>OU893335.1:764855-5764855 GCA_918026875.4 Diatraea saccharalis | reverse complement strand
GCGGCAGGCTATAGCAACGATGACGCGGTTAGGCTCATTCATACGAATCACCCACACAGCCCCCACTACTCAGCCTACGAGATTTCCCAACGAAACGACCTCTTTCGTTCAATAAGCCACTTTCGAGTTTTGATCAAACGACTTTATATCGATAAGTAATTAAAAAGCGTATTAATGTCCCTATTATAGTACACGCAGAGATTTATTTTATCGAAATGTAATACGTGACGAAAGGAAGGATCCAAATTATATTCAAGTGTCACTATCATATATAAATGCTGTGTCGGTAATTTTTGAGAACCTATGAAAAACGCGTAGTTTTAAATGAACATATAAAAAGCAATGGAGCACTGAATGATTTTAATGTAATAAACATGTGTTGTTATTATCGTTCCGTTCAGATATGAAAATGTAAATAATAACATTTGGTTCAAAAATAACATCGCAGAAACCTCAATAAAGTGAGGGGTCGTTTGTCATAGAGCGAGTCGCAACTCTAAATGCGGCTTTTGAATATGATTATGTAAATGTTGCAAAAACAGTTCGCGTGCCCCCAGAACGTTATGAATGAACCGGGGGTAAGCAGCTATAGAAGGGGTGGGGGTGGGCCTTAACGACCCCCCTTCCTAGACTAGCTCGTAGAAAACCACCACCTTACAAATCGCTTATAACGTCTCTTTGCAGTGTTTTCTTTTTAACCGACTCCAAAATCGAAAATGTTTTTGTATGTATGTTCACGGATATTTTCTTTAATTGTTGACCAATTAAAAAATCTTTTTTTTTTGACAGCTCCATGGATCGCGTTTAAATTATACGTGATCCCATTTATATTTTATCGAAATTGGATAAGCAATTTTCCTTTTATAACAAAACAAAATACGCTTTCCCACAGATATCACCTAAATATTAAGATTGTAAATATTATCATTTCAGCAAAAAGTATCTAAGTAAGTATGTTTAAGTATGTATGTATACTTAGTCTTAACATAAATAGCAAGTTATCAATGAGTAAAGTATAAAACTCTTTATCGGGTTGTCCCGTATTCATCCTATGACGGTTCATCCTAAGCATTATTATTCCTTACTCATCCTATTTTTGTACTTCACAACAATTTATTTAATGTTTATTTTAGGTTAAATTTTTTTTATCGATTTCTTCCTGAATTATGAACCAATTTCCATCAAACTAGCTGTTGCCGTGCGATTTCGCCTGCGTTAATTATAGCCTACGTCCGCTGCGTATTATGTAGCTTCTCGAAGATGAAAGACTTTTATGAAGTAGTCCAATAGTGTCGGGGCCTATCCAATGCGAACAAACATGCAACGAAATCTTTCCTTTTTAAAATATGAATATACTCGTAGATCATTGGAAAAAATTATATCGAGCAAATAAACAAAATCTCCTATTCTAAGACTATAAATATTTTTAATTAGTTTCTTGAATAAGTATTATTCATCACTTTTTAAAGTTTGAAATCGGTTCTACTTTTTATAAAAAGTTTTTTCTTCAAAAAGTTTTTTCTTTAAAAGTTCAGTTCTTTATTTAATTTTATTTTAACATATATTTCAAACTTCATAGGTACAATGTACGAATATATTTCTTGCCGAATAACAATTTATGAAACCATTTTTAATTTGCAGCGTAAAAATTGTCAAGTCCAATATTTGTTATGTTGATTAGAGGTTGAATGACTTACATTGAAAAAATTATATTATAATTACTCAATGTTCGACCGTTAAGTAGCATCAGTGACGTAAAAGTTGAAAAGGAACCGGTCCCTATGAACATGGTGACGAGGCGGAATAAAACACGTGCCATTAGAACAAGGATGAATATGAATGGTGATGGACCGAACTCGACGACTGGAACCTGCGAAAGAAGGAAAATGCCGTTTTTATCTTACCGTATTGCATAACAAAGACGACAACAGTGTCAAGGCTATAATGTCACTTTGAGATTTCGATATATTTTTTCTGTTATACTATTATCGACGTTGGTCGGGTGTGTAGGTCCTAAATAAAGATTCATTTCATTCAAGTTAAGTTTCTTGTTTCTTTTTCATTCATAACTTATTATTTGAAATTATCATTATATCGAAGAAACCAAAGCAGTTCCTTCGGGACAGTTATTTGCGAATGTCTGTTACATAAACATTGTGATTTGCATAGAGCATGCGTGACATTGTACGGTTGTCGGGTTCGGTACAACAACCTTCGATAAACTCAGCTGATGCACTGCGCGTGTACATTATTTGACTAGATCAAAAACGTAATACTGAGATGAGTTGATATTTAAAAGAGATTGCGTTCCTGAGGCTCCAAACACCTACTTGTTTGCCTAACTTATAGGCTTACGTTTATGTAATGGCATTTAAAAGCACCATTACTAGACAACAGGGTTTTTCATTTAGCATTTTCAATTTCGCACTTCAATTAAAATTTTAGATACAAAAAAAAATCAGTAAAAAAGAAACTTAACTTACTTATTAATGAGGGTTTTATTGCGTTGATATATAAGCACAATAACGTGTATTAATGATATAGCTTTAACATAGGTCTTAAGTTATTAACTAAGATATAATGAGAATAGATTAAAACGAAGAAATTTGTGTGTTAATTTTGTAACGAATTGGTTGTTTGGTATATATTGTTAAGGTTCTAGATTGGCAGTAATAAGTGCGTTAATACAGTGTAATTAGTGGTGCGTTTGGCTCTAGCATCGAGTCGCGTTGGCGCAATTGAATCGGTCGCCCCACTAGACGGTGCGCACAAGAATATTGTCATAGATTAAATTAGGCAGAGCCGATATGAATCTGAGTGCATATATTTTATTTTGTTTAGTAAAATAAAAGATATGTACTCAGATTCATGTCGGCTCTGCCTATATTATCAAAGGTTAATAATTCAGAAAGGGAGATCGAGTCTCTCTTTTCTAAAATTTTTCAATGAGTACTCGCACAAGACATGTCCTGTAGGTGTTATTACATAATATGAGGATCATAAACAGCTGAAGAAATAAAAATTAGTGAGCTTTTTTACGTTTTGAACTAATTTAATAATTTTTTAAACACTTTTTTGAATATATATGGCATATGAGATTAAATTCTGCCCTATTATTGTATTTCTCATGGTAATAAAAACTAATTTGTATCAACACCTGACGTCGATCAATTAATGAAAAATTCTTTATTGTACACCAATTGACAAAATAAACACATGGATACAATAAATTTTAATGCACAATTGGCGGCCTTATTATTAAAAAGTAATTTCTTCCAGGCAACCTTGCGAAATAGACAAAATAATATCAAGATTAGATGAGGACAAAATAATATCAAGATTAGATTAGGGTTGCTTATGATATCTCAAAACTTTATTACAATATCATACATCACAAAAAACATTACTATTATATCGTACAAAATTCTATACAAATCACAATATAATCTTGGAAGCGTGATGCTTAAAAAATCTTTATCTCATAATAATTTGTGTTTCAGTTGATATCAGTAAATTATATAACAGTTGAGTTCTTACTGATCAAAACTATAGAAAAAAGAAAGAGTAGATTGTAAGAGGATCAACTCCTTTTCTAAAACGTTCGTGTCATGCATATATACATAAGCATTTTTTAATAAGTGGTTCTCTTAATGTAAGTAGGCTACAAAAATGTGTGAACTAGTCAGTTCTGGGGCCAACTAATCTCTGGCTCCGAAATGAACCTACTACTACGTTGAGATGTAGGGGGGAAGGCGCAGGGGAAGGGTATTGCGTGGGAGAAGCGTGGGCAGCGTGCGTGGGCAGTCAAGATATACCTATACAAGAGCGAGTGTTTTCGCATTTCGGCAATTAACGAGCGTGTGCCGATAGAGGTGACGTCACGCCTCTCTCTAACAATTCTTGCCACAAACGTTGGCGTTCCAAAAAGGAATAATCCACCGCTTCTTGTTTTTTTTTATTAAAACCTGAACTATTATCGAGAAATATCGCGTGTTCACCGCTGACCTTTGGCAATCGGTAGACGAAAGTCGAATGAAAATTATAATGAAATCAATTACGAGGAGTTCCATTTCACTTCAATAAAAAGTAAATTATGTATATTCAACGCGCAAATAAAGTGGCCTTTATTGACGCCACTTTATTTACGTGTCGACAAAATTACATTTGTATAAATTATATTTGTAATATTTAGATATATAAATAAATTATTCATACTGACGATAAAAGTGACCTTTGTAAAAGATACAAATTTGTTATGACAAAACTGAAGCTAAATATAAATAATAAATATATTGTTTAATAAGTATATTGAAAAAAAAGTTAAATATACTTTCAAAAGATTAAGAAAATCGATGAAGCTGGATTTTGTTATGCCACACGAAATCATCAATAAAAAATTGAAAGAATACATTTCTTATTTGTATTGAATAACTTTTTGATTCGAGTAACATATATTATACATATTAAACGCGTATTACTACTACACTACTTCTGAAAACCTAAATAATTTAATGATACTTCCAATTTATTAGCTGGATTACATTCTTAACTTAGCATTTTTACAAAAGTTATTACTCTCTTAAATTGATTCTAGAAGTAGTAAATTTCTAGCTAGCTCCTACTTGATGTTGCCATTGATAGAGATCGACACTAAGTTTTCCGCTCTACCAAAATTTTATGTGGAGATGTTTCGAACAGTATTAACGTGATCGTCAAGCATAATTATAAAAGCAGAAGGTACACTTCTTACAAATATTTTTAATAACTCCTTTGTAATTTTGTCGTCGAGTATAATACAGTTCGCATTAGAAATCACATCATGCCGATATGCTTATTTTTTTGGATCCCATTACTGGAGAGTTTTTTTTCCTTTTTAATTTGTCAGCCGCATTACCTTCCTATTTGCTTGCATTGATTTAAAGATTTTATCTATTGTCTTAAATCAATCAAAGCAGAAATAGAATCGATGGTAGTAAAATTCTTCCAAGAATTGGATTAAAATTTGAAAACCTACAAAACGGCATTTTTTCTTTTGAACATTACTAAGGTAACAGTTGTGAACTTATTATTTTATCATAAACATGATTATAATTATACTTTTTGTTTATCTTACATGAATCTACGGAATGTCGTTAAAATAAAGCCTAATTAAAATTAGTTTTTGCAAGTTTCACTGTGACACAATTAACACTGTTTGTATGACTATATTAATTGGTGACTTCGCTACATTAGACAATGGTTCTACTGAGATAGCCATTAATATATAAGAGTAAGAACATTATGCAAAAAGAAAAGATCCCTCCCTTTGTCTATGTTAATTTTCTGTAACTAAATTTGGCTTACACTTTCCGTCTCATTCAAGCTTAATAATACACTTTTTTCTTTAATACACTTGCCCGCTATCTCTTTACTCAATCGGTATAGCTTCTTTTAGTCAAGGGTAGCCTGGTAGAGATTGCTACCATAGCATTAAGGCTGCCTTTTGCATCGATGTTTCTAATAATGATAGTTTTTATGTTTTTGTGTTAATGAGCAATAAAGTATATTCATTCATTAATATATTCCAAATATAGATCATCTATTCGGCGATAATTTTAAGATTGCCAAATATATAATTGGGAATAGTTTTAATTATTCATAAAATAAACATATTTGTTTCATATATGCCCAGATGGCCAGAACGTAATTTATGTGCCATTGTAATATTCTAATTACTTTAACATTTATAAACCAAGGTATCTGAAGAGGCCGACCTTAATCCTGTATTTTTAAATCTTATCTGATATGTACTGATAATTTTCTGTAAAGGCAATTCTTCTAACGTTAGCGTAATTATGAAAAGTCAATAGTGCTCCAACTACATACAATATGACACAGTTCTTGTTTCAAGATCATATCTAATTATACGAGGGTCAAACTGAAAGTTCTTAGAAAATCAAAAACTGATTACATTAGCCAGTTATTAGTTTTATTATATCTTTTCAAAATATTGTCCATTCACGTCAATACATGCTGCATGCGATGGAACCACTGGGAAAAGCACTTTGCCCACTCGTCCTTAGGGGTCTCTTCAATGGCATCGCGATACGCAGCCACCGCTTCTTCAGCATTCATAAACCGCTTTCCTTTAAGTTTTTCTTTAATTTTTGGAAATAAATAAAAATCACAAGGCGCGAGGTCGGGGCTATACGGCGGGTGACCCAGTAATTCAACGTTTGATGTCGCCAAATAGTCGATCGTTCGCTTGGCGGTGTGCGACGAGGCGTTGTCGTGGTGAAGGAGGATCCTACTGCGAGGTCGTTTCTCTCGAACTTTTTCCAAGACAAGTGGCAAACAATTGGTAGTGTACCATTCTGCAGAAACTGTTTTTTGATCCTCTAACACAATTGTTGCAAAATGACCTATCCTTCCAAAGAACGAGGCCACCATTTTTTTTCCCGCACTTCGATCTCTCTTCACTTTAGTTGGCAACTCCTCGAAAGGAAACACCCACTGAGCAGATTGTCTTTTGGTTTTAGGATCATAACAGTAAATCCAGCTTTCGTCACCTGTTAGTATGTCGAACACAGCATTTGAGTCACCTCCGTTAAATCTTTCAATCATTTTACGACACCAATCCACACGATGGAGTTTTTGAGCCTCAGTCAAATTATGAGGTATCCACCGGGCGCAAAGCTTCCTGACCGCTAAATGTTCGTGGAGGATTTTGTGCACTTGACTCATACCGATGCCTAAGCTTGTCCGAATCTGTTGATAGGTCACTCTTTTGTCAGTCTCTATCATACGCCGCACAACACAGATGTTATCTTCAGTCGTCGCCGTAGAAGGCCGTCCCTCACGTAAATCATCAGTGAGATTAGTGCGACCACGTTTAAACTCATTAAACCAGTTGTAAACAGTCGCACGAGATGGGGCTTCATCGTGAAAGGCCAATCGTAGTCTATCATAACTTTCTTGTTGACTTAAATGACATCGAAAGTCATAAAAAATCATTGCACGAAAATTTTCTCGTGTTAAATTCATGATGACGTGACACAGACAATTTTCAATTTGCCGCCAAATCGTAAAACAAATGACAAATGAATGAAATATATACTCAGTAATATTGGCAAAGAGTTATATTTTCAAATTTTAGAATTATTTTTTTATTATATTGTTTATAAGTGGCCAGTTCTAAGAACTTTCAGTTTGACCCTCGTATATGTCACCATTAATTTGAGGAAGACATTGCAATAATAATAATGGACTTAAGGTACATAGTACTATTGAGCTGTTATTATTAAGTAAAAATTATCTGAATTTAGGTCCCTGGTCAGGTAACCTGGACATGTCTCCAATCAACAATATACAGGTGACCTAGGTAAACATCGTGTTTTTATTTTAATAATGAGTATTTCTTTTTCGACTTAGTAGACACGACTTAGTTAATGCTAGTTATTGAAATTTCAAAATTTGCATGGGGATCTTTTAGAACTTAGGTGCTCAAGACTGGATTTAACTAAATTTGATAGATTGTATGAAACTTTATCACTACAAGTGCTAGGATTCCCACACTTTGCATGGAATTTTGTGAATGTTTGCGTTAAACAACTTAATAGTAATGTGTATTTTTATAACCACGCGGTCTAAGTCGCGGGAATAGCATTCGTATAATTTTTTCAAAGACGATGCGCACAAGTGTACACAAATGCACCTTCTGAGTTGTTTCTATATTATGTTCGGGCGGTGTCGGTTAGGCTCGGTTGCGCGCGCGTCGTCGCTCTCGTCCCTGCGGGAAACAGGAAGTGGACTAACCGCGCGCTTCCGCTCCCATTCGCGTTCGCCTCTCGCCGGACGCGCACTGTTTCATTCACAACTAATGTTCCTAACCGTTCGATTTTTAAAAACACCGTGTGCTAATAATACAACTTATTAATTTCTTTCTTTTAATCTACAAAGAGAGTTTACAGCCTTTTAATTAGTGTGTAACTATGATATTTAATCGCTTCCATACCCTAGGTAATGTCTGCAAGACCCTTTCTTTTTGTCATAGGTGGAATGCTTTATGCTCTGTCCCCGCCACTTGACAGGCAACATGGGATATGTGGGACTCTCCGTCCACTAGGACCCGTCCGAAGGTTAATCAAAACGTGGATGGCATACCCATTGAATCCCCTCTCATGCAATATCACTTTTGACGGAAGGACGGGAGATACGGCAGGGATCGTTCCATATCCAGTCCCCGAAGTATATAAAAGACCTGCTGTACATCGCAGGGTACACCCAATTCATATGTACAAAGTGCATCAAATCTCGCAAAAATTACCACTCTACACGTGTCTCGTATCTCCACGCATCCTCAGTAGTTCAAAATTAACACCAACTATAATAATGATAATGCAATTCAATCTACCCACACCTGTCGCGACTGACTATATTTAATATTTACCAGAATTATTCACATTTCAAAAGTTTATTACTCTATATCAAGATAAGTGCTTTAGTAGACTGTGTCTCGTCTTACATAATTTAAAAAAGTAGTCAAACACTCATTATGTGCTGTTACACACTAGACAAACATCAACACCGGAAACTCATCGAAATAACCATGTTCTGTGTATCAAGATTAAGCGTTACACGGTGAAAATTACTTGTTCAAAAGATACTAATTTCACTGCAGACTATATCATGTGTCGAAATAATACACATCACTAATTAGTATTGTTCAATGTTTTGATTTCAACAGAATTAGATTGCTATGCTATACTCGCTGTTATTCCGTGACTTCGCCCGCATGTAACCTGTCAGTCACGTATGATGTTGCGTCCCACAGGTGAAAGGATTTTTAAAAGCTTTTCAGTAGTTTCAGAGTTTATTCGATGCAAACAAACAATCCAATTTTCCTTTTTATGATATTGTTATATATTGACCCCTAAAAATAAATCTGAAGCAACATAAACTGCTACTACTGCAAAAATTAAAAAGAAAATGCTTGCCTAATAAGGTTATAAATCTAAAAGCAAATAAACAAGGGCTACAAATTGCCAGTGACGTCACGAAAAGGGTGAGGGGAGCTATTAACAGGATAAAGAAGGGAGAGGGTGATACATAACATCTCAATGAAAGTTGGGATACTCTTACGTCACATGCAACAGATTAACACACGCCAATCCGAATACACAAATTAAGCCTTATACCAACGCGATAAGATATAAAAAGTGTTTAACATCTACATACTTTTATCTTTGTTAATGAAAGTAGTTGCAAGGTTAGTAGAGACAGTTTGTCCTTACACAAAAGAATATGTTATGAACGCGACCTTACTAAAGACTCATTCATTTTAAAATATTTTCGTGATAAATATTACGTTGTTAAGAACATTAGACGTTCGCTAGATTAAATTAAAAAAGAGTTGTCGCTCTTGTTTCAGAAAAAAATAACCTTTTTATAGAGACAATATTTATAAATGATATAAAAGAAATACTACTTAAGTACTTACTAACTGTTTTTCTACAATTATTAATATAAAGAAAAAATTTTGACAAGCGTTCCAAAATATAATATATTTGAAACCTGTGACCCTGACTATTTATATACATTAATTATACACATTAATAAGATTATTATGATTACGGCACTCGCTACCCTAGAGGAAAAGGAGTTTTCTTGTAACTTACATTTATTAATCCCCATTTCTTTGCAACGGCATAGCTAAATCATTCGTTAAGCAAGAAATATAGATTAATTGCGTTAATTCTGGTTAACATTTTATTTAAAACTCTAAGATTTTAAAGTACTTATTCAAAATGAAATATTTATTTCAAACAAATGAATTAACGTTATTTTCAACTTATATACCTACTGTGGCAGACAATCAAATAATATTTGCGTTATTTTAACAACTGAAAGTCACGAAAACTGTGAAACTTTTCTTTACGACAGGCAGTTGCGTTCCGCCATTAATGGCGGCGGAAACATCAATGAATGAACTCCGACTCCATTCTTATAAAGTTTCCGCTAGTTGTCCCTATCACTCCCCTAGGGTTCGACAGCGAATGAAAGGGAGGAAGATATTATCCGCTACTCATCTTTCAATCAAAACAATTGACTACGAAAGCGGTCGGTGCTGTAGATTATTGTGAATGAATGAAAAATTTGCAAGATTTGATAAAAAAATGCTTTTGATAATAATGCAGAGTAGTATATAGTAGCATAAAATACTTAGTTTTAATCACAATGTTTATTTGATTTAGTGTAGAATAATAAAGGTAAAATGTTTTATTTCATTTAATCACAAACGGTCAGTTGCGCAAATGTTCATTAAGGTTTAATAACGACTTTAAGCTCTATCGACTGTTCAAAATTACTATCGGTGTAATATAGCTTTAAAATAATATCAATTTTAACGGATATTTGTACAACTGGGTAATAGATACTTAATAACATTACAAAACCACTAAATTATATTGGACGATGTAACAATGTAGTGTCTATATTTATGTATACCTAGTGTGTTTATTTAATTTCGTCTCAAATAGCAATGATTTTTGAAATAATCTAAATACACTATGACACTGTTATACCTCCTTAGGTATTTGCCAAACTGAATATAGAAACAGTTTTCATCTTTAATTCATTCCTTAAATTATGTTTTCAGAACGCAATTTTAGATACCATTATGCTCTAATGCCTTTTACTTTAATTTAATAGCTTTATTATTCGAAGTGAAATAAGTCTTTGAAAATAAAATCTCAACAAAAAATCTTTTTCATACAAAAACTGTACGGTGACTGTCGTTAGAAATAGTAATAAATGGACATTATAAGTACAATGAGTCTAACAAAAGCTAAGGAAACATTAAGTGGGATATAATTGAAGACGGGGAACATGCGTATCCGGTGACAGCCGGAAGTAACGCCATATTGCTCGGTGCGGAAGTGACGCGCCCTTTCTTTTCCCGACAGCGTGGGCGCACTCGTCTCGAACCTATTCACGACCCGTGGGAGAAACACAACAGGAACTCGGCTGTTCTTAGGGCTGCTTGAAATTAAACCTTTTTAGTAAACAATTTTTATGATTAAAGCAGATATAGTTATCAAACTTTAAGAGTTTTTAGCACTAAAGCATGAGTTAACAAGTTGTAAAATTATAACAATACATACAAATATTACATACGATAATACAAGGCAATAAAAGTCATATAGACGACGCCTTGGATAAACATTTTCATAAATATTCTTCATTTGTAATTATATGTCATTACAAGAACAGTTATAAGTGCATTATGCGCTATTTCTTGTCTCTCTCACTACATTACTAAATAAGAAATTGATGGTAGCCCTACGAGTATAGTAATTCATGAATGAATATAAAGAGACGGCATAAACAAGCGTGCACCATATAATATAGAATTAATGCCACTAATGTTTCTCTATTCGGTCGGTTAACCTCAGCTGAGAACGCAGGATATGAATGGGGGAAGGTATTTTTACGTGGCTTTGTAAACTCCTCGTCCTATTCTTATTAAGGAAATTAGTGATACTTTAAAATTTAAATCAGTAAAAGAATTTGAGCTTTATAGAGTAGTATATAACTAACTTCATTTGAAAAGTTAATAATATTGTAAAATTTATTGCGGTGAATAATCTTCGCAGCTTTAAAAAGTTTTGAATGGATGTTCTGTGAATTGTAAAGGTAAAAAAATTACATATAAAACAATGCATTAATGACACTGATTTAAATAAAAAACATTTTATTGTGGCTTAAAAAATAACAATCTAATTAGGGAATGAATTATTCTTTATTATACAAACACCATTATACAAAAGACATAAGTAGTATGATTAAAAATAACGTAAGATATCAAAATAAGCATTCATAATGCTGTATATAAGTATATTATATATTCATCTTACAGAAAATATACAATTTCAATCATCTTAGATAGAATTGAATCTTAAACTTCTCTTAATATCTAAAATTACCCTAAAAGCATTTTCTTATTATTCATATTTTTTTATTTTACTACAGTTATTCTGTTTGGCGAACATCATTGGATTGGAATAATATTTATCTACGGGATTTAAAACAATATTGAATAATAACATCACTACCTATATTATCATTACCTGACTTCTGAAGCTGGAGAAAGAGGCTTTCTTATGGGTCATAATCATAACTCGAAACCAGGATGGATTGATAGATGTTTACGATTGCAGATGCTGCCATAACTAGCGGCTTATGTAAAACTTTATATAAGTTTTTGGTCACCCATCCGATTGTTAACCATTGCGAAAGTTGCTTAACTTCCGCAATCGCAGATTGAACGCGTTAAGCATAGCGCTAGTAAGTTCCCTTTACTTAATTTGATAATGAAAGAAACTAGACAGTTATCAATGTAGTTATGAATGAACCATTCTGATAACACTACGTACTCTACGAGATGTCAATATAAATTTTCTAATTATGAGTCAACATGAATTAATATGGGAAATTAAGTTATTTCTATTATACACTTAAACAAATAATTATTATCGGTTTATAAGGCGAAAGATGTATCTAAGGACTGCTTCACAGCAAGGGATACGGCATTAAGATATAGATCGATGGTCATTTAAAGTAATATAATTTAATATAATATAATAGTCATTTAAAAAATGTGTACATAATTAAATATTTAGATTTCAAATTTTAATACAATATTTCAAAATTAAAATTTTCTTTTTAAAACAAGCTTTTTTTGGACCAGTCACGCATAGAGGACAATGTTGGGGTTGGATTGCTTCGTTTAATTGCAAAAATCGCTTAGCTATCTTTTAGCTCAATCATAAAAACTGATATTTTATATTTATATTTCACAATCCAAAAGTGATATCTTTCTATATATGTATATGTAAAATTTCACGTTAATCGAAAACCGAAAAGTACGTAAAATTTAACTAGCTTGCAAGATTTGACCCAAGCTAACCAGTAAACTTGTTAAATAAAGGCTTGCATTAAAAGGTTAACGACAGAATATGGCAGGTTAAATGAAACGTCTGGCTAAGTAGAGATGCACCATTTACCTCTTTTTACCTTTCAATTGATCAGGTATTATTTGTATCATTTTAGAGCTCCTAACAAAATATAAATCAATCGATGCAGTTTTTCAGAAAATGGAGGTGAATCCGTTAATTGACTGGACTATCAATTTTGAGATTGTTTGTGCATGTATTCTCAAAATTCATTTTATTTTGTTAATCATTGTTGAGTCCACCATTTTTATGTTTATTGTAAAATTTTTTTAGTCAACGTACAAGTATACAAAGAAACAATAAATCTATTAAAATCTATTAGTAGAGCTTCTTGTTTAAGGCTTCCTGGTACTGGATATATAACAGATAAGTAACTATTGCAAATTAAATTGAATGAGATACCAAAACATCTCCGTGTGAGTAAATGAATTCACGAAAAGAGATAAAACCTAGGCCACCTTTGACTTTTTGGAGGCTAACTGTGAACACCATTGTGCTTCGTCATCAGAGGCACAGTAGATCTTGTCGAATTGACTCCAAATCCACATAACCCTAAATATAATGTCAATAAAAGCACAAAGAAACAATTACTGAAGAAGAAAAATAAAAAGTTTTTTTAATTGCAACCGATCTCTGTGAATGAAAAGAATGATTGATAAGTATTGAATGAGAACAGCATTTACTATCCAGGTGCATCGCATCTTGTCCAGCTACATGCACGATATCGTAAAATGAACCGTATTTTGTATTAAGTGTTCACCTGTCAGATTCTTTACCTACCAGCTTTTGTATTTTGGTGAGCACATGTTGGACTTTGATCCTTAGTGAATAAGAACAGTACTTTCTTTTTTGGTTTTCGTTGAGTGCTTATTTTTTTCAGAGAATAATTACCCAACACAAATATTTTACACGTAGGTATATTTTACTGTGATGTTGATGACATGTCATAAAATTTTATGCGTTTACGTAATAAAATAACATAAGTGGTTTTCAAAGATTACGGTTTTAATCAGAAATCAGAATGCAGAAATCAAACAAAAATATCATAAAATGTGGTTAATCCGTATTTTTTAGAACCTTTAAAAGAAATAATTTAAAATCAGCCGCATTCGAGTGCTATTATTTTTTTGTTAATGGGCAGTGCTCAGCTCACGTTGAATTAAAAAGGTGAATGGGAATAAGGCAATTGATAAAATTCAGCACCGGTCGTGAATGAGCGGCATGCAGCCAGCTGCGTGCTCGAGTCGCAGCCGCCCCCAACCCGCCAGCCGGTGCGAAACGTTGCCAACGTACGATGTGCGACCTATTTGGCTGTATGTAACTGATTCTTTTTACGATAAAAAATAGCGAAAAAAATACATTTCAATAAATAATGTAAGGAATTTTATAATTGGCTTACACGTAATTAAGTAGCTTGTTCACTTATTTTCAAAATACATATATGATATGTTTCCAATGAAATGCGTTTTTCTATAATTTATGATGCAACAGAGGTAGCTTGACAGTGCACAGATAAATCTTCACTGATATTATTAATTTTACAAATTTATAAGAACGAGTCCAAATTTTGCCCATGTAACTCAAACTTCAAAATCAGTCAAAGAGCCAGCCGATTAAAATTTGTTCTAAAAGCTAGGTTTATATTCAAAGTGATATAAAAAGTAGCACAGCAAACCATCAAAACGATAGAGACATCTCCGTAAAACCTGTAATGTGCGATCCACTCTCGCTGCGAGACCAGTACAAACTTTTATTTTTACTTGAACGCAGAGTTAAATTAATTAGTGGCCGTCATTTAATCTGAGGAGCGGGCTTGGAGGTGGGTGCGCGTTCCCACGCTGCGCCTGCGCCGCCGGAAACGGACCGCACGCCCCGCACCCCGCACCGCGCCTTCTCTAAGCCCCGCTTGCAGCCGTCGCTCACGCACCAACTCCCTACAAAACTCAAAAACCCACATTCAGCTGCGAAACCAAATCCGAGACACGTATCGCGAATCTATTCATAGGCGACCCGTCGGCGCACGAAATATGTCTCAATTGCACTTCCTTCCGTTTCATTTTTTTGCGTTCATCCGGTTTCCGCTAGACACGCTTGTTACTGTAAACACGTTGGTTAACAAAAGTCACTTTTGTTAATATAATTTCCTTCGGCCGGAAAGGAATTAGTAAGCAATATTCGGACAATTATAGTTAACAAAAGCGTTGCCCTTAACTTGCTGCCTTTTTTCTAATCTGTCGGTAAACGAGTTTACCTGGTATTGGGACAAAATATTACCACCGGTTACTTTTAAAACTGTATTGGTTATAGTATGTTCGTATAGTACAATATTTGTCTGCGTCGTTTTTCAACCTTGGATTGGATTTGAAAAATGCAATCTTGTCAATATATTTATTTACATATATAAGTAACATTAAAAACTTTTTTAGAAATTAGGGTTACATTTTGATGTGAGAAAACAGTAACTCTACTGGAGAATATTTATTCTACTAATTCACGTAGAGTGTACCCAAGGCCTCGTATGCAAGGACTCGAGCTTTACGTGTAAATATGGTGGCTGGAGGCCGCAGGGTCGACCTTTAAGGTAGCGGCGGCCGACGAACCGCGACTCGTTATATAACTTGAAACGCAAACTGACGCGCCTGAAACAGCCGATACTCAAACTGTACTGATGAATAGGATTTGAACGATTTATTATGATGTGTATATACTAAACTTTTTATGGGAATAAAATATCGAAAAGTTGTTAAAAAAATAAAATATCTATTCTTTTTCAATTAGATTTGATACGATAACATAATATTTCGATACGATACGGCTACTAAAACTGATTTTTTGACGAATTCACAATGCAACGGATCGCAGATAAATATTGGAAAATTTTAATAAAATCTGCATCTCTAAATTTTTCGTTTTATTACTATAAAAAATAATATTCATATGGAGGTTCTTTAAAATAATTATGTTATTGAAAGATTGAGTATCAGTTGCATAGCGGCAGCACGTGCCCGCAAACAAAAGCGCGCCCTCTCTCACTCCCTCACAAACAATAAGCAAACACACTTTATGGCCTTGTACCTCGTTTTTTACACTGAGTTAACGCAACCCATAACTCGTATTACAAAGTTTCTCATTATATAGTGGACAAGAATGCACGAGTTCAGACTGTTTCTACCACAAACAAATTAGGTTACAATAAACAGTTTTCACGATTTTATGTTTTCAATTGTGCACCTACTTACTAACTACTGTCATGTAAAAACGAGCAACTCGATGGAGCGGTGATCATCGGGTTCTGAAAGCCTACTCTGTATCCGCAAAAACGTAATTTCGTCTGTTTTCAAAAGCTTATATGAAAAAGAAACGAATTTTTCGATAATTTATGATGCAAAGGAAGTAGAACTTGACGCTGCCTCTGATACACAGATAATCTTTACAGATATGATTTAAAAAAATATATAAGAATGAAATTAATTTCGTGGTCAAACAGAGTAAGCCTCAGTTCGTAAAGACCGGTCATTGGATGGAATACCAAAGTTACATCTAGCTCCTCCGTAGTTTGGAAGTTCCTGGCTGCATTTGCAGTCGTTAATACCACCAATTTGGTCCGCGAGGTGTGTTATGGTCGACTCTTCGAATTCGATTCTAAACATATGGAAGACATGTGCCCCAACAGTGTAGATATAAAATGAATGATAATGTTATCACCTTAATAGATTCTTTAAAGCGTAATACTTTTTTCTGAAAATGTTAGGTATCCTAACTCAGAGAGTGTTCTCTTTACAAACCAGCTGTTAGTAGCTTGTCAGTTTAACGAGATTCAAAATCTACTCTTCCTATAAAAGAATAGCTCTACTAGCCCGTAAATTTATACAATGTGTACTAGCGACAACGAATTACCACAACCACTACACACTTACTCTACCTGTATTAAGTCTCTATTCTGAACATTTGCAGGAATTATTATAACTTGCAGCGATTACACTTTGTGTGATGCGATTTGAGTTTTAACCCTTCCAAACGTTAAGAAGAGTGGATTTATGGCTATGTATTTTGTTACTTAAAGATTTAGAGTTAAAAGCTAAATCGGTCAGTCGTGTCATCCAGAATCAAAAACAAATTTAAAAAATAATGACAGAAATACAAATACTTTTGAAAACGTACTCTATAAAAACATATACTACCTAAGATATGATTGTTGGTTTGCGGTTAATAGGTTCTGAAACTATAGCCGATTATAAAAATTCTTTCACATGTTAAAAGCTACGTCATACGCAGGTGACATAGGCTATGATTTACACGGGCCAAGTCGCCAGTAAACAGCTAGAAAATAATAATTTTACTAGATCGAAATAGAAATGATTGAAGTTATATACCTATGCTTTATTGAATTACAGTCGTTATAGTTTGATAAAATTTTCATATGAGTAATCTCTACGAAAACTCCAATCGCTTCCAATGTATGTAATTCTATTTCATTTTTAAGATCTAAATACCTAAATACAATAGAATCTTTACAACTTTCAAAAAAATGCTTAAAAATCCATTAGCCCTGGGTTACCTGGGTACTCTTATTTATTATTATTATTATCATTACTCTGAGATCTTATACTGGGAAATAATTACATGAAGAATATTTTCCAGTGTAGCACTGTAGATGAAAAATTGATTAAATTGAATTAATTAGAACAAATTTTCATATTTATCGAAAGTTTAATTATTTGTAAAAATATTTATTTCTTGTTTGGCTGTACTGCCTGAACATTTATGAAAATACGCCCACTAGTAGCGGAAACCAATAAATTGGTCAGTCGTGTTGGGTTCTGAGTTGCTCAGTGGTTAGAGCAGTCGCTCGAATTGCGAAAGGTCGTAGGTTCGAGTTCCCGTCTCAGAGTAACTGGTGCTAGTGGATTTTTTAAGCATTTTTTTTTTTATTAGAAATATTTTCCAGTTTATTATATTCCAGTATATTTATTTTACCATTGTACTACATATAATACGTAAAGTCCAATATTACTAGTGCAATGTCTCCTCACACAACAATGGTAGCAAATATAAATAACATTGGACTTCAGTTAGTACAATGGCAAAACCGTAGACATATAAGTAGTTAAGTTTCTATTGAGATACAATTATTACTTAAATTTTATCAGAATTGGCCTGTAGATCGTAGGATAGAGCCTCTAGAGAAGACTAAAACCAACTAAAATAGATTCTTTCAAGTCCATGTCATTCGAGAAGAAGATTGACTGATATCCAGGCCCAATATAGTTCAAATAAAGATCATTTTCTCTCCAATTGCTATAAAATCCATCATTATGAGTCAAAGCAAAAGGCATTGTCACGAAATCTTAACGATTTTTCTCATATTACAAATTGATTTGGAAAATGTAATTTAAATTTATATTATACTGTATAATCTCTTTTCTTTTGCAATCGATGTGAAAAGTTTAGTTACTTGACTTATATTTACTAATTTTAAACAGTGAGGCATTTTAGCTCCAAGTGTAATAATTTCTATACCGACCCGGCATCGAAAGCCTTAAATATTCGCTGTTAAAAGTTATACCACGGCATATGAGCAAATCGTCCAGAGGTTCTAGTTGATTTTTTATCACTCGGACTACAGAATTATTTTTTATTTTTAACGTAAACTGTTCCTTCTTATAACACAGATATGCATAGATTTATTTATAGTATTTTAATTAAGCGTACAGCTAACAAAATACTCAATCAGCATTAGCTGTACAAAAATATTTCTGATACAGCTTTAATATGTTTTCAACGACTGTTTCGAGTTAATAACAGGAAAAGAAAACAAAAGTAGGGATTAACAAAACAATTCTGTAATACCCTCTCTATGATTTATATAGTTTTGCTCTTTTTGTAAAACAAAAACTGAATCAGGTGCTGCTGTCGAGACGGAAGATTTTTGGTGAATTAAATTTTATAGTTTTTGGCTTCGTGAGGGTGGCTGGGATTTTGTGAACGCTATTTTCGATTGGAAATAGACCCTTATGGTGATTGAAATAGGAGTGAATTGTTTAGGTCATTGTGAGAGCACGCAACCGAAGCCCTTCGAGGCCGGAATGTGCCGGCAGGTGCGCGCGGTTGTACACGACATCATAACGAGGATAAGTCAGGTATGTTTTTAGAAATAAATACTTGAAATAAATATTAAAGTAAGTTTTTCGTTACTTATACCTACTTACTAATTTTAAATTCCGTAAGTTCAATGATAATATAAAGAAATTACAAAGGATTGCTGTTTTTGCCTACTACCTTTAGATACTCGGGTGTGACCGTCTAACTTTCTAGCAATAACTTTAGCCATAGGATATCTTAGCAAATATTATGACGACATTTCGTTTCATTTATTACTACTACTTTGACATATTTTTTGAAGAATAAATTTAAGATAAATGACAAATAGTCAGTTACTCAAACGTACATTAAGGTTCAATGACAACTTCAGGCTCTTTGTTAATTTGAAAATATGTATGTAATGACGCTTCAAACTAATGACAATTTTAAAGGAGGTTTGTGCAATTGAGTATGATTTGGAAACACCACTATTAAATCCACATTCTTCGTTAGCTTAGTACCTGTCAAAGTAGTAAAATGAAACTAAATAGTGCTATGGCTAGAGTTATAACTAGAGGAGTCAGGGTAGTCATAATTCAATTTAATTTATAAGAATGCCTACAAAATGTGAAAGATCTGTGTTTCATAAATAAATATTTTGTGTCACCTCATCATAAGATTTTTAAAATCCTATTATTTTGAAACCACATAGTACAAACAAAAACTTTATTAACTAGCTTTAGGAACGGTTTAATGGTATAAAAAGTAGCCTACTAATCCATGTCCAGAAGTATCCGTATATTTTTTTTATATTTACTATCTCTTTGATTTCCTGAAACAGGAATAAAAATAATATAACAAAATAAACATATCTTGATTCATTGTTACTGGAAAAAAGGTTAGAGCGTTCCCAAACCTTATAGAGTTGCACCAGTTATTTTTTGGGTAAATTCGTAATTGTTTTTTTTTCTTTAGTACACATCCACAATTTCCTGACGTAGTCAATTTTCGGGAACCACATGTCATTTCCTTTCGGGCCTCATGCGGGGCGGGGTGTTTCGAGAAAAAAAACGACTCTATTGTGTGCCCTTCGAAGGGTTATTTCGCAAACATTCTGAACACACGTGATCTTAGTTATCTTAGTATTTGTTCAGGAAATGAATAAGACACGGGACACACAGTTTAGGAAGGACGACCGACTCCTTTAGCATGTGCCGAAACTTTGTGCTTTTTTGTTTTTTTTATCTCATGCGATTTTCATGATACTTGGGAGCCTATTTGTCGTCGAAAGAAAATTTTGAATCGTTCTTATAATATTGTTAAGATCATTCTCGTGAAAATTTTGTAGACGTATATGGATTAAAAATATAGAAGAAATTGATTTTCTGTGATATAGATGCCTTCAGGTGTCATGTTAATTGGTACGAGTATTAAGTATTTTTCATTTGTATTCTTGCCCTTAAGCCTGAAGTATTATTCTATGACAAAACCAACGTTGATCACTCCAATAAAACGCACTTCAAAACGTAGTCAGATTTTGGGAAGGCATTACAACAAAAATAAGAGAGATTATCTAAAATATGAAATGAATTATTCATTTTTCATTAAGAATTCAATGAAATTATTGAAATATCTTTTCAAGACTTTAATAAATAAAAGACACCCTAATCGATCGAAATTGTGTCAGTTCAAAATTTATTTTGAGCAATTGTTTTTTATTTTTTTGTATCGTCAATCCGATCCCAAGAACATTTATTAGTCGTCTTATTGCTCTTATTTTTAGATATTTTGAAGCCAGCATTAGCATTTTAGAATGACAATGTATATTCACGATTCTGTGAAAATTCTATCAACAATGTAATTTTACATTGTTTATTGAATCTTTACAGAATCGAAAAAAGTTTATTAAAATAGTATATTGATCTATCCCTATTGCTAATTCAATCATTATTTATAATTTACATTTATATGCAGCATTAATGTATATAGATAACAATTGGCAGGGCACAGTGTAATAAATAACCGTATACCTATAGAATACAAATAGGCTTGTAATCAATACGCCTCAACTGTGCCGCGGGTTACATTGTTGGACATTGATACTGACTGACAATGTTTTCAATATATGTAGGATATTATGTAAAAACGATCGATTGCGATGGTTAAGCAACTTTCGTAAAGACCGGTATGCGGATGGATGACCAAAGATTCAGAAGATCTTTAAATCATTGCAATCATCAATATCCAATTATATGAATTGTGCCTGCGTTGTGGGTTTTTCTGACTTCTCTCCACGGGAATGCCGTGTGGTATATCAATACGGACATTATTTATTCACAACAGTGGACGTATGCACTATTACTAAGCAATTTTAAGTTAAATATCAATTGCAATATAGATAATTATTACTCGAATAACAGGATGATGATCATGCGTTCGCAAACAAAATGTAGAGTTCACGGTTCTACTTCATATAGGTATATTTCTTTTTTGTATACATTTTTTAATATATGTTATTGTCACGTATAATTTTATTTAAACACTAGCTGTTTTTCCGTCACTTTATCCGCGTAAATAATAACCTGTATCAACCGCATATGATGTAGTTTCCCGTGGGTGAAAGAGTTTTCATAATTATCTCCTACAAAAGTTAGAAACTTTTTATTAGTTTATTAGTAGGGATATATATATATATATAATGTTGTTAAAACAGTATGCAAACAATACATTAGTCTTTCAACGGGCGTCATTTATCGCGTTGTGTTGCCGTTGCCGCAGCCGAACTGTCTCACTTGGCCACAACTCGTGACAGGAATAAACCTGCTATGATATCATTGCGAAACAAAAAAAATCACACCAAGTACCACACATTTACAGTACAGTGATTTATGTAGCAATATAGATAAGCGCAATCTCACGCCATACTGGCTGCGGAATAAGGATACTTCACAGTACTAATAATAATACTTTGAATTACATTGAATGATGAAGTTTATTATAAAAGAATATTATGAAGACTGTAGGCGTATAAAAAGTTTACATCAAAAAGATCCGAATTAAATAAATTTATACCAGTATGTTACTAGCTATTTTCCCGTGACTTCACCCGCGTATTTTATAGCCCATGACACCAGCGAACGATGTAGTATTCCGTAGGTTAAAAAAAATTCATGTTGGGATAATTATTTCTGAAGATTACCCCCTAGAAACAAACAAAGTTAGAAACTTTATCTCCCAATAATATTAATATAGATATATAATGAAATACTTGACTTAAAACCGCATATTCAATGAAAATACTATTATGATCCCACGCCAAATTGACAAACATCGTTAGAGATTTTTTAGGTGATAGTAAATATTAGTGGAACGCAGTTACGCGCATGCTGCGAACAGGACACAGCGCATGCGCGAACATTAGCATGCAACAGCACGCGCACGCCGGAAGCCGCGCGGGAACATGCCAGCACTCGCATGCAAGATGGCCGCGTACTGTCGGTGAATCGATAATCAACGACGATAGCCGATTTCATATTTCGAATCGATCACGCCATAATCGAGAGATGTGATGTAACCTGGACCATAGTTGGATTTGAAATCAGAATGCGCAGCATCTACGCGCAATCCTTGAGCTGCCCCAAAAGGATCGATGAAATCGATCAGTTGAATAATTAAAGACGTTCAAGTGACAATTTATGGGAGGTCGTTCAGAGAACCTGTGCATGTACGATTGTATTGTTTGATTGTTTCTTCTTTTCGGTACCTATTCATATACGATATATATACGACAACATTAAAATTCGACTTAGCTATTTAGAGCTTGTCCTCGAATCATTTTTTTAATTGTAATTGAATATTTTTATGTTTGGAATAGTCCCTATTACTTACTTGAATTTGCAGAACATCATCTCAGTTTTAATATATTTTTTTGGATATACTAACTACAGAAATTAAGAAACGATATTGGTTCATAATATATAGTTATTCTAAAATTATATATATATGAGTGTTGAATTCTTTATGAATCTGTAACTAAATAATTATTTCTCAGGAAAAAGTGCTGAGTTGTACAATATAAGTCCGGTCAGTTGGACGCCGCGCCGGCTGCTCACGAAGATTCACGAAGTTTGTTTTTGTGCAACACCGCAGAGAAGAAAGCGAGGCTCGATTAGATGCAGCGGTCATAGCTGAGTGCGCATGGTTTTTACAGCTACCCTCGGTAACGCTCCATTGCGACGCGCAGTTGTCACTGACGCGTCACGACTACAACAATATTAAGCCAAACCCGTCTATTTATGTATACTAGGTACTACTTGTACGAATTAACATGACACCCGAAGACCTATTCTGTTTCTCTGAAAACGAAATTTCGTCTATTTAAAATGGTAATATGACTTCAGAGACGCATTTATCGATAATCTATGATGACATTGCTTCTCATGCCCAGATAAATCTTTACGATATGATTTTAACAAAATTATATAAGAACGATTCGAAATGCTCCGAATTTTCGTTCGACATGACTCGTATTTTTCAGTTACCTACAGAATTACATAACTTTTTTTATTTAGGAAGGAATTTATTTTTCACAATAATTCATATTCAAGCTATACGCCGTAGTCTGTTCCTCTCTCATTAACTGGCTTGTTACTCGTCTTGTTTATTATATTATCGTTAAGCTACTCTTAAGATTTACTCTTGCATTTAAACACTCATAAACTTCTTCAATTTTTGATTTTCTTATATTATTCTATTGATTTGCGACAGAAAAATCTGTTGCTAACATTAAATAAGGTGTTTATCCTACTAATATTATAAATGTGAAAGTTTCTTTGTTTGGATGTTTGTCCGTTAATGACGTCGCAACTACTAAACGGATTTTGATGAAATTTGGTATACAGATAACCCTATCTGTATCCTATTATCTAAGTCAGCTAATACCCATTAGCTGAATTAGATAATAGGGGGGGGACTCTATGGTATAGGATACTTTTTATCCCACTAAACATTACCCTAGAGACCATGTGGGCGAAGCCACTGGCGAAATATAGTTGTTAATATAACAACACTTTGAGTAACTATTTTTTGTGATTTTTTTTTTATTTGCTTATAGTTTGATATTCGCTCAATACATCTAGTACTTAATATTCGCTCAATATTTCATTAGAGAGTAACGTAATTTGTAATATGGAATAACTCTTGTGCTTCCAACTTTAAATTTACCCTTTTTGAGGTAGTCTATTAATTAAGACAACACCAAGTTTTCGAAATATAAACGGATTTTGTAAACTTTACCATGTTCGGTGTATGTGGTTATCGGTTGTCCAAATAAATAAATAATGTTATGAATAGTGTCTCTTACATCTCATATTACAAAAGAGTGAACATTTTTAATGTAGTTTTCGTGGTTTGTCACCAGTAAGGCTGTTTTTACGTAGCTGCTGTGACGTAGGCGAGCAGGAGACGCGAGGACGCTGACCCTCAGCGTGCGCGATGCACCCGACCTCTCCCGACTCCTGCGACCACTAATAAACAACGTAAACGTTTCTAATATTTCACAAATAAAGTCCATCAGGTAAAAAGCTGAACCAGAAATTTGTTGTGTAAACTGGTGTCATTTAAAGTATTTTATTAGTCCCTAGGGAACCGTACCGGTCTTACGCCTAGTTGCAGAAACGTCCAAGATTTAATTATGACTTTAAGCTCTAATAAATGTTCTAAATTTGAAATATGTATCGGTAATTTCGCTTTAAACTAATAAAAATAATAAACGTTTGTGCAATTGACCCTAAATATAAGACCCTAAATCTCAGTTTCATACAAACTAACAACCCCTTAGGGTCGATTTTCGCAAAATCTTTTGCCGTCCCGTCGGTGCTCACTAAGAACACCTATATCCTAAAAATAAATCCTTTACAAAACTTGAAACTCATAAGTTGTAGTTTCTGAGATTTTGTAAGAGTAAGTGACGGGAAAGTGGAACTTTTGCTTTTATTATATACCTTCCTCATACAGTTTGCCTACACTTTCCAATTATTAATTGTAATCAAATTCCCAACTCAGTACAGACACTGCAAAGTTTGCTTTGGTTAGTTTGTTTGTCCATACTCTATCTAATATTGGACTATGGGATGAAGTGCAGTCCCTTCTGTTGAAAAAGCAACTGTATTTCGCCGAAATATTTAATTTTCACGCCTATTTTGACGAAAACATTGAGGGGGAGGGCTGTCTGTAGAGCAGATATATCCCACATTGGTCCCAAACCGTAACTGAATATAGGAAAATTGCAGCATATCCTGAGCGGTAGATTATGAAATTGAACGATCATAAAAAGTCGTTAATTGTAAAGAAGATAATATCAAGGCTAGTGGAACGCAAACATCTTTCAAGCCGTTTTTATCTCCATTAAAATGTCTTCAATATAATAATAACATTTGAATAGTTATTATCATCATTGGCTTCTATGTTTTTGTATTTGTTGCACCGCTTTCATAGGTTTTCTGTCCAGAACTATATGGTTGTCTGGTAAAAAATTCCTTATGACATCAAGTCTGCCGTTTGTACAATTTATTGAACACATGGTTGCACGTCAAGCTACCACTTTTCACAAGTGATCTTGAAATTTGCCTTGCAATATATTAATGTTTAAAATCATGTGGCGAAATTTGAGTTTTGTTTAACCTGACGTGCTGTTGACTGTACAATAATGCCTAAATAAATAAAATAACAGAAAATAAACATTATACTTACTACACTTCGATACGACCGACATAGTAACCTATGACTTAAAATATTGAATTTAATATTGTGCCTGCCTAAAGTGTATACAAATATTAGAGGTACAACAATGAATGAGATTTTCAAGTCTGGTAGTCAATGTTCTATTAAATATAATATGATTCGATTTTTATGTAGCCATAGCAAGACAACTCATGTATGATGTCTTGGCGAAATTATTATTGACAATTTCAAAATCAAATTGACGTTATTTTAATGTACATAATACCTATTTATAAAACAATTTTACAAAATATTTGCCTCCCTAATTATGTTAATGATTAATAATGTTATCAGATTATAATGATACACTAAAGATTTATCTTGTTTAACTGATAAATTCCTTTTTAATACGCATTGTCCATTTTTCTATTAGACAGGGACAGGTTTTTAGCTTCACCCCCCCCCCTCTCAACTACCATTCTAAAAAAAAATTAACGACCTTTTATAAATTCTCCAACTATTTTAAAATTTCCCAAGACGTGGACACGAAACAAACAATCCTATGGAATTTCTATGGAGTGCCAACGAGTTCTTTTTCATTTGGCAACAAAAATCTGTTGTAGATCAAGCGATTTACATGTCAACGGCCAATGGTATTAATTATTCATCACTAATTAGCAGTTTTATATTGGAGAGCCGCCGGCGGATCAGAGCCGAACCGTCGCGCCGGAAACAGGAAGACGGCAATCAACATTCCTAAAAATATAACACATTTGGTGTTCATCCGGGGAACGACGCAACGCCGCCGCCGCCGCCGCGCCGCTCTGGCGTCGGCGTCACGCCACACCAATAACCAAGGAAACCTTAAGTTTTTGCTTTGCTTCCATTTCTGTCTTAGCTATTTAAAGTAATAGACAAAATATATTTTCAACAAGATTAGTTTTTACTCTAAATCATCATAGCTGCATACATTTAGTACCGTTTATGAAGGGACGAATAAACTTCATAATCTATACAAATATATAAAACTAGCTTTCCTCCAGCGGCTTCGCCCGCGTGATCTTGTATTATACATAAAAACCTTCCTTTTAAATCACCCTATCTATGGAAAAAAGCGCATCAAAATCCGCTGCGTAGTTTTAAAGATTTTAGCCTTCATAAAGATATAGAGACAGAGAAAGCTACATTGTTTTATACTTACTATGTAGTGATTGGAGTGTCTGTTTGTAATATTATAATAACCATTTTATACTAAAAATGTATGTACCTATAAACGGTACAAAATATAATTTTTATACAGTTATTCTGTCAACCAACAATTACATTATTATTAGATATATTTATGATTTTTTGTAAGTATTATTATACTTGTGGCTATTTAGCAACAAAAATGTAACAAGCAGTCGACGTCGAAAATCCCTGAAACATGCAAATTAATAGTACTACCTGCTTTTTATCTTGAACTTACTTTTGTTTAGGTGGCTGTCAAATATTAAAACCGATCAAGTGCGAGTCGAACTCGCGCACAAAGGGTTCCATACCATCTATAAAAAAAGTAAAAAATCATGATTGTTGTTTTTTATGGAGTTTTTCGAAATATTCGAGTTAAATACAATTAGAGAATTTTATTTGTTGAACAAGTTAAGCCCTTTCATTTGATACTCATATTGGGTGGATGGCTCAGGAATAGGCACGCCGCCATTTTGTTACGGCGGCCATTTTAGATTAATAATAATATTGTTACAGTTAAAACTAGTTTTTAGATAGTATGCGTTTAATTGCATTGTCATCAGAATTAAAGATACATTTCAAATTTCAGCTCAAACGGAGACATGGTAGTGAGTTAATTAAGCTTGCAAGATTTTATTACAGAAAATTAAACATCAGACATGTGAAACTAGGTAAAAACTTGTAAATAATAATAAAAATCATGATTTTAGTTTTTTTTATTAATTTTAATTTAGTATACTTAACAAAATTTATTTTGTTAATAATTAATTTAATATAAATTCATTTAATTTCAAATTATTTGACTGCGAATGCTATCGTACGTCTTAATTGTGACATACATCGGACATACTTTTTTATTTTAGATTAAGTTATAATTAAATGTATTATTAATCATGACAGAAGAAAGTTTATTATGATTTTTAAATTCACTATGTTCTATTGATATTTATCTTCGAGAGGAGAAAATTGTCTCATGTGAAATAGATGGAGCAGCCGTGATCGTTTGCTACTTGGGTTCCAAAATCCCTTAATACCTAGATCCCGATATAGGTATTGCGCTATTTTCTAGTCCTACATATTATAGGATTACCCTCCAGGGGTGTAACCGCATAACTTTCTCTCCATAACCCCAGTCATAGGATACGATATCTTAGCAAATATTATCACATTCCGTTTCATTTTGCTACTTTGACATTTCTTTTGGTGACTAAATTTGGAATGAATGACTGAGTTCGAAACACCGCTGTCAAATCCATATTCATTCATGATTTTATATCATTTTTTATTCGTTCTTAAAGTTCATGTCAAAGAAGTAAAATGAAACGAAATAGTGCTACGTCGCTAAGACGTCGTATCCTATCGCTAGAGTTATAGCTAGAGGGGTTAGGCGGTCGCTCTGCAGGTTTACGAGGTTGCTAAACCCACACATGTATTCATTATCAAAAGATGATTTATCCATGAATGATTCCATTAACTCTTTAAAAGGAATTTCAAAATAACATTATTGATACCAAAATCTATCAAATATGAAAGAAAACTTTGTAATTACCTGGTAAATTCTTAGAAATACAGTTTCCTCCGACTCGCTAACTATCAAAACTAGGTACATAACTAGGGACTGTTTGCGAGTGTCAAATAAACATATATTTTTGACAAAATAATTAGGTATATAAATTCTTTAACAAATATTGTTATGCAAAATTAATTGTTAATAATAACAAACATCCAATACTGGAATATAAAATTAGACTGCGTGTATCACAACGATCTCAATTTTCCAGCTACCTATCATCGCCATCTTTGTTTACAATAACGCACCGGTCTTGTGCAAACTTTGTCTGTGGTTTATTTCAACAAATTATAAAACAGTTGCCCCACGATTGTTCATATAAATTGGCTACATTTAATATCGTATCTATTGTGATAGCTCTTCTTTATATGTAGGTACTAGGTAATCTAAATGACTCCTTTTTTAACAACGGGAATAGGGATGATGACTGGGTAAAAAAAATGCAATTCTGTTTAGTCCGTCAGTCAGATAATAGAAAAATATTAGATACGTATTTTTTTTACTTCAATTTAACAAGAAATAGTATAGATAACAGGCATTAAAGTTGAGGAGTGGGGGCTCACTACGTCACAGTTGAGTAGAAAACGTACTCTAACGTGACGTCATGCGAAATTTCAACTCAATGTAACGCCGTAATTTTATGATTACGAAAAAAATAAAAAAATACGTGTTTAATATTTTTTAACACTCTACCTGACGGACAAACAAACAAAAATTAGTCATCATCCCTGAAAGGCTCTACCCTGCGGACCCACACGCCCTGAAAGAAGCCAGTCAAAATTCAAGAGCATTACACGCTAAAACTAGTGTATACGCCGCGGCCCGCAATCGTTGTTGTTAAGCAACTTTCGCAAGGGTCGGTCACGAGATGGGTGACCAAAAAAAATGTTATCTCTAGATACTCCGTGCTTCGGAAGGCATCGGTCCCGGCTGTATTTGATTCCCTTCAATCCGCATTGGGTCGGCATGGAGGGTTATATTATAACTTATGCTCCTTAACCTCTCTACGACACGCGAGACGAAAAACCGCTTCAGGGCCTGTTCTCGCGCAATTCAATTCAATTCAATATCTCGGGTTCGAGTTGAGTGTTGTGATACCTTCGTTTATAATCTAATTAACATTACGACTAAATATTTTTTTTAGTATGATTTGGTTCCAAAATCTTACAAATATTCTACAAGTGTCAAGACAAAAGCAAACAATCAACCAGATTTAAATAGCCTCGACTAGAAGGATTCAACATTCACCTTTAAGTTTACAAATATTAAAACGGTTTCAGTATCATTATATTATTATCAAACCCGATGGGTCGCTGTCTCAGTGTTGAGAACCAACTTTAGGCACATACAATTAGGCAGCTTATCACACTATTACAATATGTAATAGCTGGTAACTGATAACATCGACCTGCGTATCTCGAGAAAAAAAAACGTTAAGCATTTATCGATATGTCATCCTAATGTTAATTATTTATTGTTCGACAGGCACGACAGATATTACGATTCCCGACAAGTACAAGTCTAGTACTCGCCGCCACATAATTAGATAATTTCTATTATTTATATGCGAACTGGGTTGTACGCCTTGCATCGAAACGAACGTTGCTTCCTCCGGCGGGGCGGTACGAAGAAATCCGTCGACTGGTTTCTTATTAAAGAGGATGTGCGCGTAGGTAACGACTATTTAATTTACAAAAAGTTCCTGTCTCGTGACTTCTCCTGTAGGTGACGCCTCTGGCTCAACATTCTCGCTACGGTAATAACATTAAACGTGTCAGCGTACTAATGAGATACAATATCGAGTCACGACTCGCCAATGTTCCTTGTTCGAGATAATATACTCGTGCATAAGCCATTGTTTTAGCTGCGTTCTAGTCGATTCCATTGAAACTGTCCGTATTCTTTATGAATTACAGCGAGAAAGGAAATTGGAATTATTTTGATGTTTATTTCAAGACTAGTCGATACATATCTATTTAATGTCTTACAGGACAGTGAAGATGAAAATGTAACACGAATTATCATCTAACAAACAAATAATCTGATACTGACTCGGATATTTCCCGTTTTCCAACAGTACTCTAACATCCAGTTGCACAAACGATATTTAAAGTTTAATGAAGACTCTGACAATCCCAATATCCAACTTGCTATATTTGTAGATTGCCAAAAACTTGACCAAGTCAACACAAAAATGGGACAGGGATATGGAAATATAAACTAGAATTGAAATCGCACGCAGTACGTTTGGATAGATGAAAAAACGTGCTCTGCAAACGCGATCTTAAAATTCAACATCGGGTTAAACTTCTCCAATGCTATATACGTCCCGTACTTATAAACAGATGTGAGACTTGGACTGTTAAAGAGTACTTCCGAAACCGTATAGAAACGTATGATGGCAATATCCTGGGCACAAAAGGTCACCAACGAGGAAGTTTAACAAGAAACGCAAGCTTCACCAAACTATCAAGCTACGTAATGTTGCATACAAAGAAGAGATCTGGTCGTAGAAGAAAGTCCTGGCTACGCAACATAGAGAATGGACCGGTATCAATAGCGTCGCCGAGCTCTTTCGCCTTGGCCAATATAATACAGAATAAGAGAATACCATAACGAAGAAGGCGACTTTGAGCTCCAATGGTGTTCTAAATCTGAAAAGATTTTAACTTGAATATGTCGCTTGTAACTAATGCCAATTTTAATGTAGGCTTGTGCAACTCGGTATGAGCACGAAAAATCAAGTGCAAATAAAATTCGTATTGAGCACGTTCATTTTTTATAGTTACAGCGCCACCTATCTCCCTAAGGGGAACTATTTTTGTTTCAATACACGAATTTGACATATTAAATAAATACGAATTCAATTGGCATTCGATGATTTTCATGACAAGGTTAATGATAAATTTATTTCTAAAAGTTGTTAATTTAATATAACTATAAAATAGTTTAATAAACTATCGCAAGGGTCGGTCACGAGATATAAAATAGTTTAATAAACTATTTTAAGTATGTAAAAAATAATTCATTAGTAAAGCAGCAGGTACAAATTTAAAAAAAAACTCAAGTTGGTACTACAAAACAAATTTTATTTCAAATTGAGATATCTACTTACATTTAAGAATGTGCTTGCACTAAAATCTATAATACTTATAAACTAACCGATGTTATTTTAAAAAAGTTTGGACGTTAGATATTTAATGAAAATATACAAAATGTTCCATACATTAACATTCATAATAATTGATGAAGTAGATGAAGGTGTTATATGATGTCGTATTTTTAACTATAAATCATGATTCGCTTGTATTATAACACTTTCATTTACTAACGTAAACACGAATTAAAATTACATACGTACAAATACGAATAGAAGTTAAGTATAAGCCAGGGGTCGACAACCTCGCGCAGGTTGTCTTTCAATGTAAAGCTGCGGCCCGCAAGTTCTCAAGTACATATATTTAATTATTTTACTGTTGAAATCCTTTCAATGGACTTATCAATCCATAGTTAAGTACCCATACTATAATGTGATTGAGATATAGTGACTATGGCTAAGAGATAGATCGAAATTATTTATAAAAATAAAATCTTAAATATAATATGAATACCTAATATTCAATTAGCTCTTTAAAACTGTACAATACCTCTTACGTCTCATAAGGATGCTGACCTCCGGTAAAGGCTTGTGACATTTATTAGTAAGCGCACCAGATAACGATCTGAAAATTTTATCATATTTTTCAAACAAAAATACGACTGCAATTTTTATGGTCGTAAAACAGCCCGTGTTGTCACTGCTGGCTTTTGCAGAATATCAGTGCAGTAAGTCCCGCTTACCTGTAGAAGTTCCGAGGGAAATACACAAGGATTCCGTAAAATATTATATTTTTGTAATTCATGACATGATAATATGTGAACATCTTTAATTTGTAATTTTTTGATACAGTGTTTCATAATATTATTATTATTATTGATATTTATTAAAAGTTTGAGAACCCCTGCCATAACTGACAGTATAATAATCGCAAAGATAAAAATTTGGGTACAAAATCCAAAAGATATCCAATGCCAAAAAAATACAAATAGGGTACATACAACACTATATCAGGTTACCACCAAATTTCAAAATTCCGTAATCTATTTTTATTTTGAACGTTAATCCCAACGATATAAGGTTTAACAATTGGGCTTTAACATTTGATCACATCATATAGTGCACCTGTAAGTTGCTCGATACAATGTTCACCCTGAGTGTGTAAAATAGAGTTTATTTTCGTTTGAAGAAAATACGTGCAGTACGTGCTTACCCAAAATCTAGAGACGACCATTGTTATGCAAAACATAGTATAATAGTTAGCATTAAACAACCATATCAACATCGCAACACCTTACATACATGACATCCGGTGTTATTGATGATACAATAAATAAAAGCATAGGGACTGCTTTTATGAACTAGCGATAAACGCGCGTTGACTATTAAACGACAAAGTTTCGTGACATATGTCCAACTCTAAAATAAAATATCTGCCTCTTTAGTTTTTTGTTTGGTAACATTGTGCATTAAAAATAAACAAATTGAAATACACTAAATGTTAACAGACATTAAGACAAAAAAGGTACATATAAATAAACAAATTCAATTACAATATTGTTCAAACTATTACAACATATAAATATGAAAATAAAATGATCCAATTACTTACATTATAAAATCTATACTAATATTATAAAGAGGTAAAGTTCCCAATTTTGTTTAAGAAATAATCATAAACTTTCAATGCAACAAACAGGGCGCAACAAGATAGAGGACAGTCGTGGTTTTACGTCCACTCTTAAAAAGCAAAAATGATGATTGCATATCGTCTATGAAGAGTCAATAAATAATAACTGCAAAAATGCAACTTTTCAGGAGACGAAAAAAACGTTTCAAATCTATTATATTGGTTTTTTCAGTACATTGCAATTATTGTTTATCTTACAAAAACAACGGAAACGAACCCAAAATCTTTGTCACTATTGTGTAGTAATCTATTTTACAACGAATAATTAAATAAAACAAAAATTGACAAAATATCAGTTATTATTTATTGACTCTTCATGGGCGATATGCTGCTCGACAGGCCATTTTGAATCCGAAGAGTTTTTTTATCAATTTAGTACTTTTTGATTAAATGTCATTAAATATATTTAAGAAAAACAAAATATAAATCACCCAGTTATTATTGATACTTTCAGAATAGATATATATATACAAATTGTTATCAAGAATACATTTGGATTTGATTATTTTGCTTTTCTTCTTTTTTTTTCATTATGTGACTTCTCTTTTTTTACTAATAGTCTACTCTGAAGTAGTTTACAGTAACTGCCTATCACAGTCGAGCCGTTAAGAAAGCAAGAATAACTGTTTTAATTTAAAAAAATACGAACTTCCACACCATGTCTTTACTAACAATAAAAATTTGAAATGATTACCTAATAGAAAATAACTATAGAAGTAATGTGATAGGGTTCGATCAGTAATACTTTTATTTTGATCTTTTCGCTAGTGTGCGATGTACAAATTTAATTTGTATTCCAAAATCATCACATACAAACAAATTATTATTTCCTATTGTTACAAATTTTATCATATAATTAATAAATACAGATCTGTAAATGCGCTCGAACGTCAGTTACCAATCCATGGAAATATCTCAAAATATTTCTACTTCAATTATGAATATAATAAAATTTTAAATAAGATAATATTGTCAATCATGGATAATCTGAATGTTTTCATAAATGACAATTTTCAATAACATGGCATATTTGACAATAATACGCATAAGTTTGTTTTTATGCAATTTCTTTTTTCGCTGCAAATCTAAATCAAATCAAATGGGTATTGAAAATTTTACATCCCTATCCTTCATTAAATTAATTCTTTGCAAATTGCTATGAATTTTTCAGCAGTCATTATGCCAGTGATTAAGACTTGAACGACCATTTTAAAAATTTTTTCCTTGCATACCCGCACAAACAACTTTATGATGAAAGTTGAGTAGTTACAGTTTTAAAAATTTGTATCATCAAGAAGATTTAGAGCATAGAAATCTGGAATAAGTATTAGCTAAAATAAATTTAGCATGTAAATATTTTTTTTTTATTCTAGTTACTAAGGACACTTGAAATGTTATTTAAAAATGCATTTACAGATTTAATTTCCTCGATCCATTATGTGAGCCAAGTATGGAGTTATTAAACTTTTATAAGTGTTAAGCAACAAACAAATTATAATGAAAATCTTGCTCTTAATAATTAGGTATCTTAGTTTCTTTTTTTTAATATAATTATATGTCCTGAATAAACAAAACCATGCTTCCAAAAAATATATATAATTTAATTTTAGTACCATAGAAACAATACGGTTTTCTGTTTGTGGCGGCAACTAAAATTTAACTCTGTGATAAATCAATTTTATTGAGTGTTGCCCGAATTACAATAAAAACTCAATAAAACTGTTTAATCATTTCTTTTTGTATGATGGTATTGATAAATTCTTAAATGACATACACTGATTTGTCCATACATCAAAAAATGCGTATTTTTAATATAAATTGACTAGAAATGCAACATTTAAGTGCTGATAATGTTAATCTATACTACTTAAATATAAAACAGCCTCACTTTCGAAGTTGTAATGAGCATATCTCCATCAAAGAACTTTGTCTCGATGACCACATTACCACTGAAATTAAGAAAATAATTTTTAGTTTTAAAATTTCAGCACCTGCAATAAATAAACATAATAATGTGGCTTGAAAAGATTGAACATAAAATGATTAGTTAATACTATTTTGTAAATACAGTAAAACTAGCACAGCAGTGGTGGAATAATGTACTATATGAAATTAATAGCTGCAAATCGGCCCTGTTATTGAATGTTTTAAATGTCAAAGAGCCAGTTGTACAAACATCCATTAAGGTTTAACAATGACTTTAAGTTTCAATGAATGTTCTAAATTTAATTTATATCAGCATTATAGCTTTAAATGTAAATTTTTATAGATCTTTGTGCAACTGAGTGATAACGATTTAACTAAGAAAATAACCAATCAGATGACGAAATTTGATTAAACAGCTAGATAACAAATTGAACAGCTGTTAACCAGTCAACTGCATACCTTTTACAAATATCATGATTATTGTTTGCATAATGATATTTATGTAATGGTACATATATACTTTTAAAAGTAATCACAATGACCAATCAGTTTTAAGCCGCTATTTTATGATGGTAAATTTGAAATTACTTGCAGAAATTTTACCTAATGTGCTGCTATGCTATAAAGAAAATTTAAAATTATTTTTTTATGAATTAACACTTACTTTAGAACATTTGCTGGCATCATCTGAGATTCAGGTGCAGACTCAATCATAGACTGCCAAGTGTTACATGAATTAGCAATAACATAGCCAAACTCAAAAAACCACTCTTCTAAACACCGTCCTTTGAACAGAACTTTCTGAAAAACAACAATCAAATGTTGAAATGAATGTTGTTTAGTTGTCATAAAAGATAAACACATTAATAGAGCAAAACAAATTAGTTATACCAATACAGATCACATTAACATGTAATTCGTTAGTTCATCTTCTAATAGTCTTAGATTTTTAAAAAATTAATAATATTAGATTCTTTTTTATTTATTGTAAGTAATCATACAGAAATGAAAATACGAGTGTAATTGACTTAAATTTATTTATTTGTAAGCAGGGTATGTTTGAAATATTTATCACTTACTTGTTCTAGCCTGAAACGTTCCATTGATTCAACGGAACTGAAGTTGAGCTCACGAGATACAACTCTGCATTTAAGAATACGCTTCGGAACCCGAGCTTCATGCTCTACATCTGGATTGGACATATCTTCGTTATGCTGCCATAGGATTTTACCTGAAACATATTTATTTAAATGAAAAGGTATTCATGAATAGGTTTTTGGAATATCTGTACCTCAACATAAGTAGGTAAATTTTAATTTTAATAATATCAAAAGGTAGCCAAAAGTTAGGTAAATAGCATAACTCAAAGATGTACTTTCTTATGTTTGGATTCAAATTATTTTTACACAGAATTCAATTCTAGTTGAAATGTAAATTGTAGGAATTGCACACAATTGAGCGACATTTAATCTTACCTGTATCTGCATCACGTAAATTCATCCAATTACTGTTGGTATGCTAAGGAAAAATAATGGCGGAATGGAATATGAAAGAATGAAGACAAATAGATTGTCTTTGTTAAAATATTTTGGTTGAAGTTTACAATAACTTATAGTTTTTTTTATTATTTATGATAAAGTTGTAACACCAAAACAATTGTAAATATTTTTTAGTTTTTTGGCAGCGACTTTACCCACGTTGTCCTGTGTTTTACATAAACGTTCCTTTCGAAACATTCTATAACTGATTAAACCTTTGTGTAGTTTAAAAGATCTCTGAGTACAGACAACAGGAAGCGACATTGTTTTATACTATGTATAGATAATAGAATAGATCTGAAAATAAAATTGGTAAAGGATACACTTGAAAGCCTTTCAGAATTGCTTCTGCTCGCGTCTGCTGCTTCATTTCTTCTGTTGCTATAACTTCCGTCATTATACGTTGTTAATTGGTTTTATTGTAATTGATAGAAAGTTAACACAAAGAATTCTGTTATATCCAAATAGTTTTTAATCTAAATTTTCACAAAAACAGTAAAATCACTTTGCGTACGCTTACAAATTGACTGAACTAATTTTTTTTTAATAATAATGTACCGTGTGATTTTTATTTTATGAATGAATGTTAGGATTGGGCAAAAACTATCGATATATCAAAATATCGATATCTTTTCAGAAAAAAATATCGATATAAATCAGCGATGTATTTTCCCGTGATATATCGTCTTTCGATATTTATCTTCAGATATCAAATTCGTATCATAATCGATATATATTTTTAAGTTCTGCTGTCTGCTCATACGTCGCATCGTGTATTTCTTAAATTTAAAAAAGAAGTAGGTAGTATGAGTTTAGAAATTACAGTCTATAATTATCCTGCTTGCCTTTTTTGTTTCTTTATGACAATGATACTGCTTGTTAATTTGGTTGGTGTTACTGAGAGTGCTCCTGATGTGAATATCAGATAAATTCTTATTTGTTTGAATAATGTTATTTTTGTTGTGTTGATGATGTTGTTTTTTTGGCTTTATGTACCTATTTTAAATAAGAAAACAGCCAGCTGTTTATTTGCTTTAAAATTTCGAATATTTTGACAATTTATAGATAATCACCAGTAGTCGTAATTAGGTAGAGTTATTCATGTACTTAGACTGATTTCATACAGCGAAAGAATAAAATGGATATGCCTCAAATCCCGAGATTAATTTTAAAGAGCAGAAAAAATCCCGAGATTTTTTAAATAAATAGTTATTTACTTTTACACAATTTAAACTACTGCACGCACGACGTTGCCAAACTTACATCAATGACATCGGATGTCCAAAGTTGCAAAATACCAATACGCGCGATGTTGCCACGAAGGTCCACATTAATATCAACATTTCGATGCAAGTACATATATAACTCTACCTAATTCCGACCTCTGATAATCACTTATTGCGCATAAATGTCGATATATTTTGGACCATATTTATCGATATATTTGACAAAATATCGATACGATATATAATCGATATTTTTTCCCATTTGCCCATCCCCAATGAATGCACAATGAATGATTGGTTGTCAGTTTCTGTCAAATGTCAATATCACACCGCACCATGTTTTTAGTGATGAGCATTTCAAAACGTAAACCGCTTAGCAGTTTCTAAAACTGTTAGGCGGTTCTGTAACATTTTTTCTTGTCTAGTTATGTTCAATAGTATTATAATGTGTTCTTATTATTATATTTGATCAAACCAAGTGGTTTTTTTTAAGCATTTTTCATTAAGAATATTTGTCAGTATAGCATTGTGATTACGAAATTGATCAAATATGTGGTTTAAGATCTTTATTTAGCTCACAAGAATTTAAAATTCACTTACATGAGTCATATAAATATAATAATTCTTTTCATCTTTATCAAAAGTTTTAATATTTGTAAAAATATTTCTTTCGGCTGTTTGGATGGATTACCTGAACATTGATAAGAATACGCTCTGTAGTAGCGAAAAAGTAACAAATGCTTGAACTTTGAAGGATTTGTCGGTCCTGATAGGTTAGGTCATGAGTTCGAATCCCATCTCAGGGTGACAGGGACCGAGTGGATTTTTAAGCATTTATCATTAAGAATATTTGTTAGTATAGCATTCTGAATGCGAAATTGATTAAATATAATAAGCAAAAAATTTCGACAATTTTCAGCTCCTTTTCACACATTTTGCTATAAACATTAAATCAACATTTCTCGCTTGAGATATAACTATTTGGGCATTTTGACAAAATATATTAATATTTGCACAAATATTTACAACAATGAGCAACTATTTTAGAAAAAAAAAGAACTAAAAGCACTTGAATCTAGTCAAGTGCTTTTTAGCGATTCTACCAAAAGTAGATTTTTGAAAGAAACAAATGGATCAAAGAGTCATTTCCGTTTCTTTCAACGAACATTTTTGCAGGAAAAAAATGGGCCAAAGATAGTCACTTCAATTCCTTTTACTAAAGTATTAAAAAATTCGATACTTAAATATCAATACAATAAGTTGTTTATAGAGTTTTGTTTTGTTTTTTGTTTCCTGCAAAAATCTACTTTTGCTAGAGTCGCTATCTAGTGAGGTGCCTTTTTAGTGCTTTTGTTTTTTTTTTTATCCTTCCTCATTTACTTTTACATGAAAGAAAACCGGAAGAGTTGTCATGGAGAAATCAAGAATATACCATCATGAAATCTAGTTTGATTTCGGGAACTATTTTTTTTTATTTATTCCTCATTTACACTTTGATTTGACAGTAGTCAACAGTAGACAATCTATATTGCCATATGAAAATTAACATATTTTTCTTTTATTTTTTTGCCATCAGATTGTGGTACACCTATATAAATTGTTCAGTAGTTGTCTATTGTATGATTTTATGATTGAAAAGATTTTTGCCTGTTTTCTACTTATACTAGCAATGTGATTATAAAAGGTTAAATAATTTGTTTTAATTTAAATGTAATAGTTAATAAGGTATACTTGTATTACTCATACGGTCAGTTGCACAAACGTCTATTAAGGTTTAATGACGCCTTTAAGCTCTAATGAATGTTAAATTTGTATCGGTAATGTTGCGTTAAACTAATGATCATTTTAATGGACACTTGTGCATCGACAAATAGACTACTTTATTAGATCTATCTTCATCTAAATACCCATCCCTATCATAATATATTTTTTTAAGTTTTGCTCATAGAAAAGACAAGAAATACATACAGCCAGTTATGTTATTTTATTTATTAAAATGATGTTTATCGGTATTTTAATGATTGTATTTTTCCAGATTACATATTACCTACCTATAGAAATTATATTTGTCAGTTCTGTGTTTCTTATTAATTTTTGATGTTCTATTGTTATTTATTGCAGTGGAGGTTGTTCTGTCTGTGTAAATTGCTGCCTGTAATGAAACGACCAAGTTCAAAATGGATGACAGATTAGAAGAACAGCAGAAAAGTTGTAGATTTTTTGTGTACTTATCAGAGTTTATTTTGTGAAGACGATCAAAATATTTCATACTTGGTGAACTCTCAGGATTTTGTTGCATTTATATCTGTTATCACTTAGAAAGTGCTTTGTATTGTAGGGCATTAATTTCTATGAACTCAAAAAGTGAATCTGACGAAGCTTCAAGGTAATTTTTATACATTTTTTTAGACACGCGTTATTTTTATTATTTCAAAAGTGTTACAAGAGTGAACTGATCAAAACATATGATGCGAAATCTATTACTGCGTAATTATTACACGAAGGTTAGGTTATGCATTACTTGCTATTTTTGCCCTTTGTTTTGATAATAATTCTTCTAAAAGCTAACGGCGTACCTACTGAGGATACTAAAAGTGTTTTTTTTTTCTTTCTTTTCACATAGGGGGAACGAAGCATCATCGTCAAACACTGATCAAACCCCAAATAATTGTGAAGGTCAGCCTACATCAAGCTTATGCTCATCACCAGGTTCAAACAATACTCAAGACATAATGAAGCGTGCAGCTGCTAAACAATTGATTGAGAGATATTTTTACCAATTATTAGATGGTTGTGGTAACCCAAACTGTGACAATCAGTTTTGTGCATCAAGTGGAGAGGTAACTTTGAAAGTGTAGCTTATGCAAACTATTAGTAAAATAATTTGTTTGACTAATACTTACATTCTTTGTAGGCTAGAAATTTAACTCCAAATGAAGCAGCAGCAGAAGCCATAAAATTGTTTTATAGGGAAGCACGTCTCTGTGACAGTCTTCCTAACAAAGTGCCCCGTACTGAGGCCAGCACATGTGACTCGAGTGCTAGGTAAGACGTGAAAAAGGACATTATTTACTATGTCCCTTAAAATAAAGCAAATACTTAAATGATGTTATAACAATTATCCAAACATCTTTTTGTAAACTAATATAACTTTTCTACAAAAAAATACAGTATTTGTGAATAAATTCACTTTTTAGTCACATCTTTGTAGGAAACATTTTGTATGAATGAAGCATATACTTATATAACTATCTCAATATGTATTTATAAATCTTGCTAATTCACAACTACTGAAAAAAATGTACAAAGATGTGACTTCATGCAACATTTCAATTTATTAATTTAACTTATCAATTTATTGATTATGCAAAAGTGAAAAAAAAAATACCATTGAATATTCTTTAATAATTTACCCGACAAGACTGATAAACAAATATTAATCATCCCTATTGTATTTTCCAAACACAATGTATATACAATTATAAGTAGCTATAGCTTTCGTATATAACTTATTGAAGTTATTGCAAAAAGTATTTTAAGAACAACATTTTTAACTATTAATCTTTAAGATTGCCAGTGTTTCCACTAGGATTGCCGACTGTACTATAGTATTGTACTATATTTCATCTGTGCTGTTGAAGAAATATATAGTGTGCATAAATACTATATTTCTATCCAGCACTATTTAACAAATAAATCATTCATTTAAAAATTGATGAACATGACTAATTATTTTACAAAAAGAAATTAACATTATAAATGTGATCGGATATAAGTAAACGTTAGAGCATTATCTGCTTTTGTAGATTTTAAACTGATAATTCAGATGGTAAAGTACTCTTTGTCGGTTAAACTGGACTATGATCTGATGTGCTGTCATGGCAAGATGCAGGTATGAAATATTTTTTCGTCATCCCCTTAACAAAATATAATTAGCACATCAGGGATTTTGTTCTCATCCATGGGCCAATATGTCGGCTTATCTCGGAAATGAGGACAATATCTAAATAATGTTTTGTGATGAAAACATAATTTGGATATTGATCTGAATAAAAAAAAGCAAATTATTTATTTACAAATCCTTATGTTTTTGTGAAATTTCTCAATCACACCCATCAGTTACGAATCAAACATACCAAATGCCTGCCAAACAGATCCCTATTGTCAGGTCTTTCATCTTTCCTATTGAATGTGTGACTTATGAAAGTACGTTCTCTAACAATGGTGATCAATTTTTTATAGATATCCATATCCTGGCAGTTTATTTGGAGTAAGATGAGAATATATGAATATCTAAAACATTATTCACCCTTATATCTCATAAATTAATGTGATCCACACTTCATATTTTGAGAAATTATACCATTTCGTTATGCCTATCTATTAAAAATAATTATATATTCTAAAGTAGGTACTATTATATTTAAAAAATGTAACGACAGATAATTATCTTTTGTAGTACCACATGTTCAACGACACAGCCAAAAGACAAGACAGATAGTAAGAGCAAGGAGGTAAACTCTGCTACCACAAGCTCAGCATGTAAACAAGATAACTCAAAGGTCACACCTGAAACTAGTCATAATGTATCACAACAGGAGGATTGTAGAACTGTTGTTAGTCACAATAGTAAGTAATTATTTCATAATTATTAATTAGATGATAATTATCATTTTTATTTATCAATTTGTAAAGTAAAATCGTTATAAAACAGGACAGGTCTTAATGATTATAATTAACGAATTTGCTTCTGCATAATTTTTAAAGTAAATTAGGTAATATTTAATGCTTTTTCAATTAGTTTATTTTAGTGAAAAGGTATCAGTGGACATTTCATATTAGTACTGTATTGGCGACTTTCAATTAATAAAAATGTTGAAATTGAATAAATCATTAAAAATTCGTCTCAAACAATACTTTGCTAGAGTAGTGGGTAATATTGATGAGTTATCATCACCAGATGGAGCGCCACTCACAGAGGAACGTATCTACCAGCTCTGTGATGAGTGCCTACAAACAAAAATGCCACAGCCTTTGGTGAGGGCTTTGGGGGAAGCATTTACACAACCAGCCATACTCGCTCGATGTTTCCAAAGTAAAATTGTGCAGGAGAGCAGTAACGATGGTGGTAAAAATTCAGGTGAGGGTTGTAGACAATAAATATTTCTTATTTAAATTAGTCACTTCATAAAATAAGTTTTTTAGATGTACTGCATATGAGTATTAATCTCTACAAGAGCACTACATGATTTAACTATGGTGTTTATTAGCAATCGTGAAACACTGACTTTAATATATGTAATTAGTTTCTAAGTGTTTGTGCTTATTTTAGATAAAGAATCAAAAGCAATGTGTTCATCAAGTGATCCGGACAAGGATGTGGATAGTGTCACAGGCCCTGGCTTAGATGTAGCATCGTGCCGAAGAGCTTTTCAGTACCTATCAAAAGTTAGTATTAATAGAACTGAAAAATATTATTTCCTGTCTGTTGTTTTAAGTACTTTTTAGTAATTAATTATTTATTAGACACACACACACACAGGCACACAAACATCCATTAAAATTGACATTAAAGCGATATTTCCAATACAAAATTTATGTTTAGAACATCTATTGGATAATTTTCTATATTTGATTATTTGTATCGATAATCGGTCAGTAGCATAGACGTCCCCTAAGGTTTAATGACACCATTAAGCTCTAATGAATGTCTAATTTGTATCGGTAATGTCGCTATAAATTAATGACCATTTTAATGGACGTTTGTGCAGCTGAGTGTAAAAGTACGTATAATAAATAATTAATTACTTTTAACCACATAACTGGATGATAAATCAATTATTTACTGAGTATACTGAAAGAATTTTATTGAATTCATTTAAACTAGTATTGTTTAAAATAAAATTTAAGTGAAGAAAAAGACTATATCAACAATTCTCATCTTGTAAATATCAGAATAACACTAGTTGTTATTGTTTTTTCTTCTTTACCTAGGTGCCATCAGAATACTACAGTTCAGCGTTAGTGACAGCATTGACAACACTAGCTGAAAATCTTGAGATTGACTTGAGGATAACCAAAAAGATGAGCCTCGAAGATGCAGTCAATTGCTTTGTGATAGCATTCGAGGTGCCTGATCTAGGTTGCAGTGACTATTTGGAAATTGCACTTCCTGCGCTCTGTCATGCAGCTGAACATTTACCTATTAAAGGTATTTATAATCAAGTGTTATATAAAAAAAACATAGAAAAGAAACACTGACTTAAGTAAAAGAATTAAGATTAAAGTGGTCCATAAGATCTCATTTCGGCTAAGCTGCAATTTTTGCTTATTATTACTTATTTGATCAATTTAATTATATTTCAAATTCACTGTCTATTTTTTGTTTGTAACAAAAATAAATTTTAATATAGCCGCGTGCCGCATCTACGCAGTTTATATTACGTATTGATTTTACATTTTTGCTGCGTCAATAAGTATCGTACATGGCGAGTAGCCAATGGATTAAACTTATTGAAATAATAAAAAAAAAACTAATTATTTATTTGCAAATCATCATTTTCATGTATATTCTCGAATTGACTCACAAACTCGTTTCACATTACAAATTTACTCACTTCTTTCGATTTTTTTTTGATAAAAAAGATTGTCGGGACAATGTAGAAAATGAACTTTTCCATTTTATCTGGGGTCTGGGTGTTGTGGTACCTTCGTTGTCTCAGATAATCCATAATACGGGGGCTTTAGCTACACATTTTGGAATCTGAGCGATGCATGTGATGTCTAATATTTATTTTTAAAATTGTCCTTTGAATGTCAATTGGTACTTTTTAGACATATGATGTTACAGCGTTATAAACTATATTTTTATTTATAGCTTAGATCCATCTCTACTTCGTTTTTCCTGTTTTACGTTTCCTACCAAATGCTTTGTTTTTCCTGTTTTACATTTCCTACCACATTCATGCTCCTATTTAAAAGGGTTATATTATCCTTTTTGTTATATTCAAATAAGAGGAGCTGTATAGTGCAGTAGCTTAGGTGCTCGGTTTGCGATACAATTATCAAGCAAATTTCGCATTGATCGGTCATAGCATGGGTGACCAAAAATATGTCATCCCAAACTCCTCCGTGCTTCTGAAGGCACGTTAAACCGTTAGGCCCTGCTGCATCTGCAATCTTTAATACCCACCAATGGACCCGCATGGTGGGCCATGGCCCATTCTTCTTATTCGATTCGATTCCATCCATTGGGAAGGCCTGAACCCAGCATATTAATAGGCTAGTGGTGATTAGGATCTTTGTTCAATTTCAAAATAGTGTAATTAAAATATTCTTAATGAGAAACGCTTAAAAAATTCCTGGCCATTTTTAAGCATTAATATCGAATATAATAGTGTATGTAATGAAATTTCATGTTGACAAATATTATGACAGCGCAAGCTCGTTTAGCTCGCATATGGGCGGCGAGTTGCCGCGAAACTCTCCGCCACATCCTGGAGACGCTGCAACAGCTGATTACTCTACGAGTCATCTCCACAAATTACACCAGTCATTTCCAGGTGCAGGACGACGAGAGCGTAACCATGGCTACAAAACTCATGAAGGTAAACTATGAAACTTGATGTCACAGCATAGATGTTAAGGAAAATACGTCTATAATTGGAGGCATAAGGTTGTCAACTTTTTGGATTCTCTTTGTCGGATTCAGGGTCAGATCCCCCTGAGATAGTCGTAGGGCATTTTACCAGTTAGGCGTCGCTTAAGCCTGCCCTGCCTTGAGATAAAAAAGGGGTCGATAACTTTTAATAATAGAATATATTTGATTTCAAAAGGAAGTTAATTTTTTAAAAGAGTATCATTTTAAAGGTATATTTTGTTTTTTTTTTTGTACCTTTTGTTATTTTTATATTAGACATTATACATATATATTAAAAGTAAATAGTCCACTATTTGGTTACGATAATAGGTATATAAGCATGGCTGGTACGTTTGTTATAAACATTGTGTAAAAAATGGAGTATTTTAAAAACTTTTATTAGTTTTATAAATTATATATAATATAGAATACTCTATTTTAGAGTACAAACCTAAATGGTATTTTAAACCTTAGTTCAGTTAATTTTTTTATATTTACTGGTGGATAAGGCATACTATATTATTATATTTGTTTCAGATATTATATTATGCAAATATGTTAGCAGGAATAATGGAATCCAATACTCTAAGAGAGGAACCAGTAGTTATACCTAATCAAATAGATCCGTTGGGTGATGTTTTTGATCGTTTCTATCAGTTTTCCTCAATGAAAAATACAAAGAATTCACAGCCTGATGATCCTTTAGGTAAGAAATCTATAAATACACCACAATATTGAATGTGTTATCATATTTTATTATATTGAAAGTTATAAAATAATGGTTTTTATTTCAGCTATTGAATTAGATATAAATGTATTAGATGCTAGAAAACCACACTTGCCATTTGAAGACTTTTACAACGAACCACTTAGTGATACTATTGAAATGGAAATAGATTTTGCCAATTATAAAACGGAAATAAACAGCGGTAAGTTATTATATTGCTTATCAACTTGAATCCCATGTAATTGTGGTAATGATACATTCAAAATGAACCTTTTTCACGAATAGGAGTTGATAACAAAAACTAGAATTGTGTTGAATGTCTGTAAAAAAACTATCAAAGCGGTTGATATACAAATTATCACAAAATTTCAAGTTACTTAAGTGGCTATAGTTTTTATTACTTCTAACAAAAAATATATTTTGCACAAGCATATTACTCAACTAGCAGATAGTGATAATATGCCATCCCCCTTACTCTTCACTAAAATTATTTAAAAGCTAGAAATACTGTTTTTCATACCTACGTTGATTCGCGCTCGCACTATATTTTTGTTATGTTTTCTATTACGTAGAGGTTTTTGGTTGAATTGGCAACTAATTACACACCTCTTTCTTTTTTTCCTGTACTTTACCATTTCTTATATTAATTTGACCTCCCGCAGGCAAGAAGTTCACGTTCCTAAAGTACCCTTTCATATTAACGACTGCGAGTAAATCACTCGGCCTGTACTATGAGAACCGCATCCGCATGCACAGCGAGCGACGCGTGTCGATGTTGCATGCCGTGGTAGGGGCCGCGCCACCTATGCCCTTCCTGAGGCTCAAAGTGAGGAGGTCGCATATCATAGACGATGCTCTTGTTGAGGTGAGTAAATAATATATGAATAATAATTTCACCGAATACTATTCCGTTTAACCATTACCCAACCACATATTTGGCTGAATTATTCGGTTAATAACTTCTTTTTTTTCACGTGAAAATGTTTAAAAATAAAAGGATATTTAACGTTTGATTGCTTTATTTTGTTAGCCTTATTGAACACATTCTTCATAGGTTTTTTAATACTTCTAATATAACATAAATATTATATTGGAAGTTTTGACTTTAGTTCTATACCGTGTTGTGTAGCTAAGCAAATAGAAATATTTGAACAGAATATATTTGGCATCAAACCGAATAATTCCGCCAAATACAAATAGTGAAGAGGATGCCGAATATCAAACGAATATCCGGCGCATCTCTGGTAAATAACCTAGTCTTAGGGTAGACTATATATCATTTCCAACTTTCATAATCAAACATATTTAAAAGGCAGTTTGTAAATATTATACCTAGGAGTATATAAGCATAGATTGTAAATATAAAATTTATCAAATATAGTCATTGATACAAAATAATGACAATGACCTTTATATTTTGGTCCTTCGAGCCGGATCAAAATGAATGCTACAATAGCATTTACATTATATCTAGGTACAAGGTACATATATCTTAAGAAGAATCGATCGCTGATTCAAGTAAATTATACGATCGAGCTAGATGCTAATTTTCAATAAATATGTTGACCGTAGTTGGAGATGGTTGCGATGGAACGGGTGCTAGATCTGAAGAAGCAACTGGTGGTGGAATTCGAAGGCGAACAGGGCGTGGACGAGGGCGGCGTCAGCAAGGAGTTCTTTCAGCTCATAGTCGAGGAGATATTCAATCCTGATTACGGCATGTTCACGCAACAAACAGACTCACACACCGTATGGTGAGTAGATATTACCGATAATATCCTCTATCTTCGAGTTCTGATATAAGTGAGAGCAATTTCTGTGTTTTTTTGCCTAAGACTAAGAATCCGTTCATTGTTCCCTCGCTGTAATAAATCTTTTTTAAATCACTATTACATTTCCTTAAAGTCTCTCTCTATTAAATATCTTAAAATAGATTTGATTTATATTTTTAAATTTATTTATATATTATTTAACTTGCATCCTTGCAATATTACATTATTTTAGTGAACTTTCGATTTTTTTTTAATTACAGGTTCAATCCTACGTCGTTTGAAACTGAGGCACAATTCACGTTGATCGGTATTGTGTTAGGATTAGCGATATACAACAATATTATTTTAGCGGTAGACTTCCCCATGGTCGTATATAGAAAACTAATGGGAAAGAAGGGCTCCTTCGAAGACCTGGCAGACTGGAATCCGGTGAGTTTAAGCAACATTTCTACCTAATGAATTATTTGTTCTTATCATTGCTATGATCCCAAGTACTTAATATTAATAATTATCTATCTATCTAAAGCTTGTGTTATGGATTGGAAATTTGAACCAAAAAAGGTTCTGCAAGGAAACGGACGACTTGAAAGTTAATGTAGCTATAGCTAATCTACTTATAAGACTACCTCCGTAGCGTTTTCCCTGAGGTTCGGGTTCTCCTCCTGGTCAGGTCAATGTAGAAAAGGAACTTATTCATTGTCTCGGGTCTGGGTGTTGGGTGTTGTGGTACCTTTGTTGTCCGGATACTCCATAATAGCAATGTATGTGATGTCTAATATTAATATTTATTTATTATTAATATTATATCCACTATCGTTTGGGATATATTGTAATGAAATTTTATTTTGGTTTACAGATTTTATATAGAGGCCTAAAAGACATGATAGACTATGCCGGCGATGATTTACAAGAATTATATTATCAAACGTTTAGAATATGCTATAGTGATGTATTTGGTAATAATATATTCCACGACCTGAAGAAGGACGGCGATAGTATATTTGTAACGCAAGATAACAAAATGGTAAATATATTTATATATTATTTAGTCAGTACATAATTTGAATCCAGCTTCAGTATATTTAAAGTATTCAATAACTTTTGAACTTAATCCTAAATCAATCGGTACCGTTGGTTTAAAGCTAAGATTATTATTATTGCAATATATAGTGACCCCTCAAAACACATGTTCAAGAGTAATTCAAGCGATATTGCGTTATGTAATCAGGAAGATAAATACCAAATTGTTTTGGCAAGCGAAATCTACTGTTAATTATTAATAAAAATATATATATTTCAGGAATTCGTAGAGCTATATGCAGATTTTTTACTGAACAAATCTGTGGAAACGCAATTCAAGGCGTTCCGGCGCGGATTCGTGATGGTGACAGACGAGAGCCCCCTCTCCGCGTTATTCCGTCCCGAGGAGGTAGAGACGCTAGTCTGCGGGAGCAAAGTAAGTATTTTTGTTTCTAGTCAATTAGACATGATAATATAGGTACATACTTAATATTATCATAATATAGGTACACACGTATTTAGTATTTCAAATATAAATCCTTTTAGGCTTAGTTCGCTTACTTAATTTAACAATAACAAACAAAGTACCAGTTAAGCAAATAATAACGAGTTCTCATTTGGCAATGGTTGGATGACGTCATAAATGTAACTATGAACTATAACTGCGTCAGTTTCGCTGGTTAAAGTTATTTTTTTATTATGCCAAAAAATGATGATGCGACGCATTCCACAGTCAATGTTGAAGTCAGTGTGATAGATATCGTCAAATTTGATATAAACCTTTTATTGAACTGCAATTATGGTGCAACCGAGCCTAAGTTGTTAAAGTATTCATTGGAAAGGTTACGGGTATGCTATATATAATAAAAATACATATGTTGTTTGTCACTTCTAGTTAGTGTTAAAGTGACTCTAATAACAAAAGTGTAAAATTTACATTTTTACACGTTTACTTTGTGGATATTGATGGATCACACGATGACGTTTGCTACTCGTACGAATCGTAACATGACACCTGAATTTTTTTGGTAATTTATAATGCAACGGAGGTAGGACCTGATAGTGTCGGATGAATAGAATAGCCAGACATTTCGTTTCGAAAAGTACATCAGTGAGTCACATCAGTTGTATCTTACCCTATTATTTTCGATCGCCGAGGACTCGCGTATCAAATATAACGTGTAATAATAAATTAATTTATATCTTTACAGAACTTCGACTTCAACGAATTAGAGAAATCAACGGAATACGATGGCGGCTACACTGCCGAATCGGACACCATAAAAGACTTCTGGAGCATCGTGCACAGTCTGTCGCTGGAGGACAAGAGGAAGCTTCTTGAATTCACAACCGGTTCAGACAGGGTGCCGGTGGGCGGGCTCAGTTACCTAAAACTGGTTGTGGCGCGGAATGGGCCGGACTGCGACAGATTACCTACCGCTCACACATGCTTCAACGTACTCCTACTACCTGAATATAGCACCAAGGAAAAATTACAAGATCGCCTCATGAAAGCCATCAGTTATTCCAAAGGCTTCGGAATGCTTTAACGCCGGGCGAACATAGCTGTTGTAAAAAGCCATACTCGTGGTATATTTGTAATATTACAGAATAATAAAAGTTTGTTTTTATTTATACAACCAATGTGTTTTAATTTAAATGATACTTCGGTCGGTTTGGGGTGATTTCCTTTATTTTCATGTTGAAAACTAGAAACTAGAAATGGAATGTTTTATAATATATATCTAAAAATATTAATAAAATTAGTGACATAGAAATATGTTAGGAACTCTTCACCGTTATAAATATAATAAACCAAAAAAGAGAAATCTTACTCTTACTCAATAACAAGAATTATATTATCAACTATTTTGTTTTTTAGATTAAATTTAAAAAGCAAGCATTTCAAATAAACGGTAGCGGATGGAGTGGCGGCGATCGAACTGACAATGTAAATTGAGCCTTACGAATATTCTCATACAGCTCGATTTGATCGTGTGAATTCAAGTTGAATGCTTAATAGTATTTAGCATCATTTCGCTGCCATTGCCTATTTGAATTCACCATTTTAACGACTAGTCTTCATTTGATTGAGAAAATTGATCACATTTTTAGTTTAAAAATTTGTTTATGACAAACAAATTTTTAAACTAAAAATGTGACAAATAAGACCTTATCGTACAAGCGCTGTGGTTCATTCTCGCTTATCGTGCGGGTCGTTTAATATTCTCAATACAAATTCGTGCGAATTAGCCCTGATTAATATTTGTATAACATTCGTTGATATATGTTCAGTGAAAACAAATAGATAATGCAATTTTTGTTCCTCATCCACAATAATATTTTGTACTTTTACTTTCATATGGCAGATTTCACAAACATTTTATTTTTGTTTCTGATAAAAAAATCGCATATAAATACTTTGTAATTATTGAAAATAAAAATATATTTATAAGAGTATAACAATCCCAGATGCTCGTTCAGATTAATTATATGTTCAAGATGGCCGACTTCATTGCATCATCTGTTCCAATCACAACGTCACAAATACATGACATTTTTAATCTTAAAATCGCGTTTAATTAACGCTAACACTTGTCATTTGAAACAAGTATGAGTTGCAGCAATCGTGTCTGTATATGGATCAGTAATTAGCTAAAGCGTATATCTTGCTCGGACTAGGGACGATTGATTTTAAACGTAGTTCGTGGACGACGAGGGGGAAGGGACGTCGGCAGGGAGGAGGGGAGGGGGGCCGCGGACATGCGCCCGCGTCCGCTGATGCACGGCGCTGCTGACGTCTGTAACCAATGAGGTAAACAATGTTTATACACATAACGGTCCAGCTGTCTAATTTTTAAATCTATTGGGATTTAAAAGGCGAATGATGACGTGAATGACCAAGAAACAACTAAAACTTAGACTCGTCGAAAGATAGCAATTTGCATTCGACTCTCGTTTGATATTTTCAATAGCTTCCACGCGTTTTTCACTATGTTTATTTAATATCTCTCAAAAAAAGCGTCGCAATCGTAATCACATGTCAAATAGTTGTAGCGTGAAGTTAGTGAATATCTTTAAAAGGTCAAATTGAAATGGATTGAGGTTTGATGCAATGTTACCCATGATTTCATTGCGCGGCGCGTATGCCGATTTTAAGGTGTCGCCGCCTCTGAGGTCTCGCGGTCGATTTCCGATCGGGTAAATGAGGTAAATGAACTTTTCTACATCGTCTCGAGTCTGGATGTCGTGATACCTTCGTTGTTTCAGATTGCAAAAATACAGTGCTTTACTTATTTAATTAGGGACCTGTGCAATGTATGTATTTTATTTTGTAATTTTTTTATTGAAAACATTTGTAAATATCAAAGAAGCGGAAGATGTATGTAAAACGACTTTTTTTTATAACGCAAGGGAAAAGCACCATTCTTCAACCACACCTGTTGGAGCATGATTGGACCTGTTAAAACACGCTGCAGAATATCCCCTATGTCCCCACAGAGATCCAGCAAGAAGCTCGCTTGATCCAATCCAAAGAGAACTTGCCTCATGACTTTAGCTCATAGTTAATATGTTACCTGTGATGAGCGTCGCAATTGCACGCTTCTGGGACCCGGAATCCATCAAGGAGTCCGACGGATCTAGTGTTTTTACATTGCCTCGTGACGTTATCTCATAGAACGTTACCTGTCATGAGCGTCGTAACTGCACGCAGCGGAGACCCGGGATCCACCAAGGAGCCCGATGGTCCAGTGTATTTACATTGCCTCGTGACGTTAGCTCATAGAACGTTACCTGTGATGAGCGTCGCAAATGCACGCAGCAGAGACCCGGGATCCGTCAAGGAGCACGCCGGATCGAATGTACTTAGATTGCCTCGTGACGTTAGCTCATAGAATGTTACCTGTGATGAGCGTCGCAATTGCACGTGGCGGAGACCCGGGATCCACCAAGGAGCCCGATGGTCCAGTGTATTTACATTGCCTCGTGACGTTAGCTCATAGAACGTTACCTGTGATGAGCGTCGCAAATGCACGCAGCAGAGACCCGGGATCCGTCAAGGAGCATGCCGGATCGAATGTACTTAGATTGCCTCGTGACGTTAGCTCATAGAATGTTACCTGTGATGAGCGTCGCAATTGCACGTGGCGGAGACCCGGGATCCACCAAGGAGCCCGATGGTCCAGTGTATTTACATTGCCTCGTGACGTTAGCTCATAGAACGTTACCTGTGATGAGCGTCGCAAATGCACGCAGCGGAGACCCGGGATCCGTCAAGGAGCACGCCGGATCGAATGTACTTAGATTGCCTCGTGACGTTAGCTCATAGAATGTTACCTGTGATGAGCGTCGCAATTGCACGTGGCGGAGACCCGGGATCCATCAAGGAGCCCGCCGGATCCAATGTACTTAGATTGCCTCGTGATGTTAGCTCATAGAATGTTACCTGTGATGAGCGTCGCAATCGCACGTAGCGGCGACCCGGGATCCATCAAAGAGCCCCCCGGATCCAATGTATTATTAACATTGCCTCGTAACGTTAGTTCATAAAACGTTACCTGTGATGAGCATCGCAATTGCACGTGGCGGATACCCGGGATCCATCAAAGAGCCCGCCGGATCCAATGTACTTAGATTGCCTCGTAACGTTAGTTCATAAAATGTTACGTGTGATGAGCGTCACAAGAGCACACGGTGGGGACTCAGGATCCATCAAGGAGCTCGACGGATCCGGTGTATTTACCTACATTGCCTCATGTCATGACGTTAGCTCATAGAACGTTACCTGTGATGAGCGTCGCAATTGCACGTGGCGGAGACCCGGGAGCCATCAAGGAGCTCGACGGATCCGGTGTATTTACATTGGCTCATGTCATGACGTTAGCTCATAGAACGTTACCTGTGATGAGCGTCGCAAGAGCACGCGGCGGCGGATAGTGCGGCGGCGGCAGCCTGACGGCGCGCGTGGCGGCTGCACACGCGGTGCGGCGACGCGTGCTCGCTCTCCAGCCACGCAGGCGCGCTGCCGCGGCGGGACGACCGGCACATGGACGCGTACGTGGGCGCGGCCACGCGCTCCACCTGACACCATGACATTTGGTTTAGAACAGTGTTCCCAAACTAGTGATTTAACTCGTAATTTATATGACCCCTGAAAGTGATTGCACATTTTTGACTATTTTCAAATAGGAGTCTATTGGAATTTACCTTAATTTCCTTAAGGTCCGGACAAGGACAAGGAATGTTAAGAAATGCTGCTTAATTAAGAATATTTGAAAATTAACTATCTCCGTTAGAACGTAACCAGCAAAAAGACTACCCATCTATATATTTTAATCAGAACCTTAAGATATTTCTATCACGCGAATATCCTTTTTTATTGCATAAACAACCAATAACATACAGAGGTCTTGTCCCTGACGAACTATTTGGATTTTGGAACGTTATACTGTTATACGAACGGTATACGTCAATGTTTAATAGAGTATCTACCTCTCTGTCAGCAAAACCAATCACGATTTGAATTCCGCTATGGCTAATTTGTATGTGTTAACTGAGTGATTAATTTTATTTCTTACTTATATGTAGGCTTTAGAGCTGCACATTACGTTGCCACAAGACGTCACCTACAATCTAAGTTAGCCAAAACCCAATATTCCAAAACTCTGCACAAAGCGCTTCTCGTCATCATTTATCTTGCGTACTGCCAAATAGTGGAATTCCCTGTCGTCATCTATATTTCCGAGAACATAAAATCCATCGTCCCACCGTAGATCTCACTCATGCCCCCAGGCTGGATTGAGATCAAGAGTTTGAACAGATAGAAAATTTGAAACATTTCGTCGACTTGATGATTGGCCTTCCTGTTTTCATATATTTTGCGTTTATAGTTACCTCAAACACATGTTTCTTCCCGCGACGCTTGGGCGCTGAGTGTGCGGCGGGCGTGCGGCGACGGCGCGGCTGCGCGGGTGCCCCACTGCCCTGCCCGAACAGACCGCGCTCCTCCGCCACACGGATCATATACTTCGCGTCTAGCCGGGTGATCTCCTACGGTCACCCTACGATTCTGTATTTATCTTACGCTGTTCCCAGCATAGGTGATACATAATGTACCTAGTATATTACGACCAGCGGCGTGCTAAGTCGAATGCCAAGTCGCGGCGCCTTCCTCTTGTGGCCAAACCAAGAGAAATATGTTGTATTCTTGGTAGATATAATTGATCTGATTAATTTTAATTTTAGCTCACCATTTTTTTAATAACAAAGCAAATAAAATGGTGAGAAAATATACAATAGGACGATGTGAAACCATTAGAAGAGGAGATTCCGTCACTCTTTTGGAGAGCGTACTTTTGGGTCAACGTTTGAACCATATGAAATCCCAATTTATTATTAGCGACCCCAGTCCTGTTGCGCATACACGAGAAACGTGCAAGAAATTGCCTACCCGACAGAGAATACCGCATTGAATCCGCTGTGTCGTAATGGAGTTGAAAGAGCTTAGTAAACAGCTTAGAACGATTTTAATTTATACTGGAGTAAACTTTTCATATTTTTTTGTAATCATCAGGTAGTAGCATATTGTCTTTAAATAATAATGAACATTTATGTTAAAAATGCTTAATAAATAAAACTATGTTATGTATCAGGCTGGACTTGAATCCGATTCCAATTGCGCTACCGAATATCTAACAAGAGTATAGATTTTCTTCGAATATTTATTACATTCTCCAATAATAATGAATAATATCTTCATAATAATAAGAAGAATTAAATAAACAAACCTTTCTCTGTATGAGCCCGAGATAGCAACCGTCTCTATCTAAAATGTAATTGATGTCCAACCCGTTTCCTAGATTTGGCAACGTCGATATTTCAAACAGATCGCAGTCTGGTACCTGTTACATAAATAATATTAAATTACCCTTTGCGTGGAAAGAGCGGATAAGTAGTTCTCCAAATGTGTCAACGAGTCACGTACAATAATACCCGGGCTATCTTTGTCAGGGTCTCTCGGGACCTGTTGGTTTCCTTCTGGCATTTCTGGGATAGGCCTTGCAGGTGTAGTTCCAGGTCTAGAACTGACGACTACGCTATGTTGTTTCTTCAACACCGTTTCGCCGCTACGAGGTCTCGTCCTCGCAGTAGGGGGAGGTGACGGTCGACTTTTCGGCGACGAATTGGCTACTGATATTTCTTCTTCATCTTTCTCTGTGTTATCGGATCTATTCAATGCATTGTCCAAGGAATCGGTTGATTCTGTACCGATTACATCGGTAACTTCTTTCTTGGGACTCTAAAACAATATTTACCAAATGTTGGTGCTTCTTTTCCATAGAAATGGAACATTATATTGGTGCCTTATATTAATTAATGGCATTCTAAAGAATTACAATAATGTTATACAAAATCTAAAGATGATATCGTAGTTGAAGTAATATTAAAAAGTAAGCTGAAATTTTATTGTGCGACATGTGCAATTGCGATCAGTGAGAGATCAGTGCAATCCACCACATAGAAATTGCAGAAAGAGTACAACGAAGTATAAGGAAAATATTTTCAATTGAGGACTTTATAGTGTCCCATACACTATAAAGTCCTCAATTGAAAATATTTGGAAGTTTTGTTGTAATAATAATTAAACTATATCAAGAGTGGGTCAAAAAATACACCTTATGACTAGTTTTAGACAAAGATATATAAAATGACACAAAAATCATAAGCGACCAGGTAAAACTAATCTATGAACTGAAACTGAGCTCATAATCTGATAATTGTCTACTCTAGAATACTTATAAGATTCTTTTTGAAACTAACGTGATGATGATCCCTATATTTCTTCTTAGTCAAGGCATGTTTTTCTCTCGCCAGCCGATTGGCTTCAGCGACAGCTCGCGTTACCTGCGCTTGATTCTCAGCTTCCAAAGCCGAGTGCGTCTCGTACAGGATTAGCTGAATCTAAAGAATGGGATCATTATAGAAGAATATCAGAATTGGACTTAAGTCGTAAGACTTAAAAAGTAAAACACACCTGCGGTTTTGATAGTAAAGTTTTTAATGTCCGCTTTTGCTCCTCGAGTATTGATTGCACTCTAGCTTTTCCTTTATTATCGATATCAGATTCGGTCAGTATCTGAAAATATATGCAACATCTTTCTATAAACACCTAAGAGATTTATGTACATATAATAAACCATATATATATACCGCTCGGTGGCGTAGTGGATAAGCGCCGCGGCCCACGATCGTTGTCGTTAAGCAACTTTCGCAAGGGTCGGTCACGGGATGGGTGACCAAAAAATTATTATCTCGAGCTACTCAGTGCTTCGGAAGGCACGTTAAGCCGTTGGTCCCGGCTGCATTTGCAGTCGTTAATACCCTCCAAACCGCATTGGGCCAGCGTGGAGGGTCATGGCCCATCCTCCTTAACCATTCATAAGGAAGGCCTGAGCCCCTGCAGTGGGAGACGTAAAAGGGCTGATGATGATGATGATGATGATACCATTTTTATTGGTATTTAACCACTTACTTCTAACATAGCCAAATCTCCTCCCCGTCCACAAACCAAGTCTATGGGATCTGTAACTGCGGAATAAGAATTTGGCGGTGTAGCAAGCACTGCGACAACTCCATTCAGTGCGTTATTTACAATTGGAGCATCGCAATACACCGGTTCACTCAAAACGCAGACTGTGGCGCCAGAATGGGGTAAGTCGGACGCCTCGATTCCTAGATCTCGGAGAGCACACACGTAGCTTGCTACCCTGAACACAAGAGATATTTTTGAATGAAGATTTCCTATTTCATAAACTGTTTACTTTTCACGGTAAAACAGAAAACCGTGGCATAAGAACAAAATGCTGCTATTTTCTAATTTTTACATTCCCTACATGTAATTATTATGTTCGGGCAGTAAGTTACGCTTATTTTTTAAAGTGCATAAAATACTAACGTAATACCATGTGTTCTGTGCGCCGGACTAATGTAGCAGATCAGAACCTTACCACACATAACCTGATCTCTAACGCAATTTCAATATTTACTGTTTAGAAATAAATCGGCATTTCATATTCAAACAGTTTGTTTATTACGAATTTCATCAGTTTCGTGTTACGGAATAATGATGTGGGCCGTTAATGTAAAAGTCATACTTATCTCCAGCGCCGAAGACCACCAACTTCCCCAACTGAGGGGTGGCAGGTGCAGGGGGCGCCTTGGCCTTGAAGACTGCCGCCAGCTCGCGGAGCTGCGCGGCCAGGTACGCGGAGCAGCGAGGCGATGACGCGTGAGTCTGAGCTACCACTCCTTGGAGAGAATTCGCGCGGAGAGCTCGGCAAAGCGTCGAAGCACCCTCGCAAAACTCTCGCTCCTATGTTTATTTACATTCTAAAACTATAAGCTTCAAAGCTAGTTATGTACAGCCAATCCAATACAGTAGTTGGTAAGTCCTTTAGGAGTTAGTCCGAGTTCGAAGTGCATTGTCTACTTATATAACTGTGCTAACTCGGGAGGACCACAGAAATATATCTATTTCTGTGGGGAGGACCATTGTCGTCGAGTACTCATAGTCAATCTATAATAATATTATAAAGAGGAAAGACTTATTTGTTTGTTTGCTTGCTTCGAAGAGGCTCCAAATACAGGGCTACATTATACTCGATTGACATAGGCTATAATTTAATTTTGCAAAGTCGCGTGAACAGCTAGTTCTGTAAAAATAGTTCAATAGTCTGATAAAAAATAGTTAATACCGAAAAATTTGCAATACATTTTTTATCTGCAAATTTTCTACATTTTACTGAGTCTGACAAATCGAAAAAGCTCACCTGTAGTACGATAACGCCATTCTTTACGAGGTCCAGTTGACCTATGCCAACGTTACGTGGTGGTCGCAACGTAATAAACCTGAGATACAATCAAAAAAAAAAATGCATTGAAAAAGTTTTGACTATTAGTGTCAGGTCTTCTAGACGGGAATTATTTGTTTCGGCTATTTAGGCTATTTGTTTGAACATTAACACTCGTATCGAGAGAAGTAATTATTATATTTCAGAAAATGTTTTCATATAAGCAAATATTTTAAATCAATAGAAGGAAGTTTAAATGAATCGAAAACTGTTAATAGCTAATAATAGTAGTGTTCTAACTATTAAGAGTTCTTATTTTTTTCCAAATTTCTTGTTAGATGTTAAAAATATCTGCTTAAGTTATGACATAATCTCAAGTAACTACTTCTGTCACCTATATATAAGAGTGTAAGAATCTTTATATGCCATAAATGGAAATATAGCATTGGGATTATAAAATTTACCACGATATAAAAAAAATATCTGTATAAGTTTTAAAGATTTTTCATTAGACATCATCATTTTAACCTCACCTGGGGCACACACGGTCGAATCTGTATTCTCCTGCGCATAACTGACGAGAATTACTATACGAGAAGCCAAGCTCCTGTAGCCTCTTCACCAATAACGCCACTTTCCTAAAATCAAGTAACCTTCAATGAACGAGTTCTTTTAAAACACTTTCTTTCTAGAGTGGACCGTCTCTGTTACATTGACATTGATTGGCAATCTTTGAGTTCCCAAGTTCGATTCTTGATCAGTTCAATAAAGAAAATTAATACCTCTACATTATCTCTGTTGCTATTCTCGTTGTTTCAGATTTCCATAATACGAAAGCAATAGCTACTTAATTAATTAGGAATCTGAACAAGGTATGTGGTGTTGTCTAAGATTTATTATTTACTAGATGCATTCCCGCGAATTTACCCACGTATATTATAAATAAACAAATAACAAAACTTTCTTGTCTTTATTAATAAAACATACTTTTCTTTAAAACTGTTCACCCAGCCAGTGACGCTTTCTTTGTTAACACAAGCTGAAATGCGCTCCTCGCGTAGATGAGGCGGCAGGAGGTCCGATAATCTAGATATAATAATATAAATTATTAAATTAGATCAATTTTGCATCCTCATTGTATTTTTATGTTACCATTTTTCAACAATTGTAGAAACAAAACAATTGTATATATTTTTATTTGTAATTATTAATACTTATGTCTTCGTGATAGAATATTTAATGATAACGGTTGAAAACAGTATTGATGCAGAAACTAATTTTGAAACTCAATATTCATAGATATAAACTTTTAAACTTTCGCGTTGCATTATATTAGATTGTATAAGTCGGATATTAACGCGATAAATTTCGATTGTTAGGTTTTTCACCTACCCATATTTCCCGACGTTTCAACTAGGTTACACCGGTCGTGACCATGGGTCTGTCTATTCCTGGATATTCTCGCCGGATTCCACAAAGTTAACATAATATTCTAAATTGAATTTCTCCGCCAGAGATTTCCGAGCAATTCCATATCCAATTTTACTGTAGGTATTTGTTATTTCCTAATATCGTTATAACACCCCCCGCATCGAACCATTCATGTCCCATATGTGAGTGAAATCAATGCCATTGCATTTATATACAAAGTGTGTCAAGGTCCAATGTTAGACGTATAGCGACTCTTTTCACAGTTACTCGTTACCCAAATTACAAGTATTTCGAGTTACTTATTAGGTTGGGGAAAAGTTTTTCCACTTAAAGTATGCACAAAGTTCTTATAAAAAAATTGTGTGTACGGTAGGATTGCAAAGGCATTGTTCATTATGAGCTGTTACCGCCAGGCAGGACCATCGATTCTGTACTCTACTGCGAACAACTAATGAGATTAAAGCACGAAGTTGAGAGAAAGCGGCCAGAATTAATAAAGAGAAGGGGTGTGGTTTTTCATCACGAAAACGCTAGACCTCATGCATATTTTGCCACTCAGCAAAAATTGAGTGAGTTTGGTTGGGAGGCGTTAATGCAACCTTGCACCTTCAGATTTCCACCTGTTTCTGTCTCTTCAGATTTTTAGGCAGTGTCAAGTTAAAGTCACGCGAGGACTGCCAGAACCACTTGTCGCGATTTTTTGATCATAGCCCCAAAATTTCTATAGCAATAGGATCATGTTCCTACTTACAAGATGGCAAAAAGTTATCGAACAGAATGGTGCCTACATACTTTAGTTAAATGTAAATACACTTTATTAAAAAATGTGTTGAATTTTCAAATAAATGCGAAGAAACTTTTACCTCGACCTATTATATGATCGATAACCAATAGGTATCAAAAGTACCGATATTGATACGGAAAAATCCTAAAGCAAACCAGGGATGCGGCCGCCTTACTCTCTAGGCATGAATCTAGCTTCTAGAGTTTATAGTTTTGTATAGCTTGTCATATGGCTAGAGTCTAGCCATATGCCATGTGTCAGGCTCTACAAAACTATAAAATATCTCCACTTAACTTTAAGCCTTAATATATTGGCAGAGTTCAAAATCAATTGCAGAAATTTGACATATTGTGGTATCCTGACGTGCGGCCGCGTGGACTTTAATAACTACAAATGAATGATAAAGAATGATGTTTATGGTTTTGACAGCAATGTTACCAACTTATTAATTTATCCAACAAAACATATGTCAAAGTAGTAAAACGAAATGAAATATCGCCACAGCATCGTTAAGATATCGCTGGAGTCAATGGCTATAGAGCAAGGTGGTCGCATCCCAGGTTTTCTTTCATCCAACAACAATTCTACTTAGTTCCAAAGTACTTACGAGAAAGCTTTATTTTTTATGCGGATTCTAGCAATTGCTGCGGCCAAGTGTACACGTTGTTCCCACACAATATTCTCTAATTCCTTGAAAGGGGATCCAGCTTCGTTCAGTAGGGCTACTGCGCGCTCGATTTCGTTTCTGGGCCTTGCGACCCATCGGCGCCTCGCCAGCTCCATCAGAAATAGCCAGATTAAATGCCGGTGATTTGCAATCTGAACATACACATTTAGATAAATACCCATTTATACTCCCTTTAAATTATTTTTTTCCATCTAAGACCTACATAATTTACATATTTGCTCAGGAAGCTTTTGCTTCTATTCTTTTATATTAGCGACCCGGAACAACTTTTATTGTTGAATATGTCAATTGAATTGACACATATTTTTTCGCAAGTAACGAAAATTCATAGTATTATTAATTTGTTAAGCTGTAAGTGACAACAATAATAGAAATGTAACGTATTAGTTCAAGAATCATTCTTTACCCAAACGAAAATCCAATTGCGTCAAAGTGCAATCAAATAAATTGCTTTTACAGATTTAGAAGTTACACAAAAGTTTAATGATAATCACACCCACATTCAAATTAAAGATGGCAAGGCGAAACATTCTACGTTTCCAAGTCGTTATTAATAGACACCACTTCAACGGAACTTAAACTTGGCAATTCTTCTTGTTTACTGAAACGGTGCCCGTAAATATAACCCCTAATTTTCGTGTCCTCAGAATACGAAAAAGAAATGGTTTCGGTCACGAGAGAATAATGGGATTTTGATGGGCCCTACTTTTTTACCATCTTGTCGAATTCACCCTAACGGATCGTAATGAAGGCTAAATATGCCATGACAATAAATATACGGCCTCCATTAGTCATCCAAGTTCAAGATCACGGTAATGAAAAATACAATGTCTTTTAAAAATATATCTTCAAAACTCTTTTGTATCTGAAGTAGGTGACTTCGAATTCATTATAATGAAAATATGATGAGTTCCAACCAATAAAAGTCGAATCATAACTAAAAAGAACTATAATGTCACTTGTCATTTTTTTTTGAGGTGTAAAGAAAAGTTGTTACTTGGGTCACCTTCTGCTCGGATTTGCCAGTTTTGTATGATAAATTTTAAAGAACTATTCGATTTATATATTTAAAAATATATAAATTATAGGCTCTCAAACTAAAAAAATGTTCGCCATCTAATTATTGGATATTTTACTATCAAAACTTATTCGAAAGGCAAATAAATACATACTTAATTTCAAATAACATTACTTACGAAAACAGACACTGAAAAAATGAAATCTGAAATCAATCGTAAATACCCGGAATTTTGTTTGCTTCTTGGATTCAATTAATTTTCCGTGACGATTAAATTTGAAACAGGCCATACAACTTCAAAACTAACTTCTCGGATTTATTAATTGCCTTTTGACTTCATGAAATTGGTGTATTGAAAGAAAATAACAGTAATCTCACTAATAAAAGCGAGGTGTGTATTTGATTTCCAAGTTTACCAATGCATATGATTTCAAAAACATATGTAGCGTTACTAAAAATACTTATATCCAAATTTTTTGTAAAATGTCTCTAAAAATTTTAAGAGTTCCCTTGATTTCGCCACTGACTCGCGTAACTGAAGCTCTGTTTGAATTATCTAGGTACTTTATACTCTTTTGAATAAATAAGGATTCTCCAAATCAATCCAGGCGTCTTTTATTATACTATTAAAAATACGAGTGCATAAATATCAAGGAGGCTCTCCTTGATAAATATAGATTTCAATGTGTCAAAAATTTCTTCTTTTCGAGGCCAGAAAGCGCCTTCGTCACTTATGCAGGTATGTCTGAACTAATGAGGTGCCGAAAGTTTACCTACTTCTTTCAGTAAACTTAGATGTATAATTCATTACTTGTGTAAATCGTACGAAACATAACCATCACGATTGTTGAAAAATTGACAAACAACCGTTTCGGTAAATGGAAATTTTACTAAGCGTGACTTTGTGGCATGAAAATATATCAAACAATAATTTAGATAAATGAATGTTTTCGCAAACTTTTTTTATGAAAAGGTGGTGTTTTGTTAATGATACTCTCACAATGAGTGATAAGCTTTATGCCGTTTAATGCGTTCGGTTTGCGATTAAGGAAATTAAGTAACTTTCGCGAAAGTCGGACATAAGATGGATGAGCAAAAATTTATTATTTCGAGTCTCGGGATAAGGTACTTTAAACTGTTGATCCCGGCTGAATATGCAGTCGTTAGCACTAGCACTATGCCCGCGGTATGGGTTCGGTAAGATATGTTTATTTCTTAGGATAGGCCTTTACCTCACTCACTAGTAGGAACATGAAGAGCTTACATCGAAGATAAAAGATGTCTGTAAACATATTCTAAACACTTCTGTTTCACGAAGGTCTATAGCCGGTTATTGTTCATAAACTTACAGTTCCTTTACTACTATTACAATAAATCAGAAATTTTTAATAACAATTAAATCGTCAATTTATTTTAAAAAAGAGCAAATTTTTCGTCTCAATAACTAAATGAAAATATGTGTGTACTAATAACAATATTTTCCTGTACGTATATAACTCACCTCGGGGAAATCGCTAAAGAAATCGATGTCGTCTATGGCTTGATTCAATATAGATTTATCTGAAAGCCAAAGGCAAGTCTACGATATATTATAGAAGTCTTATGTGAAAAAAGAAACACAAGTCGCGTGACATAGTTATAATATAATATATGACAATAGCTTGAACCTTGAAATGATAACAGACCAAGTAAAAAAATATGAAAACGTTCTTTATAGCTTTCCTATTCTAGTAGGTGAATCGTGATTCTTTTCAGTTATTGCCTTGTGATATTCTTCATGAAACTTGACATGCACAGAACGCTGTTAAGTATAATAATGTTTTATAGCAAAAAATTTAGACAAAGTAGTATCGTCAGTTACTATATGACTTTTTTATTAAATAATAGTGATGGGTAATTTCTAAATAGTTATTGATAGTATGATACTTATATTAATTTGTATCTACGAAAAATTTCTGTCTCCATTTTCCATGTAATCTCACTTTTAAAAAAATCAAAAAATAAAATCAGTCTAATCAAAATCTGTATACAAGTCTATAAGGAACACTTTTCTGTTTTGATTTCCAAATAGGCGTTTTCCTCAAAATTTTACCCTTGTGAAAGTTCAATTTTCGTTTCTGAACTTACGTAACTATACTTAGCAGGCGGCAGTTAAGAAAGTTGTTTCGAAGAGAGTGCATGTAGGCATTTATCGCGACATAATCGCTAGACACCCTGATAAAAGTTAAATAATGTTTCGGAACAGTAGTAAACTAGTTCTTAACATAGCGTGAGTCGATTTACAGCTAGGCACTACTTACTAAGCGTATAGGGCTGCTCGTACCTTCCCTTACTTTGTTTTCAGTGTGTTTTTTTATCTTGTTCGTTACACTACAAAGTATTTTGTATTATTTTATACTAGATTTTCTATGAAAATTATTCAATCTAGACCAAAGTTCGTAGCCCTTAAGCTAAGATTTACCTTAGTAAATCAACCTTTTCGTGAGGATAAAGTACCTTATATATTTTAATAAAAGCATAATAAAATAATTTCATGCGGAACATTATATTTATGACGAGCTTATAAATACTGATAAATTCGTAACGAAAACTTAAAAAATAGAAGTTGCTACCTAACTCTTGATTGAAAATACGATGATATGTTATGCAATTTTGAAACAATGATTCCAAAAAAGAAATTTATTACTGCTTATTGTTATTAAAGAGTCGATGACCCTACACTCTCCCCTACATAGTAAATATCGATCGTGCGTGACACTTACCCACACGGCATAAAACGACTTTCGTTTTTTCAATTTGCCGCAAAACTTGTAATTCACAAATCACCTCGAATTTAGTGATTTATACTAAAGTGTCTTCCGCAAACAAAATTATGTTCATAAATTTTGGCTTTACGACTTAGTATGTCATTGCGGAACCAAAACTTAGGAGGTCGTGAGTGAATCGTTAAAATTCCAAGGTTTTATGCTTCCTTAAAGAAATAACGAAAATCTTACAATTTTCTATTTAAATTTTCAACTTTGCGAACTGCCAATTGCATTGATTTCAATTATTATCCGGCGCGAATGCTGTTACCTACTTTTATATTGTGTATAAAATTTCAAATCCATTTCAACCTGTAGTGTGTGTATGTACACATGGTGTTAGAAAAAAAAAACAATAGTAAAATGTATTCTTACATCTGAAAACATCATAGATCAGCGAGTAAACGCAACGCATCTCTTGCTCATCCTTAAAGTTAACAGCGAGAGGTGGCTTGCTTAACAGTCGGGCAGCCTTTAAGACCTGACATACAAAACAATGGTTACAATAAATATTGGGCTACATCAAATATTTTCTCATTTATTTGCACTGAATAGGTTCCGAAACTACTGGAGAGATTTCAATAATTCTCTCACCCACGGGAACATCGTACGCTGGTGACATAGGCTAAAACTTACTTTGTTTTGATGTCTCAATAATAAAGATATACCTGCGCGATATCCCAAATGGGTCCAGGAGCAGTTTTGACGGCGACAGGCGGCGGTGCATTAGGGTTCTTGGTCGGGACCACCAGGTTCCACGGCGCCCACTCCTCTGACCGCTCCTCCGTGGGTTTTTTCGCCTGTTCGCCGTCTTCCTCCCTGTTTAATTTAAAGAGTTCTTTATTAGTATAGTTCGGTATAGAGTAGGGCAGTGTAGTATAGTATATCGGTGTTACTTTGATAATAATTATCCAACATTAACCTGATGTGTGGTCTTTCACGTAAGAAAATTATTAAAATCATTGGCCATACAAAATTGAGAAGGAAATTTCAAATCACCGATTAAAGAATAGATCCAATTTTAAAAGGAAGCTAAGGTTGATCCATGCAGGAGTAGGATGGTTCAAAGATTTAAATAAATACCTATTTATTTAGATCTTTCAATGTATCTTTTATTTGACAAGACAGGAAATACTTAGATATTAACTGTTTTATTACTTACATAGCTATATGTTCATTAGTATTTTCATCCATAAAATAATCAATGGCTAAATAGTACTTTCAGTTAGCCGTTTGGCTACGTCGCTATAATAAGAGTTCCCATATTTGCAGTCAAAGTATGTAAATGTATTAAATTATAAACGAAATTAAATTAAACTAAGAATAAAAGTACAATGTATTTTGTATAATAATTTACTGCTTTTTTTTTGTAATAATTCCAAATTTTTAACTGATTGTTAAAACTATTAGTGAGGTGACATTTTGAGACTATTTGTTTGACATTTAGGTCCTATTTTTTCTTTGTATTTTTAATACTTATTAATTATTTTTAAATTATATTGAAACTTTTTGGTACACATTGAGGTTTCTATGTGAAGAAAACTGTTTTTATATAGCGATAAAATATTTTACCTCGTAAAAGGCAGTATTTTATATCTATTACAATTACGTACGTACCTAACTACGTGTTTTTCTACTAGAAATCGTTATGCCTCTGGAGTTTTTTTGGTAGGAAAATAAAAACTGATAGATATTGCGTTAAACAAGGGTACGAAACTGTGTGATTTTATCAATTACTAGCTGTTTTCCCGCGACTTTGCCCGCGTAATTTATAACCTATGTTACTTGTGTATATTAAAGCTTGCTTGCGCGTGAAAGAATTTTCAAAATCGGTCTAATATTTTCGGAACCTATTCGATTCAGAAACAAATTTTCAAATCTTTCATCTTTAAGTTATTAGTAAAAACTATAATGTTTTCACATGAAGAGATTACAAATACGTACTTCACATTACAAACTTCACATTTCTATTACTATTTCACTGGATTAAAAAACATGTAACAGTTTAGAATAAAATAGTAACTAATACAATGTGTAATAGTACGTAACTTAGCCTCATGCAGCCGATATACCATTATATGGGAGACTGAAGCCTAGAAGAAGTTTAATATAAATCCGTTTACATGATCACCAGCGCAAATCACCTCCGGTAGAATATCATTATAGTAAATGCCCTATTTCTACGAAACAAAAAAGAGAAGAGAAGCAGAAAATGTTTACACTACGTAGGCTTATTATGTAATGAAAAATAAAGAATATTGAATATTGGAATCTTAAAATTTATCTGCGATTTTTTGAAAAGTTCAAAACAATGTACATAATTTCACATGGAACATAAACTGAAATAAACCTTAGCTTCATTATTGATACAACCGTGAGAAAGAAGGTTGTAGGCTATATTGAGATATTACATGCGAGCCCACGATTATTGCGCGATTTTTATTTTTATATCAACAAGAAACAGTTCATCATATAAAAAAGTGAAAAATACTCGTAATACGTATTTTAAAAGCGGTTAAATTCTTTTAGGTAACATTGAATTCGGGCTGAGGGTTTCTATAGTTAATAAAATGTTAACCGCCAGATATCAATGTTTCTTAAAAAATTTTACCGCTTTCACAATAAGTATTAATTTTCACTCTTTTAAGTTTAATTCGGTTTTAAGTTTTTATTTCATGCATTTTAGTGATATTTTGAGTTTTAGGGTAACAAACATCATGCACACTTAATGCAAATTTAAGACTTGTTTGGTTTTCTCATCGATGCCATTGCCAGATCTGGACCAAATAAAGAAAGAATCATCAAAATCGTTCGACCCAGTAAAAAGTTATAATGTAACAAACAGAAAAAAATACAGTCGAAATGAGAACCTACTTTTTTAAGTTGGTTAACAAGATTTAAAAAATAATTTATATAAAAAATATCCCTAGTAAGGCGCCACTGTCCATCCATTTGTCAGTTTGTCACAAATTTTCATGAACCGTAGAAGTTAGACGACTGTATTTTTCACAGATTATGTATTTCACTTAAACAGAATATGTAATATAAATTTTAAAGGGAGCTCCTACATTTTATTTTAATTATTTTTTTCCAATTTATTAAAATTGACTGCACTAAACAAATAGAAGGTATCTGAACTAGCTGTCCTCCAGTGACTTCGCTCGCGTGGTTTACACCATGACTATTATCCCTAGCGAACCTAGTCGATAAAATGTAGTCTAAATGTTAATTCGGGCTTAAATGTTTATAAAATCCGTTCAATAGCTTTTGTGTGAAATATTAACAAACATCCATACTCAAAAATTTCGCAGTACTTCGTTTTTGTTATACGAATAACTGTACAAAATTTTCAAAAATTCTACCTACGTCATTTTTACAACTGCCAAAATGAATAAAACTCTTTATTTCGTCTACCGCCTATTTCATCAATCATCCACATCAAAATGTCATACATATATACAACACAATAATAATATTATTCATAATTCATAATTTTGAGATAATAAAGTATTCCTTTAAGCTATAAAAACATTTCGCCGTAAGCCATTCTTTTAACTAAGACTTGAATGTACTAAGCCTGTCGTTTTTAGATTTATTTGGCAGCTTATTAAAAAAAATAATTGCCACAGGATAAGTACTTTTTTGCCACATTTCCGTTTTTATCAAAGGTTTTGAAATCTCATATGTCCTACTCATTCTGTTTGAGGTTTAATACATTCTCCTGTCTGGTGTGTCAGGCAGTGTGGGTGTTTCTTACGATAACATATGTAACGCGAATGACGTGGGCATAAAATGGAGGACAGGTCACGGACGTTACAGCACGTGGGCTATAGATGCAGGATAATTAACTACGATAGTTAACTAAGCTTTTAGGAAAGACCGCGGTTGCGGCCGCAGTATTTCAGGCGTGCACAAGCCTTCTTTGTGGGTAGTTAAGTATTACGAAACCATTCTATTGATGCCAACCGTTTCTGCAACGCAGCTTAAACATGTCGCAGTCACTTGCTTGAATTTAGTATGTTGCGGTAAAACTACAACATGCTACATTCCGAAGCACGGAGTAGCTCGAGATAATCATTTTTCGGCCTAAAAAAAATATGGCCTATGATTAATGGTTCCCAACTTAGAGAGGGTAAATCAATTAATCTGTAGCTACATAACCTTTAAGGATCAATAAAACTATCTTAATGTGGAAAATAAAATCATGGGCGCATTTAGAGATATCTTTCAGGACGGCCCTGACCTTCAATTAGCGCCAGGTGAAGTGTGGATGAAATCAGTTTACCTATAATTTTATAGCCGATACCTAGTGGCAGCTACAATACAAAGGGGCGCAAAGAATAAAGAAAGAATGCCGCGACCTATGGTGCCTGATTCTTGGCGAAAACACTTTAGTCAGACACAATACATCAGTATTAAATATGACTAGTTACCTCGCATTTGAGCTTTATAGGGCTGATGACTATATTTCTGCAGTCAGCACCTTTTTTTTAATTTCTCACATTCCAATTTGTTATTTATTAATTAAAAAAGAAGTTTTTATAAACAAGCTTTTATTTGTGCGCACTAAAACTTAAATAAATATATTCTAAACATTTAACGTACTTATAATCAAAATTCTCTAACAGTAATTGATTTGAAAAGCTTGTGGCGCTCATGAAATCGGAATCGAGGAAATACACAGATATTTTACGCTCTTCAAGCTTTTCGAATTAAATGTTGTTAGAGACATTTTTAATTATAAGTACTTTAAATGATTAGAACAGTGTTACCAACCTTACTGTATTAATAGTAGATTTGCTGTTTTCACATTGATGCCCCTGTTTTCTCTTTCGTTTCAAATTTTGACTATTTTTCAATTAGCCTTCAGTGCTATTTATTACAAATATAATCCAAAATAACCGATTGCTAATCATTTGAAGCCACAAAAGAGCACATGAAGAAATTCAAGAAAACTATGTGTTTAAAAAGGAAAATGAGTCAGAAAATAAAGAAGATTAGGCAATATTATACTATAATATTATATTATATGCAATTCCTGCGAACGAATACAGTATGAAATATACCTCTTGTTCTTAACCTATTGTTTTCTCCTGTTTTTCATTGGTAAGTTGTTGTTTTTTAGTTTCTTGGGGTTGGCAACACTAGCTTGGAATTTATTTATTTACTTTTTTTTTTAAAACCTGTTTTTATTATATTTTTATGTTTTACATTTTAGTATTGTCTCGTTCTAATAATTTCTGGCACTGTTCTTATTAGGACTTATCTAAAGAGCCCAAACACGACGCAGTTGCGTTATTTCATTGCTAAGTTCCTATAACCACCGTTCAACTTCATCATCACCAAACCTTGGTCTGGAAATCATCCAGTACCTCCTCATAAAGACGGATCTAACGAGCTCAAATACGATGCAGTTGCGTCATTTCATCATTAAGTTCCTATGACCACATTCCGACTTCATCTTCATATCAGCTTACTGACACCATAATATTGCATTGTCATTTGAGTTACATATCCGTGCAAAATGTCAAATCTATCGGATATTGGGAAGTGGGTAAAAGTTACGTTCCAAGATTTGCGCACTGACTAACATACTAACAGGGCAAGTTACATAAAAGGTTGAAAAAAAACAGAGAAGAGAGAAATTTAAAACAGACTAAAAGAAACTTAGTGATATAAAAGAAAAGGTAGGGCTGACGAGGCACTCGCATTTTTATCCTCCACTTCATTTATTAATTTCTTTTATCGAATTTATTTATAAATGTACGTTTCTGCTTACACAAAAATATGTTTATTCTAATTATATTGTAAGCGCAAATAAATGAATAAAGTCCGCAAAAGGCATAGTAACCTAGTAATGATATTCTATACATACATCTCCAACTCCAAATCCTTCTGCATAGCAACAAGCTGAAAATACTGCTGCAGCCTCCATTCCTTATCGCTTGGCAGCACAAGAGTCTCCGCCTCACTGGTATCACCTTCCTGCCTCGCTGCATCTTCCTCAACCAGCAGTTGTGAAAGCAATTTCGGATAGAGCTCAAACAAATTTCCCTCCCCATATTCACTAATAGCCACCCACAACGCATTGGGTTCATATGCAACAGACATTTTTCATTCATTTCAACTTTAATACGCTTGTAAATAAAGTTTCAGTAAATCTACTTTTCTTAACGAACTTTCTAAACGTGGCGTGACTTTGTTTGTAGCGTGGAGCTATTCCGTTGAGGGCCGCCTGCCTACTGAGACGACGCTCGAGTTGTGAGCGACTTGTTGCTTCAGTTCGTAAGTAAATATTGCAGAGCTCATGTGATATTAACATTAAAAATGGGTATGTGCGAGTTGGACTTATACACCAACGTTTCCTTACAAATATTGAATTTTAAAGAAACAGACTCTTGACAAGTTATACCGAGAAACTTAAATAATTTCATAGTATATATATTACCGGCAAAACCTGATTTAACGAGAAACAAGTTTTTCCTGAGATTCTTCCTTTACGTGATAGGACAAACCGTTATAGTCTAGACTAAACTGGTTCGTACTAAGCCCGATAGGATAAGAAAGCCCTACGACAGAAAGACCGCAAGGGTGCTGAGACTGCGTATTGACGTATCCCATCAATCTGTCAGACAGGGCTGCACCCCACCCACGCAGGGTTTAGCCTTCGAGAACAGTCCGCCGTCTGGGAAAAGGTTGTCCCAAGCCTTTTCCTTCCCGCAGTGGGTGACTCCTCTTCACGCTCCGTGAGAGGAGTCTTAGGGCAGCGGAAGAAACCGGACAAGAAACCTTGCAGGATACCGGGTTCTTCCTATTTATATTAACTTGCCCTTTTCAGGGTAGCTGGCCGAAGAACCCTGGTTTAAGGATTAAGGTGCATTTCACTTGCTTTATCAAAAAAAGCTAAAAATATAAAAAGTAATTCTATAAAAAAGGTTGCCTTCAGCAATAGCATATTTAGATTTTTGACCATATATATAAATAAATATATATAACCTGTCGCTATGATTTTTCTAAAAATAAACTTATTCCTTTTAAGGACCCAAATAAGAAGAAAGTAATTTTGAAGACAACATTTAATTATATTCTAATAACAAACTTCGTACGTTCGTTCTTTAAGCATTCATCTCATATACCAAGCGAGTATAAACAATTTAATCGACCTCTTTGGTAAAACATGTAGTTGTCACATTCGTCCATAGACGAATCACTTAAAATTAAAAATTTATTTTCATCATAGACCTAAAATAACTCATTCATCAACTTTTTTATTCTTTAGCTTTCTATTTAGCATTGCCAAGCTTTACATAAACTACAAACATGTTATACTAGAAAACTAACTACATATTAACCAAAACATGTCAGAACTTATCAAATAATTCTATGAAATGGTCCGAGTTGGGTTTTTTGGTTGGATGACAGAATGGATCATCTCGTGAATGTTGAAGACAGCTATGCAGAGCGTAGACAACTTTTTAAAAACGTTTGGGACACAGCAATGAAGGTTGACACTAAAAATGCCGATAATAAGCCCAAAGTTATAAAGTAAGTTGAATGCTTTTGTAGTGAGAGAGTTAAAATTTAACAACCGCCTTAGAAAATAAAGACAAAGACATGTGCTTTCTTAAAGTGCTCGATAATAACCCTTTGGAGTTCAACACCTATTATGTGTTATTTATTCGAAATTTTTCAAAATACAAACAGAATATCGGTTCAGTAGGCCTAGCCTGCTGCTTAAACTGAGTTGAGTCCAGTTATTTATTTATTTTTTTAAATTAGTCGTATATACACAAATGTTGTTGTGAGTGTTATGTGTGCCCAACAATAAATTACTTTTCTTCTTTCTTTCCATAAGTCTGTCCATTAATTTTCTTAAATTTTAATAAGAATTTAACATAACTTTACTTAATTAACTGCCCTTTTTGATTTAAATTGGTAAGTATTTTGTATCAATACAAAAAAATATCAGATATTTTTTTTAAAGTAATTTGACTGTGGATGCTTGAGTATCAATCAATTCATTTTGGGAAAAGGTTCTTTCCCAAAATAGTTTTGAGTCCTGATTTCCACCAGGCCATGGCCAAATTAACTTCAACAGAATTACAATACATAAGTACTTCAGTAATAAAAAAATGTAACTGGTTACATTACTGGTTATAAGACCAAATAGCTTTAAAGCTTATGTACGCTTGTCTAGAATAGAGATATACTAGGTCTAGGATTTTTCTTCCTTCTATCATGGTTTCAATATGTCAAAGGAAAAACGAATCATGTATTTTTTTTATTTATTTAATTAAAGTATTATTTTTTAAATCATAATACGCACAATCTATGCGGTTATTTCTATTGCGGTTGCCTGGAAGAAATTGCTTTTTAGCGATAAGGCCGCCGATTGTACCACTAAATTGTATCGATTCTCCTTTTGTTAATTATGGTGTACAATAAAAGTATTCATTCATTCATTCATTCATTCATTCGTTCATTCATTCAATCTATCTCCATCACATAAAGTAGTCAATGCTTCTTTGATTAAATTATTGTTTTTATTTACAACTAATGACGAATAACAATGCTCTTCTGCCGCCTTTCAAGAAGTTTCGTCATCTCCAACATTTACCCTAACACAAAACAATGACATTATGAATAGTAATAATAATAATAACATAATTAAAAATGAACGAATTATAAAATGTTTTTTTTTCTGTTTCCTCGCAAATGTGTTAAAAAACGTCGTACGATATACGTGCGTATTGGTTATAACATGCTCGGCTCAATTACTGAAATTCTGCCTCGCATATTATAACCATCATAACGCACTAATATCGTAATGTACTATTATGTCATCATATCTGTTTTTACTTATTTTACGATCAGAACACTAAGACTGGACGAAGTCGACCGTAGCTCTACCATTAAAAAAAGGAAGCTGAAATGGAAGCATCTGCGAACTGTCTGCAATAAAATCCTCGATTACTGTGACAATCAAGATATCGATAACATTATATATGAAGAGGTTTTTTTAATTCTCTTATTTATTCTTACTTACAAATTTCATGAGCCTAGATGAGCTTCTTGGTTGATTGGCTTGCACACCGGTTCAAGATGATAGACCCGGATTGGATGTCCTGTCGGGTCAATATAGAAAATGAACTTCTCTATTTTGTTTCGAGTCTGAGTGTTGTGGTATATTCGTTGTGTCAGATTTTAAACAAAATGATGTTAAGCAAAGAAAATGTAGTGCATTTTAAAAAAGCTTATTTCATTCACTTATTTACTTTATTAGGAATTGTTGAAATCGAATCAGTATTTGATTTTAGATATTTTTTTAAGAATGTGCGCTAATTATTTATGTTACAGATTGTAGATAGGAATTGTTTTGGAAATAACAGTTTTATATGCTTACTAATCTATTTTAGATAAAAGCGAGAAATCAACCAACATACTTACATATAAAACATAAGAAAGTCAAAAGGGCTAGATTAAAACGTAAAGTGAAAAAGTCTAGAAGCCTTTCGTCACCCACCGGAGACCCAACTCAGCCGAAGATGATATCTGAAAGAAACGACGAATTTACTGACGAAACCAATGAAAATCTTTCACCGTCAAAGCCTGCTAATGTCACACAATTGAGGAGTCCAAGAAACACGTCTGCTCTTTCAAAACCTAATACACGTCGAAATATGATAAAAAAATATAATAAAAAGAGAAAGCAACCACTTTCGTAAATTGTGTTCAACAAACCACAGGAGGCCAATTCTACTAAATAAATTTTGTTTAAATCGAATCGAAAACGGATCGAATCTGAACGAAACTACTGTTTTTAATGGTTTTTCTATTCTACTAAGTGACATACGATACAATTCCAGCTAAAATAGAACTGGAATCGAAAACAGATCGAAACCGAACGAAACTACCGTTTTTAATGGTTTGCCTATTCTACAAAGTGACATACGATACAATTCCAGTTCTCCGGTTTCGATCCGTTTTCGATTCGATTTTAACAAAATTTATTTAGTAGGATTGGCCCCCTGATCAATTTTATCACATTATCACCATTCATTTATCTTATACACACTCGTATTACTTGAGAAAATGTCCATAACTTAAGCAAATATTATTAACCAATAGGAGACTTTCATAGCGAATAATAATAACAGTATATATTCCAACTATTAACAGTTCTTACATCATTCAAATTCTTGTTTATTTAGTAAAAATATCTACTTAAGTTATGACATATTCTCAAGTAATAACTTCACTCTATTATAGATACAAGTAGAAGTTTATATGATTCAATCATCTAAAAAATATTGTATAAGTTAAAAAACGCTATAAACAGAACCGGTTTTATTGAATAAAAGTTGTTGAAACTAATGAATGTCCTTCTTTCACTGTATACTGTAAAGAGTAATTTATTTGCTAGAAATGCGGTTAACAATAAAGATATTAGCAAAAGGCACATTTCGCTATAAGCAACATGCAAAAGTTTTGAAAATAATATTAAAATTGATAATTATTAAATTTAAATTCATAATATAACAGCAAATCACACATACAATCTTAATACAGTTAATAATGTTAATAATAAATTTACGGATCGGATAGAAACTGTTCTTGCGACTTCGTTCGCGTAAGCTTATACCAACCGTGTATGATGTATCTTCCCGAGGGTGAAAGAATTATTAAAATCGACCCAGAAGTTACAGCCAATTCGATGTAAACAAACAATCAAATCCTCTTTTTACAAAATACAAAAACACTAAAGCGAAATTATAATACCTATTATTGAATAAGAATTTATTCGACAAATTTGTTTGTGGATTTTGTTTGTGATATGAATTTCCAAGAACAATCCACATAAAAATATTACTATTTTATCGTTTTTACTAGTTTTCAGATAGAAAACTGGAAGTTTTATATCCATTCCATTTTGCCATTTTTATGAGCTGTGTCAGCTACCTGTTACTACCCATATGTTAGTACCTAACTAGGTATTGTTTTTACCATAAAATGGACTTCACTCATACTTACTGACATTCGAAAACCTGTAATCTATCTTTTTCAAAAAACACCAAAGCCAAAGTTTTGTTGCATCATGTATCATCTTGTTGCTCAATGTATTTCCTCCGTGATTTTGCTGTAGTTTCCGCTACGACTGTGTAGTCCGGTCGTAGCACCAATGAGCTCGTAGCACACGTTTACAAAATATGTATTTATTTTTTAACAGGTTCTTCTATAAATAGTATAAGGAAATAAGATTTTTTGTATTTTATGATATAAAAACTCTAAACATTTTATTTCAACTTTAATTAATCGACTTCAAAATCTAACAGGAGGTTATATATTCGACGGCTTGTATGTTTCTTTATGTTTGTTCACCGATGTTAACCGATTTTCTAATTTCTTTTTATTCGACAGCTTGATAGACCGAGGTGATCCCATTTAAATTTAATCGAAATCGAATCAGTAATTTTCCTTTTATCACAAAATAAAATACGCTTTTCACCTTTTCCATTTTTGTATTTTATTCTTATTCTTGAGTATTTTTTTTAGAGAAAGCGCAATAAATATTTCTAATTTATAAGTATTTTAGAAGTTAGACCAATTAAATTAGTTAGGCGTTATAACTCTTTCATACAAAAACTGTAACGCGCACTGCTGCATCTTTAGTTATATGAGTTATGCGTTGTAACTTGTAACACTTGATGTGTTGTAAACTGAGTTATTTATTGCAACTGTTGGTTATATAGAATTAAGTATGAGACCAAAGGGAATATTATGAACGATAAAACAATTTTAAAAATAAATCAATTAATTTACAATTTTCTGCACAATGTGGTTTCAATGTAATTTTTTCTTTTCTATTTCTAATCTTTTATATTTGTTTAATCTTGTTATTGGTTTCTTTTATTTTATTAACTTGTATTTCTTCACTTACGTTTGATTTGTTATTTGATACGTTTTCTTTATTCATAAATTTATTGGATAGTTTACTATTAGGTTCTTTTGTTTGATTCATCTTCTTTTAAAGTTTTCAGATAGAAAACTGGAATTTTCTTCTTTTTTTTTTGATGTTACATTTTTATGATTTCTTTTTCATTTATTTTATTTTGACCTAGTATGACTCTACTGGTTTGTCGTTTATTGCTTCATTTTTCTTTTTTTTTCTTCTCATTTTTAAATACATTATCTTTCCTACTAAATTTCTATTCGATTTTGCTATGGTGTGATGTTGAGCTATCTTCCAAACTGTCTCTTGTATAGTAAAACTTTACAACAACGCAGCCTTATTGCTAAGGTAGCAGTCTCGACCAAGCTACCTTTTATACATTAACCAAAAAATTAAACAAAACAGAATACGATTTCAGGAATTGATGAATCCAGCTTGAAAAAATGTTCCATGACTTGTTTAACAAACGTCTGATCGAAGAAGAGTAAAGATGCACGTCTAATTTATATACTAAGGAAAGTCATGGGAAGACCTCAAATCTCGGAGCGTATGAGGAGACTGAAAAACAAAGCATTCTTTAAGATATTGCGGTATTGCCTTAACTTAAGTTAACTTAAGACCATGTCGTCGACTCCAATCAAAAATATACTCAAGATCTTCGTTGGTTTTGAGAGTCCATATAGAAGCATTGGAAATCATCTTCATACATGTAATAGAAAGAAAAGAGAGGAAGGGAAATTAAATTAATGAAGATAGCGAAAATAGGAGAGGAGACATAACACCACCCTGCGGAACTCCGGACGTTGTAAAGCATCAATGTAAGAAGCGGTTACCCACACATATGCGCTGCCATCGCCCATACAGGTAACTATGAAACTCGTCAATAACCTTTGTCAAAATCTATAGCATTGAACGCATTACTTAAATCTGGCATATAGTGAATTGTCGATTTTTTCATACACTAGCGTATATCATCTGCAATCTTGACAAGTGCAGTATTCGTACTATGATCGGGACGGAAACCAGACTTTTTGTCTTTAATTAAACTATTGTTGGTTAACTTCTAAGTCTGAAAAAGCAAGGAGTTAAAATGTCCATATAAAAATATTAGAAAATTTTACAATGTAATTAAAATTAGTATCAGTGTAAACATAAACGGTTCGCGATTAAATAATGTAAGATTTACCGCTTGTACTAGAGGAGAATCTTAAAGTACTGGAATTACTGATACAGGCACTAACAAACAGAACAGCGTCTATTTTTTAAATTTTCAAAACGTCGGTACTAAATGTCTAGAACATACACCACCTACCTAATACTAGCTGAGTAATCGAAAAATCTAAATTATTTTGTCTCTTTATTGGGCTAATATCAATATCATTAAAGGTTCATCAGCTAAATTGTTAAGAAGCGCAAAGAAGACAAACATACAAACGTCAAATTGTATTTTTTTGATCAGACATAACAACGTAACAAATAGATTTCATATTTACCCCCTAATCCGGTCGTCTGAACTTTCATACAAACTTGTTAGGGCCAGTTTTTTGATCCGTGGTTAACTCAACCATTTGTTAAAATCTTTGACAAATGGTTAAATATCAGAAAAATATGTTTTTTGATTAATAGTTAGCCTGACCAATTGTCAGAATTACAACCATTTGTCAAAAAATTTAACCATCACTGGAAGCTAGGTAAGTAAATGACCAATTGTTAAAAGAACAGATGTACAACTGCGTTGTATTTACTTGGTCCCTTGTTATTGTTATGTTATTTTTATAACCTACATGATTTCATAGTGAATTTGGACATTAGCTATTTTTGGGATTTCGTTATATGATGCAATTTCATAGGAAAATATTCATTGTCATTATTTGGTTATTGAAAATAAGTTACATTTTTATCTTGATCATCCTTAGTATATTTGTACTATATAAAAATAGTTTTTCTTGTTTCCACGGGCAGATGCCAAATTATTCAATTATTAAAAATCGAATAAATTCCACGAATAGACAATACAAAAGGTAAATATGCCTATAGTACATAAAATACATAGTCCTCCATTTATTTTTCAACATTACTAGAGTTTGGCAAGCGAAACGTGACACCACCTATTTTTCCGTTTTCATATGGCAACAACATAGAACTGTCAGTTTGACACTACGTTAGACAATTCAAGAATATTGAATTTTGTTGTTTTTGCGAATTTGAACTTGTGTTTTTGGTTAAAAATTATGTCGAAGCCGATAAAAAGTTCATCGAGGAAACTTCTTTCCATCATGATTGACAAGTTTACTGAAGTGAAAACTGAATTAAATAAAAATTTCATGGAGAAATTACAACGATTAGATAAAGTTGTATCTTTTTTAGGTTAGTTTTGTATTATAATTTTGATACTTTCGTTTTAATTTTCTGTAATTAACTAAACAGATATTTTTTATAAAATATTGCTCTATTTCAGATAACTGTGATGGTGATATTCAACCAATAATGGAGGAGATAAATGCAATAAAAACTTTAGAAAAACAAGAAATGCTGAATTCGGAAACGCAGTACTTACAAAATATTTCTTCAATGACAGGTCTCTTTTCTTGTTTTGATTTAAGATAGATTGATAGTATTCCTATAATATTTACATAGGTTTTTTATGATGTATTGGTTTTTATTGTTGACATCCAATGATGTCATAAGAATGTTTTGTTTAACAAGGAAATTCACAGAATTCATGAAACTAATCAAACCATGTAATTGTTATACATGCTAAATATGCACATAAACTTAACTAAATTAAACATAAATTGCATTCATAGTTGAATAGGTATTTAAATTATTTTGATGTATGTGTCTATCATTATTTGCTTTTAAATACATTTAACATATCTTTGTTTCAAAGTGTTTAATCTTTTATAGATGTAAGTATAAGGACACTAAGAAGGATAAAAAATGAAGCATTAATTAATAAAGGAAAATGGGACACTCCTGGGAAAAAACGACCTCATCAACCAACAGTGTCTGCTTTAGATAATTTTGATTTAAGTGCAATTCGGAATAAAGTAAATGAATTTTACTGTGTGAAAAAAATTGTTCCAACATTAAGAAGCCTTCACAATGAATTAAAAGATGCAATAGGATTCAGTGGTAGCCGTGAGACTTTACGAAAAATTATGCTTAAGAATGGATTTTCTTTTAAAAGCAATGAAAATGAACGTTCTATGCTTATAGAAAAATACCAGATTTCTGCATGGAGGCACAAGTATTTGAGAGAAATAAATATAAAACGAAACGAAGGAAAGCAAATTGTGTACCTTGATGAAACTTATGTACATCAGAATTATAAAGTTAAAAAGTCTTGGCAAGGACCTTCAACAACTGGTGTCACTACAAAGATATCCTCTGGAAAACGGCATATTGTTGTGCATGCTGGATCTGAGGAAGGTTTTGTGCCTGGTGCATTATTAGTGTTCAGTAGTAAATCCAAATCTGCTGATTATCATGATGATATGAACTCATCGAACTTTATGAAATGGGTCAGAGAAAAATTAATACCAAATTTAAGTAAGCCCAGTGTAATTGTTATGGATAATGCCAGCTACCATATAAAACAAATCAATAAACCGCCTATAATGTCTAATACCAAAGCAGATATCCGTAAATGGCTTGTAAATAATGGAATACATTTTGAGGAATATCAGACAAAGGCAGAGTTAATGTGTTTGGTTAATGATAAGAAAACATTGCCTGTATATGAAGCTGAAGAGATTTTAAAAGAACATAATCATGAACTTTTATTGCTGCCACCGTATCATTGTGACTTAAACCCAATAGAGATGGTTTGGAGTCAAGCAAAAAGAAAAATTGCAAGCAGAAACATTGGAATACCAGGAAAGGAAATGGAAAACTTAATAATAGAGTGTTTTAACTTAATTACCCCTAGTGACTGGAAGAAATACACTGATCATGTTTTAAATGTCGAAAATGATTACAAATTAAAAGATGGCATTGTTGAAAACGAACTTGAAAAATTTATTATATCTGTTGGTGCAGACAGTAGTGAAGAGAGTGACTCTGATGATTCCTTGTCATTGTTATCAGGTGTAGAATATTTAGAAACAGATTTTGACTATGAATCAGACTAAAGTATTTTTAGTCTGATTCATAGTCAAAATCTTATCTTAAATTTTCTATTGTGATTAACATGATGATTTTGTGACACCTGTATTATGTAATTTATCCATGGCACTTAATTGTAACAAAAATAAATGTTTTTTTTATTGTAATCTGGTGTTTATATTGACTAATTTAATTTGATAGATAGTGGTTCTGGATCAGAGCAAAAGGTTGTGATGAAAATCCCTTAGGAGACATGTATGTGTTATGAACACATTATAAATATAAGGGCCAGAAATCAAAATTGGCTAACATCACATTTATTAAAAAAATGTGGCCAGAGTCGCCCATATTCATTACAAAAAAACAAAGAAGTCGTTGCAAAAAACACCCTTTTAATTAATGACAAATATGAATTTTTAATATTATAAGTGCTGTTAGCCAATAGGTATAACGAAAGGGTTAAAAAAAAGATTCGATTTAGTCCGTCAGTCAGATAATAGAAAAATATTGGATACGTATTTTTTTTCGCTTTAATTTAACAACAAATGGCTTAAGAGGTACTATGCGACGACTTCAAATATGCTTTGCAACAATGTTACTTTAATACAGTTTATCGATACGAAATCAAGTGTCAAAATGGAGTCCAGTGGAGAATGCCGATATTGACATTTCGAAATTGCTCATCATTGATAGAGAATACGAAATAGTGATTTTGACACAATCAAAGTGTCTATTTTTTACGGTGATGACGATTCTTGGTTGTCAGTTGAGTTAGTGAATAGGCCTACTGATATGCTGTTAACTGTACAATTAAGAACAGTCACGCTTTAGTCAAATGTTCCAAAACAAATAATTTTAATTGATATCTAAATGTTAAGATTAAATATAATTAATAAAAGTATCAAAATTATTTTGCAGTACTACATTCAGTGTTTACTGCTTAAGAATTTTTGAAATTGCCGCCCTTTTCTTGTGACACGTTTCGCTTGCCAGACTCTATCCCACCTTGGATACTAGATACTATATTCTTTTCACGTATTTCTCTATAAGATAAATAAAAAACAAATATATGCTTTTTATAAAAAAGTTAAGTTTAAAATAACTGGAAAAAACATATCTTTGTTGCTTTCTAACATTATTAAAGAAATTGCCTTATATTTCATGAAAAATAACACATAGTGCACACAACAGAACAACCATAAACATCCACACTGTTTGATAATCTATAGATTTCTTTCGTCTATTTGATATTTAGAACAAAATCATAATGTCAAAAATGTTATATAGTTCGCTCCGTTCATTCAAACCGTTAGTGTTGTCACCCAGAAAAAAATTACCCATGTCAATGTATAGCGAAAAAACGACTGATTGTGCTGGCAGCAAATTGGCCAGTGGTTAAATTTGGCTATGGTTTAATTTGGCATCAAAAAACGAAATAGCGAGTTAACAACTTGTTAATGTTTTAACTATAGTCAAGTTAACAAATGGTGAAATGACATTTGACTACGGATCAAAAAACTGGCCCTTAGGGCCTTAGCGCAATCACTTAAATGACAGCGTTAAACGCTAAATAGTATTTTAACATCTCTATTTATTATAATGCAACCAGGATTGAGAGGTTCCTTTGACATTTACGTGTCCATCACTACATGTCACTAATGTCAAAAGTGACAATGATTTTTGTGTAGTCGGGCTATTTTCCCGAGTCGAAATTCTTCAAGTACAGTTTAGAAAAACTATTTTATTTAATATTGGATAATGTCTTGAAATATCTGTAGTTTGAGGGGTGATCTGCTAGATAGTGTTCTAAGGTGAATAGTGCTACTTCAAATTACATGCCTTTCTCGTTCTTCGGTGTCGAGTGGATAAAGTTTTTGTACAGTGTTATGTGCATTACAAAACAGTGCTTTTATTGTTTTAATTCCCACGCTCATTTTATGGGTGTTGCAGTCGCAAACTTAGGAACATCCGAGAATGTCAGAATACGATCTTCAATTTCAAGCCGATTTGGAGAAGGCGCAGGCTTTGAGTATGGAAAGTCTGGCTTTGGAACAGTTTCGTAGACAGAAGCAACTATCTAGCGCAGGTAATTGACGTAACTTTGTTTACCAAAAGATTACTGATGAGTTTGGCATTCAATCTAATATCTCATGATTGAACTTTATCAATGTAATATGTGATTGGTTAACTAAAGTATAACGAATTTAAGCAATTGGTTAATTAATGGTTAGCAGGTAGAATAATAATAAGTTTTTCATTAATAAGTTGTTATGTACGCTATATAGTAAATGGCTAATTTACTATTATCTTTTTATTTATTCAATCTTTAGTGCGATGCAGGAAAGGGTGGACTTGATGTCATATGACATTCTCTGCCAGTTCACCAGTAAGGGTGTCAAATAAACTATTTGTTAGTCCCCAACAAAGAGATTATAAAAAGAAAAATAAAACTTAGTGACATATGTAGAATTATAAACAATATATTAGACATACAAATGAAATAACAATATTTATAAAAATAAATCAGAAACAATTACTGATTTATATAAGGACTGATTTGTACAATTGTGATAATGTTCACAAACCAGTCTCTTGAATTTAAATTTATTAGGTGCTTTCCAAATGGTAAGTAAATGGTTGTACTTATGTAATCCATAAATAAAGTTAATACAACTATTGAAAAGGGGATCCAATTTGTTGAGAAGATTTTCATTTATATCAGGATAACAGATATAAGCATAATCTATAATAGGCAGGACAAGAGACTGAATAAGCATAATTTCAATGCAGGCTGGCAGAAAAACTAAAGCCTATATAAAGTGAAAGTGCATCAGTCACCCTGCTATGGTATACATAAACTTTATGCCTGATACACTACTTTACATGGTTTTATACCCTAGCTGAATTTGTAAATTTTTTGTTTATTAAGGTAAGACTTATCCAGAAAAAATAATTTAAAAAATCAATCACATCTGGTTTTCTGAATATTTATTTATTTAAACTACGCAACCATTCTACTCTGATGAGTAACTCAGTGGAGTAGTTTAAAGTTATTACAAAATTTTTTTTGAAAACTCAACCTTGACTAAAACAGTTGATGTAGGTAACATTTTGATTCCCCATAATATATTTCACTCCCATTTTCATCCCTTTAAGTCCTAGTTTTCAGGGGAAAATATTTTAACATATTACCTTTCTAGAGTCTTAAAACACCTAAATACCAATTTTCATCAATATAGGTCCAAACTTGGACCTGAAAGTTTTGTTTTGGTGATTTTTACTTGTTTTTCTTACTATCGAATCGAAGTGAATCTAATAAAGAAATACGACGGTTCACAGACTGTGGCGAAACCCAGTTTAACTTGCAAGGTGATGCTGTGAGTATGATGGGATTGTATGGGCATTATTCATCATGAGCTAAGTTAACGCCAGGCAGGTCCATTGATTCTGATTTCTACTGCAAACAACTGAGATTAAAGCAAGAAGTTGAGAGAAAGCAGCCAGAATTAATCAAAAGAAGGGATGTGGTTTTTCATCTTGATAACACTAGACCTCACACATATTTTGCCATTCAGCAAAAATTAAGAGAGTTAGGCTGGAAGGTGTTAAGCATCCGACGTACTATTGCTGACCTTGCACTTTTGATATCCACCTGTTATAGTCTCTTCAGATTTTTTAGGCAGTGTCAGGTTAACATCACGCAAGGACTGAAAAATCACTTGTCGCGGTTTTTAGATCAGAAGCCCCAAAATTTCTATAGTAGTGGGATCATGTCTCTACCTACAAGATAGCAAAGAGTTACAGAACAAAATAGTACCTACATACTTTAGTAAATGTACATAAACTGTATTAAAAAATGTTTTGGATTTTCATATAAAATGCGAAGAAACTTTTTCCCCAATATATAGATATTTGTTTTATGCAATTGACCTATTGTTTATCAAACTAGCCAATGAACTCTTAAAGTTTTAAAATATAAGAGGATGTAAAGGTCTTTGGCCTTTGCAAATAGAGCAGTGATTAAACATGATTGTTGATATTAAAATTTTGTGAGTGGGTGTTATACCATATCTCTTTATTATATGATACACATATATAATTATAAAATAACAATTTATTTACAAGATGATATGCTTCAGATGCCCCTTTCAACCTGTTTCTTTATGTATGAATCCTATTAATATTATAAATAAGAAAGTTATATTTGTCCGTCAATCACGCGGAAACTACTGACGAATTTTGATGAAATTTGGTATTCAGAGAGGGTATTAGCTGACTTAGGTATTAGCTGAATAGGATACTTTTTTATCCCACTAAATAGTTCCATAGGGCCCACGCGGGCGAAGCCGCTGGCGGAAAGCTAGTCTCAAATATATTCTTAATTAAAATTTGACAAGAGATAAATATTATCTTTCTTTCTATTTTAAGAGACAAATAGCATCCTCGCTAGTTTTTTATTTTAAAAATTTAGCCAATAATTTGGCTATCTCTACTGCTTTTATTGAGCAGAATGATTTTGACTTAAACAAACAGACTTTGGAATATGTTCCAAAACTAAATTTTGACAATTTAAATAATTTAAATTGTTTAATAAGACAATAGAGAAAATCTCTAGCAATGAGATGACCAAGGAAAAGTCTACCTATTTAACTATTGTTCACCAAAATATACAAGGCTTTTCTGGAAAAGATCTAGAATTAGAAATGTGTTTAAATAGTATGAATATTGATATAATATGTATTACAGAGCACTGGCTCAAAAATTATGAATTAATTACGGGTTTTAAAAATTATAAAATTATAAGTTCATTCTGTAGGATAAATGCCATACGAGGGGGTTCTTTAATAATAATAAGTAATTATTTAAAATGTAAAGAACGTAAAGATATAGTATCCCTCTCAATTGAGCGACATATTGAATTGTCATGTGTGGAACTTGAACAGTATATTATTATATGTGTATATAGACCACCTGATGGGGACTACTGTCAATTTGAATCTGCTATGGAGGATGCATTTAAATTAATTTGCAAAGTCGATAAGAAAGTAGTGATATGTGGTGATTTTAATATAGATATTTTAATAAAATGTGCTAAATCAAGTAGATTTTTGAACTTGTTTAAATGTTTTAATTTAGAAAATATTTTTAATGAACCTACCCGCATTACACCCACATCTGCTACTTGCTTAGATAATATTTTTTGTAAATGTAAGGTGTTCAAAAAATCGATAATAAATTGTATTCAATCTGACCGTAGCGGAGTTCTAGCAACTTTCGAGCACCATCATGTTTCTCCTAAATGCAATATAATTTGTAGACCTATTACCAAAAGTAATTTAGAAAAATTTAAAAACAGTGTTTCTGCAAATCATACTCAGTTGACAACTAGTAATTTGGAAAATATAAATGATGTTTATAATAATTTCTTTAACTTGATAAAGGGAGAATTTGATAAAACATTTAAACTCAAAACAATTAACTTTACTAACCAAAAAAAGAAATTTAGTGATTGGGCTACACCTGGCATCTACAAAAGTCGAAATAGGCTGTATGATTTGTATGAGCTAAAGTGTACCTCGACCGATCCAAAGTTTATTGAATATGTCAGAAATTATTCGAAAATTTTTAGGAAAGTATGTGTTTCAGCAAAAGCAAAATATATATCTGAAAAAATTTACAATTCAGAAAATAAAATAAAAACAACCTGGACTATCATAAATCAAGAAACGGGTAAAAATAAAAGTAATATGCGCACATACTCATTAGAGGTTGACAATAAAATTATTAAAACAGATGAAGCGGTTGCCGAGACATTTGAGAAATTCTTTTCTAAGACACCAATAGAAATCACAAGAAATCTTAGTTCATGTTCTAAACTTGCGGTTACGCATCTAGAGTCAGTTGTTGATAAGTGCAATACTGAATTTTATTTTAGACACGTTAACGTCTGCTCAATTATTAAAACATTTAATTGTATTAATGTCAAAAAAACCGAAGATCTTTGGGGCGTTTCAACTTATGTTATCAAATCTATAATACCAGCTATAGCACCTCAATTAACTTTTATTTTTAATAAGTGCATTGATGAAGGAACTTTTCCTGATTTAATGAAATATGGTAAAATAATCCCACTTTTCAAGGCAGGCGACAAGTCTGATCCTAGTAATTTCAGACCAATTTCTATTCTACCAGCATTAAGTAAAGTATTTGAGAAAATGATGTACAATCAACTGCTTGCACACTTTTCATTAAATAAATTACTTCACCAAAATCAGTTTGGCTTTAGCAGAGGTAAATGTACAACAGACGCTGGAATTGCACTTCTGAGGCATATCTATGATGCTTGGGAGAATAAACAAGATGCTATTGGCATTTTTTGTGATCTATCAAAAGCATTCGACTGCGTTAGTCATGAAACACTGTTGGGGAAATTAGAACATTATGGTGTGACGAAAAATTCACTTCATCTAATAAGATCATATCTTTCTGCTAGAATTCAAAAGGTAGTAATCAATGAAGCGAAATCTGCAGGGGCACCAGTTACTATGGGCGTACCTCAGGGATCGATATTAGGACCATTGCTTTTTCTAATTTATATAAATGATCTTCCTCACTTTACGAAGAATTTGTGCGAGACAGTATTATTTGCAGATGACACCTCTTTACTGTTTAAAGTTGAGAGGGGTAATGATTGTTTTGACGATGTAAATAATGCTCTCGACAACGTTCTACAGTGGTTTGATAATAATAATTTAAAGCTCAATTCAAATAAAACGAAATGCATAAAGTTTGCATTACCTAATGTGAGGCATGTCAGTACACTTATAAATGTAAATAGTGAAAAAGTTGAGTTAGTAGAATCGACAAAGTTCCTTGGTATTACACTAGATTCCCGACTGCAATGGGATCCTCATATTGATAGCTTGTCAAGTAGACTGAGTTCTGCAGCTTTTGCTGTTAAGAAAATTAGACTCTTGACAAATGTTGAAACGGCAAGATTGGTATATTTTAGTTATTTTCATAGTGTAATGACGTATGGTATATTGTTATGGGGTTCTGCGGCTAGCATTCAGGATGTTTTTATTTTACAAAAGAGAGCTGTCCGTGCTATATATAATTTACGGTCTAGGGAATCTCTAAGAGAAATATTTAAAGAAATAAATATTCTGACTGTTGCCTCTCAATACATCTATGAGAATATTATGTATACAAGAAAACATTACGATTCCTTCACAAAAAAAAGTAGTGTTCATAATCTTAACACAAGAAATAAAGATAAACTTGCCGTTCCAAGCTTCAGACTTCAAAAAACCAGAGGATCATTTCTGGGTAAATGTATTGCTATGTTCAATAAAGTTCCACAAAATGTAATTGACCTACCCATAAATAAATTTCAAATTCATGTAAAGAATATACTTGTGAGTAAAGGCTATTATAAAGTTGATGATTATTTTAAGGATCGCAATGCATGGAATTAATAGCCTTCGCTTTGTTCTATAAAGACTAATTATATGTTCAACTTATGTCCTACAGACTTTGAAAGTTGTATTTACTATTGTGATAAATTGATAATACATATTATTTTGGTAATGACATGATTTATGTAAATGTCATTACTTATGATAAAAAGCTGATAAGTTTCTTTCGCTTGTTCTTCTTGTCAGCTAAAAGACGTCCTGAACAAGTGGTAGGGGAAAAAAGTTTTTTGGACGATTCAAAAGTGCTTGTAATAGCCTACTTGAATAAAGATATTTTCATTTCATTTCATTTCATTTCATTTCAAATACTAACAGAGTACATTGTTAAAGAATAAGATTAATAAAAGTGGATAGTTAGTTTAAATTCAGGCGGATTTAAGTTATCACATTTTTGCAGTATATGATATTTTTGGAGTTCCGTCCTATCTGCTTACCAGTCAGGAATGCGGCATGTTCAAGCAAAATTTATCACTTTATACACTGACACTAATCTATGTGCTTCCTGTTCTAATAATTAGGGTTACATTACATTTGTGTTATAATTGTATACTAAACAAAAATATGAAACAAAAGTAGCATTAATTAAAGAAAATATATTTAAAAGAAGTCTAACAGTTTACTTACAGCCAAAAATTGCACAAACGTCCATTATAATTGTCATTAGTTTAAAGCAATTGACATTCATTACAGCTTAATGGCTCATTAAATCTTAATGGAAGTATGTGCAACAGACTGTTATTTTGGTAATTGTAAGGAGATTAAGGACTGACTGCCGTGTGCCGTTGCTTTTGCTGCCCCCCTACTAAGCCCCCTGGACAATTGCCTGTTTGCCCTCTTTCCCTCTAACGATTGTATATATAGGTAGTTGATAATCAAGTATCATAATTTCTCTTTCAAAATTTTATGTGTATTACTATAATCATATAACACCGTGCTTTAAACATTTTATGTTTGTTGCTTTTTATGAAATATAATATCTTGGTGTAGAAGCAAAATTAAATGTTTTTAAGCACTCCATTTGCATATTTTCACACCCCGGAAAAATGTTACTCATTTCCAAGTGTGTGAAATACGCACTGCATAATGATGCTGAGGATTTTCATATTTATAAATTGTAAGCATTGGCATTAGTGATAAGGTAATTGTAATTGGTGATATATGTTTATCGTTTATCGATACGGCAGATAATATTCGCGAGGTGGGCGTCAGTTCCCGTCGTCGCGACGAGAGTGACGGACCGCCCCCCGCACTGCCCCCGCCCCCGCGGAAACCACCGCGAGGACGTGCCGCCGCCGATAATACCAGGTAAGGAGAGTGGTACACAGTAGCTCACCAGGGTACTTCAAAAAGATGCAATCCACAAGTCAATTTTGAACTTCAGTCGTAACATGATAAGGCTTGTATTGTACTCTAATCAATATTAGAGTAATTTAGCCTTTTGTATCTTCTTTTAATAGTGTTTGTATATTTTATATATGTGATATTATATTACGTATTAAGTCTTTCATATAAAGTGATTTTTGACGACGACATTTAATTTAAGAACACTAAAGAAACCTGTCCACCATAATTATTTGCATAACAGGCTGTTACACCATTTTAAAATGGATACAAATAGTTCTAACCCGTGATAACTAGAGTGAAGACATCGTAATTTTGACTTTTATAGAAAAGATAATATTACTTCGATGTCCCACAATGAAATTATTGATGTTTGGTCGTTATATACTCCGATAAATATGTGTAAATAAGTCAACTTTATTTTATCGTAACATTTCGGTATATGTATTATAACTGTCAAGTGACCAATTAAAAAGTGTTTAGAAGTTTAGAACGTAAATATAGTTTGCTGGGTCCGCTCGAGACTCAAAGTGCATATACTAAATTCAACAAATTATATCTTAATGATTATTTATTATAGATTTGCTTAATGTAAACATTATTCGTGTCATCTATTTCTGGTTGTCATCAGGTCCACAGGAGCGAGCCCGACGAGAGATGACACCAGCGATCTCATATCATTTGCAAGTCCTACAAGTAAATCAGCACCCAAAGATGCCAATGAATCATTAAAGGAGTATATCAATCAAATTCACAAGTAAGTATTGAATATTTGATGTTTGTTTAGATTTTGCAACTTTATGTAATTGAGGACTTCACATGGGTGTAATTTTCTTAAATTATATTATACCACATATTGTACCACATTTCATACAAAAAATAGTCTGTAATTTAAATATGACATAAGTACATTATAACATTTTCTTATTGAAATAAAAAGGCTATCCCTAAAAATCTAAATGATTAATTTAATTGATAAATGTGTAAGTGATATAGTTAGCCGAGGAAATTATGCACTAATTTTACAATAGTTGTAATAGTTTTTCCCAATTTCCAAAACACTTTTTTTCAACAAAATTGTCATTATTAAATTTATTAAGCATTTTTAGGATAAATTTATTGTCATACTTCGAATACCTTATTTAATCAAAACCTTATTAAACCGCGGCAGACTTAATAGTTTAAAGGAATTGAAGATTAGTGATATTATTTACTTAGTCGAATGCCGTGATTATTAATTATACAAGACAGATTTGAATCTAATGTTTTTAAGATATATTACCGCATGTCGCTGTATAATTGACCATGTTAATATTGACATCAATATGAAAATAAAGCGACGCCATTACTGCCGACCGGTCTATTTTCTTTTTAGGTTTCTTGTGTGTTACTTGATAAATGATATCAACCTGATAAGGGGCATGATATACAGATATAAAATTTTGTTTTGGCGGAACAAAAGAGATCGATTTCAAGAATATTACGTACAACTGTAAATGTATAATTATTAGAATTTCCAATTAATATTAGACAATATTACGATTATTTAAAAACTGTTCACAAACTAATAACAGAAGTGATATGAAAATAATAAATGTTTCTCGCAACTATACAGACACCGAGACGAATTATGGAAAAATTATCATTCTTTAATAAGAACTAAACTTTGAACCTAAAAGAGAGTAATCACCATTAGGGCTAGGACAATATCAGATCAAGCTATTATTTATACATAATTAAAAGTTTTATAGATAACTTAATTATAGAAAATTAAAGCATATTCGTTATTAGAAAGATCTATTAACAAAATATTCTTTACAGACAGACCGAGGAGCTTGCACTTACTACGACAGACTTAAATCCAGTTGCAATGAATAATCAGAACCAACCCAACCAGACTCCTGGATATCCATACGCACCATACTACAGCTATTATTCTTATAATACGATGACCCCTAGTCCGTATCCTCCTGCTGCGCCATATGGAATGCCAACACCTATACCAACTCCAATGCCAACTCCATTGCCCACGGCAATGCCAACCCCGATGCCAAACTATCCATATTACGCACCAACTGTTGCTACTTCTCGTGAATCCACGCCCGTCTACATGCCCGTAAACCCACCGATGTATGCGCCAACAATGCATTACAGTCAGACACGTATGGCTACCCCATCGGGTACGCCTTATCCTAATTACCATTCGTCAAGCCCACAAACGCCAACATATAATTTCAACACCACAAACATGATATCAAGACCACCTCGACCCGCCAGCATATATCCACAACTAAATCAAATACACACTTACCCGATGGGAACGAATCCAGCACCGAAACAAAATGGGAATAACAATAACATTAATAATAATACCGCCGTTCCTACTCCTGTGAAGAATGAACCAAGTAAGGATATCGTTGAAAGTGACAAGTCGAGGAAACTTTCGGAGGTTAGCAATGTGGTAAATATTATTTGCTTTGAGTTATTTCATCAACATTGTTTTCTTATGTTTATTAAAAATATAATCTATTGATTGCAATGGGGTACAATGCGTTACTTAATTTATATCAAACAGAACCTGGGACCATTTGTGACCATGGATAGAGAGTATATTAAAAGCAAAACATTCTTAATAAAACGAAATCTTGTGATCTAGTGTCATTATTTATTAAAGCAAAATATACACATTCTATTTGACGCATATACCACAAGAAAATATAGCAACACAACATAATTGATACAGAATTTGAGCGCTATTCCCAGTACTTAAGGCATTTAAAACATATTTTTACCAATATATATATATTGTTGCAGTCCAACGAATCTAACGACACTATAGGCAGCCTGCCCAAGTCGCTGAACTTGATCGACTTCGGCGGCAGACAACGAGGGTCAGGTAGCGTAAGAGTCAGTGTGCTTGAGGATTTTGACCCTTTATTATCTGAGCAAAGTAACGCTGGTGAGTGGTTTGTGTTCATTTCACACTACAGTAAAACCCAACAATTATGGCGTGTCGTTAATATACGTTTGTGCACTCCAGACATATCAATTTTACAGTATTTTTTCAATAACCATTAGATTTGAAATAAAACTATATTTTCCATCCCATTTACACCGGAGGCGATCAGGCACGTCTTCAATCACGGAAATCATAATGGCGCGCCACTCGAATTCTCAATTTTACAGGATTTGTTACACTGAGAATTTTAACTTACGCGGGTACATCGGCATGCCGTATAAGTTGTGTTCTACTGTACCACGTTTTTACTACGATTAAAGTGATTTGGTGATCAGATAAAAAAAAAAATCGAATACATTTCTGTGGTCAGTTAATTAGTTTGAATCTAGAACTGTATATAAAACTTATCTTGTGCATTACCATTTTATATGTTGGTCACATTTAAGGGGATGACTATATTATGTATTTACTACTTCGTTTAGTTTTTATAATAGTGAAGACGTGGTTATATTTGCAATATATCATCGTTCATATTGAAATCCATCATAGTGTAAAATTATCATTTGTTTTCTACCATTGTTTTTTTTCTGCTTATGTTTGTGTTACTGAGTTGGTGTTTGATTTTTACTTTGTTATTATAATTTTTTTGTGGTATATAATTACTAACAGAAATTGATTTTATTGAAACTGCTTCCAATCACAAATTGTCCTTCTTTAAGTGTTATTGCTCCTTAGAATATGTCGTGGCCAGTGAGTGCTCCAGCAGTGTATATGAAGAGTACGATCCTCTCGATTTTCTATACGGAGAAACGGAGATGCGAGATGCGCCCGTGTACGCAACAATTAACAAGCGAGAAAGCACGATGTTACCGTCTCCGCCGCCGAAATCTATACCAAGTGTGCCCGCTGTCGCCAAAAGATCCACTACAGTGAGTGATTTAATTAGAATAGCTATTAATCTTTAATTATTTAACAGATCTATTAACAACATGCTAAATTGAAATTGTAATATAATATGGTGGTTCTGAATCGAATCTGGTTAATTACTCGCGTAAGACAAAAAGCAAGTTTTGGAACTTATAATTGTTTAAAAACTTATAATAGTGCATTTATGTATAATGTATGTATACCACAAATTAAAGTTGATGGTTGTCTCATTGAATAATTTTTGAAGTTCATAGTTAATGAAAAGTATGATCGAAAGGTATTGCAATAATATCTAGCAAATATGTATACTATCTTCATACAGTAGACCGTATTTGCATTTCCTTTTTTAGTTAACAGCAGTAATGATGTTTTTGCAGAATAAACTCTACGATTGCATAGTGAAAGTTAGAACAAGGAATTACGATAGTGAGCACAAAGCATTTCTAAATATGGTTCTCGATGTGAGAAGTAAGTAGCTGAATCCGATGGTTTATTAAATTTCTCATTTGAAATAATATTATAAAGATTCTATTGTTGATCTTCTGCAGAAAAGTTTGTGCATTCAGATCTGAAAACGAACCCAGGTCATGTGATAGCGGCTAGGTCAGGTGGAAAATATCCTCCTAACACCAGTCTGAAGATTCTAGTCCATCATGCTCATAGCGATGAGCCAATCACCTTCACTTCGGATGGTTGGTAACATAAAATTGTAATAGTTCACATATTTGTTTTTAATTTAATGCTATACACATCATTTTTACAAGCAGGGCCCGATTTTCCTGTTTAGAAATATCCAACGCTTTTCACACTAACGTTAATTGCCTCGTGTCCTTAATTTCACCTCCCTAATTTTTGCCACTTCGGACATTTCCTGTTTAGATCGCAATTTCTTTTTTTAGTTCAAATTTATTAATAAAGACTGAGAAATATCCTAGATGCTTTGAAATAAATTCGTTAAGACATTTAGTTAATGCAAGTTTTCAAAAATTATTAATTTAAATTTTATATAATTTCGTATCATTTTCAGTGGAGTCGACGGTGGAACATGTGATATTAACTGTAGTATGTTCTCTTGAAGAAGAGATAAGAGAAGATATGTCGGGATATATGTTGAGGGTAAGAAACGACAAGCTATCAAAAATATTTATATTTATCCAAAAATATTTGAGACCACTAATATTGTTTTTGTATACATAAAATTAGGGTAATTTGCCTAAGGTTTACTTTTTGTTCATTATTGCTGATTAAATAGGCTCTTAAAGTTAGTTAACGATCGTTAAGTCTCAATGACTTCATTAAGCTCTAATGAACATTAAAATTTGAGAATTTATATGGGTAATGTGGCATTAAGCTAATGATACATTTAATCTTGTGCAACTGGTTGATAGACTATAAATAGGGAAATCATTAGGTATTAAACTTCTGATTAGTTAAAGACTGAAATAGACTAGTAACCAAGACCTTTTTGATCCCATTATAAATGCACAGATTGATGCAAACTTCTATCACATGCCGTTGAAATGTTTAAAGTAAAACTTGTTTAAGGTTTGGGGTGCTAAAGAATATCTTACGCCTGGTAGTGCTCTCAGTGAATACGATTATGTGCGCGAGTGCGTACGACTTGAGAAGGACGTCACATTGTGCCTACATGAGGGGAGGGATGACGATCTCGCTCGCACAGAAAGAGACGACGCTAGAGATTCGCATCTCACTTTAGACGATCTATTGCCTACGCAGGGAGCTACGCCTATGTTGTCGTTTGACAACTTATCTATTTTATTAGGTATGTGTCAAGTAATATAGTTTTTATAGTATAATTGGTTGAATTTAGTATGTGTACGTTCAGTCTCGAGAGGAACCAGCAGAATATATTTAGATAACTACACTTCCAAGACAGTTTTTAATTGGTCACTTTACAGTTATAACAATAAATTATCAAAAATTGATATATAAACAATAGCTATTGTAGTATTTTTTGTATTAAAATAAATTGTATATATATTTTATTTCTCTAAGATTAACTGGCGATTTATAATCTGTGTACCTATTACAAGAATCGAAACGACTGTGACACATTTCAGACACGTAGCGAGTGAAATTAGTACTCATGTTTATTGAAATGTGACGTCACGGGTCGAAATGTCACTTGGCTAATTGTTTTCGCGGGATAATTTCAATTAATGCGTACAAATATGTTTTTTCATTATCTAATAAACAAATGTAAAATAAATCTGATATTGGTTGAACGTGGCCATAAGAAAGTATTATAATAATTTTCGAAAAACAGTCAAGTAGCCAATTTGTATATTTTTTTTGGGATTGAATGTTATTTTTTATTAGACTTAAAGTCGCATATGAATTCAGAAACGTTGGAGGGCGAGTTATCAAGAGCGATAGGTGTGACCGGAGCAGAAGGGAGTTGTTCTCCTAAAGCTGTGTTCCAAGCAGTGAAGGCGATATGTGCACTCGCCGGCGGAGTCGAAACATTACATGTTACGAACACGTTAAACGCATTCGCTCAAGCTTGCACGGCACAGGTGAGTTAATCATCTGTAATCATTTATTTTTAGTATCGTCATACGAATATCACTAATAGGTAGAACGTGGAAATAGTAGGCCAACGGATTGGTAGATTGTAAAGTTTGTTACGTTAAGACCGGCCTTAAAGTTGATGTTGTTTATAAAGGCAACCCTAAGTGTGTATTGGGCTAACGGAGTATTTTTTTCACCTGTTAACGCATCTCAGTAGAAAATTACTGTTAGTATGGTTGATTCGATACAGAAATTTTAAAAATGTAGTCTTATTGTTATCACACATCAAATAACAACTTACTAAATCAAAACTAATTTATTGAGTTCTTTTTTATATGGAAGAAATTTAAGATATCAAAGCACTAGCTTTGTTTTTTTGTGGTCTAGTATTGTTAATCGATTTTTTTTTATATTTTTGACTTTAGTTTAATAATAGTACATAACTCAATAAAAGTGGTTTTCAGTAAAAGAAATTCAAGCTTTTAAAATTGTTTTTTGAAGAGTGTCAGCAATGCGGTAACTCCTGAAATACATGGCGACAACGGTCCCTACTCGTCTGTGTCGCTACGTTCGGCAACAGCGCGGGAAAATGTCGCCCTACAATGTGCCAGACTCAGGGATGCAGTCAGGGCGTTACTGGCCCTCTATACAAGAACTAGACTACTGGATTTCCAACTCACAGATTCACAGTACCTACTGCACAATGCTACCTCTATCGCACGTAAGTGCTTGTATAAAACATAATGAGATAGCTTAATGAAATACTGTTTAAGTATTTAGATAAGACGAGTTTTAAAAATGTCTGGCGTGGCCATTATAAATCAATTTTATATTTTCTTTTTTAATTTTTAGAATACTAATAAGGAGCTTGATTGTACTGCAAGTGCGGATTATGTTTCTTTTTAAAAATGTCCGACTAGTTAAAGCTAAATATGACTAAATTATTCTCTAAACTATTCTACATAAAATTTGTCTGAAGAATATTGTATATAACTGTTTTTATCTTTATGAATAAATATTAACGATGTCAAGCTTCGCATTCTTTATAATTGATACGAATGAGCATCTTACTAAAACCTGCGGTTAATATACCCGATTCGTGGTTTCAAAATCGTTGTTGAACCTGTTTAATGGCAGATTTCCACGTGATTAAGTCATCATAAGCACTTTTATGTCGCCATTTTAGGGGGTCAGGTTTTCTAATGGATGGTTAAGGAGGCCCATCCTCCACGCTGGCCCAATGCGGATTGAAGGGTATTAATGACTGCAAATGTAGTCGAGACCATCGGCTTAACGTGTCTTCGTGCCTAACGTGCGTCACCCATCCCGTGATCGACCCTTGTAAAGTTGTTCAACAACAACGATCGTGGACGCGGGTCTTAACCACTACGCCACCGAGTTACTCGATAATCGTGATTAAGTAGATTTCTAACTTAGTTTTAAGTGATTACGTACATGTAAACACACAAATAAGTAGCAAGTTAAAAAAGATAATTACTTATGAGCTCAATCAGAATTACATATGTGTTTATACGTACTTACAAGTAGCGGGAACGAAAATAGTTTTAGTTTTAGACCATTATTGTGTGCTTTGCGTCGATTGCAGTCACGAGTGTCACAAATATTCTAAAATGGATTTATTTGAGTTTTTAGAAGACGAATTAGATGAATATTTCGAACATATTACGCGACCCCGTAGAAATCGAGTAATTAACCCTAGACCTAATTATTTAGAATCACTTGACGATCAAGATTTTTAGGAATCGATTTCGGCTTACCAAACGGGCTGTTGTTTATATTCTATCGTTAATAGAAAGTGATATAAAAACTACAACGGGCTACTAAGTAAAAAATAAAGAAGCTCCGTTTCTTCTTGATTAAAATTCACACTTCTTTCACGTTTTTGTTTTTCCATTATTAATTAACAAATACGAAAAGAATACACAAAGAAAAGTTTAAAAAATGAAAAGCGTCTTCTTCTTCTTTTTTTTTAATTAATGGCTTATCTGCGCATTTCGCACAATTCTGCCAATGTCAAGTAAATATCTCTTTAAATTAAATTAATGAATAATTTACTTACTACTTATCTACTTAATTACGTGTAAACCAGCCATAAGATGGTGTGATTTTAGTTGATATTTTGCTAATACAGAAGCGGTACCAGCGTACACTATTCAAGAGACAACTCTGTTTTGTATCGAGGCGGTACACTGCTTACCGCTGTGTTGGAATCACGACGAGTATCTGTTCCACGCTCAAGTATATTACGGCACGCGTCCTCTAAAAGCACTCCATTTAACACAGTCATCACGGATCGAGTGCGGGGGATTTTATCCTAGGATCATATTTGATACATGGTAAGTCCGGTGCAATTTATTTTCTTATATTTGTTTTTAAACAAATGAGAAATGAGAAATGTTTAAAAATCCACTTCCTAGCACCCTGAGATGGGATTCGAACCCATGACAATCCGGGCGACTGCTCTAACCACTGAGCAACCCAGGATATAACAAGACTGATTAATCTTTCAAGCACTCGCTGTTTTTTCGTTACTACAGAACGTATTCTCATCAATGTTAAGGCAATCCACCCAAACAGCCGAAAGAAATATTTTTACAAATATTTAAACTTTCCATAAAGATGAAAGTTTGTTTTTATTATTATATTTCACCAATTTCGCATTCAAAATGCTATACTTTAAAATATTCTTAATGAAAAATGCCCTGAGATGGGTCATGGGTTCGAATTCCATCTCACGTTGCCAGGGACCAAGTGGATTTTTTAAGCAGTTTTCATTAAGAATAAAATATAAGTTTATTTAGATACAAAGATTGGACTAAAATTACTATTTTACAAACTTTAAAGAGAAATATAATTGCTTATAATAAAAAGGGCGTGAGATATATTAGATTATGTAAGGAATTTAGTTATTATTTGCTTTTAAGTGTGGTGGGGATGGAGTTGACTTTTTGTCCTTGTCACTTCAAATATACACTTGTCAGCAAGTTATTGAAATATGTTAACAAAAAAGGAATTAGTAATATTGGTAAATAAGAATTATAATTGATTGTATCTTTGATTATACATAGATAGCGCTACTGTATTAGCTTTAGTAGATCTGCTTTACCATCTCTCTCGTTTCAAGCTGGTATGCTTATTTCAACTGTTTGAGGACCCTCAACAAATATAATAAAAGGAGATTGTCTCTAGGCTCAATTTAGAAGATGTGCCAGTGAACACGTTACCTCGAGAAGCACGTTTAGTGCTGACATTGTACGGTAGAACTCAACGTACAGTAGACGGGCCGCATCAAAACGATGCTAATCAAACGAACAGCTCTGATCAAGAGGAGAACACAGATGTACAGTTTGAGCAAGTGGAGCTAGGATGGGCGGCTCTACAGCTGTTCGATTACGATGGGTATGTTGATAATCATTATTTTCCATGATTTGAATAGTAGTCAAGCAGTTAAAATCTTTATTTACGTTCATAAACCTATATTTTAACTTTTACAGTAACGGACTATTTAATGTATGCAGAATTAACTAAAACAGAACAATAAGGCATTCAAAAGTCAAACAAAGCCAAACGTGTTGTTAATCGTACATATTATAACGGAAGCATATTAATCGGTATTATGTCGAAATAGAATCTGTTTCATCACATTTTGTTCACATAAAATTATCTTCTTTAAATATGCATATACAAATCCCATATTTTTCTGTCTGTATCTATAAGTCGTGAAAAGCAGTTGATAGATTTGACTAGAAATTCATATCGAACATTGCATTTAATGTATTTATTATAACTTTTTAACTCCACTTCACTTCGAGATGTGCACTGCGTTTTTTAACAGTCTATTTAAAACGAGATTATTAATTAACAGCACAAACGTCATTTAATTTTAAAGCGACATTACCTATACAAATTTGACATTCATTAGAGCTTAAAGGCGTCATTATATCTTAATGGACGTTCGTGAAACTGACCGTAAATGACTTGTGTTTTATAATTAGTATCCTAGCATCTGGCACGTACGTGTTGCCGCTGTGGCCGGCGGGGTGTGACCGCCGCATTGGACCCGCGCCACATCTCATGAACGCGCCGCCGCAACCACACCCCGTTGTTAATATCGGTAATTATGTATTCATTTAGTTTTTATTTATTTTTTTAGTTAAATACGTAGAAAAATATAGTTGATAGATAACTAGATGGCAAGTGGCTAAATGGCTGAGTAGTGGGATAGCAAGTGGCTAGATGGCTGAATTAAGGGATTGTAAGTGACTATATATCTTGAGTAGTAGAATAACATGTGGCTAGATAGCTGAATAGTGGGATAGATAATGGCTAGCTGGCTGAGTAAAGCGATAGTAAGTGGCTACATAGCTGAATAGTGGGATAGAAAGTGGCTAGCTGGCTGAGTAAAGGGATAGCATGTGGCTAGATAGCTGAATAGTGGGATAGATAATGGCTAGCTGGCTGAGTAAAGCGATAGTAAGTGGCTACATAGCTGAGTAGTGGGATAGCAAGTGGCTAGATGATTGCGCATAGGTTTAGCAAAGGGCTACAAGTTCCTAGGCTACAAGGCTAACTAATTATTAAAAAGTTACTAAATAAAGATATAGGAAATTAATAAGATAAATTAGTAACAATATAGCAAACTGATTAAATGGGAAAAAAGTTAAAAAACCATAAACCAAAGTTACATAGCCAACAGCTAAAGAGAAATATGATTGGAAACTAGCTGAAATGAGGTATAACTATGTGACTTGAAACGATTGTCAAATGAATGTCCGTGCAATAGTTTGATTAGGTCCTTAAATCTAAAAACTAGTCTAGATAATAGGTCTTGTTATATATCATATTGTCTATGTACATATTCATTTAGTTTCCTTAAGAGATGTTTCAGTCACATTGAAATAACAATTTTGTATATGTTTTTCTCATTCAGAGATACCTTTATATGCACACAATGGTGTAAAATGGACAAACGGCGAAGAAGGCAAAGAGAAAACGCTCTCACATGCGGACCTGCCCGCGTTCGACTCATTGGATGGTCACACTCAATCACAACTGCTGCATCTGATAGAACAAGGGGCTTATCAGAGGATGCCTACTGAAGGTAGAGAGGTAAGGAATGGATACAGTTGGTTACACTATAATTTGAATCCCTGGAACCTTGTATAAACAACCCCCGTGTGACATCGTTTAAAAATAGAAAGTATAGATAGCACAGAATGCGAGAGATACATTATTAATTAATTATTGAAATGTTTATAAAAAATCCTCAAGATATTGGTAAAATAATTTACTAACGTTTAGTTTGTTAATTTATTGCATTAATTTATGATGTATATGTTAATATTGAGGTACTTTAAAACATACCTAAAAGTAAAAATCAAATGAAAGACATTAGATAAATTGACTTTAAGTAAAATTAGGTTTACTTGATGTGAAAGTCATTATAGCAGTTACTATTATATTCAACCATAACAAGTAACAACAATACTTGACAATGATAATCGAAAACAACAAACATGGTGTGTGATCTCAACACAACCCAACTCAATAAGTGTTACATTTTCTAACGCTACTGATTGTTGCACGCATTTACGTCACCAATATAGCGCCCAAGCGCATTAGCAATTTGCGGGGATTATACCAGCTTGAAGTTGAAACAATATGATTTTGTACCAACATTGTAATAGATCTTGTTGGCTGACTGACTGGGTTTGTAATTTGCTAGACATCATAGTTTCATAGTTATATATTTTATTTTTTACTGAAGTTACATTAAAAAAAAATGATTCATGATCACTAGTTTTTGGTTTCAGCTGTGTTATTTAGTCGGGTAGTTGTCGTATTTCTTGATTTCAATAAAACAAGCGCTTTTAGTTATTTATATTGGCCTCGGGCTGTGTTATCATGTTTTTAAATTTAAAAATGTGTGAATCATTGACTTTCATTTTGATAAACATATTAGTAATGTTTTAATCCTACTAATATTATAAAAGTGAAAGTTTCTATACTTGTTACCTCTTTGTGTATTGTATTTTAATATTAATGGATTTTGATGAAATTGGTCATTAAATATTCCCTATTCATAACATTTGTATGATCCTTGTGATACGGTTCCTATATTCCTGTGTGTATGAATGCCTATGTCTAAACAGTGGAGAAATTAATATGTGTATAATAGCAATGATTGCGTCTGTTTGTTAAAGATATTATGGGAGAAGCGTCAGTACTTGGTGGAGCTTCCGGGAGCTTTGCCCCTGGTGTTATTGGCTGCTACCAACTGGTACGGTGACCATCGCGCGCAGCTCGTAGCGTTACTGCACTTGTGGTGCAAACCATCGCCGCTCAACGCCACCCATCTGCTGTTGCCCTGGTAATATACTGTTACGACATCGGGTTCGTTATAATAATTCACAATCTGACTATTTATGAAACAATTTAAAATTTTAAAAATAATTTCTTAATAAAATATACGCTTCGACTTCACTAATTCACGTCACTACTTTTTCTTCACAACACTACTTGGTCGTCCCGGTAGTTCACTTCATTAATTTTTGCTTTGGATCTGGCTTGTATTCCTTCTTGTATTCAGTTCACTTGTCACTGAAAGAATGCCGGTACGGATAGCCCATCGCGTATATGTATTCGAGGCATTACTTAAAAGTCCTAGTCTAGAACGGTTACCCGTCCCTTTTTTCCCAATGACTGTCTCTTTCTTTTTATAGTAGTAGTTTCGACAGTGTTAGTCGAAACCATCTAGCAGTGAGCAGACAAAACATCACGCCGCTGCGCTTCGTAATAATACGATGTAGAACTGTATTGTAAATGCATTAAAGTTTAAAGTTAAATTGTGCATAAAAATGTCAAATACCACGTAAGATATGAGCCAAATTTCTTTTCATTTGTTTTTCGATTCCTGCTTGTATTACTTGAGATAGTTACTATTTTAGAAGTATTTTACAAACTGTTAGACAGGGTTGTTTTGCATACAAAAATAAGAATTGGTCTTTTGAACTTAAACATTCAGTAGCTATTTTTAAAAGACTGCACTGTGTTTCTTTTTATGCTAAAGCTGTTTCCTGCGATTAAGCCCGCGTAATTTATATCTTACGTCACCCAAATCTAATGTAGCTTCCCGTAAGTGAAAGATTTCTTAAAGTTCAGTAATTTCGAAGCCTATTCGATGCTTAGAAACAAACATAGGAAAGATTTGATTGTAACATATCCTCTTAACAATTTAGTATAGGTATCTGCCCACGGATACTTTCAAATCTATAATAACTAGGTAATTTATCCTGGTTTTACTGTGGGCAGTTTCCCGGATGCAGCAGTGCGGCAGATAGCAGCAAATCTCATCGATCAGATGTCAGACGACGATCTGTGCCGCGTGCTGCCGCAACTGGCACAAGCGTTGCGACACGAAACCTATGAGTGCAGTCCGTTGGCCGGTTAGTGGATTATGAACTTTATTACAATGATTATAATAATAAGTCCATTTTCATTTGTAACTTTATTCAACAGCAAGCAACACAGGTAGCCGAGTTCAGAGAATTTCGTACGTTGCATATATGCGAGAGATATAGCAATATGTTTGCGCACGAGTACAAGAGATATGACATTCCGGGTCATTGTACGAAATTCTCTGTTAGGCGAACGGATAGAGTTAGTATAGTTAGATGTTAGACAGCCAATTGCGGAGTTTCAATTTCAATGTAAACGTAAAACTTCGTGTCCGTGTAGTGTTCATATTTAGAAATACACCTGTTTTGTTAGATAAAAATCGAGCGAGTTGTTTCAAAGTGGTTTTAATTCCTGCTTTTTAAAAATTGCCTTAGTGCGCTATGAACGTGTGACGTCACGTTACAACACGCCGCACTCGCAGTACTGAGTCACTCATACATTGTACCGGTTTTTTTAAGACAATAACAATAACTTAAGTCTTGTGCCGTCCATGTGGTAGTGCATAAGCACAGGTATTCATAATGGATGACACCAATCCACCTAGCACCCGTACTGGGCCCGCGTGTTGAGCCCAAATCGGATTATATCGCATAGTGCCATGGGTAAAGAGCCTTAGGCTCAACACAATGAGTGTTCTCCTTGTTTGTGGATGTGGATTAAATAGTTTTTGACCACACATAGGTCAGAAGTACTCGGGAGTATAGCGCTCGCTGAGCGAGTGTGATAAAGTGTCATCACAGCAGCGGGCTGCGACCTCCTAACTTAAAATAGTTATTTAAGATACGAGTGCGGAAAGTAAGGTTTTACGAATAAGGGAAAAATTGAAAACACGAGCGTAGCGAGGGTTACAATTGGCACGAATTCGAAAAACCTTTTACGCTCAAGTTTCTTATAGCATTTTTCAATGCTTTTTGCGAGGAAATAAAACAAATATTAGGTTAATAAAACTTAGTATGTAATAAAGGTAAAAATTATTTGTTAAAATTAAACGTGATATTTGAACGTGTTTTCGTGTCATACATTTTTATTTGAAAATATTCGTTCTAGGCTCCTTGAAATACTTTTGCCTCTAAAGTTTTACATATTTTCATCAATTTTTTTGAAATTTCTTTGGTGCTCGGCCAAAAAAAATTAAAAAAATACTTTTAAGCACGTGTGCAGTAAAGGATTTCAGTACATTTTTATTAAACACGTGTTTAATGACTCACTTTCAGTGTTTAGAATAGATTAAAAAAAAGCGCTTTATGAGCAACTGCATTGAAAAATTTATATCTTGAAAATGACACGACGTAGCGCAATTTTATTTATTTTTAATAGGGTATACTATAATGTAAAAATCCTCATCGTTCCATGTCCGGACATGGAGAGGGTATATAATAGGAGAAAAGAAGGAAAGACAGACATAATAGAAAGATTTAAAGGTAGACAAAATAAGAGATGGGAGGATGACATTAAGAGGATAGTGAGTCCATCATGGATGTGTAGAGTAAGAGACAGAAATGAGTGGAAATCTTAAGAGGAGGCCTTTGGCGTTGCACAAGCTAAAAGAAACTTTTGACCGTTTGCCGATATTTATATTGTTTAAAAAGTAATGTAATTATCAGGCACTTATAATGTAAAAGTTAAAGTACAGCAATAAAGGCTATTTTATTTGTTTATTTTATATAATCCTAATTACATATTGCGTGAAATAAGGTTTCATTATATATTTCTTTTAATGTGTGATTGTTCCAGAGTTATTACTATCGCGTGCACTCGCTGCGCCCGCCGTCGCTCACAGATTGTTCTGGCTACTAGTACACTCGCTTCCTAATGTTCCTCAGGTATTTAACCAAATAATAGTTATATTAATCAAGTTTTATTTTATCATACATAATTTTAAATTTATTTTGTTCATATGAACATAATTTTAAATTTACCCACTTATGACGTCATAAACAAGAAAGTAGGGGCGATGAGAATAGGAAACTACAAACCCACCGCTTTATTTCAAGAGCAAATAAAATATAAGTTATTATATTTGATCTGAAAAATATTCTTAAAGAAATTTTTAGCATTATTTATTAAGGAAAAATTAAAGAGTACTATCACCATATGTAATTAACTCATCAAAATCAAATGTCAACTGAGAACCAAGTTCACCATTAAGAATATGCGTGGTTATCGAACTCTTTAAAATTTGACTAGGCTAGTTTTTACCTATATTATTCAAGTAATTAAATAAATATAAATAAAGTTAAGAACAGATGTTGATTGAATCATTATAAAAGAATGTATTCTAATAAGCGAAGAATGTTTTCGAATAAGCGAAGAATGTATTAATTGCAGTCTTGTGTCCGATCGATTAACCGATAGGGACATAGCTCTATGATCCTAAAATATGTAGTTAGGTAGGTTTCTTTGTCTTTAAGACAATAGCGTACTATCACATATTTCACTTTATTTTAAACAAAATAATGTATAATTTTTGCATATTACACAAAATAAACTTAAATATTTTTTGACATTTTATCTGAGACGAAAACGCCTTGTGATGTGTCCAATGACGTCACATGCTAGTAAATATGGCTTCCTGTTGACGATTTTAGTATGATGAGGTTTGTTTATTTACTAGCGTGTGATGTTATACGCTTTGTAATGGCGGCGTATGACAGACAGCGTTTTTCGCGCGGTTTCGGAAATTGAAACTTTTACTTTGATTTTTATTGATAAATACAGTATATTTTCTGAAACATTAACGTAACGTGCTTATAATGTAATAAAATACAATTTAAAATTATTTTCAAAATTTGTCAAATACCCTATTGAAATGTGCTTTCGATAAACTTATTTCAATTTCATTTAATTTAATCTGTTAGGCCCCTAACGAGGAGTTCCTGGGGATCAGTTTAGAGGAAAGTCCCGGCGAGCCTCAGGACGTGACTGACGGGTGCGTGACGGGAGCATGGCGGTGCCGATTGTTGCTCAGAGCTTTACTAGCGATTGTTGGACAGAATTTACATAGGACACTCATACGGCAGCAGCTACTTGTCAAGGTGATTAGATTTTTTCTTACATATTTCAAAGAACGTGTTACAGTTGTAATATGTTTAACAACCAAAAAAATATATGTTTACAGGTTAGTACCGTAAGAAAAAATTGTTGTAAAATGTTAAGAAAATGCGGTCCAATAAAGGTCAATCAAATATGATCAATTGAAATATGAAGAAATCATTAAGTAAATGTTAATTTTCAAGTCATAGCATTTTTTCGAAAATCTAGCATTTTGTTAAATGTCACAGCACAATTATCAGTGCTGTATTTTGTCCAAAGGTGTTAAGACGGCAACTTATGGACAAACGCTAAGTTAATCTATATTAGACTGTACCCCGTTTTATTTTTTATTTGTTTCATAAAAGCGATTACGAGTATATTGAGTAATACAATCTCTCTAGCTAATAACGTTTTAATGATTCAAATAGGTTTTCTTAACATAGTATATGTCATGGCCATATAGTAGAATTGATAATTTCATGATCCGGCCGGCCATTTCATGAACCTATGGATCATTTCGTTTAAGTGTCAATGCTTAATGATATAGCCATCCACATTTAGTTAAATCAGTATTAATGTAGAGTGTCCAAAAAAATAATTAAATTATTTGCTGAAATAGCGTGTTTATACATTAGCGTTATGATTTAGTGGTCATGTGAAAATGATGTCTTGGTACTTGGGTACTTTCGTTGTCTTAGATACTCCATAATACGGGGCTTTAGCTACTCATCTTGAAATCTGAGCAACATACGTGGTGTTGTATATTATTTTATTAACTTTTATCTGTATGTATTAGACATTGTCGGAGGTGGCGCTGTCCGTGAAATGCGCCAAGGACGGTCTCCGGCAGCGCGCGCTCGTGTCGGGCGGCGCCCGCGTGTCCGCGTTACTGCGCGCCGAGCGCACCGCCCTCCCGCTCGCACTGAGGGCGCACGTGCACGACGTGGACGTCAAGTATGTACACTCGCCGTACTGTGCCATAGCCGCACTGGGCGCACCGCCCTCCCGCTCGCACTGAGGGCGCACGTGCACGACGTGGACGTCAAGTATGTACACTCGCCGTACTGTGCCATAGCCGCACTGGGCGCACCGCCCTCCCGCTCGCACTGAGGGCGCACGTGCACGACGTGGACGTCAAGTATGTACACTCGCCGTACTGTGCCATAGCCGCACTGGGCGCACCGCCCTCCCGCTCGCACTGAGGGCGCACGTGCACGACGTGGACGTCAAGTATGTACACTCGCCGTACTGTGCCATAGCCGCACTGGGCGCACCGCCCTCCCGCTCGCACTGAGGGCGCACGTGCACGACGTGGACGTCAAGTATGTACACTCGCCGTACTGTGCCATAGCCGCACTGGGCGCACCGCCCTCCCGCTCGCACTGAGGGCGCACGTGCACGACGTGGACGTCAAGTATGTACACTCGCCGTACTGTGCCATAGCCGCACTGGGCGCACCGCCCTCCCGCTCGCACTGAGGGCGCACGTGCACGACGTGGACGTCAAGTATGTACACTCGCCGTACTGTGCCATAGCCGCACTGGGCGCACCGCCCTCCCGCTCGCACTGAGGGCGCACGTGCACGACGTGGACGTCAAGTATGTACACTCGCCGTACTGTGCCATAGCCGCACTGGGCGCACCGCCCTCCCGCTCGCACTGAGGGCGCACGTGCACGACGTGGACGTCAAGTATGTACACTCGCCGTACTGTGCCATAGCCGCACTGGGCGCACCGCCCTCCCGCTCGCACTGAGGGCGCACGTGCACGACGTGGACGTCAAGTATGTACACTCGCCGTACTGTGCCATAGCCGCACTGGGCGCACCGCCCTCCCGCTCGCACTGAGGGCGCACGTGCACGACGTGGACGTCAAGTATGTACACTCGCCGTACTGTGCCATAGCCGCACTGGGCGCACCGCCCTCCCGCTCGCACTGAGGGCGCACGTGCACGACGTGGACGTCAAGTATGTACACTCCCCGTACTGTGCCATAGCCGCACTGGGCGCACCGCCCTCCCGCTCGCACTGAGGGCGCACGTGCACGACGTGGACGTCAAGTATGTACACTCCCCGTACTGTGCCATAGCCGCACTGGGCGCACCGCCCTCCCGCTCGCACTGAGGGCGCACGTGCACGACGTGGACGTCAAGTATGTACACTCGCCGTTCTGTGCCGTAGCCTCACTAGGCGCACCGCACACTCCCTGTATTGTGTATCCATACCATAATTTTGACTTAAACCATTCCATAACATTACCGTTCCGTAAAACATTACTTGCATTAAGAAACAAAAATTTTTTTTCAAAGGTTTTAATTTTGACTTTACTGGAATGTCGAATAGTTGTACTAATATTTTCCACATTGTTACTGAAGTGACACATAGTTTTGTTATAACTTTTGTGTATGTGTCCAAATATTGATGACGATTTTTTTTATTATGAAGTACGTTATTTTGTGATCGTCTAAATTGCATATGATTTCTTTAGGTCGTGCTCATATTTCTCGTCAAACACGCTCCCCCTTAAAATCAACTTCATCGGTGTGGATAACGCTGTAATTCCTGCTATGTTCAAGGTATTGTAAATTATCGAATTGTCTTATGTTATTGTAAATATTACGAATTTTTGTTAATAATACAAGGCAAATTTTTATATTTCAATATAGGTCGGCGATGATTTGAGACAAGACGCCTTAGTGCTACAAGTGATCAAAATAATGGATAGCTTATGGCTAAAGGCCGGTTTAGACCTGCGTATGGTCACCTTCGAGGCTTTACCCACTAGCAGTAAGCGAGGTAAGACTATTTACGTTTAAATTGTTTAAATAGCCTCTATAACTTTACATGGCGATATAAAACTCTGAAAATTATATATTAATATATAAAAATTATAAAATCTGCAAGAACTGTAGATTTAACGCTATAAATATTTCATTTTTTTTTAAATATTTTGCCGTTTAGTCTATATCACGTTTGCTTATTTGAAATGAACACCGTCACGAAGAGCATTATTATAGCAATGAAATAACAAAATACACACTCGATACAAACTTATTTTGTACTGGCGTGTCCCAAACTAGCGTATGGCAGCTTGGGACACGCTCGTTTCACACCACAATTATCTGTCTAGACCTGCCCGTTGGTTTATTGTATGAACTATATAAAGACTGCTAATACTATATGTTCAGTGAGTTCTTTTATTAACTAGAATATCATAAATTTTCAAATTTTTCTCCAGGAATGATAGAGATAGTGTCTGAAGCGGAAACGCTTCGCGCTATACAGACTGAATGGGGATTGACCGGATCGTTTAAAGATAAACCTATAGCGGAATGGTTGGCCAAACACAATCCTTCCGAACTGGAATACCAACGCGCTAGAGACAACTTTACAGGTATAAGAAATATAAAATATAAAAATGTTTATGAATATAACAAACAATAGAAAATGTTTTCTGTTCAATATTCTACACCTTAGAAATAAAACTGTTTGCAAAACTTACTTTATCTTAACATAAAACGAAGGCTAAAGTTGGTACTTAGTTTAAACCCTTTGCCGCAATTAATCGGACTTCACTGCTACTACTACGGATTTCGCTGCTGCGGTGTATGATGAAATCAAGAACGTTCTGTCTACTCGCAAATGTCATTTTTCTCGTGTGCGCCCATAAGATACCCGAGAAAAGTGAACTTTGGTGTAAACAAATCGAATCTCGGGTTTGTACGCGTGCAGGTACAAAACAGGTAGTAGTCGTTTTATAATAAGATAGACCGTGTGTAAAGAATCATGACCACTTTTTATACATTGATTGATATGTGTTTTTTGCTTAATATTAATAATAACTTAGCATCTTTTTATTTGGAGACCAGAGGAATTAGTAATTTGTAAATTATGTTTTGAGGTTATTATAGCTGTCAAAACTAAAGATAATACTGAAGATACTTTAAAAATTAATGCATCAAAATCCAAGCTTTTTTATAGTTTGACTAGTAAATATGTAAATAAATCATTTTTTTCCGTTGTAGATGAAACAAACGTAGTAAACCGGTCCGAATCGCGTTCGGGTAGTTATTCTAAGATTCAATTTCCTGATATGAAATAAGAAAAAACTATATTTTGAGATATATCAGATCACTAAACGTGTTAGTAAATTTTTAGGTCAAAATTAGACATGATTCTTTATTAATTTGATTTTGGGTTTAAAATTGGCGTTATTGTATTGCAGCGTCATGCGCCGGATACAGCGTTGCGACTTATTTGCTCGGTATCTGTGACCGGCACAACGATAACATCATGTTGAAGACATCCGGCCACCTGTTTCACATCGACTTCGGCAAATTCCTCGGTGATGCACAGATGTTCGGCAACTTCAAGAGGTAATTTGGTACACGGACGTTAATGTTACTTGCAAAAATAATTTGTGAAAATATTTTTTCTTTCCGTTAATACATTTTTAATATTGAAGTGTGAAGAAATGGAACGAGGAACTAAAAGTGGCGAATTATATGATAATGACAGTTATTATATCTGTGATAAGTAACATAACTGATTTCTCAAGTTAGTAATATAGAAATCTATATTTTATACTTATAATACCGGGTTTTGAAATTAAGAAAAACCTTAATAACTTCAATCGGGAAGATGGATATAAATTGTCACAAGCATGGAATCCAGTATTTGCTAAAACATAAACTCTTTTTTCGCAATCGTTTAAGCTCCAGAATATGGCTCGTATGTGGAATAGGGACACCGTTAGTGTTGTTTGTGATGGAAGTTGGATGCAAAATCTGAGAGTGGAAAAAAATTCACCCTCGGATGCAGGCAGGAGTAAACTTGCTGTTCCTGTCTCGTAGTGAACATGATCAGTGCAAACTGGCCGAATCGTCGGCGCAGGTCACTGTAAAATCGCTTCTGATACCCGGCGTTATAAGTGTATGATAATGCAGCGCAATATTTTAAAAGTGAATAAGCAAAAAATTGTGAGGATACCAACTACTCTCCTATATCTTTGGTTACGTCAGATATTTTGCGAGGTAATCATACAGATTGGAACGCCACAAAGCACGTAACAGAATGTTATTGTTTTTGGGTCATTTTTATGTAGCCATTACTACTTTCCACTTTTGGTATACCATGAAGTAATATTTACAGGGACCGTGCTCCGTTTGTGCTAACCCACGATATGGTATACGTGATCAACGGCGGCGAAAGGCCCACGCAGCGGTTCCAGCACTTCGTGGAGTTGTGCTGTATGGCGTTCAATATCGTACGGGCTCATCACGACCATATCCTCGATCTGTTCGCATTGGTTAGTACTGTGCTAGATCGAAGTCTGTGTGTGTGCAGCTAGCGCGTATGATTATTGTAATAACGTCTATAATTGCATAGCAATTTTAGAATGTAATAAAATACGTTTTGACGGTTTGACGATATATTGAACACTGCAAGAATTTGAATACTGCTTTGTTTTCTCTGCCTTATATATTTTTTAATGTGACTTTAGAGCTCAACTGTACATGAATCCATTTTCGTCGCATATGACAGAAGTATTGCATTGGTGGTAGGAAACAAAAGACCTATTCAAAAGAGTTATGGCAATTACAAATAACTTAAATTTTTTAGATAATAAATATTATATTTACAGAAAACTTTTCTACAAGCTTTTATTACTAAAGAATAATAAAAATAGTTTTTGTTGCGTTTGAGTAGAGTTGTAGTAATAAATAACTATTCATTTCAATTTAATGAAAAATGTAGTATTTTATTTTAACATTTTTTATTATTTCGTTCTATAATGAACCGTCATTCATTCATCCATCAAAAGCTACAAAACGTCTAAAGAGATAAATATTATGATTATATTTATTGAAACGCATTTAAATGTTTTTTACCATCAGCATACTCTGAAAACATAATAATAAATGGCAAATTTTGGTTATTCTATCAGATTTCGTAATTGACCTTGACAAAGAAATCATAGCCAATATTCCAATGGGGTTTATGATAATTTTTCAAAAATATTTTAATATGAAAGTATACAGGAATAATAGTCCATTAAAAAATTATTTTTCTCGCACATTATACGAGCAATGCATGTTATAAAATTATTTTAAATTTTTTTCATTTTGAATTTGGTGCCACATGTCATTTATATCACATGTCCGTATACCATATTATGACGTTAATCCTTTGTATATAGCGATGTTGTGGTTTAATTAATGGGAATATTATTAAAAACGTTTTTTCATTGACATTGGTATAATGTCATACGCTTTAAATGTATGTTTGATTTTGTTCAGGAGTAATAAATATAGTTAGTAACAATTTATTGATCACAGTCAATATTTTGACAGTTTCAAGAAAAAAGTGCACTCTTATCTCTTGCAAGAGTTGTGAAGATTGTCATCATCATTTGTTTATATACTCGTATATGAATATTTGCTGTATATATATAATTATTTGTAAGTTTACTTATATTATTGGTATGTTATATATTTGAGTAGCTCAGTGGCGTAGTGGATAAGCGCCGCGGCCCTCGATCGTTGTCGTTAAGCAACTTTCGCAAGGGTCAGTCAGGGGATGGGTGACCAAAAAATTATTATCTCGAGCTACTCCGTGCTTCGGAAAGCATGTTAAGCCGTTGGTCCCGGCTGCATTTGCAGTCGATAATACCCTCCAATCCGCATTGGGCGGGCCCATCCTCCTTAAATAAGGAAGGCCTGAGCCCCTGCAGTGGGGACGTAAAAGGGCTGATGATGATGATGTTATATTTTGTCGTTGTAGTTTTATTTAAATTACTCACCTATTTTTATTGCTCTGTACCGCTAATGCGTTTGCTATTATTATATACAATTTATTAGCATTAAGTAAATAAATTAATATGCAAATTTTATAATGTTCCACATGTAGATGGCAATGTCGGGAGTATCGGGTGTGACCAGTGCGGCCGTGAACTACGTCCGTAGCGCGCTGTTACCGGCCGCTACTAACGCAGAGGCGGCCGCGGCTTTCGCGAGACTCATACACTCCTCGCTCAAGAGCAAGTACGTATATCCTATCCTATTAATATTATAAAGGCGAAAGTTTGTAAGTATGGATGTATGGATGTTTGTTACTCTTTCACGAAAAAACTACTGGACGGATTTGGATAAAACTTTACAGCAATATAGGTTATACATCAGAATAACACATAGGGTACTTTTTACTGGGAAAACTTCTCACTCCCACGGGATACCGACTTCCACGCGGACGAAGTCGCGGGCGTCCACTAGTAGATTATAATAGGCCCTCAGGTGTCATATTATTTCATACGAGTTGAATGAGGAAGTATTTAAAAAAAACATGAGTTCATGAAATCAAACTAGATGTCGCTACGGTAAGTTCTTGATTTCTCCATGACAACCCTTCCAGTTTTCTTTCATGTTTATAAAGTATAGTTATTTAAGATACGAGTGCGGAAACAAAGGTTTTACGAATAAGGGCTACGCTCGTGTTTTCAATTTGGCCCTTATTCGTAAAACCTTTTACGCTCAATTTTCTTACATTTTTCAATGCTTTTTTTGCGAGGAAATTAAAGGTAAAAATTATTTGTTAAAATTAAACGTGATATTTGAACATGTTTTCGTCTCATACATTTTTATTTGAAAATATTTATTCTAGGCTCCTTGAAATACTGCCTTTTTGCCTTTAAAGTTTGACATATTTTCATCAATTTTTTTTTAATTTCTTCGATGCTCGGCCAAAAAAAATAAAATAATACTTTTAAGCACGTGTGCAGTAAAGGATTTCACTACATTTTTATTTAAAACATGTTCAACGATTCACTTTCGGTGTTTACAATGGGTTGAAAAAATAGCGCTTTATGAGCAACTGCATTGAAAAATTAATTTCAAAACTGAATAAACCACTCATATTCTATTTCTACTTTTTTGTATTTGTATTGATATCTAAGTATCGAACTTTTCAAATTACAGTTTTTTAATATGTTAGTTAAAAGGACCGGAATTTACTATCTTTGATCCATTCGTTTCCTGCAAAAAATCAACTTTTACTAGAGTCGCCATCTAGTGGTGGTGCTATTTTAGTGCTTTCGTTTTTTTTTTAATACTTCCTCATTAATATGACACTTAATTCTATTTATATCCTCTTACTAAAATTCTTAAAATTTCGAATCTTATAATTTAGTTATAATTATATACGTGAAGATTATTAACCGAGTATAAATACTTTTTTTCTGGTTAAACTAATTATGAAAAAAACAAATATTCTATGCTCGTTGTCACGTGCCCGCAAACAGCGCGTCTTACTCATTCGATTCAACCTTATGCATATATAGATAAATACACCATTCGGTGCATTCAGCAGTAATTTCTACGTATACTACGTCTTTGGTTATGGACTATATTACGTTGATACGATTGTAGAAGGAAAAAAAGACGATTTTTATTTCCAAAACTCCTGTTTGATTTAATTACCCTTTGACATAGCTTTTTTTTATTTATTTTTTTAAATATATTATGGTCGTATTGTTATAGTATATATTTTGTATAAAAAAGATAAAACTATGTTTGTTCGGCAGATTCACGCCTATCAACTTCTTCTTACACAACTTAGCACAATTGAGAGCAAGCGGTGACCAAAGCAGCAGCACTTCAGAACTACTGTCCTTCATGCCGAGGACTTACACGTGAGCTTATCAAAAATATATTAATTTAGAAATTTAATTTAAGTTAATATTTATTACTATTCACTTACTTCACAACCTATTAGAATCACACAGATAAAGAAAATCTAATCATTTGTTTTGTACATTATTGATATATAGCATAAGCATTTAATTTAAAGCAACCTTGTGTCGTAGCATGGGCCAGGAAGGACGACTAGTAAGCGTGGAATGTCTCGGCTACGAGAAGCGCTACGACCCGGAGAAGCACTACGTATACGCGTTACGGATTTATCGTCAGGGGCAGACTACGCCTTCTGTACTGTACCGCTCGTATAAGCACTTTACAGAGCTCTATCAGAAGATATGCCTTCATTTTCCGCTAGCTAAAGTCCACAGGTAAGATTTCAAAGATATAAAATAGAAATACACCAGTAATAAAGTCGAAGAAAGATCAGATGCTCGCTCATAGGATATTAAAAGAAGTATGAAACGGAGTGAAAAGAAAACACTGTCAATCAAGTTTTGGAAATAAAAACTTTCACATAATTTTATATATAATATTTATGTGCATACACAGAGTGACTTATGAAAAACTAGTGTTCAAAACGTTTATATGCCACTGTATGCATATTTGAGATCGCTTAGAATATTATAGAATTATACATTGTTTAGGTAAAAGGATCGAGTCCAAGTTTGACCTAAAAATTCTTAATTTTTTATTTATTTTATACCGGATGAGTAGCTCGGTGGCGTAGTGGATAAGCGCCGCGACACGCGATCGTTGTCGTTTAGCAACTTTGGCAAGGGTCGGTCACGGGATGGGTGACCAAAAAAATATTATCTCGAGCTACTTCGTGCTTCAGAAGGCACGTTAAGCCGTTGGTCCCGGCTGCATTTGTAGTCGTTAATTGATTGGGCCAGCGTGGAGGGTCATGCTCCTTAACCATCCATAAGGAAGGCCTGAGCCCCTGCAGTGGAGCCGATGATGATGATGATGATGATATACCGGATAATAAAGTCTGAAAATGAAGCTGGAATGAATATTGCGAGTGATAATTGCTATTAAAAAGGTCTATGAAAACAACAACAATGCGATTCGGACCGTACAATGACGGCTTTGTTGCGTTTTGTTTCATCTACTACGTATAAATATTCTTAAGTGGTAAGGCTAAAAACACATCAACAATTACATTAAAATTTATTTCGACACTCATGAGTCAAGATATAAAAAGCTTTGATTTAATACATTAGTTTTTAAAGTATCTCGAATTTTGACAGCTGCTTCCCTAACTTAAAAAAATATATTTACAAATTTCTCATTTCTCCAGCCTTCAGATGACATTATGCGAAAACTAATTGAAATTATCACGAGCGGTCGTTCTTAAAATAAACATGTGACAGGTCAATCATTGTATAGGAAGTGGGCATGGTTCTTTTATGTTACTTATAAAAACTATATTTGCATAGTCGTTTTTTGTGCAAATATTAATGTACAGTCTCCTTCAGAAAAAACATATTTAGTCAAACCTTTCATAAAAATCATTATAGAAAACTACTGACAGATTTTTGCTATTTTTCCCCATTAAGATTTATACAGTTGATATTGGTGTCTTATCTAATCCAATAAATTAACGAAACATAACTATTTTAACATATTTTTTTATTTCTACATAAATACGATAACATTTTCTTATCACTATAACAACATTATTAATAATTTATCGTTCACTATCCAGGACTAATCTCACTGAATTCTTTAATGGAATTAATATCACTGCACACAATTCATGAAGCACTTGTGCTAAACGAAAAATAATTGTTATGCTTCACTGTTATTATCGTTTCCAAGTTTGTATTGAAGATCCATGACCATGTTCTTTTTCGGACCTTTCATTATCGGCTGTCCCGTTGTCGGCTTGGACATTTGTTGTCTATGCTGAGATATCAGGTCCCAACTGTTGGTAGGTTCCGGTATAGGTTTGCTGAAAGTCACGTTGCTTCCGCTACTGTTAGACTCCACTAACGTGGTAACCTCCGAGTAGGGAGGTGGTCCGCTGCTGCGACTTATTGAGCTTTGTAAAGTGTTAGTTGAATACGGTTCTCGATTTGTGGATTGAACGTCACGTGAGTAAGGTTGGGTCGGTGTATTCCTAGAAGCTTGGTTAGGTAGTAAATTCACTGTTTGCTCTCTGCTTCCTGTATTTGATGTCGTGTTCGCCGAGTTCGATGTCGTATTCGTTAAGGATGACGTTGTATTCGCTAAAGGATTAGCAGTTTGGGGTTGCGGCGCTTGACGCTTCTTCTGAAGTTTCGCTTGTTCCCGCGCCGCTTCCTTCTCCCTCTTCTTCCTCAATTTCTCTTGTTTTTCTTGCTCTTTCGCAGCGATCTTCTCGTTGGCTTTCTGTGCGGCCAGTCTTTTCTTTTCCAATTTGATCTGTTCCTTGTTATCTATTTTCGTTCTCTCGTCAGTTCTAGTGTTTCTGTTGGCGTTTACAGCTGGACCTCCTCGTGGGTCGTATGACACATTGTTTACGCTTTTGTGCAGTTGATCGGGTAATTTATTTTGGTGGGTGAGGTCACTGGTGCTTTTTGTTGGTCGCAATGCAGAATTAGACTGAATTTCCGTAGGGAATTCGAATGTTGATGTTGTTACATTATGAGGTTTTGACAGTCTTCCGTTATCTGAAATATTCAAAGAATCTATGAATGGATGATAAATATAGCGCATAGTGAGATGACACTGTTACAATTCGAAATTAAGGGACTCTGAATGTAGTTTTTAAATTTAAGGTACTTAACTTGATTTTCGTAAATTTTTTATCGTGACACTTTCACTATATGCAATGGTAGTGTTCTAACTCACCGAAAAACTCATCTCTGTTAATCCTGTACGCCCCAGCTAGAGATTCGTTATCACTTTCCTTTTTCTTATTTCGAGCATGGAAATTTATATGAGCCTTAAAACCGCCGAACTTAAGCATCAGTATGAGGCACGACACACACGCAAAAATAGCTATAGATCCAACATAGTTCACTGGGTGATTTACTGAAAAAACACGTAAATCTTAGTATTTTATTATTTTCTGTATATTTGCGTAATTAAAGGGTGACCTGCTTGTACTTACATTCTGTCGGAGTCCTTAATATAGCCATCGTTTTTATTCACAGTAGGAATGTAAATAAATATATTTATTCGTGGTGATCATAGTGTGTTTGTACATTAATGTTTGAATCGATACTTGATTCGTCAGATTAGATAAGTGATAATGAGTACTTAGTAAAGTTGTTTTAATGCGTCGTCGCCCTTATCTCTTGCCAACGAAAATGACTCAATTAATCGAAGAAACAATGGATTTGTTTAATCATTTAATAATTTTATCTGCGATAACATACAATTGTCTCATTTTACAGATAAAAATAAAGGAAACATCGAATATGGTGTCGATTTTACATTTTTAACGAATACGCCAGGTGTCTGATTTTCAAAACAGCCGTTCAATTGGGCGGCTAGCCATTTAATTGAAAGGCGCCATTCAATTAATTAGCTCTTCTTATGTTAAATATACTCGTATATGCAAAATATAAGTTTACTTTAAAATTTGCAGTTTACCCTCGGGGTTACACGTGGGTCGTTCGAACACGCGCCAGGTCGCGGAGAGAAGGTTCGGAGATGTGCAAGCTTTTCTCACTTCTCTCTTCAATCTCGCCGATGAGATCGCACATTCCGACCTCGTGTATACTTTCTTCCATCCGCTGCTGAGGGATCAGCAGGATGTTGAGCCGCAGCGAATGAAGAATAGAGGTTTGTATTACGGGGCGTTTGAACGTGGACAGACATGGTTCAGTTTTTAAATTTAAACGTTATGGTAAAAATAGAAGTCTGTAGGTGTAGATGGTTGTATTTGTGCGATTTTTTTTAATTATACCGCATTTATAGTCCACGGCAATTTTAAAGCGTAGTGTGTTTATAAAAAAAGTTAAAAATTAATTGCCATGTGTACAATCACGGACATTCAAAAAACTCTTATTCGTATCACAGAAAATGATCAAACATCATTGCAATATACATTAACGTAACCCATATAGAACAAAAATTATGTAAAATAAGTATTATATAAATTATTAGCATCAGTACTAAAAATAACATAGTATAAAAGCAATATAAAATAAACAAAAAAAAAAATGCACGGCATACCTATTACTTACGATGCAATTGGAGATTAAAGTAGTTGTTACATACTGCAACTAACTGCATAAAAATAAAATTGCATTGCTTTTTTCAAAATAATGCGTTATTATTATATTTGGTGACATTATATATTAACTGTTTTGTGTTTATTGTAAAATAATCTTTCTATAATAGGGATGATGACAGGGTAAAAAAAATGCAATTCTATTTAGTCCGTCTGTCAGATAATAGAAAAATATTAGATACGTATTTTTTTTATTTCAAATTAACAAGAAATAGCTTAGATAACAGGCATTAAAGTTGAGGAGTGGGGGCTCGCTACGTCACAGTTGAGTAGAAAACGTACTCTAACGTGACGTCATGCGAAATTTCAACTCAATGTAACGCCGTAATTTTATGATTACGAAAAAAATAAAAACATATGTGTTTAATATTTTTTAACACTCTACCTGACGGACAAACAAACAAAAATTAGTCATCATCCCTATTGTAGACATTATGATTTAAGTCTAAGACCCAATAAAAAAAGGAAAATTTAGAAAAATTACATAATCTCAATAATATGAAATATATATAAAACTTAATATTTTAATGACTTACCGAAGCATTTAGTTAAAATCTGCGAAATATTTTTGCCTTGTCCACTTAAAATTAATATTGGAGTTCTTTCTTCTCTTGTTAAATTGCGCGCCATTATTTTTGATTATAAATCAATATTTTACATTTTTAACGAATACGCCAGGTGTCTGGTTTTCAAAACAGCCGTTCAATTGGGCGGCTAGCCTTTTAATTGAAAGGCGCCATTCTATTAATTAGCTCTTCTTATGTTAAATATACTCGTATATGCAAAATATAAGTTTACTTTAAAATTTGCAGTAAAATTTTAAAGTAAACTTATATTTTAAAAATTGCAATATAGCAATATAATAACACAACACACGATATAGCCCTCCACTTTAAAGTTTTAAAATTTCGTGGAAGTAAAAATCAGAGTCCGGGTAGCATAAACAGTAGAAAGATTAACAAATATCACAATATGATGCGTTGACAAAGGGCGAAATGTAGATTGCAAGTAAAAACAAACGAACAAAAAGTGTTTAAGTATGCATCCTTGTACACGGCACTCACGGACAGTTAATTGTTATTGGTGCATAGTGCGTGAGTGGGTGGGGCGTAATTAAGCGCTGCAAGAGACATGTTCATGAAAATATCGATGCGAAGCGAAAGAGCGCAAATGTCCGTGATAGTACATATTTTGATATAAATGTATATACATATATATTAAGCAAATTGTTAAGGAAGATTTGGTATATTTTTCGTTTATATTTATTGATACACTAATAGTTTTCTCGCGACTCTAAAGTAGTACATTGGTTTAATGTAAATAATATTCTCCTTAATGACGGAAAAAGAAAATGCCTAAAGTTTGTACTGCCCAATGTTAAAAAAGTAGATATAATTGTGAATATAAAATATAAGAACATAGACCTTGTGGATACCACAGTATTTTTAAGAATAATATTAGATTATAAATAACAGTGGGCCTCACATTTAATAAATTGTCGAATAGACTTATACTGCCAGATTAGTATACTTCATTCAGTTACTTTCGTATTGTAATGTCGTACGGAATCCTATTATGGGGAAATGCTGCCGACATACAAATGATTTTTGTGCTTCAGAAAAGAGAAATTAGATTATTTTTTAATCTTAAGATTAGGGACTCTTTAAGGGAGAAATTTAAAGAAATAGACATAATGACTGTTGCTTGTCAATACACATACAAGAACTTAATGTGCGTTGGTTAAAATATTAATTGGTTTCCTATAAAAAGTGATGTACACAATTTTCGCAAGAAATAAATATAAATTAACTGTGCCTGTCACTAGACTGCCAAAAGATAATAACTCATTCAGGGGTCTTTGTGTGCGCTTCTACAATAAGGTCCCTAGCAAAAAATTATATATCATGCAGTATAAATCTACATTTATAAAAATACTTACACATTAAAACAGCTTATTATAAGGTATCCGATTATATAACTGATAAGGATAAAGACTTAAGATGATTCAGCAACTGGACAGGTGATTTCTTCTTAACTCATTACATCTCAAAAATTATCTTGTTGCCACTATTATTAAATTAATATGTTATGACTAACATTTCTTGTGAATGTCATTGCACCCATTAGAGCTGGTGAGTTTCTTGCTCGTTCTTCTTATCAGCCAAAAGACGTCCTGCACTAGGGGTGGGGAAAAAATATTGGACGATTCAAAAGTACTTTTAAGAAGTCTATTTGAATAAATATTATTTTGACTTTGACTTCAACCGCATAAATTATAGCCTATGTCTTCCCCGTACGATGTAGCTTCCAGTAGATAAAAGAATTTTCATGATTGGGTCAATATTTCTGAAGATTACCCCCTACAAACAAACAAATCTAGAAACTTTACCTCTTTATAATATTCAATATGATAAATGGAAGAATAATCATTATAAATCTGCACATCAAAATAAGAAATAAAAATTAAAATGATAACATTTTTTAAATAGGTGAATCGACAGAGGCAGAGAGTAGTGGTTCAGGGTCGCTGAAGTTATCCGTGCAATATGCAGGCGGAGTTCTGTCCGTGCTAATATTACACGCTCAGTCGCTAGCCATCACGCCACAAGGTCTCCCGCCTAATCCCTATGTCAAGGTAATAGAAATCAATATTGTATATACAGTATATAATTTATTATTATCTTTGTTCTCATTGTAAAGTTTATTGACTTGATATATGTATTTACAAAGTAGTTATGTAAATACCCAGGGTTCGTAATTATCAAGATAATTAAATATTTAGATAACTATCTGATTATTATTCGTAGTTAATGGCAACGATTTTTTAAATACATAAATGATTAAAATTATATAAACAAAAAATTAACTGTGTTTTAAATAAAAAGGGGTGGAATTTTTTTGTTTTTGTAAATCCATAGATCCCTAGACAATTTTCTCTATAAGAAAAACCATATTTTATAGTTATTTAAATATGATTCCCTTTTAATAACAAGTCCTATAATACAAAAAGAGTAAGTTTAATGTTTTATAATTATCAAGGTATATTTATCAAGATAATTATAAGTGATAATTATCACTCCGAATCCTGTAAATAACTATAAAACTCTTATTTGTGTTTATATCAGACAATTTTTTTTAAGTTTATTAAATAATTATGTAATTAGCAGTCATGATTTTAATTAAATTAAATTAAATTGTATATTGCAATTAGGTGGTAATTTAAAATATTCTACACAAATACAGCACCATAACATGAACCCTGTAAGGGCACAGCAACATTGATATACCATCATTTTACCATCGTTTTTGTATGTTCCAGGTGTACCTGGTACCGGATCCAACCAAAGAAACTAAACGCAAGACTCGCGTTCTCAAACGCAACTCGCATCCATCATTCATGGAGATGCTTGAGTATAGGCTACCAATAGAGGTTGTTAAGAACCGTAGCCTACAAGCTACTGTGTGGCACTACGATTCGCTACAAGAGAACCAGTTCCTCGGCGGCGTTGTTATACCGCTCAATTCTCTACCTCTGCGGCAGGAGACCGTTGCCTGGTACCCACTGGAGTATATACCCCGGTAGCTAATACTGGCACGCTCCGCCATGTGGAGTACGGATCTACTGAAGTGAACTAAGTGCAGTGTAAAGTGAATTTACAGTGCAGTCTTATAAGTTAGTGCTAGTTTAATGATGCGTCATGGACCACTTTGTAAATTTTTCAGTTGTAAAACTGAAACCGTATGTGATTGTACTGAAAAGATTGTCGATTTGCGTTTTTGTGCCAAAAAACCAATGTGAATTTCGATTGATCGATAATACAGTAGGGTAGGTTACGGTGATATGATGCTTAAGAGTTAAGATGTGAATGCATATCAGCTTATCAATGAAATTATACTAAATATGGCCTAAGTATTTTAAATGGAATTTAAACAAAAATTCGTGATACACACTTTATATATAAATCAATCTATAGCAAAGTTTCTTTTCTGATGAAATGCTAAGACATAATAAAGACACAACGTAAAAGCTTACAGTAGAGCAAATTTCAAATTCTGGTAAATGCTGCTTTATATTTAGACATTCAGCGTTGCTTCAGGGTTGTCAATTTTTTTTGTATAATGTAATTCATATTGCTTATTGTTGGTTTTGGTATTTCTGATATCAGGAATAGGATGTAAAAGGATAACTTTTTCACAACAAACATAGTAACGATTTATTTATTAGAAAATTACAATAAGAATACGCGCTTAAAAAAATGTGCCGATTCCCTCCTGACTGGCATTTTCCAAGCGAGTATTTGGCAGCTTGGGCTTTTACACCGTGAATTCTTCAAGATTAGTCTGTCTAGATGTGCCTGTTGGCTGACTATAAGATATATATTAACTGTGTTATTTGCTTACAATTTCAGCTATGGTCCTAATATAGTTTTATTGGTTGTTAAATTACAACATTATACATTCCTTAAAATTTACTATTTTTATATTATTTACGTATTTTAATCAATTTATTGGAACATATCTGGTGCTTAATTGATGAATTATTACATTTATTTATGTCTGTGTTTAAATAGATCTGATTTTTTTTTTTATATACTTAAAATGCAACTTATTCACACAAATACAACAATATATTTTATGAGTTCACTGAAATGAGATGGTAAATATTATTTTTAGAATTGTTTATTTATTGGTATCGCGATATTGAAAACGTATTTAGATTGTGTATTATGACAATGATTATATTATTTTACATTTAGATCATAGACATCAGTATTTTTTTAAAATATTTATGATACTTTCGTAATGTTATTGTTAGATATACTATGCGTCTACATAATACTTATTCAATAATGACTCCTACATATTATATCTAATTGATATATTTATAAAACATCAATTATATCTATCAGTGGCTTCCAAAATTTGCTCAAAAGAAAATCCAAGAGCAAGTTTGTAAATACACAAGAGTTTTTCTATAGGTTCTCGACTGATTTAAAAACCACTTATTTTATACATAAAATTGTACTTTAAATAGTTTTTATACAAATTTAACAATTTCGCGTAACGAAACATAATAAGTAGTTGTTGTTTGGCATACAGTATTGAAATTTATATAAAATAAAAATGCTATAATGTAGTTTGTAGTTTTATTTGTCAAAGAATCATATCTTCGTCGGGCGCTAACTGAAGGAGGTAAGTGTTTATGCCGAGTGATTGTCTTTTTAAACTGTTTAAACCTTTGTAGTATGGTGAAGCTTCATTCGTGGGTAAGTAGTAAATGCCAGGTTTCCGGAAATCAGTTTTTGGTCCAAGGAAATTGGTAGTGATATTTTGGTCTTTGTAACAGTCTCCGCGACGCGCTTCCGCCACGGAGTCGCATTGCACCCCGACAAATTGGTCTGGGCTTTTGTAACTATCGATCCAATACAAGGCGGAACGCACGTGACTACATAACACAAAACAAGGTAAAATGAAGCCATTCTTCATGGATTGTTGATATTCCCCTGAAAAATGATTAAGGTATTTTAAAATTTTAATTTTCACACTGCCATTAAGGCAAAGGAGTCTGACTGCTCAGTCTCATTTTCTGTTGATAAACAGAATCTTAAGTGTGTCGATTTTAAGTATCTAATTATTGGCATCCAATGATGAAATAGTTGTAATAAATGTATGTCTTGAGTCATTGAATTTGTTTTGTGTGTACGTATGTAATGGCGTTTTCAAACTTTTGAATTACTACGATAACAGAAGTAATATGAGTATGAGTAGGAAATAGTGGAAAAATAAAAGTTATTTTAGAACTGGCATCAATATTTACCATTACTAGTCTTATATAAAATAATATTAAAATATTATTTTCATACAAAAAAAAATGTATGAGAAAATATTTGCATCCTTAAATGATTGATATTAATTTTGGAACATAAAGGATATTATAATGAACGCGTGTATAATACCTCCGTTAGCATAGAAGTCGACGTGTCCCAGAGGGTCCGGTATCCCGAAACCGTCAATGTTGGTGTGTAACACGTCCACTTTTTGTGCGGCGTTGCGATTCAATCGTTCTGAATATGGCAGGTTGCGGAAACAAGGTCCAGCAGGGTCCAAACCTGTTACCAAAAATCGTTTATTAATTAGTTGTAGTTACCTTTTTCCTATTCGTTTTGCAATACAGTGATATTAAATATTTGCTGTATTAACAAGGTATTACAAAAATGTTTTTGTATATTAAAGATTCCCATTTCTTCTTTGATTAATCTGAATTTAGCTGCTTTTTGCACACACGGCTGCACGCCAGGTTACCACGGCCTCACAGAAAACTGACGTGAAGCAACGTTTGCGTTGTGTTTCGTCGTGTGAGTGAGGGTACCGGAGGCCCAACCCCTCCCTATTCCCTTCCCTCTACCCCTCAACCCTTCCCTCCATATGATCATATTCTTAGCTCAAAGGCCGGCAGCGCGCTTGTAGCCCCTCTGGTGTTGCAGGTATCCATGGGCGGCGGTAACACTTACCATCAGGTAATCCGTATGCTCGTCTGCCCCCTATCCCATCAAAAAAAACTTCTATTTCAATGCAATAAGGTTTAAATTAAAGTGGAGTTTGACAGTTTGCCACTGTCAAACTCGCGTTTTGAATCGCGGTATGATTGTATTCTTGATGATTTATATATAGGTACATTTGTGATTTTTAACATTAGGCTTTTGACTGTTACCATAAAATAAATGGTATAACGAAACTTCAGTCTTTCAATGAACCCTCACTCTAGACTACGACTTGTTCACAATGTAAAGCGTGAAGTAGAGAAAATTTGAAAATTTAAAAATTTGAAAATATCCACGCGCTTGAACCCTAGAGAGTGAGTGAGATGGAAACCTAAAGCTTTGCATTTTACACTTTATAGTTATTGAAACAATGGCCCATATTATATAGTTGCCCGACTGTCCTTATTAATTTATCAATATGACTCACTATTCGTTAATTTCTTTTATGGTTTCGTATTTTCTAAATATTAGGTAGGCATTTATACCTTGCTTATTATGATATTACCAGTTAATCTTGCCGGTTTCGATCCTGTCAGTTGCTCGAAGCGATGCGATGCGTATGATGCTATATGAGCTCCTAAACTAGCTCCCAGCAATTCCAAACGATTAGCGGTTAGGCCGTGACTTGTGAGGGAAGTCAAGAATTCTCCAAGAAATTCGCCAAATGGCCTCGTTACGCGAGCGGCTCTGTAAATTAAATCAGGTAAATACATATAGCATCACGTCGGCTTATAACAAAATTATAATTTCAATTGCAGAAATTATAATTTTGTTTTTTGAACTCTATCCTTAATATATTAAGGTTTAAAATAGTGTGGAAAATTTTGACTGTTTATGACGTGCTATTGACTGCAATAGAATGTGATGAATTTGAAATAAAATCTTGTAAACATGACTTGTAAGTTTATTTCAAGTAAAATGTCTTTACATAAGCTTTATGTACCTTAAAAATAAATAATTTAAAAATTAAAAACACGACAGGCAACATCGAACTAAAAATAAAAGAAACAAGTTGTATTATGGGTTGACTTAACAAAATTTTATATGGAGTCGGGGGACCGTTCTGTGTAACATTTATACGTAATATAAGAGGTCTTCCGACTGCAATAATTGATATTATAACCCATAAGGTATTAATATCCTTCAAGTTCTTTTAAAGTATATATTAACCGTTAACATAATATACTCCATTTTGGACAGTAGTGTAAAAAGGTATCGATATAATTTAGATTTGTTAGCTTTCTGAATGTTTTACCAATCGAATAAACGTGTATAGAATGGACTATTAATGTTCCTGGACGCAATACCGTGCTTTGTATATACATAAATAGAAACATAAAACAATTCCGTTATATCACCTAAGGTTTGTCCAGCATATTAAACACTTGTTTGCCTAGACATTTATAAGAAAACTTGTAATATTTTATATCGTTTAGCATAAAAAACTTATTCAATTTACATTTTTAAACCTTCACCTACATAATACAATTTTATACATTATTGAATATTATTTTCTATGGGAATTTTAAGACGCTTTGTAAATGCACATTCGCGGTGGTAAGTTGTGATGGTGTTGCGGCGTATGGGTTTTATGGAAAACATTGTGTTTCGTTCAATAACTTTAATTTATCGCTCAACATACTCTGCAATTTTGATGCTGTCGACTCGATAAAACAACATTTCACATTAGGCAATAAGTATTAAATATATCTTTCCATTCACAAAGCTGTTTTTTTTAAATAATTCGGCAGTTTCATGTATCCGAAATTTCATTCGAAATTATAATTATTTTATTTGATCAATTCACAATGCTATACTGAAAAATATTTTTAATGAAAAATGCTAATACATATTTTTAATAAAAAAGGAAAAGGTAACTTGTGCTTAAAAAATTCGTCGGTCCTGTTAGCTCCTGAGTAGTCACTGAGGTCAGTGCAATCGTCCGGATTGCGAAAACTCATGGGTTGGAGTCCCATCTCAAGAGTGCCAGGGCCAAAGATGTTTTTTAAACATTTTTAGAAACAAACCTTTCATCATCGGATCGTCGGTTTTAAGATTATCGAAACTTTTAAGTATAACTTTACATGTAATTGGTAAGAGCAATGAGTACAACTTACAAGGGATAATGGCGCATTAAAACAGGGAATATCTCCACTATAATGACGTTGCGTCCGCGCCGCAGGTACACGTCCGCGACAGCGCGAAGCAATGGCGACGATGACGAGTCCAAATAGCCACTTATTACCACCTAAATAGGTTAAAGTTCCTGGTTATTTTGAAAAACAAAATTTTTGGCTTTGATAAATGTTCAAAATTGCTCCAGAGTAGTTTCATGTTTGAATATGAAAAACACGCAAAAATCTTACAAAGACATTTTTAACGCAAAAAATTAAAATATCTTATCTAGAGGGATTTCAGAAAACGTTTAAAAAAATTACACTAATAATTTCCTAGAAACAATGGAACCCAGAATAGTTTCATGTTCAAAAATGAAAAATACGCGATTTAATACCAACTGAAAAAATATTTTAATGTGATAAAATAGTGTGATACAAAAAATGCTTTGACTTAAAAACGCCACTGCAAACGATATATGATAAAATATCGATCACAACAACAAACGATATGTAAAATAAATTATCGATATAAAAATACCAATTTGACGAGACGCATAGACTTTATTTTAGGGCAAATTGTGTATGAAGCGTGGGTCATCATCTCCTTTATAATATCAAGTATAAATATTTATAAATTTTTTCGCTATATTCTGAAGCACTAGATTTTTTTTTTCATTTTTTCTATAAAACACAAACTTAACAATAATTTGCGAAAATATATATATGCTTTACTATTGTGTCTTTATTACAGTATTTAATTAGTCCCACAACATTATTGTTTAGCTATATTTTCTATTGATTTCTACTGTAAACTTTTGTAAACACAGTGAATATTTTGTGGTGCTAGCCAGTCGGAAATTTAAAATGAAAATTAAGGGATTGTTTTTAATTACTTATATCTAGAAAGAGGAAATATATATTTATTATATTATACCTGAGTCTTCTTTTTCTCAAGTTGAAAGTGTGCAGCGACGCAAGCAGTACCATTATCATAAAGGTTGCATCTCACTTCAGAACTTTTGAAGAAGAGACCCTTCACAGGTTTCACTGCCACCACACTTAACGACCTTAAGGTGTGATCGGACAATCTGGTTGTGCGATTCATTCCAGGACCTATATATAAAACATTTCTGTACATAGTATAATATAGCTACCCGCTGTCTGTATGCTCAGATCTTTTAAAGTACAAAACGGATTTTAATGCCGTTTTCATCAATATACAGCCTGATCCAAGAGGAAGGTTTATATGTAGGTATAATACAGGATCACGTGGGTGAAGCCGCTGGCGGGAAGCTAGTTATTTTTTAAGGCAGTGTTCATAGGTATCGCTTTTCAGCTTGCATTGAAATCGAACTTCCAAAATTCTTAAGGTATTTTGAAAGTTCTTTGCTTGAGAATGTTAGTCCTGGTTAATAAGAAGATGCCTACTTTTACCATCATTTATCTTCAAATGCCTATATCTGAACATGGAGTAAAATAGAGGCACTTACAATCAGACATATAGCCAGCGGGCGTCCCAAAGTTTCGATCACACAACACGATTACAAAACTCGATAAAAACACTAAAATATGTCTGAACATTGTGAATTTAAGAATGATAATATATGAACAGTTTTTTTTATTCCGCTTATATTAAAATATAACGTAAAAAAATACTAGCATGATCCTGTAACGGTTTCGACGTTTGTGAATCACGACGGTCAATCTCAAACTTAAGAAAACTGGTCTAATAAGTTGATAGAACATGTAAAGTATTAAATTGCGTGTGCTATGAAGGTTGTTCTCTTAAAATGATACATGAACTGTGAGTCGCATGCCTATAACTCGCAAAATCGTTTTCTAGTTTCATTATGACATTGGATTCGTTTGATTTATTAGCCGCATCAAGGCTGGCTACGCTCAAGTTCACTGTGTATGTGGCATACAGCAGTAATGTCAAGGAAAGCCAGAATAAAAAAGTGTGTAATATACTAAATTATATAATTTAAGTAATACAGATGGTTATTTTTAAGTTGGTCGCAATATTCCCATCATATTCCCGAAACTTAGCGATTGCTGAATTACAATTATTTGAGCAATATTAATCTTCAGTTTCGGGACTTTAATACGTATTTTTACTTATTTATGTTAAGATATCAAACAGACTTGTTCGCCGGAGGGTTTGGACTTTTACAAAATTGCAGGGCAGCTCTATACCTGAAGTGCATATAATTATAGAGGAATCATATGTAGCAAATTATAAAAACTAAAAATTATAAAAACTAAACTGGCAACATTAGTTGTTCGAATTTCTAAAATTTTAATTTTGAGTAAAATATAAAAAATACTAACATTGTGCGCTTATCCGGCTAACTGAGGCAACAAACCGTACACTGTTTAATAGGTAGCTGTAGACTTGTAGCTGGAGACGTCGCTGTCGCAACAAAGCATGAGCGAATGAATGATTCGTGTTTCATACGTGAGGCTAACATAGTATATACTCAATGACCAATTATACGAGGGTCAAACTGAAAGTTCTTAGAAAATCAAAAACTGATTACATTAGCCAGTTATTAGTTTTATTATATCTTTTCAAAATATTATCCATTCACGTCAATACACCGCTGCATGCGATGGAACCACTGGGAAAAGCACTTTGCCCACTCGTCCTTAGGGGTCTCTTCAATGGCATCGCGATACGCAGCCACCGCTTCTTCAGCATTCATAAACCGCTTTCCTTTAAGTTTTTCTTTAATTTTTGGAAATAAATAAAAATCACAAGGCGCGAGGTCGGGGCTATACGGCGGGTGACCCAGTAATTCAACGTTTGATGTCGCCAAATAGTCGATCGTTCGCTTGGCGGTGTGCGACGAGGCGTTGTCGTGGTGAAGGAGGATCCTACTGCGAGGTCGTTTCTCTCGAACTTTTTCCAAGACAAGTGGCAAACAATTGGTAGTGTACCATTCTGCAGAAACTGTTTTTTGATCCTCTAACACAATTGTTGCAAAATGACCTATCCTTCCAAAGAACGAGGCCACCATTTTTTTTCCCGCACTTCGATCTCTCTTCACTTTAGTTGGCAACTCCTCGAAAGGAAACACCCACTGAGCAGATTGTCTTTTGGTTTTAGGATCATAACAGTAAATCCAGCTTTCGTCACCTGTTAGTATGTCGAACACAGCATTTGAGTCACCTCCGTTAAATCTTTCAATCATTTTACGACACCAATCCACACGATGGAGTTTTTGAGCCTCAGTCAAATTATGAGGTATCCACCGGGCGCAAAGCTTCCTGACCGCTAAATGTTCGTGGAGGATTTTGTGCACTTGACTCATACCGATGCCTAAGCTTGTCCGAATCTGTTGATAGGTCACTCTTTTGTCAGTCTCTATCATACGCCGCACAACACAGATGTTATCTTCAGTCGTCGCCGTAGAAGGCCGTCCCTCACGTAAATCATCAGTGAGATTAGTGCGACCACGTTTAAACTCATTAAACCAGTTGTAAACAGTCGCACGAGATGGGGCTTCATCGTGAAAGGCCAATCGTAGTCTATCATAACTTTCTTGTTGACTTAAATGACATCGAAAGTCATAAAAAATCATTGCACGAAAATTTTCTCGTGTTAAATTCATGATGACGTGACACAGACAATTTTCAATTTGCCGCCAAATCGTAAAACAAATGACAAATGAATGAAATATATACTCAGTAATATTGGCAAAGAGTTATATTTTCAAATTTTAGAATTATTTTTTTATTATATTGTTTATAAGTGGCCAGTTCTAAGAACTTTCAGTTTGACCCTCGTATAGACTTACAACGAGTAGTATCTACTTCTGTTAGAGCAGATAACCCGGTTTTGGCTATTTGAAATTTACCTATGACCTGGTTTTAGCCATTTTAAGAGTAACGACGAAGTAAACTGTGACAAATCAAAGCTGCCAGAGCGGTATTAGTTTTGCTATAATGCAAAAAACCAGGTCTTCTGCTCTTCATGTCGAATATAGACAAAATCATGTTATCGGTCAGCGGTGATATCCAAGAGAAAAAATTGTTTGTTCAAATTAATTACTTATGAATATTTGGAGAACACACGTCTGCACGTCAGGTTACCACAGAACGTCTTTCTACAGTTGCTTTTAAATTTTATCCTGAAAACTTTAAGGTTGAAAATCAAGTGGAAAATTTGACAGACTCGTATAACTGTACATAAACATTTATACATTATTGTTATATTGAATTTTAAAAACACTAAATTGTAAAAAAACTGTAAATAGAATAAAAAAGAAACCACATCTGTATGGAAAATTATTATATACCTACGCTAATAACATCCATGCGTATTGCATTATCATGCTTGTATGGCTAAAGAAAACTCTATCTTTGAACAAAACAAATGTTATTGATAAATTACTCTTATATTGTTGTTTGCTTATTGTTATGTAGGTCATATAATCATCGAATAGTTCTCGATAGGGGATTGATAAGAGATTTTGTTTACATTAAAAATTGTTATTCCGAACAGTTAATTTTTATTATAGAGAGAAATATATAAACGGTGCAGCCGTTGGTGCTTTACCATTTGAATTACTCGAGTCTTAAGTCAGACTTGAATTTTCCGAGATTTAAATCAGACTTGAATTTTATGGGTTGCTCGGATGAGATCTCTATTCTTTGTAAAATTTAGCGTATTGTGCAATGTAATGTTAAATAAATAAATTTCTTCAGTATTTTGTTCCTTTCGCTATAAGTGAGTGTATTATCATGAATGTTTCAGATTGGAAATCTTTAAGCAGGATATTTGAGATTTTTATAGTTTTATGAAAATTGTCCTAGGACTATCTATAAATTAGATAGAGCTTGTAAACTGCATTCACAGATTTTGGAAAAAAAGGTAGTTGGCAACTACCTGTTAGAAAAAAAACTATTATGCCTGTTGATCCAATGTGACATTGATAAAATAGCATAAAAATACTTGTCAAAAAAGTTTATTATAAGGTAAAATTATAATGGTGTACCCAAACAACTTAATAGGTGATTTCTTGTATGGGTACTTGTTATATTTCAAAATTATTCTCTTGCTTTTATCATAGTTTTTTTATTTTTTGTTGTTCTTACTTACTTACTTCATACAGTCAGTTGTTTGTTCCACTTTGGTAATGATATGGTTTTTGTAAATCTCGGTACGTCATTCACTCGTTCTTATCAGCCAAAATAGATTAAAAAATGTAAGACGATTTAATAGTATTTTTGATAATAAACTTTTTGAATAGAGATTATTTTGATTATTAACCTTTTTGCACTGTGAATTACCAAATATAAGGTTAATAGCGCTTAAAATTTTTCGCGGAAACCTAAGGGGCAATGCTTTATTTAAAAGTTCTTTTGGCGGGAAAACCGTAGCGTCGTCAGACCGCGCGCTTTCATTTAAATGTTTTATTTTCTCTTGATGATTCAGAAAGTCTGCAAGTGGCGAGTTGCGTCGCAGACGCGCGAAACGACAGACACCGGTTTATTAGTGGTTGTGCCTCAGTTCTGTCTCGGATCGAACGCAACTTGCACGCGTGAATCGACTATAATATAACGCACAACCGCGACATTTAACAATGGCATAACAGTGATTTGCTTATAAACAATAATAGAAACAACGATAAAGCTTTCGAGTAAAGTTATTTAATTTTTTTTGTGTGTTAATTCCTGTGGAAATGAACGATTCTGAAGTCCCTTCGAACCACTCTTGGCAGTGGTATAAGGAGATGCTACAGTCGTGGCTGGAACACCCTGGCTCTGAGCATGGTGAGCTCAATATGACGGCATTGAACATGGACCAGGCTTATGTGATCGGAACCGCTGATAGGAATGTTGCTGTCTACAGCGTGTCCGATGACTGTTTTCGTGTAAGTCCACATATATTTTTGTTTAGTTAAGGGTGGGCGTAAGGTCAAAATACTGTCGTGGTTTGTCTCTTTACTATTGATAGGGACAGAGAGTAGCGAAATACTCATATATTTACAATTTTTTCCTATAGAGAAAAGTGTGAAAAAAAAGAGTATAATGAGGAGAATAAATAAAAAAAAACCAGGAATTTTTGGGATAACTGTGTGTGACTTTTTCCTATGGGAAAAAATATATAAATCAACGTTTTGAATGTCAACTTATCTGGAATTTCAATAACAAGTTATCTGGACGTTATTTCCCCAAACCAAAATAAAAAAGCATTACAAAACCAATTTAAAGATATTTTTGGTGTACGCGACCTCTTAAGACATGTCTGCAAACGTGGACTTGAAGTACAGTAATAATGAAGACCAACTAAATCCAAAATGACCTCTTTAGAACGGTCTTTAAAAATAAACAACTTAATATGTGCTCATGAATGTTACAGGAAATACTTATGCATTACGACACTTATGAATTCTATCTTTTATTCTTTTTTGCACAAAATTAAACTACTTGTTTACACTAAAGTTGAAAAAAAAACAACTTTACTGTAGGAAGTCGCTAGATATGTATATTTTTGAAGAGATAGATTTTATGAAATAACCAGGTAGTGTCACGGCGTATTTTTGTAAACTGAGATTAATTATTGTAATGGTAATGTCTTAAATAAATAATTATTGGTAGACGTGCATAATATTTTGCTCGCGTCCTGCAAACCTGACGTTTTTGGTTAGTCTTTTGCAACTGGTTTGACTGCATTCAGCACAGGCTCTTTCGTTAGCCGCAAGTGCCTCTGTTTTAAGTTAAAACTGCCTTCACAATGATTATGAAAGACGAACCAAATATTTCCCACTCGGATAAACAAGAGAAAATGTAAAATCAATTATCAATTTGATATATTCAACAAACTGTTTAATTATAATCTTGCTTTTATGCAAGTGCTTGATAATTAAAGTATATATTGAATTCTTTTATATTGTAAATTGGTTTTACCGTTTGTTATAGTAGACTGATATTAACAACACATGTGACTCAATTATGTCAAGGTATTAATTACAATTAAAAATTGAGGGTAATTAATAACTTTAACGCTGTGTATAGGTATTATTGCTTATTATTTCTTTAATGTGTATCACATAATACAAGGTTGGGTGTGTTCTAATTATAAGACGGAAAAGAAACTCTTTAACTACCTAGAGGGTACTTGTTAAAAAAGGTTGAGTGCATTTTTTGTTGTAATGATTAGAAACGTGCAAAGGTTTTTATTTATTATTTTATCATTTATTAGCTGATATTTCTCGCGACTTCACCCATGTATATTATAGCCTATATTACCCGCCTATGATATCGCTTCCCGTAGGATAGTTTATGTGTATCAGTGCAGTAGGCGAAATAATTTTTCAAATGGCTTCAGTAGTTTCGAAGCCTATTCGATGCAAACAAACAAACAAATCCTTCCTCTTTATTATATTAGTATAAATAATATTTATGTAGACAAAATCTGCACAGAGGGTAGTGTTTCAAATTCATGAAAGCAAAGTTTAAATAAATGAAAGCAACATAGAAATGTCAATTACATGTTGAATTACAATTGTCTGCCTGTCACAGAGATTTTTCTTTTGCAATGTCATTCACAATATTATCACATTATATTTAGGTGCACACTACACTTATGATAAAGCAAAATTCTTCAAAATACATACGCAAAGTTGTTATAAAACTAAAAATGTATACTTTTGAAATCGTTAGATAACACGTGCTAATAATAAAGCTAATATGATTGTATAGAAAGTCCTTAAGTACAAAAACTGTATGGAGGATGATACCCCCGCTTTTTAGGCACAATTAAATACACCACATTTGGCTTTCAACGTAAACTTATAACTTTTTCTAGATTGAAATAAATACTAAGTTAATGGGATGGGATCCCATCTCAGAGTACATGGGACAAAGTGGATTTTTAAGCATTCTTCATTAGGAATATTTTCCAGAGGTATATGCAAAAATTTATCAAATATAATTAATACAAAGTTTGTTCTAAAATTGACCATTCAATTCATATCTTTTCATTATTATACTCGTTTACTATAGGAAAAGTAGATAAATAATTGACTTTAAGCGCATTCTTCAATTAATTCGGCCGCCGTAACCTTCTCGCACTTGTCTCGCACACCGGTTTATAGATGTCGCCAATGTGAGCTCCCGGGTTTGAATTCTGGCTTTACATTGTGTGTGGTTTGTGCATGTGTCATTACATCATATCATAATGCCAAGGGCTTTCGCTTCTTTTCTCGGCAGGTCAAGATTTCATTACTTGTTTGCATTGAATAGCCTTGGAAACTACATACTGAACTAATTTTTGATTTCTTTTTCAACTACGTTTAGCTACATGCTACATCGTACGTACGTGAGCCACAAACGTCCAGTAAAATTATCACTAGTTTAAAGCATCACCAAAACAAAGAACATTAATAAATTTAAACTTGAATGTTTATGTAAAGTTATTTTGGCCATAATTATACGGGAAAACGGCTCACATTATATAATACACCTATTTTTTATTTAGTATTTGAGTAATACGTCATTTGCAACGCTCAGTTAACTCTACCTGACTCTTGTCACAAATAAAAATCGTAATACGACTGATTACTTACATTTTTTAATTTCCGGCTGAAAAACTGGGACGCAATAGTAATATAACGTTCAACGACCGTAAATATTATACTTGTTCGTTCGTTCATTGAATTTCTGTAGCGGCAAATGGAAATGGAGCAAGGAATCTTTGTGTTTTTGATTCTGCAAATTAAAATGGTTATAATATGTATGCAAAATACCATACCTATGTAGTTTTTTTTTATATTATCCGATAAAGGACCCGGGATTCGCCAAGGAGCCTGCCGGCAACACCTGGTTATCCTAGATACAATAAGAACTTCTAAAATGAATTATTATTATGTAAATGTTTTATCGCTAAAATTAGAAAACTTTGTAAAAACCGAACTTTTTTATTATATTTCTAGTTAATATTCATTGGAATATTACTGTTGCTTTATGGTACAACAACGTCGAACATGATTACCGATTCCCGGTTTCCTAGAATTAAATTAAACGCGTCACGGGATTTTCCCCAGAAATAGGGCGGTCGTTCATTAAACACACATACACTTTGTTTACTTCAGAAAATTCTGAATATATTTGATACAAACTACAAAATGGGGTATAGATTTTGTAAAATATAGAAATATACCTAGCCCAACTTAATCTACACTTAGTAAATTAAGGTTTCAAACCCGCATTACAGAGATTTTCGTATTCCAAGATACCGTGCCTTTTTTCACCCTCTTTTATTGCGGAATAGCGCGGTATCACTTATACCGTAAATCCATCAAGAAAATAAGCTTGAATTATCATAAAATGGATTTGGGGATCAATTGGGAAATATCAAACTTTTGACTTTAAAAAAATACATCGCCGCCGAGACTCCTCCTTTACTATTTTGAAGTCAGCTAAAAACTTACAAAAGAAATTTCAACGACTAGTGTGAAAGCCGAAAAGGTCCTTTTTGCTCCCATTTTGCCTCTAAAACGGCCTTAAGGTAGACGGCAAGTATTTAATGTTTTCTTCGCGATCATTTTCAACTCAGCCGATTAAAGCGACAACACTACAGAACTATATTTTTATTGAATCATTTAATTAAGTCCAAAATGATAGTTTTTGCTTAAAATATATTATATTCACTTTTGTTTTGTACAAAAAGCCTTACCCATTGCCTAAGTAATAATACAGCATTCATAATGCAAGAATTTTCAAAATCCAGCAGATCTGCGTTCATTTCAAACCAATCATGTAAGTAATGTTTAAATAGTTTGTCGTTCCTAGATGTTTTCATAAAAACAGCTATGATTTGTTAGTATCAGAGCTGTTGTAACAGAATACTGAGCAGAAGTATATATAACAACTTAATTATATTTGTCTAGATGACGTTGAACTAACGGGTATAAACAGTTATGAAAGGTCAACCAAATCGGCAACTAAAATACTTACCTATATCGTTTCTATTAGTTAACTAGTGAAGGCTATGATAGAAACCTTTATAAAAATAGATTTATGTTTCCTCGATATTGTTATAAGAATCATGTTTTTCTGTAAAAGTCCGAGAAATCCAAAATGTTTTCGCTTAAAAGATATTATAGATTTTTTACTCCTTTGTCTTTGTTGACAATAGAATAAACAAACAAAACACTTAACTATTTGTTCACAAAACATTTTTTGTAAAGAATTTCTTAATTAACGTTTATTTCGAAGATGAAAATTTAATTATGCATATCGTCAAATCCTTCTATTGTTTATTTAATAGGCGTCACCTCCATAATAGTCTAAGAAGATGAATTCTATACTTATAAATTCAAAAATCCATTGATTGTATTATTTTAAATTTCTCTTCTATATTTGCGGAGTTGATGAATACTGACGTACTTAGGTATGACGTATTCCTTAAAACCACCACGAAATGTATACATGTTCTACACATTTAGACCAATATGAAAAGACCAATATTCTGAGTAAATGCATTATTATGTTCAATAAAGTTCTACAAAATGTAATTGACCTACCCATAAATTTAAAATTCATGTAAAGAACATACTTATGAGTAAAGGCTATTATAAAGTTGATGATTATTCTAAGGACCGCGATGCATGGAATTAATAGCCTTCGCTTTGTTCTAAAACTACTAATTATACTTAGTTATGTACAAACTATGACCTACAGACTTTGAAAGTTGTATTTATTATTGTGATAATACATATTATTTTGGTAATGACATGATTTATATAAATAACATTACTTATGATAAAGAGCTGGTAAGCTTCTTTCGTTTGTTCTTCATGTCAGCTAAAAGACGTCCAGAACAAATAGTAGGGGATAAAAATTTTTGGACCATTCGATAGTGCTTGTAACAAGCTTACTTGAATAAAGATATATATTATTACCTTTTTTGTTTAACTTTATTTCTTTTCTTGAAACATTTTAAAGCACTTTTCATTTATCCAACGCTCACTACCCATTTTATTATTATTATTTTGATTGTTTTTTGGCTGACAAAAAAAAAAAAACAATTTTATCGATATCGTAAACAAAACGTTAAAATTAATACTGTTTCAAATAATGCGCTTGCGGTCGCGCTTAGTCATAGAGAAATTCTAATACAAACATTGCTAACAGCTGCAAGTGTATAATTACCGATGTATGATAAAACACTGCAATAGGAGCGTCAGCAAAAACTGACAATAACATTTTTCAATTAGGTATGGTAGTAATAAAAACGATTTCCTTACATTCTTGTCCGCTTGGTAAATTTTTAATGTGTCGATATATTTACACAACAGTGTTACATAAGCGTTGTTGTATATTAAAAAAAAAAATCGCAATATTCCCACGAATGTTAAATAAGGCGTCGTGCTCGGCTGGTTTTAATTAGTTTTATTTTTTAAGGTATTTTTTTATATTTTTATGCTAAAAAAGGATTTAGCAAGTTCATATTTATTTTACCTCATTATTTTGTGTTTTAAACTGTTTATTTTGATATATTTTGTGTTTTATCAAATACCTCGTAGTGTACATACGAATTGTGATAAATTTGTGTTTTTTAACAATGTTTTACTTAAGCGATACACACATATATGTATATATATATAAAAAACACCAAATTGAACATACAATTCCATGGTAAAAAATATTAATTGCCATGAATAACCACAGTAAAAGAATCATAAAGTTTATACGAGAAGAATCGTGGGTACTAGAAACTAAGCTTTTCAGCTACATGTAAATTAATTAAATCTCATTGCAAGGAGTCAAAAAATTTATGTGATGTACTACAATAAATTTACAAACCACGCTTCTGATATATGAATATTTTCTTAAAGTTGATTTCTGTAGCTAATTTTAACCACCAAGCTTTAATTGATTTCGAGACCAGCGATTTCGTAAAAAATTAATAAGAATGTGGCTTAACTGGTTTAATATTTTTCAGTGTCCCTACGAGTTGCAGAAGTCTCTGTATGAAGGTTCTGAGGAAAGTTGGGTAGTGAGTACAGTCCGACGCGCCACCTGGAGAATATACTCTGACGCCAGTGATGAGTACATCAGCTCCAGAAATACCACGTAAGTCTTGATTTCCTCTTCGTTATTTGTTAAAACCATTTACTACGGCGCTCGGTTGTCTTGGTATAGATATTGAAAAAGTTCCATAAAATTTTGTAAGTATATTTACAAAATTTTATGGAACTTTTTCATATAAATACATCACGACGAGAAAAGGGATTTAATATAATTACTTTCTAACCAATAAGTTATATCTATCTACATATAAAAATTTTATGGCCATTATTAAAAATATGCTTATAATCAAATTTCATATGTATCTATAACTCGGTTTAAGTTAAAATCTTTTTATACGAGTATATCAATTATTTAATTCTATGAAACACAGGCACCACAGCAATGTATGGCTTGGTCAGCTATGTAATCATGCAACCGCAACGAGTAATCGTCTTTATTGTATATATTTACTCTTATAAATATTCTTCATTCTTCTTTCTTCAATATCCCGCAGTATAGTTTTTTTTAGCCAAAGGTAGCCTGATAAGGATTGCTTTTGCGTTTATGTTTCTCATTGTGTGTTTTTATGTGTTTTACGACTATCACTATACAATCAAGTATATATATTTATTCATTATTATGGGTCTAACAAGTACCTACAAATAAAGTATGGTTTGTTTTCGAATAAAGATTATTTAATCTGAAGATTTCATGAAAGACGAGTTCTTACTACACGTTTACACCCAACGATTTGTGAAAGTGGCCATTCAATGAGTTTTGACATTGAATTTTTTGTACACGCATTATTATAATATACAACTCATTTTATACAGAAACAGCAAATGTACTTTATCAAGGTTCGTTCATAAAGGTCTGCTTTCTTACTTTTAATTTTATTTAGCAATACACTGGCAATGACCACATTTTTTTATTAAGATTCTATGATTTTTTTTATTAAATTAGCTATAATAGGTTCATTTAAATATTTTTGTATCTAATTTATAGATTAATCATTTAGGTAACGATTCGAAATATTTCAATGCTATCCAAAATGTTAATTAGTTAATCTGATAAATATTAACTTATGTCATTCGACTAGAATTCACTTCATTTGACCAAGGTTATTAAAAGTACAATTTTGCAAATTGCTACATTTGTGATATCGTTTTTGTCTTTTTCGCGCTTTCGTCGTTAATACAGAAAGTAATTGTAAATTAGATGCTGAAATAATTATAGGTTAGGAAAACGATAGGGATATTTTAAGTAGAAACGTGTTTATATAGACATCTATTTTTGTTATTTTATCTCCGATGCTGATGTTCGAAGGTTAATTAATGAGATACAAAATTTGAATATACTTTACAGTAATGAAAGCAGTCTTAAAATAACAATTTAAAAGTTTCTTTTATCAATATACCTTTTTACGTATGTTTGTTTACTACCACTAAAATTCGCAAATATTAATTTACTAACATTAATATTAATTATAATATTTCTGTTTTTCTCCTTAATTAAGTATGAGTATACCTTTGTCAAACGTGCTATCGTTTTTACAGGGGCATGGTGTGCCAGCTGAGACCTGAAGTCGGCCAATTCGGAGTGTACCGACTGAACGTCACCAATGATGAATGTCTGTTCACCACGGACAAGGAACCGGTCAACATATACATGCGTGAGTCGTATATTCAGGTTATTTTTCTAATAAACTCAGCACCTTCCCCAATCCAAAGCAATTGATTTCACCAAACACTAGAATTTATTGCTAACAGGGTTCGACAACCTGCGATTCCTTCGATGTCAAGTTGCGGTTCTTTAGTTCTATTTACAAAAAATATTTTAGTCGAAGCTCTTTACATCGTGTAATCAATCCATATGAATCCCTATTTCTCTTTGTCACGCCATTAAATGTGAACGGCAAGACCGATATCGTATTTTTTTTCTTTGTGTTTGTTATTGTTAGAGAAGGTTTTTATGAAAGGAAATAACAAGAAAATTTGATAATTTAAGAATATTTAACCACCATTATTTCTAACTAGTGGCCGCCAGCGACTTCGTTCGCGTTTTCCATTATTTCTTCGCTCCTAATAGTTGCAGCGTGATGTTATATAGCCTAAAGCCTTCCTCGATAAATGGTCTATTCAACACAAAAATAATTTTTCAATTCGAATCAGTAGTTCCTGAGATTAGCGAGTTCAAACAAACAAACAAACAAACTTTTATATAATTTTAAGGAGAACATTTCTGTCATACATGATTTCTGGGTATCTTTAACCATTAAGGTTGCACACGCGACGGAAGCTTAAAAATGGAGTAACTTCTCCCGTTTTCCCAACATTTCCCTTCACTGCTCTGCTCCTATTGATTGTAGCGTGATGAAAAGTATACTATAACCAGCTCAGGAGTATGAAAAATAATTGTACCAAGTTTTGTTAAAATCCGTCGAGTAGTTTTTGTTTCTATAACGGTTATACAGACAGTCAGACAGACAGACAAACAAAAATTTTACTGATTGCATTTTTGGCATCAGTATCGATTCCTAATCACCCCCTGATAGTTATTTTGGAAATATATTTCATGTACAGAATTGACCTCTCTACAGATTTATTATAAGTATATATTTCACTTTAGTGCTTTGGTTAATACAAACTTTTTTTAATGTAACCTTATGACGTTCGATATAGAATTGAAAGAATGCGTGCTGCAAATATCGTCAAATAGGGTGTAAAAACTAAGAATGTTGTACTAGAATAATAAACACTTTTTAATTTTTTTTTATTATGCCAATTCGTATTCAATATTCATAAAAATGACAGGACAACGTCTGTCGGGTCAGCTAGTTTAAAATAAAATCCGAATAAATGAAGTCTTTCAGTCTCTCTTTAAAAACTACAAATTTTGTACGCTTCTGTTTCATAAGGTTGCCGACCCCTGCTATACGAGGATTGATAACACTTTTCCAATCAGAATTGATGTACGGTAAACAAAGCATTAGAATTTCAGTCAAATAAAACTCTCTCCAAAAGGATTTATTTGATTTAGCCTTTAATGCTGCGACAGTTCTGTGGTCGGTGCTGTATTTTTTACAGAAGAACATTATAGGACCTTATTTATGGTAAGCGATCAATGACGCTTCAATACCGTTTATTTTGGGCAAGGTTGTCGTTATTATATCACAGAATAAGTGTTTCTTATTCTTATTTGACACCATTGATTTATCAAGTCTCCATTGTAAGCAAAATATTCGACATAATCCAATTAATTAAGACGCCGTTGAGATACCATTGTTGCGTTAACATTAACAGAATTGAGGCCTTGTACCCTTGTTTTATTAATTAAGTCGTTTTGTATTTTTATTGATTTGCTAATAGCAAAGGGTTACGTATCTCCGTAGTAGAATTACAATGTGGTCGCAATTTATAATTCTTTTTGCAAAAGTACTGTTCCGTTTTTGAAGTCTTCGAAGTAACAAGAGAAAGTCCTTTAATTTAAAAAAATAATAATTATGGCCATTTCTACTAGTTCTCCGCCTTAAATAACAGTCTCAAACAAAAATTATGACGAGAGCCCGTTAAGCTTTCCTTCGTCAAAATACCAAAACACTTTTTGGTAAAATTAAAATTCTGTTTAATATTTTATATTTTTTAAAGTAATGAACAGTGATAAAAAGTAAATAGCAGAGAATTATGATGCCTTATTAAAAGAGATATTAGATACTTATTTAATTTATTCTGGAACAAATTATTGGAAAAAAATATAGAAATAGGTACCTATATAAAGTTCATAAAAAGATTTTTCTATAATCGTCCACTTGTGATTGTAAACAGTCAATGTTAATATCTTATACACCTACGCAGGTTTATCAAAAACCCTGACATGAATATTGTTGTCCTTGTTTCTCCGACTATTGAAGAATACAGTTATGAAATTTGCTTAGCAGCCGATATCTGATGATATTGTTTTGTTGTTGAAATATATTTATAACTATACCTATATCATATTATCTCTAAGTATTTCGATTCTACAATGACACTAGTACAAACATAATGTACAGTCAATATCACATCAGACTATACAAAACTGTCAAATTTCTCTACTTGATTTTAAAATTTAATACATTGTAGATGAAGTCAAATTGATTGAGGAATTTTGACATATTGTGCTATTCTGACGTGCAACCATGTAAACTTGTTACTTGTATTATGATTTTTATATAAATAAGACAATGTATTTAATATCCATTAACTAATTCTCGATAGCGGAGTGGTTAGAGCATTCGGTCTACGATACGGTTATTAAGTAACTTTTGCCATGGCCAGTCATAGGATGGGTGACCAAAATAATAATATTTCGAGCTCCTCCGTGCTTCGGAAGCCGTAAGACGTAAGTTGTTGGTCCCGGCAGCATTTGTAGTCATTTGTACCCTTCAATCGGCATTGGGCCAACGTGGAGGGTTAAGGCCCATCCTTGACTAGACATAAGGAAGGCCTGAGCCTCTGCAGTGGGAACGTAAAAGGGCTGAAAGGAATCAACCCATCCTAATAATCGCTTATGACCCGAGGTCAGGAAACGATGTTTTATCTGGTTAAATTGGAACTTGAGTCCATATTACCTCTATATTGTACGTAATCGAGAATAGATTCCAACCATAATTTGAATTACTAAGTACTTTATTTTTATGGGAATACATCGACATTTACATACGCATGTATGCACTCTGTGTACATAACTTCAACTATTGATAGGTATTGGGCATGGACACGGTATTTTTTTGCCGATTTTCCTCGTTTACAATACATCTTTTATTGTGTATACTACCTACTTCTGTCCAAGGTGAACGCAAGAACGACATCGCTTTGTCCCTTCTGTGTGATTGTATACTACTCTCATAGGTACAGATAAGGTTAAAAGATATAAAAAAACATTGCATAAGATTACGTGTGATATACCAACGAAAAGATTCTGACATATTTCTTCTAAGATCATCGTAATCATCCTTTTATGTCTCCACAGATGGGGATGGGGCTTAATTGTGGCCTCGACCATGGGGAATGGCCCATAAGCCACCACGCGGGCTCGGTGCGGTTTGGTGTGTGTTAACGACTGTACACGCAGCCAGGATATGCCTTCCACAGAGGAGATTCAGATAATCAATCTTCTGGTCACCCATCAAATGATCGGACTTTGCAATCGATACCAAAATAGAATATACAATAGTTATGATTGGAACGCCTTATAAGCTAGGAACCTATCTATGTATTCGTTTTCATTTTACACGTTTATGTCTTTTGTACTTGCATTAAAGTTAGGTTTTGAAGTACGTTCACATTATTAAGCTAACCTGTGTTTTAAATATCGAGACAATTTAAGAAACATGTGTAAAAAGATAAGAAAAAATACGTAAAGGAAAAAACATCACTCTATATTGAAAAAGAATAAATATTAAATAATATAACTCAAAAAGAAGTCATTTGATTCTTAATTTTTTTTTAGTTTGGTTTGGTTTATTAAGACTGAAATATTGCAAATCTTGCTACATTAAAAATAAAGTAAGATAAAATACGTATACAATAATATGTACGTATTTTATCTTACTAGTAATACAAGTTTTGCAACGATTTATATCTTCATAGAAGCTATTAATGATTCTATTTATTTACTAACAAACGGCATAACAAAGGTTAAGGCGGTTACGCACGAAAGCCAAGAAAAATTGTGAAAACCTGGCGTAACTAATACTTTGGTGAACCGCGATGGGATAGTGAAAGTTAATTTCTATAGTGTCAATATTATGGTTTGTATCACCGTAGTGCCATGGGTTTATTTGGAAATTTTCTTCCAGTTATTTTGTTATAAAAAATATCTCAGACAAAAATTCTTTAAAAACTTACCAAAATTCTTTAAAAACTCTGGTCTTTCCTACCCCACGATCGAATTCGAACCCACAACCTTTCGCAATTCCATTTCGGATATCGAGAGATTTACTTAGTTAATCGAGTAATCATTTCTTGCAAACTGTTAACATTATTGTAAAAATTTCTCAAGAATAGGCATATTTCGATTCCATAGAGGACGCATATTCGTATTTTTTTTAAACTAAACCTAACTTATAAAAAGTCGCATAATAAAAACTATAGAAAAATGGTTGATAAATTAAATAAACTTTCGGGCGTAGTTTTAATGGCCATAATTTTTACTACCCGATTTACTAACCATATTTATAGTTCTAAGAATTATTTTAATCTTTTTTAACCATAATGAGAAGAAATTGAAAATTTGTATCACCCATAAATTAAGTAATGTAAACATTATTATGCGGTTTATTTGAAATTTATTACATTATGAATTTTAAATTGCATAATGGTTTTGGTATGGGTGCCCTCAATATATAATATTAAAACACTGTAAAGGTATTGTACGATTAAGTTTTTTTTATTCTTTTTGTTTATTTTAAAGAAAACTTACAGCTGTGTTTGAGGATATATCAATACAATAAATGCTGAAGGCCATTTAAAAGTTTTCACATATGATGTTTGTTGTTTGTCACCTTTCACGAAATTGTACAGGTACAAAACAACTCTAGAGATTCAACGAACTGTTACATTACAATTGCTCATTGTGCATTGACGGAAAGCACAAACGGATCGTGTGGGCAGACCTAAGTAGGCGCAGTTCTTTGTTCGTAAGATCAGGACGTCGCGCTCGCCTGATAGCCGTTTTCCGTTTGCTCCAGATGACATACCATCACTCGTTTTAAAAATTTAACAAAGCAATATTCTAACGGTCGCTCTGTATCGTTTAAAAATGCAACAACATTGTGTTTGAATTGTTCTGAATCAATACGCTGATAAAAAATGTGTACGTACCTGTACAGCGAATTGTCAAAATTAAATTCAAACTGTTATAACATTCGTTTGTGTTACAAGCCCGAGAGATTTTCTTTTTGGAAAGTTAAAATAAAAAGTAAATAACCATAGAGGTCCTCTATAAAATAGAATGGAACACAGCGTCGAACACAACTTTGTTGCAGCATTAGAGACAGTAGATTATCGGTCAGTTGCACAAACATCCATTAATGTTTAAGTTGTATGGCTAATGAATGTCAAAGTTGTATGGGTAATGTCACTTTGCTTTAAACTAATTGTGACATGGCTTTAAACTAATGATAAAATGAACCTTTGTGCAACTCACTGTCAGTCAAATAAAACCTTCATTGACACCTATTCAAAATCAAAATCAAATCAATTTCAAATTAAGAAATCTTTAGTCTATGTTTTAAATTTGAAATTTTATATGTGTAACGTATTATGTAACTCGTGTAAATGCCAATACATTAGACCTTAAAATTGCAAAATTACATTAAAATTTAAAATTGCCATTAAACCTTAAAGATCGTTTATGCAATTGAGTGTCAACCTCTTACGATTCAATCAAATATATTTGACGTTGCCTTCGATGCTGTGTTTATGATGGTATCACAATTTGGTAGATCATGTTAATTACAAAATGAGTATACATATACCTAATATATTATAATTATTTTCTCTTTTTCAATTATGCATTTGACGAACACTAATTATGATGAATATACTTCAAAAGTTTTGAAATACTTTTAATTGTTTAAGTTAAACAAATTTTGTTTGAATAAATAATTTTTTAATTATAATTATGACGAGATGTTGATATTACATCTAAAATTAGACCTTGCACACTCTCGCAAGGACATTGGTAGATCCATAATTTTCGTGGAATAAGTCCCAGAACGCCATGCGTTCCTTGTAAATCCTACTCTCCATTCGCATATTGTTGTCTATGACCAAGTAGGGTCTGGATTCTGAGGTGCTCGGGATCCATGTCACTAATCCTGAAGCTGCAGGTGTAGGGTTTCTGGAATAATAACAATTTGAGCATGTAAACGTATTATATATACAAAATTTTAGATTGTTATTTGAACTTCAAAATCATTTTTCTATGAATTGAAGCTTGATTTCCTATGATAACGTAGTAGCTTAATTAATATAATGCCAGTTAGGCAAAATATATTTCAACTTTCTCCCAGACTTTGGTGGTTAAATAAATGACTAACAATGCAGAAATATTTGTATAGGTAAACATTTGGTAATTTCTCCCACATGTAAATTGAATGTAAGGATTCTGTAATACGAGACACATTCACTGGATTGTCGTGTCAATCAGATGTTGAGATATCAACGATAAGTAATTATGAACTTCCACTAATTGATACCACATTCCTAAACCTATTTGTTTTCGTAATAGGTAGATCTAGTAGGTAAAATAGATATATATCTATTTTACCTCTGGGTATATTAGAGAAATCATTTTTGCTAACTTGGCATTCTGCTTTCTATTTTCTTAATGATTATATACGCTTAGAACTTAAATCTCTTGGTAATTATATTTTGTGTAAAAGTTTACACAACATATAATTATCCCTTAAAACCTTTGAATAAGTGTTTACTCACCCAAATTTCACAAAATTTGTCCACATTGTAACCATGCTGTCAGATATTGATTTCTCATCTTCGGTCAGTTCATTAAAGTCGGGCATGCCAAATAGATATTTCAATTCGGCTGAATGAGCTGCTCCCTCTTCTTGAGAGCCATCCACATAACTGAACAAATATTGATATACTGGATTTGCGTTTTCATTTAACAACTCAGTAATTACTCTCTGCATCGGATGATTGAATATGAAATCAGATTCAAAGTCTTCTAATTCCGATGCTACTTCTTCAGAAATATCTTTATCCCCAATATAATAATGTCTTACCATACTTGAAACTTTAGAAGCAATTACGTTATTCAAATTATAATTATTAACTATTTTGTCATAAAATGGATCAGTATCGTAATAATTTGATCTGTAAGCGATTGCATTTTTTTCCTCTTTAGACGTATGACCAATTAAGACTGGAGTGTTTGTAATTTTTCTCACGTTAGATAATGAATACGGATCGTCTTCAACTAAATTCTCAATGCCACTAAATGACCTTTCCTTGCAAGGTCTCAACTTTAAATCGAAATCAAGTGCACTCGCAGCAGCAGTGACAAGCTTATGTGGAGTGCTGGCTAAGAACGCTAATGCTTGTTCTGTATCTGTCGTATTAAACAACAAATATTCTGCCAACTTTATGGCAGCATTTACATCACCGTTGATAAACATACCTTCACTCTGTGGGGTGCCACTTTCTACTATGACTTTATGGAATAGTTTCTCTTTAGATGAATACAAGTGCAGAAGAACAGAGCAAGCTCCTGCGCTGTGCCCTGCAATTGTGACATTGTAAGGGTTGCCACCAAATGAACCGATATTATTTCGAATCCATCGCAATGCTTCGAACTGATCTTTCAGACCTTGGTTGCCTGGTACCGTGGGAACATCTAAACACATGAAACCGTAAGGTCCTAATCTGTAGTTTATGGTTACTACTACAACTCCTTGTGTAACTAATTTTCGAGGGTTATATTCTCCAGCGCTACCAAAGGCAAACACTCCACCATGAATCCATACTAACACAGGTAACGGGTTGTACGACGAAGCCTCGTTAGGTACGTAGATGTTGAGTTTGAGGCAATCTATTGTTTGTGTGTCACTATCCCTAGCTAAGGGCAATGCGTCAGTTTGTGGACATTTAGCTGATCCATCATTTGCCCTGAATATTATTTCATCGAAAGCTGTGTGTGGTGTGGCAGGCTAGAAATGAGAAAACATCATCTATTTAGATTAAATTGTCAAACAAGATATGTGTTGTTACTAAATTTTCAAAATAGTTGTGCAGTTTAAAAGAGTCGTACTTTCTTTTTTAGATATAACATTTCTTATTTTAACAAGAGCAAGTTAAATTATTAAGTAAAAATATGCTAATTATTTAGACTGCTATTTATTATTTGAATATACACAATAATACGGATGTTACTGCATTTAATTTATTTAGTGGGATACTGATTATTGAACAAATAAGATAGACATACTTTAAGAGCAGACAGCATTCAAATAAGTGATAATTTAATCAATAACTGATATATGTAGTTATAATAAATTAGTAAAAAGCTTTTGTTGACATCCACATGATATCTTGACAAATTACACCGAGATCACGAACCATTTTGTCTTTTGTACTACTACTAGTGAATATATTATTGTAAATAATTATTCTACGTTATGTGATTCTACGTAGACATTGTGTACAGTCGCTTCTATTTGATACAAACCAATTGATAGTCAAAAAATACCGGATAGTAATTGCTCAGCTTTAGACGCATAAAAAAACAAATTTGATTACTTTTGAACTTAAAAATTAACATTTATTTAACAATGTCCATCGTAACTATGTCCATTAAGGAAAACAAGGAACGACTTGTTTGACCAGCACCCTTACTCTCAAACGCAATCGAGACCAATGACATTGTAATTCGACCGCCCCGGACTCTCTATTGGTTCACTAGCATACTCTGGCGCTGGTGTACCCAATCAAGAGTACGAAACGGTACAATTGCAATGTCGTGAAAAGTGCAAAGGGGCAGAAGTGATAACCGCAGTAGCTACAGTTTCCTGTGATAGCAGTGTGTTAATAACAAAAAGTTTCTAAGATTACGCAGAAATTTATTAAAAGAAAGTCTATTTTAATATGGACTTACACCGAAAGGATTATTTTCATCCACGGTTGCATAGGGTATACCAAGGAACGTTGTGTAGTCGCCATCAGTAGCCTTTTGACCTCGCACCAAACCTTGACTAGTGAAAACTAAGGGATCGATTCTCAAATCCAAACTTTGCACAAATGACATCAACAAGAATATTCCTAATAACACTAACTCCATTTTTATTTAAACATACCTATCACTATAACTTGTTATATTAAAATGCAGTGTAAGTTAGAAATCGGTGATATTATATCTTGTTATTTTATCTCGACATTTTCAAAAGCATTCTGATCTCGAAGCACGTTATCTGTAAAGACGATAGATTCGGACGGCAGATTCTTCAACAATCGAGTGTTTCGGCTGGCTATTGACAGTTAATCTCTTATCATATCACATTTTCAAACATTACAACGTATTCAGTATAAAAAATTCATTAAACACCAAGCAACACTACTTTTTGGAAACCGTATTCTGCAACAAGAAAATCGATGATTAAATTAAAAAACTATTTCAATAAACACTTTTTTTTTAGAGAAATATAGAGCCGCAGAAATGCTTTGTCTACACCAAAGGTCACCTTCCTCGGGTCGAGAGTGAGATATCAAGGCGCTCCCGACTAAAGTGACATTTGGACTCAAAACGTTCTCGAATTTGTCATGCTACGCGGTTGGTCTCGCTCTTACCCGTTTTTCGAGTCTCTCGAGATTATCATGCTACGCGTGCAAGGCTCTAATAACAAAAAAACAATTCAGTAGAATACGTAATTTATTTTAATTCACTATAAATAAAAATACATAAAAAAATAACTTGAATTATATTATCCTTTTGATAACCGGGCTGGCTGTAACAGTTAAGTATTTACGACTGACTATACTGTCTACGTTAATTTTCTATGATATAATAATAATAATATACTTTATTGCACTCAATATGATACAATGTTTACAGGAGCTTATTATTTCATCATCATCATCATCACCAGCCTTCTTACGTCCCCATTGCAGGGGCACAGGTAAATTGGAGCCAATTTTGTTTACTACTAGGTAAATATTGTTTAAATCGAATCGAAAACGGATCGAAACCGAACGAAACTACAATTTTTAATGGTTTTTCTATTCTTCTAAGTGACATACAATACAATTCCAGCTAAAATAGAACAAGAATTGTTTATTTAGTAGAATTGGACCCCTGGCCTTCCTTATGGATAGTTAAGGAGGATGGGCCATGACCCTCCACGCTGGCCCAATGCGGATTGGAGGCTTATTATTTAAAACATATAATTTGTATATAATTTATAAAAATAACACTTTGAATGGAAAATAAAGTAACTTTTACTACTTAAAGACAAGAAACGAATTTGACGTCAGCAAATAAATAATTTGAATTTCAACGACCTTCGTAACCGAATGGTTCGCACGCCTGTTTCTAGGTGTCGCCATTTCGAAGGTCGCGAATTCGATACCCGGTAGAAAATGAAGTCTACTGTAATGAGTTGAGTCTGAGTGTAGTGATATATTCGTTGTCTCATATACTGCATAATACTCATCTTGGAATCCGAGCAATGTTTGTGATATTGTATCATGTTAATTTACTTATTTATATTTAAAATTAATTAATACTTTTTTTATCCAAAGCTTATTATACGACATAAAGTGACTCCTAATTTTATATGGCTCATGGTTAGTGCCAGTGATGAGAGACTATTCGGCAGACAGCCAATTTCCTACATGTTAGTTTTTCATCAGGTAATTTGTACGACGTATAATTTAATAAACTACCTAACAAAGTTATTTTTTTAAGAAAATGAAATAATAGATTACTTTATATAAGTCTTGGCTTGTATACTTCTTGTTTTAAAATTGCAAATTTACAGAACATTTTTCGGAGTCAATCTGAAATCAATAGAATAACGCCACATTTTATGTGGCAAAATACGTTCACAAACTTTGATTACTTTTACTTTGGAATTATCGTATAATTACAAGTTAATTGATTTTAGAATTTCTATTTTTTACCTATTCCTGATCAACCAACATTTAATAGGTACATATGATAATAACTCAAATTAGAATACAAGGTTAAGACGTACCAAAAACTTACAGGTAAATGCAACAAAAAAATTATATATTTTATAAGAACTATAAAACGATGTGATTTTCAAATTTCACAGTTGAATACCTCATTTAATTTTGATTCCTGGAAAAAAATATTGAAATATCGTTTCGGAGGTTCAATAAATAAATATTAAAATGATTGTACTCGTATAATTTTGTGTCTTAAAATTGTTATGTAAGCAGTGTAAATAAACGATAAGCGTTACCGTAATGTGCCGACGATGGCGTAACATTGATGTATCAATTTTATCTTAATATTTGTAACTAGGTTGTGAGAATTATAAAAAAGTAATGTACGTCGTCGGGAATTTTCTTGAGACGGCTTAATCTGTGAAAAGCAATCATGTTGATAAACGAATTAAGGACATCCTCTGTATGGCCTACGATCGCTTTCAAATAGCGCAACGCTTTAATAAGTTCGTTAATCTAGAAATAAGTGTCCAAATAAGGTTAGTTTTTGCTCAGAAATGATTGGAAAGACTACTGCCAAGTTATTCACATAGATATATTGGATATTATCTACATACGTTGCATGTAGTAAAGCTGGAGCTTTTTTAGTGTCGTTAATCATTTTAAGTTTGATAAATAGTGGTGTGGCCAAAGTTTTTTTTAGTATTTTTATCATAGGCCAGCGCCATTCCTTCGTGAATTAATCTATCATTAATTAATTAATCTATTAGGATTATCTATCATCTCAATATTTTTCAGTTTGAACGATAGCTCGAAAGTAAATTTATCCCCAGGAGACCATTTAGGTTAATTCAGGCTTAGAATTATTTGTATACATACCAAATACGAACAGTACTTTTTGCGTGAAAAATTAACATACATACATGGTAATATAATCTCAGAACCTCACAGAATTTCGCATTTATAATATCGTATTATTAAAATATTTCCGTTTGGTTCTGTCCGTCTCTCTGCATTTTAATATTTAATCCACTCTTTTGTTGCATCTTTCTTATCATATCTCACTATTATAGATTAGAATTATATCTCAATATTTCTGTCAAAACTGTTAACTTACTCTTCTCGGTCACTTATAATCGAGTTTCGTCATACACTTTAATCTAGAAACCTGTTATATCCCGTTAAGGAATGATATAACAAATTGTTAAATAATATAAAGTTAAATACCGTTTATTATAATACATTTTATTCAAATATTGAATATCTGGTCGATTGTTTGCAAAAAACAGAAACATAAATTTAAATAATAGGGATGATGACTAATTTTTGTTTGTTTGTCCGTCAGGTAGAGTGTTAAAAAATATTAAACACGTATTTTTTTATTTTTTTCGTAATTATAAAATTACGGCGTTACATTGAATTGAAATTTCGCAAGACGTCACGTTAGAGTACGTTTTCTACTAAACTGTGACGTAGCGAGCCCCCACTCCTCAACTTTAATGCTTGTTACCTAAACTATTTCTTGTTAAATTGAAGTAAAAAAAAATACGTATCTAATATTTTTCTATTATTAGACTGACGGACTAAATAGAATTGCAATTTTTTTACCCAGACATCATCCCTATTGGATCGATAGACAAAAATCGTAAAAAGGAGTTTATAGGTTTTTGGATGGATTTCACGATGAATAAATTTTATCTTAACTGAATCAAAAATAGGTTTTGGTATGATCCAAAATGACCAAACGATTTGTTTCATAACTGCATTTGTTTTTTCCTGTGCCTTAAAAAAGTTATGAAATCAAGCGAGCGTGTTTTTACTATCGACGCGTAGTGTTTGCGTATTTGTATGGAAACGTAAGCGGAGATAATAATATAATCTCAATTCCATGTAACTTACCCGACGTCAAGGGCTTAGGCGGTGTGTTGATTGGTGAGTAGTAACGACTGCATGTACGGAGCTGTATATAGTAACTTTCGGTCACCCATCCAACGCTTGACCTTTGTGAAAGTTGCTTAACGTCTGCAATCGCGACTACGGAAAGCTCTCGCTGTAGTATTTATAGTAAGAGCAGATCCCGACAAAGGGATCCTATGTTTATACATTGAAATATAAACTACTTAAAATTACAAATAAAGCAATATTATTCATTAACAATGCCTCTAGTAGCGCAATGGTTAAAAAGCCGACCAAACTGTGAAATGCATTCGGCTCGTTTTACTTAATTCACCAACAATCTCATTTCATATAATGGAGGAAGAGTATTTTAATCCCGTAGCAATTTTTTGTGATTTCATACTTTAAATCATAATAATAGGAATTCGATTTTCATTGAAAATTAACGCGAAATTATATTACAACATAAAATTAGTTACGCTACATTATTGAAGATCCAGAAAACGGCTTTTTATTACATAACTGTGACGCGATTAATAAAGTACGGAGCCGTTACTTACAGTTAAGTTTTAGTTTAGATATTTAACCGCTGTCACTGCACTTCATTGATTGCGGTTGGCAGATCTATGGTTGGCAGTTTGCAGGAACGTCTCGCATAGGGCTGCTAGAACGAACTTATTTTATATCGCTAGGTGTCGTTATGTTAGAAAAAATATTAACATTAAATTTTAACAGAAAAAGTATTAAAATTGTGTACATGACTATATTTAATGTATATTATTAAATATAGTCATCACATCACAATTTTAATACTAAACACAAAGATAAACTTGTTTTGCAGTCATGCAGGTTAAAGAAGGTTCTATCAACATTTATGGGTCAAGGTATACACTACTATAACAAAATTCCTATGGACATTTTAAATTTAACTCATATTAAAAACTGTCTACTCAGTAAAGGATATTATACTGTAAATAAATTTAAACGACAAAACTGCTTGGCTTAAATATGGCTTTTTTATGTATATTCAATTATTTATCGGTGAGCTTGTTTCAGTAGACATGTGATTCGATTGGCGTTAATACTATTTTACTTTTATATTTTCTAATTAATGGAAAGTGACTTCATATCTTATCAGCTAAAAGACATCTGATGTCTTTTAGCTGACAAGAAGAACAAGCGAAAGAAGCTTACCAGCTCTTTATCATAAGTAATGACATTTACATAAATCATGTCATTACCAAAATAATATGTATCATCACAATAATAAATACAACTTTCTGAATAAGTGGAAGGGACAAAAAATTTTTGGACGATTCAAAAGTGCTTGTAATAAGCCTACTTGAATAAAGATATTTTCATTTAATTTCTATAACTACAAATGCAGCCGTAACAAATGGTTAACGTGCCTTTCAAAGCACGCAGATGCGTGGGATACTAAAATGTTGATCACCCATCCCATGACTGAGCATTGTGAATATTGCTTAACTTCCACATGGCAGAATGAAATTAGCAAGTGTATTTTTTATACAGCTCTCCTGCTCCTCCTCGGCTTTCTGGTGGGTGTGTGGATAGTGTATGGAGTGTTCCAACTGGTCATGTCCCGGGTGCGGCGGACCGGCAAACTGTGTTACGGTGACAAGGAGCTAGCTATACAACAGAGGCTAAAAGCACTCGATACCTTCAGAGGGTGAGTATTGCCTTGCTTATTTTATTAGCCTTGCTCGTCATAAACCTAAGTAGCTAACACTCGTGTTAGGAAATCTAAAAACGCCAAGAGTATACCGCAACATCGATATTGTTTTCAGTAATAAGATGATAAGAAATCGAACCAGTAGTGCTGTTTTGTTATAAAACAGCCTCGGAATCGATGACCTACTTACTTGAAATTACCTTTATAGATTTTATTTCATTGAACCTCTATGCCGTGCCAGCATTATTAATTAACATAGCATAGCAGGACCCACAGACTTGGCGATACCTTGCAACCGGTTGTAAATTACTCAACCATTGAGGTAGTGAAGTTTTGTATATTATATTAGGTCACACACCATAGGGGTCCCCCCACACTGGGACTGGTTGGCCTAGGTTCCTGGGTACAACTTTCACACGAGAGCATGCCTAGGGATTTAGTGGGTAGCCCCACGCCTTTTGTTCTGGTTATCTGCGGTCTGTTAGCAGGGGAGAGTCGCACACACCCTGTCGTCCCGTCAAGTAGCAAGGATAGTGCGTTACGCATTTTCTCTCAAAAAAGATCACACATAATACTGCATAGCCTTCTATTCTTCCAAGTTAGCTATCGCGCTGCTAATTGCCCTAACTATGCATATCCAAATGCCGCCACTCAATGAATTTCTACGCACAAAATTTAAAATAAATACTCATTTAAACCTTCCTCATTAATTACTCTGTCTATTATTGGAAACCGCATAAAACCTCATTAAGTTATTTTAGAATTTATCGCGCTTACATAAACAGACAAGCCAGCACTTTGGTATTTGTTTTAATAATGTCTGTGACACTTGGACTCTCAACTACATTTTAGATTAATAAATAAATAATGTATCTTTGCATCAACAAGAGAACTAACAAACACACTTTGCTCCATTCTTTAGACAACGATAGACGATAATTCGTGTTTGGTTTTGGAATAATAAATATTTATAAATGTCAATAGTTTTCGAATGAGTATAAGGATCTTTATGGTTCATACCGTCGTTACGATCAAAGAGTTCGTAGACATTTGTTGAGAAGCGTTTGAGGCATTGTAAAAACATGAGAGGCATGATGTAATATTTGAGCACTAAAGATGCACCTTGTAATTATTGTTGTCTTCATAAATCACATCTTGTTGTCATCTCTCAACACTAAAAATGCAGACCTGTAGTGGTAGTGGAATTTAGTCTCTCAAGGTCAATGGACCCATAAATCCTTTTCTCGTGTATCTTAGTTTCTATCATCCAAATGATATATAATTTATCGTGTGATTGTCGAGACGAGAGCTAAGAGCGCGTAGAAAAATAATAACACCATTGGAATGATATAATTTGGGATGATTAGGAAAAAAGGAACTTGACCTTGACAAACTTAACTAAACTCCACTACCCTCCTATTGAGCAAATTTTCATGATATGTTAGTTTAAACTTTCATCGTTACTGACATCAGAACGATTGCTAGAATCTAGACTTTAGAAGATGATTCTCGAAAAATGTTTACCTGCTCTCCTACGATTAGTCCTTTAGGTTATGTTATATTATAATACCTTATTTGAGTAAAATTTTATATTATGGTCCTATAGTGGTCCTATACCTCCGCTTACCTTTCCATACACATACGCAAACAACTACGCATCGAAAGTAAAGATGCGCTTTTACGATTTCATACTTTTTAGTCATAAAAAAAAAGCAAATGCAGTTATTAAAACAAATATACTTTAGATTATATCAAAAACTATTTTTGTATATTAGAGTTTCGAGATTGTTGATTTTTATTTGACAAATATTAGTATAGCTTTAGAATAAAATTTATTTAAAAAGTGGTTATTTCGTGCAACCTCGCTTTATGTTAATGTTTGGTTTCTTTCCGCAATGAAACAACACAATGTCACAGATATTGTAATACTAGTAATGTTATAAAATAGAGACACATAAATTATGAAATACGTGCGCTCGATTCACGAAATAAAATTCCAAATCTATTCAATCAGCATAAATTTTCTTTTGTAGATGATTAATAATGTTATTCGAATATGTGAAGCCTGTATCTAATACATAGACCAAATTATATGCGTTAAATTTTTTCAGCAGATTAGTTTATATATTTAATTTAAAAAAATCTGTGATAAAATTGTGACGAAAAAATATTTAATATGAACTTTTTCAAATACTCCTTTTCTTTTCTATTGTATTCAAATTGATTCAATTCTATCAATCACATTTTTTCTTGTGTGAAGATTTTACTAAAGGTCAAATCTTAGATTATAAGGATCAAATATACAGTTTAACAATGGTGACCTTAATATAATAATTTATTTATGCGTCACGATTTCACTTGTCATTGCTTTTTTTCAATACTAATTGGTCGAAAGTTTGAGCCCGTTATTTTTTTTTTTATGTAACTGATACTTTCAGTTTTCAACAATTTCAAACAACCCTTTTCAGTTTAACCTAGATCTCGATTAAATTTGAAATAAAAAATAACAAATAGAACGGAAATAATAGTATAACTGTGTAAACCTATTGAAACTTATATATTTAATAGTAAATGAGATAGTGGCTGCAATTTTAAAAACTATATAATATCTACACAAAATTTGATTTTAAAACCTACATTTACAAGCGTTGGTAATTTATGGAATTGCATCTTATTCCGGTTCCAAGTCCCACAGGATCGACAGTGCGTTTAGTTTTAATCGAGGGCCAGTAAAACGGGAAGGTCTAGTGAACAAAACAAGTATTGCATGCCACCTTAGGACGCTAAACAAATCTAAACTCGTTGAGAAACCTTTCGAAGTAAGAAAGTCGGGTTTGGTTTTATACGTTTGGATGTGGTTAAAATAGTTTAATACTTAGATATATATGTACTTATATTTCATGTCATGCTTGTATGTAATTATTCCAATATCTTCAATTCTCATACTAACGAACGTTCAAAATAATATCTTTATATTAAGCAGATGACGGAGAAAAAAATTGATGTCATTTTATATAAATACGAATCTTTTTTAATTGGATTCCAAGTGTGTCTCAAAAACGGGTGTAGGCAGTAAACGAATATAAATATATATTGTTTTTTTCTGGTAGTGTTTAATATAATATTACTTATAATCACACTTTTATATGCTTATTATATTTATAATATTGCTTAAAATATTTATGAAAAAACAATTTTTTTATACTCCTCGTCACGTGATCCTAAACATCGCGTGTGTGACGTAAGTACCTCTTACTCATATCCTAACTTACACCCAGTTGCACAAAGCTCCATTAAAATTTTCATTAATTTAAATCGATATTATCGATATAAATATTCAAGTTTAGATCATTAATTAGAACTTAAAGAAAGTTAGAACTTCATTAAACCTTAACGGACATTTCTGCAATTAACCTAACGGTTAGTTCAACGATATTAGTTTCTTAGGGACGTAACGTCAGAGTGATGACATGACAGAAGTGGCGTTTACGCGGGAGAATTTGAAAATTAAATTTATTTTTAATTTTTTAACTAACTTATATTGGGTATGTTCCGATATACACTGCGACCACTGAACAGTATGACGTCAATATAGTATACTGGAAGCCCGTTCCTTTATAGCTAGTTATACTGGTGACTTTTTAAAACGGAACGCAGTCCAGTATACTGTTAATCCTATTTTTTGGCGCCATTTTCAAATTTGTTAATGCAAGGTGAATATAAATATAGATTCCCTCTTTTCAAAAGAAAATATTATAAAATTGTGTTAAAAAAAAATTATTTATCAATTAAATCCATCTTATAATAAACGTAAGTATTTTTTTTGTTTATTTAGAAACTTATCATTTTCTGATTCTGTTTCGACTGATCACGTGATCAAAAGCACTGCGAGCACCTTACCTCGAAATCTCCAGTGCTCACAGTACAAATATGGCGGCAATTAATGACGTCATAAATTTCCCTAGGGTACTGTAGCAGTGTACTGGCAGTCCATAACGGAACGGATTTTTCAGCAGTAAGACCACTGCGCAGTGCTCGCAGCGTATATCGGAACATACCCATTATAAGTATATCTTGTATAACGAGTATTTCATGTATATCTTGTTGTCTACACCCCTATTAGTTTTTATATAAAATTCGAAGGGTTCGGATTCGATGTTTTTCTAGAAAACAATATTGTAGACTACCTATTGAAATTAAAAGTAACTATTTTTAATCTCCGAACAAAATTATTATAAAATATATATTTGGGGTACTTTTATATTTCCAGGATAGCCATAGTCTTAATGATATTTATTAATGACGGTGCTGGCGGATACTGGCTGTTGGAGCACGCCACTTGGAACGGTCTCGTGATAGGAGATCTGGTGTTTCCTGCATTCCTGTGGATAATGGGCGTCTGTATACCACTGTCCATAAAGAGCGCTTTCGCTAAGGGCATACCTAGGTGGAAGATTCTTCTGAACATTGTATGGGTAAGTTTCCTTCATCAACTATTTTGGGCAACAGTAGCCATTAGCCAGTAATGACTAGAGTCGTGGCAGTCGCATCTCTCATGTGAAACGTCCTGAAACAATAGAAACGACTTAAAAAAAAAACGAATTCACATACCTCTACATAGATTAAGGCATTATATACTCGTCTATTGTTATTTATCAGTACTGGAAGTTGCTGCAGTGGCGAGTGTGTGTAGTCTGTCATTAGGGAGTGAAGAAATTTTCGTAAGGGTTGATCTTCTTATAGGCATCCATGTGATTCTATCTTTAGAAATGATCCGTGTCCTAAAAGTTGAGACAGTATACATAAGAGAATATATTAATGTTCATTTATATTTCAATTTACTTATCCATTTCACCCTGAAATATTTTATTCTACTTTGATTACATAATTTATTTCATACCGGGTCAGCTAGACCCGGCAAACATTGTTTTGCCATATAAATTATTTCTAAGTAATTTCTAGTGTAGACAAAAAATGTTAAGGGTGCACAACCCTTATCACTAAGGGGTATGAAAAATAGATGTTGGCCGATTCTCAGACCTACTCAATATGCTCACAAAATTTCATAAGAATCGGTCAAGCCGTTTCCGAGGAGTACGGGAACGAAAATTGTGACACGAGAATTTTATATATATAGTTCGATGCCAGTATATAAATGCTAGTACAATTATAAAAGATAGTAATCATCTTCGACATCGCACAGCTACAGCAGCTAGAAAGCTTCCATCTAAAGGGTGCAGATGCGTTCACAAGCACGCAACCTTTAAGAACCAGTCTATTACATAAAAGTTACGTAGCCAGTCTGAATATCAATATTGTCCGTCTGTAATGCCCATTACAATAAGTTAATATATGTAATGGGCACAGACAAATGCAACAGTTTGTAATTTAATGCGATCAACTTGATATTTTAGGGGACCAGATTTTAAATCAACTGTAGGCATGCGCGAAGTGAAGGTTATAGGTATTTAAAATTGATATTACGTAGGTTCTAAAATAAAGCTATAAATATTTTATATATGAGGAATGGAAATGAATTTGGATTGGGTTATTTTCACAATATGGTATTCCTATCAGGCTTTTTAAACGGTCATTAAAATTCTATGTGTACCTTTATACATTATACGTTCACTTTCAAGTAAATTACATCACCTATTATTATCTTCCGTATTTCTTTAAGTTGCAATGGAATCAATCTTGTTGAGATTATTTCAACGTACACACGCTGTTGCGGCATTTTTCATTGGAAATTCTAATCTTGCGTGATGTTGACTGTATTCGTAAAGCTTTCTCCCGCACCGTGAATGATAGCATTGCGAATGTTCTTTACATTGCAGTATTTCTTGTATTATTATCTCGTATAGAACAAACAACGAGCGTATTGTATATTGTAAAGGCATAATTATCAAATAGATTAGAGATGGTATTTTAAAGACATCGTTTGTTAGCTCAATGATGTGACCCAGTGGCGGACGTGACCTGGTTTAGATCAATGTAGATCTTCGAATGAGGATGCAGTTAGAACAATATCTAAATAACAACTATACGATGATGGATACCTATAAATTTAGATACTATTTTGCGGCGTCAATTCCTATTATCGAGTATGAGTCAATTTTGTTGATTGTTTTGATAACTTGTTCCATCTTTTATAACTTTAGTTTTAATTAAGTACTTTTATTTTTCATATTTGAATGGCTATCTGGGGCGCCTGAGCCGGTGACAGTATTTTTTGTTTAGTTTAAATACAATTACTTACATTATTATATTTGACATTATTTTTATTTTTATTCAGCGTTCGTCAGTACTGTTCCTATTGGGAGTATCTCTCAACACAATTTACGGCTCCAACATGCTGCAGGAGTTGCGGATCTTCGGAGTGCTTCAACGGTTTTCTGTTGCCTACCTCATCTCTGCTGGCTTTTATGTTCTCACTGCACCTAAATACTACGCACCACCGAGGGTGAGCAATTGTCTGTTTTCACATTCCATGTATGGACATGATATATGGTTAAAGTATGTTACAAGTTATACATTCTAGTCTTGGCTTAGCCCGAGAGCAAACAGCAGTTTTGTTTTATTACTTAAACATAATCAAGAATTAGTCAAGATCAAGGTGTATATATAGAACTACGTGAGTGAATTCGCTGGCAGAAAGCTAGTATATATACAACGTGTCCCAAAATTCAACGATAAGCGGGCGCCAAGAGGTAGACCTGCTCATGTGTACTTATGGAAAAATAAGAAAAAAAAATATATCTTATTAATCTTTTTTATTATAAAATAAAATTCGAAAATTTTCGAAAGAGTTGTAGCGAATAGTAGTGCTACTTAGGTATCCGATACCAAAAAAAGATTGAACATAATTGAGAAATAGTGGTCGTGGTAGTTGAAAATATCATAAAAGGTGTAAATTTTCGAAGATTTTCGAATTTAATTTTATAATAAAAAAGATAAGATATAATTTTTTTCTTATTTTTCCATAAGTATACATGAGCAAGGGTACCTCTTGGCGCCCGCTTATCGTTGAATTTTGGGACACGTTGTATATAAAATACAAAATAAATGTTGTTAATGCCTTAGCGTGTATACATGTAAGACATTTTTGAACCTCCATTATTTTATTTAAGGTAAAAACTAAGTTATTTACAGATTCGTGAAATTACTAGAATACTAGATCAAGACAGATTGCGTAATATATAAGATTACAATTTCTTTGACCAATATTAAAAAATTTTGGGCGTGAGAGATACGCATGTCTTGTCCACCGCTGTTTTAAGTGCAGTGCAGCAGTGCATATTGTCATTACGTGCTTTGAAAACTAATTTTCGATATATCGTTTACAACTTTATAGTGTTTTATGATATTATGAGGATGTAAGTTAAAGCAGATTAGCATACGAAATAATCCAGTGTACTTACATCAAATGTCAATTTTTAAGTACGGGACCAGGGGTCGACAACATTTAGAAACGGAAAATACAATTCTTTTTTATTCATTTATAATTTTTAAATTATTACATAATAGTTATAATTATCTTTTCATATTGCTTAATCAATTTAAATTGTCTTTTTTATATTTGATCAATTAATCTGGTTTATAATTTTTAAGGTCGAAGGTTTTTTTAATACTTTATTCTTTTTAATACTTTACATTAAAAATATCTCTCTACACCATTAGATTGTGTGCATTGAATTCATTTCACTTGTTAGTTAGTTACGCTGTAAAAACAATAAAAAAACAGCTTTAAACATTCAAATAATATAGAATATTATTATATCTATAAGGTAGACCAGCTGACCCATGTTATTGATTTAACTATGTTTTTGTTTAAAGGGTGCTTGTGGGCAAGCCCTGAAGGATGTGCTGTCATGTGTTTGGTGCTGGGCGTTGGCTGCGGTGCTGGTAGCTGTACATACTGCCATCACCTTCACCGTTCATCACCCTGACTGCCCGGCGTGAGTCACGTTAACTATCATCATTAAACTGGCCATATAACCAGGGTAGACGCTCAGCGTCCATCCAATGACATTTAATATATTTTTATTTTTTTGAAAGTTTTATAATTATTCGTGCATGGCACATTATTTAAACGTTTCTAAATTGCGAACGCCTATCTCTCTTGTCATTGGATACATTTGTTTAATTTCACTACTTTGACATATATATAGTACTTAAATAACAGAAAACGTATCATAAACAACGATGATTAAAGATTTGCCAGACATGTTATCAATTTTGTCGTTTATCCAATAAAAGACCAGTTAGCCTTGGTACGCACAAATCTTTCTAGTGTTAAAATTGCACACCAAATAAATCAAATAAAACCACTTTAATTATCAAATTAATCATAATAAACCTATTTATAAAGCTAGTTTTACATGTCTACTGAAAAGCTGTGGACTTTCATTTAAGTTTGTTATATAAAAGACGATATGTTATTGCAAAACATGGAACGATATATTATATAAAATACCCGTATTATTATTACCGAAACTTTTGGATACTAGGGTAATAATTTTATAAATTATTAGAAATAAATTTATAAGTGTTAAAATGATAAATAATTATTGTGTCAACAGCGGCTATGTAGGTCCGGGTGGTAAGCACGACGACTGGGTGGCACCTGAGTGCAGCGGCGGCGCTGCTGGCTATATCGACCGCTTACTGCTTGGATCCTCGCATCTATTTCAGAACAGTGCCTCTCGTCAAGTCTATGGAGGACCGCCCGTTGACCCTGAAGGAATTCTTGGTAAGTATAGTGCTTAGTGCTTTATAGTAGACCTTCTTAATGCTTAAATTAAGTTTACGTTCCCACTGAGTCGTGGCGTAAAAATAAATAAATATTCACCCGACGGGCTCCTTGGGTCCTAGCTGAGTCCAGGGTTTTACTAATGGGTTTTAACAAGTAGGCCGGCCTTTTTTGTGACGACGGGAAATTTATTTCTGCATACCTCGCTTTCGCACTGCTGGGGCTCAGGATGGAATCGAATTGAATAGAGAGAACGTGCCATAACCCACCCCACCATGCGGGTCCAGTGCGGTTTGGTGGCTATTAACGACTGCAGACGATCGGGACCAACGGCATAACGTGCCTTCCGAAGCACGGAGGAGTTCGGGATAGCAAATTTTCGGTCACCCATCCTGTGACTGGCCATTGCGAAAGTTACTTAACAACCATATCGCACACCGAGCGCATCAGCCACCGCGCCACCGAGCTCCTCTATCGACCGGGCTCGCTTAACCTGTCCTTTTTTAAGGCTGGTTGAGTCCACAAAGTATGTATATGCGCGCAGGGTGCCTGACGTCGGCCGTGCAGGTGCTGGTGGGCGTGCAGGCGGGCGCCACGGTGCTGCTGCAGCGCTCGCACAAGGCGCGCGTGTCGCGGTGGCTGGCGTGGGCGGCGGCGCTGGCGCTCGCGGGCGCGCTACTCGCCGGCTTCTCCAGGGAGCACGGCGTCATACCGATCAACAAGAACCTCTGGTCATTATATTTTTTATGGTATAGGGGGCAGACGAGCAGACGGATCACCTGATGGTAAGTGATAACCGTCGCCCATGGACACCTGCAACACCAGAGGGGCTACAAGTGGGAAGGGAATAGGGAGGGGTTGGGCCTCCGGTACCCTCACTCACACGACGAAACACAGCGCAAGCGTTGCTTCACGTCGGTTTTCTGTGAGGCCGTGGTATCACTCCGGTCGAGCCGGCCCATTCATGCCGAAGCGAATTATACACATCGATTATAATATTACTCGTAATCGATTCGTGTCAATGAATTACCCCAAAAGGTTATTAATGATTTCAGATTAATACCACCGTATTTTAAAGCCGTCCAAGTTAAAAGTCAATTTTAAGACAATGTTTACTATACCAGCATTGTGCATGCAAAATTTATAGAATTAAACTGGCTGAACCCGTGATTTAATCCGCGTGGAAAGTAGCCTTAGTGATTTCTTAATACATAAGCTATCTGCCAGTAAAAGACTGGTCTAACCGTTTCAGAGTTTAGCCGTAACAAACAGACAGACAAAAATATAAAAATATTATTTTGGTATAGGTATGTACCGTGTATACTCACATGTGCATTTAGTAAGACACATATAATTTATTCCCTGAGTTCACTGACCAAAGAGTAAGGTTACCTATTTGGCCGTGGGAGTATTCCAGGGTTGCCATAATAAGTAATAGAATATAATAATATATATACTTCTAATAATATTCAAACTCGCGATCCGCTATGGGTTGCTGAGCCATCGAAGTAAGTAGGTACTATACTAACGTTTTAAACTATTCCTATTGCTAACGTTTTAGGAAATAATCGATGGTTAATCGTTGATTAGGAAATCATAATTGATAGTAACTGATTATTTGATAAATCGATTAATCGATTAATGGTAATCTATCGCGCACAACATTAATTTTATTGTATCTAGGAAAACAAACAGTGAATTACAATTGATATTAAGCTTACCGCCAGCGGCTTCTCCCGCGTCGTCCCTAGGGAACTTTTTATTTGGATATCTATTCCATGACGTGGATATAGTTATAATGACAAATTGAATAGTTACTGTGGTGACGTTTTAATTGCCCATACAAATTTTCATCTCTTTATTTGTTGTTGTTCGGGATAAAATATAGACAATTTTCACTTCATATGATGTAGCTTCCCGTAGGTGAAAGAATTATGAAAATCGGTCTAAAAATTTAGGAATCTATTCGATGCAAACAAACAAACATTCAAATATTTCCTCTTTGCAATATTAGTATAGATCAAACCATATTTAACTTATAGACCTGACACTTCCATAACTAATTATGGAAGTATCAGGTCTAATTTATTTTAGTTGCTAACTATTAACAATGGTGATTGCATATAATAAACTTAAATACATATGAAACAAATAGATTCCTGACAATAATTTCAAAGATTCACTTTGATTGTTCAATTTTAAATACAAGTATAACATCTGCCAGTTTTCGTCTTTTATTAACGGCTTATCTGCGCATTTCGCACAATTCTACGAATAAATTAATTTTTACATGTAAAATGAAAATGAAGAACACAAAAACAAGCATCTCAGGGACCATGCTGATTTATACGATGGCATTGTTAAAGCGAAATAGACAATAATAATCGCATTGCTCAATCTTAAGTGAAGGTATAAACGGCAAAGGCGAAACAACCGGACTCCGAGCCCACATAGAATAGTTTATCTCCTTCGTGGATCCGACCGTGGACAACGTGCAACGTGGACTGGGACTTCAAAACCAAAGAAAGTTATCAAATTATTGAACAGTCTCATCAACGTCATCATGAGCATATTATCATTGTCCTCCTTACTAGGCACAGGCCTTCCTTGAGGATAGAATCAAATAGGGAAACCTGGTTATAACCAGATTAGGATAGCTCCACATCGCAGACTGAAAGCACTAACTCATGCACCTCCCAGAGAAAAATGACTGGGTTTTGTCAGTATGTATAAAATAAAAATATATATTTAATCTATTTTTTTATTTTCAGGTCATTGTCATTCGTTCTCGTCACATCAGCTTGCAACTTAGCCATTCTCAGCATATGTTACATCCTGACTGATGCTTTGAGTATTTGGGGCGGAGGCCCATTCAGAGCTCCCGGTATGAACGCGATCGCCCTCTACGTCGGTCATTCACTCTGCGCACACATCTTCCCATTCCACTGGAGACTACCCATCATGAGAACGCATACTATCAAACTATTGGAAGCTGTATGGGGCACCGCACTATGGGTTATCATCGCACACATCATGGCAAAGAAAAAAGTTTTTATAACAGTTTGATAAAACTGCAACAAGTCTAGTTTAAGGTGCAGTAATTGCCGCTCGCTAATTTTTGGTCATACGTTGAAAATTCTGTTAGTGGAATTAAGACAAGAAATCATTAGATTAATGGAAATCGTATTCGATTCACATTGAGCCTAAAGCTATGGTGTGGCCAAAATTTTGCACGCGAGTTTCAGAGGTCACATTGCTTGTCACATCAGAATTTTATATGTACTGTACGTAATGATACATACATATCAAATAAAAAAAAATATAATCATATGAAGTTTTTTAAAATATTGAATTCAAAATTAATTGACTTTCTCAAATTACTGATTCGTAAATATAAGAAATTATTTTAGACTAGTTTATATACTTGTACTAAATTATATTTGAAGACTGACTTTCAATTGAAAATGAAACAATAAAATTGTTGACAGATTCCCCATTCGCCGCCGTTACATTAATTCTAGTCTTAAATCTGTATGTTTTATCAACGTAGTTATAATTAAGAATTACTAAATACTTATATTTTTGTAACATAAGCACATAGATTAAATAAGTCTGGTAATAAAAAAATAAACGTGAATCTAATGGACTATTATTTATAAATCGTATGTATAATACTTTAATATGAGAAATGTCATTAGAATAAAATAATCTGAAAAGGAAAATTTTGTATTAAATGTAAATGAAACAGTGGGCATACAATATTTGACACTTTATTAGCTCAAGGGTGACAGTAAAATCCGTAATGTCATTGGAAAATAAAAATAAAACAAACGATTCAACAAATCATGACTCAAGGTAACAGCGAATAGTTTTAACAAATAAAACTATCAAATAAAATTACACTTCAATATTAATAACAAAACCACAGGCTCGAGAAAACAGCGATACTCGTGCTCTGGTTCGATCCACTCGAAATTAATTATTTATAATAAATATATTTTAGAGCGACAATATATACATCTAATAAATAATGTACACAAGACCCCGTATTATTTTATTTCTTTCTGTATAATCTCGAATGGATCTTCTATTGTCACCCAATTATGTGCGGTGCTTTTCAAACTATAAATGTTAAAGTATGATGTTTGGCAGATGCTTAAAATTCCATGAGGTCGTACCAAAACGACGCTTCGTACGCGATAAATTAATAATATTAATTTCATAAGTTAAAAATATCAACTAATTTAGTTTATATAAGTCGTTTTCAATTACATCACTCTTTTTGTAGACAGTAAATGCCATTATAGGAATTAACAATTTTATACTTTAATATATTTTATTATATAATTACTATTTAAGTTCTTTAAATGATACTTTTCGATATCGTTGCTTATGGTAAACCAATAGCAGACAGGCAGGCACACATTGTATAGTTATCAATAGATATTATGTTGTTGGTATTATACGACAAACTAGAGACCTAAATCGTATATAAATACACATAAAAAAGTGTTTTAAACATATATATTTCTAAAATTTCATTAGAAAAAATCTCTTAAAATATAATTATCTCATTTTTTTTCAATATGATCTCTGATGAGATGGGATAATAATATAGGAGATGTTAATTTCTTTATCTCCTTGTAATATAAATAGACCATTTCCTTACATGTCTAAATAGGAAGAACTTTAAAAAGATTAATTGCACACACAGTAAAACATTAATACGAAATAATATTTTCACAACGAATGTAATATAACCGATGTTGATGATTCAATTATATAAATAAAAATACTAAAGATACTGTGAAATTTTGTATAAATGCTCGATTTGTGTTGAAGTAGATCTTTCTAAACAGGTAGTATTTTTATCTAAAATATTAAGATTTAATCACATCCGTTATATTACACTGTCGTTATTATACACATCTACAATAGATATTACAAGACAACAGCAAAACAGTTATCACATGTACATAATGCTAGCGAAGTCATATCAGCTTTAAAACTATAGAACAGTTATTTGTACATAAGGTTAAATTAACATGTATTTACTTCTAACTTTTAGTGTAAGTACACGAGCTCACTTTAAGTCACTCATTACTCGAGACAATGGAAATGGAATGTTTAGTATAAAAAGAATGTTAGTTTGAACAGACTCGTTCTCGTGTGCGTTTGCACGGCAGAGCTTTCGAAAACAAATGAGTATAATCGGCAAGACCAGAGATACTTGTCTCGAAACAACACTATATTTATTCTGTAGGGAGTTCGAATGTTGTGAGGAAACATTTTCTTTGTTTTAATTTCCCATTTCTAGAACAAGGTGAACAGATTATATTGTAGAATCTTTATATCACCTTGTTATAACGGCGTAGCAACAAATTGGTGTACGATATGTTAAGTTAAACAGCGCCATGTTGGGTGCCAATTAATCTCAAAAAAAGGATATCGATTAAAGAGAGAAACTAAAAAATATGATTCGTAATTTAACTCAAAGAAATAGTAAAAGTTTTTTTTTTATACTTCAAAAATAAAATGTTGACAGGTATGTACTAGCAAGAATATAAAAGGAAAGACACAACGAGACAATGTTATAAGTTTCACATATTGGTGATGGAAGGAAATGTAAATTGTGGTGAAGTCAACATTTACTCCTCGAAAATTAACGTCAAAGTTTTTTTGCTAGTTATGTCACAGTCAAAATACTCTTCGAAGCTGAGATATGCTCCTGACATCGTTGGGGAGGTATGAGTGTTAGTTGCGTTACTTTCTCGAAGGCATGCCATCATTTGTACTTGTAGATCTATTGAGCGCAGTACGAGGTTGAATATAGCTAATGTTTCTATCGAAGGCCTCTACAATGAGACCTCTGTATGGTTCTACAAGAGACTAGACATAACCGAAATCAATTGTCATGCAAATCGGTCTTTCAACAGGTCCTTTATCAGATTTATACCTAATGTTATCTTAAATACAAGATAAAATCTCTTAGGACGACACACATTTCGCTATAAATGCAAATTCATGGAATTCAATATTAACCGTTAAGACGCGCTTGTATAGTGCACGTCTTATTATTATGCTACTAAGATCCCGATAACACCACACCCTAACGCGATTATATATTTTTATAGACAACTGCGCATTAGATATTTCACCAAACATAAGTTTATAAGGCGATATCAAGCAAAATGCTAAAAGTCAATCATATGAGACAGAGTTACAAAAAGGAAAACCTAGTTACTCTGTTTTATCTCGACATAATGAAGACAAAATAGTGTCCGTCAGGCCAGCAGCGCCATAATTTTTTTAATTTATCTCCGAAACTAATGTATCTTTGCAGTTGGCCCTTTTTCATCAGCGACAGTTAATTAAGGACTTGATAAGACAACATTTTATTTCTATATCCAAGATGTTTGCGCTGCTGTACTGACGGACACGACAAAATATATAATCAAGTAGCAAGTGTTCAGTCACAATGATCTATCTCGTGTGAAATCCAGTGTCGGAACAGAAACCGATGTTAAACTATATCATTAGGCCCATAACACTGTTATCCTCCACACAGTCAATCATAAATATGAACTTCTCGTGTCTAGTTCGCTAGCTCATCGACACAGCGACATACTAATATAACGTATGCTTTGGGTAACAATTAAAATCCTTAAAAACTAATTGCACATTTTAATAAAAACATGCACAAATTAAAACTTAAATTATGTAACGCTTCTAGAGCTCTATCAAAATATATTACGAGATTTCAAACAACACGCGTAAATAACTATCGACTTATTTAAATCCCCAGTACTTATTCCCTGTCATCGAGCCACCGCTCGTACACATTCGGTCGACGAAAACTGTGTAAAAATTAAAAATAAATATCTAGTGTGGCACTCGACAGTCGCGGCCGTAACGATCCAGCACCACGGTATAACTATTTACTAAATAGTGAGCAACCATTCAAAACTCGCTCTCCCACGGATACCGTCGGGATACTGTAAATACATCCAAAATATACATCGTCAGACAACACTCCGCGGAGCGACACCTCCATATTTAACTGTAACTGTGAGAGTGACCACCGATCATACTTCTCACAGCCTCTATATAATTTATACGGTTACGCACCCAATCGAATCACGTGATTCGAATGAAACTCGCAGCGCAGCGGATATACTATTTGTAAGAAAAAAAAATCCCGTCACGTGATCTAAAGAAACACTAGTCTCACGAGCCGCTTTATTAAATCTGTAAACCGTCGTATTTCATCAATGTTTTATTACATCGGAAATATTGATAAAGAGGAACGATTGATCGCAACACAGAAACAGCCCTGGGTTTCTGTAAAAGTGCAAACCCGAATTGGAATTCATTCAGGTATCCGAATTCACTTTAAAAAGCGGCATCCGCTCAATCTTGAATTGGTAATAACGTTTCGTGGCATAAATGAACTGAGTTTCGAAATTACATAAAAATAGAATATCTGAGATACGCAAAAATAAATTTTGTTTTGTATTTTTTATACAAAAAACGGACTCGGTAGAATTTCTTCATTAAATGACGTGAGATCGGGGAGTGAATTCGAATTCGAGTTCAGATTTCTACAGAATCGCCTTGCAGGTCGGAATGGTTACCATCTATGGAGCTGGTCTGTTGCAATCGTTGAATCGCATTTAATAGATACGAGCTCACGCAGAGGAGCAAATTAGATTGTGCTTCATAGGTCTTTCAATCAAACGCACATCGAATTGCGTATTTATTTATACAGACATACTCGTCGCTCGTAGGTTACTGCGAAACGCAAGCGTATTAGTTCGAGAATAACTATTATACGTGATGATTATACGGACATTAGTTCATAGCCCTGTGCTCGTCCGCCGGGTCATTCTAAGTCCCCCGTTCACATGACATTAACAGCAAAAAGCGTACAAAGTTTATACGTAAATACTATATAAAACCTATGCGCTACTAATGTAAGTATCCGTCAAAACGTATACTAAAAAAACCGTGCAAGATGATATCGTGTGAACGGGGGGGTAACGTGTTTCGGTGTTCTGTAATCTATCGTGGTGGATAGGTAACTAGTAGTTATCCGCATGGTGTGCGCGTGTGCGGGGGGGAGGTGGAGGGGGTGGGGGAGGGGCGCGCGTGTGACGTCACTTGCGGCCGCGCGCCACCAGCGCCTGCAGCGCGGCCAGCTGACTCAGCAAACTCGCGTTCTTCTGTTCCAACGATTCTACCCTCTTTCTGTAGTCAGTGTTTTCGGAAACTAATATCTCGACTTTTCTCTCCAACTGGTCCATGTATTCCTTTTTCTTGCGTCTGCTCTCTTGTGCCGATATCTATTGGAAAATTATGTATAATTGAGGTTATCTTTTACTGGACAAAATTGGGTTCGCAGTTAATTTCCGACGGAGATTTTACTAATCAAGTTTTATTAATATAACGAGAAATGATTAGCTATCTTGACTACTGAATCATACATAACTATGAATAAAACTACCTTATTTTTAATTTTCCTCCTGATTTTCTTCAGGGATTTCTCCTCGGCTTTAGTGAGGGGTAGACGCGTGGGCACGGGGTACCCTTCGGCCAGTAGTGTGCGTTTCTCTTCTTCTGTGAGGACCAAAGTACCTGTTGACCCTTTCTGCAATAGAACATAGAATCGAGGTTGAGGGAAGCTTCAGATAAAAATAAAGTTTAGAAATTATGTAGGGTTAATATTCCATCGACATCTCACTGGTTTCATCGATAACGACAAAACCAACTTCCCTTAGCTATAGAGAAAGAAATATCTTAAATGTCGCGAGAGATAGGAATTCAAAAGAAGTTATATGTGTGGGAGGATCCAAAGATGGTCATGGTCTTCCTTGGTGTTAACAACTGGTAGACTAACGGGAAAATGTCTCTTTCTGGGCGTTGGTAGCTCGGGGCCCGAAGTAGATTGCAAGTTTTACATATGGGGAGTCGTAGCGAAACTTAGTAACTGCAATACAGGTATAGCGGCACCATCTCGTGCCTATGCTAGATAACTCAAAGCTTCCGCTTTGCTGTCGAGGATCGTGGAAATGTTAGCGCTATTAGACAGATGTCGCCACATATGAAGTAAACTCACCGGTTGCGTGCTAATGAGCGGCGTGTTGATCGGTTGCCGCGAGTGGTGGGACACGTAGAGGTGCGCGCGCCGCGGGGGCGCCGCCGCGGGCGCGGGCGGGGCCTCGTGCGCGGGCGACAGCGCGCCCTCACTGTCCGATGACGATAGCGAGGACGGCGGCGTCGGTGGTAAATTGAACCCTATGCCGAACGAAATAAGGTGCGTTATAAAAAAATTGTCACCACTACTGAAAGAGAATATTTCTGTGTGTTGTTATTACGAGAATTATGATTGTTATATATGATAAATTTTGCATTCACAATGCTATAACAAAATTGATGAAATTACGCTCTGTAGTAGCAAAAAGGTACAAGTGTTTGAAAAATTCGTCAGTCCTGTTTGATCCTGGTAGAGTAGTCTCCCGGTTCGACTCTCAGAGTGCCAGGGACAAAGTGGATTTTTTAAGCATTTTTCATTAAGAATAGAATTATGATTCTATTTAAAATTATTTTAAAGTAGCCTTCCTCTGGACTATTGTAAAAACTATTATAAAAATTGTTTTATCAACAAAATATTCACAATATTATACAAAATTGATATTCAACTTTCACATGGTATTAATGTAAGCATCTATTTTTAATAAGATAATAATACCATAACAAAAATTGTAAGCCATTGATTATAACTGTAAATTTATTAAAGTTATAAACAATGGCTTTTATCCTTGATTTTGTTAGTACACCAAAGGGCATATAAGCTGGTCCCACAGTAAATCAGTGCCGCCATCGCATATACAGATAAAAGTGAGCAGACTTTTGAACTTTTTATACATTTTACAGAACGCCTTCAAATATAAATTTTTAAAGTTGAATAATTAACTTCGATTTGCAAAAACCTAACATAGAGAATATTCAAAGTATTTCTCAATTCGGAACAACAAGTTTCACCTTTAGTGTAAAGTGTTGTTTTAATTTGGTTTATGCATACTTTCAAATCAATGGAATTTCAGCTTATTACTGTTCACTTATTTTTTGCCTATCAATGGATTGTTTTTGCTATCGTAACTACAGACACAAGATTAAAACATTTGGAACTGTAGAGCAGAGTAGCGTAGGTGAGATGCGACAGACGATAAGATATACGTTAGTATCCATCTAATATATAATCCGTCGAGTATCGAAAAATACGAAACTCATATTACGCCAGATGTCTATGTACCTACCCCTACCCTACGTCCCATTCATAGCGGCATACAAATTAAATTGTGATATACAGGCTGTTTAAAATAAGAATAGTTCCACCCGAAAAGTGAGCAACTCCAAGGTATAGGTAAATCTTTAATTCCGCCAATCCCTGATAGCCAGTCTCACCTGAAGCGCTAGAACTGGTGACCTTAATGGATAGTTTGTTTGATGTAAGGGAATTGGCGAGTCTTGGCGCCGCGCTCAGCAGCAACTGTGGTACTCCAGCGGCGCCAACTTTCTGTAAGACCGCTTGTGGCATGTGGATTGTTCCCGTCTGAAACAAGTTTCGGTTATCATGAGTATTTTTCATGAAATTAACATTAAATATTAAAATTTTCTCTTTAAGTCTCCTCGACTATAAACGCTGGCGTTATGTTGCATTTCATGGATTTCCATGATACGACGTCGCATTGTAATTATGTATATTAACTCGAACTCCTCTGAGTGGTAAGTGTAAGTTTTACGCTAACGCGTTCACTGGTGAGCGTGTTAAGAATTTGTATGGAGATTTGTAGTTATAGGTAGTTACCGCTAGGGGTGCTGTACCGGATTCCATATTAAAATCGTATCGCGTAAAACTTACACTAAGCGCTCAGAAATGCTGGTATTAATTAATTATCGACGATATTATTGCCAGACGCTAAATGACAAAAATATTTAGGTATATATATTGCTAGTTGCTAGGCTATGTTTTACAGACCAATAATACAGGTAAATACATGTGTTATTATCACCTGTATTTGTTTCTTTTTTATAGAGCGTGTGGCTCCCTCTGTTTTATTTTGTAGTTGATATCATTATTATGTCCAAATATGTTAAACAAAATAATACGCTTTTAATTTGTTTCATTATTATTATGAAACCGTCGCGGTTACCATTCGTTTGGCAGTTTTATAGAAAACCAATACATACAAAACTATGAACTACTTTAAGACAACGGACCCAGATAATACAAAATATAAAATAAAATAAGAAGTTTTAATTTAATAAATGGAAAGTGGTTAGTGCAAAGAATAAAATAAAATTCAATGTAAATAGATGTAGACCATCCAGCACACGGTTTTTTTTTTCAAAAGGTTCATAATACATTTTTTACGATTTGAATATACTGCATAATAGTACTTAAACATTTAACGGCTTTTTGTAATAACCTGACGTACTCTGGACTGCACTACATATTAAAAGGACGAACCTAGCTTGAGCATCACCATGCCTATTTTCATTTATCAGCTATCACCATCATGTAAATTATTACTTACATGATGTTGATAGCTTATTCTCACCTAAATGCCGATACCAAGTAATATTAGAGGTCTTGTACATTTAAGCGGATCAGCAACAACACGAAATTGTTTAGAATTTTAATTAGAGCTCACTACTACCCGCGAGATGCAAGCTCCGACACCACGAGTCTTAAATTATTGCTATTGGTAAGCCGGCGACGATGCGCATGGTGGAATTTTTGGCGTCGGCAGGATGTAAGCATGCTTGAAGCGTGCGAGCTAACCTAATAACTTGAAGTTGATAGCTTTCTTAAGTTGCCGATTTTTTAAATAGGCATACGTAATATACATAGGTATTATATGACATACGATTTAATAGACAAATTTAAACGACATATTAATCGCTGGTTTGGCGTCGCGCCGTTTAATGTGCTATGACCTTAAACGTTACAATGATGGCGACCGGATTACCGGCGAAAGTTGAGAAGTGGGTGATGGCTAGTTAAACTCATGTGACCTTTATTTTTTTTTTCTTGATTGAAGATCGTGATTCAAATGATGTATTAAAGAAGACTAACACATAATTCAGCCACATACCTAATTAATTTCCTACTCTCGATATAGACGACTTAATTGAATTGAATTAAGTCGTCTATATCGAGAGAGTTAAGTAATAAGTTTGTGTAATAAACAAAAATTGAATTCTAAGAACTAATAGTTATCTGTTCAAGAAGGAGAACAAATGTACATTCGATTCAGTAATCAATATTAACCATCGAGGGATGTTAGGAAAGTATGCAAAATCACCGAGCCTTTTTTTTTTCATCGCAACGCGCCAAGTCTACATACAGCGAGAAATAAACCGTCCGAATTGCGTTGGGTAAATATTTTCATGAGTTTTAAACTCATGATTTAAACTCATGTTTCGCATTGAGATTATTTTATAACAAAAAAATATACGGAATTGTTGATAAAAAAAATAAATTAGGCACGGTATGTAATAAATGAATTTACTACATACAATATTATTTCACGGAAAAACAGGAAATATTGAATTATCGTACAATATTATTACCTGTTTTTGAAGTAGGAATAATGAGCAACTTCTTCCCTGTTTTTAGGCTAATAGTGACATAGTTCTCGGCTGTTACCTTGCGTAGTCTGCCATGGGGACTTTGGTTCTGCTTGGCAAGCTTTTGCAAGAAAATGTTTTTCGTGGCATTATACGGATAATCCATTATGTATTGTTTATCCTGCACGGGATACGGCGTGAAGATATAGATAAATCCTTACTGTGTGGTCGATGACGTAGTCGAGATGTGTGACAGGTGTGCCGGGCGTGGGGGAGGGTGGGCAGGATGAGGCTGGCGATTCTGGTTCTGACTTGGGTTCTGTCTTCACCTCCCGTGGGGGTGAATCACTGGAGCGCCGTCGACTGCTCCACGCACTCGCTGGCATGGCTGGGTAACATTCATCTTCCATGTCTGAAACGAAACAATGTAACATTTAAATATATATATCCCTATATTCGCAATAAAATATGTATTTTTCTTCTTAATTTTTTTTTTGCTGATAAAGTATTCATTATGCGAATTACCAATGAATAATTTATAGACAAGTTTATAGTCTAAGCTATATAGGTACAAAATGGGGCTGAATAATTTAATAATTATAATGTAAAATATACAAAATAATAAAATTCTATACAATGATAAAATAGGTCATTTTATATTTTATGTGCTTCATTAGAATTGGAATTATTTTAAGTATGACATTAGAATTACGTTTTGTGGATATATTATAATGAATTATATTAAGACCTTATTTCATTCTCTTGATAAGGTATATTTTGTGGATTACTTAAAGGTCAAATTTAGCAAACTGAATACAAACGCCCACGTTTTACCGCACATCATAACACAAATGCGTGGGTAGTTCGTAACGACATAACTTTAATCGATTAATATAACGTAACGCTTAATCGCTATTCTGAGCCAGGAAAAAAAGTTACGTCTAAAACTAATACCAGACTACTGAAGATTCATGAAACGATAAAAAAACAAGTTAAACAAAGTGGAAATTAATTAAAGATTCATAGTTATTTGTAGTCTGACGGGGGTTCTGCGTAGGTGAGTAAGTCAGTTTGATTAAAGAAAAAATTGTTCCTTAATTTGTAAGGCATTAAACAAATAAAAAAGTAATTGCGATCCGATGTCTAATTCACGAGTAATACGTGAACAAACATACAAACAATATAACCCACATAGACTGACATTAAAATTTACGCAAATCGAATAACAATATTACACACATATTATGGGTAAAATTAATAAACTATTTTATTTGAAATTAATTAAGAAATGTTCTTATCTGTAATCAAGGAGAATTTTATTTTGCCTTATCTGAATATATGGAAAAGCTTCTAAATAAGCAGTTGAAAAGTTGAGAGGACACAGATGAGTATACACTCATATCAGTTAAAATCATAAGTCTCCTTTTTGCATGAACCACAGTCCGGGTAATTAGTTACCAGATGAATACTAATAGTTTGATTATATGATTTACGATTTCCCTATCTTGATTAGTAGTCAGTTAAATGAGTATTACAGTATAATTATACTAGCTGCTTCCTATTGAAAGCATTACGTGTTTGGTGATAAACATGCGATTTATCTTGGATATTGTATAGTCGTATACTTTGTATAAGAGAATGACGAGAAAATTAATATACTCGTATTTACTATAGCTTTGTATCCAACTTCATTTGGAAGTTGATGGAAAGAAAAAGGGTACATTGTGTGAGCGGTAAATTATTAAAAATTCGTCTCTTTAAGTGGAAACGTTAATTTAAATCATAAATTTATTTATATTCATATTTAATTTAAATCAGAAACTTGAGATCTCGAATCTGGAATATATGTGGAAACAGGCATGTGTAAATTACGTCAAAATTTATTCTGTCTAGCAGTGCGATTGAATGTCGTCATAGTAGTGTGTGTACCTTTGCTCGAGGTGTTAATATATTCGTTTAAATTAATTCCGAATTGCAGCAGCCTCTCGCGTTTTATTGGAACTAATAAGCGAAACAGCATTTATTATGTATAACGAACGATTAACTTTTCAATATTTTTTCCACTATATTGGTTCAAACTGACATTTGTTGCGAAGTAGGTAATATTAATGCAAACGTGTTAATTAAGATATATAAGCACGCTAATTTCAAAGTTCTTGTATCAAATAACTTTTGTATACATAATGTAGTTTTCGTGCGACTTCGTCCGCGTAAATTATATATAAAGTGAAAGAATTTTAAATATTCAACAAAAAATATAAATTCAGTAGTTTCGGAGTCTATTCAGTGCATAAATACAAGCAATAAAACATTTCTTCTTTATTATATTAGTGTAGATTAATTGTATATTCAAAAGACATTAAAGCAAACACATAACAGTTACACCAAGTACCTACCGCAAAAGCAAAATGGGGAGATACCGTTCTTTCCTATAGTAGCCATACACATTATTGCGTCAAGGCAATCATTAAATTTAATCACACTCAACTTGAACTCGGTTTAATTTGCAACTTATTTTGGTGAAAGGTATCTTTGGGTGAATGTGCCGTGCCGGTGACGCTCAAATGTCAGTGCGCCTTATGTGAATAAAACGGCGACCGCACCTCAAATAACATATTTCTTTGATTGCCTTCCACAAAATTGAATTGGGCTTGACACTAGTCACTAACTACATGTAGTTGAGCAAGAAACCTGCAATACTTTAGAGCAATAAGTATCAGTTATTATTATAAGTTTGCATGCATTTTTGTATTCATTTAAGTTTAAATACTTCGACATCTGCAAGGGCCAACACAATTACTCAAATTATTTTTACTTTTGGCGCGACAAACATTGAATAAGGTTTTTTATAGTATATAATAAAAAGTTTTTTTTTTAATTAATTTAAGTTCTGTTGCTAAAGGAGGAAATATATTGTGTAAGAGTGCAGAACTTAGTTAATAGGATGTTTGTGAAGTAGACATTTGATTTGGGAAAAATACGGAAAAATACTCATGTTGTCTATGACTAGCCCCTGTTCACTGGAAGCATTTTTAGACCATAAATTTTTTTAAACACATTATTTTAGGTGACTGAGTATTGGTTCATATAAGATTATAGTAGGTATACAGCTCCACGGAAAATAAATAAACCTTGGCGTAAAATAATATTGGGTAAATGCCATCGACGGAATGAGGCTTCGGTCTTCATGTCATGCTGAATGACTTTTAATTGACCTTGAATTTTAGATAAAATTGCTCTTGACATTCTTTATAAGGGAGATAAAGTTAAGGCAGCAAAAGGTCTTATTTGTTATTATATTGTAAATTACAGGCATCGATACAAACAGTAAATAAATGTTTATCTACCAAGTATAAAATAACATTCATCTTAAAAGTTGATTTAATTGTTCTCTTTGTCGGTATTAAACTTTTGGCTACGTACTAACAACAGTTATACCATAGTACCTACATAACCTCTCAATGTGTTAAGAATTAAAAATTCAACAATTTGTATGACATGACGTACTGCTAATCGTCAATTTCATAGTATAAAATGTATAAATTATACACCGTACACACATATAACAAAATTTTAAGATTTTGTTCATATATCAATCGTAAAATTGCCCCTTTTCAGTTCTTAAATTACCTAAATAATTAAGTTGTAGTATTATAGCCTATGTCAACCTGCGTATAATGTAACTATCAATAGGTGAAAGAATTTTCCTGATTGGATCAGTATATCCGTAGATTACCGCTACAAAGCTAGAAATTTTACCTCTTTATAATATTAGTATAGATTTAGTTTCACTCACAGACATATTTATTTACATATGTCTGTGGATGCCCTAATATATAAGCCTTCTTGCATTCAATAAACAAAACAAATAGTATGTAAAAAGCAGAGTCGAACGCATAATAGATGTAGGTGTAAGCGTTATAAATTATCCAACATAATTATTACTGTATTCCATCGAAATGGTTACCAAAATAAGAAGCTAGGTTTCGAAAGACAAATAAGGTTTATAAAAATATCAAAAAGAGCTGTTATTTATTTCTCCATCCATTTTATTCACACAAGAAATGGTTAGTAGTTTGATAAAATAACATCAAAAGAAAACGAATTGCTTTCTTTTACAAAAGCTAATTAAAAACTAATGTTTTTTTTTCATTACTTATAATTGTAATAAACGAGTAGAATTTAGTGGTGAAGATAATGTCGTGGGAAATGGTGTCAGTTACATAATAATATAATACAAGAAAAGTAGGTAACTGTAAGTTGTACCTGTAATTAAAACGGGATTTCCCCATTTCAGTTTCCCGAGAAAAAAGAGAGGCAATATTGTCCCGTTTTAATTTAATTTTAAAACAAAAGAATCGACCTCACGTAGCAATATCGGTTGTTTCCTCTAAAACAAATTAACTTGATTTTTTTAGCCGTTCTTTATTTTATATATCACTAGCTAAATCGGGCTTCACTGGCTTGTCCGAGCTTAATTTTCTTTAAACAGTTTAAAAATATATACATAAATAAAATATATGTGGTGTTATGTAAAAAATTATCGTGTACAATTATAAAATGTGTCAGTTTCAATAAAATGTAAATAGTCACTTTAATTGTTTTGATAAATCTTATAATATAGCTCAGAGATGTGTTAGATCCGTTTTCATCATAAATAATAAAATTAACAAAGAGGCACGATTATACATTGTCATTATCAGATGTTGCGTGCAGTCTTGTATTTATTAGTGCATACTTAAGTTAGGAATTATCTGAACGTGCTGTATGTAGTGTCAATTTTATATGCAACTCGGAATGCTTCTTCAAATTTCAAATATTTTGTTTTTTTTTTATCACACAGCCAACAGTACGTTAATTCCTCGTTTACATGTAATAAACATAGGCCGAAAACTTACAAATAAATGTGTTAATATAATGAGAAAACAACCTGTAATATCAATTCATCATAACATATTTTTTATATTTACAAAAAATATTTGAAATGAATACACTTCGTGTTTATTATGATAAAAACATCGTGTTGACTTTAACTTTAAGTTTGTTTTATCAACTTTACAATGGCGTCGAATCACCTGTGAATATACTGTTAAATAGGCGGAATTCGTTCCATACTATAACAATTTAATTAGAATTAATATACACATTACTCATATGATTTAATAGTATTATACATGCGTGTTACGCAACACCACAGTAGATAAATTATTTTTGGTGGAAAGGATGTCCCATCTGAGCATGGAATTAAGTTTCATGTTGTATGATGAAGCCCTCAATTTTCAAGGTTTTAAGGTTTTAAATAAACGATCGCAAAATATTATCTCTAGTCAGCTGGATTTTTGAGAAAATGGTTAACGAATTTCATTAAACTATGTTATTTTTTCACATACAAACTGAACTTATAGTTATTTTACTTATTTTCTTAAAATAATGTTATTATTTTTTAGCAAAAATAAGTTATAAATGAATTAGTCAGTTTCCATTGCCCGCAAAATAATTGACATCTATTGAATAATTTTCAAAAATTTGCAAGCAAATTCAAGAATATTAAAAGTACCTCTACACATTTTTAATAAACTTATTATATGCAAAGAAATATCAGACACAGGTGTAAGACATTAGGAACTTATGTATTTCCATTAGTTAAAAAAAAAAACAGAAAGGGCAAGTACTTGTTATCACAGTATAAATTAACGGGGAATTTCAAATATATTATTTATATCTCCTTAAATACTTGAAAAATATATATACCTTTATGATTTTGGTATGATTATATTAGTTTATTGAAGGGAAAAGTAATATTAGATACCTATATCTTTCATGCCACTTAAGCGTCAGTAGCGAAAATATGAAATTTGATCTAAGTAGAAAACCTACTTCAGTTGATATTCGCTTACTTATTCGTAAATATTATTTACTTTGTACACGTGGATACACACGAGTAATATCGTGTTGTTTTAACCGACTTCAAAACCGAAAAGGAGGAAGAGGTTATATGTTCGACGGCGACTATCTTTTACCTTTTTTATTGTGTCTAGTATTTACTTAAGCATTTCGAATTTCCAAGAAATTCTTCGGATTAATTAAATAATTTATATTAATAATTTATATAGAAATCTGCTAACCATTTCGGTTTATGATTCCGGAGGTTAAGAAACGTTCTTAAAGGCCAATTATGGGATTGGCGTCCTTTTTTACCTCAAAAAGGAGGAGTTAACAATTCGATTCAATGTTTTTGTATGTATGTTTCACGATTTCTTCATTAATATATTGATGATTATTTTTAATATTATGAACTAGCTTTTCGCCAGCGGCTTCGCTCGCGTGGTCTTGTATTATACATAAAAATCTTCCTTTTGAATCACCCTATCTATGAAAGAAAACCGCATCTAAAAATCCGTTGCGTAGTTATAAAGATTTAAGCATACATATGGATATAGGGTCAGAGAAAGCGACTTTGTTTTATACCATGTAGTGATGTACCTCTGGGCTCAACCATAATCGCATGACAGTCATAATTCGGTTACTGTATGATATCATCCTTAGAGGCGTAGTTATTTTAAATATTTACCTTCATTTCACAAAACAACGTTTTATTTATTAACATACAATATAGATTTTGGTATTACAATATCAGTGTGAGTAACTAACGTACGTTTAATATCTTTTATTAATAATTCGTTTTAATACTCTTTTAACAATGGATTAGTCATTGGACGATGAAACTGCATATCGTATGAAAGAAGGCAACGACATTGCAATACCGACTTTGTGACAAACGTTTCCTTTTATTATTACACATTTATTTTGAATAATATGCATTCACTGCTTAAGCAGAACGTGATCTTAAAAGTTTGAAAGAAAGCAGAGTTTTGCACGTACATAATCGTGAAATAAGATTATACATGATTATAATTAAATTATGTAGTTAGAGAGTGAAGGCTGAGTGTGAAGATAAAAAAAAACAAACGAAATCAACGCATTAGATAGAGCAAGCCATTATACTCGGATCAAATATAGATCATCGGTTACGAATCTAAGATCAAAAATCACTATAAAAATAGTATTAATATGAGAAGACATTTAAATAATGGCGAATTTTAAGCGTAACTGTGTTAACTCTTCCTATTAAAATAATACGCCAATAGGTCATCATTAGCCTTTTACGTCCCCACTGTAGGGGCTCAGGCCTTCCTTACGAATGGTTAAAGAAGATGGGCCATACTCGACGCTAGCCCAATACGGATTAGAGAGTCTTGATTGGAGAGATTGGTAACGACTGCAAATGCAGTCGGGATCGACGGCTTAACGTGCCTTCCGAAGCACGGAGTACCTTGAGATAATATTTTTTTGGTTACCCATCCCGTAACCGACCCTTGCGAAAGTTGCTTAACAAAAACGATTGCAGGCCGTAGCGCTTATCCACTGCGCCAACGAGCTACTCGATAGGTACTTTGCACCAATCAAAGACTCATATTATCGTTTGCTACATTTTGTTCTACAAGCGTACGTATTCTATCTTCTTAAGGTCTACCAATAACTGTATATACCACACATAGGTACATTGCAAATAAACTTTAAATTTTCTTGATTAGAGCTTTTGATTATCATATAAAAAAATCTAAAGACTCGTGGTCACCGCGTGATCCTTCTGGGAGCCTACTCTAATTCACCGAAAAACGAAATTTCGTTCGAAACTTCGGACGTTTCCTACCATATTCCCGAATTTTTGGACTATGTCCAAAGTCGCGATAGAAAAGGAAATATCCTGTTAAGGAGAAGTTTAACATAATAAACAAAATTACTACATTAATCAGTCGCTCGCGAAGCCTGCGAGATATTTCTAGAAAAGAGGTTGTTTTTTAAAGAGCCCCAATATTTAATTCTACATATTTGGTAACCCTAATGCAATGACATTTCCGAGAATTAAAAACGAAATAATGCATTATATTAATGCAGTACGCATTAATATAATGCATGTTGTACCAAATATGTTTAAAATACTCAACTGTAAGTTTCTTCTTTCTCGAAATATTATTTGATAAAGCGATAACGTAAATGTATCCGATGTGGAATACAGATAAAATATATCCGAATGTAGTATTCTTCAGATATGCCTATTTTAAATACCAACCATCAACTTTGGTGTGGTGTGGCGAGGAGGGCGCGGACTCAACGTCTGAGTGGAGGCTGTACGAGTGTTCTGTCTTGATGGGCGCTGCGCCCAGGGCTGCGTCTGTCATCAGCCGGTCGTGTAGCACCACACCAGACTTTGAGTCGCGTATCAACCAGTCGCTCATTTCTGAGTCTTCGTCCAGTACCTCTTGCATGTCCTGGAAAAGAAATGGCAAATTAAAAATAACAAAAAATTGCGTCACAGGCCATATGGATAGAAATAATATAGGAAAAGCAGACCTCGATCAGTCCACGACGGATTGGTTACCCATCCCATGAGAGCTGGGAATATTGCTTAACCTCCGCAATGACGAATATACCAAGAATAAATTAATATCTTATAGTATTCTATCTGAATACTCAAAGAAATTCAGAGGGGCAGATTGTAAATTAGTAAGTAAAAATAAAAATCTTATACATTAATATCTTTATTTTAAACAGATTTTTTTAATTTTAAGTTGGAGCTGTCTCGGTAAGAATCTGCATTTGAATGCGAAGAGATCTGCCTGCATGAATATAAGCGCCTGTTCAAAAAGTTTTAAAAAGTTACCTGCCTCTGTAGATTTTAAGAATTATTTTTACAATTAGCTTTTGAAGTTTCTTAGAAATATAATTTAGTTTTCCATTTTTCAATAATAGCTTATAATGTATGTTTCGTAGCATTATTAATCAGAAGTAATTCTCTTATTAAGTTTCGACGGAGTATTTGTTGTTATTCTTCTCTCGAAGGCTGTTATTCTTATTTATTGATATCGCAGAGTCATGAGTTTGCAATTTGTTTACTCACACCTATAGGTATTATCACAAACACAACTACAGGCGATTGACGACGGGGCAACGAACTTGTGTTACGCCATTAAGCACGCAGATAAAAAAATATACCATGTTATTCCTATATTTAATATGTGTTGGCTTGCTCAACGTTTGCGATTGTGATAAAAAGGATATTCTCAAAAATAAAACAGATACATTTTGCAATTTTAGTGTAAATATAGAATTAATATAGAACAATACTATATATACTACCCAGATTTCATATATGTACCTATCAAGCTGAAGTATTTCGGTAGGTTCAAAATTAATGACTATTATTCTTATATTATTGATAGCTCAGATAGATAAGGAAAACATAAATAAAATAGATAGGTTTAGGAGCAGGTGCAGCGACAACCTTCTGCTTTGAACTTCTACAGGTCAAAAACAATTCAAATATTTTAAGGCACATGAAAAAAGTGCACACAATATCAATGATTCAACATTGAGAATATAGAAAAGTATTTTGACAACATTGATCAAATCTCTAATCTTAGTCACGCCCTTGAAAGAGTCATCTTTAATTTGTATGTTTACGTATTATCAAAAAAACAATACGTAAACATACAATAGAACGGTTGAAAATATTTCATTTCAATGCGAAATTACTAGAAGTCTTCCTATAACAATATGAGAAGGCAACTAGTATATATGTATTAATAAGGAAACGGTTGTTAAGAGACGCTATCGAATGAGGAAAACATCACGCTATTACAAAGCAAATGGAATGACAAACTCGAAGTTGACGTAATTGTTCACCCAAGAGTAGAATAAATTATACGGGGTCATTATCACCGAATGTTTATTTGCAACTCCATGGCTATTGGTTATCGTGGCCCTCACCTTGGCCGCGAGAGACGCAAATAGGCGCTCGCGAAAACTTCTACGTTGATGCCATATTATATACCTAGCTGATGCGCAGGAGCGAGTGAATGAACGGCCGTGGCAGCCGAACTCGGTCGCCGACCCTCACGGACGCCCGATGATCATGCCGCTTTGTAAGCTCTATTAAAACAACTAACTATAGCTTTTTGTGGCCCAAAACATTACTATTTGATACAGTTGGTAGTTTAAAATAATTTTTACTATGCACTTAAATGTAAATAGTTGTTACAACAACTCTATTTTTTGCTCATAAAACTGGATAAAACTACATTGAATATCTAATCAATGACCACTTAAGATTAAAACAGATCTCAAGTTGACATACTGAAAAATACTTCGATGTTACATTAAATATCTTTACATTACATAACTATAATAAGTTAATATAATTTAGCCACACCGATAAAGATGAAAAGAAAGAATGTTCGTAAAATAATTAGGGGTCGACGCTTATCTATGGAAGATGAGATCGCGGAATCTCAGACAGAACTGGAAATGTTATGATATTAATGACACATATCTTTCATGAGACGCTTTGTATTTGTCAAATTTGTACCGGCCTATTTTACCAAATTTATGAATTTTAGAATTATTCAACTACATTCTAATACAAAAACAAAATTTGACACTATAGTCTAAACTGTGGGGTATTGACCTTATCATTTTGTAGATGCTGGGACATTGTGGGTAATACCAATTGCCGCCATGTACGTGATGGTGGTTTTAATTTCATTCGAAAAGATCGATGTACGAGCGACGTCACATCAATCGGTGTCATCAATCTCAAGGGCGTAGAATCTGATTTAACATTTCCATTTTAAGTTTTTTTGTACGCGACATATTTTAGTATTGTTATGACAACAGTTCTTATAAAAGTTTTTGATACTTTTCAAACAATTCCATATACATTCTCTTTTTGTTGTACGTTAAGATTACTCACACACTCATCGTATTTTAAACTTTGGTTAACTTCTAGTATACCTATTAACGATTGACCTAGAAATATAAATCATTGCGCATTCGTTAGTGCGTTCGATTTACGTTGCCAAAGTTTAAGAAACTTTCTCAATGACCGGTCATAGGATGGGTGACCAAAAACTTATTATCTCGAGCTCTTCCGTGCTTCGGAAGGCACGTTAAGCTGCACTTGACATCCGGTAACGCCCACCAATTAGCACTGGATCCCATGGTGGGTTAAAGCTCTTTTTCCCTATACAATCCCATTCATAGGAAAAGCACAGCTACAGACTCCAGCAGCGGGACGTTAATATATGATGATATTTTTCCACTCTTATTGCACATAGGATAAGGAACAGGATTACATTTAATGTCAATTGACGTTTTAATATGTGAACTCGGTAAAGCTAAAAGGAAATTACTTATTAAATTTAATAATTTTATTACTCGATTAACTGAAACTTTTACTATATTTCGATTAGTTTTCTCGTATTTATAATTAAACAGGAATTGTCATTATTATACTAATTAGCATATCAACAATTGTTATTGATATCATAAAAGATTTTATGGGCTGGCGGTAATACCCTTGTTAAAGCCTCGACTATGTATTTTATTCATAGTCGAGGCTAATATGAACAAAATAAACGTTTAGGTAAAACTAAAATAGGTTGTAATTAAAAATAAGTTTATACGGCTAAAGTTTTAACCCTGATTGATACGTCGGGCTGACAAATCAACTTCCACAACTTTTTATAATATTTTAACTTTGTATACAGACTAAAAAAGTGTTTAAAATGCAATGGACGTACATAAAAATATTTAAGCGAAGACAACGACTACAATTATTCAATTTGCTATAATATTCGAAAGAGCACTGTTATCTCTGTTATATTATAGCATGTGTCACCCACGTATGACGTAGGTGAAGGAATGTTTAAAAGAAGTCCAGTAGTTGCATGATGCAAATAAATAAACAACCAAATGTTTACTCTTTATAATATTTGCATAGATTTATTCAGAGTAGATATGTAAGAAATTAAAAGTCAAAGTCAAAATAATATTTTTCAAATAGAAGTACTTTTGAATCGTTCAACATTTTTATCCCTACCACTCGTTTAGAACGTCTTTTAGCTGATAAGAAGAACGAGCAAGAAACTCATCAGCTCTAATAGGAGTAATGACATTCACAAAAACCATGTCATTGCCAGATCAATACATTATAAATAGAGAGAAAAAAACTTTGGTCTGATAATGTTAACATAATAATTGAATAATAATGGAAACAAGATAATTTTTGATATAATGAGTTTATAAGAAATCACCTATCTAGTTGCTGGACCATCTTAAGTCCAAGCAATCTTATTTGTCATATAATCGGATACTTTATAATAAGCTTTTTGAAATGTTTGGTTGCATGATATGAAATATAGAAATACCCTCGAATGCTGAATTGTTAGTAAATATTATGTAACGTGACGTCATTGACATTGTTTGTACACGTGGCGGGGCTTGCGACCGCTTTCCAAAATTTTCTGTCAGTCTGAATTTAGAAAATTTTTTTTCAATCTTAATTTTCATAAATTTCAAATATAATATGAAATGTCATACAACTATTTGTGGACTTAACTAATGGGAGGAATATTTATGAGCGTATGCTTATTTGTACAAAAAAAACCTGAGTAAGTACATTTTTTTCTAGCATTAACCAGAAAGTTCTTTCGTCATAAACAACAAGAGATTCAGGGTTCGGGCCAATATAAAAAGACAACTGTACAATCTTAATTTACCCAGTTAATTAATTAACCGACGCATTATGTTTTTAATAAAAAAAACTCTTGTTTTTTCTGAATTCTCTCATTCGGTATATGTTATATAAATTTAATAGACAATTATGTCATTAAATTATAGCCTACTATCTATCGCCAGTGCCTAAGGAAATATTCAGTGGAATAAAAATTATCCTATTATCTAAGTCAGTTAATACCCTATCTGTATACCAAAGTTTATCAAAATAATTTCAGTAGTTTCAGCATGATTGACGGACTAACACACAAACAGCCAAACAAAGAAACTTTCACATTTATAATATTAAATAGGATTAATAGGATGTAACCCGCGTATGATAATTTCCGTAGTTGTTAGAATTTTTAAAATCGTTAAAGAGCCTTTGCGATCTAAACAAACAATCAATAAAATCTTTATATTATTTTATTTTCTAATAAGTTCTATGATGTACCTATAAACAATACAATTTTAAGGAGAATGAGGAAGTATTTAAAAAAATACATTAGATCCCAAAATCAAACTAGATGTCGCTGCTTTTTTGATTTCTCCATGACAATTTTCCGGTTTTATTTCAAGTACGAGTATGAAAGCGTATTAGTTTTCAAAACTCAATAAACAACTGATATTCTGTTTGTATTTTTTGGTATTTATATTGATATCTAAGTTTCGAACTTTACAAATTTCATTTTTTTAATATGTAAGTTAAAAGGAACGGAAATAACTACCTGTGATCCATTCGTTTCCTGCAAAAATCATCTTTTACTAGAGTCGCCATCAAGTGAAGGTGCTTTCTTTTTATTTTTAAATACTTCCTTATTTATTGGTTGATATGTGAATTTCTCTGACCCTAACTTAATGGACTGAACTTAGTAGAGTGCCTTAATATTTACGTAACGAAATAAAGTTGGAATCTACTTTCGCCGGTGCAACCGCTAAAGGTGCATTATCGCCGCGCTTCAATAAGGAAATCTAAATTAGTAATTTTGAAATTACGTTGTCAATGGCAGATATTATTAAAATAAATAAAGATTATTTAGATAGGTACATTTCACAATATAACTTAAATAATAAAATAGAACATGATAAAATGTACAGTAAATGTTTGTGAATTTATTTACTACTTACCAATTGGGTTATAAATGAAAAAAGTTTCCAGTTTAATACTATTTAAATGTAACATCAATATTATGCAAATGGACGCGGCATTAACGCGGCGATTACATGTGGTCCAGATTTAAAATGGCGGCCGAAGTTTTACAATCTCGCACTGTTCAGTAGCCATGACATTTGAATCGGATACTTTTTAATTGTCAGTAATAATGTCGATAGATTGATTGTCTATTCCCCAAGGGCTGCTAACCATAGACTATTAACTTTAAACGCCATCTTTGTTATACAGCTTTCATTATTCATAAAAAAAATGTTAGGTTTGATTTAACTTAATAAAAAAAAGGTGTGATCTTTCTTAACTTTATTTTTAATTTGGATAAGGGACAACTGTACCATACACGTGTAATGTAGCATGACAAACTCGAGAAATGCTTTGTCTACACCAAATGTCACTTTTCTCGGCTTGAGATCAACATGTTGTGTTATGTAGACAACATTGTCTTGAATTTGTCATGGTATGCGTGTTAGTATATCTTATAATTTGAAAAAAGAATCCGGACAACTAAAGCAAATATACGATGATAGGTCAACAATACGCCATGAGAGCAAACTATATCATTATAAAAGAATTTACACATATGATGAAGAAAAATCTTTCGTCAACCCGAAACCTAACTTAGCTAATGAAACCATACAGTTCAAGCAGATATTTTTTTAGTTAATAACAATTATACATATATTTTAGGTTTATTTAGATTTAATGGTAAATTGCATTTTTTTCTTTGCATTTAAAGTATTTAGTATTTCAAACTATCAACTTAATAAACGACTTTTTAAAAACCTTAAAATATCTATGCCATAATAAGAGCATTAAAACCAAAATTGTTATTCGTTTTGCCTTTTTGTTACTTTGAGCGGTCTTATTATAATATATATCAAGGTTTCTCTATCGAATATTTTGTGACAGTTGGCCACATATGACAAATCGAACCTGTTACATATAATAAGATTTTACATAAACGGCAGTAGAACTTTTTAACGGCGGCAACCCTATTATATTCTATGACCTATTGATTATAAACGATTGAACAACCATTATTCATCCAAATATAAAGGTTGTGATAACGGGTTCTGTGTTGTCGACAACTCGAACACTTTTTAATACTCTTTTTTATTAATATATATGAGAGAGATGTTTTACGAATTATCACGTTAGAAAAAATGGACGTACACTTCTATTGTTTCCCAAAGTGATTAGTGATTTCTGACATGATCACAGGATCACAGCGTTTGAACAAGGAAGATAAATCCCGTCGATAATTTATTACTCGAATGGAAGTATACGAATGACGTGTGGATGAACATTGCCATGTGGAAAGAATTCCCGATAAAATGATGACAAAACTAAGCTCAAAATACAACGCGCAAGTTGAAGACTGAAGAAACCCCGAAAGACGATTTCAGGAACGAATGTGTGCTATCCGAAGATATTATCATAACAGTAGAAGCTGGAAAACCTTTAGGAAAGACATGTGAAGCATTAGATTTATACTAGAATTCCTATATCCTTATTTATATAAATAAAGCTATGGTTCCAAAGATATACTGATGTTATAACTTCACCATCGTGATTTTTTTCTCGCAGACGTCTGAGGACTCAAAACCCCTTCGTTTACACGTGTAAACGAAGGGGTTTTGAGTCCGTTAAGCACTTTACATCTTGAGTTTGAATTAAAAAACAGTCATTAAAAGCGAGATTATTTCAAGAGATTGAAACAGCACGATATGTTATATGATAAGACAAAAAACTCAAATAAACGCTGGAGCACAGTATAAGAATGACACAGTATAGAAACTAAGCCTATTTGATAAAATAAATACCTACGCTCCATTGAAACCATAGGGTTGTCGTTTTGAATGTTTCTTTTACAAAATAAAAAAGGAGTTCTGACATTATCAATCAATAGAATTGTAATAACTAATTAACAAACAAACAATTTACATACACATTTGTTCAGACGGTGATATCTACTTATATTATTCTATTATCACCACATGATATAGAAATAACATATGCGAAAACTGGGCGGTTAAAATATATTTCCAGATCATACAAAAATCTTATTTTTTATTTCATATAAGCCTACTCCTTTCCTTAATCTTTCCTTCATTTTTTAAATAAAAACGATCGCGGAACGTATAACGTAACCCCTCATCTCGACGCGCTACGCGTTACTGAGCGTCCTGTTAGGTCCACTTAGGCGGCTCGTCGGTGAGCGTGTTTATGTGTGCGTGCGATTTCGAACGCTTGTAGGCAGTTTCACCACTGTATACTTATATTTACACTGTGGCTGGAGTGCGGAAGACAAGTGCTTTTGGTTTTAGCAGAGCGATTTTTGGCTCCCTTTTCAGCTATTTCTTCAGGTATGCTCATTATGGTTACATTGTTATATTACTGTACTTTAGATTAACTAAGTTAAACAAGAGAAGAAGTGGAAGTTGTTTAAAATCACAAACAGTATAACTGAAGAATATAAATTAAAGATATTCTGAATTAAGTACTAATTTGGTTTTAACGCTACGTTCGACGCTGTATTTTTAACACAATTAGCGGTGCAGAAATAACGGAAGGGAAATACGGAGGGCAACATCTAAATGGTGTAGTTTTGAGACGAAGTTAACATATGACAATAGTTATGAGGCGAAGTTATCGCCCGCTATTTTATGGATGGGCATAAATAGCATAGTGTTATATTTTCGGCCAGCTTTACGAATTGTTTTGTTACTTGCATTCAAAGACGTTAACTATATACCATTGTGAGTGTAGCTGTCACACTGCAATATATTTATCGAAAATAATCCTTGAAAAAAAGCAGAAGTCTTTGGCGGCTTAGTTATTATTTCCGCATGGTGTATAGTGTACCAATAAAATTGTCTCAAAAAATGCACCGCTCTCACGTATGTGTCATGCGTATTATAATTTATGTTCTTTGGGAGATGTATTTGATGAATTCACTTGTAGTTTACATTCTTTCAAAGTTTCACTATTGTGTGATAGTATTTAATTTAATATGATAGTATTATGTTATTTAAAATGTTCATGTTGTACTTTGAAAACATTCATTTAAATCTAAGTAGGTACTGAAATAATTCCTTTGCTTTTTTTTTGTATAAATGCTGTGTACAATTATTACTGGAATATAGATTTATAAAGTAACCGTTAGATGTCAAGTATAATGTACAATTTATATTCTGTTACTGTACCTCAAACAATAAAAATAAAAAATCAAGTATACCTAAGATAGTTATATATTACGGGTGTAGATAGTAAACGAAAATTAATACATTTTTTCTGCCAGTATAATATAATATACTATTATCCATAATCATACTTTTATGCTTATTATATTTATAATATTGGTGAAACTTACTATGAAAACAAATACTTTATCAGCTTTGCTGAATAAAATCTGCGTCGATATAGTAATGCCGATCACAGCGCTGTTACAGCTTAGAGGTTCCATCGATTTGAATCTACTTCAAAAAGTAATAAAGGTTTTATTTGCTTTAGCTCTGTGGTTTGATAGCAAAGCTGATGTGTGCTCCAGTATTATTATTGGCTTCTTACCCTAAATAATATTATTTAAGCACTCGACATCTTTTTATACCCCACTAGCTTGGTGCCAGCGGTTTCACCTTCGTGGTCCTGTATTATTCCTACATATAAACTTTCCTCGACACTGTATGTTTATAAAAATCGCAATAATCCGTTATTGTGAAGTTTAAAACATCTCCGCGTACAAACAGTGAGCTACTTTGCTTATTGAATTGCTAAGACTATATAATACTATCCTGATAATGTCCTCAATGTCTAGTATATGTCTTTAATATTGCCTAATTGTGTTGGACTGATGGACAAACAATGAGGATCCGGTTCGATTAGCAACACAAGCGTACATTTGCATATGATGCAACCGACCGGTCCCGATTTGATTATTGTAACGACATTAATTATTGCATAATAAACGTTCCTTGGCAAATTTGCTCTTGATCCGTGGCGACCGATTTGTTTATCTCTAATTCCAGTTTTGTAACTTAAAAACTGATAAAAAACGAATAAGAACACAGCATAGCGAAACGCAAGAAATTATTTATTTTGTTGTTTCCACAGATTAATTAAGCATATTTTAACAAAAAAAAATACAATCATAGTCCTAAATTTTATATGTTATGGATGGGCTTAAAGAGCATGGTGCGAAGAAAGCAATTATAATATAGGCATATAAACACATTATTACTTATGAAGGCGGTTAATATCAAGAACTATAAAACGAAAGCACTACAAAGCTTACAAGCCCCACTGGTATTCATGAAAATTATATATTAACCGGTTTTAAGTCAAAAAACAAGCTTTGTTGCATATTAGCACCTATCGAGGTGTGTAGTCGATTGGTCCAAATTAAAACAAGTTGTTTCTCGTAACATAATTCATAACAGCCAATTTCTATGCCATACATATAAATCATATAGTTTATTAAAACAATGCTCCAAGTTTAATATAGTAAGTTCTAAGAGCATGGGAATTAATTCATTGCTGATACTTTTCGGCTGTGACTTCGACACTCGGGCGTCGGCGACAGTCGGAGCGAGAAGCGTTCCGCGGAGACAATGAATCTTGTCGCAGCATAATGTCCAAATATCAAATAAAAGTTCTACAGAAATATTTATCCATGTATTCTTTGTGTCGACGGATGTCTTGGGAACAATGACAACGTGCGAACTTCAAAAAAGTTTACATCAATAGTTACCGCCTTCTTTCTGTATCTCAGTATATAACAGACTCATTAGCTTTTCTTCATTTTAGTTTTACGAAAGAACATATTTATTTCAGTTTTTAGGTAGAAACTGAAATTTCAAGCATTAGTTTTTAATTTATTTTTCAGGTATACAAAAATAACTAGTAAGATAAACCTAACAAAATTTTCTGTCCGAAGTCACACATTTACTGAAATAATTTATTTTTTAATTTACGAGTATGAAGTAATCCTATTAATATTATAAACGTGAAAGTTTCTTTGTTTGGATGTTTAGATGTTTGGATGTTTGTACGTCAATCATACCGAAACTACTGAACGGATTTTGATGAAATTTGGTATACAGATAGGGTGTTAGCTGACTTAGATAATAGGATACTTTTTATCCCACTAAACATTTCCCAAGGGTCCACGCGGGCGAAGCCGCTGGCGAAAGCTAGTAATTAATATAACATATTAAAATTTATTATTAAATTAAAGATAGACACGAAAAAAGGAAGAGGAAGAAAAAAGAGCAACTGACTTGACAATATCAAGATATGTATGTTCAACATAATTATGGTAACCTGCTGTGCAGTACTAAAATTAGTGACAAGAATAGCAATAAGATAGAATGGTTTTTGCACAGATGAGCAACGACGCCCGTTAGAATATTGCATACGAGGAAGTTACTGTAGTAAAACCCAAATAGTATCCGCTTCTTCAGAAACGGTTCTATATATGTATCGCTATCCGCTTCCGCTATCACCCATCGAGTAGCTTTAAGGTCTCTCAACTGTGGCAGAGTGTACTAGTTACCGTTACACCTCCGTACCTTATCAAAACAATTTATCATCATCTCATTCATCGTGAGTTCGTGTGAGAGCTAGAAACCGAGAACAATCGACATTCAATGCAACCGTCCTCTTCTAACACCAATATTTTGAAAAAGAGAAGCAACTTTATTAATATAAAAAAACATCGATCAATTAACGATAATCAAAGAAACTTTTATCAAATTAGATCATGCTGATGTAATAAATTTTGAATTGTTTATATTTTGTGACATTATTTAGTGATCGATTGAACTGAACGATTGATAAAGATGTTGAATAAAATGTCAATTTTATTTTTTTTGTATGAGGCACGCACGATATGTCATACATTAGTCATACAATATTTCAAGAATTTGCCATTTGTAGTAAATATTGAGACATATCATGTCTTATTCAGTTCCTAGATTAAAAACAACATTTTAGAGCAAATTAAAGCTCGTACAACTATTTTGTAACGTCGACTTCGCTTTACAAAAAACCCGGTCTAAAAAGCTGAATAAATATATTACATTTCGCTTTGTGATAAATATTGTATCAGAGCCGGTTTGGAACCTAGAGAAAACGTTTATTATAGAAAAACAGCGTAATAAGTATCAAAACTTTGAAAAAAACTTTAATTATTTACATTTTTTATGGGATTTTTATTTTTTCATTATGTTGAATCAGAAATTTCATTCTGACTGCCTTCTCAATTTCACTTAGAAAGGCGGGAATTGTATTTCACACATTTCTCGATATGCGAGACGGGACTAATATAAGCAGATCCGAACCTCGCGTACTAGTGAATATAATTTCAACTTTAGCCCCAGATATGGAGCTTTACATTATATATTTATTTTATTTCATGACTTTCATTTGTTAGCAAATAGAAAATAAAAGAGAAGATTCAGTTTTATGTAACTATTTTAAGTTAATTTTAAGAGTAGTTAATTTTTTAGGTTAAAGGAATTGGTGATGTATAGTTTTACAGTTTTACATTTAAAGCGATGATGAAATTTCAGAGCTTATGATTCAGAAATATCTGTGTATGTTTTTATCATTAACAGTTAATTATGCAATTTAATTGTGAGTTTAGGACTCTCTTTCAAAGTTTTAAATGGACTTTCTCTAAAATAATTAGGAGTTAAGTACTATACTAATTTACGCAATCAAAGTCGCGGGAAAACATCTAATAATAATATAAAAGTTAAAGCATTTAGTGAGATAGGATCTCCGTCGATTTCGTTTTCCAATACGCAAATGCGAAATGTTTTTACACTGAACATCAGGATTTATTATTAGAATTTCGATTACAATACACACATGTTGAAATTTTTTCCCGAAAAAAAAAAAAAGTGTCAATATAATTTCTATTTAAATATTTTAAATGAGACTTAACTAATATCTGTCTACTATTGAGGGGTTTATTCTGGTCCTAAATAAGAACAAGTATTTCGATATAGCCTTAAAGTGAACGTCTCATGAAATATCAACCGGCGCAAGGAATGGGAGCATTTTTTGTAAGATCTACTTTCACCAGCCGATAGTGGATTCGCATCCGGTTAGTACCGTTCTTGTATCTCGACAATATTCGATCGAATGCCATTGCTTACTTCGATTTGCTCTTATTAAAATACTTCTCGATAAGAAATCATTACTATTCAATGCTTAACAGTAATATGAAACGATATCATATGCTTTCTGAGCTTCATCATCCACTGAAATCTATTGGAAATTAAACGATATTTTCACGAAACTATATCAATTATTAATATTACAAAAACATCATATTGCATTGCTAAAATTCTAAATAAAGTATTTAGCTAAAACACCTGTATTATGGAAATCACAATATAGATAAGTTCATTTTTCAAATTGACCCGATCGAGAATCAATTATGGGATCTCATAAATGGTGACACCTAGAAACCTGCATGTTAGCCACTCAGGTAAATTGGTAAAGTTATCCAGAGTAGGTTAATATTTTATTGATGCGATTGTTTGACAGATTTGCATGCTGTTGCATAAGCATGAAGTCTAGTCAGTCGTCTGACGGTGTGTATAATTATTAACCTTTCCGTTGACTATCGTGATCACATGGAATAAGAACTGTGTCGTAATTATTGGCGAGGTGGCGAGCGCGCGTTGTTATTACAAGGCAGTAACAATCAAAACAAAAGACGGCAGCATGGTAGGTATAGAAATCATATAACAGCATTCAAACGATAAATATGGCACATTTGTTTAGGTTCCGTACCGAAACACGGGAAAAACGGGACCTTATTATTGAGACTCCAGTGTGCGTCCGTGCATCTGTCACCAGGCTATGTATCTGTATCTTATGAATCGTAGTTGAAATTTTTACAGATTCTGTATTTCTGTTACAACAAACAATTCTAAAACAATAAAATAAAAATTTAAGGGGTTTCCCATGTAGGAAATGTGATTTTTTCGCGTTCTTATTGATAACGGCACGGAACCCTTCGTGCGCGAGTCCGGTGACTGCACTTGGCCAGTTTTTACATACCGCTCTTGTAGGTCCTGATGAATTATTACAAACAGAACCTGCCGTAGTATTGGCGTACAAGTGGTAAAAGTTTCAGGGTCCTGTTTGTCCCTATCACACATATTTCCCAATCTCATATTTCTGATTTCATGATGTACTCTTAATTTTAATTTTTAGTTAACCTCGCCTATATGATGGTCAATAATTTACTATAACTTAATTATTACTATAAGTAAATTAGTGTTGTAAAATTGACAGTGATATCTATGGAGACTCATGCGGGATAGGAATACGCACTTTCTGTTTAATTTATAGAAAACAACAAAAGAAATTAAAGAAACGTGAATCAGATTAGTGGAGTGATTATTTGGAGTACTCAGATATGCAACTTGCATCCAAAGAGGTACTTTTTGCTTCCTTGTTTTCAAAATACGGACATTTATTACCCGCAGCGTTCGACTTTTACACTCGTATCTATACTTGAGCGAAATAATTGCTTGAGAATATGTCATAATTTATTATTTTTACCAATAGACAAGAATTTGAATGAAGCAAGATCTGGTAATAACTAATTATAATAGTAGTCTAACCAATAAGAGCTCTTACTTCATTCAATTGCTAGTTAAATTAGTAAAAACATCTACTTTAGTTATAGACATGTTCTATAGTAATTATTTGCTCGACTATAAATACGAGTGTTACATAACTTGATAAAAAAAAACATACAGATGCCCTTTGGCTCTCACACAAAATAATCTAATGGATTGGACAAAAGCATGACAACTATTTTAACACCATTAATTAATAACATAATAAGATTGTCACTAGCATCAATGTACAATAATACAACTTTTGTCTCACTTACAAACAAACAAACATAATACATTTTTCTTTCGTTATCAATATAAATTGATACTTAATAGGTTATGTAAATCTTGAAGATTCCCCTAATTGAATCACACAATAATATTCTCAATGACTCACGCACGAATCGCTTCAATAAAACACATGTTGACATCTGGTGCAGTAATAGGTTAAATAAGGTTGCAGGCACGGTTACGTCACATTTCAGTTTATCAAGCAAACAAGATGGTCACTTGCATAGTGATAACGATAAATGGTCTCGTATTGATTTCGGTCTAGTTTTATCAATGGGCTGAATCATTAAAAATGATTCATTTAACGAGAGCGTGACATATCTCATTTCTATTGTTATGATAACATTATCTGAGCAAATAAGACGATAGTTTTATGAAAAAAAAGTTATCTCAAATTGATTTCATTGTTATTTAATGAAAAAGAGTGTTTATGTAGCCTAAAAACGAAGCTTTCATTTAACTATGTAATTTTGAGAAAAATTATAAAGTTAATTTTTAGTGCTTATTATAAAAGGTTTGTTTCTGTTTTAGTAATAGACATCTTAATTATTTTTTAAGAGATCTTATATTGGAATAAAAAAGCGTATTGTATTTTCAAAACATAATGAAATCTGCAATTATGTACAATGATCTTTGCATAATTTGAGCTTTTATTGGGCGTACTATATTTTTTTACATGTGAGTATTCTACAATCGAAGCTGATACTTGTTGATAGGAGTATGTTCTTTGCTATCTATACTATATAAAGAGGCAAGATTTGATTGTTTGTTTGCATTAAATAGGCTCTGAAACTACTGGATCGATTTAAAAAATACTTTCACCTACGGGAAGATACATCATATATGCGAGACATAGGCTATAATTTAGTAATAGAAGTCGCGAGGAAACGGCTAGTTATAAACTAAGAATGTTATACATATAGTAGGATAGTAAAACGTTCGCTTAGCAACACTCGAGGAGTTTAGACATCGCACACGGTTCATAATATAAGTTATGACAGGCTGTTAACGTGGTCGCCATTCGCTAAATAGGTCGCACTCAAAGCTGCATGAGTTTCGCAGAACAATCAGTTCTGTTGCAACGTTACTCATAAATATCCACAAAGGAAACTAAGAAATGTATGCTATAAATTTAAAGAGAAATGCCTAAACAGTAATTGTATCAAAATTTTAGTAAACTGCTATAGTTCTCTATTTTTTTCTTTTTTCTTCTCTATTTTATACTAGTAAAAAATCCGCTTTCTATATTTCGACCTCTTGCCTCTGCTACATAAGTATGCATAATAGTGCCTTAGCTATATAACCAAAAGTTATGTGATGAAATATAAGTAGAATAATAAAGTTGCCATATTCATTTAGACCCGAGACAATAAGGAGGGGGAAATTCATCTTCATTGAGCCACGGAATGCCTATCATAAAGCCATTTAATCAATCGTCGAAAATATCATAAATGGAAATTCATTTCTATTTAATTCTATTTAAAAAAATCTAAACACTATCCAATCATTCATATAAAAAAAGCAAAATTTGCGGAAACAAGAGGGAGTGCGAATCAAAAGTAATTTTATTGTTCTGCCTTGTTCTCATGGATCCATGGATATTTCCTACTCGACGACCATTAATGTCATCTGATGTTCGCGTAGAACAAGACGTCAAACGTGTACCTACCTACTTATCATCACATACCAGCAAATATCTCTAAACATAGAACTGCATCATTAACTTACAAATGAAGATTAAAATCGTTTAAAGTATAATGCTAATTACTAAGCTTATCACAATAGATTTAGCAGAAGAATTTAGGTAGTACAAGTTTCACGCTTTCCAAAAAATTGGTTTAAAAGGGAGATGCCACCGATTCTTATGTTCGGATAAAAGAGATAGAAAAAGATAAATAGATAGAGAAAATAAATATCAACATAGCATTGATAAAAGAAAAGTAAATGATACGACGGCTTATTTTGTACACACTGACATTATTTACTTTTTTTAATTATGTAGAAATATATAGTATTCCAAAAAGTATAGTAATACAATATCAAAGAGGGTAAAACCTAGTAATAAAAGCTATTTATATAATTGAGCGCAGTTGGTTATGAATAAAAACAATAAGAGTACTTAAATAATGTCCTAATTTAACAAAGCCTAAATATACATAAGTCAAGTGTACAAGAAAACTAGTCGTCTAGTCTAGACAATAGATAGAACATAATTGCTTTAACTGCCACCCAATTTCCATTAACATTGGTCGATCGGTTGCTATCGGCGATCCACGAGGATAGAGTCCCATCGCTCCCCTAAACAAGGAGGTCAATGTCATCCGATGTTAGACAAGCCGACATGAATTATGTACCAACGAATTTCCCATGTTTTTGAGACGAACGTTCGACGTCATGGCGCCACTGGTATCTGCTCAGAAAAGGGTGAAACCTTGTTATTAACTACGAAATAAACGTTCATTATAAACACACACTTTCATTATATTTATAGATTCTTATATAATTTTAAAAAAATGTTTGTTTTAGAATTTACTGTAACATTGAATACCATTATTTATATTCGTAATACAGCTTCAGATTCCAATAGGAAAAAATACCTTTCGAATCGTCTAATATTTTATTTAACACATCTTTTAACTGACAAAAAGAAAAGGCACAAAACAGCTTCCTAGCTTTGTCCCCCTATAAGTGATTCTAACTTTAAGACTAGCTAAATGTTACTATATTGATCTAGACAAGACTAAATTGTCTTAAAATATGCATGCAGTCTTGATACGGTCCTATCAGATGTCCTCAAATGTCCCTCACACGAGAGACTAGTCACATTTACTTATTATAATATTCACGACGCAAGTGCAAATAAAAATAACTATTTTTCAAGAACTGACAAACCGGTAGCAAACATAAACGAAATGGTTTCCGAAAATGGCGAGGGCGTCAAGCGAAGAGAATAAGGTTATCTGGACTAGCAGACTAGTTCCGTCATTGCCGACCGGTAACCTCTGAACTTTCGTCAGGACCTCCACATCTGTGTGATGTGTGGGGGATGATGACATCACTGGCACCACAGTACCGTCTAGACTAAGCAGACGTCACAGGCTGCCATGATTACACAGTTGCGCGTCAATGATTTTTATCAAAATGTAGGAAGCAGCCGAGCAGAATAATCCTCCAATGTGACATCGGACAAGAAACAATTTCCATAATAAGTAGATATTCTAGATTACTTAGATATTTGTAATCGTTAAGTTAATATTGCTATATCGTCAGTTTTCTTTCTAGGGGAAGTACATCCTGGCACATTTGAACTTCTGAATTTTGTGAACTGATATATGTAGATACATAATTACATTTGATCGACGGTAGTCAGACTAATGCTTTGAAAGATGTCAGATGAGTGGATTTGTCGGTAATAAAAAGAAGCAGTCCGGATTTTTTTAAATGAAACATCTTGTAATTCCTCATAGGTATGTACTTGTACGTTATAATATTTAATGATTGTTATAATAGCACCACCCATTTATTATGAAAGATGATTTGGGAGGGAGGATTAATGTATTTTATATATTGTACGATAATCTTCATTATAGATAAGCAAATCGACGTGTGATGTGTTTATTATTGGTTGTATAAAACACTCAAAATGTAGATCTTGTCACTTAATTATGGAACATTGTATTTTATATATGTTAGATTTAAAGTTCTGTTAAGAATATTCAAGTACAATAAATTGTAGCCGGATCTCGATAGCTTTTTAAAAATGTAAATTGTAAAGGACCCCGCCCTTGCCTTATGGAAATTGGCTTTCTGTCAAATCGGATGAAACTATGATGAATGGATAGAGGAAGTCTTCCTGAGTAAAAGTCCTCATGGGCACTAAGCCCGAAAATCGAAACTTTTAGTACTTTTGGGCATTCGAAGTTTTTGATTTTGGATTCTAGCAAAATCAATAAATCCTTGTAGAATCGGCCCAAAGTTCAATTAGACATAAAAGAAAAAATACGTATCGAATATTTTTTCAAGACCTTTCGAACGACACCCTATTTGACCCCTCCCCCACTCCCCCACCTACGGGGGTGGAAGGGGAGCGGTTTTTTGAGAAAAAGTTCTTTTATCTCTTCTCTTCCTCCGCCCCCGCGTGTGGTGGGTGGGTGAGGGGGGGGGGGGTCGATCGGGCACGGCTCAAGTGTTCCGTCAATCATGAGGCCATTATAACATTATAAAAGAACTTTTTCGCAAAAAACCGCTCCCCTTCCACCCCCGTAGGTGGGGGAGTGGGGGGGGGGGGGGTCAAATAGGGTGTCGTTCGAAAGGTCTTGAAAAAATATTCGATACGTATTTTTTCTTTTATGTCTAATTGAACTTTGGGCAGATTCTACAAGGATTTATTGATTTTGCTAGAATCCAAAATCAAAAACTTCGAATGCCTCGACAAAAGTACTAAAAGTTTCGATTTTCGGGCTTAGTGCCCATGAGGACTTTTACTCAGGAAGACTTCCTCTATCCATTCATCATAGTTTCATCCGATTTGACAGAAAGCCAATTTCCATAAGGCAAGGGCGGGGTCCTTTGTAACATTGGTTTCTACGTAATAATGACGACTGCACTAATTCAACGATAAGACATAATTTTTAATCTGATAGCCTTGATGATTTGTTATTGATAGATAATACAAAATAAATATTATTATATTATATTATATTATTTAGTTTCGGCTTGCCGATTCTCGACTTTATGTCGGTCGCATAAATATCCCGTCCTACATCCCGTAAGAAAAAGGATATCTATGTTTCCCCGTCTCTATTTATGTCCGATGTGTCTGTAGTGAATGGGTTAGATGAATTTTGTGTGTCTGGTGTTGGTATGTGTGGTATCCGTAGTGGTTCTGGTGTAGCCTCTTGTATGTTTGCAGTATTGTTTAAAAACACCGTGTCTCCTAGTACCTTACTGAATATGGCGGTTGTGTGTATGGCTGCTTGTTTTTGTAAAATTGTAACGTCTATGTTGGCGTTCAATTGACTTAAATATCTTTGTAGGCTTTTACTAATTATACCAGTAGCTACCACCACTATTGGGATAACTGCAGTTTGGGTATTCCATAAACGTCGGATATTATATTATATTATATTATATTATATTATATTATATTATATTATATTATATTATATTATATTATATTATATTATATTATATTATATTATATTATATTATATTATATTATATTATATTATATTATATTATATTATATTATATTATATTATATTATATTATAATGTTTTGTCGGTCCCTACGGTGATATATTATTTTGCTTGGCTCATATCGCATAAACGCCCGCGATGAGGAAAGATGCCGTGTTTTCCGGCGCAACAGGTTGTCTGCAACAGGCTTTGTTATTCAGTATTATTGTATTTACACTCTTAAACCATATGGTTTTGCAGTCTGTAAAAGAAATATCGATATGTTGTGGGATATTAAAGGTCTTTTATTATATTAAAGTATTATAATCTCTGTTTTTGTTGATGACGCAAAAACAACGCTTACTGGGAGTTAACTACATGTATATCCACTACATCCTAAGCGGATCACTAGTAATATCTCATCAAAAATACAAAGGTGTAAAATGTAAAGTTTATAAGACGTTCAATATCAACTTCGTCAATAGCATATTTGATATCTAAGCGGGTACCGTATACCTATTTTCTCTACTAAAGTTAATAATTTATAAATACAAGCTATTTAATTTCAGCAGTTGAATTATTTCAAAAAGCAGATAACTTAATAAACAAAACAAATCAAAATCTGAGTGGTCTTGTTTTTCCTAGTAAATCATTTATTTTAAGTATGTATGTGTGAACCTTTCAATGAAGCTCAACAGTATAATCTTAAACATTACTTACTTGGCTGTTTCACGTTTTGAATTGTTATTGAAATAATGTTAATAAAGAACGTTTTTATTTATTTACAGAAGAAAAGTAAAATACGAGATTCAATGATAGAATTGTTATAAATTTATATTATACATTATATAAATCATAGCGCTGCCTACAAATTGACATATGCCTACGTAAAACCAGTCTCCTAACTATATCTAGATAAAAAAGTGATAAACTGTCCAGGCTACCTTATCAGAAATTCATGACGTCAGTGGGAGTCATCACAAAATTAACAAAAGCAGAAGGTTTGATCAGTACAGAAATGTCAAGATTACAATTGTTTTCTAAAGCTAACGTAATTATTGTCAAATGTAAAAATTAATTATAACAGTCTATTTACCTACCAACATTTTGAAATTCGTGTTAAAATTAGTTGTGTGTTAATATTTAGTAGCTCAGTGGCGTAGTGGATAAGCGTCGCGGCCCGCGATATTTGTTGTTAACGATCCGTTAAGCCGTTGGTCCTGGCCGCGTCTCCAGTCGTTAATACCCTCCAACCCGCATTGGGCCCGCGTGGAGGGTCATCCTCCTTAACTGTCCATGAGGAAGCCTGAGCTCCTGGAGTGGGGATGTAATAGGGCTGATGATGATGTGTGTAATATTTGTAGTATTGTTTTTACGTATTAATGGACCATCCATAAATTACATCACACGATATTAATGATTTTTAACCTCCCCCCACTCCTAACTTGTGACGCAATTTATGCATGGCCCCTAAATACAACTACAGGTACAAGCATATCACACAATACACTTATAGATTGACATTTTGTCTGTATCGAATAATGTTTTAAAAATCACACCTATTGTGACATGGAGTTACAATATAAAATAATCTGATATTTATACACTCAAAAGGCAAATAAATAACTTATAAGTACTTCACAACTTAATTTATATGATTATTATTACAGTTACTGATAACTAGAAAAGATCTAGATAAAAAATATTCATCAGTATTATGTACTTTAAATGTATAATATGACCTTCTGTTTTTATTTAGCAACTGCGTGGTACAATTTCGCCCTCGCCCCCGCCTCTGCTCGCCACCCGCGCCCCCGCAGTCTGTTTCAATTTTTCTCAATTTTCCGCACGTCTTGCACCGACTGCGCCCACCAGATAGGCTGCGTAACGTAACGGATGAAATTGGATTCCGCTTCTATTTATAACAATACGTTAATATTCGCGACAACATTAACCGCCCGCACACAATCGTGGGGTCATATTTTCTTGTTTATTGGCGTAAGTGATTCATCGAGTTAAAAGGGTTGAAATATATAAGTGTTTTCTTTATTAGAGATATTACTTATAATTATTAAACAAAACTCTGCGTTAAATGTTTAAAAATAGAGTTATTTTCAAATGCATCACATACGTATGTTAAAATATCATTGTGATTAGTATACGGTAATAACCTATACTTTTACCCCATACTACTTTTATGGCATGTTAGCAACATGTCATAGTCATAGTTTAAAAAGTCATAAGCATTCTGTTACGTAAGATTTCATGTTGTTCACCCAATTATTGATGCCGTAATCGGCTTACAGTACTAATGACATTACTAACAGTGACAGCAGCGATGTGTCCACTGTCACAAGACCTTGGCAGGAGATCCGTACTTTTGATTAAAAAGGTCTACAAAAATTGGCTTTACTACTATTAGTAATAAATATGAGACAGATTTGAAACCTAATTTTTCTTAGATCCAATTTAACTAAGTAGACAATGAATACATTAATTGTAAACAATGTCAAAATAAGGACGTAAAAGTCTCGAGATGTTATTATGTATGTTTGAAGATTTTATTTTAAAAAAAATCTACACACACATTTGCGATTAGTAATGACATGTAAATATACATTTATTCAGTTATGACAAGCCATACCTTTCTATTACGTAATTAATTAACGAGAGAATTATTCTAACAACACGATTGTATGTTAAATAGATAACGGGTACGTCGCGATAAGATGGCGGGGACAGGAAGGAAGTGCGTTTATCAAAGGAAACGCGTAAGCGTTCGAAACAAAAAATGTTACAAGATTAATTTTGGCACCACGTAAGATTATGCCGGTCGAAAGCGGTTCAACGACCAATATGGTGACATTTCGGACTAATCTCCGGATTACATGATATTTGCCAATAAATATATTTCACGCTAGTTAAATTACTTAATGATTATAGACTGTGCTCAGTGCTTGTAATGACTGGTAAGTACAGTGGGTAAGCTTGTAAGTCTAAAAAAAATATATATACAAAAATAAATTAGGTGTTGCACAAAAGGAAATATTTTGTGATCTCCGATTCGAAGAATATCGAAAACTACAGACATATTTTAGTGATTTTGTCATATCATTTATAAGAAACTTCTAATTAAAATTAAATTTGAATTTACTTTTGATAGCAAACTTTCTTTATTTTTTGTTTATTTTGTTTGTTAGGGAATCCAATTTTCTCATTCATCCAAAATGGTTTTATATATTCAGGCTCGTTTTTATACAACATTGTCATTAATCGGCACTAGGCGTTATTGTGTTAGTTCATATTTAAGATACCCTAATAGATTCTCATGGTTCTGAAAATTTATTAACAAGTACTCGATTTAGATGACTTCATAAAACAACGGACATATTAAACTTTTTTTAAATTTAACAACTTTCGTTTTGCATATGTATTATTTTACCATCTGAAATATAGATCGTATATAAACGACCTTCACGACATGTCGTATATAACGGTGCAAGAATTCCACAGCACTCTATACCGTCAGTATTCAAGCATACCATCCATCCGCAGGCTAATCACGTGCAAGCATTCCACGCTAGTCAAGATTTGTTATCACATGCTTTATGCAAATCCAAGCCATTTAATGCTACTTAACATTTCTAATATTTAAGAATTAATATTTTTAGCGTCAATTCAGCTTTCTAGACTTTATTTGTACGATATAAGACTGGTATTCTCAAATCGGTATCTTTGAAGATACAATTCTTTAGTGTCAATGTAACATTGATTTATGCTATATGTTCTGAATAATCGCTATAAGCCAATCCCTGTTACCTGTCACTTTACCAGTGAAAGTCAAAGTTGTAGCCTTTGGCTATTACAAAGTTCGTGAACTGATTGTGATAGAACTAAGCATTTAACATAACGTGTTTTTTTTATAAATGTTTTCTTAGACATATAGGTAAAAACAATTAATATATAGTAATTTAATTAAAAAATATTCCATAGAGAAACGTTGTATGTTTTATCTTTACTAATATTATATAGGTAAATCTACATCTACAACATACGCGGATGAAGTCCCGCGACAGTGTACATGTTATATACGTTATAGACGTACATGTTATATATGTACTAGACGTATATAACATGTACATTTCACTAGAAAAGTAACAATAATATAATAATATTTATTTATTTTTCAAAAAAAAAATATACATAGGTTTAAACTCAATGTTACAATTGAGTAGCTTCTGTGCCTGAATGAGGTTTATATTCTAAACCCGAACAATGTAATGTAGGAATGGATTTATGATTGTATTTTTTTGTGTTGTTGTTTTTTATTTTTGTTTGTTAAGAATCAATACCTAATTGATTTAGTGATTTTAATAAAGTAATTTTTTCACCAAATAATATTATTTTATTTGGGTTTCTTTTCGGGGTAAAAGCATATGTCAAACAGTGAAGACATCAGTAGGATGATGGAGATGATTACATAAAGGGGACAGATTTGTTAGTTTGTTTGCATAGTATTAGCTCCGAAACTACATCACAGTACCTACGCAACCGCTAGTAAACGATATATAAGTTTTTTTAAAGCTCTCTCTGGTCATAAGTATCGAGTGAAATGTTTTGTTTCGAGGAAAAAAACCGAGTTTTTACTTTTCGATTCTATTTCGAAACGTAAAAATGCATTCATGTAACAGACCCACATAATCTCGATATGTATGTACCTGAGTATATATGTCATTATGATAACAAAACGGTGAGCGGTGCGAATAATGTAATTGCTCAATTATCATCATTATTTACGAGTAGATAAAGTAAAACAAAAGTGCACTTGCCTAAAAGGATGTTGAAATTTTAAACGTGTCGCAAAAGTCGGTCATCTTATGAGAGGAATGGTGTTACAAGGAAATCTTCCATGTCTCCTGGGAAATTAGGCCAGAGTTTCCCATAGCTAGTTTACCATAATATACAGTGATTTGGTTACCATTCTGTTTTTTTTCTAGTGATTATAAGCAATATATATATATATACTTAATGAAAATGCTTCAAATTCCAGTTTGTCCCTGGCAATCGAACCCATGGCCTTTTGCAATCCGGGCGACTGCTCTAACCACTACATTAGTAGTTAGAGCAATCGCCCTTACAAGACAGACTAATTTTTCAAGCACTTGTTACTTTTTCACTCTTACAGAGCGACAGTGAAAATACGCTCAACCCATTGAAAATCCACCCAAATAGCGGAAAGAAATGTTTTTTACAAAATCGATAAAAATGAAAATTTGTTCTAATTATTATATTTCATGTAGTAATTATATCTGTGAATGCAAAATCGATCAAATATAATAAGAAAGCGGTATATTTTAATAAATATTTACACTAGTATATCTCAAAAGGGTTGAGAACACCTATGTGTTCTCAACTCTTTTGAGATATACTGAGTATCAACCCTCTTGAGATATTTGAGTATGAGAGTTTTGACAAGCCGATAAACATACTCCCTATGCGAAATTAATTAGGTCCTAAGATTTTATTATAGAGTTACTCAGTTTGTGACTAGTAAATTCGTTTTATTCGCTGGTGTAGTTCTATAATATATAAGCTAAATTTCTTTCTATGAACTCTTGTGATTCGTTTTAAGAATGACGCACAAGTGTCAATAATCCGATTGCGATAATGAGTATTCATGTCACAGCCCCAACTTTTAGTGCACTCGCCACCGAAACGAATTTTGGACTTTAAGTGCAAGATATACAGTATGAAACGGTTTATCTATAATTAAATTTGTGCTGTGGTGAATGTAGGATTGGCATATTTTCACATTCGTGCGGGTGCGTAGTTATGTCCCGTAAAGGGCCGTGGGAAACGGCATTCTAGCACGAATGTAAGGAAGAATATTTGTGAACTATTTGCATTAAAAGGAACATTTTCTTATCGAATATTCTACAAAAAACTAGCCACCGAGGATGAAATTATCTGGAAAGAAATTTGGGATAAGGAGATAGATATAAATACTCATATAACCTATTAATATTAACATTAGTTACGCAGATAAGTTAATACGTTTCTATAGCTAATCAACAAACATTACGTCATACATTGTTTCTTTTTTCGCCAAAAATTCATATTATTATTAAAGAACCAGTTAATAAAAAAAGGTGTTTTTTTTCCTTTCTGTTGGTCTCCTATGGCATTTATTTGTCTATCATCATTAGATATGATGTTTCAGCTCTTTCCAGCACGATTTACCGTTTGTTTTACAGATTTTAAAGCTACTTTGAAAATATCTAGTATATTAAACGTTTAAATTAAACGTTTTAATTAAACAAAAAAAGTTCAATAATACTTGATTTGTGATAGAATTTCATTTTCGTATAAAAAGTTTTTAGTTGTTAATATTTAAAATAGGCTCAAGTAACGCGTCTTATTTCTTAAGATGACGAATTTTGCATATTTAACATTAATAAATTTTTCTTTTTTTGTAGTTTGAATCAAATAATGCCCATCAAACATATGCCGTTAATAATAAAAAGTCTCACGTTGTAAATTATCGAAACTCCAGAACTATTTTTATAAAAATACGACGACGTCACATACAGTGCTGTCATTACATTAGAGGCTTTATTACATAAAACTTAATTCAATAGGTGACAGCGCTGTGTTCGGCGCTATTTTGTAATAATCTTTTGTCTCTAAACATTTACATGCCTTTTAAATACCATATCAGGCGCTTGCTCCAGGAGATTTTGCTCCTCCTTATCAAGTATTAACAAAAGACAATACAACTAAAAGTTAAGTACTACAGCTTAAGAGTTGTTAAAATTTAAGATAGTTAAAATTTTTAATTAAACATTTTAAAGTGCTAATAGTGTGTGGGGGGGAGACTCTTGAGATCTGTTAGGTCCAGGGTAGCTCAGTGGTTAAAGCAGTCGCCTGGATTGCGAAGATGGGTGGGTGGGTTTGAATACCATCTCAGAGTGCACAGGCACAAAGTGGATTTTTGTGCATTTTTAATTAAGAATACTTACTTATTTGAAAGAAATAAACCATAAATTTATTCCATAAAAAAATTAATGAAGTTTGGATCACAAGTTACCTGTTCTAAAATTAGAACGACACAAACGTGAGAAAATATATGGAAAAGATAATTTTCCATTTTAACCCACCCCTTAAATCCTGTTTTTTATTAAGCTCGCACTGGCAGGGGGCATCAGAATCTGTGATTCTGCAAGGAGAACTCCGGATCCCTGGAATACAATCCAGTTCAAAGATGCCAACACCTTATAATTGGCGAGTGAGCCAATCGGCCTCCGGGATGTCAAAAATTAGTGACAGGCTGTTAACCTTGTTGCCTATAATCAGATCGATATCTTTTTCGAAAAAAAATATTTAAATCGTACCTATAAAGCCAAATCTTGAAGTAATCAAGCTATTTACTCAATATCGTTAAAATTGCATGGCTGCTTTGAAAGCTTTTGGCAACCCGTGATCCTTTATAAAATGGAAAGTAAACGGCTTTAAGCACATAAAGGTAAACGAGAGATATCCTTCTCGCCGCAAAAGAATGTAGCGAAGCCTTAAAACTCAATGTCGGTCGGCGATAAAATTACATAAATTCATCTCAAAAAAGTTGCTCACGTAATTGGTTTCATTTTACGTTATACTTTAGTAGTGCTTCGACGCAGCTTCGCCCTTAGTTTACATGATTGACGGTACTTAATTTTTTAAACCACATACACAAGAAAAAAGTAACCTATAGATTTTTTTTTTCTTAATGTGTTCCTTGAACAAATCTCTGGTTATCTAGTTGGCGCTTTGCCTTTTAGTAGTTTTAGTGTGAACAATTTATAAAACTACAAGCTTTCACCTTTTTGTTTGGTCTTCACCAATGAATAAAGCAATACACGAGAGTTTAACCAAAAAACTGGCTGAAGTGGCTGAAGTAAGACTATGAAAGAAGTCATGTGAACCGGGACCATATATTAGCGTTTTATGTAACTTATAACTTTAAGTTTGTTTTGTTTTTACCAATGAGTAATTATGTTAGTTTCTGATTTTTTTTAAGTGGTGTTATATTCATAGAGAAATTTAGGGCGAGGGAATCATGAACTGTACAGCAATAATATAAAATTGTACTGCTGTTTATGAATTTACCAAACCGGTCCCAGTGTAAGATCAGCGCTGATCGCAAGACTAGCATATACTGAGCTGGAACAGTTTTGGGACATCTTTTTCTGTTTAATATATATTTGTATGTAGTATGTATCTTGTCCCAAATAAATTGTTACTATTATAAAAATAGAGAAAATGTTGTAGAAACATTTATCACCACAGACGTCATTTCCTTTCTTATACATTCAGATATGAACGTATGAATCGATTGTAAGATAGTATAATGTTGCTAATTATAGAAATAATCAGTCCGAATATCATTATGCCTAAACACGATAGTGAAAGGGGATTTTTTTTAAAGTTTAAGATTCTTACAAATATTTATAAATCAGGTAGAAATTAAACTTAGATCTTTTAGTAGCATATCTAGCAGAGCTCAAGGCTCCGGATGAAAAAAAAAAATTTGTATCTTGGAAATAACAGGTGACATCAGTGTTCTGACAATTCGGCGCGTACGCACGTACGCCAAGGTATTATAAAATTCTTTACATACGCTTTAACAATTCGGATTTTGGTCTAGGAAAATCAGTTTTCTAATTACATTAAGAAGCAAAAAGTAAGAAGAACTCAAAGAGTTTTACTTTATATTTTATAGTTGGTTTTATTGTTTATGTATCAGCCCTTAAAACCAAGATTCATGTATTGTATAAATAAGCATGCATTAAATCCAATTAATGTTTAGTTTTTGGGTTCCATATCCAAAGGTTAAAAATAAAACAGTAGCTTCTTAGCAAAATTGTAACTCCTGAAATCCAACTTCTCATCGACAGTGTATAATTTTGAATTGAGTATTGAACGTTATATGACTCTTACGGTTAGTTGAAAAAACGTCCATTAAGGTTTAATGACGCTTTTAAGCTCTAATAAATGTCAAATTTGAATGGATAATGTCGCTTTAAACTAATGAAAAATATAATGGACGTTTGTGCAACTGGCTGTTTGTCAATAAATACATAAACAAAGTAAATATTTGTATTATACGAGAAAAAGCAATTTGTCATCCGCCCACCCAAGGACAGGTGTCCGCTTCTGAAGGTCCTATGAAAATTGTACTCTGGCTTCCGTGAAAAGGAAAACAATTTTCCAGTAAAACAAGAGAGGTTAGATTGAAAACAAGTTATATCGATTTTTTTTTTCGTTACATAATATGAATTCTGACATTCACAGCCTTACACAAAACTTCTCAGATCGTTATTTAAAAAACAAACCAAAACGGTATTACGTTGTACTAGCATTATTTACACGCAATTTCAAAGGCGTGAATTCTAACTTTTTGTTGATATTTTAGATAATATGTAGGTAATTTAAAAAAAATTACTAAAAAGGAAAATATTGTCATCTGAAATTATTATAAGATGTTTTTTTTGGCCGGTGGCTGATCTCTCGTGAAACGGCCCAAAGAGTCAAAAATATTCTGGATCTGTCCAATTGAGACTCTTTCTTTCAATTTTTGAAAGTGTTATAAGGTTTTTCTCTGGTAAATAACACTTTTTATATATATAATTATTTAAAAGCGTCAGAAGGCTAATAATAGCAATTTGTGTTAGTGAAGAGTATGTGTAGAATGGTGAATATCATCATTCTCATTTATTTCAATAGAAAATATTTCTTATTTCGTTATTATTTAGTGTTAAAGGTTAGTTTTTAAACTTCCTTTTTTATTAAAACTAGTATAAGTATGTAAATTGAACGATTCAGATTCAAACTATTGTAATGATTGTAAGACTGAATATACTGTCATGAACAAAAATTTACAAGCCATTCACCGGGAATTTTCAACAAAAAGAATCAAACAAACTAGCACAAGGCGATTCAGGCAAAGCAGTTAATCGTGATAGCATCAACAGTTAACTATTGATTCGGCATCTAACGGGAACGGGCCAGAATTCCAAACTCCATAGTGAATTGACCGATTATCATCGATAGAAGACACCATTAGTTACTCTATTCGTCGAAGTGAAAATTTGATCACATAAATATTATAAGTAATCAGCTTTTACGAGTAAGAGACCTCTGACCCTCAGAGTGAAATAACTAACGCCAGGTTCCAATATTCCACAGACAAACATTGTACTTCAGCTTCCCACCGTTTCTATGCTACTGATAATTATCCATTAATATATATGTATTTATATTTATTGCCTTCTTTCGTTTTATATAAAAATAATGAGAAAGCAAATTGCTTTAAAATCATAATATACTCATCAAAAATCTCAGTTAAGTATAAAAACTACCATAAAACTTACTTTTTTGTTGACAAATCTGATTACGACTTACCTGAAAAAAGAATAAAGTAAATTAATTACCACAATTAAATTTATTAAACATATCACGGTAAGAAATATCAATAACCGATCAGGCGGTAAGAATAATACAGTAGCCAAAAATTATAATATCTAAATATAAAAATCGTATGTAACATAAATTGATAAATAACATAATAAATGCTTTTAATTCATACCTGGATAAATATATATAAATACATAAAAAATGTATACTCAAATGAGATAACTTCATTCGGAGATAATGTCAATAATGTAATAAGACCATTCTACTTCGAGCAGTATTGACGTGAGCTGGAAGAGCATTCCAAAGGGAAAAGCTCTCAAGGTAAATTATTTGAAAACTAAATCAGTATGATGAACGGGAGTTTGAAGAATGAGGTTGCTACTAGACCGGACCATATTGATGTATTTTTTTTTATATATAAAATGGAGGTCAAATGACTGCGCTCCACCTGATGGTAAGCGGAGGCGTAGTCCAAACGCGAGGACAGCTAGTGAAAACAGTACGTAGGTACTGCACTAGCCAACCTCACCTTGCGGACCTGCAAGGTGCTTCTTCACGCATTGATGTATGGAACCAAGATATTGAAAACTAGACTAATAAAATATACTGGGATTGTATTGCATTTTGAAAAGTAATCGGGAGGTGACAGTGACTACAGGTAATACAATATTTTAAAGTGAAAAAAAAAAGGTTCTATTAGTTAAATTTCCTTTGGACCACGCAGGCGAAACCTCGTCTATCACTATCTATTTTATTAGCTGGCGTTGCAAATCCTTCGCGTTTGTAGCCACATTTATGTAAGTAACTAGCCGTTTTCCCGCGAATTCGCTCATTCACTTGTAGCCTATATCACATACGTATGACATAGCTTCCCATAGATGATTTTTTTTTTTAAAAAAAAGGTCTTGTAGTTTCTGAGCCTAAACAATGCAAACAAATAATAATCAAATCTGTCCTCTTATTATCAGCGTAGGTAAAATAGGTACCTAAAGTATTGTGATAAAGAAATCTGAAATAAAAGTACCACAACACTCAGGCCTGTGACAATTTAGATAAAATCTTTTTACACTTGCATGAACAGGAATCGAATTCGTGACCTCACATAAGCTAGAACCCTGAAATTTTATTGTTCTTGTGTCTTTTCTCAAACATTCTTATAGCCAGTTGCACAAACATCCATTAAAATTGACATTAGTTTAAAGCCATATTACCCATATAAATCTGACATTCATTAGAGCTTAAAGGCGTCATTAAACCTTAATGAGCGTTTGTGCAACTGACTGTAAATGCAATAATTAATTTTCGCATTCACAGTCAATATTAAATTCAATAGAAAATATATTTAAAAATTTTAACTGCCACCTGTCAAGTACTAAAGATTTCAGATGTTTCGGTAATTATCTAAACGTTAATAGATTAAGATCATTGGCAGTGAAAGTAATGAATAAGCGCTTGAGAAATTCAATAGTCTCATTAAGGTGTCTGGCAGTACAGTCGCTCTGTTAACGAAAGGTCAAGGTTCTTATCCCGTCTGGTAACGACGAATACCAATTTTATATTTTGGAAGGCATTTATTAACATAACGACAATAGTTATACTATTATAATTAAGAGAACAAATAATTAATATTGTAATGGAAAGTGACTTCATATTCTAATGAAGTCACTTTTCAATAAGACTTCTCTGTGTGAAATAAAACAGGGAGAAAAAAAACAGCCCTTGCTGAGTTTCTTGCCGGTTCTTCTCAGTACAAGGTCTCCCGCCGTAGTTTTGCGAACCGATGGCGTAGTTTTCGACTTTCACAAGTGCTCTGTAAAAGCCTAAACTGAATAAATAAATTTTGATTTTGATTTTGATTTTGAACACATTAACTATTTGTTTGCTTTGCAAAAAATAGGCTAGCACACCGATTTAAAAAAAAATCACCTACGCGAAACTACATAATACGCGGCTGACATATGCTATAATTGCCGCGAGTGAAGTAACGGGAAAATAGCTAATCCTACTAAAAAGCTCTTTCGAATAATCAATAATGACGCTATCTTAAAATCACAGAGTACAGAAAACATTTTGGAATCATTGTCTAGTACAACTTTTTCTTATCGACGGAAGGAACATGGACTGTAGTTAATCTATACTAATATTATAAAGCTGAAGAGTTTGTTTGTTTGAACGCGCTAATCTCAGGAACTACTGGTTCGAATTGAAAAATTCTTTGAATAGACCATTTATCAAGGAAGGCTTTAGGCTAAATAACATCACGCTGCAACTAGGAGCGAAGAAATAATGGAAAATGTGGGAAAAAACGGGGAAAATTATTCATCCTTGAGGGCTACCGTTGCGTGCGCTGCGAAAACGGTTCAAGATACCAAAAATATATGTATAAAAAACTATGCTATGATAACAGCAAACATTCAATTTGTAATTATATCTGTGTCATGCTATGAATCGATACCCAAATATACAGTTCCCTAGGCATCACACGGGGGAAGCCGCTGACGGAAAGCTAGTAAAGAGATAATTTTGCAAAGATAAAGATATAATTTTAGAAATACTTACATAAAAACACAAGTACACAGCGATACAGACAGCAAGCAAAGTAACAATGAAGCAATAAATGACAAAGTCGTATAAACGTCAAATAAAAATTAAAAAAAAAGCACTTATCTGAAGAGGCTGGCAAAGCGGTCGTCAACAATATTAGTTATAAGAATGATTTGATTCATGTTTTTGATTATTGAATGGACTTGGAAACTACAGGACAGATTTTAAAAATATCTTTCACCTATGGATAACTACATCTGGAGCGGGAACATGGTAATAATTTTATAAGGAACTAGCTTCTCTCCCGCGACTTCGGACGCATAAATCATAGACAAACAGCCAGTTGCACAGACGTCCATTAAAATTTTCATTCGTTTAAAGCGACATTACTCATACAATATTGACATTCATTAGAGCGTAAAGGCGTCATTTAAACCTTAATTGACGTTTGTGCAACTAACCGTATGTCAACTACGTACGATGTACCTAACTAAAGGTGAAAGAATTTTTAAAATCGGTCTAGAAGTTCCGGAGCCTATTCGATGCGAACAAACAAACAATCCAAACCTTTCCTCTTTAAAATATGAATATATGTAGAGTATACTGTTGATTTTGTTTCATCTTTTCATTGTATTTATGTGCAGCCTGAAGTATCATACAAAGTGACAGATACACTTTTTTCAAATTCCCTTGGGAAATGTAATCATTTTGATTAAATAACCAAGGCAAAGACAACAAGCAAGTTTATTTTTTTAAACACCAATAACCTTCTAACTATACACGTGCTTCTATTCTTAATGGAAGTAATAAAATTCGCAAAACAGTTTTCAAACAAAAGTTGTTTAGATTTATTAGTAGAATATGTAGATAAATATTAATAAAAATTACAGGTACGTAGTGGTTTTAATTTGCCTATTTATAGATATCCGTTTCTAATAGAATCATTTATATTCGGATAGTGTGATTTGCCACTTTCATTTGTATGATAGTTGAGAGATAGATGACTTCTGTAGCGTTAACATTCAATTGCCAAATCAAGATGAACACTATTCAAAATTAAAAATCGGAGGTTTTTTATCAAAACAATTTCAAGCGTCAACGAGCGTTTGGTGGACCTTTGTAGACGCACTTTCACTGATACAGTTGAGTAAATCTATTGTTAAAGGACAATAGTATTTCTACTTTCGCACGCCCCCACTCTGCTCTCATTCATACTGATTCAACTGATTGATACAAGAGGTATAAACACATTCATATTGTACATTATAGTTTTAGCTCATTGTCAAAGTAGAGCGCAAAATAATTTGAGTAATGAGTTTATATCTACTACATTATTTTATCACTATTTAAATAAACAATGAACATTATTTGTATGTTCACCCTTTCATTGACACCCATCACAACTTCATCAAAGGAAAATAATCTGAATTTGTATCCTTTAATCAAACATTTCAACTTTTTTTAAAAAAAAGGTTGTCCCACATGTTTTATAGATCTGTGTGTGTACAATAGGTTAATACATTTTTCAGATGAATGGAAACATTCGTCTGCAGAGGTTAAACGCATGCACCCTCCTTCGGGCTTGTGGGTAAAAATAAACCAAAACAAAACTGGGACATTATCTGTCGGTGCCTTAAAAATAACTAAACTGTAAGAATTCAACTCAAATTTCGTATTGATTTGGCAAATATTACAAGGATATTAAAAGAATAACTCGAAAAGTTTAAATTATGTATTCTTACCACAATACAATATTTGTTACTCGCAATATAAAGCAGAAAATTCCGAAGTATAGGTATTTAATTTTTTCCAAAAGTCCTGAAGTAACTGATACTTCATGTAATACAAAAAAATTGCCAACAACCGGTGTAAGCAGTATTATGGAATATTTTATTGGATATGTAGGCGGGAAACTGACGAGAGATGCAAACTTCAAAGCATCATTTTGATCAATAAATTAATTCTATTATATTCTATCACTATGACTTTGGTAACATTTGTATAATGAGCTACCCAAGTATCAATCACCGATACACACATGCACACATATTATATTACATAATATATCACATATGATTTTAATCTTTGACCATTATTTGAAATACCTTTGCTAGATTTGATTGGAATTTGTTTTTGCAAGGCAGAAGCAAATCACCTAATCTCGAAAATTTGCATACTGATTTCGTTCAGACGACAACGCATGGTTATCTAAGTTAAATTTTAGATATTTAATTACATATTAATACACAAAGATAGCACCACTTCTTAAAAAAAATGACAGTTTTAATAAATAATAAATAAACATTCTATGACAATAGATTCCATCAAATTGTATTTAACTAGGCCGGCAGCGCGCTTGTAGCTCCACTGGTGTTGCAGGTGTCCATGGGCGGCGGTAATCACTCACCATCAGGTGATCCGTCTGCTCGACTGCCCCTATTCCATTAAAAAAAAAAAAAAAACTAGGCAGGAATCTTTCTATATGATTCTATACATAGACTCGATGTAGATCCTAAAGAGTATGTGACAATCTATGGCATGTTTGGTTTTAAGGCCACATACAATGTCGCTACTATTTTTCTAAAAATAAAAATGTATTAACTGTCTATTACCATTTTTGAAGGGCCAAACCAGAGTAAAAAGTTAGGTATAATATGAAAAATTGAAGTTATTCAGAAATAAGTAGGTCAATTAACTTCAATTTTATTTCTGATGTGATTAATTTCTAATAGAAAGAGGATTGCCAGCTAAGTGATCTTGGTGTTATTTTAACCCAGATTTGATTGCAGACAAATCAATTTTAAGCTTAGGACGGCAGTTTGTAAAAATGCAATGTCTTAAACATTATGAATGCAAAATTTGAATGTTGACTTTCTGCTATTTTGCCATTGCCATTAAAAAATTACCACAAATGTATGTCATGTAATAACAAAAATAGACGTTTACTATCCAAGAATTTAAACTCCAAAGTCGAAAAGGAAGTTGCAGAAAAATTTGTGATTGGTTTTTCTTACCTATAACTTTAAAAAAAATCTCTATCCTTCATAGTTGTAATTAATTAAACTTCATTAATTAATACTGTAACAGTATTAAGTAAGAGGTACTTGACATTATATAACGTAAGAAAACTTACAACTAAAATGTTATGTAACGTAATTGCAACCGATTTCTCGTTTTCATCTAAATATTATGTTTATCACAGACGTTACCGATTGATTTCCTTTATTCTGATGCTTATAAATTATTCCATTTTAATGTTGAACTGATAAATTGTCGTGTTTTCTATTAAAATAATAATAGGTTTAAAAATTTATTCGATAGCTTATGGGTCTGTAGTCCCATAAATATTTTTTCGAAATTGGATCAACATTTGTTTTTATATCAAAACAAGCTGCTCTAACGCGACTTCACCTACGTAAATGATAGCCTATTATCGAGCGTCTCAATAGGTCGATTTTTATTAAAGTAGTTTCGGAACCTATTCTTGCAAACAAACAACCAAATCTCTGTATAGTAGGTTTTAATATATATAAATATTTTTTTAAATCAATGTGACTCAAAAAATAAGTAAAATAATATATATCTAGGCGGGTCATATCGCACGCCTAGATCTAAACTAAGATAACTCAAAAAACTAATGTGGAAGTCTGACAATACATTTGTTCACGTGGCAGGAGCGCGACCAGTGTTGATTCAACAAAAGAAAGCTAAAGTTATCCAGCGGCTCATCCCTAAACCTTTATTGAATCTCTTATGTTGAATAGATGCCTATGATCACCGAGTATTTGAATATTGTACTAAGTTTAAACTCACTCAAGTTGTCTCAGTTTAGATCTAGGTGTGCGATATGTTAAAAAATAAGTATTATTTTTAGCATTTTTATAGTGTATGTCATGATGTCTAATATAAATTATAAAAACTCATTAAAAATCATTACAACCAAGGTAATAAATAGTTAAGATTCATGTTAAAGCTTTAAACATAATTTTTCATAAAGATAATTCAGAACGACAACCGCAATGAATTCTAAAGATTAGTCTCAAAGAAAATGTCTCTACCTATTTACAGAAATAAAAGGCCAATACTAACAGTCTTTCATCTTACAAGCTTAAAGTGCCTATTCAAGCGTTTCTCAAAGTGTGACCGCGGACCCCTGTGGGTCCAGCAAGTATATGTATGGGAGTCCGCAAAATCCTCTGAGTCCTTAGCTCAGCAACTGTGCGCAAAGAAATACAAGATTTCGCTGCACAAAATCACATTTACATTAACGTGTTTTTATATTAGAAAGACCAACACTACGAAATAAATTGGGCCATTTACTAAATATAAGTTCAAAATTTTAAACGATTCAAAGATCTTGTGCTTGATTTGATAGGGGTCTGTAGACCTGAAAAGGTTAGCAAACGCTGACCTTATACCATTTGCTAGGAATTTGCGCTTCCCACGTAAATCCGTACATTCTCCGATGGCCCCTTTGATGGTATACCCCGACGAATGCTAATTCAGACCTTGAAGTAATCTAATGTACAAGGTTTCGTAAATGAGTGACAAATTGACAATTTACGTACGTATATATATACGAATCTGTAGCTTTTCCTTTATTCTTAATTAGCTGTTTCCTCTCGACGTCACTTGCGTATGATGTAGCTTCATGTAGATGAAAGATATATCATATTGGGCCTCAGTATTTCTGAAGACAATACCCTATAAATAGACAAATTTAGAAACTTCATCTCTTTATAATATTTGTATACGTAAACGTATTAATTTTAATAATTATTGGCCACTTACAAATGCTAATAAAATTGGTTACCTATATTTATTGCAATTTTTATAGACAGTTCAAAAGTTAATTAATTCAAGCGACACTTTTTTTCGTAACTGTGTTACACTAATTCGGAATCACTATAAAATTTACCAATACCAAATAATGCACTACTATATGTAAATATAACTAAAATTGATGATATTTAATTAATATTATATTTACAGCTTACTTTCCGACAATTTATAATTTTTTGTCATGCCAAAATGACCGGTATTAATCTTAATGTTCGTGAAGTCATAAATTGTTTGTAATCATCTGAGTGTTCTGTGAGTTCGAGACCAAGTTGTAAAACGGTCAATGACCACCCAAAACTAGTATTTGAGTCGTATGCAGCCTATTTATTTGCTTGTACGTGTAAATAACTTAACCACATGTCATTTATTTGCGTAAGCACATAGTTTTTGTTTAAAATTGTTTATTTTATCCGTAAACTTTATGGATTTTCAATATATTTTAAAGTTTAGAGTATTCTCATAGTGTGAGAAAAAGATGTCACTGTTGTTCCGGTGCCGAGCAGGCATTAACGCAACACGCATGCCGCTAGGGCTGGCACAACTTTTATTAGTTATTAGATAACGTTAATAAAACAAATAGATGTTTTAAGAGTATTGACTAAATTTTTTATTGCACGCGTTTTATGGTAGAATTGAAATAGTTTTTTAACCGTATAATTGTAATTATAGTTGCAAAAAATGTATTATAATTAGTTTTGGTTATTATTATAGCATATATTTGAAAATTAATATTTTTTACCAACCTACGTTTGCGCTTCCCCAGCTCGGTTCATTGAGTTTATGTGAACTCTCTTATGCCGGATTCCCCATGTAGAGGCTAATCAAAAAGGCAAAGGACCACCAAACCCCAACGATGTTCCTTCTATGAAAGCTTCTTACCGCTATATAATGAATAACTAACGAAATGCAATTATATTACTATGCCATGGTATTTTAGGCTATTTAGAGATAAATACGTTTGTTTTTATATAATGTTTGTTTTTATAAACTCTCAAATAAAATATTTGACTAAAGTTTATCTGTCAACCCTAAACCGTCGGTGTAGGAAAGCGTATCGGAGACAAAACCCAGAATTTCCCTGAGGCGAAGTTACGCACCATCGCCCGCCAGCTTGGTACGCTTGTTTATCTTCCACACCCTACGCCAAAAGGTATAGATTTAATTATATCTTAATTATATTTGATCAATTTTGCAATCATAATGCTAAGCTGAAATATTTAAAATTAATGAAAAAATGCTTGTTAAATCCACCATCCCCGGGTACTTTACGATGGGACTTTTTAAATACTTTGAAAAAAATATAATAATTAAAACAAATTTTATCTTAATCGGAAATTGTAAAATATTTGTAAAAATATTTCTTTCGGCTGTTTGGATGGATAGCTTGGACATTGATGAAAATAGGCTCACTAGTACCGAAAAGTAACAAGTGGTTAAAAAATTCGTCAGTCCTGTTAGGTCTTGGGTAGTTCTGTGGTTAGAGCAGTCGCCCAGATTGCGAAACAAATATCTTTGTTCAATCAAAATAGATTAAATTCTTGTTATAATTATATATATTATTATTATATATATATTATTATATATATATTATTAATCCAAATCCAAGTCAAAGCTGAAAATCGGCAGTTTGCTTATCAAGGAAAAGTATTACCGAAAAAAATATTTTTGCATCGTTCCGTTATAACTGTTTGCGTATTATGTTATTGTTTAATTTTGCCTATTTTTGAAATTTATCATTAATTGCAAATTAAATTATCATTCCTTCATTGTTATCTAAAGTGAATCCTTGTTCTTATAGAGTTCATTACTCAAGATTATTCATTAGCTTGTTAATTAAATACACAGACGTAAAACTTTAATGTATGTTAAAGATCAAATACTTCTGTATATTTTACTAGCTGCTCGCTTTAACCTGATTTGCGATCCATAAATATATAATCAACTAAATACTAAAATGGCATTGAATTAGAATCTATACATAGTAATAAATAAAATCGCTTCCCGCTATCTGTAAGCTATGATCATTTAGACTTCACAATGGATTTTCGGCTTTCATCAATATACAGTGATTCAAGAGGCTGGTCGGGCGAAGCCGCTACCGGAAAACTAGTCTTAGAATTATACAGGTGAATCAAAAATTGGTTTCAAGTATTTTAAATATTATGACATTTGAAAAGTGAAGTGAAAGGAACCGGTTTGTATGCATAAAGTTGATCTAGGATTCATTCGGATTTATTTATTTGACTAGATAATGTTTGAGACTATTAAATTTGTCCAGTATACTGTGTTTTTATGTTCTGTTTCTGCCAACAAACATTTTAATTAAAAAACGAAATTTTTAAATGATCGTTTTATAATGATAATTAATTTTGTATTTTATTAATTTAAATGCAATAATTCCGGTAATTTAATCTATAGAAAAAAAAAACAATCAAGTGCTCTCTAAAAATATTAAATAATAGGCTGAAATATTTAAAATTAATGAAAAAATGCTTGAAAAATCCACCATCCCCGGGTACTTTACGATGGGACTTTTTAAATACTTTGAAAAAAATATAATAATTAAAATTCCCAACAGAATTTACTCCCGTTAATGTACTTAGAAGGCAAAGTTTTACACATTAAACTTAATTACGTACCAAATTTTAATCCGGACCTGTATTTTTGGAGGAAAAGTACTTAAATATCTGTAAAAGTACGAACGAACAGACAGACATTCAAGTGATCCTAATAGGATTTGTGTTTCCTTATGATTTAGAAAACATGTCAAGATAGGTAACAACTGTCATATTGTAGATCAAGAATATTATACTAATCTATTCAATTATTATTATAATAAGTATTAAGTATATAATGAATAAGCTAAATTTCTACACTTAAATTAATGGTGGATATTAATATTCAGGTTTAAAAACCAGACGTTTTCAATAATCATTGAAAGTAACTCGAGTTATTTTACGATTCGTCACGTTGTGTAAAATTATTTTCCTCAATACTTTCCTATATTATGCATTACAAAACGAATCAGACTTACTGCGGTCGCTATGGTGCAATTTATCGCACGTTGAGAACGATAGTGACACAATGCAAAAAATGCGATTTTGAGTAATGAGCGTTTAAAGATCAAGAAATTGTAATCGGTCCCTCTAAACAACGTATCGTCACTATGCCACCAAGCAGTTTCTATGCAAGCTACGTTCACAGGGATCTTTGCATTTTAAAGTTTATACATAACAAAGAAAAATGTTGTCAAAAGTAAAAAATACGTCGTTTTTGGTTAGTGACATTGTCATTCTCAACGTGCGTTATATGCCAGTGAATTGGTCTGATTTACTTTGTTTGAAACTTTGAATTTTGCATAGAAACTAATTGCATATGCGATTATGTTTCTATGGAAAAATATTAAATTGTAGTGTTGTCGTTATATCATCAGAATAAATTGCTAAAAGATCACTTACCATTAGCTACCTACAAAACAGTGTTATTAATAAACAACGTATATCATTGGATTAAAACGCTGAGAAACCACTTAGGATTAGTCAAAATTCATACGAGTATTAATAAAGTAACATGGACCGGTGTAATATTATGACTATAACTATGACTATGATATATTGCATTCGCAAGTAGTTATTACTATTAGTAGCTTGAACTTTGCTTAGACCTTGTGTATATGAATATAGATACAAAATACAATATCAGCGTAAATTTACTCCGATGCCGCCATTAATTTTTTAAGTGAATTTTATTTTATTACTAGCTGACCAAAACTCGACAACGCTTCGTTGTCGCTCACAGATTGTAACGAATTAAATATATTTTTCGCATTCTTTTTATTATAATTGAGATGAAAACTTTTAGGTTAGACCAAACAACAGAAACATGCGATTTTTTATTAAAATCGGTTCAGTACTTTAGGGATTTATCAATGACATACATGTGACAAGAGATTTAAAATGTTTACGAGTGTAAACGACGGCACCGTGTGCCGCCTCCTTTGTTATTTTATTTCCTTTTCAAACTTAACTTGCTTTTTAATAACAACGGAGGCAGATAAAGTTTTGTCACAATAAACCTTTTGTCAAATAAATTCCTGTTTTGTATTATTATAAATATTAGAAAGAGTTCGTTTATAACGAGTATATGCAAAATACTTATGTGTGAAATGATGATTAATATTAATACAGGACCGTGCAGGTAAATACGGAAAAAGTTTAGATAGGTATAGTGAAGTGATGTGTTATTGGATTTTTGTGTTCTAGGTTTCTAATTAAAGCTTAAGTAGCGTATAAAGTGAAAGTGGAAAGATGAGCAAAGAACAGGACAGGAGAGCTGCGATCCTGGAATCACTCCACGCCGGGAAGACCGCCAAGGAGATTGTGGATTGGTTTGGCTACTCAAAAACGCAAGTTTACGAGATAGCCAAAACCTATCGAGAGGCAGACAACAAGGACGACGTTACTTCGGACCGGGCAAGCCACAGCAAGCGATCTAACCGGAAGCGGACTGGTGAATTCATCGATCAGTTAAAGGATCGGATTAACTCCTGAGCTGATTGAGTCCTGGAATCAACGCGGCGGTGTACATCCACGTGTTAGAGACGGTCGTTAAACCGTGGGTGGACCGTGTGGCAGATGGACGTGAATACGTCTTCCAACAGGATTCTGCGCCAGCCCACAAGGCAAGAGTCACCCAAGCATGGCTTCATACCAATGTTCCTTATCATTGGTCACCGGACTTGTGGCCGCCCTCCAGCCCAGATTGCAATCCGCTGGATTACTACGTGTGGGGCGTAGTAGAGGCAGAGGTGAACAATGAACCTCGTAATACTAAGGACGCGCTACGTAAAAAAAATACGGCGGTAATGATCAATATGAACAGAAAGGAGCTGGCTCGGGCGTGTAGGCGATTCAGGTCTCTGCAGGAGCAGGTCGTTGAGGCGAACGGGGATTATATAGAGTAATATTAATGTATGTGGTGAGGACAATCATTTTGGCAAGTTGTGTGCATGTAAAAAAATTTTTGGGGATAATATAATTTATTTTTTCTTTCAGTAAATATTTCCGGATTTACCTGCACGGCCCTGTACATTTAACCATTTCATTTAACTGCATAAATCTCTGTTAATTTTGTAATGGTATTGTTTAGTTGTTTTTACTGTGAAATCCTAATAATTGCTCACTCGATTTAAAGAGAAAAAAAAAAGATATTTCACTTGCGTGTGTATGACAATAATAACAGTAATTTCTGTATGTTCTGTTATGTGCAAGACAACTTCTATTGTTATGTTTTATGTCGGTATCATCACAAAATATTGAATGATGTGATGTGTAAATAAAAGTAATCCACGTATATTAGTTTTATTTATCGATATCTATTCGTGATATCAATAGCAACATAGCTATTAACTTTTCATTACACAGTTTAATTCAATATACAGAATACAAAATCTAGATTCGTAAAGAAGATATAGGACTAATCTTGTCTATACAGTTTTTAGTGAGAGAAATTACGTTGAGAGCTTTGTTCATCTTTGGATCAGCAGTCGATACCAAAATGTTTACAAACGACTTTTCTCCAATATTTTTTTAGTTACCAAAAAAAGGAAACATGCCATACATATTTTGTATGTTGTTATTCTCTAAACGGATGTGTTTTTCCGAGCCATCGGAACTCGGTAACATATTCCTGTGAAATAATTATAATTCAATGTTATGTTAACCGTCGACCTTCTGATTATCGCTTATGCGTGTATTCCCAAGAAAACTTCTTAGTTACTTGCAAACATTCACATTCCGAAGTCCGAAACGAAAACAATAACAAAAGTATATCGATAACCAAAATCCCAAAAATATCATAGAATTTACCCATGAATTCATTAAATTGCCATTTTTTATGAGTGAATGCATGTTTCGTTCATTTACTTTTACGATTTATGTGTACATGTGTTCCTATTTTCATTGAAAATTAATTTAGAAAAATCGATTGGATGTATATCGCTATTGTAAGTAGATAAAATTATTGAAAATTTTTTGTTTGTGAGAAGAGCCGGCTATTTGTATAACAATACTTGCCAGTTTAAATGTGAAGATTGCTGTTATATAAAAACAATGAAATATATAAATAATTTCAAATTAATAACCTTCAGGATATTTAGATATCATAGTATAAAACAAAGTAGCTTCCCGCTGTCTGTATTCTGAGATCATTTAAAGTAGCCAACGGATTTCAATGTAGTTTTCCTCAATATAGATGGGTCATTGTCAAATTTTGGGCAGGTAAACTAGTCCCTTGACATTTTTTATTTAATAATAATGAAATATTCAACATTCTTTGAAAAAATCATATCGAATACATAATTAACCATATTACTCAACATTTAATAATAAAATAAATACCAAGTTTTTATGTTTTTCCTTATTTTTGACGTAACATAGTGGTACTTTTTGGTAACAGAGGGGTTTTCCTTATATATTTTACTTGTCCCAAGCAGCACTCTGTTACATTAAAGATGAAAAAACTTTAATTTCTGATATATCAACCCAATCCAAATAAATTACGACAATAACAGCAGTATTATAAATATTTATTAAATGTGTTTTCAAGACGATCAGATTGAAAATATATTTTTTTTTAATTGCTAAAGTTTTGTCCCCGGTATTACTGAGAACCGTCTGAAAAACTATGTTACTAAGTAAATCACATGTCAAATTAGAGATAGAGATACTTTGATCTATCTCTTATCGTGAGCGAGCTGTCAGCGTACATCGTGGTTGTCAGTTTGAATGGAGGAGGAATACATCGCCCCTTAGTCGGCCGCGTGGCGTTCAACGTGCTGCGTGTTTTTATTGTACATCCACTCTGTTGCTCAGCTATTCCGTAAGTAAATCGGTTTTTTTTTCTATCATTTTATATTCAGCTTATTAACTATATGGTAAATATGCTCTATGTTCATGAAAATGTATTCTTAAACCCATATTTTTTTAGTTGCGTCTCATGGAATGTAAAATTTACAACTCTGTTATTACAACTCTGTCACTTGTGTGTGGTAACAGAGTTGTTATGTAAGTAACAGAGTTGTATAATAGAACTATTGGCTAAAATTGTATACTGTCTAAAAAATCTTGGTACTTATATATGAGTCGCGTAAAATTTTAAATAAGCCTAAAATATTGTTGTGCATTTGTCTTTGATGACAAGATGCCTCTTACAGCAGCAGAAAAGCAGTGGAGGTATCGAGAACGGCGTCAAAAGAAATCCTGAAAGGTATTAGAAGCTAAACGTAAAGATCTTGAAAGATTTCATGGAAAGAAATGCTTAGTATGCGATTTAACAACACATGAACATCGAGCTATAAAAAAAATGGTGATCTGCAAACGCTAGGCGGAAAGATAAGGCGAGAGCACTACGGATTATTATGTACACTCCAGAGTCTACACCGCCTCGTTCAAATAGTCCAGCCCCTATTGCTCAAATTATTTCAAGAGATCGTCGTTTGTCAAAACCCCAGCTGTCTACTTCGCGAGAAAATACCAATATCTTCATCGGCTGTTCGCAGCAGAAAGTAAAAAGAAACAGATCTAAGTTATTTAAAGATAATACCAAGTTAAAGGAACAATTACAGGCAGTGAACAAGAAATACGAAAAATATAAAAAACGACATAACAGACAAAAACGGAAAACATCTATCAATAAGGATAGTAGAGCAACGCAAAAAAAATATGAGGTCTTATCAAATGCTATAAAGAAGCGCTATGAAAATGTAAAAAATCGGAAGGAAAAATATGCTATTCAAAAAATATTTGAAGAAAAGGTTGTTAAGTGCTCAAGACAGAAAACTGAAATCATTCAAGAATGTCTTGCAGTGGATCAGGGTTACTTGCAAAAAAAACATCCCTTGATTAAAAAAAAATTTTGATTACTAAAGTTAAGGCATTTTTTTTATGTGACGACGTATAAAGAGCAACGGCTGGGAAGAAAGAGACAATTTCTCTAAAGAAAGTTAAAGAGCAAAAGCGATACTTACTTCACAATATGAAGAACCTTTATGCATCTTTGAAAAGAGAAAATGCTGACTTGAAATGTAGTTACAAAACTTTTACACGATACAAACAATTTTATGTTGTATATCCTACTGTTGCTGCAAGAGAAACATGTTTGTGTTATTATTCATTATTCGCGTTATATTTTAATCTCAAGCTCAACCAGAAGCAATTTATTTAGTTTAAGTAAAAATAATCAACTATGTTAATATGTTACAACTCTGTTACTTTTTTGTCCCTATTCCTATAGAACCTTCTTAGGGACTTTAGGAAAAATTATTAGGTTTTATGGTGCAATATCACAATACATTAATTTCTTACAAGTTTATGCTGTTATATATTATACTTGGCTGTTAATATACACTCATTTTGAGAGTTTTGGTAGAATTTAAGATCTGTTAACACTTAAAAAGTAACAGAGTTGTTTTAGATTTATCTTTATTGTTATTAAACTTTCAAAAAGAACTCTGATTCTAAATGTGATTATTAGATTTAAAACTGTAATTAATATAAATACCAAAATAATTGCAACTGACTTGTTTAATTTAATAATAAAAAGTAAAACCTAATGAGTAACAGAGTTGTATTTTTTTACGCCCTGATCCACTAAATCCAGAATAACTTGTAAATTCGTGGTTAGACATCGCGATCGGATATAATAGACCCTACCTGAGTTATTTTAACAGACATGTGCATAGTAGAAAGTAACGTGCACATATATTTGTTTTTACATATTTTTAAAATTTTAGATTACGTTTACCTGCCCAAAATTTGACAATGACCCAGATACTGATTTTTTTTTTTATTATTTATTCAGTCTAGGCTGTTACAAGCACTTGTGAAAGTCGAGAGCTACGCCAACGGTTCGTAAATCTACGGCGGGAGATCTTGTACCGAGAAGAACCGGCAAGAAACTTGACAAGGGCTGCTTTTTTCTCCCTGTTTTATTTCATACAGAGCGTCAAGATTGAAAAATGACTTCATTTAAATTTGAAGTATTTAATAAATAGGAATATTTATATTATGATTCAATAGGAAGATTTATATTACTAATATTATAAAGCTGAAGAGTTTGTTTGTTTGTTTGAACGCGCTAATCTCAGGAACTACTGGTTCGAATTGAAAAATTCTTTTTGTGTTGAATAGACCATTTATCGAGGAAGGCTTTAGGCTATATTACTATATAACATCACACTGCAACTATTAGGATCGAAGAAATAATGGAAAACTCGGAGGAAGTCGCTGGCGGCCACTAGTGTATATACAAAACCACTCGGACGAAGACGCTGACGTTAAACTAGCTTAACATAAAAAAATATGTTTGCCAATGACCGTACGTAAAGATAATAGTTTCGCCGAAACTGTGCGATTACTGACAATTATAAATTTAACTGTAGACATTTAACAATAAACAATCAGAATTAACGTGCTAACTAGAATAATTTATAGCTCTATTGATGTTTTATGCACAGATGTACTGTGGGAACATTTTGATTGCACACTAAAATCGTGCTCATATTTTCTAAATTGTTTATTAATTATCATGCCTGAACATTATGTCTTGACAAGAAAGAAAATTGTGACATCTGTTGTAATAAGAACAGTTGGTACAGATAAAAAAAATAAGAAGTGCCATTTTGTGGTTGTTAGGAGTCTTGTTTAAATTGTAATAGATATTTGAAAGGATAAAAGATTTGATGCGCGTACCATTTGCTATTCTTGTTAAATAAAAAAATACATATTATATAAATAGCTACTGAATTAACGTGGTTTAATATAAAAAAGGAACGATGAATCTTTGAGATAATCATGATCTCTTTTAAGTTAAAATAATTTTCCATTTCTTCAATATTGGGAATTTATTTCTATTGCATATCAAATATTTTTATAGTATTTTGCACTAAATGAAATGCACCATCGGCAGCGTTAAGTTTAGGTCATGTTTCGCTAAGCTAAGGTATTTTATTAAGTATGGTTGAGTTATCAAAACTCATGTGAAAAATTTGTTTAAAGCCTTTTAACTAGCACTGAAGTCAAAGGCTCGTAGATTTACATGGTGCCCGTTATCTTTATATCATCATGTCCCCAAAGCTGGGGCCTTCCCTGTGGATGAAAACAAATCGAATCGGAAGAATGGCGATATTAACGATTGCAGATGCAGCCGGGATAAGGTCGTTCCGAAGAACAAAGGAATTTGATAGAATAAATTTTCGGTCATCCATCCTATTACCGACCATTGCGAAAGTTGCTTAACAACCGTATCGTAGACCGAGCGCGCTAACCACTGCACCATCGAGATCCTTTATAGTTGTATATAAAGGATCTCGATTGTGCAGTGGTTTTGTCTTTGACTTCATCTTACTTTGGGCAAAATTTTATTTTGTAAAGATTTTCCATTAAACGTTGACGTTTAAACGATATGATCAATTTTAGGTGACAGTTTCATGAAACGGCCGGCCGGTTCATGAAATTATCAATTTTACAATATGACTACGACATATATATTTACAAAGACATTATGAGTCAGTCAGTCCAGAGACCAATCCACTACAATATTGGAAATTCAAAAACAAGTGACATAATACTATTATTGTATTATCTATTATCCGCTTATATTGTTGTATATTAACGGGGAAAGCATACTGTTTACTCCTTTCTTGGAACCCTCTTATTATAAATCTAGGACTAAATACCATTCCGACCAAAGCAAATTGACAATGACATAGTCGATAACGTCAAATTCAAATAATAGATAAATTCGTCTTATAATAAGACGGTAAGTATTGCCTATAAGTACTGGTTGGTACTTATCGTAATTTTTCCGGAATCGGTTTCGCTTGTTCTCCGAACTAGATCCGCGAGCAATGCATTCATGAGATTTATCGTGAGACAATATTTAGAAAGCGCGTTGCGTCAGCACATTTCGGCTCACGACATAGCGTTTGATTGCGTGCAGGACACGGCCGATGTTAATTTATTGGAACACACGTGTTAATAATACGCCTCTATGATATTACTTAATTACTATCGATCATCGGTAACACAACAAACTTGTTTTCCAATAGTCTGTCAACAAATGTCCTTGTTAATAAAGTTGACCTGAAACTTTCGACACAAAATAATCTATTGTGACTACTCGTTAAATTTATTTATGAACTTATCATCACTGAAATATGATAGAGCTGATTTGTTTTTGTCTCTACTGAAATCTTCTTAACTTTTAACTTGCGCGATATTGTTATTGAAGCGACAGAGCGAAAACTTTTAGGATAGAAGAGATAAAATTGAATTAGGATCAATTTTTATAGGGTCTGGATGTTGTGATATCTCCGTTGTCTCAAATACTCCATAATACCCCTCTGCAGCTATCATCTTGGAATCTGAGGAACGTATGTGATGTTGTCTAATGTAACAAGTTTAAATTAAAATGTCGAAATGATAACCTCTCTTTAAAATAAATATCAAGTGACATTAGAATAATGTTTAATATTATTGAATGATAGAATAATCGTCAAGAATAATAATTTCTTTTAATCATAAAATTCTCAAGATAAAATATATGAGTTTTGATAATTGTGTCTTCAGGTTTGATATTTCTCTAGTAATATTATTATTGTGATGTGATTTAGAGATGGATCGAAATTTATATCACGTTAAAATTTATAGTTACATCTATGACATTTGACAATAAAGATATTTAGTGCGGACTAATTATTAAAAGATAGGGATCTTTAATATAATAAACCAATAATAGAATGACTTAACTATGTAACGTAATATTTAAATCTCGAATGAATCACAATAAGCGAAATCTTTGATTCGTCATATTTAACTACGAATTGAACTGTTTTCTTAACAATGAAATTGCTAATTAAAAATATAATTACAATAGACTGATATCTACAATACTTCGGACAACGTTGGAACAATTGAGTCTGACCGCCGAACTTATGATAGCTTAACGAACAATATGATGTAGTTTGGCAATATTTTGTAACAATACCAATCTAGAGAAAGTTTATAATCAGTAAATGATATTAGATTATTAATTTTTTTTTCAGCCTTGTAGGATTTGATTCGATATATGTCTGTATATCAAAAACATTTGCGTTTTTTAAATAAAAAAAAATGCACACGTCAACTTCAACAAAACTGACACGTTTCTCCATTTCATTATGCCAGTATTCTTAACCGTTTTGGATGGCATGCCAAAACATACCTTAATACATTTGTTACCAAGGACCTTGAGTAACTTATTTTTGTTTGTGTTTTACAATAATTATTATATACAATTACGGTTAATTAAATACTGTAGTTCCTTCACGGACTTTCCTTTCGAAATTCTCGGAGCCATATCGATATCGAAGTTGAAAAACGTTACATACCTCTTTGGTATAAAATTGATCATGGAAGTTTTATGTGATCATCCGACATGCTGCTATAGATTTTAGGTGTTGGCAAAACACGCATTTTTACCGTACATATTAACTAATAGATTGAATCAAACCATGCAAAAACATAACTTCAGAAATCACACAGCACTACTTCAGTGAATTACGAAATAAATCGTGTGAATAAACGCTAAGCGTGCAAAACTAATTGACACACAACTACTTTTCATATCAGAATACCGATGAGTTTGCAACATAGTTGGAAAAGCACCAACACATCGACTTCCCTCGCAACAATTGTGTTGTAACCTGAAATAAACGGCCTAGCGAATCAATACATCACATCTCTTCTCTTTCAATTCTTAACTGAAATCCCTCGTATATGTATTTACATTAGCGTTTTATGCACCTCAGAAACCACATGACATGACCAACTATGAAGGGTTATGCAGAAAGTCATCCAAATCAATTAAATCTTACACCGGTTAGTTCGAAATTATCGAAGTATATCTTGAAGTCAACAAATAAACACGTAAGTTTATTTCAAGAGTAGGAAGACCATAAAAATGTAACATAAGCAACACCGACACCTATCATAAAAACTAATCTATGAGCGGTGGTTTAGTATTTTATACCGTATACAATAGCAGAGGATCAGACAGATTTCATTGTAATGATAAACGTTATTCTGCAATTGGCAGTATCGTCCAACCATAGTGCACGATTTGGCACTGTTGCGTGCCTCGAGAATATGCTAGTTCATTACAATATGGCCATAAGACGTCACTTTCTAGTTGACGCAATAGAATCATCGTTTAATTACAAAGATCCTTGTCTTGAATCTCGATGCGCAAACAATCGATCGCGGGCAACAATAGATTCGTATTATTGCAATATTTATGATAACTAGACCGATTAGGATACTTATGAAATAAGTATATAAATATTTGAAAACATACCAAACTAAGTAGCGAAGGTCTTTGTGTTATAAAAATTTCATACTAAACTCAAACCTTATACAACATGGAAAAGTGATTTTCAATAAAAAGGTTTTGACCTCGAAATCGAACTCGAGACCTCAGTGATGACGGCAACTTGGATTTGGTATCCGAGTCACTCGACTACAGAGGTCGTTATGTATTGTTGACATTTCTATATCTATGATATAACTGAAAATTTAGATAAATATAAAAATATTACCTGCCTTATCGGTATTTTCGAAGGAAACTGTAAAATTTAGGCACCATCAATTATTTTGAAACAGAATAATGGTATACACGCATATAATATATATTACCTAATATACGAAAGTTTGTGAGGATTTATGTTTGTTTGGAATTTTTCGGAGTTTACGGTTTTTGATGTTTGGTACACAAATGATTTTAAGCCCGAATTGACATACAGACTACTTTTTATCCCACTAGATGGTTCTTCTAGGGATACATGTCATCATCATTATTATACGTCTCCACTGCAGGGGCTCAGGCCTTCCTTATGGATGGTTAAGGAGGATGGGCCATGACCCTCCACGCTGGCCCAATGCGGCTTGGAGAGGATTAACGACTGCAATGGCAGCCGATTCTAAAGGAGTAACATTCCTTCCGAAGTACTCTGATTTAAGATGCTTTGTGGGGACCTTAGTAATTGCGAATGTGGGGAAATTCCAAAAATGACAATAATAAAGCAATCTGTTTGTTCTAATTTGAAGTTTTTTCATCTATAAAAAGTATTATTATATGTCAACTTTATCAACAGTTGATAAAAAACAACGCCTGATTTGATAGTAATTCGTCATTTTCGGAATTTCCCTGTTCTCTGTATTACCCCAAAGCACCATAGTTAATATACGATACAAAGGACCTTACAGCTTATAATGTACTTGATTACCTACATAACTTGTTTAATCACCTTTATTGGTTAAGTTAACGTTCGCGTTAACTTTTAAGTTGTCAGAGTAAAATCCGGTTAAATTCGTGACGGAAGAACCGATTCACTTTGTTTGATTTGATACTCGGTAATTTCAGTAGATTTACGCGTGAAAATAGCATTTCAATTTGATTGCGACTAGGCCTGACTTGACTACAATAAACCTCTTGGAATTTCCTATTTAAACATTGAAAATCGAAAAGACATTTCGTGTTCGCGTTCATTTTAAAATTAAAGTACTTTAGAGTTCGTACAGACAAATATGAAAGTCTTGTTTTCATATGTGGTATCTTCGTTGAATCTAAATTCCATAAAACGATTACCTAAGCTACTTAATTAAGATCAAAGCAATTTAGGTGATGCTGTCTGATATTTAATACACTAGTATCAGGTACATTATAAATATATTTTAGATCATATTTATTATAAATTACTTACATATTCTAATTTTACAAGATATACCTATACAATTACATTTACTATAACTTTGTTTTAATGAAATCAATACATAATATATTTAGTTATATAGATACATAAATATTATATCTATTATTTCAAATATTAAATTTCTAAAACGTTACTTGGTGATGTTCATGAATACATAAGTAAATTGCCAATTAGAAAAATTGCAATATCAGAGATGGTGACCTGAAAACATCAAAAATCAAAATCAAAATTATTTATTCAGTCTAGGCTGTTACAAGCACTTGTGAAAGTCGAGAGCTACGCCATCGGTTCGTAAATCTACGGCGGCAGACCTTGTACCGAGAAGAACCGGCAAGAAACTCGGCAAGGGCTGCTTTTTTCTCCGTTTTATTTCATACAGAGCGTCAAGATTGTAAAATGACTTCATTAAAATTTTATGTCACTTTCCATTATGTTACTATGTATGTTACACAATATAAGAGTAAAACAGTATTTTCGTCAATCCAATCACATGTGTAGCCAAAGAAGCTCACCGATAAACAATTTAATATATATGAAAAATGAGCCATATTTTAACACCAAGCAGTCTTGTCGTTTAACAATTTTTAATATGGGTTTTAAACTTAGGTAATGGTAAATTTAAAATTTCCATAGGAATTTTGTTATATTAGTGTACACCTTGACCCATAAATGATAATAGAACCTTCTTTAGCCTGCATGACGGCAAAACAAGTTTATCTTTGTTTCTAGTATTAAAATTGTGTACATGACTATGTTTAATATAATTGTTAATATTGTTTCTAATATAAAGTATACAATTGTATATGAATTGTAAAGAATTGTAAACTAAAGTATACTGTCCTAGCGGTATCTACATCTGTAAGTTGCCTAATTTTTTTTATTGCAAAGGCAGCTGAACTTTCCTGCCAATAATGAAATATGAGGATGCCATTGCAATTTATAATCCAGCGTTATATCTAAGAAGATTGTTGAATTTGCCAACTCGAGCTTTTCATCATTAAGTTTAATTTCTGTAAGTTCAGCTTTTACATTAAGGTAACATAAACTTTATACGTTTCGTTTTTTTTTGCATTTAACTGGAGATTATTTACAGTAAACCAGGTCATAATCTGTGAGAGAGCATTGTTTACATTGTCAAAATCATTTTTACATCTATCAATATTAAATATAAAAGAAGTATCATCTGCAAACAATACTATATCGCATAAAGTTTCGGAAAAAAATGGCAAATCATTTATATAAGTTAGAAACAGAAAGGGACCCAGAATAGATCCCTGGGGAAAACTGAAGCCAGAAACTAAGCTTAAAATAAGGCTTGATGTGATGTTTTCCACATCAAGCCTTATTTTAAGCTTAGTTTCTGGCTCCAGTTTTCCACATGACTGTTTACTTGGGCACATTTTACCGTAATTTTTAAGAATATTTGTGAAAAAAAAAAACAAATATTATTACCGTGATTAATTTTGCATTCACAATGCTATACTGGTTAAATATTGAATGAAAAAGGTTAAAGCGGGGTTGTACAAAATTACCACTATTTAAACAAATTTAACTCTAAGGCTATGATAATATTTACAAAATAAAATTCATTAATAAAATGATCGATTGCTTCCAAAAAACAGAATATAAATTTCAAAACATGACCCTATATTTTTGTTATTTTAGCATTGTTTTATTTTTTCTGCGATTGATAATATATGAAATCAATTGAGCGTCTTTAGTCTCAATGCGATTTGTATAGAAACGTAAGCGCAGGTACAAAGGAGCCTTAATAAATCCATCAGTCACAGGTACCCCGAGATGAGCCTCAAACCCCGCAATGCTCTAACCGCCCAGGCCAATTTCGATACTGGGGCTGGTGAATGTTTCAAGCTTTTTTTATTTGTACCAGGTGTCGATATCAATCCTTACACGCAAGCAGGAACCTCAAATGTATTTGTGTACCCTAACACAGCGGTGCGGCAAAAAGTTAAATCTTTATATTTCCATAAAAATACCAAAGGGGCCATTAAAATTTACACGTCAAGCCGTGAACGCGCACACAATTTTGTGAAAACTACTATAATTGCGTTTTTGGTACAACTGTACTTACACCGAGTACATGCCAAGGACGGAAATAATGTTGATTTCATGTCGCACCGTATACAATACATTTTTAAACTAGTGATTGCTATGACCGCTGTGATTAAACGGAGTGTTGACAAAAAATTATACCAGAATAAATTATTTGATCGAAATGCCTAGTAGAAGTTTACACATCGATTCTCTCTATTTAACCCATTAAAAAAATGAACGCTTATGGTGTCAGGACAGCGCTCCAAGCGGTAAATAAGAAGCTTCGAATTTTTAACAAACTCAATATCGCGTATCACGTTTCAAAATTCTTAAACAAAGCCTATGTAGTCTTTAAAGCAGTGTTCTTGAAATGAACAATTTATTGAGCATTTTATTAATTCTTCCAGTGAATTATTATCGAACTGTATAAATATCCGTATTTCATCACAATGTAAACACATTTTTATTCATCGTAAACAATTGTTTAGCAGGAGTTCATTGGTTGTTTTGATAATGTTATTATTACAAAATTATCTTTATTAAAATTGGTAACTTTAATTGAAATCTTTTGGAAAAATCTGTTTTTCCTATGAACCGTTAAGGACTTTTTTGGCTGTAAGTAGAACACACACAAGAAACTCCACAACGTTTCATAAAGTGTATTGAACGAGTTGGCAACTAGTGCCTATGGGACCTAACTGTGCAATTGTGCATTGTACCATTTCTTTTTTCACTACAAACACTATCCCTGTATAAAAATCGTAGGTATTCGGATAATATTTTTTAGAAGATTTTTGCTGTAGAAGAGAACGGAAGACCATGAACATGTTCAATATTCATTATCTCTTCGTTAGCATTATTAGATTCAACAAGAAAAAGATATCAAAAGAAATGTGTTTTCTTTTAAAACCTATGTTAAAAAGTTCTACAGAACTTAAAAAGGCCTTCAAACAAATTCAAATATTTAAAGGAAATAAAACTAGTTATGTTTACACGTTTTTCCGTCTTAGAGTGTATAGATAAAGGAGGTAGCCGGTTCCCGGAGGCGGTGCTAATCACATTATCGCGACACACGGAACAGGTTGCCCAAAACGGCCGTTGAACCGGCGCCGCCGCGGTTAAAGCCCTCCCTCAAGGCTCTATTCTGCCAAACATTCGTTCTATGGTGCGTAGACTTGTTTGCCACTCACATTATACTTATAAGGTATGGCGGCTTAATTATTTTGTTTACATTCTTTCACGGTTTTAGTGTATCCATTTCATGTTACTACTGTTATTTGAAGGCAGTAACAATACATATAATTACCGAAAACCATCAGATAAACTCTACATTATCAGAAAGACAATAATAAAGCTTGATCCTAGTAACGAGGCTTGCCGGCTGCCATTTTTGAGTCGATCCTGCGTTTACCATCGAAGGAAGGTACTGACTACTGAATACTTAGAAAACTGACTCTTCTTGATCCTAATGATTGTCATTCATCTAATACTATGCATGTGTATATGTTACCATCAATATGTTTAATTCGACATTTTATTCAGTATCTACTTACAATATATATGCTCCAAAACTTTTTCATATTTTTGACTACTAAGGTTGTTCTACTTTGATATGAAAATTATTAATTTATATTGAGATCATATATTTATCAACCTATTAAAAACCTGGTATAATCAAAATACATTTCGGTTTGTTCTTATGAATCTTACTAAATATTTTAGACCAGCAGACTCTAGAATACCTAGTAAACTTATTAGATTACCTACGCAAAAATGTGATGGTAAATAATATTTCATAAATTACCCGAAGACCTAATGTATTCAATCATAAGCATTGTATAGAATACGTGAATTATGCAGATTACCGCTGACATGCAATTTCAACTCTAATTGCTTTTTTTTTCCATCGTCGATGTTATCTGAATGAATGAATGACAAAATAGCTTTAACGGTGTCGCCCGCATGCGACGGCCCGTATGCTCCTGACAAGAATGTGAAATTATGAGATAACTTGCAATCTATTCACACCACCAAATATTATACAGATTAAATCGAAATTTCCACGTTCGTGCAAAGTTTCAATGAAAATGAAAATGAATTCAATCAAAGACATGTATACTACCTACCTCCATTCATAAAAGTCTTTAAGTTATTTATTGTATTGTCTATTTGGTTTTTCTTTTTACATGGCAAATAATAAACAAATAAATTGGAGTGGTGTTTGTATTCTTAATATAGAGAGGAAAAAATTAAAAATATAATTAATCGAGAACTTTATTAGATTCACGTTTTTAATAAATCTTATATAAATCTAAAAAAGGTACTTTCAGATTTTCTCGTACTTTTAGAGTTTTTCGACTTTTGACTTTTTGAAACCTAAAATCCTTGTTGCTGTTGCTATCCTTATTTATTCTTATTACGCCTTTTCATGTTTTTGTTTTTGGTTTTGAAAACAACTAATGTAACTTGATAAAATAATCGCCTACTATTACAAATAAATACCCTTTTTTGTTTAATGTATAGGGTTGGCACAAAAGTAATGAGACACACTAGAAAAAATCTATAACATTTCCTTTTTAAAATCAATTTTTTCGATAATATTCTAGAATGTTGTAGAACATTCTAGGTACTTCTGGTGTAGGGTATATAAAGCCGCGCTCGCGATTTGTTTAGTCAGTTTGAAGAAAAATGGACGAGCGACAAGTTCGAACACTATACTTATACGAATACTTGTTAGGCCACAGTGCGCGGGCTGCTGCTGACAATATCAACAATGCATTAGGCGCTGGAAGTACAAGCCATGCGACGGTGTCCCGATGGTTTGACTGTTTTAAATCAGGAGACAGGAACCTTGAAAGTCAGCCACGCTCAGGGCGACCACCCGCAGTGAATGATGACGATTTGCGCCGCGAACTGCAGTTGAATCCGGATGCTACCACTCGTGAATTAGCGGAAGCACTTAAATGCAGTCACCACGCCGTGGAACACCATCTGCATGAGCTTGGTTATCGAAAAGTTTTGGCTCGGTGGGTACCGCACATCCTTACAGACGCCAGTCGTGCAGTCCGTGTCGCTATCTGTCAGTCACTTTTGCTGCGACCCCGACGTAAAGAGTTTTTGTCAGATCTGGTTACTGGAGATGAATCATGGATTTATTACGAGAACGATACACGTCGTGCTTTTTGGCTGCCTCGAGAAGAAACGCCACCAACTCAACCGAAGCCGAGTCAAAAGAACCGCCGAAAAATTCTGCTTTGCTGTTTCCGGGATGCGCAAGGCATACTGTTTTATGAGCTATTACACAATGAAACTATAAACGCTGACAAATATTCAACCCAGCTTACCAAATTATCTGCCGCTATCAAGAAAAAACGACGAAGACGAGTCAATGTAGTTTTACTGCACGATAACGCTCGACCTCACGTCGCATCTGTGGTTCGCCGGCAGTTGGAGAACTTGGGCTGGGAGACGATACCCCACCCACCTTATTCCTCAGACCTCGCCCCATCAGACTATCATTTGTTTAGAGCCCTGAAACAGCATTTGCGGGGTAAACAATTTAATGATTTCTCTGACGTAGAGGCGGAGTTGAACAACTTTTTCGAGGCACAGCCATCAGAGTTCTAGGCAAAAGGCATCCAAACTTTGCCGGATCGTTGGCAAGAAGTCTTAGATACTAATGGTAATTACATCATTGACTAAACTTTTTTTATTGTAATAATAATAAAAAAGTAAAAACTTAAACCAAGTGTCTCATTACTTTTGTGCCAACCCGATAATTTTTATTCTTTATTTATGCTATTTATACATACTACTTATTTATCTACCAATAAAAATAGATAATGACACGCCGCAGTTAATTTTATAGCTACTCGTAAATGTTTTACTGAAGTTATTTTAGGCCTTAATGAAGGTATCACGCAGACAGTCTAGATTGACAATCTTTGCAACTATACCGTTCGCCCATAGACAACTTACAAAAGGAGACAAAATAATAATGGCGGTACCATTTTGGTGGTTCATCGACCTAGGTGTCATGATACTCTGGGTCCGTGACTCTTAAGATAAACTATAGTACATATCTAACTTAATATCCGTTCTAATAATCGATAAAGAGCTGTATAATTGTTTACTTTTTGTTGTTGAAGTAAGGGTAACATTCAAATTACGTCATGTATGGCTTTAGAGTATTTATGTATAGATAATTTATGTATAGAGTATTTAGCTTTTATGTATTCCTGTGACCTAAGTGTCTAAAATCGGTATCTATTGCAATGCCTTTCAAAGGTCGTCGATTAATAGAATTATGTAACATTTAATATCGTAATTTCTTTCGGAACGAATGATGATTTAAATGAAAAAAAAAAACATTAAATTAAACTCAACGTAAAATTCGCGTCTAACACTGAACTAACGATATCATTCTTTCAATATTTTTCGAGAAAACGTCGCAATCGCAATTTCGTGAATATCTTTTAAATTATTACACAAATAGGACCCTATTATTTAACTTTCAGAGACATACGTATTATACGTATGAAACAAGTAACTCCGAAAGCAGTAATTATAAAAAAAGTATAGTTTATTTTCTTAATTATACTCGTTAAAATTCTAAAACTTAATCTCGGAGTTATCTTCGATCAAAGTCTCACTTGGAAACCAGAGGTAGAGGCCGTTAGACAGAAGATATTTGCCACAAACGGGTCACTTAATCCCTTAAGACAACTTCCTGCCTACTCGAACAAAAATATGTGACGTTTTACAATACAAAAAAGTTTAATTGTGTTCATGCAAAGTATAGCTAAAACTAAACTGCAGTTATTAGTTTAGTTTTAGCTATACTTTATACAAAATAGTAGTTTCCATAAGTAACGATTAATGAGGTTATTATTAATTTAAGTACTTACCTTGTCGATTTTGAAATAAGCACTTACCTTGTCGATTTTGAATCAATGATCATTTCACAAGTTCTAGTTCGTATCAACTTACCTGAAAATTAAAAAGGAATGTTTTAAAAATCGAACACGAAACCACGGGAAATTAAAAGTAAGAACTACTCGTATTAGCACAAAAAGTGTTATCGCACGATAAGCCGCGTTTCCGCCATGCATCAGAATTCGCTCGGTTGAAATGAAAACACCGACGAAACGATACGGTGAAAGGAGACGTTACTGGTACATAATATATATTTTTTTAAACGAATCGATGTTTTAATTTTTTTGTTTTAAGAAAATGTGATGGTTGATGACTGTTTCATTTGTTACATTATTCATTTTAAAAAGGGTATGTATGTAGATTTTGTTTTTAATAAGTTAAATGCGGGTTGAAAGAAAAAATGTGTGTCATCCGTCTAGTAATTTAAATATTGTATTTTTTATATAGGTACTATAAATATATAATATAAATAGTCACGTATATTTATTATTGAGTTTTTAGAATGTTAATAAATATCATCTGTACATAGTATAAAACTAAGTCGCTTCCCGCTGTCTGTGTGTTGATATATTTTTAATGTGGTTGTCATCTATTTATTTATTTAATTAATATAACAAACTTCATTGAAAGTTGGAATGGTACTATAGACGGACTTAATGCTCATAGCATTCTCTACCAGTCAACCTTTGGGAAAAAGAAAAACAAGATGGCAGCATAAAATTACTCAAATATACTACTGAAACTATACTACAAATGAATTTATATACTATACTTACGCATAAATATAAATAAATATTATACCTACACATAAATACATATATGATGATATTTTATATTTATATATTTATTTATTATCTACATAAACGTTGCAAGAGAAAAGTGTGAGCTTTCCGTTTAAAGGTGAATTTGTTAGGAGATCGTCAGATGGTGTCGGGGAGGCCATTCCAGATTCGTATGGCTTGAAGGGTGAAAGATTTATCAATATACAGAGTGATTCTTGAGGAATTTTTATATGTTTAATACAAGACCACGAGGGCGAGCCGCTGGCGGAATGCTAGTATTAATTATATTTAAATATTAGATTTCCAAAAAAACTTAGGAAATATATTGTCTTCTATTAATAATACTAAACTAAACGCTTTTTAAGCTTTCTATGTAGGTACATTTGCTAAAAAGGCCAAGGCAAATAATGAATTGTTGCCTAGTTAAAAAAATAATCTATAATAAGTTATTTCTTATCAGTAAAATGTAAAGCTGGACGCGTTAACGAATGTAACTTAATTTGTTAATGAGTGACCCGTGGACAGGATGCGGGCAACATCTGGTGTTGAATGGAATCATTGTGTCAGCGTTCTGTCACATCTCCTTTGAGGCAACGGATAATTGATAACAGCCATGTGACTGGACCTTTTTAGGTGTTGACAGTGATGAGCGATAGGGATTGTGTATCGATAGAATTGTGATGCTATTGTGACCTTGAGAATCAGCCGAACTATCGATATTATTGTAATAAACTCTATCTACTTTTATTGTAAATCAAATTATATTGCATTTTATCGCAGTATAAAATAATTTTAAAAAATTACACATGTACTTTACATTACATAGTTTCTTTTAATTGCTCAGCTTCTAAGGTAAGTCACAGTACGGTGATGTCGCTTAGCGACGGTGACACCTTGAAATAGGCGTGCTGGCTACTATTCTACGTAGGTTTTTCATTCTTAACGATTGTCATCACTTCATGATCGGCATCATAGATCGATTTTTTCGCTAACCGTCGCTATACTCGGGAACAACACTATTTTGACTGCATATAATACACTGGTACTGATTGATAGTTTAATATAGCACTAGTTCATTTGACACTGATACGTGAAGAGGTTGCACTCGATAAAATATCAATCCGACCCGTATGTATTCCTTTTACATTAATTCGACCATAAAATGTTCCTTACTTTCTTGCGGAGTATTTTTAAGCGGGTTTTTCGACCAACAGTCTAATGTAGTGCTTGCGATAACAATTATCTAGCTTTCTTTCATTTTTAGGCAAATTTTGGATAATTTTTTCCCCGAAATCGTAAATATGGATTATATTCGGGCAACTTATTTTTATTATATTACCAACGGATTAATGCTCGTTTTCACTAAACTTAAGAATCGCCTAAGATGAAAATGCATTTCACCAATGACCAAGAACCACCTAACGACATTAAGCAATGGTTAAAGTTATACGTTCGGTAAGCGGCGCCTTGCTCTAGGGCCTAGAGTCTAGGCATTTCCGTAATATGACAGGTCACAAATGTGTCGAGGGATAAAAGAAAAATTGATCATTTGGAATTAAACTTATCTACTAATTTTGGAATTAATTTACACAATTCTGACAATGTCACGTTAGTCTTTACACGTAAAGAGGCAAGGACAAAAATATGTATTTTGAGGTAATAAAACAAGAAAAAATATTTAAATATTTCACATTTTGTATGATTCACCTAGTTTAGTTATAAAATATGATATCATCAAAATTCAACTTCTATAGCAGATTACCATAATTACTTTTCTTCAGCAACTTCGAACGGATGACAAAACAATAATTGTATAAGTCACTGACACCGTTTCGTAACGACAAATTGTGCGTTGCAACAATTTACAGAATCATTGCATTTTTGCTGCACCACGTAATTTGATAAATTTACTATTCGAAGCCAAACAAAAAATGATCGTATTTGGAATAGAGGAATATTTTGGGATACCTGATGTTATAAGCTTCAATATTTTCAAATTAAATATTTTGTTTTTGCAAATACAGGCAGGTAACAGCGATACACAATTCATGTGAAACTTATGCCGTATTTCGCCACTTTGACATGCAAAACAATTATTTGAATTATAATAAAAAATATTATATTTCATTACTTAACATCTATGGCTAATAAGACTTTAATATTTCATCAAGAGAAATATTGCAGACACCGAATAAATCAAGTTGCTCGCGACGTTAGGGTTGGCAATCTCAACTTTCAAAAACTTCTTAGGATGTAAGTTGAAACCCAAGAGGTTCGAACCAAGAAAATGCTTGATCTGACCGTGCATTAAATAACTAACCCGCCCAAGTAGTACATAAATAATATATTAACTGAAATAAATACCGATTTATGTCCTAAAGTCGTACTAACATTTTTAATCAGCACTGGTCAAGTTTCGAATCTGTTTAAAGGCATTTATTTTATCTAATAATGCTTAATGCCATATTATGGTTAATAAAAAAAGTATACCAATGTCAAAACTCCTATTTAAGTATTGGGTAATATTAATATAAAGCTGTTATCGTATTTCGGTGATATGAAAAACATTATATATTATATATATAAGCATTAACGTAATATTATTTAGTGCACTTAGTTGTATTTAGTCATTTTCTAGAAACAAAGGTTTTCTAATAGCCTATGGTTGTATCGATTTAATGCTTATCCTATATACACATTGAATAAAGAACTAGTAAAACTTTAGCACCGATTTGTTCTTAAAGTATTCTTTAATCAAGCTCAAGCTCCTTTATCTTCTTAATCTATAAAACATTAGGCTATATTTTGATCAATATTAAGTTATTTATAGAGATACAAGTAATAAATAGATCGTAATTATTTTTTATGTGAAATTAAAATGTAAAATTATTTTATGTTATGTATTGTAATGGTGGCATTTTATACGCATCGCTGGCGCCATGGACAAAAAACGTTGGGAAAAACAAAGAAAACAGGTGGATATAAAAGAAAACTGAAAAAAGAGTATTCTAATTTAATTGAAACTTTTAAAAATCAAAATGAAATAATCGTTTGATGATTATAAGCACTATAAGATACTTCTGAAGTGTGAAAATACGGCTGTACCTAAAATGGGAGTGTGTTATACGGTGAATTACGAGTTCTTAGTTTTGTGTCTAACCATAATACGATTAACAGCTCTACTACACTATATTTGAATACCTAATGCTTTTATTTTACGAGTCGCCATTTGCTTTCTTTTTCCAATTCTTACAAAATATTTAAAGTCAATTGTGTCAGATGAAAGGGGGTAAATAATCATTTATTTTGTGCACAGATGCCTATAAAAGCAATTATGTTGTTAAAACAATGCTAAAAAGCCTAAAATTCAACAAAAATTTTTGCTACTAGGTTAAATTTTCTATTATTTTTATTATATTAAAGGAGGTTTGCGAAGGCGCGTGTATTTTACACCATAAACTTGTATATTTTACTCCACAAACTGATGTTTGCAGCTTATTTCACACATAACGAGCTGTTTAAATCAATATTAAAAAATACTTAAAAGACCAGCCAAAAGAACATGTCATGACACTTACACAAAACAATAACTTAAACCGATTATATATTTTTAAAATCTATTAAATATACTTTTTTTACAAAGGAAACAGTAAACATTTTTATAAAATTAAATTAACGTATTATAATTTTGATTTACGCATTTCAATTGTAATATAGTCACAAAAAGTTCAATTAGCACTTTAAGGTGCTAATTGAACTTTTTGTGGCTATTAGAATGCTTTTAGCCGACTTTATTAATGCTATTATACAAAAGTTGTAGTGCTATTGCACAGCTTTTATACAGCTTAAAGTCGTACAAAGGGGGGGGCCCAAATTTTACGTATGAGTCGTTTAAAAGAAATACGGTTGATATACGATTTTATTATAATGCTTAACGCTTGGACTCGTGCTATTATAAGTTTGATATAATGGTGTTTTGTGCTACTTGGGCATAAAAAGAGATGACCTAATCACGGAGCCTTAAAAACCCAGAACGCGGCAAAGTATCCAGGACGTCATTATCAAAAGACTATAAAAAAATGAAACATACACAACAGTTTCAAACTAAAAAAAATATTCGCCACTGCATTGTCACGGTTAAGAATGAAACGGTGTTTATAGTTTCTTTTGATGTAACGTATGACATTAATTTAGAAACGGTTGGGGTACCTATTAAAGTATTTGTACTTTGCATTTGCAAGTTTATAAAAAAAAAGATAATCGCTACATACCTATTTATATCGTTTTGGTACAGTTGTGTACCTTAATATCAAATGAATATAAAATTTATTATATGATTTTTTTTTTCTATCTCTGTTTATAATGTATTGATCTGGTAATGACATGGTTTTTGTAAATGTCATTACTCTTATTAGAGCTGGTGAGTTTCTTGCTCGTTCTTCTTATCAGCCAAAAGACGTCCTGAACGAGTGGTAGGGAAAAAATGTTGGACGATTCAAAAGTACTTTTAAGAAGTCTATTTGAATAAAGATTATTTTGACTTTTGAATACAAACATTAAAACAATCGAATAACAATGTTGTCCGATTATCGTCACTCATGTTCTGGATGACACATATTTAAAATAGGAATAACAGGAGCACGAACAATGTTAAATTATGGTATGTCATCATAAATTCACGCTTCAATATTTTCTCAGTGTTAGATCAGTTTTGACTTTTGCTAGTAACTGCTAGACAAAATCACCTTTTATACGAATTGTGCACTCTTTGCAGGCGGTACCAGTTTGACAAACAAGGTTGAATGATCGCATAAACTTTATGGTAAAATGTAAACTGTATAACACGAGGCGTTGCTTGTTACGCATGGTCAACGATTTTCGGAAGAGCTACATAATATTGCGGATACCACCTGGAACCTTCTTTCAACTACTGCGGGGCAGTATAAATTGATCTTTTCTGACTCGCGATAAGATTGAAAATGAACGAGAAGGAACATTTTTATAGATAACGTAAAGATTGACGACTTCTGGTTCTAACTATAGCTTACAGAAATAAAGCAATTTTTCACATCAAAATTTAGTATTCGTTAGAAGTTTATACATTCAACTAGATATCGAAGAACAAAATTACTTAAACTGATTTTCAACCTAAGTAGTTATTGGGTAAGATTAAAACCGTTTGCAGAAATTAGTGTTTTCCTGCTTTTTGTAATATTCAACAAAAATCTTTCAATAGTTGTATTAAAATAAATAAAAAATCCATTCAAAGAGTTTATAGCTAACAGGATTTTATATATCTATAAACAGCTATGACGTCATTCATAAGTCTTATGTTCAATAATAAGAAATCAAGACGCTCGTCCTTCAAAGTCGGTACAAGGGAATTACTGCGAGCAGAGAGGAAAACCCCAGCGTATATTTTTATAGTAAGTTCATAAATAGTATGAAATCAATACATGTATAATTGAACTTATAAAATATGTTTTAAATCATTTATTGTTTACGTAAAGCATTCTCTACTCTACTCTTCTTCTATATCGTGATTGATGCTCTTTTTTCGCTGATTTTACTTAAACACAATATAAAATAATTATAAACTAGCGTGAAGATATAGAGAGATAGATATAATAGATACCTGCAGATACCAATCATCAGTGTACAATAGACTCTCATCAAAACATTTTAGCATTTACACAATAAACCAAGAAATACAGTTACTGTAAAAGTTACAATATAGGTTTAGATATTTAAAAACGAAACTGGTCAGTAGCATACAATTTATTACCGATAAAGTTGTTTAATCAAACTCTATAAATAGCCGCGAATTTTGTGCCGTAGTAAATAAAATCACAAAGCCGTCTGGAGGGGCAACGAGACGCTACCTGGCTAACGGGATCTAAAGAATGCATCGTGCAACAGGTGGGTCCGCCTACTTTACTGTAACCACACTGTGTGTCAATCATTCTTAAAAAAGAAATATTTTTTCGGAGGCATAGATGCGTTTTGAGTTGTGTTCTTTGTTCATAAACGTTTGACAATATTTTTTTAACGAAACCTAATGTTCAATAACTCATTAGTAGCAACTTTTGTGATAAAACTTATTATCGCTCCATAAACAATAATACTAAATTACCTGTCCAGTTTGTTTATGAAACGAAAGTTGTTTTTGCTATTTAGCTTGCAATTTTTTTTTCTCGACCTTGTTAATAAAAATATTGTCGAATTAGTAAAATCACCCGTCGAAATTTGCAATTAGCAATGTTTTGAAGCGATTAATCTTTTTTTTATATTGTTCTATTTTAAACTTTTTTTTTATTTTGTAATAATTAATAAATAACGAATAAGGTTTTGTTGTCATTTTACAATCCACAAGTATCTTAAACTTTTTTTTTTATTGTAATTTTATTAATAAGCAAGTTTTGAATTCAATCATAAATTAATTTTATATACAAATGCAGTTTCTTTTCGAATTCAGCATTTATATTACAAATATTTATTTAAAAAAATGTATGTTCCATTACATTTCGATAACAGAGAATTAAATGTCCACATTTAATATTATCGACGCGTGCAAAACATAGATAAAAAAGAATTAAAACTGCCATAAAGATAATATGAAGAAATGCTTAGATACCACGATAAATAACCACGACCGTTACCGACACGTTCTTATTTGATATTAAACATATTTTTTACACGTTTTTAAGTTTTTTTTTTAAATATGTCAGATATTATATTTGTTCGATTTTGAATTCACAATACTATATTAATAAATATCTAATTTAAAATGCTTATATACCAGCCCCGAATATGCCAAGATGCGACTCGAACCCATAACCTTTCGCAATCCAGGTAGCTACCCTAATCCTTGAGCTACCAGAGACTCCTGTTGGGTTGACGATTTTTTCAAACACTTATTACTGTATTAATTTATTGATAGTTTGTAGATTATAATTCTCTATTCAGTATTTATGCAAAAAAAGGTCTGTTTGTACGAATTCACATGACATCTGAAGGCCTATTCCATTTCTCGGAAAATAAAATTTCAAGAATGCATCTACGATCCCAAATTAACGCATTTTCCGCAACGTGTCAGACACTGCATCTAATGCACAAATAATCTTCACGACTTTAACATAATTATGAAAAAAAAACTAAATTTTCTCTATTCTCGTTTGAGAACAAATAGAATACACGGTGTCAAGTTAATTCTTACGAGTTGTATGTTAATGTTCCGGTACGTCCATCTTGCTTCTCGTCTATTCGGATTTGTGGGGAAAATCCAGCGTAGGTTACTACACAACATTTCCGAGAAACGAAACGAGCGATGATAATTATTGTTTTTATTGGGTTATATCTTTTTTAAATATTAAATACGTAATCGGGAAATATTATCTTCGAGACAACAACAATTATTTGATAAGTTTTATTTAAAAAAGTAAATGCTCACTTCTAACAGCTAATTCACGTTTACAAAAAACCGATTTGGATAGATTAAATTACTATCAGACTATTATAAAATGGAAAACCTTGACTTGTTTTAAAATGTGGAAAATGCGGAGCGGATCGAGTTAGCCGCGAACTGCTTTCAAATGTCAGATGGTCTGTCTGTAGATCCTGTTATGGTAATAACTCGTAACACCTCGTACAATACATAAAACTGTACGAATCGGTGGCAAAATGTTTCTTGTCGCAATCATTTAAGGTGGTTAAATGATAAGTGTTTTATGCTACCGACCGTACTGCCAACATAAAGACACGTGTTACACTTGCATCATAATTTTAACGCTTATCGCTACGGAAACAAGGGCGTGGCTGCTACTACTGCGGATGCAGTTTTGACACTCTTATACCTCGTTTAAAAGTGGGCTCAAGTATCATTAGTTTCGTTATATAATAGGTACATTGGCCTGTATTAAGAGAATTAAGACAAGGTATCTTTTTTCTAGATTATATATTATTGTATGGCCATTTGTATTGTATGTACACATATATTATAAATTGCGTTATATACATACATTCAAAGATAAAGTGGCTGAATTGTTCTTGATAAATTATAACCTACTTTTATTCAGATTTTCTAGTAGACAACTTTTTAAATTCATTCAACTAACAAGTGTTAAGAATACAGCAGATATCATTTATATATTTCCCACATGACTTTATAATTTGACAAGATATACAGGTTCCGTGTTCATGTGTGTAAAGGGCCCGAAACGTCAATAAAACTAAATACAAAAGCGATGAAACTTTTTAAATGTTTTTTTATTTATGGATAGTGCGCGTGAAAATATAAGAAATTAAATCAGTATTTAATTTTCTGTTACACAGAGTGAGAGGCACACTTGAGAAGTTCATCTTGACCACGTTAGGCGTGTCTTCTAAGAAACAATCCCGTTAACGGCTTGTATCTGCTCATGATTTCCAAAAACGCGTTTCAATAAATATTGTGGCTATGAATCACCGACTCGAATTTTAAGAGTGAATAGATTTGAGACACACCTTTTTGTTTAAGACATAATAGTTTAGTAATATAAGTTTTCAAAGTTGATTTTATTGCCAATCCTATATTTCAGCTTACGACTTCTTCCGAATGAATTCTGGGTATAAAAGTTTTAATGGTATAAAAAATACCCCTCGTCAAATTCATAGGATAAATCCATATTTTATGAACGCTACCTAATCAACTGTTTTTGAGAATCCGGGTGGAAAAAATTATATTATATTATGTTTTTTAGCACCAAATGACTTTGAACGGTTCCAGGAATATGAAACACTAGCTATTAGCTTTGACTTTGTAGAGTATTAATTTCGTGAATTATAAAAATTACTTCATAAATAATACATGAAAAGTGATCAGTTCGGTATTTGCGGAGATCATTAGGTTAGAAACTTTACCTCAATAAAAATTGAATATAGATGAGAATGTTATCAAAGGTTTAAATAGTTTTAAGAATGTAATATGCATATTTCATATTTTGTATGTTTTTCATAGTTCCCAAAAATCTACGTTACTATGGTTATCAAAACGATCTGAATTTGTATCCATGTGAACGCATCAGTTTGTAACGTGAAAGTTAAAAGCCTCATGATTGCACGAAGAAACTCCGTACTATTAACATTCTCACTGACTTCAACATTGTAACGTGAATTTGAAACGTCGCGACTCATACAGAATGACTGAGAGAATCCATTGCCGAAACACATATGCTACCATACATAACAAAGATTTCGGTAATATATACTTAGCTTTAAATTTACATTTAATAACGGTAATTTCAATAAATTGAATTCGAAGATTGTAACGAGAGAGCTCTTCAAAAAATCTTTATTATACAAAAGACATTCTGAAAAGTCTCGGCCTAGATTTCAGCAACTAAAATTCTTACCGGTCTATCATTGTATTTAACAATGTAACTGGAAAATAATGAAATAACTTTCTAATTTATTGTTACTCTTCTTTGAAAATGTAAAAAAATAAATAATACAACAAAGATACAGAAGACGAACGGAACTTTATCTAAAAACGCTAATAGCAGAATGAGACTAGATCGTTGCGAAAAAGTAAGCGAAACAGATTTCAGGCATCTATATAAGATCGGAGAAGAAACAGATATCATTGTTGTTTATTTTATTCCATCCACGTTTTCCCTGTCCGCATCGAGACGATGACTCGCTTTTTCCTTGAAGAAATCAAGCGAATCCGGGCCGGAGCCCAGCGGTTGTCCGATGAAAATGGTCTCTGTCATCGCCTGTGACAGTTCAATTCGTATTGTTGCCTCCTAGACGACTGCGAGTTAACAATAAGATCAAAACGTGAGACTAACAAAACGTTATTTTAATTTAATAGAGTATTAGTAAAGTCGTCGACCCGCACATATCGGAGCTCGATCGGCGAACGGCCGAACTTTTTTGTTGCCAATACCGCTATCCCGCGTCGCGCCTTCTACAAAGTAATTCATTAAGTACTTTCGTATATAAAAGGTCATTGAATGAACATCATTCGAAAGCGTAGCATTTTCTACATAGTCAAGAATGAAGACTGTTTATTTCTTAATACAAATCAATAAATAGTGAAGAAACATTTTTGCCAGAAAGCGAAGTGGAAAATACCAATCATGACAATTAATTAGTGTCTTTCTCCAAGTTTGGTAGGTTTTAACGTACAGCTAAGAACATGAAGGGCAAAATGAAACACTGATTTTAGAAGCCGGTAGATGACCATAATATTTTCACGACGAGTTCATTCACCACAACGATTCCGTATATGGGCATGGTCGAATGCGTAGGTAAACTAACAAGCAGTAACGTAATAACAAACGACTGTGTGGAACGAAATATACTTAATTTAATATTTTTTGCTCATGTTAAATTAGACAATTTGTTCCCTTACAACTTTATCATTTCACAGAACAGAGAACCTGCGTTCTGAAGTAATTTCCTTATGTTTTATACCGAAATATTTGTATGCTTGGAAAATCATGTGGTTTATACACATCACTAGTTAAGTCTTAATTAGTTTCGTTAAGTCTTAATTAGTTAGTCTTTTATGTCAACAATTTTATGAATTATTTCTAAGGCTTTTATGTTTTTACAATTTCCTTTAACAGAATGAAGTAAAGTATTTAGCAGAATTCCAAGTTGCCTACATATCTGAGAAACTTCAGAGCTGAAATTGGTTCTACGGAATTTCAATGGTAAAGTAATGTTACCTGAGAAAGAAAACGTTTGTTTATAATTGTTATAAACTATTTAGCTATGCGATGAAGCTAATTAAAATGTTTAAAAGAAATGTATATATAAATAATACATACAACAAACTCAATATGCCCAATTCAGTTCCCAAGAAGAACTTGAGTAAAATATATATACATACATACTAACTGTAAAACTGCAACACTACAAAAATTCAAGTCAATCCAGCGACTACTTTTCGAGTTTCGTGGACAGGCGTACAAAAGTTGAATTTAATTGGTATATTTCCTTCGTTCATTGCCATGGAATTGATTGATGGTGTTCACCGGCCGCACGCACGTGGCATGCGGGCCGTGGTTTTGTGGTTCCTGAGGTGGAGTAACAAGTTCAAACAAACACATACTTTCAGGTGAGGTAACGGTCCGTACCGGTTGTCTGGCCATCCGAAAACCGTGGCGGTGCCCATCAACTGTAGACATTCACGTGGGATCGCAACACACACACATAGGGTTGCCAAAATATATAAATAAATATTTATCATATATATATATATATATACAGGAGACATAAATGATAATTTCAGAAACTTAATTCTTTAAAACTGATATTTTTATTCTCCGTGATATTTTTATGTTGCAAATTGAAATGCATTCAAAATGTTTAATTGTAATACTATACTATGTACTGCAATCTCGTCTCGGACATAAGACAGTTGAATTTGTTAAGTATTTTTCTTTAAGATAAATAATTTATTATATATATATATATATATATATATAATTATAATTATATATATAATTATAATTATTATTTATATATAATAATTTATATATATATATATATATATAACTGAGGTTTAAATTTTATTACAGTATAAGAAAACAAAGTGCCATTGTAGTAAACCATTAAAAATTTTAATTGCAAGTGTCAGTTAAAGTTCTTTAGTGTTAAGAGTTAAAGAAATACCTGCATTTCAGACAACGACAACATTTGTTTCGTGCTAAAAACATGTTAAACTGTGTATATGAAAATTTTGAGATACAGTCAAGATACTTTTTGTTTAGTCTGTCAGAACCAGTTATAAATTTGCTATGTTTTTTTATATATATTTTCCCAGATTCATTTTGCCAACCCTAATTCTACGATGGTCGATCTCACGACTTTTCGTATCTCACTCTTATTTTATCTAAGTAATTAGCCAATTGACGCCTTCCAAAACGAACCGAATAATTACCATTAATATTTTGATTGACGTATTACCGTTTTAGTGTGTGTTCAATAAAAAAAAATTTAACGATTGTTGTTGCTTTGATGTTAACTAATTGAAGTGGAAAGTGGCATAACATTTTAAGATAAGTGACACTTGGGGTTTAAATTTTTTTAAAGATTTCCACATCGCCGGTCCCAACCAAAGATATGACACTCTCGGTAAGTCTTTTGTAGAGACAGTACGACATTGCCATCATCAAATGAGGTGATCAAAGTCATCATAGTTACACAACTAAGCTAGTAATTGTAAAAACAGTAAAGAAATATAAATATCGATTACATTTTATTTTTCTTAACAGCAATTCAACTTCAGTTAGATAATAATACTTGTTGAAATTGTCGTTTGCAAATGTTATTTTAAAATACATTCTTTTTTTTATCTCGTTGTAAAGATGTTCAGCGTATCAAAAAGGATACCGGAACGTGATCACCGTGATTATATTTTTTAATATTACCAATAGGAATCTAATAAGTTATTAGCCGCAGCAGCTAATTCATACATGAATTTTATCATATTAGTAGTCGCATGACTAAAGAAAGATGAACTTGGTGCAGTGGTAGACGCGTTCAGTCTGCTATCCGAAGATTAAGCAACTTTCGCGAAGGCCAGTTATTGGATGGGTGACCATAAATTTACTATAACTCAAGCTGCGTCATGCACCCATTATTTCGCATTGTACCCGCGTTATATGTCATCACCCCCGTTATAACTTATTAATAAGTTTCATAGTGTTCATTATTACCTACTAAAGAAGCTATGGACAGAACTCGCAGGATTCAATCATAGGGAGACCGTTGGCCGAATAGTTAGTTGTTCGCATTGAGCGTTGATAGGGTCCGCAGATCGAACCTGAGAAAGTTAGTATTTTCCGGATCTTTTCTCCCCATTGAAAGTACTCCACAACGGGTTTTATTAGGTATCCTTGACCTCGCTCTTCGAGGCAATGCTAGTGGTTGGAGAGCCTTGATTTGAGGCATAAAGTGAATTCCCCTACGTTAAAAAATAAAAAGAACGTCCCATAACCCACAACGCAAAGCTGTATTAGTTTAAATAAAGGCTATAAACACATGGCTAAATATTTTCAAGAATTGACGAACAGGAGTTGATTGTACAAAAGAACATTGGGCAACCTTCAGACCAGTCCCTACCAGGCTTTCCAATTTTATAATACCGGAAAAGCTTCATTAGCCAGTTTCCTAGCTCGCCTGGTGTGTCGACTTGAATTGTTCTATTCAATGAACGTTTGACAGAGTAACGTTCAAAATTTGATTAAAGATAGACATTCCAAATTCGTTAATAGTTAAAGTTAAAGTAATTTAATTTAATATTACTTTTGAGATAAAGAGAGTTCATCTGCAGATAAGGTTTGCTTATAGCGGATAATGACATCAACACGTCAAATAAAAATAATAAATTAAAAGAAGGAAATACGTGCATAGGCGTAAATAAGGTACTGAGATACGGCTAAGTACAATATTAATAAGTATCTTGTAAGGGTTCAAGTTCCTTTTGGTTCAAAATAATACATGTATAAGCATAAGTAAGGTACTTAGAGACGACTAAGTTAGTACAATATTAAATAAGTGTCTTGTAAGGATTCAAGTTCCTTTTGGTTCAAAATATACAACCCTGTTATAGACAAATGAGTTTTATAAAGGTGGGTATCACATAGGATTTCTTTTATTGAACTTCTATCTATGACAGCGCTGTGTTCGACGCTACGTTAGCAAAAGAGCATAGCAGATTTCAGAAGCATAATTCCGAATACAAAAAAAAAAAATCACAATGTGTACATAAGTAAATAATTAAAGAAGATGTTAGAGGACAGGCGAGGTAAAGTGCAAACAAGGACGAAGCAGATGCAGTCACGATTCAATCTGAACAAGACAATCGTTATTCTTGACCTTATACGCTAAATGGGAAAAAAGTCGACGGCCTTTATTGGAATTCCAGAAGATAAAATCTATGCATTGGATGATGATAAGTCCTTGCTTTGTTTTGGTCTAAACTATTTGTTTATATTATCTTACTTTGACGATAATAGTCAAATCTACCACCAAACACTATTGATTTAAGTGGAGTAAGAACGGAATAAACAACTGTCTATAATTACTTAATGACTGCGCTGTCAAAGTGAATGCATATTCTTTTGTATACTGTCGTCCAAGAATGTGGTAATAACACGACGTGGAGTGGTGGTGCATTACGTTGGCCTAGCCTAGCATGATAAATGTTCGATAATCAACTCTATATCATACATCATAAGAACCGCTAGCAAGGAACCGTTGCTGCACTCGCCCTAGATCTTTCGGTCGGCGACACAGTTTGTCGCGCCTTCAACAGAATTATGTCATGACGATCAGCCGGTACCGGTAGCTACATCAACCTTATCACAAAGGTACAGGGTTGCCAATCATGTGCGCAATTTTCAAGTGGAATATTGTAGTCCAATACAACGTGGAACGCAGAATTCATGTCTAGATATTTTTTTATGATAAGCCTTTACGTCACAGGCAAATAAACGACACGTTCACTGAAACATATGAGAATGCAGATAACATAATCTACTTCAACACAATTGTCGATAAAAGCGGTATTATTATTGATATTACGAAATATAACAAATGAAACGATCATCGAACGTTAGCTTCGTTAAAATGTGAACAGCAAAGTATGCGATTCCACCGTGATACATAAATATTGATGCGTGTAAAATAATAAATAAACGTTTGCATTAATTGTTTGTTTAATATAGTCGTCCAACGGAATTTGCGAAAAATTTAAAGATAGGTACTTACGATGGCAAATCGCTGATTTGTATGATAACTTGACCTGTTTGTTCTTTTGACCTATAACATTGTTTAGAATAATCAATGATCCTTTGTTAGATTAACCGAACATTAAATATTATAAAAAATCTATCTTTAATAACCTTACGAAAAGTATAAAGGACAATTTTTTCAAAATAAGAAATAAATCTATTCGACTAATAAAAAAAATATTTAAATTAAAATATAATTGAGAAGGAAGTGAAAATTATATTAACTTTAAATCTATGAACATAATTATATAAATGAAATGTATAACAACTTGTTAATTGAAATATAAATATCATTGCGTGATTCTAAAGACAAATAACCCATAAGTAGCTTAATAAGTGAAAACATTTCGAGTAAATTGATTGTTTATAAGAGATTGCATGCGCTTGCGCTTCTTCTAAAGGCACTTTATTATGCATTCTTGATTATAATGCACATATAACAAGAAAACCATGCTAACAATAAACATTTAAGGTGGGTAAGCACATTTAAAATGGTGTCAATGATTCCACTTATACTTTAAATACACTATGTTGCAATTTCACCAGACGAAATTGTGCCAGAAAAGCAACAGACTTTAAAAACAATAATCGATTTATAGATAGAGAGAAAGTTATTATTTTACCGTCGATATTAATATTAAACAGAGGAAACATTAGAGTGTTTGTTTGCATCGGCTCCGAAAGTATTGGACCGCTTTGAAAAATTATTTCATCTAAAGTGTCACAATGGCTATAATTTACAATAATTTATAATTTACAGAAAAATAGTAAATAATATACTGGGAAATAATTACTATGAACTTGATGATAGATTCATCCAAATATATATTCACACATACTAATATCTTTTATTTTATTATTTTAATGACAGCTATATAAAAATCTGAAGGATTAACCTTGCACCATTGATAAATCGGAATAAGTCCCTAGCGTATTAATATTTTAACTTTGGCACACGTAAAAACTTAAAAGTTTTATAATAAAGTCAATTTAAAATCTAGGACCACGACAGCGGTCTGCCGAAGCCAAGCAAACCAAACTGAACACAACTGAACCTTTTTTTGGAGGCTTTTAGGCTTCGTCGTTTTTCGTACCTATTTGTATTAAACATTGAGACGAAATTCATTCATAAGAATGTTACAAGAATTATAGGCAGATTTTTATGAATTAAAAATATATAAAGCATAATTATAAAAGGGAATGGCGGCAATTGGCGATTAGAATAAGAAAGAAATGAATATTGAGATGACGGCTGATCAAAAAGTATGAGGAGTAGGTGAGTAGGTACATATTGCGGAGACGCCATATAAAATAATTGGGATAATAGCAAGCAAATGAATAGAACAAGATCTAACAGCACGTTTTGGTACGATAATAAAATCACGCAATTTTCCTCTCTTAGTATTTATTATCTATAATTCTAAAAGATAAATAATAGACGCCTCGTGTGACATTGGCCAATATCATGACTGATCGCGTTTTAACTACGATATGTTACTCGTATGTGTGTTATCATGCGACTTGATAATTACACTGAACAGATATGTTGGGATTCCCTAGCATCAATAGAATCTGGTAATTTTACATCTGTTACTTTTGATAAGGTTTATTTATTTGATTCTTTTGAAAACAATACCTTATTTACTTTTATAATCATAGCATTAGTACAGGGGCGGATCTGAGGTTGGCACTTACCCTGGGCGCCAGTGTCGGGGGGAACCAAAATCATCATAATATAAATACGGTTATGAATAGAACGAACTTCACATAAACGTCTTTTAAAGTTCATTAACAAAGGCTACGCTGGACATATTTATAAAGTCCCTCAATTTAATAATAGAAAAAAATGGAGGGGTAGGACGCAATACCAAGTTTCTGCTTCGGTTGTAAAAAAATGTAGGTCCGGGCCTGCATTCACAATCATAATTGATAGTTGATGTTGAAACATAAGCTTGATCTTATCAAACTTTTACGCGCCAATTTACCCTCTAAATTAATTAACTAAGTATAAAACACTTATTCAAATCATTATTTTGTTAAAAACGACTCAGTTAATACGAGTATAATGTGTAAATTGACGGGTAGAAGCTTGAAAGATTGAAAATTAAGAAAACTGTACGGAATTTGTTTTCATATTTTTCTTTAATCTATTCAATCGCAAAAGGAGTTTTGTACAAGTCAAATCAAATAAAACCTATTTCAAAGGAATAGTAGTATTCTTTAATCGAATCTCTAATGCAATACAGCACAATAGGAATGATGACTAATTTTGTTTGTTCGTCCGTCTGGTAGATAGTAGATTGGTATTGAAGGATATTAAATACGTATTTTTTATTTTTTGCGTAATCAATAAATTACAACGATAGATTGAAATGTCGCATGACGTCACGCTTTTGAATAGTTTCTACAAAATTGTGACGTAGCGAGCCTCTACTCTTTAAGAACGGGAGCGAAACTTTAATGCATATTATCTAAGACATTTCTGGTTTAAAATGAAGCAAAAAAACGTTCGTATCTAATATTTTCCTATTATCAGACTGAGAGACTAAATAGATTTTTTTTTATCCAGTCGTCATCCCTATTCTAATTGAATTCCTTAGCTGTAATTTCAATGAAAAGCTTTATCACTACAAATTGAAATGTAATTTTTTTTTGATATTTCAAAATAATTTTAAGACTACAGATAATTGGTCGTACAGATTTGACAAAACTTTACACATTTTTCTTTATGAATTATTGGAGACATCCGTTTCATGAGATTATAAGCAAATTGGTACCTATATAAAAATTATAGACACATACAGATTTTATCGGGATTGTTGAATACTTAAAACTCACTAGACCAGTCTAATTTTCCTGTTCACTAAATGAGTATAGGTATTATTTTAAGATCCATTACAGGAAAAATATCACGGATATGGTTCAAGTCATAAATACCATAAAAGTAGGTAAATATAAACATAAATTCGCTTGTGGACCTAAAATTTTTTTAAGATTATACGTTATAGGTTGAAAATCAAACCACTTCAAATACATTTTTTTTTAATTTATTCCAGAATAGTTTATGGCAAATCTAGAAAAATCCTTAAGCCTTTCATCTATTTATACATATATAAAAGATGTCCAGACTTACTGACTGCCAGACAACGCACAGCCTAAACCGCTGGCCGCAGAGACTTGAAATTTGGAGAGTACATTCCTCATCGCCAGTTGCACAAACGTGCATTAAAATTTAATTAGAGGAAGTTTGTCGAACGGGCAAATAGGTCATTAGTTTAAAACGACATTACCCATACAAATTCGACATTCATTAGAGCTTAAAGGCGTCATTAAACCGTAATGGACGTTTGTGCTACTGACCGTTAGAGGTGTAATAAGAACAGATTTTTGGAAATTCTTCCCGAAAGGGGGTTAAAAAAGGTAAAACCGTTTGTATGAAACTTCTTTATTTTTGAATTTACATCGCTCCAAGTTGGTATTTGAGTAGTTTAAGACCCTACGAAGGTAATATGATGTATTCTATCCCAAAAAGTATCACTTAAAAGGATGGAATGGGAGCGAAAGTTTTTTGGGTAATCAAAATGTAATAATTATAGCAACCATTGTTTACAATTTGATTTGTCATTGTAATAAATCTAATATTAATTACTAATACAAATTTCCAAAAAATAAAAATAATTGAAAATATTTAAAGAAAACACAAACTATATTATATATTATATGAGATAGTTGCTATACTAGATGGCGTTAAGTGTATTTGGATCTGATTGTTTGTTTGCATCGAATAAGTCCCGAAATTACTGGATCGATTTTAAAAATTCTTTCACCTTCGGGAAACTACATCATATGCGGTGAACGTAGGCTATATTTTAAACTGTAAACAGCAGGGGAAGAAAATGGGAGTGAAAGTTTGTATCGGATATTATATATTGAATAGTATTACTATTCAATTTGTTGTAGTAATTATATCCGTGTCATAATATGACTCGATATCCAAATAAACAGTTTCAGGGCCACGTGAGCGAAGCCGCTAAAGGAAAGAAAGTCATAAGTGAATCAAGAGTATACAAATGTTTTGCATGGCAAAAGTTAAGCTATTAATTTATTTTGAAAAATTCGCGTACGTCTATGGAATAATAACTTGTGAAAGACATGAGCGATCGTTGCTGGCGGCATTCCCGCCGTGTTCAGTAAACAGTTCAGTGATGGAGATAAAGGACGCAGCGTCAACTCGGATTAGGGGCAACACGTTGATCGTACCTACAGTTTTGCCCTGAATAACCGATATATTCTCAGTTAATACACGTAACAATTTCTTTTAGATTCATGCCTTACTAGAGCCCAATAAATTAAGCTTGATATAAAAAACAATTTTAGTTCCAATTTTAAAAATAAGCCTGAGCATTGTGAATTGCATAAATTATAATTAGAGTAGCTCGGTGGCGTAGTGGATAAGCGCCGCGGCCCGCGATCGTTGTCGTTAAGCAACTTTCGCAAGGGTCGGTCACGGGATGGGTGACCAAAAAATTATTATCTCGAGCTACTCCGTGCTTCGGAAGGCACGTTAAGCCGTTGGTCCCGGCTGCATTTGCAGTCGTTAATACCCTCCAATCCGCATTGGGCCAGCGTGGAGGGTCATGGCCCATCCTCCTTAACCATCCATAAGGAAGGCCTGAGCCCCTGCAGTGGGGACGTAAAAGGGCTGATGATGATGATGATGATGATGAGATAATTAAATTTTTTAAATTGGTGACACTAAAGCAATTCTATGTTCTTACCATAAAAAAGTCTCAAGACCCCTATTATACGTACGCAAAAAACATCCCATAGGCACTTGTAACTCATGACGTCACAATGCATTGTTCCATTTACCTTGTTTCTAGTGCATTCGTGTGGGCAGGAACGGGCGTGGGACGAATCCAACTTGGACGGACGGTCCGCTAAACAACTAACGTATGTGGCTATCACAATTCACAATAGAAAATATAAATTGGGATTTAAAAATGTATATCAAACAGCAACAGACTATAATTTTAGTTCAAGCATCGTATCGGTGCTTATGATAGCTGATATCCATACTGTAATCGAACTATTATAAATTTAATTTATTGCTTCCACAAAATAGAAGTAATTTTTTTGTTATCTAGTTCCGGTTACTTACGGCTCATAATAAGCCGGATTTTCTGATATTACGCCCAACCATCATTGTCATCATCAGGTATTCACTTCTTCACTGTGGGCGTATTAGGGAAAATGGGGCCATTAGCCACGGACACCCAGTGCGCATGATGCAGCCGAAACCAACGGCTTAAAGTGCCTGGAGGATCTCCAGGCAATTAATTATTGGTCACTCATTCACTGACCATCCATTGCTACCATCGAGCTCTATTTAATTTAAGTCCTATGTGGAATTATCTACGAATATTCACATAATTCATTTACTGCTCGATGGTATTTAAGACCTAAAGAAAAATCATTCCGAAATATTGAATTCCCGTTTGTAGCAGTCGGTGCTCACACATGATCCAGTTATGATTCAGTAGCTGTTATAACATTAACTGCGCCGGCGCGGCTCGTTGGAGCGGAACTGCGCAATATTTATCAGTTTGATTTCTATCAATAAAAAAAATTGAATTTAGAACAAAGTTACTTAATTTCATTTAAGAAATAGCATACTGTTACTTTATACGAAAAATATTTTTTTGCTTATTAATATAATAAGTTTCCAAAGGCAGTTTTCATATTATCATAATCTTTATATGATTCACACAACATGGATAAAGATTAAAAACCAATATCTATTTTGTTACGTTAAGTATCCTTATATTTCCTTTTTCCAAGACTTTATCTCAATCATTAGATTTCCTTTACAGCCAAGTAACATAATTTATATATTTTTTATTGTTGGTTGTCCAAATAAATAAATAATGCGCGCAGTAACGAAACACACAAACAGAATACATAAAATAAACTTTCATATACATACAACAGCAAACAGACATGGTGAAATTATACTGGTTCGTAATAGACTTCGTTCGTAATACGGAACCCTAGAAATGGAATGGAATTGCTAAATGTCCGATGTCCATAGAAAACATTGCGTTTACGCATGATTCAGCTTCCGCATCCTTTTACACGTACTCACCAGTAAATCACGTACGTCGGTAGACTCTCACAGGTCTATTGTTTTTATGGTACACCAAGCAAATCAGATTATTAACAAGATGACAAATTTCTACAAAGGATTTCTAAATTTAATAGTAATAATATTTGACAGTTTTTGGATATTCCTTTAATTCACTGTATAATGTACACAAAGTACGAACGCGAGTTTGCGATCGAGAAAGTAGATTATTTAAAGAGTGCAACGATTTGAATAACGATAAATGAATAGGTACAGAAGCAGATGCGGCCAATTCATAAACCTCAATTTATGTTTTGCAAGTTTAAAAATACCTTGATTGAATTTGTTTTTACCTGTTCATAGTTTTAGTTTAAAAAAATGGACATGAAATTACATGTCAGAATCGAATCTGAAACTTCATATCTGGTGATGCCTTGAAACCGAGAATGAAAACCACTCGGCTGTAGATATAGTCCTATATTAGGCACAATATACGCCCGTTCATAGGATATAATTATTGCTGTCATAGATTATGAGTCTCATCACGAGCAAAGTGACAATTCCATAATTGCCTATCTTATGACAAAACAATGTTGCCGAGGACGCGGATGTCAGGCAAGTACTGTTCATTGCAATGAATGAAACTCACTATTATCTATCTATAAATATACTATGGGTACACAAGTACACACTGACAATGCCAAGTCTTACGAATATTCTATATGCATCTTTAAGATATAGGATTTAGACCATGACCATGTAAAAGGTTAAGTCGATTATCATGTAATTAAATATCATCTTTAAATACCTATACCACTAGACCCATTATTGTATATGCACATTTTCAACAAAATTTTATAAATAACTTGTAAAAACTTGAAACTAAAAATTAAATGTGATTTGATAATGCCTTTCTTCCGCACAAGATAATAACAACTCTAGGGAAGTAATTTTAAAAGCAAGATTATCTAATCTTCATGATTTTAGATACCTACTATGAAATAGTAAATGTGAAAAATATTATGATCAACCAACAACTTGGAACTCAGATACTGGCTATATATTTCAAATGAGATTAAATTAGAAACTTTGATCAAATCACTATTGAAACTCAGTATTGTGACATCATCAGTAACATTAACACCAATCAGAGTGTTCGTGCGTGCTAAAAAGAATATATGTCACTCTCCAGACGATTATCTCCACATAATAATTATACCGTAACAATTAACGACGCTCCATTGCGTTATGGACAAACGAAGCTCGTTAAATATATAATAAAAAATATCAATAATAAAATTAGATGTGGCCTAAATTTGTCCACCAATATTATAGCAGTTCGGCTTAGAATCACACCAGTTATGCGTCCAGTGTTGACCGGTGCGGATATAGGCAATATTCAACAATGGACCGGTTGACAGCAATACTCCACTGTCTGGTACGTCACTTTTTACAGTGTGCCATTGATTTTGTCATAATCATTTATGTGACACGACGACATGTCGTTAACAGTATCATCAAGTTCACATCTTATTTCAACAGATAAATGGTCTTTAGTTATTTATCTCTCGTTTAATAACATCTTTTATTTATATTTTTTCGCACGACAATTCTTCATTCTTACGTATTTAACTGTTAAACTCTGAATTTCTCATTTTCTCCTTTCACATATATTTATATAATAATAACATATTTTTATTACCGCAAAAAATATTTAATAAGTAATAGGCATTTATGTCTTCTTTATTTTCTTTTTTATCATTATGAATATTTCGTTTTCATTTATTGAAATATAAAAAAGAATCAATGCATTTTTTGTCGTCACATATTTAATAGATAGTCTAATTCGATAACTGTAAAACTACATTTTGTCAATTTGTTAGACTCAGTTATAAATTGCCAAAGTATGTGCATAGCTAGATAAATGCACGTCACATATTCAACTTACGGAAACTCAACTTGTTTCGAACCTTCATAGAGCATGTGGACCTTTCAGTATCAATTTATCAATCCTGCCAACTTTTTCTGAAAACCAAAAACGATCTTTAGAATGCGAAGCGACACTGCTATTATAATGAGACATGTAGGGGTAATGCGTATATCCTGAGTAGCCTGTACTGTTTTAGATTTACGTAACTTAGGCTATAGTGCAAAATAGTAACATGAACTAGTTATTACATCTTAGCTTTGCAACTGTAACGAATCAAAAATCTTCTAACGCAGTTAATATAGAAATTTTACGTAAGCGTATATCAACAAATAGAAATTAGTGACCGTCCACGTGAGCCTTATCGACGTTGGAGCCGTGTGATCGCTTCGATACGTTACCATAAAAATTCCATAGTTACTTACATACCTAACCATGCACTTTACTCGCTAAATCATAGTAAATTGTAAATTCCTTTGAGTGTTTTTTAAGTAAAGAATATAGAAAAAAATTGTTCTGAAACTAAATGAAATTGCTGGATCGTGTTATTAGACTTTAGTGTGTTAATTAAGCGAAATCAAACTTTATTCTAAATCCTATGACGTCTCATCCTATGCATTATTTTTTCCTTACTCATCCTATTTTTGTTCTTCACTCAACCCACAACAATTTATTTTAATTAATTTTAATTTTGAATTCCTTACTCATCCTATCGGTGTTCTTAGCTCATCCCAATTTTAAATCACGCAAAAAATGTAAGAATTTTGTGTACGGTCTGAACAAAAATATTATCTTTTAATATAATCTGAGTTAATTGTTGCTCTATATAAAATAAAACAGCAGGAATTCTGAAAGATATAATAAGAGATAAATTTTGCATTCACAATGCTTTATTTAAAATTTTCTTTCAAATAATGTCTTTAAAAAATCGTAAGTTTTAATGGAAAAGAATACAAATTATATAAAATTGTTAAGAATTCACTTAACATTAAGGAACCCATATGTTTAATAGCAAGAACAAAGAGTAATAGGCAAAACAAAATCAATCATAATAGTTATGATTGATTTTGTCGTTTCTATAACTGACTAGACAAAATCAACTGCATTTTAAAAATCATCTACAAAAATCACAGATTAAAGAACTATTAACTAGTTAGACTAGTACTACATCGCCTCGCCAAAGATTTGGATTATAAAATGGTTTAGAATTTTCTTAACATAGACACTAAAGACTATACTATAAATATTGATACAATTAACAAGAAATTATAAACTATTAATAATTAATAAAAAGAAAAAATTAACTACAATTAAATATATTTTTTTATAAAATGACAGATTAAAGAAGGACCATTAACTCAAATAATACTAGTACAAAACCATATGTAACCTAACAAAATTTTGAGTTACTATATAGTAATTAACTATATAGTGGTGAATATTCATCACTATATAATCCTTGTAACGGTGTGCCATGCTACCGTTTGTTTTCCTAGGTTTCAGTATGCAAACTTTTTACTTTTGAAATTCAACATCATTTCATTTTATTACTCGTCTTTCGTAATTTAAAATTTTGACTAATCAATTATACTCTTTATGGATGTCAGTTCGTAAGAAATTCTCCTATGCACAAGATGAAATTATAATACAATACAATATTAATGGTATAAATTTTACTATGTAATTTTAAAATAATTCATTTATTGTGATATGGTGATACAAATTATATAACATATGTAACTACTAAATTGTAATCTGTATTTTGGAAGATCCAAAAGTTAACTAGAAGCCCGACAAGGGGTATGTATTCGTTTATTTGATAAGTATGTATTAGTTAAGTAACTTACGAACTGTTTTTCTAAATTGATTTCTGTTTGTTACAGTTTTCTTGACGTATTTGACCCATATTTAACCAATAAATAGATACTCAAGCTAAGCAGCCTTACCACAGTATTGACCCAAGCAGGCGAACCCGTACCATCGCTTATTGCCTTATTGATTCTTTTCTATCCATCTGTGCCCCAGTTGTGGGAACATTAAAAGGCTGACGATGATGGAGTAAGTACATATTTTATAAATAATAGTTTTTATTTCTAATATGTACTAGATAAGGATATTTATCATATACATAATAATTTTCCGTAAAAATATTAAACGTTGTTTTGCTATCCATACTTTAAAGTAATATTTGCTTTAGGGCGCTTGTGCACTACACTGAATTTTCATGTCCGGCCGTCCGATTTTTTCAGGTCCGATATGTCAGGCCATATGTAGGTAATGCGCGCTTGTGCACTGTCAGGAATTTTACCGTCCGGAATTTTACTTTTCTCTATTCCGGACCGGTTTTTTCAGGTCCGTGATGGCGGCAATGAAAAACGTGTTTACGCTTGTGCACTGCTGTGTCCGCGATCCGGAAAATTCATAAGGAATAGGCTTGGGAAAAAATAATCGATTTGAATCGATATTTATTTCGGCAATATTGTTAATTTCCAATAAACTTATAATCGATATTTATTGTTGATTATAAAATGTTATATTTATATGATGATTTAATATAGTTGGTATATATCACTGCATATGCTTTGGCAAACTCGGTATAGTTCTATTTTGATCAGCGTATGGTTCTAGTATCGATACTTAGCTAGATTTTAGAATCGTATTAAAAGTATCGATAGCTTAAGGTAAGACAAATAAGTGTTGTTACGCTTAGACGCCTAAACAACTGAACCCATCTAAATGGAAATTAATATAGTAAATAGACTTAACTTTAAGACATAGGCTACATTTTATCGCGAAAAATAAGGGATGAAAGTTTGCCTGGAAATTTGTCATTATAAATTTTTTAGACAATTGATAAGTATAGATAAATATTTGACAACAGAAGTAATAATAAAGAATAAACGGAAGACTAACAAAAGTAATTAAGTGACACTCAATGTCTTTTTCGCATTTAATAAAATTTTAAATGTATGTGTATGTGTCATTAATAAATTTTAAAAAAAGAAGTATTCTAAGGGAATAATATTTCTGCTCAAAGAAACTACACCACGCGTATAAAATTATGCCTATATATAATACAGTCAACTGATCTCGTAAAGTTCATTAAGCATAATAATTCTCCGCTTACACGGCACTAATTTCGATTTGTTAACGAAATGGCGCCGCCGATTGGTCTATCTCTGTAATCGCTGAAAGGTGTTTTTACAAAACTTCGAAAAAAAATAGCACGTTTAAAAATTTAAACATCAAGTACTAGACCATTATCAGTAATTTATTCTAATGTCACAGATATTTTTAGCTATTGTATGTGAATAATGCTGTTCCTAAATTAGTAAGGGTATAAGTTTTTACATCTGATAGTAGTCATCCGATAGTAGTAAAAAAATGCTTTCGTCTTGCCATAATTTATTATGGTTTATGTAAAACGATCAGATCATTATTTAGGTACCTTTCTACGTCTTCGAACGGAATTACCGACGTACCAAAAATCTCATCGTACCTAGCGTAAGTGACGTGTAGCTTCAAAGAGAGCTGCCCTACACTGCGCCGCTCCGATCAGGAAAAAAACGGACAAGTGCACAAGCTACTCATCCGAGTTTTTCATGTCATTCCGGACCGGAAAAAATCGGACCGCCGGACCTGAAAATTCAGTGTAGTGCACAAGCGCCCTTAGGATGAGTAAGGAATACGCGTTTAGGATGACTTAAGAAAAATATTCATAGGTTGAGTTGAACCCGATTCAGATTTTTATGATCGTCATAATAATGTTAGTATTATTAAATTAACACTTTCACTTACTATAAATATGTACTTATCAAGATTGTAATACGACAGTATTGCCAGCTGGCAACCTTCCATTGCTTTTTGCCTTATTGATCGTTTTATAAGAACAATACAATATATGTAATAGACTAAAATATATAAAATAATAATATATACCTTGACTTTATTAATTAGCGATATTATTGTGATGATTGAAAATGTATTTATAATTTGACAATTAACATGTTGTTTATTGTAAAAACTTTACTGATTCATGTGCTATTTTTGAATATTTAATCTGTATTTTATAATTGATGTTGTTTGTTTCCCAAATAATAAAGACTGTAATTTTAATATCAAGAGTAGAACAAATAATTTTCTCTACAATACAATTGTATACTGAGTATTCTCGACCTCGGTCGTCCTTGAGTGATTGGGTGGACCTAAATTACGTAATATTTTTTTATTAAACTAGCTGTTTCCCGCGATTTTGTCCGCGTGGTATAGTTACTTTAGGCAACATTTCTAAAAACGCATAAACAAATATTATTCATACCTGAATACACAATTACATGATTTTTACTTTGACTATGAGGAACTTCTATATAAACTTTGAATCTCTATTTTAAGCTTTTTATCACAATGAAAAGCAATCTATATCCAATCTCAAGTAAGTTATATTAAGTGGGTAAGGCGTGAGAGCTTAACAGACAACATAGACTTACTATCATATTAGTATCGAATAATTAAACGATTTTCTTTGTCGCTCATTATATAATATAATAAAACATTATTTATAACCTTTCTAGGGTCATAAACTACCCAAATACCAATTTTCATCGAAATAGGTCCATAAACAAAGATGTTTCATACAAACTTTTTCACCCTTTTTGTCATCCTTTGCGATGGAATTTCCAAGAATCCGTTCTTAGTACACCTTTGCGTATTAAGGGGAATGTTCCGTCCAAATTTCAAGTTTCTACGACCAGCGGTTTAGGCTGTGCGTTGTCTGTCAGTCAGTAAGTCAGGATATCTCCTTTTATATATGTATAGATAAGAGCTCACCAGATAGTTACCAAATTGCTTGGTCGACTTTTAAAATCACGACTGTTTTTTTTTTCGAGTTTATATTGAGGAAATTTTGTGTGAACTAATGAAAACATAATTGAGGTTAATATATAATGAATATGTCGTAGCCAACTGGGTAAAACATCCGTGCAATAAGGATGACCACTAATATTTGTCTGTTTGTCCCTCAGCTGCAATATTGAAGAATATTAAGTATGTATTTTTTTTTGCATTATCAATCAATTACGGCAATACATTGGGTTGAAATGTCGCATGACGTCACGCTTTTGGACTCGTACATTTTCTACAAAACTCCTCAACTTTAATGCCTATTATCTAAGCCTATTTCTTGTTTAAATCGAAGCAAAACATACGTATCTAATATTTTTCTGTTATCTGAATGACGGACTGTATGGATTTTTTTTTACCCAGTCGCCATCCCTATTAGGCAGCTAGCTTTATAATAGAATAGCGCCATTCATTTGCACGGCTAAATGTCGATCAGCTGAGTCCATCACAATGTCCTTCTACAGTGCGGCTGCACAAAGCCCAGGGAACTTGTTAACTGTCAAGGGTTACGTTACGAAACACAATTATTAATTTTATTAATAGCAAAATATCCGCGATATTAAAATAAAATTACCTTGATGTTCAACTTCGAAGATACTACAACGAAAAGCTATATTTATTTATTTAAGGTACAGCAACAGCTACACATGTAATTAACCGACTAAGTTCAATAAGTTACAGATCCTGAGGTTTCACTACTTTGAAAACCTTAAAGCTATATAACCAATTTGAAATAAAGGTGAAAAGGAAAACACAAATGTAAAGTTTATACAAAACTTATTCGAAAACTGAAATCTATGCAAAATCCTTTGAACAAAACGATAACGCAGTTTAGTTTAGAATAAACGCCATCTAGTATAGCAAAGCTTAAATTTTTTATTACGAGATGTTATTTCAAATCAAATTATTTATTGGCCATAAACTTAGAAAGTTAAACTCGGTAAGTTTTTTACAATTCAAATTCATTAATCATGCAAGGAGATTAAGTATCTTTACCAACGTAATGTAGAATATTTTTAAAACTTATATTAACCAATTATATCACGAAGTCAATTAAATTACATTATTACAAACTAAATTATAAAAAAAAAAGAAAATGATCTGAAAACAACCTTAGCCAAAACAGAGCAATGCTGAAATATACTTAACGCCATCTATTATAGCACAAAATATATAGTTTGTGTTTTCTTTCATTTATAAAATGATTCGTACTTGAATATAAAATAAAATAGTAAGTTATTTTTGCTATCAAATGTGCATTGTTTTTTTTTTATCAGAATATAAAGAATATAATAAAAAATAATATAAGATACTTACTACAATGAAAAATCATACTGAAAAATGGTTACTATGGTAACATTTTTGATTTTCCAAAAAAACTTCAATTTTCATCTCTTTAAGTGCTAGTTTTCGGGATAATAATATAACCTTTTACATTCCTAGGGTCTTAAACTATCCAGATAGCAATTTTCATCGATATAAGTTCAAAAATTAAGAAATTTCATACAAACGTTTTCACCTTTTTGACCCCCCCCCCCCTTTGGGGTAAAATTTCCAAAATTCCGTTTTTAGTGCACCTCTGCATTCTCCAAATTGCAAGTCTCTTTGACCAGCGGTTTAGGCTTGGCGTTGTCTCTCAGTCAGTATGTTAGGACATCTTTTATATACGTATATAGATAATCAAAAAATAGACTATTTCTCTGATATCTTACTTAATCGGATCAAGCCGCGGTAATTTTATGTAAAAAATAATCATTTTATAAAAAACTTACTGTTTTCCCGCGACTTTGCATGCGTAAATTATAGCCTATGTCAAGCCCGTAATAGCTACCCGTAGATAAAAGAATTTTTTAAATCGGTTTGATAGTTTCGGAGCCTATTCGGTGCAAACAAACATACAATAAAAATCTTACCTCTTTATAATATTAGTATATATGTCACCCTCGTAAAATGTAGGTTCCCGTAGGTGAAGCACTTTTTAAAATAAGTCTAGTAGTTTATTTGGGAAACAAACAAATCTGTACTGTTTATAATATTACTATAGATATATATCACAGGCTGTGTCAGAAATGAATCTCGAAACAGGAAAACCAATATTTACCTCGACTTAGCGTTCGATAAGTTTATTGTTGTTGTTCAGTATTATTGAGAACGTAATAGATCTTATATAGTAACAATACTAACGGGTAAACCAAGTAAATAAGCATAACTCAGTCATGCAGGTAAAAAAATATATTAACAAAGTTATTTTTGCGTTCGATTAAAACAAAAAGTAACAGTAAATGTAAGATGAATCGTATTAATAAAAAACGAATTAGCTGCATACACAACGTGGTGGAGGTTAATGAGAGAGGTAGGGTCACCTTCACCTTGCATCACGGATGTCCATGATAGTTAAATGAACAGTTTTAAAAATGGACTCTGCACTTGTATTTTCAGAGTACATTATAAAATAAATAATATTATATTTCTCTTATGAATGACGAGCATGTTTGTATGACATATTATATTTAGGGGTAAACAAATAATCGCAAATGATTTAGAATCACTAATGATTTAATTTAAAGATATTCAGCTGTACCCATTTATGTAAACAGAACTCCCACTACTTTTAAGTTTTGAAGACCCCACATCAAACAAATCCAAATCAAAGACAGTAATCTAAATCTAAAAATACATAAAATGGATATTGCTATATTTTTTTGTGTGAAAAATAAAATGTGCCATCTAGCTTCGTCCACGTTTACATGGTGACTTGACAGTACATTTATCTCTATGGAATCGTTTAGTAGAATAAAAAAAATGACTAATATTCTAATTCAGCTTAGAATTGAGTGACAAACACTTACGTCGTTACTTACATCCATTCTCACAAACTTTCGCATTTTAAATTTATTTATTTATGCACATGGATGACCAACAGCTAACCAATGAAAATAAAACATCTTAGCTCAAAATAGACAGGTCGTCACAGATAGATATAGTATAAAAGTAAGACGGTTTACAATTACGACAATGATAGAGACTACGCTGCTTACAGTAAAATTAAATTTATAACACTAAAGACTTTAAAAAAAAAGCCTATAATGCGCCTAATTGACGCTTGGCTAATGTTAAAAGGTCGATTCAGTTTATTAGCTTTCATACTTCATTAAATATATTGCACGCACGCCACAGAAATAATAAAAATACTCAGGAATTTAAGTAGGATTGCTTTATAGTGATGTAATTTGTACAAAGTAAACAATTCCTTGGAACCCTGATATAATTTCTGCGAAACTTATTTATATTTCTTATTAATCAAAATGGTAATATTTATTCATGTATAAATATTAGACTTGATATTTATTACATATAATATAAACTAGCTTTCCGCTAGCGGCTACACCCGCGTCGTCTTGTATTAGGTATACATAAAAACCTTCCTTTTAAATCACCCTATCTATGAAAAAAAACCGCATCAAAATCCGTTGCGTAGTTTTAAAGATTTAAGAATACATAGGGACAGAGAAAGCGATTTTGTTTTATACTTAGTGACTAAAATTTATTAGAACACCCTGCGTTATCATCATCAGTCCTTTTACGTCCACACTGCAGAAGCTCAAGCTTTCCTTAAGGATGGTTATGGAGCGTTAAATAAAAATTATCAGAATCAAAATTATTAAATGATGGTGTACCCCATTTAGAATTAACATTTGAAATAATCCCAAAAATGGACATCTATCAGCTGTCATTAGTAGCTTTTGCGATAAAACAGCGTAAACATCAAAGAATTCTATGGTAAACAAACACATAATGTTTTTGTGAATACGCTATGAGCATATGGATAAGCGCTCGTAGCCAATACGTGCCACATGTCGCAACCCATCCCCGCTGTCAGGCAGGTTACGACAACCGGTGCCGGTTTCCAAACTGCAACTGAATTTGTCTCACCTTGTCGGACAGGAGCAGACCAGACCACCTGATGAAAGCATTTACACAACATCACACAAAACAAATGCCAATCTGTCTGTCCACCATGCGACGATTGACGGACAGGGTACGGTACCGATACACTTCAAAGCTATAATTAAGCAATCTTCATTTGTAATAAAAGAATATTTTACTTTTACAAGATACTTTTGATTGAACGTTAGAAAATTGGTTATACAACCACGCTTAGTAATGAGAAACGAATCAAACCTAATCTATTTGCAAATAACTTTTGATATTACGTAAAACGATTTGAGTAATAAAGATTAACTTTGTCCAACGTTGTCAAAACAGGCTGTTGTTGATGAAAACGAATTGTAACAATATTTTGCCTCAAAATTAGAACACGTTAAATCAACAAGTAGTTTTTTTAAGAAAATTATACTTTTCCGAAAAGATAAGAATCCGATTGGATTTATCGTTAGTCATTACATCATCACCAAATATCTATAAAAAATTAATAAAAGATTGCCACAACTATATCGCTAAAATAAAATGAAATTTTCTTGGTAAACTATACCCTTCACACTGTGTGTCCTGATCATCATTATCAAACTGTATATCCTAACGGTTAGTTAAACTAGGATCATACAGGACAGATAAGCCATAAGGCACTGCTTCAGCCCAGTGCGGCACTAATGACTGCATATAAAGCCTGGACCAATAGCCTGCTAGAATGCGACGGAATGGTCCCAGGCAAGATACCTCGTCCCGCCGGGTAACCTCCAGGAGGCCATCACAGACGTGAAGGCGCTGGGAGCGTTTCTAAAGGAGCTAGGCTGGCGGAAATAACCTGCACAAGCATGACTTGCAATTTTAACGTTGATTTGTAGAGACGACCGTAGAAGAACCTGCTATGGTATACGAGCGATAAATAAATAATAATTAGGACATAATTAATTTAAGTAAGACAAGGGTATAAGTAACACCCGCGGACAAGGGTGGAAACACCTAATAGTAAAATAAAGAATGTATAATTACAACAATGATATTAATATGTCAAGATATGCAACACATACCAAAAATCTGAAGCTACTAAAACTAAGACGTTTGTCTTAGTTTTTTCGTTTTTCACTTCATTACTCATTCAACTCCCGCCAAGAAAGTACAAAAAAATGCTCCGCAAAAATAAAGAAAAACAGTAGATATAATACGATTCTCTTTCACAAATACACATAATACGAAAGAATATTAAGTTTCACACTTAAGTCATTAACATTTTTGGCAATAAATATAAAAATAAAGCTAGGTTATAAAATAAAATAATTTAATTTTCACAAATAAATTTTCGACATTTTGTCGTCAGTGTTGCCATTGCTATTCACTTTCAATATTCCCAAGTATATGGGAGCCTTTCTTTTTATTTTATGTGACTATAATTTATCTAAATATCTTTCTATAATCAATTTTATAGTTCAGCTTAAGTATAGGCAACTGGGCTAATTGTGTTGATATTTTTTTAACACACGCACACATATGCTAATGTGGTTTAATTTTTTGAATGCGTGGAATTCGTTAGTTGTCGTGATACAACTTTTGAAAATACGTAAAATTGAACCTTTATTTGATCTTTTGTTAACTTTAACAAATATTTTTCTCTTAAACACTGACTTTATCGAAAAACAAAGGGATTTATATGCACAGAGCCTACTTTCGTGATTGTTTTTTTTTCAAATAAATTTTCAAAGATACAGTACTTTTCTAATTGATTTTAAACGTATATCTACATTATTTGTTCATTCATTCATTCATCATAATGGGTGAATTTTCGAGAGCTGGCAATACAATATCAATTACCCATTTTTCAGTTCATTCTGTCATTCGCACATATTCTGTCTTTGTTTAATTTAAGGATAATCGTAGATATGAGAGAGACAAATATAATAAACCTATTTATATTATATAGTATAAATATTATTTGCAAAGCTACGTCCTGATTTCGGAAAAGTGCTACGCTTTTTGGCGCGTCTGTTGTATGAAATTGCTTCTCTAGTTATTAAACTCATTGAATTACAACAAGAACTAGTGTGAAAGTGAAGTTAGATTACTAAAGACCTGCGACTGTGTGGAGATAGACAGGAAGCTCGGCCAATATTGTAAGGCCGGGCTTATTAAAAAAAAAAACTTCTCGCTTGTGTATATATCCCCGTATACTAACTATAAAAAGATATCCTATACTTATTATATTAGACCAATTTCTCATTCACAATGCTATACTGAAAAATATTCTTAATGAAAGATGTTTGGTTTAGTAGCCCCGATTGCGAAAAATCATGGGTTCGAATCCCATCTCAGGGTACCAGGGACCATATTCTACAAACCAAAAACTAACGATAACAGCCGTAAATGATATTTTATGGTTATGCTAATTACATTCATATAGGTACTATTGTCAAGCCCTTGGACTAGCTTTACTAATCATTACATACTCGATGACTGACACGCTGGGAAAATACAGTGGCATGGTGACAAACGGCCCGCATGCGAGATTCTTATCAATGCATAGCGAATGAAGTCTAACTACGACAAGCGAAAAATATGGATCGCATAGCATATTAATAGTATTTATTATTAATCTAGCTTTTGCCTGCGACTTCGTCCGCGTGATAATCGTGTTAAATACCTGAAATAAAGTTTCATCCCCTACTTTATCCCCTTAGGGGTGGAATTTATCAAAATTCATTCTTAGGGGATGCCAACGTCATAGTAGCTTTAAGCATGCAAAGTCTCAGCCCGGTTTAAAATTGACAGTTTCATACAAATTTTCATCCCCTCTTTTATCCCTTTGGGGATAGAATTGATCGAAATCCTTTCTTAGGGGATGCCTACGACATAACATCTACCTGCATGTCAAATTTCAGCCCGATCCGTCCAATGCTTTAGTCTGTGCGTTGATAGATCACTACGTCAGTCAGTCACCTATGAGTTATATATATTTAGATAGGTACACTTATGCTTAAAAACTTTCATGTAGTACTTTGATCTAATCAAAGCCTTAAGTTCATCGGTAATATAATAACTCCAATTTGAGTAGTGCTAATCATTAAACGGTCAAGAAACACGTTTAGTTCACTCGGACTTTTAGAGAGCTGTAAATACGACGAGAAAGTTACACTACGGATGGCATATCGTGATAAAGCATTTCTAATTGATTGTCTATACAGCATTATGGTTGATTGAATCGTATAGATTCGTCATCACAGGAAAACTTGCGTCTTATTACCTAACGTCGAAATTTAGCACATGACTAAGTGCAGCAACTATGCATACTAATCTTGGAGAACGGGGCATTCTTTCTCTGCGTGTGAAGATAGTAATTACATCGTCCTTGGACGAATCTGTTCCAGGATAGTTAATTCCGAACTTTATTCGACTTTAGAGACTGAGAAAAACAATACACAAAAAAAAGACAATGCGCATTAAAACAATGCGCATTATCGAAATACACAAAGTATGTATTTGTATTATTCAAACTTTGGACGCATACAGTTGCACTCCAAACTTACGCAACTTTATATTTCAGTAAAAATAAAAAGTTTGTTTTTAAGAAATCAAATACTTCGCTATGGACTATGCATCTTCAACTATAACATACAATATAAATCAATACATGTCAATATGATGTTACTTTGTAAAAGTAATATATTTGAAACTTTATCAATACCAGTTATCAGAGTAGGCTACGAACATAATCTAGTGCTTGATTGAGGTCAGTGAAGTGTCCCGAGCGAATGTAAGGTAAGCCACAGCGGGTGTTATCAGAGGTCAATTAAGAAAACAATATTGGTTACATAACATATGTACAAATGGGATACGTATTGATACAGAACTTGATTAATGCCACATACGGACATTAAAAATATAAGACTTCATGACATCATTCAAAGCAGAAGAATTATTTTTAAATCTATGTTCAGAGAAATGAGGCTTAAATATTTTTTTATTTATTTAACAAACTTTAGTGACCATTGAATTGGTACAAAAGGCGGATTTAATGCTATTAGCATTCTCTACCAGTCAACCTTTGGGATGCAGTAATACATGAAGGCGGCATAAAGTTAACTAATAAATATACTACTTAAACTACACTACAGAAGAATATATATACAATTATATAAATATAAATAAATATTATATCTATACATAAACATAAATACATATACAAATACATAAATTCATATATGAATTACGATACATATACATATGATGATGATCTTCATAAAACAATAACACTTCCAAATTTGTGATAGAACCAATATGATATCCTAAAATTTCATCAATTATTTATTGATGGGTTGGTCAATTATTCAAATATATTCTGTGGTTTAATAAAACACTGTTAAATATTCTTAATTAAAAATGATTAAAAAATCCACTTTGTCCCTAGAACTCTGAGATGGGACTCGAACCCATAACCCTTCGCAATCCGTGCGACTGCATAGAATTGGAAACGCAAAATTGATCAAATATAATTTATTATTATTATTAAAAAGATTACTTATAAGGACACAAGCAGTTTAAACAAAATTAAGTTCAATATAAACCGTAAAATTATAACTTTATTTGACAGATTTTATTTATTTGATCTCCCACAAGATGTTTGTATTATTTTTAGCTCGTTGCCCACAATATTTAGATTAGTTTGTTAATTACGTTCAACATCACGAGGCAATCAGTCGAAGTAGGTATTCTCAATACCGGTAGTTAATATTATTCCCTTAAGACTTTACGAGACTCAATTATGTAGGTAGTTAGTAACGTACTTTTACATGACATAATTAATTATCTAGTTAATAGTTGAATCTTTTTTTACAACAATAGATCTCATTTATGAAAGCCTAGAGAGTTTTTAGTCATCATGGGGACTTTTAGGTTTAATTTATTATTATATATTTAGGTATTTACGAAAAGAAAGAACACATTCATTGAGTCTATAGGATTCTCTATTACTACTTAGATCAGTAGTTCTAAACCTCTTTCGCTGGCAGCCAACTTGAGGCTCATTATCCCTACTGATTTATTTCTGTATCAGTGTAATACCGACCTGATTTTGGGTTGCGAGCAGAGATGAAGAAACGCTGACTTAGATGGTACTCTGTTTGAGCACATTAATTAGTGCTGCTATTGATTTAAATAACGAAAAGTTTCCTTATTCCAGTTTTTGTATCGGACTACTTTTATTTAGTCTAATGGTGTGCTTGCAGTAAAATGCCGCTAGACGTGCTAATGAGGAATGACAATTGTTTCAGACTCTCTAAATTCGTGGTGCGCGGGCGCAAGTGAGAGGAATGCAAACGAGCACGCATGACGCGTTGCCTTTCACACGGTATCAGGGTTGTATGATCGGACATGTTATCATACACAGACTTTTTTTTATATCAAACCGTTTTGGATCCGGATGGAATAGAATTAAAATACTTATATCTGATAAATACCACAACGAATCATTTGTTAAATGGTTGTCGATGTTCATCCAAACTAAATAGGATATTTTATAAGTTTTTGTCATATTTATAAGTCGTTCATCATTCAACAGTTTTAAGTGATATACCGAAGTGTTAATATAGACAAATTTACTTTTAAAAAATCTAAATCTGATACATTAATGGCCGTATCAGTTACCGAAATATCCAAAGCAACGGATCCAGTAGACTTATAAATCAACAAAAAACAATTATGAATTTACGGCAGCCCTACGAGTACTTCGTGCATGCTCCCGCGCCGAATACGAACCTGTTTTCTTATTCGGACAGGTTGTCCATTCTCGTTGCTATGCCTGGAATAGACTTTTATTAAAACAGGATATTTCGACGGCTAGTTTTAAAACGTGCTATGTCTTAAGTAGAAGGTCATGTGAAACATATCCACATTCGTATTGGTAATATCGTGGTGTTGATTTATAAAACAATTCTATTGCTTTTTCTAGTTAATTTTAAGTCGTAAAAATAATCGACTATTTTATTTAATATAAAGTTACGAATTGAAATTGCAATTTTGCCGTAAAACATCATATTCCAGTGAAATGCGAATTTGAGCGTTGAGTAATTACTGAGACAATTAAAAGTGAATATGTTATTACTGTCGCTAATGATCCATGAAATACAAGTGGTACCAAGTGTGTTGCTTCCACAGCACCACTACAGTTGTGTCAACATCTTGTTTTCGAAGCGACACATTCGATATAAGGAGTGACGCAACCTCGATCCATTTATTTACGCAATCCTATTGTCTCCCCTCTACAAACATACCGACTGTCTTACAATCGGTGAGTGTTAATTTTTTTTATTCCAATCGAGATGGTGAGAAGCATCTGCGTTATCTGAGATGGGAATCGATCGCACTAAAATCGCAAATCATCTGTAAACTGTCTTAAAAATAAGAACGGGGTTTGTAATGTTATGTTCTTTCCTAAAAACATAATTATATATGTAGATAAGTAATTTGAATATCGCTTACAGTCATTTGTATGTTGATAACCACAATTCTTACTACCTATTTAAAAACATAATTTATTATCATTATAATATTTTTATGTGATTATGATCTTCAATAAATAACGTAGATTTCATATTGGAAAATTCGACTACACGGCTGTCAAGAGCCACAGATTTAAGAAAATTGTGTTGTGTGTATAAATATTGCCCAATTTCTATTTCAAATCTTAAAAGATATCAATACCTTTGGAATCAATTGGTGTATAAACCAAAACACGACTTTTCAGGAGACCTAATAAACGTAACATCTTTGTTAGTAGAAGTTAGTAGAAATGTTCTAAATTTTGGGGGCGTAAAAACATTTTTTGTCGAATTTACACATGTCATTTAAACAGATCAATAGAGAAAAAAAATCCGAGAAAAGTGGGTAATCCACCAAATGAACCCAAAGGTATCGTCGATATACTAATAAGTAGGTAAATTATTTTTCAGGATGAACGAATAACACTCAGATCCGTTTTATTATGAAAGAGTAAAACATTTGAAAAGAGATTTAGATGTTTTAAGAAATTATTTGTACTTATATTCTACATTAAAAAAAAAAGAAGTAGGTTCAGGTTGAGTTCACAATTACTCAACACTTGATCATTGGTAGTTTTCTTTTGAAAGCTGTCACGAGCGCAGTCGAGTACCTGCATGCCTTGTTAAGTTACATTTATGTCCACATATCCAAGACCTGGTACGTTTGGAAGGTTTGTGCGCAACAGTAAGGACACAAATGTTAATTATAGATAAAGACCCTCAGAATGCTTTATCAGTTTCATTCAGAATGTTGTTCATAGATTATTTGATATTATAATAGGTATTACAAAGATAGCTACAATACGGCCTTGTACAGCTCAACCGGGTAACTGGAGCAATATAACTGCAATTGCATATGTGCCTAGCCTACTTACTTAGGCACGCCTGCTTTAGTATTCTGTTAAAACTACAGCGTCGTACACAGCACAGTCAGCAGCAGAGGATCAATCAAATAATACATTTATTACATCTTGAAATCGATTGTATTTGAACCTCTGAATGCTTTTACAGCTATGTTCGTGATTTTCAAACATAATTGAATAAGAACTTCAAATTTATCTAATAGAAGGTCTAAGATCTATATTACGTAAGCACCAAGGAGGACCAAGAATTTTACTAATTAAGCCTCATAAAACTCATGTGAATGATCTTAAGGAATCAATTACTTCTAATTCTACTTGCAACTTTGTAATACCTATATACCTATTTATATCAGTCACTATGTAACGTTGCGTAGAAGAATGCGACGGATATTGGTCGGACGGCGTCCACCGTAGCACCCGGAAAGGAAATTCAATTACCATTATAATGCGACCGCGTACTAGCCGCATCAGAAACGTAGGTAATGGCGCTCAGGGCTACCAACCACTCTCGCTAATAGCCCTCGCTAATATCCATCTAAGAGCCTTATCAAGGATAAGTATTATAAACGATCACATATAACGCAGTTGATTTTTATATCATTAAAAGCTTTAAGAATATTTTTATACCTGTTGTGTTGGTACTGCTCAAATACGAGGGTCAAACTGAAAGTTCTTAGAAAATCAAAAACTGATTACATTAGCCAGTTATTAGTTTTATTATATCTTTTCAAAATATTGTCCATTCACGTCAATACACCGCTGCATGCGATGGAACCACTGGGAAAAGCACTTTGCCCACTCGTCCTTAGGGGTCTCTTCAATAGCATCGCGATACGCAGCCACCGCTTCTTCAGCATTCATAAACCGCTTTCCTTTAAGTTTTTCTTTAATTTTTGGAAATAAATAAAAATCACAAGGCGCGAGGTCGGGGCTATACGGCGGGTGACCCAGTAATTCAACGTTTGATGTCGCCAAATAGTCGATCGTTCGCTTGGCGGTGTGCGACGAGGCGTTGTCGTGGTGAAGGAGGATCCTACTGCGAGGTCGTTTCTCTCGAACTTTTTCCAAGACAAGTGGCAAACAATTGGTAGTGTACCATTCTGCAGAAACTGTTTTTTGATCCTCTAACACAATTGTTGCAAAATGACCTATCCTTCCAAAGAACGAGGCCACCATTTTTTTTCCCGCACTTCGATCTCTCTTCACTTTAGTTGGCAACTCCTCGAAAGGAAACACCCACTGAGCAGATTGTCTTTTGGTTTTAGGATCATAACAGTAAATCCAGCTTTCGTCACCTGTTAGTATGTCGAACACAGCATTTGAGTCACCTCCGTTAAATCTTTCAATCATTTTACGACACCAATCCACACGATGGAGTTTTTGAGCCTCAGTCAAATTATGAGGTATCCACCGGGCGCAAAGCTTCCTGACCGCTAAATGTTCGTGGAGGATTTTGTGCACTTGACTCATACCGATGCCTAAGCTTGTCCGAATCTGTTGATAGGTCACTCTTTTGTCAGTCTCTATCATACGCCGCACAACACAGATGTTATCTTCAGTCGTCGCCGTAGAAGGCCGTCCCTCACGTAAATCATCAGTGAGATTAGTGCGACCACGTTTAAACTCATTAAACCAGTTGTAAACAGTCGCACGAGATGGGGCTTCATCGTGAAAGGCCAATCGTAGTCTATCATAACTTTCTTGTTGACTTAAATGACATCGAAAGTCATAAAAAATCATTGCACGAAAATTTTCTCGTGTTAAATTCATGATGACGTGACACAGACAATTTTCAATTTGCCGCCAAATCGTAAAACAAATGACAAATGAATGAAATATATACTCAGTAATATTGGCAAAGAGTTATATTTTCAAATTTTAGAATTATTTTTTTATTATATTGTTTATAAGTGGCCAGTTCTAAGAACTTTCAGTTTGACCCTCGTATACACCTGAAATCGTAACATAAGAGATTTGATAAATCATTATCAATTTCCTGCAGTATTATGTTTCTTTTTGTACAGGAAATTATTGGTAAATATGGAATTATTTTAAATTAACTACAAGCAAGAGCAATTTAATTTATCCAATAATAATAAAAACTGTGATTTACAATAACCCAATTTTCTTGTGCGGCAAATTAACACACATATCATGTTCGTGTGACTTACAAATACTATATCACGAATTTACTATGATCCAATTTATTCGAGCCACAAGCATATAAAATCTTGTGAATGCCAACCCTAAGCGATTATGTGCGACGCGATGGGACAGACACCGGATATGAGGCTACTTTTTTGGAAGAACGAACCAACCACTTGTTGTAACCTACACAAGTACGGAAAACAATTTCCACGACGAGAATAATTTTGAGCAACCAAATTATGAGGTATAAAGATGGGTCACGGGAATCTTAGAAAAAAGCGGTAAATGCCGAATGTATTTAATAATGACATCAAATTGAGGCAGTTATTAAAATATATTTAAATCTGTTTTAATTGAACAAATCACATAATGGGTACTAACCACTGGTTAAGAACTTACTTGAGATTTAATTTAAATCAAATGCTGTTTCTGTCGCCATAATAAATGTTTAAAGAGCAAATAAGCAAATTAAATAATTTCGAGAAACTGTGTGTTTTTTTGGCAACATAAATTTAACTTTCAATTCAACCTAGTTTGTAGGGCATCGTCGCTAAGTTTTAAGGGCAAACGAAGTTTCGCTGAAACCTCTCATGTTTTTATGGAACTTTTTCTTCGTTTCTTTTAGAATACAGCCGTAGATATGCTGTAAGTTTTCAAACGAATGTTATAATTCAGTTTTCATTTCTGTTACAATTTAAATCACATTTCCAAAACTTGAATATATGTATAAGTAAGATTAGAAAATAGGTCCTACCTACTTCAATGTCTGCCAGCTTAGCAACATTTAGTAGTTACTGCATTACTGATGGAAGATCCTTTATATGCTTCGGATCTTTCGTTGATATGCACAGACTAAATAACAATAAACCAAAGACTTCCCATATTGGTAATAAAGACTTGCCAATTTTATAATATCATATTGACTCTGTGTAGCATTTTAAAGTAGATTATGTATTTTGGAGGAGCTCGATGGTGCCTAGCATGCATGCATGAGCATGATGGTGTTTAGCGTTCTCGGTCTGCGATAAGATTCTTAAGCAACTTTCGTAAGGGCCGTTCATAGGATTGGTGACCAAAAATATGTTATAAAAAAATCCGCAATGAGTTCGCGTGAATCATGGTCTATTCTTCCTATAGGCTTTGTTAAGATTCTATCCATAGGAAAGGCTTGAATCCCTTCAGTGGGATCGTTAATAAGATGATGATGCATTATGAATTTCTAATGTCAAGCCACTTTTGTTAAACTGATTTGTTAACCAGTTTCCAGATATCGAGTTAAATCATCACCACCAGCCAAAATCACCGCACTAGTGAGTCTCTGCACAGTATAGGATGGACTCAAATTTTATGAATACAATGAAAACAGGTCATGCATCGTTAAATTTATAAAAACGACCTGATCCGAAAATATATTGAACGAACCAAATTACTAAATCGTTGAACTCGTTCGATTACCATTAAATTAGAATTTCATTTTATTTTCAAAACACGTTAAAAAATAACGCTACCCTTTTTTAATAATACTAAATGATAACATTAGAAAATTCTTATATTTAATTTCATTGAGTACTCGGATGATTGTATTTGCGCTGTTCACCTGTCCATTGCAATCCATTATAATCAAGAGCAAGTTAATAAAGCTTAGCGGAAAAAAACCCGCCTCTGGCTGGCGGCGGCGCCGAGCCTTCTTAGTTCAACGCACCAGGGTCGACGCTCCAAGGGGTACCGTACGCCAGTAATAAGAAATGTACGCGCAACTTGACCGAACATGGAAGCACGCACGCCCTAAGCAGATCATACCATGCAAATACACGCCGCACGCGGACGGGTTGGCGGCAAAAAGACGCAGTGACGTCACTGCATAGCTCGGAACAAGTTACAGGTGTCAGGCCAGGCCTAATGACTGACAATGACCTCTCCCGAAATTTCTTTTAGAAATCGTAAAGAATATGACTGGGCAAGTGATGTTTGACATTGGTATATTCTACGTTCAAAGGCTCGTGAAATTTACATGATAAATTCTTAATACTTATTATAAGTGGGTACACATCAAGAATATTTTATATTGTAATTATTTTGATAAATACAAAACATTTTTTAAAAGTCCAATCAAATAACTACCGATTAATTCTATTATAAAAACTATTTATAAACAAATGTTAAATTATTAAAGTAACAATTAGTAAGCGATTATGTAATTAGTATCGTTATATGAAAACGATAAATTTACTGTCATTATCTAGTACCTAACAAAAATAAATAATTATAGAGAAATTATCATCATAAAGGAGATATCATCGAAGAGAGTACCTATAGTTGGTTAGGAAGTCATTTAAAATTATTTACGCAGTGATAATAGCTAAAAAATGTGAATTATCAATTCTTTGAAGTCAGTAGAAGTCCTTACTCGGTAACCTATTTCACAACTCAACGTTTATATTAGTTGTAACAGCCAAAGAGTCTTTAACCAGCTCACAGCCAAGCATGAAGTCTTCGCTCACAGCTATCATGTTCAAAACTTACTAAGAATGTGTAAGCACTTTCTGAGATTAATTTAAATTGATGTCAGATATAGGATTTGTGGTGATCTGAAAAAGCGATTTATAAATAAGATTTTTGAGTAACCAAAATAAAATATTCTTCTTAATAGTGAAAAAGCGTGCAAGAAGTATTAACAGTGTCCGAGACGCGATTTTGGTTAGCGGTTTCGATTTGACATGGCGTTTGCATAGCAATGATTTCATGGTAAATCCCCGGTTAGTAATGCTGTATAAGCATGGAATTAGATGTGTCGTTTTCATTTTACCGCTATAAATTATCTTGTTGATTATTTTACTTATCAAAATCCTATAATAATTAATGAACTCGATTACCTGTTATTGAAAAATATATCGTTTTCATTACAATAAATCGTTAAATAGGTACCTCTCGTGAATATCCGGTGCTATTTGAATTAGACGGATCCATTTAATGACTTGACAAAGCTGTAACTCAGTTAATTAATAGACTTTCATCTTTGAAAAGCAATAAACAAAGTTATTGTTTAGTCCTAAAATTTATCCAATTCCAATTATACATATTATTCAATAGATATATCAAAATAATAATAATTAACATGTATCTTTTATAAGAATAATAATAATCAAAGTAGTTAAGATATGTTATCAGAGGTAATGCGACTTTATAATAAATTATTAACGTTTTGTATAAATGCCAGAAAATTATCAATACAGAACATAGGTATTATACCGTCTTAGAATGAAAGATATTAAACTCATTACCGGCTTATTATAAAATTTGGATTTAAGTTAGTACTCGGTCTCAACCATTTGTCGCCTATAACAAATTGTCAATGACCAAAAACGTCATATTGAGAGGTGTTGGCTTATTTTGATCAGATAATTATTTGTTTTTTATAGGTAATTGATTATTTTTTAATTGAACATATAGCCTATAGAAATTGATCAAATTAATTAAACTATATAATTACAGCATTATGGGATTTATTCACTGATTAGTCTATAAAATAGCTATATAATTAATATTGTATTGTACGCATGTTTTTACTCCAATTGAGTATACGGGTTTCTTTAATTTTTAGAAGTGAACCTATTTTATTGGAGACCTTTAGAACTTACTGTTAATTAAAATAAGTGTTATACTTTTGTGCATCGAAAATATATTTTCTTAGTAAAATAATTGAAATTAAAAAGATAAAAATTGTCTCTGAATGTAGGTAGTTAACATACTTTATATGCACGAGACGGCAGTTTCTCTTCACTTTTTTATCACTGTACTATCTTCTCGGAAATGCGAGACGCCGAAAAATAACGTCATGATATTTATGATTTTTTTATTTTAATATTTTTTTTATAAATTAAGTTTGTTTTACCTGGGCCCTTATTAACAAAGTAAACTATTACGAATCGTCTAGAAAAACGAATAACGCAAACTGCATTTTACTAAGAAATTTACATAAAGACAATAGGTAGGTACTTTAGGCTAGGTACATTTGACGGGGCAGAAAAATAGAAGAGAAAATGATAATTAGGACTTACTTTCAGAACCATTACAACAACTTTATCGAATTCTTTGTTTAAAGAATAGTGTCAATCGATGAAGATAATTATAAAAAATATGTCTCAACATTTCTCCTACTTATCTTATTTTATAAAATAATGAAAATAGTAGAACAATGTATATATAAATATTATTAATCTGTAAGATAAGATTACACCATCAAGGACAACGTATTGTCGATTTATAACAGTTAGCAACAATAAAATTAAATCCGCTTAATGAAAGCTTCCTATTAGATATTTGTCCTATTTTTGTTGTTACACCTAGGCCTACTTAATTTTTGTTTTTCTTGTAAAGTACGCTTTGTACAGTCACGTCACATATGTTTAACCGAACTGATTTTAAATCTTAATATGTTAGTTTCAAATCCATTGCTCAAGTTTGTCATTTTGTTTTAACATGATGTGCCGCTGTGTGTCCTAACAATTTTTCACTACGAGTATTATTTGCAGTTAACTTTAGGTTGCAATATTAAATAAGATAATTATAATTTCTGATTATTTTTGCAATTACAACAGTATGTTAAAAAATCATATTACGGTTCAAAAATGTCTTTTCAGACTACTTTTATGGTTTGAAATAAACACTTTATTTTATCGTTTAACCAACCGTTTAAAGAATCGTTGAAGGGTTAGTCATCAATACGCTAATTGTAATTATGCGAAGGTAGATTAGAAAATTGTTTTATAACAACAGTTTATAGTAATCGCGTCCTTAACACCATAATCATAGAGGTTAAACAAAAGCATTACAACAGTAGAGCTGACCGTGCGTTGTTTGTTGTTATCAGTTATCAACAACGCCCGGTTTCTTTACGCCCGTCACAATTTTCACAACGATTTTAACGAGCTATTTCTCTTGGGAGTGGAAACAACATTTTAATCATCCCGAGTGTGAGATAGGAGCTCATCACTTGTAGACGATAACGTATATCAATCAAGCAAGGTCGACTCACCGGGTCAATGTCCGCCTCGAAGACGTCCTTCAGGTCATTATCGAAGTATCCCTCCATGTCGGGGCGGCTGGTACTGCGCCTCCGACTCGCTAATAGAGAAAATCCTCCGAGGAAAAACTCGCACTATACACACGAAACTGTCACTCTCCGGTCTTTACCCGACAATTGCGAGGCTCGGAATTCAAGCAAACTCGCAAAACTTTACTGACAACAAACCAACTTTCATAGAACACGGTGCATTATCACTAGTTTACGTTTCACTATCGAGGCCCATTTGTTTGCAGCAATAAAATATTTTTTTATGAAGTTTTCACTGCGCGAAAGGAATGTCGGTGAAGGCGTCGTTGTAGCGAATGACACACGCTCACGACAAGGTTTCGCCGACGAATGCGGCGCACCGCCGGCATCTGTCGACTTCCCCCCACCACGCACCACGGGAGCCCCTCTGATACTATTCTCTCATTCATAAATAAGGGGTAAAATCATGACGTCGTCATATCGTCATCGAACTTATGGGCAAAGAAATTATAGTTTTCATTTAGCGGCTATATAGTCACTTGTTTAACAGGGACCGGCTAATTAGTAATTTATGTGGGTGGTACTTAGGCACAATTACTTACTCTTCTCGATAAATAACAAAAGTAATGCAACCGTGGGAAATCTTTCTGTATTGTGATTTGCAAAAAAAAGTATTGTTTACTTTTGTGATTAGATTAGATGCCTCACATCTGTATTAATCTCATTAAGTCTATAATTAAGCTGTCTGAATAACAATGATGGCTTCTACTAACGAGAAACTAATTATCGAATTATTCCAACTGTGGAGGTTTCATTCATTTCTTTTTTTTCTAATTGGGACTTGTAGTGTACCACCTGTGGCATTAAAACATGAAACTCGTTTTTTCAGTAGTCAATGAAATTTAAAAATTTAAGCTATGTGTTACGTTGATTGTTAGTTTGAGGTGACTATTAACCCACCTCATGGGAGTAGGTACTAGTTTATTGAAAGTTGTTTCTTATAGTCAAACAAGTCACCGCGAAGTCGTAAAAAACAATTTATTTTTCGGGGAAATTGTATTGCTGTTTTTAACGAAAAATGCTTAAAAATTCACTAGCATGGCTTGAAAAATATTTACTATTATAGCATTGTGATTGTAAAATATATAAAATATATAAATTATAATATATATAATTTTAAAATTTTCTACCTAGTATCAAAACTAAATTAGGTGTGACCAAAGGAACGTCGGGCCTATTTTTTCTGGCGATAATAAATAAGATTAATCGTGCCATTATTACGAGTATTATCGTTTTGATTATGGTATCAAGTCCTTGAAAAGCATTTTATTAGTTTTTTCCAGAGTTAAAAGCTCATACAATTATTTCTAGAAAGGTTTTGAGGTGAAAGAACTTGAACAAGCTAGTGTAATTTTTATTTACAAAGATATATAACTTTAAGCGGTCGTATGTTACTTTATGTTTAACATACAGAAAATAAAATAAATTTTCGAAAAAAAAAATTACTAGATTCTCTTTATAATTTCAAGCTTAAACGAAAGGGTTCTTTACGACAGGATTTTCTAATTTTTGTCCCGAACACAATAAGAGGCCAGCATTATTTTGGTGAAAAACTTGCTTTGTTTTTCTCTAATTCTTATATGTAGGTACAGTCAATGGCAAGTTATATTATAGAAAATTTACAAATTTCTTCAGTTGATTTTCAACGTTAATAAAGTGAGGGTAAAGTACAAAATTACTTGCGGAAATTCGATATCTTGTGATAGCATGTAATGCCGCGGTGTACATTAAAAGTAAACTCTGTCTTTGTATTAAGTAATCACTTTAATGACCAATCAATTACATTTTGGAAGGCTATACTTTAGATACGTATGTAAATAAACTTTTTTATTTATATTGCACGTTATAGTAAATACACAATAATGCCATAAATTACTTTATGAAAGGAAGTTACATGTTTTTATTACTACAACACCATCCGAGATCTTTGGATCACTTAGCTTTTATACCAGACGATGACCATTATTCGACTAGAAAGAGAGAGAAGAAAGCCGTATTCCAACATTCGAATATACATATTAGCTTCACGCCAGGGGCTTCGTCGTGTGGGCCTGTATTATACATATAAACCTTCTTAAATCAGTCTGTATATCGATGACAACTAAATTAAAATCCGTTGAAGATCTCAGCGCACGGAGGGAAAGCGATTTTGCTTATACTATGCAATGAATACATTTAATTACATACGTAATTTCGATACGATTTTATTATTAAAAAAAAAAACATACTATCCTTTAAAATGACGCCCAAACATGAGAAATATAATGAGATACCTCGATCTTCCCTCTCTTTTTAACAACTTTGCATTTTCTTACGTTTCTTTTTGTTCCCTTTATAAAATAAATATAATTTTGATTCAATAACATTTCAACTAAAATTAATTTCATGCCTTTTATGAATCATAATTATCATCGTAATTAGTAATCATTTCGTTTTGTCAAATGTCTTGTGTAATAAATAAAGTACGCAACAAAGTAGCGCTTTACGATTATACTTGGCATTTAAATGAGTCGGCAGTAATATTCATATAAAATATGATACATTTACAGCCAGTAGCACAAACGTCCATTGAAATGTTCATTAATTTAAAGTTTAAAGCGACATCACCCATACAAATTTGATATCCATTATAGCTTAAAAGCGTTATTAAACCATAACGGACGTTTGTGCAACTGACCGTTAATAAAATAAAAGTATAAAATAGCCAAGTCATGATCATGAAAATTGTATTTAGTATGTACAATTTAACAATTAGATAGGTTCGTACCATTTTTATACACAGTAATGAGTAACTTGACTTATATTAAATAAGATATAATACATTTATAACTTGCTATAAATTTACGTTTGATTAATTTATTGCAATGAACAGTTTACTGCCATATGCAAATAGGGTTGTCAAACAAAATTTAAATAGGCACTATATTTATTAATTGCTAATATTGTTAAGGTATATTAACATGATCAGTTTTGTTTTTACAACTATAGATTTAAAAAATACAGTTCAATTGAATGAGTACTCGCTTGGTTAACGAAAGATCCCTGTAGTGAATTTTTTTAAATATAAGCGTAATTATGACACAGTTCTTGTTACTATATCACAATATAATAAAAATATTTGTCACCATTGATTTGTGAGCAAGACAAAGCACTAATAATATTAGATTTCATTTATATAGTACAATAGGAAAATTATTATAATAATAATATAATATTTATTGACAATTCCATATTAAAAATGCAAGTAGTTAAGACTCAAATTTCTTAAAAATTGGCAAAATTGACACCCTGATTTGTTTCCAACCTCGTACTTGAATAAGTTGTTTTACAAGTGTTTTTCTTACATTAACTACTGAGTTTTTTATGTAGCCTCTTTCTACATACAATAAGGTTACAGCAACAATCTTGGAAATGTGTTGTATTTAAATCTTATCTTTTTCTTTATTTTGAAAAGAGTTTCGAAAATATTAATCATCTATAATGCTGTCAACCCTATTCACAAGTTCAGATTCATTGTAAGTTGGCGTTACAGTATACAGTGGGCAATTAAAATAAAACTATCTTGCTGAAATTCGATGTTCAAAACAATTGATTTATTATTTAAAAAATCACGTTTCTCTTCGAATTCTATTCTTTCTAGATAATAAAATTTAACTTCAACACGTATTAGTCTAAGCGTACTTTAGACTTCATCAAAGTTCAGCATTACAGTACTCAACTACTCAACAGTACGTATGGTATATTTTTTTCTAAATAATTACGATTATAAACCTGTAAATGTGTAAATTAATGACCATTTTTACTAGGCGGAGTGGTGAATAACGAAGGCACGTGGGTGTTTAGAGCTTGAATGCCTCCATGGAGTATGCACACTCTCGGTACGCAGCATTTCACCAAATGAGCACTGAACTGTAACAACGATATATAAACTCTTTACCTCGTGTGGTTCATAAGTTTTGAGACAAACTTTTCACTGAAAACATAAAATGTTACTGGCTGCTATTTTTTACCGATTCTAAAATTGAAATGTTAACTTCTAGTTTATTTATATCGCAAATTCATTTTTTTTTTTTTTTTTTTTTTTTTTTCGAACGAAACAATCACGTGCAAGTATCATTTCGCTATTTAAGGCGGGAAAAAAACCGATGCAGATTTTCCGCGAGGGATCGTTTTCATAAGTTACGATGCCAACGTTGTCCATTGCTACTAAGGAGACATAATGCCAGGAAGATACTCTTCACCGACGAGAAGATTTTATTGTCCAAAAAAAAGTTCAACCGACAAAACTAAATAAAGTGTACGTTAGAAGTAGCAACGAAGTCCCAGCGTCTCGTGTTGTTTTAATCGCTCCATCGCGTTATTTTAAACGAAATATTTTTAATTTGAAATAAGTATTTAAAAATCATGATAAATATAGATTATAATTAGGAACAATTTAAGACACATAAAGAAACCTCTACCACAGGTAATTACATAGATTAGGGTATGTCTGTCATTGGAACTTTCATACTTACCAGTTGTGCTGTCTCATCTTCAGCGGAAGCGACAACAACTGTCTTCTTTTGTTTGACAGCTTCAGAAATAACACGCTGGGGGCGAAGCCCTAGGGCTCTCAGCTCATGCTGACCAAGTTGCACACCGCTGTACGGAACATTGATACTTCCTTCTATGCAACTCTTTTCGTACCTACAAAAGCAAATAATAATCAAAGTACAGCCAACAACAAGTCTGGTTATATAAATATCCACTTGATATTTAAGCCTTAATGATTAGAGGATAATGATCGTGCAGCCATGTGTATATTGATTATTACATTTAATAATTTTTGTCTTCACGATTTATATTTTTATTTACGATTTATATTCTTTATATTTTTATTATCTTATAGAAAAAACAAAATCAGGAGTATCTTTCTATTATCAAACTTAAGACATTTTTTTATACTTCTAAAATATTAATTTTAAAAATTGCACCGAAAATAACACGACATAAAGCTTTCATTTCAATGCTTTACTGCAATATACAATGTATAATGTACAATTCAATGAACCTGAAATAGTGTCCAAATTCGCGGCTAAATCGCCCCTTCTGGGTAAGGGTGACAGAGCGCATTATTCTTCAATGATACAGTCAACGGCACATTATTTTACAAATCCGTCAAAATTACAATTCTAAACCTTAATACCATGTATATAAGATCTAAATAAAATTTGCTTTCCTCTTTTCGAAACTGTTCCCTAACCAAAGAGTGTCAAGTCCAAGGGAAAGTATATAATTGTACCATTAATTACTAGCTATCTTCCTAAAAATCAAAAACTTACAGTAAATTAGATCTTATGTCAATGACGCAACACTTGTCCTGACACACCAAGGAGAAGAAGTCGGACAGACTGATCCGGGGACATATTTCACTGAACAACGTTTCCATTGGTATCACGACGTCGTCCTGAAATTAAAATATTATTTAATAAGCTACAATATAAACAAAACACTCAATTAGTAGAACTCTGATTTATTATACTAATTACATATATGTTTTTACATTTCTTTGATCATATTTATTTATCTTTAACTGGTTTATAAAACGCGCTTTAAACCAAGAAAATGTTTTATTTACAATACGATAACTCATAAAGTTAATTTTTAATTCTAATAGTTTCGAACCAGTATCAATAAAACTGATTATATTACAAATGAAACAACTTTTATTCGCGTTTGTATTTAATATCATTGACGTTTCGGACCCTTTACAGGTCCCGTGTTCACATAAGACTAAGGTTGGTGTTTTTAATTAACAGTATAGCTACCAGAACAGAACAGTATCCAGAACAATAATTTCATTTAATAAATGTAAGCGTTGCCATATTTTTTAAATATTTTATGGAAACGTTTACATTTATTGAATTAAATTAGTTTATTAATTGAATAATTATATTAATTCTGTTTAAAATACTGTATTCTTACCGCCGGTTCTTTTACAGCAGGTTCATTGGTGTATCTTCGGTAACTTATACTCCGTGGTGAACTGCGACACATATTAATTGATTCCTGATAACAATAATAGTGTATTTGTATTGAATAAAAACTTGTATAGGTACTGTTGGCAGGCGTAAGGATAAAGCCAAACATAGTTAGGCTTTTTAATTGGCTGTCCGGCCAAAATAAGCGATGCCCGACCTGTCCGGCTTTCATCTTTAAAGTGGCTCAAAATAAAGTATTGAAATTGATTTTACATTCGACATAAGTTAAATAATCAGAATAGCTTGATTTTTAGATACAATTTTTTATCCTAAGACACAAAGACGGTCTTTTCACTCGAATGTCCAGACAAACTGGCTGATATATCCGGCTATTAGGGTTGCCAGGTTGCAACCCGATGGATATACTTGACGTAACTGAGAGGGAAGGGGGAATAACGAAGAAAGGAAACCTTATAAAAGAAGCATTTTTATGATCACTCATTATGACAATGGTCTTTGGCTAAATTTTAAGTTATTAAATAAAAACTATAACTTTAGAGGTCTTTATTAATTGCAAAGAAAATAATCATGATTATTTACGACAATTAAACAATTCGTTTGATTTATCAACATGATTAACTCCGTTAAATTATTAACTCCGTATGGGACACTGAAGATCTGTTTAACCATTTTCCATTTAAAGTGGGTGGTAGCAAAAGGGTGCAAAAACTTTTCTCTCTACCAATATGCAATAATAATGTAATATACAATGACCCTATTTTCAGAATTTTCAGCTTGTAATAATTTGTGTGACGATTTGGATATATTTTCACTCTCTTATCATTCCTAAATAAGAATATGCAGGTCTAAATTATAATGTTTCTTAATGTTATAACTGTTGTAATAATTATTTTGATTATACTTTCTTTTTCTAAATATCTCAATAATTATGCTAATTTTTTGATTTAATTTTCTATTATCATTGAAATTGTTTATTTTTAAGCTTATTTACTATTCATGCATTGTCATGTTTACTGTTGATACATGTACTATTTAAGTGTTGTGTGCAGCAGTTATGGGAAGGCAAATAAGCATGAAATTAATTAATTATACCTAATTGTAAGCATGTGATCTTGTTTTGTTTTCTGTTGCTGTACCAAAATAAATAAAATAAATAAATGATACAAAATTTCGATCACTTAGCGAAATATCTAAATATTTCCAGTACTACATTGTTTTTCGCAGTTTACACATCAACTTGAATAAAGAAATCTTTTTAAAACAAACCTTGACACATTCTCCTATATCTATTTCAGGCAAATCTGAAGAAAGTAATATACACTCATTGAAGCCAGAGGACAATAGTGTATCGCGTAGTTGTCGGAGGATCCCCACCCCCATGAATAAGGGCAAAGATGGCCCTTCAACCAGGAGAGCGTCCCATAGATGTAGTATTTTGTGAAGAGGAAACACATCTATAAATAAAATAGTAAGAATAAATTAATATGTATTTTAAAATCGACTAACCCCCCGGTTTCAATAATATACCGACAACCATCGGTAGCAGCTACCGACCGTTTTTTGAGCGTTTCGTTTTTGCGTTTCACAATCATCGGTAGGCACCTACCAACTACGAACGGTTGTCGGTAGCTCATTTTTTTAAAATTGTAATCATATAATTCGAGGAAAAGGGATCTTTCCATACAGCATTGTCTTCGGTAATATTATGATTATACTGAAATGTTGGTAATTTTAACATTTAATAATTTCTTGGACAAAATCAAAATCGTAAGAAGGAAGACAGAGGCATCAATAGGAAAGAGGTGAACTGATTACGTACCGAAATTTGAAATTTGTTTTGGAATTATTGTGACTTATTTATTGTATGGTCAGGTTCCATACAATAACGTTCCATACAATAAATACGGATAGTAAGTTTGACAGCTCTACCGACGGATAGATCTTTTTTATTGAAACACCTTTTTGCGCCATTTTCATTCATTTTGCCTACGAACGGTTATCAGTATCAGATCAATCCGTTAGTAGCACACCGTCGGTAGCTTTACCTACCAATAGTATGTTATTGAAACACTTTTTTGCTACCATCGGTAGGAAATGCTACGGATGGTAGCAGAAACGGATAGTTTTTTGGTTATTGAAACCGGGGGTAAATAATCATGTTAAAATAGTTGAAATTATCATGTTAAAGCTGTTTTCTACAATAGGAAACACATACCTACATATAATATAAAATTTTAAGCGAGAAATCCTGCCAAAAAGGGTATTATAAGTGTACTCACGTGAAAACATCGTCAAGAACCACGGTATAGCAAACAACTCGGGAACAAAATTTATCTCGTGCAAATGGGTGGCCAATTCTGGTTCGTGGAAAGCGGCCATTTGCCAAAACTTCGCCAAGTATTCCTTTATCACGGAACTGTTATCTTTCAGGAAGAAATTGTGTAGAAATTTCGGCACGAACGCTTGCAAGCAAGCAAAAGCGCGAGCTGCAAATCATATGACTAATTAACTAATATACTTTTCATTAAACTGTGGTTATGATCTTGACATGTCATATGTGAGGATAATTAATGGGTACTTTATTGTACACCGTAATTAAAGAGCATGATAATTGACAGAGTTGAATTGTACAATCGGCGACCTTATCGCTAGAGATTAATTTCTTCCGGGCAATCTTAACTGTACTTGAAAAGATTATCATAATAAAACATTCTTAGTAAAAATGCTTAAAGATCCACACAGTCCAGGTACTCTGAGATGGGAATGATATACGCGGCTGGTGGAGTTTTTAAGAATATTTTCTAGTATATCATTGTGAATGAAAAATTAATGAAATATAATATTAATAAAACATCCTTTTATTAGTCAGGGCAATCTCTGGTCCCGTAACATAATATATTTTAGTTAAAAAACTTATGTAAATCACTTAAATTAGATTAATAGATTACAATTTACAAAGAAATCTATCAAAGTATAACTTCAAAATATAATTCAAAGTATAAGTTATGATTTTTTAATAAATCAATATTAATAGGTCCATATGGACTGCCTAATTGGAAAATGCTTGTGATATATTGCGTTCTTACCTTCGTTACAAAAATTCAAAAACAAGAATGGTGCAGTCAATGAATCCAGTCCCTGCCAGTAGACATACTGCGGGTTTGTAAGTAGCCAAGCTTTTAGGAGTCGCTTGAGTGCCCGGTGTCCGGCTTCACCACACAGCAGAAGACAGTATTGGTGGCATCGGGGAATGTCCACATCTATCTGATTGTCATAAAAAAAAATCTAGGTGATATCGCCGATTATACTATACTAGCTTTCCGCCAGCGGCTTCGCCCGCATGGTCTTGTATTTTACATAAAAACCTTCCTTTTGAATCAACTTATCTATGAAAAAAAACGCATCAAAATCCGTTGCGTAGTTTTAAAGACTTAAGCATACATAGGGATATAGGGACAGAGCGACTTTGTTTTATAGTATGCAGTGATACGAGGTATGTAAAAAAAACAAATTAACTCTACAATTGATCCAGTCATTATACCCATCCCACTTCAACAGCTCAGAAACTGGGTAAGAGAACGTAGTTTTCGTCAATAAGATGAATACTGGTCACAAACGACTGTAGGCAAACCAAAGAAGCAATTTCGAAGGGAAACCTGCGACTAGCATGAAAGTAGAACAAATTACCTAGGCAAACTCGAAGGCAAATAGTAGGTATACTTATTGTACATGGAAACTTTAACAAACACCTTTATAACATGGGTTATTCTGATAGTCCACTGTGCAGGCCATGCATGGAGCCTGAAGAGACAAGCGCTCATGTCCTACTGGAATGCAGAAGCCTATCGAGACAAAGGTCTACACATCTAGGTAGCCCAAGGACACTAGTGGAGGCATTCGGCAAAGTTCGGAGCTGGGGAGGCAGGACTGATGCAACTCCGTGTCACGCAAAATAGGCACTGAGTGTCGAGTTGAAGAAAAGCCCGCCGTGAAACATAACATACTATATACAACTGATTGAAACCGGTTTTATAATATTTCCGCATTTGTTTAGGTAAAACTTATATTTTTAACTGACTTCAAAATCAAAAAGGAGGTTAGGTTAGAACATATCGACGGCAATGTGTGCGTTTTTTATAATCCGTTAAATTTTTGGGTGTACTTAGTTAAAACCGGTGTTAAATGGTTATCAAGTTCTACGAAAAACAAATTCTATTTCATCTATACTAATATTATAAAAAAGTAAGATTATTTGTATGTTTGCATCGGATAGGCTTCGAGAACAACTGGACCGATTTAGCTGATTTTGATTTTGAAATGTTAGTCCAAGGCAGGCTTAAAAATTGAGAGGTGATACGAAGTATACCGGGTCATCTAGTAGTAAATAAAACCATTTACTTCAAATTAAAAATATTGATGACGAAGAACTCTTATATCAACAATACATCTTATTGTATGTGTAGTGGCCAGATATTAAATAATGAATCACTTGATGATGCAGGCCTTTTCATGAAAAGAATTGTTATCCAGTATATATACCTAACTAACTATTTAAATGTCAAGTGTGATGATATTCAGTCAATTTAAGTTTCGTCTTATTATCTCATTAAAGGAGGGTTTATATGCCGTCAAAGGCTAGTGGGTATATAATGTATTTCAGTTCTAAAATGAGAATAAGTAAGACAACAAACAAGGGTAGCTCGGTGTCGTAGTCGATAGGCGACGCAGTCCGCAAACGTTATTATAAAGCAACTTTCGCAAGGTCGGTCACGAGATGGGTGACCAAAAAAATATTGTCTCGAGCTACTCCGTGTTTCGGAAATCACGTAAAATAGTTGGTCCCAACTGCATTTGTAGTAGTTAATACTCCACATTGGACCATCCATATTGAAGACCTGAGCCGTAGTGACGTAAGACGGCTGATGATGATGATGATGACGATGATGATACAACAAAAAAATTGAATTCGTAGTTGATTTCAATACCGCATGATTTTATGTAAATAAATACAGCACCTGTAATACATACCTGTTTATCGGTAGGGGTAGGAGTTTCTTTATCGATTCTCTCGTACTGGCTTTCAATGTCACCACAGACGCCGAGTAACGCCGCCCACACGTCACCACGTAACAGGGGAGGTATATCTACTTCCGCTTCAGCCCTTATGTATGCTGCTGTATGTGGATATCCCTACATTGAGAGCATCGTAGATAACATAATACATTGTTATATGAGTATATTTCAATTATCACTGATCGGAGTGGGTAGAGCTATTTAGGTTCATTGACCACAAACATTGATGTTAATGTGGATATTCCAAGTGATACCTAGTGGCACTGCGGGATTTTAATGGATTTAATTTTTTTTATCAATAACTTTAAAAATGCTTTATATAAGTCAATAAATGTACGAGCGACGTGTAAATTTTTCTAATGGTTTTAGTAATGGTCATTTATTTTAACTCAGTCTTTTAAGTGAAGTTGATTGATTGATTAACACTTTATTGCACTAAAAACAAACACATAAAACAGAAAGAAATAAACATATATGCAAAAGGCGGCCTTATTGCTAGGGTAGCAATTTCTACCAGGCAACCTTTGGCTAACAGAAACGATACCAACCAAGTACAAATATAACGGGTTAGTGCTTTAAATTAATAAATATTCTTAACGAGAAAAGGTGAGAGAGAAAAAAAAAAGGAACAGATTAAAGGAGAGACAAAGTACTAAAATGAAGAAAGATCCAGCCTGAGGAAATAGTCCTTAACTTGTTTCACGAACGAGTCCCGAGACTGCGCACGTCTAATAACTACAGGCAAAGAGTTGAAGACAAACCAGACTAAGAAATAGATCAAAGACATTTTTTGTTTAAAATAAGTAAATTATTATTTAAACGTGCTTGTCATTTTAATGAAAATTTTATTGTTAACAATAAAATAAAGAAATATGAAAGAAAATGGTTCTGTTCTAATAAAAAAGAAATTAAATATGGTCAATATTTAGACTTTTTGAACAGTAAATAATTTGTATGGTAAATTATGTTTTTGTACAACTACAAAATAAAAAAATAAATTATTTTTCGTTTAAAAAGTAAACATCGAGATTCGAGGAATATCAACATTATTCTAACATATGGCAAGTACATAAATTAGCTGTACCTACTCCGATTTATGGTTGTTATATAATCAGTAAACATTTATAGTGATTTTTTTTATATACAATAAAAACATATACGAAAATTAAAGTTATCCCAAACACATATTACATTTCAGTATTATTGAAGTAATAAAACAGCCAAAATATGATTTAGCTACAGCTATTTAAAATATGATTTAGGTGAAAGAATTTCTAAAATCGGTCCAGTAGTTTCGGAGCTTAGTCGATGCAAACAAACAATCAAAACTTTCCTCTTTACAAATTAAATGTTAGTGTTTAAAATAACATCTAATACTTGCACTGTTACCATTCACCATGTCTTCATTTTATACAGTAAAACATATTTGATGGTGAGTACATAGGCTCGCATCAAAAACACAAAACATAAACACACCTTCAAAAGCCTCTGAAACCACAATAGTCTATAAAACTGGTATTCCGTGTCTCTTTCCCTGATTATCTTAGGAAGAGTTACAGCATCATAGACTTTCCTTTTCTCATGCATCAGAGGATAGAAGTCATGTGGAGAAATATGACTGAGACGCAGTTTCAGTAAATCTAAACTGTATTTTGCTATGCGACGATCAAACAGGGCTCCTGTTTTGCCACCTATTGTACAGCCGTCCAGCAAAATAGCTCTGAAAAAAAATGTAATAAAAAATTTATTAAGAACTAAATCAGCCATTAATAAAGCTTCAAATTGCAAAAGCAATTATAAAGATCAAATAAAGGTGATATATTACATAGGCATAGACAATATAGGAGGACTGTTCTTAATGAGACAATTCTTCTTCAACTCAGCCTGAACATCCCCACCAGCCAGTTGCCACAGATGGTAAAGCACATGCAGGTCACATCCCATTAGACCACGAACCCTTTTTATCTCCACATGTGTTTTAGTATTTAAACAAGACAGTTCAGATACTAATTCTTCAAAAGTTGCTCTTTCGCTGGGATAGATTTTCAAACATTTTTCTATTATATTTTTGAGATAATCTGGTACTTGCTAAAACAAACGCATCATTAAAAATAAATGATAAAAGCAAGAAAAAGAAGAATAACTACAACTTTTTTTTTTCTACACAACTAATATTCCACATAATATCAATACAGCTATCTCGATCTGGCAGAATCTTCTTTTGACAAACAGTCATAGGGCATATAATTTTTTTATTGCTAACTGTAATCAGTTCCAAAACTATAGTTTTGTTAAAGAAAACTTGATTTGTAAGGCGGCACTCCTATCAGAGAACACTTCCAAAGATTTGTTAAAGACTTATTCCAGAACATATAAATTATTAGGCATAATTATTAATTGACTGAATGTTTGTATATTGAAATTTTAAAATCCTCATTATTAAGACAGCAGAACTTGTTTTGACATAATGGGCTAGTTAACACTTTTTTTTTATAAATAAATAGTCCATTAATATCTGAAAAATAATGTAGCAGTAACAGCATGTCTGCGATTAATAATTTTAGTGATAGTTTAGATGTGATGATAGTATGTATGGATCTGGGCAATCTTTGTTATATCTTTGCTATTTGTGCTTTTATATTTATAGCTGCTATAATGAAAGTAGTAACAGTTTATGTAAATAATTTATGCCATATGTATTTTTCTAGTTTATTTTTCCTACTTTTTCCTATTTTGCAAATTAGTGTCATAAAATCTATTTTGCTGAATATATTATTAATATAATATATTATTATCGTTCATATATTCCAATAAAACGGAAACCTGCATTTTCACTTGTAGGACACAAGCCTATTGGCTACTTGTTACACTATATTACACTATAGTATGTTTGTTTGTTTGTAATGAAAAGGCTCAAAAACTACTAGACTGATTTTAAAAATTCTTTCACCATTCTAAAGCTACATTATCCACGAGTAACATAGGCTATATTTTATTTTCGATAAAATAGGGTTCCATAAGATATTTGGGATACTTATTTTGCGTACGCTGCCTAAACTATAAAAGGTAGAACCAATAAATGTTCTAATTAATTGTAGATCTTAAAAAATAATACAAAAAAGTTCACGACACACTATACCAATCTATGTCGAGTGCAGTACAGACAGATTCAAACTTTATGACTTCTCTGAACTTAGCCGCAAGTGCAGATGCGCGCAGGTACAGTCAAGTAAATAAACATAGATATGGACGTAGCATCAAAGAAGTATCAAAAACTTATCACGGGATCATAGAGTTCCAGATACATGTTTTGATGCTTTACCCGTATCCATTTTATACACTTGAGTGCACAGTCAAAAAAAAACAAAACTGTTACTACATTTTCATGTTATTTATTGAATTAAAATTTGGTACATATGTATCACTTTTTGTGGTTAAAACACAGATGAGATATGAAATAAAAAATAAAAATAAATGAATTTTGCAACAGTGACATTATAGGGGGCTTAAATACAATGAAAAAACTTGCGAAACACTGTTCATGCGAGTTCAATTCGCACTTAACCGGTATATTTGTTTTATTCTAATGGCTCTATTCCCTCCATCGTCATTTCTCTACTCGTGGAAGGTTCGTCATCCATAGAACTCTCACTTTCCTCGTCTTCACTTGAATCGGACTCGGTATCCGATTCACTAAGGTGAATCATCAACTCTTCTGTCAATCCGTCGATGACCACGTCACTTTTTCGATATTCTTTTTCGATATCTTTGACTTTTTGGCACAGTGCCCGCCATTCAGTTTCACCCATTTGATTTACCTTTTCTTTTACAAGCTGCATAACAGCATTAATGTTCCAAGTAACATTTTTCTTTGCCACATGCTGTTTAATGGCTGCCCATGCCATTTCGATGGGATTAAGGTCAGGGTGGTAGGGTGGAAGTCGCAAAACATCGTGATTATTTTGTTTTAATATTTTGTCAATGCTGAATGTCTTAAAGCATTCTTTATTTTGCTTAATAAGCTTGAATAATTGCGGCTTCAACATGGTTTCCTCGAAGGAAATGTTTTTTTCTTGAAGCCACTTTTGCATTTCAGCTTTTTTTGAGTTGGAAGTTGGCGCTGGTTCCTCCTGTTTGTTGTGGTATGAAGCAATGTCTACCACGACAACCGAATTAGGGGGCAAATTTGGAACGAGAAGAGTCTTTACCCACTTTTCATAGTTGGTGAAATTCATGTTATCGTGGTAATCGCCACTTTTTGTACCAGCCTTAAACATGAGTAATGCATTTGGTACGAAACCTGCTTCTGACCCCGCGTGCACGATGACCACACGTTGTCCTTTTGATATTTTAGTTTTCAATCCCATCACAGACCCATCACTCCAGGACTTAGATAAGCTGTGTGAGCTATCAACATATGACTCGTCGGTATATACAATTGGTCGTCCCTCCGAGCGGTATCTATTGATTTTTTGTAGGTATTCTATGCGTTGCAATCTAATGTTTGACTGTTCAATCAAAACCTTTCTTTCATTTTGAGCTTTTTTCCAGGTGAACCCTAATTCTTTCAATATTCGTCCTAAACTTGTTTCAGATCCGTTGAAATTTATGTCCGCTTTTAATTTCTTTTTTAACTGCTTTAAAGTTGGTAATTCTTTTTCAGTCACGTGAAAGTTATGTACGCATCTCTTGATAACTCCTTGATCGAAGTTGTCAATGCCGGTGACACGTTTTTTTCCTGCCCTTTTTTTTCCAGGTGTACGGAAAACTGCTAACATGCCAGACTTCTGAGCTGCTGCCGATATCCTTTGCACGGTACTTAAAGAAACACCTGTAGCTAGCGCCGTTCTTCGAAGCACACAATTCAGCGGAACTTGAACACCTTCTTCACTTTCCTTTTTCATAAACTGCATTACGGTATATACCATTTTTCTTGCTTGACGACGTAGAACGTTAAAACACCCACGTGGCATGGTTGTTCACCAATACAACAACAAATAACAAAGTGAAAAACGTAACGAGAATAACAATAAAACTTAACAATACAAAAAATAACAAAAACGTAATTAAGAAACAACAATATTTTTTTCTCGACTGTACTTTCTAAGCAGCGCGCGCGTGTGTGTAGTGTTGAGACGTGGCTAACACTACTCTTACAAGTTCAAGCGGCAAATGCGGGTGCGCGTGTGAAGCGTGGGGGGTGGGGCTCCTTCGTCGCGCTCCTGTACGTCCCGCTGACACCTTAAATCGTGTTCTGCGCATGGTTTTGCGGCTAACTTCCGAATATTCATAAAGTTTGAATCTGTCTGTACAACAACCATTTTTTTATTTATAAATCTTGATTTTTATTTGGACTACATTTAAACGCGTTTATTTGACTCATGCTATTAATCCTTATCAAAGAAAATTATTTTATCAGTAAGTACAGTTTATGTAGATAATATTTGGTCTTTGAATGTGTTTTGAAGTTATGGCGAAATTAAAATATTACGATTTCTGCTGCACGGCCCGATGCGAAGTGGGCGTCACCCAGGCGGAGGTGATCTATGAGGAAGATACCAGCGGAACACGCGGGCGAAGCCGCTATAGGAAATTATTAATTATTAGTAGGTGTAGGTGCAAAACTGACAGATTATCTATCAAGAGTTTCACAGATTAATGTATTAGTACATTTCACAACCAATAAGACATGAAAAATCTTCATCAGATATGATCCCACCAACCCTAAGATCAAAAATGTATAAATAATTAATGAAATTAAAATTAACCTTATAAATATCATAGTAATCATTTTCTCTAGCAATTCTCTCTGCAGCATTGCCAGCATGGACCAATGTGAGTATTCTCCGTAATATAGGACCTGGTTTTAAATTCTGCCATAGTTTTCCTATACACAATTCCAAAAGGATAATTCCAAAGGACCACACGTCTGCAGATGGTCCTCCTCCACTTAGTATTGTCTCTGGACTAAAATATCTTGGAATCCTGAAATTTACCTTCCAATATACATTCCAATAGAATAGGATTACACTAGAATCCAGATATGGAATTTCACTCTGAAATTTCTACAAAGATTAATAATCCAATGTTAAAAAGAGATAATCTCTCCTGTTTGTTTGTGTGCTTGCATAGGTTTTGAAAAAAACAGAACTTTTAATAAGAAAACATTGTAAATACTCATCATACACATATTACAAACCTAAAGTCATCACAACAAAATAAAAGATGTAAAGTAATTTTGCCATTAACAAAATAAACTCCTTAGGTACTTGGGTCCGAAAATTGTACTTTTTGAACACAAAATTATGAAGAACAAAAATTATTTCTTTTAAAGCTATAAGAAAATATTTTTGTATATATAAATAGGCTATATTTGCTCTTAATTATTTGAATCATAAAAATGCATCACTTTTTAACATTCAATAATTAAGAGCAAATATAGCCTGTTTGCCATACCATGCCAACCCCCAAATACAAGCATCCTAGACAGTTGCCTTGTTTGCACATATTTACGGGCCAGGCCTGGTTCTAAATAATTATAACTGTCAATTTTACCACATACCCAATAGGAAAAGCCACTTCATTTCCTTCTTTTGTCATGTAATTCATACCATAGTTGAAAAGCTTCACTTGACCATTACTGTCTATTAAAATATTATCATCTGACAGTGTTCTGTGTGTTATATCTAGTTTATGTAAAAAATTCAATGCATTTGCAATTTGCAAGCCAATGTTTACTATTTCTTCAAAAGAAAATTTTGACTTAGTTTCTTTAAGAGATTTCCCTATGACTTCTGCTACCACAATAATTCGTTCTACAAAAAAAGTAATTATTACAATTCACTTAAAAATATTATTACACTTAATAATTACTGATTATCACTTAAGAATATAGTTGAAAGTCCAAAAATTTTAAGAGGATTTTGCTGATTAAAGAAAAGATTATTTTGACCCATTTGATTTGAAACAAACCATGTTTACACCGGATGATGTCCAGATATGTGCACAAATTTGGATGTTTTAGAATGAGCAATCGCTGCGCTTGGCCTATAATAGTGACTGAACTTGGTGTTAGCGGTAGGCCGTTGCTGCCGCAAGTTTCTCCTGGATGGTCTTTAGCAAAAAAAGTACAAGCGGCAAATTTGTAATCATCATTATCCTCCCTCATAATTCTTATTTGGGACTCAACTATAAGATTGGAAATAGGTCTACTTTTTTCAAATAAGTAATTAAGTATCTATACTTATTTACAGAAATAAACACTCGGAAAAATAAATAAACCTTATAGTAAACAAAGAGTAATTAATGCACAGAGCACAGACTTAGTAGGTATCACAAAGTACTTTGTAGGTATGCACAGAGTAAGAAAGAAGAAGGTAATAAATGAATGCATATGAATGAATCCTTTTATAAAAAAAATTTAACTACGATCAAATTCTTTACTTTTAATAACAGACTTCACACTATTCAAACACAAACCAAGCATTTAAATTCTTTCTGAAAGAAACCATAGAATAATATTATAGAAACAAACAAGTGCCTGTTGTTAAATGAGACGTCTAGTTAGAAAATATCATAAAAATAATAAATCTACGATTCAATCCAATCAATTTCCAATGAATGAACGTAGTACTAATATAATAGAACTTTTTATGAATGCATTAAAATGAACTTTAATACAATCAATTAAAGTGTATTTTTCACGAGAGAGATAGTCAAAACGGAGGCCGTGTATCTCGTTCTTTCATCAAAATGACAAGTCATTATAAAAAAATATTGTTGATTAATAATGTTAATTAAAATACATTTACCGCTGTGGACATACTTGTATTTTAATTGTAACTATTTTAAGTCGATATATAAGTCGATAAAATAAGTCGATATATAATGAGGAAGTATTAAAAAACCCTGGTTGGCTGTATCATTGATACAGCCATATTTTATGCGTGGATACGTCTATGTATGAATGGATATATGAGTAATTGATAAAAAAAAAATAATACTAATTATTAATGTTTTAAATAGAGTTTATTGAGTATAGGTCGATGATATGAAAAATATTCATGCTTGTTCATATTGGGGCCATTTTCGACGATTTTGTTATTACTTGAATTTGCACGAATTTATTTATTTTTATTTAAAGATTAGCAAATTCACTCAAAAATATTTTACATTTTATTGCTAACGCATATAAAGCTATATTTACGTGTTCGTAGATGGATGTGTACATATGCATACGTATGGCATAAAGCTATTTTTTTTTATTTATTGTATTGTATATTATAATGATACCTTTTGAATAATTTTTCCAGATTTGTCAATTATATATGCCGTAAAATCTGCTTCTTTAAAATGTTTTTCACAAACATAAAAATTTTCACCAACATCCAGGTTAGGAAACACATCACGAATAGCTTTTAACCACTCTTCACGTCTATCAATGTTCTTTGGCACTCTAAAAACTGAACGATTCGCTTCTCCAAAACAACCCGGAATTATGCAACGTTGTGGCATAATTGCATTTATAAATGAATAATTCAAAAAAAAAATAAACAAATTGAAGACACTAAACACTAAATAAATAAATATTCGTTGCGTTCATTTGTTGAATGAAAAAAGTATTCACTAGCGCCAACAGATGGCGTTAGTGCATATACTCCTGCTGACAGAATGCCCCTCCCCCTGCAGAGCAAGCATAGTTCACTTATACGCCAATAGATGGCGTTAGTGCATATACTCCTGCTCACAGAATGACCCCCCTGTAGAACGAAAACATAGACGTATCCACGTCAAAAAAAAAAACGAAAGCACTAAAAAAGCATCTCCACTGGATGGCGACTCTAGCAAAAGTTGTTTTTTGCAGGAAACGAATGGACCAAAGACAGTAATTTCCATTCCTTTTAACTAACATATTAAAATAGTAGCAGTAACATATTAATAGCAGTAGTTAAAAAACTAAACAGTATGAAAGTTTCACTTTATTAAAATGTTATTGTCGCCCTATTAGAAAGGGACTAATAACATCTGTACTTGATATCTCGCTCGGCTCGCTTTTCGCTCGCTCGTTATATAGTACTAACTAAATGGTTTAATGTTATCAGACCGTAAATAGGGACGTTAACAATCAAATTCGAGATCACATTCCTTGATTATATTTTTTGTTTTCTTTTTGTATAATAGACATTTCGTTTACCCTGGAAATATGCTCAACAACAAAAGCAAGATTATTTGACAAAAATAAATAATAATCCTTATCAATAAAAACAAATACCCGGCGAACTTCGTTCAGCCTAAGAGTAAATAAATGTGCAGATTTAGCATTTATCGTCACAATAACAAAATTCATATTATTTTTATTGAATTTATTATATATTAAATAATGCATACAAATAACTAATTTTTTAATGCAGTTGCTCATAAAGTGCTATTTTTTTAATCCAATGTACACACCGAAAGTGAGTCTTTAAACACGTGTTAAATAAAAATGTACTGAAATCCTTTACTGCACACGTGCTTAAAACATGAAGATAAACTAAAAGAACTGGAGGCCAAACTCAGAACTATTGGTTGAAGCAAAGTTATTTGACCTCTGTTGACCTTTCGTTGGACTCTTGGGTGGCTATTCATCCAAGTCATAAATCTAAATTTTTAGGTCATAAATCTAAATTTTCCCGGAACCTATACCGTTCATTGATGTTATTCGCTAATTTTATGTTTCATAAACTTTTTGACAATTGGTACTAATAGTATAGTTTTACACGTCACTAATTGCATAGGATTTGAAACTATATTTATACATCAGAAATAAGATTGTACATTAAATATACTCTGAAATCCAATCCAATGTAACAAAAAACTTACACAAAAGGGTTATTAAGCGATAACTACAATTAAATAAATTCTATTATAAAAAATGGTGAGCAAATATTATAATCAGAAGGCAGATACATAGCTGCAAATTAATAAAAATTATTAACTTTTTACCGTCGTCATGTCAATCTCATTAATAAATAATCCAGACTTGCAATTTAATTTGTTGAAATTATATTCTTTCAACTTACGAGTCCTGTCTATCCTATTATAAAATGACTAAACTCCACGCCCACAGGACAATATTGGATTTTATGTTTCTATTCAAATAATTGAACTATTTTATTAACTCTCTTGATATTTTGGAAAAAATAAGTTCACTGTTCCGAGAAATGGGAGTCGAATACTAAAGAGAAAAACATTTAGACTACGGCTCAGTAGAACTCGTCTCGGTAAGCAGTGATGAATCGATACGATTTAACTTTTACATATTCAATAGGTCCATTGCTTCTGCTGGGTAGAGCTTAAGATCTGTTTTTGGGTCATGAAACGACTACGATAACTTGTTAAAATTTTACACGGAGGTTTTTTCCTTCAATTTGTTTTAATAGAGTAATTGTTTTTATAATTTAATATTAAATTGAAAACGAATGTGGTACTTACATCTAGCAGATTTATAATCCAGTTCCTTTTCCAGTGTGAAAATTATAAAATTATTATTTTTGATTGAAATCAGTTTCGTCAGGCTAAATAAAATAAAAATTTCTTTGAAATTATCAATTCTATACATATAAAATTATTATTTACTTAAACAAAAATGTCATTGGTGTATTTCTTGCTTCGTCTTCACTAAGTCTTCACTAAATAAAATAAATTACCATTATTTTCTTTGAATTTTCCACTTGTTGCTGATGTAAAATTTGCACGTTGCTCGTAGGCTTATTAGCTAACATAAATCTATTTTACTGTAACAAACTTTTCCTTAACTTGCCTTGTTAGTTAGTGGACAAATCTTGGAACTCAAATTTGACCCACTTCCCAATTTCTAATAGGTTTGAAATTTTGTATAGACATGTACGTCAGACGGCAATGCAATATTATGGTATCAGTAAGCTGATATGATGATGAAGTCGGTAGGTAGTCATAGGTACTTAGTGATGAAATGACGCAACTGCATCGTGTTTGGGCTCGTTAGATCAGTCTTTAAGTCAATTACTGTTAGAGAAAATTTTGACTAAATGTACTTTAAGATCAATTTTATAAACTTGTCTCACATAAAATTATTATTTAGATTTTAGTGCGCGCATACAATGTGACTGTTTGTTTTAAAAATCAAGATCGCAAAATATTAATAAAAAAAAAAATCGATTATCGAGTTTGTGAATTTTGAAATTCAATTCGATTTATTATTAATCCCTATTACTGTGCTTTTACCATTTTAGTGTGACTGAATAATATTTTTATTTTCATTTTCTCTTTGTTCATGTTTAAGTATGTAACCAGATGATGATGCGTTTATATTTTTTTTTGTTTTACAATTTATCTCAAAATTCAAAATTATTGTTTCTTTACGTGTGAAGGCAACAAAAACGTGACATTGGCGGAATTGTGTAAACGCAAATGGCTATGAATTAAAAAAGAAGGTTTTTCTGTTTTCTGGAACATGTCTGGAACTCCTATTTGCGTTGATTTTCGTTATACGTAGCTTATAAGAAAAAAAAAGAATTTAAACACTTATTAACATATGGGCTAATAAAACGAGATTCGTAGTTTTGTTTATTGTAATGAAAATTGAGTTATATTGCTAAAGTTTTTTTCTAATATTTGGAGGATACTAATGGTAATATAGCAGAATGTTTTAACTGATACCTAATGAAGTTGCATAGAATGTAATCACAGTGATTTACATGTTTTTACTTATTAGTTTGCAGCAACGATAAAGGTAAGGCTGAGCTTTCTTTGAAGGTATATGAAAATGCAAGTGTTACAGCACACTTTCTCTTTATACAGGATGGCTTGTATTGAAAATATACCACCGGCTAATGCTGATTCAGAAATGGAAGAGGGTGAAATCGTTGATGATTTAGATGACCTTTCTGATATATCGTCTGAGGAAGAATTTTTGCTTCGTCAGAGGTTACAAGTTCTAGAAAATTATAACAATGTTCTTGAAAGAAAGAAAGCCAAGACTTCTTTTAGTGAACCTGGTAAGTTTATAATAAAAAGGTATCTTTAATATGTGAAATAAAATTGTAAACATTTTACTGATTTATATTAGGTCTGGTTCTTAACCTTTTTTCAGTAGCAAACCAAAATATAAGATTATTTAAAGCCCCTACCGATTTATTCATGTATTAATGTTAAACTAATAGCTTTGTGGTGTGCACACGGCTCTTTTATAAATTATCATGATTCCAGGCCAATATGGTATTAGTTAAATTAAGAGCTGCTTCTGCATATGCTAAGCTGCTTTAAGTACATTTCTAATTAAAACTTTGTAAATTGCAACTAATTTGATATTCATTTTAGGTGCATGTAGAATTACAGATACTGTGTCACATGATTTATCTGATATTTCTGATAAAGAAGATGAATACCCTAGATTTTTAGTTGAAAATAAAAATTATAAACAGGAACATGTAAGTATTCATCGTAAACATAAAAAAAGAAAAGAATCAACCATATCTAATGTTGGAAAAAATAAAGAGCATAAGAAAAAGTCACATCGTACTAAGAAAAGATCTGTGGCAAAAAATATAAGTGAATCAAGTGAAGAATCTGAGGATGAATACAGAAACAAAAGGCGTAAATTAGCTAATGCAGTCTCAGTCACTAAAGACAAAAATGACATTTCTTCATTAAAAGATAGATTAGAGAAAATGTTGTGTGGTAATCAAAACTATGAGCCAATTAAAGAAGGAATTGAAGAAAACATAATTTTTGATATCACAAAGTCTTTGGATTGGTCTCTTAATGCATCTGGTAATTCCAATAACAATGACCTTTCCAATAAGAACATTGATGAAAAACACATTTCTATTGATGTTTTAGACTCTAAAGTAAATGATATAATTGATTTATGTAAAGATGATACAACATTTTCAAGCAATATAACTGGAAATGATTGTGTTGATTCTGTATTTGTAGAGAAAAACAATATAGAGACAAAAAAGGATGCAACCACAGATTCTGATGAAGATTTAGAATTATTGAGACAACATGCTCTAAAGACTAAAGTTACTAAATTAAAAACAGAACAACCAAATCTAGATGTTGAAGTGTCTCAAAAGAAACCTCAAAATATTTCAGAAGATGAAGATAGTGATACAGCTGAATTAAGAATTATTTGTCTCAAATCAGCCCTTTTGAAGAAGGCTATTGAAGCAAAGCAAAAACAAAGGCTAAGAAAAAGATTATCGCAATCTTTTCCAGATGAATTCCAAATTCAAGACAGTAATATATGCAATGAAGTTGAAGCTGATAATAATACTGATATAGAATCTGTTGATATGGATATAGGGTCAGATGGTGATGACAAACTTAAAGATTTATCCAATAATTATGGTATAATTGAAGAAACAAAACGAGAAGTAGTATCCGAAAAAGAGAACAATGCTCTATCTGACATTCCAATGGCGAAAAAATCTAAAGAGGATGAAATGGATGAAGATGAGGATTTACTGCGTGCCAAATTGTTAACTTCTCTGAGTAAAAATTTACCTAATCTAATACATCCTAATATAATAAATAATATCGATGATGTCAAATCCAAAACAGAACTATTAAATAGTAAAACGAGTACAGCACCAGAAGAAAAACCATTTATTATTAAATTAGGTGAATCAGATTCTGAAGGTGAACATGAGGCGACAAAAAATTTGACTAAAATGCATATGAAATTATCAGAACAAGTTGATTTTCAACAAAAACTAGATTTATTTTTAAAGTCAACACGTATGGAAGTAGAAAAGAAAACTTTACCTGATGTTATCCAAAGACCACTTGAACAACCGAAGTCTACTCCAAAGTTTGTAGCTAAGGTTGGTAATTTATTACTGTCTGAGGGTGTATCGATTTATGCACTAGTATACCAAGTAATTATTTTCTTTTTAGGCTGTAAAACATTTACCTAAATCTGAACAAATTGAATACAAAAATTTAGTGAAAAGGATGGCTGAATTAGAAAAAATAAAACAAGCAAGACAGACCTCTATGAATTTAAATAAAATGCCTGTACAAGCAAAAGATACTTTGAAACCGCGTAATGTAACCATAGACACTATAAAAAATAATGCAATTGAGAACTTAGAAGAGCAAATTGCTTCATCACGGTATGATTTATTTTCTAATAACCTAATTTAAACTTAAAATTTAACTGAAAAACAAAGTTATTCTGGAATAATATAATTCTGATAAATTATTAGATTAAGTTGGTTTTTGATTAAATTTTTCTGATTGTAAACAGCTGATCATTTAAAATAAAAAAATTTGGTTGTAAGTGTAATCCTTACAAGATACTAATTTACCTTCTATGCTGTTATAAATGCAATATACCAATTTATAATCTAGTCTAATTAGTTTGGTAACCTTATAAGCTGTCATAATTGTTGAAAATAATAAAAAAATTGCAGAAAAGTGATTGCTGAGGAGTCCTCAAAAATGTTAAAACTGAAAGAAGAGGCAACTAAATTAACTCAAAAATATAAAATAGTTGAGACTGAATTAAGAAACATATCAACTGCTATTACATTTAATAAAAAGCAACAAAAGGCAATACAAAACAAATTATCAACAATTAGACTGCAACATCAAATGCTTTTGAAAAGGTACTTATGTTCTGTTGTTTTGGCCCCTTTGATCAACATCATATAATAATAATATGAAAAATACTATATTTTTTATTCGTGGATTCTTCTTTGAAATTTTATTTTCAGATCATCTTCTCTTAAACATTCCAAAATAAACATGCCAAATGTAAATAAAAATAATATTAAAAGTATGTCAAATGTAAAATTACAAAAAGAAAATAATCCAAGAAAAGAAGAATATAAGAATCCTCAACTTTTAAAAGCAGTAAAAGTTAGTGTCCATAATGATTTGAAAGAGGATAACACAACAAATGCAATGTTGTCCGTTCAGATTGACGTTAGTAATAATAAGAAAGTTGTAAAAATGCCAAAATGCACTATGAAAGAAAGGACAGTTGATATTAATAATGCTGAAAAACCAAGTGAACTGAATGGACTAGAAAAAAATGATACCCTTCATCCTGAGGTGGAAAAAGGTGGTGGGATGGATATAACAGTTCAAGACACCACTATTGAAAAGTCTATTATTGATGATTATAAATCACCATTAGAGTCATTACATGGAGGAACGTAAGTTTTGTGTTTGCCTTTTTTTCTGATTTGCATGCCAATTTTCATTAGTCTTCTTCACACCACCAGCTGAGAGCTAAATATAAATTACTGTTTCCGCTGCTAATAAGTTCGAAACACATACAGTACGACAGTACGTGTTTCAAATATGATTATTGCCCGGTTTCTGAACTGAGAAAAGTACAAAATCTCAAATAATTATTCTAAAAAAAATTTGCAACAAAAACCTCTTTGAGTGTGAAGATGCTTTAAGGACGGTTTGAGGCGTCCTTTACTTTAAATTCTCAATTCAGAAACCGGGTGTATGATTCTGATTTTCAATACATAGGCTCTCCTTTCTAATTCTATTGAAATGCGATTTGTAATAGGTAAGTATTGCTTTGGGTATAGTTCCACTCATTTGAGTTTGGTTAGGGAACTAGCACACTTGTTACTTTTAGAGTAGGTGATTGTATTAATTCCGTACTGCGTTTCGGTCGACGTTGACGTCACAACTGTGGTTTCCTGTGTATGAATGAATAATTCAAATCATAAGTAAATAGCTTTAACCACGACTGTTGATTCTAAATGTACTGTATGAACTAAGGCGTCCAAACCTGCAGTCTATCTACCTGGAATTAACACTTTTAAGTCCAAGCCGAATCTCGGCATTTGCTACATCCCGCATATATAAGTTGATCTTTTGCTATTAGAACGAGATGAGTATGAACATAAAGCCAAATTTTGAACTTCGTCAATTTAATCTGTAAAAAACTGAGGTTATTCACACAGCAGGGTCACTGGTCAGCCATGAGTTAAAAATTCCTAGAAAATAGCGACAGCAAAAAATAGGACTAGAAAATAGCACGGCATCTCAGAATACCGAGATATCGGCATTCGAGGATTGGAAGCCATGTGAGCTAAATACAACGCGCATTGCGGATTTTTTCCGCAGAGAGTTTTTCCTAGTGCTTAGGATTATAAGTCCATAGTATGCAAACAAATTTATGGATTTTGTTTTGGATACGTATTATTTTCTTCAGTGCGCGCAACTCCTAAGGTCTTTACTGCCGCGTTCACAGACATAATTTTCCTTTAATTGTTGCTTAAGAGAACTCTTAATACTTAAATGGATACAAATAAAGATATTTGAATGAGCAAACATGGTAATCGAGCTAATATTGTGTACCGAGTGCAGCATTTAGGTAACGTCGTTTGTTTTGAGTTGTTATTTGTCATGTGATAGTGTAACAAAATGCAATGAGTATTATGGTTTAAGACGTCGCCTGTCTTGTTAAATTTAATGTAGATTTCGATCTATAAAACGATGGACGCTATTAAGTTGATACGAATTAAAATATAATTTTGAAGATGATTTATATTAAAATGGACTTCACTTCACTTTTAAGAGGAAATTGTGCATGCTTACATAAAGAAATTCGTCGATCGATATTAAATGTGGATGAACAATGTGTACACACATCGTACCGTGATGCGATGTAAGTATGCATTAATTCTGTCCACATTCGGGCCCTCAATGTATACATAATGCCTTCAAATTGTGTATTTTTCAGCTGGGCGGAGGATCCCAATAGTTTTCTCTGCCCGTTCGAAGTTGGCGGCATCTGCAAGGACCCCGATTGCAAATACTTACACCCGAAAATCCCTTCTGCTCAATGACATTCACGTTCATACACAAAACAGCCATAAACACCACATCCATACATATATCTAAACATGTCACACAAAATACTGTTCACCCCTCTCTTGGACCTGTTGAGGAATCGACAATTATATGTAAAGTATATGACACACATTTTTTACATCATTTGTCGTAATTCTTTATTTTTGTGTACACATTAATTTGTATTTATAGAGAATCTTCGTATCACATTTGTTATATAATAATCTGATAAGTTTTATATAAAGTGACCTAACCCCTTTGGTTCCACGTCGGCCATAGAATATGAATGTGATATTAGATAATTATTTTATTAATCTTGCATGGCTCTTACTTATCGGCTATTTTATTATAATTGGTTTTAAAACGTGATATACTTCTTATTATTCTACTTTTTTTGTTAGTTTTGTTTTATAAGTTTACGTACCTTTAAATAATAGGCTATTTATTGCGAGTCCCAGACTGCAGTAGCGAAGTTTAATATCGTATCGATATGCAATTTTAGTTGGAGATCCAAAGGCGGGACCTGACGGCACCGGCATTGGTAAGTTGCGAGTAACTTTATTAGTGAGTATGTGTAGTGTTCCCGTGGATTTTGTTTGGATATCACGCGTTCCTATTCCAACTACGGCACTAAATGGTTAATGATTGTATAAAAAAACATATTTTATATCTTCAAGTTTTAAAATTGTACACACTGTAAATTTTTTAAAATAAAGACTTTAAGTTATTGTAAAAGTTGGTTTTATTTACACTGGTATGTGTTGCTGCCTTTTAGAAATAAAACGCAGAGTAATTTTACAAATAGACATTTTATTTAGACATTGTAAAGAAAATACAAATAAAATATTTTTCCTTCACACATACATACATTTAGATAAAAATATGTACGTATATATTTTTTTAATAAAATTCGATATAATTTTATTGATAAAAACCCTTAAATAGAAGGGTGATCACACAATGCACTATAGATATAAGGTAGACATTCGAAAGAACAACTGTGGGCGCGGAGAAGTCAGCAATAGGATCAATCTTGTAGGTATTTTTATAGATATCTGACAAACATGAAACAATAGAATTCGCAGCATAAATTTTTGTTTTTGTATCGTAAAGTATCCTAATACAAAAACTTCACATTTGTGCTCGATTGTCTATTTGCATCTGATGATTTATGTGCTAAAAACTTTTGTTATAAAGCACTTTTGTTATAAGAATTAAAGCAACTGGGGTTATAACATGAGCTTTATAACGCGATTAAATCAGAATAGAGTGCGATATCGTATATTTATGAGACAGCGCTGTCACCACAACGGAATAAAAACGAATGTACTTTGGTATAATTTTGACAATGACAATTCATATTGCACTTTAATACCTCCGATATGGATAAAAATGAGATCAATCTGTTTTAAGGTCTGCGTTAGTTCAAATAATTAGAGCGAACAGATTATGCCACGCCGGCCTAGGTGGAGGGGCCGGTCCACGGTCCACCTGAAATGCTTTTCATAGCCTTTAAAAGCTCATGGTATGTTTGACCCCTGTTTCACAAACCACGCAGATGTGAGATAATTAATATATAAATCAATAGTCTGAAAATAGGGCGACCCAGTCATATTACTAATACATTTAGGTATCTTTCCTCAAAATAATACGTAGATATAAAATTCTACACACTCATAAGAATAGTTTGGTGTTTCACAAGCTCAATCACACAGTAGATACATAACAGTTTGTAAAGTGTGTCCCTAAAATTTTTACAATTCTCCATTGAAGATAAATATTATACACATTTCTAATAACACTATCTAACAGGTAGACTCATAGAGATATTTTGATAGAAAATCTGGTATAAATATGCCTCAAAATTCTTATTATCGTTTATAGGAAGTTATTATAAGCGTAAGAGGATGCCCACAGTTAACACAGTTGGACAGTATACAGGAGGGAAAGGGATAGTTAAGCTATTGTAAAATCACCTTTATCAATTACTTAATAAGTATTATTATTCACTTCTCGTCATAAGTTAAACATGTTTAGAGTCTCTTGAGAAGATTGTGTTTAGATAATATTTAGTGAGAAATAACTTGCATGCTTACGTAAAAATGTCGTATGAGCCAAGTCAAGGCCTTACCAAGAATTTTTGTTACTATGACGTTGGGTGTCAATAATGAAGTTAATGTTCTAATTTGAAAATTAAAATCAAAAGAATTATTTATATTAACAACATTTGTCTTAACTCCATTCGTTATGTGTGGCACAATTTTAGTCGCTTCAGAATTTGACAATGACAATCCATTCAGCCACGTAAGTACCTTAAAATTACCAATGGGTTATTTCTGCAATTTATACTATTTTTTGACGCCGCTTTTCGGTTATATATATAAAGGGCCGGCCATGTAACACACGTGCAGGCTCGAAAGGGAGTGGAGGAGGATAATACGTCAGGTATAATGTTCTACGAACATCCATTTCACTAAAGGGAGGAGGGGGCGTGGGGGGTCAGTAAATGGATAAATAATATACCTAACTATTCCTACAATTAGGCGCCACTACTGAAACCGTTTTCAATAATTGCAGGCGAAATGACAAATGGGTAATTTATGCGACTTTTACAATTACATATATAACTTGCAAAATAGATGAAGTCGAAGGAGTAGAGGTGGCGAATACCCGTGTACATGGGTTATCATCTTCTACTTACAATAAAAAATGTCAAACTGCTCTGGTTTAGAATATAATAGCCAAATATTAATTTTATAAAGCCGGACGTGCACTGTTAATTTTCGACACGACTTTATAATTCTGTTCCTAGTTAATTAAATAGGTAGTTTATTATTAGATCACACATTCGAGTTACGCTAAAAAAGTCTTGACGGATGCCAGATATATTTCCGGCTAAAACTGAACAGATAGCAACCCTGCTTGTGCACCGTCTGGACGAAGAGAAGTCAACACAATGTCGTTAGCAAAGGTAGGTATGGTAACAAATGTAGATTTCTGCTTAGTGTGTACAAATTGCTCAAACACTGTAAACAAAGTTCATTTGGGCTGAGTTAACCTCTTATTGACATTGTGGTGTGCAATCGGCATTACCGAGTTTTTGGTAAGGCCTTTAACTGTAGGTAATATTATCAAGTGTAATCGGAATATCATTTTGTGCAGTAGTGCCTTATTAAGTATAGGCTTATACAGTCTGAGTATCTGAATAGAGGGAATACCACCTTAATTTGATAAACTTGAATGCATAATAATTGTATGAATTATAATCATTATAAAATCTGTGTTATAATATTGCATTTATTGCAGTATATTATATTAAAAATAATCTTAGAAGTACCTGTTACATAAAACAGAACCTTTCGTGCTGCTATTGTAGGTAAAGAAAGTAAGGATACCTTTAGGATTTTGCTACCAATATCTATATTGGTTTGTCTGCCAATCAAAGTTGAAATAATGTAATACTCACGGCTTAATGTAAGGTGTGCGCAATTGGGCATACTATTATCTTAGTCATACGGTATCAAAATACCGTCTTTGATGTAGTTTGATGACTATTTCTAGTATGAGTGTAACGGTGCGCCGTACCACCGTTTATTTCGTTTTAGGTATATGCAAAGCTGGTCACCGTTAATCAAATGATTAACTTCGTTAATCGCTAATCCGTTACTAAAAATTAACGTCGTTAAACGTTAAAGCTTTACATTTCGAAAGATTAACGCAAGTTAACGTTAATTGTTAATCCGTTAACACATGATAAAAAAAATTATCATGTCGTCATGATAATGATATACTCGTAAGAACTGTTGGTTTCCGTTCTGGAAGTTAACGGGCTAATAACAAAAACTCGAGGTGTATAATTCAAGTGTGTAATTTAGACATCTGTCATAATGTGAACATTGCCCTTTAATTAGTTGAAGTTCTCGTCTGAAAGCGAGGCTCGTTTCGGCGTTAAAATATCTTTTCCCGTGGAAAAAAGACGTTCAACTGCAGCGCTTGAGGGAATAGCACTATTATATTTAACAAACAGATTCACAAAAATCTGTTCTCCAAGGAATGCTGCATCGTTGAAAGCGTCGATTGATCTCATGTCAAGCCATATTTTGACGAGTTTTTGAGCTTTACTTTTTAAAGATCTGTGACTCTTAGGTTTTACTATAGACTGAGTGACAGAATTGAAAAAGTCTTCTTCCTCGTCATCGTCGCTGTGGCAAGGTGCTTGGTAAAAAGTGGATGATGGATTAACGATTAACAGACTTAGCGTAAGTTAACGGAAGTAAATGAGTCCGTTAACATTTTTTAAAGTTAACTTCAAAGTTAATCCGTTAGTCGAAATGTTAACTTCGTTAATTAACGGATTAACGAGTTAATGCCCAGCTGTGGATATATGCATGTAAACTTTTTGTCTTTGGTCTTCAACATCATTTCTTTTTATTATTCACCTTTCGTAATTTGAAATTTTGAGTAATCCAATATGCTCTTTATGAATGTGTTTGTAAAAATTCATCTGGTGAGAATCGTTATGCAGAGTCAGGGAACAGTAGCTAGGATTTTTATAAGAGGTTGTTCCAAGATAAATTTAAACCACTGTAATAAGGAAAGCACAACGTTCAGATTTGTTATAAAGTTTCATTTGTAGGCAATAGATTTGCTAATACAAACTTTCACCAAAAAGAGATATACTATTTAAAAAATACGAGAATGAGCCACTGTGTACTATAACTAGTACACATAGTGGAATGTCGCCGGCTGATTAGCTGATCGTCACTTGTACCTAGGAAGTATTAAAAAAAAAATTAGATCCCGAAATAAAACTAAATGTCACTACGGTACATACTTGATTTCTCCATGAAAACTCTTCCGGTTTTCTTTCATGTTTAAAAGTAAATTAGTTTTTAAAACTCAGTAAACACTCATATTCTATTTGTACTTTTTCGTATTTGTATTGATATATAAGTTTCGAACTTTTCAAATTTCAGTTTTTTAATATGTTAGTTAAAAGGAACGGAAATGACTGTCTTTGGCCCATTCGTTTCCTGCAAAAAACAACTTTTGCTTGAGTCGCCATCTAGTGTAAGGGCTTTTTAGTGCTTTTGTTTTTTTTTAAATACTTCCTCATTATGGTGACACAAATGATGAGCACCGATTTAATGTAACGAAAGAGTTTTCAACATTCGGCTGCCTTGCCGGACCGTCGTCGTTTTAGACCGTTAAAATTGGAATCAACGGCAGGCAATAATTTGTTTCTAATGTCAGATTTCTAAACATCTTGCCAACTCTAATGGCGCATTTACACTGTTCAATGATATCCGAGTGCGATGTGTGTGTTATTTCTGTTACTTTTCATTGGACAGTCACTGTTTATTGACCAATGAGATGAGCGCGCAAAAGTCCCGCATTCTGCGTGCTGATTTAATCGAACAGTGTAAATATATCATTTAAATGTAAATATTTATTTGTGACTAGGGGTATCCATTTATATATAAAAATAGTGTATCAGTGGGATGCTTTATAGTAATAACTTGGCAGCGTTGCGTACTCGACGATTAGTTTGTTCGGATGTACTCTTGCTTGATTTACGATCTGTGCTCGTTAGTAGAGGTGCAGCGTACGCGGTGGGTAGGTTCACACGGCGTGGTAGTCCGTCTACCTGAGCGTGTGCCACATGGCGACGGCCTTGCGCGTTTCGTGCGCCACCTGCGCCCAGTGGCGGCCCTCCGCGCCGGGCTCGGCGGCACCGACGCAACACCACCCGACTACTAGACCGCCGCCGCCCGCCACCACGCACACCTGATATAGAACCACAACAATAAACTGTCACAAGTATAGTCTAACACTCTTATCGTATCGAGATAAGTAATTGCAAAATTTAAGCAAATATTCTTAATCAATAGACGAGAATTTGAATGAAGTGAGAACTCATGATAGCTTACAATAATATTGTTACAACTTAGGTGGTGAACAAATAACGCCAATTTAATTCGCAATCCGACCTACTCTTTATTTAACAATTTAAAAATTACATGTCGACTTCACTTATTCACGTCACTACTGTTACTTTGCTTCAAAATTACAACACTACCTGATTGTCCGGATAGTTCACAGCACTAGTTTTCGCTTTAAGGTTCCATTGTATTCGCTCTCGATTTCAGTTCACTGAAGGCCTACACTGTTTCTTCGAAAACGAAAATCCATTTATTTTCGAAACCCTAATACGACCCCAAATGAACACATTTTTCGATAATGAATAATGGAACGGAGGTAGGACCCTGACACTGCTTCTGATGCACAGATATTAATAACGTATAAGATTTAAAAAAAATGTAAGAACGACTCGAAATTTTTGTAATTTTCGTTCGTAGATAAACAAAGTAACTCCTTCTGGTCACTGAGAGAATTCCTGGATGGGCAGTACACCGCGTATTTATAGGGACCGTCGGCCAAATCTTGTACATTTTAGGTTGGCTTAGGCCCTACCGGTGTATTCATGACGTTACTCATCAATTTTAGAACGGCTACCTGTCTCTTTCTTCCGATGTATATGACACACGTAGTTCCAACGGCGTTAGCGCGATTCAAATGACATATAACACTATTTAGTAACAAGTAGTCACCGCACAACTGCGCTTCGTAACAGTATTCTCCTTGATGGTATTCCTCAACCATCAATAAGGAAGGCCTGAACCACTGCAGTGGGGACGTAACAGGGCTGATGATGATGATGGTGAATAGTATTCTAACTATTAACGGTTCTTAATTTATTCACATTCTTGTTTATTTGGTGAAATTACATATTATCATGTAGGTAATTACTTTTATCGATTATAGTAAGACTCATTAGTATATTATACCTCAATGGAAGCCTCTTGGAGATTGGCGGACGGCAGACTGAAAGACAGCGCCTCATTCCAGACAGGATTATTTATCTCTTTCCTATTAGTCTTCTTCTTTTTCACACGTTTCCCGTTCACTAGTAGATACACTTTAACATATACATCTGAAACAAAAAAAAAATCCAATACAATTTTGATCAATACATGTGACTATAGAACATTTTACCCAAAAAAAAAAAACAGAAGTTAACTGTCTACGATTTGCATGGCCGATTTTAACGTTTTCAATTAAATTATTATATTTAATTTATTGGTATTCTAGTTTGTTCATATTCAACTCGTGACTCTAATAATATTTGAATTAAATTACAATTCATTTACGCTAAAAAAGTAGGTTCCATTTTTAAAGTTTATTATTCAATATATTTTTGGTGTGTGGTCATTTATCCCCCTTAAAACGAGTTCAAATTGTCATAGTCCATATCCGGCTCGAAGGACCAAACTACGATACGCAAACTGACTCCACTTGTTGATGAATGAAGCTATAAGTACTTTGAAATATATATATTTACTGATAGTTTAATTGAAAATGCTAGCCATTTCTTTATCTTTATCAATAAAGAAATGCTAGTCTCGAAGACTAAGTAATAATGGATAAATTTTTGTACATAGCCGTTGCGACGGCTATACTTCAAAACTCATAAGACCTCAGTTTTTTGCGGTCCCACAGCCAGTGGAAGCGTTAGATCAAAATTTTATGTAGGTAGGCTTTATTTTGCGAGGCCATTCAATGGCGCAAAGAGAGGCCTATACGAAAATTTTAGTTAATATATTTTTTGGTAAGTTGCATTGCGGATTCCAAAATGACGAACTTGAGAAAAGTTTTGTCTAAACCCAAATATCAATTATGTTGAGTACTCCAATATAAAGGGGCTAACAATAAATATATCTCTATAGACCTGTTTGTCTGATCTCTCAAGTTCTTAATGTTATTCTTGCTAGAGTAACATAAACGACTCACCTAACGCATCCTTGCCCTCTTGGGGCGGGAGTAAGTTTCTGGCTTTGAGCACTACCACGGTGAGCCTCTCAGCGGAGGGCAGGTATGAAAGAGACAACAACAGCTCTTGCAGCTCCTCAGGCGGTCGCCGCTCCCGTGACACCTCCGCCCATATCTCCGCACCGCCCGCTACTTCCACACGAGATAGTGGCACTTTGGCGGAACCCATTACCTCATTACGAGAAAATCTGGAATGGTATTTGTATGACAGTCTTCTATTCTCCACCAAAAGAGAACATATGACATTAAGATGATTTTGGAAGATGTTTGGATAATGGTTCATTCTATTTTAAGAGAGATACATGAACCAGTGCTGGAAACATTCTGTCTGAAATTACGGGGGTTAATCAACTTTGGCCAAGGTCGATTATTGACCTAAATGTTGTTATCAAGAGCTCCTATATACTTCGGTGGGCACGTCCACGGTACGGTAGAGAGTCGATAGCATCCATCAATCTCCCATAACCCATACCTCTAGGTCAGAGGCGAATTAACTATAAGGCCACAATAGTAGATCCGGGCCTAGGGCGACAAGATATTACAGGCAGCTAATAATGGCATAAAATATCGTGTGCCAAAAGCTAAATGATGAAATACCGAGTACTAATGTATAATGCTTATCACGATATAAACACAACTAAATGTTTGAATGTATTACAATAAACGTTATTAAATGGGTAAGTAAATTAATATGTGGGGCCTTAATTATGTGGAACTAAAAAGGGAACTACATGGTCCCTAGGTATATGATTACACCCACACTTAGGGATCCAATAGTGGGAACATGAATGGTTTGATTAGAAGTAACTTATTATTTACCAGGGGTGGCTGTACTTAAATGGAAATTGATTTTTAGTTACATCGAGTCCACCGACCTATCATAGTCGAATACTTGTAGAAGAAGAGTCTTGTCACCCAAGTCATCATGGGAGACTGGGAACTTAAAGTGCTGGTCGAAAAACGGGTTGGCTTCGTTCCTGTGGACGGGTGTCTGCCGTACGCGAGTGTCCACTTCGGGCAGGAGACTCACGCGCACATAGGGGTCATTGAAACCACCCGCCTCGTAACCAGCCAGATCGTGTGCTGTTTAACAAGCAAATATCTTTAGGTTAGTATACCAATCGCTTTTTTTAACCTACATACTTAAAAAGAACAAACTGAAGATTGTAAGTTCGTTAAATAAATCAAAGAAACAACACTAATTGAAATACCAAATTGAACAGTATCTACCTTCTATAAGGTGCACTTCCAAATCAGACCGATCAAAGTCGTATTTGAGGCGTAGGTGGATGCGTCCCAGCGAGGGTCCAGATCCCTCCAGTTCGATGACAAGGGGCGCTTCCCGCTTCGTATAAAGGTCTGGTTGGAGGGCCCCCAGGGCGCTAATAGCAGCTCCGGCGCCGGGGCTTAGAGGTCCTAAACCGCTACTGCTCTCAACTAGCGAGTTGCTTCGGTCTATCCGTCTGAAATTTTATTATCTGATTTCATACAAATGTATTAGAATTACAAAAATAATACTGACAGAAGAAAATAAGGCTCTCTGTGTTTATTATGTATTCTCGTCAAATTAATACTTATTAAGTTTGTTTGATGTTGAATTATATAGAAAATAAATTAATTTTGTATGTAATGTTAAATCATACCACCTCAGAGTATATTTATATCCACAGTATTAGCGTAGTGTAATTAGTAAAATAAGCTATTTTAATATATTAATATACGATCTTTTAATTTTCTAGTATCCGTGTTATAGTAATAAAGGGCGAATAGCTTTCTTTAAGGAAAAACCTCGCTGCAGGTGTCTGATAGGATTCTACTACATGGATGCCGTCTTGCGCGATGGGATAAGATTTACATAGGAATGTATTGTAAAGTAAATAATGATGTTATAATCTGAATAAGTTAAGATAGAATAATGTTTATTAGTGGGGGGTGGCTTCGCAAAGCAGGGGAACAATAGATGATTTGATTAGAAACTGCTTATGTAAGTAGCTAAGTGCGAGTCACTCCAAGTGAATGTAAAAAGGGCCGGTTGGGCAAAATTTGGTAAGCTCTCCGGACCTCAAGGTAAGAAAATAAAGAAGAATCAAGAATTACCACTATCGAAGAAGTTTCATTATACAGTCCAGCAATGACTAGGTCCGTGTTATTCTGCTCAAGATCAAGAAGGTCCGCAATACTTATTTAATTATAATGTTACATATAGCACAGCCATTTGTACGAAACAAGTAAGTGTGTATAAGTACTTGTCTTACAAAAAACGGTAAATTACCTATTTTCAATTGTAGTTTCCATTGAAGATACTATCTTCAAGACTAGATAGCAGGTTCAGTAAATTAAATTTGTAGAAAGTATTTCAAATTAAAGTCTACAAATTTATTGGTTCATAATAGGTATCTTTCACTAGTCTAAATATAGCCCCTTACATTGTACTCTCACTGTGTACAGGGGAAGACATCGCCTTACTCTTAAAGACATGTTCATATGTACCGTTACCGGGTCGCGTAACATCGCGTATTCACGTCAATCTTACAATGACCTCGTGTGCGTATGATTATTTTCTCCCAGACTCTTGCTGTTTTGTTATAATACAAGGACTAACTTTACTACCAGTTTACTAACTAACTTTACTCATTTTTTTTGTTTTGTGTGGCCAATGATATAAACTAAAAAAAATAGTTACAATATCACACAGTCAGTAGCTAAACTCCTATATTATAGAATATCTGAGACAACGAAGGCACCACAACACCCAGACCCGAGACACTATAGAAAAGTAAATACTATAGAAAAATAAAAGTAAACGTAGAAAACATTGGCCTGGCCGGGTCTCGAACCTGAGACCTCAGAGATGGCGACACCTTGAAACCATCACCGGCATGCGAACCACTTGCTTACGCAGACTGTCAAGTCTAACATCAGAAGAAAGAATCTTCGTTTTACTGTGCTCCTCCAGTAGTGGAGAACGAGAAGGTCAGCGCTAAGTGGGTGTAAGGCGGATGCAAGATGAGTGCTAGGCGGAAGCGAAATCGGTGCAAAATTGGTACGAGGTGGGTGAAAAGCGGATGCTACGCTGGAGACCGAGCGTCATAAAACTTAAATAAGAAGTGGTTATAGAAATTTGAGTAGCAGGCCCGGTTAAGCACGGGCGTCTCTGAACGAGGCTTTAGGCGAGAAAATTGAGTTAAGGTATTTCAATTTGTGCCAACCCGGCGTGTGTAGCTGCTCACACGGCGCCTGATATCCGGGTACTGGTAACACCATATGTAGCGTAACAATACATACCCAACACTTATTAGAGTTGTATACGCTAAACTATAAAGATTTGAATGTATCTTTGTATTGAAAGGGCTTTGAAAACAACGGGATCTATTTTAAAAATTCTTTCACCTACGTGAAGCTACATCATACGCGGGCTACAGGTATATATAAGCTGTAATTTTATTATATGTCAGAACCTCGTGAGATGGATGATTTAATTATATTACACGCCATGTGACTGTAGGGTATTACAATGTTGAATGAAACAGCTGATAATTTTTTCGTGAATTCAGTGTTGCTCTTGTAGTAAAAGTTGTTCAGTAAATTTAACTAATCCACCGCACGAAGTCCTGGCACATAATTATATAATACCTTATATATGTTACGCTCAAAGACTGACACTGCTCATTGGGCGAAAAAATAGCTTACAACGTAAAATTCGTGTTATGACTATAATGAAAAAGCTCACAAAGCTTTGTGGTAATCACAGACAGACCGCAACGCTATCAACGCGTTGTGGCAATGATAGAAAAGCCATGAAGCGTTTGAAACCATATTTAATCAAAACGCACAGTGCTTTCTTTGATGTGGACCCTACTAGGTGTCAGTTATTATACTGTGACCACTACGCCGCTACGCGTTGTAAGTTCTTTATTCGCCCAATGAGCGCTTTTGGTCTTTGAGCGTAACACATATATATATATACGTATATATATATATATATATACATAAAATGGGTTAAATATAAGATCTTACTATTTAAATAAAATAATCAACAGCTTATTAAATAATTTCATTATTATTCCCTTTCGTGTCATAGTAACATAAATACACCTCGAGTGAAGGTATACTTGAAAAGAAACCTTTGTGTTTAAAATATTGCGAGCAGTGTTGTATCTCAGTTTGAAACAGCGATCAAACAAGTAAGTGGATGCTTTCTTGTTAAGTAGGTTCTGTAACTTTTGCTGAGCCGGTAACCCTTGGCACTATATTATAATGAATATTTGTTATACAAGGTATGTACGGTTTTTACAATTATTTATCATTGATTGCGAAACACGTTTTACATAAGTAAGTATTTTTAAATATAAGCCTACAGTTTGAAAGAAGTTATTTATTATATTTGGGCAAATTTGCATTGAAAAATATTCTTAATGAAAAATGCTTAAAAAATCCACTTTGTCTCTGGCACTCTAAGTTGGGATTCGAACTCATTTCGTAATCCCGGCGACTGCTCGCTGAATAGCTAAAGCGTATTATGGATATCTTAAACAATTAAATAACTAACTAAAGCGTAAATATCTTAAACAACGAAAGAACTAACAAACTCAAGACAACATAAAAGTTCATTTTCTACATTGACTTGATTGGGAAAGAACCTAAGACCTCAGAGATGGCGGCAGTGGTGAAATAATGTCTGTGGCTGGTCTAATATGCGTCTGAAGTATTCATACCTTGGCGGCATCAACAGCGGTGAGAGGCATCGTGGTGGCAAATGTCTTGGGCTGGGCGGAGCAGGCGAGTCCGCTAATGAGGCTAAGGAGCCGTGAGCGAGCGGTGCTGCTCTGACGTCTAGAGATGCCGCTCGGAGGGGTGAAGGTGATCTTGGACCTGGACCGCCTGCTTCTAAAGTACGACCGTCCGGTGCAAAAGTGCGTATAGCAGGCGACGAACCACGGTGGCTCTGAAACGAGTTAAATAAGCCCATCATTAATATTGAATAAATTATCATTGTATTTTAGTAAACTAGTTTCAAAATAGATCATGTTTCAGGATTTCAATTATCGAGTCGGAACTCATGCTTCTAAGCCTTAACAAACCTAACATGCTGTTCTTTTTATGATCTTCCTAGTATATTGAACTGAATCGTATAGCCGTGAGTTGCATAAAACCACGAAAAAAGTATTGTTTCGGAGAGTTTGAACCATTAGAAAAGAGGTTTTATTTTCTTTAAATAAATAGTTGATTGTCGTTGTGTAAATATTTTTTAAAAACGAGCATAATCCTAAGATTACTTCAGTTAATTACTTGAATTCACAAACTGCATGCGAAATGAGATGTCCTGTTTTCTCATTATTAATTCCTTTTGGTTAGCAGCAGGACTATAAGGGGTCTTATGTTGGGACATTCAACACTTGGCCAGAAATATCCGGTGATATTGTGTTAGTAAGCTGAGGAAATTGAAGCGTAAATAGAGTTTCACTATTTAATTATTCTATGTAGAATTATATCTGTCATTTTCTGAGATAGGATAACGAAGATTAATTTATCACCGCAAATTTTATTCAATTAAATTCTTGGGCAATCTTTGTTTTTTGTGTGTTTACGTTTTTAGCTGTTTTAATGATAGCTGTTACGTTATATGTTACTAATTTAATGCCATATGTATATTAGGAATTTTTTTTAATATATTTCCCATACTTTTCAAGTTTTCAAAGTGTAATAATTCCGAATTAATGCTTTTCCCTATTTAAAGTCAAATAGTTAAAGTTAAAGTGGTTCATATTTTCCGAATATACCGAAACCTATATTTTCACTTGTAGGACACAACCCAAATCAATAAATATAAGAATAGGGACAATGTAACTATACGAGTATTTTGAATTTTTGATTTACTCATACCGTTGCCCTGGAGGTGCCGCTGTCGAGGCTACTCTGTGAAGATATGGAGGGCGTGCGGGCGAGGCGCGCGTGCGGTAACGAGCTAGCCGTCCGCGACTCACAGCTAAGCGGCTGCACCCTGCATTGCTCCTTTGGTATCAGCATCTCCTATAACAAAGCGAATGTCGAAGTTAATGATTTGCTATAAGACAAAGAGAAAGTGGAGTGAAATCAGGTCAGGATGACGTATTGCGGAAAATAGTATAAAAATAATTTTATTACGAGGGTCAAACTGAAAGTTCTTAGAACTGGCCACTTATAAACAATATAATAAAAAAATAATTCTAAAATTTGAAAATATAACTCTTTGCCAATATTACTGAGTATATATTTCATTCATTTGTCATTTGTTTTACGATTTGGCGGCAAATTGAAAATTGTCTGTGTCACGTCATCATGAATTTAACACGAGAAAATTTTCGTGCAATGATTTTTTATGACTTTCGATGTCATTTAAGTCAACAAGAAAGTTATGATAGACTACGATTGGCCTTTCACGATGAAGCCCCATCTCGTGCGACTGTTTACAACTGGTTTAATGAGTTTAAACGTGGTCGCACTAATCTCACTGATGATTTACGTGAGGGACGGCCTTCTACGGCGACGACTGAAGATAACATCTGTGTTGTGCGGCGTATGATAGAGACTGACAAAAGAGTGACCTATCAACAGATTCGGACAAGCTTAGGCATCGGTATGAGTCAAGTGCACAAAATCCTCCACGAACATTTAGCGGTCAGGAAGCTTTGCGCCCGGTGGATACCTCATAATTTGACTGAGGCTCAAAAACTCCATCGTGTGGATTGGTGTCGTAAAATGATTGAAAGATTTAACGGAGGTGACTCAAATGCTGTGTTCGACATACTAACAGGTGACGAAAGCTGGATTTACTGTTATGATCCTAAAACCAAAAGACAATCTGCTCAGTGGGTGTTTCCTTTCGAGGAGTTGCCAACTAAAGTGAAGAGAGATCGAAGTGCGGGAAAAAAAATGGTGGCCTCGTTCTTTGGAAGGATAGGTCATTTTGCAACAATTGTGTTAGAGGATCAAAAAACAGTTTCTGCAGAATGGTACACTACCAATTGTTTGCCACTTGTCTTGGAAAAAGTTCGAGAGAAACGACCTCGCAGTAGGATCCTCCTTCACCACGACAACGCCTCGTCGCACACCGCCAAGCGAACGATCGACTATTTGGCGACATCAAACGTTGAATTACTGGGTCACCCGCCGTATAGCCCCGACCTCGCGCCTTGTTATTTTTATTTCCAAAAATTAAAGAAAAACTTAAAGGAAAGCGGTTTATGAATGCTGAAGAAGCGGTGGCTGCGTATCGCGATGCCATTGAAGAGACCCCTAAGGACGAGTGGGCAAAGTGCTTTTCCCAGTGGTTCCATCGCATGCAGCGGTGTATTGACGTGAATGGACAATATTTTGAAAAGATATAATAAAACTAATAACTGGCTAATGTAATCAGTTTTTGATTTTCTAAGAACTTTCAGTTTGACCCTCGTATTAAATTTAATATCTAAGTAAATGGTGATTATGTGGAAATGTATGTCTCCATACATTTCCACACTTATTAAAATTTTCCTTCCGAGAGGTAGGAGAGAAAAAATTACAAAATAATTGGACTACTTTTTTCATTAGAAATCTGTTAGTGAAACACTAACATATCTCTAATCAGTTCAAATGACACATAGTTATGGAGCAGTGATTTTTAGTTTCAGTTCAGAGTATATTATTCTCAAATTACTTTTTTTAATATTCCCCTTATTATATTTATTATAAAATGAGGTTTAAAGTTTAAAAAAGATAACGTCAAATTGATACGTGTTGACCTATTTAGGTCGGTTTTATAAAAAGACGATTTCTAAACTCATCCATCGAAATTTAAGGTCATTATATACAAAATGACTTCTGAATATAAGTTACAAAGTAAATGTATAAAGACAACTTTTCATTAAAAGAAAATAGTTACAAAACCTTTTTTACTCGAGAAAAAGAACATTAAAAAATTTGAATATTACAGTCATTATTATACTATCATCCGTCAGAGTATTACGTTAGATTCTGTGGAAGAATGTGTTCAATGTAAACTAAACCTTGTATAGCGGTAAATAAAAACTTAAAAAGCTCAAAATATAAGTTTCGTATTATAAATCGCATATAAAATGCGAGTTGCGTCGGAAAGCTCGCTGCACCGCGTCGTAAATCCCAGGATTGCCTTCTTAAATGTACCGTTAGCGAAGTTTTATTTTCTCTAAAAGGATTGTGAAAAAGTCGTTGGTGAATAGGTTTATTGGATAAAAGTAATAAGACAAAACAAAATAAAAGAAATAAAGTAAAGAAATCTAAATAAAACATTAAAAGAGAGTATTTATTAAAAAATTGCTTATCGACGTCGAAGTGTCAATACTTTCTTACTAAAATTTTTCGATAAATTGTGCTTTTTATATTTTCTTTTAAAGTCAAATTTTAAACTCAAATATTAAAAAAAAAATAACTAAAAGCTCAGTATAGTGGCTTCTTGCATAATTTTGAGTTCATTACGGAGAAATGTGATAACTTATAGTATTTTATCAGAAAACACTCGGACATGGGATCTTTGATATGCTCTAAAACATGAATACGCAACAATAGAGTTTTGCTTTGGTGTACGGTGTACAACAAATTTGATGACTTAAAGCTGACATGGTCGACCGGTTAACGTCTGTATAAGCGCTTTTACAAACGATATTCATGCAATTTGGACACAAAATAACCTGCTTTAATTTGAGTAATAGCTGATTAAATAGTCACTTAATCGCTGAATAAGTGTATAAAACGCTGCGTATCTTCTGCATAAACGCTGAACTATCTTATATCCACAAATTATAACTATTTTAAACAGTGAATAATATTTGAACTCCGCTAATCAGTTAATATTCATAATTCAGATCTATAGATATTCTGCTTTTATAAATAAATATTCCAAATAAACTTCCGAAAATTATCTTTATTGATTAATTAATTAAACTATCTTATAATAAAACATTTAGTAAGTATAGTATAAATTTTGTTGAAGTGACTTTAGAAGTTATTTTACATTAATGTTTTTGATGAGATTAAGATTACTTGTACACATCCATTATCTGATAAATTGGCAGGAATTTAAAACAACAAGATATATTATTACGTAGCTAAGTAATGTGTGTAGGTGGCAAACCACGTATCTGTTTTAACCTTCATACGTTACTTGCAAAACTCATAGATTTAAAAAAAAAAAATTGTCTTTAAATTTATTTTTGGTACTATTTCTGGTTCCACCAAGACGTGATACGCTAAGTAATTGTTAATTTTTCTTTGGGCTAATCCGGCCCTGTAGAGAGTACGTGCGTGTGTTGTAGAGGGACACGTGCCGTAGTAATGGTGATATAAATAATTCTACAATGTCTATACTATACATATTTCATGCTCGGGTGCACTTACGCATAAAATTGGAGTATATAATTCCTAAAATTAGTTTCAATTTTCGAGTTCGTAAATATCACAGAAATCAAGTTATATGTGATCAAAGATTTTATAAGTTTTCCTCAGTGCCCCATTTAGTACACTTACAAGACTGGGATTTTATAAAATCCCAGTTTTTGATTGGGAACCGGAAAATGATTTTTTTTTTACATACGCGAGACTACATGACTTGAAGAATCATGTAACTTAAATGTCATATAAGAAATCTCACAGGGTCTATATCACGAGTTTACGCAACATGGTTTGTTACGGTTTTTTTTCAACTAAATTAATATACTATAATTTTGGCGCCACTTTTAGGTACGTAGACAAAACTTGTTTTTAGAGAAATTTTTGCGAAATGTTCCAGAGAAAATATCAATAGACATAACTTTCTAGGTTTATAATAGTTTATTTTTCCTTTAGATTTTACCACCTGAACAAATATTTCAGTGACTGAAAAAATATTTATTAGCAATGAGGAAGTATTTTAAGAAAAAAATAGATAGCACTAAAAAAGTACCTCACTAGATGACGACTCTACCAAAAGTCGATATTTTCAAGATAGTAATTTTCGTTCCTTTTAACTAACATGGTTGGAGAGGATGGGCCATGACCCTCCATGCTAGCCCAATGTGGATTAGAGAGTTTAACGACTGCAAATGCAGCCGCAACCAACGGCTTGATGTGCCTTTCAAAGCACGGAGAAGCTCGAGATAATAATTTTTTGGTCACATCAAAGTTCCTTAACAGTACCGATGGCGGACCACAACGCCATTGGGCTACTAAAAAAATATAGTAAATAGTAAATAGTCAATAAATAGGTGCTTTAAGGTGATCAGTTAGTTTATATTCTACTAATTTTTGCCCACAACTTTTGCGTGGTATTAGTATGTACAGTCGTTTATTTTTAACCCACTTAAAAAAAACGAATAGGTTTTCAATTTAAATCTTTTCTTGTATTCATATTGCGCTTCTTTTTGTTGGAAAGAGTATGTCCTCAAAATAATGCCATTAAAACTTTGACGAAATTACCTCTGGATCAGTTGTATGGTTTTGATATATAAAAAAACTGGGAGAACTTCATCGCCTTTATAAATAGGCTTGAGAATCATAAAAAAATCTTTATTATACAAATCATAATTTGTTAAAGAGGAGAACTACACAAAAATATGAATAGTAGTATCGTGCATCTTCGATATTATTTACTTTATCGATATTGGTTGATTTAACGGATTTTTTTTTATCGCAAGGCGATTCGTTTTAGAGTTCTATACCTAAAGAATAAAAAACGGGACCCTATTACTAAGACTCCCCCGTCCGTCCCTCCGTCTGTCTGTCCGTCTGTCACCAGGCTGTATCTCATGAACCGTGATAGTTAGACAGTTGAAATTTTCACAGATGATGTATTTCTATTGGCACTGTATTGATAAATACCAAAAAAATTGAAAAAAATTATGATATTTTGATTAATTTTACATTCACAATGCCATCATCATCATCATCAATTCAGTCGAGAGACGCCCACTGCTGGGCTTAGGCCTCCCCTAAAGAACTGAAAATTATTCTTAATACATAATGCTTAAAACATCCACTTGGTCCCTGGCAGCCTGAGATAGGAATACACGACCTTTCGCAACCAGGCGACTGCTCTAACCACTGAGCTACCTAGGATCTAACAGGACTGACGAATCTTTCAAGCACTTGTTACTTTTCACTACTACAGAGCGTATTCTTCCACCCAAACAGCCGAAAGAAATATTGTTACAAATATTGAACTTTTCGATAAAGATGACATTTTTGTTCTAATGATTATATTTTGATGGATTTTTTAAGCATTTTGTAATAAGAATAAAATTATGATTTAAGGGGTTACCATACAAACAAGCGTTTTTTCTCCTTTCCGGTAAGGAACCGTCCTTGCGCAAGTTCGACTTGCCCTTGGCTGGTTTTATTGACGTTTCCATGGAATAACCAAAGCCAAAATATATCGTAAATAGTAGTAAATAGTATCACAATCAAAATTTTACTTGTCGTTAGCTTATTTTTACTTTCAACCCGGTTTATAAGAAGTCGTTTTGTTGTATGAAGTGTCCATACATTCTCCCTTGTCTGTTTTCTTTGGTTTTCAGCAGATCTACGACGTGAAGAGATTGGCTTCGATTTGCTTGATATTGAATTTAATCAAAATGCACTCAACGATCAATTGCATTGGATTTAACCCGATATATTTATTAAACATATGACATATGTGATCTAACAATACATATTGAACGTTGAGTGCAATCCAATGTCAACCAATGTAGTTATACGGCAGACCTTGCAGCCGTCTCTTTTCTTTGATGATTCCCAGCACTTATTCAATTGATTATAGTTTCGTGCAGCTAATATTTTTCATCTTACTCTAGCACTACATTAGGTATGTAGACAGCCAATATCGCCTTGAATAGGTGTTTCTTGTTACTAAACGCTTCCTTAACCAACGTTGTTTTGATTATTTTAATTAGTAAAACAATAATATAATTGCTACAGTTTTTATAAATTTATATGTTATAGTATAAATGAAAAAATGCTGGCAAATACTGAAAGATACATAAACATAAAATAGTATTTAGAAAATTGGCAATATAAGTTACTTTCTTTTCCCAAAAACATCGTCGTAAAATCAAAACTAGTCATGCAATTTATTTGGCGTAAAAGACAATTATTATGTATATTAAATGTTTTGAAGATAAGCACATTCATTTTGACAAGGATTTAACGTAACATCACTACTCAAATAATCGTCTAAAGATGGAGATTTTTTTTTGTGGCAAAACCTTAAGAGCAGGCATATATGCCACCGCGGACTTTTTATAGATAATTCAAAGCTCTCCAACTTTTCTTTAGGAAAGGCATTCGTATATCTCTTACCGTTTAAGCAGCGTTCACAAAAATAGGCGTCCTTGGAAGTATTTCTATCCCTAGGGAACCTTTTAGTGAGATAAAAAGTAGGACTAATTTGCCTGTATATACAATTTCATCAAAATCCGTTCAATAGTTTTTGCATAAAGAAGTAACAAACATCCAAATATCCAAACCTACAAACTTTCGCCTTTATGATATTTTAAATATAGTTTTCAAGCATTTCTTAAATGATTTAATCATTAATCATGCTTAACACTCATTAAAATATTAAAAAACAGGATGAAAGTCAAATTAACAAAGAAACAGACTAGGAACCATTAAGTTGGGGAAAAATAAATAAAAAAAGAAGGTTATATCAGATCGCTCATTATTCAAGTTACTCTATACGTCACACACTTCATTAAAAAGTTACAAATCTTTTCTACACGTCGGTCCACTCACGTTAATATATTAAAGAAAACATACGAAAATATTAATGTTGTATTTCCGTTGCCTTCAGAAAAAAAAAATTCACGAAAGTAAGTAGATAGAAAGATACTTTATGTATGAGTAATCATGCTTGTCGTTCAATTGGTTATATATTTTTCTTGCCCGATCCATTAATGTGTGGATTTATTGACTGTATGTTGATATTAAAAAAATACATTTTTGTAAATCTTTAGTTGATATTATATTTACAAATAGTAAAGATATGGACTGAAGGTCAGAGGTTCCTAAATTTCAACAATAGAGTCCAAGGTTGTAAACAAGAGGAACACTGAATAAAGCTTTACTTCTAGAGTAAGCTCTAGAAGTATGTCCAAAAATGTCCCCGGATAAGTCCGGGGACATTTTATGTAAATATTACAGATAAGTGAGGACAAATCAATCAGATTGTTTAAGATCTTATACAGAAAAATCTGATCCCTCTCGCAGCGACGCTTGCATAGGGACTTTTTGATAAGTTCATCACTATTATCTTTGCAATGCCAACATCCAAATGATATATGCAAAATGCAAAAAGTGAATCCAAAATTAATCAAATATAATAAGAATGATCTTATATCTGTACGATTTCAATTCTATGTATCGTATGAAGTTTTCCAACTTGAGTGAACAAAACATTTCAAATTCATCGTGAACATCGTTAGTTGTATCTCTTGACTTGTGAAATTGTATTAAAGGTATCTTTCTTGGATGCCCTTCGCTTTGTTATTGAAGCTTATTGCTTGATATATATTTCTTGCATGATTGCGTTACACGCGTCTTTCACAGAGAATAGTTGCAGCATTAGATTTCTTCTGCTGTGTTGTATCTTTAAAATATTGTGAATACAATAATTATATTATTAAATTGAGAGCGTAGTTATGTAGTATACATAAATCTTCTAAGACGAGTAAAGGTTATTATAAAGTTGATGATTATTTTAAAGATCGCAATGCATGGAATTAATAGCCTTCGCTTTTCGTTCTATAAAGACTAATTATATGTTCAACCTATGTCCTACAGTTGTCCTACATTTGAAAGTTGTATTTATTATTGTGATAATACATATTGTTTTGGTAATGACATGATTTATGTAGATGTCATTACTTATGATAAAGAGCTGGTAAGTTTCTTTCGTTTGTTCTTCTTGTCAGCTAAAAGACGTTCTGAAAAAGTGGTAGTGGAAAAGTTTTTTTGGACGATTCAAAAGTGTTTCTAACAGCCTACTTAAATAAAGATATTTTCATTTCATATCATTTCAGTAATTTTTTTATTTAACATTAGATTAAAACAGTGAATATTATTTTATAGTGATTGATTTAACTAGGCAACCCGGTTCTAAATTATAAATAAACTTTGTTGAAGAGTAAAGACATATGTAAACATAAATGCAAGAAAAGCAAACGGCGGGCTTCATATGGAGATAGATGAAGAGATTCAGGCAGTGCATGTGACTAAGGTATAAGATGCTTTGGGGTAATCACGAATGCGTGAAAATTCCAAAAATGATATTAAACAAGCAATATGTTTGTTCTACCAAATTTAAAGTATTGTCATCTATTAAAAACTTTTTTATTTAATAACTTAATCAACTGTGCTTATGACAAATATGAGTTTATGCACCGTATTTTTTTCATGTTAATTTAGAAGTTTTTTTTTACAACTTCAAGGGACACCTGAGTATATGGTTTTAATTTCACATCAATATCGGGCTTCGACGAACAGACAGACGAACAACAAAGTATATATAGGTTTTCCTTTTTTACTTATTGTACTGTGTTACGGAACACTAAAAAGACACAGTTTCCCCTCCTAAGATAAACTATATTATATCCCTCTTTATTTATGCCCCTTCGCTTCGCCTTAGGTTGCAAACTTGGACCGTTAGGGAAGCTATATGTAAAAATATCCAGGTCTTTAAAATTTATACTGGAGAATACTAAATATATCGGGTCAAAAGACAGATTGGACAAAAATATGGAAGTTCTTCATAAAATATAACAGGGAAATTCGGAATTCCTTGGCCAGTTAGTTCGCAATAAAAAGTATGACTTTTGCAATTCAGTGTTGCCAGATGATTTTGTGACTTTCCCTACACATCTCATCCTAAATTCTCTCAAAAAACAGGTTATATCATACAAATTAATATTTCCTTATATTCGTCTCCTCTCCGCCTCCGCACCCCCCGACAATACAGGTAAACGTAAAAACCTCATACAAGCTCAAAAACTTTTGTCAGTGGTTCGAATCCTTGTTCGGAGTAACAACTAGACGGCATTATAAGGAGAGGAAGATAATCAAAAGTCATAGAAATTAGCGTTCGAGAGGCCTTTGTTAATACTAGTTATGGTTTTTATTTTAAAATTTATAATAATTTCTGCGGCAGTGGGATTATGTTACTACATAAAAGAAATCCCAAATTGTCGTAGAAAATCACACAAAATATTAATTAGAATTTGTCTATACTAATATTATAAAGAGAAAATATGTTATGAAACAAGATATAAAAAGAACTAAAAGATGCTAAATCATATTAAATAATTTATTTACATTAGACAAAAAATATAAAATAAAAGGGACGAGGTGATTAGTGAGGTGAAAAGTATAGAAGTGTGAGTGAAAGTGTTAGTGTAGGTGAAGGGGCGTGGGTCAGCGGTGAAGTTCCGTTGATGAAGTACTTCAGCAGTCTTGAGGGGCGTCTGGATCCCGAGCGTAAATTTAGCGAGGCGTAGTCTCTCGATGCGTCGAACAGGAGATTCTTCGGCAGCCAAGAACTGAGAGCGTAAATCGGTGAGGAGTAGTCTCGATGAGTCGTACTGGAGATTCTTCGGCAGCCAAGAACCGAGAGCGTAAATCGGCGAGGCGTAGTCTCGATGCGTCGAACAAGGGATTCTTCGGTAGCCCAGAACAGAGCAGCAGCTCGGGCCTAAGGCGTATACTCGCAGACAGCCTCCAGGAGTGAAGTAGCGAAGGAGGTTATAGTGGAGTATTGATTTGTTGTCGTCTAGTTAAAGCCAGAAAGATGTCATGCGACTTTGAGACCGTAACTTTGAAGAGTTCCCGGGGCAGTCGGCCCCGGGAAATAGGCCTTTTAATAATTTAGCTAGCGCTGTACGAGCTCCAAAAAGCTAACTTGGCAACTGTTGCCGTTGAAGTGATCAAGAACTATTTGAGCGAGGCTATTTATACCTGAAGACGAACTCAAATTTAGAAGTCAATGATTTCAAATTAGAACCCTAAAAATTCAAAAACTACAGAGTTTCAATGCCTAAAACTGACAAACAATGAGTCAATTTTCATGAAGAGTATCAAATATAACCATAGCAACGAAGAAAAACTTTGATGTCAATTATGTCAAAACAATTAAAATTAGCGATAATTTGTGTTATAATATATAAATAAGTACTTAAATATGATTAGAATTCGTAAAATGTATAACGAAAAACTATGAAAGCTACAGGTAAGGGTTCACATTAGTGTAAATAGACAAAAACATAGGATGAAAGTTCGTAAAGGTTTGGATAAGTTTATATTACAGAATTTTAATGGTTACAGATATAAAATTGAAGGTCCATTGTTATAGAATGAAGAAAGTAAAGAATATAAATGCAAAACACTAAAAAGTTTATCGATATGAACAAAATTAGTGATATGAATCTAAGGAATGAAAATGATACGAAAGGTTAGTTACGACAAATATTGGATCGTTTGTTGATTTTGCATTGAATAGGCTTCGAAAAAAAAACAGCTAGTGCTTCATTAAATCCAAAGAACGACACAAACTATTTTATGGACTTATTAGACATTTTTTGTAAATCCGTAATCATTTTCTATCAACCGCCTATTATTTTTAATTTAACGTAGGAATGTTTTTGAAAACAATTTAAATGAATCTGCTGAGTCGTTTTTAGTGTGTAATTTATAACGCCTTTGTTAAGCTTGTCATTATCCTGACCTTATATGTAAAATTTCAGCACGTTTCACATTTTAAGCGCAGTATATTATGTCGCAGCGCTGAAAAGCTTTCCTTTGTATGTAGTATAACATTAATTGATTACATTATGTTCCTATCTAAAATTCCTACCTAATTATACCTACTTTATATGTATTATAAAAACTCTTTCTTCTTTTCTTATGATAATTTAGCATCCAGCACCAGAGATGACAAACTTAACATTACAGAGGATCAAATATTAGATTTAGAATGTGAAGGAAGAGCAGGTCAAATAAAAAAATGTTGAAATTGAAATTACGTATAAATAATTTGCGCACATTTATAAATTTCCGTAGAGGTTTCGAGTACTATCTTAAAAAAAAATGAGTTTTATTCTGTGATTGGCCGTAAATTTGTCATGAATGCTATATACAGATGTTTTAGATCCTCTAAAATAAACAAATTCCAGAAACTTCTATGGAAGCCGTGCTGCCGACCCCTACACTATGGCAAATATTTTGTATTTAATAATTATTATTGTTATAATGATATTCATACATACACTTGGACTGCTGTGTGACTTGTCATCTCCGAAGCTGTCAGTGGAGTTGTGGCTCTGGCCGCTGGAAGCGCTGGAGGTCCGTTCCCTCGCAGCCCTCGCCCAGGATTCTAGTCTCTTCTGCGCCGCCCACACTCCAGGTGGACCCAGACCACTCATATCGACTACTCTCTCATCACTTACACTAATACTTTTGACAAGTACACTTTACATTTGCTTAGTAAAAATTTTGCTGTTATGTGATATTTAGATCGTTCATGAGGTTCCTTATTATTGTTATAGGTCGTTATAATTGTTACTAGTCTGCAAAGATGGTATTATTAAATTGAAATAATTCAGTTGCCATTTGTTATTAAAAAAGTTATAATTATGCTAAAAAAAAAATATTTTGAGACACAACAGTGTACCTTTTTCACAATAAAAAGTACAATTTACTGCCGATTGTGAGACATAGGTTATTGTTTTTGTTTTTTTCTCTGTATATTTTGGTGTTTGCAAAAAATAAATCAATAAATTATCAACAAAATCACATACATTACTCAGATTCCAAAATGAGACAACGAAGGTACCACAACACAATGGCCTGAGACAATATAGAAAAGTTCATTTTCTATATTGACTCAAACGTAAATCGAACCCGAGACCTCAGAGATTGCAACACCTTGAAACTGGCATGCGCGAACCACTTGGCTACGGAGAGAAAACAAAACCCGAATTCTATTCAGCACCACTGACACGTTAAATAATTTAATGAATAAATATCTTTATTTTATGCACGATTCATCGCGGGGTATGCAGAGAGAGCTGCAGTGTTAGTGTTTTTCAGCGACAAACATAGCTTCAAAAGTAGTGTTATAGAAGTTTGATTAAATAAAACTATTATTACCTTTTGAAATCAGTTTAATTTGATTCAACTTCTAGTGATACCATAGCAGATAACACTGTATCTCTCTCTGCTTACCCCACAATGGATCTGGCTTTAAAATAAAGATAATTAAAATTATATATTTTAACACATGATTAACTTGCGAATTATAAAGCACTTGGTAGTGCTGCTGGTTAGGTTGGGTTCCGTGGTATTATTTTGAATTTTTAACATACTACCGTAGCTATACATAGCTTAACTGTGGCACAATGTTTGATTGATTGTTTAAAAGTAGTAGAAACCATAAAGTTAAATTAAATTTTTATAAAGGTAGCGTTTGCAAGCAAAGTGGGTGTGCGACACTGCGTGGGCGCCGTTCGTACTACGGCTGCGACGACAGACGGTCCCTATGGTGTGGGCGTTTGTTTGTATACTGTCTAAGGCGTTGTGGCTTTCATAAAGAATGCATGCTTTCAATCCACCAGCAAACATTCTGCACAATTAACATGACGTACCGAATTATTGTACATACGAAATTTTAGAAAAGGTTTACTACAAGTAGTATTTTCACTACTGTTATAATTTAATTTAGTTTAATTACACTCTAGTTGAAATTACTGAAATTATTTTCGCAAATGAACAAAGACCTATTCCTAAAGATGAACGGTAAATGTTATTATGACAACATCAAAATTGATCAAAGTTAACTCATAATAGGAGGTGACTCTATTAAACTCACCTCCTATAAAATACTTTAAACACTTTAATATTGTTTAGAAGCAAAATGGAAACTATGAACTACTCAAGTTTAGTGGATAGCACGTTTCAACCTCATATTGATAATAAGGGCGGTTCAATTGTTAACCGGTTCTGAAAATAATGATTGTAGTCAGTTGTATATACTAATGTGTTTCTTTCTAATTTACACACGTTAACATTTCTGTTTCTTTACGATGACGTAGGTGTATTAATACGAGCTCTGTTATAGATTTTATGTTATTTGCTTTGGGTCGAACTGCCGCTGTATTTCGGACGTTAGTTGATTGTAAAACTGAATCTAATATAACCCCAAATGGTATAAACATTTTTAGGTTCTGTTCTGAAACGCGCAAATAAATGCGTTGGAATTTATTTTATTTGACTGATGTAATACGTGAATTGTGTTCTATTACTAGTTAAATAAATGGTCCACTGTCTACTAAGTTGGCATGTTTCGAAGTCGGAGGAGCCTTCAATTTTGCATAATAAGTGCCGAATTTTCATGAGGGAGGTGTCACAGCATAGCTCACAATAGAATGGATTATCCCTATATGTAGCATAGAAGTAGGGGCGAGATCCGACGGCACGGGATTATGGGCTAACTGTTGCGCTAACAGTATTCCCACAGGATAGATGATATCAACGAGATTGCGTATTTATTCAAATTTTCATTTTGATAGAGCCACTCTTGATTATACAACGAGTTTTATTAATGAAAGCGTGTACACTGAATGATGTTCAGTAACATAATTCAAATGGGAATTTGAATAATTGAATACTTAATTTAGATTTTCCAACAAATATTGTCATACTTTTCAATTTCGTCGTTCACGCATACTTAACTGGATAAATATATTTTTCTGTAAATATTTGTTGATTTATTAAAATTTAAAGAATCACTTTCGGCGTGGATAGTAATCAAGGATTTGGTTTTTAATTAAATACACGTGAAAATAGAGGAGGTTGGGTGATATTGAACAGTATTAAATACGGTGCCGGGCCGGGCGGTCGGCGCGGCGGCTCGCGCAGACTGCCACCCGGGCGGCGGTGTTGCCACCTCTCCCATGGCCTTCTCGTGTTCGACGGATCACCACCCTACCGAAATTCCCTGGACTTGTCCTACTTTTGAAGAATTTGGGAATAACCATGTTTCGCGTGAGTGACCTTTCATCAAATTATTTTTAATCGTACACTCTTGATTTAACGCAAGCACTATCATGAAGATTATCGTATGATTGGTAGATTCAATATTCTGATTTCTTATTATATATTTTACTAGATGGATTGTCAGTATTAGATAAATAGTTTAAGTCTTACAATATCAAAGAACAAACTTCAATAAATAAAAAGAGAATGGTTAATGAGTTTTAATCTCATGGGATCTTCTCGGGAGCGAAGGGGTTGTCATTCCTCATCCAATATTCGTGCTTTGCTCTCTTTTCCAACATTCTTGGGATTGTCCTACTTTTAAAAAGAACCAAGAATTTGTGAAAATTTTTGATGTGTTGTATTATTAAGATATAGGTGAACAAATAAATCACGATATATTGCTTGGCAATTTAGTCGTGCTTATGTGTTATGGATTGTTTGTAGAGCTCCGGATTATATTTTTAAATTTCTATAATATGAATTTTGGAGAAAACACATGTCGTAAAAATATCTGATTTATGTTTTATTGGTAATATAATAATTATCTAAAACTTATGAGTACTTATTCTTACAGGATATTAAACAACTAAAATATATTTAAAAAAAATACATGCTTTGAATTCTTAGAAGATATTGATAAAATTTCAATGCGAAACAACTTTTTGTGACACTCAGTGTCACAAAAAGTTGTATATATCTTCTAAGAATTCAAAGCATGTATTTTTTTTAAATATATTTTAGTTGTTTAATATCCTGTAAGAATAAGTACTCATAAGTTTTAGATAATTATTATATTACCAATAAAACATAAATCAGATATTTTTACGACATGTGTTTTCTCCAAAATTCATATTATAGAAATTAAAAAATATAATAAATATAATATATATATATATATGATCGAATGCGGTTTATATATATATATATATATATATATAAAAAACATGAAGTGGGAATGGTTTTACCTTATGGATATATCTCTATGTAATAGTGCCTCTCAGGTCAGTAGTAATACGTAACACATAGTTAAGTTTAATTGCAAGTCATTAGTAGGGAGATTGCTTCCGAGGCCTGCAGGCGTCTACGTGACTCTGACTATGTTACATTAAAGCATGTAATATTGAGCTTTCAAACAAGGGATATCGCATCGCAATTAATGCAGGTTTCAGTAATAAGTTGTTTATTTTAAATGTGTATTGAGTAAATTATAAAATGATATATTTGCATTTTTCGATAATTTCGCTATTCATACTTGTCACTTGATTACCGTTGATCGATTTCAAATTAATTTAATACTCAGCTAGTTTTATTGAACCAAAGATGTACACGGAAACAAAACATCTATTATTTTTTTTCATTTAGTAAAAAACAATATGATTCGGAAGTAAAAGTCGACATAATAAAATTTATGTAATCAATTTACAACTGTATATTTTGAATGAGAAATCCATTTAAAATTAGTTACACGTTGGGCGTCAAAATATTGTACCTACATTTTTTTCGTTTAGGCTCCAACCATTCAAATTATCAATTAGTTATAACATAACAGATATAACACATAAAATTCCCTCTGCGATCCGTGATGCCTAAAAATCGACTTTTGTTTCACGAATGGTAACCCCGGCGGTGTCGGGCGTATTTCGGCTGCGTCACATTCTCCGGGCGCAAGCAACAGGTAAGGTCACGCGTCTTGCGAACACGCGCTTCTTGTCCAGGGTCCGTTTGTTTACGGGTATTTCTTAATCGAATGCACGATTGATACTTTAATAAATTAGTAACAGCTCCAATTTTGGCCCTGTCAAATCGCGTTTTCAACTCTGTAGATAACTATGATAACAGAAGTAGTCTTACTAAATTAAAATACGCTTCCAGAAGAGTGTTTGATTACATTACAGTTGACTGAGGATGAATGCTAAAGCTTCAATTAAAATTATCTTTATTTTTGGTTACTTGGTTAGTGATACAATGGAATTCACTTCATTGTCTTGTTATTGCCTGTGCGTTAATATTTATAGGAGCTCTCAAGTGAGTATATATAACAAATCTGATATTATTTGTCTTGAATTATGTAAATAATAATATATTTGTAAATATTAAATTACTAGCTTTCCTATAGCGGGTTCGTGGTTTTGTATAATACATATAAACTTTGCAAAGTCAAAGTCAAAGTCAAAATAATCTTTATTCAAATAGACTTCTTAAAAGTACTTTTGAATCGTCCAACATTTTTTCCCTACCACTCGTTCAGGACGTCTTTTGGCTGATAAGAAGAACGAGCAAGAAACTCACCAGCTCTAATATGAGTAATGACATTTACAAAAACCATGTCATTACCAGATCAAAACATTATAAACAGAGATAAAAAAAAAAACTATGGTCTTATAACAATAACATAATCATTTAATAATAATGGAAACAAGATAATGAGTTTAGAAGTAATCACCTATCCAGTTGCTGGATCATCTCAAGTCCAAGCGTTCTTATCTGTTATATAATCGGATATCTTATAATAAGCTTTTTTAATAAGTATTTTTTTAATAGTAGATTTAAACTGCATGATATCTAATTGTTGTATTTTGCTTGGGACCTTATTGTAGAAGCGCACACAAAGACCCTTGAAAGAGTTTTAACTTTTTGCAGTCTAGTGACAGGCACCGTTAATTTATTTTTATTTCTTGTATTAAAATTGTGTACTGATTTTTATAGAAAACAAACTAATATTTTTACGAACGTACATTAAGTTCTCGTATATGTATTGAGAAGCAACAGTCATAATGTCTATTTCCTTAAATTTCTCCCTTAAAGAGTCCCTAATCCTAAGATTATAAATTGATCGAATTGCTCTTTTCTGAAGCACAAAAATTGTTTGTATGTCGGCAGCATTTCCCCACAATAGGATACCGTACGACATAACATTGCTTTTGAATCACTCTATATATTTATCAAAATCCGTTGTTTAGTGCATGCAGGCAGCAGAAAGCATCTTGGTTTTATGCTATGTCATATATTAAGGTTAAGATTATTTAAATGATAATCCTGAATTGTGTATTTTTTAATATAACGATGTCATCAAAGAAATATAACTGTACTATTGTATACATTAATATAATAATTTTTAATTCAGTTATCTTACTTATTTACAGTTTGACAGGATTTAAACAAAGTTAAGCTAGTGTATAAGCGCGTTCGGTATGATAAGAGACTTTCGAAAGGACCAGTCACACTTAAGATGTGTGACCAAAATCTTATTACATTAAACTTTTCCAGCCAGCTTGGAGGGTCATGGCTCGTCCTCCTTAACCATCCTTAAGGAAGGCAGTGGGGACGTAAAAGGGCTGATGATGATGATAATGAAGGCCTGTAATTCAGTAGTGGGGAAATTAAGTTGGTGGCGAAATTATTGATCACCCGTTCGATCGATATCGAGAGCACCAACTACTGCGCTATTGAGTCCCCCGTACCAATATCGATGTTAAAATATATTTTTTTGCGGTAGATACAAAACATCTATATTTTTAAGTTACCATTGGCACAAACCACTTCAAAACAATCCAACGCACCTAATGGTTTTTATCGACTATTCTGTAGAGTAGTGTTTTACAAACTTTTTGATTCCGCGACCCCTTTTCAGGCTAAAAAATTTTGCCGACCTCCTTGGGCTATAGAAAGATATTATTTGTGTATCTCATCATATCGGCATGGTCTCCATTCAAGAACTCGTCTGCTCCACCTTTCGTCGGTTCTGCGACAGATGTGGCCAGCCCACTGCCACTTCAGCTTGCTACATTTCTGGATGACTTCAATCACTTTAGTCTTCTGCCGGATGACCTCATTCCGGATTTTATCCTTCACAGAGATTACGAGCATTGACCTTTCCATTGTTCGCTGAGCGACATGTAGTCGGTGGGCCAACTTCACTGTCATGTTCCACGTTTCGACCCCATAGGTCATGACTGGTAGGACGCATTGATTGAATACCCGGGTCTTCAGGCATTCAATCAATTTGTGTGTTTATTCATTCGGTAACCTTTATGGGTCATCTTTTGCCGGCGACCCTCCAAGTAAGGCTTGTCACAGATTGAAAAACACTGCTCTAGAGTGAGTGTAGTTGGCGTGTACACAATCGTCTGTTTGCGATTCTTTCTGGAACAGTTTCATGTTAGATCGATGTAATAAAAACAAGTGGAAGTCGGATTCGCGCACTTCTTTTTAAATTTTTTTTAAAAGTGTAGAGTTTTTTTTATCTAAATACTTCTAATAGATTTTCCTATAATCCACAGGTAAAGAACTAGATGAAAATTAAGATCATGATTCAATCGTTTTTTTTCTTAAACAGAATCAACTTCAATCTTTAAAAAAGTGAGTAATAATATTTATCTTAAAAGCGACACAATTATTTCAGATACTGCTATAGAAGTCGGGCGGAGGTTATCTGCAGGTTATTAAATGATAGTATCTGACTTCTATAGCAGTTTCTTGAATAATGAAGTCGCTTTCAAAATAGTAGAAGTCTCTTTCATATTTTTCGATTTGAAAGTAAGTTAAAAATTTAGTATATGTTGTCTGATGTTATGCTACTATGTATAATGGTGTAATGTGTAATCTAATAACAATGTAACAGACACTTCTACAGTACAGAGCTCTATAATAGATAGAAAGAGATACGAAGAGAACAATTTATGGCATGCCTGTTTAAGCTTTGTATTACACCTATTTGATCAGGAGTGCTACTCTCTACATCGATATATCTATTGCTACTTCGTGTCGTATGCTACTCCTATTTACGTAAGACAGACTTTTGACATAAGACATCATAACTACTACTCTACGCTCTATTGCCAGTCAACATCAATGACAACGACGAATTGAAAAAAAACACATTTACGTTAACTATACCGATATAGCATTTGGTATCGCTCTATTGTTTGTTTTAGATTTTTTATAGTTATTTTTTCTTTCTGTTACAATTATGAGTATTTACCGATATTCAATAGGTATTATTTCAACACAAAAATAACGAAATGTCCATATTTTAATCGGTATTACTGTGTAAAATAGTTTAAAAAACGACAATAGATTCGATATTGAACAAGCGTAGGTTTCATCCGACATTGTAGACTGTCGTGTCCAATACGTATATATCTATAAATCGGTTTAGAGAGTACCACTCCAGGGGCCGACCTATTCGACACTCAGACCTACGACAAATGATGCATTTGATGGTAACTTGCTAGAAAGTAACTTCAGAAGTTAATGTTACTGGAGTGTCTACAGCGATGGACGGCTAACTCCGCGAAAGTACCAACCTTTTTTATTATTTAAACAAGCTGATTCCCCGCGATTTCGCCTGATTAATAATAGTCTGTTATCCGCCGCGTATGATATAGCTTTTAAAGACATAGAAAATTTTCCTCCCTTAAAATGATTTTAAATACATGCTCGAGAGAAGCTCAATGGCACAGACGTTAGTGCGTTCGGTCTGCATAAGTTTAGCAATATTTGCAAGGGGCGGTCATGGGTTGACGACCAAAAATATAATATCTGGAGCTCCTCCGTGCTTCGGATGGCGGCACTGCTTGCTGGATTGCAGTCTTTTATACCCACCATTGGGTCCCCATGGACGTGGCCCATATCCCCTTTTTTTCGATTTTGAACTAAAAAATAAAAATAACAATTCTATAAATAATAAAAACATATATTCATTTTTTGGCATAGTATATGTATAAAGTACTATAAGTATATAAAGCTTAAATATCACTTACTCACGTCTCAGTCTGTCTCATATAAAAAGTAACTTCTCCAATTGTGTATAAGAAGAAAGCTGTGCTGACATTTTGTAGATGTAAGTATACAAAGAATTTTTGTCAGAGTAGTTCCTCAACAGTAAGCGTTGTGTATAAAAATCCTTCTTTTCCTTGTGTTTTTAAATTGGCTGATTCTATCAGTTTCGATCGTAAGTGGAGATAAGAGAAATGTGCTTTGGTAATGCTTAGTCATGCTACCGTAGGAAATAAATGGGAAATAATTTACGTTTTATTATTATATGAATGACTAGCTATTTTCCTATGACTTTACACGAGTAACTTATATCAATCCGCGTATGATGTAGGTGATACAATTTTTATAATCAGTCCAGGAGTTTCGGAGCCTATTCAATGTAAAAAACACAAATCTTTCTTTAAAATATTAGTATAGATTAGCCACTGAAGTTACACTTAAATATAATTGGGGTTAATAAATTTTATTTATAAATAATTTTTTTAATTATTTGTTAATAAATTTTATTTATAAATAATTTTTAAAATTATTCCAAGTAGTTTTGAGTCTTTTCATTAAATATTAAAATAAAATAAATTATTAAATTTTATTTTTGTATATACACATTTTGGATTGTTGTAATGAATTAATGTTTATTGGTATTGATTGAATTTATTAATAAAGAATTAAAATGAGGATTGGACTAATAATGTAATGAGGTTGTTATCTATTTGCTATTGCAATTAATCTGAATGTTATAATGAATGATTTAAGGTGTCTGTAATATAAAAATGTAATGCAATGTCATCGATATGAATAGGATCGTTGCAAATCTAGACTGATATATTATGTGCATGGAATACGAGGGTCAAACTGAAAGTTCTTAGAACTGGCCACTTATAAACAATATAATAAAAAAATAATTCTAAAATTTGAAAATATAACTCTTTGCCAATATTACTGAGTATATATTTCATTCATTTGTCATTTGTTTTACGGTTCTTTGGAAGGATAGGTCATTTTGCAACAATTGTGTTAGAGGATCAAAAAACAGTTTCTGCAGAATGGTACACTACCAATTGTTTGCCACTTGTCTTGGAAAAAGTTCGAGAGAAACGACCTCGCAGTAGGATCCTCCTTCACCACGACAACGCCTCGTCGCACACCGCCAAGCGAACGATCGACTATTTGGCGACATCAAACGTTGAATTACTGGGTCACCCGCCGTATAGCCCCGACCTCGCGCCTTGTGATTTTTATTTATTTCCAAAAATTAAAGAAAAACTTAAAGGAAAGCGGTTTATGAATGCTGAGGAAGCGGTGGCTGCGTATCGCGATGCCATTGAAGAGACCCCTAAGGACGAGTGGGCAAAGTGCTTTTCCCAGTGGTTCCATCGCATGCAGCGGTGTATTGACGTGAATGGACAATATTTTGAAAAGATATAATAAAACTAATAACTGGCGAATGTAATCAGTTTTTGATTTTCTAAGAACTTTCAGTTTGACCCTCGTAAAAGGCTTTTTTATTTTTATTTTTTTATTTTTATTTTTATTTTTATTTTCATTAAATATTAATAAGAATAAATAATTGTGAATAAAAACATTAATGGGAACTCGTTGCTTTTTTTATTCATATCTAAAATTAATTTATTTTATAAATGAATCGACACTTTAATTAACGACTCCTATGAAACATGATAATGATATTAAAAAAGGTAATATTGCATCAAGAATACTAAATATTATTGATTTAGAACTTAAACGTTTGTAGTGTAGAATTTAAAATTAATTGGAGAAATTTAACATAATGTAACCTGACATAAATCCATGTGTACCTACATAATTAAAGAAAGTAGATTTTTAAAACTAATTTACAGTATTGAAGCTTACGTTTATTTTGTGAGGCGAAAGAAAGCTATGTTTTAATAACATAAACCGAATCGTAGAAAATTTTGATAACTAAGTTTTTTTTTCCAGTAAATAAACAAGTACATAGTGATTTTATAACTTTTAACATATACAACGAGATGGAAGTAGTGATGTGACTTGACCCTGTTTTTACTTGAACTTCTCGAGACTCGATTGAAAAAATATTACTCGAGTTTCTTTTATACACTCGTTTAACTATTCTATTTTATTAATGTATGTAAGGACTACACATTGCGTTCGGTTCTCTTTGCCTTTCCCGCAAGGGATACGGGGTGAAGATATAGTTTTATATTCTATTATTTCATACTAGACTCGATTAGATAACCCGGTGTACTTCGTATAGTCTCACTTTTTAAATCTTTCCTGGATTACGGTAAACATTTCAATATCCAAAATCAGCTAAATCGAAAACCTAGCCGTTCTCGAGTTTAAGCGAGATGAAATATGTATCTCGTTTGAGGATTAAAATTAAAGATGGTACTTTCTTTATCTTGTTTATTCGTTACAGTTATACAGTTGTTACAAAGTGAAACTTAAATTTAACATATAAAATATCATATTTTAATCTTAATGACTATTGCGATACCAAATTTGTCGCAGTCATTTGCGTGAATTTAGTATGTTGCGGTGAAACTATAATTTTTAATATTCATTGATGTTTGTTTAATAGTGCTAAAAGAATTCTCACTCGTATTGGTAACTTTGAGCGAGTGAGGTAATAAAATTGCTCGAGTGACTTTAGTCGCAGATCCTATTCTAGTGTCATCACCAGATGGAAGTAGAAATGAGGCGCCATATGGTACGAGTATATGGAGTAATTAACATTATGAGAGTTGCGGCAGCCGTACAAGTTAACTGGAGGCAGCACTCCATAATGAAACAGACGGCATGTGTGACAAATAAAATGTGAGTAACTTTTGTAGCTACGTATACATATATAGAACTAAATTTTGTACATATATTTTCAACTATCAATTGACATCAGTGATGCTATTGGATTAATTGGATATTCCGATGCATTGTACAATCTTCTACGATAAGTTTTACAGTCCAAGTCGTGCGCTTGTGGAATGCATTACCTGTATCGATTAGGAAAGCTAAGTCCATTAATATCTTTAAGGAACTCGTTAAACATTAAGGCCGCCATTTGTACGTCTCCTTTTTAAAATTGAAAGTGTTATGTGTGTATACAATAAAGTATATTCTATTCTAATAGTACAGTGTCGAACACAGCGTCGGACACAACGCTGTCGCTTTTAATGTTTATTACATTTTGAAGTCGGCATGATTGCCCTGTAATGCTGCGACATCGCTGTGTTCGACGTTAAAAGGTCATACAAAGCATGGTGTTTTGAGTGATTTCAACAAAAGAGGATTCTCAATTCGACTATATGTTTTTTTTTGTGTCTTGTTACTCGATTACTGCGCCTATTACGAATCGATTTTCAAATATCACTAAAATATTTAAGACGACATGTTTAGTATTTTGTTTTCATTCAAAATCCAAAAGGAAGAATTCCTATGTTCAACGTGTATGTATATTAATAAATGAACCAACTTTTAAACCGTTCCATCACATTTGTTTCGAGTTTAATTGACGTTTCAGACCTTTTACAGGTTCCGTCTTCACAGAAAATTAAGGTGTTGATTGTTTAGAGTATTAGCCTTCAAAATCAATAACATTGGACACATTCACAATACAAAAAAAATATGTGCAACGTTTACATTTATTGAATTAAATTATTTCAAAAATACATTGGTTTTATTTATTTATCCCTGGCTACTCTAATCTCTAATAAGAAATGTAATAGTATAATAAGAAAAAAGAAGTATAATATCATGTAAATTTTAATGAAAGTAGGTGTGTTCACCGATTTCGTCGTGAATTGTGAACCAATTTCTATCAAATCACCTGTTTTGCCGCGACTTCGCAAACTTAAATTTTAATCTATGTCCCCCGAGCACGATGTTGGTATTTTTTTTTTATTTTAATTAATAAATTAAGCTCAAGTATTTCAAAACTTTGTCTTTTTAATATGTAATTTTGTGTTATCTACTTAACCTGGAACTGCTCTTTTTAACACTTACGATGAGAGCGTCCTCGTTAAGTAGGTTAACAACAAGAGTCCTCTGTTAACACTAGTTACCTATAGTTTTTTTTTTATAACACGGTTACAGATTCATTTTATCAAATATATCGTAATATCGCCGGTACTGAGATTATGTTACTACATAAAAGAAATGCCAAACTGTCGTATAAAATGGCACAAAGGAATGATTTGAATTTGTCTATACTAATAATATAATATACTAATAATATACAATTCCATCTAAAATAGAACTGAAATTGTATCGTATGTCACTTTGTAGAATAGGAAAACCATTAAAACTGTAGTTTCGTTCGGTTTCCATCCGTTTTCGATTCATTTTAAACAAAGTTTATTTAGTAGAATTCGCCCCCTGCACGATTAACCATTATTTTTGCTTTAATAATTTTACAAATTTATTTTAATATTTATTTGTAATCAGCCCTGAAATAAGCCCAACTGGGAACCTATTCCAAGTTTCTATTCTTATCAAAAAATAAATAATGAGATAGTTACCTTAGAAACGAATCGGACAAATCTTTAAATATTCTTTTGAACGTTCCCGTCATGTACAAAATTGTGTAGTTAATTTTTTTCGTCAAAACTAAAACTACTCTTCTCAATTTAATAGCTTTTAAAAATTTCATGGTAATACAGTCCATTCATACTGTTATCAAGATGTCTCACGAGTTACGAACATAAATCAATGAGAGAAATAAAAGTCCATGACAGGTTCGTTTCATTTAACACGCAATATAGCTATACCTGGTAACGATTTTGACCGATAGTGGAACTAATTGTTATAATTGTACGTTCAACACTTATTAAAAAAGTATTCAATGCCAAAAACTCAAAGGATTTTTAATATGGTGCCTATTGTTTACAAGTCTGTCATTTTCTTTTATTTTTTAATAATACTTTAGTACAGATTCGTAAAGGAGTGAGAAAAGAGCTTAAATCTATAGCTTAAATTATTAAAAGGATGAAACGATGAAGGATTAATAACCATGGAATTAAGTATTGTTTTCTTATTATAATATAAATAACTTGATTTCAAAATGCGGGAATAATGAAGTTTCTGTATAATAATGAAATTCTATGGAAAAAACTAGGAGAATGGATCGAAATGATTTTTCATAATATAAAAATCACTGTACGATTTTGTTGTGAATACTTTTTATGAAATGGTTTTGTTTTATCGTCGATTTCAATTATGTGGAGACCGCAGTACGCAAGATTGAGTATTAGTACAGCTTCTCGTTTGATTGATGCTATGTGTCATTGGTAAAGCAAGAATCTATCAATATGATCTTAGGTATAGTCACGACCGGCGCGTCCATACAGGCAAACTAGACGCTCGTATTTTGCCATATTACAGTAAACAGACAGCCTTTGAAAATAAGTCTATGTCAGCGGTATTCAAAAGTACAAAAATTTGAGACCAGCGGTACCAATGTAGTTTCTTTTGTCATTGGCAAAATTACACTCTTTAATCGGTGTTTAAACATTAGTGTTTTATTTTTTGTGATTTTTTTATGGGCGTCGTTCCAGTGTTTTGCTCAGGGCGCCCAGTTTCATTGAGCCGGTGCTGGGTACAGTGAATTTAAAAACTGTTACTTTGTAATATAAATATAAAAACTTTTTAATATATTTGTTCAATGTTGCATTCTTTTTTATTTCATCTAGCTCACCTAAGACTGGCATTTTTTAAGAACTTTTTAAACGATTATAAATTTTTTTAAAGTTTAAAATCTTATTTCCCTTAACAGAGCTAGATGTGGCTGTGCATGTTTAAAAAAGTTTTTCAAACGTGCTTGATACGAATTCGATTTGCACTCGATAATTTTCGTGATGTTTTCCACTTACGGAGTGTAAACTTATTTTAATTAAGTATACCACAAAGTAAACTAATTACTACATTATACGTGATAACAGAGTAGCGGAAAATGAACCCAAATTTAAGTTAATAATTGAAACAGCTTTAAACGGTTTTTGTGCGTTTGTATTTGCATTCATGACATTTCGGTCCAGGACCAAGTTCTGTGTTCACTTAAGACAAAGGTCTTAAGTTTTTAATTTTCATTGTCATTTTTAAAAAAGAGTATATTCTTCTTTCCTAACTACCTTCAAAAGAATATGTAATACTGGCCACATTCACAATATAAAAAAAATGGAAGTGTTTATATTTAATAATTTTTTAAATAAGTTATTATAATATAAATATTAAACAACATCACATACATCGCTCAGATTCAAGATTCCAAGACGAGTCCACGTAGTATGGAGTTTGTGAGTATCACAACACCCAGACCCGAACAATTATGATTTTCTATGATATGATTTTCTACATTTAACCGACCAGGTATCGAACCCAGGACCTCAGAGATGGCGACACCTTGAAACCGGCGTGCAAACAACTCGTCTACGGGGGTCGTTAACATACATTTGACTTATTTAATTTATTTATTTACCCCTGTCTACAGTAAACTACCACCACTTCCAAATTTGGCAGTTTTGTCTGAGAAGGATTGGCGAAACAATTTCCGACAAGATAAGTGCTGCCTTTGATTCTGGAGGCACGGGAGTACCTCCGCCAAGTCGAACAAAAATGTAAAAAAGGCACGGTCGTACCATCTTTTTCTCGAAGCCATTTTTAACCCCCTGTAATTCTTTATGGAGTAAACTAGAAGGCCAAATTTTCAGTGACCAAGAGGGTATCGCATAATGAGGCACATTTCCTTTGAACGAGTACTTTAAAAATGATTGCAATTAATAATACCGTAATTTTGTCATTTACTGACTTATAGGTCATCAAAATTCTAGGTTACTTCTAGCAGACCCACCGGTTCTAAATTTTGATCATTGCTATTATTTTGCATACAAAGTAAGAAAAAAAGCTAACATCAAGAGATTCTTCAATATTTACATGCGTTCAAGCATATGTGGCACTTTCGAGAACGACGTACTTAAACTGTTTATATCTCATCAATGTCTACTTTGGTTGTATTCTGAATATAATAAACTTATTGTTAGATGCATACCCAGCAGATTTTTCATATTATTGAAAACCAATACAATAGGGCCTTTTAAAAAGTCCACAGAGAAAGAGAGTGCTCTTTGATGCCCGTAAGCGATGCTAAAGATATAATACCCAAAAAGAAAAAAAGAAGAACTTACCTACAAAAACAATTGAGATCCTATCAAAAACATAACATTTACAAAAATGCACAAGTCTCACAATGCAATTCTTCTGCAGTTAATTAAGTCGATTAATTCGGTACCTTTCTTTCTGAGAGAGCAACTTTTCAACCTTGTCATAGATTCATGAATACTTGGCGAGTGCATAGGTATGGTAAAAGAATGTTACATAAAAAAATCTATCTAAAGTTGTTGGCTCTGTGCTTTATTGGTTTAAAAGTACTTACATAAGTGATTATTGGCTGTATGCGTTTTATAAGTGTTCCTAAATCTATGAAAAGGTTGGATAGCTCTCACAGAAAGATAGATACTGAACTATTCGACTTGGCTAACGTTTATTTCATAACTATAATGTTTTTGATGGAATTAATATTAACAGAATGAACTAACTGTATCTTTTGATTTTGCAATGTGTGATATGGATTGAGATTTTATTTGACTAATTACTGTTTCCCAAACCGGTGGTACATTGCAATCTTCATTTCAGTTAAAATTTGGATGTTTTAAATTTCAATAGACTCGCGTATCATTCTAGAAATGAAAAATTGTTTCAATAGTGCGAGTGAAAATATAAGAAATCAGTACCTAGTTAATTTAAAGTTTGGAAAATGGAACAGTGAACAGCATGTCAGGTTATATGAAAATGTAAGTCAAACTCAACTTGATTTTAAAATCATAATACTTTGAGTTTGAGACTAGAAGCGAAAATAAACTATAGAAATTTGACATATTGCACGTGACGTGCAGCCGTGTGTACAACAGAATTGGCACTTATGTCTGTGGACATACGTAAGCCGGGTTAAGTTCATAATCAACTATGGAAATGTCTACTGTGTTTACTTCATGTATGCTGTAATGCCCTTCAAAGATGAGGGTCAAACAGGTCGTCTTCGGGGAGAATGCTAACGGAAATTATATATCACTTGATACAACATGATCTGTTATGTTATTGTGATACATTTACTGCGGCAGCAATATTATTTTCGATATAGTAAATATTGTACGACCGCCACTGTTATGTAATCTGACAGTGCCATAGTACCCTCCGACATTCGGCGCCTGTTGAGCACCGCAACAAGTGCTGCATCGATCACGCACGTCCCCCGCCGCCGCCCCGCCGCCCCCCGCCTGCCCTACCCCGCGGGCCTCCAAACTGATTTGCCGGGTGATCTTCTACAAAATTTACTTAATATCGATTACGGTTCAACTGTCATTGGGAATGACAGCTCCGAGTGCAGGTAATGCCGTTACTGGAGTACTCAACCGTTTACTTAGTAAAAAAAACAAAGTTTTTCACTCTAAAGGTTCGCTTGACTGTAAAGGCTCGTTAAGCTCTAAAGATACAAAACAAATTTTGAGACTGGACCATGACCCATCACACGGGCCCGGTGCCGATTGGTGGATGTTAGCGACGGTAGATGGAACCAGAACCAGCAATTGCCTAAAGCAACTAGGAGCTCGAGATAGCAAATATTTGGTCACCCATCGTATTGCCAACCCTTGCGAAAGTTGCTTATCGTACACAATTGTTTGGTATGATTTTTTCGGAAACCTTCAGTAATTATTATAGTTAAAATGTGTCGAACATTTAATAAATTTTCTCGTAGTAGCAAAGATACTGCAATCGACATCTTTGATCATAAATTTTCCAGATATAAAAAGATTATAATTGACTTACTTAAAGACCAGGTATTATCTTCACCTACTACATAATCGTATCCTTTTTTTATAAGTCTTAGGTCAGCGTAATTTTTTTCCCAAACTACTGGACCGATTGAATTGAAATAATATACTTTTGTAAATTTGTGAACCAAAGATGATCGTAAAACGTAAATGAAATAAATATAAAAGAGCCTTGTCTATCACTACATAGTATAAAACAAAGTCGCTTTCTCTGAACCTATATCCCTATGTATGCTTAAATCTTTAAAAATACCCAACGGATTTTCATGCGGTTTTTTTTCTTAGATAGGATGATGCAAAAGGAAGGTTTCATGTATAATACAAGACCACGCGGGCGAAGGCCGCTGGCGGAAAGCCAGTTATAAGTTATAAAACATGGCTCTTTGGAATTCTCTCTTATAATACATGGCCGGTGAATTGGAACATTATAAAACAACATAATTCAACAATGGCTGACCAAACGCGCTAATCACTGCGATATGATGTAAATATATTATTTAGTTGCTTTAAGGGATAACAATCAAACAAATTCACGGCGAATGTTAATTGCACCTTCGCTTCTTGCCGGTTCTTCTCGGTACAAGGTCTCCCGCCGTAGATTTACGAACCGATGGCGTAGCTCTCGACTTTCACAAGTGCTTGTAACAGCCTAGACTGAATAAATAATTATTGATTTGATTTTGATTTGATTTGCTACTTTGAAACGGCTTGCACTTGTTTAATACATTTCAGATGAGTTCAGTTCCCTTTCGAGGGAGGGAGGGAGGGAGTTCCCATTTATATAATAACTAGCTTTCCGCTACATGCTTCGCCCGCGTGGTTTACACGATAACTTGACAGTATATTTATCCGTAGGAAAACGTTTAGTAGGATAAAGAATGGCCTATATGTTAAAAGCCTTGATACAAATATGAACAAACTCGCTACACGGCTTTTATTGAAATAGGATAATAAGTATGTGTTTAAAATTGGAAACTTTATTCCTTAAGGAGTAATAATTATTCTGGTACAAATATTGTTGATAGATAGAATCGTAGATATGACAAATTCACAGTTAACTAATTTCCGAAGTTTTTGATTAATAATAAGTAAATTTTAATTTTAATTTAAGCTTAATCCATAAGTTCAAAACAGTGGCGTTGCGCATTTTAAGAAAATGATTTTCTACAATTTTGGGTTTAATTAAAAAGTAAAACATAATTCACAAAAAGCGAAGCCACTTTAAACTATAAATACTGTAGAATAGCCAATAGTTATTTTACAGTATTATAAATAAGTTATATATTTTTGATTCCGAGAACAAGACCAAGACCCTCAGACTTATAATTATATGCGTACTTGTATCCGTCAAAAACCGTTCAATAGGTTTTCCGGGAAAATAACAAACATTTTCAAATAGAAAATCTCAGAAACCTTCGCATTTATAATATTAGTAGAATACTTACTTTTATTATATAAGGGTTTGTGGATTTCATACCATAGAAGAGGAAAAGGCAACCCTTAGAGGATCACATTGTCTGTCTGTTCACATTTTTTCCGTATGCCATATATGTAGTTCAGTGATACGAACACCGACGACAAACGTAGGTATAACATATATAAATTAATTTCAAATTCACATAGCGACCTTTTTTGTGGGTAGACTAGATAATAAAAAGGTATTGCGATTTATACTTATCATATTATAACGAAAAGGCTTATTGTAAATATTTTATTTACAACTACCTATACAAATAAAAGACCTATTGTCTTTACCTATATAAATAAAAGACCTCTTGTTTCACATAAACTCTTGAACAAACTCTTACTGTAATATAATTTACATTAGCATCTAGTAAATTGACATGTCAGCCTCTAAAAATCTTTATAATAACAGTATTTTAGGCAATAATAGAATTAAGGGTTCATTTTCCTTAAAAGCTCTCAATTAAGTTGGTCCCTTTTAATAGGGCATCCGTAACGAAACGAGATAACGTCGCGATTGATAAAACTTTGTGGCCATCTCGCACACTTAATATCGACCTTATGACATCTCGACGTAAAGATCATTATTTTTAATAACAAATTTGCTTTGTGCCGTTCTATATTTTATACGATTATAAGTACACGCTCCTGCGTTTCCCGTTCTTGACCTAGAAACCGACATCCAGGTGGGTTTTTAATGTACATCTTTATCTGTCGTCCATTAGGTATAACCAACTATATCATCTGCATTATTACACATTTTTATTGCAACCCTCTGTTTTACGATCGAAATAGCTTTTAAATGAATCTGCATAAAGCTAGCAAAGGTAAGTGAAATATTTCGTTAGTTTAAACTATTAAATTTTTGGTTTTGCATAAAAGAGATAAAATAATAAATGAATATATAATATTTACACAACAGCAGGGACGGATTCAGACCTCTAAAAAGGTTGTGGTCACCCGAAAACAGGCCAACTGCGACTCGTAGTATGAATTCGAGCTGGCAACATGTTTACCACCATATTATGACGTCGTGATCGAGATTTTGTACAATAGTTCCATGTGGGCAATCAACCTCAATAGACTATGAGAATGTGACGTCACAACTCTATTAGAGTTGTGGGCATGCCCATCGTGCTTAACAATGGATACGCCCTTGCACTTTTTGGACCTAATTTCAATAAATTAAGGCTATGTATTGCTGGCGACTAGACCGGTTAATCCTTGGTCTTCTTCTGTTAATAAGACAGTTTAGCCGATTGGAAGACAGTAAAAGAACATTTTTTTCTGGTGGTATTTAATACACTGTTACCGATAATCACACTTTTATGCTTATTATAAGTATTTATAATATTGCTTGAATTAATTATGAAAAAACAGATATTTTATACTCATTGTCATGTGACCGCAAATAGCAGGTCACACCCCTCTTCTTATAATCAGAATATAAAGAATTGAATCTTATGCATACATACAACGATATAATTTTTAGAAAGGCTTGACATCATAGCAACGCCATGACATAAAATGGCGTTTAAGCCGGAAATTTTAAAGATTAAATTTTTTTTTAGATTTCATCTTATTATATTAATGATATTTTTTAGATATATTTATATAAAATGTCTATATCTATCAAATTATATATATTTTTATTTATTTAGGAAACAAACAGTCATTTACATTCAAAACTTATTTAACTAATAGACCTGACAATTCCATTACTAAAATATATATAAAAACTGTTTTCTACACTACTATTGAGGCCGTTATTGCGGGGGTATCAATATGAATCTGAAGGAAAAAAATGTTATTGTTTTGTTTCATGAACAAGTGACATCAGTGACTTTCCAACAAGCTTTTCCTTCTTATCAATAGATGGAATCCCTACCAAATAAATTGATTTGTTTATTTGATAATATAATTATCGCCATTTTTTCAATGTTCAAACCATCACCAAAAACTATTTTCCATACAGTAGGTAAAGAGTTACTTTTTGCCCCATTATAAAATTCATAAATAAAGATTAGAAATAGTGTAAATATTGCAATATATTAAAGCTGCAAGTTTGCCGTTAATATGTAGTAGCTGAAATTACCTCCTTAATCGATACTTTTTCATTTTTTTTTATTTGTTGATTTTCTTTTTAAAGCACTACGGTTTATTAATCGACGTTAACGCACATCCCTTTTTAATCACCTACGGCTCTAATTAACAAAAAAGGAGACATGAACTAAGCTCATCGTAAACTTACTATATTTATTTTAAGAAGTTATATGCAACACATGTTCATATCGTAGCAACGTAGCACCTACGTATCTGACTACATATATCCTACGTACTGAGCAGACCGTAGTTGTAGTTTTAGATAAATCTGCTTCCATTTCGTAAATAATTGTAACCAGGGAGAATAGAATACAGACAAATACACACACATACACACTGTATTTTTGTAAATGATTGTTTGCCAACATGGCTGTTTGATTCCGAAATAAATTAAATAAAAAAGTTCATTAACTTAACAAATTAGTCGGTCCTAGTTTTACTAATTAAAACTTATTAAAAAGGTTTTTATCGTTTTAGATAAAAATACTTTACCTCACTAAATAAAGAAAACATGTTTAACGAGAATATTTCTTTGTTCGCAATGACCGCAAAATGAGCAAATATATTAACGAATCTAAAATATAAAAAAATCACTGACGCAGTCGTCTCGAGACTACTACTGCCACCTGGTGACATTTTCAGGAAATAAAAATCAGCTCCAAGATTTTTCAACGTGTTTCCACTGTACGTTTCAGAACTACAGGGCGGCTTTCCCTAGTTCGCCTAAATATTTACGTGATCACACGATAGATGGTGCTGTTGCAAATTATATACAAATAAAAAAAAAGTATTTATGTGGTGCTGGCAAATAAACTTTATTATATTTTGTATATTGTGCATACATTAGTAACATCTTGTTTATGTTGCTTGTAAATATTTAATAATTTGTTAACACCGCGACGCAACAATGATTTACTGTATTTTAAATTATAAACACAGTAAAATCATCGTTGGGTCGGTAGCTGTTTTCTAGCGACTTTGTCAGCGAAAAGAATAGCCTATGTCACCCGCGTATGATGTAGCCTCACACAAGTGAAAGAGTTTTTAATGTCGATCAGTTGTTTCTGATCAAATAATCATATTATTCCTGTTTTTAATATATACGAACTTATATGGAAGTAATTATCTTACCTATAAGATTATTTTAAATTAATATTTATTCGGCTTTTCTATGTTACTCAAGTCCACCTTAAGTCCGTTGTATCTAAAGCCAACCTAAGTTTATAATTATCCAAAAGGTTATTCCATTAATAGTAACATATCATAAGACTGAAATCAATAGAAGCTGGGTTTTTCTTTGTTGAATAACCTAAAGTTATTCAGAAATAATATCTAAATAATTATTTTTTATGTTAGTAAAATTCAAATTGTGTCCAACAGGATGTTGGATACATATGCAAGTGCTGACGTTGGTAGGTAATTTATAATAATCCAAAATGTTACTTCTATTATTGAGGCAAAATTTTGTAAGCACTAAGAGGGCGATTAAAATAAGGATATTATTCTCTTTACTACGTTCTTTGAATATATGAAAAACATATGAAATAGGGTGGAGATTGAAAGTGAAGAAACTGTTTCTGAAAATAAACAGGAAAAGACCAATTGAAGATTAAATAGACTAAGTAGACATATATTCCGATATTACGATAATTTCGAGTATTGAAAAAGAAATGTAATAATTATGGCATTTGTTCCCCAGAGATCCGAAGAAGGATAGCCAAGATGAAAGAACTTTAAATGTTTCAAATACTCCATAATATGAGGGTTTCAGCTCCTTATCATGGAATCTCTGCCATGTATGTGATGTTCTATAATATTTATTTAATATATGCGTTACAGAAATCTTTAACATCCCGCATGCGGTCCCTGACGAACAATGAATTTGCGCTATTAGACTCTGGTATATTGAGTAAAACGTGCGAGCAAGCTCAGGGCCGCTAAATTATTATTAACGATTCGGGAAGTAAGGCGAAATGAAAACGAAATAGATTTCGGGACTTAGGTTTTTATAAGAAGGTTTTATAGCGATTATTAGTTTATATTATTCCGGAATCCTAATCTTCTGCAATATAAAAAATGGAAACTGAGTGTGTTAATGAAACTAAATCGAAATAATATCAGTATACTAAAGAAACTACTGCGTTAAATAACTCTACTGCAAATATACTTATATTATATTTGATTAATTTCGCATTCACAATGCGATATTGATTATAAAGGAAAATTTGATTAAAAAAAAATCGTTGTTGTAGTTTATTTTTTATTTATATTAAAACGATATCTATAAGTAAATAGATTTTGAAAAAATCACTTTCGAGAGATTGAAATAGAGAATAAAAATGAGAATGATAAAATATTCAAGGTCGAAGAATTATCTACACGAGAATTACTAGTATCATCCGTCAAATAATCCAATCGGTTTTATATTTAATTTTTATTTTATTTTGTCAATGTCTATATCAAATTACTTAATTATATGTACCGACCTATGTTCTACAGACTTTGAAAGTTGTATTTATTATTGTTATAATATGTACTATTTATGTAAATGTTATTACTTATGATAAAGAGCTGGTAAATTACTTTCGCTTGTTCTTCTTTTCAGCTAAAAGACGCCCTGAAGAAGTGGTAGGCAAAAAGAAATTTTTTTGGATTATTCAAAAGTGCTTGAAATAAGCTCACTAGAATAAAGACATTTTCATTTCATATCTTAAATAATCATGACATTTGCAGAAGAAATCCAAGGATTCAGCATCTCCGAATTTCCCTTGGGTAAAACTCTGTTTATTAAAAACATCATACATAGTATATGAACATTGAACCCGTAGTAGACCTTTGTTCATTTCATCACACACGAACGAAAATAGATTGAGAAGAATGTTTTAGCGTTAAAAAAAATCCCAATTCTTCGGTTAATTAATTTTGATGTGGTGGCACTGTATAAGTGCATCTTGTTACGTAGTTTACGATTTATTGGTGATATACGGCAGTTTTATTTATACTAATATTATATAGAGGTAAAGTTTAACTTTGAATGAATGAATAATTTTTTATAGTACACTTTAATTATAGAACACGACAATAGGGATGATGACTAATTTTTGTTTGTCTGTCCGTCAGGTAGAGTGTTAAAAAATATTAAACACGTATTTTTTTATTTTTTCGTAATCATAAAATTACGGCGTTACATGGAGTTGAAATTTCGCATGACGTCACGTTAGGGTACGTTTTCTACTCAACTGTGACGTAGCGAGCCCCCACTCCTCAACTTTAATGCCTGTTACCTAAGCTATTTCTTGTTAAATTGAAGTAAAAAAAAAAAAATACGTATCTAATATTTTTCTATTATCTGACTGACGGACTAAATAGAATTGCATTATTTTTTTTTCCCTATTGATACAGTTTAGTATACTTTGTTTGTTTGGTGGGGGTAATTTTCGAAAATACTGATCCGATCGTTAAAATTTTTTCACCTACGAGAAACTACACCGAGCGGATACAATTTACGCGGATAAAGTTGTTGGAAAACAGATGGTAAATTATTAACTCATCATTCTGCACGCGTAGCTCGGTGGCGTAGTGGATAAGAGATCTAGTGGCGCCGTGACCCGCAATCGTTGTTGTAAAGCAACTTTCGCTATGGTTGGTCACAGGATGGGTGACCCAAAAAATAATTATCTCGAGCTACTCCGTACTTCGGAAGGCACGTTAAGCCGTTGGTCCCGGCTGCATTTGCAGTCGTTAGTACCCTCCAATCCGCATTGGGCCAGCGTGGAGGGTCATGGCCTATCCTCTTTAGCCATCCATAAGGAAGGCCTGAGCCCCTGCAGTGGGGACGTAAGAAGGGCTGATTATGATGATGATGATAATTCTGTACGAGTAGCATGACGAATTCGAGTTTTGTCTACACTCAAATGACACTTTTCTCGGGTGCGCCAGTACTATATTCTCACTCTCGATCCGAAAAACTCACAAATTAATACACTGTAGACAAAGCGTTTCAATGTCATGTTTCGGGTGCTGGTCCTATAGCTTTTGCTTTATTATGACATTCATTGATTCCTTCCAGAAATATTATTTATTATCATTTCACTTTCAAAACAAAAACAACCTGTAGTGCTATTCTGTTATATAAATAGCCGCAAACTCGTTGTCAAACGCAGCGCTGTTACGTCATAGAGGTTCAATCAAATTAAATATTTTTCAAAAGGTAATAAAGACTAAATGCAAAATGCAAAAAAGCCACTTTGTCCACTTTTACTCTGAGATTAAAGCGAATTTTTAAGCATTTTTCATAGTATAGTATTGTGAATGCGAAATTGATCAAATATAATAAGTAAAAGAAGACTTTTATTGTAATAACATAATAAGTTGGGAAAAAAGTTTCTTTACATTTTATATGAAAATAGAGTTTATTAACATTTAATTGAAGTATGAAGGTAACATTTTGTTCGACAACTTTTTGCCATCTTGTTGCTAAAGAAATTTTGGCGCTGTAGACCATAAAACCGCGGCAATTGTTTTGGCAGTCCTTGTCTATGTTGACCTGACATTACCTGAAGAATTTTGAAATGACCAAAACAGGTGGTAATCAGGCGGTGCAAGGCAAAAGATTATCATGGTGAAAAACCCTTCTAAATTTATTAATTCTAACCGTTTTCTCTCAACTTCTTGCTTTGATCTTATCAGTTGTTTGCCATGAGTTCAGAAACTATGGTCATACCTGGCGGTAACAGGTCGTAATGAATAATGCCCTTCCAATCCCACCATATACACAGCATCTCTTTGTTGTGAGTTAACCCGGGTTTTGTCACAGTCTGTGTAGCCTGACCGACCTTTAACCACGACCTTTTTCGCACGTTCTTGTCGTACGTGATCCACTTTATATCGCCACTTATCAGCTTCTTCAAAAATAGTTAGGTTATTGCCGTAATAAAGAATCTCAAACAAATAAGTACTACGGTTCATTCAGTTCCTTTCAATGAGCTCGTGAGATACCTAAATATCAAACTTTTTTGTGTGCCCAGCTTTTTTCAAATGCGCTCAAACTGTTTTGTAGTCAATTTCTAGTTCTTCTGCCATGTCGTAACTACTGATACACCGATCTTGCTAGACTTATTTAAAAATATGCGTTCATTGTATCTTTAACAGGGCGACTGGAACGAAGTGCATATTAGACATCAAAATTACCGGACAGAAAACGCCTATACCAAATTTGTGCCAGTCTCACAGAACCTGCACTAGGTCCACAAAAATTACCAATTAAACTGCATTTGTACCTTCTAGATAGATGAAACGAAAACATACCAAAAATACTTAAACATTTTTTAGAACACAATTTGTGTTATTTGAACGCGAGAAGGACGTTACAAATGGGACTATAAATACCGAAGATATGCGGTAACATACAATGCGGTAACATACATAAAAAAATACGGTTGAATTGAGAACCTCCACCTTTTTTTGAAGTTGATTAAAAATTAAATTACTTCCCGAACAACATATTATTTTAGCATTTCGGTGCTTCTTGTTTGATGCATGTGCCCCAGTAGTAGGGATATTAATGGGTTGATGATTATGTATTATAAATATATAAGTATTATGTCTTACATATGAAATTGGCGTTTTGTCAGCAATTGCAAACCATGCTGGAAACAATTGCTGTTAAACAATCGAGGCTGGTCTATCGCTCTACGCCACTGCTACTTCACGACAACGCTAGACCACACACGCACAACAGACGGCTAACAAATTAGGAGAGCTTCAATTGGAATGTCTTAGACATCCACCGTACTCCCCGGACCTTGCTCCAACAGAATACCATTTTTTTCGAAATTTGGATAACTTGCAAGGGAGAAAATTCAACTCCGATGGGGCAGTGCAAATCGCCTTCAAAGATTTTATTGATTCCCGTCCGAATGGTTTTTTTAATAAGGGGATCAATGAACTACCTATGAGATGGCAAAAGTGCATAGATAACAATGGTTTATACTTTGATTAAATAAATATATTATATTAAAAAATATTCGACTTTTTGTTCCTCCCATACCAAACACCAATTTCATATGTAAGTACCCAATATTAACGACAATTTAAGTTTCAGTAATTATCGACGTCCATCAGTTATGAAACGTTATAATATTGTTTATATTTTATCAAAGTGTATAATCTTTCAAGAGACGATGATCATGTTTGATATTACTTCTTCTTTGTTCTTGTTTTTAATTAGAAAAATACCTTGCAAAGTCTACTAAAAAGTTTAACAACCGCACAGGATTCTAATTCATTAAAAGTTTCGCTTGACGAATTTCTTATCAAAACAACATCGAAAAATATTTTATTAACTGATAATATTATTTTTAGAGTGAATCTATTTTTTCTTTGAAATATTTATCATGTCCAAATTGGAAAACACAATTAGAAATGTATTTCACAACAATTATATATAATAAAAGCTTTATAACTTCCAAACGACTGCACCAAATTTAATGATTCTTTTTTTTATGTATAGTTATACATTGTCAGGAAAATGTTAGTATATAAAAATTATATGATTTATAAAAAACGGGTATATGAAGTGGAGGTGGTATGAAGTTCGCCGGGTCTAGTCTAGCTAGTCTTAACTAAACTATACGAAAATTAATTGTAATAACACTTCCAAAACATTAAAGTTTTCTAACCTATCAGAACCGAAAGACGTGAACGAAACGAACGTGTTTCACACCATGCAAATGAATAGAGAAGTCTTTGCAGGTAACAATTCTGATGATTCTGCTCGTATGTGCGAGCGACGGTTTATATCTTTTGATATACAAGAATTTACGCATTGATCAGAAATATTGTGATCGATTCTGACAGATGTCGTTTACCAATAGGCGGAATGGATCAAAGGAATGGACTAAAGTTTATAAAAAACTCTTTGGATATGTCAGAAAAAATCGTCCAAGGAATTCCACGATCAAGTTGATGATGAATGAAACCTTTGTGCCAGGTAGGATTAAAAATACACCAATATATCTAAATATACAAAAATATATCTAAATATCAGATATATGAGGTAGTTTTACGTATATACTCTTTGCTTGACACAGTAATATAGTATTTTTAATTCTACCTGGCACATACTACTACTCTCATTTTTTTCATATCAACATCAGATGCTCATTTTTTATGTATTTTGACGACGTTCTACGACTATTTTGAAGAATGATGGACTTTCTAAATTGCGTTGGCAAATAATTTTTCTGTGGTAAAAGAACCTTGTACCTAAGCAGTTGCTGATGATATTATTTTTTCAAGTATGTACTTATTTAAAAATACCTTTGCGTTTGGCTGTAGCGCTTATTTAATTTGAGGTCAAAGTAATAAGTAACTTCAAAGCAGCGTATCCTAGTGTCCATCAAAATAAGGAAAACATTTATTTAATTAATAAAAATTTGAAGAATGCCAGTAATCATAACAAATTGAACAGTGAAGGTTCTTTCCAAACTCGAAAATATGAATGTTTTTTATATATGTATTGTTTTATCGTGTTTTTGCGATTTTTAGTCTTTTTATTAAACTTTTTTTAATAAAAAGATTTATTAATTAAACTTTATAGTTAATCTTAAATAGAACCTATAAAGTTTAATTTTATCAGACCTTAAAATCTAAAAAGAGGTTATTATATATTTAACGGTTGTATATTTTTATTGTATGTTTACCGATTTCTTCGTGAATCGAAGATCGATTTTCAAAATGTATATCATTGGAAACCTTATGGTTTGTTTGTCTGTTTTTATAATAAAAATATCTGTTTTCCAGCGACTTCACCCGCGAAAATTTATAGACTACCTTCCCATAGGTGAAAGTAAACCAAACAAATAACCGAATCAATCCACTTTATGATATTGGAAGCGTTCTTTACATTGTCGAACAAATCAAAAGATCGCGCATATTGATTTCCATTGTTTTTGTTGTTGTTAAACGAATGGCCAATGAACATAAAACGTATATTCAATAACAAATATATTCAAACTCATCCTTAAACCTACAAGGACTATTCGAAACCAATTCGTTACTATGGGCTTCGATTGGTTCTCAAAAGTATAGCATGTACGCTCGACGTTTGTGGCCGTTCATTTATTCAATTTGTACTCAACATTTAATGTCCCCACTGTTGGGGCTCAGATCTTTCCAATGGATGGAAACGAAACAAACAACAACCCATTGCGGATTGGTGGATGATAACGACTGCAGTTCCAATCCTACGTGATAACGTGCCTTTCTAAGCACGGAGAAGCTCGAGATAATATTTTTTTGTTCAACCATATTATGACCGATAATTGCGAAAGTAGGTTAATAACATATCGCAGATCGAGCGCGCTAAACACTGCGCCATCGAGCTCGTCAACATTAAGTTTGCATATTTTTTTATATATCACATAAAATATAAATTTAAAATTACTTGGAAATAAATAACTTAAGAATGAATACAAAATTTCCGCCCAAGTTCAATAGAATTTTCATGAATATGTAATCGAATCAGCTGAACGGAATTTCAAAATACAGACAAACAATCTCAACATTTATCAATAGAAATCTTATGTAGCATTAACGTCAAATTATTCTGTTGGAATTTTACACCTAGGGAGCCAATTCTACTAAATAAATTTTATTTAAATCGAACCGAAAACGGATCGAAACCGAACGAAACTACAGTTTTTAATTGTTTATAATATTATATATGTAAAAATGGAAAACCATTAAAAACAAAATTTATTTAGTAGAATTGGCCCCCTGCTCTCGGAGATAACAAAATGAAACTTTCAGAGTTATATGATGTAATAAAATAAAATGTAACCAAGTATTTTTGAACAACGTTATTTTATGTAATAACTCACTATGATATGAAGAAAACATATCAAGGGCTTTATTTTTACATCAACTGTATCTATCTTTTAACTTTAATTAAAGTCATTTATAAATGGAGCCGAAATCTCTGGAAAGCATCAATATGATTAATTTACGAGTACTTTTTATTTGTCGTTGTCGCTGAGCAACGAGTTTGACTTCTTTATAAGATGAGGGATGGAATGAAGGACGTTTTTTTAATGAAAAGCGTGGGTCGTGAAACACGTATTCATAATATGAGTTACAACTGTGATAGGTTTATCTCTAGGGAGTAGATATTTGTGAAAAGGTCAAAAAGAAACTGTGTATTAAATGCAGAGTTATATTAATAAAGTCAATTAAAGGAATTTATTTGAATCTGTACGATGCCCACTTAGTTGACCACACCACCATATAGTATATGTTTGTAGCTTATTGTAGATGCTTTAGTTTATTGAAATAAAGACACAAGAAAAGAGTTTCGTTGTTAAAAGTAAAGGGTTATTACGTTAGTTACGGTCAGTTGCACAAACGTCCATTAGGGTTTAATGACGGCTTTAAGCTCTAATGAATGAAAATGTTGTATGGGTAATGTCGCTTTAAACTAATGAAATTTTAATGGTCGTTTATGCAACTGGCTGTTACACTATTAAAGTTAAAGGTAGCCCGGTGGCGTGGTGGATAAACGTCGCTGCCCACGACCGTTAAGCAACTTTCGCAAATGTCGATCACGGGATGGGTGACCAAAAAATTATTATCTCGAGCTACTCCGAGCTTCGGAAGAGTCTTTCTATCAGTATGTCTATTTGTGTATCACAAGACTGTATCTTTTGAACCGCAACAGGTGAGAAAGTGCCGTAAAGGCTCCCTTTACGACAAATAATAAAAATATAATATGTTAATATTGTGATATGGCTTACATCCTTCGTGTGTGACTTCTTATTAAGAGTTAGGTGATGTTTTTTGTATTAGAGGAATATTTTTGAATGTATATTAATTCATCGAGAAAAAATTATAATACATTCATTTAATAATAACCGTGTTCTTGCCGGAAAATTTTTTTTTCGAACTCATATACAGATAAAAAAAAATTAAATAACGAAAAGCGAATAATAAGAAATATTTTTTTATAAAGATTAGTAACAAAAAGGTTGGAAGCGGAAACCTAGGACAAAATAAACGGTGTAGTACGACGCTTTATTAAACGGTTATTAAAATACTCTTACTCCTATTAAAAATAAATTTACTCACATTTTGCCCAACATCCATCGGCGCTAGAAGCGGCGCGTTCCGCTTCCTCGGCTTCCTCCACAGCAGCAGAAGCGCTGCAATAAGCAGCACCGACCCAGCGCCCGCCATAGCTCCCCACGCCGCGCTCCAAGCGTTACTGTGATCATCGCTAGATAACCTCGCCTGTGGACGGATGTATCCAGCATCCGCCATCTGAACTCCAGGACGTACTATCCCTGCATCATTCCCGGGCCTATTATTTTCGTTTTCATTATCTTCGTTATCGTACTCCCAATACCTCCCGCTGGGCGCACTCGGGCCGGCCCGCTGCTTATCTGGAGATAACAAAATTACCAACGTAGTACAATATAACATCGATCGGGTTCGATATAGAATGTTCGATATTGACAGAAACATTGACTTATACGCACTAGTTAACAAAGAAATTATTACAAGCAATAAATAAAGTCTCATTAACTTATTAAGTGGTACATTTTATAAGTTCATGGCATTTCTATTTCTTTATTTAATGAGATTTTTATTGTTTATTTAATAAAAAACGATTTTTATGTTATGACAACATTACTTTAATTGTTTTAAATGAAGTTTTTTTTTTTAATAACGCTTTTTTATATAAAATAAAGAAACAAAAAGTTTATTGCATATAAGTATCAATGTTCATGACTTTCGACATTTTAATCAAATTTTAACACGAACAGCACCATTTCATTAAGCATATTGCCTAGAAGACCGTGCGTCACCATTAAAAATCACTGACGCAAACTGTGAACTTTCACATTCCATCAAAACTTGTTGGAAACAAAAGAGAAACACTCCCATAAATTCGAGAAGAGAAAAAATATTGTCGATATTATTGCCTACTTTTTATGGGTTCCAAAAGAAGGTTCTTAGTGAAACATATGGCACGAAAAGTGTTGACAAGACTTACCCATGTATGGTATGATTTGTTTGTTGTTCGGTTCGCGCGACACGTGCGCTGGGCGGGCGGGAGCGCGCGACTGGGCGGCGTCGGCGTCTTATCATTATGGCATTTGTTTACCCGACTGGCGCGATCTGTGTCGCGATTAGGGATACCATAAGCTATGAAACTTAGCGGGAAACACGAAAAAAATGTCATGTCGTTATTACACCCTTCAATATTATTTAAAGATAAGAACATTTCTCTGTATCACTACCATTTGCCAATATAGGATGACTTGAAAGCGCTCGAGATGATCAAGAAATGGCTGCAGAGTGAGATTTGCCCATACAGTATCATATTCTCGGTCAAGCTCTCGCATGTTGAATTCTATTATATGCTACGCCTCCTTTTGTATTGATGTTTTTTCTTTCTTTGTTATGTGCACTATATTTATCTAAAAGATTATGTTTTTATTTATATATGTAAAAATGAATCCTTATTTCTTTTGGTCACGCCCTCAGACCAAATAAAAAGTATAGACGGAGTTTTGCCTAATAGAAAAGTGAAGCCGACAAAACTACGCCTCGGCGTATTCGTACACAGTTTCACGCACACATACATAACGAAACTACGCCTTCCTTATCAGTCTAACTAAAGACAGTGTGCGGAACGTTTCATTATAAAAAAAAAAATCAAAAATTTCTTACTAACTGCCGAACTGTGTAGTAAAAGGTTTTAAAAACCAATCCTCAAAAAATAAAAAGCAGGATGGGATCACATTCCACACATAAGTATTGGAGAAAACTTACATTTTCAGTTATTTAAAAATTAAATTTATCTAATTGCTCGGAACACAAAACCTCAGCCAAATATTACCATCGTTAAACGTTATTATTTACCCCGAAATCAGGTAACTTTAATTTTATAACGCGTTATTTCTAACAAAACACAAATTACGTTATGTATTTTTTTCTTGTTGTATGGAAATGATATTTAATAAATTTTGCATTCAAAATGCTACATAGAGGTCCAGATCACAGATATTGAAGTGTTAGAATAAGGAAGTAAAATATAAAAAACGGGTTTATTTTTTACTTCTTTATTTTTACTAAACGGGTTTGCATACAATTTTTCATTTCCAAACCGACATCAAAATGTGAAAGAGAAATGGATTTCATTCGTAATAGTCGAAATGAACCTTCATGGAATCCAACTTCGCGTAAGGTAGTTTGTTCGACTTATTTTAAGAGCGATGATATGTATTATACTATAAAAGGGTTACGTCGAATAAAGCAAAATTCATATCCAAAGGTTTCAAACTTTCTATATATTAAAATTTTAGTTAACAAAGTGGAAGTTTTCAAACTTAACTTAAAAATTAATTAAATAGTTTCTCTAATGTATGGCCTCCAATAATAATTACCTACTCTTAAAGATTTTAGAATATCTATGCTGATATTGACAAACGAATTTACATTATATTATTAAATAGCATAGCGTTAACGTTAACTCTATAACGTCGTAACGTTAAGTTATTGGGGTGTTTTTAATGACTATGGTCACACAGGCACGCACACTACAATTGCTAAAAATCGGCTTCACTTTGTTATTCAGCGAACTCCGTCTTTACTTTTTATTTGGTCTGAGGTCACGCGATCACGTGATCGGCTGGACCGATTTCGCTAATACGTTTTTGTTGTTTGTTATTGTCAGAAGAAGGTTCTTATGAAAAAAATAAGAAAAATATGAAAATTTAAAAATATTTAATCACCATATAAAATTTGTTTCAAATCTAACCTAACCTAAAACTTTGAATAATATAAACTTTGAACATATCATTAACAAAATGCGTGCTGCAAAATTTCATAATTAAGACGAAAATCGTTTGTCAGGTCGTTCATAGCTAGTTCAATATAAAAATTGAAAACGGAATTAGTAAAAGAGATGTCCCAAAATGAGCCCAACAGCACAAAAATCTTAAAATGTCTCGAAAAATTTAATGGTTTCACCAAGAATGGAATCCATGCATAGCACATAACAAAGTCGATTTCTCCTGTTTCCAAGCTGAGAGCTTTTATGCGGTTTTCATCAATATACATAAGAGTGATTCAAGAAGAAAGTTCATTTGTATAATACAGGACCACACAGGCGAAGCCGCCGAAGGAAATATTATATTTAATTTGTGTAGGTCTGCATTCTTTTTGCAATATTTTCTATTTACTCAATGCATAAAAAAGGAGTTCTTACCCTTTCTGGATGACAAAAAATTATTTGTTTCTTGGATTATTAGGCAATGATGGTAATTTTTAAAATAATGAATTATACCTTTCTGTTAGGTTTTTTGGGCAACGTAATGTCAAATTTACGAATGAATGACGATATAGGTGTCCCTAGTCCGTGCGTTATCATGGTCATCATCATACCGTGTTGCGTGTACTACTTTGAGCGGTTGGTGTAAGTGAATGCTGGAATCTTGTTGCCCGCTCGGAGGCCTACGCGATTTTATTGCTAATCATCGTTATTACGTTTCCTTTAGTTCATTACCAAAAGGGCGGAAAAGAAAATTGTGTGGGTGTGTCCATCCCTTTTACTTATATGGACCCGAATGGTTTGATTAAAAATTCTTCTATAAGTAATATTTAGGTGTTTTAATTCATAGAGGTCGGTATCCTATAATATTGGGGTTCGGACCGGAGCCCTACTTCCTCCTTTCGAATCCTTCCTCCCCAACGAGAAGGTAACTCCGGAGTGGGTGTTATAAGGTAGACCAACCACACTTTGACGTCGCGCCACATTCTTTTGGTTGGAGAGATTCGTTTTGAAGCATAAGCCTGCATATTTTATTATATTTGATCAATTATGCATTCATAATGCTATAATAATATTTATCTTAAAGAAAAAATGCTTAAATAATTCAACAGTCCCAGGTTTCATCTCGGGCCCCTGTGGTTGGTGATTTTTAAAATAAATATTTAGATTTTTAAGACATTATTTTTCGTGCAAAGTTTCTGGGATCAAAATAACACTTTGGTCGCAAGTTAGTTCTATAAAAGTTCTAAAATAGTGTAATCGTTATTGAGATGTCGGCTGGGTACATTAGGGTTTAATGTTGATTGATAGCTGATTTTGTATATTGATCGGATGCGAGCGTGAACAGCATCTGTAATTCAAGCCGAACCAACCGTGACACCAAAGAATTTGTTTACGTTCAAAGCCACCATTTAATATTCATGGGTTGTAAGTAAATCATCTCAAGTGCTGAAGGCACTCTTTTTTGAGTAGGCAATTCCGTTTTCTAGGTATCACTTGAGATTTGATTTCTCGAACCGTTTTATTTATAAGCTGGTAAGTATTCTAACTTTTTGTCAGCGGCCTCATCCGGGTGATTTACACGGTGACTCTGCAGTACGTTTACTGGGATAAAAAGCCTATATATGTAATAAGGCGCACATATTTTCTACCAACCAATCAATTTTCGGGTAGTGGTGAGATAAACAGGGAAATAATTAAAAATAAATAACCTTTGATATTTACTTACTAAAATAGACTCTAAAATTACCAATATAGTGTATGCTCCCAAAGCGCTGCGGGGATGTTTTGCGCGAATAACTTGTAGACTTTTTAGGTCAAAGACGAAAGATGTGTATACTCTTTATTATTTTCAACAACATAGAAATAATTTTAAATATTTAATAATAAAAATTGTTAAATATATCTTAACTAAAGAGGTTATATACGCTTTTAGGATTAAACATGATTGAGTTGAAGTTCCATAGATTTGTAGTAATTTATGTTAGGTAATTGCTATTAGTTTGTTTAAATCCAACGTTTCAGTTTTAGAGCAATTCGTCAAGACTCAATTTTAATCATAGAAATATTTTTTTTATTGCTTTAATATACTGATTTTGGGACATGGGCGTGGCGAAAATAACTATACTTAGCCTAAACTGAGTATAACAATACTCAATGCGTGTCGAAAAGTTTCATCAAATATACGTAGCCGTTAATAATGCGACTTCTACTTAGATCTTTTTTTAATGATACAGCACCGGGGAGCATCGCCTGACTTGATATTGATTAATAAATACTACCTTTTAATGACAATGTTGTTATGTTATAAAAAAATGCAAATTCTGATTGAATCTTATGAAAGAATTATTAAAAGTTTTCTTTTGAATGATTGACTAGATATTTATTTTGCCGACGTCGATAGTAAATTGAATTAGTTCCCTTGAACTTGTTATTACTCTCTCGTCTCAACAGGCTGACGGTAATGTAATAAATACATGTTAAGCAGATAGACTGTACCTATTCACTTTTAGCAGAAAACTTAGGCGTCATTATTGGAAGACAACAAATGAAACATTTGTGATTAAATAAATATAGGTACTTAGCTGTATATGTGAATAATTTTACTGTTTTGTATGTCTCTATTGTGATTTTACAGCTTTTATTTTACATGTTAGTAAAGACTTTTTAGTAATATTATTATTGTTTTTTTTTTGTGATATAGTTATTGAAATGAGCGATGGATGAAATAGCGTTCAACAACATAAACACTTAGGTATTCAAGGCAATATTGGCACTTCAAATAAGAAAGAAACTTATCCGGAATATATTTAAAGTAATGCTTATGTAGAGTTGGAGAAGTATGAAAAAGACGGACGGTACTGCAAATTATTGAATAAGTGATGAAAATTGTTGTAACGTATGTACATACCTAGATACCCAATTGAATCCAAACATTTAAGTTCACTTTACTATGACAATATTGGTTAAATGTATCTGTGCGAATGTATCTTTAATAGTAATAGGTTGCGTACGAGTGAAAGAGACTGTAACGCCGGTACGAAATTCTCTCAGTTTGGCGATCGTACTTTAGTAGGTATATCATAGCCTCGGTAATATTATTGTAATAATGTCACAACAAAATTCTTTTGATGTCAGTAGCTTTTAAAAAAGTTTCCCTATGCACACTTCTATTTAGAGAAAGTATTTTAAAAAATCCCGTAATCAAACTAGATGTCGCTAACGGGGACAAAGGAACGGAAATAACAATCCTATTAATATTATAAAGGCGAAAGTTTGTAAGTATGGATGTATGGATGTTTGTTACTCTTTCACGAAAAAACTACTGGACGGATTTGGATAAAACTTTACAGCAATATAGGTTATACATCAGAATAACACATAGGGTACTTTTTACTGGGAAAACTTCTCACTCCCACGGGATACCGACTTCCACGCGGACGAAGTCGCGGGCGTCCACTAGTCTTTGATAAATTCGTTTTCTTTAATAATTTACTTTTGTTAGAGTCGCCATCTTAGTGAGGTGCTTTTTAAGCGTGTGGCACATCTGTTTAATAATCTTAGTCGTCCACTCTGTGTCGACGTAATCTGTGACATTTGTAATATAAACAATAATGCATTTGTAAGTGGCCATTAATCCCCATCCAAGCTTTCCGCCGACCTGGACCTCCTACTGGAGGCCCAGCAGGCAGATCCAGCTCATGCCCCTTTCGACCCTTCAGGTCAACCCCCGTCTCCGTCCATTTCGACAGCTACCCCTTCTGGGTGACGGCCGCACATTTAAAAGGCATCACGTAGCACCCTTCTGGTGGTACATGATAGCCTCTCCCCGCCTTCCATACCCGAAACTTCAGGTGAACCCTCATCCGATCTGGCTGATCGTTCTCTTTCAGGGAGTCAGTTGTATTCTAAAATCTGATGAGGCGAGCCCTCCGGGGTTAACGGCTAACATCTCGATGTCACAATTCATGTAGGTGAATAGTGACGCTTCGATCGAAGCATGGAGTAGGGTCGAAGGTTCGTTGCCTCTTCAGGGCACGCAACCAACTGTCCAAGGCGGTGTTCAGTCATTAGGCGTCACCAATGAAGGATTCACCGCCTCCTTCCCCCGTTGGGAAGGTGATTCCGAGCCCGTAAGGTTGAGAGTCGAAAAAAATAAGTGGCCATTCAACCACAGCATTCAACATCAAACAATCTGAAAGTAAACTCATACCTCTGAACACGTTTATTCATTTTACCGACTCTAATAAATAGAATCAGATAGTCAACTTACCAATAAGTTAAATATCAGCCTATGTACCAATAAATAAATACCCAAAATACAGTAAAAAATACTTCTCCATTATATAAATTTAATGGGTCTTCTTCGAAAGTATACTCTTACTAACTTAATCAGAATCAGTCCACTACTAATGAAAATATTGTGGAACATTTATACAAAACAAAAACATTCCACTCCTTTATTAAAGTCGGTTAAATTAAAATACCAATGCCGTGGACGAAAGCTAGTAATGAGGAAATATTTAAAAAAAATAAAGCACTAAAAAGCACCTCCACTAAATGGCGACTCTAGCAAAAGTTGATTTTGGCAGGAAACGAATGGAGCAAAGGCAGTCTTTTCCGTTCCATTTAAATAAACTGAAATTTGAAAAGTTTGAAACTTAGATATCAATACAAATACGAAAAAGTACAAATAGAATATGAGTTGTTTTTTGAGTTTTGAAAACTAATTTACTTTTAAACATGAAGGAAAAACAGAAGGGTTGTCATGGAGAAATCAAGACGTCCCGTGGCGACATCTAGTCGTCATAGGGAACAATTTTTTCTTAAATACACCTCATTGTGTTGGTGCACCTCACGACAACAACAAAAAAAAACGAATATTTTGTATGTTTGATTTACTCATTTAAAAAGATATATTGAAAGTAATTAATATGCTGTTGAAAAAGAAATAAGTGCATTTTTTGTCTACTTTAGAAACATAACTTAGAGCTAGTTACACAAATATCCATTAAAAATGTCATGTTTAAAGCGACATTACCCATACAAATTTGACATTTATTAGAGCTTAAAGCCGCCATTAGACGTTTGTGTAACTGATCATTAGTCTTTTATATGTATATAGATAATACTTTCTTACTACTACTTATAAAACATTTTTTATTATTTGTAATATTGTAAAATAATATCTAATTTCCGAAAAGTATGCCCTCTGTGCTTGTCCGAGATGACCAAGGAAGTTGCAAACTAATCTGATACCTTAGATTATTAGCATTGTTTGTAATGCTGTAGAGATGGCGATGTTTAGTATTGACACAGATAAACATAAACTACTTATAGGTATCTTTATCTTTTACACTTTTTGTAATCGTACATTTTTCTCAGAATAATGTTAAAAGATTGATAAATAAAAACCACCATAAGTGTAAAATTTTTTACTCCATAATTTTCAATACCATTCTTAACACTATTTCTCTAAGTATTAATTACTGATATACAATAATAAATCATTTCCTTTGAATGTCTATCAAGTTGAGGTGAGACTAGCCAAATTATTATTTAGAGAAAGAAACACTTGTAAAATAGTGATTTATTTAAAAGCAATACATAGCATTATTTTCACTATTGTATACCTTAAATTGCAAAACACATATTACTTATTATGTTTCTCTTTTCTCAAACGGGTAAGTCTGTTTATATCTAGCTACACCAAGGTTAACAAATCCTGGAAAAGAGAAATTAAAATTAGAAGATAATATAAAATATAAGTTTTTACAGAAATAGTTGCATAAACAATTAAATATTTCATCTGAGAAAGAAAGAGAAATTATTTATTGTTGGCCACACATAACAGATAACATTGATGGGGACAAGTAAAGAAACTTTCAGTGATATGGTTTTTAGGTATTATGTAACTATCTTCCATATAGCTCATTAATGCTTAAAGGCACTCAAAGTTAAAAATTAAATTCTTAAATATTTCTTAAAACAATGAATAAATATGAAATAAGCAATGTTTGATTTATGTAAGTAAAAGGTTTTTAGTTATTTAAAATTAATTTATTTGTCAACTTCATCGACGGCTGATAAAAAACCAATACCTGATTTGGTGGTAATTCTTTATTTTCAGAATTCCCCACTTTCGGTATTACTTTAAAAGCACTCTTTAATTGGCATAATATATTTTAAGACAGATATGCTTAGAATAAAAATTTATCTTAACTTCTAACTTACCTAAAGATAATGTCGATAAGGTTAATTTCCCAGCAAAAGTTTTGTTTTTCCAAGCATAATTAGCAAGATATCCTCCAATTCCTACTAAACCTGCCGCTCCTACTAACCTACATCCCAAACAATCTTTAGGGCCAGTGGCGACTTCTGTTTTGGAGCTCATAATGAGACTTATTCTCTATTTTACTTTTCCATTAAATATAATTGATCACTTAGAGATTGTAAAGTTTGAGTCAAAGATATTATAAATACATATTAATGGTGTTTTTTACTTCTATTTTGAAACTAACAAAACATGCTCCTTCCCCTTTTATTATTTTAATTACTTATACTCTTATAAAGAAAGAAAGATTTATGTGGTTTTAACTGAAGCACGCAGAACTGAAGTTGACAACACAGATTGTTGACAACGTTGACATTGACATTTTTTTTTATTTATTAGTGTTTACGGCTCTGGATACTAGTCCTTTTAAGCCTTACATAGTTTTTTGACAGAATACAAGACAAAATTCGTTCATTGTTCTTTCTTCTCACTCAGATATTTTTGACAGTGTTGACAACAAACTTGAATAACGGTTTAAAGTATTTGAAGTCTTTTAATAATTCTTCCAGCGTTGATGGTATGTTCTTGGTGATTGCTTCAAGTTCGCTAACAAGTACCAAGCGATGTAGTCCAAACCGTTTACATTTGAATATGATATGTTGCAGATCTTCATTTTCTTTACAATCAGGGCATTTTGGATCATCTGCCATCTTCAATCTATGCAGGTGAGTGCGAAACTGACCATGACCAAATCTCAATCTGTTTATAGTAGTTATGAACTTTCTACTCTGTATTGATTTATTGTACCACCAAGGTTGGGCGGGCGGGCTTCCTTGGACCTTTTTGTACCATTGACCTTTCTCTTTGCTAATTAACTCCCATTGGTTTTTCCAGAGCATCGCCAAGTTTTGATTAACAACAGCCTTGAAGTCAGTAAAAGGAATCTTCATTGATTGTGAATGGTCTTCATTGGGTGTGGATCGTGCTATTTCATCAGCCTTTACGTTTCCTGTAATGCCACTATGCGAAGGTACCCACATAAAATGTATAGTTTTATCTGAATCATTTAGGTTACTTAAGACTTGTTTGATATAAAACACTAAATAATTAACATCATATTTACAACTATTTCTAAATGAATTTAATACACTTTGTGAATCAGAAAGAATTAAAAACTTGTTAACATTTTGTAGTGCTGAGATATATATTAAAGCCTGATAGATAGCATAACATTCAGCTGTATATATACTACAATTACTTGGGATTAATATACATTTGCTTAAATTTAGCTGGACATCATAATAAGCAGATGTCACTCTATTATCAGTCTTAGAACCATCTGTGTATACTCTATAATAAGATTGGTTTTCTAGAAATTGCATTAAATCTTTGTTATTTTGTATTGGTTCAGAATGTAATATGAAATTACAATTTATCAATGCATTATATGAAATATTGTACAGAGGCCAAGTATTATCTATACAGATTTAAATAAAATTTATGTACATATAGCACAATTGCTACCATTTCTGGAGTGTATCCAGTATTAAGTGAAGCATTATTGATATAAGAACCTCTTTGCATATTCTGTAAAGTTTCTAAAGGTAATAGTCTGCCTGTAATAAATGAGCTTTTATAAGAAATAGTTCTTAAGCAAAATCTTTCTGCCAACTGTAAATGCCTTAATATGAGTGGTGGGATACAGCTTTCTGATTGCATCACATGAATAGGAGTAGAACACATTGCCCCAGTTATTATTCTCAAAGCTCTATTTTGAAGAACATCCAATTTACGTAATAAATTTGAATTAGCATTCATGTATGCTAGACAACTGTAGTCAAAGTGACTTCTTACAACGCTTTTATAAAGCATTGACAAAATTTTCGGATCTGAACCCCAATGTATACCAGCCAGAGATCTAAGTACATTTAAACCTTGTGTGGCACTTTTGATTATCTTATCAAAATGTTTTTGAAAGCTCAACTTAGGATCTAAACATACACCCAAGAATTTGTGATCTTGAACCCATGGTAAACAACTATTATTGTACATAACATCATTATTAAGTGTACTATAAGGTATCTTACTAAAAATCATAGCAGAACTTTTATTGGCACTTATTTCTAGTTTTAATATATTTTTGTAATAGTGGTGTATTTCTGTTAATGCTCTATTTATTTTATTGATAGCAATGTTTACATTATTATTTACAGTATATATAACTAGGTCATCAGCAAATTGTAGAAAATATACATTTTTTTCCTTTAAATGTTGTTTAATTTGACATGTATAAATATTATACAATATAGGAGAGATTGTTGCTCCTTGCATAGTACCTTTGTAGACATTTCTTGGACCATGTAATATATTGTTATACTTTATATACATATGTCTGTTAAATAAAAAATTAAATACCCATTTACAGAGTTTACCTGGAACACCAATATCATGAAGGACTTGGGACATGATGGAAGGATTCACATTATCGAATGCACCTTTAACATCAAGAAATGCACAAACTGTCACGGAATGTTGAAGAAATGATGTTTTTATATCAGATATCAATGAAATAAAGCTCTCTGCAGCACTGCGACCTTTACGAAACCCAAATTGTTCTATAGGTAATATTCTATTACTTTCAATGTAATAATCTAATCTTATTTTGATAATGTTTTCGAATATTTTACCTATACAAGAGGACAAAGAAATTGGTCTATATGAATTGCTTTCTTGTACTGGCTTATCTGGTTTAAGGATTGGAATAACACACTGTGTTTTCCATGTTTGTGGTATTGTCTGGAATTCCCAGAGTAAATTAAATATAACAAGTAACTTTTTTTGTGCATTTATATGCAATTTTTTTATAAGATTATATGTGATATCATCAAGACCAGGGGTAGTGTCTTTTCTAGACCGTAGGGATGTTTGGAATTCTTCCCATGTGAATGGTTTTATAAGAAATTGAGCATTTAAACTTCCATTGCTATCAAAAAAAAATTTTAACTTATCCAAATCTATATCTTTTTCAGGTGGAATTGAAGGTGCATATTTATCAAAAAAGGATGGGACCCAGTCATCATTTTTAGGTCGTTTGGAAGATGAAATTCTTTTGAATCGCCTCATGTAATTCCATATTATGCTTACTGGAGTGTATCTATTAAAAGACTCACATAATTTTAACCAACTGTTTTTTTTCTTTTCACAGAGTAGTCGCTTTTTGTGAGCGTCACTTTTTTTGTATTCTATGTAATTATCAATAGTTGGATGAGATCTATAGAAATTTAATGCTAGTTTGCTTTTTTTGACAACTTCTTTACACTCATCGTCCCACCATGGAACTGGTTTCTTTTTAACGAATGTAGTATTCTTTTTAATTTAGGTATATATTTTTCTTTGAGAATATTCAATATCTTACAAAAATTATTATATGTATTCAGAGAATTATTATTTTCAATTGTAATATCATCAAATGCTGATTCACTGTCAATATAAAAGTTTTTCCAATCGGCTCTGTTGTATAGAAACCGTTCAAAAGGTTCGCCTATTTCATATTTTTCAATTGAGACGTGAATATCTATGATGGTGGGATAATGATAACTGCCCATTGAGTCAGAATATACACTCCAGTTACACAATGGAGCCACAGAAGGACTAACACATGATATGTCTATTGCTGAAGGACTTTGACCAACACGTCCTACAGTGGTTGTAGAACCCGAATTTAGGATGCATAAATCGCATTCGTCAAACATGTTGTAAATATTGTTACCTCTGTTGTTAGTTGAGTGACAGCCAAATGCTATGTGGTGTGCATTAAAATCTCCTGAGGCTAATATAGGTTTAGGTAAATCATTAATAATCTCTTTTAAATTGTTGCTCTGAAAGTTTAAACGCCCTTGCTTCGGAGGAGGACAATAAATGCACAATATAGAGAGATTACCTATATCAGTAAGTATGGTAATACCTACTGCTTGTGATTCTTCATAGAAAGGAATTGAATGGACAGAATATTTGAAATAATTTTTGATCAAGATCGAGACTCCACCTCGACCACCAATACCAATTTGATTAATTATGTCATAGCTAGAAATATGTATATTATTATTTTCTTTTAACCAGGTTTCATTTAATAAGCAAATATCTATGTGATTCTCTTGAAGATAATTGATGAGGAGTGGTTTTTTGTTAAGAACACCTTCTATGTTAAACTGGGATATTCTTAGAAAACTTTTATCCATTATTTAGGTTTTAGAGTTTTAATAAGTATCTCCTGTATTATGTTACCAGTTATGGCTCTATCTTCATTTCCTATTGCAACCAGTGCGCCAACTATGGCCTTGCGGATAAAGTCGTTATTGATTATTTCATCAATTAACTTTTCATTTGAAAGTTTCACCACTTCTGTGGTTTGTGTAGGATTTAGGATGGTAGAAGGGGTAGTGGTAGAGCCTTGTATTTTATTTGGTGTTAAGGGCTTTTTAGGGGTAGACAATTGCGGGAAGTTAGTTTGATAATTATTCATAGTCATATTACCATTCTATCGTTCTCTTTTGGATAATAAAGCGTTTGCATAACTTACTTTGTTTTTCTTTTCGTCAATTTTTTGTTTTTTAATAGGACAGTCACGTGAAATAGAGAGATGTGAACCTTGACAGTTTGAACATTTAATGACTTTATCATTTGGACATTGTGTGTAATGGTGCTCCTCGGAACAAACGGAGCATTTTTGTACCGATTTGCATACTTTCGCCCCATGGTTGAATTTAAAGCACTTATAACACTGTAATAAAGGTGCATTATATTCATGGACTCTGAATCGGAACAAATCAAGATAAACGTATTCTGGTAGTACATTTGATAAGAAAGTTATGCTGACTGTTTTAAAAGTTTTGACAGTACCATTCTCTTTTTTTGTAAACCTACGTACAGCTACAATTTCAAAAGGGGAGCTTAATTTCTTAAATAACTCTTCGTTACTAATACTGGTAGGTACGAAGCGTAGTACACCAATCTTTTCTACTGCTGAGGCCGGGATATATGCTTTGAATTTGTGCTTTGATAAGAAATCTTCATTTTTTAGAAAGTTATTGGCGTGGTTCGCTTGAGAAAAGGTCACACAGATTTTAGTGGGGTTGATCCTTTTTATATTGATGATGCCCTTTATATCGTTTTTGAACAGATTGGTCGTCAAAATTGGATTGTTGTTGCCTAATTTTTCGTTTTCTTTATAACTTTCTACGAAAACAGTATTCAGCACTCACCGCATTGTCAGGAAACAGTCTTTTATAATCATGTTTAATATATGGTTTGTAAAAATCTTCAGAGGCTGCTTTGTCTGCTTCACTTGCTCTATTAGGAGCTTTTCGTTTTTCGGTCCCGCCGGGCGGGTCGTCCCCGTCCGGCATGATTATTTAAATGTACAATATTAATAACTATTTTACAGTACTTTTTAATTAAAACTAGAATTAAAAACAAGAAATTAAAATTATTTTGAAGAAACTTTTAAAATTCGCGCCTAGTGCGTTCAAAAGCCCGCCAAAAAGTCCCTTGACATTGACATGCTGTCTAGTGTTGCCAAACACATATTTTTACTGCCTCACTAAATTGCCGTGTTTTAAAGAAAAGCTTAGTTCAGCTGCCATACTTTTTAATCTTATTTAATAATTTAAGAATTTATTCCACGTATCTTAATAAATTGCGAAAACCACTGTGCAGGAGTTTAAAAATATTTTAACAAAGGAAATTAAATTCAACTACGGTTAAATTGGACTTAGAAACTTCATTAAACATTTTATTTGTAATGTTATGATTATTAATTTAATATTGAATTTCAAAAGAAATGTTTTTAAAACATTTGTACTGCATTGAATTGTTATCAACATAATAATACGAGGATGGTTTGAAAAGTTCTTACCCCCACCAAGAAAACAAGCAAAATAAAAATGTTTTATTTTTCAACATTTTCTCCCCTTGTCTCATTAAAATGGCACTTGACATACGATTAAATAAAGAAACGAGCTGTCGAATGACAATTAATTAGTTTACAAACTACCCTCAAATCTCGGTCAGGCCGAGAACTTTAAAGTCACCTTCGTAACGAACGAATAACCATTTATTTATATTACATTAAACTATATCACACAAACTAGGGAAGAAAAAGGATGAATATGCTCTACGCTTGAAAGTTTGAAGGTCGTATCGGTCCGGAAATACCGCTGGCGACAAACTGTTCCAGAGTTTGGCTGTGCGAGGCAGGAAACTTCTAGAAAAACGCACAGTTGAGGACTTCCAACCATCCAAATGAAGCAGGCAATCGGCGATTCGAGTCGCTTCCCTAGAGGGAGAAGCTGGTATAGTGCTGGTATAATAATACGAGGGTGGTTTGAAAAGTTCTTACCCCCACCAAGAAAACAAGCAAAATAAAAATAAAAATAAAAACATGTTTTATTTTTCAACATTTTCTCCCCTTGTCTCATTATAATGGCACTTGACATACGATTAAATAAAGAAACGAGCTGTTGAATGACAATTAATTAGTTTACAAACTACCCTCAAATCTCGGTCAGGCCGAGAACTTTAAAGTCACCTTCGTAGCGAACGAATAACCATTTATTTATATTACATTAAACTATATCACACAAACTAGGGAAGAAAAAGGATGAATATGCTCTACGCTTGAAAGTTTGAAGGTTGTATCGGTCCGGAAATACCGCTGGCGACAAACTGTTCCAGAGTTTGGCTGTGCGAGGCAGGAAACTTCTAGAAAAACGCACAGTTGAGGACTTCCAACCATCCAAATGATGCAGGCAATCGACGATTCGAGTCGCTCCCCTAGAGGGAGAAGCTGGTATTGGGGTGCCCCGGCCCAAATATGAGAACAGTATTCCATATGGGGCTGAACCTGCGCCTTATAAAGCTGCAGGCGATGCGCCGTAGTGAAATACTGCCTCGATCTATTCAGCACACCAAGCTGCTTAGATGCTAATTTAGCCTTATCCTCTAAGTGACCACGGAACTGGACCTCGCTCGATATGTTGACACCGAGAATCTCAATATTGGGTGAGGCACTTAGGGGAATGTTTTGAAAGCGAGGTGATACGACAAATGAAGCTTTTTAGGCGGTGTGTCTTAGAAGGGTTGCAGTGGACCAAATTAAATCGACCCCGCGAGTTAGAGACTTCCTCTAACGAAGATTCAATTTCAGACACAAGTTGATTCCGGCTCCCAATGACGCTTTCCCGAGAAATACTTGCACGACCGTAATAGGTGGAGTTTTTCGTGTTGTCATCTGCATAACAATGAATACCGATAATTTGCAGCATGTCATTAATATGCAGAAGAAAAAGTGTAGGTGATAGCACACTTTCTTGGGGAAAACCAGCATTTATAGACAGTGGGTCCGAGCATTCACCGTCGATTAAAACCTTAATGCTTCTGTCTGCCAATAAACTAGTGAGTTTATTTATTTATATCATGTTAAATGTTTCAATTATAATTATATTGATCTGAATACGACACTGATAATTTTAAACACAAACAAAAAGAAAAATGTAAGTAATGTAAATTTACCCAATGAATGAAACATGAATGAAAAAAACTATTCACTATCAAAGTTAATGATATGATTCTGGTTTTTGAAATAATAAGTATTAACTCGCTTGTATATTGGGAAATCCCTTTCAACAGCCAATCAAACTAAAATTACTTTGTAAATGTGACTAATAAGAATGATAATGGCTACTACCACTGCTATAGTCACTAAGTTATGATACCGGGACCACGTACATAGTATATTAATACTATAGTTAGTATCAATGTGTACGTAGTCTAGGACATGACGGACATGCCTACAGCCTTAGTAGAGTTGTGACGTCACATTTCGTGGCCCACTGTACAAGATCTACCTACAAGGTCTAGATTACCACGTGATATATTTTTGAAAACGGAACGGAAACCTGGATTTATTTTTTATGATGAAACATATCAACCATGTAACATCCTCCTCTATTCACAAAACAACCAACAACGATTCAATGTCAACTTTGGAGTAGGATCTAAATCAATTTTCCAGAGCTTACTACGTAAGAGTTTGATTTTCTATTGTTAAAAATCAACCTAAACCTAACCTAACCTTATATCGAATCTCGAATCACCATAGGGAATAATAGTTTGATGTCTTTTTTTGCTAAAGAGCCTGTTCATACCTTTTGTAGGACCCAAGTGTACCCATGTACCTAATTGAAAACACGTGCACAGTACAAATATATAAGTAGGTGCACTCGAGAGCCGTGCGAGAGATAATAGCCTAAACATATGAATGGTAAGCATCCGGGAACTATAATACAACTATTTAATGTTTTTTTTTTATATATAGTCCAGGAGCTGATGACATTTTTTTTCATACCTATGTTATGTCATCAATTTAGTGTTTTGTAAAATTTAAACGCGGTTTTAATGAATTATGTATTTATTCAATTTTTGCTAAATAATCAGGCTACGAATAAAATGAGATAATGCCGTTCTTAATTTTTAATAATCATGCGCTTTGTACAAATAGTTTCTATCAATGACCTATTTTTGAATAATACCGCCAAATTGAAATTGATATAATGATATAATATAAATATCAATTTCAATTTGGCGGTATTCAGGCATAGAGATTTAATAAATTAAACTTCAAATTGATATCTGGTAAACGAAATCTTGAGCAGAAATAATTCATAAACACTTTCGATGAATAAATAGCTACACAAAATTATAATTACTTATACTCCATTCACTATAACATTAGAAAAAAGAGGGTCATAGAAGCAGCAGTGCAGAATATTTTATTTTCAAGATAAAATTAAGAAATCTATATTAGTTTTGTTGAAACTTTGAACGTTAGGTAGTCTGAAAGAGCCGGGCAATTTTCCCTTTTTTATGATACCTCGGGGTTGAGATGAGGCCAGCATTTTATAAATTCATCTTTTAATCCCAAGCCAACATGGAACTAAAACTGAAACTATCTGTGTGTTTTGATAAATTCTAATTATAAGTGCAATAAGTTAGACTATTGATGAAGACATTGGAAAAACTCCCTGAAATGTCAAAGTTTGAAGGTTGGTATGTGGGCCTAGAGCGTAATTTTTGTAGGCCTCTCGGGCCTGTACCGACATCGTCCATATTTACCAAAACTTACAACAAAAATAAAACAATAACATCACGGAAAACAGCCAAACAACAAGAAAAGCAGTAGCATTCACAATGGATGACAATCCCAGATTACGATTTTAACAATATTATTAATAAATAATTTATTTATTTATTTATTTACTCAAGGCACGTCAACATCACAAATACAAAAATAATTCAGTAAACCTTTTAAATGACACTTACCTAGCATTTATGACAGTTACAGACATGCACAGCATTTGTATTAAGATATTCCACATGCGTTTACATAACAATATTTATTTAGTTACAATACAATTATAATTATATACAATACCTACAATTATAATTATAATCACATAATAATAAACAACAGTTACAAGACATAGGCGTCAATTAATATATTATTCTACTAAAATACAACAGTGATACACATTACAAAATCAACAAATAGCAAATTAAATTCAAAAGTCAATTATTATATATCAAATGTCAAAAATAATCAGCTTATATGTTATTATCAATAAATTAAAATTAAATAATAATATAAATAAAAATAATAGTCAGACAAAATTAAAAAGCTGTACTACCGAAACGCTTGAAGGGGTTAGGCAACGTTTTAAATTTGGTAGAGTTATAGTTACATGAGAATCGTGCCGAAACTATCCAACCCTGCTTCTTTAGGTTCTTTACGATGGACACTTTTTATTGTAATACTTATTAAATCATTTAAGTTAGTCATATACTCATAAATTTGTTTAATAGTTAGCTTAAATGACAACAGTTAAGTATAGTAGCTGATATTTAAGTGAATATGTAGCAAATTAGCCGTCAATCTTAAAAGTAACATGATTATTGATATTATGTCACAAAGTACCTATACCATAAAAAGAACCTTATTTCACTTCTGTCTAATGCTATAATGAATGGAGTATATGATATTATAACCTAACCTAAAGAAGGATTAGAAATACCATACGTATACTTGATTTATAAAAATGTGAAATACCATATACTCGATTTATAAATGCATATACAATATTTTGGTTTAGTTTTCAAAGCCATCTTCTTCTTCTTTTATTAATGGCTCATCGGCGCATTTGGCACAATTATGCCAATGTGTTTACGTCCAGAAATTTTATAAAGAGCGGCAAACTTACCACTCGTGCCTTGAACTTCTATAACTTCGATAATTTTGTAAGTGTGTGCGTAATAATAATAGGGTAGCCTGGGTACGGTTGTAACAGAGTACGGTTGTAACAACTCGAATATCATCGAAACTATGAATGGTAGGTGAGGGGCAAAAAGGGATCGCCAATATAGAGTCACCTTTCGCGTTGTAATAACGCTTACAAGGAGGCCCCTTGTGTTTTTTTAACCAAAAGTAAGTATTTCTGGGGTATTTCTTTATTATATAGTTTAAATATTAATATAATTATCATATTTCGAAATGTGCTTATGTAATCGTCGTATTTTTAAGATTATAATAAGCTCATTCGTTTTTGTATAAGTTATGCTACCTCATTCTTTTGATAGACTTATTATCAAATGGGATGGTGGGGACGGTTGTAACGATTTTCACGGGGACGGTTGTAACATTAATTTTATAATATTTTTGTATTGTGGATGCCTAGGAAACGCATAATAAAGACTTCGGGAGGTGGAAGTGACATTTTGTCGTACAAGAACACTTACAATGAAGTTAAATTAGGGGCTTATTTAAAGCAAGCTGCAGAGATGTACGGCGTTAACTATGTATCTCTTTTGAGATACAAGCGAAAGCCGTATGCAGTTAATTAAGATAACCAAGAACAGGTTGCACATGTTAGCATGGGATATGTAGCTCATAATAGAGTTTTTAGCGAATACCAAGAGCGGTATTATTTCCTTCTTTGCCTAGAGACGTATTTTGGCACTCGGTCTGGAGAGAGTTGGATTCAGTGTCAAGGAGGCTGCAAACAATGGTTTCATGTAGCTTGTACTGATGGGAGTATAAATTATGTAGGCCATAATTGCGATGAGTGTGATTTAATATAGAAAAAAACTATTGTATAACCTCAGGTATTCTTGACTAACTTTGATTAATGATTATTATTTAAAAAGACTATTTAAATGTGCCTTAAATGTTGTTATTTCGTATTTAGTGCATTTAGTTATTTTTTATGAATAAAACTGATTTATTACGTGGGATTTATATATTATTTTTTAGCGTTACAACTGCCCCCCCATAAAAGTTACAACCGCCCTTGGTGTGGGGTCGATTATAACAATCGCACACACTCTTTAAAACAGCGTATTCCTGCTAAACTGTCTTACCTAAGCTATTGGTTTTGATATTATTTTAAGACAAATAAATATACTTTCATTTCAAAAACTTTGGAGGTTGTTTCCAGTTGTAATAGCTGTGCTGTGGCCAATTAAAGAAAAATTGTTACAAACGTACCTAGCCTACCCTAAATAATAAATAGATTTAGATCCTACTCCAAAGATGACATTGAATCGGTGTTGGTTGTTTTGTGAATAAGGGAGGATGTCACATGGTTGATATCTTTCATCATAAAATATAAATCCAGATTTCCGGGTATGATTATTGCTAAACAGCTTCTGTTCTCTATGGCTTTTTTCTAATACAATACTTTTTGAATTATTGGCGAGTGGAAGTTAACTTTTGTAAACCAATAAACCCACATTTATAGACGAATTTTTAACGAAAAATGAAAAGTCAGTATTTATTCAGAAACATTATTGTAAAAAATGATTTGTTAATGATAACTGTAAACATTGTGATTCATTAATTTAGCGCAAGGTAATGAACGGCTCAGCTCTCTTATCGATTTTCTTTCTGTATTTCTACAATTTTCAGTTTAGTCTAGTCAAGTTAGCGTTTTACTTCGATATAATAAGTAACAAAAAAGAATGTGAACTCAAAAGATAATAAGGAAGAAAAATGGAAGGAAATGTGGTGGTTAAAATCACTCAAAAAAAAGTGCGAGTCAGAATACGATCTCCTGTTCAGAAAGTGTTTTCAAAAATATATCACGTGGTGATCTAGACCTTGTAGGTAGATCTTGTACAGTGGGCCATGAAATGTGACGTCACAACTCTACTAAGGTTGTAGCCATGTCCATCATGTCTTAGACTACGTACATATTGATACTAACTATAGTATTAATATACTATGCACGTGGTCTCGGTATCATAACTTAGTGACTAATAGCAGTGGTAGTAGCCATTATCATTCTTATTAGTCACATTTACAAAGTAGTGTTAGTTTGATTGGCTGTTGTAAGGGATTTCCCGATATACAAACGAGTTAATACTTATTATTTAAAAAACCAGAATTATATCATTAACTCTGATAGTGAATAGTTTTATCATTAATTGGGTAAATTTACATTACATTTTTCTTTTTGTTTGTGTTTCAAATTATCAGTGTCGTATTAAAGTCAAAGTCAATGTTAACCCTGTGTACACCATATGGGTGTTATAATTATAATTGAAAAATTTTACATGATATAAATAAATAAATATTAAACAACATCAAATGGGTGCATTTTATAAACTTTAGACAGTATTGCATACATATCTCAAAAACCAAATTATATAGGTAAAGCAGTCTTAGGTATTATGTTAATCTGAAACAACGAAAGTACCACAATACGTAGACTTGGGACAATGTAGATAAGTTTATTTTCTATATTGATGGAGCGATAATAGAATCTAGATCTACTCAGCACTCGGCTTCGGAGGCCGTTAATCTTTTATTGTGTGAATAAGTATGTAAATAACCCTTTCATTAGTCACTTTTTTACCAAACACTTTTAATTGGTATCTATTTAAATATATGTTTTACTTAGGTATTTGAAACTAAATAAATGTTTTCTTTTTAAGTCGTAAACAATAGTCTATTAACCTATTTTTTTGGCAAGTTAGTTATCATTGTTTTTATATACTGTTAACTGTAACCTCATTCACAGCTACAGCGACGCTTGTACGTTTAAGCTAAGAAGAAAGATCAAACCCACGAGCAAAAGTTCTAAGTCATACAGAAAAAGCTCAATGTTTTTTACAAAAGTATTTCAACTTTTTTCAAAAAATAGACAGACTTCAAACTTTTAAAAAGTGATAAATAGTACTTGTCTCGTTTTGTCAAGAAAAGGCTATTGAAGTCAAGCATCTATTATTTAATTTAATAACCTACAGAAAACCTCTGCCAGAACATTGAAAAAAATTCTCCTTCCAGATTTTGAACGAATTCAAAACGCATAATCTTTTGGTTTTTTAGCTGAAATAAACATATCATTTTAGTATTTAGGTGATATTTCGCGATAAGTATATTTTGTTTTATTATAATAGGCAATCTACGAATTCGATAAAACTAAAAGGGTCCACCTCGGTCCGTCAAGCTGAGAACAGGCCTCCCCATAGGCAGATGGAATCGAATATTAGATTATAGTATTAATTGTATATCTACTAACTAACACAAAATAGTATGCCGAATGTGAATTCAATAGGCGTATTACCATTTCACAACATTACAGGTTACGCCTTCATACGCCACAAGATTGATCAAGTTACATTTGCGCAAGCCACTTCGCTCTCTCTGAATGTTCGTATGTAACAGTTATTTTATAATATGTATTTTGTTTGTTATATAGGTATTAAGTTCCAACAAAGGAAAACTGAGCTACTAACTGGGTTGTCAAAAAAGTTTTTGTAAATTCAAATCAATAGAAAACGCTATCAAGTGTAGAGAATTTCCGGTTTTACCGGGAAATATTAAAAGAAGCGTTTAGTACTACACACTTACACGCTAGTACCTGTGTGTAAATAATTGAAACATGGCTCTGAAAGAATAACATGACTGTCGCATGCATGGCACTATACCAATATACGAATTTTGTTTGTTAATTATTGTATGGATCACCAGTGAAGACAATTCCAGGAATAAAAATGTGAAAGGGGAATTTATGAAAAAAAATAAAATTAAAAATGACATTTAAATATATCAACTTTGAGACACGAATGCCAATTCGTTCAGCTTCTTGACACTCAATTCTTTCTATTATAGTTGTTAAAAGGTCTAAACATCTAAAATGGATTCGAAGCCTCTATCAGTTAAAAATTCATTGCAGCGGCTTATTTTAGAAACCTAATGCACTTCTGTGTAGGAACGTTTTTTCCTTTGATATTTTTATATGTTTACATCCGTTAATCTATAAAGCTGAAAATCTTGCGGGGTAAATTAAAAAATAGCGCAGCTGCGTGCAAAACATCACCGTCGTTTGAAATATCTTTTACAACAACTTGAGGGTCACTAAAGACATGTTTTGCAACATCTGGAAGTAGCTCGTTACCAATTGAAATAGACCTGATTATTTTGTTAACTACTATTTGTATGGCTGAAATCAAACATAAAAATATACATCAAACTTTTCCGGAGCATAACAATAAGAATTACAACATTGAATCTGCCATAAATATTATTCAGGTTTCCTAAAATTGAAGTGATCTCAAATACAGAGACACTAAATTCGTAAATGATGAAATTTCATTTGAATTTCCAATATCACTATTAAGTACAGTGAATTGATCGTCCAGTGTTGCAATACTGTTCGTTCACCTTGCCGGCTGAGCAAACTGCAATTCACATTCATGAAAGCGATTGACATCACCTTCAGAGACACCGAGCCCTTTATATAACCGTCACTGTTCGTTAACTTCGCATGAATATTCTACAACACTGCACTGTCATTGGACGCTTCACTGGGTACTGTTTGACTTGCCTACGACAGGGTTTCTCAAAGTCGGCTCTGCGTAATAATTGCGATGTGCATAGCGGCTAATCGCTTCGTAAATACTGTGCAAGACAATTGGCGTAGAATTATTGATCAGAAAATGTAATCACACCAAATTTTAATAGAATGAAGTCATGAGGCAATAAAACATTTTGATATAATTTACCATTACACTTGAAAAATAAAAGGCCACCATTGTAACGAGGGATCGTTCCGTATAGAGCTTTAATGTTTAATGCTTTCAAAGTTCTTAATTTAGAACTGTGTATATAAAACAGTTATTACTGGTAGTTGGGTAGTTTTTTTTTGGTGCGAACAACGTAGTACAATCTAAGTGTTCAAACGTAAAACAATATATAAATGGAAATGTGTAAGGGCTCATAAAATAGTTCAATTTATTAGTCCTAGAACAATGATTGTTTATTCAAATAAGGTTTTTATTTATGAAGTTAATTGTGCTCAACAATAGACCATTAACTCTATAATAACGCAACTTTGTTTTCCTTTTTTTCTCCAACAGAGAAACTATTATAAAACTCTGGTTTTGAGTTAAAGCATTGTTCCATAGATGTCGGTACTTAAACGATCAAGTGAAGCAGACCAATGTAAACAATATTCGTTTGTGAAGAATAAAAGAAGTATTAAAAGTAAACGTAAGTAAAAAACTTCCATTTTATTTAGGAAAGGTGAATTTGTGAAACAGATTATTTTATACAAGATTGTTTTTTTTTCGCAATTTTAGTATTTCGGAGCCTATTCGATGCATAAAGACAAATAAACAATAAAATCTTCCTCTTATAATATTAGTATGATATAATTATATAAGTATTGATTATGTTTAAATTATTATTTTATAACGACGGTTTTAGTAATATTTTATTCCATTCTTATAGATGAAATATGCACTACGTATATAAAGTTAAAAAATAGATCTCTTAAAATATTTATATTAAAATAGATCTCTCAAGAATATTGCTAATATGACTATTTGTCATATATTGAATGGAGATTTAAATTATTTATTGTTTACCTATATGTAATTTAAGATTTGCTTAACTTTCAAGCAATAAAATAGTTAAAATAAAAATATAGTAAAATAAGATAAACTGAAACATATGAAATTCACCTTTCGACTAGGCTGTCAGGAACATGTCTTTCCATAGTTAATTAGCGTTGATACTTTCTTTACGTGCTCTCGGAAACTAATCTTATATAAAATTAGGAGCGATAAATAAACTGTACTACAGTAGCACATCAGATTGCCCCAAAAATTGCCGCAATTTATTTTACTGGAATTCGACATATAGGTAATACGCGAAGTAAAAAAATGTGCAAGGTTTTTAATAAAATAACATATACTCAGGAGTATCGTATACCCCATCGTATAAATCTTATAATAAAGGAATGGGTTTAAAACAATGATGTTACAATAAAAAAGGGTACTTGAATTCACAAAGTGACACCTTAAAACTATGCTAATTAGCGTAGGTACAGTCTGGCGAAAGCGTTGGTTGTGTGCGTTTATGTACCTACTATAATCATATTAAATGTATGTTATGCGAAACTATAAAAACAAGATAAGTAAGTCATCTAAAGATCGAGGGTCACACTTTATTCGTAAGTTTTAATCAGAAATTAAATATAGTCCAATAAAAAGGAAGAGTATATACTCCGGTTACAAATTGTGAAAACGATCTGTCAAAGATTATGTAAGTAACAGAACGGGCAATTCGACTTAAGCGTCTACGCTCTGCCTTACATTTATTTGAAAATCTATATAAGACGGTAAAAAGTTTAAATCAAGTTTTAACTTTAGTCCTGTCTAAGAATACAAATTACAAATTCTTATTATTTTTTATAATAATGCTTATAAATATATATAATTAATAAATGTTAAATGGATAATATAAAATTACACACATTACCATTCGTCTGACTCATACCCATAGAAAGACAGATATAAACAAGTATTATTTGTCTAGGTTAGCTTGCATTTCAAATAGATACTTCATTCAGCCGCTGGATACGGGAGGCACAGGACCGATCGCTTTGAAGATTTTTGGGGGAGGCCTATGCCCAGCAATCGCCCGGCTCTCGGCTGAAATGATGATGATGACTTTATACAGAGCTCGATGACCATTAAATAATAGCACTCGATGACGCAGTGATTAGCGCTATCGGCTTGAGATACGGTTGTTAAGCAACTTTCGCAAGGTCTAGTCTTAAGATGGGTTATAAAAAATCTGTTATCGCGACTCCTCTGTACTTCTCAGAATCGGAAGGCACTTTAAGCCTTATCGTGCATCTGCAGTGGCGTGCGTTAATACATCCCTATTCGAATCGATTTAATTCCATCTGAAGGGAAGGGCCAAGCCCCAGCAGTGGGGACATTAATAGGCTCGTGATGATGATGATGGCTTCATTCAGGGCATCAAGGTCTATACTATAATCTTAATGAATGTCATTTCTATGTGTAACCGCTTTGAATTCTATGGAGCAACCTGTATCGAAGCGAAGCAAGAAGGCGTAAATTGCAAGAAGGTTATATATTTTTTTTATTTTACTCCTAAGGTTAACGCTAATCTTTTGCGCATAGATAATTTTTAGGGCATATTTCCATTACATACATAAGTAAGTACCTAATGTAACTGTTGACTATATTGCAGGGCTATTCTGCTATAAAAATAGCCTCCAACGCAGACGCATTGACGTCAATCTCGGCGCTGTCATAATAATATGAAATGAAATGAAATGAAAATATCTTTATTCAAGTAAAGTTCTTACAAGCACTTTGAATCGTACCAAAAATTTTTTTTCCCTACCACTTGTTCAGGACGTCTTTAAGCTGACAAGAAGAACAAGCGAAAGAAACTTACCAGCTCTTTATCATAACAAATGAGATTTACAAAATCATGTCATTACCAAAATAATATGTATTATCACAATAATAAATTCAACTTTCAAAGTCTGTTGGTCATAGGTTGTACATATAATTAGTCGTTATAGAACAAAGCGAAGGCTATTAATTCCATGCATCGCGATCCTTAAAATAATCATCAACTTTTAATAGCCTTTACTCATAAGTATGTTCTTTACATGAATTTTAAATTTATTTATGGGTAGGTCAATTACACTTTGTGGAACTTTATTGAACATAGCAATGTATTTACCCAGAAATGATCCTCTGGTTTTCTGAACTCTGAAGCTAGGAACGGCAATAGCATAGAGGTTCAATAATTTATAACCTACTTTAAAATGTATAAAACGATTTTATTTTATTGAAGCTCTATGCACAGCGCTGTACTAGCGTCGAGTTTGGAATAGCATAGAAGACGTCTTGATACAGATTGACTTTTTGATATTAGACTGTAAAAGAAGTTAACTCATAAAAAGTTGATTACTTAAAGCCGACAATAATGTTTTGACAGAATTTAAAAAGTATACTTTCTGGACATTGATACTTAACAGATATCCCTGATATTTCTCTGTGCAGGGCGTGCCTGGAGGCCGAACAGACAAACGCTCACGTCCTACTGGAATGCAGAGGCGTTTCAAGACAAAGGACTTCACATCTAGGTAGTTCGCGGACACTAATGGAGGTATGTGGCTAGGTTCCATGTTTTATGGACTTCCTGGAGGGGCAGGGGGCAACGTTGATGTAACCCCGTTATTGACATTAAATAGGCACTGTGTGTTTAGTCGCAGAAAAGGATACCGTACAACAAATATATATTTGTTTCCAATCAATTAGATTATGTTTTTTTATTTAAGGCTTAGAAGCTTTTAAAACTTATTAATCCATTTTTGGTAGTGTAGTTTTATCATTAAAATTGTTATGATATTAAAAAATATAGTGTCCACTTAATAAGTGAGGACAGCGATCGCTTGTCTTGTGCGGATAACTTTCTTGAAACTGGTTATTAACCAGTACTGGTAGAATTAAGGAATTGAAACACATTGCGGTTTTAAGCATAAAACTGCCTAGTGTACATAGGCAGAGAAATGTTGAGTGTTTTTTTCGAGTGATTCACTAAATTCACTGAGGCTATTGATGATTAATCAAATAGGGAGAGTGGGTCATAACTAACGTAACCAGACGTCGACGCGTTTAGCGGGACCGTCCCGGTTTTTGGTTATCTGTCCCGGTGTCTCGTAGGTAACCCCGGGACGTAAAAAATTCCCGTTTCCTAAATGGTGAGAAAAATTAATTGGACGTTTACTTTGGTTGTCTGCTAGATGAGGGAAAGGGAAGATGACGAAACTACGCGAACGCGACTATAGCGAAGTGAAAAGGAGGGTTATGATTTTGATCAGTATGTATGTAAGAATGTGGTCCATTTGTTCCTTTTAACTTCGAAACTACTCGTCGTAACTAGACAAATGAGGTATCATGAGAAGCATCTTAGTCGACGTTACGTTAAATTGGCAACAGCGCCCTCTAGAGAGCGTAAAGTAAGAAACTAAAAAATAACATTCCATGTAGGGTATCAAATGAAAGGGAATAATTAGCACATTTACGATTTTGCATAATTACACAGGAAAATTAATAAAATAAAATAGCGATGATCAAAAGAAGAATATTCAAAACCCAGAATCAAAGGGAAATTACGTCACTTTCAATTTAAAAAAATATGGTGATGTAGGGACACATATGCCTACATGTACATGTACAGTTTAGTTGTAAGATGCTTATAAACAATTTGTTAGCGTCTGTAGAACAAAGACTTTTTAACTAGTCGCTAATATACGGAGTTACAGAGTGAACGTGTTTTCTTATTTAACCTTCTGATAACATAAATAGGGTCCGACACTTAATACCCTAAAGGTGATGATGATGTGCTGATGGCTTTATATGTTAAAACTATTTAATTTAAGATTGATAAAAGATTCATATATTATAATTAGAAAAACAATAAATAAATAATAAATATGAGACAATATCACAAAGACACTGCTCAGGATCTTAAATTCAGTAGTTTTCAAATAACGTAGGTACAACAACATTCCGCACTCAGACTATATAGAACAGTTTATTTTATACGTCGATACACAACCGGGAATGGAACCCGGGACCTCAGAGATGGTGACACACTGAAACCGACGTGCGCATGACTCAGCTACGTAGGTAAACATCGTTAGTTTATCAACAGAAACTTTACTGTGTTAATCGTAATTCGTATGCATAACTTGTTTAACGTTACAGTTTGCCAATAAACTAGGCCGCGCGCATAAAAGTGACTCAATTACTTGTTATAATGTATACGGTTATGTCACTGAGGTAACTAGGTCTATCAAACTTGGTTTTAGTACGAGTACAGTTAGTGCGCGCGTTGAAAAGTGCAAGTTACTTGCTTAGCGAGTGGCATCTCGGATGGAATCTGCGCCAGTCAGTCACAATCTCTCGTCCGCTGTGCTACACAACGAAGCCCAGCGATTTACGGTGCGGCGCGAGTAAACTAAATCGCGCGTTGTTTACAAATGTGCCCCCGAATGAAGTGTGCCCATTCGTTGGGCAGCAATAACTTATAAATTGTTTACCTACTTCTGGAAATCCGTGTGACTGCCTGACAAAAAATGTGAACAATTTTGAAATAGAATCACAAACTTTTTTATGTAATTGATACGAAAATTTGTGTATACTCTTTGCTTTCTTAAAAGTTCTGAAAAAGTTTTGGTTTGACTTTTGATTTGCTTTTTGTTGTTAAAATAGTGTGGTGTGTGATCTGATGATAAAAATGAAAGACTGTTAATGTATTGTTTTAATATTAAAGAAAACACTATAGGATTATATACGCAAAGAAATAAATTAAGGTGAGTTATAAACATATTGAAGTAATATTCAATATACCGATAACGTTGTTAATGACACGCCTAGTATAAATTTCCCTAAAGGGTGAGAAAACTTTATAATAAGTATGCCTTCTTGATTGATTTATAAATAAAATTTAAGGAATATAATTGTTTAACGACGTAGTTCATTAAAGGTTAGTATTAAAATATTAAACAGGTGTGTTTATTTATGACGCTTTTTATGTTAATTTGAAAGATTAATATTACAGGATACGATTTTTCTATTATTTAATTTGCATATTTACCTTTTTAGGGCTTCATATTGAAAAAGATAAATGGGTCACTAAGTTATAGGATCGCTTGGACGTCAGTCTGTCATAAGTTCATAACTCATGTTCTGCAAAATTATCAGACCGATAGAATTGAAATTGTTAGACATAGTTAGTCGGTAACTCAAAGACGGCTGTATAATGCATGCGAATTTGAAATATGCCAGCATCTTTTTTTTGGGGGGGGGGGGGGGGGGGGGGTAAATTAGAAAATTGAAAAAAAAACTTATTTAAATTATGTATGAAATGAGAGGGTTGAATGTGTTTTGAGTTTATTTAAGGAAATACATGATAATTCATAATGTCCTAATGTCCCAAACTACTGAGACAAAAAAAAAATGGAAAAACGTGTACAACATAATTATATATTTATTGATTATTAGAAGATCTACAAGGAGAGATAGTTTTTAAAATACGTAACTCTCTGCGCGGGAAACCGATTCGCTCTTGGTCGATTTTTTATCAACTCCAGTTCTTAACGAATGCAACAGAAACATGTCTGTATCTGGTAATAGATATTTATCTAGGTCTAACCGTCTCGTAAGCTGTTGTCGCTACATGTTTTTTCCTTGCTAATTAACAGAATTTACCATAAAACTAATTAATACGATGTAAAAATAATAAAGCTACAAATTTACATTTCCGTAAGGTAGTTGTTCAAGCGCATAAGTGAGTATTAATTTATTAAATCGGGCGATTATTGTGTGTGTTATATTTAACTGTACACAAACGAATAATAACATGTCCGGAACTAAAATAAAAAATCACATAATTAAGAACAGTGATAATTTAGTGCTGTAAGAGCAAAAAACTTTTAAAATGGAAAAAGTAATTAGTAAATTAACGCCGTACTTCAATTAGAAGTGCTCGGAACGCAACCAAGGTGGAGAAAGAATTTTTTGTACGAAAACATATGAACCATCGGATATATATCAAACATATGAACCTCTTCCGCTTTTGTAAGATATACGACCTTAAAATATTAGCTACATACAAACTTAATATTTTTTATTTTATGGGTTCGGAATATTGAGAAACTTGTAATTTTGGAGTAGAATATTATTATCAAGCTAGATACACTAACAAATTTATAAGTATAGGTACAATTAGACTCTATTACGCGTATAGCATAATACTTTCAAAGTTAATCAACTATAAAAATGTTCTGTTGTTTAGTAGAAAGCGGACTGATGTTGCGTATATCATACGTATCATAACATCATTCCGTTTTCTACTAAACGAAATATTTTCGATAATCTTAAAGTAAAACTGAAAAGGAAATACTTGGTTATTTGGTCATATATTATTATGGCGTATCCTTTTTCTTATTTGATATTTTCGATTTAAAAAAGTTTAATGTTCATTAGCAAAAAACACAATCAAAACATATTTTTATATAAAAGGAAACTTGAGATTTACAAATAATAAAAGTTTAACAGGATAAAAGTTTGCTGTCATACAGTATTATTACGGCAGAGTGTTAAAAAACTATACGATAGAGTAGACTTTTTGGAACTGGCCAATGATGATAAAATAGTAACTGAAATAGAAAACTTGTTTAGATTTTGCTAATGGAATACTGTGAACAACTTATTATAATTTCTGTTACTAATAACAAACTAACTTTAAACGTTTTGAAAAACACAATAAACGAATTTCGCTGTATCAAGTCAGAGAATGTATACTTATTTAGAAATTTATTGGGATACTTTAATTTATTTTACTTTATTTTGATGGTAAAGGAATCTCGTAATAAAACGAGGACGTGGTTTAATGAAATTAGAAGTAAATCTAATCAACTCTATTACAATGAACGTAAAATTCAACCAACAATTGTGGTTACCTAATCTAATGTTGATAGCATGTCAACTAATTGTGACTGATAATAAAATATTTGATAGCGATAATCGTATCTTCTGTATTCAAATGAGTCATATAAAATAATGGCAGTTCGTCTTGCATTTTTTCTATAGAGTGCACAACTTCTATACCTTCGCTTTAAATGCTTAATTATAATTTAGCGGATGACTTTTAGTATCTACCGTACGATGAAAATTATCGTGTGAGAAACGACTAGATATTGGACTCGATTTTTTGTAATAATATTTACTAGCGTTACTTATTTCTTTAAAAAGAACTAGCTTTTCCACAAAAACAAAAATTATATTTGTACTCGATGGGAATCAATTAGGATTCAACAATTTTTGATGCTAAGATCATAGAAACGGCTTTGTGTAGACTAGTTACATAAAATGATAGCCAAGTTTGATAAAAATTATGACAAGTGAAGAAACGTAAACGTTATTAAATGATAATGTTATCATTATAAGACCATAGTTTTTTTCTCTCTCTCTGTTTATAATGTATTGATCTGGTAATGACATGGTTTTTGTAAATGTCATAACTTTTATTAGAGCTGGTGAGTTTCTTGCTCGTTCTTCTTATCAGACAAAAGACGTCCTGAACGAGTGGTAGGGAAAAATATGTTGGACGATTCAAAACTACTTTTAAGAAGTCTATTTGAATAAAGATTATTTTGACTTTGACTTTGACGTATCTTGGTGACGATGAAGGATTTACGCCAGAAATATCAGTTCATTCTGTTCGAAGATTTATCAGCGGAACTTAACAAAATGTCTCAGTAATCGCATGATACTTGATTTTGATATAACTTCTTTTATTTATTCACAAACTTCCAATATTATTCGTGGACAAATTGGTTGGCCGCTTATTACAATAACACTTAAAACAATACCATCTCTTTGGTTCATATGCAATACTTACGTCAATAGTATAATTACTGAGACTGTTCAAATACTATATAGATGTATGTAGGTAAACATCTAGACAACTGTAACAGTTTGAGGTAATTTACCTCGAAACAATTTAGGTAAGCTACATGCAAAAAATGGCTTCCAAAACTCGATAAAGAATTCTTAACGAGTATCAATATGGTTTACATACTTAAAAATCAGTTTTGAATTTTGTTAACCATCTTGGTCTTTCACACAGTACATTTGAGACAAATAGGTGGACAAAACATTATTAATCTTATTTGTCTATATTCCAAGGATAACCCACAATAACCATTTTTTTACGTGTAATTTCATGAAAATTTCAAGCAGTCTCCAGGATAATATCAGATAAAACAAACATGCGTATATATTAAAGATCGTTGAATATATAAAAAATAAATAATTCTTTTGAATCCTATTCCTTTTTTGAAGGCTGAGGATTCCTATTGCCTATCCTTTTGAATCCTATTGCTTTTTTGAAGGCTGAATAAATGTATTAAAATTATTATATTTTATCGATGCTATACTGAAAAATATTCTTGATGAAAAATGCTTAAAAAATCCACTCTACTTTTTTCCTAGCACTCATTGATTGGACTCTTACCTTGAATCTTTCACAATCCGGGCTCTGGCCTCTAAACTACCCATGACCTGACAGGACTGATTTTTTTGAGCACTTGCTTCTTTTTTGCTATTACAAAGCGTAATTATTGCAATTTATTACACTTGAAGTCGTTTTTCATCCTTTTAAGCATTTTTCAATATGAATAAATGTATTGTAATTAAAATAAAATAGAATAAATAAAATAAGATTTTAGATTATGGTGTTACACTATACATATTTTATGTTAGTTTAGGGATTTCCCCCACGTACGACGCGTACCAATTAATGAATACAATGAGGAAATCTCTACTATAAATGGATATTATTAAAGATGTTATGGTTAATTATACTTCTATATATTATAATAAATAACATCACTTGTATTATCTTAATTATTGAAAAAACTGACACTGTTGTTTCGGAACTATATTTAGTATAGTTTGTGAACTGAATTGTTAGTAATGTCTTTTAGTTAGTCTAGGCTCTCAACAAAGTTGGTACAAGATCATAAGGCTACTAATCTCCCTCTCTCTATCGCAGGGTCGCAGGCCTTTCTCATGGATGTGAATATTTCTATAGTATCAATTATTTTCATACGGTAGCCCGAGATGAGAGTGGTCAGTCGCCAATAATACACCCGTGGGTACCCGGGTTACTAGTGGGTAGGTCGATCCTTTGACCTGCTTCTCGGGCATTCGGACAGCACCGAGCGCCGGCACCGACCTGAACAAAAGAAGAAGAATATTCCAATTAGGATAAACATGCTTTGTTGTTTGGAATGAAGTATCTATATAGAAAGTCTTATCTGTGACAGTGACTTGTGTACTTTAAGGAGAAAGAAAGAGAGCGCGGATATTGTAAATTTGTTCTATTTTATATAGTAAAATTATATTTATTAGTTTAAAATTTTATTATTGTCATTTATTATACTTTATGTCGTTTTTCATCCTTTGCGAGCTTTATAGATATTCAAATCACTTATTCAGTCCTTAAATAATCAGAAGTCCCACATTTACATTTAGACCGAATCTATTTAAAAGATAAACGTAAGATATTAATTCTTCTTTTTAAAGACTGTTTACTTAAAAAGTAAAAATAATGCGACTGTTCGAATGCGCTATAAAGTGAAGTAGGATATTTTATTAAAATGTTTTACGTTTCACAGTAAGCACAAATTAAAATTTGGAACGGGAACCTGCGTCATCTCAACACCAGGTGGAGGAGTCATTAATTAATCGGTTATCATAAATATCAGATATAGATCTCTATGGTATAGCTACTAACCAAGAACTGAAACGTTAACTTAAAACTACAAAAAAGTTCAAGATAGAATAAAAATCTGCATCATACTGTTTTCAAAGCGTTCGCTAAGTAACTTGGCTGGAGTGAAATGTACCAACAAGAAAACTCAGTTCGAGTGAAGTCTTTACCGGTGAAATTTCTTTACTTTTCGCTGTAAATCTCTTTGTTGTTGAATACACAAGTACTTCAAGTATTTACGACACCACATTAGCGAAATGTCGTCTGTTGAAAGCATATTAACAACGGAAGAAAATTCATTCTACTCGTGCTTCCTACTAATATTATGAATATTGGAATATTTTTGTCAACTCATTTAAACGACTCGACGCATTTTGATGTGATAAATATTTAAAAAATACCATAAATATTTATTGAAGTTATTTTTTATTCATAAGTGATACATATTTATCACTATATATTATAAAACAAAGTCCCCCGCCACTTCTGTCGGTCTGTCTGTCTGTTCGCGATAAACTCGAAAAGTACTGGACGGATTTTCATGCGGTCTATATTCCAAGAATAACCCACAATAACCATTTTTTTACGTATACTTGAAACAGTAACATTAGGGGTTATTTACCAACTTATTTTTAACAATACAGTATTAATCCTTATTCAAATAATTCAGTTAGATACGTTATGCATGTAATATAGATCAAAATTGCTTTTTATACTATACCAAAACAAATAATAACTAAATATCCGGACGAGCTATTAAATATTGATGAATAAAAATAAATCGCCGAAACGTATGTACGCGCATAACTTTCGAATTCCAGTTCCGAATGCATCAAATTCTATTTTTATTAAATTCTATTTTTTATGTATTCCACTATTCGTGATACGGTTTGTATATAAGTTTTAAAACGGATATACGGCGGTACGAAGTTCGCCAGGTCAGCTAGTTTACTATACAATAAAGCCGCTTCCCGCTGTCTCTACACAGAGATGTGTTAAACTACACAACGGATATTAATACAGTTCAAACAATATATAAGATTAATCAAGATTAAAGTTCATGTGTATTAAAGAACCACGCGGGCGAAGTCGCTGGAGGAAAGCTAGTTAGATAATAATCATAAGATAAAAACAACACAAAACTCGGCCACAATAACAATCGCCAAAACGATGCGAGGCTTACTCTGTTATTCTGTAAATGATTTGCCGGATAATTACAAAGAGTTCTTATAATTTTCCTTAAAGCCTTTTTTGTGAAGATTATCTTTACCTCTGATACGTAGTTTAGGAACTCCCACGTTGAGTCAAAACAATAAACAATAAATAATTGTTGTAACGAAATCTAAAAAATAAATTAAAGTAGGAGTAATGAATTTGATATTTAAATCTTTAAGAGCAATCTTCAGAACCTATCAAGAAGAATTATACCTACACGTTATAGAACAAGCAAAATTACACGATGAGTAAAGTCACAGAGTAAAGTCAAGAGCATGTAGGCTTTGCGCGCACTGGCGTGACATTTTAGGGGCCGTGATAATCTTTGCGGTGACGCGCGCACTTGAATACGTGATAATTAGGTGACTGCTTAGATCATTGAACCTTGGTAACTTCTGTAGTAATATACATAGTAAAGGCAATAGCATGTTGACAGAAATATCAAGTCACGATGATATAGTGCGCGAATGCCCTTTTAAGTGGTCGCCTAATTGTCGAAATTCATTCATAAAGTTTGAAAATCATTAAGGGTGGGTTTTACTATCACATGAAAAATGTATCAGTATATAACATAGAGCGGCTTCGCCCGCGTGGTCCTGTATCTCAGCGCACAGACAGCGGGAAGCTGCTTTGTTTCATACTATCTTTAGATAGTATAATTAAAGAATTCTTAAAACATCATGCACACTCCATTTTCAAATATAATTTATCTTGATTCCTTATTGGTTGGTTGCCTGGAATATATTGACTTTTCGATAAGATCTTCAATTCTATTATGGTGTTATATCTTTTATATGACTACACATAGACTACCAATAAATAATACTTTATATTATAAATTCTCTTCAGATTATCCACAATTACACATACCAAGAAAATTTTATTGCAAAGCAGGTTTTCCCTCCAATGAGTATTATAATTTAGATTGAAGTAATACGAGAATAATGAGTAAGACCGTATTTGGATACATCGATGCGGATATAACACACACACACACAAAATGGGAAGCTATTGAACGGAGCTCCGAATATTGTTTCCTTTTATCTCCCACCCGTTGTTTGTGATTGATAGTTTGCAAACACAATAAATCCAAAACAAAACAAAATAACCAAATTTAGACTGGATATGTGTAACAAAATATTTGTATTCGGAAGTACTCTTATAACACTTTGTATCATTGCCTGTTTTACCCCCTATAGTTATTTTTCTTTATCTAAGTACTTGACTTTATATCTTAAAATTAATAACCCAACTTTGTTAGACATTATATATTATCTGTTCCAGTACACATTATCGCCCGTCTATAATAGTATACCGTTAAAAATTCAAAGCATTTCTCGAAAACCTGTAATTGGTCAGATCATAACCTATATATTTTAAGAAATAATCATTCAAAGTACCAAATACGGTGCTTATTCTTATTAATATAATTTTGGTTCGATTTTTTGTTACAATAATTGTCAGTTATAGCCTTAATATACAATTATTTGATGGAAATGTACAACTCGTTTGTGCAGACCACTCAATCCGGCACGTGCAGTATATATATATATATATATATTGTATAAATCGGCTACAAGAAACTAGCCCTTTCGATATCATATAAAGACCAATTATATGATATCGACACAATTATATTAGTTTATATCAATTGTCTCTATTTATCTCCTTACATCTGGCATTGAGTCTTTACGTTCACCTTTACGATACCGAGTGGACTGATGCTGATTTCTGATTTCTAGATAGATTAAGGACAGTTACAAAGTCGCTCGAATAGTCTTTTTTTTATAAAAAGAGTATGAATACGAAAAGAGTATGAATTGAAATAAATGAATTGAACAGAACATTTTAAATTCACGTTTTGACTGTTACCTACTAAACTCCTTTTTTCCCTAAGAAATACTAAAAATATATCATGAAGTAGAATTCATTCATTTGTTATTATTCTTACAGGTTTTCAAACTCCTTTTTATAATATCTACAAATGTCAGTGTCACTTTAATTTCATATGTAATAGGCATCTACTTATCATAGACTTGAACAATCACATAAAAAGTTATTTTTTTGATCAAATTCTGCAGTTAATTTTTTGTCTTCTATTATGCTGTAATAGAATTTATTATACCATAATTATATTTAAGTTTTTAGGCTTCTGTAGCCAAAGGGTAAAACGGGGCCCTATTACTAAGACCCCTGTCCGTTCGATTGTCACCAGGCTGTATATCATGAACCGTGATAGTTACACAGTTAAAATTTTCACAAATGAGGTATTTCTGTTTCCAACAAGCGTAATTTTTTTGCGTTTTTATGTCGATAATAGTATGTACTCTTCTTGCGTGAGCTCGATTTGCACTTGGATAGTTTTATTTATTCGCAGATAAACTTTTTCTTAACCTGATCCAGGTGACCTCACTTATATAGAGATATCGGCGTAAAATTAAAGGTTTGATATATCAGAAGCCGCTCCCTCACGTTATGGAATCGCGGTCTTGTTCATACCTTTCACTTTATATTTCTATTAATAAGTTTGTTATGATATATATTGTGACGACTGCCTCTACAGTAATATTTTAAGCTCTCATTATAATAATAAAAAAAAAATCAATGCTAACATATTGAGGGAACTATGATCTGAGCGAAATACGAATGCTTTTAAGGTGATTTTGTAAAAGTTTTAGAGCTTGTATGAATGTCGGAATGAATTTGGGCTCAGACAAGTTATCAGCTGAGCTACCCAGGACCAAACAGTCCTGAAGAATTTTTCAAGCACTGTTGTTGTGTTTAAAATTTATTTTCTAATTAAGCCTTGTAGCTTTTTTTAAAAGATAATTTATGATCTTACTCTTAATTTGGATTGATTTTTGTTGAGGATCGTCAGCTGAACCGACCTTTTTTATACGTTGTCTTTGTTTTTATAGTTTTTTTATTATATTTGATTTTTATTTAATTTTGTTTTTGTATTGACATATGGATTATTATTGATTGTCACGTGCTTTGACGAGTATATTTGTTTTGTGGACAATATAGTTTTGAGAATATAAATTGTTTATTTTCGCACCAGTGACCACACCATTCCTCGTCTCCCTCTTCGTCGATAACATCGGTCCTTCGAAAATGTTTACCAGGTCGAAAGGTAAGGTCGAGGATCTCTCACCGGCACTCCCATTGTCGTTGATTGAGCGCTCAGAGGAATCCTCGACGACGAAACCACATACAAATGTGGAAAATTTAGTCTTACGCGGTGATGATGGCCATTTTCAGCCCGCCATATCAAGTTTCGGTGCTGCTGGTGGTGCATCATCCCGCCATTCTAAATCTATAACTTCTTCTGCTCGAAGCGGATCTGTTTCCGCACAGCGCCTCGCGGTTGAAGCGCGACACGCCGCTGCCCTCCTCCAGATAGCAGAGGAAACACGTAGAAAGGAGGAGATGCGAGATAAAGAACTAGCACAACTTAGAGTTGATGCTCAGCAGTTAGCATTTGCCGCAGAATTAGCCGCATTGAAATCAAATTCTAGTCGTAGATCACAGTCATCCAATATTCAATCAGTGCATTCTTGGGTTCACAGCCTACCGAATAATATGGATGCACCGTCTGCGTCATCGACGGCCGTGCAACACCTCCGTGTATATCATAGTTCACAGTTTTCCCAATGCTAAACATAAATAAAACATAATGCGGAATGAAAATGAACTAATTTAAAACATTGCAGTTATTAGAAATAATTGGACCAACCTTTTTAAACCGGCAGCTGTGAGTTCTTAAGTGTTCTTTACAAGTAACACGAACTTTTCGATAAGATCTGTGGTCCTTAATAAACGGTTATACAAATAGCTATAATTAGTTGTGGCCTTTGATACTGGCAGGATTTGTAGTTTTTAATAGCCAGTTAAAGTACCTACTAAGGTGCAATTTCACAGTTTTCAGATACAAACCACTGGTTTAATTTAAAATTGGTATAGATTTTTTATGAGCTTAACTAACTAGTTAGAGTTCAATCTATGTAAGGTAAAGTGGTAGTTAATTCATACGATCTAGGTTCCTAATAAAGATTATAACTATATTTGGCTAAAAAAACAAAAAAAAAATGCTTAGAAACGTATAAAAGAGTTTTTAATACTTTTCTTTCACAATATTGTTCTTTCAATATGCAATGTGATGATGTCGATCGTAGTCTTATGAGCTAAGGGAATGAATAATTTAGTAGACCAAAGAGGTGGTTTTATCCTGGCTTTTGTCTGTGTCATCGTCATAATATGTAAATCATTTATTTATGACAATCCATGTGTAGGTACATTCAACAGCGCACCAGGTTACCATAAAAGTCAAATCCGTAGTATATTTTGTAATCAATTTTCTACGGCTCAACGTTCAAAATTACATGGAGTTTGTTGGCTTTGTATAACCTGATATGCTGTTGACTGTACTCCCATATAAGGTAGAGAATAGTAAAATACGATGTACTCTTCGTCGTGTAGCCTTATTACCAAGGGTAACGAGAGACATTTCGGAACGAACGATGTCTTGTGTATAGCGCAGACACAAGTTTTAGTGTAGCGATTAATTAACTGATAATTATGATAAGATTTACGTTATTTTAATGCTATGAAATGTTATAAATGAAAGGATTCTATATTTTCTTTACACTTTGGTGAACATGTAGATAAATCTTAATTATGTACAAGATGTTTTAAATATTATACTCGTAATTAGATATTTTAATAATAGGAAAATTTCTATTTCTGATTTATAAATAAGTATTTAAAACTTACAAATATATATACATTCTTTATTTGCATCATGCACACACATACCCAATTTTACATTATAAACAAGGAATTGAAAAATAAGAAAATTATAATCAGATGTATCGTGTGCTGCAGCGATGGGCGAAAACTCGTTGAGTATTTACTCAAAGACCAGTAGTATTCTGGCATTTATTAAAATAGTGTATAAGAGGATTCAAATAATTAAAAGCGCTTTATAAACTCGATAAAAGATAGAATAATTATAAAATTACTTTTTTAATAACAAAAGTATGTACTTATAAGTATTTGAGGCGCACAATAGGTTTTCTAATCACCAGCAGTAAAATATGGACGTTTAGGTTTTGTTTTTGTATTTAAGGAACGAATACAGAATAGTAATAAATAATATCAAAACAGGAAAATCAAGTTTAGCATCAATATAGTTGCCGTGATGTCGTCTGTATGTCTATAGAACGCACGCACAGGTGTATTGAAGCATATATGCTATTGTACTGTAGTTAAGGATTTCATTTATCGTTTACTTTGCAGTTGGTTATCTATGTATGAATAGGTGTATACGAATCATCAAATACTACATGGATTTCACATATCAACAAGTAACTTAACAATTAAGTAAAAAACGTCGAGTTACTTAAGTACAACGTTTGAACCATTATCCTACCAAAATAAGTCAACGCGTCTCAATTTCACGTTTCCTCTGCTGTCATTATCCATTTTATTGTAGGCGGTTAATAGTTTATAGTATTAACTTTAGTACAGAATTAGATTTACAGTAATATGGATATATTTAATAAATATTCTCTTCTTCCTACTATAATGTTTAAACAGATAAGTATTTATCGGTGGATTGTACTTGTTATGATTTAAGATGTTACCTGTGATTTTCTAAAAATACAAAACAAAATTGACTGAATATACGTGTATAAGAAATTCTATTCCTATGTATTTCGAAATTCACTTCACTTATGTCACGAAACATGAATACCAATTCAAGATTGAGTGGACGCCGTTTTTTGAAGTGAATTCGATTTTGGGCTTGGATTTTTACAGAATTGGTCTCTACGACGAGGTTATTGTGGCAGAGAGTCAAAATCGAAATAGCACACATTACCAAATTGAAGTAGCTGTGGGCTGCCCATTTCTTAAATAGTCGATCGACGAATTGATAATCTTTGGAATGAGGAGGTTTCCCGAGTAGATACCGAGAGCTAGCAAGTGTAAAGTAGAGCGCTTCCCAGTTAGACGGAGCGATAATTTGTGGATGGTCATGGGTAGAAGTTCGTATAGCCCAAATCAGGGAAAAATTTAATAGGTATATAGACTTTTTATATTTTCACGTTCACTATCCATAAATGAAACAACTTTTACCTTAGACTTATGTGTCTTACCTTAGTCTTATGGTAACACGGAACCTGTAAATGGTCCGAAACCTCAAGTGACGATGATGATAAGATTATTTTTAATTAACTGTTGGTGATCAATCGAGATTTGGAGTCGAACTTCTCTCGCTTACGAGAACTTTGCAACTATTATAAGAATATATTAGACATTCCAATTTTCATGTATTTGTTATTTTCGATGTCACTGAGGGGAATTCCAACAAGGCTTATGTTGGGAAAATCCAGGAGACTCGAGTAGGAACGTCTGTTCAAAACTCTCATTATTGGACTCATTGTCAGATGGTATTTCCCCTAACATAAAATTAAATTGCCGAAAGGGTTATTATTATCGAACGTTGTCTACTAACACTTGTAAATGTTCCACAAAAAATAACCACGTTATTGATGTACCATAACGTAGCAAAAACACGACAACCATTTAACTTAAACGAGTTAGTTACATCTTCTAGTAAACCTGAACTAGATATTATTAAGAAAAGTTTATTTTAGCGGGTAAATTATTGATATTTGTTTTTGATTTAAGTTCAAAATACCAAGAGAATATTGTCAATTATCTTTTCATTCATAAAATTTCTCATAAAAAGGTTACAATATAGTTTTTTTTATTGTTGTCGCCTACCTCTCAAGGTGCTTAGTATAGATTTTTGTTAAGAGATTTGCTGGAGATAATATTTCCGAGAATCGAAAAGTTGGTGTTGAAGTCAGAAACTAATTTTTTTTTCCTACGAAATAACGTTAATATTATGTATGTAAAAGATGAGATATAACTAGATTTTATAACCTCTAATGAAACTAAATATAGATACACATATATAACAGTGAAATTGGTAACGACTTGAATATCCGCTAATCGAATCTCGCAAACATAAATTAATAAGTATAAATAAAATATCAAGTTGATCTTGATCAATATGATCTTTCTGTTAGAACCGGTACCGGTATTTGGTACAATCAATAAAGCCTTTATAACCTTTAAACAGTAGAATTGCCCTTCTTCTTCCAATCATGTGATCATAACTAAAAGCAGCTAAAAGCCATATACATATCATCTACAATCTGGTCCACATTAGGCACATCGCACTGGTGGTTGCAATAATTGAATCATATCATCAAAATTAGTTTCAAGATGATACTTAATCGGTTTCCTACTGGCGCATACACTCTACTCGTATAAACGATACTGATGAGACCTAAAGCGGAATAAAAATAAGAAGCGCTTAAAATATCAGAACGACCCAGATGGAATGAAAGTAGCACCATTACTTACGTGTAATACTTGCACGCATTTGTCGGCGACAACACTAATCAATCTCCAACAAACTGGGAATACATACAAACGAAAAAGTCCCACTGGGACAATTACATGTTCTGTGAAAACAAAAATATAGGTAGATAACGAAGGGGACCCTAGTGTATTTTACGTTATGAGGCAACAAATAATTGACGAAATGTTTTCCCCACTAAACTGTGAATTCTAATAGGTCTGACGGGAGCAGATACCGAGTATTCTAAAAACAATGATAAATCTGTGCAATTTCTGCAAACTGAAATACCTCAATCACTCTTTTGAATAATAAAATTAAAAAAACACAAGAAATATGAAATCTACGCATACATATAATCGATTTATATACTTCTGATAATTAAAGCTTTATTGGTTTTGAGTCAACAAACAAAATTGTTTTGCCGAAATATGCCAAGTAACAAGTCTCGCAAAATAGAACGCACAGAACACAGCGCTTGGCTGACGGCGCATCATTCGCGTTGTATAATTCCATAAAAGTTAAACCTAATTAGAGGTCCCTGCAGCTCCTCGCTCAACGACCTCACTGATGAGTAAACCTAATTAGCAATTTTAGCGGAATTGCCTTGAGTGTGTCACCAACTTGACAATATTATCCTTACGAACTGCAGTAGCTGGCGGCAAAATTTTATGAATAATTTAAGGAAGTGACTAAGCGTGGTTGTTTTCTTTGTTTTCAAACCGTTTCAAAAAGGGGGAAGTAGAAGTAACACGATATTTTTACCGCTTGTGTATGTATAATTTTTTATAATAAAAAAGATGGAGAAGATGTAGCTAATATTAATTAGGTTTTATTATATTAATTATGTAATACCCTCTTAGTCATTGAAAATTTAGGCTTGTATTTTGTTCCACAACGAAGTTACATGGAGTCAAAAATGGCCCAAATGATTTCGAGAAAAGGACGTGCCATTTTTACTTATTTGCTCGACTCGGTGGGACCACTTTCTTGCCCCGAGATACCTAATATTTTTATTCTATTGTACAGTTTCTAAGTTTGTTTCTAGAGGGCAATACTGATCCGATCACAAATATTCTTTCAACTACGGGAATTTAGATCATATGCGGATAATATAGGCTATAATTTATACAGGCGAAATCGTGGGAAAACCCCTAGCGGATGATACCTATTATTAAACTGTAAATTATTATAAAAGTAAGATTGCATCAGAAATTCTAACTAATGAACTCCTGGACATTTCTACGGTTAAGCTAAAATGTTTTCTTTTTCACTTTATGGAATTATCAACGCACAGGTTATAAAACTACATTTGACAAAATACCCCACGATCAATGAATTTATAGCATTGATTTTATAACACCCATTTTTATAACCTTTTCGTTTACACACAAAGCTTAAAATCCTTAGGTTTTATGAATATCTAAATAAATAAACGAATTACAGTCTCAAAACTTAGTGTTATTTATTAATCTGCATAAAATAGTATATTATTAAATTAACATTCATGAGTGTTTTTTTTTATTTCTAAGTTGAATCTAACTTGATGTACAAATAAGAATATTATACTCAAATATAAAAGATAATTGTTAGCCTGAAAAAGTAAAATTATAAAAACGATTACTTTGTATTAGCAAAAAATATATATTAGACAACATTTCATAGATGTATACATACATTGCTGAGATTCCAAATGAAGTAGCTAAAAAGCACTTGTATTGTGTAAAACTAAACCGAAGGTACCACAGCAACCCGACCCTAGATAATATAGAAAAGTTTTTTCTACATTCCGACCGGGAATTGAACGCGGGACATTAATAGTTGTACGTAATTCCGTGTCAAACAAAAAAAAATCGACTCTCAAACTCAAACTAAATATAAACTGTCTGTACTAAATATATGCAGTCGGGGGACCTTTTAGATTACAAATGTCACACAGAATAAGTTTCACAAATGTTATTCAGAGAAATTGATCAGTATTTATGAGCCCGTACGTTTCGCCCATTAATAAAGAGATCATACGAACTGCAGTGCCATTGTATCAGATACAAACTTTTATAACTATTAAGTACGATTGAAGTTGTGTTATTTGGATTGTATTAGATCAATAGTTGATGTGGTATTGTATAAAATTGTAAACTAACCGGCAGTTTATTTATTTAACATCAAAAACTATATGCCACGGCATAATGTACGAGTACTAGCCCGCAATAATGTACTTAGGTAGTACATTTACTTTTAACATAGTGCTCTTGATAGTAATTTTAAAGATTTTTCTATCATATAGGAAACATCATATTCTTATGTTATTCGGTTATAATATTTAGTGTTTTATTAAAAATCGATAATTGTGTGAACATAGCTGATGTCAATTATTTCGCATGCAAAAGCACTACTGTGACTCTACTTACATTCATTAGAATTAAATCAACTTTATTATTATTATTATGGGATAGGGGGCAGACGAGAAGACGGATCACCTGATGGTAAGTGATTACCGTCGCCCATGGACACCTGCAACACCAGAGGGGCTACAAGCGCGCTGCCGGCCTTTGAGGGACGAATATGATCATAGGGAGGGAAGGGTTGAGGGGTAGAGGGAAGGGAATTTCGTGAACGAAATAAACTAAATTCAAATTAAGTTAATAATGTGCCAAGCTTGAAAATAAAACATAATATTCGGAGAAATCAATGTGACGTGAAACGGAAACAGTCAAAAGTCTGTAGCACTACGGCGACTAATGAAATGAGAAGCTATCATATAGGATTTGACTGTACAGGGTTTATCTGTAAAATTTCCGAAAATACGGGCAGAAGCTTAAATATAAATTCAAAACCTAATGTTAGTTTTATGATGCATGTATTATGATGCATGCATTAAATAAACTAATACAACCAATTAAATACAACTAATACAACCAATTTACTTTATTTAATACATGCATCATAAAATAACACACAGGAACACATTTACAAAATTAAATAAAGTAAATTGGTTGTATTAGTTAAATACAACTAATACAACCAATTTACTTTATTTAATTTTGTAAATGTGTTCCTGTTTTCCAATTACTTATTCTTTCTATATTTGTTTGCTGCGTAGAAATACTACGTTTCTATTACACATCGGTTCCTAAAGAAAGGATACATATAGAATGAGGGTGAGAATAACCATGCTGTTAATAGCGATCGTCCCATTTTAAAAGCAATTACACTACCGATGGATGGTGCTTTCACGTATGTTCATCATCATCATCATCACCAGCCCTTTTACGTCCCCACTGCAGGGGCTCAAACCTTCCTTATGGATGGTTAAGGAGGATGGACCATGACCCTCCACGCTAGCCCAATGCGGATTGGAGGGTATTAACGACTGCAAATGTAGCCGGGGCCAACAGCTTAACGTGCCTTCTGAAGCACGGAGTAGCTCGAGATAATTATTTTTTTAGACACCCATCCTGTGACCGACCCTTGCGGAAGTTGCTTAACGACAGCGATCGCGAGGCCGCGGCGCTTATCCACTACGAAAACGATAAAAACCATATTTAGTTAAAATAATATCATGCAAAAGCTTCTTTAATTTTGAAAGATACAAAACACTACATACGTTTTAGATAGTCTCATAAAAATACGAAAAGCAACATTGTATATATACCTAAGTTGATAAGTTTTTCATAGAACAAAGTCGTATTTATACTACGTACTGCATTATATCGAAGAATAAAAGTTCAATTCATCAGTTATTAGAACCCGGAAATAATGTCAAGTAAGTACAGAACTACCGTTGATTTTGAACAATTTAATAAACAAATCAAATTACTAACGACTGCATTCTGTCAGTTCGATATTTTCGTCTTTGTTCTTGGGACTCGTCGATATGCATAGAGTAAGAATCTACCGTTAATGATTACCGTAAAATAATAAATATCTTTATTTCTCCTCACAAATTCACATACTACACTATGGGTACATACATTTTTTTGTTGATTAATTGATTTATATTACATGTGTTTTACTCTTAAAAAAGAATATGTAATACTTTTTTTTTATAAATCTATTAAAAAGGTTTCATCTAATACTAAATGTATTAAATGAAGACATACATAGTTAACAAAATTTTTATTCAGTAGTTTGATTATACACACTGAACACGAACGAAGGTTGGCTTTTATTCCAATTGAATAATCACTGGGGACTTGGAAATTCAATTATCGGTGTTCAAATGGACGTGACCAGCTGAGCAACGAACTATTTCTCGAAGATTTTGGGATGCCAGCAACTTTTGCAAAATTTTGATTGCTAAAGCATATTAAATTATGCATAAAATTGATACCAAACTTTTTAACCAATATTTGTTTTAATAACATTAAAAATCTGGCCGTTTGAAAAACAAATGTAAATCATAAGTCGTACGTTTCTTTAGAAACTAAATCCCTTTGCATATAACTACAAAAAATACAAAACTATTGCCGCTGTTTTTACACTGGAAAGGTTTTGAAGCGCATCTGTTAAACTCATATGTTTTGTTTTTCTTTTGGTTAAATGCTATTGTAATAAATTATAAAGATAAAATGTATAGCACTAAATGTTTTCTCGTGTACATTATAACCTATCGGCCGGATTCTGATTTGAGCAAAGTACAAAATCTCAACTGATTATTCTTAATAACTTAAGTTTTTCACAAGACATAAATTCCTAGTTTAATGAAACTGCTATTAACTGATCCTTAATAAAACTAAAGTCTTAAGATCCTTAATCAAGAAAAGTTTTACCTGTTTTAATGACGTTTAAGTGCAGTTTGCGACGTGTTAACTTTAAAATCTCAATTCAGGAACTGGGTGTATGTCACTCTTGTAAGATGTAACTTCCCGTAGGTGAAAGAATTTTTAAAATCGGTTCAGTAGTTTCGGAGGGTATTCATTGCAAACGAACAAACAATAAATCTTTTCTCTTAATTATATTAGTATAGAGGTATAAATAAGCAAAGTCCCTCATAATTTCATTATTTTAGCTTTTAACTGCTGCTCCACGACTTTACCCGCGTAAATTTATAGCCTATGTCACCAGGGTATGATGTAGCTTCCCGAAGGTGCACGATTTTCATTAGCGCAACAGTATTTTCGAAGATTACTCCCTAAACATGAACATAGTTAGAAATTTTACCTCTTTATAATATTACTAGCTGTTTTCCCGCGACTTCGCATGCGTAAATTATAGCCTGCAACCACGTATGAGGTAGCTATCCCTTATGACGTTTCGGAGTCTATTCGATACAAAGAAACAAATAATCAAATCTTTTCTCTTTATAATATTAGTACAAAAATAGTATTGTTAAAAATCATTTTAGTATAGAAGTATTGATCAAGAGAAAGCGAATCATAACTCGGTACACAGGTGTTCTTTATAAAGTGAAGTCGTTAATTTTCTCGCAATCATTTAATTAGTTAACGATTATTCTGAACACGATATTCGTGCGTCTTTATACTAGCAAGAAGTCGTGTGTATTGAAGTAAGCGAGTGGAATTCATAATTGTAACATGTCGCTTGCGCTTTCTAGTTCATCGAGTTGTTACATAATGAAATTTGATATGTTCATTATCCTTCTGTATTACATCCTTCTGTATTATATCTTGTGTATTACAATACTGTGTTAAAATACTGGACAGTTAGAAAGTAAAATAAAATAGTAGCTCGGTGGGTGAACAAAAAAAAAATAACTCGAGCTACTCCGTGCTTCGGAAGGCACGTTAAGCCATTGGTCCTGGCTGCATTTGCAGTCGTTAGTAACCTCCAATCCGCATTGGGCCAGTGTGGAGGGTCGTGGTCCATCTTCCTCAACCATCCATAAGGAAGACCTGAGCCCCTGCAGGGACGTAAACGGGCTGATGATGATGAATAATAAAATATTTAAAAAAAATGTTTTGTTGAAACATCTATTTTTTGTGCACACCGTTGAAATGTAGGTACTTATATAATACGACAAAATTTCAAATTAAAGAAGTACTTTTGTCGTTACAAACACACTACCTACATAAATTCGAAAACTGTCTCATAAAGATTCATATTTAAAATTTCATCCGCTTTCATCTCATTCTTCATACCGTTTAACTAGAATTCGTTTCTCTGACTTGGGGGCCAATTCTACTAAATAAATTTTGTTTAAATCGCATCGAAAACGGATCGAAACCGAACGGAACTACAGTTTTTAATGGTTTTCCTATTTTACAAAGTGACATACGATATAATTCCAGTTTTATTTTAGCTAGAATTGTATCGTATGTCACTTAGTAGAATAGAAAAACCATTAAAAACTGTAGTATCGTTCGGTTCCGATCCGTTTACGATTCGATTTAAACAAAATTTATTTTATGAACTGCAAGGTGTCCATTGGAACTTCTTAATTAAATGACTCCACCTTTCCGCTTGTTTTATTTTATGAAATCTCCATAGTCCAAAACACAAAAAATATTGAATTAAATAAAAAAACTTGAACGTGAATTACATTTTCGCGGATAACAAGGGCTATAATTTCGTCGTTCTTGTTTTAGAAAACAGTCCGTCTATTAAAGATAGAACTTTTCTATAAAATATTGATACGCTTCGTGTTGTTCAAAATCTTTAAATATATATTTATTATTGTCAATACAATGTGAGTTATAAGAAAAAAAGATGATCCCCTCTTTAAAAATAGAGGGTGAATTAAAAACAATTTTCTTTCGTCATCAGAGGGTGCTCATCATCCTGATCAACTTTTCTTAAGATGTTATAATCATACAGTTTAGTGGGGCTGCTATGGTTTTACGGCTGTTGCTTCAGATCTTTAATTTTTTATATCAATAAAAAATGTTCATCATGTTAAATAATTTTCCCTAAGACGTTGTATTCATATCTCTTTTGGTTTAGCTGGACTAAAAGGGTTCTACATCAGATAATCCAATCTCCAAAATAATTAAAGCCAATATGTTGCTGAGGAGTAATATGTATACAACAAAAAATATTCATTAAAATCTATCCAGTAATTTTAGTATGAAAGGCGAACAATAGGCAGACAAAAAATTCAAGTCATATTTTTGGCTTCTGTCTTAAGACCCCTTGAAGTATTTTTTATTATTCACATTAAATGTACTTACAGACTTGACACCCTCTACACTTTTGTTATATGTATATACTCAATCGTAGCTTTCCAACTTTTAAAAGTGTTTCATTACAAGTTCTTCAGTCAAATATATTTGAATATTTTTTGACAGAGGAAGAAGCTAAATTATAGCCGAGAGGTTAAAACCTATATATCTACTCGTCTCACAGCGTAATGTAAACACGCAGTTCACATAATAAATTCACTGGCAGATGCCTCGGGGATTAGTGCGCGCGAAAACAGCGGGCTGCTGTCTTGATTATTTAATTCACTTCGGTACCACTTATCCATACGCGCTGGTTCCGCGGAATAATCTACTTGCCGCCTGGAAGCGCCTTAAAGATAATGACGTTAGTTTCACTACACTGCTCCTCGTACAATAGTATTTCGTTAAAGGGGTTCGGTGTTTAATACGTCTACTGACTTGCCGCCATCCACTTTCAAACGGGATTTCAAAGTTTTGTAAATATATTCAGTGGATTTTGAAACTTATCAAGAATATATGTGAATCTTGGTGTCACATTACTGGCCTATTATATCTCCTCTAATGGGGCCTTTCCAATGGACGGATAGGGAGAATGGACAAGCGCTGGTCGCGTGCGGACCAGCGTGGAGGATCGTTTGTGGTGGGTATTTACGTTTCCAGATGCGACCGGGACTAATGGCTTAACGTGCTTTCCGAAGCACGGGGGAGTTTGAAATAATACATTTTTGGTCACTGTTCCTTGAAAACCGTGTCGCAGACCGAGCGCACTAATGACTGCGCCATCTCTAGATATACCGTCAATAGAAACGCCGTATAAATGGAAGTGCTGCCAGGATAAATGTATAGAAGTATAATCAAAACAGGCCAATTCTAATTTTCAAAAACTAAGATTTAAAATTGGAAATACCAGGAATAGTAAATGACAATGAAAACAAGACGCAGTACAAAAGTTCGATCCTGTTCGCGCAGTCCATGTACTTGTGTGTCTTAACGTAAGAGTTGCTAACGCATCATGTAATTTTTTTTAAATAGATGATCTTATAAAGACTCTGCTTAAAAACTATCCATGTCATAAAAAGATACTAAAAATTAGGAAATGTCCTCGGAAAACCGGACGTTTCAAACTGAAACCAAATGAGGTATTAATTTATTAGTACGTATAGTATTTAGCTTTATCATATTGTATTATAAATATTCGAAAGAGTATTTATTTTGTACATCTAAATTTTAACGATGCTGAATAAATTTGAAGCGCATACAAGCATGTTTTTTTTTGTGATTTAAAAATACCATTCACCATTTACTCAAAATAATGATAATATTGTATGTAGCTCTCTAATTAAATAAATATAATGAGTTTCGGAGTTTCGTTGACATCAAACAACGTACAAGTACCGAAATGACGAGACTCGGGAATGTTTTGAGCTCGAAGCTCGTTAAAATTAATAGCCGCTGCTGTTTGAAACTAACACTATTGTGTTTATGCGATGTTTAAGAATAAATAATGATTGTCCTTGACTGTTCCAGGACGGAATTTAGAATATTCATAGTAATTTCCACTACCACGCTAATCGTCTCGACTTATACATGCATTCTTAATGATTGGAAAAGGACAGTGTTCTTTACCTTCTTTTTTTTTTTTTTTTGGCGCTGAGAAATGCGTTACGCATACCCGCTTCACCCTGCGCGGGCTCCACAGGTGATGTGGGACTCCTCCTGTGGCCCCACCCCCGAAGGGGCTAGACAAGAAACAGAAGTTTACCCACTAAAACTCAGCGATGTCCCTCTCATGGAAGGCGATGCGCGGGATCGGCCCGGAGGCCATACACCGCGCGGAAGTGATCTTTACTTCTACTAACATAATAACGATTTACTCAAACATGGATTTAATAAGGTTTTCATCAATTAAACTTTCTGCCTATTAATAAACCTACTGCTGGAGCGCAGACTTCCCTCCCTATAACCCACTAAACGGGTGCAATGCAGATTGGTGGATATTAACAACTACAGGTCGTTTATGAAGTTTACGAAAAATTAACTGAAACATATCATAAAAAATAAAGTAAAATACTCTTAGCAAAATACAGACGACCTTAAAGAGTTAAAAATTATTCAAAAACCTTTTATTGAAGTTGGATGGGGGATGTGTGTACGATTTCGTTTGATTATAAATTATTAATCACTTTTCTTAAGCTTTTTTGAAAATCTTTAAATATATATTTATTATTGTCAATACAATGTGAGTTATAAGAAAAAAAGATGATCCCCTCTTTAAAAATAGAGGGTGAATTAAAAACAATTTTCTTTCGTCATCAGAGGGTGCTCATCATCCTGATCAACTTTTCTTAAGATGTTATAATCATACAGTTTAGTGGGGCTGCTATGGTTTTACGGCTGTTGCTTCAGATCTTTAATTTTTATATATCAATAAAAAATGTTCATCATGTTAAATAATTTTCCCTAAGACGTTGTATTCATATCTCTTTTGGTTTAGCTGGACTAAAAGGGTTCTACATCAGATATTTCAATCTCCAAAATAATTAAAGCCAATATGTTGCTGAGGAGTCATATATATACAACAAAAAATATTCATTAAAATCCATCCAGTAATTTTTGTATGAAAGGCGAACAATAGGCAGACAAAAAATTCAAGACATATTTTTGGCTTCTGTCTTAAGACCCCTTGAAGTATTTTTTATTATTCACATTAAATGTACTTACAGACTTGACACCCTCTACACTTTTGTTATATATATATATATATATATAATCGTAGCTTTCCAACTTTTAAAAGTGTTTCATTACAAGTTCTTCAGCCAAATATATTTGAATATTTTTTGACAGAGGAAGAAGCTAAATTATAGCCGAGAGGTTAAAACCTATATATCTACTCGTCTCCCAGCGTAATGCAAACACGCAGTTCACATAATAAATTCACTGGCAGATGCCTCGGGGATTAGTGCGCGCGAAAACAGCGGGCTGCTGTCTTGATTATTTAATTCACTTCGGTACCACTTATCCATACGCGCTGGTTCCGCGGAATAATGATTATAAATTATTAATCACTTTTCTTAAGCTTTTTTGAATACATTTTTCCTCTACATGCTCCTTTTTTAAAGTTTGATTCTTTAATTTTGTAACAACTTTATACCGTGCTTTGGGCAAATAAATGATTATTATTATTATTATTATTATTTGTATTTTATATTTTAAAAATAAATTAAACAGTCAAAAAAATTTGGAATCCATTATTTTATATAATATCGGCAAACATGCAATTATGAAACTTGACACACATATTTAAAGTTCACGTAATTTTTCACACATATTTAAAGTTCATATTATAAAATTCACCACAAAAATGAGAAGTAATATAAACCTGTATCCACACTCCAATATATTCTGACTCTAGTTTTTGCAATCAATTTTCATAAACAACTCGTTGTTCAAAGGGCGCATATATTGTATAAGTTTTTTGAAGTGCTTGTCAGCGGTATTGACAGGTTAAGAGTGTTAGATCTTGGAAAATTATGAAATTTTGCGAAATGTTCGCGAAGTCAAAAAGCTAAGTTTTGCATAATGTGAAGTGACTTTAGTTCATTCCAATGTATCCATTGAGAATACATAAGAGGTATAGATATCTTGTTGAACTTTAAGGACTCGTGAGAACGAAAGTTTTGGGGATCAAAACTTTTGAATAGGCCAAACTAAACTCTTGCATTTTTTAAGGCCACGCACAGAATATGTACCCAAAAGCACAGTGTTTATTAAACTTTACCCATAATTTTAGTAATAAGGCAGTTTTAATAAAACTAATATAGAGTTTCACCTTTTTAACAAAATAAAAAAATTTGGTGGTTCTCAATTCGACATATCATATGATATGAACTACATTTGATTTCCTTCCTTATCTGTAGTAAACCTCAGCAATCGGCATTCCATTAAAACCTTTTTTGCCCTTTCCCATTTCCTCACCCGAAGGGAAATAATATACCCTTATCTAAAGCGTCACCCTTCTGTTTGCCGTCTTAACATCCATCTGTCATCATGGAACCCTATCGCTCGAACCGAAGACGGCGCTATTAAAATAATATTCATATATTTTCAGTTTTATGATCTATATGCCCTTTTTTCCATTTGCTAGAAGACGTCGGTTAATAGTCGTTACAGTCGGCTTTCACTTAAAAATGATAAAATTGATCTGGTCTTTAAGGAATTGCTTATTCGAGTAATCTAATTTTACCTTCGTAAATGCATGACGCAAAAGAGGAGTGTTATAAGTTTGACGTGTGTGTGTATGTGTGTGTGGTGAATGGGTGAACCAATAATCATAAAAAAAATAAATTAAAAGTTTAATAAAGCCAATACCTCCTTTTTTGGATCGGTCAAAAAATTAAGGCTATATGATAAGGCTAACACGTATTTAATGTTCACTTTTTATTAGAAGTGTTATATTATTTCGGGGCTTTTTAATTTTTTAACCGACTTCACAAAAGGAGGTAACAAATTCGAGGTGTATATATGTAACATCGTTGGAATGGCGTAATATTCATATATGCTGGTCTGTAATTTAATTAATTTTATTTTTTTGTAAACGAAATACCTAAGTCTTAATTAAGTATTCATATTTAGAAATTAGAGTCGAGCTACTAATATTTCTTAAAGTCTTGTTTCGATCCATATTTGTGAGAGCAATAATGGTTATAAAGCTGATAACATAACAAATATTATTATTTATTTAATTATTTATCGCCCTAGGTCTCTGAAAGCAATATAAAAAGCATACTAATAGTATCTCTATAAAATGGCAGTAAAAATGTTTTAAATGGAAAATTCTGGAATGCAAGGAAATTACAGTGAAGCGGGACTGAAGCTCTCGTAGCAGCCGTGACTCGCTCGGAAATAGGAAAGCTCAGTAATCCATTCCATTTCATCGCGCTCGTGTTTTCGAGCCACGACACAATTTTAAAATCGCTGAAGCGGCAATTAATATGTTATATCCTACACTTTCGTAGTACACATATACTACTAATATATAAAAATAATAATAAATGCGAACTTTTTTGACGATATATTCATGTAGAAAATATTGATGCTTGTTTTTGAATAATTTTTGGAACATATACGTTTAATTCTAAGACTGAATAACATATACAACCTTAATTTTCAAGTACCTACATAAAAAAGGACGTTTTCTGAGTAAAAAAAGGAAAATATTTGATGATTGATTTGTTTATACCTCTAGTTTGCATTGAGAATTATTAATTAACGTTATCTTCTGTTTTGTTTTGTTGATATCGGAAATAATGAATCTCGTGTGCGTACAACGCAAACGAGTCTCATTTATTTGCGAGTTTATCAACATATTTGCGTTTTCAGAGACGATTTAACGTTATAAAAGGATGTATAATTGAGCAGTAATGCGTGTATATTCACCAAATTTCCACCAAAAGTAATATTTTACAATAATAAAGATTTACTCTGTGCAGGAAAGTCCAAATCACTGAAATTCACTATGGGCAATAGTCCGGGACCGTATCACTGCACTTTCACTACACAAGGCACAGCACTGAATTTATTTAAGTGTCCCCACTTGAAGATTCACGTGTGCACGGTAATCTTAATTATACGTAACAAAATAACAAGTGGTATTACATGCCCTCCTTTGTACATAAAATATTAATACATGGGGAAAGTATAATAAGGCACTTTGCTATTCTGCCTATTCACAATATATCTGAAAATGCACAAGAATCACGTAACAAAGATTATAAATACATAAGATTGCATCACGCTAGAATATGTTCTAGAAGTGCAACCAATGAAGACATTTTTATGATCTTCTATTAACATCAAATCAGTATATATCGAGTATCAAAAACTTATTTGAAGGAACTGTTAGAGGATGTCAAAAACCTGTTAGATATTTAAATAATTAATTAGCAATATTTTTATAAAAAATATCCTTTCAAAGGTTTTAATAGATTATGTTCGTCATTTATCGTTATTTACACTTAATAATAAAAAAAAACTAAATATCCTAAAAACATTATAAAATATTTAGTTTTTTTAAAGTAATTTTTAAAGTATAATAAATAAGTAATTTACAAAAATAATAAAAACATAAATAATTATGCCGAGAATTATATATAATTATACAAAATAATAATATACATATGAAATAGATAGTATTAAATAGATGTAAACTGAATAGGCAACAATTTCATAAAGTATGAAAATTCAAATTTTATTTTTTATTTTTGTATTTAATTTTTATACATTATATAATAATAAATAAAAAAAAAATTGTTATTATTTGATTATCTGTACATCAGAGATGCCATGTGCCAAATTTCAATTCTTTACTTGAATTAAAAACAAAGATACAGATTTATGAGACGGTACGCACGATCTTGGTCCATAGTGCGACGCCTCTGATGGAAAGCTAGTGAATAATGAAATAAATATAAGACAACATCACATTAGATTGCTCATATTTTAAGTAGCTGAAGCTTGTATTATGGATATCTGAAACGATAAAGTTTAAAACAAAGAACCACCATATCCAGACCCGAGACAATGTAGAAAGGTTCATTTTCTACATTGACACTTTGAAACCGGTGTGATAGCCACTCAGCAACGGAAGTATACTCTGGTAACTTAATTCTAATGGTGGAGGTGGGTGGCGCAATGAAAAACACTGGTAGAACTCCTCAGTCTTGAATTATTTTCAATTAGTATTACATTAGCACACTCAACCAAAAACTATGATTCTCACTCTATGCTGGTCTCGATCAGAAAGGGAAGATTGACAACCAGCAAAACATGAACACGCGAATTCGAATACGAAAAAGTAATAATTTAAAATATTAACGGCCAGTATTTGACCATAAACCGTCCGAAGAGTAAACCTGCCTATAGTAATGTGCTCGGACGTTACAATACTGTTTCATAGTCATATGAATATTTCGTTAATTGCTTCTCTAAAGATGAAATTCGGGTATCAATCTCTGAAGTCCAGAAGTTTGACTCTCTTTGTATATTGTGACTAAATAAAATTGGCCACAGTTCTAATTTTTCAGATTTCCATAATACAACGACTTCAGTTACTCACTTTTTGTTATAAGGAATGTATGCGAAGTCTATCTAATTATAATTTGATAGACGGTTTGTATGAGTACGTAATGAATTTGAAAATGTTTCTTGGAGGGCAAAACATTTTCTTTTTTTGCCACTGTAAATAATTATTTACCAATATCCCCACTAAATGTACTAAAATACAACACTGATTAGAAAATTCTTCACTATCTTATATTAAAATATCTATCTTTATCTTTTTATTAACCTCTATAATTTTCCCAGTACAGTGTGGAGACGGCCGTTGGCCGGTCCTAAGTCATTATTCAATTAGTGTTTTTTAAAAAAAGGTAAGTAATTATATCAATGCAAAAATAGAAGAAATCTATAAATAATCTCTAGAAAAAATAATATAAATTGAGTTAATTCCATATCAACGACTCTATGTGTTTTGTTTTCACGGATATTCTTTATCATCAAAGTTACCAAATTAATTTAATTTTACGTGAACAGCTTGACTCATAATTACAAATAGGGTAATTATTTTGTATCTAAGACTATTTAGGGATTCGTTTTTTTTTATAAATGTATGGCAATGCCTATTTTCTCTCTACTATAAAAGAATGAGTAGAATTAATTGTTTAATTTAAACTGTAGTCAAGTAGTCTTACGGTAAGTTGCACAAACGTCCATTAAGGTTTAACGATGTCTTCAAGCTCTAATGAATATCAAATTTGTATGAGTAATGTCGCTTTAAATTAATGACAATTTTAATGGAAATTTGTGCATATGGCTGTTTGTTGTGTTATTTTTAGCTAATTTGGGTACGAACGAACATGTAGTCCAATAATATATGTTTCTATTAACATTGCTACTGATACAGTTAAATTTCTCGATGATCCAATACTTTGAAACAAGATTTATATAGAAAAATCATTATACTAATTTAAAAATAAACTCCACTAAAATGATATTAAGCGAAAGCAAATAATATAATCATATAAAATATAGCACAATAAAGATGATAGATATGCGTGCGATAAGATAATTGTAAAATTTTATTGATTAAAATTATTACGTTTGTTATCATAGAGATATTAACGAATTGGTGCTTTAAGCCGCTCGTGTTATTTAAGGGTCCATTATCAAATCATTGGAATATGCTGTTCATTATAAAAGTGTAGTTGGTTAAGGGTCAAATGAAGATGAGATAAATGCTTATACAATATGTAATTACATCATAATCACTCTTTACCCATTTGAGATAGAACATAAATTCAAAAAACTACAGAAAACATCGTAAATAACACATTACCGGTATTTCTAAGAATGTGTTTAAACATATATTTATTTGATAAATGGTTCACGGGTTAGTTATATACTGGTAGAGAATTGTAAAAAATGTCAGGGATAAATAAATATTCTTTAATTGAACGCCAGGTTTTCACTGGCTTTGGATTTTTTTGATTCAAATTAGTAAACATGTCTTAAAAGTCAGTGTCTAGTTCTGATATCAATTTCATAATCCTGCCCTACTGAATCCGATGAATCATGGGATACGTCTTTTTCCTTATTAATGCAAAGAAATTGTCAGTCCTTGCATCAGAAAACATGGCTGATACACTACTGAGAGGAACAGCCCAAACACACTCCTAAAATATTATTATCTGGATAAAACTAAACCACCAAGGCACTTGAACTGAACTTAAAACATATACTTGAGTATTTTTTACATATCATAAAGTACAGTGTAATAAAAGTAAATGAAATATATTATTCCTGTCACTTTTATAAATAGGCTACGTGGACACTTATGGCGCCTCCGACCTAAACAAATTAACCCAAATCAATTTTGTACCACCGATTCCTTTCCTTGATGATTATTCTAAAATAAATGCTTTTTTTTCATAAAATCAAATAGCCATTTCAATTGCACTTATAGAGCATTTATTATGTTTAGATAATCTTTATTTAATATTTTTTCGTAATGATGTAAATCTTTATTTTACAGTAGGCAGCATTCAAGATGGCGCAGGAGAACAGCAATTCGACCATGGAAATGGGAACTAGTGATCAGGTGAGTTTTCCAGAAACGTTATATATGAAGTTGAATTTACATTACAAAACTAGTGTCACGAAATAAAAAAAAAAAGTTCCACGAAATTAATCAGTAGAGATTTTGTGCTTTTCTCAATTTAGAAACCGGCGGATTGACTCCTTTATCATCAAAGCTTTACTATACGCAGATGACATCGCGACACAAGTTTAGCTATTTAAATGAAACTAGTTGCATGCAACTCGTCATATCAAAAATATGCGCATCGTATGAAACTAGTTAAGTGTCGTGAAACTAATGCTTTAATGAAAGTTTTTTTTTTACTACTACTTTCATAATGTAAATTTGGCTTTAGACTTGTATTAAATCATAGGTAAATTAAGTGCCTATCGCATACTTGACGCTTCGATAAGATGCTATCGTGCCCGTTCGACTACTATGAATGCTTATCGCATGCTTTTACCTACGACCGCAGCTCAAGACAACGACTATATCTCTTCAATAAATATTTTTGATCCCCAGGCCATATATTACTGAATTCCCGGCTCACGTGCTTAAGCATTAAAGATGCTTGATGGGAGGGTTCGCATGAGTGCGCGTCCTTTCTTATTATACGTTCACAAGTATTCTTTAATATGTCAAGTGGAACTCTATATTTTCTGAAAAAAAAAAGTGAAATTCGATTCCTTAGATATGTTGCGTAGGGGAGAATTACTTAAATAACAATTTCTACGACATGGAGAAGTACTCAATAACTAGAAACACGGTTAACAAATTCAACCGCTTTTCAAATTAGTTTGGGATAAGGAGCTTCGTTTTTTGTAGTCACGTTATTTATATTAATAGCTCTGCTTCTAAGAAGTTCTCTTTATTTGTCTGACATCTTTTTAGTTTGATAAAAAAGAATCAATAAAAACACGAAACGCAGACATCACGATAAAAGTTACTGGTTATATTGGTGACATATGTCGTGTTGATAACGAATGCATAATTTATCTAAATTTTCCTACCAAATCAATGGGAGATTAAATAGTAATAATTAAGAAATAGTTTTCAGTGCGAGAATAGAACCAGGACGTTTTGAAAAATAAAACTTACGTTATTTTTACTTAGATACTGATTGTGTAGGTCAAACAGTTAATGTTACTATGAAACAATGTATAAAATGTAACAAGAACAAAATAAAATGAGACAATTTTACGCACCTAGATGTATATTGAGCGAAATTATTGTCATTTTAATACCTACTAAATTAATTAAAGGATATGAAAAACAATATATTTTTTTAGACATTATATGTTTCATAGTAATATTGACTGCTTAAGACCTACACTTACACATTCGGTTTCGAAGTGGAAATAATGTATGTTTTATTTCATACAACGACCGGGTTCGATTCCCGAAGTGAGAACAAACTATTTTTTAATGTTTGAATGCAGGTTTTCTTTCTACTTAAATCGATGACTAATTTGAGACTTCAGACCTTTCAGACAAACGAAAGGACCAAAGACAGTCATTTCCGTTTCTTTTAACTAACATATTAAAAAAACTGAAATTTGCAAAGTTCTAAATTTAGATATCAATAAAAATACGAAAAAGTACAAATAGAATATGAGTTTGTTTATTGAGTTTTGAAAGCTAATTTACTTTTATACATGAAAGAAAACCGGAAGGGTTGTCATGGTGAAATCAAGAAAGTACCGTAGCGACATCTAGTTTGATTTCGGGAACCAATTTTTTTTTAAATACTTCCTCATTTCCCTTTATAATTCTCACTGGTCACACTATTTTAACATCAATTCACATTTAGAAATAACAAATCTGACTAGTGATATTTTACTAGAGGTCCGTACCATTTTCATATTGTGATGTAAATATGAAAATGGTACGGACCTTTAATAAAATATCACTAGTCAGATTCGTTATTTCTAAATATGAATTGATGTTGTCACATGTGATTTCACTGTAATAAATTATCATAAACATTGTTGTTTCTATTTTCGTAACACGTGTACTTCAGTAATTTACATAATAGTTATTCACCTACGTAAGGTTGTCAAATATATTCAGTTCAAATGAACAATCAAATGTTTCCGCTTTATTATAACGTTAGGATAAATAAACTCATTAGTTATTTCAATGATCTATTATAGACACCAATTAGTTGCATTGGTAGGTTTTAGAAACTTATAAATTATAGAGTTGTGTTTTTTGATTACGGCTCGGATAGGCGCTACGAAGATGCGATATTAAGAACCTTATTTTTTTAAATCCCCACAAGACTGGTATCATGACAACCAAAATGAAAAATTCAAGCTTCTATTTTATCTTCTATGATGTTGAGCTCTATGGGTTTGATAGTCATCTCTGATACCTACTCAATTATTTCCACCTAAGGAAGCAGGATATGTTCGTTCTTGGTACCTACTCAATTATTTCCACCCAGGGAAGGAGGATATTATACTTATTCCTTTCATTCTCCTCCAACACCACATTTCACACGTTTCCAAACTTAACCTATATCTATTGTCATATTTCACAAACATTTGATCCAATCCTGCAAATGCAAACCTTCACCAGGCTTTTCCCGACCTTTTGGTGATCTTAACTTTTATAAGATATTTTTTGTTATTGAAAGTCTCTTTTTGTCAGTGATATCCTTGATAATTGATAATATCTAGTCTGCATCTGGTCTTAGTCATTCGTAAATAAATGCCCCAAATATCTAAATGTATGGATTGACTCTATAATTATGTTACTAAGTTTGACTTTATTGTTACTTGTTAAATTTCTTAGTGATCAATAGTTGGATGTTGTAATGCTTTTTTGTATTAATATTTATTATAATTTTTGTTGAAATAAGTGATCTATTTAATTTATGATTTACTTGCGATTCATTACTGTGTATCTTCCGTAAATGCTGCTATATCGTGTGTGAATTTTATCTTCACAAATTTTATCTCCATTAACTTTAATAAGATATCTAGATAGCCTATCGCTTTTAAATTAATCCTCTTATTTATTTATTTTTAACATGGGTTGTCTGGAAGAGATTACCGATTGTCAATAAGACCGCCTTTTGATAATTTTCTATCATTCTTGCTTTTATGTACTGTGTGCAATTAAAATAGGTATATCGTTATAAATAATTAGCAACTACCCAACCCGGCACAGTTATTGTGGATGTCTAGAAAAATTCATGTTTACATTGTATTGACATTTTATTTTAATTATTTGCTCCTTTTCTTATCAATTAGAGAGGAATTATAAATTATATACATTCAATAACTTTTAACGTTTTTCAAATAAATGTACTTGAAAAAAATATGATGAAACTGTAAACATACTTACATTAATAAATTGATGCTACATTATATTTCATTGGTAACAAACTCGTATATATTCTATTTCCATCATAAATCTAACACAAGTACTCTTCATGTCAAAACTACGATAATATTATCAGGCGTCGATAACCCTGAACTACTCGACTGTACTTAAAAAATGTTACAGCGGATTCACACTGGCCGTTTCTATCTTAAGGTTTATTAACATATAAAATAAAAAAAAAGACGTAAAGTTACAAAAATACTCCACTGCCGTCGAACATTGAGACTTATCCTGGCTGTGATGGTTGAAGAGTAATTCTACCATTATTGGAATTTAGGCAAATCAGTTGGATCAATTTAAAGTCATCTAAAACAGTATATATATCCTTGTCTCAATATAAGAAAATTCCATATCCTTCCAGATTGTGATTTGATAAAACTGGTTTATACAAATAGCTTCCTACTGGATTTGGTTGTATAATTCTTTTAATTAAACCAACATTAATAAATTTTAACTTTATTTCGGAGTCAAATGTAATAATAAAAATGATAATATGGTTCCTTTATATCATGATAAAACAAGTTTTTCTGTTACCTATCTTTATTACTTCCAAAATGAAAGATGCATTTAACAGGATTAAAACTAATATTATTCTAGCTTACGCAACGAAATTGCTACCATTGGTATTTATTAGTGTTAAAGACGGACGGTGGATTCACCAGAAAATGAATACAGACAAGTTTAACTTGGATATTATTTCTTGAAAGTTATATTGACCGTCAGGATACATGTTTTTATTCCATGCATTACAACAAGAGGTCATTCTTACCAGTTTGAAATAGTTTACATCAAAACTCTTTTAATATACGGAATAATCGGAAAATTGTGTTTGAAAATTATTTATTATTACCTATGGATTGGATATGTTAGTATTATCTTACCAAAGATCACAGTAGACGCACAAAAAATCGTAACAAAAAACCGCAATGTGAACGTGCTGTTATCTTAAACCAAACGGAGCACATTCGTTTCATTTGTTTGTTAAAATTCACGTAAACAGTGATGTGTGCGATTTTCGACAAATAAATTCTAAACAACGGTCCCGTGAAATTGGATTGCAGTTTGAATTAGGAATCTGTGTGAAATGTGCTTATGAGTAGGTAAATAATTAAATTTATATCTATACAACTTAAATTAATGGCCTTGGCTTCCTAAATAGAATTGTTCTAATATTCTAGTCATTGAAAGTGTCATCAAATTTATCATTAAAAATTGCTATTTGATTGGCTATGCTATTACACTTGATTAAGTCCGACAGCTTACTAAGATGAACAGATCAATATCAGTCAGTACTCATTATATTTAATGAAACTTAGTCGTTTGCAATTAATCTTATCGGACAGATTAGGCGATCAAGTAACTAAATGTGTAGCCTACATTACTCGTACCTACGGTTAATTATGTATTATAATAAGCTTTTCGCCAGCGTGGTCTTGTATTATACATAAAAACTTTTCTTTTGAATCACCCTTTGTATAAAAAAAACTGCATCAAAATCCGTTGCGTAGTTTTAAAGACTTAAGCATACATAGGGACATATGGGGACAGAGAAAGCGACTTTGTTTTATACTATGTAGTGATAATTATGAAGAGAAACCGAAATCATCTTTTGTATAATTATTACAAAACTACTACATGTGTTTTTATTATTTTTAGTACCCAAATTTTCTATTGCGAATGCTATCAAAATATTAATTCTAAATATTTAAGTTACATTACTTAAAATTAATAGGATAACTTGTCATTTTTCAGGTTCTAGTAGCAAGCAAAAGGAAAAAGACATTAACATACACTATCGGTGGTCTCGCGATGGTCGTAGTAGTTGCTGTCGTTGTTACACTAGTGGTTGTGTTGTCTGGCAACGAAGGGGACGCCCAGCCCATCGTGTCCACTACAGTAGTACCGACGACACCGATATCAACGACCGCCGCTCCGATCATTTCAACAAGTACCGCACCTCCCGAACCGACACCAGCACCCGAAGAGGAAGATCTGCTTGATCTAGAATCTATAATCAACGGAGTATTCACCCCTGCTACATTCAATGGCACATGGACTTCAGGTAATTATGTTTTCTGATTTTTACCCAAGTGACATAATGATGCTATTTAAATATAGCATTGTAACAGTGTGCCGTGCCACTTGTGCGTTTATTTCGTCCTAGGTTTTAGCATGCAAACTTTTTGTCTTCGATCTTTAACATCATTTCTTTTTAGTATTCACGTTTCATGATTTGAAGTTTTGACTAATCCAATATGCTCTTTATGAATGTCAGTTCGTAGAAAAAATCTTATGTTGTGAAGATGTAAATAGAAATTATATATTATTTAAAATAACATTATATCTTGTCTATTAATATCGTCCAAGTTTACGTATCACGGCAAACCGAAAAATGGTGTTTTTCTTTACATAAAATAAATCAATTCTCAAGCTTAGTCAGCCTTTCATTAATTCGCCCAAGCATCAAACCCGCCACAGCAACCTTTGGATCTGTGCAGGGGACGCTATATTTATTATTTTAAAAATAAACGTATTATGTAAATCCATAATAGTAAGTAACGATGCTATTTGGAATGATAAATGTGTCTACTGAAAAAATAAAATATTATCATGTTGAATATTAAAATAAAATGAGGTGTAGTTACCTAACGTTGGCCAGTGCGCTACCTAACTCAGCTACCAGTTGAGAAGTATATGTAATAGTCCAATGACATTTCATGGCTAAAGGGTATATTGATTTCTTTACCTATACGACTAAGATTTATAACCTAATGTTTCAAATTCCGTACCTTCTGAGTCAAAAGTATCAATCTTAATTTTTTATTTTAGAAATTCAATACTTATATCTGTCGATAGTAGAATCATTTCCTACGATCATATATAAAACTTTCGTTGATATAATTTTCTTCAGTTTTTACGCATTGAGTACATAATTGCACGAAGTTGTTTTCGATTTGTTTTATTTTTTATGTTAAAAATAATGCTGAAAATTAATATATCATTTAAGTATATGTAGACGCTTTTGTATATATATACAAGATATATAATAGATAAATGATATATGCTATTATACGCTATATAACGTAATTAATGCTTAATAAATAAATATTATACAACGTCACAGGCATTACTCAGACTCCAAGATAAACATCGCGAAAGCTTGCATGTGATATACTATTTCTACATCTTCATATTTATTTAATTAAATGCATAACATAAAGTTAGAATAACTTCTGCGAACTGCAATGAGTACGATAACCAGTATAAACAATATTATTTTTTTAATTAGAACTGTGATTGATTTTTTATATTTTTTTACTACTTTTTTAAACAATGTTCATAAAACCTAATAAAACTTATTAATATTAATAACTTGCATTCCAGGCAACGATGTACTATTCAGAAGTGCGAATGGAGACCTGGTCTTGTATGACGTGGACAGCAACAGCACCTTATTGCTTATCAGTAACACATCACAGGTATTTAGAACCACGAAACCTTTTTTATGTTACTCGTGAAGAAGGAGATTATATTTTGCAACTGTTATGTTTTTAGACGTTTTAGTGGTAAATTCTGTTGGCCTACTGCATGAACTAAACTAAAAAAAGGACTTTTAATTTGGGTTTGTTATAACATTAGTCGTTAGTTCTAAGTAAACAACGAAGTATAATTACATTCTCATGTGTTATCATTAGTTTATTACGATTATGTTAGTTACAGAATTAAATAAAAAACCAGTTTCAAACGTAAAAAGCTATATTTACTAAGTTTGTGCAACAGAACTGCTACCATTGTCCGGTACCTATTCTATTAATTTATTGTTTTGAATGAATAGTATTTTATTATAAAATTGTTCTCGTTAATAGCAATATTTCAATATCAATAAGTGATAAGTGAAAATTTATCTGGATAAGCAATCTCTAAAGATAATTGTAATTACTCATAATTATCAATAACACCGCTAAATATCAAGCAAAAGACGGCACTATACATTTTATTGCCACTAATTTATTTTGTTTTTCTGTTAGAGCTCCTATTATACAAATTTTTACTATAAGTTGTGGAATGTTTAGTACTGAAAAAAATGGGCAGTATTCTAGGTAGCCGAGGTACGCCGTAATTGTTATCTGTACCGAACTCCAAATTAATATTTTAAAATGTTAAAATAACTCAAGTGTAGGTCCACTTAGAAACAACTCAGTATAATGTAGGTAAAATCAATGAGACGTCAGGTTACATAAAAGTTTTGAATTTTATAATTGATATGATGGTGAAATCAAGTCGTGCCTCTAGGTAGGTTACATTAGTTTGTATATTTTTTAAATTAGGTCATAATTGCTTTAATTAAATTATATTCGAAGGGTATATTCTGTTAATCCTGAAATTCAACTTCTAAAAATGTTGTAATTTTTTTTCTATATTTTTTAAATCATCTGTACGGTTATGAGTAGCGGTACCAGGTCTTGACAATTTTGCGTCATGAATGGCGGAAAAATATATTTTTTAGAGTCGTATAAGCATTTATAAATTTCATTTATCGGAGAGACATATTTTGTGGCAAAATTAATAATCCTATTCTATTCTATTCTTTTATTGGGCTATTAGTATAAATGGTTGTATTGTTGATCGAAGTATAAATGGTTATCAACATATTATTTGAACTGTGCAAAATTAATCTTAATACAAAATGCTTAAAAAATCCACTTGCTCCCTGGCACCCCGAGATGGGAATCGAACCCAAGACCTTTCGCAATCCGGGCGACTGCTCTATCCACTGAGCTACCCAGGACCAAACAGTACTGACGAATCTTTCAAGCACTCGTTACTTTTCGCTACTACAGAGCGCACTCTCATCAATGTTCAGGCACCCACCCAAACAGCCGAAAGAAATATTGTTACAAATATTGGAACTTTCGATAAAGATGAGAATTTTGTTCTAATTATTATATTTTGATTAATTTTGCATTCACAATGTCATACTGAAAATTATTCTTAATACAAAATCCTTAAAAAATCCACTTGGTCCCTGGCACCCCGAGATGGGAATCGAACCCACGATCCGCAATTCGGGCGGCTGCTCTAACCATTGAGCTAACCAGGACCTAACAGGACTGGCGAATCTTTTCCATCATTTTCTTGTCATACAACGAGTTCAGTTGATCTTATTCGATTTCATAAATTTGAATAAATGTAGTGATTTCAGATTACCATTTATTTTATTGTTACTATTATCATCTTCATAATCAGCCCTTTTACGTCCCCACTGCAGGGGCTTTGGTAAGGAAAATGGGCCATGCGGCTTATAGTGGGTATTGACGACTGCAAATGCAGCCAGAACCAACGGTTTAACGTACCTTCCGAAGCACGGAGTAGCTCGAGATAAAAAATTTTTGGTCACCCATCCCGTGACCGACCCTTGCAAAAGTTTGCGTGACACCATCGATCGCGGGCCGAGGCACTTATCCACTACACCACCTAGCTACTCAATTGTTATTTTACAACATATTAATAGTTTGATCCCTTCCACAGCTTCTCCAGCAGTCATCACGGGTAACTGTTCTATCCAAAGACGGTGAATTGGTGATGTTAGCCCACAACGTTATTCCGGTAATTTAATTTTAATTGCTTTTTTATTATCAGAATGAAAGAATATAATTTAATTAAAAATTATTAATGGTAGTTACTGGTTTACATAGTTGAAAAGCTCCTAAAAATGATTCGTCCTCAAAACATCACGTTGTGGTGTAAGAATTGAAACTTTTAATATGAAATTCGTTATTAATATTCATAAATAACGTGTTGATATTTTAAAACACATTTTCTCTCTTTAATCCGATAATTATTTGGATTGTTAAATTATAAATACGGTGACATATAAGTCCTAACATCACAATGCCTGTTGATAAATATTTGGTATTTAATGATCATTACAACATACATTTTTAATGATATATTTTACATCTATAGAGCAAATAAAACATTAATTTACTCAATCATTAATGTAGTTAATTTGAATTTCTGAATAACTTTATCAAGCCAAAAGTAGTGTAGCTACTATATTTATTTGTGTCTATTCCCATAAAAGATTCATCGTGAAGATGTAGACAAATTATAATAATAAATACCAGTGACAAAAATATTTTTCATTACCTAAATATAATCTGTTTTCAGATTTTCAGATACAGTTTCTACGCCCACTACACTGCTGTGAACAAATTCAGTGGTGACCATACGATCATTTTGCCACCTGGAACGAATGCGTCGCAAGCGTTCCTTCAGAATTTCCAATGGGGTCCAACTGGTACATCACTTGCCTACGTGTACGAGAACAATATTTACTACCAACCTAACATCACCAGTGAACCTGAGCTTATCACGGATACCGGTGAACCTAACGTCATTTACAATGGCATTCCTGATTGGGTTTACGAAGGTATGTAAAGCAAAAACAAAGTTGCTTGGCACATTTAAACAAAGGAGCTAGATCACATTATTATTTCTCATAAGAGTAACGTTGCGTATTAATGCACTTTTGTTAAACACGTTGCTGACTCTTTCTACTAATATTATATAGATATTTAGGGCCGATACAATTTTCCTACCTGCTAAAACATTATCGTCTATTTAGATATTGAATTTTGATCGTAAAATAATTAATACAACATAAAAATAATGGAGCATCCAAGTAAGCATAATGCGTTTCAAAACATATAGATAAACAGCCAAACAATAGAAGAATATTAAAAGGGTCTTATTAACTTAAGTCTTAGCACTCTGGAATACAAACGTTTTAATTTCATTTTCAGAGGAGGTGTTTTCTTCGAGTAACGCCATGTGGTTCTCTGCTGATGGAACGAAACTTGCATACGTCACCTTCAACGACACCGAAGTAAGGCGCATGAAGGTTCCACACTACGGCGTGCCCGGCTCCGTCGATTATCAATACACGCAACATCACGAACTCAGATACCCCAAGGTACTATTGTAGATCCACTATAGTTCTTTACAGCTCGGTTTTTAAATTTGTCTCATTTACTTGAAGAAATAGAGAAACGTAACTGACTTTTTATTTAGGTTAGTATTAAGAATATAAGGTAATTTTATTAGAAATCATTTAATTATTGAAGCATGAATGATCTTTCATCACATGAGGGCATAAAACGAATGCTATTGGTGCTGACTATTTTTGTTTTTCAGCCTGGGACAATAAATCCAACAGTCTTCGTTACACTTCGTGACCTGGATTCTACTGTTGAATCGGTTTACAATGCGCCCACTGATTTGAACGAGTAAGTGTATCATCAAATCATACTATTTATTACTTTACAAGCCTTGTCTTTATTAGTTTATGCAAAAAATCTTAACTAAAACGCAACATCATTAATCGATATAACCACTAATCCTATTTGTTAATTTTCTTGGAAACCTACGCTTTAGTAGATTTGATAGAATAAATAACTCATGATTCTTTTTAACCCAACAATTAATAAACTGTTCGCTATTTTGTAAAAAGAGAATATTTAAATATTCTAATCCTTTCATGGCAATGAGAAAGTATTTATAAAAAAACCCTTCCGGTTTTCTTTCATGTTTAAAAGTAAATTAGTTTTAAAAACTCAATAAAAATTTCATAATCTATTTGTACTCTATCGTATTTGTATTGATATCTAAGTTTTGAACTTTTCAAATTTCAATTCTTTAATATGTTAGTTAAAAGGAACGGACATGACTGTCTTTGGTCCGTTCGTTTCCTGCAAAAATCAACTTTTGCTAGAGGCGCCATCTAGTGGAGGTGCTTATTTTTAGTGCTTTCGTTTTTTTTTTAAATACTTCCTCATAACGAATTAATATAATAAATAATAATTTAGCTCGGGTGGAGTGCATGAATAATGATTAAAATATACTCTTTAGTAGCGTAAAGTAACAAGTGCTTTAAAAATTCGTCAGTCCTGTTAGGTCCTAGGTAGCTCAGTTGTTAGATCAGTCACCCGGATTGGGAAAGGTCGTGGGTTCGAATCTCATCTCAGAGTAATCCCAGGGACAAAGTGCGTTTTTCATAATGAAAAAATGTTCAGTATAGCATTGTGAATGCAAAATTGATCAATTATAATAAATGAATAAGCTTATCGATTGACGATGTTCGGTTCAAACGATAATAGGGAATATGCGTCTGATTCAAAAAATGGTTAAATATATTTTATTGCAATCGTTATTGCTTTAGAATAAAGTCTATCTAAATATTTTTTAACATTAGTTCGTTTTCGTCTTAAAAATAATTATTAAAAAGTGCAAAATAAATGCGGTAACTTCAAAATATTTAAACGCCAACCTACTTGTCAGAGCGGATGTGACGAAAATGTACACGTATAGGGATGTCGTTATTACAAAAAGTTAACATCGATACAATAACATCAATTTATTATGTTGCAAAATAAACAACTGATTGCAATTTAAATGATGTTTTATGCTTTTATTTTTATTTCACCAATATGGTAAATTATATGATTTATTAAAAAAGTCTATTATACTTTAAAAAATCGATTAGTTGTTAATCGATTTGGGTAATTGAATAATAATCAATCACTCAAAATCCATATTGATTTAAAATGTCATATCTCTAGTCGTGTACTTTGACGTCACGACGAGCGCGCCAAAAATTCCGGTGTTTAAACTGCTCGTAGCTGTTACTTATTTTCATTAACTATTAATATTACATAAGTTTTTCGTTGCCGGGTATTTTTTTTACAGTTATTTATCGATGTAAATTATCATATAAAATCTTTTTCCAAAAATGTGTATATTCCCTATTTCAAGATGTCAAATCTAAAGTACTAGATGTGATTCTCGATCGGGCATCAGTGTATAATACAATTCGGGTCAAAAGAGTTTTACCTACTTGAGAATTGAGGAATGTACGAGTATGTATTTATATTTTCTAATAGATTGTTAGTCATATTAGGCAAATATTGTAATTTCGTATAGAATTAAATGTTTGTATTTGTTATATAATTATGTTTTTACATGTAATCCTGTTTCTTTTACATTTTTGTAAAATTTATATTTTTGTTTACTTGATAATATACTAAGTGTGATGTTTTGTAATATTTATTTATCATTAACAGGCCGATATTGAAGTCTGTGCAGTTCGTGAACAACAATGCGATCGCAATCATGTGGACCAATCGTGTGCAGACTCAACTATTAGTTACGTTGTGTCCATTCGAAGGCACTTGTTCTCAGGTCTGTACATTATTTACTTTTACGTTATTTATTTATCGATTTATCAACGTTCGCCATTTTGTTATTAAGAGATTTATAGAAGAATCGTGGCGATGTAAAACAAGTGCTTAAAGATAGATCATCATCATCACCAGCCCTTTTACGTCCCGCTGCAAGGGGCTCAGGCCTTCCTTATGAATGGTTAAGGAGGATGGGCCATGATCCTCCACGCTGGCCCAATGCGGATTGGAGGGTATTGGATTGCAAATGCAGCCGGGACCAACGGCTTAATGTGCCTTCCGAAGCACGGAGTAGCTGGACATAATAATTTTTTGGTCATCCTGTGACCGACCCTAGCGAAAGTTGCTTAACGAATACGATCGCGGACCGCGGCGCTTATCCACTACGTCACCGAGCTACTCAGATATCAGAGATACATAATGTCATTCAATAATAGGAAAATAATAAATAATATGAATAACGAATTCATGAGTGACATAGACGTAAATGACTAACTCATTATTACATAGTATTGCCTTTTTCCATCATCCTATCCATTTCTGTTAGTCATTCCCGATATTTGCTAGAGGAAGAAAGATGGCATGTTGCCTCGGCTGGAGTATTACGCGACGTGCTATCGCACTTCAATTATCTTTCTCGGTCTAGCAAATGGTGAATCTAAGCGACAGAATAGGATAGGGCGATAGAAAGGAACACTGCCGTGGTGACAGATGTAGTCAGACTTACTACTACCTATTTGATCTAAAATCATAAAACGCAATGCAAATTCCATTACGCAACTAGTTGTATGATATTAGTTTTATTACATTATTTTAGCGAAATTAAAGTAATTAATTAAAACGTGTAAACGTCCAGTTTCGCAATTCATGCATTCGTTCACGATACTAAAGTAGTTTATGCATATTTTTTATGAAACAACTTTCACGAAAATAATATCAAGACAATTTACATAGCGAAACCAGTATCACAGCATCATCTGCGTGTAACACGCCTTCTTTATTAGCAGAGCCAGAATCAGTTGTTTGCACGCCCCGAAAATAATTATATGTGCAGAAATTAATTTCGATATGTACCTAATTCCGGTTAAAAATAAATTATGCTATTAATAATAAATTATGTTTATTTATTGGAAATTAACATTTTTTCAACAAAAGCGTAAATCAAACAACACTCACACAACGTCAACGTTAATAGAGAAAAAATGTTCTTAATTGGGATTTTATAATCTTTCAGATTTTCACCTACACCGAAACAAATGGTTGGATTGACAATATTCCCTTTATCTTCAATCAAGCTGGAAATGCTTTTATAACAATATTACCGCAGGTTTGTTTTAATATTACTTCGATACACCCTCGATACACACTATTGAATTCATACGAGTAAGCGAAAAAGCTTAGATATTTTTGAAATCACTAAAATTATTTCACCAGGTAATTATTTATTACAATTTCAAGTTTATTGCTAATTAATTATTACACATGAATTGAATTTATATTGCAGTTCCTGGTCAAATTTTAAGCAATTGCACGTTTTTTAGTTTTGTTGAAAATAGTGCAGTGTCTTTGTACAAGTAACTTTTAATTAGCGATTTACATTCACACGGGCTATTTATGCTAGGATTTAATTTTTAATCGAGAAGTTTTCCGAGTATATCGCTTTCGGCTGGTTTCTTAGGCTCAAAAAGCTGTAATAATATTAGTGGTACAAATTATATTCTACGTTTTATTATATCTGGGTAACTGTATAAGTATGTATGTTTGTTACTCTTTCACGCAAAACCTACAGAAGGGATTTTGATGAAATTTGGTAAAGGGATAATTTTATGCCTGGATTAACATGTAGGTTACTTTTTAACCCATTTAACAGTTCCGGTTATTGATTGAGAAATAATTTTTATAAATGTCATAATGCCAACACCGCTAGAAAGTGTGACATCAAATTTTCTCTTCGACCACTTCAAGAGAATAGATTACGATAAATTTTATAGGCTGTGTTAAATTCATTTCTAATATATTTTTGTTTTCATAATTTACAGTTTGTAAACGGAAGACTATTCAAACAAATTGTACAAATCTCTGATATAAATGCGAGTATGTGGACTGCTTCTGGCCGCACTAAGACGCCACATACAGTCACCAAGATCCTCAAGTGGACATCTGACGACGTTGTGTGAGTGTTGTTGAATTTACACTTTTCTTCTGATTTTTATTAAAGAAACACTCTGTAGATATTAAAGTGATATTGCTAACTATGGTAAGCCAATTCTGGAAGAGAAGTGAAATATGGATATCAATTATGTAGTTTATTTTCTGTTTAGACATTATTGTGTGTCGACTGCGCGAAAATCCAATTGCTAATCGGTGTTTAGCTAACAATAAGATGTGCCCCTAAATGCGAATTTCAGATGTCAACACTTTTCTCATTAATGAGCAGGAACGGAATCTTGCATGAGATGAAATCTTGAATTTTAGAAAGCCTTTTTAATTCCCAAATTTGTAAGCATATTTATAAAAAAATAAGCATGTAAGCATATTTATAAATAATAATCAATACTGCTATTCTCATTACGTCGATAGTTCTATTCAAACTTACGAGGTAATAGCGTCCGTATATGTTTAAACTTATAAACAAGTAGATTCAGTTAAAGATTAATGAGAGGATATTATCTTATTTTCTTTTAAATAGCGTACGTTATAGGAGGCTGAACGAAGACCCGACCAATTTCAAAAAAGACTGACGGAAAAGGGAGAAAAAAAATGTATTTGTAAACTTTTGTATGTACTTCCAGATGGTACGAAGCAACACACGTGAACGATACAGCTCAACAGCATGTGTACAGCGTTAGTGCAAGCAGTGAGGTGGTATGCTTCACGTGCAACGTGAGCAGGACAGACGGTGGCGAGTGTCTCTACAACGAGGGCTCGCTCAGTGAGGACGGAGCGAGGATCGCCATCAATTGTGCCGGACCTCATATACCGCAGACTCTTATTTACAATACCGTAAGATATTATGAGCTTTAACTTTTAATCAATAAAAATTCTCTAAAGATCGAAATATCATAAGCTTTGATGAATACTAATCATTTCGTTTGATGAATACTAAACTCACAGTAACTAAAGTCATTTATAAGTAAAAATATATTAAGCTACACCTCATAACTATAACGGATTCATTAGTTCTGCTTGATGACTCTATATTATGACAAAAATTGTCAACTGATGGATCAAATAGCGTGTTAGTTATGGACTTTATTTCTTTTAGAATATCTTCTTTTATTATAATCGTTTTAAGTAATCCACAAAATTATGAATATTTCAGGATGGTACTCGTCTTGCTACTTGGGATACGAATGAAGAAATCTCATCTTTATTAGACGGTCACTCTATACCTCAAACTGTACGCATCACACTGCCGTCCGCGGACATCCAGCTGCAAGTGCCCAGCGACTATCTCAACAGAACTAATGTACCTCTCCTAGTATATGTGTAAGTGGGTTCTGTATTAAATAAATACGAATATTAAATTAAAATATATTCGTTGATTAAACACCAAATAAAGTTGCTAAGGTTCTTGTGTTATGCAAAACTCTAACAACAATATTGAAATATAATTTTCCATGGTGACCTAGACGTGAAAACTGACCAGGGTTCTCTGACTAAAATAAAGGGATTCAAGAGACAAACTATTCAATTTAACAATTTTTTCTCCTGCAATTACAAAGTATCAAATTATTGCCAAGTGAAACCGATTTTAAGGCATCACCAGGGCAAAGCCGCTGGCGGCGAGCTGAGAAGTCATATTATTTATTTTATAAACTAGCTTATTTATATTGTCTTGGGCCAGAGGTCTTGTATTTATAATTTAAATGAGCCTATACTCGATATTTTGACCCCGTTTAATTACATAGCTCTCATGTCCACCTTTTAGTTCCATAATCAGACCCCGAATATTATCTCAAACAGAAGTCAAGAGACAGAAGTCAAGACTAATTAAACTCGATATAATTGTTTTGTTTAACTACATAGCTACTTTGCCGCTTCACTTCAGATCAGCTCTTTTCTACATATATTAATATCGTATGATATTCAAAATTACCAGCTCAATTGAAAAGCAGGCCATGCCAAATTTAGCATGCAAGATTATGGTTCAAATCTTGCAAGATAAAAGCTTACAAAATGTATTATTATTAAGGTTTTCTTTGAACACGTTATCAATCGTAACGTGTAACTATATTCCGGTACAGATACGGCGGTCCAGACACAGCTCTAGTGACGCGTCAGTGGAATATCGACTGGGGCACGTCGCTGGTGGCGCGTTGGGGCATCGCCATAGCGCACATCGACGGGCGCGGTTCCGGTCTGCGGGGCGTCGAGAATATGTTCACCATTAACAGGAAGCTTGGCACTTACGAGATAGAAGACCAGATCGCCGTAACTAGGTATAGTATTGTTGCCTGTGCGGAGTCGATATTTCGTTTAAAAAATATGCTTCAGGCATCCCTGAAATATATGTGTGTCATACCGATACACACAGTAAGAGTTAAGCCTGACATCAACTACCATCTGATTTCTAATAAGATGGCCTGAATTTTAAAGCTGGGACTTCACTAGACGGGCATTCCCGCTGGAACTCGCTACTATTGTTTTATGTAATTATTGCGACGGTCCTAGATGCATGGTCTGGCATGCAAGTCTGCAGACTTGCTCGCGGGCATACCCGTCTAATGAACTCCCCGCTAAAATGACAGTTACCCGAACTGTGCCATCTCACCGCAAATAAAAAAATGTATTGTGATCTTAATGATTGAAAGTGATTCATGGATTACGATTGTGAGTATTTACATTAAAAACATAAATAAAACAGCCTAATGAAGACATATAAAATCATTTTCAAAGATTTGATGAATAAAAAACACATGTAGTATATAATAGAACAGTTATATGAATCATTTAAAAGAGTTAAGTTATAACACCTAAACGAAGGTTTGATTTTTATGGATTTAGAGATAACTCATTGGATTTTATTGTCTCATACTTGACTGACAGAGTACAGAGAGTTGATATCAATGGCAAAAGATCCCCTGGATCGAAAATTAAGATGGGCGTTCCGCAGGGCTCAATACTTGGTCCTTTCTTGTTTTTGATTTACATAAATGACTTGCCTTATTTCGTAAGGGATGATCACGAAATAGTTTTGTTTGCGGATGACACTTCACTCTTGTTTAAAATTAAAAGAGGGTTACCTCTAAATGACGATGTGAACAATTCTATCGCTAAAGTAGTACATTGGTTTAATGTAAATAATCTTCTCCTTAATGAAGGAAAAACAAAATGCTTAAAATTTGTACTACCTAATGTTAAAAAAGTAGATATAAATGTTAATATAAAAGATAAGAACATGGGCCTTGTGGATACCACAGTATTTTTAGGAATAACATTAGATTCTAAACTACAGTGGGGCCCACATATTGATAGATTGTCGAGTAGACTTAGCTCTGCAGCATATGCCGTAATGAAAATACGTAGGTTAACTGACATAGATACTGCCAGATTAGTATACTTCAGTTACTTTGCATAGTGTTATGTCGTACGGTATCCTATTGTGGGGAAATGCTGCCGACATACAAACAATTTTTGTGCTTCAGAAAAGAGCAATTCGATCAATTTATAATCTTAGGATTAGGGACTCTTTAAGGGAGAAATTTAAGGAAATAGACATTATGACTGTTGCTTCTCAATACATATACGAGAACTTAATGTACGTTCGTAAAAATATTAGTTTGTTTTCTATAAAAAGTGATGTACACAATTTTAATACAAGAAATAAAAATAAATTAACGGTGCCTGTCACTAGACTGCAAAAAGTTAATAACTCATTCAAGGGTCTTTGTGTGCGCTTCTACAATAAGGTCCCAAGCAAAATACAACAATTAGATATCATGCAGTTTAAATCTACTATTAAAAAAATACTTTATTAAAAAAGCTTATTATAAGGTAGATGGCAGGCTTTATAGTGTATTGTTTCTATAGGTACTTACAGCAGCATCATTCGTGGATAGACAGTAACCGCACATGTATTTGGGGTTGGTCGTACGGCGGGTACGCTTCGTCGCTGGCGCTTGCCCGCGGCGGGGAAGTATTCCGGTGCGCGGCCGCTGTAGCACCCGTAGTGGACTGGAGGTTTTATGGTGAGTGGATTACTTGACTATCGATAGATGGCGGTAATGTTAAATTTTTTTCATTAATGAAAACACGTTAATTTTTCACGCCAGTAAGGCATTCTGCTAATGCGAGTGTAACTAGGGAAACCAAATAACGCTTTAACAGTTCTTGTTACAAGATAACAAAATAATAAATATCACCTTTGATTTGTGATGAAGACATTGCATTTTTTAGTTCATTCAACAGAAAGCTGCTCATTATACTTGTTTCACAAAAACTACGAAAATGAACTACTCCGAATAAGTAATAATTTTATAAACTTTTATATCATAGAAATCGTGAAGTTAATTATAGTTAGGTCTGTCTATATATCTTTTGAAATAGTATTCTTAATTAACGTGTTATTTTCAGACACTATATACACAGAGCGGTATATGGGCTTACCCAGTGAGAACGCCGCAGGTTACGCTCAGTCTTCGCTTCTAACCGATGATGTTGTAAGTATTTCTTATTTGCCATTATTAATATGAAAATTTCACTATTATTATTACTAGAATTAGAATACGTAGCATATAAAAGTTTTGAGTAAAAGATTCCCGTTAGAATTTATTTTATAAAAAAGTGTTATTTGCCACGAAAGAAGAACAATTGAAGCAAGTTTTTTCTTATAATTAAGCGGACTGCGTGAGCGGAGTTTAATAAGAGAAAAAGAGAAGAGAAGGGCGTGAATAATTCGAGTTAGACACATCACACAATAAGTAATGTTTACGATTCACCAGAAAGTTCAGCTCTCACGGCGATTAAAAGGGACAGCTCAGTATTAAATCTAAATGTATTTTTTCTTATTTAAGCACAGCTGGCACTTAACTGTTCGCTTCTGGTGAAGATTTCAGTAGTTAATTCGCGCAGCGAAAAAAAGGAGGAAGCCCTTTAGCCGAAAAAAAAACGTTTATTTTTTCAACGCTAGATGCGCGGCTGTCCCGTACACTCATTTTCGATGTTTCGTTTAGGAACCGCACTATTACAAAGCTGTAAGGAAGTCCAACATCGAATATTAAACACATCCTCTATCAAAACCAGTACGAAAATCTATTCTATATTCAGTTCCAACAAAATACGCCTTGGTTGGTTTTAGACAATTTTGTTATATTATTTATGATACTTTTGGTGTTATATTAATATCTGTATCAATAGAGATGTGTAAAATGTAGTTTATATTTCATATAAATGTAGTTGTATGTGTTCGAATGCACAGAAGACCATACGGGATGAATTTTGTAACAGTAATAATTTAATTAATATATTCACGAGTAATCAAAAACACATGCGCTAAGCGGCCTAAAGTAACATACCAATATCTACATATGTACGTTCTTTAATCGTTCAGGTGGAGGCATTCCGTAATAAACGATACATGCTGATCCATGGCACAGCAGATGACAACGTGCACTTCCAACACTCTATGCTCATATCAAGGCTATTACAAAGACGAAATGTTTACTTCACGCAGATGGTAAGTTTCTTTATCTTCGACTGGTCTACTCATTGAGCAAGCCAAGATTTAGCGAGACTGTCTATGACTATTATTCTACCGCAGTTCCATTGTTATAAAAAAATATAGGCAGAATAGCTTTATCGTTAGGGCCAGCGTATGATAATATGACGACACTTGGTGAGTGAGGTGTGATGTTGACATCTTTATAACATTAATACAATTAACTCTCTCCAGTTGATATTTTATAGCCGCAGGTATGATTAAGTATTAATTAATGCAATTCGTGTAAGTAATAACTTACAAGATTTAAGTTATATTTGTATCTATATTGAAACCTTTAATTGGCTTATTGTTTATTGTGGATAGCTGTTGGTTTCCAAGTAATAGGAACTGCAGCCGATACCCTTCTAAGGCCTGAACTAGTAATGTACCTTGATCAGCGTCATCATCAGCCAATTTTGTCCCCACTACTGGAGCAAAGGCCTTCTCTTTATGTATAGAATTAAATAAGAAGAAGCTATAATACTACACCAATCAGACTCAATGCAGATTCGTGCGTTTTAATGGCGGCAGTCACAATCGGGATCAACGATTAACGTAGATTTAGAAGCACAACCTGATATAATTAATTTTCACTCATCCCGTGAAAGTTTCTCAACGAACGCAGCAATGCGCAATGATTTGCGCAATTGAGCAAGATTTTGAAATCACCACCTCATTAAGAATCAAGTAGGCTAGTTCCATTTTTTTATAATTTTGGTGTTATTAACCTTATTGCCAATTTTATATAAGAAAATTTTGTTTTCAGTTAACACCATAATAATATTAAACATGTCTAACCTTTTTACAGACTTATACAGACGAAGACCACGCTCTTACGGGTGTTCGGCCCCATCTCTACCACGGTTTGGAGAAGTTCTTACAAGAAAACATGCTTTAATCAAGTGCTAAACTAGAGTCAACTGAAAATAATGTGAAACGACAATGGAACTAATTCAATCTACCATTCAGATTCAGAAGATTCAGTAACAAAAGTTATAGTGAAAAATTAAAACGACGTTGACGACGTAACTAATTTTCTCTAAAATAATTACGCTACTATTAAGAGAATGGGCTGAATTTTTCTTACCGTGAAATATTCTTTAGTTGAAAAAAGAGAAATCCACTGTATACTGTTATTTTTAATATTTACTATTTTAATTACGAGACAAATAACGACTTTTATCCTCTACTGTAATGTTTTTGTGATTTCATAGATTATAAGTAGGTACATAATTAAGTAAAATAATAAGTTTAATTGGATTTACTTAAAAGGAAAGGTTTTTTTTTTATGATTATATCTTGGATTGATCGTTGTGTACTTTTGGATTAGTTCTTTTATGTTTCGCATCCTTCTCTACATCACAATGTTCTTTTTTTATTTGTTATACAATTTTAAATGATTTATTGGAATAACATATACGACTTAAGATATTGTTACATTCCTTTATGATTTGAAAGCTGAGTCGTTGCGGCCATCGTGCCCATGTTGACTTGATTATTTTTCTGTTTAAATAGTATTAAATAAAAGTTACTATAGTTATCCATCGCCATGTTGTTTACATAAACCGAGTTAAATTATAAATAAAATAATTGTTTTTGAGCACATGCTATATTTATTGAACGTTGATTATTATCAATACCTTAATCTTATTTATTATAATTTAAATGAGTTAACAAATAGATCACATCATGATGTATGGCGACTCGTAACAATATCATAGTTTTAACTTTACACCAATTGTTATTAAACTGGTTTTTCAGTGGTAGTATATTGAGTATTGTAAGTTTACTTGACGTTGCCAAATCTATTACAGTATGTTGACAGGGTTAAACGTATTAAGACATTATTTACTGATACGTGTATTATAAATGTACCTGTAGGAGATAACCCTAAACTGTCGAAGTACGTTTGTAAATATTTAATGTACTTTAAGTACAAAATATGTCGTAATAAATGTTTTTTTTTATATATCTGGCTTACTATTATTTCTAATCAAAGAAGCGATCCAATGAATCCTTTATCTTGATCCTCTAAATCGTAATGATGGAATTATTATTAAATTTTTTATTTAAAGTAGGTATATTTATATTTTAAAGTTAATACGTGACTTCGACAAATCATCATCATCAGCCCTTTTACGTCCCCATTTCTTAGGCCTTCCTTATGATTGGTTAAGGACGGTCCATGACCACGCTGGTGCAATGCGGATTGGAGGGCATTAATGACAGCAAAAGCAGCGAGACCAACGGTTTAACGTGGCTCCCGAGGCTGACGGAGTAGCTCGTGGTAATAATATTTAGATCGCCCATCTCGCGACAGACTCTTGCGAAAGTTGCTAAACAACAACTATCACGGTTCGCGACGCGTTTATTGAATACACCACCGAGCTATTAGACAAATATTACAGTTTAATTAGGCTATACAATAACCACAGAATTTAATCATCAATATTCAGAATCGAATTAGCAGATTTATCTTTGAGTTTAAGCATTTTTCTCAATTATATTTAATACTTATTTAAATTGCTTGGGATTTTATATAGAGTACAACTTTATTGTTAAAGCGCAAAACACTCGTGAAGGAATTCTTTGGCAACGTTAATTTTATTTCTTGTTTGAGAATTGTCATCATCATTAGCTCTTTACCCGATGCAGGGGCTCAGGCCTTTCTTATGGATGGCTAAGGAGAATGGGCTCATGAGTCTTCCACTCTAGCTTAATGCAGATTGGAGGGCATTAACGACTGCAAATGCTCTGCGTCACCAAGTTATAATGTTAATAAATGTCACAGCTTAGATGGAATAGTGGGTGTATTTCGGTTAGACATGAGACACGCTTTCGAGTCCCGCTTTATGATAATCTTCTCAACAAGCAGCAAAATATCGCGTTGCCTAATAAAAAAAGTTGTAAAATCAAAAAAAAAGTTTCATATTTCTATTTGGCTCTTTAGCTGGCAGTTCTTAAAGTTAAAAGCACATTCCCATCCGCCATATTCCATTAGGGAATAATAAGAAACACTTAGCGCCCATTTCTGTTTCATGCATTGTATAAGATTGTGAAGAGTGGCACAAATTGTTTCCTTTTAGGATTGTTTCATTTTAAAGTGGTTATTTACGTAAAGACAAGTCAGGAGTAATTATATATTTTTTATATTTGTTTAACTGAAAATTGAGATCATTTAGTGATGTTTTTCATTATGCAATACTGAAAAATTATTTTAATCGAGCATTTTTCAAATAATTATTATAAAATTAGTTTTTATATAATAATCTTAACGTATAATAACTTATTATTTTTATACGAGCACACCTCTGTACTGTACCAGAGCTGTTAATAAAAACTTTTTAACGCAACGAGCATAATACCTGACACTGTCTCCGATACGCAGCTAACCTGCACACAAATAATGCTAATAAATAACTATCATCATCATGAACATCAGCCATAGGACACCCACTGCTGAGCATAGACCTCCCCCATAGATCTCCTCGACGATCGGTCCTACGCTGCTCGCATCTAACGGTTTCCCGCAATCTTTGTCAGATCGTCAGTCCACCAGGTGGGGGGCCTCCCAAATGAGCGTCGTCCAAAACTTAGTCGCTATTGCAGATATTTACGGTCCTAGAAAAAATAAATAAAGGAAAATCTCGTCATTATCATCATCATCAGCCCTTTTACGTCTTAACTGCAGGGTGAGCTTCCTTGTAGATGGTTAAGGAGGATGGGCCATGACTAGTGTTGCTTGTATGTATTTATATCATATTCATCACATCATAGATCCTCAAACACTTCATACGAGCCAATGTTGCACGCACAAATTAATTAATTTACTTTATTTACCTTCACTTATTTATACCAGTTCTTCTAACTGCAGTTCCTGAAGGGTTCTCGTGCTGTATGAGGTCTCGCGTTGTCATGGAGCAATAATGGTGAAGATCGATTCATAAGTCGGGGCTGTTTTACTGCTAGTTTTGCCAACATTGTACGGAGTTCGGTATAATAGACATCTGCCGTTATTGCTTGACCAGATCGAAGAAAATATAGTGAATAACACCGTGTTGAGACCACTTAATAGTTACCATTGCCTTTTTATTGGTAAGTTTTGATTTAGGAGACTGACACGTTCTTTTCTTATTAAGTGATAAAAATAAAAAAAAAGAACGATATATAGGAAAGAATATTTATTTGCGATAAGTAAAATCGAGGTCAAGGTCCCTAGGGTCGTGGGTAGGTTTCTTAGAGGTCTGATGGTAGATCACTCGATAGAACTTCCCTGTACTCCTGTGAATTCTACGGTGCGCCGGGCTTCAATTTCTGGTTTCCATAAGGCACTTCTCCAATTCTCAAATATCAATTCCCAGTATAAGTAAAGTTGGCGTGATTTTCTTAATCCGTACGGAGTTCCTGAAGAAGTCACAATAATGCCACATTATTACCCGGAAAGAGAAGTCGGGTACTGCCACTAGCGTTGGTCGTTAAAATTAGCAATTAAATCGTAGAATCTAGCAAAGCTAGTTAGTACAGGAGTGAAGAGAGTATTCTTAATTAATCTGGGTCGAAGTGGCAGTTATAAATAAAAAAAGCAGTAACGGTTACATAAACTGATGGCATTTAAATGAAATAAAAAAAAGAACATGGAACGTAGGTAGCAAAATAACATATATATCAATAATGACTTTTATTATTGATCATGAAATATTACGGTGATTCTTGTTAAACTTAAGTAAATTAATTAAGCAAAAGCTGCATACTTAGAAATGTAAAATAAGTAACTACAATAATTCAAACGTTTCTACTCATTAAATAATTGGTTAAATGCACAACTTACCCAGTACGGGATTATATTTTTTCACTACACTTCTAAGTGTTTCTTATATTTATTTAAACTTTTTTTTTTTTATATATTTATTTAAAATAAGAATCGTCAGTCGAAGACTTAGTAAAAATCGAACAGACTTTATATTTTGAAAAGCGTTACACAGCTGTTTTCAAACAAGATTCATTTGTAAGTGTGGCTCGCAACAGGCACGAGCGGCTGGCCGCCGCCGGCCGCCGCGCGGTCGACTTGTTATCGTTTTTTATGCTACCCGCGCCCGCGCCAACATCGCTGTATATATATATTACATCTGCGTGCGATCTGTTTGTTTGTAAATATTTAATTTGTATATAGTTAGGTTTTAAGTATTTTTTTTTTTTAACGTATAATTATTTATTCTTTAGTAGTTATTAAGTTTTCATTAAAAATTAACATAGTTTTAAGATTATTATTTATTTTAATTTATTTGCAGTTTGTAAATAATGATAAACAATTCATAATTAATACGGAGACACGTAAACATTAATTTACTGTTTTATCATTAAATAGAACAACGTTACAGTATCCCCCTTCCAGAGAAGGATTTTTCCCGCCTTGATTAGAAAAATCCACAAAAGAAAATCGCTCTAAAGTTTCAGATCTTTAATGTGCCAGGCTCCCAGGTCATTACCAGCCATGTCTTCTAGCACATAAACCAACGGAGAACGTTTTTGTTTAATTTTACATTTCACATATTTAGGTGTCAATTTCTTAGTCAAATGTGCATCTTTGTCACTTTGAAAATAGGTACGCTTCCACACTATATCACCCTCCTCAAATTCTGCCTCTTTCCGACGAAGATCGTATCGTTGTGAGTTCTTTTTGTGAGCCCTCCATAGTGAGATTTGAACTTTATCAAAAAACTTCCGAAGATATCCCAAATTTTCAGCATATATCTCGCGAGGTAGGAATACTATTTCGTTTGGAACATCATTATCGATGTAATGTGATCCACATGTCACTAATTCTCTTCCATGAACCAAAAATGAAGGTGTATAACCAGTGCTCTCATTAATAGAGTTATTTATAGCAAACTGAATTTTAGAAAGGTTAACATCCCAAGAACGGTGGTCATCATTTACAAATGTCGACACTGCAGTCATTATTGTTTTATTATATCTTTCTACAGTATTTACTTGTGGGGTATACTTCGGGGTAAAATGAATATTAGGTATCTTATATTCCTTGAAGAGATCGTCAAGTTTATGACTTGTGAATTGGACACCGTTGTCCAATATAATGGTTTGTGGAATGCCATGTACGAGAAAAACATGATTTTCAAGGTGAAGTTTGACCAATTCAGCAGTAGCTCTCCGAAGTGGAAACATCAAACAATATTTTGAAAAGCAGCACGTCACAACAAACAGATAACAGTGTTGTTTTCTAGAAGGTGGCAAAGGCCCGACTAAGTCGATCGATATTGTCTGGAAGGGTCGGTAACATTCCTTGGGTCTACCCATTGTACCTAACGTGCCCTGAGTAGATATCTTATAAGCTTGGCATGTCTCACAGCCAGCCACAAAGTTCACCACGTCTGAATGCATATTAGGCCAAAAGTAATTTAAGCTCACTCTTTTGAAAGTTTTAAAAATTCCAAAGTGACCAGACGTGGGATTATCGTGATTAGCTCTAAGAACAACTTTCCGATTTTCTTTTGGAATCACTTCCTTCCAGTGAAACTCGGTAGTAAGAAAATTTTTATTTCTCATGTACCTGTAAAGCTTACCATTTTCTATACGATAGTTAGGACAACTAGAAGAGGATTCCTTGCAACTATTGTATATATTTAAATACCACGAATCACTAGTAGTAGGCTCAGCCGAAATCAATGAGAGTGGCAACGATCGAGATAAAGAATCAGGTATAACATTATCCTTGCCACGACGGTGCCTTACAACGAAATCAAAAGTTGAAAGCCGGATTCCCCATCTGGCCAGGCGTCCTGTTGGATTCGATATAGATAAAAACCATTTTATAGCAGAATGGTCGGTGAATACCGTGAAGGTTTTCCCATTTTCGAGGTAGCAACGCCAGTGTTCAAGTGCAATAAGAACTGCCAACGTTTCCCTCTCAGTTACACTATAATTCTTTTCAGCATCCGTAAGGGACCTACTCATAAAGGCGATTGGATGCTCTGTACCGTTAATTGTTTGTGAGAGCATTGCACCTATACCAAAATTGCTGGCATCTGTATGCACCTCAAAAGGATGATCAAAGTTTGGACAAGCTAGAATTGGGGCCTTAACTAATAAAGACTTTAGTTCAAGAAAGGCCTGATCAGCTTCATCTGACCAATGAAATGGTGGCGACTTTTTTTTTGTAGACGTAAGCTTATTCAAGGGACCAGCTATCGTACTAAAATTTGGTATGAATCTCCTATACCACGAGGCTGTGCCTAGGAAGCGTTTTACTTCTTTCCTATTTGTAGGCGTGGGGTACTTTAGCATAGCCTCCACCTTTTCTGGATCTGTACGCAGCCCTTGTGCATCAACTATATACCCTAAGTACCGCAGTTGACTACGAAAGAAATGACATTTACTTAAATTTATAGTCAAATTTGCATCCTTCAATTTAACGAAAACCCGATTAAGGAGTGCTACATGTTCGTCAAATGTTTGACTAATAATGATGACGTCATCAACAAATACAAACACCTTCAGTTCAAATTCCGGTCCAAAGAGAGTATCTACAAGACGTTGTTGTGTTGCGGGTGCGTTAGTTAAGCCAAAGGCGGTGACTTTGAACTGAAAAGTGCCCCTACTGGGAACGTAAAATGCAGTCTTTTCTCGATCCTCCTCCCTAATAGGCACCTGCCAGAATGATTTAGATAAATCTAGACTGGATAAATACCTAGCGTCCTTAAGATTGTCTAGTATTTCAGAAACATATGGTAGGCAGTAAGCATCCTTTTTAGTTACTGAGTTCAGTTTCCTGCTATCCAAACAAAGTCGTGGTTTACCATCCTTCTTGCCTACAACTAAGACTGGTGAAAGCCATGGACTCTCAGACGGTTCTATAACATCGAGAGAAAGCATCTCATCAACCTGATCTACAATAAGTTTTTGTTTTTCTGGAGATAATCGGTAGTACCTTTGGCGAATCGGTTTGCTATCTCCAGTGTCTATAGTATGAGTAATCAAGTGAGTTCTTCCCAAACCCTTCTCTTCATAAGATATTTCCTTAAATTGTCTGATTACATCATCAGCTAACAACCGTTCGCCTTCACTTAAATTCTCATATGTATGCAAAAGTAGATCAGAACTTGTATCTATTTTTTGAATACACGGAGAACTATTATCAAGAAGTGCTATGTTATTAACGTGATTAGGGAATATTTTAAATATTTTCCAGAAATCTATACCCAGTAAAAGTTTTGAGTCAACTTCCGGAATAACATGAGCTTTAATAACACTTGTTTGTCCATTAAATAAAAGAGGAAGTAGCATATAACCATTAGATTTAAGCACCTGACCTCCTGCAGCAGTAGCCGAAATATAATTATCGATGTGTAACTTGAAATCTCGTGAAAGTAAAAATTTATAAAAATCACTTCCAATAACACTTATAGCTGATCCCGAATCAAGTAAACCGTACATTTCAAAATTAGGGACACCTTCAATACAGACCTTCACGTAAGGCCGTGGATCATTACAAGGTTTACTATTAAGAATAGAGGCAGTCTTATAAGAAGAAAAAAAATTCCTTAAAAATTGCAACCAATCCTTCCAAACAAAATCATTAGTCGGATTTGCTGCCAAGCTGCAATTTTTAGTTATTCGTTTTTTGAGCTAGGTAAGGATTTCTTTATATTACAATTATTACACTCGGGAGTACGAACTCCTTTTTTACCACATCTGAAGCAAAAGATTATTCGGTCAGCCTTACAATCCTTCATGCTATGGGTATCCACTCGACAACGATGGCAAAACACCTTTGAGTTACCTATGTCACAAACTTCAGTAGAGTCTGTAACTATTTTAGAATCAACGACAGCGTACAATCTAGGATTGAGACTTGTTGAGTTTTGCTTATAATTGATACAATTGTAATTTTTGTTTTGAGTTTTTAAGGGATTCTGATATGCAAATTCAGGAGCAAGTGTTTTTAAACTCATAGATGGCGGTTCTTTGAAATTATCAGATCTTGTTTTAAATTTCTCATAATTACGGCATATTTCACGTAATTTCTCTATTGTTGTAATATCGGAACAATGAGCTAATACACTTGAGTAGCAAGGACGAATATTGTGAAGTATAATATCCAATTTTTCAGACTCTGACAAAGATTTGCTTAACCTACTAAACATACCTTGCATTATTGCTAAGTATATGACAATATTCTCTGTCTCCCCTTGACTTCGACTGCGTATTTCATCGATCATACGGTAATCGTAATCCGCGATATCAAAATCATCTCTTAGTAATACAAGTAAATTTTCCCAGGAAGTAACACTAGCTCTTATTCCTCGAAACCAATGCAAAGCATCTCCTATAAAAATGTCAGTAACTGAAGCCAACATTTTCTCCCCTGTTATGTTTTTGGAAAACCGAACTTCCTCTAATCTCTCTATAAATGCCCTGACACATGACTTCCCATCATACTTGAGCTTATTAATGTCATTAAAAATGCCTCGGTCACAAGTTACCTGAACATTAAGGCCGCTTTGCTCAGTAATGCATTTAACCTCCTCACTATCAGCGATTTTCGGAGAAATCGGTTTTGACAAATCTTTAAACTGTGAATATAAATCATCAAGCGTTTTCATAGTAGTTTCAAGGTATTTCAATTTTTCTGGCGTAGTGGGTTTCTCTAATCTACGAACACGATGATACAAATGATTTAGAAATGCCAAGGTCCTATCAGACAAAGCCGAATCCACTGAAAGTCGTAATTGTTCTAAGTTTGTTCTAACTTTGTCCAACGTTTCCCTGATACCCTTTATATCATTTTCAAAATCAAGGCAAGAATCTGAGACATCTTCAGATGGATACAGTTGTGTTAGTTTACATACCTGCCGTCTCAATTCGACCACAGTAAGCTCTGTTTCTCCACCTCTAATTAGTACTTCATACTGAAGTTCAGACTTTTGTAAAAGTAAAAATTTTATGGGGTATGCCATATTTATTCTTATTTAGGAAAATAAATATAATATTTTAATCGCTGTTTGCGGGTAGGTTGTGCAAATAACAAAATACAATTATAAAAAAAGCACAATTAGCCAAAGCAGTTAAATCCGTTCTGTCACAATAATCAGTTTTGCTCTAGAACGATGTAGCACGCAGTAATAATATATTAATAGAGAAAGATAATAAGTTAAAACACACACAAAAAAAAAATTACAAAATAAAGCAATATTTGAGTTGAGTGCTTTACACCTTGTTCAAATACAAAAGTAATTCTAACATAAATTTATGTAAGACCAAAATAAAACACAATTTTTAAAGTGAATACTATTAACTGTTTCGTAGCACACAACTCAAATCACTACGATCGTTTAACAAAAAAAACTGTTCACCCCCAACACCAGTAATTAAAGAATAAAAAAAAACTATAGGTAATCCACCAAAAGCAGCCTCGAAACCTTTAATTTAAGCGTGGGCGCCACTGACACGTTCTTTTCTTATTAAGTGATAAATAAAAAAAAAGAACGATATATAAGAAAGAATATTTATTTGCGATAAGTAAAATCGAGGTCAAGGTCCCTAGGGTCGTGGGTAGGTTTCTTAGAGGTCTGATGGTAGATCACTCGATAGAACTTCCCTGTACTCCTGTGAATTCTACGGTGCGCCGGGCTTCAATTTCTGGTTTCCATAAGGCACTTCTCCAATTCTCAAATATCAATTCCCAGTATAAGTAAAGTTGGCGTGATTTTCTTAATCCGTACGGAGTTCCTGAAGAAGTCACAATAATGCCACATTATTACCCGGAAAGAGAAGTCGGGTACTGCCACTAGCGTTGGTCGTTAAAATTAGCAATTAAATCGTAGAATCTAGCAAAGCTAGTTAGTACAGGAGTGAAGAGAGTATTCTTAATTAATCTGGGTCGAAGTGGCAGTTATAAATAAAAAAAGCAGTAACGGTTACATAAACTGATGGCATTTAAATGAAATAAAAAAAAGAACATGGAACGTAGGTAGCAATATAAAATATATATCAATAATGACTTTTATTATTGATCATGAAATATTACGGTGATTCTTGTTAAACTTAAGTAAATTAATTAAGCAAAAGCTGCATACTTAGAAATGTAAAATAAGTAACTACAATAATTCAAACGTTTCTACTCATTAAATAATTGGTTAAATGCACAACTTACCCAGTACGGGATTATATTTTTTCACTACACTTCTAAGTGTTTCTTATATTTATTTAAACTTTTTTTTTTTTTATATATTTATTTAAAATAAGAATCGTCAGTCGAAGACTTAGTAAAAATCGAACAGACTTTATATTTTGAAAAGCGTTACACAGCTGTTTTCAAACAAGATTCATTTGTAAGTGTGGCTCGCAACAGGCACGAGCGGCTGGCCGCCGCCGGCCGCCGCGCGGTCGACTTGTTATCGTTTTTTATGCTACCCGCGCCCGCGCCAACATCGCTGTATATATATATTACATCTGCGTGCGATCTGTTTGTTTGTAAATATTTAATTTGTATATAGTTAGGTTTTAAGTATATTTTTTTTTAACGTATAATTATTTATTCTTTAGTAGTTATTAAGTTTTCATTAAAAATTAACATAGTTTTAAGATTATTATTTATTTTAATTTATTTGCAGTTTGTAAATAATGATAAACAATTCATAATTAATACGGAGACACGTAAACATTAATTTACTGTTTTATCATTAAGTAGAACAACGTTACAAGACATTCATTGCATTTTTCTTTTACGGTTATCATAAAGAATCCACTTTTCATCACATGTTTGATCAAATATTCCTTCATTTCTGTACCGATTCATACAATATAATGCATGCAATATAAGTTAAAACACGCGTTTCTTTCTGCAGATCAGTCAAATCATGAGGCACTCATTTTTCGTATTTTTTTATTTTAATGATTTGACTCAATTGAGTCAATATTGTGGGTATTGTAAACATTAACGTTAAACCATGCCGCTAATTGCTAGGTAGTTTGACTAGGATCGGCTTCCACCATCTCTCTTAATTCATCGTAATTCACCTGAGTGAGCGGTCTTCCTCGTGGCTCCTTCTTCAAGACGAAGTTTCCATCACGAAAGCATTTAAACCAAATTCGCACGGTGTGTTCATCGGTGTGTTCATCAACAGACCCCTCTCCAAACGCAACATTAATATAATGAGCCGTTTCTGCCGCGTTACTTTTGCGTCGGAATTCGTATTCAAACATCTTTCTTGTCTAAGTTGAATAACAAAGACAATTGAAAGTCGGTATTCAAATGTTTTACATTTTTTAAAAGAAGAACATCATAGAAACCACGATAAAAAAGTTTCTTTCGAAAACCTCAAACCATGAAGATTCTATGTAAATTCAAGGAACCTATTACAATAAAACGGAAATTCCATACTTAAAATTTTAGATAAATTTAATTTAACTACTGTTAGTTAGAATTTTAAAATGTACCAAAAATATTTTGTACACGTATAACATATTCAAATATTAGATAGTTTGATAAGAATAAGAATATAAAAGTGAATTCAAATGAGTGATTTCATGTAAATGAAATAAATATATAGCAACTGGCTAGGGATTACTGATTAAAAATGAGTTACAGAAATGAGGCTTGCCCACAGAGCTCTATGAACAATATATTTCGGCAACCCTCAGAAATTGCCAAAGTTATAGAATAAGGGGCTCAGCTGTTGTTTCTTCTGCCTCCATGCAGCTTGTGCTGCACAGACTGTCTATGACACCTACATGTGTAAAGGTGTCTGTAAAATTACAATGACGGTTGAGTGGAATTTTAACAGACACGTCGAGATGGAGGTTTTGCATACGAATCTTTGTGTACCAACTTGTCAACTATATCAATTCCACGTGATCAACTGTGTCCTTTTATCCATTGAATAGTGATTTAATTCAGAATTTCTTCTATGTTTAGAGTTTTGGTGACTCTCATATATAAAACACGATCTACCTTTGAACCAGTAAAATTGTGGTATGAAATACCACTACCGCACGCTAACAGGCCTGTATAATGGTGTAGAATTATGCTAAAAAATATACTACTCATCACTGAAAAGCTACTGACTCCAAGAAGAAGCAGTTCTTCTTAGAGTATTATCCAAAATATTCCTTGGGTACAGTTCGTCCTTCATTTTTACGTTATTACCAAAAACTTCAGGAGTTTTGCCTGTTGAGCAAATACCGCTCCAAAACATTATTTTGCTTAACATTAGATTTTTCTAGGCTTTGGAAAAATCTATCATTGGTTTTTTTTTCATCTGGTAAGACGACGCCGAGATATTTTTCCACGCATCGCCAACCAGCACAGCGAACCTTTATTAACCATAGTATTTTTTTTTCATTATTGAGCAGCTGTTGTGCTTTCCTGGCTCATATGCTATCGACTTGAGCCAGAGCTCGCATTAATAATTGGCTCGTAAGAAACATAGTATATTGTGATTAATAATGCTAATATATTAGATTCAAAATAATATTAGTTCTAATCGAATACTAAAACAAAAAGACTTTCTGCTCGAAATACCGGGTTTGTTTCGCTCACAGATTCCAGCTATTCCGCCTATGTATCGCTTTCTCTGTCTTATCTGTATGCCTTTGCACTCCTACGTCTCTTTTTGCTAATGAAAAGAATTCGCTAGTAGAAAGAATATTTAATGTCAAAGAAATGGCATATGAAGCTCCTCCCTCATTTTTTGGTTAGAACTAACTAGGTGAATCCCAATGGTTATAATGCTGCCAAAGGGATTCCTTTTGTACGAGCGTTTTACAAAAAAACTAGGTAAATCTACATATATTAATCTGTATTTTTTGAACGATTCCTAGCTCTACTTTGGGCTATAGTTTATGTAAATCTGTACTTGGAGTCAATTTATGACTAGTTATTGCAAAATGCAAAATACGTGTTAATCTTATTTGACGATATATCGTAGACAAGACGTATTAACAGTTCGTTATCCTACCTTTCTTGGATGGTCTTCAAGATGTTCAAACTCATCGTAGCGTTTAATAGAGAACTTAAACTATCTGAATCGGCTCTTATCAGCCTTACCAGTGTAATGAAATTATTGTCACTGGCATAGTTAATTTTTAGATTCTAAAATTGAATGTTCCTTAAACGAGAAACACTGTTATGAAATTATTATATTTGCACAATGGTAAATAGACCTGAGGTTGGCGGATTTTTAAACCATTTTTCATTAAGAATGTTACGAAATATTACGTAATACGAAATATTATGTAATTTTGTCAACGTTGGCTTAGAGCCATAATAGTATTAATTAGCGGGTACATAGTTAAAGCCATAAGAAAGACAAATTAATGGATAAAATATAAATATTATTTATGTGGAATAGACGAAAGTATGTCGAATCCCTTACTATTTGTTTGTTTTTTTACAAGTTTTAGTAAATTTTGTAAAGACTTCGATTATTCGGGACACTTCAGACGCGTCCCGACCAGGTGTAAATAGGGACGGGTCTTTAGACCCCTGAAAATCGGGACGTCCCGCGCAAATCGGGACACCTGGCAACACTAGCCATGACCTTCCATGCGGATTGGAGGGAATTATCGACTGTTAATGCAGCCGAGACTAATGGCTTGATGTGCCTTCTGAAGCACGTACTAGCCCGAGATAATATTTTTTTGGTAATCCATCCCGTGACCTACCTTTGTAAAAATTGCTTAACAACAACGACCGCGGGCCGCGGCGCTTAGCCACTACGCTATCGAGCTACTTGTTTGGTGGGTCCTTAGTTTAAATTGACTAAAACCCGGTTTTGGCCATTTTAAGAGTTACATGGGATTAAACTTTGACATTATTAATTTTGTGCTATTAATTGCTAAGACTTCACTGGACTCATAAACCATCATTATTACGTTTTACGTTTTCATATTATGATCATTCAATATAGGATTTTAAGTTGTCTACTCATTGGACTTTTTCTTAGGTTACAGGTTTTTCTACTTATGGAGTCAAGGATTTAAATAATCGAAATGTACAACCACTGTAATTCTGCTCCTCATCTTATTTTAAATTTAAATTGATTTTAGTTATATACTATTATAGAGGTCAAAGAACATGGTTCTCGCAAATTGAGCTATGAATTTTATCAAGCAGAATCTTATTGAAACCGGATACGGTCTGCCGATGTTTGAATTTCAAATTAAGTCTGCAAACGAAACCTGGTATTTTACCGGCGAACTCGTAAATTAACGGCCAGCCAGACTCGAAGGCCCAAGTCCCTCGCACAAATTGGGTTTAATTAGAAGCGTCAATCTGACCCACTATTCACTAACTTTTATATACAACTAACCTATTTGTGTGTTTATCTCGCTTTAACAGCGTTCGAGGGATAAGGATGGAAGCTTCCAAAATTCCAATGAAAAGAGAAAATAGGCGATAGCTTTATCGCCTCATCTTGTCGGCCCAATGGTCACTTCAATTAGGAAAATAAACTGCCAAGCAATAGTCTTTAATTATCTACACAGAATGTTCTGATTGATGAAGTAATAAATGAATATTTGATTTACCGCACGATATATGCTTATTAAAGAAATAATATTAAACAATTAGCATTTGACAACATTAAACACATTGCTTAGATTCCTAATGAATATCTAAGATAACGGAGGTTATCTCAGACCTAACTCAGATCCGAGGCAATACAGAAAAGTCCATTTTCTACATTGACCCGAACGGGAATCGAACCCGAGACCTCAGAGATGGCGACGCCTGGAAGCGGGCGTGTGAACCAACGTTATATTGTTTTATAAGACTAACAAATAAAAGTTGCGTTTACAGTATTTGAAGAAATATTATAAACTGACATTAATGACAAAACTTGTAAGAACGTCGAATTTCCAAAATTGTACTTAAATATCGAAATAGTACCAAAAATGGGGTTTTATAAAATAAGTACAGCGTTATGTATATGACATAGAAAATACGTTACAAGAAGAAGTAAATGAATCCCTTATGTGGTCATAAATAAAATGGTTAGATCGAGAATATAAAAAGTTTGTTTACATCTTTGAATTGTTTTGTACTCGTATCTAAGGAAAATTAATTAAATTAACTTTCTTGTTCTTCGAGAAATCCGAAAATATTTGTATTTCCACATCAGAATTCGCGGTACATATATACGGAGGGACGTTGACAAATCGACCGCCAGGTGTCTACGTGACCCTTTTAATCTAAGTGGAAATCAGAGAGGTCCCTCTCTGTTGAGAGCATCCAATGACACTACCACTGATAATATTTGCTCCGGGTTTTGATTACAAGATATATGTGGCAAATTTGGAACGGGACTGATTTATTGACTCATTGAAATTCAAAACATTATTTGCGAATCGAATACAGAGTTAGTGATCTATTTGCATTGCCAGTGGGTATTACAATGGGTAGTTAATGTTGACTTCAAATTACAAGTAAGCTTATATAAGATCTCTCTTTATGGAAAGGCATAGAATGAGGAGGAATGCTCTAGATGATATTGTTTATAAAAGAACATAATTGTTTCTTTTTAATAAAAAAAAAATCTGTATAATCAAGAAATTGGATAAGGTAAAAGAAGTGATTAACCAACTTAAAACATTAGTTTGTTTGTTTGTAATATTGCATAAGTCTTTAGTAGAACAATATGGTGTGGGTTACCAAGTAAATAGACTAACCTAGTATTCTTTTTTTCTCAAGTAAGGTAATTACTTGCTCTAATTATCATCTCAACATCTGTTCTCGGAGAATAGACAGACGTTTTGGGACAAAGAGTTCCATTTATTCGTACGGTCACTGTGAATCTTTGGAATGGGATAACGTATTTTAATGGTGGCTTGGTTTCCACAACCACCTGTTGTTTAAAGATTCTAATTGAGATATAGGATCCACCGAATAAAACCCCATAATAATTTCGCTGTTTCCGCAAAAAATGTATTCATTCGGCTTTTTACATATACAAAAATGAATGGATATATATTAAGGAGATATGATGCAAGAAATGGAAAGGTATTTTTCAACTTGACGAGTGACATTATTTTGCCTGATAGGATATAGAGTTAAACAACATTTTGTTTAGAATATATATGTATCTGCGTATAACAAAACTTTAATGTTCACGCTGCCAGTGTTTTGAAGATACTGTCCATTTCACATCATGACGAAAGTAGTGTCACATGTGCTGAAATTGGTTTTTTGATAATTGTTTCATCATGCATGATATTAGTATAATAACTTCAGCTTATCTTAAGTTTAAGGATAAATATGTTATTTAATATTAATGACAGTGATCTCTTATCTCATTCATCTGTAAACCGTACATTATAATGAGTACAGTTAGATCACTGACGCTGCTTATAATTTTATGTATATAATTATGTCAGTCTATTTATAACTACTGCTATTCATAAACAACAATAGATACAAATTTGTACAAACAGATGCTATTTATTTATATATACATGGCTTAATCCTGGTAATGAGTTAGGATTATATTTGGATCATCTAAATTTAGTCACACAATTGTTCAAAATAATATTAGTACTTTCCATTAAAATATATTTAAATATCTTCTGAAATCTGTTTAAAAATGAATGAGAAGATGATGCAGATACATACTTTTGAAACATCACCCGAAGATTAATAAGACGAGCATAGGGTTGCATTGTTTGGTTATAATTGTAAAGTATTGGGTCCCATAATGTCGGTCACAGAATGGAAAAAGTTTTTATTCTGCTCATCAAGCTTACGTTTCAATTAGCGTTTCAGTTCATCAGAACAGTTTGATGTTTAAAAATGCTTTCGGAATTACATTTATGGGTTCGGTATTATATAGGTAGTTGCTCGGTGGCGTAGTGAATAAGCGCCGCGGTCCACGATCGTTGTCTTTAAGCAACTTTCGCAAGGGTCGGTCATGGGATGGGTGACCAAAAATTATTATCTCGAGCTACTCCGTGATTCTGAAGGCACGTTAACTGTTGGTCCCGGCTGCATTTGTAGTCGTTAATACTCTCCATCCGCACTGGGCCAGCGTGGAGGGTCATGGCCCATCCTCCTTAACCATCCATAAGGAAGGCCTGAGCCCCTGCAGTGGGGACGTAAAAAGGGCTGATGATGATACTTTTTACACTTTATCAACAATTAATATTAGTTGAAACTATTCACAACGAAGCCAATTGTTCCTTTATTCGAATTGCTACTCTTTTGAATGATACTTTTTTTTTACGGTCATACTAATAAAAAAATATTGGTTCATTAAAAACGTTGCCTTGCTAAGTTTCAACGCTGTGGCATACTTAGGTGCTACGAAAATCTAGATGCTTTTCAGTATCGACAACTGTACACTTTCGTAGAAAAATGCAGTTGCTGCGTTCGGTGGTGACAAACAGACGTAGATGCGGGTTGCGCTTTCTGGTCACCAGTAACAACAGTTCCCTGTCAGTTTTACATTGTTTTAATTACAAATAAATCATAATCCTAATGCCATCGATTTGTGCACGGTTATACGATTATGGGTAGGTATTGTTATACATAACTTCAATGACACCAAATAATTTTTATTTATGATTGCATGCATGTATCATGTAGAAGAAACTGAAAGTACACATTAAGTGCCTATATTTTTGTAAGGAGTAACTGATTTCATAAAAAAATAGTACTTAAAGCTTGTATCTCCCACACGACACAAAACTGTCTACATTTGCGCAGCGCCTTAGTTTTATAAATAGCTGCTGTATTACATTACCCCTAGCTGTCTTCGAATTTTTGTTTTTTGAAGCTCGTTATCGAGCTTCATTAAAAAGTTTCACTTCATACTTTGATTGTATATAATAAAGTCGAAAAAAGGCTAAAATAAATCTGTACTCCGCGCTTTTCATGTCAACGGTCAAAGCTTTTTCTGTCTTTCTCAAAGAAAGTAAATGAAGACGGATACTGGAGTAATTTACGAAAAGAAAGAAATAAGACTAACGATCAGTGTGATAAGAAACTAAACTTTCCTAATTAAAGATCTGTACATTTTAGATTTCAACCTACAAAAAGAGTAATTAAAATATAATTAGTTGATCTTTAGAAGTACGTAGCGAAGCTAATGTTATTAATTTAAGAAATTATGATTGAAGGTGACAAATCTTTTTGAGTACTTTTATAAACAAACAGCTTTTCTCCCGCGGTTTCGCTTATATTATATTATACATAATCCGCTTGAATCACCTTGTATATTAATCAAAACCGCATTAACATCTATTGTGTAGCTTAAAAGATCTCAGCATATAGACAGCGGGAAGCAACTTTGTTGAATAATATGTATGTGTAAATATATTATTTGTTTAGATTCCGTACAAAAGAAAAAAAAAGCATACCTTTAGTTTTAAATAGAGGTTTTATTCCGAAACTACTGAAATTTTTATTCCGAAATTATTCAGGTGAAATGACACTTTTATTATTATAAGGATTTTCTTTGTAGAGCTTATGAAGATATATGGAGGTTATAGAACTTATTAAGATATATGATATTTTTGTTAAGGCTACGTTTCGTTTCATTTTACTACCCCGATATGTCTTTTTAGAGAATGAACTAGGTATTTAGTTGTTAACATTTCTATCAAATCCGTAATCATCACTCTTTTTTCATTCGTTCAGCTAGATTATAGACATGTCACTTTAATTAATTAATGTAGGAAAAATTAAATACAGCCTATAACATCGCTAAGATATCGAAACTTATGGCTAAAGTCATAGCTAGAGAAAGATAATAGAACAGAAAGTACAGAAAAATTGTTATTTATTTTTAAAAAAATTATTTACCTATACATTAGAAGCCCTATGAGTGGTCTATGATTTTTAAGTTCTATATTTGTATGAAACATTCTGATCATACGTTCAGATCGCTCTTGGTTAAATTTTATAATAACATTTCTAATAACTTTATTTTGCTTACAAACCTTTTTAAATCGCTGTATTCAGACTTGTATATTTTGTTTTTGCATTGTCAATTTTAAATAGATGTTTAAATATAAAAGTCCCGTCTTGAGTGTCTGCCTGGGCCAGTAGAATTGCTTTCGTGATTGTCACTCGCATATTTCAAAAATAACCTTTCATATTTCATTTGATTTATTAATATTTGATTTATTTATATTTGTTGAATTTTTATAAAAAAATATCGCTCTTCTTGATAGAATTATTATTAAATGAATTGTCAAGTACATTGTAAAAGAAATATTCCTGATAAGTAATAATTTAACATGACAACCCCACGTCACATGCACGCGTGGAGTTATTTGGCTAAAAACTGACCGTTCTACACTCTATAAAAAGAGATAGAACATCGCTTGGAGCGCAAGATATAAGTTATTGTTTTATTTGTATTTTTACTTTTTTTGTTCTACTGTCGCTTACGCTTACTTTTATTAATTACCATTTATACTTATTTTAAGTATCCACAAAATTAAAATCTCTTTTGACATAAAATACTTTTTATTTCAACATTTATCATCGCCAACTGGTAACAAAACACAAATTACAAATATGGTAGTTTATTTCTAATCGAAATCTATTATTTAATTTTTTAACGCTTTGATGTGCACAAGAAAAATGTAGTTATTAAGAACTTCGTCTTCAATAATGTCTATTAATTTTCAAAAAATAATAAATGTAAAGTGATAATAATTTTGCCAGCCTCTTTTGATAAGTTGTTTTATTATTTATAAATTTGAATTTGACTTTTGTCACTTTTTATTATTATTGTTTATTATACCCATCTCTATAATTTAAATAAAATGACAGTACAACATCTACTGTTGATCAATACATAGAGAAAAAGTAGCTTTCTGTCGTCTCCCCTGTATATGCTTAGATCTTTCAAACTACGCAACGGATTTTGATGCGGTTTTTTTCAATATTAAGTTGGAGAAAAAGTCTTTTCGCATATAGTATGGAATTAACTTGTAATAAAATCTTTCTGGCTAAACCATTTGTATCTGGCTGGTATCGATATCGTTAAAAAGTTTAAATTTTAAAGAAGATTACTCCGTATTCAAATTAGGAAAATCTGTGATTTTCATTTCTTTTTCTTACTTACAAAAGATAAAAATGCAACGCAGTTAGCGAAAATAAAATTGTGACCTTTATGGACCTATTGTCCTGTTTCTGTGAGAGTAGCACAAATTTATTTTAAGCGTTTTCGGTCCGGAAATTTTAAACTCGCTCCGGTCGTACTGTTAAGGTAAAATTAAAGCAAGATCCACGTATAAGTAGTAACTTTTATTAAAAATGATAAGTAGCTGAAGAACTGGGGATTGACCATAATACAGTTTGACGCATTTGAAAAAAACTGTTGGATATTACCCAAATACCCTCACGAGCTCACTGAAAGAAATTTAATAATCTGTGTATTAATTTGTTATTCTTTATAACGGTATAATGAAACCGAACTATTTTTGAAAAAACTGATAACGTGATGAAAAGCGGATCACATACGACAAGAAAGTGGGAAAAGGGCCGAGGTCAAAGGTCGGTTAGGCTTCACAGACTGTGGCGAAACCCGGGTTTACTCGCTACATGGTGATGCTGTGTGTATAGTGGAACTGGAGGGCATTTTTCATTATGAGCTCTTACCGCCAGGCAGGACCATCGATTCTGAACTCTACTGCGAACAGCTGATGATATAAAAGTAAGAATTTGAGAGAAAGCAGCCAGGATTAATCAAGAGAAAGGCTGAGGTTTTTCATCATGATAACTCACACATCTTTTGCTATTCAGCAAAAATTAAGAGAGCTAGGAGGTCTTAATGCATCCGCCATATAATCCTGACCTTGCTCCTTCAGATTTTCACATGTTTCGATCTGTTCGGAATTCTTTACAGTGTCAGGTTAATATCACGCAAGCACTGCCAAAATCACTTATCGCGGTTTTTTTTATCAGAAGCCCTAAAATTTAATTGGTAATGATATCATGTCCCTACCTACAAGGTGGGATAAAGTTATCGAACAAAATGGTACCTACATTCTTTAGTTAAATGTAAATAAAATTAATTAAAAATGTTTTTAATTTTCATACAAAATGCGAAAAAACTTTTTCTCCAATTAGATAGATAGGGTGATTCAAAAGGAAAGCGCGAGCGAAGCCGCTGGCGAAAAGCTAGTAACATATAAAATTTATCTATGTTCAACTGATACTCTTACTGTATTTTGTAGTTTTCAGTGGTTTCATAAAATGTTCATGATATAATAAAATTGTTTCTTGGCTAGTTTTAACATCGTTCATTTTGTTGAATAATGTAAAAGTTTCAGTTGGTACCAGGTGTCGGAAATGCCGTCGGCCACTTTATGAAGCTCCGTAATAAACCAACTTAAAATTTGCTAACTTTCGGTGTTACCAAAGAAAAATTTGTTAAAATAAAGTAGTGTGGCGGTGGAAATAAAATGAGCTTTCGAAAAACATACGGTAGACCGAAAGTGTAATAAATCGACAATGAAATAAGAATAACCAACTTTTGAAATCACAAAACACATCTGTGATGCACAAGGGTTTTATTATGAGCTCTTAAACGCTCCGTTTTTTGGTAAGACTATATTCCAATTATCAATATATTTGATTATTTCCAATTCCAGGATATTTCAGTGAATATTATATAGTTGTGTAAGCAATATTTTTGATGCATCAGCCTCAGAAGGTCATGGTCTCATATGACAGCTTTAAAGGAGAAAATTGGTGTAATAGGTGAGCTTTTATTAAAAAAGATAAATATTTAGTTTTATGTTAGAAGTTTCATCAGATTAGGAGGACACAAATTGCCGTGCCTCGACAACCGCTACATTTTAATTCATATAATTTCTATTAAAATCTTAGGTGTAATTCAAATAAATGTGGTTTGAACGCGGCCACAAGAAAGCAGGTTAGTTTCCGACAATCAAAAGAAACCTTACCGTAATCCAAACCAAAACTAGCCATATTAGTACTCCGTTAGAACGGCAGATATTTTTATGGAATTATAGGAACAATAGCCGGACAGTTTTCGCTTAAATCTTAATAAAAGCTCGATATTAATTTATCACTTTTGTTGAGGCCTCTGCAGAGAGAGTGCTGCAGAGTGTCAACCTCAACAAAAGAAATCATCACTGAAGCATTCCTGGAATACGAAGAATTGGCAAACCATCAGGGATACATATTTGGCAACCCATCAAAATTCTGTAAAACCTTCTGAGAAGCTTCTGCGTTTCTGGGTGAAATTAGGATTACTGAAGCTTACTTTTCATGTGCACTCGGCTGCACATCACGCTACTCACCACCACCGTGAGCAGACTTTTGTTAGTAGGGATATTCTATACGAAGCGTGTTCGCTACAAAGTCTATAATGTATAGTATAACGTGCAGTCATGTGTACAATGAACCGATATAGTATTCTAAGTGCGGAAAATTGTAGCCTACTTAATCTAAACTAGCGGTAGGTTTCGTACTTCATACGAGATCTCTGAAAAAGCTCGCACGTGTCTTGGGGCGACCACTCTTTGTGTTGTTTTTATGACTTTACGTGCTGGAGAACCAAGCGCAGCAATGTCACATCTCCTAATATTAGATACACCTTAAAATATCACATCAGTGTCTTGTACTAACCATTGATTGTCAATAACTTAAAATGTAACGATTCGTGGCTATACGAAAAATCTAAAAGAAAAAGTTAACGATGCCTGGATAATTCAGCTTTTAAAAAAGAGCATTTGTCTTCATCGGCTAGGAGACCAGACAGCCAGAGTGACAGGCCTAATTAGTAACATTTCGACCTTTGCTGTTGAAAGCAATGTTTTTTAATGTTTTACTACAGATTCTTATTATTCCAGAGAAGAGGGAGATTGTTTCGGAATGTCTTGACTATCAAATGAATTCACTAGATGTAAGTATCTAGTGAATTCTTTCATTTTGGTTTCGTTTGGTTTCATTCAAATGACTTACTGTCATTTTGGTTTTTCCGAAAATTTTGTTTTATGCATCTTTAGCGGGGTACACTAGAAAAATATATCTAAATAAGTTAACGATATTTAGGTACGTATAAAAATATAATTTGTTAATACTCGTAGTATATATTTGATAATTTGCATTTGGTAGCCTGAATAAAGAGATAACGTTTCTTATTTTCTTAATGAATATAAAATCCCATCAAAAACATAACATGTTTGCAAGTCTCACAATTCAATTATTCTGCCGTAAAAAGTCATGAAATCAACGTAAACCAAGTCGATTAATTCAGTACCTATTTTTCTGTGAGAGTTTTTTGTAGGTTCTCCTTTTTTCATTTTCAGGTATTATTTCTTGAACATTAGTTATTGTAATTTATTGTAGAATCAACTTAGCCCTTGTCTCTTATATATAGATCGTTATACACCATAGGTATAACGATCTATATATAAGAGATATTTTAGCACCTATAGATATATAGATATATTAGCTAAGCTTATTTGATACCGTTTGAATTCGTTCATATTTTGAATTTGTCATTCGTTGGTCCTTAATCCACTATGTACGCCACATAGATTTAAATAACTATGATATGCATAATTCTGTCCAAATCTTCGATCAACAATACAACTAGATGTCCGATTAGAGTCTCAAAGACGACTGAAGACATAACGCTTCACTTCAAAGTGCGGTCTTATTTTGATTTAGTTTGCGACGGCGCCAACTTTCGGACGTATTACAATGTCACAGTGCGTATTAAAACTGCAAATGTAACTATCGGAATAAAAATGTATTTGTTCGAATATTATTCTCGTATTTACAAGTTGTAAATGTGATTTAACAATGTATATAATTAATAATCAAAGTATTTTCAATAAAATAACCGAGTTTTGTTTCTGACCCAAGTCACGCGTCAACATGGCAATCATTCAAAACTAGAAGGCCAAATATTCGATTTTATAACACAGCAAATGGATTTTTTTAACCAAGAACAATAATTGAAAATCATCTTCGTTTAGTGGTTCGTGTTCTCGGTTACAAAGCCGCGTGTATGAACATATAGGTTTGTATTCTATTTGCTTCTAGTTTACTCCACAACGAAGTTACATGTGGTCAAAAATGGCCCGAACGGCTCCGAGAAAAGGATGGTGCGGTCGTTCTGTTTTTATATTTTGCTCGACCTGGTGGGACACTTCCGTGCCCCCAGATTCTGTATAGCATTGTGAATGCAAAAAATATCAAATTCAATAGCTTCTTACTAAGTTTTTTTTTTATTTGTAGCAAGTAATCTTCGAAAATACTGATCCCATTAAGAAAATTCTTTCATCTACGGGAAGCGTGCATCATGCTTGAGTGACATAGGCTATAATTTACGCGGTCGAAGCCACGGGAAAACAGCTAGTCAATGATAATACGAGAGTTTGTAATTTAAAATATCATAGGCATCTATTGTTGGGATTTTCTAGAAATTAGTGCTTGTTAGTATTTCGTGAGATATCTTGTGATTTCAAAGACTTCGTTATCCAAAGAAAAAGCAAATTATATCAAAGGCGAAAAAAGTAACAAAAGTTGTTAGCTTTTATCTTTTTAACAGAATATTTAATCTTAAATTGAGAGCTCCACAAGACACATTTACACGCAAACGAAGTTGCTAAACAAGCGATAAGGACAACACAAAAGTATATTTGACCTAAAAGAATTTCTTTAACAAAAATTAAGGATGAGCCAACCTTGAAGTTTCAGGTGTCCCATTTTAGATACGTTTACAAAGTCCCATTTTCTTCTTTATCTTGTTTACTTGAAGTGCTTTTTGGAAAATTAGGGTTTTTAAATATGAAAAAAATACACGAATGTACTATTTAAGTAGGCGTGTAGGTACAACAACTTTTAATTAGTTTTGTATGTATGTACAAGGAAATAACGTTCAAATAAGCTGTGAGTTAAAATTAAAAAGCTAATTTGGCGTGGGCACTGAAAGGGTTAAAATAGATAAACTCTTATTATGAAGATGGATAGTTACTAACTTTGTTTGTTTAACAGCCACATCACTATATAATTTAAACTCAATAGAAAATGAAGACTACGTGATTTCTAAAGTTCACAACTTTGTTTTATTTTTGTAATTCTTCACTTTCATTAATTAAAAATGGTTTTTGATCCACAGTTCGCATCTTTATGCCCGTTCTCAATATCTACCTGCAAATAAGTAAGCCTAATAATTTCCTAAGTATTTCTAAAGTTATGCATATAAAAGTACATAGAAATTAAAAAAAAAAACTTTTTTCCAAACTCCACAAACTCATTTCAGTAAGGGTATATGTTTTATCATCATGTTCCCACATGAGAAGCATGCACAGGCTATTTATTATCTTTGCATTGCGATTAGTTCAGATAGAAGATTTTGTAAAGAAAAATAAACGCTTCACATTTAAAAAATATATTTCGATTTTTTAGTACCAATACATCCAACGGTAATAAAGATATCGCTATATATAAAACATCAAGAATAGTTAGTTCAATTTGGGTACACACGGCTGCACGTATAATGTATCAAATTTCCCCAATTGTTTTCTGATCCTTCTCTCAAATTAATAAAATAAGGTTGAAAATTAAATTGAGAAATCTGACAGTTTACTGACGTGCTGTTGACTGTACATAAACAACTTTCATCTCTTTGCATTTTCCTTGATTAAGAATGATATTTTGTTCATTAGTTATGTTTGGAATTAATGATCAATTGAATGAAAGTGGCGTAGTTATTTATTATTTTAAATTGTTGATGTTAAGATACAAAAAGTTAGAATCATTTTCAAATATTGCTTAATTAATATTGTGAAGAGATTTCAAGTCAATCTGAGAACAATTTCAAGGAAATTTCCTACAGTGTTCAATATAGCTCGAAGTAGAGATAGTAATTTATTCTAGTCTCGGTGTTTTTTTTTATACTGTGGTGTTCGAGATTGCAGGAAATAAAAATATCTTTAAAGTAAAATCTGCTATACCAGTAGAAGATAAACGACGGATTGCAACTCCAATGAATCACGGTCTAAGCTTGCTAAGTCTTGGCTTTATACAGGTTTAATGGCACGAGCTGATAAGTTTGAATATAAGTGATATGCTAGAACATTTAAAATATTCTTATAAAATTAATAAAATAAGAACAAATAACAACAATTGTAATTGTAATTTTAAGCAATAGATATATACAATGCTCAGATTTCAAGACCAGTAAATGTAGCTCTTACATTATATTTTAGTACTGCATTGCAAATGTAGTACCAAAGTCGGATCTGTGATTTGTTGTTGTTGAACTACAAATCCCAGACCCGATACAATAAAATAAAGTTTATTTGCTACATTGACCAGTCTGGGAATTAAACCAGGAACCTCAGGAATGGTGGAACCTTGAAACCAGCATGTAAGCTACTCGGTTGCGGAGCAAACTTATTATATGACACTATTATTGTCGACGACAGACTCACTAGATAATGTTCTTATACTTCTTTTAATTTGATTTTTAATAATTTTTGTCAGGTTTCAATTTATTTACTATCTTTCTGTTTATGTATATGTGCATTGAAGTATTTCAATATATATATATATATATATATATGTTTTCTATTTACTAATTTACCACCAAGCAATAACTGTCAATATCAAATATTTTAATAATAGGGGTTAAACTGAAATTGCCGATTTGTACTGAACATCAAAATTGTTTATTTTTTAATATTTAACTATTTTATTTAATCAAAATAGTTACCATTATTATTTATTAATTGCTGCCATCTAATAAGAAATTCTTTTATGCCTTTGCAATAGAACTCTGAGGATCTAGTCTACACAAACTGTGTGAAAGCATTTTGTACTGCGTCCTGGGAAGAAAACTTCTTGTCATGTAGATAATTGTCCAAATCACGAAAAAATGGTAGTCCGTTGGAACAAGGTCTGGTGAATACGGAATGTATCGTTAATGACGAATGGTTTCTAACTGAAGTTCCTGAAGGGTCAAAACGGCTTCTCGTGTTGTATGAGGTCTCGCGTTGTCATGGAGCAATAATGATGAAGATCGATTTATGAGTCGGGGCTGTTTTACAGCTAGTTTTGCCAACATTGTTCAGAATTTGGCACAATAGACATCTGCCGTTATTGCTTGACCAGATCGGAGAAAACTATAGTGAATAAAACCATGCTGAGACCACCAAACAGTTACCATTACCTTTTTATTGGTAAGTTTTGCTTTAGGATACTGTTGTGGCTTTGACCTGGGGTCAGCCATTACATTTTTCTTTTACGGTTATCATAAAGAATCTACTTTTTATCACATCTCATAATTCGATCCAATATTCCTTCATTTCTGTACCGATTCAACAAGGAAACACAAGTTTCAACACGCGTTTCTTTTTGCAAATCAGTCAAATCATGAGGCACCAATTTATTCGTATTTTTTTATAATTTATAAAAAAAATACGATTTTTTTTATTTGATGCAAATGAGTCAATATTGTGGGTAAGGTTAAACCATGCCGCTAATTCCTGGGTACTTTGATCGGCTTCCACCATCTGTGTGGGTGATCTTCCTCGTGGCTCATTCTTCAAGTCGAAGTTTTCATCACGAAAGCATTTAAACCAAAATCGCACGGTGCGTTCATTAGCAGATCCCTCTCTAAACGCAACATATTACGGCCTGTTTCTGCCGCGTTACATCCGCGTCGGAACTCGTATTCAAAAATCACTCGAATTTTCGCAGTATCGATCTTTGTTGTCTAAGTTGAATAACAAAAATAATTGAAAATCGATATTCAAATTCTATGTCAATTCAAAGAACCTATTACAATAAAACGGCAATTTCATACTTTAACCCCTAATATTTAATTTTACAAAAGTTATGTCTACTACTTGTTGTCTTTTCTAGTTCGTCTTGGTACAAATTTTATCAGATATAATAAATATTTCCGAACTAATTAGCAGTAACGTTATACTAACGATCCACATGTTGAAATAGTCAATACAGGAAGGGAAACAGCCAAATCCCTAGAGCCAATAACCCATGCATATTTGATCGTGTAATAAAACGGTTACCTAATTAATGGTACGGTTTCCTCGCCCTATCGAATATTCATAAACGAACCTTATATGGAAATTTCATATTTTTCTTTATCAGGAATTTGGAAATATCAAAGTTTATTATTATTATAGGAAACGCTATACAAAAACCTATTGTTTCATGTTTGTTATTAAGAACGAATTTACAAGTCCTAAATAAAATTTGGTAATAAGTAAAGTTTCTAGCTTTGTTTCTTTTTTGTAGGGAGTTAATCTTCCACCTACGTGGATTACACCATACACGGTTAACATACACGGCTATTAACGGCAGATGTCGCGAGAAAACCGCTAGTTTTCAACAACGTAACATAACATATCTTTCTCAAATGAAATAACTTATATTTTGGAATTAGAACAACGGAGGTAAAACAATAGAATAAAGGGAATATAGAAATTTAATTTTCTGAGAACAGCGTGTTTGAGAGGTCTATTATAAATACAAGAAAAACTCGCTACGCGGTCAACAAACTGAACTTAGACGGCCAGTGCCATTTTGCAGTTATATTTATTTATTGAAATATGATAATAAATTTGTGCTTAATAAAATTGTTATTAATAAATATCGTAGATAAATGTTATATTTATCGTAGATAATAATAATATTAATTATTATAAATATTATTGAGCACAAATATATTCAAAATCAACTTAAAGTAAATTTCGAAGGTTTTGGTTATTTTTTTTTTATGTTTAATCAATGATATTTGACTTTTTTTGAGGCCGCTCTGAACTATACGACAAAATTAGAGATAATATTCTATTTTTTATTCCATTTCTTTAGACCAGGAGCTTAATCCAGGAGCTCAAAAAATCATTCTCGGCAATTTTGTGTTTGATTTAAAAGTAAAGCACAATTTACAAAAAGCGAAACCGCTACGAACTATACCAATAGTTATTCTGCATTATTAAATTAATCAAAATTACTGATATATTATTGATTCCGAGATTAAGAACGCCAAACTTTACCATTTTACGCAAATCACAGTCGAAAGGCAACAGGGCCCTTAATAAAAAATCAAGTAATAATATTTTTATTTATTTCACTTTGGATGAGAAAAAAGCATCGGCTTATGTTGTAGCTACGTCTTTAGTGGTGGCGACAACTGGATGATTAAAAAAAAAACTCATTTGCCAAGAAAGCGGCAAGAACTATTTAGTAGTGACTACTGGGGATTACTGTGAACTTTCCTTTATTAATTCTACTGTTACTATGTTTTTTATACGTATTTTCTTAGTGTCTATAACAGCTTAACCTTGATATGTCTTCTCAATATATTCTTGATATACGCCAGTTGAACGCTATTAAGGCTAAATAGCCTTAAATAAATATATATATTTTTAACTAACTGTTTACCCGTGACTTTGTCTGCGTAGATTATATCTAATCTATGTCACCCACGTATGAAATAGCATCCCGTAAGTAAAAGAATTTTTAAAATTATGTCCAGTAGTTTCAGAGCCTATTCACTGGAAACTTCGGAGCTTATTCTACCCAGAGACAATTCAATAAAACCCTGTAACGGGTCCGTGCTAACCTAGATGTTGGTAGTTAAATGAAAAGGCTGACCGTTTTATATCTTTGCCGTAAATATAATTATTAAGCCTAGATAACAAGTATATTTACGGTAAAGATATAAAACTGTAACAACAAAAATAAAAATAATATAAAAACATTTCGTTATGGATTTCCGAAAATTAGGTTACATGTAAGTGCGTCGTACCACCGTTCATTTCGTTATTTGAAATTTCGAGTAATCCAATATGACCTTTATGAATGTCAGTTTGTGAAAATTCGTCGTAGTTAGAAACATTATACATAACTAATTTCAATCAATAGCTATTTATTGTAATAAGTGTTAAAATCTATTTAATTTTATTATTACCTGTCTCCGTTATGCTCACGAGTTTGAAAGTAAAGTGAAATATAATAAAGTTAAATTACTCACCAAATCCGAAGAAAAGGGGTATTGTAACTATTTTAATATTATTATTTAGGTAACCATACTAATGTTTGTTACAGTTTTTTTTTTTATTCATTCTAAATTAAAACAAGTTCTCAAGCTTAGTCAGCCTTTTATTCATCTGCCTTAGCATCGAACCCGTCACATAAGTAAATAAAATACTTAATTACAAAACTCGTCTGTTTGTGGGTTTTTCTTATAAGATAGATCTTAGTTTTGTGCATATAGTTAATTTACTTTAGGTGTTATAAACGTGTTGTCATTAATGAAAAATTCTTAAAAAATCCACTTTGTCCCTGGCACTCTAAAATGGACGAACTCATGACTTTTCGCAATCCGGGTGACTACTCTAACCACTGATCTACCCAAGACCTAATAGGAATGATGAATTTTTCAAACACATGTTACTTTTTTACTGCTACTTTTAAACACTTGTTACTTTACCTTGTTACGCTGCTACTTCTTAAATATCCAGGCAATGTACCCAAATAGTCGAAAGAGATCTTTTTATAAATATTTTTACATTACTTATTATTATATTTGTCCAATTTTACATTCAAAATGTTATACTGAAAAATTTCCTAATGCAAAATGTTTTTAAGTATTTTTTCATTAATTCTTTTTCCAGTATACCATTATGAATGCTACATTGATCACATATTCAAATAAACTAAATCAATAAATATTATATCAGTAGGTGAGTAAATATTGCATTCGTTCAAAGTATGATAAGCGTAGTCATGAATATTTCCGAATTAACAGCTTGGGGCGAATTCATAAACTTTTAATCGCCACTGGCAACTCTGATACGAGGGTAGGAATTCGTTAATTTAATAACTTTGCATTATCATCTGAGCCGTAGCCATTTATTGTTATAGATACACTTTTTATATAAAATGTTTCTTCATTAACATACTTTAAAGAAATTTTTCACATTGTGAAATCTATACATATAACGTGAAATAAATGTCTGCCTGTTTGAATTAAAGAACAGACTCTTAGGGCGACTTAATTACACTAAAATTACTGATTAGTTTCACTTTGTATAATACATGAGCCAATAAAAAACATTTCCTAAATAAATGCATTTAAGTGCTTATAATGCTAAGGAAAATAAAAAGGCATGTCCAAAAATATTTCACTTAATTACTCGAAAAACTATTAAGCTGGCATCCGGTCTTGTAGCCCCGGAGACTCAATCAATTTTACTACGAAAACAATAATATAATCACGAGAACAAACTAAGCATTTTTAAAAGAAACAATTTTTTTTGTTGAGAGAATTTCATTTATTCCCGTTTTCGACTAGTGTTTTCACTTAGAAATCTATACATAATAGGTGTAAAACAAAGTGGACTCCTACTGTCTGTACGCTGAGATTTTATATAACTCAAATATACAATAGATTTTAATCTGATATAGTTTAATATTTAAATTAGTAAATATTTTTTTGTGGAATCTAACTATTATATTTGATCAATTTTGCATTCGCAATGCTATACCGAATATTATTCTTAATTAAAAATGCTTTAAAAATCCATTTTGTCCCTAGCACCCTGAAATGGTACTTGAAACCATGACTTGTTGCAATCCGGGCGAATGCTCTAACTGTCCAGCAGAAGCGAAAAAGTAACAAGTGCTTCAAAAATTCATCAGTCCTGTTAGCACAGTAGCACAGTGGTTAGATCAGTTGCTCGGCTTGCGAAAGTTTATGGTTCGAGTCCCATCTCAGAGTCTGGCACTCTGTATCGCACAAAGTGGATTTATTAAGCATTTTTCAATAACAATCGGATCCAAACGTTCAGATATTTACTTATGCTCAATTTTATACAAGAATTCAATTAAAGCATTTGTGACTAAAATTTGGTGAACGTATCAAAATGAATTATGTATTAATTGACGAAAGGGATAAGGCATTTAAAGGCTATTTATATATATATATATATAACTCAAAGGTGACTGACTGACTTAGAGATCTATCAACGCACAGCCTAAACCATTGAACGGATCGGGCTCAAATTTGGCATGTAGGTAGATGTTAGGACGTAGGCATCTGCTAAGAAAGGATTTTGATAAATTTGAAAATTTTGATAGGGGATGGAACTTTATTTTAGGCATTTTACACGATATAATGAATAAATTCGTTAGAAATGCTGCTGATAGTAACTTTACACGCGGACGAAGTCGCGGGCAATATAACTATAAACTTGAACAGTATATTAAAGTTTAAGATATTTTTAATGTTAACTACATAAAGATGATTTGGATCTCCATGACCGTTAATAAAGATTAAATTACTTAAAATTTATTTCAGAACAATTATGAAAGTAATTATTATATTTGATCAATTTCATTAAATTCAATAATAATAATTAAAAATAAATTAGAAAAACTGTTCGGTGGGAAAAAGTAGTCTAAATGTAAGTTCATTCTTAGAATTATCATTGCACTAAATTTAATCAAAATTGGAACTGCTGTTTGTATAAAATCGTTTTATACTAACAGCAGTTCAGTTTGCTTCAAGGTCGTGATTACTTAATGTTCCCCAAGTTGACATACGAAGACAAATTCCATTAACTGTGATTAAATATTTTAAATGTTTCTCATTTCAAAACTTATTCAAGGTCTTTCTATTGTTTAAAGAAGAGTCCTTTGTACTTTACCGAACTCAAAAGTCAATTCAAAATAACTTTGGGAGTATGATTAAAGCTTAGAATCAATGATTCATTAATAATCGATATAGTATTACTTAAAGTGATCGATATAGTATTAAAAAGTGGAGTGGTACGATTATAGTATTACTTAAAGGTTAGTAAAAGCTGTTTGATTTGCACCAAGTATAAATTAGCAGAGACAATGTTTAACAAAAAATTATGGAAGTATATTAAATTGTGACGCCATAATAGCTTCAGAGTAGCTCGGTGACGTAGTGAATAAGCGCCGCGACCAGCGATCGTTGTTGTTACGCTACTTTCGTAAGGGTCGGTCACGGGATGGATGTCCAAAAAATTATTATCTCGAACTAGTCCGAGAGGAGAAAATTGTTTGTTTTTCCTGTTGAAACTAAAGGATCGATTTGTATAATTGTGTTTTTCATTAGTATCCTACATTATAAGTAATTGAAACAGACGATATTTTTAAAATACCAAGTCGAAGCCGGAACGGATTGCTAGTTAGTAATATTTCAAATCACTAAAATTCATCTTACCACGAAATTTAATTTTAACCTACGTAGTTGATGAAAAGCGCGATAATAATATTCCTACACGCCGACGTGATGATTTATGATTGCGGCGTATCAAACGACACTTCTAAAAGCTCGTGACCTTTTATTAAACAAAATGAATATAAAAAATTGACAATTTTTATCGTGTCATTTCTATGCACATTACCAGGCGAAGATTCATGCAGCGTATGTCATAAAAATTGTACTAAATCGGACCATAAACGATTTCATGTACATCACTATTTGCAATACAAAATGCACGGCTAATTACATTTTTTCAACTTATCATCTCTGTTTGAAACAAAACAGTCAGCGCCATTTTGTTTATTATGTGATAAAATTTGAAAGTGTTTATTTATATGGCGGCGTCTAATAATGCAAAGTAATGAAAACAAAAAGAACTATAAAATGTTTTATCTGTTCGAGACCTTGTTTAGTTTTTTTGTCTTGATTTTTCATCTCCGTAGAAGATTTATCAACATAAATTTAACATCAATTATTACAGGGGATGCCAACTATTTATTAACGCAAATCTTTTATAAATAAATCGCAATGGCGAAAAATATTTTAAATTATTCTGTATTTTCCTTCAGCTTTAACTTCATTAGTAAATCAAAAGCAAATGCAAATCAATTAAGAAGCTACGTGTATAAGGTTTAAATTATGGCTTTATCACGAAGATGTTAATCTAATTTACTTACACTCAATTTATCTATGCTTATCCAAATTCAATCTCATTCGGCGTTCCGTTTCTAGTGCAGAAATCGATTTTCTCGCTCCTTGAGTCGAATATCAAATCAAAGAGGTACTTTCACTGTAATCGACATTTATTGCGTCACTAAACTTCATACATGTGTGTTAATGATTTAGTTGTAACATTTTTGTTTTGAATCCAAAGGTAATGTTAATACTTAAGTTAATGTATCACCTTTTAATTTGTAATTTCCTACTAAAATTATAAATTCATCTGTTGGCTGCGACAGATTGACATCTTATTTAGACGTTATTTTTTTTTTTGTAAAAAAAGCCATTGAAAATTACTGATTTTGTATTTACGCGCCATTTTAGTGTAAGTATCTTAACACTTTTATTTGACACGGATACACAAACTAACATCAGTGACTATAACAATTAAAATATATGCAAAAGATGTACGTAAAACGTAATTATCAAGGAAAGATTCGTTATTTGATTTCTTGGCGCCATTAAAACCATTATACGTGGCGCACCCTTGCGGTACTTCCGAGCGTTAGTTGAAATCTTGAGTTCTCGTGACCGGCTGAATTTTATTTGAGTTCCCAACATTGTCTTTGAACGGTCGAATGCTGTTATAAAATTATGTAAATCTGAAACATTGAATACGAGAGTGCTCTGGGCTCTGCAATTTCTCGACAAATGTTTTGGTTCAATTTGCATGAACATTTGTTAAAGAATAAATTCGAAATAAACGCGGTGCTTAACTTTTCTCTCTCTTTATTTAAAACTACAAAAAGATTTGCAATATAATTTTATATTGAAGCTATTGAGTGTCATCTACTGCACGTCAGACGATACAAAACTGTCAAATTTCCCCATTCGATTTTAAATTATAAAATATTGAGGATAGAGGTCAACATCCATTACAGAAATTTGATATATTGTGGTAATCTGACATGAAACCGTATGTACAAACTGGACTGGAATTATTGTAAATTCAGGCACGATGGTTACAAATTCATTTAAAGAAATTAAAGCCTGGAGTCTGTGTCATATATCCAATTTATAAATTTAACGTGGTAAAACAAAGTCTAGCTTTTTAGGATATGACATTATTATCGTTGAATTTGTTGTATTTTGGGGATAATCTTATTTCGGATGTGTAAATTATAATATATGGTACCCGAGTGTGATGTAGTTTCCGGTAGACTAAAGAATTTTGGAAATGGTTCCAGTAGTTTCGGAGCCTATTTAATGCAAACAAACAAACAATTCTAATCTCTTTATAATATTAGTATAGATATATGTAGAATTATAAAATTTTATAATAAATTTTACTCCAATCTTACCTCTGTCTGTACCCGCCCAATCTTTACTCGTAGAGTAATCTCTCGTAGAGTATAAGCTCGATTATCATGTAGGACTTATTGTTCCAATTCATTTGTAAATAAATAGCTTCTATATTTTCTTGTATTCTTAAATGTTAGTTTTGATAGCCAAACAAGGAATACCATTAACCTAATTAAAGAGTCATTCGGTTGACCGAGGGATACGACGTGAAAATAGAGATAGGCTGCCTGTTCGTCTCTCACGTCCAATTTTCTCTGAAAATACTGAACCAATTAAATTGAAATTTGGAACTTGTTGTGTAAAGTTAGTAACCCAAAGAGAGTCACGTAAATAAATAAATTTGTAATATAGCTGCATTTTTTGGGTTGAACTTAGAAAATTAAAAGAAAAAGTGTTGCAACGTGCAACAGGTTTTGGTATATAACATGATTATAAGGCATATCCAATGAAAAGGCTTATTGTGAGAGTTTAAATGTGTATACTTCTTTTATATTTCAGGAATAAATCAGGAACTCCAACCTTTCGCAATCCGGGCGACTGCTCTAACCACTGAGCTTCCCAGTAACATAACTGACGATTTTTTCAAGCACATGTTACTTTTTCACTACTTCAGAGTGTACTTACATCAATGTTCAGGAAATCCACCCAAACAGCCGAAAGAAATATTTTTATAAATATTTCAAATTTCAAAGAAGATTAATATTTGTTTTGTTTGGATTTTTAAGTATTTTTAATTGAGAATATTTTTCAGAATAGCATTGTGAATGCAAAATTGATCAAATATATTATTTTAAATTATAAACAGACATGACAAAACTAAATACAATGAAAATAAGGTTAAAAGGTAACATTATAAAAAAATCGCAAAGTAAGTTCAAAAGATTCAGTGATGGTCAAATTTCTTATGATTTTTTTATGTAAGTAATATTCACACACTGGATTTTATAAGAATCCCAGCGCCAGCCAACGCCTGTCTTTATCTGCTATTCACAGTAGGGAGTGCTATTTTGTTTATAAGGTTATGAGACGAACACAACGTTGTCTAAATATATATAAAGGTTTTATATCATTAAGAAGAAGTCCGAGGGTGCTGTGTGCCCACTGGCTTGCTAAAATGGAGTCTTAAGCTAATTATAATTAAAAATCTACCAGTGAGCATCTATCTTTACATCCTCATCATTAACTAATCAACGTCCTCACTGCTAGGGTGGTTCGTGGTGGAACCAAACAAGTAAAATCTATATTTGTCTAACGGGGATAACGCGCATGTCTATATAGAGTTTAAATCTACTATTAAAATAATACTTATTAAAAAAAGCTTACTATAAGGTATCTGATTATATAACAGATAAGAATGCTTGGACTTGAGATGATCCAGCAACTGGATAGGTGATTACTTCTTAACTCATTATATATCTCAAATTATCTTGCTTCCATCATTATTAAATGATTATTTTATCATTATAAGACCATAGTTTCTTTTTTTTTCTCTCTTTATTTATAATGTATTGATCTAATGATGACATGGTTTTTGTAAATGTCATTACTCCTATTAAAGCTGGGTTTCTTGCTCGTTCTTCTTATCAGCCAAAAGACGCCCTAAACGAGCGGTAGGGAAAAAAATGTTGGACGATTCAAAATTACTTTTAAGAAGTCTATTTGAATAAAGATTATTTTGACTTTGACTTTGAATAGTTCAGTTGCTCATCTTTCTCATCAGTTGCTCATCCATTTTAGTGCGCATAAATCGACACGCCCTGCACAAGATACAAACAAATCCTTGGAAAAAAAACCCTTTTTCTGAATTACATAGCTGGCTTTATATATGATTTCACCCGTTTCCTCATCAACGTTGTGAGCTCTAATAAAATACGAACGTGCCCCGTTCTTATATAATCATTAAATACAGGATAGCTATCACCTCCGCAATCGAAAGGAAGTTTCTAGAAACAATTATCTGTGCAGGAGTGGCTTGCGGTTTGACGAGGGTGGACAGAATATTAGCTCTTTACAACAACAAAGTTTCCGACATGTTTCAATCCGGACTTTTGGCACGTAACCGTCTCATAAATCTATTATGTAAACATTCAGTCTCGGCCAATTACATTACAGGTTCGTTCACTCCACTAACTTTGGAGGACTCAATGGAAATATGTGTATATAGTATAACTGACGTTGCTTTTTGATGTTACATTATTTAATTACTTATACGTAATTTGTCTATTAATCAAGTTAAAAGCCCTAAAAACGAGCAAGCGTGTATGTAAAATATACAGAAATATTTAATACTAGCTTTCCGCCCACGACTTCGCCTGCGTACCTCTTTTCGCATTATAATCATTATTATAATGCGAAAACATTATAAAACTCTCCTATATACTTTCTCAAGGTACACTCTATCTGTGTACCAGAATTAATCAGTATCTAGTAAGTGAAAGACGTGCGTAAAGAACATTCTTAGTGGAACTATATTTATATTAGCTTATTATACAAGGAATATTACATGAAGAAATTATACTGATATAGACTGATGACATGTAAATTAAAAAAAAAGACTTGGATAAAACTCGTTATAAAATCGCTTTATTGGGTATCCTTCGTGCCCTATCCACTAAAGAAACAAATCAATTATGTAATTTTATATTTTTTATAGTATAAATTAAGTGAAAAAGCTTCTTTATACCTCAGAAATCCGCAATATTATCTTTGAAATATAAAATAATAATAATAAAATAATTTTATTTCTCACCACAAATGACACAATATAAAAAATAATAAATGACACAAACAAAAGATTTAGGAAATTAGGTCACTTGTGGGAGACTGGTGCCTGTGTAGGTTTTTAGACCCGTATTACAGATCACCAGGCCCCCGAATATGTAGTGCATGTAGTATATACAGCTAGACTATGTTTGAATAATTTAAAATTTAATATTAAGTAATTTATTTATAAAATAATCTCCATGCATTAGATTATAATGTAATGAGAAAACAAAAATAAAACTATTTATACTGATTGGATAAATGTGTGTTTGTGTGTTCGCGTGTGTGTGTATGTGTATGTGTGTGTGTGTGTGTGTGTGTGTGTGTGTGTGTGTGTGTTTGTATGTGTGTGTGCGTGTGCTAAGTGATTCATAATTAGTTCTTAGTTAAGTTTTTATTTGTAGCAAGAGTTCGGTGTTTGTATATGTGAGAGTTTGAAGATATTCCATAACTTTTATTTTGCAACACCATTTATTGAGCTTATATATAGCAGTTTCCTTTTGTATTTTCTTATATATGTAAGGTCCTAGAAATACAAAAAATCTTCCTGCAAAAGATGTATTACATTGAATTGATTTAATCACAAGATGGTTACGCCGACATTTATTATGCTGAGATATTTTGGAGATGGTATGTTGCCTCATAACTATATGGAGCACAAATAGTTGACGAACAGTTAGTACTCTGCTGATTTTATATATGAAATATATTATTGAAGTATGGGTAAATTGTGTACCTATAGTTCTCTTGTTTTAAACCCCACCAGAGTATTCCCAAAGACTCCTAGACAATTTCAGTAACACATCAGTGTACACAATATGAGTGTGTTGTGAATTTGAAAGTTTCCTTAGAAAAATCGCAAGTGTAATTCATCGGCCCGTCCGCTGGGATAGGCGGTCATTTCTCTCTGCCAATCACTCTTTTTACAGGAATTTATAGATCCCAACCGATGTCAGGCCATTTTTCTTTCAGCGCGCCGCCGCGCCTTCACACACTACGTGATACGGCGTTTTACGTATGCCGCTACCTACACAGTTTAACTTACCAGCCGATCTGGTAACGTTTCATCGATCACCTTCGGGCGGACAAAAGAGTTTTGTAACACTATCGTTTTCCAATTTTATTTACATGACTTCATTTCTCTAGAAAACCTAATCTCACTTAACCCCGCTTCTACGAAGTTTGTGTGCTTTGAGTAATGAAACTTTTTAATGGAACTAGTAATGCTGCCTGACAACTGTATTGGAAATGTGGTAAATTTTTTAAATAAAAAAGTATTTAATCTTATCCAATAACCATTGGAATTTATTATGTTATGTTTTGATGTAAATCTATTACTAAAAAAATACGTCTTGGCAATTCACTCATGTATCAATACTGAATCAATTTCCGACCGTTAAATAACAAGCAAAATTTAACTTTATAAAATGGGGAATAAAACTCCATTTGCAATCTACTCCGTGCTAGTCGTGAATCGTTTCTGACATTTGTATTTCAAAAGATTTAAGAACTTTTTAAATGTGAATGCTTCCGAGCAAACTGTATGAATTATAGCTTCCGTTCCAACTTTTCGTCTTGGCAGTAGGACCAACAAACTTAGAATGTGAAGGCAATTGGCTTTAGAGGTGCCGCTAACTTCTGATTTATATCTTATTTCAGCGATGAACTTTAAACTTTATTTCCAAACTTACACAATAGATTATTCAATGAATTTCATGTACACCTATCACATCAAGTTACTCATAAAATGCATTTCTTCCAGAAATAATAAACTTAAATGCCGATACGTAAGGTTTGAAATTAATAAGATATATATTCGCTTTTGTTTTAACCTCGCATAACTAATGCCTCATTTGAATTGGCCAATGGGGCCAGCATGCGACTTTGCACTTACACTGTTCGATATCTCTATATATATATATATAAAATTCTCGAGTCACAATTTTCGTAACCGTACTCCTCCGAAACGGCTTGACCGATTCTCATGAAATTTTGTGAGCACATTGAGTAGATCTGAGAATTGGCCAACATCTATTTTTCATACCCCTTAGTGATAAGGGTAGTCCACCCTTAACATTTTTTGTCTACACTAGAAATTACTTAGAAATAATTTATTTGGCAAAACAACGTTTGTCGGGTCAGCTAGTTTACAGTATAAATGAGGCCTTAGATTATGTAATAATCTAAGATATGAGACAATAAACAACAATATGGATCTTTTCATTACTTTCAGGTTCTTGTTTCTTACCAGTAAATTTGTTCAGAGCTTAAATTTGTTATCTATAGATAATATTAACAGAATAAGTTAAAATTGACTTTTGAAAATTATAATTGATTTAGATTTAATTGATATATAACAATTATTACTACGTTAATTAAATTAAGATTTCATATAAGAATCCCGTACAAAGTTTAGAGATAATAAATATATTATTTGTAATTTATACTCATTGTAACTAATAGGGATGATGACTGGGTAAAAAAAAATGCAATTCTATTTAGTCCGTCAGTCAGATAATAGAAAAATATTAGATACGTATTTTTTTTTACTTCAATTTAACAAGAAATAGCTTAGATAACAGGCATTAAAATTGAGGAGTGGGGGCTCGCTACGTCACAGTTGAGTAGAAAACGTACTCTAACGTGACGTCATGCGAAATTTCAACTCAATGTAACGCCGTAATTCTATGATTACGAAAAAAAAAAAACGTGTTTATTATTTTTTAACACTCTACCTGACGAACAAACAAACAAAAATTAGTCATCATCCCTATTGTAATGAGAATTAGAGACTTGAAACAAGAAGTATTATATTTGTCACTATTTATAAATCAAAAGAATTTTTACAATGCTTATATAGCAATACCAATAACTTCAAAGACATTAATATCTTTTTCTCTTTTTTTAATAAAGATATTTCGTTAAACTAACAGAACTTTGGTATTTCAATAACATAGCAGAGAAATTTAAATTTTGTCAAGTGTTCTGCTGTTTCTGAATATAAAGTTTTTGAATGGGAATTGAAACATAATGCCGATTAGCGTTCAATAAATAAATTTACTGTACGTTTATAATCATAGAGCTAGGAAAAAGGGTAGGCATACTCTCTTACAGTGTTACTAATAAACAAACTTTATCATTGGAGTAAATTTATGCTGAGACTGTACTTAGTATTAGTCAAAATTCATATTATCAAACAGAGACATACTAAAGGCTAACCTAATATGAGTTTCTACGGAAATACTATTTACTCCTAGGAGGTATTAAGTTCGCTTATTGTATAATGTCATATTTTCTAATACTAAAATTGCAATTTTAGCGTAAATTTACTCTGACGCTAAACCTTGTTAATTAATGGCACTGTTAAAGTATTAACACTACGCAGATAGAATTAGACTAGAATTGCTTAATCAGTGAAGATTTTTTATTTTATGCATAAGTTTAATTACATTTATATAGGATGTTTATCGCTTCTAATAGACCCTGAAGAAGACGGTCTTTTTAAAAAACTTCTATATCACTAAAATTTGTTATATTAAAATGATAATAAAGGTGATAGAGTAATACTTTATCAGTTCATTAAAAATTAAAGAGCTATTTGATTGAGCTTGTAACGCGTAAAAAATATGTATTTTTCCCCGTCTTGAATTTCATTAGCGCTTTAAGCTTTTCAAATCAAATAATGTTAGAGAATATTTTTATTATAAGTACTTTAACATTAACGTTATGAAGTGTCGTGCATAAATTTTTTATTGATGTTTTAGTGCGCACAAATATAGGGTTGTTTTTAAAAATAACTTTTTTTCTGTTATATTTTTATTGTTTTCCTTTTGTCTCATACTGACATAGCATCTGTATTACAAGGTGCTTTTCCAGTTAATTTTATATATGTTGTTGTTTTCGTAAAGACGGATCTAAAGAGTGTTATGGTCAGGTCACACACACTAACGAATCCGCCTACATATAACATCGTTGCACACAGCCCCATTGTTGGAGCGACCGTGATATTGCCAGAACTGCTGATGCTGATGCTGATGCGGCACGTGGAGCGACAACGGACGTGGAGACAATCCGAGTCATAGAGAACACTTTTTGATCAACCATCGAGCGGGTCACATAGTTACGCTAGTTATTAAGAAATATAATGTAATTTTTGGTTTTCTTTGAAATCTCCGGCTGCAGCTTCTATAAATTGAGCCCAAACACGATGCAGTTACATCATTTCATCACTAAGTACCAATGACCACCCCCGATTTCATAATATCAGCTAACTAATACCATGACATTGCATTGTTATCTGACGTACATGTCTATGCAAAATTTCAAATCAATCGGACATTGGGAAGTGTGTCAAATTTTAGTTCTAAGAGTTGCGCCCTAACCAACATACTACAACACATACAAGGCAAGTTAAATAAAAGCTTGTAATTACTCAAGAAAGTAACTATGTTTCGGGCTTCGTCACAAAAAAATATGTTTTTAAGATAATTTGTTATTTACCTATTTGATACTAGACACCTAATGATGATAACGCCTAATATGGTGTAGTGGCTATTGCGCTCGGTCTGCAATACGGTATTTGAGCAACTTTTGCAATAGTCTGTCATAGGATGGGTGACCAAATAATTACTATCACGAACTCCTCCGTGCTTAGGAAGGCACGTTAAGCTGTTGGTCCTGGCTGCATCTGCAGTTGTTAATACCCATCAATCCGCAATGGGCCCGCGTGGTGCACAGTAACCCAGTCTCTCAATTCGATTCGGTTCCATCCATAGTAAAGGTCTAAGCCCAAGCAGTAGAAATATTAATAGGGTATAATTAGAACTTTTGTAAGTACTTGCATATCACAAGCCAATAGGGGCAATATTGGGTGTATTGATATTATCTGAAGGGAATGTTAGGTACCGACTTATGTTTGTAACAGACGAGGATAAACTGAAACCGGTTTCCAAAAGCGGATCTCTTTGAAAATTATGCGATAAAACAAACCGCAGAATCCAATATCCGATGGGAATGTGTTCAAATCGAACTCATCCGTCGTCAGTCACGAGTGGACGACGCTTCTGGAAAATGAGAGAAAAGATATTTTTCTTTTCGAATGCAATTTGTATACCAATTTAACCACGAGTCTTATATTTTGTTCACGTTTTATTAGCACTCCCATTCAGATGGAAACAATTTGTAAAGTACTGAATAAATGTTACCAACCAACGGTACCATTAAAAAGAAATGACGGGCTCAATGTGCGGTAGTAGCGTTCCTACAATCACGTCGAGAGTCGTGGGTTCGATCCCCACCTAGGACAAACAATTTTGTGATTAACAATTATGTCGGTTCTCTGTGTGGGTGATTTTTATTTATATTATGTATGTATTTGTATTCCCCCCGTTGTTTCTGATATCCGTAACAAAAGTGCCTAAGCTACTTACCTCGGAATCAGATCAATGTGTGTAATGTTGTCCGATATTTATTATTTTATTATTTTATTTATTATAAAGGTGAAGTTATGACCTTCAAATGTCGGTTGCACATCAGCACTTCATGACGGATGAACGCAATCTCAATGTCAATTCAATGTATCCAACGACGATCTTAATTTTTATCAAATCTTAACTATTATTCTTGAACCATAGAGTCGATACTTACTCAATGTCAATTTAATAACCACGCAATATTGAGCCGATTGGTCCTAGTGTACCAAATCAAGAGTGCGAAATGTCACAATTGCAATGGCGATTGACCGCGATTGCGTTTAAAAGTAATCACGCAAGTTACCAGAATATTTTAAAATTCCTCAATAGTTTTTCAGCTCTACCTACAATGCATTAAGATTGGACATCAAATGGAGAAATTCAATAGACTCATGTTAACTGTACAATGAGAAGACAATTTAAAGTTTTAATAAAGGCATTAACAGCCACTTGCACAAACGTCCATTATATTTTTCATTAGTTTAAAGCGACATTACCTATACAAATTTGACATTCATTAGTGTTTAAAAGCGTCATTAAACCTTAATGGACGTTTGTGCAACTGACCGTATGTGGACTAAAATATCAATGTAGATCTACTCGGTGTACGCGCCACATTTTCTTTTTTATTTGCAGTGAAAAAAAATACAAGGAATGGATTAGCTCGGTCGCATAGTAGATAAGTGCCGCGGCCCGCGATCTTTGTTGTAAAGCAACTTTCATAAGGGTCGGTCACGGGATGGGTGAACAAATAATTATTAATCTCGAGCTGCTTCTGCTTCGGAAGGCACGTGAAGCCATTTTTACTGGCTGCATTTACAGTCGTTAATACCCTCCAATACGCATTGGGCCAATGTGAAGCGTCCATAGCCCATCCCCCTTATCCATCCATAAGGAAGACCTGACCCCTGCAATGGAAACATAAAAGGGTTGATGATGATGATGCTTGTTTGTATGTGTAATAGGTTTTTTACTAAATAAACATGAATTTTATAGTTAGAACCTTATATATTAAAAACATAAATATTGGAAATTCAATTTAGATTTTTAAAAATATATTAAAGCGAAGAATAATCAAATAAAATATATGCATAAAAGGTAAGGGATGCTCAGTCAAGCAAATGTTATTAAAAGTCAACGCACATGTCATGAAACTGTACACGAATGCCTGACTGTAACCTAATATATGCGCGGCAAATTGAATGAATTCGTCTGTTGACATTGAGGGTGGGTAATACTGGTCAAGGGCGGCCGAACCAAAGGTCACACATACTGTCTCAAGGATGACACAGGTCGTATTTTGCCTTTAAAAAAGTTGAGAATTTTTTTAAACATACAAGAAGATTCTGCAAGATATTTTGTGCACATTTTTTCCTACGATTTAGTTTCGTTAATAGAACATATTTACAAAGAATATTAAGTGTGTTGTATTGTATCATGAAAAGTAGTATTCTATAACAAAAGATATGCATATGTTATCGGCTTGGCAAAGTACAATCAATTAGGTAAGTATATTAAAGTTTTTCAAGGACGGATTTAATTAATAGCACTTATAATTTATTTGTTGTACTGTCTACACCTTGACCCTTTATGTTTCAAAGCAATTTTATGTTCTATAGACCGTATAAAATCAATCGGATCGTATCAAACATATGCTCAATCATGAACGTTAATTTCCTTATGTTATCCAAATTGACAAATTTTTGAAATGACATTGGGCCTTGAGCACTAGCTGCAAAATTCGGCCGTGTACTAACAGCACATATGTATTAGGTTGGGTAAAAAGTCTTTTCGCATATTGTATGCATGAACTTTTAATACAATCTTTCTGGCTACACCATTAGTATCTGGCTGGTTTTGGTATCATTAGAAAATTTAAATTCTAAAGAAGATAACTTTTTAAAGAAAATTTGGAAAATGTGTGATTTTCATTTGTTTTTCTTATTGTCAAAATCTAATCTGAACAATCGAAACTGAAGTGAATCTAAACAAGAATATCGATACATAGCCAAACTTGACAATGGCTAAGCACAAGCTATGCATGCCAATATTAAAAAAGTGAGATTAGCACAGATTTGGTATAAGCGTTTTCAGTCTGGAAAATTTGACATCAAAGATGGTCGTCGCTCCAGTTGCCCTACTACGGACAAAATGGATGCTATTTTTTAAAATGTGAAGCAAGAACGGCATATCAGTAGTTATGACGTAGCTGAAGATTGACTACAAAATAGTTTTGGCGCATTTGAGTACTTCAATAGCTCATTGAAAGGAACCTAATGAACCGTCTACAAGAAGAACAAGCGAAAAAGGTCGTAGTCAAAGGTCGGTCCGGCTTCATAGACTGTGGTGAAACCCTGGTTAACTCACAACAAGCTGATGCTGTGTGTATGGTGGGATTGGAAAGGCATTATTTATTATGAGCTGTTACTGCCAAGCAGGATCATCGATTCTGAGCTCTACTGCGAACTACTGGTGAGGCTAAAGCAAGAAGTTAAGAAAAAGTGGTCAGAATTAATCAATAGAAGGGGTGTGGTTTCATCATGATAACCTCTGATCTCACACATCTTTTGCCACTCAGCCAAAATTAAGAGAGTTTGGCTGGGTGGTGTTGATGCATTCGCTATATAGCCTTGACCTTGCACTTTCAAATTTCCACCTGTTTCAGTCTATTCAGTATTCTTTAGGTAGTGTCAGGTTAATATCACGCAAGGACTGGTCATGTCCCTACCTACAAGATGGCAAAAAGTTAAAGAACAAAATGAGACCATACATATTTTATTAAATGTAAATAAACTTTATTAAAAATGTATTGAATTCTTATATAAAATGCGAAGAAACATTTTCTCCGACCTTTTACTTCTGTGAGACGCTTGACGAATCTTTCATGAGATTTGAACCGACACTTAGTCTCGGTAGCACAAGAATTGCAGTTAAAGTTAAGGTTAATATCAAATTTGACAATATCTGACACGCTGACTTAAACATTGACTGTGGAATGCGTTGCACCATCCTCTTTCTTGGCACAGTAAAACCATAACTTTAACCAGCGAAACTTAGGCGGTTATAATTTATAGTGAAAGTTATGACATCATCCAACCATTGCCAAATAACATCTCATTATTATTTGCTTAACCGGTACTTTAACATGTTTGTTATTGTTAAAATAAATTGGTGCAACTAACCCTTAGTATATTTGCTTGTTAATTAACTAGATTTTTATTGTTTCTATAATACAATGAAAGAAAGTTACACTGTACTGTATACAACAAGAAAGCCGAAAGATATTATACTAGTTTTCCATTCTAAGAATTGCTTTTTCACATCCCTGCTATCCTCCATTACTTTATTGGAAGTTGAGCGTGATGTCGGCCTATGTCCGAGCTTTTATCGTTATTAACGCAGCAGTTTACATTGCTGAAACAATTCTCATTTCGGTTTCATACATTCCTAATGTCTGAATAGATCGTGGGTTCTTTTTATACTTAACTACTTAGATAAAGCAAAAAATGAGAGCAATAAATTATTTTCTATTTAAGCCTTTTTCCCTATTCTATTCGATTCCATTCATAGGGTCATCTCTGACTCCGTGACGATATAATAGACTGGTAATCATAATAATTAAAAAAAAGTTAATTTGTTTTGTAGCGCGGGGAGTAATAAAAAAACATCTGTTTGTCTAAACTTAATATATAAAGAAGCCACTGAATGAATTTTCAGGAGGTGAATAACATTGCATAAGTCTTCGCAGATAAAGTCAATTAAAGTTTTGTGAAAATAGACTGCAGTATGATGATAAAAAAAATATTTTAAAAATGGACTGTATCAGTTCGAAATACAGAAATTATTGACTCTAGTGGTTTTGCACTCAAAAAGTTGGTTATGTAAATTACTTGTGTATTTAGCTAAAAAACTGTAGTTGTTATTAAACAAGTGAAATGCTATCAAACTCGCTTATTACTAAAGTTCAGGAATTCGGAGTTCCATATGCTTGATTAGACATGTTTTGATATATTTAGATATTGTCACTGTAAATTAAATCATGTAGGTACTGCTAATATATACATACGAGTATATAAAAGGAGATGTCCTGGCATACTGACTGACAGACGACGTAAAGTCTAAACGGTTGGTCATAGAGCCTTGAAATTTAGCTGGTACATTCGTCTTATGACGTAGAGATGTACTAAGAACGGATTTTTGGGAATTTTACCCCGAAGACGGTCAAAAAGGTTGAAAACGTTTGTCTGAAATTTCTTTGTTTTAGGACCTATATCTATGAAAATTGCTGTTTGAGTAGTTTAATACCATAGGAAGGTAAGTTATGTTTTATCACGAATACTAGCTCTTACAGGGATGAAAACAAAACTGTTTTAGGGGAAATCACAATATTGCCAATGCAACCATTGTTTATAATTTTATTTGTAATTATAACCTCAATTATCTAATATAATTTATAAAATTATTATATTTAATCCTTATATCATATTAAAAATTTATATTTGAGTACATCGATGATAACATAAAATGATATATAAAATAAAAAAAAAATGAAAATATTTAAGTACACATAATTTTATATACAAAAAAGACAAACTAATATATTTTTTGCGTTAAATATATTTCTACTGTTTTGGTCAAGATTGAGTTTTAATTAAATGTTGTCAGAAAAAACTTCAAGCTTTGCTATGCTAAATGGCGTTTATTCTTAACTAAACTGCGTTATCGTTTTGTTCAAAGAATTTTGCATAGATTTCAGTTATCGATTAAGTTTTGTGAACTTTGCATTTGTTTATTTTTCCGTTTTTCAAATTGGATAAATAGCTTTAAGGTTTTCAGAGATAAAATACCTACTGAAAGATATCGGATATTAGTCGGTTAATTACATGTGTACCTTAAATTAATAGATGTATCGTTTTTGAATTTTGAATGTAATTAATAATTGTGTTTCATATCGTGATTCTTGTCCGTCTAAGTTTTGTACAGCCGCACTGTGAAAAGATGTTATGATGGTTATTCAGCAGATCGTTTAGCTGTGCACATGAATGGCGCTATTCTATTATAGGGCTAGCCGCTTAATTAGACGTTTTACCCAGTTGGCTACGACGTATTAATTTTTATTTTCCCCTACTTGCATATCACAAGATATGATATGCATGTACTTACAAACGTTCTACTTATAGCCTATTAATGTTTCTAGTGCTGGGGCTTAGGCCTTTACTATAGATGGAATCGAATCGAATAGAGAGACTGGACCATTATCCACTACGCGGGCCCATTGCGGATTGGTGGGTATTAATAACTGCAGATGCAGCCGGGACCAACGGCTTAACGTGCCTTCCTAAGCACGGAGGAGTTCAATTTAATAAATTTATGTTCACCCATCCTCTGAGCGCCCATTGCGAAACTTACTTAACAACCGTATCGCAGACCGAGCGCACTTGCAACTACACCATCGAGTATTTTATTTATTTTAGGTTGTCTGTCTGGTATATGATATAATGAGCGACAACGGGTATCTTATACTTTATAGCAAAAGTAAGTTTGTATATATATATGTCTGTTAAGTAAAATGTTTCACGGTTACCCACAAAAAAATAGTTGAGTTGGGATGGGACATAAGGTTGCTTTTTATTGTTGGTAAAAAAAAGGTTGAAATATGGATTTAAAGTTTGCACGGAGGATCGTCATTTTTAAAGATAAAACCATGAGAGTTGGATAATATATATTAATCGTTTCTAGAAATGCTCCCCAACGTAACTCTACCATGCGGGCAATTCGCAGGCAAAAGCTATATAATAAATCCGAAAGTTTATGAGGATATTATTATGTTTGACATTCTTTCACGAAAAACTACTGTACTGATTTTGATGTTTGACATATGGTATATTGTTTATGCCGCTTAACCGTTCCCTAGGGACCACGCGAGCGAAGCCGCTGGCTGAAAGCTAGTAAGATATATAATACTACATACATATGATACTCTTTCAAAAGTAAGGTAATATAAATCAATTATTGGTGAGTCTTCAAAGAGCTTTGAAGCTTTATAAAACTTTTTGCAAGTAATGTGTATTCAGAAAGGTTCGCGAAAGTAAATAAAAAGGATTAGGGTGGGTGAACTAGTCCTACACCAGGAACAAATAGTACACTATTTCAATCTTTACTTCATTATTTTCATTTGCATTTGCCTCCATTGTTTGCGTTTATTAGCATAGTCTTACTTCTACTAACCATGTCATCATAATATGCCATCTACAACTTACCATCTTAGGAACGTTTCATCTCTAGATCATAACTAGAGATGAAACGGATATCCGGTTATTTTCCGGTATCCGGCCTATCTGGCCTTATTTTTATTATACGGCCGAATATCGGATAGGGTGCCAATATCCGGCCGGATACCGGATAGTAAAATAAACATAAATATCATTATTTGACACAAGGAAAATTCTATCACTTTACATACATTTATTAATTAGTTTTATACTCAAAATTAACAATTGCCAAATTGTGGTAAATAAATACCAAACTTTCTGCTTTTGTTGGTAAAAGGCGACTCCGCTTTGTTTCATTTACCAGGCTTTTCCTATTTTAAGTATTTGTCCGAGTTCATGTTGGCAATGACATAAAAACTAAAAAACGGAATTAACTCCTTACGAGATCAATTAAAGCAATTTTTATCGCATCTCTAATCATAATTAAAAGTGATATATATGCCATCTACTACCTGTTCATTTTAGGCACACTGCAACTTGCCACATTCTTTTTATTTAATAAAAATAAACTTAATATCAATTTCGAAAATTTTACTTAACTACAAAGTACGAATTTTCTACCGCAATGGTTGTTGCAATAATTAAGTCATTGAAATCAAATTCAATTTTAAATTGTTACTAAATCGGTTGCTATTAGTGCGCTTACCCTATACCTATTAATCTTTTTTATCTACTTCGTCAGTATGTACATGAAATATTTACTGATTTCAAAAAAGAAAAAGTTATCATTCCATATTTTGTTCCCCATTAGAAGATCGATTTCCAAGAATCTGATTGTTTAAATGGGGATTTTCACAGGAGAGTTTTCCAAAATTTTCATTCGAATGGATCAGTATTTTTTTGTTAAGTTTACATATACAGTAAATTCACTCTTCGTTTATTATCAAAAACACTTAAATGACAATTTCCTTTATTTAAAAAAAGAACTGAAAGTAAATGATTACAAAAACTTTTTCGTAAAACTTAATAAGTAATTACATATCAACGTGAAGTTATTGATTTTTTTTAAATTCATTATTGTCGTGATCAAATGTAATAGGACAAATAGTAGCAGCTAGCCTCTTATTTATTTTTTATAATATATTAAAACATGTGGAAAAAGCGAAAGAAAATTTGAATCCTTATCACGAATATTTTCATATACGCTGGACTCTACTGGGACTCCACCCGATCTTTAACGTTTATTGTAATCATTATTTTATGGTACAAAAATGATGTCCTTAAAAGGTAAATAATCAGATCGGTGTTTTAACCAGGCATTTTGAAAAAAACTGAAGTTCGAATTTTTTCTCCTTTTTCGAAAGCTGTCATGGCTTCACGGTATTCATATAAAATAATACATAAATATTTATCTTAAAGAAAACATACTTATAGGACATAATAAGTACTTTACAAATTTGATAGCTCTTTTGTAGGCTCAATTGATAGATTGATATCACTTTATTGTAAAGACCAAATACAAAACAAAGAACAAAGACCAAAGACAAAAAAAATATTAAGCTATGTGTCACAATCAGCGGTCTTATTCTGATCTCTTCCAGACAACCTTTGGATGGAGAGATGAACTATCTTAAGGTAAGGGGGTGTATAATAATCTTATGATTACAATAGATATTAAATAAATATACATAAAACAAACATAACTTCATATACTTATATAGACGTATACATACTACACAAATAATAAAATATATATACATACTATCCAAATAAATATAGTAAAAAAAACTATCGTCTGTCAATAAAAAGAAAAATAATAATGATTAAGAAAAAAAAAATAAAGCAGTTAAATTGCATAAAATTACTAATGTGGTAGGTAAAATTCCCTTACGCGCATTTTAAAAGAGTTTAATGTTTGCTAAAGTCTTATATTTACTGGGAGAGAATTCCAGAGACGCACAGCCCGAACAGTAAAAGAAGCATCGTAAAAGTTAGTACTCTGTGGTGGCATATCAAGTATCAAGTATTCAATTGATTAGAGCAGTCGCCCAAATTGAAAAAGGTTAACGGTTCGAATTTGATTTTGGGCAAATGCGACTACTTTTTTATACATTTCATTAAGATAATATAATTAATAAAAAATAAATAATATTCTTACTGGAACGCAATCCGGGTGACTGCTCTAGCGACTGACGAATTTTTCAAGCACTTGTTACTTTTTTATTGGCACAGAGCGTAGGTATTTTAAACAATGCTCAGGTAATCCACCCAAATAGCCGAAAGATTCTTATTTTAAATATTTAAACTTTCGATAAAGATGAAAATTTGTTCTAAATTATTTTATTTGATAAATTTTCACACAATGCTATACTGAATTTAATTTCATTTAGCATATTTTTCAGTATAGCATTGTGTATGCAAAGTTGATAAAATATAATCAAAATTAATAATGTTTGACATTTTGTTTTACGGTTATCATAAAGAATCCACTTTTCATTACATGTCACAATTCGATCCAATATTCCTTCATTTCTGTACCGATTGAACAAGGCAACACAAGTTTCAGCACGCGTTTCTTTCTGCAGATCAGTCAAATCATGAGGCACTCATTTTTCGTATTTTTTATTTTATTGATAAGACGCAAATGATATTGTGGATAAGGTAACATTAAACCATGCCGCTAATTCCTGGGTAGTTTGACTAAGACCGGCTTCCACCATCTCTCTTAATTCATCGTTATTCACCTGTGCGGGAGGTCTTCCTTGTGGCTCGTTTTTCACGTCGAAGTTTCCATCAGAAAGCGTTTAAACCAAAATCGCACGCTGCGTTCATTAGCAGACTCCTCTCCAAACGTAACATTGATATTGCGGGTTCTTTCTGCCGGGTTACTTCCGCGTCGGAACTCGTATTCAAAAATCACTCGAATTTTCACTGTATCCATCTTTCTTGTCTAAGTTGAATAACAAAAAAATTGAAAGTCAATATTCAAATATTTCACATTTTTTGAAAGAACATCATAAAAACCATGTGTAAAAAGTTTCTTTCGAAAACCTCAAACCATGAAGATTCTATGTCAATTCAAGTAACTTATTACAATATAACGGCTATTTCATAATTTAACCCCTAATATTAATAATTGGTTTATAGCTGGCCGTTTTATATTTGTCGATATTTAAATTTCATTTAGCCAGTCGAATGCATACAAACGTTTCGCTAAAATTGTATTCCGCACACAGCTACTATATAACATTTATTAAAAGTTATATGCGGCTTCATAGTTACTCTACAACAGTTTGTTTGCGTTTATTCAATTTCGTTGGATGAAAACCTTAATTGCTTTCGCAATCTTGATTCGAATCGAATCTATTTTAAGTGAATAAGTAAGTAAGTTTATAATAAATTAGTTTATATGATATTTTATCAACAATGCAAAAACTTTTGTAAAATTATGATATCTGAGACCACGACTCGGTAGATGTGTACGGAAGTCCTTACTGGTGGTATAATGATTTTCGGAAGCTCAATGATAAAATTTAGGCAGCGATAATCATTGCATTAAAATCGAATTGGGGACTTTTTACTTTATGTTTAATTTGCCTTTTCTAATCATAAGACTTCTAACTGTTAGGTACGTGTTGATTATCGATGGTTATAGTGGTCCAGTTCTTATGGAAGTCATCATCACCAGATTTAGTGTCTCCATTATTAATGTCCTCACTCCAAAACGAATCCTAAAGAGTGAATGGGCCATTATACCACGTAGACCCAATGCGGAATAGTGAGTGTCAACTTCTGCAATTGCAGCTGGGACCAACGGTTTAACATGCCTTTCGAAGCAATGATTCCTTAATTGCTTAACTTAACGCGCGCTTGAACATGCTAACATCGGCGCCATAAAGAAAGATAATAAATAAATTTATGATAGTATACGGAGCCTATATAAATACATATAATTTATAATTTAATTATTTCGTTCATTTCATCAATATATTTGTAAATAAAGTTTACGTAAGTTAAGAAAAGACTTTCTTATTGTTTCTTTATTGTCTTACTGCACTGGTTAAGTGTCCAATAAATAAATTATAATTTAGATTGAACATTTTCTAAACCATAAACAGATCTATTACTCGATTTGCAGTTACAGATAAGATTATAATCTCGAACCACTAGCACTATCTGTAAAAGGGATGAAAGCGACTGATCTTATTTATACGCAGTCGCAATTTAGACTACGGCGAATTCTATTTTGTAGATCCGTTAAGTCCATATAGCCTATTTGAGGTCACAGTACTCGTAGCTCCTATAAACAAGAAACATAACGTGTTCAACTTTGGTAAAAAATTAAATACGGATTATATGTAAGAAAGATAATAATTGTGACAAATAACGACATGTCTATCAAGTTTCTATCCTTATAGAAAACACAACACACCTTTAAAATGTTTTACTCGGTAAATCATTATTCAACATTACGTAAATTATTCAATAAGAATTTTATCTATTACGAAAATGTAATGAGATTTTTACGTAAGCTTAAAAGAATATAAATCAATAAAATAAGTTACCTCGTTTACGACCGAAACAGTAAAATAAAATAGCTTTTTCTTCTTGGAAGCAGATTTTGAAATATCGTTCGAGTAAAACTAGTTTCATAACTTTATTAATTGCCTTTCTAGTTGTTATATATTATTTTTAGATTTTATTTATTAATTCTATTTTTAAATTTTCACTGTTTTTTTTTTATTTTAAAGCCACCAAAGCTTGATGGCACAATGTGAGTTTATTGATAAAGGTAAGTTTTTGATCACTGTTAATCCTCGTAAATTATAGTCTATGTCAGTGCTTCTCACAGGTGCTTCTTGTAGGTGAAATAATTTAAAAAATCGGTACAGTACTTTCAGAGCCTAATCGTAATCTTAATCAGAAAATGCAAACAAATAATGAAACCTTTCCTATTCTTAATAATAAGATAGATAAGAAAATGATGGGCTGGTGAAAAAGACAAAGACTTTACTCCAAAATATTCTCTTTGTACTATCTGCAATCAAAATGGGATTCAGAGAAAAATGTTTATGTATGGATAGTGCACCGTTTCAGTGTACGGCCGAGTCACAATCACAAAGCTTGTTTGTAGACGTGGACGCCGCTTCAATATTTACAATTCAGATCGCACCCTGTCTGCAGACAGGTGAATAAAACTTTAAGTCTCAGAAGAATTAGCCTGCCTGCTTGCGTTAAAGACAATAAAAGGTTAAAGGGGAGACTTCAATTTTAAAACTATTTTGCATGAGAACAATTCTGCAAATATGAGAAGAGATATTAAACAAAAAAAAAAACCATCGTGATATAAGAAAGTGGGAGAAATTATATTTATTACAGAACCATTCAAATATTGCATCTATCGCCCAGTGCCAGGATTCGGCTCCAACAAATATTTAACACTTTTCATTGGACGTGGAAAATTAAATCATACATAAAATAACTACATCATCTTTATTGTCATTGTTGAATGCAGAATGATCATAAAAATTCCTGTCTAACAAAATTTGATGTTAAAAAAAGGACAATGCTCAAAATGTATGGGAAAACGCCCAGCGCATACAAAACGTTACTCATATTAATGGCATAAATGAGTAAGTGAATACACCATAGGGGGCATCATCAAAATTGATGGCTAAATGTGTGATATTCGAATTTTTACTGTGATCAATATTCAATTCACTATTAAAAATAGCATTTTCATTGATACTTTTTACTATTTACTTTTTTTCCTTGCACAAAACTCTCTCTCTCATTTATCTCTATATAGTCTGTGTTCGCATTGGCTAGTCTTGTTCAGTTTATACAATATCTCTCAGTAGCTTTTTATGAAATGAAGGAAACACATGAAGAATTTGATTTTAATTATAGTTGGCAGCTATCATTTCAAAATCTCGTTAATATTAATAAGACACTCTTTAATATAATTTATAATACCTACATATATATAATTCGGTAATAGCAAACTATTACACGAGTTAATTAGTTCTTAATGTTGAGCAGTACGGTGTTTTTATTTTACAACTATTGAACCGAAAAAAGAAACTCACAAAATATCTTATTAAAATAATCGGATTTTTTTCTGTAAGTGTAAAATGAAAGTGTGTTTCAGCTCTTTTTCATCTCTCCGAACCATTATTTATAGCAGTAATATTAAATAAAATTTCTCTCAAGAATTATGGTTGAATCAATCATGTTTTACATTCATGTCATGGATTTTCTCTAGCGTGAATATTAAAGATATAGATGGATCAAACCCGGATTTAGTGTTGCTTGAACGTATAATGTGGGTGACGAAAAATAAGATGGCATATTTATGTCACGAACTTTATATTCAAATAATATATTTTTGATATAGTAAATTGCCTCGTTTATATATTTTAGATTAAATGAAAATTGACGAACAAACACATTGGTTACAGAAAATTAGTTTTACGTACGTGACAAGGAAAATCTATTGTAAAACAAATGATATAACCACATCCCCATCCCGTAGAAATTGAGCAGAGCTTCGGTGACGCATGTTTAGATATAAGAGACACGCTACCAAATCTTCCGAATCAGATTCCGTTACAATATACCAACTGTAAAATAAAAAAAATCTCACCCCTTCGTAGCCGATGCATAGTGATCATACGAAAAGTTGCATTGTGAGGAGTTTACACATAAAGTCTCATCACTATTGCTATTTATTATTAGGTATATTTTTCATAACTATGCTTGCTTATATTAATTCAAAGGTAACATCATACTCCTCAGTTGACAATCAACTGGCTTAAAACGAATAAATTTTAGATAAAAAATATTACATAGCGTTTAGTATAAAACTCGGTTCAATGAAAAAGGATACTGAATATAACCTCATTGCATAGATAACCTTATTTAATTCTCCACAAAAACACTGTGGCAGGGTTATGTAAACATGGTTATGTTTATTGGGATAACTCATAATGAGAAAAATAAATAAATAATATCTATAAGGTTACAAAGGTATAAAACGTGACTACTTTTAAGAATATTTATTATTCGTTTTGATTATATATATTGTTAATGAATCAATCGTACGAATGTTTACCTTGAGGATAACTGATAAATGACAGTAACAGTGTAAAAGAAAGCAGACAGTGGTTTAAATAGTTACAACACAGTTATAGTGATGTTGCAATGCTATTAATCACGTAATTTAAAACTGGAAATTGGGTTGGCCAATGGTTATATTCTTTTAAGCAGACTTTTACCACTTTGTATAAGTACTATTTTTATTAAAGAGGGATTATAAGAATCTGATATATGTATGAGAATAATCATCATAATTATCAGCCCATTTACGTCGCCAGGCCTTCGTTATGGATGGGTAAGGGAGGATATGAGAATATAAATGATTACTTATAGTTAAAGTTTGCATGAATATTCAATACAGATAATTATATTGAATTACTTTGTATTATTCATTCATATTTATTTATTTACGTGTTTTTTATACATACAATTTTATATTTTTATGAAAAATCCATAAAAAAAAACATTTTATCCCTGGTAAGGTATCGAATTTTTCAAGCACTTGTTACTATTTCGCTAGGCACTACAGAGCGTATTATCACCACTATTTATACAAATATTTTAAACTTACGATAAATATGAAAATTATTATATATTTGAACAATTTTACATTACAGAAATAACATAACAGACGCCGAAAAATAAACAATTTCGTAACATTCACATCGTTATTTTTTGGTTTTCAATTTTGATCTCTGATGAAGCTTCGGATACAAAAGGAATTCGGCTGCTTAATCCATTCTTAATCCGGTCAAGGTTTCCGTCCGGCGAAAGATTTTTATTTTATGTTTTTTGCTGATAAAAGGATATACAACAGAGAAATCTAATCCAATCGACAAATGACGGTCAAACCATTTTCAAACGTTTATTCAATCGTGATGATTGAGGTCTTTTTTATTTTGTTCAGAAAAGTTAATAAAAGTCCGATTTTTAAGTAGCGAAGTTTTCATACAAGTCCATCTGTGATGAAAATAAGGTATGATGTGATGAAAATAAAAATCTACGTAATACGTACCTACGTAGAAACTTGAACACATGTAATGAATTATACCATAGTCTATGGTAGAATTAATTACATGTGTTTTAGTTCCTAGTGGCGTTATAAATCTTTGAAAATAAAATTATACGGGCCATTGACATAGTTTAAGCCCGCCGATCTAGTGGTAGCTGGTGGGCCAAACCATTCTATTTTAAAATTCTCAATTAGTCTCTTAAGAAATGTTTCCATTTCTAATTCTGCAATACGACGTCCTGAAAAATATCAATAATATATTACCAGAATAATACAAAAGGTTATATAAAAATAATAAAAATTCACGGAATATTTGAAGGCGTCCAGCATCTTCAAAATATAAACCTAGATGTTGACATTTAATATTCGCATTTAATGTAAAACATCTATTAAGGCGCTAAATTTAAACAACATATTCGGAAAGTTGAACAAATGTAAAATATGGGTGGCGTATGCACTGGGTATAGTTAAATAATACTTTATCAAAAAAACATAGTGTATTATTCTCAATACAAAATGCTTAAAGTATAGGCTCTGTGGCAGCGAAAAGTAACAAGTGCTTGAAAGATTCGTCAGTCCTGTTAGGTCCTGGGTAACTCAGTGGTTGGAGCAGTCGCCCGGATTGCGAATGGTCGTGGGTTCGATTCCCATCTCAGGGTGCCAGGGACCAAGTGGATTTTTTAAGCATTTTGTATTAAGAATAATTTTCAGTATTGCATTTTGAATGCAAAATTAATCAAAATAAAAAATGGTGGTTGTTGTAGATTATTTAAATATTTTACCGATGCAGGTTCGCACTCCAAACCCGAAAGGCTGATAAGCGAATGGATGTGCATTCCCATGATGCAGTGGATCATCTTTATTAACGAGCCATCTTTCTGGTATATATTTTGTTGGACGAGGATAATTCTTCTCCATCATAGCCATAGTTTGGTGCATCATAATAATTTCAACCTAAATCAAAGAATATAAATTATTGTACCTACTACTCGGACGATTTACAGTGACACCTGAATGACTATTCTATTTATGTGAAAACAAAATTCGGCTATTTTCGAGGTGCTAATAAGACTTCAAAGAAATATTTAAATTTTTCTATTGTTTATAATGCAACGGAGGTAGGACTTGACACTGTCTCAGGTGTATAAATAATCTTCACGCCTATGATTTTAACAATATTATAAGAACAATTCGAAGTTTTCAGAATTATCGTTCTAGGACAAATATAATAGGACCTCAGGTGTCGCGTTGATTCGTACGTTTATACATTATTTTTCATAGTAAAATCATAAGATCTTAAGAGAACACTTTTTGTTTTCATACTTACGCCGGTGGGTATTTGGTAACCTAACATGTCATACTCCTTTGTAGAAACCCTTGCATTTCCAACAGTAATAGGCATCATTCTCATGGATTCTTTCAGGCATGCTTTCAGATACGGTCGTTTCTCATTTTCGTCAGTAACAGATCTAATTTTTTCTCTGAGTGCGTCTTGCTTGTCTTGATTATTGGCTAGTAGGTAAAGCGCGCCGATTATCGTGTTCGATGTCTGTTAATTAAATAATGTTAGTAAATATGTTTAATGAAACAACACGATCGATTTCTTTAAGTCATATAAAAGCTGTTAATACCGTATCGACACCGGCAAGTAGAGCATCAGTGGCCATTACAACAGCAATATCTTTATTTATTTCAAGTAATTTCTCCAGGACGCTTTTTTTGTCTTCAGCGATCACTCTTTTGTGTACATTTAGTTCTTCGATGGTCTTATCAATAAAATATCTAGCTAAACTGAAAATACTTATATCATTAATTTTGTTTTTATATTTAACATTTTGTCATTAACAAAACAATTCAAAGTTGTTTTTGTAAGTTAAATATATTTAAGATTTCTCGTCAAATGCTCTTACTCTGTAGACCAATTATATATTATGTTCTGGATATCTATGCATGTCGCTAAAGAATCCAAGAATTATGAATGCAAAAGTATTTACGTCTGTTTGCAAATCAATCAAACTGAACTCACTGCCTTTTTGATATGAAAATCAACGCACGGGTGAGAGAAAAGTTTCGAAACATAGTTACAAAATTTATCTTACATTTCTTGTTCTTCGTATGATTTCATAGCACGTCTATAGGCTTTTGTAGGATAATATTTCCATAGACTGGGTTTGAAATCTAATGCTTCAACTGATTTAAAAATATCATGAACCACTTTAATGAGTCTCTTTTCAGGAGAGTTTTGTGGTAAATGCGAGTCGAAACATCGAAGTCGTCGTCCAAGAGCAACTAGTGCTATCGATTCCAGTGACCATAGATTCATTTCCATATCAAAATCAGACTGAATCTTGTTATTGTTCCCACGTAAAGACTTCAACCTGAAATAATAACTTAAAATAGACTACAAAGTATAGGTATACTATAACCGGATAAGTTTCGTTGATTAAAATTATTGTTTCACTGTTTTAAGAACGAGGATGGTGCAACGTATTCCACCCTCAAAAAACGCGACAGATATTGTCAAATTTGATATAAACCCTTAACTACAATTATGATGCAACCGAAACCAAAATTGTCAAATTATTGCATTATCATTTGATTAAATAGACATAAACCTGGCAATCATATCCAGTGCAACTTCATCTATCATAGCATTGTAAAGTTTAATAGTCTTCGGCTTCATCAAGACGGGATTAACGATCGAGCGGAATTGCTTCCATGGTTCACCGTGACTGCAAAACATAAATAAAAAGATTACCATTAGATGATTTATTATTCTTTTTTTTATAATATTAATAAATCTTAATAATCACAAAATAGTTTATGTCATCTAATACGAACATAACGGAGAAGTATGCTACTTTTTTTTAATGAAATGGATATCCGAGTAGTGAAACAGATATACTCGTATTAATCAGTTAGCTTCGTACGACACAGGTACATATTATTCAAATTTAATAGTATTTTTAGATATCTAAATCATAAACAAGTTCAACTCACTCTGTGAGTAATCCATTAAGGTCACATGCGGTTTCATTGCTTCTCTTGTATTTCTTCCTGTAGTAAATTAGTGAGTTGAACCCAGGCCTGATGGGCAACCAATTCTCTGAATGAAGCAACTGTGAAAGTAATGATAGAATGAAAATAGCCAATCAAAATTGTTTCGTTCCAGCGTATGGTTTGGATGAAATCAAATAAATTTACCCAGTAGAGAGAGAGAGAAAGGAGGTCGAATATTTAAAAAGTTAACTGCGTTATAATGTTTGATGAAATCATTCAGTTTGACAATTTGATTCCAATTAATTTAAACAAAACTTACTTTTGCAGATTGTTCAGCGTCAAATAAAAATAAAGTCAGAGGCTTGCCCCACAATTCATCAAATCTAACAATTGGTCCATATTTGTTACAAAGATGTTCACCTAATTGCGGTAAGCTGAGGCTATACAACTCTCCTAATAACAAAATTTAATCCATAATTCTTAAATTGCAATAAACAGCAATATTATCTATTTCTATTAGACCTTCATTAGTTTTTATTGAGTCACAACTTGTAGGCAGTTAATCTAAAAAATACTTACCTCCAGGGAAAAAATGATGCGTTTGACCTAAAATAGGGAGACTTGACGGACCGGGGATGTCCTTCCATGCCTTCAATTGATTTGTAGAATTCACAACTGTTGTGTCTATTGACGCTGTTCTGTAACGTTATAACTTTTAGATAAATCAACATTGGAATACCATTTTAATATGTAACTAGGCGGAGATTTTTATCTTTTTTTACGATTTTTATCCGTATCATCAACTTATTAATGTTTCCTTGGAGAAGTGCAAGTCGTTCCTTTGTAATATTAACCCTTTTTATATTAGGGTACCTAATTTTTTCAATTGGTATTGTACCAAGAATTAATGTTAAAATAAGGTATAATTAAAATTGAGAAACTACATGTTTCTCAGAGTTTTGTCACAGTCGAAATGAAAATTTATAAAAAAAAACACAAAATTACCATTCAAAAGTAATATTTTAATATATATATTGTTAATACAAATACCTTGTGATGGTGACAGCAGCCAATTGATAGAATGGTCTCAATTTTGACGTTTGCATATTGTATTATTTTTAGTACTATAATATTTTATACTATTAATTTTTTTGTACTATATTATTATTATTTATTATAATATTATTGTCAATTTTGTATTATTACTAATCTGTAAGAAAGATAACAGTATCAATTTTCAAATTATATAACAACTTTAGTAAAAAAATTGTTTACTTAATTTGAATTACTTATTTTACGTATTCCTAGACGAAGTCTAATAATGAATTAAAATAACGCACACTGTATTTCAATCTGTATCTATAATTAACTATGTATTTAATCAGATAAAAACCCTAAAATATACTACATTCAGAAAACATTTGCTTGATTTTTATATTGACAAATTGTACTATACATAAATTACTTCTTAAAAGATAACAATGTATGTCATTGTAAATTAGTTTTTATTTTATATTAATTTAGTGATGATATTGACATATAAATTAAGTAGAAGTTTTTTTTCAAAATGTATGACATGTAATTGAAAGTTTATATTTATTTTAGGATTATTTCGGAATGATGCTGTTATTTAGATTTTTTAATATATATTTAATTTAATTAACCATAATAAAATAGGTACATTTATTTAATTAACGTGTAATATTTGCACGTTGTCTTGACCTTAAAAATATGCTGCTCATTTAAAATTATAATATCTTTTATAATCATATTTTTGCCAATATAATATTTAACGTAAAATTAAATATCATATTGGCAAAGTAATAGTATTACATTAAATTAGAGACAAGACTGCTATAGATTAATATAAAAATAAATAACAATAAAAATTTAACTTTTATACTTACAGTAAGAAATTAAATCAATTGATTTATTTGATATACATATATAATATCGGAAAACACAGTATCCAACATAACGTGTCACTATAATACTACGGCTATGGAACACGCGGAAATTATTTTTAATGGATTTGACCTTGAGAGCCTACTAAATTCGATGTGGACTTTAGAGTCGGTTATTTTGAATCTTAACATATGACAATAAAGATGTTTTCTTATATTAAAAAAATATTTAACTTTGCATTTATTAATATTTGACCAAGGGCTAAATAAAATTAAAACGTCATAGAAACAAGAATCAATCTTACAAAGTAAACAATTTGTGTTGTTTAGGAGCATAGTCGATATTGAATTTAAAGTTACTTATATGTTCAATGTAATGTTTTGTTTTTATTCTATCTTAGAATGTAATAAAACAATCAAGTTTACACTGGAAACTATTCTCTCGATACCTGTAATAGAACTCATTCTTATATTTGATAAATTTTGCATTAGCATTGATAAAGAGACTATTATCTTTTAGAAAAAATAAGAATAAAGTCACCTATCTCCTATGTACGTGATCATGGAACGAATAACGTTAAGGCTATGCGCGCAACGATGCCCATTTCCTCCTGTTTCTGTTCTTGAAAATCCTTGCGATAATACTCGCATTTGAACTGTGATAATTAGGTGACTTCCGTAGAACCAAAACATAGTCATGGTGACAGAAATAATAAGTCTCGAAGACAAATAAATCAGTAGTGCTCACACACACGCATGATTCTTTATAATGAATCTATCTCTGGTACCTCTTGAGCCACTCGCTCAGAAATCTTATAAGATTATATAATATACATATATATGTAAAATGACAGATAAACAACAAAATAAGACACATTATATTTGCTGAAAACAATTTTATTAAGTACTTATTAAATTTAATTATAAAAAGAAAATAAAAGTACTTTAAAGACCTATTTATAGAAGAAATGTTGGACCTATAAAATATGAACATTTTTGATTAGTAGAATTCACTACACCACATTAATTTTGCTAATATTATTGGTGAAGCCGCTTTAACTGTATCTGTGGTTACTAATCATTTTCTTATTGATTTCCTTATGAGTACACTACAAATATTCTGAAATATACACAGTATATACATAGTGGAATGTTCTGTGTCGACACGGCGTGTGGTAGGAACCTAAAAAGAGGTTGCACATACGTTTGCAACCTCACCGCTAGCCACTTATAAACGCCATGAGGCCATTATGAAAAATAAATACGACATTTTTATTTTGTTTTTTCACCGCAACACTTGAAAAATATATTGAGCTGAGTAAATTTGTATATTATTTCAAATATATTCCGGTGATGTACATAAGTCGGTAAGTACTTACGATTGTACATCAAGAGTTCTATTTTCCTTCAATTATCTTTAAATTCGTTAACCGCATACTTTTCAATTTACCTTCCAGCGTGAAGTCTCGCCTATTTATATGCTGATTCACCAATCATTGTGAATCTTGTTATTTTTAGATATTATTAATAATAATATCCCGTCATTTGTTATTTGATTGTGAGAGTATTTATATGTTACTTGTATAATAACAATTAAGAACCGGATTGCCTAGCTAAATCAGGACCGTTACTGTAAAACAATGTTCACTTTGCGTCAAGTTTTTATCATTTCCCCTCGTGTGTGTGTCATTCACGAAAATCGAGCACTAATCAAGAGAACACGTCAAAATATATAAGTGGCAAATTTTTCTTTTAGGCTGATATGGAGTAGAGACGGGGATATTTGATAATATGCCCTTAATTGTTATTTAAAAAATTGTCTGTGAAAAAAATGAGGGGATTTTTATAATTACATACCTACCGTATCTCTTACTATAATATTTATTTTAACCATTTTCATTCGTTATGTTTTCCCTAAGAGTGCAGTAGCGCTTGTTTTTTTTGTAATTTAAAAGGTCTGCCGTTCTGTACCAAAGACAAGGTGAACTTCAAAAGAGGTTGTGTACATCGTCATCGTCAACGCCTGCTTGAAGCCATAACGGCGAAATAAAAAGAAAAATTTACAAGCTGTGCATAAATTTACCAACTTATTTTGATTTACAAAGCAATGCAAAAAATAGCTTATTTTTCTGATTTGACATTCATATTTTTTTACTAAAAACAGACGTGCAAAAGACTGTGGTGGAGGTGGTAGCTGGTACAGCTTCGAGTCCCATTTATGTAAGTACTTACGAAAACATTTTAGAGTACCTAATCTAAGGACAATTGACTTTTTTCTTGTCATGTTAAACGAGCATTAATCAAGATTAATTAATCAGCGACATGTGTGTGCATAACGGAATATCCAATTTTGTATTCAAACCGTTGCTGGATGGAGGATTTCAATTTTGACCTCTGATAACGAACAAAGGGAATTACGCTGCCAGTAATCCACTCAAGGTTTCAGTCCAACACAGGCTCTTTATTTTTTGGGCTGATATAAAAATATAGTACATATGATTCTAACACAATCGGGTGGATGTGTAACAACATTTTGTTTGTTTCGGAATACTTCAAATTAATGTATGACATATCCTAGAATAAATAAATTTTAATAATTAATGTATTTTAAATGTAACGAACTCGATGTTTATAACCTCTATGCTTTTATAAAAATATTCCAGTGTTTTTTAAAGAATTCAAGACTGTAATTGCTAGACATTATAAATTTGGTTATTCTAGACTACTCTTGAAGCACTAATAATGACATAATGATTTTGAATAAAATTTCGTCGAACAGTTATGTATTCTATTTAAAAAGAACGTGAATTTATCAGTTATCAAATAATAAGTACTTTACTTCGTGATAGTCATGTACTAGTATTGTTCACAAGTTAATAGTCTTTTGATATCTAAATTACTTTGAGAGGGGAGCCGAGCGTCTGCCAATCTCGCCTCTCTATCCCTTCATTCAATTTAATCAATTCACTGGGTACACAGAAGATTGTCCGATTTGCCAACGCCAGAATCGTGGTACTCCAACACTTAATAATCTTGATGTGTATTGGATTGCTATACCTTTTTATGAGCTTATATTTTACTTATAGTGTATATATTGTATGGTAGCCAAACCGAATTTTATAGTCGTCATCGTTAATCAATTAAGCTGAAATGTTTCATACATTTAGTTTAGATTGTAACGCATGGTTAGCTTAGTTAAATCATTGTAATAATATTTCATTATTTTCTATATTTAAAATGTATAATTAAAAATATTAAAATAAGATATTGGCATATAAAACTCACCTTACTTTAAAATATTTCCATTCTCTACTATTTATGTGCTTTATTCTACATTTGTTTGCTCTTATTTTTGATACGTTATGCATTCTTGAAAATAAAATTATACGGACCATTGACGTAATTTAAGGCGGCAGATCTCACGGTGACTGGGGGACCAAACCATTCGACTTTAAAATTATCAATCAGTTTTCTTAAGAAAGTCTCCAGTTCTAATTTTGCAATACGACGTCCTAAAATCAAACTCAAATCATAGATATACTATTTTAGCACCGCAATGAAACTGGAAAAAAAAATTAATTGATTGCAATCACAGACAATCAACTTCATAATTTGAAAATAATTCCCGATAGTTTCAGTTGTGTTTTTATTCAATAAGTCCCAAGTTTTTGATGTAAATAGTTTTTACCAATTATTGTATTGAATCTCATATCTAGAATTGAACGATAATAATAGCAATACAAAATTAATATTATTAAAATATAACTCGAAAAGCTAAAGTATTTATGTATTACTTATGTAGTAAGAAATAATTTATAAAGTAAGGGGAAGGAAAGAATAAAAATGTTATAAAATAACAACTATTATAGATACACTTCATCTATAAACTTTACCAAGACAGCTTCGTACTCCGAACCCAAAAGGCTGATATGCGAATGGATGTGCGTTCCCATGATACAACGGACTCTCTTTCTTGACGAGCCATCTCTCTGGTAAGAATTCTTTTGGCCTAGGATAATTCTCTTCCATCAAAGCCATATTGTGATGCATAAAATTAACTGCAACCTAAGAAACGAATGAGTATTCAGAGTGCCCATTATTCAATCACGTTGCAATTCAAAATTTACTAAGAAATAGTAATTTGGAATTTTCGGAAGATTCCCAACCTATTTATTTGTACTTACGCCAATGGGTACTTTGTAGTTAAAGATGTCATATTCTTTTGTTGTAACCCTTGTATTCCCAGCTGTTACAGACAAAATCCTCATCGATTCTTTCAGGCATGCTTCCAGATACTGCTGTTTCTCACCCTGATCGCCAGAAGATCGTATTTCTTCCCTGAGTATGTCTTGTTTGTCTTGATTATTGGCTAGTAGGTAAAGCGTGGCTATTATCAAGTTCGATGTCTGTTAATTAATGAAGGTTTCTTTAAATATTTAAGGACATAACAACACGTTCGATCGCTCAAAACCGTATGAAAGCTGACATTACCGTATCGACACCGGCGAAAAGAGCATCACTTGCCATTACAACAGCTACGTCTTTATTTATATCTAGTAATTTCACAAGGATACTTTTTTGGTCGTCATGGGTTATTTCTTTATGATTCTCTAGCTCTTCGATAGACTTATCAATGAAATATCTTGCTAAACTAAAAACAAATATCACTTAAATTAAATGTAGTAAATTAATAACCTTTAGATAATCATATAATTTAAGAAATGCCGATATTTAAACTTAATCATAATTTGAGTAAATACTGTTTGTGGATCACACAAGTAAGTTATGTTTTACAGTCATGCGTAAATAAATCTCCAATTTCGATTTTCATGAATATAATGTTATGGTAAAAGAATAACTCAAGGGTCTTTGATAGTGTCAATAGATACTATTTAATTCCTATATATATCAAGTTGATATAATAATGATAATAAAAAACGTCTTACTGCACTGAAAACCACACAGTTTTCTATAGTAAAAAGTAGCACATTGAAAAGTGAAGGAGTAAACAAAAGGCGCCGTTATTGCTAAACAGAAATATTTATCCAGGAAAAAAGAAAAAAGATTTTCGACGAAAAATCTTCAGAAGCATAAGCAACTACGATAGTATCTTACATTTCTTGTTCTTCATATAACTTCATGGCACGTTTAAAGGTTTTTGTCGGATAATATTTCCACAGGCTGGGCTTGAAATCTAACATATAAAATGATTTAAAAATATCTTGAACTACTTTAATGAGTCTCTTCTCAGGAGAGTTTGGTGGCAGGTGTGAATCGAAACATCGTAGTCGTCGTCCTAGAGCGACTAAAGCTATCGACTCCAATGCCCACAGGTTCATTTCCATGTCAAAGTCACCCTGGATCCTGTTATCGTACCCACGTAAAGACTTTAACCTGAAATAATAAATACAAAAACATGACTATCGAACTAACTCACAGTCAAAATAGGTTTTTTCAAATGAATTTGTTTCAAGAACTTTTTTTCCTGCCACTCGTACAGGACGTCTTCTTTAGGAAGATAGAGCAAGAAACTCACCAGCTCTAACGGAAGTAACGACATTCACAAAAACTATGTCATAACCAGATCAATACATTTTAATATATGAAGTCACTTCACATTAGAATATAATGTTATCATATATATTTATTAACAATAACATAATACACAATACGATAATTTTGAGTATATAAAGAGAAAGCGGAAATATCTTAAGTCAAATAAGAATATAAGAATGCTTGCACTCTTATCTGTTATAGTTAGTTACTTTTATCAAATATATTATAATAACATATATTTTTTAAGTATTTGAAATAGCAGATTATCTGATCTATATCTAATTGTTTGCTTGGGTCCTTTATGTAGAAGCGCATTCAAAGAACCCTGAACGAAACAATAATTTGTTTAGCCAACTATAATTTTAGTAAACATACAACCTTAAAACATGTATTATGGTTAAACTTTTAAAGACTTAAAATGTTTCTCAGTTTCACTAACATAAATAAAATTAGCACTTATGACCAAGATAATTGTTAGATAAAATTATGTTTATAGGTATATTTCATGCAGAAATTTATCGACTAAAAAATGAGACCACCATTGACTTGTTTTACTATTTACTGAAGAGAATCAAATGACGAGTATAGGTTTAAATCTGCTAGATAAGCTATAATATTAGCAACCAATCTACTCAAAGCAACTTTGTAGTTATTGATAGAGGAGGAATGCCAGGACGACTTGTTACAGCTTTTTGCTATCTTGCCGCCCGTGGAGTCTTTAACTACCTTATATTTTCAGATCTTTCATATTCAGACATGTCTGTTGGATGATGCATTGATTGTGAAATTTATTCTCGTACTAATATGTGTAAATAAAGCTATTTAATTTTCACTAATGCAAAACAAAACACATAAGATTTATTCGTCGGAAAACAAGGCATCGATAATTCAAAACTCCTTACTTCTGACTTATTATTTGTCTAGTGGTATGTGAATTTGGTGTTAAATGTCATCAAATCAAATCCAGTAAATGTTCTTTTCCAAGATTTAACTTGCCAACCTTTCTAAGGAAGATTGCGCACAAGTAATGTTTGGTCATAAGTCCAAGGACTGCACTTTAAACATTGTGAGATACAATCAAATAGAAAAAACCTGACAATCATATCCTGTGCTACTTCGTCTAGCATAGTGGAGTAAAGTTTGGTGGTCTTCGGCTGCAGCAGTACAGGATTAACGGTCGATCGCAAGTTTTTCCAGATTTCGCCGCTACTGTAATAATAAAAAAGGGTAATGACTGCTGTTTCAGTTTAATATCACTGGCTCTACAATGCACGAACATAAATGTAATTATTATATACAGATATACGAGGTAATAAATTATTAAGTATTTATTAGACACGCACTACATAAAGGATAGTAAATATGGTACCATTTCTAACAATCTAGTTCTATCAAGTTTAAATAATATTTTTTATATGGTAACTATTTACCACCCTATTCTTTTTTAATTATCTGTTAAGAATTGACCAATGTTTTTCTCATAGGCCACAAGTCCTAACTCATCTTTTACTTTACGCGGCATGGTTCTAGGTGCTATCTTCGTCGACCGAGATATTGTTTTTGCTTTCGGATAAGATTTCTTATACTTTTTCCTTCTTCGTACTACATGCACGGCCAGATCTTTTTCTATCACAAATAGAGGAGGTTTTATTGTAATATCGTAATATCAATAGTCCAGTACATAACTAGTTGACAAATAATCAAGCGTATGGAGGGTTTTGAAAATTGTGTTGGACTATAATGCAGTCACAGCGATGCAGTTCTCTTTATAGTATGTTACAAAATATTTTATAATGCATTGGCACGAAATAAGAAAATACAATGAAAAATCAAATAAAAATGACAGTTTCGAAATTCATAGGTAATATTTTGTTTATTTTAAATTCTAACAATATTTATTGCCAGACTATCTAACTTTACATATTTTAATTTAAACACACCTACATATGGATAATGCTTTTTAGGAAGGCGTAAAATGTAACTCACTCCGTGAGTAATCCATGAAAGTTTGATTCAGATGTGATTTTGTTGGGTGTCTTATATTCTTCCCTGTAGTATTTTAGTGAGGCGAATCCATGTCTAACGGGAATCAAATTTTCCGAACGAAGTATCTGTGAAAGCATGTTAGTTTTATGAAGTAGTCGAATATTATCATCGTCAAAAACCTAATAGTGTCCCTACTTCTGGGACTAAGGCCTTCCCCATGGATAGAATCTAATCAAATTGAATAGCAAGTACGGGCTGTGAACCCACACACGGGGGTCATGGCCCGTTCTCCCTCGAATATATGCAAAAAAAGGGATCTTGATCTTCTTCACCACCATATAAGTCAAACTTAGTGGTAGTTTTTAAAATCTTAAAAATAAAATATATCAACAAATTATACTATTAATTTAGTACTTTTCACTTACTTGTGCAGATTGTTCTGCGTCAAATAAAAATAAAGTCAGAGGCTTGCCCCACAATTCATCAAATCTAACAATTGGTCCATATTTGTTACGAAGATGTTCACCTAGCTGCAGGAAGTTGAGGCCATACAACTCCCCTAATAACAAGGAAATTAATTTAAATTATCATTCGATTGTGAAACAGAGTAATGAAATGGAATAACGGAATTATAAAATGTCTCAAAAGCTATTAGTATTTAAGCTTAATTTTATGGATACTTTTATATTATTTGTTTTTGGGGGTAACAGTGATACAATTTATATTGATGTTACAAAATCAAACACATGATATATAATTGTACACCAACACCGTTCACCGTATCATGATCAAAACAAACAAGAGGTCGCACGTTACGTTTTCCAAAATTCTGAGGCCGGAAATGCAAAGTCATGTAAATAATAGATTATAGTGAAGAATTGGGGTTCATAATTTATTATTGAGTTGTTATTGAAGAGCTCGGTGACACAGTGGTTAGTGAGGTCATCTGCGACACGGTTGTTAAGAAATTTCCGCGAGGAATAAGATGGTGGCCAAAAATTTATTATTTTGAGTCCCTTCGTACTACGAAGCCACGTTAAACCGTTGGTCCCGGCTGCATAAGCATTCATTAACACCCACCAATCCGCTCTGAGCCCTCGTGATGGGATATCGCCCATTCTCCCTATTCGATTTGTTTTGATTTCATCTACACGGAAGTCCTGCGCCACAGCAGTTGTGATTACTCACCTCCAGGGAGAAAATGGTATGTTTGACCTAGTATGGGGAGACGAGGCGGCCCAGGAATATTTTTAAATTCCTTCAATTGATGAGCAGAATTCATAATAGTTGTGTCCACCGATGCTGTTCTGTAACGTCCGACGAATTTTTAATAGTAAACATAATAATTTCTTAAATTTGCAAATAAGAAGAAATACAATTGGATATTAAAGGATTAATTAATAATGCAAAATTACCTTATGTTATTAATGGCAGCCAAATGGTAGACGTTTTTCCATCTAGACGTTTGCATGATGTTATGTGATTGACGATATAAATATTAATAATATGACAAAGTTATTTTCATCCTATGATTATAAAAGAACGTGCCTTGCCTGACTTTTCTGAAATATAATTATGCGATGTGAGAATATAGTGTTTGATTACAATAGAACTATAAACTCCTGTCTGTTCATTTAGTTTTTTTTTTAATAAAAATCTAACTTCTTTTGTCATGACATTTTTCAAAAGCAGTTTCTCTAAAATTTGAGCGGTTATTAAATGTAACTTTTAACTATGCGCACCGTCGACATCATTATCTTTGCTTTAATTTTAAACCCTGCTCTTATTTATAGGTTAATTTTTTTGTAAGTAATATACCTAAATATTCAATTATTCATATAATGAATTGTCAATTGGTAAAAAGCTATTGCAGAAATTTGACATATTGATTGATTTTAATTTTTACCTCTACACTCAATATATTATAATGCAGTTGATTTTATACATCATTCATTATTATAGGTTGGGGAGAAAGATTTTTGGCATTTTATATGAAAATTCAAATCATTTTTTAATAAAGTTTATTTACATAGAACTAAAGTATGTAGATAGCGATTTGTTCGATAACTTCTTGCCATTTTGTAAGTAGAGACATGATAACAATGATATAGAAATTTTGGGGCTTCTGATCAAAAAATCGTGACAAGTAGTTTTGACAATTCTTACGTGATGTTAACCTGACACTGCCTAAAGAATTCTAAAGAAACCAAAACAGGTGGAAATCTGAAGGTGCAAGATCAGGATTATACGGCGGATGCATTAACACCTCCAAGCCAAACTCTATTAATTTTTGCTGAATGGTAAAATGATGTGAGATCCTCACATCGCTAGCGTTATCATGATGAAAAACCACACCACTTCTATTAATTAATTCTGGCCGCTTTCTCTCAACTTCTTGCTTTAATCTCATCAATTATTCGCAGTAGCTTCCTGCTTGGCGGTAACAACTCATAATGAATAATGGCCTTCCAATCCTACCACAAACACAGTATTACCTTGCGAGCTAACCCGGGTTTCGCCATAGTCTGTGAAGCCTGATCCATCTTTGACCACGACTTTTTTAGCACGAGCTTGTCGTACGTGATCCATTTTTCATCACCGGTTATCAGTTTCTTCAAAAATAGTTCGGTTTCATTACGCCGTAATAAATAATCACAAATTAGTACACGGTTTATTAGGTTTCTTTCAGTGAGCTCATGAGGTACCAAAATATGCAACTTTTTGGTGTACCCAGCTTTTTTCAAATGCGCCAAAACTATTTGTGGCCAATCACCAGTGATACTCTCACAGAAACTGCACTAGGTCCATAAACGTCACAATTGTTTTTCGAGGCTTGCGTTGCATTTTCACCTTTATTGTAATAAATTTTTTAAAATGTATTGAATTTCTTCAGTAGATTCACTTATTTTGACAGTAAGAAAACAAATAAAAATCACACATTTTCCTAATCTGAATTCGGAGTAATTTTCTTTAAAATTCAAACTTTTTAATGATAACCATACCAGCCAGATACAAAAGGCATAGCCAGAAATAGTTTATTACAAGTTTATGCATACTATAAGCGAAAAGATTTTTTTCCCCAACCTTTTAATATTCAATTACTTGTTTGTTTTTCATAAAAATTATAATTCCAAATTTGATCGATGTGATTCTTTGGAGTCGATAGAATAAACGTTTTATTTAGGTCATGATTGGGTTGTCGGCACTTACTGCAAGTATATGTAAGAGATAAAAAAAGAGTTTGAACTGATGTAATAAATGTCATGACAGAACTAAAAATAATATATTACTATAGAACACAGTTGTACAACACAAGTGGTTTTAATCGCATACAGTGGTTTTCATACGGTCGGTTAAAGTTTTTAATAAGCTTTACATCTATGTATATTTCTTCGGGTTGCTTATCTGCTCGAGACCTTGAATCTCACCTGATTACCAGTTTCGCTTTGTATTGTGTTATTCTCGTCTTAATAATTTCTACACAATGTATATTTTTCAAACATTGGGTTTTATTATAATAATATTAATTAAATGTTTTTATGACATCGTTCAAGTTGTTGATATTGTTATCAAGCTTAAATATTTAAATTATCCCAATGCATTATATCGATACGAATACAGGATCAATGGCTTATCTGTCTCCAGCGGTTTACCGTTAAGAGCTTTGCTCGCACCGCTTCCATTTGCAAATCAACGTCAAGCAGTGTTGCAGATCTTCAAATTTCCTTTTTTTATGGATAACATGAAAATCTTTACATCGATCTTCTAACTAGCCAGCTCACTTAGTCTTCAAAATTCCTTAAAGAGGTTGGATAAGAACTATTTGATTTGATTTTATCAATTAATATTAAAAGTTATGATGATGTACAATATACATAGTGTATAATGGTGAATAAAAGATTTTTAACGTTCATATTAACTTTGGTTTTACACTAAAGATTAATATGAATCGAACCAGATTTCTGCAAAAAACGCCAAGTTATTAGAAATGCGGCATGATATTCCAGCTTTACAGTAAACTCTTTGACCCATCGATGGTAGGTTCAGCTTGACGTCTTATCTATCTATATATATGTATATAACTCAAAGATGACTGACTGACATAGTGATCTATCAACGCACAGCCCAAACCACTGGACGGATCGGGTTGAAATTTGGCATGCAGGTAGATGTTATGACGTAGGCATCCGTTAAGAAAGGATTATGATTAATTCTACCCCCAAAGAGATAAAATAGGGGATGAAAGTTTGTATGAAACTTTGTCAATTTTAAACTGATCGGGCTGAGACTTTGCATGCATAAAGCTACTATGACGTAGGCATCCCCTAAGTGAGGATTTTGATAAATTCCACCCCTAAGGGGATAAAATAGGGGATGAAACTTTATATCAGGTATTTTACATGATATAATGAATAAATATTCGTTAGAAATGCTGCTCAAAGAAGTGACGTTAATTCAAATTACTGTCATGCGCGTGTTGAATACAAGTTATATAAAACTGTCAGAAACAATTTAAAAGTTAAGAGTCCTATTACTTTTAAAATTATATTTACTTTTTTCCTAAATACAGCGAAGCAAAAAGAGGGTTATCATTTTGTTTTGACTGGTATTGATCATTCAGTCCCTTTACGTCCCTTCAGGGGCTCAGGCTTTCCTTATAGAGGGTAAACGAGGATGGGCCATGATTCTCCACGCTGGCCCAATGCCGATCTGACTGCAAATGCAGCCAGGATCAACGGCTTAACGTGCCTTCCGAAACACAAAGGAGCTCGAAAAATATAACGAAAATATACATTTTTAGTCACCCATCGTTGTAAAAATTGCTTAATAATGCCACGGCGCTTATCCACTACGTATCTCTCCACCTCTTACTTAACGGATATGTATTTTAATATTTACCTTGTATTTTTTTACTGCAAATAAAAATAAATCCTTCTAATAATTGATTATTAAGTACTGTTTGCTAAATCTGCAACTCTTGATCGAATATTTTCTTTAACTTTCCTTTAAATCGGCCGTTTTAATACAGACTATTAACATATTTTAGCTATGACACTCGACATAGAAAACTGGCCTGCATTCACCAGAGCAGTTGTTAGACTGGTGTAGATTGCAACCTGGTCCGGAGGTATCAGCAGGCGTAAAACAATAGTCTAGATAAGTATGGCAGTCAAGCGCGGATGTTTTCCAATACTAGCTGCGTGACCTTATGAGATATTGTTACAAAAGCAATTTTGTATACGAACATTACAAGTCGACTACGGCAAAGCAAAAGGAGAGCTATACATAGTTATTTAGCGAGGCAACTTATTGGTAAATTATTATTTTTACTCTTAAGATGTATAAAAAAAAAAATGTAATGTGCGTCAAGCGCGATATTCCTAAAAAGGTGGTTTAATGTAATTCCTTTATTACATCATTTTCCATAGGACGGCGCCTTAAGGCGTGACTTTGAACAATAGACTAGTTAAGAAGAGCAACCAACCAAGATCATTATATATATTTTAGCTACTCGCACTAATCACTTAGTTTATCTTATTAATTAAATATAGTTTTAAATAAGATTATCTCAGCTTTCTTCGTATATAATTTGAATCTTGATAATTTTCATTATACAACCACCTTATATCAATATAACTAGTATTTGAAGAGCAGATAGATTTTCGGAAAACACTCCGGCATTATCTATATAAAGCAAACAGAACACGATTACTACTATATACATTTAAGAGTGATACTTTTGTCGATGTAGTAACTGTAACTGATTGATGACAGGATACTTGTTGTGGTGCGATAGCTTATTAAAAACACCAAAGAAGGAAAAATAGGAAGAGGAAGGACTAAAATGGAAAAACACCGGTCACATACATATTTTTAATGTTATGAAAATCGTAGAATGTTTATATGTACCTTTATTATTTTTTTAAAACCCAGTCAAATTGGCGTTTTACCTATAAATGAGAGATAGTAAGCTAAATACTTCCATGAAGTTTTATTTTGCGTTTTTTAAATTGTGTAAACTCTCATTCAATCTCGTATCTGCGTCAAAAGTTAATTATTCAAGGTGAAAAAACCATTTTTTCGGGTTAAACTCGTTTTGTATCATTCCAATTATGCTATTTTTTATTATTAATAAATTTGTTACAAATTTTCTTCCAAACATTTTTCATGCACTCAACTAAACATTATTTTGAGATAATACTCATTCTTAAAATACAAAATATATTGAAAGTTCAACATTGAATCTCGGTAAACAATACCTTAAATAAATTTGTTAATAAATGTTTCTTAACGTAGTTAAAACGAGTCGCTGAAGTATTTATTACTTCAAACTCTTTAATTACAGGCATTTTACAAGGCATTATTCACAGAGCGTCACTGTTGTGTTACGCGTTTTCAACACCCTAACTCAAAAACGGTTAAGCACACAAAAATATTCAGAACGAAATTTGTCGCAGATTTGATTGCCTGTAATTTCATAACAGGCGATAGTTTTGTTTTAGAAATTAAAACAGAGAATCGTGAAAGACATCGAATAACCCACGACGCAGACAAAAGGTTTTATAAGTTTTTCAAAACGTCAACGAAAGTCTAGTAAGGTTTTCAGCTTTTTTACTCTTATTCTATGATTCAATTAATTTAATTAATTGTGAACTATATATACTACTATATATTATAGTTTCAATAATTACAATACAAAATAAAATAAAATTGATCCCATTATTCCATGATTCGTAACACTATATAATAAGATTAAAATTAAATAATTATAAGGTTTTGGTATTATTAAATTAGTCAAAATAATCGTATATTATGTGAATATATAAATGTCAATCTGGTAATAAAATTAATCAGATAATGAGATATTTATAAGTCATTATAATAAATATATTTCAAATTGACTTTTTGTGCTAATTTGACTGGGTTATTAAATTAACGTGCTATAATTCAGGCATCCTTAAATATAAAATTGTGTGGTCCTATCATGTAGTTCATTGAAGCAGACTTGGACTTAAGCGGTGGTCCGAACCACTCCACCTTAAAATTCTCAATAAGCCTGACCAGAAAGATATCCAACTCCAGCTCCGCGATACGTCGTCCTGCCAGACAAAAAGAAATCATTATATTCTCTTTATTTTATTTTTATATCATCAGATCATATAAAATAACATCGCTTTTAATCTAATAACGCCAAAGGATTAAAAATATCAAAAGAATCACAAAAATTTCAGTTCTAAAGTTAATAATGGCTAAACTAAATGACTAAAAAGTAAAAAAAAGTCTACAATTCGAATATTCTGCAAGCAGATATCAATAGATTGGTTGTCTATGACCTTTATATTGAAAAAATAAAAAATATTTTTACCTATACAACTTCTAACTCCGAAGCCAAAAGGTTGATAAACGAATGGATGAGCATTTCGATAATACATAGGATCTTCTTTATTGGCTAGCCACCGTTCTGGTAAATATTCTGACGCTCGAGGGAAGTGTTCGTCCATCATGGACATAGCTTGGTGCATAAATGATATGATTATCTGAAGATATCAAAATAAATGTACATTTTAATATTTTTCAGCTACCTATGCAACAATTTAAAATAACACTAACTATTTAAGTTATGAGAGTTCCAGGGGGCTATCATGGGAGTCGATCCTTACTTTCGCTTTCTGGATTGATATTGCTTTTTACTTAATTTTCGTTAAGTTTGCAAATGCAACATTTATCAAATATAATTATAGCATTGCAAAAAAAAATATAAAGTATACTCACCCCTTCAGGTATTGAGTAACCGAGTACATTATATTCCTTCGTAGTATCTCTTATATTCCCAGATACCACAGGCATCATTCTTAAAGATTCTTTAATACATGCTCTCAAGTAGTACCGTTGGTTTGGATCTTTTATAGTCCGTATTTCTTCTCTAAGTTTGTCCTGTTTCTCTTGATTAGTTGCCAGCAAAAAAAGAATTGCCGTTATTGTGTTAGCAGTCTATAAAAAAAGAATTGCCATTGATTGAATATCATATATAATAAACTAATGGAATAACCATGATATCTCCGTAGTAATTCAGATAAAATATTTTTGCTTGCAATTGAAAATTATGAATGTTTCAAACCAGGAAAGTTTGATTTTCAATCATGTTATTATAGAAAATTAACTTTTAATGTTGGCCTGTAGTTTGTGCCTTCGTTGGTTCGGATTTCTTTTATGCATTTGAGTATCTGTACGTGATGTTCTTTAATATTTATTCCTTTATTTCATAAAAATACTTATTATCAATTTTATAATTATTTATTCTTATAAATATGTACTTGTTACATAAAGTATTTCTAAATAAAATAGTATAAATCGTACCGTGTCAACACCAGCAAGAAGCAAATCGCTAGCCATTACGACCGCTATGTCTTTATTTATTTCAAGTAACTTTTCTAAAACACTTTTATTATCATCCAATTTTCTCTTATTCTCTTTCTGGAATTCTTCAATCGTTTTATTTATAAAATAACATGCTAATCTGTAATACAACAATATGAAGAACCGTTTAGTATGATTATTAGTTTTTTAATAAGAGCTATCTATCAGTCACTTTTCAATAAGACTTCTCTGTGTGAAATAAAACAGGGAGAAAAAAACAGCCCTTGCTGAGTTTCTTGCCGGTTTTTCTCAGTACAAGGTCTCCCGCCGTAGTTTTACGAACCGATGGCGTAGTTTTCGAATTTCACAAGTGCTCTGTAAAAGCCTAAACTGAATAAATAAATTTTGATTTGATTTGATTTGAGTTTTTAAATGAATTTTATTTCATAAATTAGGTAATCTAAAATCTTTTGGAGTCAGCGGAGGTTGGTATCCACGCCTGCATTGCGTGTCCCTCGTGAGTTTGGGAAAGGCTCAGGTACACCAGAATCCTGGCGACTTGAACACAGTTTTCCTGGGTTGGGTTGAGTGGGTTGAGTAGAGGAAGAGAGTACACCGTGGGAGTTTTCGTGGGTATGCCTCTGGGTACCCATTTAATGGCAAAGTCGCCGTGTGGGTTCACAGAGGAGAATCTCACGCACTCCTGTCACTTGCCTGACGACAGGTAGTGCATAATGAATTTCCCGCACACACAAAAAACTAATAAAAGAACTAACCTTTCGTGTTCTTCGTAAAGTTTCATGGCTCTCATATAAGTTGTTGTCGGAAAGTATCTCCAGAAGCTTGGTTTGAAGTCTAAATTATTAGCCACCGTAAAAATCTCATGAACTAAACGGATGAGCCTCTTCTCAGGCGAGTTGGATGGCAGATGTGAGTCAAAACATCTGAGTCGGCGACCCAGAGCGACTAGGGCTATCGACTCCAGTGACCATAGGTTCATTTCCATAGCGAAGTCACTCTGAATCATATTGTTCTCTCCACGAAGAGATTTCAGTCTGAAATTTTTATGTCATTTTATGGATGCTCAAAGCATAAAAATACTTACTTCAATAGTTGAATATCTCTATACTATATGTTTTTTATACTTTCACCATTTATTCAGCGCATGGAATGCTTTAAAAAAGCTTTCTCCTATTTTTATAACATTTTTGCTGCTGCTCCACTCCTTTAAGTTATACTGTGATGTTATATATCCTATAGCTTTCCTCGATAAGTGGAATATTCAACACAAAAACAATAATTCAATTCGTTCCAGTAGTTTCTGAGATTTTAGGGTTCAATCAAACAAACAAACAAACTCTTCAGCTTTATTATTAGTATAAATATGATTATTTAAATTACCTAGCGATCATATCCAGTGCTACTTCGTCTATTGAAGCGGTGTAAAGTTTAATAGTTTTTGGCTGCAAAAGTACTGGGTTGACGGTAGATCGAAATTGCTTCCAACTTTCACCATGACTGTAACATATTATTATTAAAAAAATATATATATTATTAAAATATTACAGCGATACATTGAGATGAAATAGCGCATGATACGTTACATTTCTACATAGTCATCATGGACATGACTTTGTTCAAAATGTATTAATGGATCATGGACATTTTCAAGATTATGAAATATTTAAGTAATCAATTGAATATTGCTTACTCTGTTATTAAACCATACACGTTCGACTTAATTTGATTTTCTTTACTTTTGTGGCGCTTAAATTTTCTATAATACTCCAATGAATCAAAACCTCTACGAATTGGCATCCAATTTTCAGAATGTAAAATCTGAAAATAATTCATTCACGAATTACATGTCAGAGACATTAAATGGGAAGGACTGAAAACTTCATAATACTTAAAGTTTCTTTTAAAAAATAAACTTGTGTTGTATATTATCTTGGACGAGAGACCTTGTATCAAAAATAAAACGAGTCCAAACTCGACAAAATCTAGAATAAATCAGACTTAAGTTCTTCGTTAAGACAAATCAAACAAGTACGAACTCGATAGGTCCTTCGTTTAGTTACAGTTAAATTATGTATGCATGTAAAATTTCAGTTCCATCGAAAAGCGAAAAGTAACAAGATTACACACTAACAAACACGTAATTTAAAGAAAACCTTGTAATAAGGATGTCTATAGAGTAAACATTATAGATAGTAACTATTCAGTTAAACATTTGATACATAATTATGATGCTCTATTATTTTAGCCTAATCCAGATTCGGGGCAAAAATTTCGAATAGTCAATAGGCAAAAATATTGCCTGTGACGTAAGCTTGCTAATAAAACTCTCACATACAACATAAAATAAAACATTTGATAAATAACTGATACTCTAATATTCCAGCATACTCACCTGTGAACAATAGTCAGGATCATACAAAGCTATAACTGGCGGTCTTCCTAAACATCCATCTACTTTCACGATCGGCCCATATTTTTTGTATAAATTCAATCCAAATTTCAGTCCATCGTTGAAATTTAATTCTTCTAAAAAATTCGTAATAAATCTGCTTATAAAAACATGTTACATTTTAAGGTGGGAATAGATTATCATATAAATAGCCGTTTTCCCGCGACTTTGCCATCGTAAATTATAACTTATGTCAAACGCGTATAATGTAGATTTCTCGTAGATGAAGGAATTTACAAAATCAGTCCAGTAGTTTTGGAGCCTATGCGATACAAACAAAGAAATAAATAATCAAAATTCTACGTAAGCTTATTGATTAAGAAAACTTAATAAACGAATTTTCACAATAAGAAGCTTAATTGCGAAGTTGTTAACGTGTTTGATCATAGGTATCTTCACCTTTAACTCCCGGTATTCCTTCTTTCATTAAATCCCACAAAGAAGGTCCAGGTATTTGCTTCCATGATTTGAGTTGTCTCCTATCTGTGTTGGATGTATCTGAAGTGAATGTTCTGTAATAAAATAAGCAAATGAGAAATAATGATATATATTTTTTTTATTTTGATTTTGACTAATACTGATTATTTTTTGTATTTATTAAAAAAATATATGTGTAAATAAAAATGTATAGTTTCAATGTTAAAACTATTTGAAATAAGATATATAAATAATTATTTTATCTCTTATAGCTGGTTTACACAATAGTTTACACGTGATTAAGAAGACAAGTAGATTTTTAACTTAATTTTGTGACTAAGTACGTCTAAACACACAAAATAAGTTAACTACTTAAGAGCCTAATTAGATTTAAATTTTAACTTGCTACTTATTATTAATTTGTGTGTTTACACTTATTTAATAACTTAAAGTTAAAAATTGTCTTGATTACGTGTTTACCAGCGATTATACAAAGTTACAGTTTAAGTTAAATATTACCATTTTTATTTGCAATAGTTCAATTCCATTACAGATACGAACGCACCAAAGAACACAACGCTGCCGCAGTAGCATTAGAGGTCCAATGAAATAAAACTAACTCGAAAGGTAATAAACATCTTAAAAAAGTGGCCGAATATAAACATTTTATTTTCAAATGCAATGGCTGCTTTGTGTCAACTACAATTCTGCCAATATCACGTAGGTAACAATTACATGAAAAGGTTATAGGGTAAACCGTATAGCTATTGCCCACTTAAGGACTTCAAACAATTTGGCTTCAAACAATAAAAAAAGTATTATAACTTTCAACCATTTATTATTTTTTTCTTATATCTAAATAAAATCCCCATCAAAGTGTTAACGGTTTTTAGTCAAAACTTACATGGCTTAGAAAATAATTAAACAAATTTAAAATTACCTAAAAGTGTACAGTTATTGCCCATTGCTTACACTAATTGCCCACATCACAGCACAGTAATTGCCCAGTACCTTAAAATGATAAACTAGACTTTGAACTTTAATAAAACAATCAAAACAAAACGTTAAACTTAAATCTACTACAAAATCTTAAAATAAATTGCGTTTGGCTTTATTAACCATATCAATCATTTCTTTCGCTGATGTTGATGTGTCAGAATCGTCACAATTAGAATCATCTACTTCAAAACAACGATGGTCGGAACGACGGAACGTCTGGTATATGTTCCTTATGTTTTGGTGGGATGCAACGCACATGAAAGATTTTTGAACAGGCACTGCATGTCAATTCATTTTTTATGACGTTGAAATGACAAACTCCACAAGTAGGCTTTGGCAGAATGTTACTACAAGAAGGTTGTATTAAAAGATTACTTAGAATAGTTATCTTTTTATTTGCTGACATTTCTTTACTTTTTATGCCTATTTCTTTTTCTATCTTCTTTGGTGTCGGTTCGAGTTGTTGCTCAAAAGGTTCAATCAGTTGTTGGCTATTATCCTCTAAACTCGTATCTATTTCCTTAGATTTAACAGTCTCACTAACTTTTTTTTAGACTTTTTGTTTGCATTTTCAGTCTTTTTCTTTTTCTCTTCTTTTACTTTTAACAGATTTTCTTTTTCTTTTTGCTTCATATGTAATGCTGCTTTTTGTCAATATAATTGCGTGTGTGTGGCAAAAATATTGACAATATTACATAGTGAAAAAAATATTGACAATATTATTGCGCGTATGCAAGCCATTAAGCTAATAAATGAGACGGTAACATTACTTACTTAATCAAAAAATTACAGATAATGATTGCCCTGGGCAATAACTATAGATATTAACAATGGCAATCACTAAAATTATGGTGGGTAATAACTAAAAATATGCCGAAATACGAACAGCGATTGCCCACCGTTAAAAAACCGTTGAATCTAATCTGATTTCAAATATTTTCATTAAAAACATAATATAACACTTATGATTTCGTCATAACCATACACCAATAATGAAATATCAAATAAAATGCAAAAAAAGTGAATCTCTAAGCAAGTAATTCCTTAAGAAAATTGCTAAAATGCTTACCTGTTTGAGTAACACGTTCACCCGTCTTGACAAAATCCGCCATTACTGTTTTTTTTTCTTCATGTTTCCACTTTTCAATTTTAAAATCTACTATAAATTGACCATAGAATAACCTAGTAAATTATATTCGAAACAATTGAGAACACAACCTTTGATTCAGATTGTTTTTTCTAAAAACGGGCAATCACTGTCTGTGGGCAATTACTCTCTGGTTTACCCTATATGATTGAACCTTCAATCAAATATAAACTTCAACATCGCTGTGTTTGACACTGCAATAGCAAATATAGAAAACAATTTTAAAAAGCTTCTTATACCCATATCGTTTTCACTAGTACCAATGTAGTAAAAAACGAGATAAACATTCACACAATGCTTTAAATACAACAGTATAAATGTCTAAGCAATTTATTCATTTCGTAGGCTTGAAATTTCTCTTACTACGACACACAATACGTATGAGATTGTAGAATGGTAATCAGTCACTTTAATAAAGAGAAGGAATGGTTTTCTTACCTCGCTATAATATTGCTGAGTGTATTCAGCTGATAAAACTGCCTCAGCTTAGACGGTTGCATGATGATCTGTGAGCTAACATATATTAGAGATATATTCAGGCCTAAGTGTGAGCTTTCCTAATCTATCTGCTATCTTGCATAGTCATCAAAACTAAGTAAAAGTAGACAAAAATATTATTTAGACTTAAAAGGATCACGAAAGATAACTGGTTAGCCGCGATTAACTGATTTTCTGACAATTATAATAAGTCAACTGTACCGTAACATCATAACGACAGGTGATTAATTACACATCTACCCTCGTAAAAATATAACATAATTTCACGCAATCACATTAAAGGTGCAAAGATATTTTTGTGTCGTGGTATTTCTTATAATATTGCACTAATATTGATATATTGGGATAGCGCATTTTTTTTTAAGTAGTAGTTCATGAAATGAAAATCATTATTGGCGTTGGGTATTTTAAGTACATTGATGTGAAATTTAACATTAATTATATTATTTAGGATGCGTTTACATTGCGCCATCTCCGAGATTTCATGTTTGATTACCGGTCGAAGCAATGTAGTAAAAAGACTTTTCTATATCGTCTTGAATCTGGGTGTTATGGTACACCCAAACCCGAGACAATATAGAAAAATCCTTCGTGTTTCATTTGAATTGCGACTTTAGCTACTCGTCTTGGTATCTGGCCAATGTATGTGATGTTATCTTATATTTATTTATATATATATATATATATTTATATAATACCATATCACCTTTAAGTAACGTTTTTGTTAAAAAACTAATAAAAAACGTTACTTAAAGGTGATATGGTGTTCAAACGCCCAGCTGCACAAACGTCCATTAAGGTTTAATTACGATATATATACGAGGGTCAAACTGAAAGTTCTTAGAACTGGCCACTTATAAACAATATAATAAAAAAATAATTCTAAAATTTGAAAATATAACTCTTTGCCAATATTACTGAGTATATATTTCATTCATTTGTCATTTGTTTTACGATTTGGCGGCAAATTGAAAATTGTCTGTGTCACGTCATCATGAATTTAACACGAGAAAATTTTCGTGCAATGATTTTTTATGACTTTCGATGTCATTTAAGTCAACAAGAAAGTTATGATAGACTACGATTGGCCTTTCACGATGAAGCCCCATCTCGTGCGACTGTTTACAACTGGTTTAATGAGTTTAAACGTGGTCGCACTAATCTCACTGATGATTTACGTGAGGGACGGCCTTCTACGGCGACGACTGAAGATAACATCTGTGTTGTGCGGCGTATGATAGAGACTGACAAAAGAGTGACCTATCAACAGATTCGGACAAGCTTAGGCATCGGTATGAGTCAAGTGCACAAAATCCTCCACGAACATTTAGCGGTCAGGAAGCTTTGCGCCCGGTGGATACCTCATAATTTGACTGAGGCTCAAAAACTCCATCGTGTGGATTGGTGTCGTAAAATGATTGAAAGATTTAACGGAGGTGACTCAAATGCTGTGTTCGACATACTAACAGGTGACGAAAGCTGGATTTACTGTTATGATCCTAAAACCAAAAGACAATCTGCTCAGTGGGTGTTTCCTTTCGAGGAGTTGCCAACTAAAGTGAAGTGTGATTTTTATTTATTTCCAAAAATTAAAGAAAAACTTAAAGGAAAGCGGTTTATGAATGCTGAAGAAGCGGTGGCTGCGTATCGCGATGCCATTGAAGAGACCCCTAACGACGAGTGGGCAAAGTGCTTTTCCCAGTGGTTCCATCGCATGCAGCGGTGTATTGACGTGAATGGACAATATTTTGAAAAGATATAATAAAACTAATAACTGGTTAATGTAATCAGTTTTTGATTTTCTAAGAACTTTCAGTTTGACCCTCGTATATATATATATATATATATATATACGAGGGTCAAACTGAAAGTTCGTAGTATGAATATATATATATATATATATATATATATATCGTAATTAAACCTTAATGGACGTTTGTGCAGCTGGGCGTTTGAACACCATATCACCTTTAAGTAACGTTTTTTATTAGTTTTTTAACCTGTATGTAAATGAATAGCTACTGCTGTAATAAAACATATAACTACAAGTTAGTACGATAGTAAAAGCCGCGATAGCACAAGTAGTAAACAGTTTTTGATAAGCGATAAACATCATTCACAGAGTAGTAAATCATATATTTCCTAAAGACAAAATGTCCTACAAGTTTTGCGTAATATTCTCTCTTACTGCCACGTCCATCCCAAGTATTTCGCGAAGAGCTATGCACCATTATATGAACATCAAGTAATATTGCGCATTGCGAAATCCAAAGCATTACCCAACACGTGGACCATGTATAATGAAGCTTTAAAATTAATTTATGTAAATTTGTATTTCTCTTCCCTAAATAAAATTTGTATTTCTCTTCCCTAATCAACGAATGCCGGCCCAGTGTAGATTGGCAGGTATTCGAGACTGTAGATGCAGTTGGGGCCAACTGCTTAACGAACCCTCCAAATCACGAACGATTACGAGTTAAAATATTTTCGGTCACCTATCTTATGACCGGTCCTGACGCACGTCGCTTAATTTTGATATCACAGTCCTTACGAATAACCAAACTACTATAAAAAACTCGACTGTGTAAAAGTTTTACTTTTCAGTTTTTTTTTAAATCGTTTTTACACAGTCGGGTTTTTTGTTTTTCTTTAAATTATTTATTTTTATTTTATACTTTTTAGTTACGATTCGTTGAATTCGTTATAATTGAGGGAGTTAATATCGTAGGGATTATTAAGTAACTAGGATGATTAGTCCCTCTAGAGACCTAACTCGGCTCAAAGCTATGTATGCTTTATTTTATTACCAAAAATATTTGTTTTTCATGCTCTTTTCACTGTTTTTTTGTTTATATATCGTTTATACTTTAAATAAAAACTTAAATCAATAAGAAAGAAAATTAGCGAGAATTATTGTTTTGTTAAACAACTTTAAATCGTTATATATCCTAAACTATTACTTCAAAAAAAAAATTATAAAAAATTGAAAAAAAAGGTGAATTGTGTGAATTTCCTGTCATGTCTTTAGTGACACTTGCAAGGTTAAGACGCATCGATTGACGTAAGTATCATCAAAATCAGCCTACTCATTCGGTCTCTAGAACGCCACATAGAAACAAACATACATACATACACTGATAAACTCATTACCCTCCTTTGCGTCACGCAGTCGGGTAAAAAAAGTGTTATAACGACAACTTATTTGGGCTGAACGGTATTTGTAATTTTATTTCGTAATTGTTATTACTATTTAATTAATTTTGTTTCTTTAATGTGAACATATTGATAGTTGTATTTGAGCACAAATATTATAAGAGTTGTTATAATTAGTTAACATTTTTATGATAAAAAAAATATGAATGTAGAATCTCACATATCAATACATAATCAAATATATTAAATAGTCAATTATATCAATACATAATTAATTATAATAATAATTCCACCGTAAATATAAAATAAAATCTTAATCATAATGAAGTTGATACTATTGATAGATCGGTACATCTTCCTTCACGGAATTTTGTAAAAAAAAATAAACAACGTGCAACCAATAATTATAAAAAACAAAAAACCAACTGCGTGAAAACCAAAGAAAGAAGAAATAATATATATAATTGCTTTCACTAAAAAGACAAAAACAAGCCCAGTAGTTTGGAATGTTATTAAGTGCTACTGAATAAATGCCCCATTGGAATAGTTTTAAAATCTATACACACATAAAACATAATTATCATAAATTCAAAAGCAGAATAGAAGGATCAATAGTTTTAATACGTCAGATAACACAAAATAAAATCTTTTTAGTTTTTAGTGAAAGTAATTACTATTTTATCACTTCTTTCTTTTATTTCCACGCAGTCGGGTTTTTTTTATAATTATATTTTTATTTTACACTTTTTAGTTAGTTCTCATTGACTCATTGACTTCGTTATTAGAACTATATGACGGTAAATTTCGCAACCTTCTGATTTCATTGAACGATTTTATATCATGAGGATTATTAAGCAAATTGCGGTTATCTAAACTACTAATTTATTAGTCTCTCTTGAGATCTCACTCAACTCAAAGCTTGACATATGCCTGACTTTTAGCAAAAATTCGCGAGCTTAAGTCCACCACAGCTCGATCCAAAGTAGTTCTTGGCACTTAAAAGCTTAATTATGTGAGTACGGTTCACTATATATCTAAAAACAGTCTTCGCACACTTCGAATATTTTTGAAGACCTATCCAACAATATCCCACACTATAGGGAATCGAAAAATAAATAACCATCCCCATTTTACATGTAGGGAGGTACCCTAAAAAAACAATTTTGGTTACTATTAATCATACTCACAAGGTTAAGACAAATTGATTGACGTATAAATAATCAAAATTGGTCAAGCCGTTTAGTCTCTACAATGCCATATGTTATGCCATACATTTTGTTCCCATATGGCAATGTAGAGACTCATAAACACATTACCCTCCTTTGCGTTGCGCAGACGGGTAAAAAGAGGCTCACCTCCTCACGTCTCACGTACACGTCTTTTAACGCAAAAGTTATACTACTTACTAAGCAAATATGTATAAGTTACTGTCGTTATATGAATCATGATCTTTTATAGTATGATAATGTTAACGACAGCTTATTTGGGCTCCTTTGACAATGTAATAGCAATAATTAGATAACATATTTTTGATATAAAGCATTCAAGATGAATTTCGCATATCGATACGAAATAAAATAGTATCATTCTCATTGAAAATCATTTATTATTTGATTGTCGTAAATATAAAAAAGTTTGCAATCATAAAAATGTTTACAATATTTGAACGTAACAATAATTTAAGCATCTTTGAATATGAAATTATACGGTCCGATCATGTAGTTTAATGAAGCCGACCGGGACTGTAGAGGTGGTCCAAACCACTCCACTTTGAAGTTCTCTATGAGTCTGCCGAGGAAGCTCTCCATTTCTAGCTCAGCAATACGCCGCCCTGCCAAACAAAAGAACAACTGTTCTTTACAGTTTTCCATTATAACCAATACAACCTTTTACGACCCCAAAATGACGAAAGAATCATTGAAATCATATTAAAGTACTAGGTGTTTTCCCGCAACTTCACCTGCGTAAATTAAATCCTATGTTACTCACATATTATGTGGCCTCTTGCAGGTAAAAGAATTTTCAAATCAGTCCAGTAGCTTCGGAGCAAATTCTTCGTTAAAAAAATATAAAAAAATCTTTATTAACATTATATTCTCTCTATTACAATTTTAAAATTTTCCCAGTCTCCAGCTCAGTGGCAAGTAAATATTTTAATGTTAACAAGAACTAGAGCTGTGTCGATTGATCGTTTATCGTAATCTGGGTCGATCATGATCCACTCGTAAAAGATTCGATTATCTGGGTCGCAGTTCTTTTATATTACCTGCAGAAGAATGCACGTGTCAGAATTCATAATTCATAGATGTTACTGCTTGTAATTTTATTTGTGTCTCTTACAACAAGATTCGATCACGCCATCGATAGGTCGCGACACAAAAGAAAATTTATTATAAATATAAAGCGATATCAAAAACTACTCTCCTCTGGACCGCCGATAAGGTTAGTCCGCCACTGGTCCCGGGTTACTGCTGCAAGCGAACTTGTACGAACGGGTTTCATGTTACGTAGGTAAACAAAGTGAAAAAGAGAGAAGTAAATGAAGGTAATCAATTGTGTGTAAACAAAAGAGATAGAAGATATTTTGCTTGTTGCATTGCTGTTTGATTGAAGGTCTGGGTCAAAGTCCTTTACAGATTCATGACTGTATCACTCGATTATAGCCTGCGATCGAATCAAGATGAATCGATCAATCGAGATCAACACAGGTCTAACAAGAACAAACACATCAGCATTCATTCATACATCATCTAAATGAGTACATTAATAACAAAGAAGAGAAAAGGTCTAATATGTGAAGCGCGCGCACGCGTTTGTGTTTGTGTTGTGCCTTTAAATCTTTACTATAAGACAACCTAAGATATTTATCTAAGTATTATGTTAGAGCATCAGGCAACGAATTAGAATTGAATCCAAATGTTATTATGTTGCTTTTTTCAAATGAAATAACGAATATTCTCACCTATACAGCTTCTAACTCCAAATCCGAATGGTTGATTTACGAACGGATGAGCATTTCCATGATACAGAGGATCTTCTTTCTTAACCAGCCACCGTTCTGGCAAATACTCCGTCGCTCGTGGATAGTGCTCGTCCATCATCGACATAGCTTGGTGCATAAATGACACACTCATCTGAAGATAATTTACATGATAATATTGTATGTCATAGGAAAATTGGAACTATAATAAAGTATCGTTCTGTTGAAAAAAAAATTTTTTTTTTAAGATCATGAAAATATTTTTGGAATAACCTCTATTTTATACTTTAACGTGTGAACCTCAGTATGTCTTTCTATTGTTTTGTGTTTGGGAGTAAGCATCTGGAGAATTCGGCTTGTCGAATCCTACGATTTGCCCCCAACTGGAAGGGTATACTCGCCAAGGATCAGAGACAGAGATAAAAACCTCAGACTGACGATTTAAGTCTTAATTAAAATGTAACTACTATACTATACAGCGTGTTTGGTAATACCTGTATAATCCCGAAACATGGCCATACAACCTAGCACAAAGAACACAATTGATAGGTCAAAAAACAATTTCATGTAAATTGATATTTTCATACAAATATTTGAACAATTTGTTTTCAATTACTATGCTACAATACAACCCTGTAAGCTTACACGTGCCGTCCCGGCGCACTCGCTCTTTCTCTCTCTCTCTCTCTCTCTCTCATTACCTCTCACTCTCTCGTTTCCTTGAATACATTTTGATGTTGCCGACGCGCGCACTCGACTACGTATGAGTTTACTTGTAATTAAAACAAATTAAGATTAAATACGTACATACCTACAGCGTTCTAATCACTCCAGCTTTCACTTGTCAACATTACCTACACTTCATCTCCACTTTATCAGTCCAGGGTCTCGATATGCCGGCCACCGCATAAAACACACATCTCCATTCGACTCGACACAGACCGTGTCGTGTTACTCTCGACGTAAAGTCATATCCTCTGTCTCGATGGAATAGGTGATCGGCCGGCCTACCTGTGGCACACTATGGAATGAACCAGTTGTATGTAACCAATTCACAAATGCCGCGAATCACCGGTAAGAAGGAAGACGTCGATGGTTTTCAGATCTTCCTGACACGTGGCGCTCGTCATAACGCCGCCGAGCCGCAGCAAGATTACCGTCACAAGCACCGCCACACATTATCATCTCGTAATATTAGGCATTTGAGTACGAATTCATTGCACTGACCGCACACAAACATAACACACAGGTAAACAGAACGAGAATGAAAAACAAACCAAAAGTCCCGAAAGAACGAAAACGTAAGTTGACCTTCTAAATTCTGAAAACTCACAAGTACGCCGATGAAAGTCACGGACACGACTGACGCGATGACCAAAACTACATAGGTTATTATTATTGCAACTCGAACAGCAATGTACCTAAAAGTGCACCGATTTAGGGTCCCGCGTCATCAAATTCTGTACCTACCTAACAAAAAATCGTTATTTTTTTATTGAATTAAACAATGAAATTTCAAAGTAACTTATCATACCATTTTTTACTGACGAAATTGATAATTAGGCTGTTTACTTATTATTACAATTTTATTTACGCTTTTCACGGTTACAAAAGAAAAAAAGGCCATAATATTAAAAGTGGTTACCTAATTTAAGACCAAGTCATTAACAAAATTATAAGGCATAAAAATTATTGATTAAATTAGAAAGGAAAAGAAATATTTTTTATTATTAGACCTTTCCATTACAACTAACCTTTATTTAATTATCATTTAAACTAAGAATAAGCGAGATACTTAGATTATTAATATCATTGTGTAAGTCCGTATTTTATTGTTTCGTAAAAATAACACGGCTTTATGAAAAAAATAACAAAACTTCAAAGCAAATAATCTACAGAACCTTACTGACACATCAGAAACCCGAGTTTCTCAATACACATCGTCATCGATTTTATGTCTCTGTCGTTCCTTCTTGCATAGACTAATGTGAGCAATGGTGCAGATATTGAACTTCAATCAAAGTATTTGCAATTTCTTTTTTATTTTGACTGTATTATTACAGAAGGTTTCATATTAATAGTTTTTGAAACACCGTTAATCACAAGATTAGTGTTATAAAAAAAACACTAATCTTGTGATTAACGGTGTTTCAAGTTAAAAGTCATTTACTACTAACTTTTTCTTTGTTTGGAAATAATAAATTCCTCTCAGATGCATATTTATTCTAGGCATTTATCTTTATATTAATTTAACTTCTGTTATTTTTTAAACTAGTTCGGCACATGGAGTCGATGACCAAATACAACACAACAGCTGTTTTTAGGGTTGTCAGCGTACAGTTTTACTTCGAAGAAAAAAGCTGAATATCTAGGTCATGTGCTGGGTTTCAGTCTTAATGATCATTTTTCTGGGTTCTATTCATCATACCGTATGTGCCATATTCGGGATTATACAGGTATTACCAAACACGCTGTATACTAGTAGCTCGGTGGCGTAGTGGATAAGCGCCGCGGCCCGCGATCGTAGTCGTTAAGCTACTTTCGCAAGGGTCAGTCACGGGATGGGTGACCAAAAAATTACTATCTAGAGCTACTCCGTGCTTCGGAAGGCACGTTAAGCCGTTGGTCCCGGCTGCATTTGCAGTCGTTAATACCCTCCAACCCGCATTGGGCCAGCGTGGACGGTCATGGCCCATCCTACTTAACCATCCATAAGGAAGGCCCGAGCCCCTGCAGTGGGGACGTAAAAGGACTGGTGATGATGATGATACTATATACACCACGTAGTCACATCTGCTAACAGGACCCCAAATAAGATCCCTTTAAATGCTCAACTATTGGTTATGTACAGAAATTTATATTTCAACACTGTATTATTGAAATTACTGTACATGAAAAAGTCATCGGTTACAAATTTAATGTTGTGTTTGTAACTGTTAAATATAGTATATATTTTTCTCTTTTTTTTTAACCTACTATCATAATAGAGATAAAGAAGAATAAACATGTGTACACGTTATTTGAAACTTACTACATACGAGGGTTGCGTAGCGATATTTAATCTATTAAGAAAAAAAGTATGCTTACCCCTGCGGGTATGGTGTAACCAAGTACATTATATTCCTTCGTAGTTTCTCTAACATTCCCAGACACCACAGGCATCATTCTCATAGATTCTTTAATACATGCTCTCAAGTAGTATCGTTTCTGGCTTGGGTCTTTTATAGTCTGTATTTCTTCTCTAAGTTTGTCCTGTTTCTCTTGATTAATTGCCAGCAAAAAAAGAGTTGCCGTCATTGTGTTAGATGTCTGTAAATAAAATAAATAGGTACATATAATAACTTTAAAATTATGATATCTAGTTCCAATTGCTTCAATATCTACAAGGGCGAACCTTTCACGGCGCATCCTCGGAAGTTACTTCCTTACAGTACCAACCACTAAGTATATAGAGTAGATTTATAGTTTCACAGTTATAATATACACTTCAGTAAGATAACACCAGATTTTAGTAAAGGCATCAGAGCTTAATAAATTCAATTTTCACTTTTAAACTATCGCTCTGTATTATTACATACTTATAATAACGGGTATTAGACGCGTCAATGTAAAAATCGCGTCTAATACCCGTTATTATAAGTACCTATGTAAATTCAGTTTTGTCTTTTGTTCCATATGTTTATGATGTAGAAAATTATGTTTGCCTTTATATATTTCTTAATATCATGTAATATGTACAAAATTCATACAGATGTCATAATGGATTTTGTCACTTCAAACAGATATCTTTTTAAAGTTATATAAATGCAATATATTACCGTATCAACACCAGCGAGTAACATGTCGGTTGCCATTATGACAGCAACGTCTTTATTTATTTCCAATAATTTCTCTAAAACGCTTTTCTCGTCATCCAATTTAGTCTTTCCTTGTTTCGCAAATTCTTCGATCGTTTTATCAATAAAATATCTCGCTAAACTGAAATTTTTTTAAAGTACATACATTACATATTATTATTCGTTTAGAAATGAGATTTATTGCACTGGTGTTTACGAATACTGACTTTTCTTGTTCTTCATATAATTTCATGGCTCTTAAATATGCTGGTGTTGGAAAGTATCTCCACAAGCTTATATTGAAGTCTAAATCGGTTCCCGTCTTAAAAATATCATGAACTAAACGGATGAGCTTCTTCTCAGGTGAGTTGGATGATAGGTGTGAGTCGAAACATCTAAGCCGTCGCCCTAGAGCGACTAGGGCTATTGACTCCAGTGACCATAGGTTCATTTCCATAGCGAAATCACTCTGGATTACATTGTTTTCTCCACGAAGAGATTTCAATCTGAAATATAAATTGATTGTAATATAAATCTTTGACGAATGAAACCAAAATTAATGTAGCTTGAAATTTTATTTTATATCATTGAAGATTGCAAGGGCATTATTTATGGGAGCCCTACACTTGATCCTAATCAGATCTAATATGAGAATAATAAATATCGTAACGAAGATGCTATTAAATATTGAATGAGTACCTACTTACATAAGGGGTTGGGGACTTAATCTAAATTTCGTATTTCAAATTAGACAAATTTTATTTTCATTTGTAATTTATTGCTTCTGCATTACGAACGATGATTTCAATTTCAGTAAATATATAAACAGTGGCATGTAAACAAAAGTCCTCAAATGGTATTTAGAGTTTTATTGTCAAATGGTTGTTTCGCAATCAGACTTTCTGGTTGAATAACTAAAACGTGGGGTTAAATCAGCTTAAATGCAAATAAAAAAACTACTGTTGATTAAATTCACCGCATCAGACTAATATATCTGCGTTAGAAATTATTAACCCAAAATATGTTAGCTAATTTGAATTCTCACTGTGATTGGGAGAAGAGACGAGTTGGATGCCTATATTGTCCATTTAATCCTTTTTAATTAAAATGAATTAATACAAAAAGTTGAAGTAGTAGTAGTACCTGGCGACCATATCTTGTGCAACTTCATCTATCATAGCGGTGTAAAGTTTAATTGTTTTTGGCTGCAACAGTACTGGGTTCACGGTAGATCGAAATTGCTTCCAGGTTTCACCATGACTATAACATATTGATATTATAAATAAAGCAAAATTTTATCTACTATATTTTAAAGCTATATATTATAAATTAAAATACAACTTTCGCAATGTCCGCTCATATGATGTGTGACTTATACTATGTACAGTTCCTCTATGCTTCGATGTTGGTCGCGACTGTCTCAACATCGTTAATTCCCCCTATCCACAGTGAGCCTCGTGATAGGCTCTGGCTAATTAATCATTCCATCTTTATATGGAAAGCCTGCGGCAACAGCAGGGCCATTAAAAGAACGGTTGCTTTGTTTGAAGAAAAAGTAAGATAATCAATTTTTAGTAACTCAATGCATGGCCAGCCTTGATTCCAGCAATTCTGTTGCGCAGACTAGACTAATTTAGATTAAGTTCTTTCAAACTACGTTTTCATTTATAAAAATAACTTAGACAACATAATTTAAATTAATATATTTTAGCATACAGGAGTATAAAAAATGTTAAAACATACCCAAATTAAAGTTAGAAATTTTTTATTTAGTTAGTTTAGTGAGTGGTTCATCAGAATTGGTTTGGCACCATCATAAATAATTGTATTTCTAAGATTATTACCTTTCTAATATATTGTACTTACTCTGTCAATAGACCATATATGTTAGGATTACTTTTGTTTTCATTGTTTTTATTGCGTTTATATCTTCTATAATAATTAAATGATTCGAAACCGGTTCGAATAGGTAACCAATTTTCCGAGCGTAATATCTAAAAATTAAAAATATTTTCGGATATTACTTTAGAAAATATCGTTACATTATTTCATGTGTGAATATTATATTACAAATCCATTGCTCGCTTTTATATTCTTATATTATTGACAAATCAGGTTACTACGTTTCTTTTTTTTTGTCGTCTTTTTATCTATTGAGGAAATTGACCCTATCCAATAGCCTGTCGTATTGATTGTAGCCATTACAATGACAAAACTACATAAGTTCGATAAGAGTTTGCAGAATGCAAGTGATATCACTTAGCATGAATCATTCCGCTTAATTCAACGTCTTCTTAGGTCATATTATACAAAAAAAAATACATGTTCGGAATATTAATTTATTTCATCGATAAAAAATGTTTGGGAATTCGATAAGTGTAATTAAAAATAAAGCTCATAACAGACGGTTAAGATGTGTAATATTTTATCTTAAGATATTTTAAAATATTACATTTTAACATCTTAAACTATCAGGCGCAGTTAAGATACGATAAAAAATGCTATAATATTCTCTCATTAACCTACGAAATTCGTATCGCTCGCGTAATCTTAAGATACTTGATATGAAAATATTATATTATCTCAGCCGTGTGTGTTGGACCATTCGCATGTACAGTGTGCGATATTTTATCTTAAGATATCTTATTAGCATTTCTGTCATACAGAATCACAGATTCTGTACAAATCCAAGCCCGAATTCGAATTCATTTGGGTTCACCTCAAAAAACGGCATCCGCTCAATCTTGGATTGCTAATAACGTTTCGTGGCATCAGTAAAGTGTGTTTAGAATCGACATAGGAATAGAACATCTGAGACACGTCTAATCAATCAATTTTATTTTTATACAAAAAATGGTATCAAAAGAATTTCTTCACTAAATGACGTGAATCCGGTCACATAAGTGAATTCGAATTCGGGTTCGGATATCTTCATAATCACCTTGCTGTTCTCTGATCTTAACTTTCTGTTATGGCCTTAAACGAAAGAAATAATATGAATGAAGAATAAATATACGAGTGGGATAGCAGAAATAAATTACCAAATTCTATCGAGACCTTAGAGGTTATAATGAAAAAAAAAAATTACATGCTGTTTACATATTTACAAGTACTTGGCGAGAAGAAAAGCAGATGATATGGATATGTCACCAGTTGAACCTAATATCAAAATACAGTTCAGCATTAACTGATATCATCTTATGTCACATTACCGTTATAACAGCATGATTATTTCTAGACTAATTATTTGTAATCTAGTTTAGAATTAATGAATTTTTTTTTAACTTACCTGCGCACAACATTCTGGATCATACAAAAGTATCATTACTGGTCTTCCTAGAAATGCGTCTAATTTCACAAGTGGTCCATAAGAGTTATATAAATTTAACCCTATATTTAACCCATCAGTGAAATCTAATCTATTTCCTAAAATACAAAATTTATATCAATAAAATAATTGTTAAGTTCTTGTTTTTAGTAAAGTAAATATGTTGTGATTGTTGTTTTATATATTTAAAATATCGATATTTAAGATTACATTTCATTAAAAGGAAAATGAGTAGAGTGACAATATTTTCGTCACAAATTAAACAGTGTTTAAGAAGTCCAGGCAAAAAAAAACCTAAATGAAAAAACTTTGCTAAAACGTACAATCTACAAAGAAGGTATGTGTGATGTGATATATCACAGATGTATCTGTTAAATTTAACGACATCAAATTCAATTTATCTAATTTTTAATAAGGAACACTGAACGAAGACAACTTTATACCATCATAATGATGGTTTTCGCGTTATTAACTGTAGTGTATTTTGTATTGTACCTAACAAATCGTATTTTGATCGAAATCGTATTTTGTATTGTACATAACTTGTCGGGGTGGTGTGTTAGCGTCCCTGCTCGTCAGCGATGAGTGCATTTGATGTACCTAATCTGTGTGTACGTATTCTCAAAAGTAAAAGAACTAAATAGAGACAAAGCTTCATACAACTGCCCCGATACTGTATCTACAGCTGCTACTGTATTCTTAGAGCAGTTTATGCATGAATGGGTTTCTTGAACAAGGCGCTCTAAGAACACTCATGCCTGTATTGGTGTGCCCAGCGCCATTCATTACATTTAATCTCTGTTTAGTTTCTTTAATCTTCTTGCTGCATTATCTAACTTTGAGAGTATATCAATATATTCTTATTCGGCTCGATAAAACGTCAAATTCGTTTATTATAATGTAGAGATGGATTCTGGTTTTACCTCCAGATGCAGGCACCGATTGCCTTATAACGTCCCATAAAGAGGGTCCTGGAATCTCCCTCCATGATTTCAGTTGTGTGTCAATTGCATTTGACGTTACTGTTCTGTAAAAATATGTTTTTCTTAGTTTATTTTTTTTAATAATTCTATAGTGCTTAATTATATCTTACATTATCTACTTTATTTTATTTTTATTCTCTTTTTAGTTATTTAAAACTGATCACTTTGCCCGCATGGTGCTAGGAAAAACACTAAGATATTTTTCGTAATAAAAAGTCTATCAGCCTTTAAGCTTTAAGTTCTAATGAATGTCAAATTTGTATGAGTAATGTCGCCTTAAATTAATGATAATTATATTGAACGTTTGTGCAACTGACAAACGTCCAATATAATTATTATTAATTTAAGGCGACATTACTCATACAAATTTGACATTCATTAGAGCTTAAAGGCGTCATTTAACCTTAATGAACATTTGTGCAACTGACCGTATGTCACACCATACAAAAAAACATCATAGATAGCAATAATAGTGCACAATATAATGTCATTAACTCATTTTAAACCTTTTAAAGCAAATTAAAGTCAAGATTTTAAAACTTGGGCAAAGTTGGAATCTTCTGACTTTATCAGGTCGTATCAAAAATTAGCAAGTTCGTTCGCGTTTACGTAAATTCTCATTGATATAGGTAGATAAATCTCTAACATCATGTCACAGTCTAATGTCACGTCACATATTTACTACTAGCTTTCGCCAGCGGCTTCGCCCGCGTGGTTCCTAAGGAAATGTTTAGTGAGATAAAAAATAATTTAAATAATTCTGTAGGTATATCCAGAGTAAAGTAAATCTGACCTAACTAACTTCTATTTTTTTTTCATTAACAATTTCATGTTTGCTAGTCAATCACGCTGCAACCACTGAACAGATTTTGATAATAATAAATCATACAACATCGATTATGACTATCTTATAATATTGATCTATATACGATGTTGTATGATCTATTATTTGCAGCAAGTACATACAGGTTCCTTGCACTTGACACTCGAGAACATGCCACATAGAGCTGGCCATGGGTAAAGCAGGGAATGCCCAAATGTATGCCGGCCACTTTTAGGGTTTGTCCCTGGGACTTATTGATGGTCATAGCAAATGCCAATTTCAATGGGAACTGCAGCCTTTTGAACTGGAATGGTAAATTGTGGGGTATAATGGGTATGCGGGGAATCAACACGCTCTCGCCTTTAGCTGCTCCCGTAAGTATTGTTGCTCGCAGAATGTTTCTTCCCAATTCGCTGATTTGTAATCTTGTGCCGTTGCACAATCGCGGAGCGTCAAGATTACGCATCAACTGGGACGCCAACCTTCAGCTCCAGCTTGTGGGGCGGTACGCACGACAATTCTAATGAGTTGAGAAATTCCACGGGATACGCAGTGCTGTCATCGCTTGCCATCACCGTGTCTATGGACGTGTACACCCTCGATGCGCCATCTACTACATCTAATACCTTGTTGTTTATTTTATTCACTAATTCATTTTTGGCGACAGTACTGCTTTCTCACACAACCACTCCTCATTATGTAATTTGTTTTTTAAATCGGGAAATACATCAGCGAGTAGTTCTTCCTCGGTAGCACAAAATTCATTGGTGAAAATGATTTTGCCGTCCGGATCGGTTTTCAGCCTACCATCTCCGATCTCGAGCAGCTTACTCGCAAACGCACCTGACTCTGTATCATTGTAAGGTTGTGCACGCATATTCCGAGTAAGGTGGAGTTTTTCTACGTTGGACCAAAGTGACGAAGCCTTGAGACACGCGTTCATTTCATCTGCCGGTGTACCCTTTTCGATAACTGGAAGAGTTTGCCGAAAATCTCCAGTGAGTACAACAACAGCACCTCCCATCAGCGTCTCATTGCTGCGGATGTCCTGCAGGCTCCGGTTCAAAGCCTCAACCACGCGCTTGTGCGACATTGTGCACTCGTCCTACACGATTAATTTACATTGTTGCAAAAGGGCACCGCGGTCGCTGCTTTTGCTAATGTTGCACGTTGGGTTTTCTTGACTTGCAAGATTCAGAGGTAGACCCAAGAAATAAACAAAGAGTTAATTGAGAAGTAGATTTAGAAAGCTAGATACAGATCTTAATATAAATATGTAAAGTTAGAGAATTGCTAAATAGATAGAAAATATAGAAGTTATTTGAGATAAAATCATACAAAATGTCAAGTCAAGTCCGTTAGAATAGCACCAATTGACAACGCAGAAATCACTTACAACGAAGAGATTATTGAATCGCACCGCAGAGTCACAGTCATCTATATCCAAGTAGTTGCGGTAATTCAACATCGCAATGTAGAATACAGGCAATGCCATCTGTTGGGCTTAATATTACCGATTACATTAAAAATGCTGTTTTATCTTAATACATACATGTACATAAAATAGTGTTTAGAAAATCGGCAATATACGTTGTTTTATTTTCTCAAAAACATCGTATTAAAATCTAAACTACTTATCCAATCTACATGGTGTAAAAGACAATTTTCATGTATATTAAATTTCTTCGACGATAAACATATTTATTTCGATAAGGATTTAATATCACCTACTCAAATAAACGTTTAAAGACGGACGAAAAATTTAAATAGACTTATATAAAGTTCTTTTTATTTTTGTGGCAAAACCCTTGCATATAGATATATGACATCGCAGACTTTTTTATAGATAATTTAAGGCTCTCCAACTTTTCTTTAGAAAGCATTAGTATATCTCATACCGTTTAGGCAGCGTTCACAAAAATAGGCGCCGTTGGAGGTACTTTTATCCCTAGGGAACCTTTTGGTGGGATAAAAAGTATCCTATTATCTAAGTCAGGTAATACTCTATCTGTATACCCAATTTCATCAAAATCCGTTCATTAGTTTCGGCGTGATTGACGTACAAACATCCAAACATCCAAACATCTAAACATCCAAACAAAGAAACTTTCACATTTATAATATTAATAGGATTATTATGTGGGTACCAAACATTAAAAAGTAATAAATCAGTCATAGCTCAAGAAGCTTATTTGATTGTCATCTGTTTCTTAAAACATAAAAGACACAGCCGGTAAAATATAAGCCTGTGTTCCTAAAAGCAATAAGATTACAATGTGTACCTAAACAAATAAAATTATGAGTGCACCACATGAGTACGAAAATCAAAAGTGCCATGAATGTTTGTTCACAAAACTGTATTGCGAATAACTGTGTATGTACGCTAGTACGATACACTGAAGGTCGACAACTGTTTGACATCACGCTAATGCCACAAACAATTATGTGACAGTGCTGTAATATGAAACTAGGTAGATGCAGCATTTGGGTAATTTAGAGGTAAATAAGTCTTTAAAACGTTTTTAAGAAAGCTTTATTAGTACAAGCCTGAATGAGAAGTATAGTAAGTAGGGAAAAAAGATAACAACTTTATCAAATTTGGATTAGTAGTTTTGTTATTATAAAATAAATATCTTGAAGGATTTCACTGTAAATTTAATGCTTAAATATATGAAATTAAAATAGCTATTCTCAATGAAAAATGCTTAAAATTCCACTTTGTTCCTGGTACTCTGAGATGATACGAACGACACGACCTTTCGCAATCCGGGGAACTGCTTTAACCACTGGGCTACCCAAGACCTAACAGAACTGACGAAGTTTTTCAAACGCTTATTACTTTTTCGCCATTACGGAACGTGCTTTCATGGTTGTTCGGGCAATCCACCCAAACAGCCGAAAGAAATATATATATATAGGTATATTTATGGGAGGGGGGGCAGACGAGCTGACGGATCACCTGATGGTAAGTGATTACTGTCGCCCATGGACACCTGCAACACCAGAGGGGCTACATGTGCGCTGCCGGCCTTTGAGGGACGAATATGATCGTAGGGAGGGAAGGTTTGAGGAATAGAGGGAAGGGAATAGGGACGGGTTGGGCCTCCGGTACCCTCACTCACACGACGAAACACAACGCAAACGTTGCTTCACGTCGGTTTTCTGTGAAGCCGTGGTATCACTCCGGTCGAGCCGGCCCATTCATGCCGAACCGTGGCTCTCCCACGGTGGAAAAACTTTCGATAAAAAAAAATCCAGTTTAGACTATTAAATGCGACATTTGTCAAAAATAACAAATAAAATATCTTAGTGAAAAATGCATAAAAAATCCACTTGGCCCTTGGCATTTGAGATGGGGTTCGAACCCATGACGTTTCGCAATCCAACCAACTGCTCTAAAAATATCTGTTAAATCGTAATAGACATACTCGAAAATGGTCACAAAATCTCAACTGCCTACTCATCTAATTCATTTGGTTAAGAAAACTGTAATGAACGACACCGGCACTAGTCCACCAAACGCTTACAAGTAACTTTTTTGGGGTCAATTTTCGCTTAGGACAGGATTTGGCTGGCATGCCAGGGACCAACTATTGCGATGAGTGTTTCCGATTATCGTAGAGAATCCACTTTTCATCGCAGGTAATGATTCGATTTAAAAACCCTTCATTATTGTGCCGGGTTAAGTAATGTAACGCAGCAGTCGAAGCGCGTTTGCCTGTTTGCTGCACTCAATTTATGAGGTTCCCACCTTTCAAGCTTTTTAGTCTTTCCAATTCGCTTCAAGTGGATTAAAACAGTTTTATCACTTAGACCGCAGTCTGCAGCTAACTCGGACGTGGTTTGCGATGGATCCTTTTCCACAGTAGCCTTCAATTCTTCATTATTAACTTGGGTCTCCGGCCGTCCACGGGGCTTATTCTGCAGGTCAAAATTTCCATAACGAAGACGTTGGAACCAAAAACGCACTGTGCTTTCTTTTGCGACACAACCGCCATACACATCATTAACCCGTTCCCGCCATACACATCAGTAATCGAACCGTTTCCGCAGTACTGGTACCACGGTGGAACTCGCAGTCGCAAATAACACAATATTTCAAGTTTTCCATTTTTAATACTGGGTCACTTAAAGAGGACAAACAAAATAAAAAAAATAAAAAACAAATGAAGGCTGTATAAAGGAGAATGCCAAAATACGGCTTGTCGCCGACAATAAATTCATTATCATTGTAATTTATATTTTATAATACTTTAAATTATCAACTATTAATAGATTTAAAAAAAGCACACCGTTACGAACCATTTTTGTAAAGTTAATCAATGACTATTACATGAAAAGTACGCCATTTACAAAAAAATTGCCAGTAAAAAGTCGATTTTCGACAGATTAGTAATTTTATTACTAATCTGTCGAAAATCGATAATCGTTATAAATTAATCAATAGTTGTGAAAGTGAATAAAAATACAATATATACGCCATCTTATAATATTTTTCTCTTTGGTACTGCACAAAAATATTTTTCCTTATTATGTTACATAACTATAATTAGTAAAGATATAATAATCATAGTATAACATATTATTGGTTATTAATTAACAATCGATGTTAATCGATTGAAAACAATTTAACATCCAATAATGACAACATTTTTTTTAAATTGTGATAGTCAATAATAAATATTATATAATTCAAAAAGTAAAATTACCACCTGAAATTTCTGTTTATATAGGAGAGTGCTATGGAATTTTAAAATCATAAGAATATATTTTACTTGCAAACCTCAAGAACGCTATATTTTTTTCCGATTCTAAAAGTGCTTTACAAGCATTAGAAAAATTTCTTACACGTATTTAATTGAATGTAGGAAATTATTACTTAACTGTAAAATAAAAGGTTTAAAAATTGTTTTTGTGTGGATACCTGGCCATCATAATATTACTGGTAACGAAATAGCGGACAAACTTGCTAAAGATGCGGTGGAATGTGGTGATGTTTTCCCCTATAAAAATTTAATACACGATATCTTATCCCTCCCTAAATCATATCTATATAAATCGTGGAAAGCAATATGGGATACTTCAAGCCATACTAAAGGTAGAACTTACAAATCTAATCAGGACTGAATACCTCACAAACCATGGTTTTTTAGAATGCATTTAAGTAAATATGCTACGAACGAAAATGCGTTTAGGGCATTTTCGTTCTGCCTCTCATCTTGCTAGACTAGGATTAGTTGACAGTAGTCTATGTGCTTGTGGTACAGCTGTTGAGGACTTAGACCAAATTTTCTTCGAATGCCTGCTCCATGATTGCTCCTCTTTTATTAGTTCTTTAATATCCGCTCGCATTTCCCTTCCTACATCCATGCAAATCCTTTTAAACTGTATTTATTTTTAAATATATAAGTTGATATCAAATTTCATAACAGAACATAATATTCATATACAAATATATTTCTAATATTTATTTAAATCCTGATTCTATTATCCTTTCCAAATTCCGCTCTTTCATTCCATTCCTCAAAATGATTTCCTTACTTTCAAACTCCGTTGTGGCTAATGCACAAACCGTGCAAGCCAATTAAAAAAAGCCAATAAAAAAAAACATTACTTCGTCGTTCAGGGTTTTCTATTGTTTTTCGTTTTTAATTTTATTCTATCTATTGACCCGGCTTCGAACTTGAATCTGAAACTTCTTAATTATTGACTCGGCTTATAACTTGGACTGAACCTGTTATTCTCGTCGACTCGACTTTTTCTCACTGATTTGGAATCATGCTGCGATTTATCAACTGTGGCCTGAATGTCACTCGAATTAGAAGACACTCAACAGAGTATTTGTCTGTAAACATTCGAGATGAAATCGATCGTAAGTATTTCGATGCATGTACGACTAAAATGCTGTGGGTATACATATCAACATAGATTACATAAAACAGTAATATTAATTTACCTACAGATACCAAGCAACAATGTGGTGTGTCATGAGTGTTGGTTGTTACTAAATGAAGTGCCTGGAATAAGTCGAATTTGAAATGGAAATGTATGTAAACATTTTGGAAGATCTTTATATTGTATAAGAACTCATATGTTTACAACTATAATGCCAAAAAATCTTGTGTAAGATCTTTTGTTGCAAAAAGGATTTTGCCACAACAAGTAAGTAGAAACAACATTGATGTAATTATAATTAATAAGTTATAGTATTATTGCTATAACTTATTATTTGATAATTATAATTTACCATTATATTATGCTTATGCATTGTATGTAATGCAACACATCCAAACAAACTGAGCATGTAATTAAGTATAGATAATATTTAAAACTAATGGGATGGTGTCTATACATTGAAGATATTTGTATAAAATCAAACCCAAATGACAACCTTTGTGGAGGAGTGGTATCTACACAAAAGTTAAACTTGCGGCACCTCAAGAGGTTCTGGGTTCAAACCATGCTAGGGGTGTTTATTTGTATGATGAACACAAATATTTGTACCTGAATCATGGTTGTATCATGAATATTTATGTATTCTATGTGTTATTAAGTTGCCATAGTATGAGATTTCTTAGTTTGCACTAAATAATTGTTGTGAGTTGTCCCGAATATAATGTATTTGGAAACCCACTCAATGAATTTTGATTGGGATTTTACCTGGATTGCAATAAAAATCTAAACTATGTTTTTTCTAGAATAAATGCTAAACACATTGATAAAGAGATTATGTACCAATATTTCTAATGATTTTATTTCTTTTCAGCTCCGATCATCAAACAGAATTTGTCACCTTTGTTGCCAAAGTTCTTATAGTTTAACTGTAAATTATACTGCACCATCTACATCATCTGCAAGTTCTGAACCAAGTGTTCCAGAATTGCCAATTCAAAAGCTGGAGCACTCTAATGATGATAATATTATATCAGTCTTGAATTCCAGGGAAAATACCCACAAGTGTACCTACATTAATTTTGGTGGGGCATAGAACTGTAGGTTGCTGTGCTCACATAATGACAGTCATTTGGTATTTAGGATGGGCTAGATATCAGTCAAATATAGAACCACCAACATAATTTTTAGATAATTTATTAATAAATATTATTAATTAAAATCCATAAATGTATATATATAGGCTGTTTTAATGAAAAACTATCTAGATTTTTGTTGAAAAAAAAACAAAAACATTTTTGAATTTAACTTTTTTTGTGAGCTTTTTTCTATATTGTTTGCCCTCTTTTATAATATAACACTCTTCTCCGTTGGTTCTGGCTGAAGTTTCTATGGAAGCTTAGCGTTGCCCTTTTGAATTTGGAATTACCAACCGAGGAGGAGAAATTTGTGATTAAAGTATGACAAATCACCAATTTCATATGTAAGTACATAATATTATAAGATGAAAATTTTACTTATTTTGTTTTTATGTAGGCATGTTAATCACCCTTTACCCTAGAGCAAGATATACTATTTTAGCCCCATTATGGTATGATAACGAATTTTATGAGTAAGGTTAATATTATTCTATAAGGCAAATCAAAGGAATGAATATTTGTAAGGAATTAAAATAAAAATAAACTATCTTCTATTTATTTTCATGGTATCTTATTGTCAAAAAATCGTCCTTATATTATATTTTTTAACTTCAATGTCGCACAAACATGTTGTCGACCTTCAGTGTATCATACTAGCGTACATTCGAACCACAGTTAATAGCAATACAGTTTTATTGCACAAACGTTCCATAATTTCGATTGTCGGATTCATGTGGTGCTCTCCAAAATTATTGAGGAATTTATATTGGATGTTTAATTCATAGACCAAAATACGATTAATTGATATTTTTGGCAAGATGAATAATATTATCAAAAATATGGATTAATATTGCATTTGCATAGTAGGGTTTTGTCGTTAACAATTACAATAAATTACTATTAGTTTATGACACTATAAGTTACTTACCTGGTTATAACATTGTTTAGTGTAGTAAGCTGACAAAGTGGTCTCAATTTAGATACTTGCATGTTTTAAAAAATATATTTAGTGTGCGTTTCTATATTCCATATGTTATCTTACTCAGCACAGATACCGATAAAAATGTTAAGTGGCTGATATAATTTACTTTTTTTATTGATACCAACTGTAGCATAATGCCAAGGTCATTTTTATATGTACACAACAACAGGATCTCACAAAATGTGGATAATTGATTTTGAAGTTAACACTACGCTAACTTCAGACTAAAGTTTAAAATTTCATGGAGCGATTTGACGGCATTGTATCACCTGGTATCTTTTTAACTGCGATTTGTTTTGTATATGAATCCACAATTGGTTTTTTTCACACACAAGCATAACTCACAAACAAACTGTTGGTCGGCATCGCCATACTAGAACTCGTCAATATAGTATTTAATGTTAGAAATCAGACAACTACAACTGAAAGTGTTTAAAAACGCTCTGCTATAAGCTTGAATCGCTTTCTCTTGCTAGATATATAACGCACACTAAACATCAAACACGACGAATATAGCATACCGGAGCTCATAATTGACCTCCAATTAGCTAAATGTATACTTGTCATTTATTTTGAATCTTGATGCGCATATGAATATGATTCATTATCCATTTTTAAGACATCATGAACAATTTTGTTTGTTGCAAGTTTGGTTGTTTGGTACCAAAACCAAACAAGTTAGAGATAGAAATAAAAAAATATTTTTAACGTATAATTGTCTTTAATTAAGTCAATAATAACTTTATGATATCATCATAGCAATTTTAAAGCATTAATATTCTCCTAGTGGTTTTTGTTATGCAAATAATAATCAACACAATATTGCTATATTGGCACAATTTCATTTATATAAATAAAATCATCTTCTTGTTTTTTAGACTATAGAGCTATTCAACTCCTGGATCATAATTTGTACTTTTTTTTAGGTTATCTGTTAGAAGAACTATATCATCCGCGAACCTTACTCATTCTAATTCCTGCTATAATTAGACCATGTTGATCTCATGGAAGTTTCATAAAGGCGTGTTCTTAAATAAATTTGAATAACATGTGGGAAAGTTAATATCATTTTTTAACACCTCTTAATTAATATTGGTTTATTCCTATTTCTATTGGTAGAATTCCTACATATGAGTAAGACGCACAGTAATAATTTTAGTAAGTAGTTTGTAAAGCCTAGATATAAGCAAATTGGACGATATTTGTCTAAATGTGCTTTGTTACCTTTTTTAAGATAACATTGACACATTTCCACTCTTTGGATATTCTTCCTTCCTTAAGACACTTACCTTTATTTAGTAGCTTGTTGAGGACTTTATTACTACTTTGCCACTTTCTTTTATCATTGTGATGACAACCCCATCTTCACCAGGAGCTTTACTGTTCTTCATTTTCTTAAGAACATATTTAATCTCGGCGTTTCTTTATTTCCGGCACATTCTCTGAATCAACGTTGACAATTATTGTAATGGTGTTCCATTATAATAGATAGAGTATAGAGTATATATTTCTTTGCGTTTTTGTTCAGTAACCGTATTTGCCCATAAAGTTTCCCGACCGATCTTTTTGGTTCCAATTTTTGCATTAAATCCACAGTTACAATAGAATACGTTGTTTGAATTTTCCGCATACACTCTGAAATGTCCTCATATACCACTTCAACTTCATCGTCAATTGATGTGCTAGTCGGTAAATATATTTAAATAATTCTCAGCAATAAATGGTTAGAAATGTAACTCTATCAAACATAGAATTATTTTATTGTTATATTATGCTTAAGACTTTTATTAATTAATAGTGCTACTGCTTGCTCATGAACATCTTCTTTTCCTTTATAGTATAAAAGGTAACCGTTGTGTAATTTAAGTTTGAGGTAAGTAAATTTATGTGTTTTTTTCTTGGGAGAATTAATTCAACCCTGTTACTTTATTATTGTTCGTCAAAATGGTCATTATGCTTAGATTAATGCTTGTTCGATTAACGCATCTTACTCTTAAGAAATATAGTGATTTTTCTTTACGTCAAGAAATGGTCTGGCAAAATGTACTAAATTGTCCAGACCACCAATTGGTTTGAATATTTTTTCATTATACAAATAAGTAAATCCATTAATTATGGCATGAAAAACTCGAAAGACTGGACAAATGGGAACAATGTGAACAAAAAAGTGACATAAAACGTTTCCGGGTACCACATGCTACACTGGGAGAAATACACGTAAGATTTCACCATAAGCGTCACAATATTACGTAAGAGACTTCACTTATCCTTTCTCCTCTGATTTCACTATATTAGATAAAAAACAAATAACAATTAACTTATCCATTATTCAGTAATATAATCTTTTGATATATAACATTACGTTACTCGCAATCTACAATTTAGAGATTACCTTTTTACCTGTGTAATTTTTTAGTACAAACTTTTAAACAAGGCATTTTGGTTGCTAATTTAAGGTTGTGGGTTATTACTTCGAGAGCTAACCATTTCACTAACGAAGCGCAAGATAGTTTAACAAATCCTGCACCCTTAGGCTATTCTAGTTATTAAGGAATATTTTACCTTATAACATTTAGATATAATGTCCATATTATATTAACGAAATCTATTTCCACAATATGAATTTTAATGCTACTGCATTATAGGTAATGTAGTAAGAAAATTCATTTTTACCTGACTACGGCGAAGAGAAAAGGAGGGTTAAGATTTTGATCGCTTTGTATTTATGTATGTAATAATGTTCATCTCTTCCCTTATAACTTCGAAACTACTCATCGTAACTGGACAAATAAGATATCATTAGAAGCGTCTTAGTTGTCCGCGTGCTATAGGCTACGTTACATTAAATTGGCAACAGCGCCCTCTAGAGAGCATAAAGTAAGAAACTAAAAAAAATATATTCAAGAATTAGCGGCATACGACTACGCTGTCCTTTGGTCATCGTTATTATAATATTAACTCTGCCTTTGCCGGTCCCAAGCCCGGATACAAAAAGAGGAGGGTTTAATGGAGTTCAACCTACCCATCGTAAAATAGTCAACGTCGAGAATCGGGCGGCGGTCAATTAACCAGTCTCCAGCAGCCTTGAGGAACTAAATCTCCTCAAAAAACAACTGCCGTGGAAGGACGTAAGACCCCCACCATGTGATTTTTCCCAAGAAAACCTCTTTGAATAATAAAAACACAATCTCGAGACAAGGCGATGTTGGTCGACCCGATTAACAACCGGCGCCGCTGGGTACCCGGGCCGAGTGGTGTGAAATATGTGACCGAAGCTTCCGAGAGATCGCCTTGCCAAGCTCTCAAAGGAAGAAACACTGATGGTGAAGCTCTGAACACCAATCAAGAGCAACTAGCAATTCGTGACGAACATCGTATTGGAACTTGGAACATCCGTGGACTGTTGATGGCTGGTAAACTCACCATAGTAGAAAACGAACTGGGAAAGCACCGCTTGTCAGTGCTTGGTCTCAGCGAGACTCATATGCGTGGCCAGGGCCACTTTAACACCGCAAGTGGCAATACCTTTTATTTCTTTGGATGTGAGGACCAAAGCCAGAGAGGAGTAGGCATATTAATGCCTAAGCATATAAACAGGTACGTACTTCGTTACAACCCGATTTCTGACAGAATCATTACCATGAGAATCAATACCAAACCTAACGTGCTAAACATCATCCAAGTATACGCGCCTACGGGAAAGGCCCCGGACTGGGAGGTTGATGAGTTCGACTAGGTATTGGCCACCACTCTAAGCAAAATTCCGGAACGGGAGGTAACAATCATCATTGGGGATTGGAATGCTAAAGTTGGTGACACTACCAGCGACGACCACATTCGCAATTTAGTAGGCAGATTCGTACTTGGCAGCAAGAACGAGCACGGTCAAAGGCTCCTTGAATTCTGCATTGAAAAGAGCCTCTGCATTGCCAATACGTTGCTCCAACACCATCCTAGACGTTTGTATACATAGACATCCCCAGGCGAAGGATAAAGAAATCAAATCGATTATATACTTGTGAGCATTCGCTGGAAAACGTCTATAAGGAACGCGAAAACATACACTGGTGCTGAATGTGGCTCGGACCATAGCCTTCTTGTCACGAGATTTGCATTGCGCCTAAAGCCTTCCAGAAAATTGACTAGAAGCCGTATTAACAACTTAGAGCCCCACGAACGATCGCTTTTCAGAGCATCTATCGAGGGTAAGATTTGTAATCCCATGCCATCATCTAGAAACGCAAACACCTGCTGGAACCATCTTAAGCAGCAGATATATGAAGTTCTAGATGCAATTAAAAAATCAAGAAAAGACAGGGACCGTAAACACAAAACCAAGTCGCGGCTCGCTGAGGATACCTGTAAAATGATACAGAGGTGCAAAGACAAGAGAAACAAAGGAGTGCGGGAAATTTCCACAAGAAAAAAGTACTCAAATCTCTGGAATACAGTAAAAAAGATGTGCCGTAGAGATAAAAATAATTTTCTTTCCAGTATCTACACGGAAATAGAAACACACTCAATGAGATTTCAGACATCAGACCTCTTTAAAAAAGTTCGCCTCATATCCAAGCAATTCAAGCCTAAATCTTGGGTAATTAATGACGAAACTGGTAATGCCATTCATGATAAAACTGCTAAAGCTGAAAGATGGCGTATTTTTTGCGAAAAATTGTATGACCAAAATGTGGAGACGAATACATCTAATCCCAACTGGAGAACTTTGGATTTGGAACTTTCAATCTTGCGATCTGAGGTTTCTGCGACTATGTCAGTTCTAAAAAACAGGAAAGCTCCTGGGCAAGATCAAATAACGGCAGAAGTGCTTAAGGCTTTGGGGGACAGAGGAATTGACAGTTTGCATCACATCTATAATTGTATCTAGCGAACTGGCGAGTGGTCTGGAGTGAGTCCATTATCCTACCATTACATAAAAAAGGTTCCACTAGAATTTGCGATAACTACCGTACATTAGCTCTCGTTTCTCATAGTAGTAAAATTCTATTGCATATTATCAATCAGGCACTTTCTGGACTGGCAGGTACCGCAGGAGCAGGCAGGTTTTGATAAGGGCAGAGGAACACGAGAACAAATTCTTAACATCAGGCAGATTATTGAAAAATCATATGAATTTTTTCGGCCAATCATATGAATCATATGATTGGCCGACCTTATGGAATGTACTTGCTGAACTTGGAGTACCAAATCATTTCACAGCCCTATTGCAATCACTTTATCTCAATAGCCAAGGTTTGGTCAAAATAGAAGGCACTTTATCACAGCCCTTCCGGTTTAAGTTAGGCAAGGCTGTGTATTATCTCCAATTCTCTTTGATATATATGGAGAATACATAATGAGGCGAGCGTTGGAGGACTGGGAGGGTGGGATATCCATCGGCGGGGTAAAAATCACGAACTTGCGGTATGCTGATGACACCATACTTTTTGCGGCCAATAAGTGCGAAATGTCTGAACTGCTGGAAAGATTGAAACATGCCAGCATAATTATGGGACTGCATGTAAATAAGGCAAAGACTAAAGTTATGGTAGTAGATCGCAGTAGTTCCCTTGTCTTGACCAACTTACTGAACTTCGAGGTTGTGACGGATTTCATTTCATCGACGGGTTCTATTATAGTGAACGATGGGTCGTGTGAAAAAGACGTAGAAGACGAATCGGTATGGCTAAGAGCGCCATGTCACAGTTGGGAAAAGTATGGGCTGATAGAAGCATCTCTCGAAAAACAAAGAAAAGACTCGTCAATGAGTATTGGGCCGGCTCGATAATATGAGCCAAAACAAGAGTTTGTTTTCTCCATTTTTCTGTACGGGGCTGAAACCTGGACCCTCAAAAAAGTCGATCGTCTACGTATTGATGCATTTAAGATGTGGTGTTGGAGAAAAATGTTCAAAATTCACTGGACAAAGCATAGGACCAACGCATCTGTTCTGGCTGAAGTAAAGATAAAAATGAGATTATCCACCACTTGTCTACGGAGAAGTTTCGAATTCTTTGGACACATCGCCAGAAAAGGAGGCAATAATCTCGAAAAAACCTTAATGACGGGGAGAATAGATGGACAAAGATCACAAGGAAGAAGTCCTCTACGTTGGTCAAATCAAATCCGCACTACACTCAACACCACAGTCAGTGAGGCCATCCATATCGCCGAAGATAGGGCAAGATGGCGAACAATAGTCCACAAGAGAATAATTCAACGAGGTCACGACCCTCAGCATTAAGGATGAACGACTCAAGGAGGAGGATTATAATATAGCTATAGCTATAAAATAAATTGCTTGTTTCAAACTTTTTAGAGCGTGATTTAACTGTATTCGGGTTTTAGTTTTTGAACTATATTTTATTTATCTATATATTAGTTTTGGCGCAGACTAACTTGGCAGCTACATAAATATAAATATACTTTTATACGGTGGGATGAGCTTTCGTCCACACATTAACGATTTGTCTATAGAGTGATGCGACGTTCAGTAGGTTTCACGAAACCTTTCGAGCCATATTTTATTTGATATCATTCCATAAAGAATCATAACTTCTATATAAATTATTTAATTGCTCGATACCCTTTTCGAATAAACCCATACGCACATAGACCTGACGTTCGATACACTCGAGTCGAGCTCATCGACTGGCTTTGTTTAATTTGTTTGGGCCGGCTCGATAATATGAACCTTTGAGAGATGAGTTTTGCGGTAAACACCTCGATACCGGATGTGAGTACGGAGCTTAAGTTGCTGAAATAAAAGAAAGCTTTTAGCTAGTAATGGAAAGGGCCTTCGCGTGAAAATAGAGCGGCAAACATCTCGAGTTACTGATTTTAACACAATGTCTGTGTACTTTACCCAATCAATGAATAAACACGAGATTATAATGTCTTCTTTGTTTAAATTTTAAGGTTCGGTTAATATGATATACACAATATTCACGGATAATGGCAGAACTTATATATAAAATATTCAAATAAACGCTTAATTATTTAAATATAATTAAAACTCCCATTTTGTAAAATAACGGTATATTTTAAAAAATCAACAAAACACTTTTTACTGCAAAAGTAAATGATGACCAAAACAACACTTCTTTTTAATGTGAAATTATAACCAAAGTTTTTACATCTTGCTATCATATTAAAGCAGATGTTTTTATGTAAACAAATTGTTGTTTGCAGTCTTCTTGGTAACTAATAATAACACATTTCAAATTCTTACGAAAGAATCTGTCTTCTAAATGTGAAAATACTAAAAATAGGTACAGTCAACTGCACGTCAGACTATACTAAACTGTCAAATTCCCTCACTCGATTATGAACCTTAACATTTTGTAAGTAGAAGTCAAAATCTATTGCAGAAATTTGACATATTGTGGTAACCTGCATTCGTGTGTAATTTAAAACTCTCAATATTATAAAGGTAAAATAGCACAATTATTTGCTCGCTATGATTTAGTGATAATTTACTACATTTGATTTTTGAATACAATTTGAAGTCCACTTAAGACTATAACATCGACATACAAGAATTGTTGTAACTTTACACTTTATTTCTTTTTTCGGTACTTCTATTTTTTTTTTGTAAACGTGCTTATAGTATCGATGTATTTTTAGTAATAATTATATTGAATCCCATAAAAACCTAATACCTATATTATCATTCAGACACTGTAAACAACAAGATTTAACGTTCTAATCAGTGTTGCTAATACGCAGGATTTGCTTAACAAATAGTTGTCGAGCTCGGCTAATCTACACAGAGCGGACTAACGGCTAAACGTGCATTGTGTAAGTGTTGTACACAATGCTCAAGAATAATGTTTTGGTCACCCGTCCTGTCCTTACGAATGTAATTTGTCTATCTTTTTTCTCGTTTCTCGCGCTCTGGAGGCCTACTCGCTTTCTCGAAAACGAAATTTCGTTTCGCATGTAACGCTACTCTTTATCATTTTCGTATACACCAACGAATGTTCGATTCCAAAGACAATTTTCGTGATCGATTGGAGTGAATGGCGTTATTGGATTTCTTATAATGTCTAATTCCGGTTTTTACCGTAACTTGAAATATATAATATTAAACAATACATATATTTCTTTTAAATAAAATTTTAGTGGCTAACAATTCAGTAAAAAACTTTATAAGTAAGTATGAAACTAATATTTAGTTTTTTGGCACAAAAAAAGGTTTTTAGTAATAAATTTATATGATATAATGGCTTAACCTATATGCCTCGTAAAATATGTAATATTAATGACATCATTCTATAGGTATTTATTCACTATTCATACATTAAGCCAAAATAAACAATAAACTATTAGGTACTCACTGTCTCTTAATAAGATTCCTTTCATTTTGGTTTTGAGGACAACGCTGTAAGAATTATAAAAATATGAAATGCATAATGGTAGGCATGCAATTTTTTTATCAAGAACTACGATAAAATATCTTCCAACTTTAATTGTGGACTCGATGGCATGAGATCTTGCCTGTGGACGCAGTAAAGGTATAATCTCCTGGCATAGTTCTTGAAATAATTCACAACTGAGTCTGTAATTACTTACATATAAACTCAGTGTCGAGAATATTTCTTATATTAAGGTTATTCGAAGCCGCCGCCGATTTCTTCAACGGTCTAATCGTTCTTTACTGAGAGCTGACTCGATTAATAGTAATATAGACCCCATTTCGAAAATAAAAAATTGCTAACGAAAGTGAAAAGGTAACATTTTTTACTTCGTCAATTTGAGGTAAGAATTCCGAACAATTAGATGTCAAACTCAAATGTTCGTTTCGTCATTTCGTGAAATAGAGTAGGTTTAGAAAATAAATATGTCAAACATTTTCGTTCGTTGAATATTCGGAACGAACGTAATTGTGGTAGGAAACGTCCGTAATTTCGAACGATATTTCGTTTTTCGGTGAATTAGAGTAGGCTTCCTGGTTGTCACTTGTGTCTGTGAATTTTATTCGTATCTTGAAATTGTCCTTCTTTTGTTTTTGATCTTTTTAAATCATTATTATTTGTCTAGTTGTCTAGCCGATTGTGCGGCTATTTATTGTTCTATTTTCCATGTAATGCTAGGTTGCCTGGAAGAAATCGCTTGCTAGCGATGAGTTTGTCGTTTGTTCTTAGTTATGTAAAATAAGTATTCATGTATGTCTTTGTTGTGCAGTATTTTACTAATTTATTTCACTGCAATTTAAACCGAATGCGCTAACGCACTACGCCATCGTAGGTACCTCTTATACCTAAGATATATCGTACTTATATTATAAAGAGGAAAGATTTGGTTGTTTGTTTGTTTGCATCGAATTTGCCACAAAACTACTGGACCGATAGTTTCAGAGCGATTCTACCTACGGGAAGCTACATCACGGATGTCATCGGCTATAATTTTGCGGCAAAGTCTCGGGAAAACAGCTAGTTCAATATACCTAGTGAAAACTTATCTACGGTACGCCTGTGGAGTATGAAGGCAACACGAGTTGGCGATAATCGAAACTACTTTCTCGAGCTCTATTGTAGAAACTGCGAGCTCTTTCAGAGACCAAGCGCATTTTTCTATCAAAGGAAGTTTCATACTCATACCATACTGCATATATGTTACGATCAGCAGTTAGACGCGCTTTGCCATCTTCAGAAGTTTCCGGAGATCAAACGCTTGTTGTATGAGTTCTCCGAGAGCTTAAGAGATTATCCCTGACAGTAAATGCTTGAGATTCAATTTTATAGTGACTGAGCCTGGCGATGGGTAGTTAAATACGCTTCGCGTTTTTCAGGTGTCTCCCGAGATCGAGCGCTTTCCGTCCGATCTCTTTCTTTATCAGTGGAGTTTTATTTATTGATATAAAAAAATACATACATATTTTAATTTCGACTTTCCACACTCGAAGGAAATCGTATACTAACACATACTTCCGAGAGTTGTTTAGCTGAGCTTCCGTCAGATTTGAACGGCCCTCATCATAATCATCAGCCCTTTTACATCACCAACTACAGGAGCCTTATGGATTAAGGAGGATGGGCCACGACCCTCCATGCTGGCACAATGCGAATTAGAGGATATTAACGACTGCAAATATAACCAGGACCAATCGCTTTACATGCCTTCCAAAGCTTGGAGTTGGTTGAGATAACATTTTTTTGGTCATCGATCCTGTGACCGACCTTAGCGAAAGTTGCTTAACAACTACATTCGCGTGCCATTGCGTTTATACACTACGCTACCGAGCAACTCTGAACCGATCCTCAGACTCGCGTAATATTATATGTGTTGTGAAACCATTGTTTCCGGCAAAGACTGAAAATACCAACTTTGAAGTACGTATCTACAGCAATTTGTATGTTAAAAAAAAAACAAAAAGAGTATTAACATAAAATATAGTAATAAGAGAAAAAAAAAATATAACTCGAGTTGTCTTTACGTTCTTAACTGCAGTTATGAATCTAACTTTTTTAACGTCGTGGAAAAGCTTCTGACATTGTCTCTGCTACGTGGCAAGCAACAGGGGGTGAGTAGGTTTCTCCTCTGTGAACCCGATAGTGCAGGGCTTCCCAAACTTTTTCGTACTGTGACTCCCTAGGGTCTTTGCCATTTTTTTACGACGCCCTTCAACGCAGTCCCCAAAAATACTAACCAATTTTTTTATGTACTAACCTAGTAACAGGTTATCAGGAAGACACGAATTCGACTTTTATATTTTTTAATAAATGAAAACAAATTCAAAACGTAAGTCGTAAGCATAAAAAAAAGAGATGTAACTAACTGGCTGGCTCTAATAAGATGGATGTGCTTGCTTTTCTGAGCATAGTTTCTTAAAACGGGGCTCCAGTTAAGTAAGCCCAGTCGTATTGCTCCAGATTATCGAAAAAATATTTTTCAAAGGTTCGCTTAGTGAGAGCAAGTGCTGTGTAAATATTATTTTTAAGGAAGGATCCAGGATTTTTATCGATTATTCTAGTAGAATACTTTGTAAAGCAGGAGAACAGTCAATTACTTGATCTTCTAATTTTCTCTTCCATAAGTGTAACTTCTTCTGAAACCCAGTAATTTTATCTGCCAATTGCAGGATGTGAGTATTGTTTCCCTGCAAACACTTATTAAGATTATTTAATTTGTTAAATATGTCACATATGTCCGCGTTCGCGTCGCGTTGTCAGTATGCATGCGGCGATCACTTGACTTAGTCGCATCGATATATCAACACGCGACGCCCCAGGGCGTCGCGACGCACAGTTAGGGAAGCCCTGCGATAGTGAGCTGCCTAGTGGGTCCCCAGAGGCCTACCCACCAAAACACGTACGCTACACCGTCTCATGGGAGATGAAACCCGGCAAGCTATGGCCGCGTCATGCAGATGCAGATGCATTGCAGATGGAAAATTGGAGAGGCTCGGGTAAATCAAGTGCCTCTCCCAGATAGATGAAACCGTGCAATGCGGGGGCGGCTGCCAACCACCTCCGCTGGCCCCGACGACGACGTGAATCTAATCTAATAAAAATATGCGTTCACTGTAAGCTACTCGATGCTTAATTGCATCATCGGAAAGCTCTTTTCGCTTGTTCTCCTACTCGCGTGATCAAATACCACACCGCCATTATAAGCTGAACCCTATATAATATCATTGGTCATTTATAAATGAGGTCAACTTACTTTGGGAGTGTCCAAATTTTGGAATCTTATTTTTTACTAGCTGTGCCCGCAACTTCGTCTGCGTGGGAAGTATTTTGGTAGAATTCTTTTATTCCTATGAATGGAGTCGAATCGAATAAGATCAATGGGCCATAACCCACTGTGCTTAATGCGGATCGGTTGGTGTTCACTTTACTGATACAGCCAGGACTAACGGCTTACGTGCATTGTGCCAGTGCTGTGCACAGTGCTTAAGATAATAATATTTTGGTCACCCATCCTGTCCTTACGAATGTAATTTTTCTATCTTTTTTCTCGTTTCTCGCGCTCTGGTTGTCACTTGTGTCTGAGAATTTTATTCGTACCTTGAAACTGTCCTTCTTTTGTTTTTGATATTTTTAAATTATTATTATTTATCTAGTTGTATGCACAATCGGCTATTTATTGTTCTATTTTCCATATAATGCTAGGTTGCCTGGAAGAAATCGCTTGCTGGCGATGAGTTTGTCGTGTGTTTGTAGTTATGTAAAATAAGTATTCAAGTATGTCCTTGTTTATTTCTGTTAAAATGTGTTGAATAGTACCCTTTACATAGACTTGTTATCTATGATATGTTCTATGTATTATGAGGAGCGTGGTCTATGGCGCTGCCTCCCTTCCTGTTTTTGACGTCTAGCCGCAATGACGTATATTTTAGTTAATTGCACATGTGATCGTTTAAAATCCGAGTTTTTCCTATGTAATTATATTGTGAAATATTGTATGTATTTCGAGATAAATTACAGCAGTTGAACTGAGGCTCGCCGAGTGATTATTTCTTTACCCATCCACCAAACGTGCTGCTGAGAACGATACGACTGACGCTTATATTTCCATCAGGTTATGGGCCCAGACAAATTTGAAGCAAGCCGTAAGTGAAGTATTCATTCTAGGCGCATCTTATTTTCAACCGATTATTGCAAAGAAACCCGTCTCTTTTTTTTTCTCGATTGCTGTAATTGACTATTATGGCTAACCCCATCGGCAATACGAATGTACCTTTGGAAAGGCTTGATGGAGCTTCGAATTATATCACATGGAAATTTTCCATACGAATGATTTTAACTTTGGATGGATTATGGGACTGTGTCCTTGGAACAGAAACTGACGTCACTAAGGATAGTCGTGCACTGGCGCGCATCTGTCTGAGTGTACAACCCAACTTATATCAATACGTGCGTGATTCCAAAACTGCAAAAGAAGCCTGGGAAGCGCTAGCAAATACTTTTGAATCTAAAAGTTTATATAGAAAAGTCTTGCTACTGCGACAGCTTCATAGAATTGATTATTCTCATTACCATGGCATGAGTGAGTACATTGAGGCTGTTATGCGATTGGTTCATTCACTCGCAGACATAGGTAAGAAAATTGATGACAGTGAAGTAGCAGAGATATTATTAAGTGGCCTACCACAGGAGTTTGAGGTTTTGGTATCTACATTGGAAACCGCATGTTTGACAAGTAGTCTTACATCCGAGTTGGTTCGAGCTCGTCTCATGCAGGAGGAAGACCAAAGAAAATTCATGAATGCAGACAATTTTGCACATTACGTAAAGAGAAAGAATAAGGATATTATATGCGATTTTTGTAAAAAGCATGGACATACGGTGAAACGCTGCTTCAAGAAGAGAAGATTAACGAAGAAGAATGATGAACATACGCTTGTTGCCTCAGCGTACACTGCAACTTCTTCTGGTGACTTCATAATTGATAGCGGAGCGACTTTGCATATGTGTGCTGATCCACATCTTATTTTGGATGGTAAATTGCAGAAGAGTACCATCACTGTTGCCAATGGTCAGAAAATAAACAGCAAATCTATTGGCAGGGTGTGTATTAATTCTATGGTTTCTTTAAGTAATGTAATGGTAGTACCTAAATTATGTAATAATTTAATGTCTGTAGGTCAAATCACTGAACAAGGTTATGTTGTGGTTTTTAATGAGAATACATGTATTATTTATGATGATTGTGAAATCACTGGCAACAAGGTTCTAGAGGCTAGGAAGATTAACGGCTTATACAGGTGTCAGGTGAAGCAAGTTCAGCCCATCTCTGAGATGGAGTATTCCATGCCCATGCATACAAGTCAAGGGACAGTGAGTGCTCATGCTGTTTCTACAGTGCCATATACCATATGGCATAAACGTCTTGGTCACCTTTCAGATTCAGGTATGAAAACTCTTGGTGGTGGAAAATTTTGCATGGGGTTTTTGTTGCAGAATGAAACCAATGTGCGAGATAGCTGTGAGGCATGCCTTTCCGGGAAGATGTCTGAGGCATCATATCCTCGGGTTGGTAGTGTCCGTGCTACGAAGCCACTGGAGGTCATACATAGTGATGTGACTGGTCCAATTCAAATCTGCAGCTGGGGTGGAGCTCGTTACTTGCTAACATTCACCGATGACTGTACCCGAAAAACATGGGGATGCCTTATGAAAACTAAATCTGAGGTGAGTTCTCATTTTATTTCCTTCAAAGGTCTTGTAGAAAAACAAATTGGGTTGCCTATTAAAATTCTAAGAAGTGATAATGGTACTGAGTACTGCAACAGTTACCTCAGTCGTTATCTTAAGAAGGAGGGGATTGTGCACCAAACCACAATAACTTACTGCCCTCAGCAAAATGGTGTTTCGGAGCGTGTTAACCGCACTCTTTTTGACAAAGCCAGAGCAATGCTATATGAATCTGGGCTGCCAAATGAATACTGGGGAGAAGCTGTTATGACAGCGATATATTTAAAAAATAGGTCTCCTACTAGTGCTTTATCAGGTGGAATACCAGAATGTGAGTGGACTCGTTCACCTGTGGACTTGAGTCACCTTCGTGTCTTTGGATGTGTAGCATATGCTTTTGTACCTAAACAGAAACGTAGAAAACTTGATGCTAAAGCTAAGAAATATATATTTGTGGGTTATGGTGACACCTGTAAAGGATATCGTCTTATAGACCCCACTAATCCTCATATTGTTATTTATTCAAGAACAGTGTCTTTTAACGAAAATGAATTTTTTAATAAAACTGACGTCTATAAGAAACATGATTTAAATAAGTTTTATTTTTATAATGAATCAATTTATAATAATGACAATAACAATATAACTAATTTAGAAAAGGATATTTCTAGTCTGAATGAACCTGCCTGCGATAGTCGCTTTAATAGTGATTTTGTTTCAGATGTGGATGTGACTGTTTGCTCACCGCTGTCTGACAATAACTACTGTACTGGTGATGAAGGTGAAGCTGTCATTCATGAAAATATCCCGTCCTCAACTTTACCTAGCTTATCACTTGAAGGAGCAGAGACAACTGCATCGGGTGAGCTTGATGTGTCCATCTCTCGCCCTCAGCGCAGTACACGAGGTAATATTCCTGATCGCTATAAAGATTATGACTTAACTGCAATGATGGTTGAGCAATACTCGCCAGATGATCCTCAGACATATGAAGAAGCCATGGCTTCATGTGACAAGGAAGAGTGGTCAAAAGCTATGGAATGTGAGTATAACTCTCTTATTAAAAATAAAGTTTGGACTCTAGTGGATCGTCCCAAAGGCCAAAATGTCGTAAAATGTAAGTGGATATTTAAAAAGAAATTTAATACCGCTGGAAATCTTTCTAAATATAAAGCCAGGCTGGTTGCTCGTGGTTTTAGTCAGAAAAACGGTATAGATTATGCTGACACTTTCTCTCCAGTTGTAAGACATTCTACATTAAGAATTTTGTTTAGTCTAGCTACAGAATTGGACTTGAAAATGGATCATATAGATGTAACAACTGCATTCCTGAACGGTGATTTAGATGAGACCATATATATGGAACAACCAATAGGTTTTAAAGCAAATGACAAAGTTTATTTATTACATAAAAGCATATATGGGTTAAAACAGGCAAGTCGCATGTGGAATGTAAAAATCAATAATGTTTTGTTACAAAATGGCTATATACAAAGTAAATGTGAACCCTGTATTTACATTAAAAAGACAAATAATGAATATGTAATAATAGCTCTTTATGTAGATGATTTCTATGTGTTTCATAACGGCTGTATAAGTGATGTAGTAAAATTATTGGAAAACCATTTTCAAGTCCGACATTTGGGAGAGTTAACTGATTGTCTAGGTATAAGAGTGATAAGAAAAGAAAATGTAATTACTTTAGATCAGTCTGATTATGTAAAGCGTTTGCTTGCTAAGTTTAATATGACAAATTGTAAAACAGTATCAACACCTCTACCTCTAAACTGTAAGTTTAATATATCAGACAATGATTGCATGGACAATGATGTATATAAATACAGGCAGTTAATGGGTGGACTTATGTATCTTTCTGTCTGTACACGTCCTGACATTTCATATGCATGTAGTCAACTTAGTCAATATAATAATTGTTTTGACTCTAGTCATTGGCAGGCTGCAAAGCGGGTTTTAAGATATTTAGCTGGAACTATGAAGTATAGTCTTCATTTTACAAAAAGTAAAGCTTGTTCATTAATAGCCTACGCTGATGCAGATTGGGCCAATGATTTATTAGACCGTAAGTCATTTACTGGTTTTGCAATTAAGTTAGGTCAAAACTTGATTAATTGGGAGGCGCGAAAACAGCGATGTACAGCTTTGTCAAGCACTGAAGCTGAATATTTAGCTATAGGTGATGTATGCAAAGACATATGTTTTGTGAAGAATTTCTTGTCAGAAATATCAAGCATAACATATAATGTTGTTGTTTACAATGATAGTCAGAGTGCACTAAAACTGTTAGAAGTTAAAGAGTACTCCCATAAAAGGACTAAACATATAGACTTAAGATATCATTTTATCAAAGACCTTGTACAGACTAAATATATTTGTGTAAAATACTTACCATCAGATAGTATGATTGCAGATATACTGACGAAGCCTCTCTGTACGCAGAAGCATATTAACTTTGCAAAAGATTTAAACTTACGGTCGCTCTGCTAATTTGACATGTCTGACATATTGTTAAATGTAACGATTATATTGGAGTGCATGTGATTATTATTTAGTATTATTCTGTGTAATTGATTGTAAAATAAAAAAAAAAAATTGTAGTAATTATAGAGTCAATTTTGTAGAGCTTTAATGGCTCTTATTTTTTATTGATTATGCTATGTAAAGTGTAAGGAGCAGTGTTAAAATGTGTTGAATAGTACCCTTTACATAGACTTGTTATCTATGATATGTTCTATGTATTATGAGGAGCGTGGTCTATGGCGCTGCCTCCCTTCCTGTTTTTGACGTCTAGCCGCAATGACGTATATTTTAGTTAATTGCACATGTGATCGTTTAAAATCCGAGTTTTTCCTATGTAATTATATTGTGAAATATTGTATGTATTTCGAGATAAATTACAGCAGTTGAACTGAGGCTCGCCGAGTGATTATTTCTTTACCCATCCACCAAACGTGCTGCTGAGAACGATACGACTGACGCTTATATTTCCATCAATTTCACTGCAATTTAAACCGAATGCGTTAACCCACTACGCCAACGGACCTCTTATACATAAGATATACTTATATTATAAAGAGGAAAGATTTGGTTGTTTGTTTGTTTGCATCGAATTTGCCCCAAAACTACTGGACCGATAGTTTATATTTTTATTATAGTTGATAGTTTCCTGAGATCAAACGCTTGTTGTATGAGTTCTCCGAGAGCTCAAGAGATTGTCCCTGACGGTAAATGCTTCAGATTCAACTTTATAGTGCATGAGCCTCGCGATGGGTAGTTAAATACGCTTCGCTTTATTCAGGTGTTTCCCTAGACCGAACGCTTTCCGTTCAATCTCTTTCTTTGTCAATAAAAGTCGGTCGGTACATGTCTGACGGAAGATACGTGGAGCTTTATTTATTAATGATATAAAAAATATATACATATTTTAATTTCGACTTTCCACACTCGAAGGAAATTGTCTCCTAACACGTACTTCCGAGAGGTGCTAAACTGAGCTTCCGTCAGATTTGAACGGCCCTCATCATCATCATCAACCCTTTTACGTCACCAACTGCAGAAGTCTCTTGGATTCAGGAGGATGGGCCACGACCTTCAATGCTGGCCCAATGCGAATTGGAGGATATCAACGACTGCAAATACTACCAGGACCAATCGCTTTACGTGCCTTACAAAGCTTGGAGTTGCTGAAGATAATATTTTTTGGTCACCCATCCTGTGACCGACCTTTGTGAAAGTTGCTTAACAACTACAATCGCGAGCCATGGCGTTTATTCACTACGCCACCGAGCTTCTCTGAACCGATCCGCAGACTGGCGTAATATTATATGTGTTGTTAAGCAACTTTCGCAAGGGTCGGTCACGAAATGGGTGACCAAAAAATTATTATCTCGAGCTACTCCGTGCTTCGGAAGGCACGTTAAGCCGTTGGACCCGGCTGCATTTGCAGTCGTTAATACCATCCAATCCGCATTGGGCCAGCGTGGAGGGTCATGGCCCATCCTCCTTAACCATCCATAAGGTAGGCTTGAGGCCCTGCAGGGGGACGTAAAAAGGCTGATGATGATGATTATGATGATGATGATGACACCGTCTCATGGGAGATGAAACCCGGCAAGCTATGAAACTACTCGATGCTTAATTGCATTATCGGAATGCTCTTTTCTCCTACTCGCGTGATCGTATACCACACGTCCATTATAACCTGAACCCTATTTAATATCATTGGCCATTTATAAATGATGCCAACTTACTTTGGGGTTGTCAAAATATTGGGATCTTTTTTTATTATTTTTCATCAATCAAATTATCATTTTATAGAAAATATTAATTCGTAGCTGGGTGTTGCTACGGATAAGCGCCACTGCGCACGATCGATATTGCTAAGCAATTTTCGCAAGAGTTGTTCACGGGATGGGTGACCAAAAATTATTAAACAAAGGCCTGAGGCCCTGTAGTTTGGCTGTCAAAGAGTTAATGATGATGATCAATATATCAAAGACGAAAATTTAATAAAACAGTTAATATTTCATAGCAATTTTGGCGAACATGTCACTTCAAATTGACATAACTTTTTTATTTGTGAACCGATTGAAATAAATCTTTCAGTAAATGTTAGCGGAAGAATACTGCAATATAATACTCAAAACTGCATTTAAATCGGTTCAGCCGTTTCTGAGATTATCGTGCACAAACGCACAGACAAACCGACAAACAGACAAAAAATTTAAAAATCATTGTTTTGTGTTCTATTATGCTTATAAATGTCCCTCATAACAGTTTTTTTCATATATCTTCAATGTACAGACATCGATCGGTTACGTTTTTATTATAGTATAGATCGATTATAACGCTGAAATGCATATCAGATTTAACACATAAATAGCTCATAATACTTTCAATTTATAATATTCAATAATGCATTTGCAAATTAATACCTATTTTACAGAGTTGCATAAACAAAATTTATTCACTTCTGATAATCTTAAATAACCAAATCCGTGATTCCACAGCCATACTTAAACCGATTACTTAAAAAAAGATCGAATAATATATAGTTATTATTAGAAATTGAAAAAGAAGACTTTTTAGTATCTTTAATGAAATAAAATATCGCTATGCAACTGAATTTAATACGAAATACGCAAATGGGTGAAAATTGTAAAAATAATTTTGGAATTTTCAACAACGAGAAAGTTCAATAAACATATCCTGAAAATCTACACTAAATCATTTTAGACTTAATTTGAGAGAATTTACAATAGTATGGAAACTTATATCTTTCGTGATACCTAAAAGCATTTGCTCTGCATCGTTTGACACTAGAAACTCGAGGAATTATCGCAAGACTCATAAACTGGCCCTCGTGCTGCAGTTTCATCCTCGTCTTTATGACACAATTCCAGTAAAACACTTCTGAATATAAGGTCAATTTATGTAACTTCCATAACACCTTGCCTTACCTTATTCGACTTTAGTTTGAAAAGATATAGGATTATTTTAGTTGAAGGTATTTTATCTATTTTCTAAAAGAGTAAAGAAATTATATAGTATATCTCTCCGGGAAGATATATCACTCTGGCAACTGTTAATTCCCCTGCAAAGTGCTGCGACACGTATGACCTAGCTAGAGGATCGACGATATTGTGTGCCATACGAGCCTTTGAATATTAAACTATCACTCTAACTGTTTGTTACTTCTTATTTTATTTCCTTCGTTCTATAAATCCTTGATAACAATATTAGATAGAAAATAAAACGAAACATAAATGTTGTTTAATATTATACTTTCTTAACTTCGAATATAAGGAAATCTTTAAATGAGCGTTCAAAACTGATTAAAATATTGTGTATGAATCTGACAGGTTACTTCAAATTAAAAAGATTAAAGCGTCTCATTCATTTAATTAAGTGTTGGTAATTAGGAATTATTAATTAATAAATACCTATTAAACACTCCAGTTGTTAATAAATCAATTATGAACACGTTGATAAGTTTGTCTTCCGAAATCAAGTATGATAAGGTAATAATACTTGATTTCGGGATTTAACCATGTGTCCAAAACATACGTGTATACGCATATATAGGACGAGTACAAACATTATGCTGTAAACAGACTTAATTGCCAGTCGTGACGGAAATCTTATAATCAATCGTCCACATATAACTCCTAGACTTTATGAATAATTATTAATTTAAATCATGTTCACGATTGGTAATAAGTGATAAAATAGAAGTTACACCTATGACCCTTTTTATACGAAAGTTATATAGTTTTATTTATATAAAACATTTTTTGGCACTTTATGACAATTGCGCCTGAAGGTGACATGATTCGATTAGAGTAATTGAAGTAACACACTCAAATATGGAAAAACGTAATGCCTTTGTTATATTTGCAGACTTTTTGGTAAACAAAAACGACTAATGGGATGGGTGAGCTTATGGAAAGTAGAATCTTACTCAAATCCGAGCATGAATCCAATCAATTGCCACAATTCTCAAACAAAATGTTTTTCTTTAACGAAAAACATAATGGCCAGTTTACGTTGAGTTTATCTTTTTTGTTAAATACCTCGCCACTTTTTTACAGTTATTTTCAAGTTTCAATAAACAATGTTTGTAATGATCTTGTTAAAACTCTTTCAATAAATAAAGAAACCAAAACATTTAATAAAGATTTTTCATTCGAATACTTATTGTACAATAACTTTGAGGAACATTTTTATAGCTTGATGTATAAAATTTTATCGGCAGACTATTCTATTTTCAAACGGTACCTTTTTTTTCATTCTCTTTAATTATAAAATAGTTATATTTTATACTTGAAATGCTGATAATATTTTTACGTAACAATAATTTAAGCATCTTTGAATATGAAATTATACGGTCCGATCATGTAGTTTAATGAAGCCGACCTGGACTGTAGAGGTGGTCCAAACCACTCCACTTTGAAGTTCTCTATGAGTCTGCCGAGGAAGGTATCCATTTCTAGCTCAGCAATACGCCGCCCTGCCAAACAAAAGAACAACTGTTCTCTACAGTTTTCCATTATAACCAATACAACCTTTACGACCCCAGAATGACGAAAGAATCATTGAAATCTTATTAAAGTACTAGGTATGTTCCCGCAACTTCACCTGCGTAAATGAAATCCTATGTAACTCACGTAATATGTGGCCTAATTTTTTTACCTGCAAGTAAAAAGATTTTCAAATCAGTCCAAAAGCTTCGGAGCATATTCTTCTTAAAAAAAAAATCTTTATTAACATTACATTTTCTCTCTATTACAATTTTAAAATTTTCCCAGACTCCAGCTCAGTGCCAAGTAGATATTTTAATGTTAACAAGAACTAGAGCTGTGTCGATTGATCGTTTATCGTAATCTGGGTCGATCATGATCCACTCGTAAAAGATTCGATTATCTGGGTCGCAGATCTTTTATATTACCGACAGAAGAATGCACGTGTCAAAATTCATAATTCATAGATGCAACTGCTTGTAATTTTATTTGTGACTCTTACGACAAGATTCGATCACGCCACCGATAGGTCGCGACACAAAAGGAAATTTATCATAAATATAAAGCAATATCAAGTTTCTGCCCCCGTTGGAAAAACTTATCGATCCGGGCCTATTGTCGCCCTGGACCGCCGATAAGGTTAGTCCGCCACTGGTCCCTGGTTACTACGCGTTTCAGTTGGTTCACGTTACGTACGTAAACAAAGTGAGAAAGAGAGAAGTAAATGAAGGTAATCAATTGTGTGTAAACAAAAGAGATAGAAGATATTTTACTTGTTGCATTGCTGTTTGATTGAAGGTCTGGATCAAAGATAGAGTCCTTTACAGATTCATGACTGTATCACTCGATTATACCCTGCGATCGAATCAAAATGAATTGATCAATTGCGATCGACACAGGTCTAACAAGAACCAACACATCAGAATTCATTCATACATCATTTAATGATTACATTAATAACAAAAGAAGCGAAAAATGTGTTATGTGTGCGACGCGCGCGCGCGTTTGTGTTTGTGTTGTGCCTTTAAAACTTTACTATAGATAACCTAAGATATTTACCTAAGTATTATATTAGAACATCAGGCAACAAATTAGAATTGAATCCAAATATTATTATGTTGTTTTTTTCAAATGAAATAACGAATATTCTCACCTATACAGCTTCTGACTCCAAATCCGAATGGTTGGTTTACGAACGGATGAGCATTTCCATGATACAGAGGATCTCCTTTCTTAACCAGCCACCGTTCTGGCAAATATTCTGTCGCTCGTGGATAGTGCTCGTCCATCATCGACATAGCTTGGTGCATAAATGACACACCCATCTGAAGGCAATTGACATGATAATATTTTATGTCATAGGAAAATTGGAACTATTATAGAGTATTGTTCAGTTAAAATTTTTTTATTTTTATTTTTTTAGTTTTAAAGATCATGAAAATATTTTTGGAATAACCTCTATTTTATAATTTAACGTGTCAACCTCAGTATGTCTTTTGGGAGTAAGCATCTGAAGAATTTGGGTTTCCAAATCCTACGATTTGCCCCCAACTGGAAGGGTATACTCGTCAGGCATCAGAGACAGAGATAAAAACTTCAGACTGTCGACTTAAGTCTTTTAAAAATGTAACTACTGTACTATATACAGCACATAGTCGCATCTGCTAGCATAATCAAATGTTTAAATAAACAAGACCCCAAATAAGATGCTCCTCCAAATGCTCAACTATTGGTTATGTACAGAAATTTATATTTCAACACTGTATTATTTAAATTACTGTACATGAAAAAAGTCATCGGTTACAAATTTAATGTTGTGTTTGTAACTGTTAAATATATTTTGTTTTATTTAACAGTTACAAACACAACATTAAATTTACAACGTATACACATATATTTACTGTTAAATATATGTGTATACGTTGCTTGATACTTACTACATACATACGAGGGTTGAGGACCAATTTTTAATATTAAAGAAAAAAAATAAAAAGTATACTTACCCCTGCGGGTATGGTGTAACCAAGTACATTATATTCCTTCGTAGTTTCTCTTAAATTCCCAGATACCACAGGCATCATTCTCATAGATTCTTTAATACATGCTCTCAAGTAGTACCGTTTCTGGCTTGGATCTTTTATAGCTCGTATTTCTTCTCTAAGTTTGTCCTGTTTTTCTTGATTAGTTGCCAGCAAAAAAAGAGTTGCCGTCATTGTGTTAGACGTCTGTAAATAAAATAAATAGGTACATAAAATAACTTTAAAATTATGCTATCTAGTTCCAATCGTTTCAACATCCAATCTACCTGCTGTGCACCGCCCTTACGCAATTTTACATCTACAAAAAAAACTCGCAAAGACCATACCGCTCTACAAGGGCGAAGCTTCCACGGCGCATCCTCGGAAGTTATTTCCTTACTACTGTAAGGAACTGTACCACTAACTATATAGAGTAGAATTATAGTTTCACAGTTATAATATTAGCCTTCAGAAACATAACACCAGATGCTATTAAATAAAAACATTAATATTTTTTATATACCTATTAATAAATTTTGGTAAAGGCATCAAAGGTTAATAAATTCAATTTTGTCTTTTGTTGCATATGTTTATGATGTAGAAAATTATGTTTGCCTTTATATATTTCTTTGTATCATGTAATATGTACAAAATTCATACATACGTCATAATGGATTTTGTCACTTCAAACAGATATCTTTTTAAAGTTATATAAATGCAATATATTACCGTATCAACACCAGCGAGTAACATGTCGGTTGCCATTATGACAGCAACGTCTTTATTTATTTCCAATAATTTCTCTAAAACGCTTTTCTCGCCATCCAATTTAGTCTTTCCTTGTTTCGCAAATTCTTCAATCGTTTTATCAATAAAATATCTCGCTAAACTGAAATTTTTTGAAAGTACATACAATAAGTATAAAGTGAATGATATAGTACTCTTTCGTCTTCTGAACTATAACGTCTGGATCGGACGGCAATTGGCTTTATATCAGGAGTAAGATTTGTAAAAAGAGAAGCAGGAGGTAGTAATGCCGCCATTACATTACAAATTTCCAACGGTTCTCCAGAACCTCCGAATTCAAAGTGTAAAGAAGAATGATTTTTGAGTAAGCCGTGACCGATAATGACATCTGCGCATAAGTTATTCACGATTAATAAAGGATGTTGCTTGTACTGATAATCATAGAGTTTGATTGTAGCGTAGCAAAGGCCATCGACAAAAGAAATGTGGCTTAAGGAGGCTAATGTAATAGATTGTCTACTAGGTTTTATCTTCAGTTTCATAGTTTGTGCTAAGCTCCGATCTATAAAGCTCACAGAGCTCCCTGTATCGATTAATGCATCTGCTCGATAATCATTGACAGTAATAGATACAGTAGCCTTTCTGAGACTATTTGGTGATGCAGCTAATATTACAGACAAATTTTCTTTGCTTTCAATTACTTCTATCTCATTTTCAGTTAGAGCATTTACTCTTTGAGGCAGACCGCTTCGACAAACATTAGCGAAATGTCCTGTTTTTGAGCAGAGCTGGCATTCAGAACGGAAAGCTGGGCACTTGATTCTCTGGTGCACGTTTCCACCACAAAAGAAACAACGTCTTGTGATACGCCCTTTATTGTTCTGGCGAGAAGTCAAAAAGGTAGCGGGCGAATTTGATACTGCGTTGAGATTTAGAGAAGAGTTCGCGTTCGTGAAGGCTTGAGTATTAGTCTCAGCGTCCTCTAAAGACATGGCTAGATTCATGGCTTCTTCTAAGGTAAGGTTTAGTTTTTCCAATAATCTTTCTCTTATTTTTTGGGAATTGATTCCGGCAATAAATGCCACACGTATCATTTCATTTTGGTAAACTTCAGCGGTTACAGCTTGGAATTTACATTCAAGAGCTAATAATTTTAGGGATTGTACGTACTCTTTTAAAGATTCTCCCGATTTTTGTCTCCGCGATGTTAATAGATGACGGGCAAGTATTTCGTTTTTAGGTTTAATGTAAGTATTTTCTAAAGTTTCTATAGCTTCTGAATACGTCGAGATATTACGAATGTAAGAATAGATAGTTGGAGATATGTGGTTTACTAACAGCTTTAGCTTTACAGAATCTTCAGTATTCTTTCCACAATCTTCAGATATAAAATTCTCAAATGTAAAACACCAGTGCTTCCATTTCAGATCTGCTGCTGGAACATTTGGCTCCTCCTCAAAGCGATCTGGTCGTAGATAACGCATCATACTAGATTTGAGTTTTCTGGAATCCTTTTCGACTTTTTCTATAGACATTTTGAAAATAGTATTTTATAAGCTGAATAAATTGTTATGTAATTAAGACAAGCCTTGAGAATTAAAGGCTTTATTCAGCTTATAAAATACATATAGGAAAATATCAGAAGACAAGAGAAAAAACTATGACAATAATGACAAACATCATAGATATCTAGAGATGACGAAAGAGTACTATATCAAATACATATTAAAATTCGTTTAGAAATGTAATTTATTGCACTGGTGTTTACGAATACTAACTTTTCTTGTTCTTCATATAATTTCATGGCTCTTAAATATGCTGGTGTTGGAAAGTATCTCCACAAGCTTATATTGAAGTCTAAATCGTTTGCCGTCTTAAAAATATCATGAACTAAACGGATGAGCTTCTTCTCAGGTGAGTTGGGTGATAGGTGTGAGTCGAAACATCTAAGCCGTCGCCCTAGAGCGACTAGGGCTATTGACTCCAGTGACCATAGGTTCATTTCCATAGCGAAATCACTCTGGATCGCATTGTTTTCTCCACGAAGAGATTTTAATCTGAAATATAAATTGATTGTAATATATTATTGAAGATTGCAAGGGCATTATTTATGGGAGCAGTTATTCCCTACACTTGATCCAAATCAGATCTAATATGAGAATAATAAATGACTTAACGAAAATGCTATAAAATATTGAATAAGTACTTACATAAGGGGTTGAGGACTTAATCTAAATTTCATATTTCAAATTGGACAAATTTTATTTTCATTTGTAATTTATTGCTTATGCATTACGAACGATGATTTCAATTTAAGTAAAGATATAAACAGTGGCATTTAAACTAAAGTCCTCAAATGGTATTTAGAGTTTTATTGTCAAATGGTTGTTTCACAATCAGACTTACTGGTTGGATAATTAAAACGTGGGGTTAAATCAGCTTAAATGCAAATAAAAAAACTACTGTTGCTTTTAATTCATCGCAGTTGGTTATTATATCTACGTTAGAAATTAATAACCCAAAATATGTTAGCTAATTTAAATTCTTACTGAAATTGGGACAAGAGACGAGTTAGATGCCTATATTGTCCATTTAATTCCATTTAATTAAAGTGAATTAATACAAAAAGTTGAAGTAGTAGTAATACCTGGCGACCATATCTTGTGCAACTTCATCTATCATAGCGGTGTAAAGTTTAATTGTTTTTGGCTGCAACAGTACTGGGTTCACGGTAGACCGAAATTGCTTCCAGGTTTCACCATGACTATAACATATTGATATTATAAATAAAGTAAAATTTTATCTACTATATTTTATAGCTATATTTTATAAATTAAAATACAACTTTCGCAATGTCCGCTCATATGATGTGTGACTTATACTATGTCCAGTTCCTCTATGCTTCGATGTTGGTCGCGACTGTCTCAACATCGTTAATTCCCCCTATCCACAGTGAGCCTGCGTGATAGGCTCTGGCTAATTAATCATTCCATCTTTATATGGAAGGCCTGTGGCAACAGCAGGGCCATTAATAGAACGGATGCTTTGTTTGAAGAAAAAGTAAGATAATCAATTTTTAGTAACTCAATGCATGGCCAGCCTTGATTCCAGCAATTCTGTTGCGCAGGCTAGATTAATTTAGATTAAGTTTTGTCAAACTACGTTTTTATTTATGAAAATAACTAAGATTACATAATTAAAATTAATATATTTTAGCATACAGGAGTTTAACTTATAAAAGTTAGAAATTTTTTAGCACCAATATAAATATATTTCTAATATTATTATCTTTCTAATATATTGTACTTACTCTGTCAATAGACCATATATGTTAGGATTACTTTTGTTTTCATTGTTTTTATTGCGTTTATATCTTCTATAATAATTAAATGATTCGAAACCGGTTCGAATAGGTAACCAATTTTCCGAGCGTAATATCTAAAAAAAAAAAAAAAATTTTCGGATATTTCTTTAGAAAATATCATTACATTATTTCATGTGTGAATATTATATTACAAATCCATTGCTCGCTTTTATATTCTTATATTATTGACAAATCAGATTACTACGTTTCTTTTTTTTTGTCGTCTTTTAATCTATTGAGGAAATTGACCCTATCCAATAGCCTATCGTATTGATTGTAACCATTTCAATGACAAAACTACATAAGTTACGGATAAGAGTTTGCAGAATGCAAGTGATATCACTTAGCAGGAATCATTCCGCTTAATACAACGTCTTCTTAGGTCATATTGTACAAAAAAAATACATGTTTGGAATATTAATTTATTTCATCTATAAAAAATGTCTGGGAATTCGATAAGTTGCAGTGTAATTAAAAATAAAGCTCATAACAGGCGGTTAAGATCTAACACAATATCACATTTTAACATCTTTGACTATCAGGCGCGGTTAAGATACAATAATATAAATGCTATAATATTTTCTATATTGTGTTGGACCATTTGAATGTACAGTGAGTGATATTTTATCTTAAGATATCTTATTAGCATTTCTGTCGTACAGAATCACAGATTCTGTACAAATCCAAGCCCGAATTCGAATTCACTTGGGTTCACCTCAAAAAACGGCATTCGCTCAATCTTGGATTGCTAATAACGTTTCGTGGCATCAGTAAAGTGTGTTTAGAATCGACATAGGAATAGAACATCTTATTTTTATACAAAAAATGGTATCAAAAGAATTTCTTCACTAAATGACGTGAATCCGGTCACATAAGTGAATTCGAATTCGGGTTCGGATATCTTCACAATCACCCTGCTGTTCTCTGATCTTAACTTTCTGTTATGTACGAACAATAAACAATAAATATACGAGTGGGATAGCAGAAATAAATTACCAAACTCCATCGAGACCTTAGAGGTTATAATGAAAAAAAAATTACATGCTGTTTACATATTTACAAGTACTTGGCGAGAAGAAAAGCAGATGATATGGATATGTCACCAGTCGAGCCTAATATCAAAATACAGTTCAGCATTAACTGATATCATCTTATGTCACATTAGCGTTATAGCAGCGTGATTATTTCTAAACTATATTCATCACAATTAGATATATAATATTTGTTTTGCTTCCAGTTTAGAATGAATTATCATAATTATTTGTTTTTAAACTTACCTGCGCACAACATTCTGGATCATACAAAAGTATAATTACTGGTCTTCCTAGAAATGCGTCTATTTTCACAAGCGGTCCATAAGAGTTATATAAATTTAACCCCATCTTTAGCCCATCAGTGAAATCTAATATCTTTTCTAAAATAACACAGATTTATATCAATAAATTATTCCTAAAGTTCTTGTTATTAGTAAAGTAAATATGTTGTGATTGTTGATTTATATATTTAAAATATCGATCTAAGATTATAATATTAAAATATCTAAGATTACATGTTATTAAAAGGAAAATGAGTAGAGTGACAATATTTTCGTCACCAATTAAACAGTACTTAAGAAGTCCAGGCAAAAACAAACCTAAATGAAAAAACTTTGCTAAAACGTACAATCTACAAAGAAGGTATGTGTGATGTATCTGTTTAATTTAACGACATCAAATTCAATTTATCTTATTTTTATTAGGAACTAGCTTTCGCCAGCGGCTTCGCCCGCGTGGTTCCTAAGGAAATGTTTAGTGAGATAAAAAATAATTTAAATAATTCTGTAGGTATATCCAGAGTAAAGTAAATCTGACCTAACTAACTTCTATTTTATCATTAACAATTTCATGTTTGCTAGTCAATCACGCTGCAACCATTGAACAGATTTTGATAATAATAAATCATACAACATCGATTATGACTATCTTATAATATTGATCTATATACGATGTTGTATGATCTATTATTTGCAGCAAGTACATTCAGGTTCCTTGCACTTGACACTCGAGAACATGCCACATAGAGCTGGCCATGGGTAAAGCAGGGAATGCTCAAATGTATGCCGGCCACTTTTAGGGTTTGTCCCTGGGACTTATTGATGGTCATAGCAAATGCCAATTTCAATGGGAACGCAGCCTTTTGAACTGGAATGGTAAATTGTGGGGTATAATGGGTATGCGGGGAAACAACACGCTCTCGCCTTTAGCTGCTCCCGTAAGTATTGTTGCTCGCAGAATGTTTCTTCCCAATTCGCTGATTTGTAATCTTGTGCCGTTGCACAATCGCGGGGCGTCAAGATTACGCATCAACTGGGACGCCAACCTTCAGCTCCAGCTTGTGGGGCGGTACGCAGGTCAATTCTAATGAGTTGAGAAATTCCACGGGATACGCAGTGCTGTCATCGCTTGCCATCACCGTGTCTATGGACGTATACACACTCGATAAGCCATCTAATACCTTGTTGTTTATTTTATTCACTAATTCATTTTTGGCGACAGTACTGCTCTCTCACACGACCACTCCGCATTATTTAATTTGTTTTTTTTAAATCGGGAAATACATCGGCGAGTAGTTCTTCCTCAGTAGCACAAAATTCATTGGTGAAAATGATTTTGCCGTCCGGATCGGTTTTCAGCCTACCATCTCCGATCTCCAGCAACTTACTCGCAAACGCACCTGATTCTGTATCATTGTAAAGTTGTGCATGCATATTCCGAGTAAGGTGGAGTTTTTCTACGTTGGACCAAAGTGACGAAACCTTGAGACACGCGTTCATTTCATCTGCCGGTGTACCCCTTTCGATAACTGGAAGAGTTTGCTGAAAATCACCAGTGAGTACAACAACAGCACCTCCCATCAGCGTCTCATTGCTGCGGATGTCCTGCAGGCTCCGGTTTAAAGCCTCAACCACGCGCTTGTGCGACATTGTGCACTCGTCCTACACGATTAATTTACATTGTTGCAAAAGGGCACCGCGGTCGCTGCTTTTGCTAATGCTGCACGTTGGGTTTTCTTGACTTGCAAGATTCAGAGGTAGACCCAAGAAACAAACAAAGAGTTAATTGAGAAGTAGATTTAGAAAGCTAGATACAGATCTTAATATAAATATGTAAAGTTAGAGAATTGCTAAATAGATAGAAAATATAGAAGTTATTTGAGATAAAATCACACAAAATGTCAAGTCAAGTCCGTTAGAATAGCCAAATCGACAAATAGAACCAATTGACAACGCAGAAATCACTTACAACGAAGAGAATATTGAATCGCACCGCAGAGTCACAGTCATCTATATCCAAGTAGTTGCGGTAATTCAACATCGCAATATAGAATACAGGCAATGCCATCTGTTTGGCTTAATATTACCGATTACATTAAAAATGCTGTTTTATCTTAATACATACATGTACATAAAATAGTGTTTAGAAAATCGGCAATATACGTTGTTTTATTTTCTCAAAAACATCGTATTAAAATCTAAACTACTTATCCAATCTACATGGTGTAAAAGACAATTTTCATGTATATTAAATTTCTTCGACGATAAACATATTTATTTCGATAAGGATTTAATATCACCTACTCAAATAAACGTTTAAAGACGGACGAAAAATTTAAATAGACTTATATAAAGTTCTTTTTATTTTTGTGGCAAAACCCTTGCATATAGATATATGACATCGCGGACTTTTTTATAGATAATTTAAGGCTCTCCAACTTTTCTTTAGAAAGCATTAGTATATCTCATACCGTTTAGGCAGCGTTCACAAAAATAGGCGCCGTTGGAAGTACTTTTATCCCTAGGGAACCTTTTGGTGGGATAAAAAGTATCCTATTATCTAAGTCAGGTAATACTCTATCTGTATACCCAATTTCATCAAAATCCGTTCATTAGTTTCGGCGTGATTGACGTACAAACATCCAAACATCCAAACATCTAAACATCCAAACAAAGAAACTTTCACATTTATAATATTAATAGGATAATGAACGACGACAACTTTATACCATCACAATGATGGTTTTCGCGTTATTAATTGCCACATAATACACCGGGTTTCTTGATTTCGTCGCATTATATCGACAGATATATGCACTCTTAAGCGAAGTGACTATGCGTGATCGAAATCGTATTTTGTATTGTACCTAAGTCGGGGTGGTGTGTTAGCGTCCCTGCTCGTCAGCGATAAGTGCATTTGATGTAATCTGTTTGTATGTGTACTTATATACATATCTTTATATTATTAAGCCAAAGTAAAAGAACTAAACAGAGACAAAGCTTCATACAACTGCCCCGATACTGTACTTATTTATAGATGCTACGGTATCCTTAGAGCACTTTATGCATGAATGGGTTACTTGCATAAGGCGCTCTAAGAACACTCATGCCTGTATTGGTGTACCCAACGCCATTCATGACATTTAATCTCTGTTTAGTTTCTTTACTCTTCTTGCTGCATTATTTAACTTTGAGAGTATATCAATATATTCTTATTCGGCTCGATAAAACGTCAAATTAGTTTATTATAACGTAGAGATGGTTTCTGATTTTACCTCCAGATCCAGGCATCGCTTCCTTTATAACGTCCCATAAAGAGGGTCCTGGAATCGCCCTCCATGATTTCAGTTGTGTGTCAATCACATTTGACGTACCTGCGGTTACTGTTCTGTAAAAATATGTGTTTTTCTTAGTTTATTTTTTTATAATTCTATAGTGCTTCATTACATCCTACATTACCTACTTTATTTTATTTTTATTCTCTTTTTAGTTATATAAAACTGATCGCTTTGCCCGCATGATCCAAGACATATAAGATCCAAGGGAAAACGCTTAGATTTTTTCGTAATAAAAAATCTATCAGCCAGTTGCACAAGCGTGCATTAAAATTATTATTAGTTTAAGGCGACATTACCCATACAAATTTGACATTCATTAGAGCTTAAAGGCGTCATTAAATCGTAATTTGTTTGTGCATCTGACCGTATGTCATACCACACAAAAAAAATCATAAACATATCGACGTAAAAGAGCTACAACCACTTTAGCAATAAATGTCATTAATTCATTTTAAACTTTTTAAAGCAAATAAAGTCAATATTTAAAAACTTAGGCAAAGTTGGAAACTTATAATCAAGACAGAGTAAGTTATAATCAAGCAAAGTAGAAAAATATAATCGTCACAGCCGGTAAAATATAAGCCTGTGCTCCCAAAAGCAATTAGATTACAATAAAGAAATAAAATTATGAGTGCACCACACGAGTCCGACGATCGAAAATGCGATTAATGTTTGTTCACAAAACTGTATTGCGAATAACTGTGGTTCGAATGTATGCTAGTGCGATACACTGAAGGTCGACAATTGTTTGACATCACGCTAACGCAACAAACGATTATGCGACAGTGCTGTAATATGAAATTAAGTAGATGCAGCATTTGGGTAATTTAAGGGTAAATAGGTCTTTAAATCGTTTTTAAGAAAGCTTTATTAGTACCTACAAGCATTCAATAATTAAAAGAAAAGAAGTATAGTGAGTAGGGAAAAAAAGAAAAAAGACAACAGCTTTATCAAAATTGGATCTGTAGTTTTGATTTTTTTTTTTTTTTATTTCACTGAAACGAATTTAATACTTGAATATATGATATTAAAATAGCTATTCTCAATGAAAAATGCTTACTACCTAGCTACCCAGGACCTAACAGGACTGACGAATCTTTCAAATACTTGTTACTTTTTCGCCATTACAGAGCGTGTTTTCATCGATGTTTGGGCAATCCACCCAAACAGCCGAAAGAAATATTTTTACAAATATTTTACAACTTTCGATAAAAAAATCATAAGTAGGTCAAAATAGATTATGAATAAAAGTTCTTGTTACAAAGATGGAACTATCACCAAAATGTAGTATAGTTGAATGTAATTATTGTATACCAACAATTTATTTTTAAAAGCTGGGAAATCAAAGATAATCCTCTCTAAAATATGTCTTTATTTTTTAGAACCCAGTTTAATTTTAATTAATAATAATGTCATTCCTAGAGAAGTCCATCTCTTTTCAAAGAATAAAATCGATTTTATTTCTGATTAATCGAATTTGATACAAATCTCATATTATTTATTAACCGTATAAATCCATGAAAATTAGATAGATTACTAATAAAATTAGATGTTACCCAGAGTAAAATAGTTAATTTATAATGAAATTAAAAACTAATGTTGTTCATAAAAATCGATATTATAGTAATCAATCAATTGCGACCTCCCTATTTTTGATAAGCATGTGGAGTGCTTTTGTTCTGTGAGCATGTGTAGACGTGTTTCTGCGCAAACCGTTTTGTAGCCTTGGCGGCAGTTTTGTGTTCTGTGCGATTTTGTTTTATCTTCTGTATTATGGGGAGCATACTAGGTTCCATGGGCAGTATAGGATTGAGGTTTGTAGAAAAATACCATATTCTCTGGATTATTAGAATTAGAATTAAATATAAATGAATTCTCAATTATAAGGAGTAGAATTAAGTCGAGATGTATTGCGAGAAAACAATATTATGTGTACATTCTAAATAATAATGACACATCCGGGTTAGATGGCTCATGGGATGGGATGTTGTGTTCATATAATGACCATAGTTTGGTATCTTGGATGAGCCAGACACGAACAGAATGTAACTGCTCCTGCAGCATTCCTTGATGAGGTATTCATTGGAGAATTGTAATAAAGAAAAGAAAAATCAACATGTTGTTTTACTATACCCTTTTGAAATAAGTATTCTCACTACTACTAGTGTAAGATTGAAAAGTAAATCATAAAAATTATATTATAATTTTTTTGGAGGTTCATTGGTTCACAAAAAATGTTTTTATTTCTTACAGTGAATAAAAATAATCTATCAGATATGGAGCAAGGTTGAAGTATTATGTGAAAGTATGCAGTTCTAGGATCACTATTAGGCATTATGTGATGTGTGCTCTACATATTTCAACTGTAATACATCTAACTAAAATGCTAGTTTAAATAATATACGACATAAGCTCAAAAACATGTTGCACACTTACTCGATACTCCCAGCTTTTAAAAATATATTTCATGTCTTTCTTCCTTTTACTTGCATAGGCAAACAAAATAACATATATTTCATCAAGTTACGTTTTATAAGATTTTACTAGTCCAAGCATGTTAGGCAGATGGCCATTGTTCTTTTCCAGTTTAGATTATTAAATTCGAAATTTGTCAAAAATAATAAAGTGTCTCAAAATCTCAAGTGCCTACTTATTCAATTCATTGCGTGTAAAAGTCAATTTTTATTTACATTATATTTTTGGTATTAATAAGTAAATGCTGAGTGATAGAGAAGCTTTACAAATTTTCTTTAAAAAGCAGTACTTTTATGTCTAGGAAACTGTTCAGTAAAATAAAAGCCTATTTGTATATTAAATTAGCATAGTAGGGTTTCGTCGTTAACAATTACAATAAATTACTATTAGTTAATGACACTATAAGTTACTTACCTGGTTATAACATTGCTTAGTGTAGTAATCTGACAAAGTGGTCTCAATTTAGACACTTGCATGTTTTTAAAAATGTATGTAGTGTGAGTTTCTCTATTCCATATGTTATCTTACACAGCACAGATACCGATAAAAATGTTAAGTGACAGATAACTATAATTTACTTTTTTTATTGATACTGTAGCATAATGCCAAGGTCATTTTTATATGTACACAAAAACAGGTTCTCACAAAATGTGGATAATTGATTTTTAGGTTAACACTACGCAGATTAAAGTTTAAAATTTCATGGAGCGATTTTACGGCATTGTATCACCTGGAATCTTTTTAACTGCGATTTGTATTGTATATGAATCCACAATTAGTTTTTTTCACACACAAGCATAACTCACAAACAAACTGTTGGTCGGCATCGCCATACTAGAACTCGTCAATATAGTTTTAATGTTAGAAATCAGACAACTACAACTGAAATTGTTTAAAAACGCTCTGCAATAAACTTGAATCGATATCCCTTGCTAGAGCGATAATACACACTAAACATCAAACACGACGAATATAGCGGACCGGAGCTCGTAATATCACAAATTTGACCTCCAATTATCTAAATGTATACTTGCCATTTACTTTGAATCTTGATGCTTATATGAATATGGTTCATTATCCATTTTTAAGACATCATAAACAATTTTGCTACAAGTTTGGTTGTTTGGCATCAAAACCAAACAAATTAGAGATAGAAATAAAAAAATATTTTATCCTACGGATAACGTATAATTGTCTTTAATTAAGTTAATAATAAATAACTTTATGATATCATCATAACAATTTAAAGCATTAATATTCTCCTAGTGGTTTTTGTTATGCAAATAATAATCAACACAATATTGCTATATTGGCACAGTTTCGTTTATATAAATAAAACTCATCATCTTCTTGTTCTTTAGTCTAAAGAACAAGAGTAGAGCTATTCAACTCCTGGATCATAATTTGTACTTTTTTTAGGTTATCTGTTAGAAGAACTATATCATCCGCGAACCTTACTCATTCTAATTCCTGCTATAATTAGACCATGTTGATCTCATGGAAGTTTCATAAAGGCGTGTACTTAAATGAATTTGAAAAACATGGGGGAAAGTTTATATCCTTTTTTAACACCTCTTAATTAATATTGGTTTATTCCTATTCCTATTGGTAGACTTCCTACATATGAGTAATTTTAGTAAGTAGTTTGTAAAGCCGAGATATGAGCTAATTGGACGATATTTCTCTAAATGTGCTTTGTTACCATTTTTAAGATAACATTGACACATTCCCACTCTTTGGATATTCTTCCTTCCTTAAGACACTTACCTATATTTAGTAGCTTGTTGAGGACTTTATTACTACATTGCCACTTCCTTTCATCATTTCGATGACAACCCCATCTTCACCAGGAGCTTTATTTATATCCACAGTTACAATAGAATACGTTGTTTGAATTTTCCGCATACACTCTGAAATGTCCTCATACACCACTTCAACTTCATCGTCAATCGATGTGCTAGTCGGTAAATATATTTAAATAATTCTCAGCAATGAATGGTTAGAAATGTAACTCTATCAAACATAGAATTATATAATTGTTATATTACGCTTAAGACTTTTATTAATTAATAGTGCTACTGCTTGCTCATGAACATATTCATTTCCTTTATAGTAGAAAAGGTAACCGTTGTGTAATTTTAGTTTGAGGTAAGTAAATTTATGTGTTTTTTTCTTGGGAGAATTAATTCAACCCTGTTACTTTATTATTGTTCGTCAAAATGGTCATTATTCTTAGATTAATGCTTGTTCGATTAACGCATCTTACTCTTAAGAAATATGGTGATTATTCTTTACGTCAAAAAATGGTCTGGCAAAATGTACTAAATTGTACAGACCACCAATTGGTTTGAATATTTTTTCATTACACAAATAAGTAAATCCATTAATCATGGCATGAAAAACTCGAAAGACTGGACAAATGGGAACAATGTGGACAAAAAAGTGACATAAAACATTTCCGGGTACCACATGCCACACTGGTAGAAATACACATAAGATAGCACCATAAGCATCACAATATTACGATAGAGACTTCACTTATCCTTTCTACTCTGATTCCACTACATTAGATAAAAAACAAATAACAATTAACTTAATCCATTATTCAGTAATAAAATCCTTCGATAAATAACATTACGTTAGTTACAATCAACAATTTAGAGATTACCTTTTTCACCTGTGTAATTTATTAGCACAAACTTTTAAACAAGGCATTTTGGTTGCTGATTTAATGAGGTTATTACTTCGAGACCTAACTATTTCACTAACGAAGCGCAAGATAGTTTAACAAATCCTGCACTCTTAGGCTATTCTAGTTATTAAGTTAAGGAATATGTTACCTTATAATATTAGGTATAATGTCCATATTATATTTACAAAATCTATTTCCACAATATGAATTTCAATGCTACTGCTTTATAGTTAATGTAGTAAGAAAATTAATTTTTACCTGACTACGGCGAAGAAAAAAAGGAGGTTAAGATTTTGGTCGCTTTGTGTGTATATGTATGTGATAATGTTCATCTCTTCCCTTATAACTTCGAAACTACTCATCGTAACTGGACAAATAAGATATCATTAGAAGCATCTTAGTTGTCCGCGTGCTATAGGCTACGTTACATTAAATTGGCAACAGCGCCCTCTAGAGAGCATAAAGTAAGAAACTAAAAAAAAAAATTGCTTGTTTTAAACTTTTTAGATTTAACTGTTTTAGTTTTTGAACTTATTTTTTTTTTATTCTATATATTAGTTTTAGCGCAGACTAACTTGGCAGCTACATAAATATAAACATACTATTATACGGTGATACGACGTTCGGTAGGTTTCACGAAACCGTTCGAGCCAAATTTTATTTGATATCATTCCATAAAGAATCATAACTTCTATATAAATTATTTAATTGCTCGATTACCCTTTTCGAATAAACTCATACGCACATAGACCTGACGTCTGACTCGTGGATATGTACATTATTGTACATACATACACTCGAGTCAAGCTCATCGGCTGGCTTTGTTTAATTTTATTGGGCCGGCTCGATAATATGAACCTTTGAGAGATGAGTTTTGCGGTAAACACCTCGATACCGGATGTGAGTACGGAGCTTAAGTTGCTGAAATAAAAGAAAGCTTTTAGCTAGTAATGGAAAGGGCCTTCGCGTGAAAATAGAGCGGCAAACATCTCGAGTTACTGATTTTAACACAATGTCTGTGTACTTTACCCAATCAATGAATAACACGAAATTATAATGTCTTCTTTGTTTAAATTTTAAGGTTCAGAGTTAATATGATATGTACAATACTCACGGATAATGGCGGAATTTATGTTTTAAATATTCAAATAAACGCTTAATTATTTAAATATAATTAAAACTCCCTTACCAGAGATATTGTAAAATATACCGTCAACAAAACACTTTTTACTGCAAAATGAAATGATGACCAAAATAACACTTCTTTTTAACGTGAAATTATAACCAAAGTTTTTACATCTTGCTATCCTATTAAAGCAGATGTTTTTATGTAAACAAATTGTTGTTTGCAGTCTACTTGGTAACTAATAATAACACATTTCAAATTCTTACGAAAGAATCTGTCTTCAAAATGTGAAAATACTAAAAATAGGTACAGTAAACTGCACGTCACACTATACGAAACTGTCAATTACCCCCACTCAATTTTGAACCTTAATATTTTGAAGGTAGAAGTCAAAATCTATTGCAGAAATTCGACATAATTTGTGTAATTTCAAACACTCAATATTATAAAGGTAAAATTGCACAATTATTTGCATACAATTTGAAGTGCACTTAAGACTATAACATCGACATACAAGAATTCTTGTAACTTTACACTTTATTTCTTTTTTCGGTACTTAAATTTTTTTTTTAAGCGAGCTCACAGTGTCGATGTATTTTTAGTAATAATTATATTTAATCCCATAAAAACCTAATACCTATATTATCATTCAGACACTGTAAACACAACAAGATTTAACGTTCTAATCAGTGTTGCTAATACGCAGGATTTGCTTAACAAATAGTTGTCGAGCTCGGCTAATCTACACAGAGCCTGTTCTTTTAGAGCCTTTATTATTTATTTACGTTTTATAAAACTGTAATGCATATCAGATTTAACGCATAAATAGCTCATAATACTTTCAATTTATAATATTCAATAATGCATTTGCAAATTAATATTTTACAGAGTTGCATAAACAAAATTTATTAATTTCTAATTATTTAAATAACTGATTCCACAGCCATACTTAAACCGATTACTTAAAAAAAAGATCAAATAATATAAGTTATTATTTGAGATTGAAGAAGAAGACTTTTTAGTATTTAAAGAAATAAAATATCGCTATGCAACTGAATTTAATACGATATACGCAATTGGGTGAAAATGTAAAAATAATTTTGGAAGTTTCAACAACGAGAATGTTCAATAAACTTAACCTGAAAATCTACAATAAATCATTTTAGACTTTATTTGAGAGAAGTTACAATAGTATGGAAACTTATATCTTTCGTGATACCTAAAAGCATTTGCTCTGCATCGTTTGATACTAGAAACTCGAGGAATTATCGCAAGACTCATAAACTGGCCCTCGTGCTGTAGTTTCATCCTCGTCTTTATGACACAATTCCAGTGAAACACTTCTGAATATAAGGTCGTAGATACCGAATACAAATTTATTTAACTTCCATAACACCTTGCCTTTCCTTATTCAACTTTAGTTTGAAAAGATATAGGATTATTTTACTTGAAGGTATTTTATCTATTTTCTAAAAGAGTAAAGAAATTATATAGTATATCTTTCCAGAAAGATATATCACTCTGGCAACTGTTAATTCCCCTGCAAAGTGCTGCGACACGTATGACCTAGAGGATCGACGATATTGTGTGCCATACGAGCCTTTGAATATTAAACTATCACTCTTACTGTTTGTTACTTCTTATTTTATTTCCTTTGTTGAATAAATCCTTGGTAACGATATAAGATAGAAAATAAAACGAAACATAAGTGTTGTTAAACTTTTTACTTTATTAACTTCGAATAGAAGGAAATCTTTAAATGAGCGTTCAAAACTAATTTAAATATTGTGTATGAATCTGACAGGTTACTTCAAATTAAGAAGATTAAAGCGTCTCATTCATTTAATTAAGTGTTGGTAATTAGGAATTAGTAATTAATAAATACCTAATAAACACTCCAGTTGTTAATAAATCAATTATGAACACGTTGATTAGTTTGCCTCCCGAAATCAAGTATGATTAGGTAATCATACTTGATTTCGGCATGTGTTCAAAACATACGTGTATATGCATATATAGGACGAGTACAAACATTATGCTGTAAACAGACTTAATTGCCAGTCGTGACGAAAATCTTATAATCAATCGCCCACATATAACTCCTAGAATTTATGAATAATTATTAATTTAAATCATGCCGTGAGCATGATTTTAATTTTGGTAATAAGTGATAAAATAGAAGTAACACCTATGACCCTTTTTATACGAAATTTATCCATGTTTTATTTATACAAAACTCTTTTTTGGCACTTTATCACAATAGCGCCTGAAGGTGACATGATTCGATTAGAGTAATTGAAGGAACACACTCAAATATGGAAAAACGTAATGCCTTTGTTATATTTGCAGACTTTTTGGTAAAGAAAAACGACTATAATGGGGTGGGTGAGCTTATGGAAAGGAAAATCTTACTCAAATCCGAGGATGAATCCAATCAATTGCCACAATTCACAAACAGAATGTTTTTCTTTAACGAAAAACATAATGGCCAGTTTACGTTGAGTTTATCTTTTTTGTTTAATACCTCGCCGCTTTTTTACAGTTATTTTCAAGTTTAAATAAACAATGTTTGTAATGATCTTGTTAAAAACTCTTTCAATAAATAAAGAAAGCAAAACATTTTATAAAGATTTTTCATTCGAATACTTATTGTACAATAACTTTGAGGAACATTTTTATAGCTTGATGTATAAAATTTATTTTCGAACGGTACCTATTTTTTCATTCTCTTTGATTATTAATAATGATATTTTATACTTGAAATGCTGATATTTTAACGTTGTAACTTTCATTCGTTGAGTTCAAGTAATATGGACTTGTGATATAAATCGCTCATGGCCTGAAGTACATTTATACATTAATTTTCAAAATAAATAAAAATAAGACGAAACTTCCAAAAAAAATATAGTCTTTTATTCTTATTTAAGTATCAACTAGCTGGTGTGGGTTATACGTAAAGCTTTCTTGTTCGTGTGTGATAATATTTTGAATGTCAAAGGATTTCCGTGTACCACAATTTACTATGACAGATCACAAAAGCGACGAGCTGGAGGCGTCTTGTTTGATTCAGTCATATACATAGTGTATGTATTTATCATTATGTATGTATTTATTGTTAGAAACAATCATTTATACACAGTATAAATTGTTTCCCGCTGTCTGTACGCTGAGATCTCATTAACTGATCGACAATCGTTGTATACAACGGATTTTATACAGAGTGATTCAAGATAAAGCTTTATGTGTATAATACAGGACCACGTGGCGAGGTCTCTGGTGAAAACTAGTGGCGTATTTAATTTATTGTTTACTTTACATAAAGGATAGGGAACAAAAACAAAAAGATTTTATCTCATTCGAAATATTTGGCAAACCTACCTTGATGTGTAAACCAAGTTTAAAAAATAATAAAAGCGAGATTAAATATTATTATAAAATATCAATATAAGTGAGATGTGTCAATTAATAATTTTATCAGGTATACATTTATAGTGGATATTTAGTATTAAATAAAGTTAAATTTTAACTATTCATACCTATATGCATTGTAGTTTTGAGACGTCTGATATTTTTTCTTACCACATTTTTAATATATCTATGGTTTTAAAATAATAAGAAGAAAGGTTCAAATTTATGCAGCACAAGATTTTTCTCATTTCTTAATAGAAATAACGATGTTAACACAAATTTTAGTATTACCAAATAAAATTCAGTGTTAACAAAATTAATTATGCATAAACATATAAAGAAATGGACGTAAATTGTTACATGAAATGAAAATGTTTTTATTCAAGTAAGCTTGTTACAAGCACTTTTGAATCGTCCAAAAATATTTTTTCCCTACCACTTGTTCGGGACGTCTTTTAGCTGACAAGAAGAATAAGCGAAAAAAACTTACCAGCTTTTTATCATAAGTAATGACATTTACATAAATCATGTCATTACCAAAATAATACATATATTGAACAACAATAACCATATGTGAAAACTTTTAAATGGCCTTCAGCATATATTGAATTGATATATCCTTAAACACAGCTGTAAGTTTTCTTTAAAATAAATAAAATAAAATAAAATAAAATAAAATAAATAAAATAATAAAAACAAGTTTCAAAGACTGTAGGACATAGGTTGGTACATACCTATAATTAATCGTTATAGAACAGAGCGAAGGCTATTAATTCCATGCATTGCGGTCCTTAAAATATTCATCAACTTTATAATAGCCTTTACTCATAAGTATATTATAACATAGCAATACATTTACCCAGAAATGATCCTCTGGTTTTTTGAAGTCTGAAGCTTGGAACGGCAAGTTTATTTTTATTTCTTGTGTTAAGATTATGAACACTACTTTTTTTTGTGAAGAAATCGTAATGTTTTATTGTGTAAATAATATTCTCATAGCAATCTTCTTTTTGTAAATTGTGTTTAGTCAATAAACATGTCACCATGTTCCTGTATTTGTGAGGAAAATAAATTCAATTTTTATTATTATTATTTTAGATGTATTGAGAGGCAACAGTCAGAATATTTATTTCTTTAAATATTTCTCTAAGAGATTCCCTAGACCGTAAATTATATATAGCACGGACAGCTCACTTTTGTAGAATAAAAATATCCTGAATGCTACTTGACAAGCTATCAATATGAGGATCCCATTGCAGTCGGGAATCTAGTGTAATACCAAGGAACTTTATCGATTCTACTAACTCAACTTTTTCACTATTTACATTAATATAAGTGTACTGACATGCCTCACATTAGGTAATGCAAACTTTATGCATTTCGTTTTATTTGAATTGAGCTTTAAATTATTATTATCAAACCACTGTAGAACATTATCGAGAGCATTATTTACATCGTCAAAACAATCATTACCCCTCTCAACTTTAAACAGTAAAGAGGTGTCATCTGCAAATAATACTGTCTCGCACAAATTCTTCGTAAAGTGAGGAAGATCATTAATATAAATTAGAAAAAGCAATGGTCCTAATACCGATCCCTGAGGTACGCTCATAGTAACTGGTGCCCCTACAGATTTCGCTTTATTAATTACTACTTTTTGAATTCTAGCAGAAAGATATGATTTTATTAGATTAAGTGAATTTTTCGTCACACCATAATGCTCTAATTTCCCCAACAGTGATTCATGACTAACGCAGTCGAATGCTTTTGATAGATCGCAAAAAATGCCAATAGCATCTTGTTTATTCTCCCAAGCATCACAGATATACCTCAGAAGTGCAATTCCAGCGTCTGTGGTACATTTACCTCTGCTAAAGCCAAACTGATTTTGGTGAAGTATTTAATCAAAAGTGTGCAAGCAGTTGATTGTAAATAATTTTCTCAAATACTTTACTTAACGCTGGTAGTATAGAAATTGGTCTGAAATTACTGGTATCAGGCTTGTCGCCTGCCTTGAAAAGTGGGATTATTTTACCATATTTCATTAAATCAGGAAAAGTTTCTTCATCATTGCACTTATTAAAAAGTTAATTGAGGCGCTATAGAACAATATATTAATCCTATGTTTTTCGGTCATTAAAATAACTAATAACTCTCTCAACATCGAATTTATTGTTTTTATGTTCTTTTGATAAAATGAGCAATCTTATTAATATTTTTGTATATTTACAAAAAAACAAAATCTTGTTTAACCTAATTCGGTCCATGGTGGGTGTTCAAAAATACATATAAACGCCATCCGTCCAAAACTTTGTTTTATACATAGTAGGATCTAAAATTCAAAACACAATATTCGTTTTACAATATGCAAACATTAGGTTACTATTACTACTATTTCGCTATGTTAACATTAAAATTGCGGACCCCCCACTAAGGGTTTGTCTTACCCGAAGGTACGCATAATCCTAGCCAAGTCAAGGATATGATAATGTTGATTACATAATATTATCAGCTCACATCGTACTGGTGTCCTAAATAAACATATACATAGCTATCGGGGCTCGCGAACGTAACTTAGTTCAAACATAGACCAACTTAACATTGCGGACACGGTTGATGAGTAGATGATGACATTTATTTCCTTTTCGATTAAGTAAGACATTCATTATAATTTAGAATGTTTCTTCTAAAGAATGATTCTAATTAAAACCTTATATTAAGTAATAATACCAAGTAGTATTTTACGCATATAACAAAAATTCAAAAAAAAAAATTAAATCTTATCAAAACTTAAAAAGACGACTTTAAGCTATTTCTAACAGAAACAATTTACCTATTGAATGTACAAAGTTTAATTGTATGCCGTGGCTTCGTCCGCGTGGTGTAGTTACTTTTTTTTATAGAGGCAACAAAAATCATCTGTGAAAATTTCAAGTGTCTAGCTATCATGGTTTATGAAATATAGTCTGGTGACAGACAGACAGTGGACTCATAGTAATAGGGTCCCCTTTTTATACTTTGGGTACGGAATCCTAAAAGATATTTTCTGCGGGAAAATCGTAGCGCGTTAGTGTTTCATATTACTAAAGACCTATAACAGATTTTATATTTTTTCGGTAAGATATATCACGCGTTCCTCAAGGGAAATAAAGTTATTAGTATTATGGCCTAATATCCAACTCTGTGAAATTGTTTGCAAATAATATTTTATAAATCACGTAGATTTCATTAAAACAGATATCTTTATAAATATTACCATATAAATTTCAAAAGATTATACCGACAGTTACAGTTTTAATTACACTTAAAGTATATTCATAACAATTAGTATAACTAATGACTTTAATAACAAGTAAGTATTAACGGCAAATGTTTAACTTGTTAAATTAAAATAATGTTTACGTACGGGATTTAGGGAAAACATTTCAATTAGCAATGGTATGCCTTTATATTTAACTGTGTATATAACTATGCTGTCTAGTACACAGATACAAAACTTGCAAAAATAAATTTAAAAAAAAATAGTTTATTGAGAAACTAGCTGTTTCCTTGTGACTTCTTTCACATATTTTTTTTTAGTCTATGTTACCCAAAAGTGTAAGTAATATTTAGAACGTCATGATTTGAATTAATAAGGTCGATTGTAATAGAACATCACAGTGGACGGATATGGACCATTCAGAGCGTTGTATTTACTTCTGAATATGGCCCAATCAACGCTAAATATGATCCATTGTGTGGCCCGCAACGGAAAGTGCAGTTTCCGTCGTCAGGTTACAAAATTACTCTAGATTCGTATTCATAAATCAATTGCGACCGCCACGCTGGCCAGACAGAAGCAAATAATAATAAAAGAAGATAATTTAAAATATAATACACTATCAATATTTGGAAATGAAAAGAAGTTCGATTAACTCAGCAGACTTCTAAATAAGTATATAAGTAACTTTTCTCTAAATAAAATAATACAGTATAAAAACAATGTGTCCCGATACAAAAAGTTGTATAGGTATACGAGTAGGTGGTCTGTGCGTTTAGTGCTAGGATTGAATGTATATATTCGAAAATTCTCAATAAATACTGATATACATAATATCAATTTCTTATATTTGTATCAAAGAACCACCATAATTGGTTTTAAGTTAGACTTCCATGTGGCATATTTACTAACCGTTAACAAATAATTAAATTATCTTTGTAATAAGTATGTGATAACATTTAATGGCTATTATTCTATTATATTAAATAAATCTTTTACAATGTCACACAATATCGGTCACGGTCAATGTCGACGCACTTTACATGCGAAATGACCCCACACCGCTCGTTTCTAATAACATTCGTTCACATAACCATACGAAGCTACATCGCGTGAACGCGTACTTAGACGGTGAAATGTATACGACTGCGACTCTTACAGTATTGTTAATAATAACAAACATTAGTGCAAATAGTGCTGTAAAAATCAAAAATCATTTTGATCCAAAATCATGTAATACGAAGGCCATCGCTGATGAAATAGCTTCTTACGAAACCGTTGTAAAAACTATAATGGAATATGTGGTAAATGGTCCGTACAAAGGGAAAACTTATGAAGAGTGAGTATTGTTGTCAATATAATCCTTTTATATGAAATATTCTGGAGATAAGATTTCGTATGTCACAAAAGACCGTTAGATGAAAAGGATTTTATGGAACAGTAATTTTGAATTGAAGGACTTGTGTTGAATGTTATAATTAATTAATCTTAGTATTAGGTGTTACCCAAGTTAAAAATAATATAATTATTATTATTACCTATTATTAAAACTAATTCAGGTAAAAAAGGTCATACAAACACATCGTCGCAACCATAAATTTTCATTCTCACTGAAGTTTTACAATCGTTTTCATATGTTCTAAAATTATAATTGAAAACAATTTACAGAGAATCTTGAATGTTGATTGCCAAAAAGGTTTGCGTAGCAGGTCACCAACGTAGTCAAGATTCGTTGAAATCCTGATATCTGCATCCTTAACAACAACATTAGATATATCGTCAACTGTTTTATCCTGCTCTATCTACGTATTATTATTAATGTCGTAGAGTAGGACAGAGAACGACAAAACTGACGATGTTATCGAAAATTGATTTCAAAGTACAGCTGCAGAGTTCCAAACGCGCTGATAACTTTACTACAAATATAGACTATTAAAGATTGGAATAAATTGCTTCTGTTTAGTAAAAAATATACTTTTCATTTGTTTCAAAGTATTGCAAGATTATTTACGATAAACTAGCACCCCACTTTAACCTTCGATCGGCTCCTGTGCGTTATTGTTATCGTTGTTATGCCATTAATTTTGTTTTGAGATGGAATAGAGATGAAAATAATTACTAACTTTGTTTATTAATCAATCAATTAAACAAACCCTTCTTCAGAGGCTTTCAAAAATTGAGGCACACTTCGAAAGGCAATACTTTACAGTGAATTTTACTCAAACTTCACTAATTACTGTGAAATTTAGAGAATAATCCTATTAATAACGGTATTTCATTAACGAAGTTAATATTCTCTCAAAACATTAATTAATGACATTTATTTATAAACGATTTTTTTTTCGGGCGCTTAAGTTTTGCACTTTTGGGTATTACCGTCGTGCAATAGCAATACGTGGTTTAAGATAATTTCATGACAGGCAAATACTATTCTTGATTAGCTATTACACTGTGACAGGCAATACCGCTTGTCAAGTCTAATGCCTCTCTAGCAGATGAATATTGACATCGCGATAGATAAATATCTTCCCAATATTTTGCTGATAAATCAAATAGCGGTATATAAAGAACTTGTCAAATGCAATTTAAACAACAATCAATATGATTGTCTCATTGTTAGCCGCGTTTTCAGTTATCACAGTCATAGTTAGTGCAAAAGTGGTACCCAAGGATAGTGAAGAATGTCGAATTCTTTTAGGGGATGCATTTATTGAAGAGATAGCTGGATATTCAGAAGTCAGAGACAATATACTGAATTATGTCTTAGTCGGTGATTTTAAAACGAAAACTTATGACGAGTAAGTAATAAATATAGTCAGAAAAACTTTTTATACATTTAAAAACAAACAATTAGTTTGTGGAGAGTAGGAAAATCATTTATATAGCTATGTTAATTAAAAATAGACATCTTCTGACTAAGCATAGAGCAGAAATTATATTTCTCTAGTTATCTGTAACTTCGCAATTTAATATTCTTCTAATTCTTAAAAAACACAACTAGAATGTAATGCCTGTTGACAGCATAATAAAAACTATAAACAAGCCATCTCTGAAAGTCGACGAAGAGAGAAATTAATTGAGACTTTACATTTCCGGTTTAATAAACAACTGGCTAGCTACCATCACTTGAGGCAAAGAATAATGGCATGAATGATCAATAGTTAATGCTTAAAAATGTATTATTGGGTACACACCCAATATTATATTTTTAATCCTACCGGACCTGGCGTTGGTATTCAAGTTTAGATTTTTGAACTTCAAAAAAAACTATACTTTTTTAAAATCTATTATTTATTAAGTAATTTTAATTAAGAGTTTCAAAATAAACGTTTTATGTGGCGTAGATTTCCTTTATATTGTCATGTTAATTTAGAAGTTTCATTGACACAGCTTTAAGTAACTATAGACCTGAGTATATGATTTTCATTTTAATTAGATATTTCCATTCTTTTATGAACAAAAGGGTCTTGAGTGACAAACGAACATGAAAAGGAGGTTCGCTTCTTTTTTCCTTTTAGGGTACGGAATTTAGGGTTCCGTAACATGATTTTATTAATAAGAAAATAATGTTTTATTAGTTCCGAAAAAAATTGAGATCATATTTCAGGCTAGCCAAGTTTGTGGACAAATTCGGAGCACGGCCATCTGGTACAGATACATTAGAACAGTCGATAGATTATATGATCCAATTAACTCGCGATGAGGGTATTGATGACATCACCACTGAAGAATTAGAGGTAAGCTTTCTTAAATTGAATAAAGCAAAAAAGTATTGTATTGTATTGTTATTAATAATTAACTATAAATGAAATATTTACGTATACAGGTCCCACAATGGACAAGAGGACAGGAAGAAGTAACTATGTTGGAACCAAGAGTTAAAAATATCGCTGTCTTGGGTTTAGGTAGAAGTGTTAGTACTCCACCTGAAGGTGTAACAGCTGAAGTAGTAGTTGTTAATAGCTTTGCTCAGTTAGATACTTTTTCTGATAATGATATCGAAGGAAAGATAGTTTTATACGATCCAGTTTTCACATCATATGGTGAAACAGTTACATACAGAACACAAGGTGCTACTAAGGCAGCCGCCAAAGGGGCAGTAGCATCTTTAGTACGGTCTATCGCTCCTTTCTCAATCAACTCACCTCATACTGGAAGCCAGAACTATGGAGAAAACGTGACTAAAATTCCAACAGCGGCTATTACACTTGAAGATGCTGATTTGATTCGCCGTTTTTATAATAGAGGCGAAAAGGTCGTGTTGAACATTAAAATGTTTTCAACTTATGATACTAAAATATCAAGAAATACTTTAATTGACTACAAAGGTACAGAAAATCCTGAAAAACTAGTAATCGTATCGGGTCATATTGACAGTTGGGATGTCGGACAAGGAGCCATGGATGACGGTGGTGGTTTATTTATTAGTTGGGCAGTCCCCGTTATCCTTAAACGTTTAAACTTAAAGCCGAAGAGAACAATCCGATCTATTTTCTGGACCGCTGAAGAATTAGGTCTTGTAGGAGCATATGCTTATGAAGAAAAACATAGAGATGAAAATCATAATATCAACTTCATTATGGAATCTGATGAAGGTACATTTGCTCCCCTTGGTTTAGCAGTTGCTGGTAATAAAGAAGCTAGATGTATTGTAGCTGAAGTATTAAAGTTGTTTAAATCTATAAATGCTTCAACTTTAGTAGAAGATGACAGTCCTGGGTCTGATATAGCTGTAATTATTAAAACTGGTGTTCCTGGCGCTAGCCTTCATAATGATAATGGTAAATATTTTTGGTTCCATCACACCGAAGGTGACATGATGAATGTAGAGGACGAGCATGAATTGGATTTAGGGACTGCTTTTTGGACTGCAGTCGCTTATATTATTGCTGATATTTCAGCAGACATACCACGGTAACTATGATTAAAAATGTTTATGTCAAGATTAAATATTAAAAATAAATGATTTACTAAGCAAATTTATAGTATTGAGTTATATCTCTATTTATAGTTTATCCTTGGATCTTAAATGTCACCTCGTTATGTAACAATTTTTAACATTACGATAATAACATAAATTATTCAATGTCACAGAGACATTACGTTCAAGGTTAATAATATTCTTTATATAAAATCCGAAATGAAAGTCCAAAATACCGCCGATATAGAAATAAAAATAACTAATATTGTCATAAAGTTTTATTTTTAGGTTACATTTATCATATACATAATTCTGTTTCTGCTAATTTAATAATATCAACACAAAATTTTTCAAATCCCAATTATGAACTAGGTACTCACACTTCGTAGGTTGCAGCTTTATAAGTAAAGTTCCCTTTTAGGAACATTACAAAAAACTCATATGCTGTTTTATATTCCGAAACATTTTCCAAGACATGACCTCTTAAAATGTTCAGTTGTATTTCATAAAATGTGTTCGCGAGAGATTTATGTTACTTTCGTGTTCTCTAGGTATAAACACCATCTAATCTTGAGTTTCTGAAGTAGTCTCATATCAATGTTGTCAATAATAAATTATCTATAGACTGGAATATTAAACTCGAGAGTAGCACAGTGTCGAAACATTGAAGGTATGTAATAATAATCACTCTATGACTTTGGTTACTCGCTACTTATAAATAACATATAAAGGCAAGTTGTAAGCCACTATGATCTCAAAATATTAAGGGATTGACAACCTATAAGTTAATTCAACATAGTGACTACAATACTAATTTAATAAATTCACAAACTAAACATAATTTTTATGAATTTAAATTATACGTGTGTATTATATTGAACTTGTTATTCAACGTTTATTTAAATAAGCATTTAGAGTTATTTATAATATTAACAAATGTACATTTTTTATTTAACTAACATTCCTTATCTTAATCACCAATAATATGAGAACTTTGACTAACTAGAACAAATAATTAGTAATTAATATGAAGTAACAGAGTAAATAATAATAAAGAACTCGATAAACGGATAATATTGTTACAGTGGGCGTATAACAATAAACTATTTCTATATATTTCATTACACTCGGTCAATTCTTGTATGACTATCGTAATAACTGTTCATATGGTCTTGAAAATCTATGTAAAAAGTCTTCAAAACAGAAGGACCTTTATGCCAATGTCACAAATTGAATATAAAAAAAAAACATCATCATCAGCCCTTTTACGTCCTCACTGCAGGGGCTCAGGCCTTCCTTATGGATGGTTAAGGAGGATGGGTCATGACCCTCCACGCTGGCCTAATGCGGATTGGAGGGTATTAACGACTGCAAATGCAGCCGGGACCAACGGCTTAACGTGCCTTCCGAAGCACGGAGTAGCTCGTGATAATAATTTTTTGGTCACCCATCCCGTGAACGACCCTTGCGAAAGTTGCTTAACGACAACGTTTGCGGGCCGCGGCGCTTATCCACTACGCCACCGCGCTACTGTTTTAAATAAAAAATCACGAGTTTTCAAATCTATATCGATCGTCACGACAAAATGGAAACACGTCCTTATTCTTGTCCTAGTTGCAGTGTCTTAGGCAGTTTATATCTGACAAATTGATCTAATATTTAAGTTAAAAAACTGAGAGCGACCCAAAAACGTAGACTTAATAACGAAGAGACTCTATACCGCCACTATCTACACACTGAAGTCCGTTTTGCAATATAGCTCTTATGTTATCTCTTTTATCAGCTCATCATCATCATAGACTGACTGAAGAGATATTTTGAAATGTAACTGATAAAATTTCTTTATAAATTGTAGCTACTTATATTATAAATTCTGCCATGATATATAACTCACATTACATTTGATAAATCTGAAAAAGACCGCTTTAACTTAGTTTTATCATATACATATTTTTTATTAATAACCAACAGCACTTTGAAAAAAATAATAAACATTTTAGAAAGAAATGAAAAAGTGATTGCCAGTTCCCAGTTAGGTTTATAATTGCATGTTTTTAGTAAATAACATATTAATTTATTTGTTATTTTTCAAGCAATGGGGTTAAGCTTTCCTAAGCAAAGAGTTTATTACTCGATTAAGGGCACTAAAAATATTCTATCATTAATGTTCCTATGTATTAATTACAACAATGAAAAACCCTAATAAAATATTTTCAAATAAGGAAACGAAAAATTCTTAAAGTGTTTAATAGAATGCATCTATTTATAAAGTCTCAATATATTAAGTAGGTCCTCAGCCTAAGCACAATACATACCAAAAGAGATACCTACTTATTACATATTAACTATCTACATTACATAATATGTTAATAGTTTTAGAATAAAGTGGCTGTGAGGTACTGGCGGACGCACAGACCGACAAACATGACGTTGACGAATCTATAAGAATTTCAAGATTTATCGACTAATGCAAGCTTATTTTTATAGATCGAAAGGGCACATGCGGAGTGTGGAAGATTTCTGTGCTTATTTTCATTAGTCGGTCGTTGACTGTCATTCATATATCGACTAGTGCTAGCTCATTTACTTTGATCGATAGGGCCCGCATGCGGAATGCGGAGATTTCTGCGCTTATTTTCAGTAGGCGATAATTGCCTGTCATTGGTTAATCCACTACTAAAAGGTCATGTACATTGGTTGATAGAGCATGCGGTGCCGCACGCAGTGTGCAGCGATTTCTATGCTTATTATCATTATACGAACATTGGTTTACAGATTAGTTCAAGCTCATTTACATTGGTCCATGGAATGCGGACGATTCCTATGCTTATTTTTAGTAGGCGATTATTGGCTGTTATTGGTTTATGTGTATGAATGTATGAGAATGTGGTGTGAATACGACGATTTTTGTTCTATATTTTATTAGACGTTCAATGACTGTCATTGGTTTCCTGACTAGTGCAAACACATATATTTATTGATTGATAGGGCCCGAATGCGGAATGCAGCGATTACCGTACTTATTTGCACTATGCTCGCGGGTGTAAATATGTCTAATGTAGATATGTCATTATAAAAATCAAGAGTTAATACAAAAACCGCTAACAGGCGGATCTTTTACCCATTTCATCGTTACTTCCAAAAAGATGAAATGTGAGAGAAACTCTCTTCCCCCCTAACTTTTATAATTGAAGATTAAAAATATGCTGTGGACCCCAATGTACACTTTCGAAAACTACATTTACTAAAACCACAAATATTACTTTGTCATTCATACAACCATCATAAAATGACAACAAAGACAAAGTACATATTATAAGTAAGTAAGTAAGTATTGGATACGTTCTAAGATATTAAAATTTAACTACGGAACCCTCGGTGTCCGTTTTTATATTGATTGGTGTCTAAACAAGTTTATTAGACATTAAAACTAATATCTAGTTGCCCGGGTGTAAAAAAAAACGGCGCACTCTGTGTAATATTCCGAGTCTGCGAGAGGCAGCAACTATTACGCTTTAAATGTGGTCGTTTGGGTAGAGGTCGCTGCGAATATTCATGCCCAGGATGTTGAGACTATCTTTTGTTGTGAGGTATGGGAAGAAGGGAAAAAGGGGAGGTCTTAGACGACAGAGCGCATACTTGTGTTTTCTTGGCGTTGAACTCAACCAGGTTGTCTAAACCCCATTTGCAAATGCAGTCCAAACACCGATTTAATTCCACGCGAAAATTTCACGATTCCTCATCGTTGGTCCCATGCGACTCGATGGTTTGCTGGTGTCGGTGCCTTGCAGAGTGCTATCGTCTGCAAGGCAATGAACGAGGCTCAAAGGTAACATGTCATTGATATGCAGAAGGAATAATGTGGGTGAAAGTATCGAACATTGTGGAACCCCGACATTTACTGGTTTAAATTGCGAAGTCCGACTACCACCAGGACAAGTATTCTTTGCTCAGTCAGGAAGCCGGTGATCCAAGTATAGAATTAGTCAGAGAGTCTGTAAAAAGGAAGTTTACAGAGGAGGCCTTTATGTCAGAACCTATCAAAAGCCAATATTTCACCATGGGCGTCTATCGCCTCACCCCAGCAATGTAAAGCTCAGTATTCGATATTACTTGATAGTTTTACTCCAAAATGAGTAATATTAACATGTGGATCGCAAAACTCACAGCTCGAAGGTACGCATCGAGCTGGCGGGATATACTCTCTTTCATATAAATCTACAATGACAATTTTTAACCTCTTATGTTTCTGACCGAAATCGGGCATAGGTTCCCCGTACCTTCGTTTTTATTAAAACTATTATAAGCCACTAACTCAACAGAACAGATTATTCTAATAGCCAGTCCAAATATCCATTAAAATATTTATTGGTTTAAAGCGACATTGCCCACACAAATTTGACGTTATTAGAGCTTAAAGTCATCATTAAACCTTAATGGACGTTTGTGCAACTGACCAAAAGTATATGTCACCTAAATTTATTTAAGTAAAATCTTTAAGTATTAAAAATTCAAATTAGTTTCAAAGTTAAGATCTTCATGAATAAAGTTAAAAATAAAACTACTCACAGTTAATTTCCTGTTTCACTCACACATACACAATACTACAACTTATGCCATCCTTGTCTAGCATGATTTCCAAATCCGATTATCCGCCCTCGCCGACTGCTCCAATGGTTCATCAGCAGCAAGTTTCCACCTTCGTATCCTCCACTAGCTAGTATCTCCAGCTCGTGGTCCTGACAGTGCACTGATGCAGCCACCAGTCATGTTTGCAACAGCGATCGATAAGTGATTCTCCAAACAAAAATAACCTGCACTTACACGTGCCCTCGGATTGTGCGACTGCGCTATCTGGCTCGAAGGACCATGAAAAAACCGATGTTTTTGTGTCCTAGGAGGCAGTGAGGGTAAATAAAACCGCGCCTTAAACTATCTAGTACATATATAAATATGTCATAAATATATTTCACGTTTACCATCAATAAATTATTTTAAAAGCATTTTATTTGTGTTAATAATTAAAGTAAATACATTCATAATGGCTTAAACTGTTATGTTGTAATATTTAATGGAGAATTTCGTCTTTTTGATGGCCTTCATTCGTTTACGCTTTCAAGTGATTAAAATGTATTAATAACAAAATTGAATTATTTTTATTATAAAGGTCACAAACGATGCCTTCGTTTGTAAGAAAAACTGATTTCCTTCCATTGTTATTCTAATTTCCTTTATTAATTTCAGTCTTTCTTCTTTTCACAATAACTTCTAAGGAAAACAGTACAACGGATGCCGTTACTCCGAAAAAATATAGTAAGAAGATACCCTGAAAATTATGAATATATTAACAAAATGTTCTAAGTGCATTGATTTGATTTTCTATATTATTTTATTCTTATTTAGTAAAACAGGAACATCAACGAGATGGTATTGGAACTATTTCGAAAATTCTTTTTTTACATTGACAGTTACATATGAAAATGGAAACCAGAACAGTGCGAGCTTGCCATTTAGTTGTGAGATCGTTTTTAGAGATAGTGTTAGGTTACCCATTATTATTAAATTTTTCTAACAAATAGGACCAATACCGACGAAAGTTCTCCCTCTGTTAAGGTCAAGGTCGGTCTTAAAATATTAAGTGTGTGCTTTTATTATATATTTGTGTATGGAATCATACCGTATGTCAGAAGACATAAAGTAAGTAAATTAAAATAAATAAATAAAATGTTCATATGGTACTTGCTCCCATTCAAGAGGCGTTCTCTGTAGAAATAAACCGTACGAACCTCGTGCAAATTGGTGTTCAAATAAAGCTTAAACTAATAACTTAACGTGTTCTACAAAGAGCTGAGAAGCTCGATATAGTAAGGTCTTTGCCACTCATACGATTACCAGATTTGGTGATGGTTGCATAACCTTTGCACTCGCTGATAAAACATGGATAGCATCGCTTGTAATTCCTTTAAGATTTGCGGACCATGGAATACCTACTCAACAAGTGTAGCGTGAAGTAGATGTCAAGTTAATTATGATTATATGACATAAAAACTACTATGTAACGGCTTTTGTCCTTATTAAACATGCGTGGTGGATTATTCATAACTCTCTTCTCTATCATTGTCTCACTGCTGAGGATCATGACTCCGCATCATCTCGCCAACCATCCGTCTCCATCAGTTTCGCTCAGCTGCTTGGTGGAGTACAGCACTGACCGGGATCTCAAGTACCTCCGAGACCTGGTCCGACCAACTCTTAGGGCTCCGGCCCCCGGGTCTTTTCCCCTCTATTTTCCCCATAACCATCCAGCGTTCCAGGTTATCGGTATCTCGTCGAGCAATGTGGCGGAAGTATTGTAGTATGCGTCTCAGGCAGGTTGAAGACAGGCGCTGTGCTTTCTCTAGTTTAAGCTGCTGTAAGACAGAGACATTTATGCGATGAGCTGTCCATGGTCTTCTCAGCATACAACACCAACACCACATCTCAAACGCGTCGATTCTCCGACTATCAGCCGCCTTAATAGTCCAGGTCTCGGCACCATACAGAAATATGGAAAAAATGAGTATGCGGACTAGGTGTATTTTTGTTTTATTGCTGATATTCCTATCTCTCCACACTTTGCCCAATTGTGTCATTGCTGTCTTTCCCATGCCGATTCGTCTTCGCACCTCCGGCTCACAGTTGCCCTTTTTTGTGATTACGGAGCCCAGATACTAGAATTGGTCCTCGGTCTCATATCCATGCAAAAGGTTAGTTTTGGTATACGTTGAAAAACGATCTATGACCATGACCTTGGTCTTAGCTTTATTTATGGCGAGGCTCATTCTTAAGTTGACGGTTTCCAACGTTTTGAGCAACTCTGCCATTTCTGCTTCGGAAGATGCAAGTAGTTTGGTATCATCCGCAAATCGGAGGTTGGAGATATTAACTCCATCTATCATGACTCCACCCCTCCAGCCTTCAAGCGTCTGGCGCATTATAGACTCACCATAAATATTACAGACAGGATTGGTGAAATCACACAACCCTGTCTTACTCCCTTTTGGAACTTGAAACGATTAGAAATAACGCCTCCCGTGGTCACTGTACCAAATCCAGATTCATAGAGGTTGCGAATCAGCATTACAAGGTGAGCGGGGACGACCATTTCAATAAGCATCTCCCAAAGCTTATCCCACCTCACACAGTCGAAAGCCTTCGGGTAGTCAACGAAACACATGTATGTAGGTGTGTTGTACGCATTGCATTTCTCTACTATCAGGCGAAGGTTCAGTATCTGCTCTCTGGTACCTTTTACCTTGACAAATCCTGCTTGTTCCTGTGGAATTTGCCAGTCCAGAAAAGAGCGCAGTCTCGAGTTGATAATCTGAAGTAGGATTTTGCTAGCGTGGATATAAGAGCTATTGTCCTGTAGTTATCACATTTGCGTACCGAGCCGTTTTTGTAAAGAGGAAGGATGGAAGAGTGGACCCAATCTGAATGCCAAACACCGGATTACCATATCGCATTACAGATTTTATGTAAGCAAGTTATTCCATTCGGGCCTAAACCTTTTATGAATTCCGCCGTGACGAGATCCGAACCCGGTGCCTTATTCTTCTTTACCTTTCTTACCGCCTCTTCAACCTCCGAACGAAGTATGCTCGGTTCTAGCTCTCACTTACCTGTGCTTGGTCGGGAGGATTGAGACGCTTGATCGCGATACAGCTCTTCACAGTAGTTTCTCCATCTTTCCGCAATTCCTGCGACTTCATGTATCGGTTTGCCATGTTCATCGTCAATCACCCACGATGATGCTTTATATTTATGCGTTCCGCTTCCGCATTTGGATGTTGGACCATACCTCCTCTGACATACAGTCCTTTTTGTTCTGAGGGGTTCCATCCATGGAAATCAATACCTCAGACACTTTTGACTTGAAATGTCGCCACTGGTCTTCTGGGTTCGAATGTTCTTCCTCTTTGGAAATAGTCATATTCGGGTTGCGTGAGCCGCTTTACTATCTATGCGTTCTTTCGAAATGACTTGAGGCGCACTCTTAAGTCAACCACTAGCAACCGATGGTTAGAGCAGTCCGCCCCTGGGAACGTTCTTGCGTTTGTAAATGGATGACTTCCATCGGTTAGCCACCGTGATGTAGTCTATTTGGTTACGATATCGTCCACCAGGGGAAGTCCACGTATACAGACGTCTTTTGTGGTGTTTGAACAATGTATTGGTAATTGCCAGATTATGACTAACGCAGAAGTTAATAAACCTCTCGCCTCTGTCATTCCTAGTCCCAAGCCCGTATTTGCCTACTATATGTCGGATGTGTTCGTCGTTTTCGGTATTCCCCACCTTAGCATTACAGTCCCCTTGTACCATTAGTATCTCACGCTTAGAGATTGCCTCGCAATGGTACAGGGGGACACCGTTATTCATAACTAATTTAATATAATAATAAGCTAGAGCTGTATAGAGTTGATACTGAGCCACTATGGTAAATTTTATACATACATAAACATGGCGAATACCAAGTGGCTCTGTGATATCTTCATTCTTTCTGGTTCGAGACAATCTCACTTTTACTTGTATTTCGTAATTTAAATATTTCATCACCACCTGGAAATATGATAGCTGATTATAAAGTTGATACTTTCTTACAATATGTAGCAATATTTTTAAGAACATTATGGAGGCAGATATTTTAAAAACTATTTAAGTATATCATATAGTCTAGCTTCACCTGCGTCTCCCAAATTAACAGCAGTCCAGTTTCATGTAAACGTCCAATGAATTGATTTAATTTTTCTGTGAATGGCGAATTTTTACGCAAAACTAACATACTATACTGGTAAAACAAATCGTCTCTCATAAGAGTTGATTCCAAAACTGCTTCTTTAGTTATATAATCTTCAATGCCAAAGTTACCTGGCGATGTGCACATATTATATAAAACACAAAAAGAGAGGAAGTAGAATTATCATTTATTTGCCATTATGTTGCTCTGATCTCAGGTTAAGTAACTGAGACATCTGCTCAATTGCATAGGCACAACATAAATAAATATAGCTACCGTAAAAATCTTATTTAATTCATTTTCTTTATGATCAAATCTAAACTATACTACAATTTACAGCGCTATTTTGTTTATACTCTTGGAACTATTCAAGTCCACAGTTTATTATCGATAAATTATATCGTATGTTACATTTCTTTCTATATTTTTTTACCTGAAGGCAACCTTTCCATGGCCAGTGCGATAGTGCCATTCAAACTTTTCTTCGTTAATACTTCCGGAGGGTATACCCGGAACTGGCGAACCAACTTTTTATTTAAAGGCTGAAAATATTAATTATATTTAAGAATAGTTACCTGGGAAGAAAAATTATCAAAATTACAATTACCTCAGTTGAATTAACAAGCGTGTGAATCCATGCAATGGAAGCTGCACCCCACTCAATCTTTCTATCGATTATATCCTGGGCTGTATCGATGGTTTTTTCGTATTCAGGCACCATATACACAGATGCCAAACCGCCACCATAAGCATTATCTATTATCAGACCAGTGATTAGCAGCCATCCAGTGACGCTACGAATGCGCCAAGTAGTGCCAACATTAGGTAGAGACTGTTAATCATAGATAATTTAAATTTATTGATCTTTATTAAATTAATATATATAATATGTAGTACTATAACTTTTTATGTCGAAGGTAAAATGTATTAAGCACTACCCTACCGCTTGATAGGCGACTTTTGTATGAGCGAATCTCCTCCGTCGATTCGTCTAATTTTTCGAGCTTATGAGACCACGGAGTTTTTACCACTTAAACGTGTACGTTGTACCTTCATCAAGGAGAAGAGCTCCGGAAAGCCGTAACTATGTCACTAGGATTCTCTATCTCTCTAATGAGTTGGTTGTTCATATAGAACTACGTCTCCAAGTCGAATTAATAACTAAAATGATATCTGGCCCGGAACTCCATACTCTTCTTGCTACCTCGCACGATACCGCCGTCGCCATGCTTATACAGTACCAATGGTATAACTGTTATACATATCGCACTCCCGGTGCGACACTGTCACTTATGCAAAAATTTAGTTTTTCAGGAGAAGAGTTTTAAACTCTGCCTCCTCACAAAACAATGACTTTAGAAGATACAGATGAGATGATGGAACATAGTTCCGTATGATTCATCTACAAAAGTAACATTATCGCACCAAGTAAAGGGAGCTTTAGGACAATTATAACATATTTAACTAATTTTTGTATTTTTTGCAAAAGTGACAGTGTCGCACCGGGGGTGCGATATATAAATAGCGCAAAGACGTATAAGTCTATAAGCTTTAAGCTCTCAAACTTTTAGTTTATATCTTGTTATAGGGTTTTTGTAACATTTGAATATTTTTTGTTAATTTTACGTTTTTAATAAATTAAATTTTTATATTAAGACATTCTGTGATTGATATTGTTATTTAAGTATTTTTTATATGATAATAAATTAGATATGAGAATTTTTGCTGTCGAGTGACATATTAATTCGTCCGATTTATTGTTATTTATTTAATTGTAAATCATAAATTCCCTGTGAATGTATACTTCCTAAAGTATTTTAAAATCGTATTAATATTATACATCTTTTAAATAACAATATTTTGATAACGCATCAGTAATAGTTAAAACTGTGTCTAATACTAGCGGAATTCAAACCTAAGACTTAGTTATTTACATATTTTAGAATAAAATTTGGTTTCTGAATAAATTTTAATAAAAAAAAAATTTAATCAGCATTCTAGTCCGATACTAAATTAAGAGCATTGAGTTTTTCAAAAGAATCAGTATCCTTGGACATGTTTAATTTAAGGTTAACATTAAATAGGATAAAATATTCTAACCTGTGATAACATCATTCCAAATGTATCAAGAAATACTCTATCTGAAGAGCATCTTTTAGCAATCATAAGCACAATAGATGCATAAAGGAAAATGAAGAATAAAACGGTCCACATAATCCAAGTAAACGGTCTTTGGGCTATTTTCCACCTCGGTAGTAATCTGTAAATATTTTATTATTATTTATTCAGATCATGCTAAACGCATTAAAAGATACGTATCTGATATTAATCTGATATTATGCGATTAGAGTTAAAACTTATCAATAAATAACTGAGATATGAACATTTGAAACTCAATTACAAAAGTACAGAAATGGTTTTAGATGTGCCTTAAACAATGGTTTGACACTTCATAGAACAATCAAAACCTACGCTGAGTAGCTATATTAAAGAAAAGTGGCTCTTAAAAGCTTGATACTCGTAAGTCACGAACGGCTTACTAAACCGTAATATGGTACACACCTCCAATGTTTTTGAAATACCTATCCAACGATGCCCCACAACATGCAGAGGACGAAAAATTAAATTTAGCATCCCCACTATACATGTAGGAGAGGTGGTCAAAAATATTTTTTCCAAATATTATTTTACCACTTTATCGGCGTAATTAACGTGTATACTCATGTATCAATAGTTTTTGAACTAAACCGCCGACGAACAGACCGATATGGTAAATCTGTAAAGGTTCCTTGTTTACTACAGAACACGGAAGAAGAACTCTTAGGTTCTGTACAATCCATTTCTTAATAGTACGTACGATTCTCAATTTAATTTACTAACATACCTGGGCGATGGAGCTATACAAGTGACAGCAATTCGCTTATCAGCTACAGAGTAATCTAAATATGTGAATACTTTAGCCAAAGCAAGAATACCATCTGAAAACACATAATTAATATAGTTATCATCTATTTAATGAACAATATGCATACTATGATTAGGTTGGTAAATTTATTTATTTTAAGTCCACTTACCTATGCCAATATCAGCTCGATCCATAACTACACTTCCAACAACTCCAACACCATTCCCATTTTCATATAGATCACCCCATTCTTGTTCATCCTCACGAATTAATTCAATTGTGCAATTGATCCACCTACAACATTTTAGTACAAAAATTTGTTATGATTATATAATTTTAATATTAATTTGAGCTACAGGCTTAGTCAAAACACATACCTACAAAATTCATCCACTATTCTGATTTCAGTGCCGTCACGGCCCATAGGTGCTATAGAGCTATCAAGATCTAGTAAAGCATACGGTTTGTATGTAAAACAAGCGACATTCACTGTCTTACCATTCAAATTAGACATATCATGAGGAAACAAATTTACATTCTTTTCAAATCTAAGCGAGCATGAGTTCCACTTATCCATGAAATAAGGTTGGTTACTTTCATTATCTCGACCCACATAATTGTGAGTGATCACGTCGTACAAACTACAATTTGCCAGTTTTTGACTTGGTAATATAAGCAACAAATTTGGCACAAATCTCGTCTCCGGTAATCTTAATACTTCAAGCAATTTTATTTTTGTTCCATAATCGTCTTCGTATGGTAAGAATACTATTTTACGATCACTTCGTCTAAATATACCCTTATGAATGACTTTGTCAAAAGCAATCATGAATAGTTTGGGATCCTGAAGACAAACTACATAATCTGAGCACCCCATTTCTGATGCAATTAGTAGTTGATTATAAAAACTTTCGTTTCCATTTGGTGAAATATAAATAAAGCTGCCATTGGTAGAAAACTCCATTGTTTTTTCTGAAACTAATGTTATGCAATACGAATGTATCGAAATTTTATAAAGCAGAGTCTGCAGTAACATTTCAATGGGAAAGAAGGTGTGAATTAACATATTATCGTTTTATGTTATGTAAACGTGGTATAAAATCCAAATTGTGTTCAGCTGAACAAATACCATAATGGACACTATCTCATATTCTTTAAATGTATCGTTTATGTAAGAAATTTTTCTCTTGTATTGCCTAAAACAACTACTGCGTAACGGAAGTCGGTAACTGAGAACAATTTAAAAAATTACGCCTACAAGAAAAATTGGAACAATTAAAACGATTTGTTATTAGTAGGTGTCAGTTAGATAAGTAATAACATGAAACTGAACAGCAATTAGGTTCCTACTAAATGTTATTTTTTAAAAGCTATTTTTCTGTCATTCTATTATTTTAATTGTGGGTATAAATCAACAATATGATTATGTGAAATAAGTTACAATAGATGTTATTAGAGGTAATTATTCATTTTCCTTTTGATTATTATTTTAATTGCCTGCCTATATATCTTATCGTTATTATTTTAATATTTTACCGACCACTGTTATGGCTGAGCCGATTATAGTTAAGTTTGTTTTCAAAATATTTTGATACCTGACGAAGATTTTAATTACAAGAAAATGAAGAAGTACTAAAATAATATTTGAAGTTGAGCGGTAAAAACATCACCATCAAATTCTCGCCTGAATATAAATAAATTTAATTATTCGATTTTTTATAGCAAAATAGTGTATAATTACTGAATTTTAATGAAAATGAAAAAAATCTTTATTCCTTTCTTATTTGCTCTTTCAGTGCAGTTGTTTATTCTTGGAGTGAAGACAGAACTGCAGAAATTAAAAGATGAAAGTACTAGTGATTCTGATAATAGCAGTCGCAGTTCCTGTTTTAAATATGGTCTAATTTTATATAACACTTTCAAGTTGAAAAACGCGTTTCTAATTTTTTCATTCACGTGATCTATATAATTTTGCTCACCATCCAAAATCATTCCTAGATTACGCGCTGACTTTACTTTATCAATAACGATTTGGTTTATACAGACTTGTATGTCGCTCAGTAAAACTCTTTCAATTTGATGTTTGGTCCCCATTATCAGCAACTGTGATTTATTGGGATTTAGAATCAATGAGTTCTTCTTAGACCAATCACACACATTTTGCAAATCATCATTGATTCTCTCAATGGCTTTACGAGTATCTTTTGCTTCGAATGAGTGGTATACTTGCGTGTCATCCGCATATAGATGGTACTTGCAATTTTTATGCACTGTGGTAGGTCTGCTGTAAATATAGAAAACAAAATAGGACTCAATATTGAGCCCTGTGGCACGCCACGACTCACTACTTTTGGCGACGAAAGAATCCTTTCACCATTGTTTACATATGTGACCACTGTCTGTTCTCTATCAATGCGATATGATTCAGACCATTTGCATGTGAGTGCTGAAAATCCGTAATGGTATAATTTTCTCAAAAGAAGCTGTGGTGGTAGTCAATCAAATGCTTGTGTATAGTCCAAAAGTATCAGTATACTACTCATCCCCTTATCAGATGCTTCCTAGAGGTCATCTGTTACGTGGAGCAAAGCTGTCTCCACTCCATGCCCTCGACGGAATCCCGACTGGAATTTCGGTATGATTTGGTTATTATCCTCCAAAAAACCAACCACTTGATTTGTATAGTATTGGTAGTATAGAGACGGCGCGTAAATCTTTAAGATCATTCACAGATCCTTTTTTAGGTACAGGCCTAACTAATGCCTTCCTCCACTGAGCCGGAAAAATATGGGATTTAATCGACCTGTTAATGATTGCTGTAATAATTGGAAGCGTTGTGGGCAAAGTAATCTTTATGCTTCATTTTTATGGTTATTCCATCCATCCCTGATGCATTTGTTTTTATATTGTCTATAATCTTGCAAACTTCTGCCTCTGTGGTAAGTTTTAAGTCAAAGACATACGTCGAATTAGATTTGTTTATATTCTCAGTTACACTTATGATGGTAGTTTATGACAGAAGTCAGCAATTATATTTGGATCGTTGATAGAGTCAGGTATGCAGTCTGCTTTAGTGTTATCTAATTGGATATTTTTTCTCGAATTCCTTCAAAGTATATTGGGTTTATGCATATTATTAATAATATAGTAATTAAAATATGCCCTTTTATCGTGCTTTATAGCTGACGTTACGTAATTTTTAAGGCTGCAATAGTATTGTCTTGTTGTGTCTGTTTTAGTCTTGCGATACCTTGTCAAAGCTTCATCTCTCAAGTGCATCATAAATTTTATCATATTTGTTATCCACGGCTTCTGACTATCTTTAATCGTAATATTTTTCATGGGAGCGTGAATATCAAATAAATCCAAAATAAATTGATTAAATATTTTTACCATTTCATCAACAGACTGTGCATGCACGATATAATGCCAAGGAATAGAATTCAAATGCGTATCGAAATATCTTAATGGTTTGATTTGTTCCATTCTGTTGAATTATTATAAGTTAATCTAAGAAATATCATACATTTGAATGTATAGATATTTCATTTTAAAGAGGCATGAAATGAATCTGATAATTTAAATCTTCTTGATATCGTTCATTGAATAGACGTCATAATTAATTAAAAAAAGATAATGTATATAGAAGTAAAGTAAATATACTCGAAATGTTACTCTATATACCTATATTATATACATTATTTGGATTCTATCAGATGTAAAACATTGGTGATTTAAGAGTAACTAATAATAAAACTATTTTTTGATAAATTGATGTAAATCAATTGATACGAAGTCTTGGTATTTCGTATCAGAGTCAATTTAAATAAGTAAATTAATTAAAAGAAATAACTTTTAATAATAATTCTTTTTCTTATATAATATAGTAATATATTGTATAATAAGGTGTATGAATATTAATTTTAAATAGTAATCATATCAAACGGGTAAGGATAAGATAACAGCCTATTACACTGTCCCAGTGTGGATCGGTGGGTGTTTATGACTACAAGTGCAATCAGGAACAACGGGTGAGCGTTCATTCCGGAGAATCTTTGGTCACTCATCCTATGAGCGGCATATACGAAGATATGTAACCCCCGCAAAGATCGAACGCAAAACCACAGCGCTATTGAGTGTATCATCACCAGCCCATTTACATCCCCACTGCAGAGGCTCAGGCCTTCCTTATGGATGGTTAAGGAGGATGAGCCATAACCCTCCACGCTGGCCCAATGCGGATTGGAGGGTATTAACGACTGCAAATGCAGCCGGGACTAACGGCTTAACGTGCATTCCGAAGCACGGAGTAGATCGAGATAGTAATTTTTTGGTCACCCATCCCGTGACCGACCCTTGCGAAAGTTGCTTTACGACTACGATCGCGGGCCGCGGCGCTTATCCACTACGCCACCGAGCTACACATAATGAACGTATACAACACATTAATTTCTAATTCAATTTCTGGAGAGGTAAGGTTAATTTAATTCTATACTAAATTTTATGGCTGTTCCTCATTTATGATATGCCTGCTACATTCAGGGATTACTTATTAAACATATTCAAAGAAGTCAAACAAAACTAGCGGGGCGATCCGTAAAGTGAATGCAAACAAACGTTACTACATATAAACTATTTACTACATAAAGTTCACCGTGGGGAAGAAACCTTACTCTCCTTAGAACCGGCCGGTTTAATTGATTGTATGATATACTACTCGTTAAAAGTACATGGTTTTGTAAAAGGAACACTCTGTCTATTCATATAAAATTGTTTTTAAAAAAAATTTAAGACTTTGTCATCTTACTCTCTTTTTTTCATGTTCAATATAATCTTTAAAAACCTTATATAAATATTTTATTTAAATTGTTTTAACTACAGCAAAAAATTTTGTGGTTATGGCCAAAAAATTTTGTGGTATATATCCTTCCACCAAATCTTCGACCATCGTCGATATTGTAGAGTCTTTTAGTTCAACGGTTGCATAATTGAAAGGACATGAAAACTATAGCAACTGACGCTTCGCCGTTACAATGGTACTATTTATCTTTACTACAATAAAAAATTTAGTCTACTGAACTTTTGGCTCTACAACATTATCAATATGTACGCTCCACTGAATCATATCATTAACTGCAATAAAATAACACTGCAATGTTCACAAGAACCCCTATATTCACACAAATCCCGCCGCCTTATATTTTCTTAGAGTAACTAAAATTTTCGAAAAATATATATAACGTATTTCCAAAAATGGTATTTCTCTCCTAAAATTGTAGCTCTCTTTTTAAAAGAATATCATAAATAAATAAATGTAATCCTTTATCTGAGGTTCATTTTCTCAAATCAATAGTGCTCGAAGGACCTATGGACGATATATTTTTATTAAGTATAAAGATATTTTCAATGCTGAGGGAAGACAAGCAGAAGCAAAGGGAATTTTCCTTGCTGCCGATTCAACTTACGATAAGAGCCCTAAATTATGTTATCGTATCATGGCTATTGTAATAAAAATAAACTTTCCTTCGGTAAAAGTATGTAGCTATATGTGCAGGTATAAGTAGCTATTTGTGTAGGTAAGGTGCACATTATAACTAGATCTAGATCCTGTGTAATGTAAGCAAGCTATATTGATATACTCCAATAAAAAAGAGGTTAATTTATGAAATTTACTATTTACTCTAATGTATTTTTAATCAATAATCTCACACTCCGCGACGGGTGATTCTGAGGAGTTCTCACTTTCGATGTGATTGTCCGTCATTATGGTTCTTCAAAAATAATAAATTATGACCGTCTTTTTAAATCGCCGACATCAGATTCTATATAGATTTTAAACATAAAAAAATCACTCACGGGTTATTAATTTTGAAGAATGGTAATGATAGATGTATCAAAGCGGAAAATAGTGAAAGAACTTTGTTGATATATTTTTAGTGTTACTTTTTATATAAGAAATATCAATATCACTATTACATATAAAAAATGAAATAAAAACTTCAAAAGAAAAACCGACTTTAAAAGTGTTAAATAATACTTATCTCTCAAGTGACTTAGTTACAAAATACTATTGGAGCCGGGCGGGCCCCTTTTAAACTTACAGGAGACCTCCAGCCGACTTCAAAAGAATTTTCTTGAATAAGTCGCTTTTCAGAGAAGTATTATTTATTTATTTGATTTTTTTTTGCACGCAGTACAAATGGCGGTCTTAATGCCATTAGGCATTCTCTACTAGTTAACCGGAGAGTTGTATAGAGTTGGCGGTGCCAAAAGATCAGCTGTATAAGACAAATATTTACGTCTTACTACATTATAATATCCTATACATAAATAAACATCATAAATGAATATATACATAAACAAATACATATTTATTTATGTATATATGTATATCTAACCAAATGAGGATGATGAATTTAAAAGATATTCACGAACTAATAGTTTGAAGGCGATTTTATTCGGTGCTTTCTGTATATTGTTAGGGAGCGCGTTCCAGAGTCGTATTGTCTGAACAGTAAAGAGTGAAATAAAACCAGTTCGGTGGAAAAGGGTGAGAAGAGATGATTTGCTATCAGAGTGAAGATTTAGATTAGAAGAAACACCCAAATACTGAAACTTACGTTTTATCCAGGAGCACATGGATCATTAACTACAGAGTAAAGGGTAGAAAGGATTCTTGAGTTCCGACATTGGCGAAATGTCAGATATTTAAGTTCATTGCGATAAGATGATATATGATCATATTTTCAAAAACCGTAGATAAATAGTATACAACTATTAAGTAAACGATCCAATTTGTTAAGCAGTTCTAAGGAGATATCAGTATAACACATATAATCAAGGATAGGAAAAATGGTGAACTGAACTAATAAAATTTTACTCGAAATCAGAAGAAAATGTTTGAAATGATTGAAGGACCTTGGGATATTTATGATTTTCTGGCTTATACAATCCACTTGACTCTGCCAGCTCAATATGTGCCCAACAGAAAGTTCAAAGTTTAAGATATGAGGCATATATTCTATGACTGAACTTCTATTTAAATAATATCAATTTTTATATAAATAAATTTCATATTTAACTTTTATTTAAAAAAGACCTATATATCTTAACCGGGCTTTCCAGTTAGAAGTACTTGACTAATAAGTGATTTCGTCACAAACACACTTATGTTAGCAATCTTGAATTTCTTATTAAAATTTTCTCGTTTCAAGTTTACTGGGAAACGAAATTTAAGTCATTTTGTTTATTACCGTGGATAGGACAGTAATTAATTTTGATGAGAACGTCGAATGAACACGGGGGAATGTTATTAGCTGTCTGATTTTCACGGCTCAGCGGAGCAGATGATGGGCCATCGAACCTTCAACCTTCGATAACATTATTAAGAAAATAAGTCTTGTCGCTATGACCGTCCTAGAACTTAGGTATATATATGATACATAATATCGGGTTGGCACAAAAGTAATGAGACACTTGGTTTAAGTTTATACTTTTTTATTATTATTACAATAAAAAAAGTTTAGTCAATGATGTAATTACCATTAGTATCTAAGACTTCTTGCCAACGATCCGGCAAAGTTTGGATGCCTTTTGCCCAGAACTCTGATGGCTGTGCCTCAAAAAAGTTGTTCAACTCCGCCTCTACTACGTCAGAGAAATCATTAAATTGTTTACCTCGCAAATGCTGTTTCAGGGCTCTAAACAAATGATAGTCTGATGGGGCGAGGTCTGGGGAATAAGGTGGGTGGGGTATCGTCTCCCAGCCCAAGTTCTCCAACTGCCGGCGAACCACAGATGCGACGTGAGGTCGAGCGTTATCGTGCAGTAAAACTACATTGACTCGTCTTCGTCGTTTTTTCTTGATAGCGGCAGATAATTTGGTAAGCTGGGTTGAATATTTGTCAGCGTTTATAGTTTCATTGTGTAATAGCTCATAAAACAGTATGCCTTGCGCATCCCAGAAACAGCAAAGCAGAATTTTTTGGCGGTTCTTTTGACTCGGCTTCGGTTGAGTTGGTGGCGTTTCTTCTCGAGGCAGCCAAAAAGCACGACGTGTATCGTTCTCGTAATAAATCCATGATTCATCTCCATCAACCAGATCTGACAAAAACTCTTTACGTCAAGGTCGCAGCAAAAGTGACTGGCAGATAGCGACACAGACTGCACGACTGGCGTCTGTAAGGATGTGCGGTACCCACCGAGCCAAAACTTTTCGATAGCCAAGCTCATGCAGATGGTGTTCCACGGCGTGGTGACTGCATTTAAGTGCTTCCGCTAATTCACGAGTGGTAGCATCCGGATTCAACTGCAGTTCGCGGCGCAAATCGTCATCATTCACTGCGGGTGGTCGCCCTGAGCGTGGCTGACTTTCAAGGCTCCTGTCTCCTGATTAAAAACGGTCAAACCATCGGGACACCGTCGCATGGCTTGTACTTCCAGCGCCTAATGCATTGTAGATATTGTCAGCCGCAGCCCGCGCACTGTGGCCTCACAAGTACTCGTATAAGTATAGTGTTCGAACTTGTCGCTCGTCCATTTTTCTTCAAACTGACTAAACAAATCGCGAGCGCGGCTTTATATACCCTACACCAGAAGTACCTAGAATGTTCTACAACATTCTAGAATATTATCGAAAAAATTGATTTTAAAAGAAAATGTTATAGATTTTTCTAGTGTGTCTCATTACTTATGTGCCAACCCAATACTTACTAAGCTGACTAGAAGCTACACATAATAAGACAGCTTTGATTCTTTGTATTCTAGTAATCACTTCAAACCGATGAAACTATCATAATGACAGTTGCCCTGCCAAATTTACATTTAAGTCCGACTACATATCCAATTCAATCCAGCAATCAACAATTAAAAGTAAATATGACCAAAACAATTAAAAGTAAGTAAAGGGGTTAACAATTAAAAGTAAATATGACCAAAACTTTATAAATATATGTACTCCAGGACAATCGCTAAATAACATTGTTAATAAAATTAAACCACAAGAATTGGATAGTTTCACTAACATTATTATTTTATGTGGTGACAGTACCTTAACTTCAACACGGGACATTTTGATTAATATTAAAAAGTTGCTAAAAATTCAATCGGAAACAAATTGTAAAATGATAATTAGTGCTTATCCTTATGTGCATAACTACACTAAAGAACAAAATGAACGCATATATAAATTAAATTTAAATATCTATAATTTGATATCTCATCATAGCGATGATATTTTATACTTTGACATTAACAAATATATTAGTAAATTTAAGTTGACAATAGATACTATGTACCTAGCAAAGTTATATAGGACTCGGATAGCTACTCTGTTAGCTTTCAATTTAAAAAATTCTGTTATAGTTGATATAACAAAGTCTCATTACTGTGTTAGTAATTCTACTAACGTAAATAGTACTATACCCATTTCCAACTCAGTTTTAAACTAAAGGGTAAGACAACAGTCAAATCTACTAATTTTAATATTATTCATCAAAATATTCAGGGTTTGGCTGGCAAAGATTTAGAATTAGAATTATTTGCAAAAGAACATGATGTTCATATATATTGTTTAACGGAACATTGGCTGAGGCCTTGTGAAAAGTCATTTCATTTAAAAAAATTTCAAATGCTTAGTTCATATTCTATGACTGGGCTACAACAGGTATTTATAAAAGTAGAAACAAACTTTATGAATTATACGCTTTAAGAAAATATAACCATAATCAAAATTTCATTGATTACGTGAAGAATTATTCGAAAGTATTTAAAAGGGTGTGTTTTGCGGCAAAGTCAAATTTTATTAAAGAGAAAATAAAGAATTCCAATAATAAAGTCAAAACAACTTGGAATATAATAAACCGTGAAACCGGTAAGAAGCAAATACGTGAAGATATTCTGACACTTAACTTTAATAACACGACCATCAAATCTCATGATAAAATTGCTAATATCTTTGATGAGTATTTTTTAAACATACCTATTAAAACAACATCTGGTTTAAATTCTTCACCAACTGCCGCAAAGGCTATTTTAGAAAAATACGTGCCTAAGGTAGACAGCCAGTTTAAATTTAAATATATTAGTTTCTTAGATATTATTAAAACTTTTAATTGTCTGAAAATAAAAAACACATGTGATTTATGGGGCATATCTCTTAATATTATTAAAAGTATAGTTCATGTTATAGCCCCTTACTTGGCTGATATATTTAATCTTTGTATAGATGAAGGAATTTTTCCAAATCTTATGAAGCTAAGCAAAGTTATACCTCTTTTTAAATCCGGAAATAGGGAAGACCATAGTAATTATAGACCTATATCAATATTACCGACGTTAAGTAAAATCTTTGAAAAAATAATTCTTGAGCAGTTATTGTCTTATTTTAATTTAAATAAATTACTGCATACTAAACAATATGGTTTCACAAAAGGTCGCTCTACTGCTGATGCTGGTATAGCACTTCTTAAACATATATTCAGAGCTTGGGAGGCGTCACAGAATGCTCTTGGAGTATTTTGTGACTTATCCAAAGCATTTGATTGCGTTGAGCATCGAACACTAGTAACGAAGCTAAATTACTATGGTATCAAAGATTCCGCCCTACAACTAATATTGTCGTACCTCAGTTGCAGAACTCAAACTATCGATATTAACGGTGTGAGATCATCTGGATCACAAGTAAAAATGGGAGTTTCCCAGGGATCTATTCTGGGTCCCTTTCTGTTTCTAACTTACATAAATGATTTGCCATTTTTTGCCGAAACTTTATGCGATATAGTATTGTTTGCAGATGATACTTCTTTAATATTTAATATTGATAGATGTAAAAATAATTTTGACGATGTAAACAATGCTCTATCACAGATTATGACATGGTTTACTGTAAATAATCTCCAGTTAAATGCTAAAAAAACGAAATGTATAAAGTTTATGTTACCTAATGTAAAAGCTGAACTTACAGAAATTAAACTTAATAATGAAAAGCTCGAGTTGGTTGATTCAACAATCTTCTTAGGTGTAACGCTGGATTCTAAATTGCAATGGCATCCTCACATTTCATTATTGGCAGGAAAACTAAGTTCAGCTGCCTTTGCAATAAAAAAAATTAGGCAACTTACAGATGTAGATACCGCTAGGACAGTATACTTTAGTTATTTCCATAGCGTTATGTCATATGGCATTCTGATGTGGGGTATGGCTGCAGATATAGAGTCTATATTTATTTTACAAAAAAGAGCAGTAAGGGCCATTTATCAATTGGGTTCAAGAACGTCACTTAGAGATAAATTCAAAGAAATTGGGATATTAACAGTGGCCTCCCAATTCATATATAATTGTATACTTTATGTAAGAAACAATATAAACAATTATATTAAACATAGTCATGTACACAATTTTAATACTAGAAACAAAGATAAACTTGTTTTGCCGTCATGCAGGCTAAAGAAGGTTCTATCGTCATTTATGGGTCAAGGTGTACACTACTATAACAAAATTCCTATGGAAATTTTAAATTTACCATTACCTAAGTTTAAAACCCATGTTAAGAATTGTCTACTCAGTAAAGGATATTATACTATTAATGAATATTTAAACGACAAAACTACTTGGAGTTAAATATGGCTCATTTTTCATATATATTAAATTGTTAATCGGTGAGCTTCTTTGGCTACAAATGTGATTGGATTGACGAAAATACTGTTTTACTCTTAATATTGTGTTATATTGTAATGGAAAGTGACTTCAAATTTTAATGAAGTCATTTTTCAATCTTGACGCTCTGTATGAAATAAAACAGGGAGAAAAAAGCAGCCCTTGCCGAGTTTCTTGCCGGTTCTTCTCGGTACAAGGTCTCCCGCCGTAGATTTACGAACCGTTGGCGTAGCTCTCGACTTTCACAAGTGCTTGTAACAGCCTAGACTGAATAAATGATTTTGATTTGATTTGATTTGATTTGAATCCAAACGAAAAGAGACAAACGAAATGATTTTCGTGCATACCTTCAAAATACTATATAACATTAGAATTCTGACGATTCGATTCCTACTGGTATGGTTCATATGTTTCATAGAAAATTTAAAATTTCTTTTATTCCCATCCTTCGATGCGTTCCATTCGGATTGATTTGCATAGGTTTACCGTAATCAATTTTTGAAAGTATCATAATAACGTAAACTTATTTTAGCATTCAAGACAGTACATTCTATAGACATTTAACATAAAACCACAGACTGAATATAATTGGAATGGAGATTATGGTAAAATTTTCGTAATATAAATCTAATATTTGCCTTTATAAAATAAATGTAACGTTATTGTCATTTCTCTTATTTTATTCATAATATTCACAAGAAAATTTAAACTTTATTAACACGAACGTGCTTCATTCAAATTCTAAGGATTTATTACAAAAACCTATTTTCGGCAAGCGATTTCAAGCGTCATACATTCATAATTTTTTTTTTAATACATATTACAGTTGAACCAATCGATCCCACTATCAAACTTAAGTATCATAATATGACCAGACCGCTAATTTTTACTAGATAAATAAACCAAAAAAAAAACTTTACTTATTTGTTACTTCATTTTCTCAGTTTTTTGGACTTATTTTAATTGTTAACGAGTTAGACGGTAAAAAGCTTACCTTAAGATCATTCAGGTTTTCATCAGCATGTGAGTTTCTATGAAACTTTTATAAATATAAACATTTTATTATACGACTTAATACGGCTTGTTTCATTGAGAGTTTAATCTTCGCAGAATTTACTTGACGCAAACAAAATTCTACGAAGTCTAAATCAGCGTCTCTTTCGCAAATTTTCGAATACTGTAGATTTAGAGCCAGTTAATAATGAATATTGATTTCTCCTCAATTCTGTGATAACTGAATAGTTTACTGAGCTGCTTCTAGCGATAATAAACATACATAAATTCGATCAAATATAGTGTTTAATGGTTCAAAATAAAAATCATATAAAATGAAAATTCTAGACTTTCAACTGTTATAGTAATAGTAGTTAACAGGTGTGTGTTCAAATCCCAGTGGTGGGGACAATCCTCTCCTGCTCCCTTCTCTGTACGCCCATATGACTATATACAATGTTAAGTTGGCTTATGTTCTACATTTTTATACCATTATGACTAATAAAATCCGCGACTGGGTCGAATTATACCCGAATACTTGTACATGGTGGATTAGATTCCGAAAAACACACACAAAAACCCTTTATTTTACTAGATTCTACTTGCTTTGTTTTTTTTTTTGTAAGTTTAGTCTTAATCATTAATAATGACCCTATTTTTATCGAAATCTTCTTGAGGGTCTAAGAGGTTTCTCTAACTCGAAGTTAGAGATTTTATGTCTAATACAGTTAACTAATCTATGTATTACACTTTTGCATTGCTTATTTTACTTATTATGTACATATGTTATATTATATTAATCTGATCTGAAAGCTAATTTTATATAGTAATGACAAATTTAAAAATGCAGTACTTAAACAAACAAAATATATCTTAATTTTACAGGTGAGTTCAATTAGTAGTATAATATTTTTCTTCAGTTAACAAAACGGCATGGATAATAAAATCTAACATAATTCCATATTTTTTTCTCATTAAAAATACACGCTTAGCCAGTCATAATAAGATCTCGTTATTTTAATGACTGAACAAAAACAAAGTTCCATCTAACAAAGAGGGCAATTGGCATGAATTGGGGTTCGTTTATCTCAAAGATTAGTTGGAGAAGACAAAAGAGGTCGTATCACCTTAGTGTTTTGTTATGGAAATTTTAAAACGTGATAAATAGCTCGATTCTGAATAATAAACGGCTCTGTTTCATTATTATTATTGCGATTGCTATTTTCCCAAATAATAAAAACTTTCATTAACTAGAAAAGAAAATCAAGAAAAATATATTTTTCGTTTGTATACGATCTGTAACAGGTAAAATATATGATGTTAATCGAACCCGAAAATGACAATGACTGAAGTTTTATAAATAGGAAGTTTTATTATCGAGTTAATACGTAATGACGACTTTAAGCTCTAATGAATGTTCTTGAGAATGTTTATTTTGTAATGATAATTGTATATTTTGTAATAGAGGAGCTCGATAGCGTAGTGACTAGCGCTTTCGGCCTGCAACAGTTAACTGTTAAGCATGGCGGATCTTAGGACGGGTGACTAAAAATTTATTATCTCGAATCGAATTTGAGATAATATTTTCTTTACGATACGATAATCCATCAGTCTTACTGCATATATTTTCCAATTTTCTTTTTCTTACTGCAATTTTATCCATAAGGAAGGCCTAAGCCCCAGCCACTGCTGGGGCTTATATATCAATGTTTCCAATGTATGTGGCTGATGATGAATGACAATTTTAATGGACGTTTGTGCAACTGGTGAAAATATCTTTCTCATGGAATTCATCGGGATTATCTACTATTATGTGACGCAATTGACAAAAATTCATTTTAGCATTCAATGATATTGTATCAAAAAATCCCTTGTATCAAAAAAGGGGAAAAGTCTGAATTAGCTGAATTGGTACATTATTTTTGGTGCAATATGAGACGCAGTCACATATAGGAATTTTTATTACTTTTAGGTATTGTAAACTGTATCTTTTGTCTCATGTTTGTACTAGAATAAATAAATCTTTCATTCATCCTCCGTAACCGAGTGGTTCGCATGCTGATTTCAAGCGGGAATCAAACCCGCGACCTCAGAGATGGCGACACCGATTCCCGGTCGAGTCAATGTAGAAAATTAACTTTTCTATATTGTTACGGGTCTGGGTGTTCTGGTACCTTCGTTGTCTCGGATACTCCATAATACGGGCGTTTTAGCTACTCATCTTGGAATCTGAGCAGTGTATATGATGTTGTTTAATATTTATTTATTCATGTTTGTTGTGAAGGAGGATTTCGTCCTCCTCATAGGTTGACGTCATTTGTCACCCTAATCTGTTTATTTCTAGCGTTTTGATTAAATTATGGTGTTAACATAATAAGCTGACGAGCCAATGCTAATTTGTTAAGCCAACTTAAGTGTGATAGTATTTTTTTATTTTGAATTTCTTTGATTCTTACGAAAATTGGCACTTTAAAGCTTAATAAGTCACGAACGGGTAACTAAACCGAAAAACGGTTTTACCACATCCCTAATTTTTTAAGACCTATGTAACGATATCGCACGCTATGGAAAGATATTTTTTTTTCATTTTCAGCTCTGTAAGGGATGTAAGAAGGGAGGGAGGCACCAGATTTTTTAAAATTTATTTTACCACTTTATCGGCGTGATATAAGTGTATACTCATGGTAAAGTACTAATCCTTTCTAATTCAAACCGTATTTGAGTTAAACCGCAGACCAACAGACATAACAAAACTATAAAAGTACTTTGTTGACTATAGAGGTAGAACCCCAAAATAGTAAATGAAAGCGACTATGTTTGCTAAAAATATGAAAAGCAATAAACTAACACTAAAAAAATTAAAACCCCGTTTTAAAAATACAGTAGCTTCATCTAGAGAAAACAGGCAACTGTAACATTTTATTTTTTACCCGATTAATAATTCCCCATTAAATTATGTTATTGGAGAAACCACAAATTTGAAAACGAAAGCTACTGTGTTTGATAAAAAAAAATAAAGACTACAAACATAACAAAAATCAAAATACCGGTTTAAAAGTACAGTAGCGTTATCTAGTGTTCAGTGGCATAAGCTAAATGTAACATTTTTGTGTACTTAATCAAAATGACATTTGTATGTAATTAATATTAGTGATAACGATTGTGCGAATTTGAATTATTCAAAACATTATTTAATAAATTATTTAATAATGGATTTGGAAAAGGATGACATGGAATATAATTACATGGCAAGTTGAATTGTAAACTTCCATTCACATTTTCGTCTATTTATGTGCTTTTTTCGGGATAAGATAAATATGTTTTTTTAATAGCTTTTAAAGGGGATCAATTTAGTAAGACATGGTCTTTGCGTAACTTTCACCGTTTACACAGCGCACTCAAGGAAAGCTCTCAAAAGTAAAATATTTTCTCTTTTCAAGAACATTTTTCATTGCATTCCTATTAATTATATCTTGATGTTATATAGCCTTTATCGTTCCTTAAGAATGGACTATTCAACACAAAAAAATCTATTCGCTCCAGTACTTCCTGAGATTATTATTTCAAACAAACAAACAAATTCTTCAGCTTTATAATTAGTACAGATATCTCCTTTAATAAATAAAAATAAACACCTATCCTATACCTATTAATAAGCATAGATCATTTCCTTCTCACTCTTGCTATTTGCAACTCCAATAACGAGACGGTTGTATACAAACTGTATACAAAGATGATTTATAAATCAAGTTGTCGGAAAAAACTAGGAAAAATCTAATATATCTGTAGTTAGGTATGAATAATAAAAATTCTTATAAAATGAAATTATTATAATTCAATTACCAATAAAAACCTTCCTTGGTGATAATGAAAATTTGAGATCTCATCCTTTTTGTTAAGAAGCAACTATCGAATTACACTTCTCTATTTTATAGGCTCTTTAAATTTGTTTCTAGCGCTCACAAATTCTCCAGCCAATTTGCCTTTTCATAATTTGAAGTCGGAATCTTTTCAAATGCCAATCCCTGGAGGCGTTTAGGAAAAAAAGAAAAAAATGCTGAAAAATATTCTACCTTAAGTGATAGCGAGATGTCCGGGAAATATTTTCAACAGTTTTATTTATAAAAATCTGGTGATATATTTCAGATTAAAGTATAAAGTCGTTATTCACGAGACGACGCAATGGGACCCATTTCTCTTTTTTTCCTAAAAAAATTGCTAGGATTCTCTAAAGAGATACAATTATTTATACACGGTTAGTGTGTCTTGATAGTAGATGTATGAACATTGGTATGTTTACATTGGTATACAAAGCATTATACACACATCAACATCGTCTAGGGATATTTTAATTATTCTTAAATTTCTCATTTTTTTTCTGAATAACATACAACATGTTTATATTTTATAAAGCCCATTTACTAACGTAGATTATAGAATAAAACATAAATATTTTTTGTACCTAAAGTAAAAAGTATCTAAAATTATTTAAGTAAAGACGAAAAGTAGAATAATGGTGAAAATAACGATAAATGTGTTTTTCAAGAAAAAGTGAAAAGTATAGCGAAATTATTCCGTTATTTGCAATTTTGCGAAAATCAATAGTCAGTAAACCACACATGACGTTAACAGCGGTCCTGCGACGATATTGTCCCAGGTCCTGGAAAGAAGCAAAAAAGTTGCTCTTCAGTGACAATGTTTGTAGGTAAATTCCTCAAAGCCCTTCTTTGGAGCATGTCCCACGCGTGTACTATGGGGTTTAGGTCTGGTGACTGCGCGGGACAGTCTAAGACCGATACATCGTGCTCCGGCAGCCGGCTGGTGACCACTCGCGCTGTGTGGGGACGAGCATTGTCGTGCATGAGCATGAATTCTTGACCCATTTGTAGTCGATGTGGGTAAACTATTGGTACTAGCACTTGGTTGAGGTATTTTTCAGCGGTCATGGTGTTTCTGATCCAAACGAGGTCTGTTCTTCCACCAACACGAATTGCCACCCAAACCATAATCGTCCCGCCATGGTATAGATGGACTTCCTGAGGATGTTGCAGGCGGCTCAAACGACCAGGAGTTCGCCATACGCGTACTCTTCGCGAATCAGAATGGAAACCGAATCAGGACTCATCGGTAAACAGCACTATAGGCCACTGGCTACCTTCCCAGAGCAAATGTTCATGAGCCCACTGTAATCTTCTTCCACGATTTGCTCGGCATAGAGCAGGAGTACGAAGCGGTCTGCGAGTATTCTCCTCACAGTTTGGTCACTCACAAGCATGATACTCTGACTGGAGCCTTTGAACCAACTGCATGACCGTAACATTTGGTTGCCTTCTAGCAGCAATTTGCAAAAAGCGGTCTTGTCGTTGGGTTACGCGCTTCCCGCCTAGATGTCTTTCAGTCACTTCACCAGTAGCACGATAAAGTGACCATAACGGTCATATCACGTTTTGTTTTGTTCCGATGTCCTCAGTAATACTCCGTTGAGCAGCCCCAGCTTGGAGCATGCCTACTTAACATTTCCTCTGCTGTTAAATGGCATCGCTGCATAATGAATACAGTAGCACAAATTCAAATTAAACAGCTAACTCGTTTTAAAACTTTCGATCAACACAAAAAAATTTTCAAAAACTATGGTAGGTTAATTGAAAACTTCGAACTTCACTTGAATTATGCCGCGCAAATCTTTTGTATGAAATTATTTTATTTTTAATTCTAATTTGGAATCATTAAAAAAGGCGTACAAAATAAGTTTTCATCAAAAGATTTTAAAACCGCCCAGTATTGATTTGAATTTAGAATATTATACAAAATATCCTTAGACGATGTTGATGTGTGTATTAACTTTATTCTGGAATTAAATGGGTAGAGTATCTACTCTACATATATACATTCTCAATGCCACGGTTAATTTTTAAATTATCTTCCTCCGATGCTACCATAAATTCAGTACTTATTCATGGGATAAAATAAGGCTTTCCTTAATGTAAGTCTGATTTACTGAGTGTTAAAGTGCTCTCGTTTCTTTACGGAGAAGGCATTTTTTATCAACTAAGAACATTGATTGAGGGGTTTAAGATAAGCATCTTTTCCTCGAGTGCTACTTGTTGGCTGAATATTGGCTATTTAACAATAAAAATGTGTGATTTCAATAAAATAATAACATTATATTTATTCACGATGGAAGTCAAGCTCATAAGATTGATAAATCATTGAATATGATTTCAGTCATAAATATGAATATTTAAGAAATGAAGTAGAAAACCGTACCGCAGATGCAAATATGAATTCAAATTAAATTTCTCTTTGTCTGCCTTTGAGTATTGCAGGTTCATCCGATTGAAAATCCTATCTTATCCAACGAATAATTTCGTAGTAGGTACGCAAGTTAATAACCTCTCAAGATTACAGGGATAAAGATTTCTATGAGGCCGATATAAATAAATATGTTCTTTATGAAATGGTTTGTTTTAATTTAAATTTATAAAAAATTTCTCTTAACTAAACAGGTTTGCACAAAAACCGATACTATTTGGCTGTTTATGTCTATTAAGCTTCATTAAATTTTACAACTTTATACGTCAAAAGAACTTCGTTGCGAGACTTGTGAATTTTTGTATATGTTATGTTAATAATGGGATTGAATATTTATGAACACACTGAGTTTATAGGCAGGGATTTGCATATAAGATGCTTCTTATCCTTCTCAAAGTTTCTCCAAGAGATAACAAACATTAAATCCACGCTGACGCGATTGCAAAGAAAAAATAAACTAATACCAATAAAGAGTTTCGGCTATTCTGATGTTATGGCCGAATAATACATGCTTACATGATAATAACTCTTGTCCTCGGTGTTTTAATATCTAGAGTTTGAAATGTCGAAAGTGGCCAAATTAAAGGTTGAAGTTGTGCCCTTTATTATGCGAGTTGGGCATAACAGGGACAGGATCGCTGCGAAACTTTCTAAATCAGTTCACTGTTGAGTCCTTGCTTTTGTCAGCTCTCTCTCAATGTTGATGAAACTTTTTCAATGTATACGCACAGGAAAAAGTTGTAGTCAGTACACAAATTTAAAAATTGTGTTCATATCTGTGTACGGGGTTAAGCTTTTTCTTTCTTTTTTAATCTACTAATATCAGAGGTAAAAATAAAAAAAGATTTTACAAAAAAATTGATAATCAATTTTGTACCTACAGTTATCCCGGTACGTAACTTGAAACTATTGAAGGGTCTTGAGACTGAATAAAAGACGGACTGTATACTGTAGGTGCTGTATTTAAAGTAAATCGCGACGTTGTTCGCTCATGCGGTCGTCTCACAGCCAAGAAGTCAAAGAGCCAAGTAGGGTTATAGTGACGTCGAATGTATGTAGTTCGTAAGAGGTCGCCGTCATGTGCCTCTCGCGCGCCAATACTATAAAACATTGATTAGCTCATTCTATATTTAGTAGATAAAACTTAAATACTTACAACTAACAGATGTATGCATTTAAGGTTTATTTCAATTGACTGAACAATGATGAAGAATTAAATTTTAATCGTATAATGTAAATGAACTTTTTATACTATAACTTTACTCTTTAAAAAGAATTAAATACTTAAATATTTTTAGACATTTTTTGCTTGTATGCATATAACTGCGGCGATGATATATGGCATGTTTATAAATACAAAAATATCATGAAGATTACTTTCAAAATCGGGTGATCAATCACCACAAGCCAATTTCAGATTACTAGCTTAACCTACAATAAGTTGGAGACTTGAAATTGGATATTCATTGACGAATAAAATTACAATTAAGATGATAAAGCCACATCGCCAAAGTTGGTTTCAGATTTTAAGCTTTGGACTATAAATAGTGATAAATGACTTTAAGTCATTATGGACGACCGGATAATCTGGTCAATAATAATTATGCCCTTTTTGACAAATGGGTTAATAAAATCAAATTGCCCTTTTGATTTAAAGTTCATTAATATTGGGGAAAAATGATAATAAGGCAAAAATGCTTCGACCACCAATAAGTTAGAACTGTAATACAGGTTTTGTTTCGTGAGTGTAAGATAGTAGAATAAGCCGGAAATCACTACATAGTATAAAACAAAAACGCTTTATCTGTCCCTATATCCTGTGTATGCTTAAATCTTTAAAACAACTCATCGGATTTTAATGCGTTTTTTTTTATAGATAGGGTGAGTCAAAAGGAAGATTTTTTATGTATAATACAAGACCACGCGGGTGAAGCCGCTGACAGAAAGCTAGTATTACATAAGTCAACACAAAATGTTAATTAATTTTAGTCCTATTATCCTAGTCCTATTGTCATAGTCCACATGAAATAGTAATTTCGCCTTCTAGAGGATATAGTCTGCGACCAAGAGTATTTTACTCATACATGATATAATGCTTTTCACCAGATTCCATCAGGGCAAGGGCATGTATATCATGGCAAGTCCTAATGTTCAACATTCCAGGTTCAAAAATCAATCACGCATAATCAAAGGATTTTTTTTTTTATAATTCCATATTAAGGAACTAATACTAAACTAAGTAGAATCCATTACTAGTATGGAAAGCCTTATAAGCTTTCTAAGTAAGCCCATAGATAACTTAATACCTTGCAAAAACTATCTTCAGGATTGTCATTCCTTTGATTATTATACTGTCCATGAGCTGATTTAGAATGAGATTTCCCGGAACTGTGATGCCCCGACTTCATCCAAGAGGCGACGCGCGTTGCCTGAATAGCAATTCGAAAATGAATGTAATATATAAAATCCATTTTAAATTCTAGAATTCCGAATGTGACCCTGTTTAAACCAAAAATCATCCGTGCAAGTTATTCAATTCCATTGATTTCATTGTTTAAATCATAAGACCAATTTGAAATTTCTTTCTACTATATATATATATATATATATATATATATATATATGTCGCACGTTGAGAATGACAATGTCACTAACCAAAAACGACGTATTTTTTACTTTAGACAACATTTTTCTTTATTAAGTATAAACTTTAAAATGCAAAGATCCCTGTAAACGCAGCTTGCATAGAAACTGCTTGGTGGCGTAGTGACGATACGTTGTTTAAAGGGGCTGATTACAATTTCTTGAACTTTAAACGCTCATTACTAAAAATCGCATTTTTTGCATTGTGTCACTATCGTTCTCAACGTGCCATATACATTCTCATTTATACAGATGCATCAGGTCACCGCATAAAAAATCTACTGAATTTGATTTTTAATTAAAACCACGCCAGGTTATATTATTTACGCCACAAAACTGTCTTAGTTACCATTTATTGTAGTCGATAATTATACTCAAAATCTATTGCGTAAATAGATTCTGTGGTAATCTGAATAACTGACATTACTATTGCTTGTATACAACAGGTAAGGTCTAACGACTTCTAAAAACGTTCCGGGAGGAGTGAAATACCTATAGCGCGGTAGTTGGTGCGAAATTTGCTGCCGCTTGTGCTTGTGAATTTATTTGTAGGTTGACGGCCGCTTTATAGTTGGTCTTGTAGGTACTGACTGTATGAAGAAGTTACTAGATCATAACTTCCCTTTAATTGAACTTCGCCTAGGTCTTGTCTGATCAGACTGAATGTACTATATTACTGTTATTAATAAACACACAACAAAGAAAATATATTAATATTTATTGTCTTTTATTTTTATTGCCATCCGACTACAAAGGTGCCAATACATTGGCAGTTCGAAAGAGAAGAAGTCTCGGTGCGTTATTTTTCTAATCTCCCATATCATGTAATCTTCTTTTCATCATGATTTCTGCAGAAAACAATAGAACAGAAGCGGTCATCCCAATTAAATACAGTATAAAAATGCCCTGAAAAATATAAACGTATTTTGAGAAATCTGTAAAAAGTTACATAAATTAATCTGAAAACTAGGAACAAAAACGAGACGCTACCAGAATTATGCCAAGAAAATTCCATTCCATACAGAAATCGAAACTAAATAATACGTTCTTCCTAGCAAACGCTCTTATAATAAATATTCGTCTATATTTGACGAATTCTTCACGAAGAAGTCAGGTAATAACGACACCATTGTTCAGCTCAAAAATTTTACTGTCGGTGGCAGATCATTAGAAAAATCTCTAGAATACAAAAGTCCACCGGAATTTTAAAGCAGATAACCCTTTAAAAAATATTACTAAAATTACAGAATCAAAATGTTGAGTATATATATTTCAGATGAATTAAAATGGAAATTTATTATAGTATCCTTCAAACCACCCATACTTGTTGACCTGACGTTGCTTACTCATTGAAACTACTTAACCAATGAGGCGTGCGTCTATTGTAGTGATAAATCATTGAACGTGTATTACCACTTGTTGATCAAGGGAGTATCAGAACAACCCAACTGAGAATTATTAACGAGTTGCAGTCTTCTTGAGACGATCCCTTGTAGTTGATTATGTACTGTCAATTAGTTTACATTGGATTGGATAATATTTTTTAGCCTTTATATGGAGTATTTATAGTTAATATAAGTTCAAATTTTGCAGATTTACATACGGAAACATGTCGGAGACCAAGTGACTCAATATTATAAGCGGTCTTTTTGGTCCGAGATAATTTCACTTTCACTTGCAATTCGTGATTAAAATATTTCATTACCACCTAAAAAATCAATGAAATAAATAAATCTAAAATTTATATGAGTATTAAAATTTTAAATATATATTATAAATCGACCTGCGTTTCCCAGGCAAACAATAGTCCAGATTCATGTAACCGTCCAATAAGTTGATTCATTTTGTTAGTGAATGGCGAACTCTTGCGCAAAATTATTAAACAATACTGGTAATATAAATCATCTTGCATGACAGTTAAATCCAAAACTGCTTCCTTAGTTATATAATCCTCCATGGCAAAGTTACCTGGAAGTGCGATCAATGGTTATATTGGTCAATAAATAAAAAAGGAAACATGATATTTTAAAACAATCTTGTGGTACCTATGTAATTTATTATAGATTCTCATGTAAATTAATCATCATTGCTATTAATTTATTATCCTACTCTTGCCTTTTATTTGGCATTGTATAGTTTTGATAATTAATTGAGTTAATTTCTTACCTGAACTCAATCTTTCTATAGACAAGGCTATAGACCTATTCAAACTTTTCCTTGTTAATACTTCCGGAGGAAATACTCGAAACTGTCGAAGCAACTGTTTCACTAATGGCTGAAAAAATTTAAAACTATTTGAAGTAGCGTGAATATGAAATATATATATGAGTCGTATGTCTCTCAAAAAATATAATATCACCTCAGTAGAACTAGTGAGAGAATATATCCATGCTTCATTAGAGGCTCCCCACTCTATGTTTCCATCGACTATATCTTGTGCTGTATCAATAGTTTTCTCATATTCAGGAACGGTGTACACAGATGCGAGACCACTACCATAAGCATTGTCTATTATCAGGCCAGTGATAAGCACCCAGCCAGTGACGCTACGAATGCGCCAAGTAGTACCAACATTAGGTAGAGACTGTAAGTATTAAAAACATACGATACTCATACTATACTTTTTATACAATTTCAGTTTAAATTGAAGACCATCATAAACGAGAGGGTATAGTGTACCTATTCTCTGGGACTCATGCCACTTAATTTCCTATTATACAATGTTTGACTGCATGTAAGCAATCATCAACGCTATTTATATCAATCTTTATTTCTGCAGTTCAGGCTTTTGAACCGAATAGCAATTTTTAAAATTACGTTTGATTTTTCAATACAGAACACTAAATAGTTACTATAAATTAATTATTCGCAGGACGGTGTTAAACTAAGAGCAATGAGTTTCAACTCAGCAACTTTTTGTTTATTAAATATTAAATAAATGTAATATGGATACAATGATTATCAAAATAGATTAACGCCTTTAAATATATTTTTCATATATTCTCACCTGCGATAACATCATGCCAAATGTAGATAGAAATACTTTGTCTGAAATGAATCCTTGAGCAGTCATAAGCGTAATAGACTCATATATAAAAGTGAAGAATAAAACTATCCACATAAACCAAGTGAAAGGTCTCAAGGGCATTTTCCATGCATCTAATAACCTGGAAACGATTTTTATAAATACACTGTAGGTTACATTCATTTGTTTATTTATTTAATACTCTATGCACATTTTAAGTACGATGGCAGACTTAATGCCTTAGGCATTTTTTACCATGAAACCTTAGAATGTTGTGGGGGAAACCAATGCGAGTAGGTGCACATTTAAAATAAAGATTTATTAACAAAAATGTACAGACATTTAATATATACTTATACCATAACACATAACCCCTGACAAACACATATCATAGTCACACACAATAAACTACCTAATTCATACATGGATATATATTTTTATATTAAAATACTAATAAATAAAGATGCATCTGACAAAAGACTGTAAAATCCTATTGCAATTGCAAAATTACTCGTTCAAAATAATATGAGTACTCTTAGATCTCTATTACTTTCTATTATCATATCATTTGCTGGTATATATCATCACCTGGGTGATGGAACCATACAAGTTACAGCAGTTCGTATATCGACAGACGAAAAATCTAAATAACCATATGCGTCATACCAAGGAAAGATTCCATCTGAAATAAAAGACAATGGTCATCTAAGATTTTAACCAACAATACATTATGAATACCATTACGATTATTAATTTAGAACTCACTCACCTATACCAATATCAGCTCTATCCATAGCAACATTCCCGAGGACTCCGATTCCACTTCTATTAGAATATATCTTACCCCATGCATTTACATCATCTTCAATTAGTTCAATTGTGCAGTTTATCCACCTATAATAGTTTACATGAATTTTATTTTTACATATTATTTGTATATCTACAATAATACTATCTAAATAATTAAGGACCTGTTTCACCACTTGCTAATAAAGTACCAGATAGTTATCTAACATATAACGCTATATGACAATTAAAAGTCACTGATAATTCTATCTGAGACTTATGAAACCAAAATTTGCAATTTATCTGGCAGATAAGTTTATGATGGACTATAAAGGACTTTATCAGCAAGTGATGAAATTGGCCCTAACTAATGTAAATAATTGTCATGCATACCTACAAAATTCATCCACTAGTCTGACTTCAGTGCCATCACGACCAAGTGGTGTTATAGATTTATCAAGATCTAGTAACGCATAAGGTTTATATGTAAAAGAAGCAACATTGATAGTTTTACCCTTCAAATTAGACATATTATTGGGAAACAAGTTTACATTTTTCTCAAATTCAAGCGAGCATGAGTTCCATTTATCCATTAAATAAGGTTGGTTACTTTCTATATCAGGTCCACCGTAATTGTGTGTGACTAAATCATATAAATCACAGTTCTCTGATTTATCGCCTGGTAATATAAGCAATATATTTGGTACAAATTTGGTCTCGTTTATATTTAATATATCAAGCAATTTCATTTTTGTATCATAACCTTCCTCATAAGGTATGAAAATTATTTTTCGATCACTTCGTCTGACATATCCCATATGAACAACTTTGTCAAAAGCGACCATAAAACTCTTGGGATCCTGAACACATACCACATAATCTGAGCATCCCATTTCTGATACATTAAGTAATTGATATTCAATGCTTTCTTTCCGTTTTGGTGAAATATAAACAAAGCTGTTGTTTATTGGGAACTCCAATATTTTTTCTGACACTAATGTTATACAATATGAATATGTTAAAAATTTATAAAGCAAAACTTTCAGCAATATTTCAATGGGCATGAGAGATGTAATATATGTTAACATATTATCGGAATATAAAGACCAAATTAGACTTGGCCACACAAATAGCGCAAAATAAATATTCTAAGATTTTCGAGATGTATTATCTAAGTAAATTAATTATCTACAAAATATCTTTTATGTGCACATTAATAAATTTTCTAAAACCGCAGTATATTGCTTATATACTGTAAATTATTATATATTTAACCATCTAGTAGCAGGAAATGCTTTTAAGACTTGTGTACCATGTAAAAGCTAGAAATGTAGTGACTCTTTTGATAAACTTAACAACAATGTTTGTACTCGAGGTGAACTATTACTATTACAGATTACTGTTTACAAACGTGAACTGATATCGGAAACTATAATTACGGTCCCATGTCAGATTTCATATAGATATAATGAAACTAATTATGTCTAAGAATTAATGTCTTCAAATGATAGATATTTAGTACCGTCAATTGATTACCCCATCCTTAATTTAAAGAACATAAACAGAACACGCCATTTAAAACAGTCTTTTATGAAATATTAATTTATCGATGCGCAGTTTTTGTAGTCAAAATAAGATTCTTATCTAGATAATTATCTTTAGCTATTGTACAATATAAAGTAAACAGTATTTTTTTATTTTATCATTTTTATAGCATATAATTGTAATAAATCAACCATATCTATAAACTAGATATGTGTTATTGAATTTTTGATTTTGGTTTCAATCGAAATAATTTTTTTTTTAGACATGAAGGCAATTTTTGGAAATAAATTTCAATATCCGTCGGATAATTAAAGGAACAAAACCTATCTTCATTACCAAAAATGTTAGAGCTTACTTGCAATTCACTGTTAAGGACTGTATAAGCATGATATATTGGAATAATAATACATTTAAAAAATTTGATATGATATTTCTATCTTACAAAAATTCATGATTCTAGAGCAACAATAGTACCTAACTTGCGTCTTTATTCTCTTGAGAATGATAAAATATGCGACGTAAGCAGGCTGTTTGGTTGCGTTGACTTATCGATGGCTTTTTTCAGGACCTCTAGAGATTCACAATTTATACCTTATTTCAACTTGATACCTTTGTGCGTAGCGGGAAGAAGGTACAAATAGTATATCATGGTTGCACAAATATACAGACATAGAAGAAAAATTCTAATAAGGATTTTTTTAGGGTTCTATACCTTATAAAGAAAGAACGAAACCTTTAAAGTAACTCTCGATTGTTTACCGCACAAGTTAAATGTAATAGAAATAGAATTGAATTTTGATGAGAGAAAATTAATTGGGACAGAAAATTAACCAAGTTTGTTTCATTATGTAAGATTGATTCAACTTAATCGAAAAATTATGTAACTTACGCCCGTTTCCACGAACCTTTGTAATGGTGCGTCGTACCACTGACCGTTTATTTCATCCTAGATATCCGCATGCAAACTTTTTGTCTTTGATTCTTCAATATCATTTCTTTTTATTATTCACCTTTCGTAATTTGAAATTTTGACTTATCCAATATGCTCTTTATGAATGTCACCTCGTAAAAAATCATCTGGTGTGAACATGATAATTATATAAATCATGTAAAAGGTAATCATATAAATTTAAATATAAAAGTTTAAAAATAATTAAGTCATTATAATTTAAATAAGAAAAATTTTAATTTAAATGTATATCTTCGTGAAACATCGTCCAAGTTCTATCTATTACAGAAAACCCAGAAACGGGGTATGTATTTGTTCTATTTAACAATTTTAATTATATTTAAGTAATCATATGAACTGTTATATTAATTTTTTGTTTTGTTTCAGTTATTTTTCTTCTTTTTTATTACCGTATAATAAAATCAAGACCTCAAGCTTAGTCTGCCTTTCATTAATTCGCCCAAGCATCGAACCCCTTAACTAGAAATCACTTAATAATAAGAATAGCTTAAGCATATTTTTCGTTTCACCAAAGTTATAACGTTAGGTTAATGCTTACTAAGCACTTTCTTAAGTAGGCAACGTTTGTCTATGACTGCATGCTTCAGTTCCTCTTCTTTTTTTAATGTATGGCCTATTTGCGTTTACATGTTTTCGCCAATTTCACGTTAGTGGCCTTTACACTTAAAGAGAAATAACGACATTTTAAATTTTGAGGTAATAAAACAAGAAAAATAATACAACGTCTTGTATCTACATGAGCACCTAAGTCGTCAATGCGTCAATATAAAAAGTCCGAAAATTCAGACAATCTCATTGTTTATATCATAATTCTAATATAAAAAAACTTCTTGATTCCAACTTACTATATTAATTTTATCTCTTGACATATCTATTATGACCAAAGAGTAAATGTATATGTCTTATTACGCAAATGCCCAGCATTAGGCGCCGCACAATACATGATGTCCTAACTTTAAGCATTGCTCAAAGTCGTTAGTTGTCTCCTTGTCATTGGTGAAACGTATTTTCATCTTTGACAATGCCCAAATATTTTGGTGTCAGATTTGGGAAACTCAACTAAGTTTAGTGAAAGCCAACTTCAAATAAAGGAGATTCTCAGTTTAACCTGTATGTATGTACGTATGTGCGGGATTATCTGGTGTTTGACTGAACCGATTTTGATGCTAATACACCTTAAAATTTAAGGTGTATTAGACGATTTAAAATATGGAGGTTAGCATTTTAAATGTGTGTATTGAAGTCGGGCTTCTATTGTTTAAATAATAATAACCTACAGAAAACCTACGCCCCACTTAAATTCTTGAATATTGAATTTTCTTGAATAAGTCGCTTTTGAGACAAGTATTATGTTCACTTAATTTAAGTTTGAAGTCGGTTCTATTTTTTAAACTTTATTAGAAGAAGTATATTTTATTGGGTATGAAAGATTCTTTATTCCACCATAACTTTTGATAGACTTAACGGGTATTTATGTATTGTATAATGATACAATACATAAATACCCGTTAAGTTAGGAACGTTACATCATCCCGAGTGCCATAGGCTGTATATTTCTTTCATTTTCAATATGACAGACGTATGACGCCATTAAAAATAAATATGAAATTCTTTTTTTCTTTAATTATAGCAAAATAGATATCAAATTAAAGCTCTTGATGAGTATTCCAAAAATAAACAACTTGTATGCATTTACTGGTCACTAAAAGGAAAAAAAAATAAAAAAAATAATTTAAGATTAACCACGACTGCCAAAATCGAACTAAAAATAAAAGAAATAAGTTCTATTATGGCTTGCCATCGGGGGTACTCCGACTGTAATGAGAATTTTGTTTAGGCAAGCCATAATAGAACTTGTTTCTTTTATATTAAGTTCTATTTTGGCAGTCGTGGTTTTGGATGGAAGAACCTTCTAGTTGACCTATGTCTCGACTCCAGCTTTATGTATTTGGAATTAATACTTAGTTTTCAACGAGTAAATAACGAATAATGTTAAGATAATTTAATATTTATTAATGATTTAACTTTGAAGCGGCTTAAATATGTACTTAGTTTTCAACAAGCAAATAACGAATAATGTTAAGTTAATATAATATTTATTAATGATTTAACTTTGAAGCGGCTTAAATATGTACTGCAAAATATAATATACAGGTACCCGCTAGCTTTATCGGTATTTGTAATATATATAAGCACGTGAGTATCTGAAGCAAGCGTTCAAACAATAAATTACGGCAAGTTCCCACGTGTAAATAGTCAGGCCCATCGCAATTTATCTTGTATTCCAGTATATCCTTAATATGTGGGAAAGGGTTTCAACAATCTTGAATATATTACGAAAGATATTAAACTCATTGCTAGCAAAGGTGAATGTGTTTCACTAAATTATTTGAAATTTGTTTTATTAAATTAACCAACGGTAACTACAGTTTCCTGCGGGAATGTGATTGGAGATATGATATCTCCAGTTGAGTTTTCTTTAATTTGATTTATCTCCTCGATGATTCATTAAGTTAAATATTATGTAATGAATTTTATTATTATTAGCTTATCTCAGCGCTTGAGTAAAATACAAACTGAAAAATAAAGCTCTGTAACTCTAGAAAGTTTAATCAAATGACAGAGTATTATGAATAGAATTAATATTAAAATATTTTTATTAAATAATTGAGTTGCAGTTTCATAATAATCAAACGCTGTATTTTTAGTTTTTGCAAAAGTATAACAAAATCAACGTGGAAATCAATTAGTTTAAAAAGTAACTAAACCCCTTACTACATCAAACATATAGTAAGGGTAAATAAATAACCTCTTTTAATTTATTAATATTTGCCACCAATCCGCACTGATACTAGTGAAATAACAGAATATAGATTAGAAGTGATATAAATGTATAGTGTAATGTGTAATGTTAGAAACGGAACATCTCAGTTTACAAGATTTTAAACAGGAGTTGATGTCTATGTTGAACTCTTGGAAAGCTGAGCAACAGACCACACTATCAAAACTTATTACTGAAATTGATGCACTAAAAACCCAGTGTACCGAAATTCAAAAAACAAATGCGGAAATTGACAATACGTTGACTTTTTTGAACACTCAACACGAGGAAATGAAAGTTAAAGTTGAAAGACTAGTGGTAGAAAAGAACTTAAACAGAGAATATATAATTTCGATGGAAAAACAACTTGAGGAGTTACAACAACGTAGTCGTTCTGCAGCTATAGAAATCAGGGATGTACCTGGAACAAGCCAAGAATCAGAGAGTGATTTAATAGCTACGGTTAAAAAACTTGCAACCACATTAGATATTACCATCACGGACCATGACATCAGAGATATTTATAGACGACCTGGAAAACCTGGTGCAATAAAAGCAATTGTGGCGGAATTCAACTCGGTACAAATGAAAGATGCATTCATCAGATCCGCTCGTGGCTTCAACAAGGATAAACAAATATCGCAAAAATTAAATTATGGACATATCGGAATAAGTGGAGAAATAAAACCGATTTTTGTGGATGAGTATCTTTCCTACTCAACCCGTAGACTTCTTTTTCGCGCTCGTGAGTTTGCTAAAGCCCAGGGCTACAAATTTTGTTGGGTGGCGGGGGGCAAGGTACTCCTCCGCAGAGACTCTAATGCAAAATTTATCCATATTAGAACGGAGCAGTGTCTATTTAACTTACTTATTCCGACATAAGCTTGTTACTATTATAGTACACTTTATAAATTTAACAAAATATACTAAAATATCATCAAATCAAACAATAAATTCAACAAAAAGAACTTATACATTTATACACAAATATAACAAAATTATACACATTACTACCCACACTCAATTACAATATCTTGCAGCAAAAAGACTTAAAATCCACTATATGCTAGACAACCTTATCTGCACTTTAAGCACATTTTTCATGCGACTATGCTTCGTTATATTTCGTCTTATTTTCAATGTTGTTCAAAAGATATATTTAAAACCATTCAGAACAAGTATTTCAAAGAGCTTTTTGTACCTTAGCCTTTTAAAATTGAACTTCACAATTGATGTAGTAATTTACTGCATCACTGTTATGAGAACGACTGGAATAATAAATGGCTATCATATTTAATGACATTGACAACTATCACATTGCACAATCAAACTATTGTAACCCTCAGAGTTGTAATAATTATGTTCACAATATTTCATCCCTTAAAATTATTCATGTAAATATAAGAAGTATAAACAAAAACTTTGATAATTTCATAATGTTTATGGCAATAACCAAAGTACAATTCGACGTTATTATTCTGTCGGAGTGCTGGTTGAAGTTTATTTGCAATCCTCCTCAGTTGGAGGGATATAATTTATATTCAACACAAAACAATCTTCTGCAGAATGATGGTGTTGTCCTTTATATAAAATCTATCTTAAGCCATACAATTAGAGAACCGTCTATTCGTGATGCCAATTGTCTGATATGTTGTGTAGATAACGTAGCTATAATCGCAGTATATAGGTCACCGTCATATACTGATTTAGATAATTTTTACTCTGACATAGAAAATATTGTTGACTCTCTAAAATTTCCAACTATTACAATAATTGGTGATTTGAACGTTGATATAAAAAACAATAGCTCCAGTCGCCAATATGAAGAATATCTGACCTTCATGTCCTCTATGGGGTTTCTTCCAGCACATATTTTACCAACTCGTCTAGAAAACTGCCTAGATCACATTTTTCTAAAAACAAAACTAAAAGCCAAAGTAGCAGTCATTCAGACAGACATTACTGATCATTATCCTACTGTGCTTTCACTGAAACTAGGTAAAACTAATTATAATTTATCTCATAACAATGTGATTACCTATAAATATGAGCAAATAAAAAAAGAACTAGATGAATTCAATTACAGTGAAATACTAATGAACAAAGATCCAGAAAAATGTATCGATTCGTTAATTAATATAATTAAAACTACGATAGATAAATATACAACAAATCAGAGAGTCTCGAGAAAAAATAAAATAATAAAACCTTGTATAACACCTGGTATACTGCGATGTATTCGAAATCGCGATGCAATGCACCTTCGGATGAGAAAAGCACCTGATAACTATATTCTCCAGACTACTTATCGCAGATACCGGAACTTCTGTAATGATCTTATAAAAAAACTGAAAATTACTTATGAAAAAGAACAGTTAGAAAAGGCAAAAAATAAACCCAAAGAGTTGTGGAGGGTCATCAAAAATATTACTAATACGCAGAATTCTAATAATATCCCCAATGACCTCCTGAACATTAAGAAAGACAATAAAACATCTTTGAATTTTATTAATGATTATTTCTCAAATATTGGAGAAGACTTGGCTGGAAAGATTGTTCGTCCTACATTTTCACTCACTGTTGATCATATTTCGAAAAACAACCGTCATAACAATACATTTGTCATTCTTCCTATTGACGAAATTGAAGTCAGAAGCCTAATAATGGGTCTCCGCAGTGATTGTGCTCCTGGATGGGATGGAATATCTTCTCGGATTATTAAACAATCCTGTGCTATACTAGCCCCGGTGTTGGCCTATGTATTCAACCTATGTATCTTACATGGGATTTTTCCTCGAGCTCTGAAACATGCTATAGTTCACCCAATTCACAAGAAGGGTAGCAGGGACTGTGTTTCTAATTATAGACCTATTTCTGTCCTAACTACTCTATCGAAAATACTAGAAAGATACCTCAACTCTTCATTTGTTAAATATCTCGAAAAGTATAAACTTCTATCTACAAATCAGTTTGGTTTTAGACGCAATGTTTCTACAGAAGACGCTGTATTGAATTTTGTGAATGCTCTAGTTAGGAATATTGAATGCAAGCACAAATGCTACGGCATTTTCCTAGACCTATCCAAGGCTTTCGACACAGTCTCTGTTCCCTTACTATTAACAAAACTAGAATACTATGGCGTACGAGGTCTCAGTTTAGCTATTTTTACCAGTTATCAAACGCAGCGCTCTCAAAGTGTTAAAATCGGGTCAATAGTAAGTAATCAAAACTATATTAACTATGGTGTCCCACAAGGAAGCATTCTAGGTCCCTTGCTGTTTCTCATATATATTGACGAACTATGCCGTCTATCGCTTCATAACTGTAGTATCTTTGCTTATGCTGATGATACTGCTCTTCTAGTCTACGGTAGTGACTGGATCACAGCAAAATACAATGCCGAAAAGGCGCTTAAAAGTATTAGTCAGTGGTTATCCATAAACCTACTAACTCTGAATATAGAAAAATCACAGGCTATACAATTTGATATAAGCAAAACTAAGAAATCAGCTTCAGCTCTTCCCCAGGATATAAAAATACACAGTTGCCTTGGGTCTGACATGGATTCATGTATGTGCAAGACGCTTAATATTGTAAAGAACGTAAATTATTTGGGTGTCTACCTCGATGATGCGCTTAACTGGAAGGTTCAAATTAGCTCAATTTCAACAAGAGTCAGAAGACTAATTTATATTTTCAAAAACCTTAGGCACTCAGCTGATAACAGAACCCTCCTTATGGTGTATTTTGGTCTCTGCCAATCAATTATTAGCTACTGTTTAACTGTTTGGGGTGGTGCTAACAAAACCTATCTTCTAAAATTGGAACGGGCTCAGCGGGCGATTCTTAAAGTTATGACCTTTAGGAAACGAACATATTCGACTGATAAATTGTACTCCGAAACACAAGTGCTTACAGTAAGACAGCTCTATATTCTTAGGACAATCCTTCAAAAGCACCAATCATTAACTTACAAGCCGGACACTACAAATAGACGAAGGGGAGCTGTGGTTTGCTCACAGGATACATGCAGGACATCATGGGCAAAACACCAATATACTGCCCTTAGCGCAAAACTGTACAATAAAATAAACAAAACAGATGATATAAATGGCAAACTAAAACACACAGTAAAGCAAATAGTACAAAATAAGCTTCTAACCTTAAATTATCACGAAACAGAAAGTCTTTTAAAGTAAATATAAAACGCGCATAAGTACACATAATTGCACACACACACACACACACACACACACCACACACACACTCAACACACACCTCACACACACACACAAACTTACACACGCATGAATACACGTAAATAATAAACAAGCTTGATCACTATAAAAAAAAAATGGTTTCAAGGATATATAAATAAACGATTTTGGAGGAATCGCAACTCCCAAAATACAGGTTGACCCTAGTTTGGGAGATGTGGCTCATATTACTAAGTTACATAAATTTCCTTGTAATTTCTTAAAATAGTCACCATTGTCTGTAATTTTAAAAGTGAAATAAAGATTTATTATTATTATTATTAAAGTAGGAAAATAAAGTAATTCGAAAAAACTTCTTACTTAGATTTAAGTATTTTACCACAAAATATCATATTACGAAAAAATGGAAATGTAAATAATTATAGTTGAAACATGGTGATGTAAAAAACTCTGTGTTGAATTTTCATAAAAAAATATTAACTTATTTAAATATAATATAACGATTACTTAACTAATAAAACATTAAGCAATTGATCTAATTTTGATAACATTTTTTTTTAAGTTATTAAGGTCAGCTTTACCTCATCCGTAAATGAATAATAAGAAAAAAAAGCTTAAAAGGATTTAATAAAAAAGTCTATCGGTACACAAATTGCTAGAATAAATTAAAGTTCGATAAGGTTTAATCCCTGTATCGATATTAAAAAGCGAAACCTCCAAATTGTTTTCATTCAAATTCTCTCTAATCTAAATTCATGACTGTCAGATCGTTCGGCAAATTTTGCCGGCAAATCAAATGGAGAGTAGAACAGTAAAATGGACACCAATTCTAGTGCAAATAACTCTAAAGCTACTAAATATAATAATTTATATAAAATATATAGACAAACTGGCTAGTAGCACCGTATATAATAACTTTTATATTAAATATTTGGAGCCACTTTTCACCCCTTCATAATTCAAAATCTATTTAAGTTAAACAACTGATAAATAGATATTTGATTTCCTAGTAAAGACAAACTTAGAGGCACTATAGATTTTAGGTTATTGGCTTTATTATACTAAACATTGTTAAACGATCTTATAAATAAATAAATCTCAGGTTGGTCAGCTGAAGTTGGCACCAGTTTACATCTTTTACTTTATCACACCATATTGATAAACTTTGCTTAATTTACAATAGCACACAAGACAATTAAGAAAAGTGAATTTCACAAAAAATATATTTATATATAAAAATTAGTTAGTGCTGTATTTAGCTACTTAATTAGGAATTTGAGTAAAAGATATGGCAGCGTTCAGATATAGGTATCTAATAGTGTCTAATATATATATTTTTGTAGTCATAAATGAATACTAAGACAACTAACTGTACTGTCCTGAAAAATAAATGTTGGAGAATTCAAAACGAATTAAAATAAATTTTCTTCAATAAAAATATTTTGTTTGACTTTGTTATAATATACAATTACTTATATTTATTAGAGATCGATAAATTACTATCAATTTTCGAGATTCACCCAATTTCAACATAAAAAAATACGATATGCTGCTACGAAAAACATGTAGTAGTTCTGAAGACGAGATCAATAAAGTAAATGTTTGAATTAACAATGGCACTAGACGGCACATTGGTTAGCGCGTTTTGATTGGAATAAGGAAGTTAAGCAACTATCATAGGCGCAGCTCATAGAATGGGTGACCTTTTACTATATGTAGCTCTTCCGTGCTTCGGAATGTTTATTAATTCGTTTAATCGTAACTGCATCTGAAGTCGTTAAATTTTGCCAATCCATGGCCTGTTCTCCCTATTCTGTTCGATTACATCCATAAGCAAAACCGGTTCAGCAGTAGGATCATTGACGTGGTGATGTTAATGATTCTCCTTTATTTAACTTTATATTATTTTTAGTCTTTTCTTAAATTATAACTATTATTATCAAAAAGTCTAATGCGGTAATAATGTAACCTGGTAAGTATACTGGTGTGTACAAATTTTCCCATTTAGCATTGGTAGGACCATACTTGCAGTTAAAGTTATGACGTCATCCAAACATTGCCAAATGCTAACTCATTATTATTTGCTTAGCCGGTAAGTGCTTCAACGTGTATGTTATTGTTAAAATAAGTTGGTGCAACTGACATCAAGTGATATTAACACTTACGTATTTTAACACAATAAGATTCAACTAATAAACAGTCCAACAATAGAGGTCCTTAAAATTTTCCTTTTAAAAGCTATTATTTAAAGATCCGGTTCAATAAATTCCTAATAACTACTAACGTTAGTTTAAAAAAGAATGGAATTTTAATTGTTCTGTGAAATTCGATTAACAAATCGTTACTTGAAACTGGTGCTAAATCTTAATAATGAAATGGGCTTAAAAAGCGCACCTACCTATTTTACTTGAACCTTTTTTAATCTAATACCGATAATTTTTAATATTACTCATTCCTCTTAAAGCTCCAGAATCTACATTTTGAATGTTTAATTCTCTTTTAAGTTGGCGAATGCTCGTAAAAACCTTAACGATTTAATTTCAATATTAATTCCAAATTGAGCTTGTATTTGAACTGTGCCACCCAACATTTCTCTTTGACAGGATCTAGTTAGAAATTTTTATAAATAAAAAAGATGTCTGTTCCTTTTACTACAAAGTTATTTGAAAAAGAAATCTTGTAACAAATACATTTAAATATTTGTAATACACATTTCAAACACATTTCTTTTCAATTTATATACATAGTAGCTCGATGGCGTAGTGGGTAAGCACCGCGGCCCGCGATCGTTGTCGTTAAGCAGCTTTCTCAAGGGTCACGGGATGGGTGACCTAAAATTATTATCTCGAGCTACTCCGTGTTTCGAAAAGCACATTAAGCCGTAGATCTCGGCTGCATTTGCAGTCGTTAATACCTTCCAATCCGCATTGGGCCAGCGTGGAGTGTCATGGCCCATCCTCCTTAACAATCCATAAGGAAGGCCTAGGCCCCTGCAGTGGAGACGTAAAAGGACTGATGATAGTGATGATGATGATATACAGTTACAGCTAACTGACAAATAGGGTTGCCCGTAGTGAAATCGACAATTATGTAGTGCTGCCAGTAGTAGTCGATGCTTTTCCCTCGTCCTCTTGGCATCGTAATGACGTGGGGGAGCCACGCTTCGGCATGAATGGGCCGGCTCGACCGGAGTGATACCACGGCCTCACAGAAAACCGACGTGAAGCAACTCTTGCGTTGTGTTTCGTCGTGTGAGTGAGGGTACCGAAGGCCCAACCCCTCCCTATTCCCTTCCCTCTACACCTCAACCCTTCCCTCCCTATGATCATATTCGTCCCTCAAAAGCCGGCAGCGCGCTCGTAGCCCCTCTGGTATTGCAGGTGTCCATGGGCGACGGTAATCACTTACCATCAGGTGATCCGTCTGCTCGTCTACCCCCTATCCCATAAAAAAAAGTCAAGTTGTTGTAGTCAGACCTGAATTGACAATTAAGATTTTCTTTTGTTATGCTTGTAGATTGATATTGATATTGTTATATAAATAACTTCCAGAAATTCAAAGAATTTCTTGGAAAATTTAGTGTCAGTCTGTGTACATACACAAATTACGTGAGTTTGTCTTCTATAAGCTAAGAGAGTTGGGTTGTACACTGTCTGACAGTGTTTCCTAAGAACTGTGCTTTCAAAAAAGTGCTTTAAAAAAAATACATCGCTTATAAAGGTCATTGGTGGGATGTTGAAAATGTACCTTAAGTACAGCTCTCTGAGCTCTTAAGAGTTTTAAAAGTATAGATTTTGAAGTACCATCCAGTTAGTAATACAATACGTTATTTGTGATTGGCATAATGCAAAATAAATAATTATAATGATGTGCTTATCGGTTACATATCGGAGAATTTTGAATATATACATCAGTTTTCTAATTCTGGCGGTAATGAGATCTATGTGTTCATGAAAGCTTGCTGTATTGTCTATTACTCCCAAACACTTAATGGAATTTACTTTTTCTAATTTTGGACATGAACAGTTGGAGTTTGATGAATTATCACAACTATGAACTTTAATTGATTTATCTAAAGACTGTGACAACGAAGATCTTTTTATGACAAAAATAATAAATATAGATTTATCTATCTTTAAAGATAGTCTATTAATACTCAACTAATCAAAAACCTTGACAAATCCAATCTGAGCACACTGAAAGACCTCACTCCACGATTCACCAGCACATAGAAGTGCCGTACCGTGTGTGAAAAAAAACAGTTTTTCCATTGGGGAGTTCCAGATTAAACAAATCGTCTATATATGCTAGAAAAAGGATAGGACCGTCTATGGAGTTCGACTATGGAATTCCATGGGTTATTTGGCGATAATCACTGCAATATTCACCTATTTTTACTAGTTGGACTCGATTGGTAAGATAATCAACAAGCAATTTTTGTTGCATTTGACGTATTCTTAGAGCTCCCAGCTTCTTATCAAGAGAGGGACAGAAACTGTATCGAAAGCTTTTGCTAGGTCTAGAAATATTACAATTACTTTTTTGTCATGATCAAGGCTATCCACTACAAAATATATTAATGCATGTACAGCTTCTTTAGAAGATAGTTGAGAATGAAACCCGTATTGACAAGGAGATAACAATTTGTTAGTTTCAAAATATTTATAGGTCTTTAATTTTTTACTTTTTCAAAAAAACTTGATATTGTATGTAAAGTTGATATTGGTCTGTAGTTATTTACATAGCTTCTGTCACCACTCTTGTATATAGGATGAATTATAGCTTTTTCGAAATCATTGGGAAACATCCCCGTAAAAATACAAAGTTATTTTTACTATTTAATTATTAGGATTTCTTTTGGATTTTTAATTTAATTGATTACGATTTTTAATACACATAAGAAGCCCCGGAGTAACCCATGTTTATAGTATGTTATTTCCGGTTTGGTGTTTTAACGCAGGAAGTGGTTTTTGCTATAAATGTATTAAGTGAAGATTAGAGATGCGAGGTGGCGACATTATCGTCTTTTATAGAATATATATAGTACTTAGATCTAGCTTTGAAATTTTTTTAATAATCTGAGCGGGTAATGTTTTAGAAAAAACGTTCTGAGCAAATATTAAAATTAATGTATCGTGGTCGGTCACAGAAGTTTCCGCTACATAACAGTGAGCCTTATGTCTTGTTTTCAAAATAATGTGATCTAGACAAGTTTTATCATGTGTAGGTATATGTCCTGGTGTACCATGTACTCGTATTGCCAACAAATCTAAATAAGTGGATGAGTTCGAGTCAGTGTTGTTTAGTTTAATGTGGACGTTTATATCAATGATAGTTTTAATATTCCTGTAATTTTTATATTTGATCAGTAACATGTCAAATGAATTAAAAAAATTGGTTAAATTTATAGGAAATTTATACGCCTATTTTTAGACGATAAAGAATCTGCTAAATAAAGAGGCCTTGGTGGCCCATCAATTAATAAGTTGCTGAAATTCAAATTGTGTTCCTTGTCGCATTCATTATAAGATATAGCGGATCTGCCAATTTCTTTCTATAAATGTCACGTTAGTGATACACATTCCCGCGATTTGTAGCAACGGTGTAACTTCTCGTAGGTAAAGGAATTTTTATAATCGAATCACCTTCTACAATCAATCAAACTCAGAAGCTTTACATCTTTTTAAAATTTCATTTATTGAAAAATTCGGGTAATAGAAAGCGCATATTTTTGACACCAATTAGATCTTTACAAGTATGTTATGTTGTGTATAATACACATCTGTAACTCGAGGTGATGAAAACTATCGTGCCCACATAATGTGTAATTATAGCTTAATACCACGTAAGCATGAGGTTCATTAATTAAGTGCCATCTTATTCTATATTACGTATAAAATAATAATTAACTCGTATTGCGTGTGAGGCTTAACCTCATGAGCCGGCGTTTATTAAGCGTACAAAATGTACGGGGAAGTCGTAAAGCTGCTAGTAGCCTTCCTTTATTACACATCGCACTATATAAATTTCTTGGTAAATACACTAGAAAATAAACGCTTAGCTCGTTTAATGTTATAGAGGTGGAACAATTAAGAAAAAAACCTTTTTTAAATTAGAAAATTTAAAACTAAAATAAATGATGTTCATAATGGAGTAAGTAACTAATATTTCTGTATTAACGGACAACATATGCTGCAAGTTAAATAATAATGTACAAAAATTAATATAGAAAATTTTATTCATAAAAATATAATAACTTCCAGATAGGGTGTGGAAGTACTGCGCTTTGTTGAAAAAGAACAAAAAGGCAGAGCCGTATCATCCTTTTTTCAAACCTATTCGGTCCATCTTCAATTCCATCGCAATTATAGTGGAAAAAACTAGAAGACTAAATTATCAATGACTATGTGAAACATTACCTAGTATATATATATTTTAAATGAAATTAGTTTTGAAACAATATTTTTAGCATTATTGCAAGTCAACATTTTTAGGATTCTATATCAAAGGGTAAACCTTTTTCGTTTGAAATTTATGTTGTGAGCCTTATACATTTTTGTACTTGTTATGTATCTGATAGGATCTATTATAAAATTTCATCATATTTTAATACAAAAATTAACACCCGCGATGCTTTCCCTTAGCATTTAAAACAACGTAATTAAAATAAACAATTATTATAAGAGTAAAAAGCTTATTTAAAGTGGTTTAAAAATTAAACTGCCCGCCCATCGATATGTTATGATTGATAAGCATAAATGAAAACATGTTATTATTTTTGTATTCTATAGCAAACATTTATTATTAATAACTGTAGGTAGATAACGAATAAACAAATAATCAAATCTCCTCTTTTCATTCAATTAACATTATACAAATATAAGGTCACTTTTGTTTTACAGTGCAAAATCAATAAAATCTTAAACGATATAAACAAATTAATTTAAATCTTTTCACAACTCAATTTCAAGATAAGTATCTACAATCATATACAATAGGGATACAGTTCATTTCACTCACCCGAAGACGCATCCACTAACATTTCTTAATAAAGCGAGCTCATAATTGAAAACTTCATAATTGCGATCAAACTTCTTAATAAGCTTTTCGTCGTCACTGAGTCATCTTGTAGCAGTCGCGTCACTCGTAGCCGTTCATATCGGCCGTAGCGTAAAATGTTTAGTTGCCGCGCGGCTTTACTACGACGCACACGTGCGTGTAACACGGCCAGGTTTGCGCGTCGTACATAAATGTGACACTCGTAACAAAAATAAACTTCTGTTTGAGTAGTATGCTATGCGGCTCGAGGTTTATTCGGCAGTATACCCACATACCCAAAGGTAATGAACTTGACATTACAACAGATCCATTTCAAAACATAAAAAAAATATTTTACACTTCATATTATGTACTTAATTGCGTTTTATTTGAAATAATTTTATGTGATCTTTTTTTTATTATATAAAAATTGATTTAAATTGTCAAATAAACTGTTACATTATTTGTTTTGATATTGTAGGCTCGGTAAGATTCATTTTGTAAAGTAAAAAATAAAGAAATTAACTAAGTGCTTTTAAACATTAAACCTGAGATCCCACGAGAAAATAATACTGTTTATATTTCTACGCATTATTTTAATTAAAACCTTAATGGGGCCGAATAAAAGAAGATAGCTCCATATAAATCATTTCACTGCCTATTTTACTTATGAAAAAAAAAAAATACTTTTACATCTACAAAGAGATTAGACAGAGGAGATTTGCTTTACACCTATTATAGTTAAATTAGTCAATATCTTTATTTCAGTTTCTTCTTGACATCTAATGAATCTGACGTAAGAACACTATTGTTATCTTTATAATACGTACATTACTGTCAATTATTTGTACTATAGCCATCATAAAATAACATTTATTGTAAGTAACAATTCATCCATAAAATGTATAACTTAAATTGTTAACGGTTTTTTTATGATTGCACTAAAACCCTATTATAAATGTAAGATATTTTATTTTAAAAAAATAAATTTCACAAAATTATTTAAGAATTGTAGTTATAGACCTACAAAAAAATAAAAAAGGTAATTAATTTAATTATTCAATACATATATCGCATTGAAGTCGGTGTAATTAAAACGGTATCATTTTCTATTCTATATGTAAGTAGCTGTAAACTACCCAGGACACAATTATAAGTTTAATGGCACAATAGTAACTATCACTAATGTATGTTGAAACTATCCTATAACTATATTACACTTTATTAAAATCCACTTGGTCCCTGGCACCCTGAGATGGGATTTGAACCCATGACCTTTCGTAATCCGGGCGACTGCTCTAACCATTGAGCTACCCAGAATATTTCATTTTTCATTAAGAATAATTGAACAAATATTATAATAAGTACATTTTTATTTTATTTTTATATAAGAAGCTTTATACACAAGTTACTGTTTATACGAGTATTAAGTAATCATAAGGATTAAAATGACGTGGAAATACTAGCTGTATCCCTTAGGCCTCCTATTATATAATCCGCCACTCCTATTATAGACTCCTTTTATATTATACAGCAAGTCATTGTTTCGCTTATGTATTTTATAATATAGTAATTGAATATTATTGAAAAAATATTATTTATGATAAATTTCACATTTGGTTTATTGAAAAATATTCTTAATTAAAAGTTTAGTAAAATAATAAAACATGGCAATGAGATTAATATACACGACGTCGAATAGCGCGACATAGACTCTTTTAAATGAATAAGTCGTAAACTATTCAATTCTTTTATCATAAAAATTATTAACTGTCTACCTTACAGAAGTGAAAACTATGCTATTATTTCGATTTCGAAAATAAAAAGAATTCGGAAACTACGAGTAAAATGAAAATATAACCGTAAATACAGTTTTATATGACATTTACTGAAAGGACAAGATATCAGACTGGAGTAAGGTTAACTTTACCTTTAAAACCAATTTTTATTGCATTTACCCTTATAATAAAATAGGTACAGTTATGTTACGCGCATAAGAAACAGGATACTATGTAGAGATATTATACAAGTCAAAGATAATATGAAAATAACTGTTCTATATTAGAAAACAACTTTCTATATAGTATATAACAGTTTTCTATAATTAACTATTCTATATTAAATGATAAAATATCCGAAGATAGGAAATACTAGACGGGAATCTTGATGATCTCGGGTGATTAATTACATTGTTACGTTCTCTATTAAACTATTTACTGCAACTTAGTTGCATGGAAGTTATGTCGTATCACTTCAAGGATTCGAGATGACTTCAGATGAAATAATAGGGGTGTAGACAACTTTTTCAATATTCAATAGAAATACATGAACTGTATCTTAAAAAATATTTTAAAAAAATATAATCGGTTTAAAATCTAAAAATAAATGTAGCTTCAATGTAGCGTCAAAATTTCCCGCGAAAACGCGAACTTTTGTCATGGCGTCGCTGTGACGACACGGCCCTCTGAAACTAATATCGTCCTATCAAAGCATAAGGTTCAATTCTCAAAGCTCTGATATGAGCAAGAGGGGCGTGACGTCACGAGTTGTTTGCGGTGAGGAGAGAACGAGTATAAAATACTTATCTTTTTCATAATTACGTTAAGCAATATTATAAATATAATAAGCATAAAAGTATGATTAACGGTATTACTATATTTAACACTGTCAGAAAAATATATAATTTCGTTTAGTGTTTTTTTGCGCTGGAGACACATATTTAAAATGCATTCCTACTTAACGCAAAAAGAATGCGTATCAGGTCGCGTTGGATTTTATTTGTATAAGTCTGACCAAAGAAAAAAGGTTTTTCAACAATCTCCATAAATTGTATCCAAGATAACATGGATATTATGTTGGATCAGAGATCTTCATTTTCTCCTCATTTTCTCCTCATTTTTAACTTAAAATACAATTATATTCTTTAAAAATACTAACTAACTCATAAGACCTTGCCGGCTTGATGGAAGTTTGCGTGTTGTAACGCTATCGCCATCGCATGGTCGTGTGATTAAAATAATTAGACCCGTGTCAAATGTTTCACACGTCAATTTTTTTATAAGGGTTATAATACTTTCTTACTTTATAAAGACCTATGTAAATCAGAGAACCACCTATGTAAATCAGATTTAAGCATCTAAATAGGACATAGTCGTGTAATGGTGAGTCGTACCCGCGTTCATTTTGTTCTAGGTTCCCGCATCCAAACTTTTTGTCTCTGATTTTCATTATTTTTATTATTCGCTTTTCGTAATTTGAAATTTAAAAAAAACACGTCATGCTCATTCTTAATGTCAGTTCGTGAAAAAATCTTCCGGCATCAACACTACTAATATTGAATGTTATATTTTTAAACTACATAATATATTGATGTTATATAAAAATTCAGTAACGAGGTATGTAATTAAGTGTTAATTAACTGTATATTCATAACGAATTGTTTTTATACTAATTTTATTTTGTTGTTACAGTTTTTTTTTTTTTCATTTATCTTAAATATATTTCTCGATCCAAATCTGCCTTTTAATTTAACTATTATCATTTAAGTTAGCCAGGACCCGTTAAAGTCAGCTAAAATATAGTAATCACAGTAAACCTCCAACGTACAATTTCATGCATTTTGTTTGGTACTAAAATACCAAACAAAATGCATGAAATTGTACGATGATTTGCTTTTAAGCAAATAACAATCACTAGGTAATAAGAATCTTCTAATCCTGACAAACTTTTTGAAAGACTCTTCGCTCGAATTGTGTAATCTACGATTTTATACGAATTATTTAATATGGTATACAAATCCAGCTTGATGGTGCATTAGTCAACGCGTTCGGTCAATGTCGAAATTAAGCAACGACATAAAATTAATGATGGTACAAATCTGAAACTGCCCATCTTCAAGTATATAAAATAGTAGTCAGTGTAGTATTAATTAACCTTCATATTTATTCGTAATGTAAAATGTTTATAATTCACCCTGGCACTCTGAGATGGGTCATTTTTATTGCTCTGTACCACCATCACATTTCTCATTTTTCCAAAAAAAGCGTAGGAAAGAATGCTATTAGCATTAAGTCTGCCTTTTTTATCATGCTCAATAAAGCTCAGTGAATAAAAAGAAACCCTTCATATTCACTACATTTTTCAATTATTTTTCTTAGATTAGAACCTTTATTTACGTAATAACTTATCATTAACCCGTGCATTTATGTCTTAATAGCAATCAGTATGCCTGTCAGCTCAATCCGTCCAGCATTATGAGTTGTGCGTTGATAGATATACGTATATCAACTTTTCTTTTTAGATTTACATTAAAATTGACAATAGATTTAATTATTAAATGAATGACATATATTTAAAAAGGCAGGGCCTTAGGAGGATAACGTGTAATTAACTTCTTATCGACTTTTTTACCATTTGGAAAAAAAAACCTTTATAGCTTTATATTTAAATGTCAGTGGTACATTCCTTCTTTTTAATTTCCACAACACATCAAATTTCAACACAAAACATTAAACGGATATAAACATGTTATCGTGATATAAATTTGTACCGAGATATTTAGGAATTGTTGTTTACATTACTTGTTTATTTTTACTCAACTTGGAACACCAGAACCACTTATTTAAAAAATTGCGAGGGTTGCTTTTGGTAATCTATTAAATTTTAACCTTATGATAAAAAAAATCCATCGATAGTTTTATGTTGAAGAGGACATCAGTTGCAATTAAATTAATAACCTTGATTCTATTAAATATGAAATTACAATCGTAAATAAAGTAGATCAATGTTCTTTTTTTCACAAATCTTACTATAAATATCGAATGAATTAGATGCATTTCTAAAAGATGATGCATACCGCCTTGTCGGTCGCGGAACTATCAGAACTGATAGACATTCTACCTTGCACATTCGATGGGAATTCCGGGGAATATGTACTTCCTTCAGATTCGAACGCTTAGTTTACATTCGAATTTGTTAAATACTCTTTTTGGTAAATAAAGTGGATTGTATCGTTGCAGCATCGTGAACGCTCAAAGTATTTTAGCTTATGCTCAGTCAGCTAATGGAGAAAACCTTAAAGAGAGGATAAACCAAATTGATCGTAAACAAAAGAAATAAACTCCCAAATAAAGTGTAATCAAACATAAGAAACACAGGTTCGTGTCTAAGTGTTAATTCACAACATTTCTCGAGCTAAACATAATTCGACAATCTCATAATTTTATCAAATCTCATAATTTTATCAAATCTCATAATTTTATTCCCATTAATAGCGACTAATAAATATGTGTCACTTTCTAGACAATTCTGACGTTGAGGAATTGTACACTATGGTGTAATACTTTTTTTTAATATATTTTAGGTTTTTTTATACTATAACTGCTCTATGACATTCATGTTTCATTTTCAAGCCTCTATAATTCTCCTTGTTTCCATTTCATTGTCAGCCAAATGCTACTAAGGTTTTAAGCATAATCGTTTAAGAGTTTGAATTATATTCCCTTTTTTTTCATTTTATTATTGCTAACTTTTGCCCGCGATTACGCCCGCGTGGTCTAGTTTTATGTCCAGAAATGAGAAAATTCCATTAAAATTTTCATCCCCTAATTTACCCCTTTAGGGGTCGAATTTCGTAAAGTCCCGTCTTAGTGAGCACCTACGTCCTAAAAAGAATCCGCATGTAAAATTTGAATCTCCTAGCACTTGTAGTAACGAGGTTTCATACAAACTTTCATCCCTAATTTACTCCCTTGGGAGTCGAATTTCGTAAAATCCCGCCCTAATGAGCACCCTCGTCCTAAAAAGGACCTACATGCAAAATTTGAAACCCCTAGCACTTTTAGTAACGAAGTTTCATTCAAAATTTCACCCCCTATTTTAGCCCCTCTGAGTGGAATTTTCAAAAATCCTCTGTTAGTGCTCCTCTACACTCCCTAAGGAATCTTTATTCCAAATTTCAACTTTCTACGCTCAGTTTCGGCTGTACGTTGCCTGTCAGTCAGTCAATCACTCAGTAACGCAATAATTTGAAATATATAGATTGATTATAAACTTCTGCAGACTGAGAATACTGACGCCGAGCAAAGACTATACGAACAGTGGAGATGGGAATGATTTTGCCCTTTCGTCTCCTATAGCTTTTAGAGGATTGAAAGGCAGCATTCTGTATGTTTTTAGAGTAAGATATAGAATATACAATTTTCTCATATACAATTACCCACTTAAAGCGTAGAGATCACTGGTAGCGAACTGTATGGCTTGAAGTTCATGACCTTTAATAAAGTCCTTTGAGCCCTCTCAAGACACAGAAATTTTGTTTTCGTCGCACCTCCCCAAACAGCAATACAGTAAGTAATGACAGACTGAGCTTACGCTACATAGATGTTTACGACATGTAATGACTCACTTGTTATTACACGTAACGTTTTACTAGTTTATTTATTCAATAAATGAAGTCAATCTTAAATAGTTTCTTAAGACTAAATGTGTTATATTTTAATGTGTTTTTGATACTTTATTTGCTTGTTGGTTTAATTCTAGATAGCGCCATGTGTATATCCTATAATTTAGATATAAGTTTTCTTTCATAATGAACCGGATGAATAAAAATGATGTAGAAAGGATGCAAAGACATTCTTAATATCTTAGATATTCTATTTGTGGAAATTTATTTAATGGGAAAATTCAAATAATATAAAAACGACAAACTTAGCAAGTTAAAAATAATATATTATAATCCAAAAATAAAGCTACAATATTTATATGTTTACTTATTCATAAAAGCCTAAGCACCTGTTCCGTAAATTTAAAACATCCGTCCCTTATATGACTGATGACTTTTGCGTGTTCTCATTTAATTATAGATCTATTTTTGTTGTATAATAACGTCATTAATGCCAGAAGGGCTGCTTTTGTTATGAGACGTGTGCGTTTATGTACATGTTATGTATTATTGGGATCAATGTTTCTAATAAAATAAAATAAAAAATCTTTCATCTGCACTAAACGTAAATAGTTTAAGATAATAGTTATTTTACTATAATTACAAGTTAGAAGAACATTAATGAAGGCACCACATAAATGTTTTACTAACCAACTTTAGCCTTATTTTAAATGCACTTTTTATCAATTAAATCTATACTAATATTATAAAGTAGAAAGATTTGATTGTATGTATGTTTGCAACGAATTAGCTAAGAAACAACTGGACCGATTTAAATTAAAATTTCACCTACAGGAAGCTGATGTAGCTTCCCGTAGATGAAATATATGCAGTGAACATAAGCTATATTTTATCCCGAAAAACAGCAAATGAAATGAAAATGTTAGTAGAAGTTTTTGTGGAGAATTAAAACTTTAGTAACCATTGTTTACTACTCAATTTTTAATTCTTCTTCTTCTAAAGGTGCCTCTCCAACTAGTGAAGGTTAGCGATTAGCATGTTCAGGTCCTTCTTGTCTTTAGCTCGGCGGAACAGCTCAGCAGCGCTCGCTATCCTGGTCCACTCTCGGATGTTCCGCAACCACGACTTCTTCCTTCCTCCGACCTTTCTCTTTCCCTCAACTTTGCCCATCATGATCAGCTGCAGGAGATCATATTTCTGATGTCTAAGAACATGGCCTAAATACGAGACTTTACGCCGTTTAACAGTTGCCATAAGCGTGCGTTTTTGGCCAACTCGTTGGAGAACTCGGACATTGGTCACCTTCTCGGTCCAGCTTATAGAAAGCATGCGCCTATAAGTCCACATCTCGAAAGCTTCTATGCGTTTTCATAGATCTTCTTTAAGGGTCCATGCCTCACATCCATATAATACCAGGGGCCAGATATAAGAATGGAGCAAACGAGTTCGTAAAGAGAGATTTTTTTCATTGTAATTATGTGAATCAATATCCAAACAAACAGTTTCCTGTGAACCTCGCGGGTGAAGCCACTGGCGCAAAACTTATGACGTCCACTGCTGAGCATACGTCTCGCTGACTATCCTCTGATTATCGGTCCTCGCGTCCAGTCAACGCTGCCAACATAACATAAAATTAAATTCCTATTAAAATATATAGACCAAGTAATAATTATTTTATTAATTGACATCATTACAGCACATCTGCTCACAGAGTTATCTGTAACAACTGCTACGTTGGTTAATGTCACAGTGTCCTCTGAAAATATAACAATGTAGACCGTTACGGGTGTGTATTAAAAGCTCAGCCTAACGGTCAAGGCAAAAGATAACCTTTCTGTTTGTTAAATTCTGATGCATTGAAGCCTTTACCAATGCTTCCGAGCGTCGTTTAGTCGCGTGAGTGGCAAAAATTGTTTTTTATTTCATAAGTCGCTATATAAAAACGACATAATTTTATAAATAAAAACGAATTTTAGGAGTACCTTTGTGTTTTTTTCGACTGATAAAATTTTATTAATTCATGTTTTGACAGTGCCAGTACCCTTAGATAATGTAAAGCAGTTTTCCCATTTTTTCACTCACAGTATCTAAATGTTTTCAGATCTAATAAAGAGACAAGCTTGTAACTCTTTATTTTTAACCCTAGAGACTTTTTAACCTTACAAAATCTACAACGTAGTAAAAACATGTGGCATTTTGTTTATTTTTTTTTTTAAGTTTTGTTTTTATGTAGTGTACTTTCGCTTTGTTACGCTTGTCTTAGCGGTCCACGACTGAGCCCAGATCAGCTCTGTGATTCTCTAAAAATCCAGACCCGAATTCAAATTCACCCATGTGTCCCAATTCACATAATTTAGTGAAAAAATTCTATTAATTCCGTTTTTTGTATAATACAAAACATAATTGATTGAATATACTTGTCTCAGATATTCTATTTCTATGTCATTTCAAAACTCACTTCACTTATTCCATGAAACGTTATAACCGATTCAAAGTTGAGTGGATGCCGCTTTTAGTAGTGGATTTGAATTTAGGTTTGTATTTTTACAAAATCGCAGGGCAGATACCTAAGTGTTTAAATTCCAGCAACGGGTTATTTATTGACAAATAGCAACATAGATTTCTAGTTTTATAACTCGTTGGATATTATGACTCTTAACCAACCCCCACAGTTACCGTTCATCAAAATTCTGTTTCAAAGTAAATTAGATTAACTATGTTGTTTGTTCGGGGCTGTGCACTGGAGTGAGATGTTTATCCAAAAATTTGAAATAAACAGAGCATGTCTCGAGTCAGGAAATTCCAAGTTTTTTGGTGGAAAATAACAGTGCCATTTTAATTAAGAAGTAAATTTACACAAAGTAATTGGAACGTAGTGTAGCAGTGTCGTTTTATTAAGCTATTTCATTGGTATAATAAGTGTTTCACCGACTATCCCACTAGGCATTATCAATTATCAAGCTAATTAATTATAAAATACAGTATACATAGTGTACACAATAAACTATATCGTGATTGGAAAACATGATATAAGAAAACAAACTAAAGCACTGTCAACTAACTATCAACAATAAAAATCGATCGTAATCGGTTTACTGCGAAGCCTAAAGTAAAGTGATATGATATATATTTCTCAGCCAATATAATTTTAACTGCCACCGGTTTCGCTAGTATTATACATATAAACCTTACTCACTCTATATATTGATGAAAATTATTATCATTAGAATAAAATCCGTTGTGCAATTTAAAAAAATTCAGCGTATAGACAGCGGGAATAACTTTGTTTTATTCTATGTATAGATCTTATTTGTCAGAATTATGTGCAATAATATATGCTTACAAGCATACAGATAAATTTGGTACGCGTACTTAGAAGCCCATATAGGCTAACATTGGTATATGAATATTTTGTCATTCCAACGAAATCACATACCTGTTTTGTACATTTCCTCCTTTTTGAATTCAATTCAAAAAAGCTTATTTGTACAATATATCTTGCGAATAATACAGAGTTTGTAATTCTGAAGTAATTTTATGATTTTTCTTCACAGATGAAGGCATGGACTGCCCACGAGCAGGACACGAGCCTGTCCTGCTGCCGCACGTTACACGTCAAGCATGCTGCTTACGCAAGCGCCCTTTATACACTGGTCGGTATATTTTTATTAACAAATTTAGGTGATACAAGGTCATATACCAATTTAACAACATAACGTATGTAATTTTATTAATTATATATGTGGGTGTCTTGGTTTTTGTTTTTTCGGACAGAAAGAAGATTTAAGATTCTTGATTAGATCCTGTGTATATGGAGATAAACTCTATATACACAGATATTAAAATACATAGAATAGGTATACATAATAAGTTTGTTATTACGAATAGCTTATTAGTAACATCAAAAACCATAACGTGCCCAAAAATGAGCTCTTTAATCCTGTATTATTGGTTTGTTTCATATATAATATCTAATCTGATTATCGGAATACAAGGAAAAATAATTAGGGAGAGGAAACCAAAAACTATTGTTCGCAAGAGATTTTTTTATGTATCATTATTTTTGTTAGGATACTTATGTCATAATATTTCAGATATTTTAATAAAAGATTATTCTATTCTAAGAAACTACGATATATGATTGTATATTTGAACATTAAGATTATCAAGATACTTAGATTTATTTAATATTATACGAAAAAGAATAATAACACCATTAATTTCGGTTCTCTTAGAAAACATTGTGTTATATTTTTAAAACGCATCGTCATAAATACATGATAGTTCATCAAAATATAGCTTAATATACTTAATATACTAGAACAAGTCTTATAAAAAGCGTAAACAAGAAAAATAATAAACATCTTAAGCCGAGTTATATTTATAATTTATACTCAAGAATATTTATACTCAAGCCGTTGCTGTGACGAACAATCAACTCTTGAACACTCACAGTCTGAGTCGGTCTTCTAAACGCACAATAGAACGGGCTCTGACTGTATTTTATAAAGAATATTTTTATTAATTCTTTAACCTGTAGATGTAAAGATTCAGTTGGGGAAGAGAGAGGAGTTCGTAATGTTTTTATCGAAAGGAATTTTAAACAAAAGTCGATATCTGTAACATTAATAAATGAATTATGCATTCGGTCTAGCTGTTTACATTTTCGTGCTGTCGACTCTACACATTGCAAATGTCCCGTGATCCTTTATCAAATTTAGGCAGCAATTAAAAACATCGTCGTTTTTTATTACTTGTTTTCATGTTTCTTATTACTAAATAGATATTTCGTTTCTAAATATCAAAAGTAATAGAAATTAAATTACTCAAAAATACAACGAGTTTGTATAGCTTGAAAATCTTTATCAAGCTTCTTATAACCGTTGTAAAAAAGGAAATATAAAATGCTACGAAGTTATTCCCCAACCTTAATTCATGATATAAAAATATATATTATAAATTAACGGTAATCAAAACAACCTTGATGACTAATAATTACGCCTTTTAATTGTCGAATAATAGCTCATCAATAACCATTTTACTAAAATTCTTATAATATTTAATAAAAGAAATATTATACTTATATAAATATAATATTTCTTTTATATTATACTTATATAATATTTCTTTTATTACGAGTATATTGGATGAATTTGTAGTTATAATGATTTTATAATATTAAAGTTTTTAATCAATTCATCACATAAATTGGCTAAAATAACTTACAGTAAAAAGATCATAACATGATAATGGTAACCTCCCACAAAAAACAGGTGTATATAAAAGCGGCTCTCGTCGGAATAATGAAATATAGGGCGATAGGACGCATCATTAATTGATATAATCGCCAACATTACTTGCAAGTCTGCGCTATCAGTCCTCGGGTATCTGCCTCGTTAGAGGACGCCTGTAATGAATGACCACTGAGATACGACTGGCTAACGATTGGTGCGAGCCTCCTTAATCAGTCACGTCGCAACACCGGCCCCCGCCCGAAAGTCAGAAAAAAGGAGCCAAGTCACGGGCCCCACCTGACATATCTAGATCGCAAGGAATCTTTACGACCAAAATGTTAATTTCATTGAACCCATTCCGATAGGAATATAAGTTCCGTGCCGCTAAAGATAATTGTTTTTATTTTTCTATTAAAAACATTTTTTCTATTAAAAACATTTTGATGAGACAAAAACGTGATTGGTTGATATGGAAATTTATTGGTTTACCGACCAAAGAAAAGAGCTCACAGGTTCATGAAAAATGAAAAATAATTTTCGCTATTCATTTTTATATGAAAACATTGGACTAAGAGTACTTACATATTGAAATAACAATAGCCTTGAATTTGTATAATGGGTTTCCAAAATATGATAACGTTCCATTTGAGAAAATTACTTTAATTGTTCGATAAGGCAATAATGACGATTTTTACATAACATATACAAAATACATCTTCCATATAAAAATAGATGAAAATCTACAAATATAAATATGTGTGTGCTTTATTGTTTGAATGAAAAACAATGCATAATTACAATTGTTGATCTTATTCTAGTTAAATCTGTTCTTATTCTGTAGACTCCTCAAAAAGTTTATCCTGACCTGGATACGCGAGCCGCGCGCGACAGCTTCTTTTAAAAACTAACTTCAAAACCCTCCAATTCGGGTTAATAGACTTTTCCAAGTTACACAACTCTTTTTTATATTTAAAATAGTTTGGATATCTACGGAAAGTATGTACTAGTTTATTTATCATAACCTATATTGTAGCGTCAGCTTATTTTTATCTAAATCAAATAATTGTTATTTTCAGCTGAGCCTTCGTAAATCACATTGCTGAATTAACAGATATTTCTAGGTAACGATTATTAAGAGGAAAGATTCTACCATCATACTTTGGATCTTGAATAGTTCAATTATTTTCTCAGACTTTCCAAATCATTAATTTATCAAACAACTGGATTATATAATATTATATTAATTACATCTATAACATCCTATCAATAGAATAATTATTCTCATCATCATCATCAGCCCTTTTACGTCCCCACTGCAGGGGCTCAGGCCTTCCTTATGGATGGTTAAGGAGGATGGGCCATGACCCTCCACGCTGGCCCAATGCGGATTGGAGGGTATTAGCGACTGCAAATGCAGCCGAGACCAACGGCTTAACGTACCTTCCGAAGCACGGAGTAGCTCGAGATAATAATTTTTTGGTCACCCATCCCGTGACCGACCCTTGCGAAAGTTGCTAAACGACAAAGATCGCGGGCCGCGGCGCTTATCCACTACGTCACCGAGCTACTTATTCTACTGTAGAATGATTATTCTACTGTAAAGATATCCAATAAGTAATATTTATGGATAATTAGTTCTTTAGTTTAATAATATAGTAAATGAGAAATATTAATATCATAACTAAATAAATGAATATCGTAACGTCAAATAAATATATTATGGAAGATAATAAAATAAAAGCGACATTTTTCTTAAACAAATTTCGTTTCCTGGTTCCATCTGTATACGCAGTTAATTTAATATCATTCCTCTCATAGCGAGGAGGATACGTCACTCAACTTCAATACTCGTTAAGCTCTCTGTTTTGTATCATTAGAGCTACATTTCACAGTAAATAAGCTACCTACATTATTTATAACTCAACAAATGCATTAATAGCACACATCAGCTTTACAAGTTACCATTTGAATCTTAAAAAATAGAATTTATAATATATATTGATATTTTGAATCCTATTTTTTAAGATGTGAGTTGCGTTGAGTTCAATTTTTTTGTTGAGTTGAGTTCTTTGATTTCATTAAAAAAGCTGATATCTTTAAGTTTAAGTTAATCAACCTATATCAGTATGTATTTGAGAAGATAGTTTTACAGAATAGCATTGCAGCTCGCACACTCGTGTTGCCGTTGCAACAGGGGTGTGCGAGCTGCAAATTCATTACTACGATGTACCAGAATTCGAATAGTTCGCCAACTAAATTCCTATCCCCGAACGTTACGCATATTACTGATTACTACGTCTATGAAATGTAATATCTAAAATTAATAAATACACGCAATTTTCTTAAATATTTTAAATTAATTTTCTTAATTTAAATAAATAAAGTATGTCAATAAGTAAAGCATCGGAATAATATAATTGTCGATTGAATAGACCATTTTTTACCATGAGCATTAGAAACTACTGGTTGAATAGACCATTTTTCGAGGAAGGCTTTAGGCTATATAACATTACGTTGCAACTATTAGGAGCGAAAAAATAATGGAAATCGCGGACGAAGTCGCTGGCGGCCACTAGTTTTTAATATTGCGGAATGTAAAATTGAATGAATGAATGAAATACTCTTTATTGTACACACCATAAGTGAATGAACAAATATATAGTAATCTAACAAAATAGTACAATTGGCTAAAAAGAAATTTCTTCCAGGCAACCTTAACATAGCATACAGGATACAGTTGGAAAAATTGGTTAGTCTATGGTGCATTAAGAAGTCTACAGCAACATTAATGGTTGAGCAGGAAAAATTGTTTATAATACATAAACATACATAGTCACATATATATATATATATATAGACACATAAATACATACATATATACATATACACTTACTTAAGAATGCAAAGTACAAATACACTTACTTAAATCATAATCCTATGATTGCTGCAATGAATTCAGTGATAAATAGCGCTCCTTAACTAATATTTTAAAATTGTTAATAAATAGTATGTGCACGCCTAATATCCTCCGGCAATGCATTCCAGAGGCGAGCAGCTTGTACTGTGAAAGACTTGTTCAGAAATTTACTTGAATGCATTGGTATTGCCAATCTCAGATTTTCCGACGACCTTAAAACTCGTGCGTGCGTATCGTGAAGGAACGTGAAGCGTTCCTTGAGGTAAGCTGGTGAAAAAGGATTGAATAGAATACTGTAGACGAGAGAAACAATATGTGCATTCCGGCGAAGACGAATTGGTAGCCACTTGAGCTTAGTACGGAAATCGGAAACATGATCATATTTGCGTAATCCAAAAATGAATCTGATACAGAAATTTTGAAGCCGCTCAAGTTTATTTAATTGCTCTTCAGTGAGGTCAAGATAGCTGACATCGGCATAATCTAGAATAGGAAGGAGAAGAGATTGTGCCAGCGCAGTTTTAGTGGCAATTGGTAGAAAGTTCCGTAATCGTTTTAAAGACCCAGCTGCAGCAAACATTTTACGGCTCATTTCTTGTACTTGAGGCCCCCATGTGAGATTTTTATCAATTAAAATGCCCAAGTTTCTAACACTGTCACTGGGTGTTAATGCAATATTATCAAACATGATTGCAGGTAGTTGTGTCCAATCGATTTTGTTAGTCTGCGCAGAATTACCAACAATGATTATTTGAGTCTTGTGAGGATTTACTTTCAAGCCATATAACTTACTCCATCTACATATCGATATAAAGTCATTATTCATGTCATTAATGGCTTGATGAAGCTGGTCAATACTAGCTTGTGAATAGATTTGTAGATCATCTGCATAAAGGTGGTAGGATGAAGCTAGCCGACAGGAAATTGAATTAATAAATATGGAGAAAAGTAATGGAGATAAAACGCCACCCTGCGGCACTCCAGCAGAAATATTACACCAACTGGAGAATGTATCCTCGATGCGTATTCGCTGCCGGCGTCCAGACAGGTAACTACGGAACCAATCAATCACCGCTGGAGATATGTTTATAGAGTGCAATATCCCAAGCAAAATATCAAAGTCAACGGTGTTAAAAGCATTGCTAAAATCAAGTAAGGATAAAACCGTGACTTTTCCACTTTCCATGTCTGATCTGATATCATCAGTGACTTTAACCAGCGCCGTAGCAGTACCATGTCCAGCACGAAACCCAGATTGATAAGTGTTAAGGAGTTGATTCTTAAGGAGGAAAGTGGATAATTGATTATGGACAAGGCGTTCTAGGACTTTGGATAGGAAAGGCAGGATCGAAATAGGCCTATAGTCGATAAAGGACAATGGTTTGGCCTTCTTTGGTAAAGGGGTGACTTGGGCATTTTTCCAAATAGATGGAAAAACCCCAGTGCTTATAGAGTGGTTTAGGATGTGTGTAATGATGGGAAGGATTTCATCTAGGATAGGAAGAATCATCTTACGGCTAACATTGTCGTTACCCACAGCGCTGGATGTTATAGACATAACACTCTTTTTAACATCACAGTCAGTAAATTGAGATAGTGAAAAAGATCGATAGTTGGGGCATGGAAGAGATGAAAGAAATTTTAAAGTATTCAATTTGTGCGATGTATCAAAGTCATGCAATGAACTAAAATGTTGATTAAGGAGATTGATATCTAAACCTGTAGAAGAATTTGTCTGACGTTGTTTACCAATGCCCATAGATTTTAAAAATTTCCAGACTTTCGCCGGGTCCTCGTTTTCAATAGAATTATGGATATGGTGGCGTTGTGCATTCCTACACACCTTATTACATTGATTGCGTATGTTGACGTATTTTTTCCAGTTTGACGCAGATGGCCTACACTTATATTTAGTTTTAGCAGCAGCTTTATGATCGGATAGTTTTTTAATGTCCTCAGTGAGCCATGGAGAAGGACAATGCTTCATCTTAACAGGATGTACCGGTGCATGTATATCAAAAATGCAGTGATAGTAGACACAAAAAACTCAAGCTCTCTATCCACACAATCGCAGCTCAAAAGCGACGACCAATCGATGTTATTGGCATTGTCACGAAGTTTCTCAAGGTCGATACCACCAAAATTGCGCTGTAACAGAGTTGTAGGCCTAGCCTTCGGAGGACGCGTCTTGTATGAGAGAAAAATGAGATCGTGGTATGAGAAGGCATCAGCTGGGAATTGACCATGTTTTGCGACATGTTGAGAAGAAGAAGTGATAAGGAGATCTAGAGGAGAAGGAGTGCAATTTGGCAAATTGTGTGTGGCATTCAGAGTAACAATATGTAAATTATTAGATTGTAAGATGATTCGAAGAGTCGCTGAACGAAAGTCATTTTTCAGGAGACATGTGTTGAAATCACCCATTATAATGGTGTGACTGTAGGAAGGACAAAGCAGCTCTAGTTTGCTTTCTAAGGAAGAAAAGTAGTTAATTCGCAATGAGGAGCAATAATAAACGCCAAGAAGAATTCTTGAATGTCTTAGCTCAACCTCCAAGAAAAGATGTTCGCCAGCATTTGCTGGTGGTGGCTGAGGTGACACATCTACCACAGAAAATCGAATGTTGGCACGGAGATATATAGCAACGCCACCGCCATCGCCAACAGCGCGATCATTTCTTATGAGATTAAAACCTGGTAGCGTATAAGAAGTTGAGGGGAGACACGGCTTAAGCCATGATTCAGAAACAAGGATAGCGTGAATGTTTCTACAATCAAAAGTTGTCAGCATATCTGAAAAATGAGCCGGAATGCTTTGAGCATTTATATGGACAACGTTGAAATTTTTCGGTACGTCGGAGAAGCAAGAGGAAAGAGATTCAGACAGCGCAGGTAAGCTCACAAAACTATCATTATCACTATTACTTACAGACAAAAAACTGTTTGAGTCAGTGTTGTCATCAGCTGACGACATTATGAGAGAACAACAAATATAACACGTATATGTTTAAAATATATAAATAAATAATAATGTAACACTAATATCAATAGCAAACAGGTATAAACCTCTTGTTAAAACACCATAACATAAATTGATCAAATATAATAGTCATTTTTAATTCGCTTCATAAAATCTCACGTTCAACGTCGCCTTTGGATCTAGATACTATATAAATATTTCTTTCCGGCATGAAACACGAGTACGTGACCACTTGATCCGACATCAAGATGAAATTTAACGTAGGTAAATTGTGATTTTGCTTCTAACTGACTTTAAGTATTGTTTTATTAGCGTGGGTTTGGTTGTTGATATCAACTATTTATTTAAATCTTCATAAACAAGTTTCCAAAGACGCATTAAATGCACGCACAAGCACGCACTAGATTTAGTATATATATTTAGTACCTTTTTTAGATAATTTAAAGCTCTCCATTTTTTCTTTAGAAGACATTCGTATAGACATTCTCTTATCATTTAAGCAGCGTTCACAAAAAAAGACGCCCTTGGAGATACTTCCTTCCCTAGGGAGCCTTTTTGTGGGATAAAAAGTATACCACATTTCATCAAAATCCGTTTAGTAGTTTTTATGTAAATAAGTAACAAACATCCAAATCTATAAACTTTCACCTATATAATATTAGTAGGCTTCTATGAAATAGAACAAATATAATAACATAGAAAATATAATAACATAGAAAATATAATTTTAATCTAAATTCAGCTACTTGCTTTATCCACGCATGTTTTAAGAGTCGGCCAACCTGATTTATTTGACACTATTAGACACATTGAGTGACACCATAAACAGTATTGCTAACATATTTATATTTTTAAAAGAAATTTTAAAATACGGTAAAAGTATAAAATAAAAATTATATAGCACAAGCTGTTTTTTTGCTCGCACTAGATAAAACCTATGTGAGTGGTAAACCTATGATGCCATTCCAAAGGTGATAAAAATTTGAAATTGGTAGTTTCGATTATAATTCAATGCAAATAAAAAACAATCAAATATTTCCTTTTCATAATACTGATGTGTTACTTTATTTTAAAATATATAGTCACATTTCAAGTGTTCAATTTACGAATTTGGAAGTCTCATTTAAAAGTATAACTGAATCTAATGTAGAGTATAAATAGGCAGTGGAAGCAATGAAATTCACTGTGGGTTAATTTGAACGTATAATAAATTGTTCACGAACGTGAGAGAACCATTACCAGTGAGCTTCATTAACAAACGAAATAAATATATCGGAAAGGCACTCACCGTTCAGTTAATTGGATTCGAGTTCTCATCACTGTCCTTTCTCTAGATAATTTTAAATATTAAAAATAAATAAACTATAGCTTTTTAAACCAAAGCTTTGTATAGTATGGAAATCATTATTTAATGTAGATCTATACTAATATTACAAAAGAGCTAAATTCTCTAGCTTTTTTTGTATGTAATCTTCAGAAATACTGATCCAATTATGAAAATTCTTTCACATCATACACGGGCGCCATTAGTATAATTTATATAGACAAAGTCGCGGGAAAACAGCTAGCACATAATATGGAGAAGTTTGAATATTTTATTCATCATCATCAGCCAGTGGCATAACTACAAGGTGGCAAGTCGGCAAAATGCCACGGGCCCCCGGCTAGAAGAGGTCAGAGGAGACTCCTAACTCCAGACATTTATTTTTACACAATTAGTAAAAAAAAAAAAGAATTTCCGATTAATTTCACGGAAATTCTATACGGGCCTCAAACGGTATAGTTACGGCATTGTCATCAGCCTACCCATTTATTTGTTTCTATTTTCTTTGGAAAACATACAGTATCAAGCGATATAACTAGTGACTAATTTAGTATAAAAACGTATGTTCTGAGAGAAACATTTTACTATTCAATTGATATATTTAAAACTATATTCGAATAGTTTTACAAGAATGACAAACCAGAAGTATATTGGCGCGTCACTGATCAAACGTCAAAGTGACAGTGAAGGCTAACTGACAGTTTTGGATGCCCGTAGTGAAATCGACAATTAGTGCTAACAGTAATAGTCGAACTTTTTCCTCTATCAGTACTAATTTGGATTAAAAGAATATAAAATAATAAGGAATAACAAGAGAAAATTACAGAGTACCATAAGATACAGAATCACATTAAACCATCTGAAATTAGTTAGCGTAGTATTAAAAATTTCAATCGTGAAATCCATCGGATTGTCAAAAGTTTTTATCGAGCGTACAAGGAATGAATTAAATAATGCAGTTACTGCTGGGGCATGACCCTTCTCAATGGATAGAATCGATCGAATAAAGGAAATGAGTTTTGCCGTAGTGCATATAGTTAACGGCTACAGATACAGCCGGGATCATCGGCTTAACGTGTATTCCGAAGAAAGAACTCGTGTTAGTAAATTTTTTATCACCTATCACCCCCTTACAAAAGTTTGTTAATCTCCGCATGATAGACCAAACGTACCACCCACTACGCCGTCCGTCTCACTTCTATATTAGTATTTAATGAGAAAGTGCAAAATTTTACTCTGTGTATTTTAATAATCTTCAATAAAATATTCTACGCATATCGATGACGGGCAAAGAATATCCCCGACAATATTATACTCAAGTCACCTGCCCAAATTGTGGGAAGAACGTTATATTTTAAGGATTTTTTGTCATAAATCACATGTTAAGTACATTTTAGTACACCTTTATTGAACAGAAAATAACTTTTTTTCGGAAACTCTATAATTATTTTCCAAAGTTAATGAACTTCCAAAGGTTCAAATTAGTGAAACTCCGACGTGAACCCGAAAAATATTTTGTTCCTTACCTTAATTACGAAGTCATGTAATTTCGGCATGCTCGAGTTGATAATTTAACACCCAATAGAAACCAAATACAGTCCGGAGCGTTATAATTTATGATTGTTACAACCACAGCCCCGACCGCTGTAAAAGTTAATTGGCTTTTAATTTTCATATAAATGAGCCAGATTCATTATTGAATAGCAAAGACTACGACTCTGTTTTGATTCTCATTACCAATACAAAAAGTTTATTGTAGTTTTTTTTTGCTGATGAAAAGAGAGAAGTGCTCAAGATGATATACTTATTTTTAATTACCTATTTTCACCATCATTATAACTCGATTCGAATGAGAGAACAGACTATGACTAGTCAGTCACGTGTACTGATATGGACTCATAGCGGGTTACTAGGTGATAACGACTGCATATGCAGCCAAGACCCACGGCTTAACGTGCCTTCCAAAACAAGGAGGAGCTTGAGACCCATAGACCATGGAACCATAGTCGTTGCTTAACGTCTCTATGTATTATATAAATACTCGTGTAAGTATATAATACACAATCTACTGTTGCTGACCTCCATCACTTATAAAATATGGATAAAAAGCATGCCGATGAATTAGTTCACTTAGAATCACTTAAGGATCTGGCACTATGCGAGAAACCTCTTTACGCGAGAGGCTATTTGTGCAATAGGCCGTCTGCATGGAAAGCCATTTTGCGAGAGAGTCCATTAGTGTATCTTTCTCGTAGATTTACAGAACTAATGATATGATGGTTTGTAACACAGAACAGAAAATAAGAGCTTTATAACATATTCTTCAAAACTATTATTATACAGCTATATATTATATCTCCATAGCCAATTACTCGTAAATCGGTTTCAAGGTGTCGCCGTCGCTGAGGTCATATGATTCTACTTTTGATTCTTTGGTAAGAAAGTAAACCTTTTACATTGTGTCGGGTCTTAGTGATGTGATTCATTTATTTCGGATTTTAGCTACTTGGGATCTAAGGAATGTATATGACGTAAAACTTTTCGGTACTTTACAAATATAATAAATATATTAATACATTATACATTATATAACATAAAAATATATAAATGGTAAAATTTCATTATATGTTTGCAGCGAATAAAAGTAATAGATCAATTTTATAAATTATTTTACCTACGATAAACTACTCATATACGGTGGCTATACTTTGTCCCGAAAAACTGCAAGTAAAGGGATGAAAATGAAAGTGAAAGTTTGTATAGGGAATTAAAACGTTACCATTCAACCATTGATTACTATTCAATTTGTCATTGTAATTTTATCTGTGTCACAATATGAATAGATACCAAATTGCTGTTTACACATGAGTAAATAATCTTACTAATATTTATCCTGCTAAACAGTTGCCTAATAATCACGCGGGCAAAGCTGCTGGCGGAAAACTAATTATCTTTATATAAAAAAAATCATATTCTTGTTTCTATTGACATTTAATATGTATACATTTTTGGTAGTTGAGGTTCTAGCGCACTACGTATAATGTATACGTACATGAAACATATTTTTATTAGATTGTATGAAACCTATAATTAGGTAGAAAATTTTACTATCAATGTATCGCATTAATACCCGTTTGCAATCTAAGATATTTTTGTCTCAAATAAGAAATAAAAAATCTTATAACACGCTATAATTACAAGTATAGTATTATAGTTATATATATACCTGTGCGATTACATACTTATTCACTGTAAGTTTTCAGCATGATCTATATTATATTAAAGTTGTAGTAGCACCACAGAAATACTTACATGTCCTCTCCGACATCAATAAAGTGTTTAATGCTTACCAGAATTAAACATAAGTAATGGTCGCTTGGAGAAACAACCGAATGAAGTTTCTCTTGAGTTCGTAACTTACATAGTTTCGTAGCGGATAGCACTATATACTCGTAAGGTCGAGTCTTAGAAGTGCTACATCTGACATCGTCGTGTTTGAATACTTTTGGTTACGTGAAAAAGAAACATATTAATCCTCTTTTAATTTTCATATTATACTATACTATATAATGTAATTACTACTATACTATATTATAACTCAACACATAACTCATATCTCAGAGTGCCAAGGACAAAGTGGATGTTTTAAGCAGTTTTCATTAAGAATATTTTTCGGTATAGCATTGTGAATCGAAGTTTGATCAAATATAATAAAAGTAGATCATAATGAATGAATGAATGAATGAAATACTCTTTATTGTAAACACCATAAATGAATGAACAAATATATAATAATCTAACAGTACGATTGGCGGCCATATTGCTAAAAGGCAATTTCTTTCAGGCAACCTTAACATAGCATACTGGATACAGTTGAAAAAATTGGGTAGTCTATGGTGCATTAAGAAGTCTACAGATATACCATAACAAAACAAAACATTAATGGTTGAGCAGGAGAATTGTTTATAATACATAAACATACATAGTCACATATATATATAACGGCGGGTAGTCCGAAGGGGCTATTACGAAGCCCAAATAGATTGTCCATTTCGGAGGACTATCTTTAAAATAACACTGCAGGCGTGTATACCAACGTGGATTTGTTCCATTTCATCACTTTTCTTACGAAAATATAACGAGATGAGCGTGATGGCATCTGATATCTTTACTCCTCGGCGTTTGGAAACAGAATGTCTGCCAAAATGGCGGCAACTTGGTTTTTATAAACGAACTGTCAAAGTCAGTGTCACCATTCTAATAAAATTAAAAGTATCGATGATCACGCTCTCTTTACAATCGAGTAATTAAGTAATCGAGTAACTAGCAATTAAAATAAAAGAAACTAAATCAAACGATCTTCGTAATGATGATGCGACATATACATGTAAAGATCATAATTAAAGATCATATAAATCATAATTAAATAATTGATATGATACTGGTGGGTAATTCTCACGAAATTCCGAAATTCTTGTCCTTTTAGATTATATAAAAATCCAACAAAGAAATGGATGTTACTAATATTTTTATACAATCCACATACTTCTATCTAAAAGTATCACATAAGATTTTAGAGCCGCATAAATAAATAAATAAAAATGCATAACCATAATGTATCTAATATCATTACCTCACTATGTCCCATGTACCAATTTTAATTACTTTTATTTACCAAAAACGTACAAAAATCATTCGAATCATATTCAAGCAAGTCGGATTTTTTTTTAAATATTATAAATTTATGGAAAAAATCGATATTAGCGTCATAAAGTAAAAGACGCGTTAAAAATTTGAATATTTATATGTGTCTCACAAAAATAAATCATTCCCTCACACTATTACCGACAGTTGAATTACTAACGCATTTTAAATAAAATACGAACGCTACCATTCGTTTCTGAAAGTTGGCACTAATGTTAATTTGTCAAACTGGCGTTTTTTCTGTGATTGTGTTCGGGTGTGCGCTGCGAAAAGGTTTTATTAATTATATGGTTAAATTAAATTTTTGATCGTCATTTCATCACATTCTAGAAAACCAAAGGTAAGTACTTAAATTGGTTATAAGTTGCACAGATAAAATGGCTTTTGGGAGTAATTTCCTTAAGCAAAAAAATCGTTTTAAAAGTAAGGTTATGTCACGAGTCCTTAACAGTTATTCTTTATTTCATCATTCCCTCACCATCATTCCCACATAAAAATTTATGGTGAGGGAATGATGATATATGAGGAAATGATTTTTGGGTAGGCTGACTGGCTTTTTTATTGTTTGCTTTTATTTATTGTCGTTTATTTATGATTGTTTATTGTTGCAATATTGTTGCAGGTTAAAAATGTCAAGAAAAAAGAAGATAAGCAAAGATGAAGCTAAATTAAAAAAGCAAGAATATGACCGAAAGCGCAGGCAAAAAATGAAAGCTGATCCTGTAACACTTGAAATACTTCGTGAAAAAGAAAGAATTAAATACCTAAATAAAAAAGAAAAAGGTCAAGTAAAACCTATATCCGCAATGAGTTCTCGAGAAAGAAGGCAAAAAAGAAAAAACTGGAAGAAAAATAGCCAAACATATAGAGACAAAACAGTGAAGGTGCGAAAAAATTTAGCAAGACTGTTAGATGAGACACCACCTCCTAGCCCAGGGCCTATCCAAAATAATGATGATTTAAGAAATCTGACAGTTAATCGGAGAAGGCAGCACCTAAGAAGACGCAGAGGAATACTTTATGCAAAAATATCCAGATTACAGGAAAGACTGAAACAAGAAATAAGAAGAAAAGAGAAATACCGTAAGAGATGTCAAAGACAAAACAAAAATAATCAGACTTCACCAGAAGCCAAAGTATCAGCTCTCTTAAAGAACGTCCGAGTTCCTAAAATTGTGAAGAAGAAGATTCTTCTATCAGAAGTTATTACTAAACAGCTAAAAGACAGGTACAGTAATTTAAAGAAACATAGTGAAAAGAAAAAGTATTATGAAATAGTAAAACCCGATCTTTTGAAGAAGCATAAACTACTCAGCTTATCAAAACAGTTTTTCAAACTTGATTGTTACAAAAAGAGCATTTTTAGGAAAGTAAGTGCTAAATTGATGCAGGTCAAACAGGATGTTCAAGATTTTTTGGAAAAGGATGAAAGTTCTCGGATGTGCCCAGGAAAGAAAGATTTTCTAAAATCAAAAGGACATGTAAAACAAAAACGTTTACTGTGCGATACCATGAAAAATTTGCACAATAAATTTCTGACTACAGTTGAGTATAAAATAAGCTTGACAACTTTTTGCAGATTTCGGCCTTTTTGGGTAACTTGGGCAAACTTAAAAGACCGTAATACATGCAAATGCGTAATCCACGCAAATGTTCAACGGATGATTATGAAGTTACACGAAAATAAAGTATTGCCTTACTGTAATCTAACTAAATTTTTGACCATGAAGACATGCAATGTTTATTCAACTAAATGTCTTTTACGAGAATGTGAAGGTTGTGCAAATAAAATGATAGAGTATTATCTTCCACAGCCAAACAGAATAGTGACTTATGAACAGTGGATGTATAAAACTGTATCCTACGAAAAAAATGAAAATATAAAGACAGTAAGAAAACCCATTTTAAAAGAAATCAAGGTTTCACTAAGATCATTGGTACATCAGTTAGAGAATATTTTGCCTTTATTTTTTAAACATGTTGCCACGATAGCACACCAGTATCAGACCATATCAGAACTTAAAAAGACTTTAGCTTACAATGAAGTCCTTATTCACATAGATTTTAGCGAAAACTATTGTTGCAAATATAACGAAGAGATCCAGGCAGTATATTTCGGAGGTGCAAGACAACAAGTTACACTACATACAGGAGTATTATATTTACGTGAAAATGACACTGTAAAATCCTACACGTTTTGTTCTCTTTCTGATAATAATAGACACGATACAATGGCAGTATGGGCACACCTATTACCAGTTTTTGAGTGGCTTAAAAATCACAATCCAAATATTCACAGAATACACATGCTAAGTGATAGTCCTGTCAACCAGTACAAGAACAAGTTCATGTTTCATCTAGTATATCATCATATAAATGATTTGTTTCTGGGTGCGACATTTTTTGCGTGGAATTATTCAGAACCAGGCCATGGCAAAGGTGCTCCTGATGGCGTATGTGGCACATTAAAAAGAACAGCTGATAAAGCGGTGGCTGAAGGCAAGGACATCGTAAATCTGAAATCTCTCAAAGAAATTTTGTTGAATAGCTTTATTGAAGAACATCTTGTTCTTCAATAAAGCTATTTGAAGTTACCACTGCTAATATTGCGAAAATAGAAGATTTAGTCAAACAGTCAACCATCATTGCTGCATTTCGTGGCACTCAGAAAATTCGTCAATTTGTCTTCAGTAATAATGCCTTGGAATTTAGAAGTCTTTCATGTTGTCAATGCGCAGAAAAGTGTAAACATTTTCACATGGGATTTTATAAATCTACAAAAGGTTGCATTGAAAAACCAAGGTCCATTGAATTAAAAACAAGAAATAAAGTTTATCATGATGGACATTCATCAAATGATATTACAAGTATTTGTACGGACACTAATATTACTTATAATATTGGTGATTATGTACTTATCAAATGGGACGAAAATATTTACCCAGGGGAAATAATATCAGTTTCTGAGGAAGGTGCTTTAGTAAAGTGTATGAAAAGAGGAACTAAGTCTTGGAAATGGCCTAAAATCCGAGATGAACAGTTATATGCCTGGAATGACATTCTAAAGAAGATTAAGCCTCCAAAATTAATCAAGAAGGGTTGTTATTTTATAAAAGATTTAAACTAGTTTAAAATATCTGATTAAGATTTTAATTGTAACTTTGAGACTGAATCATTTAAGATTATAAATTTTAAGAATTATTTTTTGTTAGGAAAAAAGCTAATTAAGTATATATGTTGTTTTGATACTAAAGATTTAAAAAGGAAATTTTTCTGTTGTTAAACTGCTGTTAGATGAATCTTTAAGTCAGCAAGGATTTTGTTGTCATTGTTATTTAATCAAGTGCAATAATAAATAAAATAACTAAATTTGAGTTATGCCAAAGTGCTGGAATAATTTTGTGATTTGCTGGAATTACTTATTGATTTAACTTATTGTTTACGAACAAAATTGCATTGAATAAAAAGATTTCTTTGAAAAAAAGAACTAATTTTATTAAAAAGCTACATGACTTGTCTGCAATAATCATTCCCTCGCCTTAATTGTCATTCCCTCACTTTGATTATTTTTAATGTCCTCATAACTTTCATAAAACGTGATAATTTTTGGGACCACTACGTAATTTAATTCTAGTAACATTAGTACTATCAAATTCACATTAAAGATATATCAAATAACTTCAATATTTTTTGTCATTTTAAGATAGCCGAATTTCGGGATTTCGTGAAAATTACCCTGGTATACAATGTTGTATGTTTTATAATGTATGCTTTTTATGTCGCAATTTAGCATCGGTACATGGCATTTATTATATTAAGCTAGAAGTATTTAATAATTCCAAAGTCAATATTAAATTAGTAGTAAAAAATATTTCTTTTGTTACAGAATATATCAATACTGGTGGTCCTGTTATATAGTTGGAGGATCGGCGTCAACGCAAAGAGGTTTAAAGAACTGGATGATGTTTATTATGGTAAGTACCACATTTTATATAATAAAATAATATTTTAATTACAGAAAAAGCTCTGTAATTTCGGCAGAATTTTAAAAACCATAAGAATTAATTTTTCTTTAAAAAAATGTGAAAATAACGACTCTGAAACTTGCGCAGTTAAAGCAGGCCCGTCTTTACCCGGGCCGAAATGGGGGCGGCGCGGTGTATGGCCTTCGGGCCGATCCCGCGCATCGCCTTCCATGCGAGGGACATCGCTGATTATGTGTTGATGTTTTAGTGGGTAAACTCCTGTGTCTTGTCTAGCACCTTTGGGGGTGGGGCCACAGGAGGATCCCACATCACCCGTGGAGCCCGCGCAGGGTGAAGCGGGAATGCGTAACGCATTTCTCAGCGTCAAAAAAAAATAAAAAGGCCCGTCTTTACCCATGGTGCAGGGGGTGTAAAGCACACGGGCGCCGCGTGTTGGGGGGCGCCGCGCCGGTGATGGTCTAACATAAATATGTGTACCCGGGCACCTGTTGTGGCACCGGGCACTACTTCTACCCGGGCACCTGTAGTGCTTAAGACGGGCCTGAGACCTGAGTTGAAGCTGGTGGTAATCCACTTCCACCAAAGTAATTTCTTGATCAGAATCATGTTAGTAATCTTCGGGAAGTTGAGGAACTGGCAAATCTGTTCCGTGTGGTACTGGTCGTGCTATCGACGCAATGTCAGGGTACTAGACTACGCTCTTTTTTTCGATATACTATGCTGGATAGGACATGTCAAGCAAAAATTACAATCATTGATAAGATTAGTATGTTCCCCCATATCATTGGAACACCAAAATACATTGAATGATTCTTCTTGTTAAGCCACAAATGTAAATTTATAGAAAAAATTCTTCAACTATAATATGTGACCAAAGATTTATCTTGTTTTTTGATTTAAATTCAAAAATAACAAAAGTATGCACGTACTAATCGCTGGGTTATTGAGCATCTTTCACCATTACCACATATGTAGCAAAGATTATCTGCACTATTTACACAGTAACGTGACATAAAAATATTAAATTGTAGTTTTTGTACCAGACATTTGTCGAAAATGTTAAAAAAAGCTATTAAAATTTCGCGTTTTAACAAGCAATCATAATCACTATAAGACACGTTAAACGAATGCGTAATAACAAAATTTTCGCGGGTACCCTTAAGGGTAAACCTTTGAGGCTTTAGATTTGAAAACTTAATTTAAAGTGACATCTATCAAGATACCGGATTTTATCTTAAATTTGGTTTAAATTAAAAATAAGAGTCAACTATTATTTTAAAGTTTAAAGATATAGTGCAGTTTCAAATAATGGGCAATTTTCATGTTGACCAGTGTAAATAAAAACTAAAGTAGATAAGTGAAAAGTCGGAAATAAGCTACTTGAAATGTTAATTCCACGCAAATGGAGGCAAAAGTTTGTAAATTAATGTAATTGCTGTTTGTTATGAAGATTAGCATAAGGAACAAGAATCTTTTAATTTCTTATCTTCAATAGCGTTTTATCAATTAGCTAAATTACGTTCAATCATATAATTGATTTCGTTAATTTCGTTTCTACCAATCAGAAATAATTCTTTTATTTGAAAAGAATTTTTAATATTTCAAACAATTTATAATATATAACAAAATCTTATTAAATGCTATGTTCCAAGCTTCAGACTTCAGAAAACCAGAGGGTCATGTCTGGGTAAATGCATTGCTATGTTCAATAAAGTTCCACAAAATGTAATTCACCTACCCATAAATAAATTCAAAATTCATGTAAAGAACATACTTATGATGACCTACAGACTTTGAAAGTTGTATTTATTATTGTAATAAAATATATTATTTTAGTAATGACATGATTTTGTAAATGTAATTACTTATGATAAAGAGCTGGTAATTTTCAGCTAAAAAAGTCCTGAACAAGTGGTAGAAAAGTGCTTGTAACAAGCTTACTTGAATAAAGATATTTTTATTCATTTCATTTGTTATTCAAATATATCAAATCTCTTACGCGGGAAGGAGAAAAAGCAATATCTTTCTAATTTTTCGTACCTACAATAAATTTGTAAGTAATTTATATTTACGAAAGTTTAATTTATTAAAAGATAGGTAAGGAAGGTTATTATAACTCTAGCTACCTCTAGAGGAGAATAATTATTGTAAGACCTTAGGCCAGTTAGCGAAGAGTCACATGTTGGAACACCGCCTTGAGCACCTGCGGCTGTTGAATTTTTCAGTCTTATAACATTTGAAAGGATATAGTTTTATCAAAATTAGTTGTCACGATATCCATATTGTATTCTAGTAGTAGTATAATATAGGTATGAGTTATATTCTGAATCTTAATAAAACATAATATTTTGCTAAGTGTGACTTTCACGTGTCACCTTGAGTTACATAAAGTTTCACCTCGTTATCTGATTTTCTTTGCCTACATCGCATCGCTAATATGTTCTTTGTTTATAAAATATGTACGCAGTACAAAAATAGACATAGCTTTCACTCATTCTGTTCGGAAACTTTTGCAAGGTTTTAACTATACGTTCTACATATTTTAGGCATTTCGGATTCATTCAAAATTTGTTTTTAGTACAGATTTTTATTCCTATTGTTGAATATCGAAAATGGAACATATATACACAGAAAAAAAGTTTTGTATTGTTTATTTTTCTTTTTAACATGTAACAACAGAATAAAATAATGTGATTTTATAGGTACTTACAATTATATATTAAATATTATCACTTAATTATTTGTAATTATAATAATATAATAATGTCACCTCAGAACTCCAATATACCTTTTAATAATAATTAACCGATATTAGTACGCTTGACACTCTATATAAGTAATCTAAAAATCTTCTCGTACTTTAAATAATCAAAATAACCACTAACTCGATATAGCAACAGCCAGAGTGACAGTGTTATTCCCAACGTTAGCCCAATCATGTTTATACCATGATGAGTCCGCGAAGAATGAAGCATACCGCGCTCTGCAACGGTATTTATAGCGGGTAGTATCTCATTCATGGGTTACACATCAAGAACTAATTACTATAGGTATATCATCCAAGAACTAATTACTATGTTTGTGAATATAGATATAATATAATATAGATAACGGTTCTTTAATACACTAATATTATTAGTTTTTATTTATTTCGATAGTAGTGGACAAACTGTGGGTATATTAACAAAAAACGATTATTGATCTCTTATCCGTACAGCATGTATAACTCAGAGTGCAACGTGTTTATAGACGTCTTTTGTATTTATCATCTGCGCTGTCAGCTGGTTAAAAAAGAGAAAATAATTCGTGAATATAAAAAACGTATTAAACACCTTATTAAATTTTATGCAAGTTTTTCATGTATTAAATGAGTAGTTTGCGTAGAATATTAGAAGAAACTTATATTCTTAGTAGCTACTAAATTGTATTTTTTAAATAAGTATGCATAAAATTATTGCTTTTGTTAACAAAACAAAGTTTTACTAGCATATTTAATATTAAAGTAATAAAGTTGAAATTTGCCAATCCATTAGAGATTTGGTAAGACAGTATAGGTACTTATAATTTAATTATGAGAACTACTAAATGTTAAATACACACTAAAAAACTTGTAAGTAAGTATGTATTATATGACTATACTCATGTAGGTAGATGCTGTGTAATTTATAGCCAAAACAATTTTTAGAACTATAAGAAACTTAAATAAAGCGAGAGGTTTGTATTTATTCAAAAGAAATTATTAATAATACCTATTTGAAGAGAGTAGTTTTATTACTTGATCAAAGTAATAAAAATCAAAGCAAAACCAAAAATACCATACAATTTTTTCACCACCCCAATATTTGATTATAATCTAACATATGAATAAAAAAAAAACATTGTTAACGGACATCACAGAGGCACATTTTTATAATACCGGCTGCTGTCCAATTGGTGAGGGTTGAGTATGATTGATGGCACCAAAAGAACTCAATTTGTTGCGCCTAAGAAAATTGTCGGCAGATCTTTCAATTAAGTATGGCACATGATTAATAGCATTTCATAGATTTTTCTTAACAAAATAATTCTTCAGACCATACTAATAAGTTAAGTATAATATCCATATTAATTTCCAGAAAAAAAATGAATTTAATTATATAGAATTAGTGGTGTACAAACTAAATACAGAACACGAAAAAATAGACAGTTTGAAATTCGTAAATTGTATTTGGGATAATTAAACCACGAAACGAAGAAGTTAGTTTCCCATTCTTAATTCTCTTAATGACCGCTTAAATTCAACTATCATCCAAAATAAAATCGGAAATTGTTCAACAAACACCAATTGGCAGGGTACCAGGACTTTGTCTAAAAACCTTCAAAATATTCTTTGCGTTGAACGGCACACAGAAAACAATTTCGTTTGTAAAAATGAGTAGGTGCCAAAGGAAAGAGGCAATTACCAGGTAATGAATCTCCATATAAAAAGGTTCATTCTTTATGAAGGTTCATTATACAGCTTATTTCGACACAAGAGTAAAGCCGGCGAAAATCATCGCTTCAAGCTTTAGAACGTTATTCTCGGACTTTAAAACCTGGGAATGTTATAACGTCGATTTTTCATTCGTTAACAGCTAGTCTTAACTATTATTTAAACAGTTGGCTTAAGGTTTCTTTGTAAATAATTAAATACTTACCAGAATTAATGACTTACTGAATTCGGCGATTAAAAAGAGGAAAATGTAGGTAGCTGTATAATGGAAGACCAAAAGTTTAACGTCTCGGGCACTATTGAGCATTAAATTGTTAATTGATAAAATTAACTGCAAAATACGGACTCTCAATAGTTAAATAAGTATATAAACGTTGATACTGATTATATTTTACCACCATCTAACTAAACTAAAAATGTCTTTGTTTTCACAATTTTCCGTATACACGTGGAATCTTAGAAATTTAATTTCACCTGTGTGTTATAATATCATAAGTTTATTTCTGTTTACTTAAGTAAGTCAGGTAGGCAGTTAAAACAACTGATATTGTTGTATCCAATGTCGGCTGTTATGTTTACATTTCAGAGGTCCAGTAAGATTAAAAATCCTAGATTTGTTATTTACAAATACCAAGTTCAATAGGATTAAAACTAATAGTGTCACCATTATAAACTATATTTGTAAATATTATCTCAAATTAGTATATCTTCAGCTGAAAATTATCTCGATTTCGTCTATCAATAGGGTAGTACTTAGGCAGTACTGTCACGTCTGACTCTGCAGTATAATTTTATCGTGGGTTCGAAATAATTAGAACTTGAATAAGGGTTATTATATACATATGTACATATATACCTGTTAATAACAAAATCGTAAAATAAAAAGGGTCAATTCTAATACTAGCTAAAGAACAATGGCGAACTCCCATAGGTATAGCTTTGGACCTGAATTTTTAAAGTCCCGTTCATGAATGAAATAAACGTGTACTTAAAGGTATAAGCTAAACTAACAAAATCCTAATCGTCTTTTTCCTTTAAAAGTTGGGATTAAAAAGATATGGCATAAAATACTTTGTAGGGTTATATATTGCATCTTTGCTTTTTCGTTGAATGGACGTGAAAATGAATAAAAATGGTAACCAGGTTACTCCGTTTAATAAACTAGATTAAAATAATTACATATCTAACAAGATCCAGACACTTATAATAGAAGAAACATTTATAACATATGACTAAACTCTGTGGAGTAGATCCCTTTGCCTTTAATTTACATCATTAAATCATTGAATGCACATTGAACTGTCATTGTTATAACCGAATCGATTGCCATTCGGAATCCAAAAGTAATGCAAATATCAACGTTAGTCGAAGAAACATGCTTAATTGTAATTGTTGAATATTAACATAAATATCAAACTCCACGAACGAACACACAACAAACGAACCAAACCAATCAAAAAAATATTTATGAAAGTGTTCAAAGACCGTATTTCATATAATATATTATATATAGATTTTATATTGAATATTATTTGACGTTCATTCGCTCAGTCGGTACACGTCATTACATCACATATCTCACTTATTATTATTAGCAGTAAACGGCGACAGATAATATTCTATAGAACATGTTTGAAAAACTCGCGATTAATTGAGAATCGCTTCTGACATCGTTGATGTATCTGATCGATTTTTCAAAAACCATCCAAACTACAACCCTTTGATATACTGTGTGGTTTTCAATGAAAGAGAACGAAATCTATTCTATACAATCTTATTTTGAATTTATAATCGATTATTAAGCGTATTAATGGTACTTTAAAGGCAATAGAATTAATTGCAATTGTACAGGAAACGATAATATCCATTAAAATAGATGAAACTTTTATTGCCCGGCGCAACATTCATGAAACACTTCCAAGATATAGTTTTATTATTAAAGTACTTCTGCGTAGACCAGAACATTTCTAAAGGAGATTTTCGCGTTTTGTTTTTGCACTATCATCAGACGTTTTGTTATCTTGATAATTATTAGCAGCATTTAATATTTTAGTTTGGTTTCCCGACATTAAAATTCACCATTTTGTAGAAATAAAATCTATTAATCATATATTATTTATTTGTCATATTGCCATCCATGTACGGTTGTGTAAATTATGGGGTCCGATTTCGCCATTCTTCTTTATGGTATTTTAACTCATTATTATATTACTTGCATACATGTAATTATTTCAGTGTACTTATAATTTAGTATTTACTAATGTACTTATTCTTTGATTTATTATTTATCAATAATAAAATTTGCGATACCGTATCAATGGCGCCAACAGGCTCTTAGATAAAACTGAAGAAAGAAAAATTTGTACACAATCATAAGAAATGAAACTCTTTGGGTGAACCAATCATCATTTACGTGCTATGTTGACAATATCGGATAGGAAAACGAATAAATGGATTATTCCCTAAACATTTGTTATATCAATTTGTATGCGTATTGCGTTATGTTGTATGCATATGTTTACGAAACAAACTGAAGTTGATAAGCAAAGTTCAATATTCTTACAAATAGTAATATTTTTAATAGTTCGTTGGTTTTTTAAGCTTTCTAGCTATTTAGATGACAACTCACTAAAACATAATATAACGTCTTCTATAAATATATCTATGCAGAGACTTGTATGAAAAGGGATGACACCCACGTCGTCTTTTCTACAGGAAATGAGAATTACCGTCATTCATCATCCACTACAAGATTTATAAATACATGGGCACAATAGCGCCAGGGGACGGGGCGATCGTCTTCTGTGGTCACTCGTTGCGACCCAAATAACACTTTATTTATTCAAGTCCGTGAAAACTGGTTGGTATTTCAATATGTGAGGTCTCACGTGAAGTATTCATGAGCTACCGGGCTCTGGCGACCTTGCTCCTGAGCTTAGCAACTTTTTAAAACGCTCCTCTTGTATCCTTTTAGGGTCTTACATGAGGTGTCTGTGTCATTTACCCTAATGTCGCTTTAAGCTTGATTCACACATACAGCGAACTGCCGGCACAGACCCATATTAAGCATGAAGACTGAATACGCACATTTTATTTTCACATTTTACTGTTTTAATTCATGATCCGAAGATTACCAAATAAACAAACAAACATTATATATTTATTTTAATATTAAAATAAATGACGCCATCAGTATCAATTACAAGAAACCAATATTTTAATTATTTATTTGTTAAATATAATGTATTTAATACGCATATTATAGCTACACAAAAAAGAAAATCTTTTTTTATTTAGATAATTTAAAAAATGCAAATAAAGCTTCTGACCTTTGCACGACGATGAAAAGTATCATATTATAAAGCCTTCGATTATATAATAATGAGAGGAACTCGAAAGAATGGTAAATATGTTTTTTTTGTATGCAGAAAAAAAAATTACGTTAGCCACATGTAAATAAGTCAAATGTATTTTTAAAATAATTTAATAAGCTACTCTACTACTATATACATATATATATAACATAACAAAAAAACATACATTGCTCAGATTCCAAGATGAGTAGCCCCTGTATTATGTATGGAGTATCTGAGACAACGAAAGTACCACAACACCCAGACCCGAGACATATAGAAAAGTTCATTTACCACATTGACTCGACTGGGACTCGAACGAGAGACCGCAGAGATGGCGACAACTTGAAACCGGCTTGCGAACCACTCGGCTACGTGCCATAAAATATTCAAAAAACATGTATTGTGAACGTGTCCAATAGTTTTTGAAGGTAGCTATACTTTATTTAAAAAGACGATCAACACCTTAGTCTTATGTGAATACGGAACCTGTAAAGGGTCCGAAACGTCAATAAAATCTAGAAAGATAGTCATTTTTTTTATGTACGTGCCCACTTAATAGGTACGAAATGATTAGGATTATTAAGATTCTTATTATTATCGCAGCTCCCAATGATCCACTGTAAATAAAAGGTCTATAAATACGTTGTTACATGTTTCTGATTATTAAATTTTCACCAATAGAAATATAAATCACCAATCCATTCATCCAAAGCTCAGTACAACACATGTAAAGTTACTCTATGTAAAGCAATTGTAAAATGACCTTAACAGTTATTATTTTAAGCTGAAACAATCAATTAATTATTATTAAGCTTTACTAATATTATTAAGGAAACAGATTTTTATTATTTTAATAGAATAGGTTCTGAAACTAACAAATTATTTTACGAACGAACGGAAGCTACATAATACGTTAGTGGCAAAGACTATAAATTACGCGGGAACAGAAACAGTATTCCGCAAGTGAAGAACTAGCATAAGAATTAATTGATCCATTAAAGAAGTTCACTGCGTAGACGAGAAGAGCATTAAAGTTTTATATACAATTCGTGCTCTTAGTGCCTGGCCAATGCGTATGTGCTTTTATTTCTAAAGAAACCTTACGAAGGAAATACTTTTTTTTATATACTCCGTTGTTCTCAAATTAAAAGTCTTTATAAAGTTTGGCGAAAATCCAAGTTGCAATACGACGCGTGATTATAAATACTTTCTTGAATAATAAACGTAATCGTACTATAATGAAAGGAACTCCGTGCTGGAAAGACATTTGTAATTATGACTTTATAAGTGTACTTCACGAAAATGTACCCATTTGGGGAACAGATTACTTAAACACGATTTCTACTTAGAAGTTAAAACAGTTATGGCATCGGAATTCCTTTGGGTATTTTCGAATTATATTTTTTGGGTATTTTCAAATTATATTTTTAATAACCAGCATCTCAAACACTACTCAGATCTGATCGCAGAAATTTTATTTTTTATCTTTGGATCTGATCCACAAATGTGCATACCAAAATATTGTTTTTATTTCTATGTTGGCCAGATTAAAAATCAGATATGGAATCAAAAAACTAAGGCTGCAAAAAAGTTCGTTGTTTTTACCCTTTAACTAGTGAAGTCATCTACATAACGCTCACTGAATAGTACAGTGGCACAACTCAAAACCATTATTTCGAGAAATCGCCACATTATTGTGGTGGCATCCCATAGATAATTCAAAGAAAAAATAAAAAACTTAACAGTAATAATATAATACATACGATTTAACTGTATATTAGATTTTCATTTTCACTTCGGAGAGCGTTTCTCGAAATTATGGTTTTTGAGTTGTGCCACTGTACTATTCAGTGAACGATTAGCTGAGCACCAAATAAACACTTTGATCATATCCAGCATAATTAACATTTTCATATCATCTTTATTGGGTACACGACCTGTTTTAAAAGATGTTAACTTTTAATAACTCAACTTTGCTTTTGATGTGTAAAGAGTATTTTATTTTTATAAAGCAAATAATCAATTAAAATCATAAATGTTAAACGTAAGTCAGATATTTTCAAAATCATAATGTCTGAACTTAAAAATCGTGTAGTTTTCGGAGCAAATCTAACGGAAGAGCCGTCAAACGTATCACGAAAATATCCATTAATTGGAATATTTACTTCATCAGTGCCTTAACTCGATGAATATCTAAAAGCCTTCGTAACTGCCAGCCATTAGTAATCCAATTGCCTCATTATTAATCAAAGAACACAACAGTCTCTCCGTAGGAGTTTACTCAAATCTCTTTATCCTACCTTCCATTACCGCGTAAGCTCTCGAAGAAATTCCTTCAAATTACACACAATAAAATACACTGGACATGTAAGTGAAATAATCAGTCACTAAAGCGACGCCTCGTTCTTTGAAACACCCATTCATCTACAGTACAAGTTTGCTAGACTGGAAAATTGTTTGGAGATTTGCATGAAATTGGACCAAAGATACAGATGGATTGGTGCTTTCAACACATTTAATAGATTTCCATTGAAAATCAGAGTAGCGACTGAAGCCGTAATAATATATAGAAGCCTCTTCAATCAGAATATGCTATCGTATCGTTTAATTATTTTTATAGTACAAACAAAATTTTAAACATTTCAATTTGGAAACTGTTAAATTGAAAAAAAAAGAAATGATGTTCTGTACTCACAACAACACGGGAAATTACTACAAGATGTCATATTTCCATAAGTGATTTCGAAATTAAAGCATTAAGATTTAAAATGGATTTAATGAATTAAATGACTTTGTACGATATATATATTATATCGTATTATATCGCATTTATTTTTGTAACTGTTACATTCACTCTTCGGATCTTTTACAGATTCGTGTTCACTAAAATAAATTCGTAAATTTTATATAACTTGATGTGCTTTTTTTCTATGTGTGCCCACACTTAGTCTAACAGAGCTAAGTTCTGATTGGACTTTTACCCCACGGAAACACGGAAGCGATTTATTTTTACGTTCAGAAATGAAGCGTAAAATGGTATTTCGGCAGGAAATTGCATTTAATCAGCGCTTTTATACCCCAAGAAATATATAAATAAGTCCCATTATACACAAAGTGTTCACAGCCCATGAATACCGAGAACAGATTTCAAACTAGGAGGTTCAATTCAAATTGCCGAATTTAAGGATATAAACCAATTGTAACATAATGACTTAGCGACAGATGAATTAGGAAATAAATAACATGTACACACATCAACACACCATTTTACTACAAAAGGTCAAACTACATTTTTATATTTAACCGTCATCAGCAAACATCAGATCGATTGGAGAAATTTGTGCCCGATGTGTTGTCGACTGTAAAATATATTACTAGTATTCCTCAGAAGAACATAGTCACCATTATCAGTAAATTTTTTAAACTTGCGGTATTTTTACACGTCTTTTAATCAATATAAGTCTTAAAGAAGATAAAAAGGAATTGACAGCCATCAAAGGGCCACACAGATGAAGACGGAATAAAGAGATTCAACGCTCCCTTATAAAGGGGCTTTTATTCATCCAATCTTCCATTACGCAGAATGCCCCTTCAAGTGCTAAATGAATTATTACGTTTAAATGGCGAGCAATAAAATTCTGTAAATGTAAGTAAAATGATAAAACATTTTGACAAGCCGTTAATAAGATTGTTCAAATAAAGAATAATTCTCTTCGGCTGTTCTCTTTGTCTGTTGCCTTTCTTAAATATTTTTCGATAAAATATTTTTTAAAAGGGCACATACTTTTTACCTTGACAATACATTGATTGTTTATCGTGCAATAAAAATCATATTCGTATTAAACGCAGGTCTGACCATTTTTTGTAATAATATTTCCTTATACCTATATATATAGTGATTTAAAATTTCAAATACACAAATATGACATATGTGCTCAATATAAATTTTATTCAAACTCGAAGACTTTTCTTGCTACTTCGTCATCATCAACAGCGATGCCTACTGCTGAAAACAAGCATAAGCTTCCCCCATTGATTTCCATGCCGCCACAGTAGCTTCCCGAAACCTTTATAATATCATCAGTCCACCTGGTGGGGTGTCCACCCATAAACGTCGTCCGGTACGTGGTCGCCATTCCAGAACCTTTCCACCCCAACGGCCATTGATTCTATAGCTATGTGTCGCGCCCATTGCCACTTGACCTGAGCAATATCAGTGACGTCTTCGTGCTGCATACATGGTAATAAATGGCTAAAATGAATTCAAATTCAGACACAATAAGCTACAGTTTTTTATGTTGTCATTTTTTGATTTTTATCAAATTCCAATTTTTCATTAAAAGTATCTTCAATAAATTGTTTTTATTTGAGAGATGATATTTCATCTATTTACTGTTTGTTGACTAGGTACCTATGAGTAGATATTTGTTATCGTATCTACATTCATGAAATGAGTTTTATAATCGAACAAATTTTAATTTTACGATACCCCAGATTGGATTGTAACAACATGAAACCGTGACCGATCTCATGAATCCTGTGGGGATTGACGGATGTTAACTGTTTTTTTTTCAACAATACTGTTAGGGCAGGGACAGATAAGTTGACCTTCCAAAACACAAGAGAGTGACATGATATTGTTTTTTTTTAATTGATTTTTAGCAATATAAGATAATCATCAGGAGAGGTTCACTTTCAAAACTTCAGTCGTGACTTCGTAAGTCAAACATTTCTACAATTGTATCCATCATCAACACTCACTAAATGCACTGTATCAAACACACACGAAAATAACATTGGTTTCAAATTTTGTCCACTAATAAAATATGAAAACTTTTTAACGAGTTTTGAAAGTAGACCACACGATACTAAAATAAATTTAGAATGTTAACTTATTAAGAAAAAAAATTAAAAAGTATTCAAAAATATAAAAATGTCATTCGTAGAGAGAAGAAGAATCCAAGTGATTTGGCAAAAGGAAACCAAAAATGGTTTGTGCACTTTAAATTGACTGCCAGCAATAAGTTGCATAGACTAAAATAATAAAGCCCCTCAGCCACATCTGTCTGAACGAGATTAACTCAAAAACTACTGGACGGATTTTCATGTGGCTTTTATTAACGGACGGCGTGTGTGATTCGCGAGGAATGGCTTAGTGTACGAGTATAATTATTACAAGTTTGTGAAATTATTGTAAATGAAGTATGACAATGATTTATCAATGAAGTTGGAAAAAACATGGCGACTATTAATTTACTACGTGTAAATAAAACGCGGGCGTTCGTAATAATATGTTGTTAGGCAATGTCATATTTTGCTCACATACTACCTCTAAATGAAGTAGCGAAAGTTCTTGTTTTATGCAAATCTGAAATAACAATGGTTAGATTTGAGACAACATGGACTAAGTCACTTTTACAATTGACTTTGCTGAAAATGGAACCTAGAATCACAGGGATGGTGACCGTGCCGATCCACGCCTTGAAATCGGCGTGTGAGCCACACAGCCACAGATATCGTTTTCTAATATTTGAGATATCTGCAAATATTAGTTTTGCCTACTGATACTCACTTGTATTTATCCCATTCCAAACAGTTATTTAATACCAGCCAAATTACAATTTCCATATACGCAGTGACAGGCAGATATAGTGACAAATTGGAATCGTTCGCGAGACTGTTTCATGACAACTTTTTGTAATTGATGGGTCGTTTGATGTAGGTACAGTACGATTGTGTGCCATCGCTTGTAATTTTTATTTGTTTATGAAAACGATTACGCTCAATAAAAAGAAATAGATTAATATATTTCAGATTAGATATTACGTTTTCAAGCACGTTATGCGGTACCTGCATTTGCATTAAATTTATCTACGCTATAATCATTTATTTAAACTTTACCAGCTGAGATGACCTTAAATGTCAATGACACAGCTAGAGTTCGCCTATGGCATTTTATATAATATCGACTTTCATAATTAAAAATTATTCTTAAGAAATAAAAGGATGATTTTTCAAATTCAAACAAATTAAATAAAGTTCATATCAAGTCGGGGTTAAATGAATGGTCAGCAAATTCTCACCCGGATTCAAATTAAAGAGGCAGCTACAGATGTAACGCGATAGACCTAATATATTTATACTCTTCGAATGATTCTTTTTAATAGGTATAATTACACGACTGCCCAAAAAAAGGATATTGTGTTTAAGGTCAATGTATATATGTATGTGCGTGTGGTATGTATGTATTTATTTTTTCCACCATAACTTTGGAAAGATTTAACTGATATACATGTATGGGTTATCACTAGAAACGTCACATCACCCCAACTGATACTGATATTAAATATGACGCCATTTAAAAAATAGTAAAAGAACATTTTTTTCAAATTAAAAGATCAAGTTGAATTATGGCTTGGCCAGAGGTCCAGGTCCAGAGAGGTAAGCTATAATACATTTTTTTAGTTCGATTTTAGCATTCATGATTTTTATTTATTTTTTATTAATTCAAAAACTAAAATCGAATTGAAATTACTTAGATAACATACTAATTTACCTTGATAATATACCTAAACATTTATTTTTTGTTATTTCGATATAAAAAACAATATTTCCGAGCGGATTTTTGATAAAACTTCTAGGAAACCATTCCGAAAGTTAAAAAATATCTTATATAAATAAAAATGAATTTCCATTCGTTAGTAAAATTTTAGTCTTGAAATATTCGTTGAAGTCCTGGGAAGGTTTAAACGATGAGAAAATATAACAAAATTGAGAGTATAATACTAAAAACGACAATTTGATTTTCCCATACAAACTGTTCTTAGCTGTCGAACGTTCAGTTGATGATTTGTGGTCGTGTAGTGATCAGTTTACGCAGTATTTTTCAATATTAATATGGTTTTTATTAAGAGGTAAGTGATACGAAGTCCACCGGGTCAGCTAGTAATAAAATGAAAATAGAAGCAGGTCATTCATATTTTAAACATACGAAGAACAATAAAGAATTTCCTTCGTTTTGTTTTGATATTGGTGAATAAAATATTTTTCACTTCAGCCTTCGTATAGTTTTGCATCAAGATTGGGACTTTTCGAGAGTAAATAGTGTAAATTCAAACAAAACGAAACGTCGGTCTTTTCATTGTAATCTATTTATTTATGTAATAGGCAATTGGAAATGTAAATTATTGAAAACTTCCAGTAAAAACAGAAACTTAATTATTTTCATCTAAATTTAGATACAATTTGTATAAACGTAACTAGACGTTATCAGATACTATCTATCAATATCGAATTGTTATCTAAATATAAATATAAATAATTTTTGAAGTAAATATTTATTTTTGTTGGATATTTTAGAAAATACTTTGTGATAATGGACGATGTTTGGTCTATATCTAAAATAATATTTAAATGCTGATTTGCAAACAACTGAAGCTGTACGTATAGACTCGGGCATTTATTAAAGCTTTCGTGAACGAAATATTTATGGATTTAAGCCTCGAGCTCGGGCCTGGTAAAAGCAGACGACGCAACATTTATTAGATAGCAAATAAATGAATTGGTCCCCATTTACATCTGAAGAAACGGTGGCAGTCACACCAGTACCATCTGTTTATTCATTTTATGTAACCTCTCCTTTATTATTAACAAAACTTGGCTCACGAATTCGTAATTTTACCAAATTAAATATTCCTGGAGTTCTGTATCTAACCAAAACATGCGAAATTGTATAATAATCGTGTAATACTCGTATAATGTATTTTTTAGCACAAAGGCGTAATTTTAAAGTTTTCAAAGCACTGTTCTTCATTCCTATGATATTATCTGGGACAAATGGTAGCATTAAGGATGGTATCGATGCTGTTGCAATGAATGTTGATGACGAACAAACATTCAGGAATCAACGCTTGCCTATGTACCTGCTCCTGAATGAGGTACGAATGAAATTTGCTTTATTATACAGAATATCACATAATAGTAGACAATAGAGTAAATTATCTTTTCAGTCTAATTTCTTAAATAGAACTATTGAACGGTTGCAGTGCCTTTATATTTGATAAGCTTTGACCCGCGACTTCGTCCGCGTGGTATAGTAACTTTGGGCAGAACATATTTTACAAAAACGCTGTTGCTTTTCGAGCTCATGATGAAATCACCTTTATGTTTAAGTTCGAAGATACTACAACAAAAAAAAAACATCAAATATCCAATATCTTTCAGCACTTTATCTTTGAAAACTTTAGAAATATTAATCAAATTCAATCCAATTTGAAATACAAATAGAAAAAACAGTTCTGAAGTTTACACAAAACTTAATTGAAAACGTAATCTACGCAAAATTCTTTGAAAGAAACGTTAGCGCAGATTACTTGAGAAAAAGTGCCATCTAGTATAGTTCAAAAAATATAAAATTAATTTTTGTTCTTTAGTCCCATATCATTAATAAGATAAGGAGCGCAAGAGGCAAGCCTCGTCAGCTACGATTGGTATGATGATATGACCATTCTGCCATTAATATTTAATATTTCTTCAGCCATCTTTTTACTTAAAAAGCTATATAATTATTTTTACACTCAAGCTAAAGAGCAAATGAAGTTATGTTACTTTTGATTTTATTTAAATTGTCCACGCATTGCCTTAGATATTGTACACACGGCTGCATATCAGGCTACCACAATATGTCAACTTTCCGCAAGCAATTTTGTACTCTACTAGCAATACTTTAAGATTAAAAATGAATTGGAGAAATTTAACAGTTTTCTATAGCCTGTTGTGTAGTTAACTGTATGGCAAAATATTATCCATGTCATGTCCATTCTAGAGATTCATGAATAGAAAAATAGTCTTTGGAGTTACATAATAAAACGGTAACGTGATTTTTTAAATAAATAAATCCACATTTAAATTCTAATTAAAAAAAATCATTTTCCGAGTAACTTAGTCGCGTAGTGGATAAGCGCTGCGACCGGCGGAGGTATAGTTAAACAACTTTCGCAAAGGTCAGTCACGGGATGGGTGGCCAAAAAATTAGTATCTCGAATTACTCCATGCTTCGGCGGGCACGTAAAGCCCGGAAACATTAACAGTCATTAATACCCTCCAATCTGCATTTGGCCATACCATCATCATCTATAAAGAACTCCTGAGCTCTTGCAGTAGGGAGTTAAAGGGGCGTATAATGAAATAATATTTTTTTTAACAGTGCAAAATATTTTTTGTCAATAAACGACTTATTGATGATGATTTTGTGATCAAGCAGGACATTTGATCATATCATTTAAGTGTTAACGTTAAATGTTATGTCAATCCACGTTTAGTCATATCCATAAACTACAGAAATGGGCTTTGCTACTGCACTTTCGCACTGCACTCCTACATTTATCTTACTTAATTTAATTCCGTTGCTTAGTGACCCTTTCTTTAATTTATTGTATGACCTAAAAATTAAATAAATAATGTATCACAAAAACAATGCGTCATCAGCGCCTCTTACTGCGACTTGAGTAACTATTTTACGATATGATCACTTACTCTTGGCCACATCAAGAAGAAGTCATACTATCAGCCGCCACAGCCACATCATGATGTGGACAGCAAGATTTTTCCATTTCATGAAATGGCTGGCCGCATCATGAATTTGATCAATTCTATGATCTAGCCACGACAGATATACTTGAAAACCTTTACTAAAGTGCTAACAATATGAATGAACAAATGTAATTAAATAGAATTTGTGAAAATATCAACTTGAAAATCTTAGGATAAGATGTAATAAAATAAGATTTGTGAAAATTATTATGAACTTGAAAATCTTAGGTCCACAATAAATTAATTACTGATGAAACGAAAAACACAAATAATTGCAATTTCTATAATCTAAACTTGGGGCAACATTTTAATGTTTTACATTTAAAGCCTGCGCAAAGGTTTTTGGTCAAAATAATAGCCCGATTTAGAATATACTCTGAAAAGTTATTCTAGGTAAATTTTCAAGGCAAAATAATCTGTAATTTAGAATTCATTTAACGCCATCTAATTGTAGTTCATATATATACCTTACCTCGTAAACAAAATTACGTGAATTTTAACATTTTTATCGATTAAAATTTCAAAAATGTAATTATTTACTCAAATACCAATTTTCATCCCTATAAAATAAAACATTTTGTAAATAATATTAGGTAAATTTATTACAATGTCAAATTACATTGTAAACAATGGTTACTATGGTTCATTTTGATTCCCCATAAAATCTTTCACTCCCATTTTTATCCCTTTGAATGCTAGTTTTCGGGAAACAACCTATCATTACCTTCTTAGGGTCATAAACTACCCTAATACCAATTTTCATCGACATAGGTCCATAAACAAAGAAGTTTCGTACAAACTTTTTCAGCCTTATGAACCCCTTCATAATGGAATTTCCAAAAATCAGTTCTTATTACACCACTACGAACTAAGGGGAATGTTCCCTCCAAATTTCAAGTTTCTACGACCAGCAGTTTAAGCTGTGCGTTGTCTGTCAGTCAGTAAATCAGGACATCTCGTGTTATTAATGTTTGGGACTCTTAGTTCAGTGTTTACTTAAGACGAAGATGTCGATTGTCTTTTTATAATTAATAGTATAGCTAATTTCAAAACAATACTAATAGACTCAGTTTTAGTACAATAATTTTATATTTTGATGGAAACGTATAAATTTATTAAATTTAAGTATTATTACGAAATATTTGATTTTAAACGAGTAATTCTTGTATGTATATATCAAAATCTCGAAAACGGCTCCAACGATTTTCATTACATTTTACATAGGCGATTTAGGGGGCGATAAATCGGTTAAGCTACGTTTCATTTACCAAAAAGAAATAGGAATGAAACCCGCCAGCCAGGTATTACTTGTATGTATTAAATAATAAAAAAATATTTAAAAACAGAGCTATATCAATATATTTTTTAGCACATGAAAATTATCTCCTTAAACTATGTATTAGTTTTCGCATCCCTAATATCTTCCGGCTATGCATTCCGGAGACAGGCAGCTTGGACTGCAAACGACTCCTCAAGGAATTTATTGGAAAGCATCGGTATTACAATCCAAATCTCAAGCTCTACGACGTCCTCAATATCTCACTATGCGTATTATTAAAGAAAATAAAAAAAGCTGCCGAGAAAGGATTCAATAGAATACTGTAAAGAAAAAGATTTAAAATAAGAAATGTCTGGAATTCTTTAAAAGTATATTGAAACTGAAACTAATATTTGTTTTTTGCAGGATAACCAACACACAAATTCATTACTATTGGATAAATGCTTAAAAATACACTTATTCCCCTTGGGTTTTTTAAGCATTTAGTATAGCATTGTGAACGCCAAATTAATAATATGAATAATATGTAGAAATATATTACCAAAATCGATGAAGTGCTCCAGTATCTAATCACAATAAAATGTAAAAAAGCAAATAAACAAAAACGAACTGTTTCAAAAATTAGTCATTATTATTCATAATAATATAAAATGAAAAACATCAAGATGATATTGAAAGCCATGATCCATAGGGATCAAGGCAAGTCGAAGAATTCTCATTACCAAGTCAGAGCCCGGAGAATTTGAACCATTGTGTTAATTGAGCCCGTATTGGGATACCGACGGCATTGTTTCAGCAAAAATTCAGTGACGCTTTATTACGGAATTATTACGGATACAGGTATTAGGTAAAATACACAATAACTGGTCGTTCTGATGTCTTTCCTCGTATCCCTGACCTTGTTTGTCAATAGGCAGATGAAAACCTTAATTAATAACAATAAAAATGAGTAAATACTAATTAAATATGTTTGTATTACCCTGCCCAAAAGGTAATGGATATTTATAATGCCCGGTCAATTTGATTATTTGAATAATTATTATCAAATTGCTGTCTCATATTGGGCATTTTTTATAATGACCGGCATTATGTATAAAGCGAAATTTATCACGTGGTCCATAGAATAGGTATATGCCCACGTGAGAGACAAAATACATGGTAGTTACATTAGAGTACGTGTAGATCTCAAGCTCATAAATGTACCTGCACAAAACGTTTTATTAGTCTGCTGCCCCCGGCACATCGTCTACAATACACTTACGAAGACCTATTTGTTGGAATCACAACGAAATGCACTCTAAATTTTTATGCGTTAAGACTTTATACGATTTTTGCTGCAGCTTAGGTTAGATAAGAATTTCCAAAAATATTTAATTGTTATGTGTATTATCTCAATTAATTTTCATAACAGTGAGTTTTAAGCTCAAGTAACAAAAAAGAGTTGTCAGTAGAATTATGTAGGTATATCATAAATAGGGATGATCAGTAGCGGCGTTAGGGTAGGGCGCGGTTGGGCGACCGCCCAGGGGCGCCGGACCAAAAGGGGCGCCGAAGGCCGCGGCGCCCTTTTTTTGTCCGGCGCTTATTTCTGATTCTGTATAATGGGGAAATATTTAAAAAAATGAAAGCACTACAAAAGTACCTCCTCTAGATGGAGACTCTAGCAAAAGTTGATTTTTCCAAGAAACGAATGGAACAAAGACAGTCATTTCCGTTCCTTCCAAGTAACATATTAAAAAACTGAAATTTGAAATGTTCGAAACTTAGATATCAGTACAAATACGAAAAAGTTCAAATAGAATATGAGTTGTTAATTGAATTTTGAAAACTAATTTACTTTTAAACATGAAAGAAAACTGGAAGGGTTGTCATGGAGAAAGCAAGAACGTACCGTAGCGACATCTAGTTTGATTTCGGGAACTAATGTTTTTTTTCTAATACTTCCTCATTTCCCACAGACAAAGATTATATATATACAGCAAGCAATTAAAACCACTCTCCAAATTTGAGTATGTTAATCTTTACGACAAATAATGAAATACGTGTTTTTTCTTTTTATGTCGTTTAGAACAAAAATGTTGAGTTATATCGTCACCAAGTTATTTTCAAAAAACCTACATTTGTGGACGCTCTCGCTGCCCAGTACATGCGCTTTACGCGCTACGTTACACTTACCCCTCCCTCCCTTGCCGCAATTCATTGATAGTAATAATAGCAGCTACCTAAAATGTTTTCATTTTGTCATGCTTGGGGAAATGATAAATAAAGTTGAAACCTCTTCATACTTTTACGGGCTTAGGACCGTCAAATTGCATAAATCCTATAAGATACCTACTATTACAATAGCTATACTGCTTTAAATTTATAAAGTAAGTAGGTAAGTAAATATCGAGTTACCTAAAATTCTGTTTAGTTAAACCAATTCAAAGTAGGTACTTAACTCGCTATTCTTTTGCAATCAGGCGTATTTAAAAAATCATCAACGTTATGTACATAATCAACTAATCAATTTACCTACCTACTTTAACTATTTACCTACGTATACTTTAATAATTATTCAAAGTACATACCGTTCCTCTTCAAACAGAGTCTTGCACCTTTTCTGCACATTGTCTTTTAATTTTGCGAGCACTACCGTGTCATTTTTCACTTGGTAAAATGCCGCTCTGATTTGCACTTTTAAGTCCTCGAGGCTTTGTGCTTCCTCAACATACACACGTCTTTTAATTTCGCCCCACAAATAAAAGTCACACTGTGGTAGGTCCGGCGATCGCGCAGGCCCCACGATGGGGCCTCCGCGTCACGTTGATCACCATGTATGTAACACTGCACCATTTCATAATATTCGCGATTGGAATACATTACGACGCGCGAAATGTGGCGCTGCGACGGGCGGTGCGCAACACGGAAGCAAAGGCGGAAGCGCACGCGTTCAAAGGGGTTGTGCGCGGGCGACTGACTGATGTGCGCCGACAAAATAAAAAACCGAGCAGACATTGTTGTTGGCGCATGCGCGTACATCCCCTGCGCCCGCGCCCTTGCTCCCCTGCTGCCTTGTTTTATTCATTACTAATGTGACAATGCGAATGTTATAATTATCTTGTAATTGCAACAAGTTTACATTTCATTTTGAAAATTTTACATACCATTTTTTTTTCATATATATGATCTATTAACGATACCTAATGCCTACAAAAAATTTGGAGAGTCATTTTAAATGCAGGCGGTATGCTTGCTACATATTTAGTGATCTGTGATATATATATAGTTCCCTCGCTCATTAAATAAGGCCTACTGGGTCGGCGAAAAAAGACAAGAACCGTGAGGATGTTTTTTTGTTTTCAAGTTGCCTCACTTTCAGCATGAATTGAAAGGAAACTTAACAAGAAAAATATTATATTATGGTAAAACAGAACAACATACCGATTACCAATATCAAGATATGTATTTTATTAGGTAAGATGACGTACATTGGCGGGCATTATCGCTCGGTCATTTAAGAAAATTTTCGTTTGAGCATGTTTAAACGTTAAGCTGAAGCTAAAATGCTGCAATACAAACGAATTCATCGGCAGTGGAGCCTCTGTCTGGCAAGTCAGATGGAATAACTACTCAAGAGATTGTGGATGAAAAATCCCGAAGTGAGGGAGCAAGTAGTGCTACGATTACAGATGCTGATCAGGATAAATCTGTTATTGATGTACAACAAATACATGTACTAGATGATGTTGATACTGTTGTCCCGAATATAGCGGATCCAGCTACTTGGCCACTTATTCGAAATAGCAAAATAATTTATCATATAATAAGTAGTGGCCCACTGCAAACAGGTCACAAAGTTACAACAATTACACAAAGTTATACATAACAATTATGTGACACCCTGTTAGGGTGTTACACGGGTAAAGAGTCTGGACCCAATTTCAATAATTAACCTGCTATTTTAACATCTTATATACTTTAAGTATTAGGGAATGTGTAGTATAGATAGCAAAAATTAATCTGTACTTACCTAATGATGTGATCCGTCAAAAATGAAACAGCTACTTATACACTATTTATATGTCTATTTTTTAAATAAAACTAATGTCACTCTATAGTTGGAACAAGAGCATCGTAACGTAGCGTTAAACGTTTGATTACTGTGTTTGTTTGTTTTAAAATAATCGAATAATTGTTTTAAGAGCGTCCACTTATGACAAGCATGAAGATGATTGTTGATTGTGTTCTGCTTCGTCAAAAATTAAAAGAGATAGATCTCGGGAATCCCCGATTATAGAAAAACACATTGTTTCTGTATGGTCGGAAAGTCGGGGATTCCCGAGAAATTAAACCGATTGAACACTACGTTCCATTCTAATGCTGCCAACTTAACAATCTACCTAAATTTAGGGAAAATTACAAGTAAGTAGGCCGGGTCGGGAAAAAAAGACAAGTAACTGATCTGTAGTATGTAGTAGTAATTGAATTGCAGTTAGGGGGCGCCGAAGAAATTTCGCCCAGGGCGCTAGTAGTGCTAAAACCGGCACTGGGGATGATTACTCATTTTTTGTCCGTCAGGTAGATTAATGAAAGATATTAAACACGTTTCTGTTTTATTTTTCACATAATCAATAAAACAAGGCGATACACACCTTTGTAGATTTTCTATTTAGTTGTGACGTAGTGAGTTTCCACCCCTCAACTTTAATGTCTTAGGGGGCGTCCATAAATTACGTGAGGTGTTTTTTTTTTTAAGTTTCTTTCCCTCCCTCCCCCCCTGGTGAGATGTCGTGAGATTTTATTCAACCCCCTCCCCCATCCCCCAATCTCACATGAGATTTTTCAAAATGTGGGAATTTTCAAATTCAGTCATAGATTATTTTTATGGAAGCCAAATTTAAGTAAAAGTATATAAATGAAAACCAAAGACTAAAAGAAGAAGAATAATTAAATTATTTTCTTTCGTACGATTAAGTGAATGATCTAAATCGTATACGATTACGCTTAAGATTAAATCTTAAGCATGTATAATCTGGATTAAATGGAACAAAATAGTATTTTTTTTTTGTTTCAATCAGAAAAAAAATGCGTGATATTTGCCGAGACCCCCCATCTCTCCAACGTAAGATTAGATGAGATTTGACTCGACCCCCTCCCCCCTTAAACATCTCACGTAATTTATGTACGCCCCCTTAGCTCGGTATTTTAACCGACTTCAAAAAAGGAGTAGGTTCTGAATTCGACTGTATGTTTTTTGTGCCTTTTTACGAGATTACTCTGCCAGTTATGAATCAATTTTCAAAATGGGCTGAGGTGGTCCTGTTTAAATTTTAGAGAATTCGAATGAGTAGTTTTCTTTTTATAACAAAACAAAATATACTTTTCTTCAAATATCACCACGTTCTAATGATATATTTATAGACAAAAATTAATTATTTTATTGATAAAAGGTATTTATAGACGTGATAAAACAAAGATTTCTTTGTTATACGAGTATGTACTTACATGTTTTATGCAAGTTCACTGATTTCTTCGTGGTTACGTCGTGCAAATAAATAAAAATTTCAGAACTTTTGTTACGTAAATAAAATTTCTTTTATATAGATATTTAATATTTTACATCTATATGTAAAATATTATATTTAATATTATATTATATTTAATTATATTATATTAATATTATATTTAATATTTTACATCTATATGTAAAATATTAAATATCTATATAAAAGAAATTTTATTTACGTAACGAATATCGCTAACGAATATATAAATATCGCTAAAAATAATTAAATAAAAACATTTTTCAAAAAATAGAATAAATATAGAATGAAGAATAATACTTATCACTGTTACTGCGAACTGAAAGACAAACTCAGAAGCACTTAAACGATTTATGAATTAAATAACATTGAATATATTTCACAATGCTTCTACACGTAACATGACACAAAATGTTATTCGTAATTGTTTTAAGTTATATTATAGTTTACAAAAAACTACTACTAACTATACGGTTTCACCTTAGTTTAATTGAATAGATAAGTAATTATGAGAAATATCTTTGAAATTTGAGAGTAATCAAAATCATACTGAACGAGTTGACTTTCATTTCCATTTATTACAAAAGCGTCAAGTTCTTCGAAACAATAATACTAAAAGCGTCAGGAGACAATCACTGAATTAACGCTATTCGCCCTTTAGTTAGTTTACGACGTTGTAATTTCACCGGAAATAAATTTGAATGATCTCGACCTTTATAATGACATCTTCAAGTTGAGTTATCTACATCTAGCAATTTCCGTGACCCCATCAAGTTTGTCTATTTGATAAAAGGTCATTTATCATTTTCCTGCATTGTAAAGTTTATGATTTAAACGAGCGAGTGAGATTCCAGGAAGACCTTAATTTACCTGCTCACATATGAGTAGGATATGTATTCTCTTAACCCAGAAAAGAATATGCGCTTTAAAGGGGTGCGCATCAGCACATCGACATCGTCCTCTTTATTTGCGTTTTGCACCTTAATATTATTCTGCCAAAAGGAGAGTGCATAGAGAGCGTTTGGTAAGTATGCCCACAGAATAAATATAAATATGCCATCCACGTTTTGACTTGCCTTCGGACGAGTCCATGATGAAGGAGAGTCCCACAGTGCTCCCTGCCATCTGTCAAGCGGCGGGAAAAGTGTAGAAAGCATTTCCCTATGATAAAAAATAGTTATTTAAGATACGAGTCCGGAAAGTAAGGTTTTACGAATAAGGGCCAAATTGATTGGCACGAATTCGAAAAACCTTTTACGCTCAAGTTTCTGACAACATTTTTCAATGCTTTTTGCGAGGAAATAAAACAAATATATAGGTAAATAAAACTAAGTATGTATTAAAAATAAAAATTATTTGTTAAAATTAAACGTGATATTTGAACATGTCTTCGTGTTATTATCGAAAAACCTTTTACGCTCAAGTTTCTTACAACATTTTTCAATGCTTTTTGCGAAGAAATAAAACAAATATATAGGTTAATAAAACCAAGTATGTATTAAAGGTAAAAATTATTTGTTAAAATTAAACGTGATATTTGAACATGTTTTCGTGTCATACATTTTTATTTGAAAATATTCATTCTAGGCTCCTTGAAATACTTTTGCCTCTAAAGTTTGACATATTTAATCAATTTTTTTTTTATTTCTTTGGTGCTCGGCCAAAAAAACAATTAAAAAAATACTTTTAAGCACGTGTGCAGTTAAGGATTTCAGTACATATTTATTTAACACGTGTTTAAAGACTCACTTTCGGTGTTTACAATGGATTAAAAAAATAGCGCTTTATGAGCAACTGCATTGAAAAAAAGTTTTATATATCCAAACACAGAACAGAAAAAATCCATACTTATAGTCTACTAACTTTTGCCCGCGAGTTCGTCCGCTTGATATAGTTACTACGTGTCTCTCCAAAACGAATATTTATTCATTATATTGTGTAAAATACCTGAAATAAAGTTTCATGATTTTATCTTTGACAATGACTAACTTCCATACAAACTTTAAGTCCTTATTCCAACCCTATTATCGCAATAAAAAGCAACCATGTCCTATCTCAAGTCAATGTTTAGTAGTTTAGACATGAGAGCGTAACTAACATACACAGACCTACTTTCACATGTATAATATTAGTATGAAATAATTAAACGATTCTCCTTGTCGCTCAATACATCATATTATATAAAGATTATCATTCTGTTACCGAAATAAATAAAATAAGAACAAAATAAATCACGTTTGCTTGGGCGACTTTTAAACTCACATCTGTTAAAATTGAAATCATTTTTTTTTATAAATATGTCGTAGCAAAATAGGTATAAGATCCGTCCAATTAGGCGGCTAGCCTTATAATATAACGGCGCCATTCATTTGCACGGCTATACGTCGACACAACGTCCTTCTACAGTGCGGCTGTACCCAGGAAACTGGTTGACTGTCAACAATCACGATACAAAACACAATTATTAAGTTTTTTAAATTTTATTTAAATTATTAAATTAAATTTTATAATTAGCAAAATATCCGCGATATTTGAATAAAATTATTTTGATGTTCATCTTCGAATACACTATAACAAAATGCTATATGTATTTATTTATTTAAGGTACAGCATATGTCTGCTAATTTTCAATATGTTACAGTACTTTATCTCTAAAAACTTTAAATTATTTATTACAATATAAGACAATCTTTATAAATAATATCATTTAGATTTATAACAACAACAAATCAAATTGTAAACAAAACATATTCATTCCTAATTGATTCAACATTCACTCCCATATTCATTCCAATATTTGATAGTTTTCGGGATAAAATAGAACCTATTACCATCCTAGGGTTTTAAACTACCCAAAAACATACATTTCAACAATATAGGTCCAAAAAAAAAGATGTATAAATATTTTCACCCTTTTTGACCCCCGAGTGGAATTTCCAAAAATCCATTTTTAGTACACCTCTACGTATAAGACGAATATGCCCCCAAATTTTTAAGTCTCTACGACCAGCGGTTTAGGGTGTGCGTTGTCTGTCAGACATTATGCCAGGACATATATATATATATATATATTCGGGGCCGGCGGAAAGTTAGGTTAGTCAACATCCGCAATCTGACTAGTGGTCGAGATATTCCTTCGAAATAAGATCGCATATAGATCACAAATCAGTTATTTAGTTGAATTACTTAATTATCTAATCGGAGTACATTAATAATAACTCGATGCAAACGAATTGCAATACGAAACGCGGAGAGTTCTGCGCTTGCGTCCGCTCAATATGGCCGCACAACGTAAAAGTGCCATCTTCGAACAAGCATAGACCACTCCCAAGCGATGACAGCCGTCAATGTCATAACTTGACGTTTCGCAAAGCACCATAGATCTTGACAGATGACAGCTGCAGGTGACAGATGGCGTTTCGCACAATCGAAGCGCCTTCTCGCCGACACGGCCATCCTGCTGCATCACACGTCCTCGTGTGAGTCTAAAAATGAAAACACTACCAGTAGCCTTTGCCATCACTCGGTCATCTCTGACCAGTAAAAATACGGTCACATAAGCACACCGATCACAAACTATGTTTACTGATTACAACTATGTACAATGATCAATACTGCCTTAGTACAACTTCGAAGGATATCTGAATTTCAAATTTAAATCAAGTCTTACTCTCATCAGTACACAACTGAACACATATCGCGATTCTATACAGTGATAGAACGCACACATCAAGACACATAACGCCTCCATCGAGCATTGTTCCCATGAGTAACTCCATTGATCGCTCAAGTAACACCTCCATCGAGTGTTACCCAACTTAATCACGCGATGTGCCAGGAACTTCGAACACGGGATCATCACGTTGATCCACCAATTCTTCTACAACTAACTGACCTTCAGGCATCCTTCTCAGTCTATCATGAGCATACTTGTACGTCCTCTTAGAATTTAACGCCTTTAACAAATAACGATAACCATGTAATAACTCCATGACCTTAAACGATCCCTTGTATTTCGGATCTAGTGGTCTGATTACGCTCCTATTTTGTAACAAAACTAAGTTACTTCAGTCAGTCAGTCACAATTTAATCATTCTCTTACTCTGCACATCATCAACTCTATTAATCACAATCGTACGCATCATCTAATTCGAGCGATGTAACTCATGTCACCTTCAAAGTGACGATACCCCAGAAACAGTCGTCACATCACCTAATACGAGTGATTAACAATGCCAATAAGATGAGATAGCTCAAAAACAGTGTCAATCACACAAGCTACTACAGTTGTAGATTCGTAATTTAACGTACATATTTTATACATGATTTTCTAATACCAATAATGTACTTATTAGAGCTTTTCCAGAGTTTTCTCCAGCCAAATGCATAAGAGACTCATGTGTGCCAAAATGGCGGCAACTTGCTTTACGCTATCGAACTGTCAAAGTCAGGTTACCTTCTATAAAATTAAAAGTATCGATGATCACGCCCTCTTTACAATCGAGCAATTAAGCAATCGAGTAAATAAAAACTAAAAAAAAGAAAACCAAACCAAACGATTCCCGCAAAGGTGACGGAGATGCTCTGCGAAACGGCTATTCTGATAGCCTCACGCATCCTCGCGTGGGGGTTCAATCTGAAAGGGAAAATATGCAGCGCAGTAGATTCTTTACTACATTTTGTATAAACTAACTCAAAATTGTAAGTCTTCGAACAATAATATTGAAAGTAAGGAAATCATGCTACGATCACTAAGCAGTTCAACGAAACTCATCAGACAAATTAGCTTTCTAAATAAAATTGGAAATCGTGGATGACATAGTAAAACAGTGTCGTATGCAATACTCTATAATTTCAGATGCTTCCATCCAGCACCTTGTGACAACCTCCATCCGGTCATCACAAAACAATCACGTGGTTGGGTGACCTCCATCCGGTACCCTTCCACAACACAACGCATCCACGGGTGACCTCCATCCGGTACCCTTCCACAACACAACACATCCACGGGTGACCTCCATCCGGTACCCATACACAATCGTCGTCTCTTTGTGACGAACCAATAGCGATCGTTTACATCTCCTAGCCAACGCACGCCACTCACAAACGTGGCCGCAATGCGACGGGAAATCTAGCCCGATTTACGCCTACGACTACGAAGGCCCGGAAGATGTAAACAACCTGAGCGACTTACATACTACTGCTTTACAAAAAAATAGGAGAGAAAAAACAGTTACAAAGAATAAGTTTTGTTGAACTACCTAATTAAAACTAGTTGAAGGTCCAAGAGAACATGAAAGAGAAATTAAAAAGCAATATCGTCAATCTGAACCATAACTAAAATCTGCACGATACTATAAACACTCCTTTCACCAATACCAGTAATTTTAATAGTGTTGCTAATTCGATTGCCATGAATTATTCACGATATTAATTACGTTATAAGGGAGCGCTCGACTCCAGTATCAAAACAAAATGAAAACGACTCACCAAAATGCTGCAAAATACTAGCAAGGGTAGCAATGGTGCAGACGTCCACATGTCGCTCACTAGCAATACCAGCAGACGAACCATCAGGCTTGCCACCGTTGCATCTTCTTCAGCTACAGGCATCTTGAGAGTAGTGACCATCTGCTTCATAATTGAAAAACGTGACAGCAGCGTTCAGGTTACTGTTCTTCATATTAGGAACGCTTAGTTCTTCTTACGAAGGCTTCAAGTGATTCTTCTTGTATTTTGTCAGGATCGAATTCGGGCAGATGCACATGTGACTCGACGACGGCCCAGTCATGACGTAGATGAGGGCGAGAAAGTTTTGATTTTGTTACTGCAATAAGATTCTCCATATCCATGACATCTATGTGTCCACTTGGTAGGTTACATCCCAACTTCTGATGTCGGAAAGTCATGCGGGGCCGGCGGAAAGTTAGGTTAGTCAACATCCGCAATCTGACTAGTGGTCGAGATATTCCTTCGAAATAAGATCGCATATAGATCACAAATCAGTTATTTAGTTGAATTACTTAATTATCTAATCGGAGTACATCAATAATAACTCGATGCAAACGAGATTGCGATACGAAACGCGGAGAGTTCTGCGCTTGCGTCCGCTCAATATGGCCGCACAACGTAAAGTGCCATCTTCGAACAAGCATAGACCACTCCCAAGCGATGACAGCCGTCAATGTCATAACTTGACGTTTCGCAAAGCACCATAGATCTTGACAGATGACAGCTGCAGGTGACAGATGGCGTTTCGCACAATCGAAGCGCCTTCTCGCCGACAATATATTCAATTCTATTATATATATCCCCAATTCTTGTTTTGATACCAAAGAATTCAGTTTTGTTTTAAATCATAATAATTGTATAATCATAAATCTTAAGTTGACAATATTAAAAAGACCAAGACTTACTTAGATCTTTTTATTAATTCTTGCACATGTGTTTTAAACATTTTATATAATTTTTTACAGTTATTTTTTCTTAGAATAAACACACAAACTTATACAAATAGTTGATTAAAGAGTACTGAAAGCTTAGGTATGCGCCGAAGCGTCTTACGGGAGGTCAAGGTAATGTACGAATAAGAGGCGGCGAAAGGAAGCGATCTTTCAAAAGACAGGAAAATCCACACTGTAAAAAGTGAATGCTTTGACCGTCGGTTACAGTGTTCCGTTTCAATTCTATTATTAACTGTAACAAAGGTTATTCCACGTGTTTAGGCATGTTTCTCTCTGACATTCGGAGTACGCCATTTCAATACTTGTTTGTTTACACCTATTTGTATAGGTGTAAACAAACCTTAAAAGAGTTATCTTACGAACATTTAAAGAACCAAATAGTTTTATGTACACTAATATTGATTGCAAATTATTATTGTTAATTTTTTAATCATAAATATTTAATTGTTACTATTATTTTATTCAAATTGTTAATTTGTCTTCACCCATTTTTTAATCTTATTTATTTTAATTATATTATTGTAAAGCTTGTGATTTTATAAATTGGACAATTACTTTATAAGTGTGTATAGTAAATTGCATGTACTTGAATGTGATACTATACGTGCTCCTCCTTATTTTATATTATTTAGTTTGTTTATTTTTTTTTAAGGTATCCGCTGAAAATCAGCGCCATAGCTTAAGCACCTTTAGTACCTAATTTTATGATCTATTATCATACAATTAATGTTATATACTTGTAATTTGGTGCTAAATAAATACTTTTCTATTGTATTGTATTCTATTTGTAAGGTTACATATGCCATAACAAAGCTTACATTAGAAGTAGGCATAAGAAGAAATTATGGTTAATAGGAAAATATCGTTATGTAATGTGGAACGGGTTTCCGAACTCCAGAAGTGACGAAGTGATAATCTCGTAAATTTCCCTAAAAAATAGCGGAAGAGAAGAATACAATATCTTTAGTCATGGGTTAACATTACTAAAGAACAATAGTAAATTAGCTTTTAAAATCTATCTACGTATCTTTCCGTTGGAACAAGCAGATTATTTATATCGTTAATCGTTTTTATATGTATTTGTTTAATAATATATTTTATTTTTTACTCATAAGTATATATGTATGTTATATGTATATGTGGTATACATATAATAATAGTCTCTTCCTACAAATTTCTACATCTATTGTGCACTCCACCATCTATTCGTCTTCATATCATACCCTAAGGTTAACTGCTAGAAAATGTTTTTGACATTAACACCCGTTTTCACTAACCTAAAACACGGCATAGCTTAACTAGGAAACGTCTAATCTTACGAATAGCCTATGCAGATTAGTTTAATTTCAAGTTAACATTTTTTTCATTCATTCCTTGACATATTTGTGACCTGTCATATTACGCAAATGCATAGCGCAAGATTCCGCAGAGATTCCTAAATATTTAGGCGACAGCTTCGGTTCGCAGTTCCGAAATTTAGTGAAAATGGGCATTGCGCCATTATACATGTGCAAGATGAGTTAATAAATAAATAAGAGAACGTATTTATAAAATGAGTAAATCGATAAACGGCAAACAGGTTACTAATTTACAACATTCTAGAGGCCAATTATTTTTTATTTTGCTTATATTGAAGAAGAATAATTGGAAATTTTCAATACGTTATTGAAGTATGTTTATCTATGGCTCGTAACAACTTCTAAGAAATTGTTTGATTTTAAGTATCCATCATAAAAATTGCTTTTCTGCTTATAATAACAATAAAAAATACATCGTTTTTCCTTTTCTCGGATTATTGTTCGTTGTTTATTTTAATAAAATTTAATGTTGTCCTTTCAGGCTGTTAAATAAAACCCTGTGAACATTTCCCACCAGGACATTTTGTTTTAAGAAAAACTGGAAAAGTTCAACTGCGTACTTATTCAAGATAAGTACAAATAAGCAATTGTGTTATATTATTATTAGTCATTATACATTTTTATCACATTTAACATAATAAAGCAACTACAAAAACAAATAAACAAATATTTAAAGACTCAAGCGTCTTGTAGCGCAAAGTACTATATGCCTTCCCTCAAAGGAACTACAGCGAAGAGATACGATTAATAATTAAGTAAATATTTAAAAGAGAAATTACCCTTCACAAACCTGCTTATATTCAACTGATGATAAAACAAGTAAAAAAATTAACACGCATATCCTTAACTTTCAACATTCATCAAATCTCTGACGTAAATTCTGTTTCGATTATTGGTTCATTAGCGGCACAGTCAGCAGTGTGCCGGGTGAGTGGATTTGGTTCTCGCTACTTGTCGCGTATTTGCCTTTATCGTTTGTGTCTCGAACATTTGAAGTCAGATGTTGTACTCTGAAAATCGAAATTCAATATATCGTCAACTTCGTCCTGCTCTTTCCTACTCTATGAAATTAAAAATACGTAAGTTAGAACAGAACAAACAACAAAACAGTCTGCGATTCTTATAAAGTAAAAAGTACAGAATCTAAACCATTTACTTCACAGCGTCGTGCCATTTGCCATTTTGTTTAAATATTATTTTGACTCCAAAGGCACCGTATTCAACGAGACTATTCCGTTATTGTACTCAATTCCGTTCTCCGATGGCGAAGTCAAGTTTATCTATTGAAAGAGACCTCCAATCCTCTACTTCGTCGTCTGATATTCGGATCGGGTTTATTTAAATAAAATACGTTCGTTCACAATAAGCGACGTTTATTAACTGTCATTACACCACATCATCCCCCTTACAATAAAAAAATTATAAAAAAAATGATAAACCTTATTACATTTCATTCATTAGTAACATTTCATCTTTTAAAATTTTATTCTTTCACTTTAACATTGATACAATATAATTTAATATTTTCGATCGATAGAAGTGTAATACATTGGAATGTTTAGTCAAAACAATCTCGGGTTATGATAACAAACATTGTGTCAGTATTCTAAGTCACAGAATGAATGATCTTAACAAAATATATATATATATATATATATATATATATATATATATATATATATATATATATATATATATATATATATATATATATAGAGTTACAAAGTCTAAGCATTTAATCAAATCAATCTTAACTTTAAATAAATTTGTTTGTATAATAAATTATTTTATATAAATATTTAACATATATGTAGTTATATATTTTTATGATATATATTTATTTTTATATTTTATGTGAATATTAATCATAAACTTATGAAACTAGAAATTAAGATAGAGCGCTCTATTTTATCTTATTCTAAGTAAAAAGGTTTTTTAAACATTAACTGCTCAAAGCATGATTTGTCCTGAGTTGTCCCGTAACCTATTGTACCCCGCGTTAGTTTTATATGATTTAGCTTGGAGTATGTGAAAGAATTTTGAAAATCGGTGCAGGAGTTTCAGAGCCTTATCAATACAAATAGATAAAAAACCTGTCCCTTTATATAATTATTATAGCATATCCATATTAATTTTATAAAGAGGAAAAGTTTGTTTGTGAATATTTGAACATATCAGTTATATATTACTATTATATGAACACTGAAAAAACAACAATGCCACCAGTTAAATATCAAAGACCATAAGCGGATTACCTGCGTTTTTTCTTCTTTAAGTAAATTCCGTGACATTTTCGCAACCCAATTGAGAAAAAGCCGCCTTTCATGTGAACTACACCGCTAGCCTACGCATTGCTTCATTATTTAAAGCAATGCGTAGGCTAAAAGTAAACTTACGCGGATGAAGTCGAGAGAGAAAGCTAACTTAATCATATGACTATATTAAAACGTTAATTAACGATGTTCTAAAATTAGATCTTTATATTTATTCCTTAGTATACAATAAGTCCTTGAAATCTTCTTTGATCCCAGTTTCCACGAAAGAAATAAGAACGTAACTTGAAGAAATGTTTAAGTACCTATTCATGTTTAATTTAAGGAAGAGCAGCATGCGAATTGAAACGGATCATATGGCTTGAGCCTTAGATTATGTTGGCGGAAGATATTATAATAAATTTTAAACGCAAGTATCCTTAGATTATGGCACAAATTCTCGCCGGAGTGTATCTATGTATATATTTAAACATAAAAAGTAAGGAATTAATTATAAAAATACATTAATTACAATTCAAGGGAAAGAGTATGGTTTATAGTTTGTTGAGATTTTCTGTGATTGGACTAAACTATGATGACGATTGTCAGTTGTTGAAGACATGTCTACAATATATTAAATGATATTTCTGGGTGAGTCAATAAACGAGATTCAGGAATGTTAGAAATATACAGTATTAAGAGCTGGCACCCAGGAGACAGTAACATGAAGTATAAATCCGCACGTAATCGATTTCCAGCTAAACAAATAAATCGAGACGAAATCGATCACATCGTTTAACAGAGTTTACCCCTTGGGTGTTTTGCTTCTCAGCTGGGATTACGTTAGATTCCGGTGCTCTGTAAAAATTGGATTCAAATTTAGAAGACAAAAGCTTCGTTCCACAAAAGTTCTTACTGAAGATTGTGTAGATTGAACGTAGTCATTATCTCTTTACGGGGAAAACATTTGAAATAATATTAATTGAATATATAAGTTAGTATTGAATATTCAAGTGTGTCTTACTAAAATAATGTTAGTATAAAGTCAAGCACCATTAAAATGACGTCTCATCAAAAAATTGTAAAAATAAGAAATATCATTAGACAAAATGTCTCAGAAACAGAAATACGTATATATTTTTATCATCCAAATTTTATTGTAGCACTTTAATACTTAAGTGGTCGTATCTCAATATATAACAGCTAACAGTTATTATTACCAATTATCTTATTGGCATGTGTACAACTATAATTTCTGTAGTGAACGAGATTGTCGCCATTAGAATAACCAATTTATAATGAAGTTAGTAACATTTATGCAATTTTTCTTTCTAAAGATAGATTAGATTCATTATATCGAAAATTATAATTTCACGGCTTTTAAGGTTGAAGTTCAAAAGAAAAACTTCACGGATCACCTTTCTGTCTATTAAGGCCCCTTTCTTAGGAATGTGTAGAGTAGGAGAATCAACTTGAAATATAAAAGTGAAAACTCTGTTTGCGATTTCCTTGAGTCAAAAATTGATTATTTATGCCGGCATATTTCGATACTATGGAATCAAAAGTTATGCTGCAAATGGTCCAAGTATTCATAGAAAACCGAAAACTGTATTGTGCTTTTTTAATATTATATTGTATTTAAACTACAAAGAAATAAGATTATATTTGATAAAAATATTCTTAATGAAAAATTCTTTAAAAAAAACCACTTTGTCCCTGGTATTCTGAGATGGGATTCGTACCCACGACTTTTCGCAATCCGGGCAACTGCTCTAACATAACATAAGCTTGTTAACAGTTGGTAAATGGACCTCTAGTTACAGCAAGTTTCTAATGAAAAAGCTTTTCCCGATTTCAGATAACTTTTATTTAAAGTAATGTTAGGTGCTTCACAGCGGCAACCATCTATATGAACTTTGTGCAGAAGAGGCCGATTCGCACTGGCCTGCCTTTTACTTTCTTTTATCTTTTTATTAGAATAGTACGTAACGTACTTCGTCAAAACGACAGACATCGTAAGTAGTTTTTATGTAGCTGATTTTTCTTATTTTTCTTCGAGAACTAAGAAATAATTATTCTTTGCCTTTCTTTGTTATTTTATGTTCTCCCTTTCCTTAATTATGTCTCTTTGTTTATACAGTAATAATTTTGTTCGTTGTTAGAACTTTCATTTTCCATTTTGCTCTCAACTTTTAATTTCCATCTTGTTCATACGCTGGTATTATAAATACATTAACATATCTACAACTTTACGAATATATACTCTATTTGTAGTACATATTTACTCGCAATGCAAAATAGTCTTATTTCTTACTCATATTGAGCAATCAAAGTACAAAAATCTGACGGTTTTCTAATTTTTCCTATCAAACAAACACATAGTTTGTACATTTTACTGGCTGGTGTGAATCGGATTAAATATCGTTGGTAAAACACACTCAGCTACATGTCTGCACCCACGAAAGTTCATATATTTTGTCTACTATAAAAAAATTCCATTTTGCCCACCCCTTCCATCTTGCCCTCCCTTCCCCTATAGATGTACAATACCGTCTTTGTTATAGTTCACTTAACTTATTTCGTGCCTTTAACTTATACAAAGAAGAAACAAACCGAGGTTAAGAGATTTTTTTCAATTGGATACGAGGAAACCTTTTTTATTCATGCCCGAAAATGGAACGCCTACATGGTGGCTGCCACCGATAGTAGTGTTAAATTATGTAATTTGTATTGAGAAAAGGATAAAATACATTTGTGGAGTCGCCGTTTGTACGGAAAGTTATAACAAGGAGTAATGGTGCGTATTGAGAAAAGGATAAAAATAACATTTATCGCATCATTGCTTGTGGACAACGATGAGTAATGTTTTATTTTATTTACAGATTGTATTTAAGTATTTAATTGTTTTAGGTTAGGCCTATTGATGTCTTCACTCCTGGGGCTCAGACCTTTGGATTGAATAGGGAGAGTGGGCCATGACCTACCACGCGGGCCATGAGCCACCACGCGGGCCCAGTGCAATATGTTAATGTTGTTGTGTGTTATGACCGGCCATTGCGAACCCCACAGTGCGCATTAACCACTGCACCGTCGAGTCCGTATGTATTAATCTATTTTTGTAGGTTTCATATTGCTGAAAAATTAAAAATCTTCAATATAGAATTTGAACCAAAAAGCGAAAAAAAAAATAACTTCTCTTAGATTTAAGGAGGGGGGGGGGGGGCTAGTGGTGCTAAACTACGAACGAAAACGAATACAGAAGGATATATCAAAATACTTTAACCTTCTTAACTATACGTCTCTAATTTAATAAATTGTTGTAATATAATTTTCAGTTGCTGGTTACTGTAGCACCATTTTATTTACTTATTTGGGATCAGTGCTGAAATATGGAAGATCTTGAATTCTCTTAGTTAAGGCAAATCTTGTGCTCAAAGTCCTTGTTTTTTTGCATTAGACAAACCTCAATTGTCACTTTCTCATATCAAAACTCTCCCTGTCACCGGCAAATTTTTCACCATTTTCGAACTTTTTTACATTCCTACATCCCTGACAATCTCTTATCTTTACCCTCCCACAATCGACGGGTTAGTGAAAAACGTAATATTAATAAGAGACACTATTTTGTCTACAAACAACTGTGTAGATGACTTTAAAAAGCACGTTTAAGATCTTATGTACCAGCATAATTTTGCTGGTGTATCTACGTTTATATTTTAGAATTTATATTTTCAGAGAAAAACGTAGCACACGTTCAGCGTCTACGTGTTACTTACATATGAATTCTACAGAAATGAAATTTACTTTCACAATCTGCAAAACAAAAAGTGTTGGCTTTTGTCGGTAGTCTAATCATTTTTATAATTTTATATGTAACATATATTGCTTTTATTGTATGATATACATTGCGACATACATATGTAATTTGTTTATTTAAGGTAAACTACATGCAATATCATGTAGTTTCGCTTTTTAAGTTTCCGATACGATATTTCGTTGAAAGGAGATCAGAAATAATGAAGCAATGCGTAGGCTAGCGGTGTAGTTCACATGAAAGGCGGCTTTTTCTCAATTGGGTTGCGAAAATGTCACGGAATTTACTTAAAGAAGAAAAAACGCAGGTAATCCGCTTATGGTCTTTGATATTTAACTGGTGGCATTGTTGTTTTTTCAGTGTTCATATAATAGTAATATATAACTGATATGTTCAAATATTCACAAACAAACTTTTCCTCTTTATAAAATTAATATGGATATGCTATAATAATTATATAAAGGGGACAGGTTGTTTTATCTATTTGTATTGATAAGGCTCTGAAACTACTGCACCGATTTTCAAAATTCTTTCACATACTCCAAGCTAAATCATATGGGATAACTAACACGCGGGTACAATAGGTTACGGGACAACTCAGGACAAATCATGCTTTGAGCAGTTAATGTTTAAAAAACCTTTTTACTTAGAATAAGATAAAATAGAGCGCTCTATCTTAATTTCTAGTTTCATAAGTTTATGATTAATATTCACATAAAATATAAAAATAAATATATATCATAAAAATATATAACTACATATATGTTAAATATTTATATAAAATAATTTATTATACAAACAAATTTATTTAAAGTTAAGATTGATTTGATTAAATGCTTAGACTTTGTAACTCTATATATATATATATATATATATATATATATATATATATATATATATATATATATATATATATATATAAAACTAGAAATTAAGATAGAGCGCTCTATTTTATCTTATTCTAAGTAAAAAGGTTTTTTAAACATTAACTGCTCAAAGCATGATTTGTCCTGAGTTGTCCCGTAACCTATTGTACCCGCGTGTTAGTTATATATGATTTAGCTTGGAGTATGTGAAAGAATTTTGAAAATCGGTGCAGGAGTTTCAGAGCCTTATCAATACAAATAGATAAAAAACCTGTCCCTTTATATAATTATTATAGCATATCCATATTAATTTTATAAAGAGGAAAAGTTTGTTTGTGAATATTTGAACATATCAGTTATATATTACTATTATATGAACACTGAAAAAACAACAATGCCACCAGTTAAATATCAAAGACCATAAGCGGATTACCTGCGTTTTTTCTTCTTTAAGTAAATTCCGTGACATTTTCGCAACCCAATTGAGAAAAAGCCGCCTTTCATGTGAACTACACCGCTAGCCTACGCATTGCTTCATTATTTCTGATCTCCTTTCAACGAAATATCGTATCGGAAACTTAAAAAGCGAAACTACATGATATTGCATGTAGTTTACCTTAAATAAACAAATTACATATGTATGTCGCAATGTATATCATACAATAAAAGCAATATATGTTACATATAAAATTATAAAAATGATTAGACTACCGACAAAAGCCAACACTTTTTGTTTTGCAGATTGTGAAAGTAAATTTCATTTCTGTAGAATTCATATGTAAGTAACACGTAGACGCTGAACGTGTGCTACGTTTTTCTCTGAAAATATAAATTCTAAAATATAAACGTAGATACACCAGCAAAATTATGCTGGTAATAAGATCTTAAACGTGCTTTTTAAAGTCATCTACACAGTTGTTTGTAGACAAAATAGTGTCTCTTATTAATATTACGTTTTTCACTAACCCGTCGATTGTGGGAGGGTAAAGATAAGAGATTGTCAGGGATGTAGGAATGTAAAAAAGTTCGAAAATGGTGAAAAATTTGCCGGTGACAGGGAGAGTTTTGATATGAGAAAGTGACAATTGAGGTTTGTCTAATGCAAAAAAACAAGGACTTTGAGCACAAGATTTGCCTTAACTAAGAGAATTCAAGATCTTCCATATTTCAGCACTGATCCCAAATAAGTAAATAAAATGGTGCTACAGTAACCATCAACTGAAAATTATATTACAACAATTTATTAAATAAGAGACGATATAGTTAAGAAGGTTAAGGTATTTTGATATATCCTTCTGTATTCGTTTTCGTTCGTAGTTTAGCACCCCTAGCCCCTCCTTAAATCTAAGAGAAGTTATTTTTTTTTTCGCTTTTTGGTTCAAATTCTATATTGAAGATTTTTAATTTTTCAGCAATATGAAACCTACAAAAATAGATTAATACATACGGACTCGACGGTGCAGTGGTTAATGCGCACTGTGGGGTTCGCAATGGCCGGTCATAACACACAACAACATTAACATATTGCACTGGGCCCGCGTGGTGGGTCATGGCCCGCGTGGTAGGTCATGGCCCACTCTCCCTATTCAATCCAAAGGTCTGAGCCTCAGGAGTGAAGACATCAATAGGCCTAACCTAAAACAATTAAATACTTAAATACAATCTGTAAATAAAATAAAACATTACTCATCGTTGTCCACAAGCAATGATGCGATAAATGTTATTTTTATCCTTTTCTCAATACGCACCATTACTCCTTGTTATAACTTTCCGTACAAACGGCGACTCCACAAATGTATTTTATCCTTTTCTCAATACAAATTACATAATTTAACACTACTATCGGTGGCAGCCACCATGTAGGCGTTCCATTTTCGGGCATGAATAAAAAAGGTTTCCTCGTATCCAATTGAAAAAAATCTCTTAACCTCGGTTTGTTTCTTCTTTGTATAAGTTAAAGGCACGAAATAAGTTAAGTGAACTATAACAAAGACGGTATTGTACATCTATAGGGGAAGGGAGGGCAAGATGGAAGGGGTGGGCAAAATGGAATTTTTTTATAGTAGACAAAATATATGAACTTTCGTGGGTGCAGACATGTAGCTGAGTGTGTTTTACCAACGATATTTAATCCGATTCACACCAGCCAGTAAAATGTACAAACTATGTGTTTGTTTGATAGGAAAAATTAGAAAACCGTCAGATTTTTGTACTTTGATTGCTCAATATGAGTAAGAAATAAGACTATTTTGCATTGCGAGTAAATATGTACTACAAATAGAGTATATATTCGTAAAGTTGTAGATATGTTAATGTATTTATAATACCAGCGTATGAACAAGATGGAAATTAAAAGTTGAGAGCAAAATGGAAAATGAAAGTTCTAACAACGAACAAAATTATTACTGTATAAACAAAGAGACATAATTAAGGAAAGGGAGAACATAAAATAACAAAGAAAGGCAAAGAATAATTATTTCTTAGTTCTCGAAGAAAAATAAGAAAAATCAGCTACATAAAAACTACTTACGATGTCTGTCGTTTTGACGAAGTACGTTACGTACTATTCTAATAAAAAGATAAAAGAAAGTAAAAGGCAGGCCAGTGCGAATCGGCCTCTTCTGCACAAAGTTCATATAGATGGTTGCCGCTGTGAAGCACCTAACATTACTTTAAATAAAAGTTATCTGAAATCGGGAAAAGCTTTTTCATTAGAAACTTGCTGTAACTAGAGGTCCATTTACCAACTGTTAACAAGCTTATGTTATGTTAGAGCAGTTGCCCGGATTGCGAAAAGTCGTGGGTACGAATCCCATCTCAGAATACCAGGGACAAAGTGGTTTTTTTTAAAGAATTTTTCATTAAGAATATTTTTATCAAATATAATCTTATTTCTTTGTAGTTTAAATACAATATAATATTAAAAAAGCACAATACAGTTTTCGGTTTTCTATGAATACTTGGACCATTTGCAGCATAACTTTTGATTCCATAGTATCGAAATATGCCGGCATAAATAATCAATTTTTGACTCAAGGAAATCGCAAACAGAGTTTTCACTTTTATATTTCAAGTTGATTCTCCTACTCTACACATTCCTAAGAAAGGGGCCTTAATAGACAGAAAGGTGATCCGTGAAGTTTTTCTTTTGAACTTCAACCTTAAAAGCCGTGAAATTATAATTTTCGATATAATGAATCTAATCTATCTTTAGAAAGAAAAATTGCATAAATGTTACTAACTTCATTATAAATTGGTTATTCTAATGGCGACAATCTCGTTCACTACAGAAATTATAGTTGTACACATGCCAATAAGATAATTGGTAATAATAACTGTTAGCTGTTATATATTGAGATACGACCACTTAAGTATTAAAGTGCTACAATAAAATTTGGATGATAAAAATATATACGTATTTCTGTTTCTGAGACATTTTGTCTAATGATATTTCTTATTTTTACAATTTTTTGATGAGACGTCATTTTAATGGTGCTTGACTTTATACTAACATTATTTTAGTAAGACACACTTGAATATTCAATACTAACTTATATATTCAATTAATATTATTTCAAATGTTTTCCCCGTAAAGAGATAATGACTACGTTCAATCTACACAATCTTCAGTAAGAACTTTTGTGGAACGAAGCTTTTGTCTTCTAAATTTGAATCCAATTTTTACAGAGCACCGGAATCTAACGTAATCCCAGCTGAGAAGCAAAACACCCAAGGGGTAAACTCTGTTAAACGATGTGATCGATTTCGTCTCGATTTATTTGTTTAGCTGGAAATCGATTACGTGCGGATTTATACTTCATGTTACTGTCTCCTGGGTGCCAGCTCTTAATACTGTATATTTCTAACATTCCTGAATCTCGTTTATTGACTCACCCAGAAATATCATTTAATATATTGTAGACATGTCTTCAACAACTGACAATCGTCATCATAGTTTAGTCCAATCACAGAAAATCTCAACAAACTATAAACCATACTCTTTCCCTTGAATTGTAATTAATGTATTTTTATAATTAATTCCTTACTTTTTATGTTTAAATATATACATAGATACACTCCGGCGAGAATTTGTGCCATAATCTAAGGATACTTGCGTTTAAAATTTATTATAATATCTTCCGCCAACATAATCTAAGGCTCAAGCCATATGATCCGTTTCAATTCGCATGCTGCTCTTCCTTAAATTAAACATGAATAGGTACTTAAACATTTCTTCAAGTTACGTTCTTATTTCTTTCGTGGAAACTGGGATCAAAGAAGATTTCAAGGACTTATTGTATACTAAGGAATAAATATAAAGATCTAATTTTAGAACATCGTTAATTAACGTTTTAATATAGTCATATGATTAAGTTAGCTTTCTCTCTCGACTTCATCCGCGTAAGTTTACTTTGTATAAAGTTTTCATAAACGCTATATCACATAGTTTTTAAGTCTATATTTATTAAGTTTCATGATTTTACTTTCTATAGTAACGAGCTTCCATAAAACATTCATCTGCTATTTCAACATCGATCCCTTTTATCATAGTAAAAGATAAAGTATGTGTCTTTCCTAACTACCACATCTTTGTACCAAGTTCATTAAAGTCGGTTGTGTGGTTTAGGCGTGAAAGCCTTGCAAAATAAATTTTGCACTTATAATATTAGTAGTATTAAAAAACCTAATTCTTGTCCTAAATATTTTCAGAAAATAAAATTATTGATATTGAAATAATATTCACAAAACTTTACTTATGTGAAAACTTATTACTATCAACTCGGCAAATAATACATTGAGAGAGATTTTTTTTTCAAAACTTACAAGATCATATCCTGACAATATGGTTAATAAAAAAAAAAACAAAGTATTAATCAGCGTATTAGTCAGCACCATAATGTATTACTGTCCCATTAATGCCCCACTGTGGGGTACAGGCCTGCCGTATGTATGGAATCGATATAATAGATAGATAGTGCAGTGGTTAACGTGCGATACGGCTGTTAAGCTTAACTATGATTTCAATAATTCACAAAACTATTACGTAGTTGTTCTAATATATGGAAAAATTTCACTCTATTTCCGTAGAAATATACGTATTTTGTTTTTAATTACCTAACTCATGAAATACTTCTCAGAACATTTAAAACTCGCTCGTTAAGTGCGATCCAGGAAGTTGGCTATCAGCCACTTTTAAGCGATAATCGCTTCCGATCCTCACAGTTCATAGGAAGGTTTTTCGCTGCACGAAAACAGTTAAAAAATATATGAACTCAACTTTCCTCTACTGTAACGAAGTAGATCCGGATAACAGTAATAACGTTTTGTCAACTGTGTTCAAATGTTTTCCTCTCACAGAAGGAGAATTACAATAAATATTAGATGACTGCCAGACTACGAGTTCTTTATTAGACAGTGACTGGATACAGCGTACATGTCATTGCTAAATTGTATAACGTATATGAATGAATAAATTCTGAATACAGTGCTCTGTATTACGTAAGACTTGCCGATTTACATAACGACGCCATCTTGTAGTGACTAATTCTCTTAATACAATATTTAGAGCATTACAGTTATCATGCATTCTACAAAATGGTGATCCTCTTATATATATTTTAAGGCATATGGCAGAATGGACCACCTTATGGCAGAACTATAATTGCCCAGAACAGGAAATGACATAAACTCACTTTGCATAAAGTCTTTTAGTCATAAGTCATAATTTTGAAAGTCAGAATCATAATTGTGTATGCAAAAGAAATTAGCATAATTATTAAAAAGTACAGCCATAATTTTATAGAAAGGTAACAGTCGGGGTCGTCTTTTAGCATACCATATATTTTTAAGATACGAAGTAAGTAATTGTACATGGCACTTGCCAGAAACTTCCACAACACGCTCGCTCTGCTCGCTTTCTGATTTGGTCTCAGTTCCAATCCAACCTAGCCAATTCGTCAAAGAAGATTACGCCAAGTCTATTATTCCTAATCCTTCTCGAGGAAGCATATGTCAAACTTCGCAATCAATGCAATAAGGTGTGTAGGAATGTTCAACGCTAATTCATTCATAACTCTGTTGATGTCGAAGATTCAGCAAAAGTCAGAAAATTTCTAAGATCTCTGGGCATAGAAAAACAGCGGCAAGTATCATCTTCTAGTAGTTTAGATATTAATTTACTCAATAAACATTTTTTCTCTTCATATGGTTGCGATACATCAAACAAGTCTGATACTTTAAATTATCTTTCATCTCTTCCATGCCTTCACATCACTCGTGTTTTTCTCTTCGTCAATTTTCTGACTGTGATGTTAAGAAGAGCATTATGTCAATAACTTCTAGTGCTGTGGGCGGCGACTCTGTTAGTAGAAAAATGATTATTCCCCTCCTAGACGAAATTCTTCCTATTATATCTCATATCTTTAACCAATCCATTGATACTTTGAGTATCTTTCCTTCTGCTTGGAAAGATGCTTTTTTTTCGTCGGAATGCCCATATTGTTTCCTTGCTTTACAGTATACTGTTTAATCCTTTCTCTCCAACGTATCTCTGGGAACGTTTTAATTATCTTCACGATACGCACTCCCGTGTCTTGCGATCATCAGAGAACCTAAAACTGCAGACGCCAATCCATTCAACAAAGTTTCTCGACAAGTCTTTTGCAGTTCAGGTTGTCCGCCTTTGGAATAAATTACCAGATGATATAAAGCACGCACCATCATTGAATGTCTTTAAAAATAAGGTAAAAGAGCATTACTTTTCTATCACTTTTTGAACTTAAATTAGGCTGTTGTATATTTATGATTATCTATTTATATATGTATATGTAAGTGTGTTTATATTAGTATGGAATTTTCTTTTATTTGAACTGTGTAGGACACCATTCACTACCCATCTTTTTTACGTAACTGTCCTGTCTAACTTTTGGTTGCCTGAAAGATATTGCTTTTTAGCGATAAGGCCACCGATTGTACTATTTATTGTTATGTTGATTTTTCTTTTCAAGTACAATGAAGTGTTCATTCGTTCATTCATTATGCCAAACGAGTTTCGGAACATCGAGGTTTTGCCAGACAGAGGGAACCAATGTTTCAACAATGAATCAGGTCATTACGGTCATTGATTACAATAAAACAATTATAGATCAAACCTCTACAAATAATAAAGCTTTGTTTCAAATTTGGAATACCTATCAAAATTACTTGAAATTAAAATATTCAAGCAACTCGTTTATAATACGTCTACTGAGAATTGTACGTGTACGGTTTATACCGCACATTAAGCATATTACCGCGTCAGCATTTACTTACATATTCATTCACATTAACAGTGCAATCAAGGCATTGTCGCGCGCAGCAAGTATCAAGTGTATATATATATATATAATTCGCAAATAAATCAATATTAAAATCGACAAGGATTCTTATTTATCAATTTAATCAGTTAGTTCGTGGATCAAGCAAAGTACGCGAACATATGGTCCTTCGAGCCGGATTTGAACCAGCGACCTATGGATTAATAAATAATCTATATAAATAATACGTCTACTATAAATATGCTCTAAAAATTCATGTCGATACTCGAGACGAAACTCAAATCCTTAACCTTCAGCAACCGGTACGCACTTCTTATTGAGCTAACAGAAATTCTAATGAAACTGTTAAATGTCTGAAGTATATTATTTTCACATCTGAGCAGTATAATTTTGTCAACGCTTGAAGAAAATCTATCTTGAACACTAGAAAAAATATCATGAATAATATTTTAATTTACAATCAACCTTTCACAAGATTTGTGCTCCACCTCGAGTACCTGAAACGAGACTTCATTAAATTTCTTAAGGACACAAACATCAATACTTATAGCCACAAGCACTAGAAATGCAAATTTAACGAATGTTATAGTAGTCTCGATGGTGTAATGGTTACCGCGTTCAGTTTGCGATACAGAAGTTAAGCAACTTCTACGAGGGCCGGTCATAAGATGGGTGACCATAAAATTTATAAGCTGGAGCTCCTCCAAGCATTGGAGGCACGTTGAGCCGCTACATTTGCAGTCTAACACCCTCCAACCTAACTGGGCCCGTGTGGTGGATTAATGACCATCCTTCACTGTTGGAGTCCATCCCTTGTGAAGGCATGGACCCCAACAGTGGGGACATTGATAAGCTGATGATGATTAAACTATTGAAGAGGTTGAAGATAAAAAATTTGTTGAAATTATAAAAAAAAATTATATATTTCCTATATTGATAAGACGTACCGAGCTCCCACTCCTCAACTTTAATGGCTATTATTTAAGCCATTTCTTGTTAAATTCACTCAAACAAAAGAAAATATATGTAGATTTTGCTATTATCTGACTGACAGACTAAATATATTTTTTTTTTTTTACCCAGTCATCATCCTTATTCTCGTATTTGTATAGTTTTATACAAATAACCGCATTTTGTGGTGCAGACCATGTGGACTCTACCCGCATCATATGGAAAGCGCTAATTAGGACGTAGTGCGACATTTTCGCGGTGTCGGCTCACAAAGTGTTATATCACCCACCGAATGAAACTTTAAAACGTGTAATTAAATTAGAGAATTAGAAATGTTTTGCTTTATATTTCCAAAAAGTTACAGAACGTGAGATTAATGTTTTAACACAAAGATTACCCGACAATGGTGTTAAAATATTTTAAAATAATCCCGGTTATGTTATAAGTATTTGTTATTATTTTTCTTGAATATTTATTTTATTATGTGCTTTAGTATTTAATGTTACAGTAGCAAAAATACATCATCTGTGAAAATTTCAACTGTTATTTATCACGGTTCATAAGATACAGCTTAGTAACAGACAGATCAAGCGGAGTCTTTTAGTAATTGGGCACCGTTTTACCCATTGGATATGGAACCTTAAAAATATTAAAAGTCTTCTGAAAAAAAAATGGATCCGATATGAAAGTCATCAAAGTTCATGAATTATAAATTAGTCAAAAATATACATAAAAATGAAAGGTGGTAGGAAATTTACAGTTCAATGCGTTCTCATCTCCTGACGCTTGAGTAATGTAAAAAGCTATTATTATTATTACAAAGATAATTAATACTGTACTTTTCTTTGTTCCAGGTGTACAGATAGCGTATTTTGCAATAATAGGAACGCAGATGTTCATGATTGTCCTTAGTGTATTCCTGTTTTACGGAATTTATAAAGTAAGTATATGATTAACCATTATGGAATTATTCATTTTTTAACTAGATATCTTTTTGTAGTAAAGTCGTATTGAACAAGCTTTAACGCATATATTGATGCAGATGCAGTTAAAAGTTTTAGACGTTTCGAATATAAAATTGTAGTTTCTAAATAAGTCAGTTATAATAACTTTACATACTTCAAGTAATTTTTCGATAAGAAGGTAAATAAAAAATATCATACGGCATCACATATATTTCTGTTTCAAAATTAGAAAGCAACCATATATGTAATCTGTTATCTCATTTTTTTGCACATTGCCTAAACTGAAAATCAAACCCGAGACCTCAATGACGAAGAAATCTCGCATACCTGTTTTCATCTTTACTGTAAAAGATTGCCCTAAGGGCTGTGCATACCGCATTTAAACAATGTACATACATAACGAAATACCGCCCAAAGAACCAAAATCCTGTCGGCTTCGATAAGATGCGACCTTAACCCATTTCATTCAGCCGCTCTCACCGACATTCTTGTGCCGAATTATTGGGACCGTGAAAGGGAATGTTTCTTTCGCATGACATTCACGCCGATGGAATTTAACTCATACTAAAATAAAAATAAGGTTAAACTTGAATATAATCGAATTTGAAGTTTACGCTTTTTTTAGAGATTCTACTAATACGGATTAGTAAAACTTGTTAGCAATTTAACACAATGTGTTAAAAAGCTATAAATTATTTGACTTAAATAAGCAAGTATTAAAAAAAGTAAATATTTTTTTTAAATCATATCAGTCAGCTACTTGGCACTCCTTAAATTGAAGTAGTACAGTCCACTGCACGTCAGACTGTATAAATTTCCCCACTCGATTTCGAACCTTGATAAAATTAATGGTAGAGGTCAAAATCTATGTCAGAAATTTTACATATTGTGGTAACCTGAGTTACGCCGTGTTATTTGGATTTCATACATTTTACTCTTTATGCGACCTCGTTATTTCTTAAGTAAGCATGGAAAAAAAAGGGTTATCTATTGAAACGCATAACGTTTTTCGTCATAAACTCACAAGTGATAATATAACTTTTATAAGCCATTATAGCATAACTTCATGACGCATAATATCATATGACAGAAACCTGTGAGGCATACTAATAGAAAAGCATAATTTTGATAAGCATAGTATTGAAATGCACATATTTTGCTGGCCATAATATTCAAAACATATATTCACAAAGCATATATTTAATAAGAATAACCGGCAAAATACCTAAACTCTTAAGAAATAACACTCATTTGCCATAATTTCGAAAAGCATAAATTAATTATAAATAAAAATATATTTTTGTAAGTTAAGTTTTTTATTCGCTATACTACTACAAAGAACATATGCGTACAATCATGCAAACATGCACGCAAGCAGGCATGCAGCGTGCAATAATTTCTGCTCTTCTCCGACGCTGCAGGGAGTGCAGCCCTTCCGCCTTCACGTAGCGATTGTCACGCGCCCATGCGAGCCCAGTCGGATTAATTATATGTAATTAATCTCATGTTAATATTGATTTCTTTATTTTAACTTCGAAATTCGTACACAATTTTAGCATTAAAAATAAATTAATGGATATTTATAGACATGTTTTATAAAAGTATACTTTACTAAGTTATGCTTTATAAAAGTATGTCAAAGAAAATTATAGATATGGTCATTATTGCATAATTAAAATCTGCGTTACAAAGTATGCTTTATAAAAATATAAACATGAAAATATAGATTTAGAGGATTGTGGATTTTATTATTGTCTTTCATCAAATCTGTGTTATTATTCTTATGCGTAAATATAACTTTGCTAAAAACTACTATGCTTTTTGATGTGTATGCCATATGATGTATGCCAATTGAAATTATGACAATAAGCACTATGCGCTTCAAATTATCACCAAAAAAAGCAATTGCGATTTCTAATACTATAGCTAATATAACAAAATTTAAAGTCGCCAGATGGGCGTTCCTATGTTAAAAATCTTTAAAAAAAACCTAAAATTTGTTTAATAACATAAGTGTGCTCTTCTCTACTTAAGGATTCATCGCGAGTGATTTTCTAGAACTCATCGCGTCTAATAATAAACAACCAACCTCCACGCAGCGAACAGATTTCGGGAAATTCATAATATTTTTGGTGTATTACTTTACTATGTCAGCAATTGTTACAATATTGTTTTAAAACTAATACATTGGTTAAACTTATTTTATCTATAACAAAAATTGGTTAAATATTTGCCAGCCACAGGTACTCCAAGATGGGACTCACCCCCTCAACCTTTCGCAAACCATGCAACTGTTCCTTACTCTACAGAACTGACCAATATTTCAAGCACTTGTTACTTTCGATACTAATATTTTTATCAATGTTTAGGCAATCCACTTAACAAGCTTATTATTGAAGCCGTTTTCAGTGAAGTCATCACTTTGAATGAAATTGAGAGAATGAACTAAGAACTATTAATAGATAATAATAATAGTTTAGTAACAGACTTCAGTGTCTGCTTTGCTATTCCGTAAAAAAAATCAACGTCGCACACAGCATAACGTCTAAGCTGTGACACTGTGACTGTTTTTCTTTAAATGTTGTGTTATTTATATGCTACCTCTATGCGGAACCGATAATTATTAGAACAATCTATACAGAGAGAAAAAATACGAAACGTAATAAGTATTATAGCAAACCGGAAGGCATATCTGCCTACAAAAGTTCCCGCGGGTGGTTGCCAGCTCAGTTTCGAGAAGGTTCGATCGTAACAGCGAATTATTTAATCAAAGTATATTATTAATTTCATAGACATTTTTTCAATAAAAATTAGTTTTTTCCGAACCCTGAGAAATATCTCTCAAAATGTTTAATTACGTAAAGCTCAAATCTTAGTTGCCTTTTCTCTCTTTTATTTATTATCTCAATAATGTCAACCTTGTCAAGTTTGTGTAAAAATTATAATCGTATTCTTTTGTTTTAGGAAAACATTGCGTTCCTGGTGCCGTGGGTGGTGGGATGCATGACCTTCATGGCGTTAGAAGCCATGGCGATGGTTTATTCCAATATTCTTAGAGATCATGTTAACAAAGTGAGTATTTTATTTGCTTCGTAAACAGCTATAGCACTATCGCATTTCGCAATAAATGAAATTGCTCGGAGAAGGATGCCAGCTTACTTCAAGTGTTATTGGCAAGGTGGGTATGTCATTTGGTATTTCTCCGACAATGCCCAATAAAAAAAGGAAGATCATAATATTGATAGATATGTCAAAACACGTCAGCACGTCAGATTATACAAATCTGTCAAATTTATAAAATTTAAAGTATACTCCACATAATTATAAAATTTAAAGTTTTGAAGATAGCGTTACAAATCAACTGGAAAAGTTTATTATATCTGGTAACCTAACGAAGAGCTGTGTGTATGTATGTTCATTTTCTATCCGTCTAAACTAATCATCATAGTTTGATAATTGAGGCATCGATACAAACATATTAACTGTCCGCCGTTTATACACATGTGACGTCACGTTAAATTGAATATGGCATCCACAAGAGAACAATGCAATGTTGCATTGTTCACGAAGAAACATCTAATGAAAAGGTTTTATATGCTCATTTCAAAAAATATATATATTGTATATCATGAAATTACAATTACAATATAATTCTTGAAATGTCAGATTTTAATTTTCGAATACTCTTTTAACCGCAAGCCAACATCGAAAAATAAAGAAAAAATGTTTCTTTTAGTTTCCCGTAAAAATCGCAGCGCACATTTCGTGTTACTTCACTTATAAAACACCCACAACCTAACGTAAAAACGCTAGAAGCGAATATTTCATATTGTGGCTTTCATAATATTGTGCGTTGGTATTTAGTAATGTAACATTCGCAGCGCGTCTTGTTTTTTTTTTTCTTGTTTTCATAATGCGTTTTATTCGAATAGGTATTATATCAAATCAAATTTCCTTGGTATATAGTTTTAAAACAATGGTTTTGAGGTTGGAATAGAAATTTTGAGTATTTTGAACAATAACATTTAAGTACAACTAGTAATAATGTTTATAGGTAATTAGTATTAATTAACTATACTGGAATTTAATGATGTCTTAATTTATACTAAATATTATAAACTTTTATTTAACTTGCAATGTATCGATCGACTAAGCTAAAATTTGGTGTATACTTTGGTTATGGATGGCAATGCATGGCTGGCTTATCATTTTAAATCTACTAGGGGCTAATATAATTGAATTCTATCTTGAAATGCTTTTACAGTATGAGTATCAAATGAAAGGACAAAAAAAAAATTTAATGGCCATATAAATGCCTTAAAAAGAAACTTCGAAGTAAATCTAATCTGTAATTTTGTTAAATTTTTCTAATAAGACAAATACAATACAAATGAGGTTTTAAATATATCAAAGAAACTTGGACAAAGAAGACGAAGAAGATTTAATAAATTTGCATTTATGTGAATATGATGTGAGAAAATTTCATTTTACTGGGTTGAATTTTTGTAAATCCGTCATTTTTTTATGTTAGGATCTTAGAGAAATCTTTATTTTAAATGAAAATAGAACTGTTTTTATTTTATAAAATAATTATAAGCAATAATATATGTCTGGCAGTAAGTTAGGACATAGCGAAAGCCTTCGATCGTGTGTGGTCCAAAGCTCTTCTATCAAAACTTCCCTCATATGGGCTTCCCGAGAAATTATGTGCATGGATCACTAGTTTTTTGGCAGACAGAATTATTAAGGTTTTAATCGACGGTGAATGCTCGGACCTACTGTCTATAAATGCTGGTGTTCTCCAAGGAAGTGTACCTACACTTTTTCTTCTGCATATTAACGACATGCTGCAAATTAGCGGTATTCATTGTTATGCAGATGTCAGCATGAAGGACTCCACCTATAACGGTCGTGCTAATATTTCTCGGGAAAGCGTCATTGAGAGCCGAGGCACAAACTACTACGAGCATAATTTAAGCTAAAGAACAATTTAATAATTTAAATCTTGACTCAAATAAGAACGTAAATTTTAAGGTATACGTCAACGGATATGATTTACGTATATAAGCTTAATATATCAACTACGAAATTAAAAATTTACTTACGTAAATTTAAGCTACGTAAACTACACCTAATCTAACGTAATCCCACTGTGCCATCATCATTGAGCGTGTTCGCGCTTTCATCCAAACACGTCAATGCTAAGCGGCTTAAACAGTGACGAGGATGAGAGCTGATGAGGGCCATTTAGGAGCGCACTGAGTATAAACGTATAGTGATGTGGATTGCACGAATTACTCAAGTCACTATTCATTTAGTTAGTTTTCTCTCAATGGCCCATGTTATGTCAATTAGTAAAAGACTTTTAGCAATTAATTAGGGGTTTACCAAACGACGGAGTCGAATTACCGTTATATTTATAAAGTGATTCAGAGAGCTAAAAATAAAAGATTACACCGTGAACTTAATTATCCATTTCGATAATGATTAAAAAAACTAAGAAAGTTTATTATAATAAATATAGCACGAATATTTAGATAATGACCTATCTATAAAAAAAAAGTAACGAATTCTCACTCCGAAATAATTAGAAGAAGTTTATTTTACGATTATAATTTTTAATACAAACATTTTATGATAGACGGTTGTTTACTCTTCAAAATAAAATTCGATTGTGAATCAAAAATGTATAAAATATAATTTGCTACAGCGTTTTAGAAGCTTTTGAGTGTAATTAAATTTTGTGACAAATTACTAAATGGCCGGGCATTTAACAAATTGCCCTCGGCATTTTACGGGTTTGTAAACAGACTACGCTGATTGTGAAGGAACGAAACATACAATTTATTTGAGTACTCACACAACAATAAAATGTAACCTCACTCACACAACACAACGGAAACTCTTAAGAATAAATGTATCTGGTAAACAATTTTAAACCTCTTTCACGTGTATTAAGAATGGTAGAAAAGAAAAAAAGTTACCCACCCTTTTACATTCCGATTAAAAGCAATACAATAATTAATATAATGTCTATACATTTTTACTGCCTTTTAAAATAGGAAAATAAGTTGACTACACTAACTGCCAAAAGACCAAATTTCTATGTTTTTAAATACAAAACACTATTTATCTATTTGAACACGAACACAAAAAATGGTTTGTCATAAGTTTCCACTAACATACTTCATAATTAATTAACTAAGAAGGTTCCGGTACTTCTATTAAACTTTTATGTGAATTCGTAAAATGTTACTGTGTTGTTTAAAGAAGCGTATTCATGGGAAGCTGTTACAGTTACAAAAAAATCATAGCACGTGTATCGCAAGCCTGCCGCGAGCGCAGTTCACAGTGAGCCGATGGCATGTCTGCCAGTGGACGTCACAAGAGAAACTTTTTGATGTGTAACCAAACAATAGAACGTCGTTACTATACTTATTCGGTTCCATCTTGTTAATGTATACATAGCTTAAGCGTACAAAAAATAATGTCCAAATAAGAAAACTACATCATATTTCTAAGAGTTTTGTCAGAGCCAAAATGTGGATTTATAAAATTTTATTTATTCACTTTTACAATAATCGTAACAGCTTTGCGAGTGATTATTCTAATGATGATATAAGATATATTCCCATCTCACACATGTCACCGTCATCTCATGTCATAGAGACAGTATTCTGTATTTACACTCTTTATTATATATACCACCCACCCTATAACTATCAGAAAAAATCAAGCAAAGTAGTGTTGTTACTAAAGCGATAACCAGTCGATAGTATCTATCTACCGTGATTTTATTTATTATAGCCCTAAGAATCCGTCAGAGTATCGAGAGGGTAGAGGGTAGTACTTCGATAGTTTCAATAGATAATAATGACCTAAACTTATTGCAATAACACTAACTGAGAAGTTTAATATATGTAAACTGCACTCATATGAAGCTACGGCGGCGGGTCTATAGTATCGCAATAAATGGATGGTATGCCAACATCCTAATACAGCGATAGTAAATGCTTATTGGCATTGTTTTCATCTTGTATACCATTTTAATAGAACACCTACATATAATGCCGAATTTTTATCGTCTCTCCCGATCTTCAATACCCTAATTAACACAGCCTTGATAGTTTTTTTTTTTTTTTGTCAGAAAATGGTGACTTTATGTATTATGCAAACTTTTTCCTGTAATGATTCTAGTTTGAAAATTAAAAGAGTAATGATAACGGAGGAGGCAAAAGGTGTTTGTAAATACCGTTACACTGTCCCCTGGGCCTACCCCGCAAGAGAAAATATAGATAACTAGATTCTAATTTTGAAGTGAATATTGATGTTAGTTTTTATTTAGTCGATAATAAAAACTAACATCAATATTCACTTCAAAATTAGAATCTAGTTATCTATATGTAATTTAAATTGTCAAATTAATCTATTATCTAACATTGCTTAGCTCCCAAGTTACTAATGTATTTTGGCAATCTGAAAAATACGAAGGTACGTCTATAATAGATATAATTTAGGAAATTTCTTTTCTTTTTAAAATTGTTTTGTCTGAATCGGAATTCTAGCTTAAAACCGGCATGCAAGCTCTTCGATCACAAAGGTTTACGTTTGAGTTTTATGAATGGTAATATAGTTAGCATTATTGTCTTTACAAAATTAGTACTAATGCAAACAAAACGAAAATATTCACTATGACTCCAGATTCAGCAATTATACTTTTCCATAAAAACTTTAAGTTAGAGCATTCTACCCTCATGATTTAAAGTAGTTCCGAAATTTTCTTCCATATTTCAAAAAACTTCAAAGAAACTCCGAGCTAGCAAGCTTAGTTCCGACGTTAAAATTACAAATGTATGGTCGTTAGTTCTTCATGCTTTGGGGACATTTAAAACGCGGAAACCATAATTATTCATGATTAAAAAATACTTTTTAGTATTTCTCTCAAACATTTTTTAACAGTTGGAAATATATTCGACTCTTAATTTCTTTGCAAAATAAAAATGTAAGAGCGAGTCAACCGATATTTTGTGTGCTCTCTAACAAATGACGTCAACGCGCACGAAATTGAATCAATTATAATACGAAGGCCGAGGACGTATCTAACATGCGTTAAAAGGAGCAGAATTGTCAAACAGAATTTGTTTGGAGTATATTCAGAATGGAAATTTGAACATCATTATATCTATGTTAATAATCTCAAAACGGACAATATTTGTAAATCATTATAATAATGTAAATGACAAAATTACTCTTTTCATTATTCATGTGTGTACTAGATATTTAAGAAAATTTTATTCTCGATATAACTTATTTTGCAATGCTATTCTGATAAAAATACACAGCGAATGAATTTTATTTGATTGATTCTCTAATAATGTGATATTAGAGAATCAATCAAATAAAACTCATTTCAAAACGTAATAAACTCTTTGATCGAATCTCTAATACTGTGACTGCGCTGTGTTCAATGCTGCGTAAGACACTGTATTTATAGAGAATAGCAAAGCAGTTTTAATTAGGTTAACTTGATAGGTCAAATGTATTACTTGAATTGTGCCCTGCAATTTTCTACACACCTTATAATTTTGATGACAGCAAAATTGGATGTGTACGACTAATTAATATTGTTATTGTAAATCTAAGATTTATAGAGAATAGCGGCAAATTTTTAAGACCACTAGATAAAGATATTTAAGAAGGATCCGAAACAAGAAAAATTCAATATTTTTTTAAAATCTAGACGCGATATAAAAACGTCTTTTTTTTCAGTTATTGACATTCTTATCGAGCACGAAACCTACATTTGGTGGGATTGTTTCGTTTAATTATGGAGGCCCTTCACTACCTTTCCACTCCATCAAATTTCATCCATTCCAAATCAAATTGCATTGTTGTGTTTTGTGTTTATGTGTAAATTACGAAAGCTACAGCCGTAAGATATAAAAAAAACAAATTTTTTCTTAGTCTATTTAATTTCTAGTAAAGAAATTACAATATATTTATTATAATAAAATGTAAACGACAAATTGCTCGAAGTATGAACAAAAAGTGACGCGTCGCGGCCTCGGTTGCGATGCGCGGCCCGATGTCACGTTGAGCGCCGTCAGCAACTCGTGGCTAGCGGCTGATGCAATATATGGAAAAATGTAGGTTGACGGAAATGCTTGTCAGCTTTATAAGTGGTATGTGGATATGTAACACCTTCCCCCTGAAGATCAGCGATTATTTGACAGGCTTTCTGGAAAATAACGCTGATAAATTTGGCTGGCTTAAATCTTGATGAGGCTTCATATCCTCCTTTATCTGAAATGAAATGAAATGAAATGAAATGAAATGAAATGAAATGAAATGAAATGAAATGAAATGAAATGAAATGAAATGAAATGAAATGAAATGAAATGAAATGAAATGAAATGAAATGAAATGAAATGAAATGAAATGAAATGAAATGAAATGAAATGAAATGAAATGAAATGAAATGAAATGAAATGAAATGAAATGAAATGAAATGAAATGAAATGAAATGAAATGAAATGAAATGAAATGAAATGAAATGAAATGAAATGAAATGAAATGAAATGAAATGAAATGAAATGAAATGAAATGAAATGAAATGAAATGAAATGAAATGAAATGAAATGAAATGAAATGAAATGAAATGAAATGAAATGAAATGAAATGAAATGAAATGAAATGAAATGAAATGAAATGAAATGAAATGAAATGAAATGAAATGAAATGAAATGAAATGAAATGAAATGAAATGAAATGAAATGAAATGAAATGAAATGAAATGAAATGAAATGAAATGAAATGAAATGAAATGAAATGAAATGAAATGAAATGAAATGAAATGAAATGAAATGAAATGAAATGAAATGAAATGAAATGAAATGAAATGAAATGAAATGAAATGAAATGAAATGAAATGAAATGAAATGAAATGAAATGAAATGAAATGAATGAAATGAAATGAAATGAAATGAAATGAAATGAAATGAAATGAAATGAAATGAAATGAAATGAAATGAAATGAAATGAAATGAAATGAAATGAAATGAAATGAAATGAAATGAAATGAAATGAAATGAAATGAAATGAAATGAAATGAAATGAAATGAAATGAAATGAAATGAAATGAAATGAAATGAAATGAAATGAAATGAAATGAAATGAAATGAAATGAAATGAAATGAAATGAAATGAAATGAAATGAAATGAAATGAAATGAAATGAAATGAAATGAAATGAAATGAAATGAAATGAAATGAAATGAAATGAAATGAAATGAAATGAAATGAAATGAAATGAAATGAAATGAAATGAAATGAAATGAAATGAAATGAAATGAAATGAAATGAAATGAAATGAAATGAAATGAAATGAAATGAAATGAAATGAAATGAAATGAAATGAAATGAAATGAAATGAAAATATCTTTATTCAAGTAGGCTATTACAAGCACTTTTGAATCGTCCAAAAAACTTTTTTCCCCTACCACTTGTTCAGGACGTCTTTTAGCTGACAAGAAGAACAAGCGAAAGAAACTTATCAGCTTTTTATCATAAGTAATGACATTTACATAAATCATGTCATTACCAAAATAATATGTATTATCAATTTATCACAATAGTAAATACAACTTTCAAAGTCTGTAGGACATAAGTTGAACATATAATTAGTCTTTATAGAACAAAGCGAAGGCTATTAATTCCATGCATTGCGATCCTTAAAATAATCATCAACTTTATAATAGCCTTTACTCACAAGTATATTCTTTACATGAATCTGAAATTTATTTATGGGTAGGTCAATTACATTTTGTGGAACTTTATTGAACATAGCAATACATTTACCCAGAAATGATCCTCTGGTTTTTTGAAGTCTGAAGCTTGGAACGGCAAGTTTATCTTTATTTCTTGTGTTAAGATTATGAACACTACTTTTTTTTGTGAAGGAATCGTAATGTTTTCTTGTATACATAATATTCTCATAGATGTATTGAGAGGCAACAGTCAGAATATTTATTTCTTTAAATATTTCTCTTAGAGATTCCCTAGACCGTAAATTATATATAGCACGGACAGCTCTCTTTTGTAAAATAAAAACATCCTGAATGCTAGCCGCAGAACCCCATAACAATATACCATACGTCATTACACTATGAAAATAACTAAAATATACCAATCTTGCCGTTTCAACATTTGTCAAGAGTCTAATTTTCTTAACAGCAAAAGCTGCAGAACTCAGTCTACTTGACAAGCTATCAATATGAGGATCCCATTGCAGTCGGGAATCTAGTGTAATACCAAGGAACTTTGTCGATTCTACTAACTCAACTTTTTCACTATTTACATTTATAAGTGTACTGACATGCCTCACATTAGGTAATGCAAACTTTATGCATTTCGTTTTTTTTGAATTGAGCTTCAAATTATTATTATCTCAGCATAGATCCCTGTCTCTGGCTTCGTCGCAATCGTTGTTGCGCTTCGTTTTTTCAGGTGATGACGTAGTACAAGGCTTATACTAAGAACAATCGCACCGAATAAGATCACGTATATTGGTATAGTGGTGTGGTATATGACGTCATTCCCAGTGTCCTTTATAGTTAACGGTGATTCAAGTAATATCTCGGTGTTACTTGCGCGGAGAGTATGGAGATCTATCGAGTTGAGTTTGAGCGTCTTTGTCTGCAGGTCCTTTTGTTCCAGAGTAATGTTTGGCAGGTTCATGATCTTCAAAACTTGTCCCTTGATGCGATCATCGATATTGGTGATGGTGAATTCCTTGGTCTGCAGGATACAACCTTTGGGGATAGTGGCCAAGTAGCTTCCTTTCATGATGTTATACTCGTATTGATTTTCTGTACAAGATGTACGTACTTTAGTTGGGGTAGGCAGACTGATTATGTAATTTCTATTGTCCAGTTGTTCCAGGGCTCCCATCCTCAAGATAACTTTAGTTGGTTGACAAGATTGGCTCAGCTGCTGTGTAGTGATAAGGTGATGTAAGCAATCTAATTCATTCGCGTATCGATGATTGATTTCATCTTCGCATAGATACCAGAGGCTGTACTTCGGACATTCTGTCTCTATATACATAAAATCTTTGTCGTGTATTGCTATGAAAGGATATGATGGAAATAGAACGTTATTATTATATATTTATTAGTTATTATATTTATTAGGAATAGGTGACAATTTATAGAGTATATATGTTTTTGGGGTGACAATCGGGATTCTGAACACTAAAACGAGATTTGTCTTACTGTAATAATAACCTAATTTTATCATATCTATATATTTTCTAAAACTAACATCTAAGATCTGATCTTTATTATATATTTCGTGCAAACGATTTTTCATTTCCCTAAAGGGTTCTATCTTGAATGCAGAATGATGGCTACTTTTAACTCTTATGAAATTTTCTAATTTTATTAATTCATCTGAAATAAGTTCTATGTTGTCACCTAAGATTATAAGAAGTTGAGCTAGATGCGCATATTTAACGAGTTCCATCTCATGCTCAGCATCACTATTTAAGACGTTATTAACTAAGGATTCTATTTTATTTTGATTTTCTACTAATTTTTGTATAATATTAGAGTTTTCTGTGGCCCACCGCTTGTTTAAACTAATGTGGGTTTTAAATTCGTTAACTAACATATTTTTGTTTTCTTGCAAAATCTTAATAGCGCTATCGTAGTGAATAGCATCGGTATAATCAAGATTTCCCGATATACTTTTTATGATCGAACCTAATCCGTTAATGAGACCTCTCTTAACGCGATCGGGCTCAAACGATTGTAGTTGATCAGATATCCTATCGATTTTAGTTTGTAAGTATTCTATGTGAGGTTCATAAAGTGATTTTGTCTTATTATGCAATTCTGGTGTGAGATTACTCATTTGATTTCTTACAGCTTAAACGTTAATTCTTATATTATCTAAATCAATTAACTGAAGGAATGAATGATAATGGGCGATTACTTTAGAGGAACCTAATTTGAACGGCACTATTCCGGGTCCATCTTCTAAGCTAGTCAACGTTATTTCTTCCGCTTCCGCCGGGTTCAGGATTAGAAGGAGAGTCCTGTAACAATCGTGCGGTATTAGGTATTCGCTTCAGACGCGATTTTGCTATGTATTGGTAGATCAGCGAGGACAGTATCACTAGTATAACGGGGTGCGGTTTTTTGTCTATTTGCTAAGGGATTACGTATAAAAATCTGTTGATTTGGTGAATATTCAATTTCTGGCTCGCGGTTTTTATTAATGTTCTCAATCAACTCGGTGCGTTTGTGCAATGACGTTTCGTTAAGTATATCATAGAGCTTAAGCATTCTATCGCGATGATCTTGAATATATTGTTGTAAGGAGTTTTCAGATAAATTGATGTCTAATGGATCTCTTGGATCTAAATGTCCTGTTATGATATCGATGTAGACCACACTTTGTGAAACTGTGTATTGTACTATTGTAAGCTAGAATTGCATAAGGCATTAAGTTTACAACCGGTTCTCCTCGTTGATTTATCTTTAAAATTCGTATATGTTCTAATAGGATTGAATGTAGCCTCTCAATCATGCCGTTTTCGTTAGGTTATTTAGTGGATCATCTGATATAGGTACCTCTAAGATAGGATTTTCGGCATCAGTATGGGCTGTGATAGTGCGAGATTCATCTGCTATTGAAGGAGAATGTTCTGAAGGGTTTACGACGATGGAACTTATCTCTTCGTTATTTAATTCGATTCGGGATAATGCATCAGCATTGGTGTTATATTTTCCTTGTTTGTAAACGACTGTAAAGTCAAATTCGCTTAACTTGAGACGCCATCGGTTAATCGTGAATTGGGCTCTTTAAGGGACATAACCCATTGAAGAGGTCTGTGATCAGTTAAAATTTTGAATTTTCTCCCAAAGAGATAAGGACGAAAATATTTGGTTGCCAAGACTATTGCTAAAAGTTCTTTTTCGATGGTACTATAGTTAATCTCGCTACTATTCAAGGTTCTTGAAGTGTACGCAATGGGCTTATCGGTACCTACAGGGCCTTGAGAGAGAACAGCGCCAATGGCTAAATTACTGGCATCAGTGGTAAGAATGAAATCTTTTGTAAAATCTGGATACTGAAGGATAGGGTCATTGACCAGAAGGGTCTTACATTTTTCAAAACAATCAGTATAATTCTGATCTAGTGTAATTTTTGATCCCTTTTTAAGGCATTGTGTCATGGGCTTCGTTATACGCGCAAAATCTGGAATAAATTTACTATAGTATCCTAAAAGTCCGAGAAATCTTTTTATCTCAGTCGCGGTTTTCGGTAACGGATAGTTTTTGGATTGCTGATATTTTGTCTGGGTTTGGCTTAATGCCATCTTTACTGATGATGTGCCCAAGATACGCGGTTTCCAATTTTAAAAACTCAGATTTATCCATCTGGATTTTAAAATTAGATTCTCGTAATCTCTGAAAAACTTTTTGGAGGTTTACCATGTGTTCTTGCAATGAGGTGCTAAATACGATAATATCGTCTAAGTATACAAGACAAACGGTATTTTGAAGTTCTCTAAGTACATTGTCCATTACTCTTTGGAATGTAGATGGACTATTCTTTAATCCCATGGGCATCCTTAAAAATTCAAAGTGCCCATGTTCTACGTTAAATGCTGTTTTGGGAACATCAGCAGGGTTCATTTCCACTTGATGAAACCCACTAGCTAGATCAAGTGTGGTGAAATAGTGACAGTTGCCTAATTTGTCCAAAAGATCAGCAATATTTGGTATAGGGTATTTGTCGTCTAAAGTTTTTTCATTTAATTTTCGGAAATCTATAACGATGCGCCATTTGACTTTACCTGAGGCGTCAGCCTTTTTGGGCACAACCCAAATGGGTGAGCTCCAAGCCGATTCGGAGGGTTGGATTATCCCTTGCTTTAACATGTTATTAATTTGGTCTTGGACTTCCTGTCTATGCACAAACGGATACCGGTAACTCTTTGTATAAACAGGGATTTCATCGGTCGTTTTAATAGAGTGCTTTATTTTATTTGTGAAAGTAAGTGTTTCATTTTCTAAGTAAAACACGTCAGCGTATTGAGAGCAAAGGGATTCAAGATTACGGCGTTCTTCTTCGTTCAAATGATTAGTTCGTAATTTTGACGAAACTTATTTTACATGACTGGGCACGTGCTTATATGGAGCGTTTTCGATATAAGTGTCGGCCTGAACAGGTCGATCCATGGAGAAAATAACGTCGTTACGAGTGTGATTATGAATCTCTATGATACCGCGATTATCTTTAATAGTTGTTAGGCATTCTGCAATGTGACAATTTGATATTATCTGTTCGTTAATGAAAGCATCTCCATCGTGGATATTAATCGGAACCCTAACTAATTTTGAAGATCCTGCAGGGATAATATCCTCGTACAGGTTCGCGTTACGGGAGTCGTAAACCTTTATAATGTTTGATGCAAATTTAGTGTGTAATACTTTATTCTTAAAATCAATTGTAGCTTCCCATTTGTCTAACAAGTCCGATCCAATCAAACCATCGAAATATTCATGAAATTTGTACACGAATAAAGTTATATCGCTATTATCATTTAGTTCTGAAAAACACGGTACTGTAATAGAATAATCACTACGAGACAGCGTGTACGTTGCACACTTCCAAAGGGTTAAAATCGAGGGGTATATCGTTAAAATGTGTTTGAACGGCTACGGGGCTTAAGAAAGATTGGTTCGCACCAGTATCAATGAGAAGTTTAAGTGGTGGATTTTTAATTTCTATGTACGGAAGCTGGCGTTGGGTCTGAAGATTTAGCTCTAATTTTGTTTGTCTAACTTGGAAGCCATTTGAAAATCCTGATTATTATACTTGTACTTGCAACTGCTGACAATTGAGACTGCTCTTCGTTATTATTTTCTAAAGTTAGTTGAGGATACTGGTCGTAGTATTGAGGATTGTTATCTGCATGGTCATATTCAGAATAACCACACGGATCATTAATATTATAATAATCTGAATAGTAATCATCATAAGGATAGTCATACGACACGCAGTCATTAAAATGCATTTCCCGCGTTTTAAAGTAATTGCTGGGTTATTGCCTGACTTAGTCCAATCGTGAGCATTGTTACCGAAAGGATTTGGACGGAACGGCTTTGATACAAAATGACTAACCCCACTCATAGGGCGTGGTTGTTGAGATGCATTAACTTGCGGTAACGGATTACGTGGTGGCATTCTAAATGCGTTATTTGGGTTATAGTTTGGAGGTGGAGCACGGAACATTTGTTGGGTTCTAGAGGGCCCTGCTTGGTGGAACTGACCAAAATTTTGTCTAAATTGTGGGGGAGGTGGTTGCATAAATTGGTGTGGAACCGGAGGCATAAAAATGACTCATAGAAGGGAATTACACTTGGCTGTGCTACTATTTGGTATAATCAAAAGTGGCATTCCAAATTATCTGTACTCAAAATTGGAGTGGAAAACTGGTCGTAGTGGGTGTGGAGTTCGTGGAGTCTCTTTCATTCTTCATACGCCTTGCCACAGGACAGCAGCGTTTAGGGGTAGTTTTAGATACAGTGCCACAAAATGTTGGAATGATCTACCACCACCAATGCGTGATTTAAATACTTTGCACAGCTTTAGATCGAAGCTAAAAAATATTTTAATCAATAAACAGAAGTCAAACATATGAAATTAATTATTAAATGTTGCATTATTATTTTTACTATTAGAAATCGGAATTCATAGCAGAATTAATAATCATAATTGTTTTCCTCTATTATTACTACATTCCTATAATTAATAAATAATATTTTAATTTCTATTTATAAATCTATTTTATCTATTTTAAAATAATAACGTTGAGCGCCGTCAGCAACTCGTGGCTGGCGGCTGATGCAATATATGGAAAAATGTAGGTTGACGGAAATGCTTGTCAGCTTTATTAGTGGTATGTGGATATGTAACATGTATGAATATGTAATAAATAACATTGCGGTTTTCTACAGTGTTTATATCAACAGCGCCTTAGTAGTTACGCTCTGCAAAAAAAAAGCTTTATTTACAAGGCAGTAATTTAAATGAAAACTTGGCCGCTTCTATATTGCACAATTCTTACGCTACCGAATAAGTTATCTAATTCTACGTGAAATTATCTCCGCATGCAATAGAAACGGTATGCTCTTTTTGTTTTTTAAACAAAATAGTATTTACAAAGTGCACCATAGAAATCAGAACTCACGTATCATGTCATGACGCAGTAAACACGCTTATTAAACCCTAAAAAGGAAATTAGAAATCTACAGACTCATCAGTTTATTGTCACATATCTATACGCTTTTCTCTCGAGTCCTGGTGAACAGACTCAATAAGAAACTGGAATGTTTCCAACCCAAAGAACGAACGGGATTTCGCAGAGGATTCAACACTAATGACTATCTGCAAAAGAACTTATCAGTCATCGAAAAATGTAAAGAATACAGGAAACCAATTATCCTAGCTTTCTTCGATAACGAAACTAGCGTTTGACTCTGATGATGGCTCAAAGAAGGAGCTCTAGCAAAGTACCGAAAGATACATACAGGTTCTTAACCTGGTGATTAAGAACTGATGGAGGTCCATCAGAACGCTACCGCATGTGTCTCCCTGCACAAGAAGACAAACAAATTCCATCTACAGAGGACAATCAAGGTGACTGAATATCAACGAAGCTATTAACTGTTGCACTAGAATGCATATTAACAGATGCAATAGACTAGTAAAAGGCTGATCTGAGGTTTGCCAACGACCTTATCTTGATTTCGGAAAGCATTGAGAATATGGTTACAATGCTTGAGGATTTAAGGGTGGAATCCGAGAAGACTGGCCTTAAAATGAATATGGGAAAACCAAAGTCATAACCAATATTCTGACGTCGCAAACTACAAGGTTCTTGTGCAAAGAGTGACCGGATACATATATCTGAGGCACAAGGGTACATTGGGATATGAGAACCAGACTCGAGGTGGAACAATGGATTGCACAGGCGTAGACAGCATTTAATGCTAATAAACAATACCTCTTCACCTCAAAGGTAGAGTCATGAGCAGTGTGTTATGCCCGTGCTCATCCACGGTACAGAAACCATCCAGAAGTCCGCCGAGTTTCGGGTCACGTAGAGAAACGTGGAAAGAGCAATACTCGGAATTACCCTGCGAGAATTGGCAAAATTATTGGATTTGAAATAAAACTGAAGTTTGAGATATCTTGGCTGTCATAGCGAAGAAAAAGTGGATATGGGCGGGGTGTATTGCTAGAATACACAAGAGTCGCTAGACAAGATGATTCCTAGAGTAGATACTCTCTCGTCTTATGTATCCAACCAGAGCGAATACCAGAGGGCGTGATAGACCACCGCAGCGCTAGGTACATGATATCCGACAGCACGGAGATCAAGACTGGATGAGTCTAGCAAAAGATCGCCAGGAGTGGAAGATGCCTATATCCAAAACTGAATAACCACTGATCGCCTTGTGAATGATCATGATCTTTATAGACACAAATTATGTCATTTTTTTTAAACGCAATCGACCTTATATACTTAGGTGCCGTCGAAATATACATTAAGATGTATTACTATATGTAGTTATATACGCATACTTCTCTTAACTTAGACACATCGTTAGAGTACCCCCGAGGCATTTACTATCCGGCGAAACAGACTAGAAGCTATAACATAATGACACATACACATGACTATAAACACTAGACTGTTGTCATATCGGCCCGAGCAGCATTCATATTATATGATAGTTTCAAAACACAAAGCAATTCATCTGTCAAGGTCAGAGATCGTAATTGGTCGACCAACTCACCTATTTCTCACACCGTCAAAACAATACTAGTATGTCATTAACACGATTTCAAGAAATATTGAATTTAGGTAGTTTCCTGTTGTTTATGAATTTCGTGACATTGAGAATTTCAATTAAGATCGAGTATTTCTAAGATAAAATCATTAATAAATCACTATTAATAAATAATTACATGATTAGAGTATTAATAATTTGATTAATGTTATTAAAACAATCTTTTTTTGTTGAATATTAAAAATCTACATAGACAATACTGGACGGTGATCCGTCAATAAATATTATATTTATGTCTAGTGACATATTTCATCACATATGCCTGAGGTTGTTCATAAAGTTTGGTAAAAAAATGATAGATTGTTTCTAGACAAAAAATAATAATAACACACACACACACACACACACTTCGCGTCTTGCTACATTTGGTCGAGAAAATAGGGATTTAGATGCCTGGTATTAAAAAATTTGTAAATTGGTATTAAAATTGTGCTTCTATTGTTAAAATGATTGCTGTGGATTTTGTTTTTGTAATCAATATATGAGAAAATCGAAAGAAAAAGTTAATGCTCACGAAACGATTCCATTCCGAACAAATAGTTTAGAAAAAATCTGAGGTCCTACTCTGTTTATAAACGCTCGAAACTTTTAGTTTTTTCGAAGCATAACCGTAAATATTATCTGTGCATCAGACGCAGTGCCAGTTTCTAACTTCGTTGCATGATATTTTTTTGAAAAACAGGTTTCTTTGGACTCATATTAGCATTTCGAAAGTACACGAAATTTCATTTTCAGAGAAACAGAGTAAGCCTTGCGGTTAATAATCTTTCTCAACCAGTATTTTAGAACCGTTTCCAAAATCTCTACCCCAGCATTGGGAACATCAATAGTCTGACGGTGGCAAATTAATATTGCTACATTAATAAAAAGAAATATAGGCAACGTCACATCCATTGCTCAGATTCAAAGATGAGTATCCTAAACTCTCGTATTTTGGAATATCTGAAACAACGAAGGTACCACAACATCCAGACCCGAAATAATTTTGAGACAACCCGACCGGTAATCAAACTCGGAACCACAAAGATGGCGACAATTTGAAACTGTCATGTGAACCACCCGGCCTCGGAGACCTTAAACTAAAACAACACTTTAGTGGTCTTTGGAACGTCATTAATTTTTACGCCACATCGAACAAAATATTTAGTACCGCTTTATGGTCCTCAAAATGGTCCGTTAATGGACTAAATAGCTTTCTTTGAGTAGTAAACGTGTTTATATGACGTAATCGAGTGTCCGCTGAAACGGCATACTAGGAAATATAGATCGATTTGTTATTATAAGCGTGACCATTATTCTTTAGTAGGACAATAAGACATAAACAAGCTCCAATAGAAAATAAAAGAAGATTTATATACCTGGCGTAGGCTGAATTGAATTTTGTTATCAATTTGTAAGCAGCAGGAAAACATACTTTATCAAATTAGAAAATATATACTACAGACTTTGACCATTTGTTTGTAATCTTCAAGTTAAGTTAAAGTAATGTTTCTCAAAATTTTTTGACAACTTTTAAGAAACCGAATAATTTTATGAACGATGAAATTTTATCTATATGAAGATTAACCAACACCTAATTTTATGTCTAGGGTTTATTAATAATGAATAATACAAACATACATAATAATATTTTATGCAGTTCAGAAGATTCTTCAGATCTTATATCATCATCATCAGCCCTTTTACGTCCCCACTGCAGGCTCTGGCCTTCCTTTTGGATGGTTAAGGAGGCCACGCTAGCCCAATGCGGATATTAACGACTGCAAATGCAGCCGAGACAACCGGCTTAACGTGCCTTTCGAAACACGGCATAGCTCGAGATAATATTGGTCACCCATATCGTGACCGACCCTTGTGAAAGTTGATTAGGAACAACGATCACGAGTCGCGGTGCTTATCGCTACCGAGCTACTAAATTGGTAGATAATAATATAAATATTTTTGTTACAGCAATTCGACGCTATGTGTAAAGCTGAGATATCGTTTTTAATACCAAGAATACTATTAAATGTGAGTAATGTTGTATTTCATAACTACTAAATTAATCCTCCTGGCTTTTACTTCGAAATTCATCATTCAAATAAGCTTAACTTTAAAATTTTATGATTTTTTTAAACCTCAATTAATTACAAAATTACCATTCCTTTGCAGTGCCTTTGCATATGGTGCGTGCTGCGACTATATCACTTGCTCCGCGCTGGAGTTACGTGGAAAGGGGCTGCCCCCATCGAGCTGTGACTACTGCCGGCCCATCCCCCGGCGCCAGGGGCCCAGGCGAGGCCGGGGCCCTGCGAGTCGACCTTGTTACTCGGTGGCGCCGAAAGCGACACGGATGCAAGCCTTCATTCCCTATGACCCTTCTTACCTTTGATTCCATGTTTTGGCGACTGGCTATGTAATAAACGAATCTGTTTACATGCCCAAATTTGCTGCATAGTAAAACGGTAAAACCATAAAGGTTAATCTCATATTTAAATAGAATACATGATGTCAGGATGGTTTTAAAAACCGGCTAAATGCAAGTCGGATTTGAACACTTCTGTTCTGTGGAATTCTATAAATAATGTAAAAGAATCACTTTCGTTGCATCCTTAATATTTATTTTATTCTTTTTTTAATATTTGTTGTTATATTATCGTAAAAGTAAACAGTGAAACAAATAGGAGTACACAAGTGAGTCAAGGCTACCGGATCTATTACGTATAAGTTTCCATTGACGTCAAAACGATACAAGAGCGGCGTAATCACTCGACAACATAATGCACAGTCAGCTTCCCTCTCCGCAAAGATAAGAAAGTTAATGGCAACCAAAACTCAGTGGAATAATAGGGCTTTATATTTTTATAACTCATTGTTTTGCTGATGCAATAAAGCCAGGAAAATTTGACCCTATAATTTAATATCACATCAAATATTTTGTAACAGGAACAACGTCTATAACCAGAAGAGAATAGGTAACAAAGAGTGATAAAATTTCATATATACTATGTTTGAAAAGTACCGATTATGTTAGCCCATATAATTCTGAAAATTCAATATAATTTTACAAGATTTCGTAACAACTTTAACAAATACAAATCTGTTAACTCATAATTATTAATAAATAAATGCAGATACACATAAAAGGACACCTTGAACCCAACCTTCTATATTACATTAAACCCTGAATAGTTCTTTTTGACTCAGGATCATGCAACAGATTCACTGAAGTTCCAGAATGGTCTTGAATCAGTGTAGAATATACACGTAGGTGCCATTACTAAATATGTTCACATAAAATTCGGTGAAGTATAAAAAATTGTCAGCACAATTGTATTCAGGTCACCCTTCATCAATGTCGCCACAGGATTGATTTAGACGATAAGAAAAACGTATCTGTGCTTGTCTATAAAAGTGTAAAAGACATACATGAATAATGCTATTACTCACTTATATCACAGAGAAAAAACGTTTTTTACAGATTAAATTCAATTCTACATTTAACAAAAGGTAAATTAAATGCATATTAAAGAAGTATATTCCACTATGGTCGCGTTATTATCTTAAATTTCCATTTAATAAGTTTATTTTTTTATTGTTTAATCATATAATTATAACGTTAAACTATCAAATCCTATTGCGTAGTATGCTATGTATCTATTATTAAATCGAATTGCCTACAGTGATATTACAATGCACCAATGTCAAGTTACATTGCTTTACCAACGTTGACGTTAGTTTCAAGTCAATAGTGCGTAATAATTGTGACGGAAGGTATATGCAACGGATTAGTTCAGTCGCAAGATGAAATAATAAATTGTTTAATCGATCATTCTTCCACTTTAACTAAATAAAGAGTACAATAATTAAGTATCATTGTTTATTACGTGTATAGATAAGTGCAATTGTTTCAAAAGCACAATATTATATTGAATAATAAATATCATGTAAATGGAAATAACAACAAAAGAAAACCTGAAAGTAGTTGATAATTTAAAAATATACCAATTGTAAATAAGATAATTATATTTTTCAAATTTATTTTGTAGTATTTTATGTATATCTGCGTGTCTATTGTAAATAAAAACGTATTAGGATTTTTTCTTTTGTTAATAAACAAAAGTTGTTTTTATTCCAATAAGGTACTTACGTTAATGAACATTGATCCTTGTGCACTAAATGCGAAGAGGTTTCAGCCTATACTTTTAACTGAAGCAAGTAATTATACAGCAAGATGTTTAATTGCACCGTTTTACTTTAATAGTACTTCATAATCTATACATAGTATCAAACAAAATCGCTTCTCTCTGTCTGTACGCTGAGATCTTTTCAACTGCACAGCGGATTTTATTAATAAACATAGTGATTGAAGCCGAAGTTTTATATGTTTAATACAGGACACGCGGGCAAAGCCGCTTGCAAAGCTAATATACATAATTCATATACATAATTATTTCATGCAACATCGACTCTTTACAATATTTAGATATACCTAAACAAATTTAACTTAAACTTATTAAACTTACTTTAACTTACTTACTTAAACTTACTTTATTTCCCATTCGATAGACCTTCTTGTATTTCGATAGTGTAACTTATTCCGAGGACTGTAAATATTCATTTACCAGTAGACAAAGTTTTAGGAAGATTTTGTATATAATATGATAAATGTATATTTATATTTTGTCGCTTGTAACTCGCAAAGCGTTGACAGAGTTTTACATAATCTAATAATGCTCTTTATGCTAAAATATGTAAGGTATATTTTATGAAACACAATGTAAATGAAATAGCTATACATATAAAAGTCGCGTTATGTTACGATAAAGTTACGATATTGTAATAAGCGTAAATTAAATGAATGTTGATAAAATAGGAATTTTTATTTACCTTCGGATTTCTCCTTTTATATAAAATTAAGATCAATAAAGGGTTTTTTTATTTGTTTGAATATATTAAGTACTTTTCAGAACATATTCTGTAGTTTTCAGTTAAAACAAAAGTCGATGGCATGTGATACGTGTTTTTTATGGTGAAAATAATGATTTATAACTCAAAAATCCTAAACTGACAAAAACTAGGTACTAGTGCAATATTTAAGTCAAGTTTCTAGTTTGACAACTGATAGAAAACAAGGTTACCCAATGGATGAAAGGCACAGTGGGGGGATAACCTCTCTGGAAACTACATATTTCGAGTCCCGTTTCAAGCACCTGAAAATGCCAAAATGGTATACTCAATGCCTGGTATAAAAGCAAACTTAAATCTTATTTTCATCAGGCTACGCGCACACTAGTGACTTTTTGTCATCGTTGACTTTTGGTTCTGTTATCGTGTTCACATTGTCATGTGTATATGTGCGCGCGTCATCGTAAAAATTCTCAGGTACGGTGACAGGATATAGAAAGCCATGGTGACAGATAGTCACCAGTACGCGAGTAGCGTAAGTCAATTAGCAACCTATCGTGTTGTGGCGCTCACTGGACCGTAGGCGGACAATATTAATGTCAATAGTTTATCACGCCAGTGTTAAGCTAGTAAAAGGTTAGATAACTGTAAAAAATATTACGAGCCATTCATTACTACTATTAAGACGGCACTGAACGTGAAAGTAAGTTATCAATGCTTTAATAACCCCAACTGCTAAAAATCAATTAGATTTGCATTCATTTCAATAGCGATGATACCTGGGAAAAACAAATCTATATGTATTTTTGGGTCAATTTAACAAATAATTATTTAAATAAGAAGCATTCAAGTGGAAGCTCGCTACATACAACTATATAAAAATGTATAAAGGTGTGACGTCATGCTACATTGGAACTATATAGCCATAATTAATAGATTACACAACATAATTAAAAATTCCTATTCAAGATTCTTCAATAATAATCAACCTGACATCGTCTCTATTATCGAGTGGTAAACAATAAAATATATAGGTGATACAAAAATATAAACAAACCATTGAAACATCTCAGTAAAATTATCGGAGAGGTGTAATAAATCTACGTAACGTCATGAATAATATTCGAAGAAGGATAAAATGTATAGAGTAATGGTTACCCATTATTCTAGCTCATTGTGATGCATAAAAAGAGGAAATTCGTTCCGATATCGGAAAGGTCTAATCAATTCACAATAGAAGAACCATTTCCATAACACAACTCATAATAACTCTCACAAAAGAAAGAGAAACGAAATAACACTCCATTTATGTTCTGAATGCTTAAGATAAAATCATTCACTTTGAGAAAATATACTTTATTCTTAAGAGCATAGGACTTATGTTAAGAGTTAGTATATATGGTGGATTAGAGCGATTATTCAAAAAGCGATAGATAACTCATTTCAGCCCATTGATTCAATATATGCCTTCTGTTTGTTCCCGGTTCTATTAAGTTCATTTAATACACATTTGTAGCCCAATAAGCGCCGCGGCCCGCGATCGTAGTCGTTAAGCAACTTTCGCAAGGGTCGGTCACGGGATGGGTGACCAAAATATTATTATCTCGAGCTACTCCGTGCTTCGGAAGGCACGTTAAGCCGTTGGTCCCGGCTGCATTTGCAGTCGTTAATACCCTCCAATCCGCATTGGGCCAGCGTGGAGGGTCATGACCCATCCTCCTTAACCATCCATAAGGAAGGCCTGAGCCCCTGCAGTGGGGACGTAAAAGGGCTGGTGATGTGATGTGATGTGTGTGTAGCCCAAGGGATAATAAAATATATTAAAGAATACCATCATTACGAATATTCGGATATTAAACTGATGGGAGGAGTTAGTAAATATGAACAGTTATATAAATTCATGAAATACTGGCTGTTTCCCCACGATTACGCCCTCGTAAATTATAGCCTATGTTACTCGCGTTTGATATACATTCCTGAGAATAAAAAAATAATCCGGTCAATTAGTTTCGGAGAAGTTTTTAACACACACAAAAAAACAATAAAATCATGCCTTTTTACTCTATCAGTATAGAGAAGAGAACCCCGAGTATTTTGCGTATTCTCGGACATCTGCAATGGATTGGGTCGCTGGTTTAAATTTGTCGCCATCTTTGAGATACCGTATTCGATTCTTAGTGGGATTAATGTATAAAATTAGCTTTTCTATATTGTCACGAGTCTGAATGCTTTGTTGTCTTCGTTGTTTCAGATAATACACAGGGCGTCCATAATACTAGTGTCTATACCTACTTATCTTATAAACTAAGCCATTTTACTAAGAAAATTATAGTCTAAACATTAGACCACGGTAAGGAAGAGCTTAGAAGCAATTAGTTCCTGGCAATCCTAGCAAAATGAGCGAGCTAGAATTAGAAGAGAGAATTAGAAACATAACGTTTTATTTTTATGGTAAATTTCACACTGCTGATATCTAACGAGATCTCATATTCACGATTTCACCGTCCAGTCTCAAATAACGTCGCAATTTAATGGCTAGAACATGTCTTGACAAAGCCCGCATGCAAAGTGTAGATAATCACTGCGGGCTAATTTTATTAGTCAATAAACCAATGACCGACTAATGAAAATGCGCCTCAGAAACTACCAGTACCACGTATCGACTCTATCGGCCAAAATAATTAGCCATAAGTGTGTTCTGCGTCGCTGCAGAGAACCTCTGAAAGTAGCTCTGACACTTAATATGTCGGGTAATCATTATCTGATATTCTGTCTCGGCTTCATTTTAACGTTCGAAAACCACAACATGATGTACGGATAGTTACGCGATAACTGCTACTGCTTCTTTTTCGTAGAATATCCATAGTAAATTCGTAGCACGTCCGTAGTATGATCGTAGTTAGGTAGTGGAGTGATGGCGGTGTAGCATTGTATTGGTGCACGAGACACATCCAAATTGACCAACCATTTTTTGTATATGCATAATATTATGTAATACTATTTTCCTATTATTTGAACACTATATTATGAAATTATAGATTTTCATGCATTTTTCGGATAACATAATGGTGTGTATTGAATAGAATCAAGGGTTACGTTGCAAAAATATAATAAAAATAAGTTAAACTATTTTTAGCAATTTCAACATCGAGTATATGGCTGCTTGATCTCCTCCTCTCCTAAACATATACACCACTAGTTCAGCAACAAATCTCGCAACTACCACTCTGGCATTCTACTGTTTTGCCTTTACAATGCTAACCACTAAGGTTGGAATTCACCGACTTTCTAATCGACTAATTAGTACATAATCAGATGATTAAAGATATTTTTGTGTTCAGCACACACTAATTAAATGATTATATCCTTAATCACATAAGTATATTGATATACATAAGTCAATATAATAAATATAGATTATTATCGACTTATGTCATAATTTGATGTCTCTTGCTTGGCTTTACCATGTTATTAGAAATAATTTTAGTTTTTAAAGAATTTATATTGAATATAGGTATTACTAAATTTTTATAAATTTTTTTATATTATACAAAAACGAACAGGATACCCACATAGTTCATCTATTACAATCACTCAACACTTCTGTTCACCAAGTACATGTATTCACATTCTTTTCCTTCTTTTTAATTATTGGCCTTAATGTAAATAAATCATGGGTTTCTTCCTTTATCCAGTATATAGTAAACATTTTGCAGAATTTCCTTAATAAAGTTTCAAAACCAAATTCTGTCGCTGATTCGTTTGATTTTTCCTTTAGGATAGAATGGTCAGCTTATCACTTAAGAAATTGGAAATGTACTTTTTCTGTCCCTATTTTAATATAAAACATTCACTTTCACATGTCACAAATGCAAACGAAACAATTTCGAGCTTATATTTTTATTGTTAGTATATTTTACGCTGCTACATTGTACTATCAATATAGACCGTGTCGTCTGAATAAGGCAGAACTACATACGCAAATGATTAGTGTATTACTATTCCTACATTCGTTGTATAAGATAATAATAGCTGATTTGTTCATCGTGATTAAAATTTACCTGGTGAACATGATTTTTTTTTAATGGCTGTTTCAACAACGGCTACGAATTAGTCAACTGACTTATGAATCAAATTTTAGCCGACGGTCGTCGAACTCCACCCTAAATGATGTATATTGACAATAGCGACTGAAGAAACTCAAATAATTAATTCATCAACTCTCAATTAATTCCTTCAATGAATCCTGTATTCACTGTTTGAGATTCTGATTGTTCTGAAGCATAATGATGATAATACTCTCGATCGCAATAAATGATAATAAACCTCTGGTCATGGACTATCAAGGGGATCTTGGCAAATATTTACTGGAGCGTCAAAAGGAAGCGTGGGGACTAATGGCGCGGACTCGGACGCAGAGAGTGTCTCATTAGAGCCACTTGGCGGGACCGTTGAGTCGTTTGATCCCAGCTATTGTTCGATATTCTAACGTTTAAGATACACGTAGATATCCTGCACTGAGGGTTGTTAGCGATGTAGCTATTTGTATTCGTGCTTCTTGAAAGAATAATGGCTGAAACACAATTTATTAAGTAACAGGAAATATAAATTTACCACAAAATATTTTATTTACATTTTTATATATACAAACAAAAGAAAACTATAACAATTCGAATTCGGCATTTTTCATTAAGAATGTTTTCCAGTATAGCATTGTGAGCGCAAAATTGATCAATATAATAATATTAACTATAACTTTAACATCAAGATGAAGTTTTTAAAAACAAGCTTTTTTTGACAAGAGCCATCAAACTAGCCCAATGGTAGGGTTATTTATTTACATAGTTCTGATGACACGATTCCGGTTACATTATTACGCCCTGGATATTATCACATACCGAAGTCCTTGTCAAGACAAATCAAACGAGCATCTCGATTGGATTTCTTCATACCATTACATAGGTCTCGTGGTTAGCTTCCATCGTCGTATCAGCAAAATTTCAACTCAATCGAAAACCAGGAAATGGATAAAATTTAATTTAATTTGTTAGATTATATGCGTCACAAAAATCTTAAACACCCTTTAAAAATGTTAATCTTTAAAATATTGTTGATGGGGTCAGGAACATGGTTTTATCCCTGAATATTTGTTTTCTTCATACTTTTTTCCCTCAGACATTTAATAAGTCGTACTTCGATATACACATGATATCAATTTTACATCGATCTATGAGACCTCGCTTAAAGAGCTCGATTTAATTACTATATTTGTAACGTATTATATGGAAAATTTATATACAATAACGCCACGTATCACTTAAATATCACCTGCGTTTAAAAATAAATATAATTTAATTTTGTGGCATTAAATGTTATGACAATGCAATCTCTGCAATAGCATGAAGAAGAAAGTCTTGTTTGTTTGCATTGGCTGCAAAACCACTGAACCAATTTAAAAAATTATTTCACCTACGGGAAACTAAATCATATGCGGGTGATATTAGTTATAATTTATGTATAGGAAAACAGCTAGTATTTAAGCAAATATTTACTGAAATGATAAAAACAGAATAACATCTTATAACATTTTACATACTCGACTAAAAACTGTTCGGATATTAATTATTGTAACTGACTGAACAAATGAGATGCCATTGCCGACACATATCCCTTGATATGAGTACACAACAAACAAACGTTGTGAGTTACTTTTATTTGTTACTTTTTCGCTAGCGAGCGTATTTTCATCAATGTTCAAACAATCCACCCAAACAACTTAAAGAAATATTTTTATAAGTATTTAAACATTCGATAAAGATGCAAATTTCTTCTAATTGTTATATTTAACCAATTTTGCCATCAATTCATAAAGCCATACTGAAAGTGCCAGGGACAAAGTGGTAATTATTTTTTATTAAAAATAATACTTACTTTCGATCTTATAACCAAATACTATTTGAAAACAGTATACCCTAGTGAATTTGATAACTGTTCAACAAAGACAGACACAATTGTGTCTAGTGCTCGTTATATTTCTGAATATTAAACTGAAATTCATCTACATGGTATTTGATTGATAAGCTAAATCAGTGCTGTAGTGAATTATTAGCAGAAACACCAGAATCAGCAAACTTTCAATAAAATTAGGCAGTTTGCAATTTTATTGAAACCCAAAATATGTTATTTTATATAACAAATCGTCAAGGGAAAACAGATTTTGTGACGATGAAGAATGAAAAAAAAAGAAGATGCAGCTCGGACCGACGACATAAACTTTCGAAGCACGGAGAAAGATTTAAGTTTATGTAATAGATGTTTACTCTATACAGTTCAAACCAAAAAATTGACTTTTCTATTGCGCCACAGAAATAAACAGCATTTTAAAATAATTTGAGCTGTTTCCGACGACGACGATACTAAAACGTTTTTATAGTTTTTGTATACTTTTAATATTTTCTTTTGTATTTTGTTTTATTATGTCAATATAAAGAAAAAATATCGAAACCCGCTGCTTTTCATTTGGAATTTTTATTTTTTATGGTGTCAGAGTGATTTTTTATGATATTTTAATGATAATTTCTATTTAATTACCTGAAAAGTCTGGAAACTCCGTGTTTGCCCAGTGTGTTTTTATGTAGAAATGGTTGTTATGGTTTGAATAACTACGAGAAATTTCTTTTGATTACTATTAATGAAAAATGGCAGTTTATTATGAAAAATAAAATTTGTGGGAAGTGTCTTAGGCCGGCTACACATAATGTGTACACTGATAATATAGACGGCAACCTTTTTGTAAGGCATCTTACTGTCGGTGACCTCGTAGTCACCGCATGATGCTACACCGAGACCTGACAACTACGCGGCGTATTGATTGTGTGCCTTCTACTTCTGGAACACAAAATTCAACGCAAAGGGTAGACGTGGATGAGTTTGTTCCTATTCTTTAGCAGTCTGTCCACGATATTAAAAGCGCTTGGGCTATTTCTAATTTAGATTTACCTACGTCCTCAATCAATCGCTCACAGGACATTAAAAGTTTCGCACACTTGACTGATATTGCTCCAGCGTTGTGCTACGAGAACACGACTCCAACTGTTTTATTAATGCCGATAGTTGACATCTAGTAATTTCACTAGCACACACAAAATAATAAGTTACAGGTCATTTTTAATGCCACCGCTATGGATGCGAGTCTTAACTTCTTGTTATTGGCTGGTCCCGATCTCTTCCATCCTTTGCTAAGTATTATTATGAGATTTAGAGAGGTTTTAGTAGCGCTAAACGCGGATATTCGGAAGATATTTCCTCAAAAAATAATTAGGGAGGAAAATCGAAATGCACAAAGATTTTTGTAGCATAGTACTCCTCAGAAACCTACTAGCACCTTCCGAATGTCTTCGATGATTTTTAGTGCCGTTTCAAGTCCTTTTAACCCTTAACACCACTCGTTATTTTCAGCCTACATATGTACACTCGTGGGGGAGTTAAGTCCCCACCGTTTGTGGTTATTATTGAAGTAATAAATATAAGATATTTTAGGATTAATATTTATAACATAAATAAAAAAACATATATTCTATTAAAATAAACACTTTTATTTAGGTTTTCATAATCATAATTAATATTCCTAGTGTGAAATAAAAAAACTACGAAAAATCTCGTCACATTCATGGGGTCTATTTCACAGACGCATTAAAAAAATACTTTTGGAAAAAAAAAAACTGTTTTTCTAATAACCTACATCACTTATTAACCAAAACAGACATAAACTCTTGAATAAATTTTAAAACATGCAAAATCACAAGGAGAATGTTTGACTTAGTTGACTAATAAATTTTTTACCTTTATATGTTAAGATATTATCAGTCTCATTAAATTAGTCTAAAAAATATAATTATAATGTACTTAAAACTTATGAATCACATTTAGTACATATTTTTACATCAACAGAGTGGTTCCGACAAACATTTTTCATACATTTGGAACACACCCTTGGAGTATTACTGTCTTTGCTTCGTGGACACAAATCACACCTCGATTTTTTGGCCTCTTGCTTTGGCTCGAGCCTTGTTTTGGTTGATCTTCAGGTATGTCAACACCAACCTCGCGTAGAAACCTGTCTATCATATCTTTCAGCTCCCTCCAAAGGTTAGAAGAGCCTCTTCTTCTTTCCAGAACATGAGGAGTTACTAAAGTATATCCAAGTTCTTCTAAAAAGTTGTAATGATTCTGAGGATTAGATGCGCTGTAAAGGACATGACTGTTTACTCCGGAAATATTCAATACTAAGGAAAAAATTGTGGTCAGCCATCCTTTACTTCTCCGGTTCTCAGAGTAAGCAGCACACTTCTGGTCTAAAGCATCTACGCCACCTTTGGAAGAATTGTACTAATCGAGTTTTTTTGTTTTGGTTTAGTGCATTGAAGACACTAGAGTTATACTGACGTCATTTAGCAGCCTTTCTATCTGCTGGGCATTTAAATTCTTACTCATACTGCACCACAAACCTAAAAAAATGTAGATAAAAAAGATTATTATCAACATAAAATACTTACGTAACTACACTCGTGGGGGACCTAGGTCCCGCAAAAAAACGTACCTCTCAAACTTCCAACGCTAGCACGACGCACGTCTGCACCCCGACAGCTTTCAGGAGTCACTAGGAATACTCGAAACCGCCACCGCGTCGCGTTCAAAATATTTGTATAATTCGCAAAAAACAGAGCACTGGGGGACCTAGGTCCCCCACGAGTGGTGTTAAGGGTTAAGGCAATTTACATAATGAAACTATTTTCTTAACACTTCAAAAAATTGTGACCAATAACTATATGGAAAATTATTTAGGTAGCCTGAATAACGTGCAAATAAGTAGGTTATATCTTTTGATGCCTATAGTATCGGGTTGGCACAAAAGTAATGAGACACTTGGTTTAAGTTTTTACTTTTTTATTATTATTACAATAAAAAAAGTTTAGTCAATGATGTAATTACCATTAGTATCTAAGACTTCTTGCCAACGATCCGGCAAAGTTTGGATGCCTTTTGCCCAGAACTCTGATGGCTGTGCCTCGAAAAAGTTGTTCAACTCCACCTCTACGTCAGAGAAATCATTAAATTGTTTACCCCGCAAATGCTGTTTCAGGGCTCTAGACAAATGATACTCTTATGGGGCGAGGTCTGGGGAATAAGGTGGGTGGGGTATCGTCTCCCAGCCCAAGTTCTCCAACTGCCGGCGAACCACAGATGCGACGTGAGGTCGAGCGTTATCGTGCAGTAAAATTACATTGACTCGTCTTCGTCGGTTATCGACGTGTATCGTTCTCGTAATAAATCCATGATTTATCTCCAGTAACCAGATCTGACAAAAACTCTTTACGTCGGGGTCGCAGCAAAAGTGACTGACAGATAGCGACACTGACTGCACGACTGGCGTCTGTAAGGATGTGCGGTACCCACCGAGCCAAAACTTTTCGATAACCAAGCTCATGCAGATGGTGTTCCACGGCGTGGTGACTGCATTTAAGTGCTTCCGCTAATTCACGAGTGGTAGCATCCGGATTCAACTGCAGTTCGCGGCACAAATCGTCATCATTCACTGCGGGTGGTCGCCCTGAGCGTGGCTGATTTTCAAGGCTGCTATCTCCTGATTTAAAACGGTCAAACCATCGGGATACCGTCGCATGGCTTGTACTTCCAGCGCCTAATGCATTGTGAATATTGTCAGCCGCAGCCCGCGCACTGTGGCCTAACAAGTACTCGTATAAGTATAGTGTTCGAACTTGTCGCTCGTCCATTTTTCTTCAAACTGACTAAACAAATCGCGAGCGCGGCTTTATATACCCTACACCAGAAGTACCTAGAATGTTCTACAACATTCTAGAATATTATCGAAAAAATTGATTTTAAAAAGGAAATGTTATAGATTTTTCTAGTGTAATTACTTTTGTGCCAACCCAATAGTTTGTGCGCGGATTTTGTTTAGTAACTCATTGGGATATAGTTTTTCCAGACCACTTTATTAAATTATGGAAGTCATGGTTTCAAGGCTTTTTACAATTATCTTCTAGTTCTATTCCCCGCTTTTATATAAATTGTGATGATCCATGCGAGGTTTGTACCAAAGTTGTCTTCGCAATGTTTTCGCCGATTCAAGCGAATTGGCATACGCTTGTCGCTTACTGGCGATTTTATTATTCTGATGAAAGTGTGAAGTTGGCTGTTATAGGCTACCCCATTAAAACCAGTTTCTGTACCTCATTTGAAACTTTGAACGGCTTTTATTGCCGCTCGTCTTGCGCAGTATAACATTGAAGCTCATAGGTTTACAGATTCGTCTATAATTTTTTGGAGCGATAGTGTAACTGTGCTCTGTTGGTTAAGGAGTGATGCACGGGCATTCAAACCTTTTGTACCTTTTGAAACTCACTACCATTGATCAATGGAAGTACGTTCCGAGCTCGCTGAATATTAATTCAGATTCTAATTTCGATTCCTCATCCCGTTGTTTTGTTGGACCTGAATTTTTGACCAATTCAATAGAAAATTGGTCTAAATTGTCTTTAAGGGAGCTCTGTCCTACCTGAGCCAGCTAAACTTAAACAGATGGAACAGGTCGGAGTTTTAGATACCCCAGGGGGATATTACGCGTTTTAGCGTATGGTTGCACTTTCTTCGCACTACAGATAGCATCTTCTTGGCAGTTATACTTTTTAGGCTACTTTTGGTAAAAGTTTTCAAAATTTACTCTCAAATTCCAAATTTTTTAACTCTCTCGACATCACGACTATAGATAAAAATCTTTTATTGCGAGCACAACTGGTCTCTTTTGACACTGAATATAAACTTCTGCAAGATAATGCATTTTCCCGCAATAGCACGCTTCTGAAGTTAGCGCTGATAGAATCCTTGTTTTATCTGGACGTCTGCGTCTTCTGCTGCTTGAATTGAAAGTTATCGATCCAACCCAATTGTACTAGATGCAAAACATACTGTCACAAAATTATTGATCGACGACTATCACAAAAGGTTTGCTGAGATTTACCACAAGATCGTCTTACCGTTGGTAATAAGCCCTTTACGTTTACCGGCCTGTTCTTTTTTGGGCCAATTACCGTTAGTCTTGCACGTGGAAGAGAGAAAAGGTATGTGGCACTTTTTACTTGCCGTACTGTATGTGCAGTGCACCTGGATGTTGTTACATCTGTCAGCTGATTCTGCAATCATGGCCTTAGGTCGTTTCATAAAAAGATCAGGTTGGCCAACCTGTTTATATTCGGATAATGGAAAAGCTTTTCTTGACGCGAATAGAATCCTGAGAGAGGTCTATGTGATTGAGATGCAAGCCGCTGTATAACAAATTGAATGGCGTTTTATCCCTTCAGCATCACCTTTTATGGGTGGATGTTAGGTGCGTTTGGTCCGTTATATAAAGGTAGTATACACACCACAACTAGAAACCGGCTGATGACTGATAAAATTCTGCATTCGCTTTTATTGAAAGCAGAAGCGCTTGTTAATTCGCAGCTCTTGATACATGTTTCTATAGAGCCAGATGCAGAGGAGTCAATCACTGCCAATCATTCTCTTTTAGAATCCTCATCACCGTATTAGCCATTCGCCCAAGTGGACGATACCGTCATAAGAAGAATGGGCTGGCACAAGGGGTATCTCTTAGCGGAACATTTTTGGTCTCGTTGGATCAAAGAATATTTACCCATTTTGACCCCTCACACACCAATTAGACCTTTGCCTCCACTGAAAGTGAGAGATTTAGTATTCGTTGGAAATGGTAACCTGCCACATGGGTCGTGGCCCCGAGGTTGTATTTCAAGAGTCTACCGGGGTAAGGATGAAATCACCAGAGTTGTGAATATAACAACTATGGCTGGGACCCTTCGTCGTCCAGTTCGGGAGCTGGTGGTGGACATGTCGGCTCATTTTTTAAGTAGTGCGTTGCACAGGGTCCTCCATGTTGCCGACGATAACGACAATTAAACCTTTTTATAGTTTTTGTTTACTTCTAATAATTACTTTTGTATTTTGTTTTTTTTTCAATTCTTATCACAAGCGAAATTTAGTTTTGTTACATCTACGTAATGCAAGGCGTTTAAGTGTATGTAATGTGTAATGTGTATTAAGTGTATGTTATATATTCACTCACACAGTCTAATTGAAAATTTAATAAAATCTTGTCATAAATATTCATGTAAACACTGAAACACTTATTCTTCAAAATTAAATTTACTTAAAGACAAACAACATGATGCAACGCAATGACAAAGAAATTTTCTATGAAACTAATAACTACAAACTTTACTTTCATTAGGAGCTTAGGTGCTCCTTTATTAAGAAACTGACACCAACAATGATTCCAATTTAAAAACTTCTTTTAACAGACGTCTGGGGCTTAAAATGTATCCAAATGACCAAGAATATTTTCCTCAAGTCCCAACTAACTAAAATGTTTGCGACTTAAACTCTACTTTAACAGGCTTCTGCGATCACAAGTTGCCTCTAGTTATTATCATTTTTGAAGCAATTCAAAGTTGGTACATCAATGCGACGTATAAGCTACTAGCATATCCTGCAGAATTCTGATTTAAATTTATGATAGTACAATTTTTATATTGCGATTACATAATTGGCACCCACTGATATCACACGAACCTCATCGACCAGTGTAAATAGGCCATAATAATCATTTTTATACTTTTATCATTTTACATACGACTTTTATTAGTGAAAATAGGCTAAAAATCCCTTTAATTATTTTTTAGTTTATCACACAATATCTATCTTAAATAGTTTATAAAGAGATCAAATAATAAAAAGATACAGATAGAGAAGAATCAAACTAAAATAAACAAAAGATGATTAGCTAGTCCAAGAAACTTTTTGAAGTCTAAGTGCAATCTCAGCAATGTCATATAATTCATTAATATAATACTTACCTCTTCACTTCAAATAAGTTTCTAGAATTTGTTAACTACTTTTCTAGATATTATTATTTTATTGGTTTCGGTTTTTAAGTAAATATTAAGTAATTTAAGATTTAAGTATTTCTTTATAAAAAACGAGACATAAACTTATTATTATTACTTTTATTTCAACAAAAACTTTTGAAAAATCTACAAATACAATCATGAGGATTGTATTTGTATATTTTTTATGAAATCAACAATTATGTTTTTTCAAACAGAAAAGGTGTTAGATATTCGCATATAAAATGTACCTTTAATTTCTCTAAAAAGATGTTCTTAGAAAATCGATCTATACAGAGATAAAATATGTACTGAAAATAATTTTTAAATTATGAAATTGCAAATAACTTTTTTATTTAAAGCACAAATTAACCAATTTTATGACTTTCAAAAAGCCTTTTCTGAGAAAATTAGCGAGTGTATGAGAATTTGGGAAAAAATATTTTTATATTAATTTTGTACCATATTTTCCACGAAAACAAATAAAATTTAGCAACAGTGTACTGTGGTTGGATTTCACATATATGTTTTGTCGGAGACATTGTAACTTGCAAAGCTTCTTGTGTGAGTTGCAACTTAGTTAGCACACTAATGAACGACATTAAGCGGTATCACGAACTAACTTTAAGTGCCTTCTTGTACCAAGATAGTAGTTTTGAATAACTTTGTGATTTATACTTTTAGTGCTACATTTAAAATAACTAGGTAGCTATCAACTGTACATAGAATCGTATTATTGGTTGGTATTATGATTGTACTTGTGAATTTCGAGAGTACCTCTCTAGTCGAGGGTTCAAATTCGAGTTAGCGAGATCCTTTTTTAAGACCTCGTAACCCAAGCGAAATTTTGCTACGTGTCAAATTTCAAGTCCGCCGGCTTGAAGATCTGGAGATTTCAAGATGAGTAATTGTTAAAGGGATAACGTTTAAATTATTCCTTAACTAGGACGTTAATCTTTACTAGGGAAGTTTAAATACCTTAGATACAATAATAGTTAGTGGGTCGTGTAACGGAACACACCGTAATCATTTATAAAGCTAAATGCATCGTTTATTTAGTAATAATTTGGGGCTACATAAAGCCTGTCATGTCAAGTAAATTATGGATTTTTAAAGAAGTGTTTTAGAAGAAACGGTCTCTTAGAAACTAACAAAATTAGCGATACATTTGATTATAAGTGACATGTAAGATTGAGAATTATCAAGAAGGTTATGACGTTTGAAAATGTATTCTTAGATGAAATCATTATTTTAGTTTTTGTGATTGCTCAGGTCAGGGTTTAACATAGGGTCATCGAGGGCAGGTGACTTAGATGATAGATTATTATAAGAGGACACATGTTGAGGGTGCAAGTGTGGAAAGCTCGAAACTGAAGTCAGTGGAATATTCTAGAAAGTATTTTTTATGAGAAAATTAGTGGCTGTTTTATAAATGTCTTTGTTATGTTTATTGGTTGCCTGAAATTCTTGTCAAATTGTACATACGTGTTTTGGCCGACATAAAACAATTTAATATCAGATTTTATATTGCCATTTAAAAAGTTATAATATTATATAATGTATCGGTATTGTGTATTTGTTCCATAGAACAATATAGTTATTTAATAAAAAAATACAAATAAAAGAGAAGTGGTCAAAAATTGCTACCAGATGCTAGAGTATTTTGGTGAATGAAACCAAATTATTGTTGTAACATTAAAATTAAGAATAGACTTCAAATGACCCTTAATATTAGGTCCTTTGTCCTTTAGGCCCTTTAGGTGTTTGGTATGGGAGGAACAAAAAGTCGAATATTTTTTAATATAATATATTTATTTAATCAAAGTATAGATCATTGTTATCTATACACTTTTGCCATCTCATAGGTAATTCATTAACCCCCTTACTAAAAAACCATTCGTACGGGAATCAATAAAATCTTAGAAGGCGATTTGCACTGCCCTATCGGAGTTGAATATTTTCCCTTGCAAGAAATCATGGATGTCTTAGACATTCCAATTAAAGCTCTTCTAATTTGATAGCCGTCTGTTGTGCGTGTGTGGTCTAGCGTTGTCGTGAAGTAGCATTGGCGTAGAGCAATTAACCAGCCTCGATTGTTTAACAGCTAGTTTTTCCAGCATGGTTTGCAGTTGCTGACAATAGACGCTTATAAGTAATTTCTTTGGGGTAAATTTTTGCTTGAGGCAGGATTTGGCTGGCATGTCAGGGTCCAACCATAGCGATGAACTCTTCTGATTATCGTAGAGAATCCACTTTTCATCACAGGTAATGTTTTCATTTAAAAAGCCTTCAGTATTGTGTCGGTTAAGATTACTTAATGTAGCTGCTGCGTTTCATTAGTAACGCAGCAGTCGAAGCGCGTTTGCCAGTTTGGGTGGGCATTAATAGACTGGTGATAATGATATTTTTTATCATCAAGTGGGCAACTGTTAAAAGAAAATAAAATAAAATGAAAAAAATCAATAACAAATTGATGGTTCCTTTCTTATCTATAAATCTCTTAAATTTAAAGTACGGAAAGAAATTCTGTTAAATTAGGTTGAGCCGTTAAAAATAAATAGCTCGTTTTATTATGCCATAAACCGGTGTACGTATTCAACTTTCCGTTTATGGATACTTAATGGGATTAAGCTTCACCGGATTGATGACTTATTTAAGTGGATATGAATATTGATACATAGAGGAATAATTTAATACAATTGCGAAATTTTTGTGAAAATAAACTTTAAGTAATTTAAAAAACACGTATTTTTTATTTAAATATGTTCTAATACAAAAAATATAGTTAACGCTTACCAAAGAGCAAAACTTTAAAATTAAATTTATTACGCGCCGTGCGTCAGCTGAGCTCGCGCTCGACGTCGAAGGTAAGTATGTAGGTATCTACACGGATCACTGACTGCTCCTTTTTTAGATTCGAACTAGAATTTATGCCATGATCTGAGGTGATTTGTAAAAGTAATTCCAATTTTCCCTTCATACTTTTATGGCTAAGGCCATTATAATGCAGAAAATAAAAAGAAACAAATTAGTTAACTAGTAAAGGTTACATAGGTATTTCTGCTTTAAGGCGTATATAAAAATTGAAATCAACTACGTATTTACAATAATGTTCAATCAAAATTAATACCTAACTAAGATTGTTCATTAAAATAATTGCTCACTGTACTAATCACTGTATTTTAATATAAGTTCAAAATGAAGTCCACCTCTGTCCATGTTTCATTAAATTCTAGGCTTTATGCCTCCTCTACTTACACCCGGCGGTGGACTTCTCCTCATAAGAAACAGTCCCACACGTGTGAACAATGCCTCATCCGTCCACAAGATGTTTGCATCGCGGTGATGTAGAAGCCACTCGCATAAGACTCAACGTGGTACTGGGCCTTGATCATGGAACTGCTGAACCGGCTGAAAGTGGTACGGATGGAGTCCGGCTATATTAGGCAGGTTCAATACTGCGGGCTGGCTCACATCAAAGCGACGTGCCCCATCGTGGGTACCTGCTCTGGGATTTCGTCTGCAGAAATGGTTCTTGTATTAGGAACAGCAGAGTTACGGATCCCAAAGGCTCGCTTACGAGGTATGCTCTCCGTCGCATACATACGCCAAGCTGCGCTTAGGTCCTCAACACTCAGAAGATAAACTCGTACCATCTCGTAAAACTCATGATTGGTAAATTCTGACATCGTGATCACAAAACACAACATGAAAGGTGCGAACGGTGGGCACTGCGCTTGCGCGGGAACGCGAAAACACGTCAAAACGGCGCGTGCGTATGAGTCTCACTGCCACCTTTGTCGCGGCCGTCGCCCGGTCCAGGGCATCGGGGGCTGTGGCGAGAGGCTACCGGGCGCGGCGGGGATGCACGGCGGTATATGCAAGAGGGGACACTTTCATTGAAATTTAATGTAAAAAAGTGTGTCCATATTCTACCGTTTTAATAGGGAAAATATATTTTTAAATAAATAAACAAATTATGGAAAACTGTTCTATTAATGATACTGAATCACAAAAAAAAACTGAAAAAAAAGATCCGGTATGTAAGTACCTATCATATAAGTAGAAGAAGATATTATTCAAAGTAGAGTATGAATGTTTTCTTTTCTATTTCACGAGAATTATTGTAAAACAAATAGAAAGTAAACAATTTTGAATGGTAATAGACTGTGTCATTAAAGATAATTTTTTTTTTCTACATATAAATTAAGCGCAGACAATCGCTTAGTCAATATACTGAATACTGCAAACCGACCCAAGCCGGCCAATGCTTCATAAATCAAGGTTGTAAGCCCTTGAAGGCGTTGTCCCAGAGCTATTAAGGCTCTCGAGACAGCCTTTGTAGCCATGATAAAGACCGAGGTCACAAAATTCTGTAGACAAATAATTTATTAATTGGGGTCGAAAATTGGTTAAAGTTGTCGTTCTTGTTTCTTGTTTCCTAAGCAGCTTACAGTGTTATTACAATCTGAATCAAACAATAAATGAACGGTCGAATAATTCTACTTACAACAGTTGTCTGCAAGTTGGTGATAAATCAGAACATCTTGTAAATTTATGTAGATATTATTAATTATCAGGTTTTATGTAGATTTCACAAACTTACCTATATTGAACTAGCAAAGTATACATGTAAGTATGTTCCCATCGTCTCCAAAAATTTTAAAAGGCATAGCAATTATTCATTTTATCCTGTTTTCGACTAATTCGAATTGACTATAGAGATCATGACTATTATTTATTTGTCTATCTATCGGATAGATTAATAAAGAATATTCAACACATTTCTTTTCGTAAATTACAGCGATAAATTGAGATAAAATGTTGTATGACATCAAACTTTTGTACATTTCGAACATAATTATTCGATGTTAACATACAAACAAACGATAGAATTTTTCCTCTCCATAGTATGAGTATAGATAGACAATAAGTTAAATGAAAGATTCGTTATTTTGCCTAAAATTACAAAAATAATAATTTAATTAAATAAAAATACATCAACAAAGTATATTTTCCTGTAGTCTATGATAATTTTGTGGATTAGATCAGATACGATAGTTTTCTAAAAACTTACAAGCCTGAGAATAAGATCAATTTAAACTTTCGACAGAATAGTACGTGTTACAAAATTGGATTTATAAATTTCAAACTTAAAGGTTGCCCTTTGAAATCTACCTCGCTATTTGCCTTTTCCCTAATTTCTGAAATTCAGTGAAAAAAGAAACGATTGATTTAATTTATCAATAATTACAAAACAGTCCACCTAAAATTAGAATTCACATTTAACTAACTTTTGTTAACTAACTTTCACATCAACCCTTCTAAATATAAAGTTTTAGAAAATTAGGTAATGGACTCAACGGCACACTAGATGATCCCGATAAATTGAGTTAATAGTTTAACATTTTTACTTGGAACAATGGAATTTTGATAAATTTAATTATAAAATCAACACAGTGAGTGACAAATTCGATATGTGAATTATTTTTAAACTTTCATATTTTTTCATTAGAATTATTTACATTAGATTTGAGCTCTTTGCACTTAAAGTTCTTGAACAAAAAGATACTTGATACGATTTACTCTTACATAATACTTAAATGGCTGTTGTGCAGATGTCCTTAATAATCATATATAGTGTCTGTATCCCCTGTTATTACGGGTATTATTGAAACCACAGTTATCGCTTCGAATACTAATAATTAAACCATATAAATAAACCACAGGTAAATAGTAATTCGACTAGCGTACCAAGCTTTGTAATTTTGCTTGCGATGAGAAAGGTGATATGTATACGATAACTTTAAGTTTGTATAGAATCTATAAGTAAGTACTTAGCTGAGAAAGCGATAAACCAAGGGATGTGATCAAAAGACAACGAAGGGTTCAGGCGTGGACATCTTTAAGACAGTCTTTGTCGTGAATTTGACCGTGAAAATCCGTTTGTCTTTTATCCTGTTTTCCGACCGGTTACGTCCATCTGATACTGATCATGTCGACAAATTGTATTGTTCGGCCAGATTGGAATTGCTAGTGATCTTGTCGAGAGATATTTACTATCTCTAATACCTATTAGATTGTCCAATGGACCTTGTTTTGGTAACTAAAGTGATTCTTTTGTTACCGACGTTAATCGCTCCTACCCTATACGAACGTAAATTTAATATTTTTAGATTAAGAATGAAGTGAGGGAATCATGAAGCCTGACAGTAAGATAGATAAGTATTGATGATGGCGTATGGCGCAGGTTAAAGCAATGATATAAGTTAAAATTATCTCTCAAACCATTTGTGACGTATTTACACCGATCGATGACAACCGCGTTGAAAACTTTATTTACGCACATATAGTTATACTATAGTATATACTAGTTATTAATAATTTTAAGTGTAAACCGACGAGCAAATATTACAATGCTTACATGTCCATAATCGATAAAAATCAATTAAATCAACTAATTATAGTTAAAAATAGCAATATTAAAATAATCATTAATAAAATATAAATAGCTCGGTGGCGTAGTGGAGAAGCGCCGCGCCCGATCATTGTTGTTTAGCAACTTTTGCAAGGATCGGTCACGGGATGGCTCACCAAAAATTATTATCTCAACCTACTCCGTGCTTCGGAAGGCTCGTTAAGCCGTTGGGCCCGGCTACGTCAACAGTCGTTAATACCCTCCAATCCGCATTAGGCCTGCGTGGAGAGTCATGGCCCATCGTCCTTAACATATTGTATATTATAATTTCTTCTCTTTTTACAACATATATTTTACCAATTTTGCATTCACAATGCTATGCTGAAAATATTCTGAATTAATCATGCTTATAAAATCCACTCTGAGATGGGACATCTCATCTTAGAGTACTTGGGGTTAGTAGTTTTTTTAAGAATATTTCATTAAAATAATACATTATATTTTTTTATAATATTGTAAGAGAAAAGAACAAGTGGGTAAATAAGTAAATCGGAATTTAAATTGAATATATATAACTCAAAGGTGACTGACTGACATAGTGATCTATCAATGTAAAGACCAAACTACTGGACGGATCGGGCTGAAATTTGGCATGCAGGTAGATATTATGACGTAAGCATCCGCTAAGAAAGGATTTTCATAAATCCCAGCACTACGGGTAAAAAATAGGGGATCAAACTTTATTTCAGGTATTTTACACGATATAATGAATAAATATTCGTTAGAAATGGTACTCAAACTAACTTTACCACGCGGACAAAGCCGCGGGTAAAAGCTAGTTTTAAATATAAAATTGTAAGCAACGTCTGATTTTATCTTAACATAAACCTGAAACAATTTTAACCAAACAAGACAGATTAATGGCGATGTTTACCACTTGCCGATATTTAACAGTATTCTATTATACAGAACATAATTATTTATCTTCAGTCTGACAATGTCTATTTTCTTTATCAAGTTCGCACGTCGTCGTGGTGCGTCATTCTATTTCGTTGTTCAACTATTTGTTGTTTGTTGCTGTCACTCAACACATAATTACGCGTCAAAATGTTCCAGAATGATTGACGCACAAACTGTCAAAGCTCAGTCTCTTCATTGAACAGCCCGCTATTGATACTACCCAAACATTGTTCGTAACTTAAGCTACAGTTTCGGAATTAAGGAATCTTGTGAAATCCTAACATACCATCAAGCCGACTTCACATTAAAAAAATTGTGTTTTGCATAACGAAACAAGTTTGATGAAACTAATTTAAATACAGGTAAAGCTATTTCTTAATGGCGTAAAATCAACATTTTTATCCCAGAAGATAAGCCGTTTAAACTTCGCGATATATCTATCATCATAGATTTATTGTTATTTTTGGTTAAATGGAACTTCCCTGTGGCACAGATACTGTCGCGATACTAGTTTCCCACACATTCACATAGTGAAGTTAGTTATGCAAAATCTGCTTTAATGATAGAAATAACTATATGATACAATTTATCTATATACCCAATATCTTAAAGTTCATCAGGCTCCGTTCTTTTCTTTTCTTTGAAAATCGACTAATGTAAACAGCTGCGAATTTCGACTCTAATGACGATCACAAATAAGTTCTATGCGAAATAATTATGTTCTAATAAATCACGCGTTTTTAACGCCATCTTCATACGTAGGGGTGAAGAAAAGGAGGAAATATGTCTTTTTTTTATGGGATAGGGGGCAGGCGAGCAGACGGATCACCTGATGGTAAGTGATTACCGTCGCTCATGGACACCTGCAACACCAGAAAGGCTACAAGCGCGCTGCCGGCCTTAGAGGGAAGGGTTGAAGGGTAGAGGGAAGGGAATAGGGAGGGGTTGGGCCTCCGGTACCCTCACTAGCACGACGAAACACAACGCAAGCGTTGCTTCACGTCGGTTTTCTGTGAGGCCGTGGTATCACTCCGGTAGAGCCGGCCCATTCATGCCGAAGCTTCATTCTACTAACTTCATTCTACTACTTAAAGTACTTCATTCTACTTAACATGATCACAAATAATATATGACAGCACCTACGTTTATGAACTCTAATTTGACAGCGCTGTAACAACATATAATTTCAATGAAATTTTGAAATAAGTTTTATTTGATTTAACCTCTATGCTGTAATGCTGTCCTCGACGTCGAGTTTTATTTTTATTTTATTACAGAATATTTAGTAAAACAGTCCAAATCAATTGAATGTCTTTAAAAATAAAACCTGTTATACAATCAGTATTAAATTTGATAAATATAAATAAATTGCTAAATATGCTGCTAAGCATAAGACTTCAGAAAGGCTCGATGGATTTTATTAATATTTGTGGAAACTGCGGAAATTTCTTATGGAAAAAAAACTTCTTCGCTCTACAAACTGGGTGGCACGAAGTTGGTTAGAGCAGGGAACTGTTGAATAAATAAACAATTTAAATAGTTTAATGTAATTTATATTCGAAGTCATTATCCATTAAATGTTTGTGTTAATCTAGATTTCAATTATCTATTGTAAGTAAAATCTAAAATCACAGTCTACAACATATCAACAACAAAACCGATTTAACACTTTACAAAATTAAAAAAAACATACCACACGCCTAAGTATACTTCAACATACAGCGCTGTCGTTGCTGTTTCGTTAATAATGACAAGACGTACAAATCAAAGTCGTTTTCTACCCAGCTAAAACGTAATAGAGACTATTTTCGAAAGAATGTGATAAGACAGACAATACGAGTGACGCAAAACGATTTGCGTGTTATGTGAAGTAAATGGGCTTGCTGCGAACGTGCCCAGTGTTGCGGTATAATGGATTTAACCGCCAGGAAATAGAGACTCCGATGTGCTGACTTTTTGCTAATCCTAATTCTACCTCTCAATGTAGTCACGATTTGCTGAGAATAAAAGCAAATGAAACTTGAATAAGGAGTATGGAGTTGAAATACACAATAATTTAATCTATAGTAATGTAATAAAGAGTTCAAGTTTCTTATCAGGACAGTGATGTAATTAAAAAACGTCAATGTATCAGGTACACAGTGATCTGGTCATGAAAATCATTTCACTTACAGTTGTTTGACTTACTTTCTTTCAGTTCCAGAAGCTACATCATGTGCGGGTGAAGTAGCGAGAAAAGAGCCAGTGAGTTGTCACCGACCTGCTCATCATTGAATAATATAGTTTATATATTTTTTACTTCCTATTTTTGAGATAATGTAATTCTATCCGCGTTATCTAAACAATACGCCTCAGATTAGAATTCCAGAAGTTTTGTAGAACACAAACTATCTGAAAACTAAAACTCTTTACAAAACACTTTCAAAGGTTGTTTTGTTGAAATTATGTTATTTGTTTATTGATTCGCTTCATAGATAATCTCAAAGTAACAAGTTAACAACTGAATGACAAAATTATTAAGAATATCAATTTCATAAAGATTTGAGTTCAGCTTTTCTATATAGTCTCGACTTTGGATGTTATGGTACCTATGTTATTTCAGTTTCAGATACAGCATAATTCGAGTTATATTTTAGTTAAAAAAATAATTAACCTTACTAAATTTGTCATGATTGTAAAAACAAATTATCCATAAAAGTATATTTTTTTAAAAGATTGAACAAATTTTATTCCTTCAGTAAGAAAGATATCGTAGAAAATATAGACAAAAATAAAACAGTCGCATCGGTAACCTCCTTCTTCGCATTCGGTTAAATAGAAACTCATTCGCTGCTAAGTACATTTGAATAACACAACCCGATGCTCTAGGAAACTGCTCGTTAATCTCCATAGAAATTAAACACGGCCGGAGACATTGTATCGCTCCAACGGAGCACGAAGATTCCCGCGATCCCTGAATATAAACGTCTCATTTAATTCCAATCCTGACCTCTATGATTCAGCATACAATCCAAAATTTATCATTATAATCTACTTTAATGTCTGCAGTCTCCGCCTTTTGTTTCAAAATTCTTATTTCATACTGACTGAATCACTAAAATAACAGTGCGAATAGCGGATTCGATTTTTCTGATAGCTTCAATAGATAGTACAAAAGAAAGTCGCTTTCCATCTGTCTGTATCTATGTATGCTTAAAAACTATCTAAAAAACTGAGTTCTTTTAACAGACAGGGTGATTTAAAAGGAAGTGTTAATGTATAATATAGGACAACACTGGGGGAGCCGCTGGTGGGAAATTGGTTACTGACAATACTATCGATATTAAAGTATTGATTAGCCATCGTGAATGTTATTGCCCTTTATACTTTATACCATTAAAAATACGTAAGCCAAAACAATCTACGGTATTATATCGAATATCAATTTGAAGAGAACAGAGTCAGGATCGCTAGGCAGTGGATAGTTTTTCTTCGCATGCTTTAAATAAGATTTATTTATTTAACCTTTTTTGCTTATATAATAAATAGCAAACGGCGGACTTGATGCCAAAAAGGCATACCAGTCAAACCCGTGAAAATGTACAGTAACTTCAAAAGGCGGTATTAGTATAACAAAAAGGATAAACTAGTTAAATAATATTGTGACAGGTTCGATGTTGTTGTTGGTTGGAAAATGAAACGGCTGACTTGGATTGATAAGTTGATATATTTATAGTTTATATAAAAACTGTAACAACAAACAAAAAAGAATATAAAACCAGTACGTATGAATTTCTAAAAAAAAAATATGATAAGCAGGAGAAATAATTACATACCCCTTCCTTGGGTTTATCTAGAAGATACGATGCAAATTTATACACATGCACTTCATAAATACAACTCGTAAATTTTAAATATACATACTAAAATATTTTATTGATTTCCAATGATGACCGTGCTTTTGCCGGTAGATTTCTTTTACGCTCTGACATTCGGGAGGAGCATATATCGCGTTACTCAAAATTTCAAATTACAAAAAACTTCGATCAACATATGTATTGTTGATAGAAATCAAAGACAAATAATTTGGTTACGGAAACCTAGGACAAAATAAACGGTGTGGTAGGACGCACCGTTACAATATCAACATACACATTACACATAAAATACAAAACATATACAAAATGCTATATATATATATAGCATATAGCAAAAATATTGAAAAAATTACAGTAAATAGTGATATATATATATATATCACTATTTACTGTAATTTTTTCAATATTTTTATTTCTATTAAAGTAATCATCCATACAATCAATGCATCTTTGCCAAGGCATTGGTAGCTTATTAATGCCCTTCTTGAAGAAATGACCTTAACGGGAGGCAACAAATTCTTGACCGGCATTTTGTACTGCCTTTCGGGTATTGAATTTTTTTCCCGCCAAGAAGTTATCTTAATTCTGGAAAAAGTAGAAGTCTGTAGGCGCAAGGTTGAGTGCTGCTTTGCTGCCACGATGGTACTCATACTCCATATTTACTCGATTTTTTAACTTATCCATGTCGACGAAAAACGTTTGAATGCGTTGAAAGCAAAACACTAACTATTAAACAAATGACGATTTTAGAAAAAAGAATGTATTTAAAATAAAATTCATTTGAAATTAGAAATATCAGCCCAAAAAAAATATTTTGATTTGAAATAGCCAGTAGGGCAGAACGACAATTTCATAGGTAAAGACCTATTATATTCACGTACTCATCAGACTGCGAAACACGACATTGATTGACATGAACTTTCTTTCACCGCTTTTTTAATGCCAACACGTTTGAAGCGTTTGCGATCTGTAAAGGAAGTGTATTCCAGAGTCGGGTGGCTTTAAGGGAGAAGGAATCAGAAACAAATTGAGAATGATGGTCAGGAGTTTGAAGTATCAGATTTATTGGATTCTCTCTCAAATGGGATTCTAATTTTTCTTCTTTCAGCCTACCTCTATATGTCGGTACTCTATGGCATGCCAAACCTATCGGTGTTACTAGACTATCGTTGACATCGATTAAGCCTTTTCAGGAAAACATCGTAAGCGCCAAAATTCCAAAACGAGATTTTGTACTAATCGTTAGATCACTTACATTTGCGCCTTACTCATTTACTTTGAAATCACAAGTTTTAAAAAGTTAATTTTTATGAAATATGAATGTTTTATCGTAAGTACGACCAATAATAAGTTTTTGTCGTTAGTTATTTCATTTGCATTTCAATGTTCATTTAAATTTGATATTGTTTTACCTTCATCTCAATTAAAATTCAGGTGTTTTTTAATTTCAATAGCCTCGCAACCTCAATCCAGATTACACATTTCAAAACCAAAAGATACAGTTAGTTCATTCTGTAAATATTAAATCAAAGGGACCAATTCACTTGTCTGGGTTTGTTTCATCAGTTCTTCTCAGACAAGACTCCCTTTGGAACTGGAAGTAATTTACGGTAGCCAGGGGTAAATAAATAAATCAAATGTATTTATAATTTGATTATATAAATATATATGGAACAGTATATTTAAAACAGATAAGTATTCCATTTTAAATATACTGTTCTATATTTGGTTACTTTTCTCTGTTTTAAATGTTACACAATATTTGATCTCCAAGCCAGTGGACTATCGGCCGGTTTTTGAATTGAGAAAAGGACAAAATCTCATCTGTTTTATCAAATTGCTATCAACTGATCATTAAAAAATTATATATCAGTAATGAAAACCTGTTTAAATAACGTTTAAAATGGCTTAAGCACGGTTTGAGACGTGCTCAACTTAAGATTCTCAATTCAGGAACCGGTGTATATTTTTTTACTTTTACGATCGCTTGTTACCAGCCGAGACTGAATAAACAATATAAATGTAAACAACTATAATGGAATAAAAACAAAACTGAGTATGAAAAGTTTCTATATGTCACGTGCACGCATAATGGATATCACATATGTATGGCTCTTGGCAATACTAGTTTAAATAAGGTTTTAATAGTATGCCATAAGAGTTATATTCGCTTGAAAAGCTTTAAGAATAGATAGTAGATTCCCCTTCCTTGTTCATTTATAATTCGTTGTAATTTCTAAAAGTGAAAGCACAGTGACTCACGAAATGATTAATATATTCGATTGTATGATATTGACAAGCTCTCAAATACTATTCACTTGTAGTATTTATATTATCTATGTATTATGTAAAAAAAAAAAAATTGAAGATTTTTGTCAAGTAAATTCATAAAAAAAAATCCACTTCGCATTTATCTTTATTTATTCCCTAAAATTATATCTATATGTAATCTCATTGTCTAGCAGAAGACCGTGACCGTGAAAAAGCTTAACAAACGAAATTATTTTCTCATAATATAAGTATCAATATTAGTAAATAACCAAGGGTATATGAGTATAACAAAAAGGCAAAATTATAGAGTTGGCAGCAGCTATTCCAAAAAATATTTATTAATTTTATTAACGTGTAAGAGTATGCGATGAAAATTGTAGGGATGCTTTGCTACTGACTAGCTGAATTAACGAAGACTTAAAGCAAGTCTTATGTTGCAAATTAAGCAATATTATATTGAAAAATCAAATCTGATATAATATACTTCAATCTCCTAAGGAGGTAATCTTTTAGCTAAAAACCTGGTTAAGATTGAATAATATTTCTATGGCTTCCAACCAAATTCATTTGCATTTTTGCGCGAAGAAAGTTATGAAATGATTACAGTGCGCCTAATAGCGGAGTTGCGTGATGCGAATTCATTTGCTTACGACGATCTTTTCGTTACAAGAAAACGTTCGTTGTTTCCTTTTGAAAATGCTTAAGGTGAACACAAACATAATTGTTATTAGCGTTATTTATTGTTAAGGTGTCCGTTGAATTTCAATTTATTTGTTTATATTTTATTTGGATGCTTACTCCGATGTATATGTGAACATATATATATATATATATATATATATGAATACTAGTCTTCTGCCAGCGGCTTCGCCTGCGTCATCTAGTTTTATGTCCAGAAATGAGAAATTTATTCCATAAAAACTTTCATCCCCTAATTAACCCTTTAAAATTATGTCTTAATGAGCACCTACTTCCTAAAAAAACTCGCATACAAAATTTGAAACTCTTAGCACTTGTAATTACTGAGATTTCGTGATGAGTGAGTGAGTGACCTTTCGCCTTTATATATAAAGATTTCTCTTCGTTTGTTATTTGATAGAGACAGAGTTTATATATTAGATTACATGTAAATTAATAATTTGGAGCCGAGTTGCCTAACCAAATCATGGGTCATCACTGTAAAGTAATATTTTTGTTTTGATAAATATCCCTCATCTATTATCACGAAAAACGAGCATGGACCGTGAGAATATATCAAAACATCGGAAAAATAAAGGTGGCTTACTTTCCCTTTTGGTGAAATACATTATCAGGTTTCCGGGTAGAAAAAGTTATGGGGATTCATTCATTAAAAATTATTATTAGTTAATACACCAATTACCCCAAATAACTAATCATAACAACTTGTTCTTGCTCGTTTTTGCTTTAAATAAATAAAAATCACTCACTTGATATAACGTCAATCAGTAACAGTACTATTTCGAACAAATACCCAAACGTCTGTACATCACATGACCAATGCACGAGAATATGATCGAACTAAACACTGTATTAGTTTTTATTGCGGGTAGTATCACTTTCACAGATTACATCATAGGTGAAAATGATACCATTATTAAATATTACTAATCCTTCTACTAAACACTGATATTAAACCTAATAATCCCTGCAGAATATCAGCAAGCTCGTGCCTGAATATAATTTAAGTGAATTTATTATTTCATTTCCTAAAATTTTGTTGCTTAAATTGAGTGCGTTTGAGAAGTTGCCACATGTAAGGCGTTGATAGTTGCCATTAATCTTATCACGCCGAGAGCCGCTTCATTTACCACATGGCCCTCGGCGCTTCTCGAATAGACCGTCTAGTTAGACCCGCATATACAGGGTTACCATTTATACAAGTTTCCTCGATTTTGTCCTACTTTGAAAAACGTCCTGAAATACGTCTGGATGAAACTTTAAATATTATCCAAACTTCATGTTGTCATTTAAGTTGTTACTCGGAAACTTAGCTAAGCACGGGAGCGTTTGAGGTATACCGTTTTGCTCCTTAGATGCCATCAGAGTACCAATTGAGGGTTGAATATAATATTTCCCGTTGTAGATTTTGGATCGTTATTTCTTGACATTTTACTAATGTTGCTTTTGTTTTTTTCAGGATCACCAGTTGTGGTGGTAATCTCGATCGTTTAATGTTATTGTTGTGGTTTCACTTTTAAAATAAGGGATCAAATAGATTTTAAATGATAATATGTTATCTAATAAGTAATTTGTCAATTATAGCAAACAGGAGAATCCAATATTTTGCAAGACATTATTACCAAGAGTATATAGCAAAAATTTGACCTCTTCTTTTATAAAAAGAACGGTGTTGTGAACTAAAGTGTTTGTGTGTACATATATTCTTTAAGTTTCATGTGCAGCTGCCACGGGTGAAATCTCTCTCTCTCTCTCTCTTTTCAGCATAAAAAGAAAATGGTTACCCGCACCCGTTCTTGTCATCACGCCTGCCAATGACGTGACATAGCAAATTAAAATGTGTAACTCGAAAAGCTGGGGTAAATTATCTCATTTTCCAAATTTACGAATGGCAACCCTACACATAGATATTAAATAGGAAGAGCTCTTCACTTCACCGAAATGCCTTTTCCATTGTTCTAAGTTTAATCTATTAAGAACTACTTTAGGAAATACGTATTTGTCTCTTGAATAAAAACATGAGGAATAGATTTTATGTATCATATCACAAAACGCTATTTGAATACGAGTTCAATTTAAAAAGTATTAATTCAAAATGGCGATTTGTAAATCAAGTACCACTCCTCTCCCTCAAAAGTAAACGATTACTTATTATTGATCTAGCGGTGGATAATATTAAATTATATCCTATAAATAACATTTTCATATAATACTACCATACTGTTCATTACTTATCTGTTATAAGTACAACATTTTTTTTAAACGGCTGAGAGCCACGCTTCGGCATGAATGGGCCGGCTCGACCGGAGTGATACCACGGCCTCACAGAAAACCGACGTGTAGCAACGCTTGCGTTGTGTTTCGTCGTGTGAGTGAGGGTACCGGAGGCCCAACCCCTCCCTATTCCCTTCCCTCTACCCCTCAACCCTTCCCCCCCTATGATCATATTCGACCCTCAAAGGCCGGCAGCGCGCTTGTGGCCCCTCTGGTGTTGCAGGTGTCCATGGGCGACGATAATCACTTACCATCAGGTGATCCATCTGCTCGTCTGTACCCTATCCCATAAAACAAGTACTAGCATTACTAGCCTAACAAATACAGATTTCTAAGACTTCAGGAAGCACCTCATGAATTTTGTAATCATCGGTGAGTGTTCACAATTGTCTTGAGTTTTGACAGCTATTATAACCTCAAAACATTATTTACAAATTACGAATCTCCCTGGAATTCAAATAAAAAGATGCTAAGATATTATTATATTTTAAGCAAAAACTAATTTAAGTTATCACTGATTGTGGTTAAAGAACATCTGATAAGTCAATCAACGTATGGAAAATGGACATGATTTATTATTATAATATAATAGATAAGTCCATTATTGACATAATATCCCGGGACTTTTGCCTATCTGGTACAATCAAAACCAAACAATGGGGGTTCAAAAAAGCGAGTCGAGAAAAGTAGGTTGCTCTTTGTTTGGCTCGTCGTCTTGAAAGCCACATCCGGGGCCCCAAATAAAAACAAATTGTTCTAAGAATTTAAACCAAGATACCCACCTTGTATAAATCTAAGCTAAATATATGTTATTCTAACGATTTCCCTTTGTTACATTCCGCCATATTAATTTGTTATTGAACAAAATTTTAATATTGATAAAGAAGCAGTCGTTCTCATAGCTAAAGAGTTCCAGTAGAAAAAGATAAATAGGACCCAAAAATATTTTGTTATGTCTTATTATGAATTAAATCATTTTAAACACTAGCAAACACCGAAAAAATGCTATAAATATTTAATGGAAAGGAAAATAATTCGGTGAGGCAGATGTTGATAAAAAAAGGTTTCATTAAATATGGAGGTCGTAGAATTTAATTCTTGTTTATCGAGTTTGCTGGGACGAGATAGCAGTTACTCCGGATTAAAACATTTTAACACAAAGTGATACAAACATCTGAAACAAACGCCACTACTAGATATGTAAAATTATATAAAACTCTGTCACAAACGCTTCAGTGATATTTTCAAACATAACTTAGTGAAATATAAAATAAAATCCTTTGCCGTGATATCCGTTAGTAAGGTTAATTATTAACTGACAGCAAAACAAAAACTGCTTTTTAGCTATTAGGTATGAAATTGTAACAATAGCAATTCTATTTCAGAGACTAGACTAAACAAAATATAGTTTTGTGTTCGCAGTTTGTCTACGTTTTCAATTCTGTTCAAGAACTACGATTACGTCTTACACCCGTATTTATAAACAAGCAAAAGCCATTACTTAAGTAAAAGTAATTGCTCAAGTAACAATTTTTATTCTATAGTTAAGAATTTGCTTGACATTAGAACTGTCTACAGTTAGAATTCTTAGCTGAGTAATAGTCACCGTTTCCTTTGCTTAAGCAATAAGAATACATTATAAATGACAGTTTCACTTGCGTGGTTTTAAATTGTTTAAGTAATTTCCTTATAGGTTGTTAGTTGGCGTTAGAAGTATTTAGTTGGCGTGCTTTTTTAAAATGGAAAGCATCGAAGCGATCGAAGCTACATTTGCTGTTATAGACAACATAGATGACGATATATTAGAGGAGATTGAAGTTGCTGAGCCTAGAAATCCCAAAGTATACTTTCGTGATGTAGATCCAGTACATGATTTTTCTGAAGATTTTTTTAAAAAGAGATTTCGTTTCCCCAAAAGTGTGGTTTTAAATGTGATTTTACCGCGAATTACAGAGTTTTTACAACCCGAAACTCGAAGAGGGCTACCTATAAGTCCACTGTGCCAGTTATTAACTGCCTTACGTTTTTATGCAACTGGTAGCTTCCAGATTGTATGCGGAGACATCATGCATATTTCGCAATCAACAGTCTGTGAAATTGTAAAGAAGGTCAGCCGCGCATTAGCGTTGTTAATGCAAGATTTTATTAAGTTTCCTACAAATTTAAGAAAAACAAAGGATGATTTTGAAAAGCTTGGACGTATAGGAAGAGCACCTGGACTGAAAAATATTGTTGGTGCAATTGACTGTACCCATATTAAAATCACAAAACCTAGAGGCATTGTTCATACAGAACAGTATCGAAACAGAAAGGGTTATTTCTCACTCAATGTCCAGGTGGTTGGTGGCCCTAATTTAATGATACATGATATAGTTGTACGTTGGGCAGGCAGTACTCATGATAGCCGAATCTTTAGGAACTCACGACTGAATATAAGATTATTAAATTGTGAAATTGATGGAGTATTACTTGCAGATGGAGGATACCCTTGCACCAGGTAGATATCTTATAAGTTAATAACTTTAACTAATTTAACGTTGAATAAGGAATAAGTAAGTAGGTACTTACCAAGATTTAAATGTCTACTATATATTTATAAAATATGTCTATTTATAATTTAGGCTAGGCTTATGTCTATCAGAAAATAATGACATATAAACAAACACATTTTCGCATTTATAATATTCATTTGAAAAAGAAACTCATTCATTCCATTGTCACATTAAAAAACTACTACCCGCTCAGCTAAGACCGTGACTGCACCTAATTCTTTCCACATAGGATTGTTTACCTTTACATACTTTGTCAAAATAATGCAAGAATGTTAATCTAAAAAATCATTTTTTATTTCAGATTTTTATTAACTCCAATTTCTAATCCCACAACTCTGTATGAGGAGAGATATAATAAAGTACAAATAAAATCAAGAAATTCAGTGGAACGATTATTTGGAGTATGGAAAAGACGGTTCCCATGCTTACAAAATGGTTTAGCAACCAAACTGTCAACAACTGCAAATATCATAGTGGCTTGTGCAGTCCTACATAATATAGCAGTGGAAGTGAACGACTATTTTGAAGATCCTGATGAAGAGATAGTCAATACAATTCAAAATAATGCTGAGTCTACCACTATAAGCGCAACGGGAACCACTGATGGTTTAGTACTTCGAGCTAATTTGATTGCTCGTTATTACACATTTTAAATAAAAATTATACATATGTTATTATTAAGCATAATATTTTATTAAATAAAATTTTGACATTATGACATACAGGTTTTAATTTTTTCTAATTCTTTCAATTTAATCTGTAATTCAATTTCATATATCTTTTCTTTGTGGTCTCTTTCTAATCTTTTTATTTTTAATTCTTCTTCATGTAGTTTTTTTTTAAATTCTAATTCTTCCTTTAATATTTCATATTTTATTGAATCAATTTTATTGCACTTCATGTCCTCAAAACGCCTTTTCTTCGATGTTTTATCATAAAGTATTTGCTCGTTTTTGTCCTCTTCTTTTTTTTGTTCTGGTACTGTACACCATGCGTCATCATTCGTATCACCCAATATTATTGTACTTCCTGTAAAATAAAAGGATATCTCATAAAACAGATACTTATAACATAAAATTAAAAACTATATACTTCTAATGGAAAACCAAAATACCAAGTAATTACCAAAAGTACTTTTAAAATAAATGTGATGGTATCTGAAAATATTTTAATTTTTTGTCTAGTGAGGATATTAATCTTGGAAGTGAAAAGAAGTTAAACACCTATTAACAGAAGTAGAACAATCTCTTACCATTTATGTCACTGTCGATATCCACTACTATATTAGTTAGGATATTTTTATCTATATCCATTACTTTTGCATCTATGGGATCCATATCCATAACAGATGGTCCTCCTCCAGTTAAGTGACGGACATTCTCTTTGGTTTTTGATTCCCTCGCTTTTGCCTTCATGTTGTACCATAATTTAGTCAATTGCTTTATCGATGCCTGAAAATTTTTATATAAATATTAATTAATACTACAATACAATAATATTGTAAAAATAATTATGATGAGTACCATAAAATGATTCTTATCTCATATAAAATCAAAGATACATCTTCGAGTGTTGCTTGATGTACTATTCATTATACCGAGATAACAAAGATCACCAACATTTTCTAGAACCTCTGTGTGTCATTCTATATCTATGCAACAAGAATGCATGAATGATGCAAAATTAATAAAAAGTAAAAAGTCGCCTATCTGTTTGGTTACAAGATCAAGCAAAAGAAATATGACTGAAGTGACTAATAGGTAAGTATGGATAAAATAGGTACCTACTTGCTGAGTAACAATAGAGGATTCATTAAATTCATGTAATATTTTCTCCCATGTTTGCTTCTTTTTTACGGCACTTGTAGCGTTTGTTTGTTTAGAGGTTAATATCGCATCATATTTTTGTATAACACTTAAGAACAACTCTTTTTCCAAACATGAAAACGGTTTCTTTCTCTCTACTTCAGACATTTTAGAAATAAAAATGTTAAGGTAATAAATTCCAAATAATTCAATACGACACCAATAAAGCAACTTAGCCAAATTTTCGGAAGTTTTGAAAAGTTTTTGACATGATATGACACCTTACTATGATAATAAATAAAAATCACATGTCAGTTGACTAGTCACAATGTAAATAGTAACCACCGTAATTTGGCAGTAATATCGTCGTGTCAAACGACAAACAAACGTTTTGTTTCATCTAATGTACTTTACTAAATATAATGTTTTAAATATACGTCTTTATTGATATAATCATTTTAATAACTATTACTTTTATTGTAATTGCACTATAAAATATTATTTAAGTTATTAAACGATGTGAAATGCAAGTTATTATCTTGTTCTCTTATGAAACGAAACGCAGTAATAAAATGTTGCCATTTGCTGCCAGAGAGAAACAAGCGTCGAGCATCGACCGTTACTTAAGCAAATGCTTAGACGAGTAACCTTTATTACTTAACTATAGAATAAGATTCTGTGCTTGAGAATTCTAACCTCAAGTAATGACTTAACTAAGAAATTACTTAGTAACAAGTAATTACTTGTTTATAAATACGGGTGTTAAACTCGTACCCAAACTCAGTTACGTCGTAGAGTTTCAATGAAATAACACCTTTATTACCTTTTGAAGTAGGTTTTATTTGATTGAACATCTATGAGGTGCCACCGTTATATTCGTCGACGAATTCAAGGCTGTTTTATTTAACAACATTATTGTGTTGTAATAAGAGATTAGGACTACAAATATTATTGAATATTTTTAATTTTAGAATGTTTATGAATCTGGTCTTTTTCAATTCTCAGTCATTGAGTACTTATTTAGACATTTGTTTAGAAATTATTTGGTTTTATTTTAGTCGAAAGGTTAAGACTTAATACTGTCTTTACATTTCTGAGTGAACAGAAATGTAAAGACAGTATCATCATTTTGTAATTTAACGCTATAATTTTCCTTACTTTTAATGAAGTATTGCTTTCAAAACATGAAACATAATATTTATAATATAATATTTATAATATAATATTTATAATATTATGTTTCGTCATAGATAACCTAAACTGAACTATAAGATGTGTTGTTTCTAACATACATTCATTAATTAAGTTAATATACAGGTACATGTTATAAGATACTTATATAGAATATGCAAGTTTGACGCCTCCGTCATCTAAGAATAAGCCATTATACGATGAACAATAACTTAGAGGAAATCCAAAGTCTAACACGGCCCGAAACTTGATTGATCATTGGAACTTACTCTTTTGTCTCTGTACTTTTCCATTACCTAAGTAAAATCTGGTTGTTCAGTGCGGTATGTTTTCATTAGTGATTTCAATTTACTCGTAAGAAATATATTTGCATTAACTAATTAATTTTGAAGACAAATGATTGATTAAAGCAATTAAAAACTATTTATATGTAGTTTAGTGTAATATAATTCGTTAATGAAATTTCGTTTTATAAAGAGTTTCGTATTTTATCTACTTTACGTGCTCTACTCTAGGACTCTATTAATTTCAAAATCAAAGATGGTGAAGTTACCAGCCTGGCATACACAGCATTCCATAGGTATTAGTATTTTAATAAAGGGAAAATGATACATGTCCAATTTCCATACATTGATTGACCTGTCACATGTTTTTTTATACGTCGCGTTTACCCACCATTAGTGATAATTTAAATAAGAATTTGCTTGGTATATTTGGTATAATAAAATAATATCTTAGCATTTTTTTTTCATTTGTAAGTGAGGAAGATTCGTAATTTGTAAATAATGTTTTGAGGTTATAACAGCTGTCAAAACTCAAGATTATTATGAAACACAGAATAACAATATTTTTTCCGAAGTAGATGAAACTATAATAAACTGTAATATATATATACAGCTTCACAGCCAGTTACATAACTGGCCGTTAAAAAAACGAACCGTCATTGGGTCCGAATCACATTCGGGTAGTTATTATCATAGCTATTTAAAAATATTTATGAGCATTGCAATTATTGTCCTGAATTTATTTTAAGATCAAAATTGGATTCTTTGTACATTGTTAATAACTGCGGCAAATTCACAATCTGCCCCGCGATTCTATAAAAATCCAAACCCGAATTCGAATTTAAAAAAGCGGCATCAGCCAAACCTTGAATAGGTAATAACTTTTCGTAGCATAAGTGAAGTGAGTTTAGAAATGACAAAGGATTAGAATATCTGAGACAGGTATATTCAATCAATTTTGGTTTGTATTTTTATACAAAAAAATGGAATCAATATAATTTTTACACCAAATGACGTGACGTGAATGACGTAAGGGAATTCCAATTCGAGTCTGGATGTTTACATAATCGCAGGGCAGTTTACGGATTTTCTAGGCAACTATTAATGTTTTTCCATTGGCATTTGTACAATTGTATAGGAATTCATTGGTATTTCTAAAACTAAACGCACATCAATCAGAATGGAACGCGCCGAAAGAAGCAAAAAAATAAAGTTTTGGTATTCTCTGTATTTGATTACATAAACCATCGTGCAAAGAAAATACGCCTCGTCTGCCTACTAGTGAATTTAGTAAAGTTAATTAAAAACGAATCTATACATTATGATATAAGTATCATTGCTTCTTCAAAATACCTTCAAAATGCCTACCTAAATATTATTACTATCTACTTTCAAGTCTTAATTTCTTTGTATCATGTTAGGCAGTGAACGTTGCCAATGTTTGTAAGACAGACATTACGATTAACCTCAAGACTACATGAAAGTTATGACTATACATTTATAAAATTTAATAGATAAGTATAATATACACTCGATCTACAAATTTAACGGAGTACCATCCTTCCAAATTTATAATTATAAACCAGAAATTATAACTAAAAAACATGTTTTCATTAAATGATTTCTATTTACCATTTCTATGCCAACGTTGTCTTAATCATATAAATAATAATTTTGTGCGCAGTTTTTGTTTGTCTCAGACTAACATTAATTTATGATCAAAGTACGGTTCGTGTTTTTCCCCAGTGAGCTACTGAAAATGAAAACTGAAACGCTAATGCTCATTCGTTGTTTTTGTTTAAAAAACATAATAATAAACCGTATAACTCTGTTCGTTTTTATTAGAAATTTCCACAGATGGATGATAATAATAGCTTTGAATAAATAACTGATAGATATATATATAGATAAATTCTTTATTTGCATCATGCATACACAAAATTTTACAAAATATTAGTAACTAAAACAGGACAATCAAACAGTATGTGTATGGGCGAAAACTCAGTGAGTATTTACTCAAAGAGCAAAGCACTGATTTTCAGTTTTTACCCTAATTACAAGTGGTCGCACTGTTAATATAAAAAAAAAATTCAAGAACTCACAAAGAAATTGATAATAGAACTACAATACTAACCAGACACTACAATAATACTAATAAATACTTACTAACTAAAATATGTAATAAACGTATAAGATATATAGATTAATAAAATAAATAAATACATAGTAATACCCATTATTAATTCGGTTCATTTGTTATTTCAAATTTATATAAATTTAATTACGCATATATCCTACTAATATTATAAATACGAGTCTGTGGGGATGGATGTATGTATATGTTTGTTACTCTTACACGCAAAAACTACTGAACAGATTTTGATGAAATTTGGCATGTACATAATTCTAAGCCTGGATTAACAGTTAGGTTACTTTTTATCCCACTAGTTTCCTAGGGACTGGACCAATTCTACAAATTCACCTACGGGAAGCTACATCCTACGTGGACGACATAGGCAATAATTTACGGAGATGAAGTCGTGGGGAAACAGCTAGTAATATTCGTAATCAACCTATTAATATCCATACTGCTGAGGAACAGATCTTCAAAATCGATGAAATTAAATAAGAAGCGCAATCATCAGCCCACCACATGGACCAAAATGGGTTTGTTGAGTGTTGACTGCATATATTGCTAACACTGACAGCCGTACTTTCTGAAGTTCGAAGGATCTCAACAGGATAATAAGGATGATGCCTAGGTTAAAAAAATTATCTATTTAATCTGTCAGTCAGACAGCTTGAATTTGTTTTGCTTCAATTTTCCAAAAAAAGTTTGTTAATAGGCATTAAAGTTGAGGAATGGCGGCTCGCTACGTCACAACTATGTAGAAAATGTATAGTGTGACGTCATGTGAAGTTTCAACTCGATGTATCGCCGTAATACATTGATAACGCAAAAAATACATGTTTTAAATTCTCTAATTATTTACCTGACGGATAGACACAAAAATTAGTCATCATTCCAATCTGTGGTCTGGTGATACTGCCTTTGCGAAAGTTGCTTAACCTACTCATAGTGCCATTGAGCTATTCAGGCACTACATATGAATAAAAACTCCTGTGTGAACTCTATACCTTTAACATGACATACTTAATTCTCATATTTCATTTTCTGGAACTCAATATTATTCTTTTATTTCATAAGTAGTAAAAGCTATGAGATCTTCAAATAAGACGGAGCTGAATTGAAAGTTATAAAATGTAAAAGACTTTATTTTATTTTAGTACTGTATAAAAAAAATGCGAACATAAATTAAATTGACAACATAATTAATTACGATAATAATACAGTATTGTACTTTTAATTGATACTTAAATAAAACAAATTAATTTTAAAGACAATCCGCTGCTTATCTTAAGAAATGTAGTAACCTATTTAATGCTTAAGCATATAGAATCCAGTAGAAATTTAATTAATCTTATCCAATAATTAATCAAGTCTCAGTACCAATAGGTTCTACATCTCTAAAGTCGCTTACTCGAACTCATGCGTTCTAGGAAACATTCACTCAATTAAAATCATTTAATGAAGTGCACAGTGTCAGTGGAATGAACGCAAGCAATTAGTGATTCGCTTTTCAATTAATGTTTACTGAACGAATTGCGTAATTTAATTAATATTTGTTGCGGGTTTCATCAAATAATCGATTTCTCGTTTTAATTTTGCTCGTAAACCTCCGACCTAAAAATGTTTTATATGTGAATCTGTCCACCTATTTATTTGATAACTTCAACTCTTCTTTATATTGTCCATTTTGCCATTATGTAATGTGCTTTGTTTTTTATGATAGGAAAGCAATACGATTAGTGTAATAGGTCTATTAATGTTCCACTCGATCCACTGAAAGGGATACACGACTGCTTATCTTGGGAGGGTAAACGTGCTATTCTACAGGCTCGGTGTGATAGAATCCTCCCGAATCAAGAGAGAATGAGGTGAAAAAATTTTAGTCACTCATTTTGAATAAGATGCTTACTATATACTACCAAATACTGCGTAATCGAGATCCTCGTGTAATATGTAAAAAACAAATTGGAGAATTAAACACAAAAATATAGCCGGTTCAAATTTATTCTCTTTTATACGACAATTTTTGTTTATCATCACAGAAAATACGTTTTTATTTATCATCATAACAAAGTAAAATATTTTTAGAAAGAAGGAAATTTATATAATTTATTTATTTTGTATTAGGCATATTCGTCTGAGTTTTCCTTTTGCCATAAAAAGTGAAAAGGACACAAAACCAACAATATAGACAATGGCAATTTAAGGGTATTGTTCCAAATATTGCGACAAAATTAAGAAATTTTATATATATCTAGTGAAAAATATATATGGGAACAGCTCGTATCGCTCATAAGATAGACAGGACAATCTTGAAACTGCAAATAACAAGACTAATAAGAACATATGTAAATATCTTAAACCTAAATAGGTATCAACTTAAATTAGGAATACGAAACAAAATAACCCTCTCCATGGTATAAGGTATACTTATTGTAGAGGTTTACTGATAACCGGTCTCATCTATCACTTACGATGTAGGCGGACATTCTGTAATTATACCGTCGGTATATAAACATTCATAACTAAATACAGCTTCTATCACAATGTAAAATGAACTTTAACTGTTATGATTGAAGTATCAAAAACCCTAGTGATCGAAAAAGGGATAAAATATCACAGACGTGTAGTACGATATACTACAACTTTCAGCACCACGACTACGTTAGTAAAACATACGTTATAATATGCCAGTCTTATCTGACTCTGTTCTCTCTTAATCAATATCATGAATGAAATGAAAATAAACCTCTATAGGTTTCTTATAACAAATATAAATGAGCCATTTCAGAAAGTTTTGTTATACATACAGGTAAGATATTTGTTATAGTGCGTTAGGGTAGTGGCTTATTCTATTGCAAATACATAGTATGAAAAAAAACAGCAAAGTGAAGTAATGAGACATAATTCTCGAGTAATGTGATATCGTCGTATAAAAGAAAATATTATAAAAAAATAACCAGAGTTAAAACTGTCCTTGTATAGTGTGCGTGGTTATATCTGAATGTGCGCGTGTGCGTGCATGTGAGTGTGTGTATACACAATAATATTTATCTCGACGAGAACTAACTACTCTTTAACGTAAGAGAATATTACGTAAGTGGAAGTAACGTTACAGTTGTAACGATTTCCCATATGTATGAATAAGCTCCTTTCTAGCAAGTTGTATATTTAATTGAAATGTAAAAATCAACTAAAAGTTGATTTAATTCACTTCAATCATTCGATTCATTCAAACTTCAAGCCAAAGTTAGTCTAGCATCGAGTTCACATAAAAACTAACGCCACCGCCGCTTTCCCGTTCACGTGCTCTATGGAATAAATGTGGTAGAGCACAGAAAGTGCAAGTAACACTTCAGCTTCCCTAATCCAGGTTTCATTAATAACCAATATTATGTCAATCTCATATATCGAAACTATTACCATAAATTCATCTTGGTTTGTGTTTGATGATCTTGCATTCAACAGCCCCAATCTCAAACATTTACTACACTTATTAGCCATTGAATCCCCGAAATTGGTACAATAAAGTTAATAGATATGTTCTGTGTTCGCGACAGTACTGTGAGTCGTGTGGATGTACAAATATGAATGCGTAATTAAAGGGGCTATTTAATTTCTTTGTCTACATAGCAATTATATTATGTATAAATAAATAATTATAATGTTTCATGTTTGTAAGTATGAGGCTATAAGAGTGCATGTGTGTATTAGTATTTGAGTGTGTGTCTGACATTCTTTTTTGAGTACAACTTTCGTAATCATACCAAACATGAAATAAATTGGTAGGCATATCTGTACTATATTAACAAATATTATATAAACAAATGGTGATTTAGAAAATGTCTGATTTAGTGAATCAGTTCAAATTTTAAGTTAACTAAAAACCCTTTCCAAATCCATTTTAGAATTCAGTCTGCGGCCCACTTTACCGTCCTCTTTCTTTTGCAAAAATTTTGCAAAATTTTGCATTCCCGTGAACTTGTACACAGGGGAATTTCTTTAGCCCTTTGAATAGTATTTAGTAAGTTGCTTGTTAATATCGAGCGAACACTCAGAACCGGCTAAGGGAAGTACCTCAGTTGTTATGGTACGACGCACCCGCGCAGCCCGCAGCAACGTGTCACGAAGGACACGGCGAGTAAGAAGCGCCTCTAGGGGGCGCGGGCGGATAGCAGTTCCATTCTGTGTTGTCTGTCGGAGGGAGCCCACTCTTTCATCGCTAACGACGCCTTTTTCACCAAGATCAACACCGATTTTTTTAGCATCAGCAATTGCAATATGAATGCTATTCTCGTGTAATGTAGGGAAGAAATGTCAGTATATTTACTGTTTTAGTTTTCCAACTCCTGTTCTTTATTTATTTAGCTTCAATTTTTTTAATAGCGCTATCTTGCGCTCTAACTGTATTCTTAATTCAGCAATAGCTTTACGCAAGCTCTCTGTCTGCTTCTGGATTAACTCACTTATTTTATATAACTTCATCTCGGCAATATCACAGTCTACCTACCTTTTATTTACATAATTAAATATATATAAGCAAATTGTATTTACACAAATTTTCATATTGTATTCCTTGATGAAGGCCTTTGCCCCCTTTTGTAACCTACCAACATCGTAGATAAAAATGTGTTACAATACTATACCCGAAAGTGACCTATTTTGGTCTATATACTTACAGTTTATCAAAAAATATGAAAACAAACATAAGAAAAAAATATCTTCTAATGTGTTAAAAATACTAAACCATTGGATATAAAATTAACACTGATTAAAACTTTTTATACTATAGTTATTCATACGGTTCAATCATCGGATTTCCAAAGGAAGTAAATGAGACTAAACATAAACTTCAAGTTTATTCCCTATTGACGTCATGAACGCCTACTCCAAATCTAAAGCAGGACTATCTAATAATATTTATAGATTATTTAAAAGTGGATCTCCTACTAAATATAGAGCACAGTAAAAGAAAAACAGTGTTTTTTTGATTAAAAATGAAATATACTTTTATTCTCTATAACCTTAAAACATTTCACGCAACTGGAGAAATATTTATTTACTGATCGCAGCATCTTTAATATATTTACTTAGGACACTCAACTCTCTCAATATATCTCGCATGATTTTCTTTTTTCGATAAAGGAATTCCCAGTGAGCCGAGGTTGTCAACCGCCCGTAACACACTTGGTGCTTATTCAAAACAATTGAATGCCGTAAAAAGTTCCTTACGACATTTCCGAAAAGAAAGTTGTTATATATACTCGATAACTCAATTTTCACTCCCTAATTCGACAAGCGGGACGAACTCGGTGAACTTTTCAATCTTGCCCAGTTTAGGGTTGAACATAAAAAGTATCAGTAAATTTCCTAATTTTAACATACGCTTAAAATCAACTGACAAAAAAAATAAGTAGGGACAGACCATCCTCAATCTTGTTGTAGCACTTTTCAGAATAAAAATATAGGTACATTTAGAATACCTTTTATATAATATAAATAATACCAATTACTCGAACTATTGACTTTGAGATAATTTATTTTCGTGTAGATGCACCACAAGTAGAGCTACAAAATCAAATAATTTAATATCTACTAAATAAATATAGATTTTTTTATTATTTCCAATAAAAAAGCGTTTGCGCGTACATTCTATGCCGTCTGACGATACATTAGCTTAGCTATGATGACATAATGTTTTGCGATATAAAGGAATGTTACCCCATGTTACTACAACAAACTCTTGCACCTCTATCTATATAGTGTCAAGTTATAAAGGCCATTATTGAACTTTAGTGTAAACAAACGGTATGATTTAAATTTTGATGCAAAAAGACAACCCTTTATTATTTTATCTTACCTATAAATAGCTACTGCTTGTAAGTACGTTCGTGAACGCCGAATTCCATTCTAAGCGGGAATTTCAAGAAATCGTTCCATAGCTCCTTGAAGGAACTTATTTATTATATTGAATTTCTGTACGGTTGAGATTCCTAAGATTTTGATTGATCGGTTGGATAATATTTTGCTTTTATATTTGAATGTATTTCAATAGGTAGATGATTCTTCCATTTTATTAACAAAAATAAGCAATCTTAAAGTGAAAACAATGTGTGAAAAATAATTGAAGTCGATTTGTTAAACTCAGATGCAATAACCATCACAGATAATTTCATTGATCGATAGGACTCGCATTAGAGTTCACCTTTGATTGTGTGCGCAGTGGATTTGTATTTTTCTTCACAACACAAAAAATATGTCTTATTCACACTAGGATACATCGTTGTACATTGTGGTCGCTCGACACTTTAAATTAATATAACTAATACTAATGTATAAAGACAGAAAATACCAATGAGCATACCTGTCCAATTGTGCAATATTGGTTACTCTTTTCATAATGAATAGATGAGAATTTACACTAAGACTAATAGTGTTCGCACATCAGAAGTTCGCACGCGAGGCAACCCTAATAATTTTATTTTGATGGATCTCATCGTCCACCCCTATTCATCATATTCTTTTGCAAACAAATAGGTCACGCAATCCAGTAACCACGTTCAGTTTTAATAAAATAAAAATAAGTAAAAGGATTTATACAATTTTCTTTATCTTCTCCTTGTGGATGCAATGCGTTGACTTGTAACGTATCTTTCCTTAACTACATTTTCTACTAAAACTTGACAGTCTACTATGGTCTTCAGCTTGATGGAGAGTCTAGCATATTGGCATCTATAATTCTTCGGACTCTTAATTAGAACATCGTCTGGGACTGAGTCCTCTTGGTCGTTTGGAATCCACATTTTCGGTTGTTAAAAACTTTTCGAAGTTTGCTTTATCTGCACGTGCTACTTAACCAATTTTCTGTAGTATTTTGTAGAGGCATATTGTAGAGAGGCGTTCTACTGAGTTTAAATATATTTTAAAAACAATGTGATCCCACAAATATAAGAATGGAAAATAAAAAAAAAATGGTATATTTATGGTTATTACAAGATTCATAAGTATTTTAACGATATTTTTGTGTTCATCTTTTGAAGAGGATGATTTGATAATTTGAAATCGCTCAGAAAGGAAATATATATGGAGCAAATAATTTAAAGTATCGTGAGGTATTGTACAGAGAAAATTCCCTGATAATTTTAGTCATATCATAAATAAGTCCTATGTGATTGACACGGCAGTGATGTCTATAACTGCACCAATGAAGCATACGCTCTGACAAATAAGCATAATCGATTGTTTTCAGCTCCTCTGTTTATAATTTATTTTATCTGCCAGACAGTTGGCATAACTAGTAATGAAAGCCGCAACTACTACAGCACTAACCACTTACATTGATAGTACTAAAGTGTCAACACTGAGTAATTATGTATCCCACCTCATTCGTGGTAGGGAACACGCTACCCAATAATTTACTAACTTTTAAACGAATATTTTGGCATTAAATTGCTATATATTTTACCTCGGCCTGTCCTTAATGGGTTTGTAATAGAATGTGAGAGCTGTTAAATAGTCATTTTGTTAAAATATGGAACAAACATTTTTGCAACAATAATTAGATTTTTTTTGTAACAATACAAGAATAGGCACACATTTATGTATTTTTATAATGGGTACATATCGTTAGTTTGTGACAAATACTAAAAATTTACTATCGGATACGGCTGACAACCTCGAATTCTTTTTCCTAATTAATGAATAAGAGCAAACTTTGCAAACCTTTGGCATAAGACACACAGACATAAACTTGGACCATATTTAAGATTAAGATTGCGGATGTCTGACCGAAGACTAGTTGGATATTTTTCTGAACCGAAACCATTCCAACGAATATTCGGGTTCATCATCAATCAGTTCCATGCAGGAACGATAGAAGTACTAGATGAACAACGTGAAAGTCACACATATCCACGAGATAAAAAATATCAAGCATGGTCACAATAAAGAATTGCTATATTCGAGTAAATATAAAAAAAAAACTATAAATATCTATCATTCTTTGCAACGAGAAGCGTGAATGGGAAACATTTACGAATTCATCTGACTCTATTTTTTTTTTATGTCATATACACCCAAACGCTTCTCTTTATTTCCTTTAGTTGTGGGTGATATAAGATCCATAATTCCAGAAAATCATCCCCTTCTCCTATAGTCGACAAGTTTTTCTTCTACAATTCGTTGTATAATAGTCGCGTGAATGAACCTATAAGCCTCGTCAAAAATAACTGTGGACACTTTTATTACTTATCAGACGCAGCTTAAATCGTATTTGATAGTTGTTTTCTGCCTCGAGAATCTAATACCAATAAAGAGCCATACCCTTAAAAAACGGTTTCAGTACTTATAGCCAAAACGGCATGATGCTGTTTGGATATTATCCAGTTTATACACTCTTCACAATCGAACCAAAGTTTCCACGGTGTCCTATAATAAAACAAAAATTAATTAATAGACTACTACTTAATGGTACATAACATGTAACAATAGCTTATGAATTAAAGTAAATATCTGTCGAATATATGTAATGAATGATACTTTATATTTATTGCTGTTTTTTTTATCCTTGGGAACTGTAATCTAATATGTATAACTGTCATTTAACTTATATGATATTAAAATACATGTAATATTTTAGTAGAAAATTGGAGGATATGCATAAAACAATATTATTAATTTTTTAAAACTGTTACCGAAATAGTCAGAGTGAGTTATCTAATATTACTCGAGTCGAAGGTCGAAATCGAATTTCGAGTCTTCTCTATTTGGTAATAGAATTATTTTACGGCTATGACTTACGATAGAATTATTTTACGGGTATGATGTATTCAGTCCTGCTCCTTTACTCAATCGTATGAATGAAATCCCTTTGCTTAATATAGTATTTGTAAGATTAGGAATTCTCCATGATTTGCTTTTAATATTAACGGTTATATTACATCAAATTTTCTGAATTGCTTGTTGGGAGTTTAATCTCCTCTGGTTGGAAAAGTATAGCGAACGACATTTATCATATTTATGAAATGAAATTAAATATATTGTCAACCAAATACTCAGTATTATCTTATTTACGGTTATTACAGTTAGCTCGGTGGCGTAGTGGATAAGCGCCGCGGCCCGCGATCGTTGTCGTTAAGCAATTTTCGCAAGGGTCGGTCACGGGATGGGTGACCAAAAATTATTATCTCGAGCTACTCCGTGCTTCGGAAGGCACGTTAAGCCATTGGTCCCGGCTGCATTTGTAGTCGTTAATACCCTCAAATCCGCATTGGGCCAGCGTGGAGGGTTATGGCTAGTGTTGCCAGGTGTCCCGACTTACGCGGGACGTCCCGATTTTCAGGGGTCCGGGGACGCGTCCCGATTTGTACCTAATCGGGACGCTAAATGTCCCGAAAAATCAAGTATTTTTATAAAAAAATAAATATATATTTTATCATACTGTCAAATCCATTTTTGAAAGCCCCTAACTATATTTAATTATGTCTGAAAGCAAAAAAGCTACCAAACTAGTACTGATACTTGTTTTTTGTCTGTCCCGATTTACAGCCCCAAATCCCGATTAATTACACGCGCTGTCCCGATTAATAATAAATAGGACCTGGCAACACTAGTCACGGCCCATCCTCCTTAACCATCCAAAAGGAAGGCCTGAGCCCCTGCAGTGGGGACGTAAAACGGCTGATGATGATGATGACCTATTTAAAATAAAATATACGATTAAGAATATATGCCTATACCTAACGAAATTCATCAGTACCACGTACATACGAGACAAAATAGGCCTTACAAAAAAAGTCCATAACTTAATTTCCTATTACACGTAATTGGACAACGTTCCATCGCATGAATTATTCATCGAATAACTAATGCTCTAAATATTGCGGCGTGTTATAGTAAAATAAATACGATATAAAAGCCTTTAGATGAACCAAGGGATATTTCTATAAATTGTATACGAGTAAATAATAACAGTCATGTATTGAATACTGGGACCACGCTGTTGCCCGTTGAGTATTATAGGATATAGAGATACAGATACAGATGGTCGTTAGGGTAGTAACGTATTCGAGTGGCAACCACGGACCCGAAAACAAAGCGTACACAGGCTTCCCACGAGAAGGGTCGACGATCTGGTCAGAATCGCCGTGAGTCATTGGATGGACAAGATGGACCGGAATCGATTGGCTTTGGGAATTGTTAGGAGGCTATTGTAAAACAGTGAGCGTTGTCTAGCTAATGACGAATTTAATGAAAATTATCAGTCTAAACGGTTTGTTTCATATAAAATTATCTTTTCACCAGAATAAAAGTAGATAAATTTCGTTTTACACAACCTCAGCTAATGTTACATGATCTATCATCAACACCAATTGGCGAAGCCGCTTCAATTATATATTTTCTTACTAATTTCCATTTTCTATAGATATCGCTAAGAGTACACCACTAAAGAAATATTTTGTGTGCTTTTAGGGCTCTGCTGTTCTGTGCCGCCGCCGTGGGCACTACGAACCTTAAAAGAGGCTGCATATATGTTCGCAACCTTTATATAATAAAGAAAACTTCATTCGTCATTTGTATTTTTGACAACTCTTGATAAAAAATATTGTCCCGCTCGTTTACCTGAATGTTGTCACAAACTTCATCATTTTTTAATTAACGATTTAAGTGAAGAAGATAATTGTGGACAGTGCGGCAGGTACAAGTTCGAGTCCAAGTAGTGTTTATAAGTCGGTAAGAACTCTCGATTGTATATCAAAAGTTTTATTGTGTGTACCACTCTCTCCCTTCTTTGAATTTTTAACTAAATGTATGCATACTTCGATTAAGGTCCCATGAAACAAAATTGTGCTTATTACTTGTTTGTCATATTCCATATTTTCTGTTTCAAAAGTTGATTTAAGCTTTCCTTTTCCAATTTTAGTTTTATACTATTCTGTTGTCATGTGTAATCTAAAAATTCAATTATTCTGTATACATATATACTATCATGAGTATAATAAATAAGTTAACTTCTATCACCTTAGAGCTTATAAAAATTTTAAGACATGTTTAAAACTAAATTCAGTATACTTCGTGCCAACAAAATGGCCAACGACATCACAATAACTCCTACGCTTAAAATATTGAAAGTTCATATAGATAAACGTTCATTACCTACTCAAAGCTTATTGATTAGCACTAAGAATATCGAGACTATTCAGTGCAATGGCCGTGAATCTGCTAACAGCTTTATAGGAGAAATCGATAATCAACTCTATATTATTCATAATTGAGGTTATATTCGTCTAAAAATTAGTAACGTGCAGTTGAATGAGAAATGCTAAGGTCACACAATACCTTCTGGAAAATTACCTAGAGCAGTCTTATTAAAAGGCTACTTCAAAGTATCGTTTTCTGTTTGTTTTCATTATTTAAGGTTCATGTTTCTGACATAATTTTGTCCTTTGATGTTGTTTGGTCTGTCAAAGAGAATTTTCATTGTACCACAAAACAATTTCTTTAGCTATACAAATAGTATGAGATTATTTCGTTGGTTATTATACGACCTACAATTATTGCGATATTGAAACGCCTATTTTAAATTTAAATGTTTTGAATTATTATATATATTTGATCAATTTTGAATTCACAATGCTATACGGAATAATATTCATAGTGAAAACTACTTAAAAAATCTACCCCGTCCCTGGGACTCGAACCCATAACCTTTCACAATCCGGGCGAGTGCTCCAACCACTGAGCTACTCAGGACCTAACAGGACTAAAGTATTTTTCAAGCACTCCTTCACTACTACTGAGCTTACTTTCATCAATGTTCAGGCAATCTACCCAAACAGCCGAAAGAAATATTTAAACTTTCCATAAAAATAAAAATTTGTTTTAATAATCATATTTGATCGCACTTGTGAATGCTAGAGTATGAATGATTAAACAATCATATGGATTGATAATGAAATTCAGCACACATGGGTACCTAAACTTGCATATTTTTGATCAATACACGCAAACTTATCTACAGGTATAGTAGTGATAAATAATTCACAGTGTTCGAGCTAGAATGTTGCAATTTATGTCCATAGCACGTCACATTACCACCTAAAAACGGTACAAAGTATGTGCTGGCGTTATTCAACACATGTGCAGACTGGATAAGCGAGCTACACAGAATACTTAACTACTAAACTTATAAGTTTCCCATGTCAGCTAACTGTGACACAAGGTTCATAAGATTTTTCTACCTCTTTCTTATAGTGTGAAAGTTCATCACTTTAGAAATTCTTATTTAGTTACTTGTAAATATGTTAATATTGTTTTCTCCCGTATCGATAGAATCGAATCGAAAAGGGCGAATGAACCACGGTCATACATAACCCATCACGTGAGTCCAGTGTAGATTGCTGCGTGTTAACGACTGATGATGCAGCCGGATTTTTTTTTTGGTCACCCATCCTATGACGAAACCTTGTGAAAGTTGCTCAATTTCCGTATCGCTAATCATTGCGATATCGAGCTCCTAGTATGTTGTCATACTAATAGTTTGGCAGTGTTAAAATATGTATGGTATGATGAGGTTGACATTGACATCCAAAAAGATCCAATTGGAGGCCAAATGAAAGATAAAAAAAATATCCTAAGAATATGAAATAATTTTGTAAAGTTAAGATTTTAAATTTAAAGAATCATACGTTTATTTTTATATTAATGGGTGAGGACAGTATAATAAAAGAAAAACAGGAAGGAGTACAATATTGCATTGCATTACTTATCACTCAAAATCACTTATTTTCCTGTAAGTATACGAAATTACCAAAATCGAAAATCTTTTGACTTTCAGTAAGACCACAGTAAACATCACAAGCATATAAATATATGTCTATGGTAAATATATTAAACTTGACACTGGCTAAATGCACAAACTATGCGAAGCCGATATTCAAAAGAAACAAACAAACTCTATCTCAAAAGAAACAATTTGAGCACAGAGTACATGTGTGCGTGTAGCAAATACTTGTTTGGGTGTGTCAAATGCATACGGGTGTGTGTAATGTTTTATTTATCGATTTAATGGACTTTATAAGCATTATTATTGAAAAATATTAGCCGTTTGCACTTCTCCTACATATAAACTGTAAGTGTTCCAAATTTCATACTCCTCCGTCCTCGCAATTTTCGTAAAAAGGAATCCAAAGTTTTTGCTTCACGTATTAATATATAGATAAAACATACGTGTAAAGGTTGACTGAGAGAGTGCATTAAGTCCGTTTTTTGTGCCATTTTGTATGGGTCATTAAAGTTCAATAAATGACTAGAAAATGAAAATCCTAAAAAAAATTGCGTCTATCCTAATATCTTGTATACAAATCGGAACCTGGAAACAACAAATACAATAAAAAAAATACTTCTTTCTGGAGTTATAGACGCAGAATTTGGCGCTTCATTTTTTATACGACGGTCACCAGCTTAACCTTAACCCGATCTATTAAAAATACCTTCAATTCTGCAAATCCTAATATTGAATATACTATTATTTTATAATAACTTGCTAAGGCTTTACACGAGTTCCGAATCCCATATCGTTGGCATATTTTAACACGAGTCTACATTTCCAACGAGTCGCACATCTCCGTAAGTTAAATTTGCCACTCATCATTATATTTGAAACCATTATAGTTCATTGTTGCGAGAAACCTTTCTCATATTATATGACAAAAGTAAATAAAGCCCGTTCCCAACAAACAGGGAACAACAATTGAACCATTTCCACAAGGAAATCATCGCGATATAAAACGAGAGATATCTACAGACAGATAAAAACACGAGCTGTCCTTCGGGGAGTTCCTCAAAACACTTAATATATTACCTGAATTGTAAATAAAAACAGTGCGACTCAATTTAGTTTTATTATCTATTTTGTCATATTATTTAAATGTATCTGCTTGACAACGTACTTTTTATTATTTTTCCTACATTGCGTCTCAAATATATGTTATTGTAACTATCGAACATTGAGTACTTTATTAATAATTGTTCTCAATGTCGTTAATATAATGTAATTTATAACTGAGAATTTTCAAACGTTACTTTGGAATCATTTTCTTTCGAATCTTATCGAAGATAAGCGCCGAAGCCCGCAATTATTGTTTCTACGCAACTTTCCCAAAAAAAAATATATAGAGCTACTCCGTGCTTCGAAAGGCACATCAAGCCATTGGCCCCGGCTGCATTTGCAGTCGTCGATACCCTCCAATCCGCATTGGGCCAGCGTGCAGGGTTATGGCATAGGGGATCTGTCTATCCATAAAGGAGACCTGAGACCCTGCTGTGGAGACGTAAAAGGGCTGATAATTACCCCGCAATTTGCAATAATTAAAGCTCATAGATGACTCTATACAATCAAACGGTTAATTTTAACCGAATTAACTTTTGTAGTAGAAGTTAAAATTTATTTATTTCACAATTAAGTTCTCCGTTATACCTGAGCCTATAAATTTTGGATGAGTTTTCATTTATATCCCTGAAACTTTATCTAAAGCCACATTTTATATAGTACAAATTTGTATTCCTCCCTGTCGGGTATATCCACTTTTGTTTTGTTTCCCAAATTTAAAAGTTGTTCTGATCCAAATCTGTTTGTATTTTGTATAAATAACGGTTTCTATGCATAACTGGTAGGCTTTTAATATTTAACAATTCATTTAAACAAGAAAAAATATTTATATTTCTTATAACACCTCAAATGTTACTGACTAACGATTGTGACCCAAACTTAAATATTGTAAAGAAAACGAATCATTAAGGCAACAATACATTAGAAAATTAATTGATGCATCTTTATTTTACTTTTGAAACTGCTTTATTTCATGAATATTTGCCACTGACGTAATATTAAGTACCAAGGAGTAGCATAAAATTTGTATTGTATTAAAAGGAATACATACACATAAAATTATACACATTACCAACATCCATTATATTGGAGGTCTTAGAGACAAGTATATATGGTAGCTGCTTTTTATAAAACAATAATTAAGTAGTTCATAGATATTTGTTCTATATTCTTCCATTTTTTTTTTAAGATAAAATCTCAATAAATAAATTATTTTTACATAAAGTTGACGCCTACAATCGTCCATTACATACAGTAAAATTGTTTTGTTACCTCAAAACCATATAACAAAGCTTTACCAGAAGCTTTGTTATTTTTGTTAAAATTCTTTTATGCGATCAATAGCCAATACTATCGTCAACCCGGCGTAGACCGATGCAATCCGGATATTGAAACTCAACCCAGTTGGCTTCTTGTGGCTTCAGGCAAGTGCCACTCCATAATATATCATTTCCAATAATCATATACTCTCTTTGAACTTTCAATACATTCGGAAATGAACCTATAAAAGAATACAAACATCGTATATTCAATTTAGAAACATCAGTTCCACTGAGTTAGTCATAAAGAGCCAAGGGAATACTCCACTTTTGAACGTTCCTAACTTTCCTCCATAAGTTAATGAATCCATACAAATGTTATACAGACTCCAGGTATCCATTTCATGCTTATATTAAATCAGTAATTGTATCGAAGTAACCTATGGGTATTTGAATAATTTGAATTAGACTTTAGATGTCCTATTTAAAGCCAGCCAATATAATCAAACCTATTTTAATCTAAACTCCAAAACAGCTTTAGAATACAATAGAAAATATAATGTTTTCGTGTAGAAAGGGATAAAACTAAAATTTTATTTCCATTAGTTTTCCTGTGAAGCAACGATTTATCTAATGGATAGTAATTAAATTCGTATTAACAACCCCAAACTTGAAAATGTCAAAACAAGTGTGCGTGTTCCAAATAAAATGAACAATAATTACAGTTTGATTTAGATACGGATTCCATTCCGGTTACCACCCTAGGGTTGTAACTTTTAACTAGAATTATATCGTATATAAAAATATACACTATATTGATACTTAAGACAAATAAAAAATAAACAGACACCACAGCAACTTAGACTTATGATAGAATTAATAGGAATTCCTCTGATATTTTGCAATAATTTGCATACTAAGAGTTGATGATCCTATGATTCACTTTTCCACGTCTCTATTCATCACCTGCAGAAAGGATCATCTCAGGATGCCAAAAACCGGGTGAATTTTTGAAATATTTTTCATCATTAAATAAAATAAGTTTATGTTTAAAGCCTTAATTTCTTAATTCGACCAAAAGTAAATATTTTTATTAAAATCATTAACATCAACACTCCATTCACGTGTTCGGTAGGAAATGCTCACCTTTTTTCAATTATCTAGTTATCAGGAATCAATTAAAGTCTAAGAATACGGCAGTTTATGCAGCGTACTTTTTTATTGACAGAAACATCAAAGCTTTTGTCAGCCCTTGAGAACATGTAACACGAGTTAGAACGTGAGATATATTCGAGTCGTGACGTTCGCTCTGCCAACGGCGTAAAGCCGGATATTGTTTTCAGCTCGGAACTATTGCAGTTTTCAAGTTTTGATGAAATACACCCGGCGCAAACAGACTGGTTCGTGCCACACGACTCGAATGTGCAATTTGTGATAGTCTTTAGGTAGAAATAGTATTATGTTGCTTTTTTTTATTTCTGCTAGGTCATATTTTGTATACAACCTATTTTTTTTACATCTTCAAACAGCATTCCAAACATTATGTATAAGAATAAGAATCTCCAAATAAAATAAAATATGTAATTGCATATAAATATAGATACCATAATAAAATAAATTATGTAAATATTAGATTCCTAGATGAGTGGCTAAAGCCGCATATTATGGAGTATCTGATACCACAAATGTACCATAACACCTAAACAATATAGAAAAGTTCATTTCTGTTTTTTTTTTTCAATAATAGATTATTTAAACTGTACTTAAATTCTTTATGCAAAACTGTTAAAATTTATTTGTATTGAGAATAAGCGTCCTATTAACGTCAACTTTGTAGCTCTATGAGTAAATGAGAAAATAAACCTTAACCGACATACAGAACAACAGACAACGCAGTAATCTTATTAGGGTATTTTTCCCTTTTGATGAACAAATCTAAAAGGATAAATATTTAGAATCGGATTTGATTTAAAGACACTCATTTGCTCGCTTCACTCATCTCTGTTCATGTATTATTCTCTGCCGTTGGCATTTTGTTTTAAAATACGAATATATTTGTTTTATTTTTAATGAAAATTGCTTAAAATTCACTTTGTCCGTGGCACTCTGAGACCCATAACTTTTCGCAATCCGGGCGACTGCTCGTAGTCATAGGTTCGAGTCCCATCTCAAAATGGCCAGGGACAAAGTGGATTTTTAAGCTATTTTCATTAAGAATATTTTTGAGTACAGCATTATGAATGCAAAAGTGATAAAATATAATACTAATATTTGTTTTAATTAAGATATATTACCTATTAAGTCTATTGATAATTACATCACATTGAAATACTAGATGCTCTGAGAACGAATTGAAACTCGATATGTTTCAATTATTGAACATTTCCAGGTATGTCATAAAAACTAATCTAGGGAATGGATTGTAACGTACCCCTGTATTAAAGGTGACAAAATGACAGCTTGTCACAGTTTGTATAAATGAGTGACATGAAAATCAGTAGGTATATATATTTCATTAATTATAAGTGTTGAATCTTACTCAGCCCAAATATTTGCGAAACGGCGCTTTGTTGTCTAACTGATATACAGTTACTAAAGCCCTTATTACGTAAAAGCTTCGGATATGCCGAATTTAGTTGTGTAACCTTGTATATGTAACTTTTATATATGAAATGTAACCTTTTATATAGGTATATATCTTGAGTTCTTAATATAAATTACTATGTAATATAATATTAATTGGGACCAAAACAGATAGTCTCTGGTAAACAGTTATTAATATTTGATAATCACAGACATTGTTATAAATAAGTGACAGAAACTGAATAAAAAACATTTCTCGTAATCCCCATTTTGATATGCGTTGGAAATTTAATCAATGTTAAAGTAAATCTTAACTATAATAATACCTAACAATTATAACTTAATTTCCAATATGTTTACTATATTCAGTGTGTTCTGTCTCCCACTGGCTCCCATGATACATATGAAACTAGCATTAGTTTGATTTGTATTATGAGAGTCAGTGCCTTTCTATTTGCTGGTACAATTAATTTTTGGAAGTGATGCTCTACAAACTAATATACAAAGAGCGATTAATACGTAATCTATGACCAAAAAATGTTTGTACAATATCATACCAAATTATTATTATTAAAAGAAACTGCAATAACAAGTTTATAATACAAGCTTTTCACCTTGATTTCCTGCATGGTTTACGTTGCTTTAACAGTTAATTTTTCCCTGGGTATCCAAAATCTTAATATCTAGTACTTTCTAATGATGAAGAGATAAGTAAAGTCTCTATTTCCAAAAACTTTTGATAATTAGCTCACAAACACTTTCCTCGTAATGATAATGATCAGCCCGCGACTTCGTCTGCGTGGGAAGTATTTTGGTAGAATTATTTTTTCCTATGAATGGAGTCGAATCGAATAAGATCAATGGGCCATAACCCACTATGCAGGCTTAATGCGGATAGGTGGGTGTTAATGTTGCCGATGCAGCCAGGACTAACGGCTTAACGTGCATTGTGCCAGTGTTGTGCACAGTACTCAAGATAATAATGTGTTATTTTATAATCTTTTTTTTTCGTTTCTCGCGCTCCGGTTGTCGCTTGTGTCTGAGCATTTTATTCGTACCTTTAAGCTGACTTGTTTTATTTTTGATCTTTTTAAATTATTATTATTTGTCTAGTTGTATGCACAATCGGCTATTATTTTGTATTTTTATACAAAAAATGGAATCAATAGAATTTCTTCACTAAATTACGTCAACTTGGACACATGAGTGAATTCGAATTCGAGTTTGAATTTTTACAGAATGGCAGGGCTGGTCTTAAAATAGAATAAACGTCTATAAATCTTCTACAGGTATATACTTAAAATAACGACCTACTTACACAATCAAAAAATTCCAGAGTAACAATTGAAATTGCCAACAACACCGTTTTTCGTCGCTTAAGATTTTTGTTAAAGCTATGCTATTCTACTTAAAGTTATGAAAATATGACAGGCGTGCACCGCTAACGGAGGCATTTGTCAGGCCGTAATTTATGGCCGAGTTTAGCAATTTCCCGAAACAAACGTCAGCTATTTATCGCGTCTCACTTGCGAACAGGAACAATACGGCTTGATGGACGGCCCTTTTCAATTAATTATGAGAAACCTTATTTTTAGTGACTTTAAACTGACATAACATTTTGCATAAATCAGAACTTTGTTTTTTATAAAGATAGGTATGTAGAACTCTTGAGAGAAAGAGTTACCTAACTTCTAAGCTCCTCTTTTTCTCAAGCCGTCACCTTTCGTAACGGCCGGACTGAAAATTCGTTATCTCGAGCTCCTTTGTGCTTCAAAAGACACATTAAATAGTCGTTCATAGTAACATTTGTAGTCTTTAATGCATTGTCCCAGTCGCTTGACAGGCGATAAGGAGTGTGTGGGACTCTCCATCCTCACGGATCCGCCTGAAAGCTTGTCAAAATCGGCATGGCATATGCACTAAACCCCCTCCTACGCACCCTCATCTTTGGGGAAAGGGCGTGGGTTCCGGCAGGGACTGCTTCACACCTAGACTGCGACAGTTTTTAATACCTGCCGAAATGCACACAAAGAGACATTTTGGTAATTTTGTGTGTTTCTATCCATAAACAAACCCTACACTTTAAAAATGTGATGATAGAAATAATACATATATTTAAATCGATTTTTAAATTTATCTTTTAAATTTGCACTTTATTTACAAAATAAATATGCTTGTGAAAATAGCAGAAGTAAAAATTCCGTCGAATGCTTTTCATTTATTTATAATACAGTTTAAGCTTTTCAATATTCTACAAATACAAAGTAGGATTACATTTTTTTTCTGTTTCGGGATTAAAATACTTCGGGATTAATACCGCTTTGAGTCGGAACGAAAGATACGAGAAACTTATGATAGAAAATCTCCGCTGTATTTCATGAAGAAAAATATTTCCTCCATCTTTTAAACATTATCTTTTTCAATGCAAATTTCATGAAAAGGATGTTGTCAATAATTTTACCATCTAAGTATTGAAAAGAATATTTACCGTTTAATACAAAAAAAATAAATATGAAGAATATTTGGACTCAAATCCCTTTTTAAAATATACTTATAATTTTTTAAAATATATATAAAAATTGTCTATCTGCAACATGTCATCATCATCATCATCATCATCAGCCCTTTTATGTCCCCACTGCAGGGGCTCAGGCCTTCCTTATGGATGGTTAAGGAGGATGGGCCATGACCCTCCACGCTGGCCCAATACGGATTGAAGGATATTAACGACTGCAAATACAGCCGGGACCAACGGCTTAACGTGCCTTCCGAAGCACGGAGTAACTCGAGATAATAATTTTTTGGTCACCCATCCCGTGACCGACCCTTGCGAAAGTTACTTAACGACAACGATCGCGGGCCGCGGCGCTTATCCACTACGCCACCGAGCTACTCATAACATGTCATCGGCCCCTGGAAAAACACAACACGAAAACTTATGTTCGATTACGAGTAATCTTCACAGACCATTTTAATCACTCTTATTATAAAATAATAAGGAACTCATTCTGAAACATTATTATTTACTATCGTAACAATAATATTTTATCAAAAACTTAACAAATTAATATTCTGTTTTTATTATTATTCTAAAACAAATCGGTAATAATATTATTTGTGTGCATATCGTTATTTTTGCTATGACCTGAGGAGTTTCATGAGCCCGTTTTTCTTATCAACCAAAAGACACCCTAAACTGGTAAAACTTCAATAAAAGAAATATTATTTTCAATCCAAACTATCTAAAGCCAGTCCACATGAAAACTTACTTTGTAAATGAAACTACAAAGCAAAATTTCTGAAGATTGATGTTCCCACGACCCAAAGCTCCAGTATTTAGTTTCATAAATCAAATTTCTTGTTGCTCTTCAATTTGGATTCCTCAGGACACGCTCGAGCGGTGAACTTCTCTGCGCCCTTAATTGGAACGTTAATTTCAAATCAAGCCGTAAATATTAATAAGTTCAAAACTCGGTTTTGCGAAACGGTAACTGTGAATAAATTCATAATAACATTCTGTTCAGTAAACTGACCTAACATAGGCGATAGCAATAGTAGTCGTAGCTATTTCTATCTGGAATTGAATATAGAAACTACATTATCGTTCGCATGTTATACTTCTTTAAAGTTAGTTACACAATTTTGCCACTCTACCTTTTCATACATATTTGTTAACTACTCACTGTGCATTATACTGCCTGTAACTGTGTTATCTGATCATTACAATTTGAATATATATGAAGATATTTATAAAACGCATTCTTAGATTCTATTACTAAATCTGAAACCACAGGTCATTACCAAATATCGATATAAAGTAAATAGCAGGCCATTGATATAGAAATACCTAGTAAGTACCTGTAATATTTGTTGCTAATAAGAAACGAACATTAGTTTGTCACCATTCACAGCTATGCATATATATCTTTGCTGATATTACTCGTCGGCAAGTTTTTTTCTGATATAATAAAAAATCGTCATTCTTCAGTCAGTTAATATGCATGCATAACCCTAATGAGTACCTGAGCATAATATTTCTTAACTTTATTGAACTACTCCGTGTATTAATAAGAACTACATGAAAATCCATTCGACATTTTGTTTTTATTTTGAGACAGCGCGTCTGTGGACACTTTTATAATAGTAATAAGAATATTTTTAACAACTAAAGTAGAAAAGAGTATCGATAAAAGAGTTTTTATTCGAATAAAGTATAATCATTTTTGTACGTGTGTGGAATTTTAACTTTCACTTGGCGTCACTTTTCTTTCAGAGGACTTTCCTTTTTCTATACCGTTAAAAGTAATATTTACTTTAAGTGCTTTTATTGTTTGGCATTTTTATTTTACAGCCACGTAAACAAGTCTGAGTGAAGAGGCAATAAATTAATTTTTGTTTTTCTTCTCATTTCTCCACTTTATTTATCGACAAATTCGCGTTTCAGATGAAAACAATATGTAAATATAAATTTTTGACTTCGACGTTGAGATATCCACAAGGTTATTAGACTGAAATTTTAAAGCTATGAAAGCATAGAATAAACTTGTGTCTTTATCTTGTAAAATTTATAACTTCTTAATCAACAGAAAATATTTATAGCTTTGATATCTTTGCTTTTGATGTTAACAAACAGACATGTGAACAAAATAAATTCTACCCAAATTAAAAAATACAAAAATTTTATACGTTCGCACTATTTAAGTATCTATCACTAAGAGTCTAATGTGTAGGAACAAAGCAATGAATCGTTGGCAGATTCCCATATAGAATACCATCCCGTAGGATCACCATCACTGCCATAGCCGTTAGGATTCTTCGTTCTTCAGTAGAGTTGTCGCTTGCATTAAATGAATTAGCAGCCGCAAAGCGACGGACCGTCCGCATTGAATTATTCATCGAGTGTGCGAACCTTCGCCCCGAGCCTACTTAGGGCTGTCACTGAATGCAAACTGCTTCGCTAAATAAAAACATTCTTCGTTAATTGGATTTTCGAAAGTCTTATAAAGTTAATTAAAATTTTCGATTTCTTTAAGTGTACTAAAATTCATTATATTATGTTAAAGTTTGGTAAAATAAGTAATTAAATGCTTGGTTTATAATAATTGGTTAAAAGACGTAAAATAAATTTTAAAATTATTGGCGTGTTTAAAAAGATTAAAAACTTAGTAAACTTATACCTAAATCCACATTTTCATCATAAACTGCCATGCGACATCTCCATATACGCCCTCACTAGAGTAGAGAAAATTATAAAAATCGATTGACAACCCTACTTAGACTAAACAAAGGCAAATAAAAAAATACAACTCTAAAAATAATTTGATATGGCGTGGTAGGTAGAGCTGCCAAAATGGAAATATCCACTAATTAGACCACCTCTGTTGAAGAACACAAGAAAATATTTTGAGAATTCGCTTTTTTCGTCCCATTCTTGTTAATCCGCTGGTCAAAATAAACAACGATTACAACTACCCTAGGAATATATTAAAAGCAATGTAAATATTTTTTGTGCTTATTTTAAATATATAAAAGTTACTTGCAATTTCATCTTCTATATTTATTTTATTATCGACATTTAATTCTATTATTTTACTTCAACGATTCCATAACGTAGATTCCTCGGAATACATAACTGAAATAAATTACACTATTTATTTACTTACCACTAAAACCTGTATAACAGTATGTAATACTATATTTTATAAAAAAAAGTTCGCAAACACGAGTACCGTTGAAATCAGATTTCAGGGATTTGCATACAATTATGTCGGGCTGGGCAAATATTTAGGTGTCCGTAATGCAGTCCTAAACAAACAAATAACGGATAAGCTAGAAAGAGTCCCCATATTATTTACTCGCATAATTATCCCATCTACAAGTGTATTGGTTTGCCTTTGTCGAATTCATTTTAATTAAACTAATTATTTGTTAAGTCCTAAAGTAATATCACAAGTCTATGTGTAAACGTCAGTCAAGCGACAAATGTAATATTAGTCTAGATATATTTATTTTACTTATCGAAAATATAATATCTCAGTAGGTAAGTATAATAAGTGTTGCCATATATAATAACACGAAAATTGTTCTGAAGTAATTATACTAATCGGCAGAAAACATTGGTTGCGTGCCAAAGGTTTTCCTAACTATATTCTTCAGAAGTAATGTTATATGGATCTTAAGAAACACTTCTGTCGTAAGAGATAAAAGAATGAAATGACATACAATCAAGCAGATCTGTTTTTTTTTTTATAGAAATAAAACACGTTATATAGAGCCAACTTAGCTATCTTGGTCGCGTTAAGATACTCTTAAATAATTCTATGAAAAAAAGAATCTTGTTACTGACTGGGGCAACCAAGATTAATGCGTTAGATCCAATTGTTACGGGATGTGCAGAAAAACAGTAAAGTTATCTTTCACCAACTTGACTGATGGTGTTAGAAGGGAGATTAATTCAAATATAATTTTCCACATTTTCTGCATCCAGTAAAACCATATAAAAATAAAAAATTACTTCAGATATCATATACACCATTCGCTTAAATATAATATATCAAAAATTTACGAATACTTTGATATTGGTTAAATAAAATTAATAATAAAATAGCCTAAGATATTATTATGAAGTTCAATAAGAATTTTATTGCATTGAAAACTGAAGCATTTTAGGGAGTTTTAGCCGTTAGTTTATAATTGATATGAAAAATTATATAGTAATCAAGTAGCATCCATAATTTCTTAAATGTGAATAAAAACCTTTAACGCATGAGCATACGAAGATAAAGAAATATTTACTTTAAATAATTGATATAGGGAATATTCTAAAACAAAATGCATAAAGAATGATTATCAAACGTAATATCGTCATTGCATAAACTTCTGTCCGCTCTATATGAAAATAGTAAAAATCTATGCCACATAACTATACGGTAAACATCACTATCTATCTATAATAAGTCTATAGAATGTCACATGGTTATATTTGTACATACCGCCCGTGTCGAGTTATGATGGATGGTGATCCTCAAATATGCCAAGGGTCACCATCCGTTATAATTCGGCATAACCCTTTAAACCCGTTCAACCCCTGTTTACGAGTATGGCGTTCTCGTATTATGACGCTCAAGTGGCCCGCTGCGTTACTTACGCCCTACATTCATAATTCATTAATGCCATTACCCACTATATAGTAAAACAAAGGTCAGAATACTTGAGCAGCTTTACAGATTGTCTGTTGTGAATATTATGATAGAACGATATGTTCTTTACCATACATTCCCTATATCTGACAATCGATAATATTTATGAATAAAACACTTTAGCTGATGTAACACATATCTATCATCCACACATAGGGAACGCTTGTGCCTCGTCAATGGGAGATGAGGCACAGGCGTTTCCTATAGATGGAATCGAAACGAATAAGGAGAACCACACGGGCCCAGTCACCCATGGGTGAATATTTACGAAATATGTGCAATTCATTAAATTAAAATAAACTCTAAAACCGGCCAAGTGCCAATGGGACTCGCGCACAAAGGGTTCCGTATAATTATCCGTCAAAAAAGTTTAAAAAAATCACGTTTGTTACTTTCTGTGAAGTTGGTCGAATTTCGAAGTTTTAAAATACAATTGGTCGATTGGTCGTTAATTATTATAGTTTTCCTTTTAACTTCGTCATATATAGGTACTACTAACGTGACGTTGCTTTAAGCGGCTTAATAGCTAGACCTGACCCCGAAAGTACATCATCTGAGCTGTCAACATCGACCACATCGAATGTAACGTTATTATTGGAATTTCTCAGGGACTTGGGTACAATAATAATTCCTCTGGCGTTTGTCAAACTGGGCACTAACAAGGTTTAGTTTATTTTCATATATTTAACTAAATACGATGTCTATCATCTCCTTCGGGTGCTCGATGCTATGACGATAAGTATCAAATAAGCAGACCTTATAATAAAATAGCATCAAAATCATTTTATTTTTTTAATATATTCAGAACTAATTGCCATTATAATTCTAAATATATTTACATAATATTAAACCCATCTGACTCAAAGCAATTTAAATTTCCATAATAATATTTGTAGTGCTCCAAACTCACTGCAATTACTCATAAGGCTTTCCATTTATCAGGCAATCGAGTAATAATAACGTTAGGCATTGTTACGTGTTCTTATTTCCGTACACACTTCTGCCAAAATGAGAAGTGGATTGCCGGCTGTTTGCGATCGGTAGCGATAATCCTCGTTCCAGCTAGAGCCCGTGACCTTGGTAAGGGCTAGTTATTTGCACGCGACCTGAGGACCTACTATATGTTTACGGTACATTATCACCTAATATAAACGACATTATTATTTTATTATCTTCATATCACATCGACGAATACTTCTCTTATATCACTAAATAATATAAAACAAAGTCGCATTCTCTGTCCCTATGTATGCTTAAATCTTTAAAACTACACAACGGATACGATTTTTGATACTTTTTTTTTTCATAGATAGGGCGATTCAAAAGGAAGGTTTAATGTATAATACAAGACCACGCGTGCGAAGCCGCTGGCGAAAAGCTAGTCGACTATAAATGCTAGTGATGGATTTAGAATTAGAATAGTGAATAACCAAAGAGGGTAGAACAAGATAGATCTAGACCACATAGGAACAATTCTGTAGTATGTTAATGTGTAGCGCGTTAAAATCGAGCAAAATAATTCAAAAGTGAGATATTGTATCAGTGCAGAAAAGTGTCATTTGGGGTAGGTAGGTTGCTTCTAAAGCTGAGGTTCCATATTTAAGAAGCGCTAGTGTTAGTGCTAGTGGCGCCAAAATAATCATTATATAATACTTACCTCTTTACAGGTAAAAAAAGGACGAGCCTTAGAAATCTCATCACACACATTATAGGTTACGATGGGACGGAGATGCTTCAAAATACCTGAATATTATAAAAGAAAAATATCATAAACTGCAAAAATGTGATGGGGGAGAAAGACGACTTACAAAGTTTCTGTCCCGTTAAAAAAATCGTATCCGGGCCTGTTTAAATTAATGTCTAATAAGTCCATAAACTTTAAAATCTTATAAGGTCGGTTAGTCTTTTCGCTTAAACTTGTAATAAAATCTTTCTGTCTATACCATTCGTAAGTATCTGACTGGTTTCGGTATCATTAAAAAGTTGAAATTTTAAAGATGATAAAATGAATGAATTCAAATAAGGAAATAGTGTGACTTTTTTTTGTTTTTTATACTATCAAAATGATTGTAGATCATAAAATTCGACACATTTGAAATTTTTATTACAAAAAGCTAATAATGCAACGCAAGCCGCGAAAAAAAATTGTGAGATTTATGGACATAATGCAGTTTCTGTGAGAGTAGCACAAACTTGGCTTAAGCGTTATCAGTCTGGAAATTTTGATGTCAAAGATGCACGTCGCTCTGATCGTCATTTTACGGATAAAATGGTTGCCATTTTTAAAAAAGTGGATCAAGTAATAAACTTTATTAAAAAATGTTTTGAATTTTTCATGTAAAATGCGAAGAAAATTTTCCCCAACCTATTAAGAGATTAATTATGAACTGATGATGTTAACCATACTCGATCTTCTAATAAAAGTTCTGTTAGACGCATATTAAACAACTTATAAGAAAAGTAAAACATGAATAATTAAGTCAACGTATTTTAGTAAGGGAAGTTCCCTTAAAGAAATGGCTTTCTGCTAATTTTGTATTTAAATTGTGCTAAAGCTCGTGTGACATTTGAAGTTAAGTTCAATTATAAAAAAAAACACATCGCAGATTGAGAAAAAGAAAAACTTTGCTTACACAAATTGAAAGTTATCAAAGTAATGTAACAATTATTGATTACTTCCGTGGACAAGTGGTTCGCACGCCAGTTTCAATATGGCTCCATCTCTTCGGTTCCAGGTTCGGTTCCCACTCGGGTCAACGTAGAAAATGAACATTTCTTGATTGTCTCGGATCTGACACTCGTATGTATAATCGAGAAAGGTAATTAATTATAAAATGTCATAACTTGAGCAAATAATTTTAACCAATAGACAAGAATTTGAATGAGATAAAAACTGTTTCACATGTCCCAGCACTAACAATAATCGATCTAAAATTTCATTACTTGAGAGCAATAAAATAATATACTTAATATTTATAAATTAATATGTTTCGCAACAATTGATAATACATAAAAATATCAAACTCCAACCGATTAATCTTATATTGGAGACTATATTAAAACAACGTCATTTTAATATCACAATTCCCGAACTTTCAATTTTATATTTTAGTAATGCTTAGGTTTGATGATTCATAAAACTGACATAACAAAAGCCTTGGGCGTTGGCATATTTTTTTTTTTGGCAAAATATGTAATACTTCAATACTCACAACTGAGTATTTTACTTATTGACAACCTTCTCAAAAGTTATTCACGTCCCGTTGAAAAAAAAGACTATGAAATCACAATTGACGAACTTTTCATTCTATATTATCATTACTGTTACGTATAATTATATAATGCTCAAGTTTGATCATTCATAAAACTGAAACAATAAAAGCATTTTGTGCTTTAATATTTTTTTTAACAAAACCAGTCCTCACCGCGCAGGGCCACTGAAGAAAGTTTTTATCAAGTAATTTCACATTTTTGTGAAAGGGTTAAATCAGGAGCGTTATTATTTCTATTTTTCCTTTAAAAATTCTTCTTGAAAAAACAATGCCGAAAGGGATTCTTTGTTTAATATTAAATGTTAGCGTCATTCCCTAAGAACAGTGGTACTGTCGTCCATTAGTGGTATTAAAAAGTCAACCTTGGCAACAATGGCGGTGCACGGGGTGAAACTGATTATTATTGAAGTTCTGCCAACTGGAAATGTCAAGTTCAGTTACACGCTAGATACAATGAATTGGAAAAAATGGGTTTGGGGATGTGAATAAATAAAATTAGAAATATATATTTTATTCGTCTAGACTTTCTGTGGGATAAAAGTTGTCGTGGAACTTTGTCATTGTTACAGATTTAATAAAAGATTATAATATAAGGCTTGCGTTCGATCTGTTATAAAAAAGTTAAACAACTGTCGCCCGGATCGGTCATGGTGTGGGTGGCCGGAAATATATTACCTCAATATCTGTGCTTCGGGAGACATGTTAATTCGTCGGTTCCAGCTGTATCTACAGTCGCTAACACCCACTAATCTGCACTGGGGCTGTTGATGGGATATGATTCATTCTCCATATTTAATTTAATTCTTCGATTTGATTGGTCTAGGTAATAATGGCTTGTGCCCTAGTAGTGGGAACATTAATAGGCTAATGATGAAATTGAAAAACAAATTGTCATCCGTTTATATCGTTTAAATAAATTATCCGAAAAGGGTTTTTTATATAAATAAGCTGAAGTGAACAACGCTAAAAAACGATGTCTGATTAAATCATTTCCACTAAATCCATTGCAGAAAATTGGCACATTGTAGTAGTAATCTGATGTGCAGCCGTGTGAACCTTATATTTATCGAGTTCCCGATATTTCAACCCTGCCATGATCACGGATCCCCTAATTAACAATTATTGTAATGTTAGTGATCATAAAAGATGAAAACAACATATTTAATGAATTGTAGATATCTACATGGTATACCCATATGGTATCAACGTCAAATTGCAGGCACGGCGGGCTCATACCTAATATACCTTTAAATTATAATATATCGTAGATTTTCATTAGATTAAGCTGTAAATAATACAGTAAAGATAAAAATTAAGTTTTTTAGATTTTTACGTTTCTAACATACCTAGCAACACGTCAGGTTTTCACAATATACAAAATTTTGGACTCTACTCGTAATGCGTAGTGCAGGGCTAAACGCTATTGGACAATCTTGATATTTTTGTATATTCTGGTTTGTTGCTGACTGTACATATAAAGTAATTGAAACATATGTACCTACGATTCTCATCGTTTCGTAGCCTCTCTTTGCGCGAATATTGCCACGAAACGTATGAATACTTGGCAACTTACGAAATTATTACTTTGTAATTTAATCCAAACACTTGCCAAGCGTGGCGTAATGTGTCATATAAAGTTTTGCTCAACTCAAATGAATGAGACATGATTGATATTAAAGTATATATTATGTAGAGTAATGAAAATTGAACAGGTAACTGATGAAAAAAAAAATATTTAGGTAATTTTAGTGTTATAATCAGTTTTCTCATGTCGACTCCACAAACATAACAGTCGCATTTATAGTCTCATAGTTTTTAGTCTTTGTGTTATTTGTGAAATTAGGGTTATTGACATTAAATAAAATTATATTCTACGCTGGACAGCAAACACGTAGTAAAACCAAAATTTTTCTTCACAGCAGAAAAGCTTTTATTTTTTCGATAAATAATTCCTATAAACGTCCGTGGTACCAAATAAGGTGTTCCTTAGTCAATTTATACGGAAAAAAGATATTTCTTTTCCACTTTAAATATCCATTTTGGTTTTGCAGATCACTACGTGTTTGCTTTCCAGCGTCTCAATTAAATAAAACCTCATCGCTAGTCAAGTCTATCATAAAACAGGTTGACAGTTTAGGCAAAGCCAAACTTTTATATATTATTTACTAGCTTTCTACTAGCCGCTGCTTTGCCCACGTGGAATTCGGATACTATCGCCCTAAAATTTTTTTTTTTTTTACTTTCTTAAGGTCTAGTATATCTGTGTTACGAATATCAATACTAATTGATTAGTAGTTAAGACGTGAAAACGTAACACACACACACAGAGTTACTTTACTCTTCATTTTCATTTTAATGTAAAGGTCAAGTCTAGTAAAAAATCTTGGAAACAAACGATAGTGTGAGTGATGGAAACAAACGATAATGTAGAATGTACTTAATCCAATCTAAAACCAATAGCAAAGGCTAAATATTTTTACAACATTTTTATTTCAAAATGAAGTCTGAGTAAACTTCTTTAATAACAAATAACGCCATGTAGTATAATAACAAATATATTAAAAGAGTTTTCTTTCGTAAATGAATTTCGTAATTTGAACTTCTTCAAATATCGATACTTAAAATTAATTATAAATTCTCGAAATATTTTTATTCGCTATACAATTAATTATTTATAAATAATATTAGATCTACCAATGACGTAGATACACTTATTATAATGACAAATCAAATAAACAATGTTGTACAAAAACTTTAACTACCAATTTGGACTGCTCCATTAAATACCCCATTAAATAACGTAAGCGTAATATTTGTAACTTTTAAGAATAAGTTGGTTTGCTAGGGCTCAACAGAAGTTGTTCCAGATCTTAGACTAAAAACGTCAATAGAAAATCACACCACCTTGAATAACTTTTTCTAGGGCGTTATATTCATATCTCATATGTTTTAGTTTAACTGCTAGGTTCAGTAGAAAATGCTCATTACGTTGAATAACTTTTCCTAACGCTTTATATCCGTATCTCTTAAAATTTGAATTGGACAGCTTGTTGCTCGTGATCTTCGATTTTTATACGTCAATAAAAATTACAAATCATGTAGAAAAACTTTTTAATAGATGTTTTATTATATTTCTTAAATTTTAGCTGGGCTGCTAAGATTCCACATCAAATATTCAGATCATCAAATTAATTTAACTTACCAAAAACTTAGCTTACTTACCAAAATTGAATTTTAAAGTAAACCTCATTAATTTTTTTGACAACCTCCGTAGCCGAGTGGTTCGCACGCCGGTTTCAAGGTGTCGCCATCTCTGAGGTCCCGGGTTCGATTCCCGGTCGGGTCAATGTAAAAAATGAACTTTTATATATTGTCTCGGGTCTGGGTGTTGTGGTACCTTCGTTGTCTCAGATACTCCATAATACGGGGGCTTTAGCTACTCATCCTGGAATCTGAGCAATGTATGTGATGTTGTTAAATATTTATTTATTTATTTTTATTTTTAAATTGCAGCAACCAGAACTTTTATCATTATTTTTTCAATATCACTGATATAGATTTTTGTACGAGTACGAATAGGCGACATCTGTTGGATCAGCCAGTAAATAATTTAACTAAATTCAGATTAATGATTTATAAAGACCATAAGCACTAGAAAAATCGAATAGAATATAGTTTTTTACTAAGGAAAAGAATGTTGTGTATTGATCATACAAATACAAGTGGAGTTGCTTAAATTCCGATGCAGCTGGCGTAGTAATATGTACAACTTAAGTTCAATGGCGTGGAACTAAACCTCGACACAGGCTCTATTTTCGTCATTAATGGTTGCGGTGAGAAATCCAATAAAAGTTTTATAATGTACATAAAACTAGCATCTTTACATAGTATAAAATAAGGTTGCTTTCTTCTGTATGTACGCTGTGATCTTTTAAACTATACAACGGATTTTCATCAACATACAGTTACTCAAGAGGAAGGTTTACATATATGTATAATACAGGACCACGCGAACGAAGCTGCTGGCGAAAAGCTAGTTTATTATAAAAAAAAACTTTTAACTTAAACTTTAAGTTCAATTGGTCTTTATAGATTGAAATAAGATATAAATAAACAATACATGGAAATTGTATACTGTTACTAAAATTTATGGAGTCAACATCAGAGAGTCTTTGAAATTAAACGTTTATAATAAACAAGAACACGTGTCTGAACAGTTTCCTGTTTGCATAAGCAAAAGCCATCAACGAAAGCATACATTATTAAAGCAAAGTGGAGTGCATGGTATTCAATTACTATCATAAATGTTGAATCTTCCAACGTACCGTATAAATTATTATCTACATACCCAGTTTTGCATTATGTGTTCGAAAGAATATTAGTTGTATTAATCTAACAGCACCAGCTACCCCGAGATAGGACCACAAGCTTTCGCAATCCGGGCGATTGCTCTAAAAATTTGATTTGTAGTTGTCACTTAAAATAATGTTGATTATACGTAACAAAATATATATGGTATTAGATGCCCTCTTTTGTACATAAAATATTAATACATGGGGAAAGTATAATTAGGGACTTTGCCTATTGACAATATATCTGAAGATGCACAAGAATTGCGTAACAAAGATTATAAATACATAAGATTGCATCACGCTAGAAAATGTTCTAGAAGTGCAACCAATGAAGACATTTTATATCATATCATAACTAATTTACTAAAACTAAATTATTATGCCGAGAATTATATATACTTATACAAAATTATAATAATACATATGAAATAAACAGCATTCCGATATAAAACTGAATAGGCAACAATTTCATAAATTATAAAAATACAATTTTTTATAATTTGTATTTAATTTTTACACATTATGTATTGATAAACAAAAAATAAATGTGTTATTATTTGATTCTCTGTACTTTAGAGAGGCCATGTGCGATATTCCAATTCTTTACTTGAATTAATAACAAAGATACAGATTTATGAGACGGTACGCACGGTTTTGGACCCCTGTGGCCGTAAAGTGCATTACCTACAGCTTATTCACCATTCAAACACGACAAGTTAAAATCTCGTGTTGTACGCAGGTCATTTTTTTTATTTCTTATTTATTTACAATGGGCTCACTCTTGACCTCAATCTAGCCTAAAGACATAGATGAGATCTACGGTGGGACGAGCTTGCCCAGAAGCAACCTATTCACTCTTGCCCTAAATAGATCTGGGTTATATGCACTCGAGAATATAGACGCCGGCAGGGAGTTCCACTTCTTGGCAGTGCGCAGTAAAAAAGGAGAAGAAAAGCGCTTAGTACGGCATCTTGGGATATTAACCAAGTGAGGATGGTATCCCGCCGTGCGTCTAGATTGCCGATGATAAAATGGTGAAGGCGGAATGAGCTCATGCAGCTCCCGAGCACACTCCCCGTAGTACATCCTATAAAAGACGGACAGGCAGGCGACATTACGGCGATGGCTCAGGCTGTGCAGCTTGTTAACTAGTTTGATGTCGCCGATGAGTCTCTTAGCTCTGCGTTCCACCGAGTCCAGTGCGGCAAGCTGATATTTAGCTGATCCATCCCACAAGTGACTGCAGTACTCCATACACGACCGGACTTGCGCTTTGTATAGAGTCAAAAGCTGTTCCGATGTGAAGTACCGCTTTACCCTGTTTAAGATGCCCAGTTTTTTGGCCGCTGTTTGTGCTCTATACTCGATGTATTCGCCAAAGTTAAGGTTCGCAGTTAACTTCATGCCAAGGAGCTCAAGGTTGTCTGTCACAGCAATAGACGCACCCCGGAAAGTAGGAGTCAGGTCGAAGTGAGTCCTTTTTGCACTGAAAAGACACGCCTGCGTTTTGGTGGTATTGAAGCTGACCAAGTTGTTGTCACCACATTGGGAGACAAGACTTAAGTTAGCATTCATACGCATGACCATGGTCTCTCTCAGCAGATGCACGTCTTGTCCACTGGTCCCTGCGTCGGATTTGTATGTGTGTAAAATTCATAATGCATGTGTTACGATTCTGAGAGAGAGCACTGCATTTCGCAGCCTGATTAAATTAAGAAGTCATCAAAATAGTAACGTTTGCGCGAAGGGACTATTTAATTATGCCGGTGTATCGCTAAAACTTTTTTCTCGCCATTTTGTTTTGATTACCTTTCTGAGAGCAAGCGACTGAGTTGTGAAATCATTTATCAATCTAATTACGTTGTGATTTATTTACAGTGAATTATGGAAAATTATAGCTTTGAGCTGCTCTTTCTGCTCAGTACTGGTGATAAATTTAATAAATAAATAATGTATCTTCGTTTGTTGGAGGAAAATTTAAAATAGTTGCAAAACGAAGGTGTGCCAGGTTAGATTTAACTAAAAAAGGTAATATTATTCGATCTTTAATTAAAAGTGTTATGATAGTTACATATAATTGGCTGGCATTTAAAATTTACATACAAATAATTAAAAAAACATATTTAATGAATATCAAAAATTAGCAAAACTAATAATTGCGATACAAGACAGTAGCGTACTTTTAAAACAATCTTGTCATATTTACGACGAAGTTTAATAAGTTTAGTATTAAAAAAAAAGATAGGCACGTTGATTTAATAAAAAAAAGGGATTGTTCAGATTGATACCAAACGTTTTGTCGACCGCTAAGTGTTTATGTGAACAATGTCTGAAATAATAGGGTTAACTATTAACAATATCGTAGTTCTTACTATTTCGATAAAACAAAATAATTTTGCACTAACATACAAATGATCATTATCCTGGCCTCATTGTCCCGGTACGAAAACTATAATGAAAATTGATAAGTATTTTCAATATACTGTACATACTTGAATACCGTGGTAAATGGAGAAGTATGCCGCAACGCTTCCGTCGAAGCAATTATTCAATTAAGGTGGAGGATAAAAATATAAACATTCACTCAAACTCAAACTTCAAATTACTCAAACTGAAAACAAGCACTGCATCTAAAGCTTAATGCACATTTGAGAGCTACAGTGCCCCCAAAAGCTGTTTATCAAGCTCGTGTATGAATCATGGTCCCTAGGTATGTATTTTCTGTATTTTCTACTTATCCACTAAACAATCATTAAAATAATAAAAAACAATAAAAACATTCTGTGAAACTCTTCAGTCAAGGTGTCTAGTTATCGTCGAGGTCACTAACTGCTACTCGATATCAATATTACCGAGCCTATCATAGTATAAAATTAATTTTTGTTTGTACACTTAATTATTATTTTATAATAATAATAGATATAGGAACATAATACATTTACATAAAAAAATATATGAGAAATACAACAGCTTGTTATTAATCAGTTATAATAACAATTTTTTTTATAAATTCAACATAAATTTTACCCAAGTCTTTTTCTCAAATGTAAAATAACATTTTTTTATCAATTCTTTAATATTTTTATGTCACAAACAGTGGTTCACCCCGCTGATAGTATGGTATTAATATTATGGTAGTACAAAAAAAAATATTAAACTTTCAATCTTCAAACATGCTTTAATCCCTTCTTGCAACTCAAGATCATGTAGTAAATAATCCAAGAAATATTTATAATTGTCAATTCCTCCATAATCTCTCTAACTGTTAAAACGTGTAAAACAAAAGCAAGCGACATATATTTTTTCAATTATTTTCTTAGTACTTTTGCAATTAATGCTCGCTTTTCATGAATAACAGATGAGGGGAATTTTTAAAAAACATACGATCAGAACACATTATTTTAGATACGATCTCTGATTTAGCTACGCAAACCCATTCTAAATTATAACCATGATTACATGGCTATATCCATCCCTGTTTTAAATTTTAATATAACCGAATCAGTATTCCAGCCATGAAAGCGTAATAGATAGACAGACAGAATTTCACACTAATAATATTACTGTAACTTTCCGAAAATATCTGTCGTTTGTCTAACGTCGGCGTGTTGGATTTAATTGAAAAATTAACTCAGAGCGTCGATAAGACTACTCAATTAATCTTTTGTGACTAACCCCTCGTTTCTGAGAGAGAAGCATGTTTTACTAACAAGATATGTGTACAACACAATGAATTTATGATCGGCTTTGATTATAACATTAAATCAATTTTGACATGTTATTAATGATACCACTTTCATCTTGACAATGCTCGTGTAAGCTTCAAAACAAGCTGCGTAAAACGTGGCGTGGTTCAATTCAATCAAATAACGAATTCCGATTTTACCAATTAGAAAAGTAATACCATTAGGAAATTCGGGGACGATTTGTCACGGGACCCGCCCCGATGTGGAACAGGTTTATGTAGCGTAAAAACCACGTAAAAACATTGCAAGTCTTAGCTTAGCACCGACCGTTATAAATTACCGACTTGATACCGCAGGTGGAATGACATACACTTTTTCTATCTGTGAACAATCTAAATATAGAAAATTTAAACGTTTCAAAACCAGTTTTTTATTATTTAATTCCATTAAACCATTCAGTAAAATTAATAATATATTATTTTTCACCTCGTTAAAAGCCGTTTATATGTGAAGCCCATTTATCTGTGAAGCCCGTTTACAATTTTATTATTTGATACATCATACTTTGTTTATCAAATGTCTGTGATCTGTCAACTTCAATTTTATTACTTCCAAACAAATGATTATTTACTATTTTAATTAACTTATCTTACTTACATTGGTTCTTAACCCACTATATAAATATATTATATAGAGACCGACTGTCGGTTTTATGTATGTAGGTATCATAACATTTCAGCGACAACCCTAATGATGAAACCAAACTGAGCTCTGTAATGGTTTTGGTACGAGAGATTGGTATTTAACTGATATAAATACTATTTAAATTAAATTTAAGTAAAACTCTTGATTGTAAATTCCTAATTCCACATTATTATGTAGAAACCTTCCTACTTACACTTCTATTATTGAAAAGGGTACCTAACATACATATACATACTCCTGTCGTTACATTAAAACAGTTTTACGTACCATGAAAATACTTAAATCCCCTGACCCGTCGTAAAATATGCAACGACAAGCCTTCGGTCGTAGCCGTCGTCCATTTGTCGCCTCCTGGGACGTGCCCGCACTCTGCACGTACTCGAACAACCTACAAACTCAAATAATGTTTACATTATAAGAAACAAATCTTCATAATAAAATGTTATCCAGCAAATATTCAATCCTAGTCTATAACAAATCTCACTGACTAATTTCTTATTTCAGTTTGATTACAGTACAGAAGCTGTTAGATACTTCTGTCCATTTTGGTCATAACTTCAAGATTGTTGCGTAGTGGCCTATTTATTGCTAATTGAATCGTAACCAGGAGTATTTGGGACAGCCTTTAAGCAAGTGTTTAAGGGTCTAAGTGACCAAGTCATCTCAAATGCACAGTTTATCAGAAGTAATTATTAATCTGTATAGGTATGAAATTTGATAACCATGGCTGACTAACTGATATTAAACAACAAAACTAATGGTTTTCTCTCCATAAGAATATTCCTCAGACTTCAACGAAAACTTTGTAGAGAAAGAAAGAAAATATATTCAGTGACATAATAAGACATAGAAGAAAACAAAGAAGTATTATACTAAGTAATAATCATGATACTGAAAAGATAGTCACTCAGCATAAGTAGGATGTTTCAGACAGCCTGACGCTGGTCTTTCGTGACCAACTTCAGATTTTAAATATAAAACATAGTTAAATATGCACTTTTTGAATTTTCCGCTTGGCAAAACATTTTGCGATTCATTTTTATTTATATAGATTAGAATGAGAGGAATTGTAAATTATAAATTGACATTTTCTTATTTCACAAATGAAAAAGATATTCAACATCACCAAAGCCGAATTCTTATTTCTTGTACAAAATTTAAGTCATTCATAATTACTATCCATTAAGCCTTTGAATATATTGCAATATTAATATGTTATTTAAATCAGATCAGACATCGTACGAGCGAGAGTGGTGCTTGTGACAACCTGACGCCACCTCGTATGGGGACATTAACGTATAATATGTCGTGATGGTGTTACGACAAATAGCACACCAACTGCCACTTATATTACTCTTATAAATGTTCGCAAGAACTGTCGAAATTCGACTTTATCTCGATGTCGACAACCATCATTTTTGGATACTGAAAATATTAACTTAAACAGTAAATTTCCATAATAGGGAAATCGTGAGTTTGTCTGAAGAACACGCATAAGTGAAACAATTTTTATAAATAGCATACTAAAAAACACTATTTTAGGGACCAAACTGTACCGATATTAAGAAGGGCAGATAGATCTGAGTTCTTTTTTACTTTCTAATGAAAGATCAATTCCAATGCAGTTGTCCAAATACTTTGGAAAAATATGTATATTTCATAAACAAGAACATTTGTGCAATGAAATGTACGAAAGGATATAATAAAATGTATAATTTGTAAATAGTAATAAATAACATAAAAACACCGCATAAAGATTCTGCGAAATCTTTTACGCATAAAACTAGTAGTTTAAACATATAATTCATATTGATTTTTATTTATCATTTGATGAAATGATAAACAAGAATATACTCTTACAATTCTTAATATTAGTCACATTATAGATACTAGAGGCTATTATAATATTATTGTTGTTTTCAAAAATCTTTCGCAAGGGTCAATCACAGGATGGGTGGCCATAAAATTATTATTCCGAGCTACTCCGTACACATGCACTAATACCCTCCAATTCGCATTAGGCCAGTGTGGAAGCTCATGGCCCATCCTCCTGAACCATCCATCAGGAAGGCCTGAATCCCTGTCATAAAAGGTCATAAAAATGCTGATGATGATGAATCTTAAAAAAGCGTTCAAAATTAAATGAAATATGACATTAAATTTTTCAATGGCAACACATAAACTATTTTAGCAGATATCAGCAAAAAGACGACCGGAAGCCGTATAAAACTTGGTGGAGGAACGTAAGCTCGGCGGCTTTGATAAATCGCTTAATTAATTATGAAAATGCGGTGTAATTTATCACGCGCCATCCGGTGCATGTGAGCGTTCCCCGACTTTTATTAACGGGTCCTTGACCTATATTGTAGGATCAGTTTCCTATTCCGTAAAAAAATCTACGGTAAAAACAGCGTCGACAATAGCACTGTCGCTATAGAGGACAGGGCCAGATGGAAGGAGTGGGTAAAATGGAAATTTCTTAAAACAGACGAAATATATGATCGTATGTGATGAAATATCGCGGGTGCTGCTACACATGGAGATACATATAGCTGAATGTGATTTACGAACGATATTAAGTACGATTCGCACTAGCCAGTAAAATGTACAAACTGTGTTTACTTGATACGAAAACATTAAAAAAACGTTAGTTTTCTCTGCTCTGATTGCTTAAAATAAGCAAGAAATAAGACTATTTTCCTTAATAGTAAATATATACTACAAATGCAGATTGATACATTAACCAAAACAAAATATTCGAATAGTTATTGATATTTCAATGTGATTATAATACCAGCGTACGGGCAAGATGGAAATTTGAAATTAAGAGCAAAATAGAAAAAGTAAAAAAAAGTTATAACAATGAACAACAATATTACTGTTAACACAAAGGGACATAATTTAGAAAATAACAGAGGAAGGTAAAGAAATAGTCATTTCTGTTTACCGAAAAAAAATCTGCTATAAAAGACTGCTTACGATGTCTGTCGTATTGTAAATAAGTACGTAAGCTAGTGTTTTTTGAGTATTTGTTATTGCAAAACTTAAATTTATGTTAAATATATTCCAAATTGCATTTAAACTTTCCAGTTTCTCTCTAAATAAGTGCAAAATGGAATTTCTCTGGGTTTCACTTTACGAGTTATAACTCGTTTCTGACTAGAGTATAGTTATTGTTAATTAGAAATTAGTTTTCATTATTTAATTACCTTTCAAGAACAATTGAAATAAGAGACTAAAAGCCAAGTACATTTCTATTTATTATTGTACAAAGTTAGCCCTTCCATCTTGCCTCCTTTCCCCTACTTGTATCTCTAATGGTGCGTTCACACCACGACTATAAGCTTGGTCAACAGACTGCGCAGTCTATTTGCACATATGATCGAACTTGTGGACGAATATCGACGCAGACTTTATGTTCGGTGCTAATGATCAAAGGTATTGTTTTCGATTACGTTTGCACAGTTTCATAGTAGCGTTTAGACGAAAATCGAAGCAATATCTAGTTCAGTTTATACAACGTGTAACATAATTAACATAAATCCTCTAAGTAGTTTGTTTAAAAGCAGATACTGATGCGATTTCAACAACTTCTAATATAGGTATTTTTTTTTCTATATTTAATTGGAAAGAAGTAAATTATGATAACAATTACGGCCGTCACTAACAAAAAAGAAACTTAAATGAATGTCATAAGGCTAATTAAAATGCACTATATTCTTAGCTTGTGATTAAATAAAACAGGAAAAAAACAAAAAAATAGGTTTCTTTTTATGTATCTTGAGTCTAAAATGCTCTTAAGTGCTATGATGCACAAGTTCATAAACCAAAGAGTAAAATAATTCACAAACAAAGAGGGAAATAATATACAAAGACAGTGGCACTGGATGATTAATTTATCGCAATTTAAGTTAAACCAATTTTCAATTTCACATGTGATGATTCTTCATTATACTAAGGTACTGTAAATACATCGAAATGCTTAAGGGAAAGGCACAATGTGGTGATACTTGCTTGCCGTGTGATATGTAGTCGCAAGACTATGCTAGCCGATACTCATAACAAGTAAGAATCGTAATTATTGTCTAAACTTAAATCACTTTGAATCTCGAAAGAGAATAATATTTCATGTGGAGAATTTTGATTGGTAGGTAGGTGGTATCATTGTGTTATTTACAGTGCAACATAAATTTGTAGTTGCAGACTAAGCCGTAAAATGACGCCATTTAAGATATCCACACTGTTATCCAGCAATTAGTATAACTGTATCTACATAAACAATGTTTTAGTACATAAAAGTGAAATTCCAAATTCTGTTTTTATGTTTATAAATGCATTATCTAATTGGGATGTTTAAGGATGTGCTTTATTTCTATTACGTGTGGTATATAGATGAGCCAACTCTGAGAAAACATGGCGAAAAATACTTTTTGTTTTATTACTACATAAATGTCGAGCGACTATTTTTTAAGTTTATATATATTATAGACTAGCTTTCGCCAGCGGCTTCGCCCGCGTGGTTCCTAAGGAAATGTTTAGTGAGATAAAAAATAATTTAAATAATTCTGTAGGTATATCCAGAGTAAAGTAAATCTGACCTAACTAACTTCTATTTTATCATTAACAATTTCATGTTTGCTAGTCAATCACGCTGCAACCATTGAACAGATTTTGATAATAATAAATCATACAACATCGATTATGACTATCTTATAATATTGATCTATATACGATGTTGTATGACCTATTATTTGCAGCAAGTACATTCAGGTTCCTTGCACTTGACACTCGAGAACATGCCACATAGAGCTGGCCATGGGTAAAGCAGGGAATGCTCAAATGTATGCCGGCCACTTTTAGGGTTTGTCCCTGGGACTTATTGATGGTCATAGCAAATGCCAATTTCAATGGGAACGCAGCCTTTTGAACTGGAATGGTAAATTGTGGGGTATAATGGGTATGCGGGGAATCAACACGCTCTCGCCTTTAGCTGCTCCCGTAAGTATTGTTGCTCGCAGAATGTTTCTTCCCAATTCGCTGATTTGTAATCTTGTGCCGTTGCACAATCGCGGGGCGTCAAGATTACGCATCAACTGGGACGCCAACCTTCAGCTCCAGCTTGTGGGGCGGTACGCAGGTCAATTCTAATGAGTTGAGAAATTCCACGGGATACGCAGTGCTGTCATTGCTTGCCATCACCGTGTCTATGGACGTGTACACACTCGATAAGCCATGTACTACATCTAATACCTTGTTGTTTATTTTATTCACTAATTCATTTTTGGCGACAGTACTGCTCTCTCACACAACCACTCCGCATTATTTAATTTGTTTTTTTTAAATCGGGAAATACATCGGCGAGTAGTTCTTCCTCGGTAGCACAAAATTCATTGGTGAAAATGATTTTGCCGTCCGGATCGGTTTTCAGCATACCATCTCCGATCTCCAGCAGCTTACTCGCAAACGCACCTGATTCTGTATCATTGTAAAGTTGTGCATGCATATTCCGAGTAAGGTGGAGTTTTTCTACGTTGGACCAAAGTGACGAAACCTTGAGACACGCGTTCATTTCATCTGCCCCTTTCGATAACTGGAAGAGTTTGCTGAAAATCACCAGTGAGTACAACAACAGCACCTCCCATCAGCGTCTCATTGCTGCGGATGTCCTGCAGGCTCCGGTTTAAAGCCTCAACCACGCGCTTGTGCGACATTGTGCACTCGTCCTACACGATTAATTTACATTGTTGCAAAAGGGCACCGCGGTCGCTGCTTTTGCTAATGTTGCACGTTGGGTTTTCTTGACTTGCAAGATTCAGAGGTAGACCCAAGAAATAAACAAAGAGTTAATTGAGAAGTAGATTTAGAAAGCTAGATACAGATCTTAATATAAATATGTAAAGTTAGAGAATTGCTAAATTTTTTATAGATAATTTAAGGCTCTCCAACTTTTCTTTAGAAAGCATTAGTATATCTCATACCGTTTAGGCAGCGTTCACAAAAATAGGCGCCGTTGGAAGTACTTTTATCCCTAGGGAACCTTTTGGTGGGATAAAAAGTATCCTATTATCTAAGTCAGGTAATACTCTATCTGTATACCCAATTTCATCAAAATCCGTTCATTCGTTTCGGCGTGATTGACGTACAAACATCCAAACATCCAAACATCCAAACATCCAAACATCCAAACATCCAAACATCCAAACATCTAAACATCCAAACAAAGAAACTTTCACATTTATAATATTAATAGGATAATTTTCTGCAAGCTTTTATTTAGTTGCAGTGTATATTGTCTATAAATCATTTCAAATCTATAGTGGACGACCTAAGGAAGCGGATGATAAAGCATTCTCATTTCATAGTAGGCGTATCAAATGGACCACTGAGATGATTACGATAAAATAACTCTAAAAGTAGGGGAAGCTACCGCAGGTGCGTCGTCATTTACCATAGCGAATAAAATGTTTCTCGTCTGAGTTTTTACGAAGAACTGACCACAGATATGGTAGACATGTGAATTTACTATGGACATTCGATAAACCTGTAAAAACAGACAGTGTTTTTCCAATTTTTATCGTTGTCGTGTGGACGCACCTTTAATCTAGTTATCAGCGGTTTCATAAGAATCTTCATGCCAACTTCACCATTCATTAATTTGAATACAATTCATAAATATAACTGAAACTGGTGCCTGTTTTGCTCGTTGAACCATCTCGTTCCACTAATTACTTGCTTTACCACAAGGCCTTAAAAGCCACGATATAAAACGTTAAATTAAATTACCGACAATTTTTTAACCGACTTCAAAAAATAGGAGGAGGTTATCAATTCGACTGCATTTTTTTTCTGTTTGTTACCTCATAACTTTTAACTGATTTTTATTATTCTTTCTTTATTTGAAAGCTAGTGCTTGCGGGCGGTTTATATTTAATTAACAACAGAAAACCTCAGGCCGACTTCAATGTTACTTTAAAAAATTTACCGCTTTTAATATAAGTATTATTTTTCACTTTTTTTTAATTTCAAGTTGGTTCCATTTTTTAATAAAAAGTTTTTAACTTTTTATATCGTGACTGTTTGGGTGGATTGCCTGAACATTGATGAGAATACGCTCTGTAGTAGCGAAAAAGTAACAAGTGCTTGAAAATTCGTCAGTCCTGTTAGGTCCTTGGTAGCTCAGTTGTTAGATCAGTCACCCGGATTGCGAAGGTCGTGGGTTCGATTCCCATCTCAGGGTGCCAGAGACAAAGAGGATTTTTTAAGCATTGTTCATTAAGAATATTCTACTGGTAATTTAAACAAAATTATATATCAATCTTAGGCTTTATGAAGCAAGAAATTTTAATTGGAGTTTAAGGAATTTACTTTCCAACTTTATGCCTTATAAATTAATTTTCGGGTATTATATAGCATAGCAATTGTTGTGCTATAAAAGGTTTTAACCACTTAGATATCTTAAACTCATCTATCATTATGATTATTGTATATGTCGATACTACAACAGTAGTTAGCGCTTTGGTAAGATTAGAAAACTTACCAAGGCTATTAATACTCGGATGGGTGACATATTTGAATTTAAAATAACTACCAATAAATGTAGGTATTGGTTATGTTCTCATAAATGATTGTTTTGCTATTCTATAATAAAAACAGCCTCGAACTCAACGTCGAGTGCACATCACTGTCATAGTCAACAGTGACGTATTGTCTAATTTTATCACAATCACTTTGAATTTGACATTTTTAAAACAACTATTTGACAAGTGACAACAATTGCGATCACGATGTTTTTTTAAGATATTGAATGAACGATAACGTTTATTTGACTTTAATCGAAAATGTCTAATCAGAATAATATTTACAAAAATCTTTATAAACTATTGGGAAATTTCAAACAAAATGAAACAAAATGACATTTATGTCATTTTGACTTTATTGATTGTGACTTTAAATGTTACCGAATACCTTATTGAAAGAAATTGTGATAGATTTTAAAATAAGACAATTATAACAATTTCAATGAAAATCTTTTGCAGTAGGTTTTATTTGATTCCGCAGGGAACCTCTTTGCATAAATGTTGTTAAAAAAATAAGCAATGCCATTACCTTTTACCCTTCGAGTCTTCTACAAGGATTACGCGGACACCCATTACACCGACTCGTAATGTTACTCTCTGAAATTAAAACCGCTAAGATTAAAATCCATTTGTAAAATAATTTTACTTCATGCTTTTTCAGAATTTTTACCTCGATAATTGTTTACTTTAAATAGAAAGTAATATTAAAGTTATAAACGAAATATGCTATTCTTTGTGTTCGCTTTTGAGATAATTTGATGGAATTTTAGTGGAGTATATACTTTAGTCTTTTCATATCCTTAAATAACCGAGTTTTTGACATATATATGATTTCTTTAGTGATTTTATTTACATATCTATTTAAAATTAATCTTTCTTTTGTTTCAAAGAACACGTTAACGTTGTAAAAAGCAATTAAAATCCCTAAAATAGAAAAATCCTCTGATCGAATGACTAAGAACTCTATCTTTAAGACTACGGTAATTGTTTGTATAATTAATAGTTACAATAAACCTTCTTCTGTCTTTTTTTTATACATCTTTTCATTTTTTTTATACAATTCTTCACAAACATTAAAAATTATTATCCACAGTTCACAACGTGCAACCATAAAACGATCATAATAGAATATTGTGATAATTTATAAAATAAAATTATTTTTTATCACTGCAGAGGTCAGACCTTTCTTATGGATTGTTAAGGAGGATGGGCCTCCACCCAGGCACAATGTGGCTTGGAGAGTATTAACGACTATAAACGCAGATGGAACCAACGGCTTAATGTGCCTTCTGAAACACGGAAGCAAGCTTGAGATAATAAGGTGTCGATCAATCATCCTGTGACCCATCCTTGCGAAAATAGCTTAACAACAACGATCGCAGGCCGCGCGTGGCGCTTATCCACTACACCGAGCTACTCTTTGCATGAATGAAATTTCTCTATAAACGATATATTGTATGATGTTTTATTGCCAGGTTTTACTGTTTTTATTGAGAATTTAAGATTAATCACATCTGAAACCTTACTTAAACCATCTTAAACATAACTTCAACAGGTTTTCGTTTCTGATTTGAAATTTTTTTTTAATGATAAATTGGTAGCAGTCTGATAAAACTAAGAGTTTTTGTCATGTGAAAATTAAAAAAAACTTAAGTTATTCAGAATAATCACTTGAGATTTTGTACTTTTTTCAATCCAGAAACCGACCGAATGTCACCCACATAAGATTCTTCTGCTTGCTGATTGCTGCTCCCTATGCTTCCTGTAGGTGAAAGTTTTTTTTTTTAAATCAGTGTAATAGTTTCGGAGCCTATTTAATACATTTAAACAAACAATCAAAACTCTCCTCTTTATTATATTAGTATATTGTACGTGAAGACAAACAGACCATCTTTACAAGTAATGGCCCATTGATGTATTATTTTTTGTCTCGTAAATGCTTTTCTTTGAAGAATGTTCCAATTACGTTACGTTCTAACGCGTGAGCAGCACATTAAGCTCGACGGGGGACGTGCACAGCGTGTGGATAGTGCTAAATGTTTTCCGATAACTACAGGTCTTCGACTTAACCAGTATAGATATTTTATATTTCACACATCAATATTTGCTATTTTTTCTAAAAGTAGTTTACTTCTGAGGATTAATAGAAAAGTCAACATTCTGTTTCAAGGGAATAACCATATATTTAAAAAAATATGTTGAGAACTTTAATATATAATTATAATAACAAAATGTACAGCACATATTCTATGAGAAGTCTGACAAAGACATACGTCATTAAAACTTAATGGACGTTTCTGCAACTGACCGTTAGACTCGGAGATTGATTTTTTAAATTTAGAGATTATAATTACTTTTTCAAACAATAGAGAACACCAGTTTAAACGTAATATATTTAATTCATATAAAAGATTCTTTTTAAGAGCAACAGTCGCAAGCACCAACTTGGCAAGCGACAGTAGGGGAGACCGAGGAGATTTGAAACAAAGGTGAGTTGAAACAGTACCAATTTCTCGGAACTTAAAACCGTTAGCGGGTTAGCAACTTCGCCTTATAACTATTTTTCTCCGCCCGTCGTGGTGGGAGTTCACGTCGGAGGTGTGCCTCGCGCGGTTGTGGAGTTCTGTCAGCCGTATGTCAAAAATCGTGAAAAGTAAGTTTTTTAGGCTTTGTTATGATGTTTATATTTTTATATAGGTTTTGTATTTTGGTTTAAGTTATATGTGTTTCGAAAGCTCTTTAACTAAAGATTCATTGTATATGTTTGGTACAGTTGATTTCTATGTATTTGCTTCTTCATTGTAGATTAAATAAAAATGAGAGGTTTTATTTCTACTGAGGAGATTTGAAACAGAGTGTTTCAACTCTCCTCGGTCTCCTATACATAGATAACATGAGATATTGGAAAATGGCTGCAAAGCAGACAAATGCCACAGCATACACTTCACGAATGTTGCACACAGCGTGACGGGTAGTAACGCTCCTAATTAATGTCTATGATAACTTAATTTATTTATTTTATTTTAGAATGCCAACTTATTATAAAAGAAAGACTGACAGGGGTATGGCAAGTCGCGAAATATATGATCTCGCAGCAGAAGAAGTAATTTTGCGCCAGAAAAGTCTCCGTGACGCGGTTTCGAGTTATAATCTGAACCATACATCTCTCTGCAGGTATATTAAAAAAAAATACTTATGAAGGCAACGAAACGGCAACTGCTCCTAGAGTTGGATATCCTGAAAAGACTGTTTTTACAGCTTCAGAGGAGAAGGCAATCTTTTAAACTGCGCTGCTGTTAACTTTCGCCTAAGAACTAAAGAAGCCAGAACTTTTGCCTATAAATTGGCTGTAAATATAAAAAATAATAATATATAAAAAATATAATAAAAAAATCCCTTCTGCTTGGACTGCTCATGAAATGGCTGGAAAGGTTTGGCTTCGATCATTAATGAAACGGCATCCTGTTCTTTCACTTAGACTACCTCAATCTACAACTATCGCTCGAGCTACAAGTTTAGCAGATCAAATGAACAACTTTTTTTCCAAAATTATACTACAGGGTTACAAGGGAAGGATATATGGAAAGTTGATGAACCAGGTATCACAACAGTTCAGAAACCAGACCGCATTATTGTAATACTTAAGAGTTACTGAAAATTAATAACTATTGTATGTTAAAGATTGAGGAAGATCCTTTTTATTTAAGTTGGAGGTGTAATTAACTCATTTAAGAGTTAAATATATTTATGAGACCTGTAGTTACATACTTGAATGATATATCAGTACAAAATCCTTATATAAAAAGTTGTTACATACTAAAAAAGTTTTATTTGAATAAATACCTTGAAATTATATAATCATTTTTATTTTACATCCCTTAATGCTTCTCAATAATCATATGTTTCAACTCTCCTCGTCCCCTGTTTCATCTTACCTCGGTATGAGGAGAGATGAAACAAATTGACTTGTTACGGTTAAGTCGATGTCTACCACAATATTTAACGTTTACAACTACTTTACGTTAGTCATTCGCAAGTGAAAATAATTACCTTTCGATTGGTACTAATATCATACGATTTCTGTGTATAGTATTTGATGTATGAAATAAAATGTCAAAATTGTTTCAACTCTCCTCGGTCTCCCCTAGTTAATAACGAGTAGGCAATATAGTCATAAGATAAATATAAAAATAGCATTGTGAACTCATATTTCATTTGAAAATAAATGTGTATGAATACCTACATATTTTTATCTTTGTAATACTTTTAATAAATAATTAATACTTTTAATTATTTATCTAATTAAAAGTATTACAAAATAAAAATTATTCTCGTTCGCAAATACTGAACTTACGTACATACCTTAAACGTAACACCCAACGTTGTACAAATTGTATTAGATCACTTAAGGAGAAAATCCTGGCTTTCAATCGAAAGGCTTTAGGCGTCTAGTTAGTCTTAGAAATAAGAGAGGGCCAAATAGCGCACGTTTCAAATAATCAGCGTTCCTCCCAAAAAAGCTGTCACAAAGACAAACAATGTACTCCAAGGCTTCCTTTTTGCTCGTGTAGTGGTGTAATGTGGAAAATTTCTATTGACAACTAGCTGACCCTACGCACTTCGAGGTTAGAATCTTAAATGAAGTCGAATGTTTGTTTCGAGCTTAAAATCAATAAATGTCATGTTAAATCACGTATCTTTCTTTGACTTAGCTTCTATGCCATTGTCGTATAATAACAGTAGCTTTGTTTGTTTGGAATTAGTACCTATATCCAATAGTCTAACTTTAATACGAACTTTTATTATCCCCATTCTTTTTATATTTTTAGATAAACTTAGATAATTTAGAATACACTTAGCACCATTTATTACAGTAAAGGTAACTAAATTACTTCAGACATAAAATAAACTTGTACTATATTCAAAAACAAAGAATTTTCGTTCAGAATTTGTCACCCCATTTGGCCTTTTCGCGGTAAAATTTCCAAAACCCATTCTATATACCTATGTAATAAGAAACCTGTATACCTCTTAATATCATGCAAATATAATAGCATGTTTTATTTACATATCTTTTTAAGTATCTTATTTACGTAAATATATCTGAAGTCAAAATCAATACTTCTTTTTTTATTCAATGACTCGGTTGAAATTTGGCCACTTCTGATCTGATGGTTAATGAGATTTGGCCTAAGATGCATATTCATGATGATGCCAGTGAGTGCTTATTCACTTTGACTTTAAAAAGTGCCAGGTTATACTGATTGGGGAATACATGACCAGATAATGCATTCCATTCATTAGCTGTTCGAAAAAGAAAAAAACTGCCAAATCACTTAGTACAAGCAGTTGGGATGTCTGCGATGTACAGGTGGTAAGCCAACCTGCGTCACTTGCTCCGGTGATCCATCTCCATCACTAGATTCGCGTTTCCAATTAGAGTTTTTTCGCAGCTAAAGCGGCCAACTGATGTTTAGCATAGCCATCTCAAGGTTGCAGTAGTAGTCCATGCAAGGACGAATCTAAGCTTTGTACAGTAATAGTATTTGTCCGGCGAGAATTATCTTCTGGCCTTCGAATAATAAAGCAGCTTACGTAAATATGCAGTAAGTTTATTCAGCTTTAACGTCACTGCTTCACACTTCACTGACATTAAATGTATAAAAACGTTATCAATTCACAAAAAAAATTGTTAAAAAATATATATATAAAAAAAATCAAATTATAAAACTTGTAATTTTCCATCTTTTTGATATATATGTTTTTTTTAGAACAATACTCTGATCAGCAAAGAAAAGGGAACATCCTTTTATTTCGTGTCTGCCAACTTTACCATTAAAACTTAAATGAACTTAAACTTTGTTTAATCAGTTGGATCTCTGAAAAAATAAAAGTTCAGCTTTCCTGCGTGAAAAGATTGCTGTTCTTTTACTTTGATTGATAAAAAAACATTAGACATAGAAACTTATCGCATTAGCTTACTAAAAATAAAACATCGAAATTCGGAATTAAGTCAGAAAAATAAAGTACGATTCATTCGAGTAAAGTTGCTACAGTAAAATATTTTTAATGAAAAACGCTTGAAATATCCACTTTATCCCTGGCACTCTGAAATAGGACTCGAACCCATGCCCGAATTGCGTAAGGTTTTTCAGAAGCATTTTTCATTTAGATTATTTTTTATAGCATTGCAAATACAATAAAATATCTGCCGCATATATCGCAAAGTGAGAATGAAAATAAATCAGAATTTTTGGAAATTCGATTTAGTTCTAAGATACTCTGCTTATAGTACTTTATTCGATTTCCCAATAATTTGAATTGGTCAAATATCATTGTGCGATATTGTCAGCAAATATTTTATTTATTTTATAAATGCTAGATTTAGGTCGTGGGTTTGTTAGGAAAACTATATTGCTGTCCATCCGTACCACATATTGGTCACGTCACAATCAGATAAAATGTTGTTTTCATATTTTCTTTTTCGCATCAGTCACGGATGTACATAGAAACATCATAATTTACTTCTATGGCATGCAGAAAAATCAACAATCATAAGAAAACGATTCATAGACGACTGATAGATCTAATAGATAAATAGTTAAACTCTTTAATGCTGTGGTTTAAGATATTTATTTCTCACAAGAATTTACATAATTCACTTACGTGAGGAATTGTCAAAAAATAAAAATCGTAGTAACTACGAAAAGCATATACAATACAACACTTCTTGACTTAAAAAACTATGCATACAGTACCTTATATTAGATTACAATATGAGGGTAACCAGCAAAAAGAAACAATCAGAAAGAAAACAAACAGAGTTAAGATGTGCGTCACTGGAAGTGGCATCTAGAAAATTTTAGTTATTAAGTTTTTGAAGTTATTTTATTTTAACAATGCTTACACACACAAAGGAAAGTTTGCACAGAAAATTTCTTAATTTCAAAGTGGGCAAACGCAGATTTATCGCTAAAAGCCAAGACTGTTAATGCAGCCAAAGCTTAAAATACTCGTATTAATGTACCTCTCAAAGCAAGTAGGAGATCGTGAAAATAAATTTTATTTTAATTTTAGGTCATCCATCCAATGACATTCCCTAGTGCAATTCGCTTAACTTCCATACCGCAGACCGAATGCTCCAGCCTCTGTGCCATCGAGCTCCTCGAACCTGCAGAGACATTCTGATTCAATGTAATATCGCTGCAATTTAAATGACGTACAATATGGCGTGTCGACCAATCCGTCCATCCGTGAAACGGGTGTCCGTTATCGGTCCGATAAAACGTCCAAACCGTTAAACGAGTATGATGCTTTTTAACCTCCATAAATCTGTTTTGAAAACGTTTGTAATGGCCACTAAAAATGATAATAAAACACTCCAGTCGGCTTTAACTGCTCCTGACATCGTTTTAAATTTATTATTTCTCTATTTTTAGGGTTTCGTCTCTCAAAACAGAAAATTTTAGCCCTGCAGGATCGTTTGGTGTGATGAAAAGTCTGTTTGTCCGACTATACGTCTATGAAATGGTGTGCTAATTTTAAACTTAGAGTAAAAGTAAGCCTTTTGTTTTTGGGGGAAAAATTAAATACACTTTAACAAACTATGTCACATTTCAAGTAAGAATCTCAAACGTATTTCTTCTATAATCTATATATATAAAAATGAATTTTTAATAAATAACAATAATTTTAAATTTCAATAAAAAGGCGAAAATTTATTCAATGTAAACAAAAAATACAGAATATGTGTTAAAACTTGTTAATTATAAGTACAGAACCCTCGGTGCGCCTATCCGACTCACAAATTACCAATAATTATTATATTTTAACAAAAATGTACCTATTTTAGATGGATACATCCAAACAAACTTCCAAAGCGAGATGCGAAAAATACCCATAATGTGATCATTTACCACAGATCTGAACGCCCTTTTCTTCTCAAACTAAGCACTTAAATGTTGTCCAGTTAACTAGAGAAAAGTAGAGATATAGTATTTGCCTGATGCTCCTCTCATCTACTATGCTATTCTGTCAAAATTAAAAAACAGCCTCGAACTCGTCGTCAAATGCACCGCTATCAGGTCATAGAGCTTCGACTAAATAAAACCTTTATTTATCTAATGAAAATGCTTAAAAATTCCACATGGTCCCTGGTACCCCGAGGTGAAGATTGAACCCATGATCTTTCGCAATCTAGGCGACTGCTCTAACCACTAAACTACCCAGGACCTAACAGGACCGACGAATTTTTCAGGCACTTATTACTTTTTCGCTACTACAGAGCGTATTCTCATTAATGTTCAGACAATCCACCCAAACCGCCGAAAATATTTTTACAAATATTTTAACTTTTGATAAAAATTAAAGATGAAAATTTGTTCCCAATATTATATTTGATCAATTACGCATTCATAGTGCTATACTGAAAAATATTCTTAATGAAAATGCTTTTTTAAGCCAAGTGGATTTTTTAAGCATTTTTCATTAAAAATATTTTTCAGTATATCGTTGTGAATCCGAAATTGATAAAATATAATACCTTTATTACCCTTTAATGTTGGTTTCTTCAGAAAACTTATAGCATACGTACGTAATAATTACGTACTAAATTATTTTAGCCATTAACAATTTTTTACAAACATTGAAAGCATTTTATTTGATTAGAAATTCAATCAAATAACATGGAATGATTACGAACTAAATTATTTTAGCAATTAACATTTTTTTACAAATAGTGAAAGCATTTTTAAAATGCTATCGCTATTACTTGACAGATCTGTTTTCAACTGCGAGCCGAGGCTGTTTTTAAAACAAAATGACACTACTAAAATGTTTTATCTTTTTAAGTACACTAACGCATGCTGTGACATACTGATACAACTAATTCTGAAAACGGAAAACAGCCAGTGCCATTTCAACTGCCCACATTTCTGTTGAATCCAACGACTTCTCGTAATCTACGATCTAATTAATTTATAAAATCCAGACATTTTTGTGAATTTTAAATAATAAGATAAAAATAACATACTCTTCAATCAAGAAAACTAATCCCAGTGGATGTAATATTGTAAAAAATGTATTAGAACATCAACTGAAAATCGTAACAGCAGAAAATACAATACGGCTCATGTTTTCTCCTTATTCACAAATATCCATTCCAATAAATTCATTCATATTGACACTGAAACGAACCCTCAGATCGGAACCCTCGTATCTTTTGTTGAATGTTTCCCAAATATTACGAAAATTCCTAAAATGCCTTGCCAAGATTCAATATCGAGAACCAAAGGGTCATTCTGAGAGCGCATTGTACACAGAAATAATAGCTCTTATTGATGTCTCGGGCCCCTACGTATAGGATACTTGGTTTTTATTGGTTAACGTATACCTACTTACACAACTACTTTTACGAACAAGTTGAAAATTATATAGGTACTATTTGAAATCGTAATATTGATAACTTTGCATTAATTGGCTATACTTTCAAACATCTGATTCGGAGTTTTGAAATCAAATATTTACTTATCTGTAAATATCAGCAGCAGATACTTTGTGAGACGCAATTTTGATGTTAAACGAAATTCCATCGATAAAATGTGATACAAATCAAAGTCGAACTCTTCAGAGCAAACTTTTTTAAAATTGATTACCTACTTAAATTTGTTTAAGCTACTTATCACATAAGTAGCTAACAAAAGTTATAATAAAAATAATGTTTTAATACATAATTAGGTATGTTGCTTTGGGGTAATCATGAATTCTATGATATTCCGAAAACTATATTAAACAAGCAATCTTCGTTTTATCTTTAATATATTTATATAATTTAAAATATATATTTTTATAATAATAATAATAATCATTTTATTTGCTTGAAAACATGGTACATAAGGTTCTCATAGTATTATTAAAGTTCAACATGTTTTTGCTTTTATTAACAGCATGCAAATCTTCTTAAAATTAATTAATCTATTAAAAGTTTTTATTTGTCTACTTTATCAACAGTTATTCGTCATTTTCGGAATTTCTCTGCTTTCAGTATTACCTCGAGGCCTTAACATATTTTGATAATATAAAGGAGGCTCTTATACTTATTTTTAATTTATATTTTTTTGAATTTTTTTACTTTAGTCAATGTTTCCATTGTACTTGCAATACTTTTAAATCTGATTTTTCTATTTTGTTTTTAATATATTAATTCGGACCGTATCCAGTAGGTACTTAAGTAAATTGATTGATTAAACTTATTAATTTAACGATAGCATGACTGATTTTATGTTTCTTCCTATTAAGGCTGTGTATATCGAAGGCAATAACGTAATGGAATTCCAGAACGGAATCTAATTATGTCAAGACACGACGTGATTAATTAATGATGTTACCTGATAAGTTACTTATTATTACAGAGTTTGGGCTGATCATATGCTTGTAACGAATATTTCAGAAAGGAAACTAATAAACGACACTTAACTTTGTATAGTCGAAAGAAGTAATTACTTGAGATTATGTCATAACATAAGCAAATATCTTTCCCAAAAAAAACAATATTGAAGTAAAAACGGCTCATAGTTCTGATACCATTATTATTAGCTACTAGTAGCGTAGGCAAACTTTGTTCCGCCCAAGAAATTTAAATGTAAAAATATATAAGATTCTTGGTTTCGCCTAATGACTGTTAAGCAAAACCAAGAAGCTTATAAGTTTAATAATAAAAAATAAACCATAGACATAGACAACATTACGTGAAATGTCAGTTGCATTCTATTATGACAAATCACTATTATCGCAATTTTTTTTTCTTTTATAATTAATATTTCTGTTGATAGAATACTGTACTATTTTAATCTTTTTAATATTATCCCAAATATCATAAAACATTTCAAGTTATCAAGTTATAAATGGTGTAGCTAACACGACTTTCTATTATATATAATAGATTAATAATTCATACTTCATTCAAATCGTTGTCTAATGTTTTATTTTTTATGTATTTAATAGGTACACAGAACAGCTTATAATAATTACTTAACATTCTTACAATCATATTAGTTTTTAAATTTGATAATAAGCCTGTAGCAAAATTTATGTACCTAGCTCCATATAATACTTTTTATAATTTCTTGTTTATGACTGATGTATTGACAATTATTTTAATATTCTCTGCGAGTTGACCATTTGATAGAGCAAGAAATTAATTTTTCTAAATACACAATACATACCAAAAAAGTCAAGCTAAGTTTTTGGTGTGACGCAATGAGCTATGGTCTGGTTAAGTTAAGCTATACAACTAAGACATTTATCTTAGGGCCAGTTTTTTGATCCGTGGTTAACTCAACCATTTGTTAAAATCTTTGACAAATGGTTAAATATCAGAAAAATATGTTTTTTGATTAAAAAATATGTTTTCTCGACTTTCACAAGTGCTTGTAATAGCCTAGACTGAATAAATGATTTTGATTTTGAATAGTTAGCCTAACCAATTGTCAGAATTACAACCATTTGTCAAAAAATTTAACCATCACTGGAAGCTAGGTTAAGTACATTTACTTAACCTACCAATTGGTAATTACCAATTGTTAAAAGAACAGATGTATAACTGCGTTGTATTTACTTGGTCCCTTGTTATTGTTTTTTACGTTGTTTTTATAACCTACATGATTTCATAGTGAATTTTGACATTAGCTATTTTTGGGATTTCGGTTTATGATGCAATTTCATAGGAAAATATTCATTGTCATTTTTTGGTTATACGGTTATTAAAAATAAGTTATATTTTTATCATCCTTATTATATTTGTACTATATAAAAATATTTTTTCTTGTTTCCACGGGCATATGCCAAATTATTCAATTATTAAAAATCTTATAAATTCCACGAATAGACAATACAAAAGGTAAATATGCCTACAGTACAAAAAATACATAGTCCTCGATTTATTTTCCAACATTACAATCCCACCTTGGATACAAGATACTATATTCTTTTCACGTATTTCTCTATAAGATAAATAAAAAACAAACATATGCTTTTTATAAAAAAGTTAAGTTTAAAATAACTGGAAAAAACATATCTTTGTTGCTTTCTTACATTATTAAAGCCTTATATTTCCTGAATAAGACACAGTGCACACAACAGAACAACCATAAACATCCACACTGTTTGATAATCTATAGATTTCTTTCGTCTATTTGATATTTAGAACAAAATCCTAATGTCAAATTGTTATATAGTTCGCTCCGTTCATTCAAACCGTTAGTGTTGTCACCCAGAAAAAAATTACCCATATCAATGTATAGCGAAAAAACGACTCATTGTGCTGGCAACAAATTGACCAGTAGTTAAATTTGGCTATGGTTTAATTTGGCATCAAAAAACGAAATAGCGAGTTAACAACTTGTTAATGATTAACTATAGTCAAGTTAACAAATTGTGAATTGACATTTGACTACGGATCAAAAAACTGGTCCTTAGTTGACTCGTTCTTCATTTTAATACTCATTGAACTCCCGCCGAGAAATTACAAAAAATTGCTCTGCAAAAATTTAGAAATACAGTGAAAAAACACGATTCTCTGTGACAAATACTTATAACATGAAAGAATATTACGTTGCACACGGAAATCATGAACAATTTTGTTAATAAAAACAATATTTAAATAACATAAATAAAATTTTAAGATTTTATCGTCAGAGTTACCACTGCTAGTCACTTTCAATTTTCACAAAAATATGCTCAGCTTGCGTCTACGCAGATTGTGTTGATATTTTTTTCATACATACAGATAGAAAGAAAGAAGTTTAATTTTCTAAAGTGTCAAGGTGCGGAGTTCGTTGGTTTTCGAGATACAATTTTATGAAAATAGGTAAAATAAAACTTTTGTTTAATGTTTTCTGAACTTTGACAAATATTTTTGTCTTATACACTAACTTTATCGAAAAGCAAAATTGTTATATGTATACAAAACTTTCACGAACGTTTTTTAAACGGACAACAAAAAAATGCTGCTGTCTTCATTTGCATCAAGACTGGCGACAATTTTAAGAACGAGTTTTTTATGAAAGTTTGATTTTAACTCTCGCATTATTCCTTGGTCCATAGGTTGTAATACAGATGTTGTATTAAGAGGCAGAATAGTGAGAGTTATACTTCTCAAGTCGCTGATTGAGGGATGAGCTGGACAATTGTCAACCGCCAAAAATTTTTTTTTTCTGTTTAGTCAGTTCACGATCCTAGTCCCATTTGGTAAAAATACCATCCAGGCCTTGCGATTGCTCTCGTAATCTACCGGCACAGATCGTACATTTTTGAAACATCTTGGGTTCTTTGACTTGCCGATAATTAACAACTTCTTTTTTATCGTGCCACTTATGTTAGCTTCAACTATCACAATTATTCTGTCTTTTGAAAGTTTTCCTCCTGAGCATTTTTCATCTCTAAATTTTAATGTTTTATCTGGCGTTAATTTAAAGAATAATCCAATTTCGTCTGCATTAAATATTTCGTCGTCACTAAATTTAGCTCGCATTTTGGGCCAAACTTTTGTTTGCCACTCAGTCATATCGCTCTATTAAACCGACAAAAACTCCCCAGCAATTTTTCCGGTGACAATATTGTGTCTACTCTTGAAACGGTTAATCCAACTCGCCGAACTATTAAAATTAAGATTTTTAATATTATTAATAATATTAATAAAAAATAATATTAAATTATGTTATAATATTATTTTCAAGATTTTTTAGCTCGTTAGCAAAGAAATTTACCATTGTAAAAGTGCCACTTCAACTTGTTCTTGAGACGACACGCGTTTAGGTTTTAAAACATTCGCATTGAAAAAAGGTTCTTGAGTTTATTTTTCTTAATTGCAGATATTGTCGAATGATTTACGCCGAATTCCTTTGCAATCATTACATTCGACTCGCCAGCTTCTAACCGTTGTATTATAACACTTTTCAATGGAGAAACTTTTTCCTTTTTTAGAAGTCTTTTTTGTAAGCGTACCCACTCATTACCAGCAAATTAGGTATGTACTGCCGTAAAATAAAAAATCACATTCCAAACAACGCAGCGGTGTGTCGGCAAGGGGGATACGCGGGGAGCGGAGACATAGCTTCTCACTACGATTTAATTTGTGAACACGTCAACGTTCGTCGTGTAACTGGACAATTATGTGTGAAATTCCGACGTTATAAGGGATCGGTCGTTGTAAGCGGAGTCGTAATAAAAGAATGTCCTTTCATTTAAGCTCATTCTAAAACTAAACATAGGCCTATACTTACGTCGCTAAAAACTGTACGGACTACACTGAACTATTGAACATTATATTAAGTTATATTTATGTTGTTATCTCTTAGTTTTTCATATTAAATCTTAATATTCTCTGTTCGAACTCATAGTTACTGCTCAATAAGATGTTGAAAGTGAAGTAAAATTAAGTATATGAGACAACGAAGGTACCACAACACCCAGACCCGAGTCAATATAGAAAAGTTCATTTTCTACTTTAACCCGACCGGGAATCGAACCCGGGACCTCAGAGACGGTGACATCCTGAAATCGGCGTGTGAAAAACTACTGCAATGGTTTTCACTACATTTATGAGAAAAAAAATGAAAGTAACTTGGCGTTTTTTAATAGAGAATATTTAAAAAAAATCCTGGCGAATATTATATTTGAAGTTTATATTCACAATACTTTATCGATATTTAGGTTTAAAAACAATGCTCAGAAATTTCCTTCAAGAGGAATGGAAAATATTCTTAATGAAATATGCTTAAAAATCCACTTTGGATGTCTGAAGCGGGATTCCGTCAGTGCTGTTAGATCCTGGGTAGCTAAGTGGGTAGAGCCCGGATTACGAAAGGTCATAGATTCGGATTCCATTTCAAAGCCCAGGGGCAAAGTATTAAGCATTTTTCATTATTTTCCAGTATAGCATTATATTATAGTTTAGGTCCATAGAACCACTTTTCAGAAGATCCAAATAAGGAACATTGATTACGATTTTCTCCAAGACAAGTGGCTAAAGTTAATAACATCTGTCTGGAGAGGTCAGTCAATACACTCGTCGGAACGATTACCGAACCGTGGTTAGTAAATACTCCGTAGTCGAGAGAACGTTTAAATACTGTCTCCTATCGAGATTTAAGTCCCAGTTGTTTAATAAGTATTTGAAAACGATAATTATTTTTTTAAATTATAGTGAAATATGTTTAACATCTCTAATTAAACATCCTTAAATACAGAAACAGATATGTGTAGGTGTATGTATATACACGATTTAACAAATTGAACCATTACAATATTTGGAAAAATATATTCTATAAGTAATGCCAACGTAAGGATTTTGACATCAATGTACGATATATATATTTTTATGGAATATTTAAAAGAGTTATTTGCACGACAAAAACTTATTTTCAACAATGTTTCCTGCAAGCTTTATTCAAAATTTTAAGTTATTATTATGGGTATAATTATACAAAACGTCCCTACCTAATAAGTCAGCATGATTTGTCCAACGCATTCTATCTACAATAATCGTAATACTTGACCAAATTGAATTGAAAAACTGCATGAAAAATAATTAAGAATTGCCAGCGAGTAAATATTGAGTAGACCCTTTTTGTAGTCAGAAATGGTCTATTTCTTTACACTATATACAAAACAATTAAATTAAAAATATTATTTTAATTTTTATCGTTTTGCTGACCTCTGTAGAAGCATGAATGACTGGCACATCGGTTTCGCCATCTCTGTTTTGATTCCCAGTCAAGTCAATGTAGAAAATGAATAAAAAAAGTTAAAGTCTTACAATACACCGTTTAACATAATGGTGTAACGGAACAATAACCTTTGTTCTGTAACACGTAACGTACCTTTTGCAACAACGGATTTTACAAAAAAAAATCATTTTTCCAATATAACCACAAAAAGCCGCCATGTTTCAAATTGAAATATTTACATTCGCCTTTGGGTCACTAACGTACTTAAGTGTAGTTTCGGAGAAAATCGGCTGTGTCAGACGGACGGACAGATAATCGAGTGATATTTAACCTTTAAAGGATTTCTTTATTATCTCCAATAAAAAAAATACAGCAAAACTTACATGTTCAATAAAATAGCAGTAATTAAATGAGAGACAAATAATTTGTAACACAGATGTGGAATAACCGCACATGTCACTTACAGTTCAAGCTTGAGATAAGTTCCGAGGCGCTAACGACACTTGGCTACCGAACTTTAGGCATTAGTGGTGGTTGTTCTTACATGAAAATGACCGCTCTTAGAACTTTGTGGTGAAAAATTCACAACAAGAAGTATCACGAAACTAATGGGATTATTAATTGTTGTTACCAAAGTTGATAAAAATGTTTTGCTAGCTATGCTAAAGGAATAAAAAACAATATTCAAAAACTGTGTGATAAAAGAATAGGAAGAATGGGCCTCTCTCCACATTAGATTCAATTCGAATGAATCAAAATTGCCCCAACAGTGGGACATCAGTAAGCTAATGAAGATGTTACTTATTTAATATAACAAACCCATTGACGACCTCCGTAGCTCCGTATCTCCGAAGTTCGGGATCGATTCCCGGTCAGGTCAATGTAGAAAATGGACTTTCTATATTCTCTCGGATCTGGCTTTTTAGTACCTTCATTGTCTCAGATATTCCATAATTCGTAGACTAACTACTCACCTTTGAATCTGAGCAATATATGTGATGTTATCTAACAATTAAATAAAATTATTCTTAATACAAAATGCTTAAAAAATCCACTTGGTCCCTGGCACCCTTTCCCATCTCAGGGTGCCAGGGACTAAGTGGAATTTTAAGCATTTTGTACTAAGAATAATTTTCAGTATGGCATTGTGAATGCAAAATTAATCAAAAAAATATATAATAATTAATTAAAACATTCACTTATTTCCTTATTGCAAGTAACACAAACACTTTCATTTAAAACTCTGGAACTAATGAAGCTTGCATCGTCTACATCGAAGTTCGGTGATTTGGAGAGGTGGTTCTCAGACTTGATCCGCAACAAATTTGTTCCGAGGGAAACTTTCCGCATTATTTTTCCACCGCGGGTTAACTATGTTACGACTTGCTCTAGAATAAACGGAATAAACATTGAACAAATAATGTGCCATAAACACTTGTTTAGAATAGTTGTAACATCGCTTATCAAATCTTCTTTTGTAGAAGTAGTTTAATTAACAATGATTTATTTGTTTGATGATTTTGCAAGTGTGACGCTACATCATTTCTGTCAGAAAACAACCGACTAAATTCATTATATAAATTACCAGCTAAAGTAATAATAACAACAGATTCACAAACCTCTGTCGTTCATTTATGATGCAGCTTCCCGTAAGTAAAAGATTTTTTTAAAACAATTAAATCTCTCCGCCTTTAAACATTAATTAATAATATTTATAACAACTTATTTATAGCGGTATCTATATATGTATCTCACCTATTAATTTAACATTTGATAAGCATGTCTATTGGTATTAAGTAGTGAGTTCCATTTAAAAGTTTCATTTTACAAAAACATAGTTGAAATATATAGTTATATAATGTATATTTATCGAAAAATTTATTATTTTAGATGTTACGCCGATGAAATTTGAACTGAGAACCTTCAAGTACCAAACAAGACACTTAATATTTCTAATTGAATATGTATTGCCTTCTGTCGCAGGCCACTTACATTAAAAATACGCTCTATTTTTCTTAAAGAAAAATGTCTAAAAAATTACCAGACGCAGGTGTCTGAGATTTAATAATACCTATAATGTTATTAATTAATTATAAATTAAAACATTTATATGCTCTCAACGAACTTACGGTCTGCATGTGTTTCTAATATGATATACCGAAGTCAGGATATATCCTATTTCCTAAGAATGAAAGCAATAATATCAATCATTATTTTTAACTTTAGAGAAACTACTCATGCACTTCCGAACATGTAAGTATGAAAATGTAAAATAAAAACCTTTAGACTTTAATTATTTCATAATATTTATTCACACGAAGTGAAGTTCTTAGGCAAACAAAATAGAAATGTCATCTAAACTCCAGACGGCAAAGTTACCTAAACTAAATTTAAAAGTAAGTACACAGCAGTATTTGCGTTGTAGCCGGAGCCGGCCGCTCCCACTGGGGTATTCCAATTAGAAGCTTTTTGGTAATTCAAAGGTCAAACTCTATACTCTACGCTACGTGTTGTGACAATAATATGCTAAGCTAGATGTGGCACTTGAAATGTCTATGAAACCTATCCTTCTTAACGATCACTGAAAAAATTAACTATCGATTTGCAACTGTTTATCAAAATGTTTGTGCCAGTGCACTTTTTCATACGATTGTAACAATTTTGTAAACTATTTTGCCAGTCTTCCGTGATGACATCAGATCAGATTCATACTCTTCGACAGCCTCTTCTGGTTTAATTCCATTGATCGTGTAATTGGATCCGTAGAATAGTAAAACTCACACGGTCTCAGGTCGGTCTCATAAGTTGTAATTTTTTGCCTTCAAAAACTCCTTTGCCATTTGTTTATGTAAGTGGCCTATTCCTGAAACTTTGTGCGACCTATGTATTTTGTGTTTGTTTGTTTGCATTAAATAGGTTCCGATACTATTGGACTGATTATAAAATATCATCTACGGGTAACTAAATCATACGGAGTTGACATACATTATAATTTACACGCGCGAAGTCACGGTACAACAGCTAGTGATAAATAAAGAAAACGAGAGAAACCGGTCTAGTGCGAATCGGACTTGCACACGTAAGGTACCATATACGGTCTATAAAAAAACTCAAAAAATAACACGTTTGATGTATCGGAGCCCCACTTAAATATTTATTTCATTCTTCTTTAGTCTTTGTTGTTAAAACGGTAACAGACATACATAATCTATGAAAATTTCAACTGTCTAGCTATCACGATCCATAAATACCACCCGGTGAAAGACAGACAGACAGTGGAGTCTCAATGATAGGGTCCGATTTTTACCCTTCGGGTACGGGGTTGAACATCATAGGTATAGAAAACTGATTTATTAGCCTCCCGTTTTTACTCTTTGGGTACGGTGTTGAATGATGACTAAAGCTGATTTATTCGCCATTTTATGGACCAGCCGGGAATTATTCTAATCGACTGAAAAGTATATTTGATATTCATATTCGCAATCGGTAAAGTAGTATTCGATGTATCATTATTAAAATTAAAACAGAAATTCCCCAGCGAAGAGCTAGTTATCACTTATTAAAACAGTTAATTTAATATTCTGTTAATAACAGCCCTGTACTCAACATCACGTCAGTGTTGTTACAAGACAGAGCTTCAATGAAATAAAACATCTGGTTTTTATATTATATGAATTGAATATAAAAAATAGCATAAATAAAATATGAGTTTATTCTAACAAATATTGCCTTAATATATGACGCGAACTTCGCAAACAAACTAAAGTCAAAACAAATGTGCGCAAAGAACCTAGTAATTTTCTACAATTGAACGAAACCAACATTATTACTCTTCCATTGTGCTAACTACATAGTAGGGTTGACGAATAGTTAAAATTTACCTGTAATTATATTATTTTTGCTGATAACAGGTTAAAATGTAATTATATTTATTCAAATTATGTGTATTTGAATATTTGTCACATGGTAAGGTAGCATTTATAAAATTAAATAAAGAATTGAATAATATAATTCATTGTACGGTCAAAAAATCCTTTCCCAAGTGACGACATAACAGCTGTATGAAGCAGTTTTATAAGCATCACATCTGGTTTTTTTCTACAACATATAAACCTAAAGAGTTTAAAGATAAAAACTCGTCAAAAAAGAATATGTTTTATAATAAACGTAAATCTAAAGAATAACACTCTTTTCGCCCGATTACAATGAGACGCATATGAATAGTCTTTCGCTTTTAAACTCCCTTTTTTATGGTACCGTACTATCTACTACCAAGCTGTATATCATGAGCCATAATAGTTAGACCGTGATAAATTATTTAAATATTCCTACATTCAATTTTATCATCTCTTTTCTAATTAAGGTTTTAGGAATAAACATTTATTTTTTATACGTAGGGTACCAACAGTTAATTTACCACATCACATCATATCATTTTCTTATTGGCAGTATTATAGAAACCCGTTTATGAATGAGCAGATTATAACTTAATGCCCTTTCTGTCAATCAAATATAAACACTTTTCTCTACTAATGGGAGTCAGCCCTATTAGTAACTAGAGCAAACTCCTGTACATTAGAAGCAGGTGTGCCGTATCGCGTCCTCATGAATATATGGAGCAGCCCGAATATTTGTACCTACGCCGCCGAGAAGCCGCAGGTCTGCCCTGATTACAAGCGCCAATACACCCAGACGCTACGGTAATTCTGATTTATTGGTATATAACTCAAGCCCATTCCAAATATGGCAACGATTAGAATATGAATTGGAAAATTGAATGGGTACTTCAATAATCTAAATTTATCTCTAGTAGTAGAGGTATTACGATATTTAGGTACTTACTAAAAGTAAATAATAAATATACAAAGCAGTTTCAAGCCATTTTTACTGTCTGTAAAAAATTAAATACTCAACATTGAGGTCTGGGAAATAATATGATATATAAAAGTTTATTTTTCCTAAGATTTGCACTTTGAATTGACACGAACGACATGACGCAGTCGACAATTAATTCTTTCTCAATTCATACTCTATACATAGTTCGTCTTTATCCAAATTTCACCCTAACAGTATGCCAATATTTCATTTAAATTGGTTCAGTAGTTTAGACATGAAAACGTAACAGACACACAGACATAGTTAATTCCGCATTTAAATACCTATTAGTAAGAGTATGGATAAACTAACGTCATATGTATGTAGATACTGAAAAGAAAAAAATTAGTCAAGCAGAATAAACAAACACGGTACATATTTGTTCGTTAATGGTGATAAAATGAAACGGCGTGAATGTAACAGCACCATAATATTTTATATTGATGTATCGCCATTAAACGTTCACCTTAGTAGGCATACGAGATACGTGTAGGTGGTACCCCTACCTACCTACATTAAGAGAAATGTAGCGGCATAGCGGCATGAGTTACAAAAGACTAAGATTGATTACTCTTCCTATTCGCACGGGTAAGTTTCTGTTCACGGTGAATTTGTTATGTACAATAACAGTAAAGGCTAATTAAGGAAATTGGTAATTCATTAGGAACACCTGCTTGTTCCATTCTAAACCAGCATCAATAATGTATGAAACTTCTTTTAAATTGACTTCAAAATCAAAAAAGAAAGGTTACATGTTCGACGGCGATGTATTTCGGTTTTTTTTTTAATATATGTTCACCGATTTTTCCAAAAAATTGTTGACCGATTTCAAAATTATTTTTTTAGACAGATATTATCTAAATTGAATGAGTAGTTTTCTTTTACAACGTAATAAAATATGCTTTTCATCAAATATAACGTAAATATTTAGATGACATGTTTATATCAGCGATAAAACGAAAGATTGCGTATTTTACATTCTTCCAAAATCCAAAAGGAGGATTTTCTACGTTCAACAGGTATGTGATTTTTTTAATATAACTGATTTCAGTATAGTATGGTGAATGAAAAATCGATAAAATATAATCAAATAGTAGCATTTTTCATAATGCCGGTGTATCTACACTAATAATAAACTCCGAAACGACTGCACCTATTTTGAAAATTATTTCACCTTCACGGGAAGCTAAATCATACGCGGTCCACATAGGTTATAATTTATATTGGCGAAGTCGCGGGAAAACTGCTATAGTAAAAACAACAAGCCTCTTATTTCGCCTTCTACTCAGGTCCAGTGCACGGGATACTGAGAAAACAAACAGGAAAGGACAGCAATTTACTATGTGGAAGACTCAATATTAAGAAGCAAAAGAATTTATATCCATACAGTAAACATGACAACTATTTTTATAGTTCATGTGATTTCTGTGGTATAAAAAGAAACCTAACTTAATTTATCACGGTACCTTCAAGCATACGACAACTTCATTTTTTAATTAAGTGCGATCAATTATATTTTGTGTGTATGATAGAATGTCACATAAAAATTGTTTGATTTTGAAAACATATCTGTCCCGTCGTAACCTATGATGTGTATGATTTTTTTAATTTCGTTTTTTTTACCTTTTCTCTGTTCTTGGCGCCCTCCCGTCACTGGCACCCGGGGCACAATTATGCACATATATATATACACAATTATGTATTTTGAATTCAAACTACTCGTATATACGCCAATACAATTATGCATTTTGAATTCAAACTTCATACGCCAATTTCGAAACTCTATTCTCATTTCACTGGATAAGACAAGGCTTTCCACTCAAATGAATGAAAAGAGCAGATGAAAATCAAATCTCAAAAACAGAAGCTATGATGTGCCCGTCGCCTTTGTGCCATTTTAATTTCTCCTTTACACTAACTGCGACGAAACAGCGTTCATTACGGCCATAATGGAAACGTTATCACATTTTTGCATTTGAATACCTTTTTCGCATCTTTGCTATTTATTAAACTTTAATAGGATCTCTTTTTGTTAGTAATATTTGACTTCTAAAAAAGTTTAAATTGACCTATTCGACCAATAAGACGATAAAATAAACCTTTTTTGTTTGGTATGAAATTCTTAAGTACTTCTTCAAAAATATGAGTGTTCCCTGAAAATTGTAAGTGGGTAATAAGCGCTTTAACATATGGAACGTGTTTACGTTTCCACCGACTTGTATCCCCGTAGTCAACAAATAGTATCAGCCTTGAGGCACTCTTGTTTCGAGAGCAAATTCAATTTTCTCGGATGACGTTCACGGGAGCGAGGACACGGCAGAGGCTTACCTTGTCTACGGTCGTGTTAAATATATTGAAGGCCACGAATACGATTTTTGAGGAAATATAAATAAATAGACATTACTCAATCAAACTCAAAAATATGTTATTGTAACAACCCGGAACTGTACCACAAAACAAATTGTCCATTTGTCTCTGCATTCGTTCAATATAAACTTTTCGCTATGGACAAAAATGGGCGCAAGAATCTCAGCACATATAGAAATTAATAAATAATATTCACAGCACAAAAAATATTTTTGAATATTATTGTTTGCCGGATTTTTTTCTGTAATATGATCATCAATGATTTAGGGTTTGCTATAATAAAAGAAGTTCATGGGTTCGAAGACAAAGTGATTTTTTATGCATTTTTTATTGGGAATATTTTCCAATATACTCGTAGCACTGTGAATGCAAAATTGATCCAAATACATTTATATGTATTATTAATTATTAAATCGAAAGTTGCATTATTTGTAAAAATATTTCTTTCGGCTGTTTAGGTGGATTGCCTGAACATTGATGAAAGTAGCGAAGAAATAATAAGTGAATGAAAAATTTATCAGTCCTGTCAGGTCCTGGGTAGCTCAGTGATTAGAGCAGTCACCCGAATTGCGAAAGGTCATGGGTTCGTGTCCCATCTCAGAGTGCCAGGGACAAATTGGATTTTTAAGCATTTTTTTAATTCAAAATCGAATTGGGAATCTCCTCCTTTTTTTAGAGCCGTTTAAAAAACATCCCGTTAAAGCAGTATGATATTTAAACCAACCTAACGCCTTCTAAAAAAAATTGAATTGTCAAAGTTTAGCCATTTACGTATGAAATATTATTAGAGTAGATATTCTGCGCCCCAAACTTGTAAGCCGAAGCTTATATAGACGCTGTAAATGCGATAACATAAGTTGTTAAGTATAAGCACAATTAATCTGCGGTTAATTCTTCAGAAAATAATGTACACTACGTCACACTAACACATGCTCAAATAACCTAAGAGGTGCGACCACGTAACTGTCTCTCTCAATAACTTTAGCTATAACTACAAAAACTACATGAAAAATTCAAAAGTCACATATAATGAGATCTATTTGGAAGAGTCAGAATTGAAAAGTTCAATGATTCAAGTTCCTTTTAGAAAATGTTTTTTTATAATTCGCTATGAGATCTATATAAAAAATATATTTAAAAAAAAATTTGATGACCTCTCAAAATGATGGTTGATATTGGTCGAAATAATGTCGACTCTGATTGAGCGTACTACATTTAAATTCGTGCAATGACAGACTGGAAATAAACACATAAACTGTATACATCGTCGCATACCTACAATATTAACATTAATATATTTCATTACGCCACCAAAAATAAAGTCACGCTAGTATGGTGTCGCTGGCTCTGTGGTCCCGGCTTTAATCCTCGTTAGGGTTCATGAAAATAACGAACTTTTCTATAAGCTGTGATAATAAATCATGTACATTTTGAAACAATTACATAATTATCATTCTCTCAATGTTTAAACAGTGTGTGTTATATTTGAAAGAGTAGATTTTGTTGTATTTAAATTTGTTTAGGTTCCATAGGTACTTAAAAAAAGAAAAAAATATATAAATTATGCTTACGATACAAAACATTTAAACAAATATGAGTAAACACATAAAATAAATCAAATAAGTAATATTAACAGTTTTGTAAATATTATCAGATATAGTCAATGAAGTTGAAGACCTAATAAGCAATTTTTAACTTAAAGCTTTAATGTAACCTTCTACATCAGTGCAATCTTTATATAAATAAATAATCCAACTCACGGTGGGTGTCTGAGAAACTACTTAACCAACCGTAATGTAATTTTCACAGGTGTCTGATTTGATAAGTGCTAAGTGATAGGATAGTTTTTGGGTTGATTATGGACCTTAATGTTTTCATTGTAAATTAATTGAATATTGTTATAAAACAATAGAGTTATAATTTACTATTATTTACAGATGCCAATATACGATTACGATTTCAACTTTTATAAGTAGATAATATCAACCAATAGACTTGGCCACACCATAGACCACGACATTTGGTCTGTTTTGAAAAAGTAACTATAATAAGGTTTTACTACAACTAAACTTATTGAAAATTAACTGATCAGTAAAAATTAACAGACAATCTAGCGGATCAGTACTTATTAAATATTTTTGACGAAATTGTATTTAATCCTCTGCAATTACACGTATGAATAATATAATGGCGTCAAAAACATAACATGTACGAAAATGCACAAGTCTCACAACGGAATTCTTTTGTCATAAAAAGTTTCCAACCAACCTTGTCATAGACTTAGGAATACTCAACAAACGCACACACCCATTAATCTCTGAAGTGCTTTTAAACGTGTAAAGCACAGAGTCAATAACTTTAGATAGATTTTTATATAACATTATTTTACCATACCAAGTATCTCCAAATCTATAACAAGGTTGGATAGTTTCTCTTTCAGAAATATAGGTACTGAATGAATCGACTTGGTTTACGTTGATTTCATAACTTTTATGTTTTTGATGGAATCTTATTTCTTTTTGTAGATAGTTCTCCTTTTTTCTTTTCGGGTATTATATCTTGAGCGTCAGTTAGGGGCATCAAAGATCACATCACTCTCTGTGTTTATAGACTTTAAAAAAAAGGCATTAATGTTTTGGTATTCGATAAATCATATGATAAATCTACTCGGCGTATGCGTCTCAATAAGTCTATTATATTCAGAATACAAACCAATGCAGATTGAAGGGTATTAATGACTGCAAATGCAGCTTGGATCAACGGCTTAACGTGCCTTCCGAAGCACGGAGTAACTTGAGATAACAATTTTTTGGTCACCTTGATATTAACGAAGTCTATTTGATTCCGTTTTTTGACAGTTCGTTGGTCCACTCCGTACGCCACATAGATTTATATATCTATGGCATGCATAATTATGTCCAAATGTAAATTAAATAACTTTTCCAAAGCTTTTCCTATGAAAATGATGTATATTTTATTTACTTTGGTAAATGTTTTGTAAAACTCTCTTTGCTTTATGTTGGCTAAGCAATACATTCATGGATGTTTTCAAAATGTTCTACAGTTATAAATAATACAAAAATCTTAAAAACGGGACAAATATTTCATAATCTTAGATGTTTTCCTTACTTTCTATACAAAATTATAAGTGTTCAAAATTTGGAGCCCATGGGTCTATTTTTTTTATATTTTTCTTTTTATTTTTATTGTTTGAGATATAATAACACAATATAAATTGTACATTATACTTAACATGTACCGGCTTAACATCTACTTAAAAAAAGCTAGAAGTACCCTAGAATTTTGATGATCTATGAGTCAGTAAGTGACAAAATTAAGGTATTTTAAATTTGTAAACGTGCCTCGCTATGTGATGTCCTCTAGGTGACTGAAAATTTAGGCTTCTATTTTACTCCAAATCGAAGTTACAAGAATGGCTTCGAGAAAAGGACGGCGACTTGGCGGGAGCACTTCCGTGACCCTAGATACATCTATAGTTTTATTATCTTCCTTATACTTAAATCTCCAAACAGAGTGATTTTTTGCAAGCTAACAAGTGAATCTCTTATGAGTCAGGTGAGTGGCGTACGAGGAAATTGAATATTCGATTGACGACACAAAGTTGTCTGTTCTATATATACTCAGGGCACTCAAAGAAGCAAAAAATAAGAATAAATTCATACGTTATGTGATAGATAAGACACCCGGCACCAGTCCGTTTCGGGACCTTGAATAATGCGATGTATTCCGATAAATTGAAGTAATATCTCTTACATTTCTTTCGACATTTCGGTAAGTGAACCGAATGGTCTTATATTTGAAGCTTTTTATCCTCTATTTTTTTCATATACAGATTTTCTCTTACAACACCATAGTAACAGGTAATTTTTTATATAAAGCGTTTTTTTAGATTGCTTAGATAATACTCTAGTGCACACAATTAGACATATAGATATACATTATTCAATTAATAATAAACTGAATCCATCAAAAATACAACATTATAGTACCTATTTAACGCAAAAAACTACAGGCTCTTATACAAAGAGTTAAAATGACCCATTATTTACGAAGTAGTTTTACTCCCGAGCTTTTATAGGTAAGTGCAAAATTAAAACAACGTTTAGTTTAATAATAGGTTTTAAGCACCATTTCTTTTAATTTCATTAAAAAATAAATAATGCTACCGATTCAATTTGTGATTAGAGAAAAATTCTAAAGATAAAGCGCCAATAAAAGGCAATGCTTTATATATAATTGTTAACCTAGCCACATCCTGAACAACCCTTATTGCTAAGGTACAATTAGAGGTTTGCTGTACAATAATTAAAATAGGTAACTACGTAGTCAACGGATCTTATTAGATAGTTTGATATGTAGTTAAAATAACTTATTCCCTCCCCCCTCTGATGAAAATAATGTAGCCTAAAATTTTAGCCCTGTTTTGGTCACAAAGCTATTATAAAAGCTTATTTATTGGTTTGTTAGCTATGATGGCTGACTTTAGGGCACACGGAATAAAAGTGTAGTTTTAAAAGAATCCTGACATTTTTAATTATTAAAAAAAAATTACAGAATTCATCTAAGAAAAGAATACTTGTTATCTCACGACAACGTTCAAATTAATGATACGATTACATTCCACACATATGATAAAATATAGATTTAAATTCACCAAACTCGTACTTGTGAGGAGCTCCATGGCGTAATGGTCAGAGCGTTCGGTTTGCAACGCGGGAGTTACGCAATTATGGCAAAAGCCGGTCATAAAATGGGCGACCAAAAATTAACTATCACGAGATCCGCCATGCTTCGAAGGGCTTCCCGGCTGCATCTATAATCATCAATTTCGACTGCTACCTGCGACTTATATACACCTAGTGTTTTTTACGACGCTTAATGCCCCCAGTTTCAATATGCAAAAAACTATCCGTTTTCGAACTTTGAATATTTATATTACATTAAGATTGCCATAAAACAATGTCACATATTATAATAACTGTCCGTCAAAAGATGTTTCTAATGCATCATTAGTGAAATTGTTATATCCACGCCTAAATTCAGTTAAATTGTAAACAATTAGTAAGATGAGCGGGGCTTCGTCATGAAACGCTAATCCGAGTTATATATAACTTAGTTAGCAACTAAAACAACAATGAAAATCATATCAAATCATGAAAATAACATATTGTCACGTTCAATCATCATAAGAATTGATATTTTATATTATTCATTACAGATATTTATGTTTCCTTGCCTTCAAGTATTAAACAACAATGCTACAATGTACAACATAGCTGGGATCTTATTACAGATTCTAAAATGTTTTACATACAACTTAATATACAGTTTTCAAATTACCATATTCAAATTCATATTTAATAATGTAACTTCAAGATATTTAATTACCAATGAACAAATTAGTTTATTACGAAATCCGCCTACATTGGTTCTCTCGGAAAGGCAGGAGTCACGTCTAATAAAAGTTTATTATACGTATTTATTATACGTAATAATAGCGTATTCAACATATTATTTCGCTATCACTATTATAATACACTATTGTAAAATGAAACAGGTTAATGAAAAATGCTTAAAAAATCCACTTGGTCCCTGGCAACCTGACGCCCTTACACGGATTTTTTAAGCAATTTTTATTAGAAATATTTTTCAGTATAGCATCGTGAATGGGAAATTGATCAAATATAATAATAAAATAGGTTAGTTTTGGTCACGTATAAGATTAGGGGTGCCGACGAGCGGAGAAAGGAGAAGCGTATTATGTTGACTGTGAGCAAACCAGAATCAACTTAACTAATACTACATCCAGTCCGTCGTAATATGTTTAAAGCAAGGCTGCTCAACCAAAGGCCCGCGAGCCACGCAATGGCCCGCCGATGCATTTTGAATGGCCTGCGCAAGCAAGATTCAGAAATTCCCACCAAGTTAAAAATGTTACACCCCCGCCCGCCCGCTCGCCATATCTTCCGCGCCATTCTACTCGTCTGTTCCCGAGCTACAGATGACTCAAACAAATCACTGTTTTACGATAAACAAAAAAGAGTGCACGTGCGTGCTTATCAGAGATGTACAAAATACCCTGTACAAAGTATCTGAAATACAAGATACAAAATACTTTTAAATTAAGTATTTCAGATACCAGATACGAAATACTTTCGAGAAAAGTATTTGAAATACTAGATACAAAATAGGTATCTTATAGATACTTTTTATAAATACAAATACTTTTCTAAAAAAAGATTTGAATTTAAGTTTGTTTATTAAAGACCACAAAAACCTAAATCTTAGACCAGATGGTTCCAGGGACAAAGTGGATTTTTTAAGCATTTTTCATTAGAAACAATTTTTGTAAGCTTTTATTTAGTTTTCTGTTTGTACTCAAATCTTACAAGCTTTTCACCCACTTTTCCTCCGTTTTATTTGTTTGTCAATCACAATGTAACATATAAAAATGCAAATATTTAATACATCAGTTTTAAATTATTTTAAATTTTTTAGTTCCTTTTTAATAATTTTTTTTTCAATATAGCATTGTGAATGAAAAATTGCTGAAAATTATTATTTATTTAAAAAGCTGGTTTTACGTACGACGTAAAATTACGGAGAACTGAAAATTATTTTTTTCCTAGTGAGATGAAGAGAGTGGGTAAAAATAAATACAGTACTTGGTTTTTAAAATTAATGACGTGACTTGTGACGAGGTGAATGTGCGATAGTATGTAACGAAACGTATATTAACTTTTTTGCAGAACTACCGAAAATAATGCCCCTTTAGAGTGTTAAGCTAATTTGAAAATTTTTAGTAGAAAATACTTAGCTTCTGTGGTTGATTATAGTACGTTGGTTTGTAGGAAAGGCTTATAATACGTAGATGTACCTAAAAAGACGTAGAGTTGGTATTGCTGGTACTGTTGGTAATGCGCCATTAGTTACCATCTGATCGGATAAATCCGGTCTCAACCGGATTTGAAGTATTAATTAAGTCTTTATCTATGAAATTTCCGTTTTTAATAAAATAAATGAAGCTTTATTTTCTTATTTCTATTAATCAAAGTAATCACCCATGCAATCAATACATCTTTGCCAACGCATTGGTAGCTTAATGATGCCTTCTTGTAGAAATCAGCTGGACGGGAGGCAACAAATACTTCAAAGGCATTTTGTACTGCCTCTCGGGAATTTATTTTTTTCCCGCTAAGACATTATCCAAATTCTGGAAGAATTAGAAGTCTGTAGGCGCATGGTCTGGTACCACCAATTGTGTAGTATGAGGTCGTACGTGGTCGTGCAGGAGCAGTGGAACCGAACGATTGACAAAACCTGGTTGGAGTTGTGCCAGCTTCTCCGTCATTGTGTTCAGTTCTTCACAACACACACAGTAAATCTGCAGTAATGCTCGTTCTGTTTGGTAAGAAGCTGTGATAAAATATATCCGCGTTTAACCACCAAACAGCAACCTTTTCGTAAACCAATAACGTGCAAACCAATAACGGGTGGTGCGTTCGTTTGTAGTGTACGCTCTGCAAACGTTGTAATGTTGCGTGCCGCTTTGCTGCCACGATGGCACACATACTCCATAATTACTCGAATTTTTAACTTATCCATGACGACGAAAAATATTCAAATGCATTGAAAACAAAACACTTACAATTGAACAAATGACGATTTTAGAAAAAATAATTTGTTATTAGAATTATCAGCCAAAAAACATAGTTTGATTTTAAATGGCTAGTACAGCAGAACGGCAATTACATAGGTAAAGACCTAATATTAAGACAGGACTCCGCCCATTTTTTTGTTGTTTCTCAATAAAGATCCCTTGAATTAAATGGTTACTTATTAAAGCAAAATCTACTATACGATTACATCACAGATTCTGTTGTATTTTTGAAAAATAAAGGAGTATTAATTGACGATGTCAAAGAAATTATTTGAAGAATTTTTTTCTATTAACAAATTTATTTTTATGACGAATTAATTGAAAAGCAGTGGGTAATTATTTTCAATATATGCAATGACAGCACTCGTTTCCGAACTACTGAAGATTTGTCAGTATTTTTTTGTATTATACCTCATAATGCGAATATTGATTTTTTTTTTCGCTCATGAATATGCAGTGGTCAAAAGATAGAAAAAGATTAACTGTTGAGTCAATAAAAGCAATATTGCTTTGCTCACGGGATATAATTTCAAGCATTTGCCATGTATCGAATTTCACAGTGAAATTTCCTTAAAAATAAACTTTGAATGCTGTTGTTAGTGGAAAAAGTATAATGTGCAAAAAAATAATAAAATTTAATATTGAGTTTAATTGATATACTGAGTTTTATTTATAGCATATAACCGGGTTTTTTACATAAATCAAGATTTTTTATTGCTTGTAACTGGTTATTCGATTTCAAGCCCTATGCGCCATCTATCAATTTTTACTAGGGAGGGTGTATTACACCGGTATAATCGTACGTTCAGTTCTACGCATTTACTTTTTAAATGACACCAAACAATGTTTGGATTCGAGTTATTTTTAACTAAATTTTCATTGCGTTGATAATTGAACACTTTCTTTTTGTATGTTTTAGGCAAAGAATGTTTTGTGATATTTATAAAATGTAATAAATAAACTTTTTATAAAGTATTTTATCAGAAAAAGTATTTAAAAGATACTAAGATACTAAACAAAAGTATTTAAATACAAGATACAAAATACTTCCTAAAAAAAGTATTTTAGATACAAGATGAAAATACGTATTTTGTATCTTGTATCTGTATTTCAAATACTTGTATCTAAGATAAGTCACATCTCTGGTGCTTATACAATGAAAGTTTGACTTGTGATTTTTACATTAAGGAACTAACTAAATCAAATAATTATTTGATATACCTCGTAAGTTTTTGTTAAAATAAGTAGTGGTTTAAACATTGGCGTACGAAGGTATGTTATTAGTTACAAAAAAATATAATTTAGAAAGGCATTATAGGCAAACCATGCTGGTAATAGGTAGTATCAGAGGGGATTATTTGTTAAAAAAGAGAAGGGAATTATTTAATCGACAAAACATATTTGTTAAAAGGCACAACGAGCTCGAATCCATGGTCATAGTCTCTTATGAAATTTCTTTACTTTTAGCCAAACAGAAGAAACCTTTTTCTGACGGAGAAATCGTGAAAGAGGCTTTGACAATCTTTGCCCTAAATTGTGAAGATAAAAATGTTAAGGCTCAAGCCGATAGTGTTTCACTCTCACGACACACTTTTACGAGACGGAAGAGATGGCCGTTGATATCAGCGGGCAGATCCAAGAAATCGTAACAAAGTACAAATACTTTTCATTGGCGTTAGATGAAACATGCGATTTAACTAGTAGTTCTCAGTTGGCTATTTTTGTGCGGTGTGTTGATGAACATTGGAATATATTGCATGATTTACTAGAATTCTGTCAGTTAGAAACTACAACCCAAGGAAAAGACATATTCTTGAAAATTAAGGAATGTATTGAGAAAAAGGGATTTTCGTGGGATAAATGATAACCATTTCCACCGATAGTGCACCTGCAATGATAAGAAAAAATAATGGTTGCGTAGCTTTGTTGCAAAATTTCTTGGGTCGCGCAATATTTTCGTATCATTGCATTATCCACCAGGAAGCCTTATGTACAAAGGATATGAAGTTAGATGATATTATGGTTCCAGTAGTACGTTGTATAAATTATATACGTGCCAAAGCTCTTCACAGACGTCACAGAAAAGAAAGCTTTCCTGTAATAACGAACCTGGCCTTACAGTTCTTATGTAGTTTCAGATCAACATATGTGTATGAAAAGGTTTTCTCGGATCTTAATTACATCAAAAATAAATGCCGTATTTCACTATCGGAGCAACATATTTCTGACTTGGTGTTACTGACAACAGCTAATTTAAATCCTGATATAAGAAAATTAGTACAACTGAAACATTGTCAGAAATCTCATTAATTTAAGATACAAGTTTTACTTTTTAATAAGTTAGCAAAAGAGGCTCTTGGTTTTTTTATTTTAATAAACACCAAATTTTGTAATTTTACATGTTTTTATTGCATAAGTCTTAAAAGTATTATTTTTTTACGGATCACTGACGACTTCATTTCATTAGTTAGTAAGTCTTTAGTGGCCCGCCATAAATTTCCGAATCATCTAACTTGGCCCGACTGATAAAAAAGTTGAGCAGCCTTGGTTTAAAGCATTTAATGCTCAGAACGCGTCGTGGCTTTTCTTCATTGCCACAACGCGTTATAATCAAATAGCATGTCAGTATTCTGTAGTTCTCGATACAAAATGACTCCCATTTTCTCTGTTCTCAAAATATGAATTAGGCAATCCCAATTGAACAAAAATTAAACACTTGTGCATCACAATTAAACAAACGAAAAGTCTCTGTATGCCCGATAACAGAAATATGGAAGAAAAATAGTTGATCTGGCTCTATTATATGAGAGAGTACACGCGAATAGCCAACATAGAGTATCTGTTGCGCATCGTAGGGGCAAGTGGAGATAGTAGAAAGTTACCTTGGCTAATATTTATTTGAAGAAACTCAAAAATAAAAACAGTACTTATCTTTGAAGCAATAGTCTTTATGGTCAAAAACCAGTCGCCACCCGATTTCAATAGAAGATAAAATTTACTTACCGAAGCATTATTAAGCATGTATAGGTATACTGTATTAACAAAATAAAATATTATGTTAAAATCGGTATATTATTCACCAAGCTATGATAAATCACAAATATAAAAAGACAAATTGTCCTTTTGTTTTGAAATCAGATAATAAAAATCTAAAGAGGTATTAAAAACACACATAACGCCGACTTAAAAAGTGGACAAATTGCGAGACCTGTCAATGAGATAATTGAGATAAACGATGATATATTCCGAAGCTTAAAGCACCAAAAAATATTTCAAATTTTTAAATAACATTAATAGCCTAAGAATTGTTAAATCAGTATTTTCTACATGTCATAGAAATCTTTGTTAGGAAATAGAATATAAAAACGAAAAATTGAATATCGTCGAACTTTAAAAGTCAAATCATTTAAAAAAAATCAAGACCCTAAAGAAATATAATAATAAAGACTTTATTTTTAATCATAGTTTATTTGGAATTTGTTTTATTTCCAATCAATTTAATCATTGCTATCAATAATAACGAATCAATTAGTAGTTTGCCTTATGAGTATGATATGACAATTTATTCGATGTTCTGTTATTTAAAAAGAAAAAGGCCAAAAGCAATTCGGACTCGCAAAAAACATACAATTTTATATAGATATAGACTTCTTGTTCGAAAATAGCGATAGCTGTGTTTATGTTACTAATAAGTCTACTAATTCAATTGGTCCAGAATCTTTGGCTGTTACCGATGGACAGATACACAGATAACCCAATGATCGTGGTCATTATCAGGGTTGCATCTAGTGTGAATGATTTGTCTCCATTAGTTCCTGTCCAGCGCATCTCTTACGCCGTTGTAAAATTTGGACGATGATAAGGATTTTACCTGATAGATCCATCTTTGAGTTGGTGAGCGACCGCGTGAGCCTTCGGTACTTCCTACCACAATCAATTTCTTCAGACTTTCATCAATTCTGCGCAAGCTGCTGATGGATAGGCGAATTTTGATTTTATCTCAAATGCAAGAAGTCATACAGGAAGATAGGGATTATCAAGGCTCGTATCTGTCTGATCTCTGTTTTGATATCAATTGCTCTTTTCTTCCAGATGTTATTTAGACGGATCATAGCATCCTTGGCCATCGCTATCCGCCTTTTTATTTCGGAGACACAGCTTCCATCATCGCAGATCAGGGATCCCAGATACACGCAGCGGTCGACTATATCGATGCCAGAAATACCATAGGCGACATTTGCAAGTTTTCCGGTTCAATCCACTACCATGACCTTAATTGTTGCTGTAACCGTGAAACGACAGTTTTCACTTTCCAATTCAAATTTTTGGAATAACTCGCTCATATCTCCCATGGCAATATCTTTAAACTAATAATAATAATAAATTATTTATTTTGCAACACACAATACAACCCAGTATAAAACAAACAAAACAATTAACAATTAGTACATACAAGAATTTTAAGTGTAATCTTGTGTGCTGTCAAAACTGACCTCAACTGAACATTGTAAGCAATGGGTACACCCATTGCACTGGTATTCAGCTAAAGTCAGTGGCGACAACACGGACCTACAATGTTCGACATAAAACGGAAACCCTTCTTCCAATTTTCAATAGTCTTCCGAAAAATGCGTTCTCCATAGATTTTCAATAGTGCAGGGAATAATATGCAACCTTGTCTCACTCCCTTTTTGTTTGAAATATATTGGAGTATTAGGTGTCTCTCTTGATGAAAAAAATGTTTTCAGTGTACAGATTCTAAATCAAACCAACGAGATATTTAGGAGCTCCCGTTTCCAGCAGCATATTCCACAGTTTACCCGATTGAACTCAATCAAAGGCTTTTGTGTAATCGATAAAGCATAGAACCATGGGGTTGTTGAATTATGCTGATGTTTATAATCATATAAGGGTTCCGCTTGTTTTATGTCGGTAAGGAACCTTAAAAATTAGAATGAACATGATAGCTAGGCTCCAATTAAAAAAATTAACCACTTTATAACATTTCGTAACAATAGTAATAATGTAAATTTATATATAGTATAAAACAAATTCCCTTTCTGCTGTTTTTACGCTGAGATCTTTTACATTACATAATGGATTTTAATGCAGTTTTTATGTATAATACGGGATCGACCACACGGGTGAAGCCGAAGGCGAAAAGCTAGTATGAGATAAACAGCACGACTTTATTGCTTCTAAGACATTGACGTGCCTCAAATCAAAACACGAGTTCATGTTTTGAACATGACCTTAGTCGACTGCAGTGCCACGGTCGCGCTAATAAACCCTTATTATGTGAAAGCGCTCTTAGATTAACAGACTCCAAATTGGCTATAATGCTTAGATCAAACAAGCGCTAAAATCAGATACGACTGCAATTAACTTCGAACTGAACCTTATTTAATGAACAAACATTTGACTAGTTACAAGATATAAGCTTATTAGTTTAACAAAGCCGCAGAATTATTATAGTCGATAGTCCAAATTATTTCAATTTACTGATGCTGTTAATCTTAAAATATCAGTAAATATTAATAAAATTTTGATACGATGTGGGTAATTATAATAACTGGCGAATCGTTGAGATTTTGGTGGACTTACATAGGATATAGATAAAGGAATAGGGGCTAAAGGAATACGACCAGCGAGCTATCTTCGATATCAAAAACAGAGAGCCATCAAAATTAGCTCGCTGGTCGTATTCCTTTTCTTATGTTGATTTCATTTGCACAATAATTCACACACTCAGGAACATTTAATATTTTTAAAACACATTTATTTTTGGTTTTCTTTTTTATTGGACAGGTTTTTTCAGAAGAATTTTTTAATTACAGAAGAGATTTCATCATCTACCGCTTGAGTTGTGTGTATAGTTTTTGTTGCTATGAATTTATTTTTGGAACAAATTTCGAATGAATATTTTTGAAAGCCTTAGTAGAGAGGCTAGATACCTATGAATGCTATCGTAGACTGAACTCAGAGGATGCATAACGTGAAAATATTGGAAGACCAAAAAAGGACACTCATGTTCACAATTAAATGGCGAAGAGTCTCCTATCTGGGTCATGTTCTTCTACAGTGGAGATACAGAAATCATTTGATGTATTACAGAATTCATCCAGACAGCGTAAACACGTCAATTTCAACTGACACGGTTTCAGATTTTATTTTTTATTTTATCAAAACGACAAGTAAAAACTTTTTGGAATATAAGTGTGGATACAAGTCTGTCAAACATAAATAAGTGTTATCAACTTGGTCTACTTTTTACTTGTTGTACTATTATTGTGACTTTATTCTTGTTCTAACGACTGTTTTATTGTCCTCTCGGCCAAGCTCGCCGCGGGCTACGGATCGAGAAAATTACAGGAAAGATAATCTCGTTTTTTATAGTCCCATTACAGTATTGCTGTAGAGCTCGCCCCGAGTAGATAAAAAATAGCAAGCTCCAACGAATGCTTTGTTCCAATTTATTTTTTATTGTAACGAATGCCTTGAGGTGAAATACTACCGCTTGTCGACCTAATTGTCGCTATTTTTGTTGGCTGTTGAACCTTGAAACCAAAATATGATACCTTTTCTCTGCAGGTGAGTTTACTTGATGTAACTTATTTCAACTTTCAACCTTTTTAATGTAATTGGAGCTATACTATTCAAGTTTAAAAAAAAACAGAACTTATTTATATTTATTACATTACAAAAGAAAAAAACTACTTTACCGATAAAATTTTAAGTGGAAAAAATTTCATATGAAAGGGCTTATAGAAGAAGAAGAAGAAGAAGAGACATTTATTGACCTCAATTACACAAACAAATACATCACAATAAATAATTCATAACAATAAAAAAAAACATACTACTATTAATAAACAATACAGTAATAACATTTACAGAGGTCAATCAGGACCCTGCCTCAGCTTGTGTTGTCGTGACACACATGTGTGCCGCGTCAACGCTGTTATTCTGACAGGACCTGTTTGGTGCGCGACAAATACTATTATATACATTACATTTAATAACATACTATTAAATACAATTATTATTTTACAAAATACAATACTTTCTGTAGTGAGATCTTTTTCGTCAAACAAGTTAAGCGCACGTTACAAGTGAGAGAAAAGAAAGTAACATGTGGTTCTTGAAATAAATGTAGTCTTTAATATACAAATGACAAGGAGATCATTGAACCCAGCCAGCCCGACTAGAGCGAGAAAAAAGGTAGAAAGGCAACGGGCAAAGGTAACCACATATCCTTCGATAGCCTCAAGTGCTGGCCGCGCTCATCACCCACTATCCATAAACACCGGGACTGAAGAAGGTAAGCTTTAAAAATAAAAGGTTAACAAGTTAAATGTAAAGATAAAAAAATGTTTTTAGACTAAGATTGTGATTGTTGAATATCCATCAATTGTTTCTTTAATTTAGTGGTTAATATTTTCTTTGTCCTTAGATCCCGTATAGGAGGTGGAAGATCATTCCAGCACTTTGATGCCGCAAACCTGAAGGATCCACGGAAAGCTACAGTATGATGTTTTGGAGTTCGAAAAAAAATTGTACAAGATCTCTTCAGGTACCTGCTGTAACCCTTAGCCCGCTCCAATTTCTCCGACAAGTATTGTGGCTTCCCTGAATGGATTACACCGAATAGCAGAGCTGCCAAATGGACCTTCCTACGTGCTTCCATTTTTAATATATAAAATGAGTTTAAATAAGGGGTAACGTGTGTTCGTGGAGGAATACGGAAACAAAAACGAGCGCATGCATTCTGTACTCGTTGAATAAGTTTAGTTGTCTTTTTCATTAAACATGGACCATAAACAGTATCACAGTAATTAAATTTAGAGAGAATTAACGATTCACATAATAAGATTCTCAGTTTCTCGGACAAGTATTGTCTAATATTATATAGTAGCTTAAGCCTATAGAAACAGTTACGGGCACACTCCACGATATGAGTCTCGAATTTAAGATGACTGTCCAGTGTGAGCCCCAGACTTCTCGCTGTTTCAACCCGCTCTATTCTCACACCATCTATATGGATGCATATAGGCCTGTTATTGATCTTTTGCATACTACTTTTACTACCCAGGAGCGTGAATTTAGTTTTGCAAGGATTCAATACTAGACAATTTGATTCGGACCAGGCTGAGATTCTTGCTAAATCCTCATTCACTTTGTTCTCAGCCGTAGTGATTTCAGATGGCCTGAAAGAGTAGTACATCTGTATGTCATCCGCATACAAATGGTACTTGCACTCACGTATGCAACCTATCACATCCGCGCTATACAATATGAAGAGAATGGGTCCCAGAATGGACCCCTGCGGGACGCCTCTCATGACTGGGAGGGAACGGGAATGAAGTTTGGTCCCATCGACCACTGGAAGCTCCACATATTGTAGCCTGTTTGTCAGGTAACTGTCGAACCATTTGACTGCATCCGAATCCAAACCATAGAACGCCAGCTTCGATAAAAGCAATGTTGTATTTATACAGTCAAAAGCACGGGAGTAGTCTAGAAGCAATAGCACACTGGCATAACCAAGATCCTGCGCAGCCAAAAGATTATCCACCACGTCCGTGAGAGCAGTTGCAGTGCCATAACCCTTACGGAATCCTGATTGAAATTGTGGGAGTATGTTGTGATCCTCAATGTATTTGGTCAATTGATCGCAGACTATTCTTTCTAATATTTTTGACATACAAGGAAGAAGGCTGATTGGCCTGAGATCCTGTATTGTCATTGGTTGCGATTTTTTGGGTAGTGGCTTTATTACTGCAAGTTTCCAGCCATTTGGAAAGATGCCTTCCGCAAGGGACCGGTTTATAATGTTGGTGATTGCATCCAAGGAATGTGGCAAGGTTAGCAGCAACATTTCCAACGAGATATGGTCGTCTCCTTCAGCATTAGATTTTAGTCTCCTTATTGCTTTAAGTACCACATCCCCGCAAACAGGCTGCAGGCTAAAAGTGGCTGAGCTGTATCTATGATGTTCGAAGTAAGTCAGACTAGAAAGTGAAACATCATTAGCGCCAGGAACATTCAGAAAGTGCTTGTTAATGACATCTGGATTGTCAAAAAATGGAGGTAATTCTGCCTCAACCTTCCCGTTAGGTAATATGTTTCTTTTCAGGTTGCACCATAACTTTTTCCAGTTCCCGATATTATTATTAATATTTTTTTCAAAATAACTTTTCTTTTCACATTCTATGGCCTTATTTACTAGTTGCTTCATTGTAAGATAGCTGTCCCTGTGGACTTGGGTTTTGTGTTTTTTATACTTTATATGTCTACTGTTTCTTAATCGTATCATACACTTAATAGTATCCGTGATCCAAGGATGAGGTGGAGTCTTGAATTTTTTTGTTGTAACAGGTGCATGTAAATCAAATAATGCGGTAATAACAGATGAGAGATTATCGACAAGGACATCGACTCCATCCTTTGACTGCACGAAATAATCCCAGCTAACAGAATTGAGGTCCATGTTAAACTGGTCCAACAAAATATTTCCATAGGGTCTATAAGATACCCACCGGGGTGGTGAAAGTTCCTTTTTTATCTTGAATTGCGCCCTTAGCATAGCATGTCTACCAAGTTCAGGAATGTGTTTGACTATCACATTAAGTGTTGTTAAGTCGGTACAGATGATGTCTATAAGGCTGTGACTATGCTGAGTAAAGTGTGTCGGCTCAGTAACTACTTGTTTAAGATTTAAGCTAAACGTGAATTGTTCAAAGGATTTTGCCATACCACTGCGACTATCAAGAAGATTCATGTTAAAATCTCCAACCAAAACAATGCCATCATGTTTAGAAAAAGACGTGATTGATTCAGAAATTGCATCCAGAAATATATCTTTGTCCTGCCATTGTGGCCGGTAAGCAGTTCCTATTAATATGTTCAGATTGTACAGACGTACTTTCAACCACATTTGTTCAATTTTTGAATTGACTGGATGTGAGTATATACGTCCATTTATCCCCTTACGTATATAAAACCCCACCCCCCCTCCTCTACCACCACAAACACCTTCAGACCTCGGCTTATGATAGAGTTTATAATTCGCCAGTTTCGGCGCCTTGTCAGATTGCCCCTCCCTTATCCAGGTTTCATTTATGGCTATTATATCGGGATCCATATCTTCAACGGCGACGATAAACTCATCGTGTCCTGTTCCCAAAGAACCGGCATTAAAGAGACCAACAGTTAATTGGGTAGATTTAATCATTAATAAAATTAATTAATAAAGTAGCGGCCAAATTTTGAGAAATATTAACTTTATAAATAATGCACGTAATATTATTATAACCTGTCATATTACTTTCTTCACTACAACACAAACAAAGGACAACCGAGAGAGCAGTTCGGAATTGGAGAAAGACATAAATGATAATATATATGATAATAATAGATACATAGCGAAAAACGGATCTCACAAGCCAAGCATTAAAGCAATCAATAACTATACTAATGTCATGATGTAAGAATATAAGTTGCAAGATGCAAGAGACATAGAGTTTTCTAGTTTTCGGTGCTATACAAAGCTGCATAATAGAACTGTGGCTAGAAGCTATACAAAAAAAACAATTAAAGGAAAAGCAAAAATTTGAAAATTGGAAAAGCATATACATATAAGAGCAATATTGCAAGCGGAGCGATAAGCATAAAATAATATTATAGGAAGCACTAAGATGTCTTAAAAGGTTCATTCTTACTTGTAGCACTAACAGCCTCCCGGCCAAAAACCCGCACGAGATCAGATTCCACCCGTATACGTAGTCGCGGAGCCTCCCTGCCTTGAAATTGACGTACAAATATGCGGCCATCCTTCGTCCAGACGTATCGCCAGTTTAACCTACCACATAATTCCCGCGTCCGCCGGAAGAGATGCCTGTTCACCTTCGTCAATCTTTCATTAACGTAAAAGCGGCGTGGTGTTCCTGGCAGCCCTGTACCGTCTGTGGTAGCGCCGCGACGGACGCGCGCCGCTTGCAGCAGCTCGTCTCGTACAACGCGACGCGCCAGACGAACGACGATGGGTCGCGGGCGGGACGTTAGTGATTTTTCTGCCTCCCCCGATTCAGGTGCACGACCGACACGTGTGGCACATACGACGTCCTGGGTTGCCAAGTTTATTCCTAGTTTTCCCGCCAAAACGGTGACCACATGGAGCAATCCCTCGCCCCTTTGTTCTTGGATATAAGATATTTCGACGTCGTTTAAAAGCAGATCTTGGTCGCGATCATTCAATTCCACCTTCAAGCTCTCGACGGATGCTGCCAGGGAGGTATCATTTTGCTCACCGCCCATGCGATTTTCCAAGCTGTTGATTCGCTTGTTCATCATCACGATGCGATCCTCACATTCTATGATTTTGTCCGAGAGTGAGATGACAGTCTCGCCGAGCTGTTCAATTTTCAACCGGTTCGATCTTAATTCTTCCAGCATCTCCTGCCTAAACGAGCGCATCTCCATCACAAAAGCCTGGAAGTCGCTCACTTCTATAGTCATATTGTGAGCAGTATCGTTGAGAGAAGAGGGCTGCTCCACAATGGACATATTTAATTGTGTAGGGCTCCTAACAGCGGCTCCACATTGAATTGTGATACCATCAGCGCCACTTCGAACTGGAGTATTGCTGTTATCAGCTTTGGGATGCCGGCTCTTGCACAAAACGCATCTCCAGGCCTCTCTGTGTTCCTTCGTAAGGGTATTATAGAAACGCTGCTCTGAGACATTTGCACATTCAAGATCGTAAAGCTGTTTACAACCACCGCAATATAAAAAGCGTCTATCTTCTACGGTACGCCGACATCCCCCACATATCATCTTGTCGCCACTTGACATTCTTATTTATATGCAAAAATTGGGTGTTAAAAAAAATATATATATAAATAAATAACAAAAATAAAAACTTTTGCAACCCGGATTTGATCTTCTTCCCACTGTAACGCTTCTAGTGCAAGTCCAATAGTGTGCACACTGTGCCACGGACGAGTTGAACGTTGTTTTGAAATGGGCAGTCGCTTGTGATCACCTTATACTGAAGGTTAATGAACCGTGACGGTGAGCGAATCGTGACGCACTCGACAAGTACAAATTGCATTACTCACTACAGTTTTACTTGATGAATTGGCGGTTGAAGAACATAAAAAATGTTCACTATTTAAAAACTGTTGCACTTTATTCTTCCTATTATGCACTGTTTGGTAGGCCTGGTGATATAGATTACAGTAATTATTTCTTCATTAAAGAATTTCAAGTATTAACAGTGATTCACATTAAAAAAATGGAGAACGATATAAACACGTCTGTAACGAATACCTCGCCTCGCGCGACCTCATAATAATACTGTTTTTATAATTTAAGATTACAGGAAAACCTATTAAAAGTCTATGGATTTAAAAAATATATTTGATGTTCGGTGAACGAATCCGAATCCGTCTTGGCCCATTTTTGTTTTTAATATGCAAATCAGTATTGATATATCCAATGTCGAAACAAACTGAAACAGCTTCTAATCTCGATTGACACAACTGCTATTGTTCTTAATTTATATTTCCTCTTCTTATATAATTTTTCTATGTGTTTTTAAGTCAACAAAAGTGTGTTTTTATGAATTTTAATTTGGTATCAAAACCATTTCTTTATTCATAACAACATAAGAATCATTTATGAATTCGTCTTTGAAAATCAAAAATGAAATACAATCCATAATATTAATTTCGTAGTCCATCCGAAACAAAATAGTCAAATTAAGTTTCAGCAGTTTTAATATAAATATGTAAAGATATTAATTAACTTTTCGTTTGTATTCTGTAAGGCAATTTAAACGAAACGTGACGGTCGCGGCAAATCAGTATTATCGTCCATAAAATCGGCACATTCCTTCTAACTTTTCTTATAGAATAAAGATTCGGTAGATAAAAGTAACTGAATTCTTTTTATCTTCCTTTTCTCTTAATTAATGAAATTTGTAGACAGTATAGTCCCTTTTGGTATTTTATATTGCAATCACGTCCGAATAAGAAACATTGGATTACTTGAAGTTTGATCCAATATACTTTATGATTCTTTGCAAATGTTGATCTTGCAATCAAACATATACTACCCATCAAAAAAATCCATGTAAAATATCGCCAAGATCATCAGAGAGATCTTTTAACTCTACACGCCCTAATTATCCAAGTCCCTAATTTCACCAACCTCACCTTCATCAATATGGTTCGGACGTTGTACTTCGTTTGGCTCGTCTTGGCGGACCACTGCTGTAGCCTCAGATAATAACATCAAAGGTTAAAAATTAACTGAATTCTTGAGCCGTTATTCATTCATTAATTTTAGTGACATCAACATGTCTAAATTAGGCCATTATAATAAATAATATTCAAACTTATTTAAGATTAATAATCAAAAACTGTACTTTTTTTAACATTGTTTGCTTCTTTTTCAATTCTAATTAAAAATTTACGTTTGGTAGCATAGCCGTATTTCTACCGACCATGTGATCATAATGAAAGCGATATATATACATGCCATCAACCTTAGGCACATTGTGACTTTCCACATTCCTTTATTTAGAAAAGATTAAAGATCATAACAATAGATTAAAATTAACACTTAAATAATTTTCGTATTCTTATTTATAAAAAAACTTAATTGAAATTAGGGAAATTTAAAGGAACTACACGAGAACATGGCAAATAAATGGTAAAATAAGTTTTTTTCGCAAAAATTGTAGCCATAATTTAGTGACATGATCAAGATTAGTTTCATGTATCTGAATAGGATTGCTTCCACCCTACTAAAGTTTTAAAATCAAGTTTACATATACTTAATTTAAGTTACATCTTACAACTCTGTTCTTTAAATCAATAAAAAAAATCCCATATAAGTATAATAAAATTTAATAACTAAAATGATATTTTATTTTTTTCGTGACGAGTTTATTTATGCAAATTTATTGCAAAGGGGTGGCACGAATCGGCCATCAATTTTTTCGCCCGTCATTTTTAATTCAGGATTCAGGCGTGGTGTCGACCGCTATGTTGCCGTCGGCCGTGACGTCCCAATAAACATATATTTACAAAAAATATTAACAGAAAAATATATTTAAAACCAAATATAGATGAGCTTTAAATTATTTACTATCTTTATCAAGGTCTAAATATTTCAATATTGGTATATTATCGTTTTGTTTTTACAATTCCATAAACCGAAGATTTCTCGCAGTTTAATTTGGGAGGGTCTGACCCAGGAGTGGACCCAGTTAATGGGCCGATTATGATGAACCCAAAAAGAAAAAAGACTCGTGATGGAGGAAATCACTAACCTCGTTATTATTTATTATATAAAATAAACCTTATATACAGGCATAAAGATTCTTCCTTTTACTTTTACGTAAGTTTCTATTGTAGAGCTTACCGCGTGATGCGTCTGTTCCAGACGTAACCTTATTCTAAGAAAGTTTTATAAAGTTGCGATACTGTTAACCAACATCAACAATGACGCTTCGTACCGAAATTGAGTAGAAATATTTCATATCATCGGCATGTGGCATCCTGTCTTGTGTCAGCCAATATTTCAGAATTATTGGCGTATAAATATCACGCTTAGTTACGCATTCAGTGAAGGCACGACGGATTTATTTTTATTGTTCAAATCGTAGAGCGTGCTGTAATATTTCTCTACGTATAAATTTTATATACATAAAAGCTCGATGGCGCAGTATGTTCATTCAGTATGCGATACGAAAGTTAAGCAACTTTAACAATGGCCAGTTATAGAATGGGTGACCAAACATTTATTATCTCGAGCTCCAACATATTTCGGAAGGCACTTTCTGCTGTTCGTCCTGGGTGCATCTGCAGTCGTTAACACTCACCTATACGCACTGGGCCCGCGTGAGTGGCCCATGGTCCATTCTTCCTATATTATTCCATCCATAGGGAAGGCCTGTGCACCAGCAATAGGGACCTCAATAGGCTAATGAATAGGCTAATGAATTTTATGAATTAGGCAAAATTTAGGTTTAAAATAAATATTTATCGAAAATTGCCATCTTCCGTTATGATTGATATCAAAATTGGCAACTAAATAATATAATTGAACTTCATTTCACATAATCTTTCAGATTCTTCCAGAAAATTGTTTTTGATATGAGCTTCGATCAATCACAAATAAACGAAAATTTTCGGTGGTAAATAAAATGAAAAACAAACCTACCTTATTTCAAAATAAGTTTAAACTGATAATCATACTAACTTTGTAAGAAACTTACATTTTTATTTTTCGTAAATTTCTTTTTAATAAACATAGAACGAGCCTTCAGATCTTAATCTTGGTCTTATAAATTATCTGAATATTACGTATGAAAATTAATATAACGTTTCATTATCAGACACTTATTAGCTAAGCAACTTAATCTATTTTCAATTATAATATTAATAAGAAAAGTTGTATAAGATACCTAATAACGAGCGAGAGGACGTCTGCTGCGTAACCCTCAAATGTGTAATCAACTAGTTAAAGAGAATCAAATCAAATTTTTTATTGACTTATTTTAAAGAAATATCATTGAATAAGTTTCAGGGTCCGCGCCTTATCTAGCCAATCAGAACGTGCCACGTAGCTTCCGCATAATATTCTTGTGCCAGTGAAAGCAGTCCTGCCGTGCAAAAGTCGGAAGTTGTCAATTACCATGGCGGTGCCTGAAAAAATAAACTTCATATATATATAAACATTAAATTTTGCAATATAAAGACACACCCTTTTCGTGGATAGATAATAGAAATATTAGACTTCTAGGTTAAAATAAAAAGCATTAAGATATTTAGGCTTTACTCTGATATGAAATAGCCACATCCTCTAGTGAAAAAAGTATTCGTATGTAGCTTGACCAAGAGGACAATATAGGTATAGTCTTTATTTTAACTATTCAAATTAAGAAATAAGTTAGCATGACATATTTTCAACTATAGTTATATAGTTGAAAATAAGATATTTCAACTACAGTTATATAGTTTTAAAATATCTTTGTTATTTTCACAATTAAAATTGCAGTGTGATAGAGCTAAACCTAAATTAAGGCTAGTTTGTGTATCAGAATTGCTACCGTTCTCTCACTATCGTTCAGAGCGCAAATTTAAGAATATAATCCGCCACAGCTCGAGTACTCGAGAGACTACATCATCAGTTTCATTAAAATAATAAATTTTCCAATATCACACATGGTACATAAAAATATAAAAAAATCTAGTCTTATCCGACTCATTATACCTGGTTTAAGTTTAAATTTCCACTCATTCGACTGATCTTGATAGTAGCGGGAGAGGTTCCTCAGGGAGCGATAGTATGAGCGGCACTGCTCACTGCTGCTAAATGCCATTGTAGATCGGTCGTATACGTTGTATCTGCAGTAGGTTTTTTTTTCATTTCTTTTATATCATAATATAATAAATAAGCGTTCTCTTTTATTCTGAACCTCAGAAGAAAAGAAACGAAGACCTTTATTCAATTAAAGGTCTTCGTCAATGGCGTGGCGTATCGTCTTTGACGGTTCCGCATTTTTCTTTTAAGATATAAAACCCAAAAACAAGATTCTTCTACATAGTGATTTTGTAGATTAGTATCAAAATTAATACGTAAATTTACAAAAGTATAACTGCACACGGGGACAAACATATTAATTACCTACCAATACATTCCAAATTAATTGCCAACTTTGGCAATATCGGATAGATAGATTAATGGATTGGAAAAAGATGAGCTTTACAGTCTTTTACATTTTTAATCATGTTTTATAGCAAATATGTTAACGTTCATAAATCACCTTATTTGCACAAGATCTCCTATTGTATTAACTTTGATCACAGGTCCTGAATATCTATGATGATGGCCTTCTTCTATGTACTCAGCTTCCAAATCAAACCTTGTAAGGAAGTCATAATCCTTAGGAAATGTTTCTTTAAGCTTCGTGGCACCATAGAAACCATCCACTAATACAGTCTCGCCACCGGAACCATCAGAGTGTTCCAGGCAATGAAGAACTTGTAGCCTAAGAAACATAAAATATAAACCTGTATTGTAACGGGTAGAAGATTAGACCAAAGATTGGAAACTAAAAAGAAAAATCTTAGGTAACAAAAATTATATTGTTAAAAAATAATAAGAAAGTTCTGTACACATCTTAACTAGCAATATCACATTATTCAACATCTACATATGGCTCCCTCTCTTTAATCTTAAATTAATTAGTACTAATTATTACCCCTTTTTGTAATAATAATAATAATTTATTTGCGTTTGAATAGGGTATACAAAAGAAATGATAAAGGTAATACAATTATCGCCTATTCAGCCATTAACAATAGCATGCAAACGTAGTAAAAGAAGATACTATAAGCACTGATTAATCCACCCAGGCTACCGTTCAGTTTCTATAGTCTAAGAACTCATGCAACGAATAAAAGGAACGCTCAGCAAGCCAGTTATATAACTCTCTCTCAAATCTAGTAAAAGGTGTATTCTTTATAGATTCCGGAATCTTATTAAATATTGTTTGACACATACAGTAGCAGATATCTTTAAATCGCGCGCTTTTTGGGAATATGTCAAGAACTGGCCTATTTTTATTTCTAGTGTTCCTGGGATAAACTTCATGAGCTATTTTGTAATAATCAGGGTATTGTTTGGCAAATTTCGCTGCTTCAAATATATATAAGCAAGGAAGAGGTAAAATACCAAGAAATTTAAACCATTGCTTACACGCGGCGTCAGGAGCGATACCACATATGGATCTTATGCATTTTTTCTGGGCAATAAATACCCTTTGCGCATCTGTACCATTGCCCCAAATAATTGGTTGTATTAACTCCCCTGATATTTTGGAAAAAATAAAGATCACAGTTCCGAGGATTGGGAGTCGAATACATAACAGAAAAACATTTACATTGCCACTCCGTAAAACTCGTCTCGGTCAGCATTCACCGCTATATCGCATGTGTTCTAGCTATGAATCAATACGATTTAATTTCGACATATTCAACGGGTCTATTGCTTCTGCTAGGCAGAGTTTAAGATCTGTTTTTGGTTCTTGAGAAAATCATGATAACTTTGCTAATATTTTGTAATTTAAATTATTTTACGTTTCGGCTGTAGTCACTTCTGTGAAAAAATGTTTAATTTTAAAATGCATGTTGTACTTACATCTAGAAGGTTACAATCCAGTTTCTTTTTTGTGAAAATTGTATTGTTTATATTTTTAATTGTAATCAGTTTTATAAGTCGAAATAAAAATTAAAAAAATAATTGCATAACGTAAAATTGACCCCACATTAGCGAAGTTTGCTGTGAGAGCCGTACTTCTTGTCGCTACTCTCGATAATTTAAATAATGCAAATGAGAAGCTATTTATCTTATTACAAATGATTTCTGCATGTTGTTTCCAATCTAGTTTCTTGTCAATAGTTATGCCTAAGAATCTAACGTTATCAGCTTCTTCAAGCGTGCATTTTTGGTATTTAGTAATCAAGTTATTAGAAATTAAAATATTAAAATTCATAAAATATGTCTTGTCTATATTTATTATCAGATTATGGAATTCAAGCCAGTTTATTATGGTCATTATTGTATTATTTATGTCGTTTTCGTGGTCAGAAATTTTCATATTATTATTAGTCGTCACTACCACTAATATATCATCAGCAAATAAAATACTTTTAAGTGTAGTTACATTTGATACGTCGTTAATATACACCAAAAGTTAAAGAGGTCCAAGAACACTGCCTTGTGGAACTCCAATGTTTTTTACTTTTAATTCTGATTGATACTTTCGATTTATGCCCTTTGAATCTAATTTACTTATTTCAACAGATTGCATTCTATTTTGTAAATATGTTTTAATCCAATTTAAAGCTGTACCTCTGATACCATTGTTATACAATTTTTTTAGTAGTTGTTCATATAAAACGAAATCGAATGCCATTGACATATCAAAAAAAAGAGCTGTTGTATATTTGCTTTTGTTAATACTTTCTAATATTTCGTTAATAAAGTCAAAGACAGCAAGTGTAGTCGACTTATTTTTTTGAAAGCCATGTTGATTATTTTTTAGCACATAATATTTAATAAAAAACGATGTTAGTTTGTTATGTATAACTTTTTCATATATCTTTGATAAAACTGGTATCAGTGTAATGGGCCGATGATATTTGAAAATAGTTTTATCGCCTTTCTTATATAAAGGGTTGACAATAGAGTGTTTTAATTTATTAGGAAATATTCCCGTTTCCATTGACAAATTTATCAAAAATGATAAAATAGAGCTAATTTGTTCTTTACATATTTTTATCACATATGTACATATATTATCATAGCCTTCAGATTTTGTATTATTTAATATCATTATAACTTTTTCAACATAGCATTCGTCAATAGGAGTAAGAAAGATTGAATTATTTTATTTGTCATTTGAGTATTTAATTGTATTATTAATGTCATAATTATTATTATCAAAATTATTGGTTAAATTTATAAAATAATTATAAAAAATATTACCATTAAATTCAATTTTCTCAATATAATTATTATGATGTATCATATCAATTTCAGTTTGTATAACTTTCCATGTGGCTTTTGATATATTTTTACTTTTTAATACAAACTTCTTATTCGTATTTTTTTAGCTAAGAAAATGCATCTTTTCACTGTTCTAGAATATTCATGATATTTGTGTTTGTTGTAATAGTTCTTCTTTTTATAATACTTATGTCTTAGTTTTTCTATTTATCTGACAACTTCTCTAGATTCCTTTTGAAATCCATCGCAGATTAGAACTTGTACAAATTTTTAATTTTACAACAGGAAAGCTATAATGTTCAATAATCAAAGATAAGACTCTGATGTGTAAGTTTCAGAATTATATAATTCCTATATAGTATAAGTCGCCCCTTAGCTGCGGCTCTGATTACAATCACGAGATCAGTCTGGGATAATATTACCATGTAAAATTTGCCTATAGGTAGGCTAAATGTATAAAGACTGTAACCAAATAAAAATTAAAACACTTTCAAGGAAAAAAATGTGATGTAATCGTCAATTGAATATTATCAAGCCGAAAAATAAAGAGACATCGAATGGCCGACACCCGATTTATTATTATTTCGCTAAAATATAGTAAAGATTTATGTTTAATGTTAGGAAATGACTTAATTGAGTAAGAAAACAAAGAAAAAATTATAGAAATTGAAGGTAAATTGAAAAAACGAAAAAAAAATTAAGCAACCACATTCTCACGATATGTTGAAAATAAGTCATTGTGAATACCGTATTCAAAAATACTCCCTTTTAAATAGATAAGTTGATATATAATATATCTGAGAGTAATATAAAAATCTGAAATTAATCCGTTCAGTATTGTTAACTATAGAAGCAAAAATGCACAAAGGGCTAAAGAATAATCGAATAAATATTTATATTTTAATAACAAAGCATTTATTTTGTTAACATTTTTGATATCTTACCACTGATTCTTAAAAAATATCCATGTCAAAATTCATCTCATGCCAAAAGAGATCAGCAGAAAAACCGGTTTTAAAGGCACATAAAGTTTGTAAGTGGCTCCTTTACATTTTATTTTATGAGGAAGTGTCACCTTAATACCATTTTCATCGCTGTGTTTTATGTTCTTTCGAAGACAAATAAGAATCAAGTGGCCTTTATGACGAGGATGATGTAAAAGAAGCACTAAAGTCGATCTTCAATGAAGATTGATATAAAATAATAAGTAAGGTGTTATTTTTCCTTCATTTCACTAACTTATGCACCACGAAATATTTAAACTTAACAATCAAAAAGGAGGCCAAGGTCGCAGTAGTTAACGAGCTAAAATACGTTAAAATACGAGTGACCAAAATTTATTATCTCAGCTCCTCTGTGCTTCGGAAGGCACGTTAAGCCTTTAGTCCCGGCTGGATCTGCAGTCGTTAATATCTACCAATCTGCACTAGGTGGATCATGGCCCGTTCTCCATGTTCTATTTGATTCGATGCCATCCATAGGGAAGGCCCCAGCAATAGGGACATTAATAGACTGGTGACGAACTGATAATATAATATCGATATTTATCTTCAAGAAAAATACTTAATTCACCAGTCCCAGGTACCAGTGATGGCACTTTCATTCCAAATCGTAGCTAGGTAACCAGATAAAAGACTTAGTAACTCTAAACTTTATATCGAAGTGAACTAAACTAGGAGTTAATATAGAACTTAAGTCAGTACATACAAGTTGCCAGAAAGCAATAACTTCAAATGACTTGTCTTGAAAACAAGTGAAGGCCAAGACGCTAACGACACTACAATAAGTCTTTACGTCCTCCGTTGAATTTTTAATACAGCCAGATGCTCTGTTTCCCTACTCATTTGAAATATTTGCACCAACCGTTGTTCTTTTTTATTTTACGAAGGATGAAGCGCTTGTTATTTAATACTTCTTTTACAACAAAATTTAAAATCAGGTATATTCACTTCATATCTAATACGTCAATTTTAACAAAGATATTGATTATAGGTACTCTGTGTTCCCATAAGGACTTTAGAATAAAGAAAAATATATAAAAACCTTATTGTCAAAACAAAAATCTATAATTTATCGTTTTACAGTTTTTTCGCGACAAAAACTAAAATATTAGACTCTGCATTTTAACTAGGTTTAAGAAAACTTGTACCATTTTTAAAAACCTAACCTAACAAAAGTAAAATAATCTATGTAAATAGAGCGATACAAGTAGAAGCCATTTCGAACGGCCACTGAAATAATAATGAAGAAAGGTTCGCAGTGATATGGGACACAAGTAGGCTCTTAAATTATAACCAGCTTCATTATTGTGCAAATGGAAATTGTTTGACTGCGTCGAATACTCTAACAACTGGCAGCGGTTTTAAATTAAAAAGAAATACAGTGTTGTTTTTTTTCACAGTGTTTTGGCGAGTAGGTTCGAATAGTCAGAGAAATAACTTATATTGATAAGATGAAACCATGTACGAAGAGTGTTCATTAATATTAAACAAATGTTTATTTAAAGGATAATGTTTTATTTAAAGTTATGTGAGTTGGCCCGTCGTTTGCACTTAAAGCATTCGATGACCTAATGAATTGATCCTTATTACCAACTTAGTAATATTTTTTTAAATTTACATAAAAGCACTTCATCGGATCATGTTTATCCGTTTTTATAAATTAAACAAGCTTTTCTTCGTCAGCTTTGACCGCGTGGAATAAACGATTTTTAAAAATTAATAGTACGATTGTAATAATTTACCCAGCAGCTTCAGTAAAATATGTGTTGTCATTGTGCACACCCAGAGGAAGGGTAGTGTAAGCGGTATCGGCGTGGTCTGCTCTGCTTGTAAACTTCCACATACCACCGAATATTGTATGTTGCACACCTCCCAATGCTTGACACACTAACTCCGTGCCTTCGACTGACACGTCCACCTATTAATAATACATGCTTACAAATAAAATCAAAGAACTGTACAACTTGTGATTTATAGTTATAAATTTTATATTGTTGCGACTTTGGCTTCAGGATAAAAATTAACGCCAATTAGGTTCACAATCCGACTTTATTTAACACTATAAAATTACAAAAGTATTCCAACTACAAAATTCGCACTTCAACTTCACTGTTTCATGTCACTAATAACACTTCACCACACTATTAGATCGTTCACCGCTCTAGTTATCGCTTCGAGTTTCGTTTCCGAACACTTTAGCTTTCAGATCTCTTGTGCACTGAAGTATCTCGGGAAGTGTAGCCGTGGTGGTGTATATGTAAATAAGTAATACAATCATCTCCAAATAAACACCCCAAAATCACAGAAAATATTACATTTTAATATATTGCTCTATTTGCATTACAAAATGCGACAAAATGAGGGTGGTATTCATTTTTCAACTTTGAACCACCTGATTTTGCTAATAATTTTCTGAGGCCTAGACAACGAGGTATAAACAAAAAAATTAACGATTGATCGAGTGGGTGGCATAATTTTTTCCAGTAATTCTATAGTCTTATTAAAAAAAGAAAGATTTGTTTACTTGTTTGTTTGCATTGGATAGGCTCCGAAACTATTGAACCGATTTATGAAAGTCTTTCGTCTATGGGACGCTACTTAATACGAAATACCTAGTTTGATAGAAATTGGTTCACGATTCTTAAAAAGAATACATACTCCTTGAACATATAAAATTCACCTTTCGAATTTTGTATGTATTTCCAATATGCAATCTTTTGTTGTTTAGCTGGCAAGGGCCATGTCTTATCATATCAACTGAATATTTGGGTGATACTTTTGACAAGAGCCTATTTTGTTTCGTTATAAAAGGAAAACTACTAATTTGATTACGATAAAATTTCAATGGGATCACCTCGGTAGCTGTCAAATTCGCCCATGCCACAACCATTAAACCATTTCAATCAGCTTATAATTTCAAGCAGATAAAAGGTAATTAAAACTTCATGAGAAATTGAATTATTATCAATAGAAACCAACCTGTTCTATAAAAACGACTCCAAAATCAAGCAGTGACTGGAATACTGCTTTAGCGCCATCGACAGACCCCAAAAAATCCTTAACGTTGACTCTCGATATCTTTTCAGAGATTTCACTGCCGTGCCAAAGCACAGGACGCAATCGTCGATTCTCGCTCCATGCACTGTACTCGAATTGGGCCAAGAACTCGCACGTAAAAGTTGACTCATGTTTGTCATCCCCTAGAATAGAAAATATTCTTATTCAAAATCGTTTCGTCGTGTTGACCTCCGTGGCAGAATAATTCAATATTCCCCATATCGGTGGTCCGCGTTGAAGACTTAACTTTTCTCGTTAATCTCCAGAATTGGTTAATGAGGTACATTCTTTATTTCGGACGTCCATAACATAGGGCCATGAGTTGCTTAAGTTGTGATGTGTACGATTTATATTTATTCGCAGCCAATTTAGCAACCACCAAATCTAAAAATGATACAAAATACTCTCCATATTTTAACTAAGTTTTACTAATGATTATAATTATTATTATTATTTTATTATTTATTTATCTAGATTTATAGACATGAATTTCTGTGAGTGATTGTCTGTCTTCTGTCTTCTGTTTTTTTTTTTTTTTTTTTTTTTTTTTTTTTTGTTGTTGTTATTGTAATGTTAAGGTGTGAATGTCAATAAAAATATTCTTATTCTTAATGGCTGTTAAATGTCGAATGAGACGTAATAAATTATAATAGAACTAGCTTTTGCCCGCGACTTCGTCCGTCCAACCAACAAATGTCCAATATGTTTCTGCACTTTATCTTTAAAACTTTAGATATATTAATCTAATTCAATGCAATTTGAAATACAGATGAAAAAAAGCAGTTCTGAAGTTTACAAAAAACTTAATCGAAAACGTAATCTACGCAAAATTATTTGAAAGAAATGTTACCGCAGATAACTTTAGAATAAACGCCATCTAGAACACAGCACCATCTATTGGGTGTATTTGCAACCTAGATGTCAAACGATATTGAAGAATTTTATCTATGAATCACAGTACACCGCCATCTATGAGAACTTTATAAAACTAAACAGTAAATAAACACTTGCTTAAGAAATAATTAATTAGTACATTTTAATAGTTTACATTCACGACACAAGCGAATAATTGAGATGATAACTATCCTATCCAGTAAGTTACACCAAAATACGGGTACATGTGAAATTTGATTGAAATCGGTTCAGTAATTTTGGAGTTTATTGGCAACATACATCGTGACACAAAATTTTTATATATATAAGATTTCAAATAACTACGTAAATGGTTAACATTCTGGAAACAAAAATTATATTGTGCGTATGTCTCAATTAACGTCTGGGGCCAACGTGTTAATAAAATTATATAAAACATTTTTGATAAGCTATATGTATCTGAGATGCATACCCATCTAAAGTTCGGCTTTTGTTTTAGAGACATATTGTTTTACCAAGCGTGGTACAAGAACTTGTATTTTTCCCTTAATTTATTATAAAGTAAATATAATAAAAAAAAAAAAAATATTTCGTTAATAATTATTGTTTCATTTATTACATTTTAGCTTTGTGGAAAAAAAGAAAATAAGAGCATGCAAATGAGTGTGTGCGCATACCAGTGTTTTTATGCATAGTATAACACATATATACTCTGAATTATTTATGTTTGTGTATGTGTGTGTGTTTAGGTAAATTATAGCTTTGAGAAGTAACATCTTAATATCATTGTAGATCTTTGAACAACTAAAGAAATAATAAGTGTTATTAGCATTCGTTAGCGTTACATTTTGCTACGATATCGTTCTAAAACCCACATATTTATGTTGGCTTTGAATACACATTGTTCTGTATCCTTTATCGAATTGCCAAGGACTATACTTTTGTCATTGGAGTCACGATCTAATATCGGAAGGCACGACCAACGAATTTTCTCATATTGTTGAAAGAAAATGACTAAAAGAACTTATACCAAAAAAATAAATACTTAGCTACTGGTGGAAACTGTAACCAAGTAAAAATATATTTGTCTGACTAAGGCCTACGGGGCGTTATTGTTTTGGTTCCTTAGTTTTTGCGACCAAAGGGAAATACGAATCTAACGTGGATCTAACGATCACAGAATGAGAAACAATTAGCAGACTTTTTGCATTAGACCTTTGTTTTATAAAGGTCGGGATGATAAAACAAAGCTTCATGCACTAAATATAGTATCAAGTAAATTCAGAATGTGAACTGAGGAATAAGATGCGACGGCTTGTGGGGAAATTTCTCTATATTACGTGTATGTTACTGTTACAGAACAAGGTTCAGTTGAAGTATCTATCACAACTGAAATGAAATGAGAGAATCCTCTAAAGTATCGTTTCAAAAGGAAGTAATATGCGATCAGAAAATAAAATAGCTCGAAGTATGCAATGGAAGACGAGTGTCGATCTCTAGTAAATAAGCAGACATGGATATTTATCGATAAGAATTATCTATACCTTACAACTGGATATACAAAATATTGTTTTTTTGTTTTATTTTTCAACTTTTTTATTTATGAGCAAGGTGAAATAGTGAAATATAACGCCATGCTGGTAGTCAAATACTGGTCGGACTTCTGCAGTTGACTATTACGGTTCGTGATTCTTCCTTGTGCATGCTTTTGCACTTGCACTTATATTAAAAACAAGTTTTTATTTAAAAAACGCTTAAAAGTAAAAAATAAGTTTTCAAGTAAATCGAACTGATCTATAAACGATATAAAAAAAATGTTGCAAAAATTTTTCTAAAAATAAAAGACAATTTATACTCACAGATGACATTAAGTTGTGTGTTGTCGAACCGGAAGCTACAGATTGTGGTGTCGGGTATATCAAGCATGTGAAGAGCTCTCTGAAACGTGTCGGCGTTGTAACAGATTGTGCATCTGTTTTACCCAACATTATTAATTATATTAAAACCTTCAGCGTGTTGAAGTTTTCTTGTATTAATAATGAAATTCACACTTATTATAAACCGAAACCACTAACTTTGTTACTACATTATAAACACTGTACATATGTATATAACTAACATTATTTTATATGATTAGTTTTATTCTAATTTAAAAAATCACTATTTTTAGTTTTTTAATCGAACAATCTCCTTTTTTGTTACGTTTCAAACTGTTCAATTCGAACCCACCAAAGTCTTAAGAGGTTAAAACACAATATTTTTAATTCAATTAATAGTGGATGGATATATCAAACATATAGTTCACCTGCAATTGTCTCGAAGCCAGCAGTCTTCAAATTGTAGCGAAACTCCATCTCTTAGCTTTATTTTCAGGGAACGGTCAATTAATTTTACTTTTTCTATACCTAAAACAAAATATTTTACAAATTGTCATTTGTTGGTATCACTGTCACTCCGAATAAGAAATGGGTATTTTTAATTAATGTAATTAAAACAAAATTTTGATTTTACACGTAATATACGCACCTTTTGAAACCATAATACCTGTATATAATACAAGTTATAACAGCAAAACAAAACTATTTATAATGAAACGTGCTCCTTGGCCGGTAACGAACGATTCAATAATATTATCCAATCGACCATTGGGTCAATGTTTATGTTCGTATAAACTGATTACTTGCGCTATTAACAACACTTTAGAAGATAAGAGAACTTTAAGATAATAATCTAATTTTGTATAATAATTGTAACTATGATCATAAAAAATCGCCATTCCAAAGTAAACCTTTAATTTTTTTGTTCACATTTGTGTATATGTTACGTTCAATAATCGAAATCGCTCATTGAGCGAAAAAATAGTTCACAATGCTTTGTGGCAATCGTAGAATAACCACATAGCGAAATTCATATCGTGGCTAACATGCTATTCGACCTCATTCGACAGGGTCTGTCGGTATTTTATAGGCTGAATTTTAGTCAATGTGCAAAGAATTAAACGCAGTTTGGCTTACCACCAGTACATTGTCGACCTGCTCGATCTGAGTGATTTGTTAGTTCCTTTCTTTTTCGATCTACTAAGGAATGGTATATGTACCTACTGCCTGGTCATGTATACCTTTATCGGTATAACCTGAAACTGATTGAACAGTACCATTTTAAGCCACATCTTACTTTTTTTTATTTATTTATTTGTCCAAAATATTTGCATGCACAAATTTACATCCAGCTTTAGTTTATCCTTGGCGGTGGAGCTCAGACACAAACATTCCAAAGTACTTACAATATTTTTTTATTAAAGTAAATAATGATAGTCACATAACGCTATTTTATTGTTCGACAATGCAATTGACAGAACATACACCATCCAATCATTCATTAATCTTACTTAGCAATATATAATAACAAAAAAAAAATTTTTGTCAATGTAACAATTAGAGACTATATAGTTTAATGATTATTATTCATATCAAAAAAGTATTTTTTCAAATATTTTTTTAATTACGCTTCTTCACATAATAAAATACAGATTCATTAGTCATTTTATTCATTGCCGCCGGAAACATTTATATTTCCAATTCCTTTTCCATAATAGTTATTAAATTACTTAGCACATATTCCTTTGAATTTTATAATCTTCTCGATGTCCTAGTTCGAGTACAGGCAATCGATTTATTAATGTCGTGATAGTGTCAATCAATATGGCGAGCCTCACAGTATAATAACTCGAATATTGGGAAGACCCCAAAATATTAGAATAATTCGAAATCAATTTTTGAATATTTGATTTTTTTTTCGGAACTTTTAACTTTGATAATTTTAATTGTAGGTTATAGGTACTGGTCAAGTGTGTTTTGAACATTCATTCATAACTACTTAACCCATATCCGATCACACTGTTAGCCAAAGCCACATATAAAGTTCTCAAGGTCTTGTAATGTACTTTGTGTCGTAAGATATATAGTTTAGATGCGACATCGACCATCAGCAGGTGCGACAGTGGCCAAACGTCAACCCAGTTTTTTGATAAAAAAAAGGTACTTTCTTTAATGCGGCTTAAAAAGTTTTTTTTTTTTAACGGTTCCGTAAATTAACCTAAACGAACTCATGTACAAAAATATCTTTTGATGGGTGAATTCGAATTTTACAAACTCACTAGCTTTTGCCCGCCAGTTCAATCGCATGGTATAGTTACTATATACTTTGGGCAGCATTTCTAAAAACGCTAAAACAAATATTGTTCGTACCCGAATATAAACGCTCATGATTTTATCTTTTATCTTCAGAAATTACTTTGAGTTCAACTTCAAAGACGCTACAACAAATAACTATATTTATTTATTTTACAGCAATAGCTACACATGTAATTTACCAAGTAATGTCCAATATATTTCAGATCTTCTTATTTGAATTCTTACTTTTTCCGTGTTCGAATTCATGTGTTCGTGTTTTACTGGTTGATAATCTTTCATTAGAGTCAGTATCTTAGAATTTGCTTATAAGCGATTCAATTTATATCATTTGCAAATACAATAGAGAGATTGAAGAGTAACACAAGGGTTTTATTGAATTACCCTTAACTACTGCTGATCCCAGCGTTAGAGCACCTACTCATATACCAAATTATTATCACAACTTATGGAAATCCTTATAAATAATATTACGTGACAATACGCAATGGCTGCTATGGTAACATTTTGATTCCCAATAAAAACTTTCACTCCCATTTTCATGTGCTAGTTTTCAGGATAAAATATAACCTATTACCTTCCTAGGGTTTTAAACTACCCAAAAAACTATTTTTATTAATATAGGTCCAAAAACAAAGAAGTTTCATACACACGTTGTCACCCTTTTTGATTGATTTGAATTTTGGAACTTCCAATTCCCCAACAATCCGTTCTTAGTACACCTCCACTTAAGAGGAATGTCCCCTCCAAATTTCAAGTCTCTACGACCAGTGGTTTAGTATTGTGCGTTGTCTATCAGTCAGTATGTCAGAACATCTCCTTTTAAATATATTTAAATTACGAACCGCCAACGTGATTTTTAACATCACTGATGCCATTTAATTAGTTTAGCGCCCGTATACGTAATGAAATGGCGGCCACGATCATCGCCATCTGACTTGTAAATTTGATTATCTGAATGCAGAGTCGTGAGCGGCTGACGGTGTGTACAATGTTTCAGCATCATACGCAACATCATCAACATCATTATTTTATTTTAAAATTAAATATTGGTTTTGTTTTCCATAAAATACCTTGTATCATCACAATATTGCTCATTTTACATTTAAAATCCTATTTTTTACAATATACCCGTTTATATCAGATGTCTTCCAAAGGAATAAATCATTTTTTACCCAGCTTCAAGCTAATTTTATCTTCGCGTCCGGTTCCGTCCGTGAGCCACACAGAAAAATTAGCAAAACAAATCATGAGCCATTGCAATTTTATTTGTAACATTATCATTTAATAAATATAATGTGTCATAAATTATAAGCAGGAGGAATATCCAAGTGGAGAACGCAACCAAAAAAATAATAGTGTCGGTGATACTGCACCGTTAGAAAAACAAAAAAATCATTATTCTTTGTAATTCTGTATCGTTATATTTAATATTTATTATATTTAAGTCGAGTATTAGGTACTCAAATATTTCTCAAAAAATCCACAAAGTCCTAACCTAACAAAAACAGTGGAAAATAAGTGCTGTGTAAGAACCCGATCGTATTCAATTACCACAATTTGTGGACCGCCCGCATAAATGCTGAACAAACTCTTAGTATTCGATTATTCCGAAAATAAAATGCCCACAAATATATTTCAATATCAACCCAAAGAAAGCCTGTTGTTTTTAACTAATACTTGTTAGTTCGATATTTCATTTTAGTAACTCAGATAATATGTTTTCTTGGTATGTGTGTGTTAATATCATAGGCGCCCTCAAATTCAAGAGATATTATTTACTGAAAATGCTACGGAATTACCTTGTGTTGGCCATTAAAACTGCGCTGACATAACATTTTCGCCAACCCATCTTGGATTATGTCGATGTCAGGAACTAAACAAACTTAAGTAGCTTATAATAGGAAGGTTACACTGGTGAAACATTTATTAACCTATATTTATATGAACCTAGTTAAGTGTATATGCATAGCATTACATTTGTTAGCATTTATATTATTATAGGCTGTAGTAGGCTTCTTTACTTTGAATACCAAAACTATATAATTTTCATTGCGGTCCATAATGGAAGAAATTGTTTATTCGTGATAAAGTTTCTGATTGTACAATGCGTAGTAAATATTAAGAAATATTATTAAATATGAAAAAATAGCACAACACATACATTACTCAGATACTCTTGACTTCACAATCATTTTTTATCGTCTCTTATGTTATGTCTCTCACCTGATTTGATTAAATTATGAAAAATACTATTTGTCTCAGATTTTAAGATCAAATAAACTGAAACAGTCGGTATTAATTGCCTTATTAGTGAATTCATCCTAAAATAGAAGTTTATTAGTAATTTATCTAATCTGAATTGGCAGATTTAGTATGTTGGAAGACAGCCAAGAAGCTTTCCAATTAAGGTGACAACGGTGGCTGTTCCAAATGAATTGCCAATCAAATTATATCTAGACGAAATGAAAAAAAAACTGACTAACTATAGGAATAATTAAGAAAGCTTCATGTATTAGTTTAATCTGTTTCTAGGGTAGGCGAAAAAACGGACAGTGGCACAGATAAGATTGACCTCTGACCTCCGTATCTTTTCCACGTATTATGTACTGTGTTTTGTTATAAGAGACGCAGGTCTCTGAACTAACCCTTTACCACAAACGGTAGGTAGTACCGTCGCGGAAACGAAACAAAAGTCTATGGGTAGCGATATGTGCGGTTTTGTTTCAACGCAATACTCACGTAATATTTTGTCATTGTTCATTTTCTCATAAACTCTAAAAGCAACTAAAAGTTGATAATATGATATAAGGATGTATTCCAACTGTTCTAAATACGAGGGTCAAACTGAAAGTTCTTAGAAAATCAAAAACTGATTACATTAGCCAGTTATTAGTTTTATTATATCTTTTCAAAATATTGTCCATTCACGTCAATACACCACTGCATGCGATGGAACCACTGGGAAAAGCACTTTGCCCACTCGTCCTTAGGGGTCTCTTCAATGGCATCGCGATACGCAGCCACCGCTTCTTCAGCATTCATAAACCGCTTTCCTTTAAGTTTTTCTTTAATTTTTGGAAATAAATAAAAATCACAAGGCGCGAGGTCGGGGCTATACGGCGGGTGACCCAGTAATTCAACGTTTGATGTCGCCAAATAGTCGATCGTTCGCTTGGCGGTGTGCGACGAGGCGTTGTCGTGGTGAAGGAGGATCCTACTGCGAGGTCGTTTCTCTCGAACTTTTTCCAAGACAAGTGGCAAACAATTGGTAGTGTACCATTCTGCAGAAACTGTTTTTTGATCCTCTAACACAATTGTTGCAAAATGACCTATCCTTCCAAAGAACGAGGCCACCATTTTTTTTCCCGCACTTCGATCTCTCTTCACTTTAGTTGGCAACTCCTCGAAAGGAAACACCCACTGAGCAGATTGTCTTTTGGTTTTAGGATCATAACAGTAAATCCAGCTTTCGTCACCTGTTAGTATGTCGAACACAGCATTTGAGTCACCTCCGTTAAATCTTTCAATCATTTTACGACACCAATCCACACGATGGAGTTTTTGAGCCTCAGTCAAATTATGAGGTATCCACCGGGCGCAAAGCTTCCTGACCGCTAAATGTTCGTGGAGGATTTTGTGCACTTGACTCATACCGATGCCTAAGCTTGTCCGAATCTGTTGATAGGTCACTCTTTTGTCAGTCTCTATCATACGCCGCATAACACAGATGTTATCTTCAGTCGTCGCCGTAGAAGGCCGTCCCTCACGTAAATCATCAGTGAGATTAGTGCGACCACGTTTAAACTCATTAAACCAGTTGTAAACAGTCGCACGAGATGGGGCTTCATCGTGAAAGGCCAATCGTAGTCTATCATAACTTTCTTGTTGACTTAAATGACATCGAAAGTCATAAAAAATCATTGCACGAAAATTTTCTCGTGTTAAATTCATGATGACGTGACACAGACAATTTTCAATTTGCCGCCAAATCGTAAAACAAATGACAAATGAATGAAATATATACTCAGTAATATTGGCAAAGAGTTATATTTTCAAATTTTAGAATTATTTTTTTATTATATTGTTTATAAGTGGCCAGTTCTAAGAACTTTCAGTTTGACCCTCGTATGCCGCGTTCTTTTTTTTTGTTTATTTAAGGCGAAGTTTTACTGAATGTACTTTTTCTACAAGTTTACTTTTAGTGATGTGGTATTTCCTCAAAAAATATGCCATCATTAAACTTGTCGCCAAGAAGTTTATGAAGATGCCAAAGATTGAATGCATTCCATAAAACAAAAATGATAAGTTAAGTATCAATAAAATTTCTGTGATCACATTTTTATCTATAACTGTTTTCTTTTTCAATTTTATGAATAAATTTCTTTAAAAACAAATTTTGTTCCCATCGCACTATAATGATCCAAATCACCCTGGCGCCTACCTACAACGCTTGTAGGTATTACAAATTGTCATAGTTTCTAATGAGTGTTGAAAATAATATAAAAAATAACGTGACTTGTGATTCGAATACATAAAAAAATATTTATATTCTGCTTGCCTTCTGTTTATTCTAACGATATATTCTTCTATACTCAGTAATATAACACTGTTATATTACATTTTTTCACCTATTTACTTATCGTTTATTGATTCATTAAAAAACTATAATAATGTATTTGTACATTATTTCCTTAAAATTTTACATAAACTTATCCTTAAAATAATAACTTATTATTCTAAGGGTAAGTTTATGTCATATTTTTATATATGTTCTTTTACTTTTGCTCTTTGCTTTTGACTCTGTTATTATCATTGTCGTTTCCCTGTGATTTGTGATCTATTATTATTTATTATTATATTTTATTATATATCCATTAGTTCTTATTTACAGTCCTCATTCCCTCGAACTATCAATTATATTGATTAATTAAAATTTAGAACTAAAACTAACTAATTAAATCTATACTAACAGGAAAGCTGAAGAGTTTGTTTGATTGAACTCTATAATCTCGGCAACTACTGGAACATATTGAATTTTTTTTTTGTGTTGAATAGTCCATTTATTAAGAAAGGCTATAGGCTATATAACATCACAGTATGGCTTAAAGGAGTGGAGCAGCAATGAAAAATGTTGCTAAAACGGGAAAACATTTTAGTTTTTTAAAGCTTTCCTTGCGTGCGCTGCGTAAATGGTGAAAGTTTCGCAGAAATCATGTATCACGAAATTGATCCCTTTTGAAAGTTCTAAAATAAGTCCGCGACGGTATATGTCTATCCTATATAGTTTACCGAAAAAACAAATGGGAGAGGACGTTCGTATAGTGCATTATCATTACCATAGAAATAATTGTTTTTATTTGAATTGTAATTCAATTTGTCATTGTTATTATAATCCATGTCATCCTATTCCAAATCCATTACTTTATTATTTAGGCTCTTTACCTAGGATTAAATAATCTTTTAACTAATTTGAATCGGCACAATCATTTTCGCTAGTATTAAATGCATATTTTATGTATGTTAAGCATACGAAAATATTACATTTAGCTCAGCTACTGAATACATATTCACATATGGCACTAGTATACTTTTAAAATTGTATTTTGATTTTTTATGTTTATATTCTTTATTTTATTTCCGATTTTTATCAATCAAAGTAGCTTTCTTTCTCATTTTCGCAGTTTTTCCGATAACATAATTAAATGGGGCATTATTAATTAGGGCGAAAAAATTCAATGTTACATTTAGCTGTCGCTACTGATCACTAGATGATGCTACTGTACTTTTAAAACGGAGTTTTGATTTTGGTTATGTTCTAATCTTTGTTTTATCCGATTTTTATAAAACGAAGTAGCTTTCGTTTTCAATTTCGCGATTTTTTCCAATAGCATAATTTAACGGGGAATTGTTGGATTGTTGATATGTTGGGCTTAGAGTCAGATCCCCACAGTTGGATGCCATGAGTCCATACAGGTTTTATGATCATATTGTAGATCAGCAGCTTATTGTCCAAGGAAAGCTTTGAATTTCGACCCAAGAGTCAATACATACCTTTATACTTGAGAGCTGCTTCTTTACACTTGGTTTCTTTGTGCTGTTGCTACATTAAATGTTGGTCAAAGTGAATGGCCAGATACTTTACACTGTTTACTTGCATGATGTAAGTGTTAAACAGACAAAAAAAAAAAATGTTTCATTTAACTATCGCTACTAATCACTAGATGACGCTACTGTACTTTTAAAACGGGATTTTGATTTTTATTATATTTTGTAATCTTTTTTCGATTTTTATAAAACAAAGTAGCTTTTGGTTTTCAATTTTTCGATTTTTCCAATAACATAATTTAATGTGGAATTGTTAATCAGGCGAAAAAATCAAATGATACAATTATCTGTTTTCGCTAGATGACGCTACTGTATTATTAAAACGTGGTTTTAATTTATCTAAGCTTCAAAGCGCCAATTTTTGTTAGAGTCCAATGTTCTCCCTACCAACTAAACGGTTATTGTAAGAAACTCAACGTTACGGCAGTAGAATATATAATGAATTTAATAGGCAAACTATCACACTTATGTTGGCTTTACAAATTTACGAGTAATAGTCGGCCAAATCTATTTAACTCAAAAATTTCGAACAACTCCTTTGAAAACAACAAACCTGTTTTTGCGTTACCATTATTCATAAAAAGCGCAAAAAATAGGTCAGTGCAGCGTTAGTACGCTTGCCCGGTTTTTTAATAATATATTTTAGTGAAGATTTATTCATTGGACGACAAAATAATAAATGGGTGACTACTTTAATACTTAACTGAGAGGCGTTTATTATGTTTGCGTAAAATGCACTAAACTGTCGGTAAATGAATTACGAATGACTAAAAATAAAAATAAAATACTTGAAATGAGCTACTAATGGTAGAAACAGTTTTATATAAAATAATAACTAAAATCCAAAGTATTAGTGTTAAATAATGAATTGGGTGAAAAAATATTCAGTGAACGAAATTATTTACGTTGGATATCTACAAATTAAAGAGATGGCAGAATATCCGTTAGCAAAATTTCACACACATCACGCACTTAAATCTCTTTAAATGCTGAATTGGGAAAGCAAGAACGAGCTGACCACCACGTAGCTATGTATGAGGATCAGGTTTAGAACAAAATTTCAATATTGTAAAGGGACTATTATTTCAAAGAAAACATTTGTTTGTATTTATTGCAAGGCATATCGATTATACTGCGTACTAAAATGGAAAGAGCAACTGGACTATTCTATGAATATCCAAAGTATTATTATTTTCTATAATTGGTTCCATCTATTAAGCAGGCCTATGCGCCAGCAGTGGGTACGTTGATAAGCTAATTATAATGATATAAAGGTAGATGCTTACTGGCAAATTTTAAATTAAGATTAGCTTAAGACCTTAAGGACCACGTGGGCGAAGCCGGGGGTTACAGCTAGTGAAAATATATGTATGTCGATTTATTTCTTTATTTAAGCATCGGTTATATGCCTTGTTGATTTCTTCTTGTTTTAGAAACTAGTGATCTTCCTTAATTCTAAATTAGGCAGTAATATGAATGAAAGTATGCCGGTGAATTCGCTACCTCTCACATACCTTTTTACGAGATGTGCGTAAATAAGGCCTACGACAGTCGCATATATTTTATGTGTTCAACGAAATTTCCATAATGCCAGAAAATTTATTGCTGAATCCCCGTGTTCTTGTAACATATAAGTACAAACGACTCGTTTGCACATCAAAGTATACATCGGTATTCCCATGTCATTATCAAATCATAACATTTTATCGTTAACTCTTGTGTTGTAAGTAATCAAGTCTTTTTTAATACATCGTTCTCTTTTTAAGAAAAAAAAAATACAAAAGACTAACAGAAATAATAACGGCTTATCATTTTTTCAACTTGTGATTGACTATTTTTTTGGCTATTTCATTCCCTATATTTACAAAAAAGACGTTTACGTAATATGCCGATGTGACTGATGCTGTTACGATACACTTTTCCGAACATTTTAATGCTATTTTCCAATTTTCTCAAAATCGTATTTTTCGTAACTATTTTTGATTTTCTTAAGATATTTTTTATACAATAGTTCCAATATCAAATTATTTGGATAAGCTCTAACCTACATGTGGAATAAATCCCTGTTTCAGACTGCGAATAAGACTCGGTACCCAACCAGCCAAAAGCGGTTTTTAAACTATCCTAGAACCATGATTTCTTGAGGATTATATTAGTCTTATATCTGCATATAACCCCGGAAAAGGGCCCACTTTATAAGTACACCGTTGCATACAGTGCGATTATATCAGGCCACAGCCATCCCACTTTTGATCAAATGGCTCCTATATAGGGATTACACAAGTGTACTTTTACCTGAAAATGTCAATATAAATCCACTTTAGTAAAAAGTGAGACTAACTCGGGCCTAGCTATGTCTCTACTAAGTATGCACCTAGTGTTTCAGTGAATTGTCAAATTGTTCTGTAAAAAATTAAAAAGATTGAGCAAACGTGGTATTTATTAATGCGATAACTAGAAATATTGTCAACCATGGTAGAAAAATATATCCTATTGTTCTTAGTATTTGTGTTGTCTATTTGCTGGGGAATTTGAATTTTCTGTAAACCTTATCTTGGTTTCGATTAAAATTTTAAAGCGGCTCTTAAAAATGGCTTATTTACACTTTTTGTATTCATTTATTTATCAACAAATGTAAGGAAAAGTCGCCATTTTTTGGGTGACCTTTTCCAAGTATGATATAGGATTGATAAAAGTTAATTTAGTTCTACAATGGTAAGTGCCAACACCAAAGCAAATTCGCCATGTTGTCACCAATTAAGATTCCACAATTATAACTGTCTCATCAGGGGCTGACACTGGAAATCGTAGATTCTGTTATGATAAATATTTAGTAACAATCGTGATTTTAATGGCTGATCGCAAATCCTATAGTAAGATTTGGGAAACCATTCAAATCGTGTTTTCGACTATATCAGTTGTTTCCAGAAAAAGGCCTTTAAAGAGTTCTAGCCAGGATTGTTTGAAGATTTCTTAGACAATAGCACTACTATGAAATACCCATATAAATCTACCTAGGCTTATATCGGCATATGACAAACCCCTATAAAGTGCAATTTTGCCTAGCGCAAATGGACTTAAAGCGTTGTCTTATATGCGCATATAAGTCGGAGTTGTCGGAGTAGTTCCTCTTGAGAGTAATTACTCTTAATACATGCTTTTATAAGCGGCTTAGTCCAGTAGTAGCCATGAATTGTGATCCTATATACCAATATAAGTCCATATTGTAGTAGTAAGCGTACTTGAGTAAAAACAGGATTCACGTATGCTGATATGAGTGCAGTAGCATATTCTGAAACCATTATAGTAGCCATATAAGTCCAAACAAGATTATTAAATCGCATGCCAGAATTATTTTGTTTGTTGGGTATTAGCCAGAGCTTAATGATATAGTTTTTATTACTCAAGTGTGAACAATGTATTACTAAATATTAATTTTCCTTCAGAGGTAATAGAACAAACCTCATATAAGCAATGTACGATGGTACTCGTCCCACTGTTCTTCTTGCAGGGGCACAGGTGCGAAGGGTTGACGCGAAGACATTGATGGAAGGCCATCTATTTCTCTCTCTTGTTTTTTTTCAAATTTATCCAAATACAAAACACTAAAACGATAAAAATGTATAATAAACCATGTATGGTACACGGTATTTACAATTCAAGCATAGGTTAGTGCAAAAACCCCTGCAATTTCATAATGTATTATGGTAAATGGTGTATCAATATTTTTTCATTTTCATATTATAATATTCACTAAGGCATCACGAAAGTTGACAAGATATTGCAAGTGATCATTTATTTTTTAAATCTATTTTAGACAATCTATTTAAATCATAATGGCTCGCAACTTGTGTCTGACCTTTTTTATTTTCATTTTTTCGACGGGGGAACGCGTTTCGCATACTCGCGTTCCCTCAGCCTCAGCGCAAGGTCCATGAGTTGTATGGGACTGCGGACCCACCCCAAGAATAGGGGTTAGTCAAAAAGCAGAGGCATACCCCGGCAGCCCGTGGCCTGGGTGCGAGTAGGGAACTCCTTCTCGGGAATAGGTATCATTGATTATAACGTGAAAACTAATATATAGTCATAAGATAAAATTAAGAATTATCTGAAATTTTAACGAAACCTTTCTCCGGTAAACTGCATGGTTTTAGTAATACTTCATTAAATTAAATTAACCGAGATTCAGATACGTTCAGTGAAACTTTAATTAATCCAGCCGGACCCTTATAACTTCCAACTGGCTGGTTTCATTTCAGCTATTCTGCAAGGATAGGCCCTTGTTTGCGCGAACTAGTGCGAGATGTCAGTTAATTTGTTTCTATTTTGTTTTGATTGGAACAGTTTAATGGAGGGGATGCCTTTCTAACATTGTTTGCTCTTGATTTAAAAGGTTCATCTGAAATAAAAGCTATTTGTTTTTCATTATTTTTAAATTAGAACTTATATTCTTTTCAAATTAAATGTTATGTATAGTATATAGGTCAATACGTTATATAACTAGAAAGTATTTGTACACCATATTAGATGACCTAGTTCCCTGGAGACCACGGGGGTGAAGCAGCCGGAGGATAGTTAATATGTACTACATAGTTACTGACTTTATGCTTTATTTATACACTCTACTCTATACCCCAATTAAATCATTCAATCTGACTCATATTTACCAAAATGAGTAATTAAAACAACAACATATTATTCATCCAAGATTTTTTTTCTTCACTTATGTCTTTTCCTTTATGATAAAACAAAGCGACAATTGTCAAATCAAACACAAGCACGTTAAAAATACTTGTATTTTTCATTCTTTCCAATTTGTTACAGTTCAATGAAGCGTGTGGCTACCTTTCTGTCCAGCCATTCGTGTCTCGTCTGCTCATACCACACCAGATGCTACGTGATGCGTTATAATTGTATCTGTAGAAAAACACAACTTGGAGAATATCAGTATTCGAAAACAAGATGCTAACTGCACAAAATCTACCTTAAATAACATTTATGTGTAACAAAAAAGTTATGCTCACACGATAAACTTTTAACAACCTTTCGTTTGATAAAGAATATACATCCTAAAGCTATTTTACGAGCAAGTTTAAAGATTAGACAACGTGAATCCGTAATGGCTACAATATGAGAGCACGACCTTCATAAAAGTGAACGAATGGATGCGGCCTGATTTTTGATCATGTCTATATAAATTAATAAAATAAACTGCAATAAGAATTAAATAGATTAAAAATGCTATATGACGACAAATAAAAACATTATTACTGACTGCAAAAAAAGTTTAATGAAAGTGAAAAATCATTCATGAAATTACTATTGAACTCGGAAGGAAGTTTATGTAGATTACTAGCTTCCGTCAGCGGCTTCGCCCGAGTGGTCCCTAGAGAAATGTTTAGTGGAATAAATAGTATCATATTATCTAAGTCAGCCAATAACCTATCTGTATACTAAATTTCAACAAAATACGTTCAGTAGTTTCAGCGTGACAAACAAACATCCAAACAAATAAACTTTCACATTTATAATATTAATAGGATTAATATGTGTAACATTAAGTTGAACGGCAACTTCAACAGAAGTTTCCTGTTTATTTTTCACAATTTTGAAGTTGGTGTTTTTTTAAAGAAACTCATAATGTTCTTTAACTTGAAAGCCAAGTAATAAGGATTATTTTTAAAGAAGCAATAAATAAAGAAATATCCTTGTAATATAATGTCTAATTTACGAGAAATATGTGGACAAGCATACAGATATATGTTCGTTACAAAATTTGTACACGTATTAAGAACAGTGTATAGACATTGCATTTTGTGCCATTCCAACGAAATTACATAAATACTGTGTAAAACTCATTACCTAATTTTTTGAGGTCGGAAGCGCCGCACTAGAGTGCAATTGTCATAAAACTAATTATTCGATAATATATCGTTATTACATATTCTCGCTTAAACATACGTTTTTAGGGTGTGAAATTATCACAGAAGATATATTTCTGTTGCCGCTTCAACAAAAAATACCAGAATCAACTAAAAACCAGAATAAAATAAATATTGAATGGGGTTCGCATACAACAAACGTGTTTTTTTTTTGTTCGGCACAGACGCCTACGTGAGCTAGTCGTACTACCACTTGGCAAATTTTTGAATCTACATTCAAATAAATATAGAATAAACACTAGCTGCTGTCCCGGGACTCACCCGCAATCATTATATTCAGTTAACTCTGTCATCCGCGTAGGATGTGGCTTACCGTGGGTGAAATTATTTTTCAAAATGATCCAGTAGTTTTAAAGCCTTTTCAATGGAAACAGTAAAATCTCTCCTGTTTATAATTAGTATAGGATACGAGTGGGTAATGTTCAAATACTTTACCACAAACAATTCAGGTAAAACAACTGTTTTAGACCTTGACTAAATTCTACCTTTAATAAAACTCAAAAGGTATTTTCGTATTTCGGCAGTAAGTATTAAAATATTCGAGGGTGTTTCGTATTAACCGTACTGAAACTTTAGGGATCAGCTCTATGTGGAAATTTTACACCACTTGCACCAACTAATGTAATAAACAGGTCGTCCCTGTCATGTCCTTCAGCGATGTCAACACGTTGTCATTTATTAAGGCCACCAAATTCTGGGCGATACTCCATTTTATTCAGGGTTCAAAGTGTTTCCCATTGTAACGGTGTGCCATAACCGTTTGTTTTCCTAGGTTTCAGTATGCAAACTTTTTGTTTTTGAAATTCAACATCATTTCATTTTATTATTCGTCTTTCGTAATTTAAAATTTTGACTAATCAATAATTGATTAGTCAAAATCTTTATGGATGTCAGTTCGTAAGAAATTCTTCTATGCACAACATGAAAATTAATATACAGTATTAATCGTATAAATTTTATTATGTAATTTTAAAATAATTTATTGATTGTGATAAAGAATGTGATATTGTGATACAAATAATATAACATATGTACTAAATTGCAATCTGTATTTTGGACGATCCAAGAGTTTAACTAGAAGCCCGACAAGGGGTATGTATTCGTTTATTTGATAATTTGTATGTATTAGTTAAGTAACTTACGAACTGTTTTTTAAATTTAATTTTAGTTTGTTACAGTTTCTTATTTACCCTTATATAATTAATAAATCTATACTCAAGCTAATCAGCCTTATTAATTGACCCAAGCACCGAATCCGTCACACCATTAAAAGCAGTCCTCTCACTAGCTTCTAATATTTTAGCGATTATAACCATAAAAGTAGTAGATAGGTAGCTGATTCTAAACATAAATTTTATTATTTTAATTCGAACTATTTTAATTACTTGTTTTGTTGTTGATCCTTCTAACCGAAATAAAAGAAGTAAGTACTTAGTTGATTCGACATAAAATAGGTAATTCTTAACACATTTTTATAACTGAGTGACTTCTTTCAAAACCTATTAATATTAACTGTAATTGTTGTTTTTGTTAGTAGCAAAAGAATAAACATAACAAAATTATAATCTAACTAAACAAAACAAAATATGGGTAACAAAAGTTCATATACCTTAAGTCAACATCCTATTATGTAACAATTGAATAGAAATAGCATTGAATTGGAAACTATCCTTAGTTTCCGACCCAAAATGTGTAAACCTCAACAAATGGGATCGAAATTAGTTTAGCAAGTATGAATCTATCTGTATGATTTTATGAGGGTTGCAGAAGTTTGATTACTTTGTAACGTGTCCATGTCCTTTTTGGTGTCAACGGACTTATTTGCATGTTTCAAACAAACAGTGTATAACCTCCGAGGTGGAACACCGGTTTCAAGGTATCGCCGTCTCTAACCTTTTCTCTCGTTCCTTTCTGTTAAATATATAAAATATATATCTTACAATCAGAGGTGCTTTTTTCATATGTCAATCTTATTATAACACAACAAAGGTATTATCAAGTTCCAAGTTTTAGAATTTTTGCGTTGTTGTGTGCTAATACTAACTTCTTTATCACTAAAGATACATATATTTTTATTATTTTGGAAGATAAATGTAGGTAACGGAAGAATGCGTTAGTACCTGACCACTGATCATCCCTTCAGTGTGCATGGTTGATATATGTCATCTATTCTGACTAATTCGTTACTTTTCTATGATACCATAGTTGTTTCTTGTAGATTAGTACTCTTAGTAGTTCAACCACTCTTATAATGGACTTATCTTATAGCCATTTGCCGGTTTCGTTTCGAATAGGCTGTAGAGTTTGTGAAGAAGGGTTTTTAGAGTTAGGGCGTGAAGAATAAAAATCTTAGCTCTATACGAGATATTTTTGACAGTGCAAGTCATATTGTGTCGGCTTGGCAACACTACATGAAAATGTTTTTGGTGGGATATATTTATATGTTCCGACTGACCGGTGTCGACCAATTATACGTGACGCATCTTCTGTCATATGCCGCCTCAACAATTTTGATTATCATCAATTTAGTGACGGAAAAAAAATATTTTTCTGTATTTTTTTGTAATAATACACAAACATACTCAATTTATTTATATTTAGTCAACAGTGAACACCAAAAGTTTTCACCAAATGGAAGGGCCCGTATTTATTATAATTACAGGAAGGGATTAAACATTTACAGGCATGCCAGTCGGTTAAGCGCATTGACTTAGTACTTATAACAGGACTTATGACACCGAAAAATTGTAATTACAAAAATGAAGCTTATCACTATCGATTAAAGTATACTTTCAATTGCTCTTTACATAGAAGCTAATCCGAGCCGAGAAAGATAGTCCCAACGGAAGCCGTGTTTCGTTCTTTCATCTTACCTTGTTTGTTTGAAATATCGTTAATTACAAATTTAAACTAAAACAACTTTAGTGGAATATTTGTAGTTTAATGGTAACTGTTTTAATCATTTAAATTATATAATCACACTAGCTGTACCTACCCGCGATTTCGTCTGCGTGGGAAAGTATAGAGTAAGTAAATAAGTATTTTTATTTGCCATAACATTATAAGAATTATAAACAAAAATTAAAAGCGATACAGAATATAGCAAACGGTAACATAATGGCGCGGTGGTAGCGTTCCTACTATCGGGCCGAGAGTCGTGGGTTCGATCCCCACCCAAGACAAACATTTTTGTGATTAACAATTATGTCTGTTCTGAGCCTGGGTGTTTTCTATTTATATTATGTATATATTTGTATTCCCCCCGTTGTTTCTGATATCCGTAACAAAAGTGCCTAAGCTACTTACTTCGGAATCAGATCAATGTGATGTGATGTTGTTGTGTTGTTCGATATTTATTTATTATTATATATAATTCAACCTATCATATATTTGTGATGGGGTCAATCAGCACCGTACCTCAGCTTGTGCTGCATTGGTGAGAATCAAATCACACAACAGCGCTGGTATTCTATTATCAGGTATTCTATATCAGGATAATTCTTTCTTTCCTATGGATGGCATCGAATCGAGTATGATCAATGGCCCATAACCCACTACGCGGGCCCAATACGAATTGGTGGGCATTAACTACTGCTAATGCAGTCGGGACCGACTTAACTTGCATTCCGAAGCACGGAGGAGATCAATTTTTTTCGGTCACCCACCCTATGAACGTATTAGTGATACATAAGAACTGTTTCAACTGCTCTTTTTTTATTTTGATCTTATTAAAATGTTATTTGTTTATCTGTTTAGTTGTATGCGCAATCATTTTTTATTATTGTTTTCCATCCAATACTAGGTTGCTTAAAAGAAATCGCTGGTTAGAGCTAAGTTTGTCTTTAGTACATAGTTATGAATATGATTTATGAAAAATATTTATGTATGTTAGTGTCATTTTATTGTTGTGCAATAAAGACTTTACTTACTTACCGCATCGTAATCCGAATGCGCTAACTTCTAATCTTATAAAGAGAAAAAATTTAATTATATGTTGCATCGAATTGGTTCCGAAACCACTGATCCGATTTTAAAAATTCTTTCACTCTACAGGAAGCTACGTCATACTCGTTATAATGGTGACACAGGTTATAATGTCACACAGGTTATAATTTACACGGCTAGTTGACAGTTAATTATATAAGTACATTTGTGGGGCAGGTTGAAGGCAAAACCGATTGCCGATAATCGAAACTACTTTCTCGCTCTCTATACTACAAAGTCAGAGCTCTTTAAGAACTCGACCGAATTTCTCTATCAAAGGAAGTTTTAGACTCAAAAAATACTGCACATATGTTACGATCAGCAATTAGACGTGGTAATATTTTCCCTAACAATGAATGCTCCAGATTGAACTTGATAGTCCGCGTGCGTCGCGATGGGCATTTAAATATCCTTCGCGCCCATGAAGTGTCTCTTGTGACCGAGCGCTTCCTGTCCAAACTCTCTGATAGCTCAAGCGACTTTGTTTGTCAGTAAAGTCTTAGGGTCGACAGACATGCCCCCACTAACTTTCATCAGACATGAGCGTCTTATTTGTCGCAGAACGTCAGAGAACTAAAAAAGTAAATGACATTAAATTCGACCTTGCACACTTGATGGAAATCGTTTACTAACATATATTTTCGTGAGGTATTTGACTGAACCCCGTCAGTTTTGCACCAACCCTCAGATTCACGTAATATTGTATGAGCCTCATGACCGGTGAATAAATCTGTATCCAGTGAAGACTACAAATACCAATTATAAAGTAAAGCGTATTAAGTTAACTTAATAAGAATTTACTACGAATAGCAAAAACCATAGAGATGGTATCATAGTGATGGTCAATAAAAATACTTGCGTTCACTCTAACATACTCGATGCTATTTCACTTGATCTCCTACTCGCATGATCATATACATGTTCATTATAAGCTTCAGCTTATAATATTATTAAAGTATTAGTTGCAAGAAGTTATCCAAATTTCGAAAAAAATGGTAATCTGTTGGAGCAAGATCCTGGGAGCACGGTGGATGTCTTAGACATTTCAATTGAAGCTCTTCTAATTTGGTAGCCGACTTTTGTGCAGTGTGTGGTCTAGCGTTGTCGTGAAGTACCAGTGGCGTAGAGCGATTGACCAGCGTCGGTTATTTAACAGCTAGCTTTTCCAGCATGGTTTGCAATTGGTGACAATAGACGTCTGCCGTAATCGTCTGGCCAGATTTGAGAAAACTGTAATGAACGACACCGGCACTAGTCCACCAAACGCTTACAAGTAACTTTTTTAAAACGTTGGAACCAAAAACGCACTGTGTTTTCTTTTGCGACACAACCGCCATACACATCATTAACCCTTCGAACCGTTTCCGCAGCACTGGTACCACGGTGGAACTCGTACTCGTAAATAACACGATATTTCAAGTTTTCCATTTTTAATACTGGATGAATATAAGGTAAATAGGACAAACAGAAGAAAAAAACAAATGAATGCCGCCTAACGAAACACAAATACATGTGTAAATGACTGTATAAATTTGAATATGGAATTCCCAACCAAGGATTATTAAGAAATTTTTGATTAAAGTGGCCAGTACGACTAAACGTCAATTTCATATGTAAGAACCTAATATATATGACCAATCATATGACAGTATACAAAATATTAATAACTTAATTTTTATTTATTTTCATATAAATTATCATTTACAGACAATATCAATGGCTAAACTATTGTTGTTTGACACTATTGTTGTTGTTAAGCAATTTCCGCATGTGTTGTTAAAATTATTATTATTATTAAATAAAGGGCTAAGCCCTACTGTATGTGGATGTAAAAGAACTGACGACGATAATCAATATATTACAGACTAAAATAAAATTTAATAAAGTAATTAATTTCATAGCAATTTTGGCGAACACAGTATTTCAAATTGATATAACTTTTTTATTTATGAACCGATTGAAATAAAACTTACACTAAATGTTAACGGAAGGTTACCACAATACAATAGTGAGAACTGCATTAAAACCGGTTTAGCTGTTTCTGAGGTTAGCGTGCATAAACGCACAGACAAACTGAAAATTGTTGCGTATATGTTTGTGCGAGTGAATCTTGTATTGGTTGCAAATTGCAATATGTTTTTCATGATTGAGTTAAAAAACATTTTTTTTTCATTTTTTGGAAATCTGAATAAATATGTGGTTTATTCAGATATGTGTGTGTTATAGCAAAGTATTTATACAGATTTCCAAAAATGAAAAAATGCGACAAAAAATATGTCTCAACAGTCGTCACTGTGAAAGAGTTTAAAAATATTTCAAAAAACTAAATTAAATTTAATAAGGAAGTATTGAAAAAAGAAATTAGTTCCCGAAAACAAACTTGAGGTCGCTACGGTACTTTCTTGATTTCTCCATGAAAAGAAATGAAAGTAGGACTAAATATTTTGTATTACTAATATTAAAAGTTGTATTACTTCCAGATATGCCTTCCTTTTTCCCCCATTCAAAAAAAAACTGTCAAAGGGACATTTTTTCTTCGCTGCTCTAATAACCATGTAAATAACGCATCCTCGAGCTGAGGATTTTCCGGAGATTTTAATGTTTTTCTTGCACCCGGACCCTTTTCTGTATTTATTACAAATGACCTTATTTTTGTCTCCTTACTTTTGATGTCTGTAATAGTCACATGTTTTCTTTTCTTTGATGTTGAAGCCATGTCAAATACACAACAAAATGGCGGAATAGCGCGCGGAGCGGTCAAGAACAATATGTATAGCGTCCAAAAAGTTTAACTCGGCACTAAAATATGCACGTGTCATAGAGCGAGTTACTAAGGAACGTCAGATGCGCGGGGGAGGGGGTCGTTCGGATTATAGAGGCGTTCGGACTAGCATGGGTTCGGATTATCGAGGCCCTACTGTAAATTATATATCAAATTAACAGTTTTAAACCATTCCTTCTTGTAAACAATTTCTTAACAGGTGTTAAATAGTTTAAAAGAACCGCCTTAAAAAGAGGTTTTTGCTCCCCTGTAAAATTTAGTCCAAAACAGTTATTAGATTTTGAAATGGGACTGCTGATTGTAAGTAGATATATCATTTTCTTCAACAAATCATACCATACCAAAACATATGTATTTATAACTACCTTATTTGAGATGAACAGTGAGTGCATTTGATTCAATCCGTTGCCAATTTATATTAAGAAAATTACTTAAAAGAATAAAAAAGTCTCAGGTATCCTAACGTTTAAATTTGAAACCTTTCTATATTTCTTGGAGTAGATGATGAGTAGCACACCTTTACCTCCCCAAGTCAACTTAATTCCATATTTCTTCGTACACATTAAGTAAACGAAGCGGCTTCGCATAAATTTATACAAGGACATTTTACCCCTCACATTAGGGTCTATGCTACCCACAAACTTTAATTTATGCGAAGAAAGATCACTGGGGTGTTGGGAAGCACTCATGAGCACAATGATGAGATAAATTCCTCTACGTCTCGCTGTGGGAGACAAAGGTTATAAAGAGAAATTAGTTTGAAGTAAGCACTTCATTAAAGCTACGGGTGCGGAGCGAATTGCGATACATGCCGCTATGTACGGCTGACAAAGGTAGAATTTTAGCTTTTTTAGTTTAAACTTTTATTCGGTTTATAAATAATGGATAGATAATGCTTTGGATTACATGTTAATGTAAAATAGTTTATGAAATGATAAATTAAGACATCAACTATTCATCATCCGCAAATAGGATGTCCCGAAAATATTTTTTTTCGATTTTCTCTACTCAAAAGTTTCGTTATTATTTGTAGATAACCATAAAAAATATATATCTCTACCAGCATTTTTATTAAAAACATACATATATATATACTATTTTATACACATTAATTACTCCAATTTCATTTTATTGATAGTAAAGCCCTAAACTACGATTTGCAGGTAGGCAGGATGTTTTCAGTTAGGAATTGGTTTGGATTGAATTCGTGTTTTGACTTGTTTTTCTCAAATTTTCTACTTCTACGATGAGGTAGTTCGTCTCATTTTATTGCAGTTTCATTGTTGTAAAGTATCGCTCCGTACTTTCTTGTGATAAATTACGTGTTTGTCTTACATTTTAATAATGGGTTCAAGACGAAGTGAGACTACTTGTGCTATTTTGGGATCTTAACTTGATGATCGCCAGTTACCAGTGATTTTGTGACGTTATCAAATTAATTTTGTTAACTAAAAATGAACTAAAACAACAGAAGAATGGGAAAGATCTTTCTAGCTCAGAAGTTTTTTTAATCGTTGCTAAAATACTTAGTCCGATTTGGATCAAAGCCTCGAGTCCCACTGTTTCCAATGTACGATTTATCCAATCGCTGAAATCACATTTCGACAAATACCTTTCAATGAAAAGATATCCCAAATATAAAAGAAATGATAGCTACGAAATCAAAAACAAAAAAATTTGAAGCGATTAGAGATTAAGCCAATCCTGTTCCGGTGCACGAGTTGCCACCTCAGGTGCCATGTTCAGGTAATTCACACAAACGCGCGAAAGTTTTAGCGAAAAAGTAAGAAGTGCTTAAAAAATGGGTAGCTCAGTGGTTAGAGCGGTCGCCTGGATTGCGAAAACTCATAGGTTCGAGTCTATCTCAGAGTGCCAGAGACAACGTGGATCTCTTAAGCATTTTTTACTGATAATTTTTTTCAGTATAACATTATGAATGCGGAATTAATTAAATATAAAAATTAGAACAAATTTTCATTTTTATCGAAAGTTCAATATTTGGGAAAATATTTCTTGGATGGATTGCCTGAACACTGATGAGAATACACTCTGTAGTAGCGAAAAAGGCATTTGGAGGCGTTTTTTTAAACAGTGAATAATGATAAGTTAATAGTCTATTATCAAAACGTTCGTGGTTCACGCACTAAGTATTGAACATGAAAATAAAATATACTTTCATCGAATTACGATTAAATAGTGTTAACCGAGCGAGACGTGTCTGTACGACGGTATATATGATATAGAGTTGTGCGATTCCGTAAGGATCGTGCTATGACAACGCGTGAGTTGTGGAAAATTGACAAGTGATGATTTTGGTGCGTCGCGAGTTGTGCGCGCTTGTGAACAGTTTTGTTCGAGGGGGCCAATTCTACTAAATAGTCCAGTTCTATTTTAGCTGGAATTGTATCGTATGTCACTTAGTAGAATAGAAAAACCATTAAAAACTGTAGCTTCGTTCGGTTTCGGTCCATTTTCAATTCGATTTAAACAAAATTTATTTAGTAGAATTGGCCCCCGTAATCATTGCAGGGGTGCAATGATTACTGATACGTTAACTATAACAATACTAGCGTGCGTGCTCAAATCCACCGTTGACCTTCACATTTGTGTGGCTTATGTTCCACCCTTTTCTAATCAGAATCCTGATACTTTCTAATAAAATATTAATTTTATTACTAATTCATTTTTTCAACGTATGTAGTGCTATCCTAATCATAATAATATTTTATTAGGGGACTTTAAGTTAAGCTATATAGAATGGGACATAGATCACAATCCAACTCATTTAAGCAGGGCGTCACCACACCACCTAAGGGGTCTAAAAAGCGACACTGCTGTTAACTGCAGCACATGTAGAGTTATCACCTTTTGGACACCACATCGGATGCACTCTATACTTTAATATTAATGTCTATCGCAAAATTGCATGTGTGCGTGTCCAATAAATGATTTCTATTCTATTAAGAAAAAGGACCTATTACATTACAAAATATTAGATAAAAGTTTTTTAATGAGCTAAATTCACTAGGTTTAATTCAATATGATTTCCTCAAAAATTAATTTAGAAATACTCTTGATTTTGTGTTTACAAATTTAACTTCGACCTAGAATGAATTTTCGAACTGTTCAAAGGGCATGGTTTAATGAATACACCGCATATATTTAAGCATATATTTTGTAGGCATTTATACTGACAGCTCACTAAACTGGCACACACAGACAGGCCCGTCCTAAGGACAACAAACGCCCGGGTGCAGGTAGTGTTCTGGCGCACCAAGCCCATCTTTCCTGGATGCTATTAGCTGTCTCAGACAGCGCCGCGGTGCCCCCTGAGACGGCGGCGCCCGTGTGTAGTGCACATCCTGCACTATAGGTTAAGCCGCGGTATAGGTATTTCCTCTAAAATCCTCTTAATCCAATTAATCATTTTTCCCACTATAGATTATGCTGACGTGTGTTATGCTGATATCACACAGGTACTTCTCAACTAATTGGATCGATTACTTAATAATTGAATACGTTTTATTTTCTGTCTTCGTAAGTACGATCACGTCTCTTCTTTTAGAAAAAAGTTAAAATGGTTAACTATTCGGCAGCATGGAGATCTTAGGATGCTCTCTACCCTTAATTCCATCAATAAAGATCAATGTGCGCCTGGATATTTGAAATGTGAGTTTCCATATCTAGGTACTTCACACAGCCGGAACCTTCACTCAGACAGCAAAGAAACTCTCGCCACTCCTTTTCACCGCACCATTCTCGCTTCAGGCTATACGACTTTGGATCGCACTACCTCCCCATATTCAAGCTGCTCGAAATAAATTATGTTTCAAAAGATTGTTACGCGAAAAGCTTCTGAATTCTGCTACCGCTTGTAATTAATCTGACTTATTTATATTAATATATGTATATATTATATGTTTATATATTTATTTATGTTATGTGATTTGTTTGTTATGTATATTAATTTCCATTTTATATATATACATATATTGTTTAAATGTTAGTTATTTTATTATTTTTTATGTCTAAACTACTGCAATTAAGTCCGCCATTTGTACACTTTATTTGTGCAAAGAAGTTTAAATAAATAAATATACTCAACATTCAATAAAAAGTCAGCCTAAAATATTTTGATCGCATGAAAAACATTGCGAGGTGGTTCTAGCTATCCCAGCAAAATATAAAGATAGTACTTATGATAGCAAAGACATATGCGAAGTATTTCTAGTATTCATTTGTCCGTTGACAGTATAAAAAATTTCTTAACACTCTAGACAATAATATAGGCGCAGATAGCGATAATATAACACCTGTATTCTGGAGATATTGTCCAACATCTGTATCATAACCCCATTTTATTTTATTTAATAAATCATTAAACGAAAGTTGCCTTCCTGCAATATGAAAAGAAGCACATATCATCCCTTTACAAAAAAATATCTGAAGTCCAGTTCAATGCGTGCGTCTGCTGGGCAATAGTTGTTTTTTTATATAATATTAAAGTAAAATGTGCGTTTTTTAGGCATATGCAAGTGTATAATACTAGATATAAAATATTCTTAGTAAAATTAGCTTTTGTCAAACTTATTATTGTTTAAACCGAAAAATTGAAGGAATATCTTTATTATGATTCATTCTCCGTCTAAACAATCCTCTTCAAACCCAGATTTGAGGGCAGAAATTGAGTTGGCACACCATGTATCACTTCGTAAGCGTAAACCAGATTGCGAAATAATGGAATCTTTTAAACAATATACGCAGATTACACAGTACACTCAGAGTTTTAAATAAGATTTAAACATCCAAATATCTAAAATTGACGGTAACAGATAGTATGAAATCCGATTTGGAAACATTGTCTACTACTTACGAGAGATATAAAGAATTGTCCTTTTTGCAGAATGATGTAATTGAAATAGCCACATCACTCGTATTTTACTAATCTGACTATTCCAATTGAACATTTTAGTTGCATATTATAATTCTCTTATAACATCATAAGTAGCTCGGTGGCGTAGTGGATAAGCGCCGCGGCCCGCGATCGTAATCGTTAAGCAACTTTCGCAAGGGTCGGTCACGGGATGAGTGACCATAAAATTATTATCTCGTGCTACTCCGTGCTTCGGAAGGCACGTTGAGCCGTTGGTCCGGGCTGCATTTGCAGTCGTTAATACCCTCCAATCCGCATTGGACCAGTGTAGAGGGTCATAGCCCATCCTCCTTAACCATCCATAAGGAAGGCCTGAGCCCCTGCAGTGGGGACCTAAAAGGGCTGGTGATGGTGATGATAACATTATAAAGCCTAGAATCTAACTAATTAGGGATGAAAGTCAAATGTGTGATGCCAATTTCTATTAGCAGATAGCAAACTAAATATGGTCTTATCCATGTTTCCTAATTGTTTTATTTTGTTTTTGTTTACCTGCTCTAAATATATAGTTAGAATTTTTGCAAAAAAAACGACCCGCGATCGTTGTCGTTAAGCAACTTTCGCAAGGGTCGGTCATGGGATGGGTGACCAAAAAATTATTATCTCGAGCTACTCCGTGCTTCGGAAGGCACGTTAAGCCGTTGGTCCTGGCTGCATTTGCAGTCGTTAATACCCTCCAATACGCATTGGGCCAACGTGGAGGGTCATGGCCCACCCTCCTTAACCATCCATAAGGAAGGCCTGAGCCCCTGCAATGGGGACGTAAAGGGCTGATGAAGATAATGGTAATAAAGAAATCATAAGAATACAGTTAAAACAAACAGAATTTTAATTTCTAGTGAAATCTTTTACTTCTTTTTCAAATAAATCTATTGTATGGTCACAAACTCTCTGCAAATCTTTCAGGCCTCTTTTTAATATTTCCAGTGCAGGTATTTCTCTTGATTGTATCCTGAAATGCATTTTTGATTCTGCTGGGTGCGGTACTGTGTATCCACAAAAATCAACATCTTCACTGTAATAAGAAAAAACATTGAAACTGTAATAAAAGGCATAAATTTTTTATAAACTATAATTTACTCAATGTATTAATTATTTTCAAATTGACATTAGTTTTTTAAACTTATATGCATATTACTCCCATTAATATCACAAATAGTAGCCTACTTTTGTAGTATATGATTAAAATATAAACCTAATAATAAAAATACAGCTCTAATATGTATAAAAGTAGCAATTTCATCAAATTTAGCTGATAAAATGAAACTGTAAGCTATACTATTAATTACAAAAAACAATTGACACCTAAGTCTTAAGTGAACATGAAACCAGTAATGGATCTGAAACATGAATGCTGTTTAAAGTAGTTTTATCTAAGGCATAGTGTGCGTAAAAATAAAAAAAGTCAGTAAGATTAGCTGATTTGCCATGACATCACCAGCATAAATATTAGTTTGTCACCCGCAAGTGATCGTTTCCCATATGTGATAAAATTTAGTTAGAAACTACCTCTATAATATTAGTTTAAAGTACATCTATAAGTGATTTAATTAGCTTGAAAGTTAAATGTGGAAATATAAATGTTGTTGTATGCTGTATTTGTCTACCTCTTTATGATTACAAAAGCAAAAATAGATTCCCAAATGGCTAAATAGAACTAAATAAAGTAAAAAATAAGACAATGAAAAAAAATAAGTATGTATATCATTTTATAATAAATATCATTGTATATACACCACTATCCATAGAACTATCAGTTTTGGGTGATACTGCATAAAAACAATACACAGTACCACACATTAAAGATAGATCTATCATGGCATGTATGGTGGTGATACAGATCATTTTCTTTTGAAACTCTTATGGGTAATTTTTTGTCAGTGTCATTTTCTTCACTGGCTCTAAGCCATCTCCTAGCCCCTAAGAGCAGAGTATGTATTAAATAAGCAAAGTGTAATACTGCCAAAAAAACTTAGTAATTTTCAAAATTTTGTTTAAAATAATTACATATAGTAAGACACTTACTATCTGTTTATTATACATTTTAAAGCATTTCCAAGTGTGTGGCTTTCATCTTGAAAAACATAAGTACGGCATGTCATTCCGGAATCTTCATCTCCAGGAAGCTGTAAATTCAATAAAATAAATATATTTACAAGATTATTTTCTAATCATGCTTGTGGAATTTTGCTTTGTTATATGCACTTTTATAATACCTCAGATATTTTCATTTTTGAGTTTCGTTGAAAATGCTTCGAATTTGTATATTACAATAATTTAAGATTACAAAAAAGAGATTTATCTCTTTGGTCAACCTTAGATATTCAAAGCGGTCAACAGTAACTTTCATTGGCTATTTTTGTTAAAAACAAATCGTACTGGTACAAGGCAAATGAAAAATCCCACAGAAAAGAAGTTTTTTAAAAATGACAGTAGTAGTAGTTTGTCTGAGACAGGCGAAGGAACTAAGGCATACTGCCAAATCTGGGGTTTATTATATTATTTTATAACGCAAAGTCTAGTCTTTTCTACTTTTTTTTATTCCGTCTTGTCTTGTTCAGCGGTTATTATTTTACATATCTGGGAAGGTCAAATCATATTTCTCCAAGAGTGGAGCTAATAATAAATCGGTACAAAGTTATATGTTGTACATGACAAAAAGATGTGTTCAAGTGTCTGGTTTTCTTGAGTTTGTAGGACACCTATACATACTTACAACAGTCCATATTTATTTATTTATAGGTATATATTCACCACTAATATAAACAAAGACATTTCGCAGTCACGTACAGTTTAATATCATAGATTATTGAAACACTCTGGCAATGAGGAAGTATTAAAAAAAACATCAGTTCCCGAAATCACACTAGATGTCGCTACGGTACGTTCTTGATGACAACCCTTCCGGTTTTCTTTCATGTATAAAGGTAGATTATTTTTAAAAACTCAATAAACAACTTATATTCTATTTGTACTTTATCGTATTTGTATTGATATCTAAGTTTCGAACTTTGCATATTTCAGTTTCTTAGTATGTTAATTAAAAGGGATGGAAACACAGAACAGATAAAAAGGTTAGAATAATAACGTACTAACATTAGTACTAGGACCGCGCGTGCCAGATATCACAAAGACGTAAAACTTCACCTATTCACCTCACAAAGAGAACGATGCTACCATTGGCTACAAAAGTTTCAGCAAAATTAGTGTATATTAGCCTATTAATACAGGTGATTTTACAGTAATACACAAAATGTATGGCTAGCTATAATAAAAATCTGCACAATTACTTTTGTTTGTTCTAAATAATTTATTTTGTGCGCGGATATTAAATTAGTTAATGTGCAAACATTTTAAATATATGTTTTATTACATAAAAATGTTATTTCACGACGTATCTGCATTAAAACAATTTTTAAAATATAATGCAAAGAATTTTACGCTTCTGTCAACACTGAAATAGTGAAGTGCCCTGTGATTCACAATTTGATATCGATAATCAGAAAATCATTAATATATTGGGTTAATATAATAAAATAATTTATTAATTTATCATTTCGCAACTGCCACGAAAAAAAATATCCAATGAAAATAAATACCATATGTATGTGATCACTTCACAATGTATGTAATCAACCTTCACTTGAAACGGCTCGATCAATTAGACCAATTCCTATCTTGCTAAAGTAGTAATGTAACTGCGATTTTTATCAGTTTTAATCAGAAGTAAGTTAGTAGAACGGAGTCACATATCAAGGGCAGGTGACAGTGTCGACAATTTGGCCCTTTGGGGGCTAGATTTTTATAATTTTAATTAGCTTTTTTTCTATTAAAAAGCATAGTTTTATTTTTTGATACCTAGTCATATTTTTTTTGTATATTTAATCATAATGAGGAAGTATTTAAAAAAAATAAAGAAACTACAGAAAATTATGTCACTAGATGGCAGCACAAATTGTTGGATCTAAACGTCAATTCATGACGTTAAACCAAAGAGAATAGATTTGTTAGTGTTGTTATGGATCTGATAACTCGGATTAATATCAAGTTGAAATTTAACTAGTTCGAGTTATGCAAACGCAACTCGATTAATAGAAAGTAATCTTTGAATAAATTTATTTTTTATTTGTATAGAGGAAAATGGAAACTAACATAATGGAAGTGAGCACAGTGGTTTTTAAATTTATGGAAATCAATTGAATGCTGTGATATAATTAAAAGTGGCATCTAACTACGGTATACAATAATATTACCGCCAAATAGTTTTATAAATAAAAAAGGTACTTATGTAATTGTAGGTCTAGGAATTTTTAACTTTAATATTTAACAAAAGTTCTGAAAAAATAACAACTAGGTAAGTTAGTTTTATTGCTATTAGTTGTTTGTTGAACTTTCAACAACAAAACTATATCAAGTTTCAATAATATTTTTATATTATGTATGGTGAATGTATGGGTTTATTAATCAAAAACAAAAGTCATAAAAACGATAATTATTATAAAAAAATCCGTTTATTATCTATAAACTTACCCGATATGTATCAAATATACTATGCATTCGTACAAAATAACATAACTGCTGGCTAAAATGACGTTTGTGCAAAGTGTAACGTGCAAATAACTTGTGCTTTCGAAATTAAGACATTATAAAACTACTATCAGTTATTAAATCTTATATTCATAATTAAATCATCTTAATAAACATTCAGCAATCAACAAGAAACGTCTGCTCTAAACGAACAGCAAGGTTATAACTTTATATTTCAAATCACAAAGTTATTATACTATTGCTATTGATCTTTCATGTCGACGGCAGACGTCGAGCTATGTGTTAAGTTAATTCGTACGGTGGGTTTGTGCTTTTTGGTTCTTACAATAATATTGTTAATAATAGTTTGACTTCCTACACAACCTACTCTAGAAATCCGTTTTGTTGTTTAGTTGAAATTAAAAAAGCAGCCCTTGCTGAGTTTCTTGCCGTTTTTTGTCAGTACGAGATCTCCCGCCTTAGTTTTGCGAACCATTCGTAAAGTTTTCGACTTTTACAAGTAATATGTAACAGCCTAGACTGAATTGATTTTGATATTTATGTAAATATCATTCGTTTTGTGGATGCATAATGACACTTCATCTTCATCATCATTTTTGTTCTCCATTCCAAACCTGAATTCAACGAAAATTACGAGCAACCAATAAAGCTGGAAACAAATTATCGGACGCGGCTGACGGACGCGGCTGACAGCTGCGACTTATAAGTTTGCACAGTCTTCAAGGACGTGGCTTGCGGACATGTTTCGAGGCCTATTCCACTAAGAACTGTTGACGAAGAAACATGTCGAGTAATGAAACTGAGGACGAATTTTTCGAATTAGCGGCAGCAGCTTTATGTTGTCCAGCCAGAAAGAAAATAAAAAGAAGTTCGTCCACGTTTGGGTCCATGACATAAATAAAGTGTGATGAATTTCACACTTTGTATCCTCAATTATTAAGAGATGAATGTCGTTATAAACTTTATTTGAGAATGAATGAGGATCAATTTAATTTTTTGCTAAATCTAATCGAAAACTACATTGAAAAACAATCAACACAGTTTCGTACTCCTATGTTTTTTTATAACATCTTTATAATCCTTCAATTTAGGATTATAAAGTAATTCTTTGTTGCGAATACACTATATAATTCGTTCCTCCTTTTTAACGCACGTGGACACGTGGAATCTCTTGCGTCGTCAGCGTCCTTCTGATGCAAGGACGCGTTCCGCACCCCGTGCATACTGTCCGCGGACGTTTTCGGCTGATAAAAACAACCAGCGAGCCAGATTCCTGTCGGACGTCCGAAGGCTGAAGGTCAGCCCAAGGTTACGTCCACGACTTACATCCGATAGTCTGAACAGCTTAGTGTACATTCATTACCTAGATGCCTATATGTCGCGGCTGACAGCCGCGTCCGTCAGCCGCGTCCGTCAGCCGCGTCCGATAATTTGTTTCCAGCTTAAGTTGGCTCAACACTAATGTTGACGTATCAACCAAACATCGTTCCTTTACACGTAACATAATAAACAACTTAAACTTACAATTAAAATAAATTCAAATTAGTTTGAAAGTGAGATATTATAAGAAACACAAAACGATGTCATTTTTATTCATCTAAAATACTCAATTTACATTTATTACGTCAGAAATTAAATTTGAATGAATATCATAAACAAAATCCAAAAATCGCGAGTGACATCTAGTATGATTTCAAGAACTAATTTTTATTTTTTAAATACTTCCTCATTATTATTTTTACTAACTTTGTATTATATGAAGCACAATATATTAAGAATGGAAAATAATAACTAAGAAGGCTCATTGAAAGTATATTTCAATAATATCCCAATATAACATTTAATTTGACAATGTAATTAGAAAATTAGATGTAATACATAATATCCCAATATGTAAGTAATTAATCATATTATTTTATTTATCATTGAATATTAATATAATCATTTTCAGAAAAATGTGTTGAACAAATGCAACTAGTTTTAGAAGGAAACCATTGACCATTTCTACCACTTACGTCAATCCACTTTTCTTTGTCGGGGTTTCTAGGAAAACTGAAACATAAAAATCTTTAAAAAACTGTTAACTATTTATCTTAATAAAAGTTTGCTTTAATGTTATAATTGCATGTAAATTGATTACCATTCAAAATATTAGGGTTAAGTACTATCGATAACATTTTATCGATAGATATAATAATGCATGCAGATGCAAGCATTATGTTAATAACTGACACAATCTTCTAAAAAAGAAATTGTGATTATATCTCGATATACCGTTATACAACCAATATTTTTTACTTACCGATGAATGAAATTTCTCCTTTTTTCAGACTTACATTTTCACTACGCAAACAACACGTAATAACGGCATAATTCGGCATATTTTTGTATTTTGCGACGCACCATAGACCACTATGACATTGTGCAAATACTAAACTAGAAATTTGAATAACGTGACGTTCATATGACCGTTTGGGCATATGGATGGTCACACGACCCCGCCCACTTAATCGTTCTCCCTTTTTACTTTTTCTGTGGATGAAAAGGACTCTTTTTCCAAAAAATTAACTTTTGCTAGAGTCGCCATCTAGTGGAGGTGCTTTTTTAGTGCTTTCGTTTTTTTTTATTTTCTCATTATAAAAAGAGTAACAAAATAAATAATATACTTATATTGCATATCTTTGGTCCATTCGTTTCCTGCAAAAATCAACTTTTTGGTAGAGTTGCCATCTAGTGAAGTACTTTTTTAGTGCTTAATTTTTTCTTAAAATACTTCCTCATTGTCTCGAGCTTTACAGCTGTTGTTATAACTACAAAATATTATTACAAATTACGAATATCCCTGGCCTTCATATGAAAAGATTCCAAGATATTATTCTATTTTCAGCACGGACTTAGTACTTATAGCTCAGAAAAATTGTAACTACAAAAATGAACCTTTATTTCCTGAGTTTATTACCTATTATCAATTAGTGTACTTTTAATTGCTCTTTGCACATAAACTAATCCGAGCCGCGAAATATAGTCTCAACGCAGGCAGAGGGTCTTGTTCTTTCATCTTAACATTATAAAAAAAAATATCGTTTCTTTAAAAAATTTAACTATTCATATTAAAATTTTTAATATAAATTTATTTATTTTATTTTCTATAAAATAACCTTAGTGGAAATATTAGTTTTTTAACGGTAACTGTTTTAGGATATTTAGTTATTATATAATCACATTGTATAATCACACAAATAACAGTACTCATTATTATAAAAGCTATTTGTTCACTTATTTTTTATAGTATCAGTGAATTGCGACGCACATTAATACGTGTGTATCGAACAACGGTTTAGTGCAGAAGAACCAAATAATAAATTTAAAAATATGTACCGATTTTCCACGAGACCCAGACGCAATGGCGTAACTATACTGGTAATATTAGATCACGGCAGGTAATCTCTATAGAAGAAAAATAGACCCAATTTGTTACCATAGACAAACAACGGTAGTTTAGATTTTGACATTTCTTCCCCCCTTTCCCGCACATCCTACACCCGCTTTCTCCTGTGATTGTCGCGCCATTACCACAGATATTTCGCCATTACAGTTTTGATGTTGATTGAGTGAAGTTACGTCGAGGTTTTGTTTCTCCGTGCTTATCCTCTCGCATTTTAAAACTGTGATATTCGAGTGTTTTTCATTATGAAAAATACGTGTTGTGTTCCTAATTGTGGAAGCAAACGCAGTGGTGTCAAACTGCATAAGTTTCCAAAAACTGATAGTAGAAGAAAGTGGGTGCAATGTATAAACAGTGAAAAACTGAAGAAACTTAACATAAAAGAATTGCTTTCGATGTTTGTTTGTCATAAGCACTTTGAACGTAGGTTTGTGACTGCTAGCTCACGCCTTAAAAGCTTTGCTTATCCTACCTTGTTTACTCAAGAGGAGATGGATACTGGCATACCTTCAACTGCTTATAAAAACAATGGTAAACTATATAATTACCTATTTTCATTACAAAAATTACGAATAAATTGGTTATATCATATCATAATATACTTAGCGATTTATTTTACTAAAATACCCAAAATCTGTTCTAGAAAACATACTGCTATGTGATCATGATTATGCACAGAAATTGAGGAAGCCACATATTGATCATTCTTACTCCAGAGGTCGACCTTTGTTAGAGATACAACAGTTCCAATTTATGAGAAATACTGGTAAGTATTACAAATATGCCATTTTATGGGATGGATTTAATTATATCATACAAATGGAAGTATAATTGCATTTTATATAATAATAATATGTCTGCGTGAATGGTCTATGATGTATATATTTTTTTAAATATTTGATATTTTGATGAAACAACAATTAAATCAAATATTGTTGATCATTTAACAATTAGGATGTTTCTTACAAGTGAAAATTCTGGTTTCTGTTATATGTTTTGAATGAGCCAATTTCACTTATAAATATTTACAAAAATAAATTGTATGCTTTGAAAACTTGAAAAAGATTTCAAAGCATTCAATTTATTAAAAAATATATTTTTAACTTTGTTAAAATACATAGGGCATTAAATTAGTTACATAAAATATAACAACTTTCAATATATAGTCCTGATATAACAGTTCCAACTATATGTTTTTTGCTACCATACTCTCGTTGTGATGTTGAATTTGTAGGGTTCGTTTTTGACTAACCAGCAGCAGTGTCACAAACACAGCACCAAATCTCCCAAAGTATTAAGAGCAGACATGCAGTCAACTTTTTTCATTAATGGCAACATGATTGTTTGATTACAGATTGTGATACTGCACCCACTGCATCCATTTCGAATATTGAAGAAGAAGTACTGCTCCCCCATTTGATAGGTAATTTTGGTTTTTGTATCTTTTGGATTATTCTTGCAATTTTATTAGCATATAATTTTATAAAAAAATGGTTTTTAGATGTGCTGGACTTCTTTTTTGTTTATTTTTGTTAATTATATTTTCAGAATGCAATAAGCCTTCAACATCTACTCAGTGTGCAGTGGAAACTATAACCAAATCTGGTAAGGTTATTTTTAGTCACATTGTTAATTATTAGTTTAATTAGATTTTAATATTACATATTTCCATTAAATTTGTGGTTTTTATTTTGTTGTAGGATCAAATGTTCTGATGACGCCAATGAAGAGACAAAAGTTTAAGAGGTCTTATTCCACCAAAAATTTTGTAACACCTAGATGTCATCAAATATTAATGGAGTATAAAAAAGCCAAAAAACAACTCAATTTTGCTAAAAGAGCTAAAAAAGCTATTAAATTCTCAAAAAAAGAAAACTTTGAAAAACTGACTTCAAAACTGAATCCAGTAGCAAAAAAGATATTATGGATGCAAATTAATCAAAGTACAAAAAAAACAAAAGGTCGGCGTTTTACAGATGAGGAAAAGATGATTGCACTTGCTATAATGAAGCAAAGTCCAAAAAGTTATAGGTTTTTGAGAAGAATTTTTATTCTTCCTTCAGTGAGGATCATCAATAAAATGATCACCACACTTAAAATGGATTCAGGAATCAATCCTCGAATATTTCAGACCATAAAATCAGAGGTATGTGGTTTAAGCTTTAACATTTATTAGGTTAGGTTGTTATGTTTTTTATTTAGTCATTTATAGCTTATTAATCCATTTTTAGTTACCCATCATTTTAATTTTGTGATTTCAAAATGTATAACATTTCTAGATTGCAAAGTGGCCTGAAACAAAGAAATACTGCTCTGTCCTCTTTGATGAAGTTGCTCTTGAACCGGGATTAGCTTATGACAAGCACAGTGACAGTATATGTGGATTTGTTGAGCTAAATGAAAAGGCAAATAATTATGCTGATCATGCGTTAGTTTTTATGGTTCGTGGAGCCTTACACAAATGGCAACAACCAGTATGTTTTTATTTTTGTGAGGGAGCTACTTCTGGCACTGTTTTAAAAAATATAATAAAAACTGTTGTAACAGAGGTAACAAAAACAGGATTGTTACCTGTGGCACTAATATGTGATCAAGGAACTTCATTTCAGTCTGCTATAAAGAAGTTAAAAGAAGAAACAAAGAGACATCAAATTCAGATGGATGAAACTTATGGTATGATTTAAAATTTTTCTTTTGTAATTATCTTAAACTAACTGTTTTCCAAGAACTCACCTGCGTAAATTATAGCATAAGTAACCTTGATATGATTACGCATCACCTAGGTAGCATTATTTTAAATTGCTCTCTGAGCCTATTGATACAAAACAAAAACTGTTTAAAACATAAGTACATAAGCATCTATATTAATAGTTAAAATGTTTCTTTTCTTGGTTAGACCAAGATGATATTTATTACAATAGTCAGTACTATGTAGTTTTTTTTAATAGCTGTATGATTTTATTTCAGATGATACTATTATAATAGAAAACCAAAAAATTAGTATTTTATATGATCCACCCCATCTTATCAAAGGGATAAGAAATAATTTCTTAAATAAAAATATTAAATATAATGGGAAAATATCGAAGTGGGATGACATAGTTGATGTTTACAATACAGATTGCAAACATGCAGAAATGCGTATGCTGCATAAATTAAATGACGAACATGTCATACCCCAAAAAATAAAGAAAATGAAAGTAAGTAAATTAATAGAGTAGAAATATCATATAATTTAAAGATTAAATAATGATTATAAAAATCTTTACTTTTTAGGTAAAGAATTGTACTCGTGTGCTCAGTAAAACCGTAGCAAGTGCTTTAAGATACACAGCAAACTTTTGTAAGTAAATTCTTGTGGTTTAATTGAAATTTCATTGGCAAGGTAACACTATTTTACAGTTTTCTTTTTTTACAGCACACTATGTGGATGGAAAGCTAGTCAGTGAAACTTTACTAAACACTGCCAAAATGGTGTCATTCTTTGATGACCTTTTTGATTCCTGTAATGGATCGTCAATCACGATAAAAAATAAAGGCAAACCTCTAAGGCAAGCTGCATCTAAGAACTCGAAACATATTTCATTTTGGAAAGATGCTATTAAAAAGCTGGAAGATTTAAAATTCATTGACAATAATGCCAGGGAATGCGTGGTGCCATCCCAAAAAAATTTTATTACAACTTTAAAAAGTTTGATAAGGTTATGGCACTTCTTTCAAAGTAGGGGATGCAAATTAATGCGTCCCCGATATTTCAATACTGACCCACTGGAAAACTTTTTTGGCCAGGTACGGGCATACAGCTTTAGAAATAACGACCCAAATTGTAAGTTATTTAAAAATATATTTCGATCCCTCTTAATTACAAGGTTTATCCATTTTCATTCTGACACTTACAATTGTGAAGATTCTTCAGGAGACCAAATAATAAAGTTAAAAAATTTATTTCACCATAACCAGGAAGACAATTTAGAAATGATAACGTCTTCCTGTCAAACTGCCACAATAATGTCTCCTGGAGAAAAAGAAAATCTCATCACAGAAGCTCGTAGGGAAAGACTAAATGTTCACTCTCGTGCCTACACTGCGGGATGGGTAGTGCGGAAATGCCTCAACAAATTTAATTGCTCAGAGTGCAAAAATAATCTCACCCAAAATAATGAGTCTTCTGTTCACACCTGGATATCGCATAGGGAATTTAAAGATTTTAAAAAGAAAATGAAACTTACCTATCCCTCGGAGCAGGCTGTTAATTTGTTTAGCGTAATCGTTAATCAAGCCAATGAATATTTGGAATTACAACCAAATGTCAATTTCATTTCCAAAGAAATAGAAAAAAGAATTGGTAGACATAATTTCAATTTCCTAACATGTGAAAAGCACTATGGAGCTATCTGTGATTATTTTCTTGATGTAACAATTAAATTGTGTTTGTTTAATTGGTGTTCTGTTATTAATAAAATATTAAGAGGGGTCGATTTGTTACGCTTAAACGAAAAACAATTACCTGATATGCAAAGGAAAGCTTTAGAAAAATATACAAAAAAACTTAAAAATAAAATGTTGCATAAATAAAACAATAATTTACAGCAGTTTGCTGCAATTACATAATGTTTTTAAAGTTTACGGAATTAAATTTATTATTATGTATGAATTGGAAATAAAGTTTCTTTGGAAAATAATTTACGATTTTTTATTCCTTGTCTCAAATTAATTCCTTCCTTGACTATGAAAACTATATTTATTATTGTTATATATAATACGTACTATTTTGGTAATGGGATGATATAATAAATGTAATACTTATGATAAAGGCTGGTAAGTTTCTTTCGCTTTATTTTTCTTGTCATCTAAAAGAAGTCCTGTACAAGAAGTAGGGTAAAAAATTTTTTTTTGGACTTTTTTCCATTTTTTTTTTGATAAAGACATTTTCATTTCATTTAATTTCATATGAAATTTAAAAAAAATCCTGAAACAGTATTATTTATTATTTATTGCTAATATAATAGACTTATATTTAAATAGATTACACTTTGATTACATAATGATTAATATCATAACTAGGTACAAAAAAAAAATTAATAGAAATTTTGTTTGTACGGGCGAATGTTTATTCTGCCAATTGGGAAAATTTGAATTTCGCGGTATTGAGTTTTTAAATATCCCGCGCTAGACAATCATAACCATTGATAGAGGTCTAAGGAAATATTAAAAAGTAAAAATGTGTCAAACTCTAAAATACCGTGCCATAATTGGTTCTTAGAAGTTTCCCGTCTGATACGTAGTATCTCCTTACTAGTCTGTGTATTAGATCCTTACATATGAAATTGACTGTTCTGGCACTTTAATTACAAATTTCTCCTCCTTTGTTGGGAATTTCAAATTCAAATTTATACAGCCATTTAGTTTCGTTATGCGGCATTAATTTGTTCTTTTTTATTCTGTTTGTTTCTATTTAAGCCACCCAGTATAAAAAACGGAAACCTTGAAATATCGTGTTATTTACGAGTACGAATCCACCATGGTACCACTGCCGCGGAAACGGCTCAAAGGGCGAAGGCGAAAAAACAAAAATAAATATATAGATCGTCTAAATTAATACCAAAGGCATTCATTCTGCGTAAGAAAATATTTTTACAATAATCTCTTTTACAACAATATGCAACTATTATAACTTTCAATATTCGATCATTTATGAATCACAAAGAGACTCCCTTGTTTGCCTTGCACCTTGCTACATAGGTACTCATTCTTTGCATTAATATCATTCTCTTTACCTCGCCTTAAATGAAAGCTACCTCGTGAGTACCCCACTCAATAAAATGTGCGAGTTACGCAACCCTAACTACAACACTCAGACCAAACAATTTAGAAAAATCGATTTTCTACATTGACCCGACCGGGCATCGAACCCGGTACGTCAGATATGGCAACGCCTTGAAACCGTCGCACGCCGGTATCACTCTGCTACTGTGGTCGGTTTTGTAACCATTATTAATGAATATTCCAACTTTATATCAGTAATGTCACTTTAAAAAAAATTTGCAACTGGGTGAGAATAGTATGAATGAAGCTTATGTAGGAAAATGAAACATTAAATTAATTCTGTTGCATGAATTCTTTAATTTCATGTCACATTTTAAACTTTAAATTCAGAGTATGGAGATTTGGTCAATGGGATATCACGCCACAAATCTGGTGTTAAATAGGCATATGTTTTGGCAATAGCAGCATAAGTAGCCTTAGCAAAATTGCCAAGGGTACCAGTTGAGCCCCTAGCTGAAGTGTAGCAATCTTGCACTCCTGCCATTTGAAGTAGCTTCTTGGGAACAGGAGCCGACACAATACCAGTACCACGAGGTGCTGGAATAAGCCTTACTGTTACTGATCCACATTTTCCAGTTACCTGAAACAAATGTATTACTCTTGTGTTACTTAATAACAAATTACTTGTGCATTGGATGTTGAATGCCATATTTAAGAATAAGACTTTTTAACAAAATTCACTGGCACGCCTCAAGTGGATACCACAAATGAAATATTAAGGTTCTCATCATAAAAGAAATAATCAACATTAAATAAGTAAACTTGCTGATATATTATTCTATTAGTTATCTATTATGGCCAGTTTAGAATTATTAAGTAATTTCATTTGTTTACATGTTAATCACAAAAACTTTAGTTTATCTTACTTTTATGCGTAAACCAATCATAACTGTGGTCCCTAGAAGTATTCAGAGTGGTCCATAAAACAATTCTATATTTAGAAAGTGCATAATTAGTCTGGTATAGTCTATTATACAGTATCCAAATGATGAAACGCTAAATTTGAGATAAAAAGTAGTCAAATACCAAAAATTAATAAAAAATTTATGATAATAATATCCTTATAAAACTTTTAAATTAAAATAGCAGTCAATTGCCTCTCAGTCATTTGCACAAACATGCATTAAGGTTTAATGACATCTTGAAACTCTAATGAACATCAAATTTGTTTGTGTAATGTCACTTTAAATTTATGTCAATTTTAATGGATGTTTGTGCAACTGGCTCAGTTAATAATAATCTTTCCCGTTAATAATAGAGTAAACGTTTACCTTGCAAGGCACCGTGTGAGGCTTTCCGATCTTATTACCCCAGTAGCCTCTGCGTACTGGAAGAACAGATAATTTGGCGAGAATAATTGCGCCTCTAATAGCAGTCGCCACTTCCTTGCTGCATTTAACACCCAAGCCAATATGGCCATTGTTGTCACCGATAGCAACGAAAGCCTTAAAACGTGTACGTTGTCCAGCACGTGTCTGCTTCTGTACAGGCATAATCTTCAGAACTTCATCGTTGAGAGATTGTCCAAGGAAAAAATCGATGATTTCAAATTCCTTGATCGGTAAGGAAAACAGATAAATATTCTCAAGTTTGTCAATTTTTCCTTCACGAACGAGACGTCCTAACTTAGTAACAGGAACCCATTCTTTCTGATCTTCTTTGCCACGGCCACGGCCACGACCACGTCCACGTCCACGACCTCGTGGGCCACCACGGCCCCTATCACCTCCTCGAGACCCAAAGCCACCGCGAAAACCGCCACGTCCACCGGCAGGAGCAGCGTCCGCCATTCTGAAATGAAATCATAATCATTGCAGTATTTCGATCGTACAATATATCAAAATCTATGCAGCTATGTAAAATCAGACGCATAGGACCATCACTGTGTAAACACTATGGTAGATACCACGAATGAAATGAATTGTTCTCATCATAGTTAAATCACGTGGTTAAAAAAAGGTTATGCAGGACTTATAAAATAAAATTATGAATAAAAATACGAATATATGTCATGATCAATTTGTTGAATAGAATAGTTTATTAAACACTACTCAGCTTATCCATTACATAATTTATAAAATTAACTTACGTTGAACTGTGCAATCTAAAAAGCGGCTAAACACAAAATGGCCGACCTTGCCCTGCCTTGCTTGATTTGCCTTCTTTTAGGGATGACGATCTGAGTCGATTTATCGGACTAAAAAAAAACGATTATTAAATCGATTAAGTGAATAAATTAGCTCTTGAAAATCTAATGTTGATAATGAAGAAGTATTATAAGAAAAAAATAAAGCACTAAAAAAGCACCTCACTAGATGGCGATTCTAGGAAAAGTGTTAGAGGGAGATTAAACAGCAGTTTCTATGAAACATTTACCTTTTATTATATTAATATTTCAATTTAATGACACCACAAATCGACAGACGTTATCAATTAAAACTATATTATGGTATTAGCGATGGTCTACGAAGGTTGAATATCGTGCCTTGCTTGCTGACTGCAGACACTCCACCTCAGAAGGCAGGATAGAGGATAGTTTCTCCTCCTTTGGCTTTAATTCGCCCAATCATCGTTCTCAGACGAAACATTCTCGGCCCTGGTAAACCTTTAGTTAAAGAGTCAGCTTCGTTTTCTTCAGTCCTAATAAATTTAAGCTCTATCTTATTATCCGAAACACAATCTCTTATAAAATGGACCTTCATATCAACGTGCTTCGATTTCTAGCTTACCATTGCATTTGTTCCAAATTGATGGCAACTTCATTATCACAATGTATTGTTATGGACTTCTCTTGCCGTAAATCCAAACTTTTGTGAAGTAAACCCAAGTGAAATGCCTCTTTAGCAGCTTCCGTTAATAAAACATATTCGGCTTCAGCCATCGATAGTGCTATTGCACGCTGTTTTCCAGATGCCCAGCTAATTGCTGCTCCTGCGTATTCAAAAATATATCCTGAAAAGGATTTCCTATCTTCTTTTCAAGCAACCCTATCGGCGTCGGCCATTCCGAACCAATTTGTATTCGTCTTTTGGTATTGCAGTCCCATGTTCTTAGTCCCTTTTAAGTATCTTAACACTCTTTTGGCACATTTGAAATGTTCCGCTCCGTAACAATCATTGTATTGCGATAGGTAACTGACCGCAAACATTATATCAGAGTCTTGTAGCAATCGCAAGATACATAAGTGTACCGATCAGATTTTTATACGGTAGATTATCCCCCTCTTTCTTGGGGTTCTTCACGAAGCAGATTCCAGATTTTATTGGCATCTTTGAAGCTTTACATTCAGCCATGCCAAATATTTTTAGAGTTTACTCAATATATACCTCTTGGCAGAGTTTGATACCTTCGTCATTGTATAAGAAATTGTGGCGGCTGATACATAGCGACATCTAATTCATCGCACTAACATCGCCACAACAATCGATAGCGAGAAGACTAGCATTGTCACAGCCATCGATAGCAAGACGAACTGCAATAAGTTTCAACAGCAAGTAAAGAGATGGCGCTGTACCAATACAAAACAGCATAAATTAATAACTACAAGACATTTAGAATAAAGAAACCTACATCACACAGAATAAGTTTAATTACCAATTAACATAAATAGAACGTCCAACCTACGTCGGTTGGACCGCGGTCCCCGGGCTAACAATACCTAGCTCGGAGGGAGACAATTATCCTTTAGTATCCCTAGCCAGTTGTCTCCATCACCACATCAGGGACCCAACCTTCAACCACATGGTTCCTAAAAAATCAATCACGAGGAGTCTTTTGGGTTTGCCCATATCTTTTAAATTGACAGCATTTTTATATGTTTAGCGGTTTCAGGATTTGAGTAAGCCATCAAGATATCATCTACGTAGATCATAATAACTGTTGTATCTCCTCCTTAAATTGATATGTAGACTAGTTTTTTAAACCACTGACGTCCTGGCTGCTTTAATCCATATAGCGTCCTTTCTAATAAACAGGCTTTATCACCTTTTATACCTTTCAGATCTTCAAGCATTTTATCTAGCTTTTATATATACAGTCAGATCTTCTTTATCTATTTCATCTAACATCACCTGTGATACAAATTCTTCTAGTCATTCTGGAACTTTCATTGTATTTCTTTCATCTAGATCACCATTTAGATATGCTGTAGTCCATTTGACATAAATGTAAGTCTTCTTCTAATGCCATTCCTACAACTGTTCTTATGGAACTCAATTTTACAACAGGCTCAAAAGTTTCATTATAGTCTACACCAGGGTTTTGCGCGACTAGTTTGGCCTTTTTGATTTCATTGTTTGAGCCAATTTTCTTTTTTAGAATAATTTTGTATCTGATTAGACTCGTATCTTTCTCTTTAGGAACTATCCGCCATGTACCATTTTTGATATGCGCTCTGATTTCAGATTTTATAGCATCATGATAATTTTCGTCATCATCATCTTCACATTGGTGTGATTGTTCAGCTATATTTGTGTCATAATATTCATCAGTTTCATATTGATTACCATTAATTTGTACATAGTCATTCATCCGTTTTGGCCGTCTTCGTACTCTTTGAGGTCCTATTTTATTCGATACATATCGATATATTTGTGTAAATATATATCGGTTTTCGGATTATCTTGCAAGTGCATCCATAGTTCAAGAAGGAGGTAACATAGAATTAATAAGTGCTAGTTGTACGTAGTACTTATTAATTCTATGGGAGGTTCAATCAAGCATTAATTCAATCAAGTTTGTTTATTCTATAAATTCTTGTCATTAGGTATGGGAAAATAGGAAAAAGTAACGATATTATAATAATTTGATTAATTTTGCATTCACAATGCCATACTGAAAATTGACAAAAAAAAATCGATATATTGATATATCGATATTTTCGTAATAAGCGATTATCTATAAAAATTGACAAAATATTCGAAATTTTTAAACAAATAAACACCTGGCTGTTTTGTTATTTAGAATAGGTACATAAAGCCAAGAAAACAACATCTTCAACACAACAAAAATTACATTTTTCAAACAAATCAGTATTTGTCTGATATTAACATCAGGAGCACTCTCACTGATACCAACCAAACCAACAATCAGTGTCAATGTCATAAAGAAACAAAAAAGACAAGCAGGTCATAGACTGTAATTTCTAAAATCTAATATAAGAAATACATTATGAGACGTATGAGCAGACAGCAGAACTTTAAAAAATATATCGGTTTGATACGAATTTGATATCTTAAAATAAATATCTATATCGCGGAAAAAATTTCGCTGAATTACATCGATATTATTCAGAAAAAAAATCGATATTTTGATATATCGATAGTTATAGCCCACAATTCTACTTCTGGTCTGAGTCCTACTTTTCCCTCATTTGAAGTAGAGTACTATTATTGTTCTGTGCATTTGACACGGGCGCCAGCGGACGACGTCGCGTATGAAAATAAAATTATTTTGTTTGTTCTTTAGCCGTTTTTCAAATCACACGCTTCAGTGTAAGTTTGTTAAAAATTAAAGTATTTATTTTAATGGATACGCTTAATTATATTGATTTTACTAAAGTTCGAGGAAAAACTACTTTTGAAATAGCAATTATTATTTCTATTTATGCACATGTGCATAACCTTTTTTAACCACGTGATTTTCTTGACCTTTAATGATGAGAACAATTCATTTCATTCGTGGTATCTACCATAGTGCTTACACAGTGATGGCTCTATGCGTCTGAATTCATTTAGTTGCATAGTTTTTTTTATTTTGCACGACTTAGATACTGAAACCAATACGATTTTATTCCAGAATGATGAACAGTGCGGACAGACGTACACTGATCCTGCTTCGCAACGCTCTTTATTCACCATCAATGAATATTGATATCTATAATCGGGTCACCAGCACAGGAAGCCAGACTACAAACTCCATAGTGCTATTTTGTACTTGCTCGCTTTCAGACTACTCAGATCAACGTAAGTTGAAAAATTTGATAAAATTCCTGTTAAGTGCGGAAATATGTGTTGTTGTGGCGTGACAGATGCATTGATTGCATGTCGAATTTATACATTTTAGGGACCTATTATTAGAGTCACATTTCAGATCGCATATTTCAGTGTAAGTTTGTTAAATATTAAAGTATTTATTTTATTGGATATGCTCAATTATATTGATTTTGCTCAAGTTCGAGGAATAACTTCCTTTAAAAATAGCAATTATTATTTCTATTTATGCACATGTGCATAACCTTTTTTAACCTTTGATGATGAGAACAATTCATTTCATTCGTGGTATCTACCATAGTGTTTACACAGTGATGGCTCTATGCGTCTGAATTCATTTTGTTGCATAGTTTTTGTTTTTTTGCATGACTTAGATACTGAAACCAATATGATTTTGTTCCAGAATGGTGAACAGTGCGGTCAGATGGATACTGGTCCTGCTACGCAATGCTGTTTATTCACCATCAATGAATATTGATGTCTATAATCGGGTCACCAGCACAGGAAGCCAGGCTGTACAAACTCCATAGGGCTATTTTGTACTTCAGACTACTGTGTACTGTGGTCGCTTTCAGACTGCTCAGATCAGTGTAAGTAAAAAAATTTGATAAAATTCCTGTTAAGTGCGGAAATATGTGTTGTTGTGGCGTGACAGATGCATTGATTGCATGTCGAATTTATACATTTAGGGACCTATTATTAGAGTCACATTTCAGATTGCATGTTTCAGTGTAAGTTTGTTAAATATTAAAAGTATTTATTTTAATGGATATGCTTTATTATATTGATTTTACTAAAGTTCGAGGAATAACTACTTTTGAAATAGAAATTATTATTTCTATTTATGCACATGTGCATAACCTCTTTAACCACATGATTTTTTTAACCTTTGATGATGAGAACAATTCATTTTCATTCGTGGTATCTACCATAGTGTTTACACAGTGATGGCTCTATGCGTCTGAATTCATTTAGTTGCATAGTTTTTGTTATTTTGCACGACTTAGATACTCAGACCAATATGATTTTGTTCCAGAAGGGTGAACAGTGCGGACAGACGTACACTGATCCTGCTACGCAACACTCTTTATTCACCATCAATGAATATTGATATCTATAATCGGGTCACCAGCACAGAAAGCCAGACTGTACAAACTCCATAGTGCTATTTTGTACTTGCTCGCTTTCAGACTGCTCAGGTCAACGTAAGTAGAAAACTTTGATAAAATTCCTGTTAAGTGCGGAAATATGTGTTGTGTTGTGGCGTGACAGATGCATAGATTGCATGTCGAATTTATACATTTAGGGACCTATTATTAGAGACACATTGTACATTATAGCACAGTGTGTATACCTCTTAATGATGAGAACAATACATTTCATTCGTGGTATCTACCATAGTGTTAAACACAGTGATGGCCCTATGCGTCTGATTTCGTTTATTTGCATAATTTTGTAATTTTATATGACGAAAGTACTAAAACCATTGTTTTTTTATCAGAATGGTGGACACTACTCGTTTTGGTGAATGTGGTAGTTTTTGCCGTGGCTTCGAGGCTTGGAAAGGCAATAGAGGTTGTGGAGACCCATGATATCATAGCTATGGTCATCAGTAAAAAGAGATGATGTCACTAAGTGAGGACATCTCGTTTGTGGAGTATGGAGTTATGGATTAATGTGAAGAATCTGCAAACTTAAGAATATTAGTATTCCTTGCTGATAAAATTAAAATCATTGATTGCTTCGTAGACAACACACCCAGTTCAAGGTATAATAATTCAATGATCGAATTGTTCTGGGTGTTAAATATGGATACGAAGTCGCAACTGCTATTAGAGGCACACAACACGAGTTATGTTATGCTGAGCCACATTTGTTTTATTGAATATTTCTTTTATATTATTACATATGTATTAACTTTGATTATTCTGATTAAACTTATAAATTAAATAAAAAGGATCACTTTTATTTTCCTTCAAATTTTTTGACGTTTTGTATGAACTAAAATTGCTGGGTAATTTTTATGAGCGTATTTTATGAATGATTTATTAAATTCCTTCAATTATTTGTTATGATGTGCTTGTGTAGAGGAACAATGTTTCGCCTCTTTAATAAAAAGATGGAAGTTAAAAATCGTTTGTTTCGAGTTTTTCTGATAAAACTCACCATTTAGAAGTACAGAGTCGGTAGACATTAGGGTTGCCACCTTTTTTTTCCCCAATTAAAGTACATTAGTTATTATAGGTACAAAAACAAAGTAAATTGAATCAAAATAAAGTTTTATTTATTTTTCTTTATTACTAAACTTAAAAATACATTTTCTTTTTATTTATCGATTCAGCATGAATCGATAAATTTTGTTTAACGTAAAAATACTTACTACTAAGCTTCAAAATCACAAAGTAAAGTAAACGACATAAAGTATTTTCGTGTACTTTATTTTTCTTATAGAGTATAGAGTACAATTGTCTGAAATAACGTACAATACTTTATTATAAAGTACGGCTGGTAACCCTAGTAGACATCGACAGCGGTGAGAATCAAACCGTTAAGAACGAGATACGCTATCATCGCTATCTTTTCGATCACAGACTGATTGACAGGAATAAACAAGTTTATTCAAAAAATTCAGGTGAGATTCATGGATTCTGAACTCTGTTGCAAACAACTGATGAGATTAGAGATAGCCAGAAGTTGGGAGAAAGCGGCCAGAATTAATCAATAGAAGGGGTGTAGTTTTTAATTATGATAACGCGTCTAACGTCACACATCTAATGCGACTCAGCAAAAATTAAGAATTTGTCTGGAAGATGTTAACGCATCCGCAATGCAACCTTCAGATTTCCACATGTTTCAGTCTTTTCAGATATCTTCACGCAGTATCAGGTTAACAATTGAGGACTGCCAAAACCACTTTTCGCAGTTTTTTATCAAAGCCCCAAAATTTCTATTGCAATGTGATCATATCTATACCTACAAGATAGCAAAAAGCTATTGTACAAAAAGATACCTACATACTTTAGTTAAATGTCAATAAACTATCAAAAAATGATTTAATTTTTCATATAAAATTCGAAGATACTTATCCCCAACCTATAAATATGTATAATAGGCGCATTATATGGTTAGTATAACCCAACTGTAGTTAGCGAATCGTGTAATTAATAATTAAGGGATTCAATGATGACCTGGAAAGTTTTTTTATGTTCATTGTTGATGATGTATTGATACAATTAAGTAACGCAAGCCTAAAGAGCTAAGGATTAAGATAAAGGGTCGAATTAGAGCATGAACATCTATACTATAATAAAAACGTAACTGATCGATGTCTGTGCATTGAAGATATATGAAAAAAACTTATGAGGGACATTTATAAGTGTAATAGAACACAAAACAATGATTTTTAAATTGTTTGTCTGTGCGTTTGTGCACGATAATCTCAGAAACGGCTGAACCAATTTAAATGCAGTTTTCACTATTATATTGCGGTATTCTTCCGTTAACATTTAGTGTAAGATTTATTTCAATCGGTTCACAAATAAAAAAGTTATGTTAATTTGAAGTGACGTGTTTGCCAAAATTGCTATGAAATATTAACTGTTTTATTAAATTTTCGGCTTTGATTTATTGATCATCATCATTAACTCTTTCACAGTCAAACTGCAGGGCCTCGGGCCTTTGTTTAATAATTTTTAGTCGCCCATCCCGTTAACAAGTCTTGCGAAAATTGCTTAGCAATAGCGATCGTGCTTATCCGTAGCGCCACCGAGCTACGAATTAATATTGTCTAAAATGATAATTAGTATGATGACAAATAAAAAAATAAGATTCCAAAATTTGGCCAACTCCAAAGTAAGTTGATCTCATTTTGTATATGGCTAATTATATTAAGTAGGGTTCAGCGTATACGATCACGCGAGTAGGAGAACAAGCGAAAAGAGCATTCCGATGATGCAATTAAGCATATAGTAGTTTACAGTGAACGCATATTTCCAGCCAGCCAGGCCAGCGGAGGTGGTGGTTTCGTCTGTCTGGGAGAGGCACTCGATTTACCTGAGCCTCTCCAATTTTCCATCTGCAAGGGGACCAATGGTCCAACACTTGAGTGTCCCGATGACTCGGCCATAGCTTGCCGAGTTTCATCTCCCGTGAGAGGTTGTAGCGTACGGGTTTTGGTGGGTAGGCCTCGGGGCAGCTCACTATCGGGTTCACGGAGGAGAATCTTACTCACCCCCTGTTGCTTGCCAAGTAAGAGACAATGTCAAAGCTTTTACACGACGTTAAAAAAGTTAGATTCACGTCAACTGAAGTTAAGAACGTAAAGACAACTCGATTTATATATTTTTTTCTCATATTTCTATTTTCATGTTATTAAGATATTTGCAGTCGTTAATGTCCTCCAATGGCCAGCATGGAGGGTCGTGGCTCATCCTCCTTAACCATCCATAAGGAAGGCCTGAGCTCCTGCAGTTGGTGACGTAAAAGGGCTAATAATGTGATGATGATGATGGCCGTTCAAATCTGACGGAAGGTTAGTTAAGCACCTCTCGGAAGTATGTGTTAATAGACGATTTCCTTCGAGTGTGAAAGTCGAAATTACTCGTAAAATATGTATATATTTTTTTATATCAATAAATAAAACTCCACGTATCTTCCGTCAGACATTTAGTGACAAAGAAAGAGATCGGACGGAAAACGCTCGGTCTCGGGAGACACCTGAAAAACGCGAAGAGTATTTAACTGCCCATCATGAGGCTCATGAACTTAAATTGCAGTTAAATAAATAAATACTGCACAACGAGGATATACATGAATACTTATTTTACATAACTAAGTACAAACGACAAACTCAGCGATTTCTTCCAGGCAATCTAGCACTACATGGAAAATAGAACAATAAATAGCCGATTATGCATACAACTAGACGAATAATAATAATTTGAAAAGATCAAAAACAAAGAAAGGACAGTTTAAAGGTACGAATAAAATTCTCAGACACAAGCGACAACCGGAGCGCGATAAACAAGGAAAAAGATAGAAAAATAACATTCGTAAGGACCGTACACAGGATGGGTGCCCAAGACATTATTATCTTGAGCACTGTGCACAACACTGGCACAATGTACGTTAAGCCGTTAGTCTTGGCTGCATCAGCAACGTTAACACCCACCGATCCGCATTAAGCCCGCATAGTGGTTTATGGTCCAACGATCTTATTCGATTCGACTCCAGTCATAGGAAAAAAAAGAATTCTACCAAAATACTTCCCACGCAGTACGCACGGAGTAGCTCGGTGGCGTAGTGGATAAACGCCGCGGCCCGCGATCGTTGTCGTTAAGCAACTTTCGCAAGGGTCGGTCATGGGATGGGTGACCAAAAAATTATTATCTCGAGCTACTCCGTGCTTCGGAAGGCACGTTAAGCCGTTGGTCCCGGCTGCATTTGCAGTCATTATAACCTTCCAATCCACTTTGGGCCAGCGTGGAGGGTCATGGCCCATCCTCCTTTATCCATAAGGAAGGCCTGAGCCCCTGCAGTGGGGACGTAAAAAGGGCTGATGATGATGATGACTTCCCACGCAGACTAAGTCGCGGGCACAGCTAGTTTCTATATAAAATTATTCCTTCATTTTCCAATAAGTGGGCACCCTGATAATATTTGTGATTTTACTAATCCTTTAGCAGTTAAAAATCTATGTTTCCAATAACACTTCCAAAATTAGCTTGTAATAGTCCATGTAGTACCTATACTTACAGCCTTACTTTAACGACGAAAAACATTTTGGGAAAAATGAAAGCAAGTAATAAAACATAAATTGGTAATTATACATCTAATGTCTCCCAGTATTAGTGATTACATTTGATAGTAATAATTTCATATGTTTCTCTATTATTATCTTGAACTATATAGGGAAATGTGGGTATTCCATGACAAGCAGCCCCATGTTTTCCATCTTTTGTAAGTGCAATAACAGCACCCATAAAGTCTGGATAATGATCAGCAATTCTATTGACAGCAACTCTCGCTGCTTCTTCAGGCATTGCTCCGCGCCGCATCTCTTCAACCGCTAAAAAACTATATTATCAATGTATATTATATTATTAAGTCTATCTTTTCGAATCCAGAAATACATCATAACTAGAGCAACAAGGAAGATTGATGACAAGGAACAATGTACAAAGTTGAACCAAAATGGCGTCTCCACAGTAGCACATTTTCGCTTCTCAATCAAGATGTAAGGGTGACGACACAGAATCGTAGCAACACAGTAATAGTTATAATAAAATCTCCATTGTTCTGTTCAACTCACATGGCGAGTCAAGCATTTTATGTAATGCTTTAAAAAATATGTATTATCAAACAGGTCCTAGTGGGGTATATTTTTATTTTAAGCCTTGTTGATACATAGTGAAAACAATTACCTTGGTAAAAAACGTAGCATTATATCACCATCACCAGTAGCTGCAGCTCCTCCAACTGAATTATCTGCATATGCACCTGATCCCGGAATAGGTGAATCACCAATACGTCTAAAACATAAATAATGCCATATTTTCACATACATATACATACACAGTTTTTAAATAATCTAGAACAAAAATGTCATTGAGTGACCAATTGTATGCATTTACCCTGGTATCTTAAACTTTGCTCCGTTTGTTGATGTGCCAGCAGCAACATTGGCATAGTTATCAATAGCTACAATACCAATAGTGTCATGATTTAGGTGGTCAACTTGCATGGCTTGGTAGGGTTTACCGTACAGTAAGTTATTTTGCTTTCTGTATGGACCACAGAACTTACTTGGGTCTGGTTTGACATTCTGAGATTAAAAACATAATTATTATAGCAGTAACATGATCAGCATTATTTTACAAATGGGAATTTAGTAGTTGTTATTATAAATATAACAAATTCATACCATCCAAAAATTAGGTTGACAGTTATTCTTATTGTACCAAGTTTTCCACATTTCTCTTGATTCAAGAGAAGACAAATTTTCTTCATTAAAACCCATTTCCACAGCAAATTCTGTTGCCAGCTCCCCAACAAGCAGAGAATGTTTTGTATGCTCCAAAACATGTCTAGCTACAGATACTGCATCTTTTATCCTACGTAGAGCACCAACTGCCCCCACATTCATAGTTTTACTGAAATATAGTTTTTATTAATTGCAGCTACCGATATGGATAATTTAATTTAGAATAGGTTAATAAATCCAACAAGAAATTGTGTAAGCAATAATCACTTGTGTATTATCATAATTCATTTGTTTCAGTCTAAGGCCAACTTAGCTATAGAATAACAAATAGGTAATCAGTTAACAAACTTATTCGAGTCGCATCACTAATTTATGCTTATTGTTAGATTATATCAATGTACTCTAGGAAAAATTCATACAGAAAATGTGAATTTGGTTAGTTATAACAATATAAAGAAACCTTACTTTGCTATCATAATAAAAGAAAAATAAAGAGAAAAAATGGTCAAAATATTGGTTTCAAGATCGAAATAAATATACATGTGTAAAGTTATTGAAAAAATTTATTAGGGAAAGTAATGGATGATTATGAAAATGAACTATGAACATGTAAGATGTTGCAGATTGCCGATCCCTGGCTTAAGTGTATTATCAATGCAGCTATTTGGCAGAATGATTTGTTATAACGAAGACAAATCACAGTATTTACACGAATTGCAAATAAGCTTAAGAAAAAAGCATACCCATCCATTAAAAGCGCATCTAATGTAGTCTCACCATGTTCATCAGGGCTACCTCCATATCCAACAGTGCCATCACATTGCTGCTCTTGGCAAATAGATGCTCCTTTTTGGATAGCATCCAGAGAACTACCACCGTTTTTCAGTATATCCCAAGCTAAAATTAAATACAATATTAAAGTCCTCAAGAGTATAAGAAAGATAACGTCAATCAAATAATATATTATCTTACCACCCACAGTAGCATTACTAAAATTCCATGTAGTTACCACGATAGGAATATTTGGATCACCAGGTAAGGGACTGACAAAAAGTGTTATTAGAAAAATTATCAGTTTTAACATTTTGAAAACTTTTCTTAGAGTTTTCTGAGTTGTCACCACAGACCATAGACTTGGTAGGTATGTTGTGGTATGTTGTCACTTTTTTTTTTTTTTTTTTTTTTTTTTTTTTTTCTTTTGGCGTCACACGGTTTGTGTATTTGCCAGTGTCAAAGGTAGGGAAACGATGGTAGGAAAAAGGATAGGATTTGCGACAGGTTTTTAGCAATAGGATCAGGAAACGAAAATATTAATATATATAGAATATATACGTTATATAACATACATAAAAAGTAATAACGATATTTAGACTTTAATATTATTTGATATTATAAAAGACGCTATGCATTGATATACTGATATGTTATTAGACGAGAGCAAAGAAACTATGGATGTGGGAAAGGAAACACGTAAGGATATGAGATCTTTAAGGAATTCGGATCGATCGTATAGTGTACAAGAAAACAATATATGGTTAAGATCACAGTAGTCTGACCCACACCTACAGGAAGCATCACTAACAATTCCCAGCTTAGTAAGATGTGCTGGTGTACTAACATGACCAATTCTCGAGCGTATTAAAATACTAGTAGCAGTCTTACTGATCTTAATTTTACGGAACCACGGTTTCATCATAGTTTTAGGTTGTATTTGATAATAATGTTTTCCCTTTACTTGTCCACTATTTGTCCAATAAGTTTGCCACTCCTTATGCAAATGACACAACGGCAGCAACAGCAAGTCATGGGTATAATTTTTAAAAGGAAACATGTCTCCACAATGTACTGCCTCTTTTGCTAATTGATCAGACTTCTCATTACCTTGAATTCCCACGTGACTTGGAAGCCACACAAATTCTACCAGATACCCTTTTTTAACACATTTATAAAGATTATTTCTTATATCAAACACAAGTGGGTTATATAATCTTGTACGGAATGGAAAATTATCAATAGCTTGTAAAGCACTCCTTGAATCAGAAAATATTATTGATTTATTTAGTTTCATGAGAACGACATACTCGACAGCTTTTAGTAAGCCAAGGCATTCCCCCGTAAATACAGATGTCTCCGGAGGAAGTTTACTTTTCTGCACAATGGAAAACTGAGAGTGGTAGACTCCTATGCCCGTACATTCAGAAGAGGAAGACTTAGAAGCATCACTGTATATATGATGGTAATTTTCGTATTCGGAATCTATAATTGATTTAAAGGTTTTAGCGTTATGTTTATCTATCAGATCGTACCTTACAGATGGTGAAATTAGCAAGGCGTCATAATCTATATTAAACACTGGAAGACGGTTTGACCGATGTATAGGTGAATGGAGGCTCAAGTATTTTTGATAGCTTACTATTAAACAAGGCAGTTGTTTATGAGACCAATAGCTAGCTGTAGTTATTTCATTGTTCAGAGAGTTAAGTAGGTGGAAAAGAGGATGGTCGGAGAATTGAAGAGATCGGAACAAAAATCGATCTGCAAGAAATTGTCGTCTAATACTGAGTGGGGGTTCACAAGTTTCGATTTGTAAAGCATTGATTGGGCTTGAGCTCATAGCACCAGTTATAATTCTAAGTGCTTTTGATTGAATACCGTCTAATTTTTTTAACGAAATTAAGCTGGCAGGTTCTAAAAGGAAAGTACCATAATCCAATACACTTCGAATTAGCGCGTTATAAACCAACTTGAGCGATTGAGGGTGAGCCCCCCACCAGACACCGGAGAGACATCGAAGAAGATTCAATAGTCGTTCAGTTTTCTTGATAATGTAATCTATATGGGAGCGACCGGAGAGCTTGGAATCTAATATCACACCTAAAAACTTAGCTTGTGATTCAACTGGTATAGGCAAGTTATTATAATGAACTCTAATTAAAGGGGGATTCCTCATTCTTGAAAAAACTACGATTGTACTTTTGGATGCAGATAAATCTAAGCCATTGGTAAGCATCCAGGAGTGTAATGAAATCAAGGCCAACTCAATATGTGACGCAGCTATCTCAACTGATCGGTTTGTTGAATATAATAACAAATCATCCGCATATTGTAAAAGCTTTATATGATTATCGAAGCAAGAATCCAAATCATGTGTATAGATATTGTATAGCAAAGGGCTAAGGACTGACCCTTGGGGTAACCCTTTCCATACAGTCCTTTTTATTTCTGAATAACTAGACAAACTAACAATCAAATTACGTTCTTCTAATATGTTCATAATAAAATTAGTTAACATTGACGGGATGTTTAGCGATTCTAATTTATTTTTTAATACTGACACTAACACATTATCATAAGCAGAATTGATGTCCAAAAAAGCAGCCACTATAGATTCGTTGTTTGTAAAACCTATACGTATGTCAGTTGTGAAAATACTTATATTATCCATTGTACTTTTCCCTTTTCTAAATCCATATTGCGTTCTCGATAGTATACCTTGACTTTCTACAAACCATTCCAAACGGTTTTTAATTAAAATTTCAGCTAATTTTATTAGCACAGAAGATAAAACTATCGGTCGATATGAGCTGGCCTCAGATGGTGGTTTATTTGGTTTGAGGATGGGCAACACTACTTGTGACTTCCATGACAGAGGTATGTTTCCTGTTAACATGATAGTGTTGATAAGTTGTAGATAATAAAAGAGGATATTGTCACTTACATTAGCAAAGAATGAATATGGGATTCCATCTTCCCCCGGAGCAGAATCTTTAACATGATATATTGCACTTTTCAGTTCACGAAGAGAAAAGAGGCTATTTAAACCAGATTGATTATAAGACGACTGCGAAGGTTGTGCAGTGTTGAGTATGGGAACCCATGAAGGGGCCAATTTGTCCATGAAATCAATAGTTATTTCGGTGGGAATAGTAATTCCAGAAGATATATTATATGAAGATTTAAATCTTTTTATGTTTTGCCAAACAAGAGTAGGATGTGTGTTAGGAGAAATAGAACTACAGAAACTTTTCCAACTGTCAAATTTTTTCTTTTTAAATAATCTTTTTGTTTCAGCAATCGTTTTAGACAAGTATTCATAGTTAGCTTCAGACATATTATTATTGTAAATTCTTTCAGCCTCTTTTCTCTTCTTAACCGCTTCAGTGCAATCTTTATCCCACCAAGGAGGGGATGGTATTTTTGTGCAATTATTTTCTTTGACAGGAAACACCTCTCTGGCAGCTTCATTTAAAATATTTGATAATGCTTCAGCGCAAATGTTTTCATTTCCATGTATTATAACAGGGAGGTGCTTAAGCTTGCATTCTACATTAGATTTATAAGTAATCCAATCTTTAGAACTTTTATCAGGTAATTTATATCTTCTAGTAGACTTTTTCTGGGAAATGCTAGGTTTATTAAAGGGAAATGTAATAATAATAGGGAAATGATCACTTCCTAATGTAGAAGATAAAGTATGCCAAGATAAAGAAGAAGCCAAATTTGGTGTGCATATTGATAAATCTACTGCACTCTTATTAAGTCTAGGATCAGTGAGTCTTGTAGGTGATCCTGTGTTCAAGTAACATAAATTATGTGACTCAATAATATCTAATAAATTTACTCCATAACTATTAATAATAGAACTTCCCCATGCTCTATGGTGACAATTAAAATCTCCTAAAACTAAGAAGGGTCTAGGAAGGGTAGAGAATAAATTATTTATTTCACCAAAAATTGGTGCAGATGGATGACTGATATAAATTGATACTATGTTAATATTATATACTTTCACTGCTACAATTGAAATATCTTTATGATTTATAGATATGCTAATGGGATCATAATTAACACCATTTTTTATGAGAATGGCTACACCACCAAACCCATCACTTCTATCGTCTCTTAAAGAAGTATAACCCTTAATTTGAAAGTGTTTTTGTGATGTTAACCATGTTTCTGATAAAACTAAAATAGATGGTTCATATTTATTTAGTAAATAAATTATTTCACTTTTTTTACTAATAGCACTACAGCAATTCCACTGAATTATTTTGTCTGTCTGTCTGTCCATTTAAAGTTGGTTTCATATTATTATCAATATTCTGTGCAGCGTTGGACGGTGGGAAGAGATTAAACTGGGAAAAAAGATTGAAAAGAGCAGTAACAAAATCTGTAGGAAGTTGTGTACCTGATGCAGAATTAGTATCATTATTAAAACCACATCCATTATTAGGTGAAGGAATCATAAATTCCTTTAATAAGGCTTTATGAGCAACTGTGTCATACCCCTTTGTAGGCATAGGAGAAGAGCGAGGTTTCAAAAATGTAGTTTTTTTGTAAGATGTCCTAGGGCTTACATTGGGAACAGCTCTACTATTTTCCATCTCATTCATGGACAATTTTGCAGGTGGGGCAGCTACAGTTTCAGCGTAAGACTTAGAAATAGATGGTATCAATTTAGAAGCTTCAGCATAAGATACACAATTTTGTGCCATGTAAAGTTTGATTTGTGACTGCCTTACAAATTCTGGACATAACTTATTATTAGCAAAATGATATCCATCACATAAGCAGCAGGATGCATCTTCTTCCAAAGTATTACAAGACTCACCTGTATGATTTTGACCGCACTTGAAACATCGAGGTTTAGATCTACATTGAGACTTTGTATGCCCGAAGCGACAGCATTGGTAGCATTGTATCGTAGGATATATGTATAAATCTACATTAAGAGCATTATAACACATAAATATGCGTTTTGGTAAGATTTGACCATCAAAGGTTAAAACAATAGTTTGAGATGGCTTCCAAGTAGGGGTATCATTTACAAAGGTTTTATAATTTAGCCGTCTCACTTTCAAGATTTCACCACAACCTATAGGTACAGATATATTACTTTTAACCTCCTCGGGAGACCAGTCTGAAGGAACGCCTCTAACTAAACCCATTCTTGTGATGTTGAATGAAGGAATAAATGCTTTTAAATTGTTTGTAACAAGACTGTTGTGGATAATAAAATCGTTTGCATCACAGTGTGTTGAAAAAGAGACAGACATTTTATTGCGGCCAATCTTTTTTACGCTACCATTAATAATGTTCTTGAAGCAGTTCTTTTTTAAGAATTTACCAAAAGCCATTGGATGCAATGAGGTTCCATCGTTAGGTGTCGCTTGTTGTTTTTGAACATGTACCACGTAAGGAGCAGCATCTGTTTTATCATATGATGTTCTACTAATGGATACAGGGGCAAAAGTAGGAGTAGGTGTGGGATTAGACACAGGTGGGTCTTTCGTAGATGAGTCAGTTTTATTATTCAGCTCAGACTGAACTGGAGTCGATTCATAGCAACTACAATCGGTAGGTTTTGGTTCTGATTTATTATGTTTGCGTCTTTTTTTATTGCAATGTTTGCATACATGAAGTCGACTCCTTTTCAGAGAGCGACTAGCTACTGATCCATCCGTATCCATACCAGATTCATTATTTGATCCTATCGTAACAAAATTACTAGCCGGGGGGACAAAACCCCCCGGCTCCGGTAGCTCGTTCATACACCTAATAAATATCAATTAAATTTTGACTCACCAGAAAGTAGATAATAAACAATACTTATATACACTATAAATACGTAAGTACAAACCAATTAACTGATCACTATTTTATGCAAGAGGTATTAGTTAAAAATATTAAAATCAAAAAACGCGCCCGCTAAAGTTAAACGTTTCCCGCGCTTTTTCTGTTGTCACTTATCAGCTTATCATATTCTTGGTTGTGTGCGACTCACAGACCAAGTAGGATGCGACTCGAGTAGTATTTACAAAATACTCGAGTCAATAATGTAAAAAAAATTAAGTATTAAGTAAAAAAAATTAAGTATTATTTTTTTTTAATAAAAGTACTAAAATCTAAGTATTAAATTAAGTATTAATTTTTTTTAATAAAAGTACTAAAATCACCTCAGCGCCTCTACCAAAATTTGATTTTTCCAGGAAACGACTAGTTCAAACATAGTCATTTCCGTTCCTAATAACTAACATTTTAAAAAACTAAAATTTGCAAAGTTCGAAAATTAGATATTAATACACATACGAAAAAGTACAAATAGAATACGAGTTGTTTATAGTTATGAAAATTAATTTACTTTTATACATAAAAGAAAACCGGAAAGGTTGTCATGGAGCAATCAAGATAGTACCGTAGCGACATCTAGTTTGATTTCCGGGACTTTTTTTAAAATTTCATTGCAAATATGCTTCTCAAGTAAGATTTCTTTTATTAATTAAAAACAAATATATAAAATATAATTCATATCAAAACTGTTTTGACATATTATTCATTTATGCTCAGAGTTAACTCAATAACTGGAGATCTTTTTACACTCAGTCCACACAGGGCTCGAGTCGCATCACTAATTCATGGTGATTGGTTAAGAGCAAAGAGCCGTGTTATATATTAAGAGATACCTACTGTCTCTGTATTAAGAGGTTATTATTTTACAGAACGCGATTAACGCAAATTAAAAAACAGAAACCTTAAACTTTGCTTTTTGATTTGAAAGGAATTTTTTAAAATATTGAAGACGATAAAGTATTCTAAAATACCTTACTATAAGCAAATATAAACTATCAGAGAACCTGATAAAAATGAGTGATCTATCTGATTATTCTCCTACAAAGGGAGCAGATTCAGAACTTCAAGATTTTCTCTTAGCTGAGAAACAAAAAGCACAGTTTCATGCTCAGGTAAATTGTAGATACATTTGAGATTAACTTTAAAAACTGTTCTTAAAATTTATACAGGTTTCATTTTATAATCTGTGCCATGTTGATCATATTTTGAGCTGGATTGAAAAAAAGTAAACCCATTATGAATTTTAAAAAAGTTTCCACACACTAATTTCAATACCATTGTTTGCTTTTAGATTCACGAATTCAATGATTTCTGTTGGGATAAGTGTGTGGACAAGCCAGGAGCCAAGCTGGACTCACGTACTGAAACTTGCATAACTAACTGTGTAGAAAGATTTATTGACGTTTCCCTTCTTATAACAAACAGATTTGCACAGATGCTAGAGAAAGGAGGAGGCATGCATTGATTACTCAATATATGAAACATTCGGTAATTAAATTAAAATTAGTTTGTATTAAGAAATTGAAGGTGATGCAACTGCTGATTGTGGTGTTAGCAATTAAATAAACTACAAAATGTTTTTGTTTTATTTATTAAATTTAAAAACTAGTATTAAAAGAACCTTAATTAATAAATTATGATTACAATGTTAACCAATGAAATGACAAAGAGTAAATATTTAAAATTCACTCCTAAAAACTGACAAAGTACAATACTATTTTCTTACAATGGAACAATATAATTATCTACCAACTTGGCCTAATTTGGTATCAGTACGGGGATCAGCAGTAACAGTTTGAACAGCAACGAGTGCCTCATTAATTTTTGTTTGCAAGTTTCTTAGATCTTGCACAAATAGTAATTTTAAAACATCTGCTGGTTGCTGAATTATATTTGCTTCAGTTTTTGGTGGCTCAGGATGCGGAGCTGTTTTCAGAATTTTTGCAATAGCCGCAAGTCTAATTTTCGGATCTGAATGTGGTCCAACTCCAACAATTGTTGATACTCTTTCAACACCAGCTTTGAATGCTGGATTTGAAACTAAAATAAACATAACAATCAAAGAAATAATATCATTTAACTAATTTAAATATATAGCCATATTTGTTTACTTACAATCAAGATTATCCAAAGGATTTGAAGATACAACATTAGGTGCTGCTTTCTTTTGTTCTTCAACCTTAGCATTTTTGTACTTTTCAACTACAAAAAGAAATAATAAAATTATTTTTAAGGTAACTAGATATTAAGAACTATTCTAAGGCTTGACCACTTTGTACTATAGATATGCGCAGTAAATAAGTGGTGCAAGGATATATAGTGATAATGTTCAATGAGGCATATGTTTCTATTGATGTTGTGCAAGTACCCTGAGTGGCGAGATGTGCGAAATAGATAGGGTGTATATGGTGTGGTATCTTTTGATGATCATCCCTGTATAAAAATAAATCCCTGTTTCTATAAAATCGTAAAGACCTGTCTTTCTTTGCATCTATCCTGACAACACACATTTATTAAATCTGCGAATTATCATTAAAACAAATGACATTATAAAGAAGATCAATTTCAAAGTTTTCATACCATTGTCAGCATATTCTAATCTGATTGCATAAGATAATATCCAACTCAACTGCTCATTGAGATTCCCATCGGCAGCAGGGCTAACTAAATCACGTTGATAAGCATCATAAGCTTCTGCCCAATTATCAGCGTCTATATCACGTAAGCCTTCCCGCTCCTCTATTTTATAATGTCGTATCTTTTGATCTTCTAACCACAATATAACACTTCTATATTCCTTTTCATCTACAACGAATTAAATTAAAATATTCATTCATTTATGCTATGCTGAATTTGGATTTGAGCTCCAACAATTTTACACAATTAAATACCTTCACAATTAAAGTTTTCTGGATTTGGATGACCTAATGCAGTGAGCTTCAGTTTGAACATGTTACTCATTTTATTTTAAAATAAGGTGACGAATTTAGGGCTCAACCGAATATATTGTTCGACTTAGACAGAATTAATTTGGTAATTATAGTCTGGCAGCGGCATTCCAGGTTTAATCCAAAGAGTACTGGTTTAGTCGTGGTATAGTCATAGATTTTTTGTTTTTGGTTTCTTCACCTATTTCTTAGTCTCTGTGTAAATTAGTGGTGGTTAAATTAGCGTCCAGCGTGTTAATCAACACGCTTTTCTCTCTTAATGATTAACACTGCTAGGCTGAAGGCGCTAAGAATTTCACGCGTGAATTGTGTTAGCGCGTGAAATTCTTAGCGCTTCCTCGTTCCAACGAACGATCGAAAGAAATTAGACCGCGGCCGGCCGCCTAGTTACCGCGTGAGCGCTATCGTTGGCCAACGTGTCATTGCTAATGCTCGGAGTACGCTAAGTGGATGAGGAAGTATTTAAAAAAAAACGAAAGCACTAAAAAAGCACCTCCACTAGATGGCGACTCTGGCAAAAGTTGATTTTTGCAGGAAACTAATGGAACCATGGACCAAAGACTGACATTTACGTTTCTTTTAACCAACATATTAAAAAATTGATGTTTGAAAAATCCGTAACTTACATATCACTACAAATACGAAAAAGTACAAATAGAATATAAGTAGTTGATTGAATTCTGAAAGTAATAATTTACTTTTAAACATGTAAGAAAACCGGAAGGGTTGTCATGGAGAAATCAAGAACGTAACGTAGCGACATCTAGTTTGATTTTGAGAACTAATGTTTTTTTTTAATATTTCCTCATTATTACGCGTGATCCTGTGTTTTAACAACGCTTACTAAGTTGGTATTTTAAATACTTTAAATTAGAAGGGTGATTATGTGTTATTTAGCATATATTTAAAGAAGTTAATGTATGTATATGGATTATAAATGATTGTTTAAAACAATGAGGAAGACTTTAAAAAATTTAAATTAATTCTTAAAATCATACTAGATGTCACTCGCGATTTTCGGATTTTGTTTATGATATTCATTCAAATTTTGTTTCTGACGCAATAAAAGTAAATTGAGTATCGAAAATTAATAAATATGACATCGTTTTGTGTTTCTTATAATATCTAACTTTCAAACTAATTTTAATTTATTTTAATCGTAAGTTTAAGTTGTTTATTATGTTACGTGTAAAGGAACAATGTTTGGTTGATACGTCAACATTAGTGATGAGCCAACTTATTGGTTGCTTGTAATTTTCATTCGAATTCAGTTTTGGAATGAAGAAAAAAATGATGATGAAGATGAAGTGTCATTAGAGTCTGGCAAGCGAAACGTGTCACAAGAAAAGGGCGGCAATTTCAAAAATTCTTAAGCAGTAAACACTGAATGTAGTACTGCAAAATAATTTTGATACTTTTATTAATTATATTTAATCTTAACATTTAGATATCAATTAAAATTATTTGTTTTGGAACATTTGACTAAAGCGTGACTGTTCTTAATTGTACAGTTAACAGCATATCAGTAGGCCTATTCACTAACTCAACTGACAACCAAGAATCGTCATCACCGTAAAAAATAGACACTTTGATTGTGTCAAAATCACTATTTCGTATTCTCTATCAATGATGAGCAATTTCGAAATGTCAATATCGGCATTCTCCACTGGACTCCATTTTGACACTTGATTTCGTATCGATAAACTGTATTAAAGTAACATTGTTGCAAAGCATATTTGAAGTCGTCGCATAGTACCTCTTAAGCCATTTGTTGTTAAATTAAAGCGAAAAAAAATACGTATCCAATATTTTTCTATTATCTGACTGACGGACTAAATCGAATCTTTTTTTTAACCCATTCGTTATACCTATTGGCTAACAGCACTTATAATATTAAAAATTCATATTTGTCATTAATTAAAAGGGTGTTTTTTGCAACGACTTCTTTGTTTTTTTGTAATGAATATGGGCGACTCTGGCCACATTTTTTTAATAAATGTGATGTTAGCCAATTTTGATTTCTGGCCCTTATATTTATAATGTGTTCATAACACATACATGTCTCCTAAGGGATTTTCATCACAACCTTTTGCTCTGATCCAGAACCACTATCTATCAAATTAAATTAGTCAATATAAACACCAGATTACAATAAAAAAAACATTTATTTTTGTTACAATTAAGTGCCATGGATAAATTACATAATACAGATGTCACAAAATCATCATGTTAATCACAATAGAAAATTTAAGATAAGATTTTGACTATGAATCAGACTAAAAATACTTTAGTCTGATTCATAGTCAAAATCTGTTTCTAAATATTCTACACCTGATAACAATGACAAGGAATCATCAGAGTCACTCTCTTCACTACTGTCTGCACCAACAGATATAATAAATTTTTCAAGTTCGTTTTCAACAATGCCATCTTTTAATTTGTAATCATTTTCGACATTTAAAACATGATCAGTGTATTTCTTCCAGTCACTAGGGGTAATTAAGTTAAAACACTCTATTATTAAGTTTTCCATTTCCTTTCCTGGTATTCCAATGTTTCTGCTTGCAATTTTTCTTTTTGCTTGACTCCAAACCATCTCTATTGGGTTTAAGTCACAATGATACGGTGGCAGCAATAAAAGTTCATGATTATGTTCTTTTAAAATCTCTTCAGCTTCATATACAGGCAATGTTTTCTTATCATTAACCAAACACATTAACTCTGCCTTTGTCTGATATTCCTCAAAATGTATTCCATTATTTACAAGCCATTTACGGATATCTGCTTTGGTATTAGACATTATAGGCGGTTTATTGATTTGTTTTATATGGTAGCTGGCATTATCCATAACAATTACACTGGGCTTACTTAAATTTGGTATTAATTTTTCTCTGACCCATTTCATAAAGTTCGATGAGTTCATATCATCATGATAATCAGCAGATTTGGATTTACTACTGAACACTAATAATGCACCAGGCACAAAACCTTCCTCAGATCCAGCATGCACAACAATATGCCGTTTTCCAGAGGATATCTTTGTAGTGACACCAGTTGTTGAAGGTCCTTGCCAAGACTTTTTAACTTTATAATTCTGATGTACATAAGTTTCATCAAGGTACACAATTTGCTTTCCTTCGTTTCGTTTTATATTTATTTCTCTCAAATACTTGTGCCTCCATGCAGAAATCTGGTATTTTTCTATAAGCATAGAACGTTCATTTTCATTGCTTTTAAAAGAAAATCCATTCTTAAGCATAATTTTTCGTAAAGTCTCACGGCTACCACTGAATCCTATTGCATCTTTTAATTCATTGTGAAGGCTTCTTAATGTTGGAACAATTTTTTTCACACAGTAAAATTCATTTACTTTATTCTGAATTGCACTTAAATCAAAATTATCTAAAGCAGACACTGTTGGTTGATGAGGTCGTTTTTTCCCAGGAGTGTCCCATTTTCCTTTATTAATTAATGCCTCATTTTTTATCCTTCTTAGTGTCCTTATACTTACATCTATAAAAGATTAAACACTTTGAAACAAAGATATGTTAAATGTATTTAAAAGCAAATAATGATAGACACATACATCAAAATAATTTAAATACCTATTCAACTATGAATGCAATTTATGTTTAATTTAGTTAAGTTTATGTGCATATTTAGCATGTATAACAATTACATGGTTTGATTAGTTTCATGAATTCTGTGAATTTCCTTGTTAAACAAAACATTCTTATGACATCATTGGATGTCAACAATAAAAACCAATACATCATAAAAAACCTATGTAAATATTATAGGAATACTATCAATCTATCTTAAATCAAAACAAGAAAAGAGACCTGTCATTGAAGAAATTTTTTGTAAGTACTGCGTTTCCGAATTCAGCATTTCTTGTTTTTCTAAAGTTTTTATTGCATTTATCTCCTCCATTATTGGTTGAATATCACCATCACAGTTATCTGAAATAGAGCAATATTTTATAAAAAATATCTGTTTAGTTAATTACAGAAAATTAAAACGAAAGTATCAAAATTATAATACAAAACTAACCTAAAAAAGATACAACTTTATCTAATCGTTGTAATTTCTCCATGAAATTTTTATTTAATTCAGTTTTCACTTCAGTAAACTTGTCAATCATGATGGAAAGAAGTTTCCTCGATGAACTTTTTATCGGCTTCGACATAATTTTTAACCAAAAACACAAGTTCAAATTCGCAAAAACAACAAAATTCAATATTCTTGAATTGTCTAACGTAGTGTCAAACTGACAGTTCTATGTTGTTGCCATATGAAAACGGAAAAATAGGTGGTGTCACGTTTCGCTTGCCAAACTCTATGCATCAACAAAACGAATGATATTAATATAAATATCAAAATCAATTTAGTCTAGGCTGTTACATAGTACTTGTGAAAGTCGAAAATTTTACCAATGGTTCGCAAAACTAAGGAGGGAGATCTCGTACTGACAAGAATCGGCAAGAAACTCAGCAAGGGCTGGTTTTTTAATTTCAACTATACAACTCAACTATACTCTATTTGAGGGAACGTAACCACATAACGCACACGATACCACCGCAGAGATTTTCAACTTAACACATGGCTCGATGTCCACCGTCGACATGCAAGATCAGTAGCAATAATATAATAACTGTACGTGTCTTTGTGATTTTTAAATTTAAAGTTATAACTTACACTTACACAAGTTATTTGCACATTACACTTTGCACAAACGTCATTTTAGCCAGCAGTCATGTTATTTTGTACGAATACATAGTATATTTGATACACGGGTAGTATATAGATAATAAACGGAATTTTTATTATAATTGTCGTTTTCATGACTTTTGTTACTGATTAATAAACCTTATTCATCCATTCATCATACATAATATAAAAATATTATTGAGACTTGATGAAGTTTTGTTGTTACAACAAACAACTAATAGCAATAAAATTAATTTACCTAGTTGTTATTGTTTTCAGAACTTTTGTTAAATATTATAATGAAAATTCCTAGACCTACTATGGTATAAGTACCTATTTTATTTATAAAAACTATTTGACAGTAATATTATTGTATACCGTATCTAAATGCCACTTTTAATTATATCACAGCTATAATTCAATTGATTTCAGTAAATTTAAAAAACCTCTGTGCTCACTTCCATTATGTTAGTTTCCATTTTTCTCTATACAAATAAAAAATATTTTTATTCAAAGATTACTTTGTATTATTCGAGTTGCTTTTGCATAACTCGAACAGAATATCGTGTTGAAATTTAACTAGTAAGTTAAAAATTTTACCAATTAAATTTTACCAATTGAAATTTAACTAGTAAGTTAAATTTCAACACGATATTAATCCGAGTTATTCCGAATTATTATTATCCATGACAACACTGACAATTCTATTCTCTTTGATTACACGTCATGAATTGACGTTTAGATCCAACAATTTGTGCTGCCATCTAGTGACATAAATTTTTGTAGTTTCTTTATTTTTTTTAAATATTTCCTCGAGGAAGTATTTAAAAAATAAAAATTAGTTCTTGAAATCATACTAGATGTCACTCGCGAGTTTTGGATTTTGTTTATGATATTCATTCAAATTTTATTTCTGACGTAATAAATGTAAATTGAGTATTTTCGATTAATAAATATGACATCGTTTTGTGTTTCTTATATTGTCTCACTTTCAACTAATTTTAATTTATTTTAATTGTAAGTTTAAGTTGTTTTATTATGTTACGTGTAAAGGAACGATGTTTGGTTGATACGTCAACATTAGTGATGAGCCAACTTATTGGTTGCTCGTAACTTTCGTCGAATTCAGGTTTGGAATGGAGAACAAAAATGATGATGAAGATGATGTGTCATTATGCATCCACAAAACTAATGATATTAATATAAATATCAAAATCAATTCAATCTAGACTGTTACATAGTACTTGTGAAAGTCGAAAACTTTACCAATGGTTCGCAAAACTAAGGCGGGAGATCTCTTACTGACAAGAAACGGCAAGAAACTCAGCAAGGGCTGCTTTTTTAATTTCAACTAAACAACTCAACTATACTATATTTGAGGGATCGTAACCACCTAACGCACTCGATACCACCGCAGAGATTTTAAGAGACCATAACAACTCTTGGTACTTAGTAAATAATATATTTCAATAAAACGGATTTCTAGAGTAGGTTGTGTAGGAATTCAAATTATTATTAACAATATTATTGTAAGAACCAAAAAGAACAAACCCGCCGTACGAATTAACTTAACACATGGCTCGACGTTCGCCGTCGACATGCAAGATCAGTAGCAATATAATAACATTTGATTATAGCAATATAATAACATTGAACATATAATAAACATTTGAAATTTAAAGTTACAATCTTGCTGTTCGTTTAGAGCAGACGTTTCTTGTTAATTGCTGAATGTTTATTAAGATGATTTAATTATGAATATAAGATTTAATAACTGATAATAGTTTTATAAAGTCTTAATTTCGAAAGCACAAGTTATTTGCACGTTACACTTTGCACAAACGTCATTTTAGCCGGCAGTTATGTTATTTTGTACGAATATATAGTATATTTGATACATATCGGGTAAGTTTATAGATAATAAACGGATTTTTCTTAAAAATTATTGTTTTTATGACTTTTGTTGCTGATTAATAAACCCTATTCATTCATTCACCATACATAATATAAAAAAAATATTGAGAATTTATGTAGTTTTGTTGTTGTAAGTTCAACAAACAACTAATAGCAATAAAACTAACTTACCTAGTTGTTATTTTTTCAGAACTTTTGTTAAATATTAAAATGAAAATTCCTAGACCTACTATGACATAAGTACCTATTTTATTTATAACACGTAATATTATTATATACCGTAGTTAGATGCCACTTTTAATTATATCGCAGCATTCAATTGATTTCCATAAATTTAAAAAGCCTCTGTGCTCACTTCCATTATGTTAGTTTCCATTTTCCTCTATACAAATAAAAAATATTTTTATTCAAAGATTACTTTGTATTAATCGAGTTGCGATTGCATAACTCGAACTAGTTAAATTTCAACTCGATATTAATCCAAGTTATCAGATCCATAACAACACTAACAAATCTATTCTCTTTGGTTTAACGTCATGAATTGACGTTTAGATCCAACAATTTGTGCTGCCATCTGGTAACATAATTTTTTTTAGTTTCTTTATTTTTTTAAATACTTCCTCATTGACGCAATGATGTCAGACGTACCAACTTCTTGGTATACATCATAGACATAAAAGAAGAGGACCGGCCATACCTACGAAAAAAGCGTATATGCCTAAACTTGAAATGCAAATTCTTCGATGGCGGACTGTCATAAGGCGCGACCCATGATATCGATATTTGTATCGACATTGAAGTCATATTAAATAAAAGTTAGTATTTCGTGAAACTGCTACAAAACTACTACTTATTAAATAAAGTAATATTATTTCCATTGTTAGGGGCATGGCTAAACTATTACCTATTATACTTCTATTCGTTTCACACTTACGTACCAATCCTATTTATGATTATTATTAATTAAATAGATAAATTCACGCCAGTTTTAAGGAAATAATATTTTGTTTAAAGTGGCGTGAATTTATCAATTATTTATAAATCTTTAAGCAATCTTTTGCTCGTGTTTTGTTGGACATCTAAAAGTCTCATTTTTCTTGCGACTCCGTTGCGTCAGTATAGTAATTATAACCTATGTTACCAGCGTATGATGGCGCTTCCCACCGGTAAAAGATTATTCGTATTCCAAATTTCATCAAAATCCGTTCAGTAGTTTTTGCATGAGAGTAACCAACATCCATCCTCACAAACTTTCACATTTATACTATATAAATATTATTTTATAATATGATTGTACCTCGATAAATATGTTTCTTTTTCCTCTAATATAGACAATTTTACGTAGTTTTAAGAACTATAGTACCAAAATATATATCTTAAAAGTTTAACAATAATATCAATCGTGTTTTATAATTATTTCCATATATATTGTAAAGTTGATATTTTGCAATTATAATTAAATAGTTTTTTTTAACATAAGTTTAATTTTGCATCCACGGGAAGTGTGACCACTGTCCAAGATAACTGCCACGGTAACTATAATAAGCTTTAAATGAGTCGATTGAAGAATGAATTATTGCTTTTTTTTCTGTTATATATTTTTTATTGTTATAGTGGAAAGTGACATTTTGGTCCAATGAAGTCATTTTTTATTTTTCAGTACGAAATTAAACAGGGTGCAAAAGCAGCACTTGCAGTTTCTTACCGGTTCCCCTTCTTCTTTTCTCGGTACAAGGTTTCCCGTAATAGATTGACGAACTATAAGCACAGAGTTTCGACTTTCTTATATGCTTGTAACTAGTAAGCCAACTTGTCTATAAATTTATTCAATAAATTGTATTGACTGAATAAATTTCGCTTACTAATCATTAAGTGAGATACCGTGCGTACTGTGTCACAATTTTAGTTCAGAGCATCTTGTTTAGTAGTAAACATAGAAAACTTGAAACACCTACATAATCTTTGTATTATATTATTTGTAAAAGAACATAAAAATACTGTAAACTTTGATGAATAAACAAGAGAAAATAAAGAAAACAAAGTTGGTAGATGAAAAAGTGATATAATTAATTAAAAAAGTAACAATTGGCATTTTATTTAAAAATTTGGTTAGCAAAAAGAAAACAGCCGATAAATCAATGGGCAAGCATACAAATATTTTCTCAGCACTAAAACTGTCTGCAATTCATGTTCTGTGAACAATCATGATAACGGTCAGCAATTTAAATACAAAAAGGTAGCGTATTTTATGATGCACCAGCAAAATAAACAGCCACGCCGCAAAATAATTATTTGGGTATTAAGATTATACTATTGAACAGCAAAGAAAACCTTTAAATTTTTATTAAAATTATTTAACTCATTCTATTGTAATTTTACTGGGAGTATATTATGATCAGAATTTTATATTTTAATATTCTTATACATTGCATTCTGATTTTTTCCAATTAAAATAGTTGTCATATGACCGCAAGACTAAAAATAAGGTATATTTATATAATAAAAAAATGACTATATAAAAAACTAAATAAATAAAACAGTAAAATCAAATGAAAATTAACTAAGTGTAATTTGTAAATTACTAAAATGTAAAATTAAGTTAAAAGCAATTGTCAAAAATTATTACCAGCGTATTTGATTGGCATCATCTCGTAATTTTATTATATTTTAAGTTCGATTCAAACAATTTTCCCTAAAATGAAGTGAGCAGATAAAAGTAACTTTTTCATTATATTTAATATTTTCTGCTCCAATGGAACTCGGCCATATTCCTCTTTTTGTTTCATCTTTTGGTAATCTAAAATAATGAATATATTTTTAAATAATAAAATTATCGATATAAACCAAATGTTAAAGTAACAACACTAGCCATGTAAACAACATTATTTACGGACCGAAATATTATAGAAATATAAACGAAAAGAGCAATATAACATAAATAGAACACGCCGAAATACGATATGTATCGATTTATACACGCAATCATTTTCAGAATAACTTACTTACGTTTTAAATACTGTTTTTCTAAGAAAGTATTTAACTTACCGGTGAAACGTAATATTGCTCGGTTTGCGGGATATCGATGACGCACAACCAATTACTCTGCACCTAGGCATTGTTTTGCATAAATAATTTATAAGTTTCTGCCATGAAAGTAATATAAATTAAAGTTATAAATGAAAATAACCACAAAACTAATAAAACTGACAGCTGAACTACTTCCGAGAATACGCACTGCAACTTTGCAAATGGCGGACAGGAGGACAAATTTTAAACTGTCACACTAGTGCGATCTTTGTTTACTAAAGAAACTTCTTATTAGTTAAAAAAAGACAACATGATGTTTTCGATGTCAACTTCAGATTGCATGATATTTGTATAACCATAGAAAATATTTCCACTCTACCTTACTCTATGGGATACATACTAGTTTTTAGTGTCACGTACCATGTACCAAGACTACTCAGTCATTGTATGCAAAAATACCAAGATTAGCCGTTGATCGACAAAAATACAATGACAACATAGAATAATCGACAAATTTCAGAGATGCATGTAAAAAAACATTCCAAACAGATTTCCTTAATGTCATAAAACTTTATTACATCAAGCTGTCTCGATGAGCCGTTAACATTTTCCGCCGTTATTTTCTCAATATGTTAGATAGCGTAATGGTAACGCGTTGCGCTCACGTTCACGGGGCCCCGGGTTCGATTCCTGCGCGGGATTTTTTTTTTACGCCCTTAGAATCAGTTGTTTGCACAAGCGAGTTGTCGAAAAAAAATCTTCGTTACAAATCATTTATTTTTTTTCAATATATTTTACATATTATATCCGAAATGCAATATAATATTAAAAAAAAATGTTAAAAGTGATATTTCTTCCGTGTGTTCGATAATTACAGCCCTCTATTAACGGTATACGAAATTGAAAAGTGCATTTTTTTTTACTGAGATGCGATTTCCCACACTGTTTGTCTCCCAGAATTGGCAGCGCCAGAGCGGAGCACAGGCGTACTCGTTTCCCCCCCTCGAATACCAGTTTTCAGCCAGCTCGGCACAAGGGTTTCTAAGTCGCCGTCTAACATCCCTGAATTGACGTTTAGAGCTGCCATGCCATTTAGTGTCAATTTTTTTAGTTTTTTTTTTTTAATAATTTCTCGTTAGTCATTATAAAACAAAGCATAGGCTATTCCATGCACTGCGATCCTTAAAATAATCATCAATTTTATAATAACCTTTACTCATAAGTATGTTTATTACAAAGGAAAGGAATAAAAATTATACCGCACGCAGTGTTACCAACCTTATTGTTTTAACAGTAGATTTTTTCAATTTGATGCCTCTGTTTTCTGTTTAATTGCTAAATTTTCTGTTTTTTAAGTTGCACCACTATTCACACACACACACACACACACCCACCCACACACACACACACACACACACACACACACACACACACACACACACACACACACACACAATTGCAAATATAATCTAATTGCTAATTACTACTCATTTGCAACCAGAGAAAAGCGCATGAAGATATTCAACAAAAGTATGCTTTTCAAAAGGTAAATGAGTCAGAAAATACGAAAGATTGAGGATGAAATTAGAAAATAATTTTATTTTTTACTACATTTTATTTTTCTCCTATTTTTTATTTTGCCATCAATATTATAATTTAATAAATATATGTAAGTCCTGATAGCTAAAAAATTTGAGTACAGTATCAAATATGCCTCTTTTACTTAACCTACTGTTTTCTACTGCTTTTTTTATCGGTGATCTGTCGTTTTTTTTTAGTTTCTTAGGGTTGGCGACACCGGCCACACGACTTTATTTTGTGAAGCAGACCTTACATATTTTACTCTTTAATATATACTTTACTCTTTGGTTCCGAACAAAACACTAGTTAATATTTTGATGAAGTCGTAAAAAAAACCAACAGTATATGTATTTATCTATAATATTTAGAGTTATACTTAGCACAGAACACTTCTAATCACCAACAGTTTCAACTTTTGCAGATCTACAAAAAATCGTAATATACCAATGGATATGCATACATTTTGCCGTAAACTTCCAAAAATTGTAAGTATACTGTAGCGGCGATCATAATTTCGATATATGCCATCGAATTTCTAGCTGATATTTTTGTAACTAAAGAGATTGTAATTAGAAACTTCAATACGATTTTTCTAAGTCTTTATTTTAAAAGAAGCCGAGACCATAGTGCAAATTAGGCCGAGATAAAAATTACACGACAATTAATAATTATAGGTTATCTTTCTATTTCGACATCAATAAAAACTGTTTCAAAGCAAATGCTTATTGTAAAAGTAGAATGACTAAATTGTAAAATCTTTGTCCTCATTGACTCTATTTTCTAAATATTCTAATTAAGTTTAAAAATTATAATCTTTGCAACCATTTAATATCTTTTTGACAATTCGAGTACTGATCAAATAGTGATGTCTACCAATTCGCATTACCAATTCGATTTATCTTAGTAATCGATTTTATTTATGAAGAAGTTTTAATTGATATTTTATTTAAGTATGCATAACATTAAGTATTTATTTCTAAAAAAACGGGTATTTATTTTTTAACACCACGTTAATTGAAGTCACTTTATATAACGCCTTTGGATATTAATATGATTTCATCTATAGGTACATGGAATAAAACAATAATTTTTATATAGTATGATTCTTCTTCATATGAATTAGAATCGTCACTAGAATCATCACTGACATTAATGACGAATTGTTTAGTACAAAAATTATCGAATGCAATATTACGATCCCAATCCGAAAATATTTCTCTTTTCGTTTTTTCAACGACGCTTGCCCAGTTTTTAGGCGTCACATTAGAACACACATGTTTTAAGAAATCTAACATTTTGTTTGCAATGAAAGGAGCAGTAGTATTATTTCTAGCAGCGTGTCCATTTATTTGTGCCCAAATGAGCTCAATGGCATTGCATTGACAGTGGTATGGGGAATTCTTAGTACGATATGCCCATGTTCTGCTGCCATTTCGTCAATAAAATATCATTTCGGCCGCTTTTTTGATATTAATATATTAATTTGATATGATATTAATTTGATGAATTTTGGTGTATACCACCGGTTTGGGATCCAGTTATTAGTCAAATAAAATCTCAGCCCAGATCACACATTGCTAAACCAAAAGATACAGTTAGTTTATTCTATAAATATTAAATTAAAGGGAGCACTTTTTGCTGTCGGAGTTTATTTCGCCAATGAGGAAGTATTTAAAAAAATAAAGAAACTATAAAAAAGTATGTCTCTAGATGGCAGCACAAATTGTTGGATCTAAACGTCAATTCATGACGTTTAACCAAAGTACCAAAAAAAGGATACTATCCCGTTTTACTTTCGTAATATAAAACAAGAATGAACAGTCGGGTTTAAATTGTGATACATTATTGGACCGAGTCTGCTGTTACCGACAGTCAGCAACTTTTCGGGCCTCAAACTCCAAAAAGTTCAATATACAACTATCAAGTCGTGGTAAAATAGCTCATATAAACATTCAAAGCTTAAACATAGCAAATCGATTCCTGGTTCCGTAGTGATGATGGCAAGTTCATTAAAATAAGTATTATGCATTACCGAACATTTCAGAAAAGAACCTAATTTAAGATATCATATTTCTGGATATATCATATTTATGGATTTTAGGGAAAACTACTGATAAAATTAGTTTTGGTTATTTTATGGGAAGAAAGAAACTCAATGAGAAAGTATTAAAAAAAACATTTCGATCGGTACTTTCTTGATTTCTCCATGACAACTCTACCGGTTTTCTTTCATGTACAAAAGTAAATTAATTTTCAAAACTCAATAACTCATATTCTATTTGTACTTTTTCATATTTGTATTGATATCTTATTTTCGAACTTTGCAAATTTCATTTTTTTAATATGTTAGTCAAAAGGAACGGAAATGACTATCTTTGATCCATTACTTCCCTACAAAAACCAACTTTTGGTAGTCGTCATCTAGTGAGATGCTTTTTAGTGGTTTATTTTTATTTTTAAAATACTTCCTTATTCATTCGATCATTTTTAAACTGTAAGACTACAAAAATCCAAATTAAATCATATAAACTAGACGCGATCAAAACACGAAAAGTTTTGCTAGATACGAACGATAGCGAGTGATTCAGAATACTATCAGAATAGTGTAGTGCCAAGTAACGATATAGGACACCTACTCGTACATAGGCGCTCTGTCTGCAGTAAGTTACCAGATTAGGGGATTCTCCGCAAATTTTTGGTTTTTAAGGTTTTAAGTAGCTTTAAAGATCTTTTGGAAAGAAAGAACTTTCTGAAACTAAGGCAAGGAGACGCGATCCAAACATGAACATTTTGCTAGACACGAATGAAAGAGATAGGGAACATTATTACAATGAAGGCTAATGAGTTTGAAATAGCAGTGTAGCATGAGGACTTCAAAATGACAAATATCTGAACTACAATGACGTTTTATTATTAGCCACAAATTTTATTTTGGTAACGTAACATAATACAACCTCAAAGGGCGCGAAGAAATAAAAAATAGTATTCTCCCTATCAGAATCTTCAGCATACCTCTTGTTAGAACAAGATAAACATACTCGCATAGCTTTTCGTGTAAAATACTGCATCCTCATAGAACACGATGCACGCAAAAATGGCCGCGTTCAATAACGTTTTATTATTTTTATTAAAATCATAAAGAGTAAGTACTGTACTTACAAATTAAATTATATGTGTTTTGCATTTCTCTCGTCAATGTGTAATTTATGCATTGTTTAAATACACAGAAAAGCATTTTTTCTATAACTTTTCAACGAAAATTACGAGTGAAAATGACATTAGCCACAACGCTTGCTAAAAATTGACTTAAATGAAACTCTGGCAATTGCCTTGCTTCCTTGTTGTCAATGTTGTGCGCAGAAAACCCATCTTAACTTTGTGAACAACACGCATTTATTTTCAAATAACGCACTTTGCGCTTATTTTGGGGTACTTGAGATTCATTATATCTATTATGGATTACGAGTCAATAATTGCCAGTGCTTTAAAAATGGAGCGAAGAAAAAGAGGAGAGGAAGGCTGGTCTCTCTTTTTTCTGCGACCCTGCGCGAGCTCCACGTGTTATGTGGGACTACCCCTGCGAGCCAACCCCCAGAGTGGGGGCAGGTCAAAAAGCAGGGGCCTCCCCACTAAAATTCAGCGATAACTGTTCCTAACGGGACCTCTTCCGGCGCATGCCGTCCCCGCTCGACCCGCTCCTTTTACAGGGCGGGTCCCATCTCGGATTAGGGGAAGGGCTCAGGAACATTCGAGTCCAAAGAACATCATAGAAACCATGTGAAAAAAGTTTTTTCGAAAACCTCAAACCATGAAGATTCTATGTCAATTCAAGGAACCTATTACAATAATAATGATAATAATAAACCCCGGCCGTCTGGCCTCCTCTGCCGAGGGGAGTCCTCCCCCCCCCCCCTCGAATCGTCGAGGGGTCGGGAAGAGTAAATTTTTGTTCTACATATTAATAATTTATTTCAGGTAGTACCCATATTGTTAGTAACAATTCTCTTAAAAATAATGTTAGTAAATACAAAATTATATTTCTATCACACATTCCAATAAAATAAAATTAAACTATATCAAATTAAACAATAAAACGGCAATTCATACTTTAACCCGTAATATTGAAATTCACAACATCAAACATTTTACTACGTTAAAATAATATACCAGACGGGTGACGTGCCTGCTTTGGAAATGCGCATCTTATCTTAACCTGTCCGGCCACGTGTACCACCAGTGGAGAACATACTTACTACGACGCGGAGCGTTTGCTACTTTAATTGCATTAATCCTTTCGAGAACGACCTCTCACATTCAATATCTCCGTGAACAATTTTATGTCTGTCTCTTGTGCTTTATGTGGCTATAGTAATTGTGTCTTATGCTTGTGCGTAAAATTCTCTTTTTGTGTATTGTATCGTGTATATGTTAATTATTAGGCGTGAAAAATAAACGCTAGGAACTGTAAGTTGTTGCATCATTATTTCAACAGAACGCTTATATACGTGCACGAAATAAAACCAAAGTAATTTATTAGTAGTTATTTCATACAAAATACTTAGCCTTTTGTTTAATTAATGGAACGAACCAACATATCAGCAATCGCTAGAATAAATTTCATTGCTATGTTGCGAATTTGAAAAGCTTGATCTGCATCTCCTTCAATTTTTAGATTATTTTTGTGATTACCCTTTCGATATTTTTCCATAGACTTTGAAAATAAATAATTCCTTGCTTGCGAAAGCGAAACTATTGCATATGTGAAATATCTGCATCTGTGTAACGACGTTGCTTGAAAGACTCATCAGTCCTGTTTAGAATATTTTTCAGTATAGCATTGTAAATGAAAAATTGATCAAAGCAATTATACAACAAGGTAATTAACTACTATGTTTATTATGCTCTGCCAACAGATTGGTTGAAAACCAATCTATCACGATTTTGTCAAAGCACTGGCCAAAACATGATGCTTTATTGGTTGTTTTAAATCTCAATCAGTAATAATCTGATTCCGATAATGAATCAATCAATATCGAAACTTGTGTGCCGAGAATTCGAGATTCATAACACAATGTTTCACCGTTTTACAATCATGCGGGATAGATTATATTATAACGTTACTTATTTTACTGTGACATATTTATCTATTTATTTAAGGGTGCAGCCATCATAAATGTCATTAAATTTAAAATCGAAATAATTTATTTATTTATAAGGACAGGCAACAATGAGTAAAAATTACATACACTTAAATTAAGCTTACGAATTACTAAGTTATGTATGAGCGTTCTATCAATTATAGGAAGTCACAACATGTACTGAAGTCTTTATAAGGTTAATTTAATTTTGAAAAATTAATTATTAGTGAAACTAATTGTATATTCATAATCTTATTCATCTCACTCGGTCCGTGATATGGTAGTTAAGCAACTTTTGCGATGGCCAGTCACAAGATGGGGAACAAAACAATATCATCTCGAAGTACTCCGTGCTTCAGAAGACACGTCAAGCCGTCGGTCTCGGCCAGTCTCGGCTGGATCTGCAGTAGTTAATATCTACGAATCTGCACTGGGTCCGCGTGGTAGGTCAAATACGGCTCATTCTCCCTATTCGATTGCATCCATAGGGACGGCCTGAGCCCCCTCCCCCCCAGCATTGGGGACATGATGATATTCTTTACCACAGGAATGAAGAAACTTTGACTCGTAGGTACTGGTTTAGACTTGTAATTTTCGGAAAGCGTATTTATAACCATAGATAAATTCCGTGCGCCGTCCGGGGTTTTGTTACATTCGTCTGTGCCTACTCCGCAAGGTCTTAGCGAAGATATATGTAGAAAAAATATAAAGGTTGGTTTGTTACTGATACGGCTGCTGAAATCAGTTCATTTTTTTTGGCTCGAACATCAATCGAATTACTGGAAAAACGAAACGTAGGTAATCTGATTTTTGTTCCAGGAATTACATGCTCACTTAAATGGCTCTTTGAGTAAATCTACAATGTTACATTTGAAAAGATACTTTGCAGACTCTGGCTTTGAAGATAAAAGTAACATTTTTTTTGATGAATTTCAAATTGGTGCTGGAGATTCTAGAAATTTATCCGAGTATGTAATGTCTGGTAGAAGCTATTACATTAACACGTGAATAAGAAAAAAAATCTCATTTCTATTAACTTTTAGCTGTTTTCAAGTATTTAGCATTGCTCATTCTCTAACAAGCACACCGGAAGCACTAGAAATGGCAACGCAGATGACACTTGAAGAATTTAACGATGATGGGTGTTGTTATGTTGAATTGAGAAGCACTCCGCGTGATACTCCATATATGACTAAACATCAGTATATTGATACTATTGTTAAATCTATGCAGTAAGTGAATTTGTTACTGCTATTTTTCTGTTAGGTAATTAATGAAATAACTTACACTACAGTATTACCTACTTTATTTTCAGAAAAATAAATGCGCGTTTATCAATTATATCTCGTTTTGTAGTATCTGTAAATCGGAGTCATCATGTTTCGGAAGCTGAAGCAATAACAAATTTAGCTATCGAATACAACAAAAAGTATCCTGATATTGTTGTTGGTTTAGAACTTAGCGGTGAACCAACAATAGGGAGATTTGAAGACTTCGTACCTTCTTTCGTAAGAGCTAAGGAGTGTGGGTTGAAGGTAATTATTTTTGTATTACATTTTATCATTATATTGTTAATATTATGAAATTGCGTTTATTTGGTTAGGTAAGGTGGCATCATAGGTTCTAGGGAAGGGGAGTTCCCTTCGCTACGCGGTTGCGGCGCTGTGTGGATTCCGGATTGACACATATACATACATACTACACACACACATTTCACACGCTATATTTACAAATTCAACCACACATACACCTACACACACACACACACAGTTACATGCCGTACTTGTTTAGGGTGATGCAGTGGGTACATACCTCTTGGCTGGTGCGGCGCCTGGACCTCGATAGCGGGACGGCGCGACGAGAGGGGTTGTGTCCCGATGACAGGCCTGACTTGCCCTGCCCTGCTATTCGGAGTTGTGGAGAGGCGTAATAGGGCTAGACACCAGAGAGCGCATCGGCCCAGGTGACGGGGATCCACGTTAAGGGTTATGCCTGTGTGGGTCCTCCCAACTGGACAGGCAAGGACTGAAAAGGCATAATTGCGCATTTCCAGTCTTTAGTCGGGGGCAAATTTAAAAAATAATAAATTTTTGTTAGTGAACACTAAAGGGGAGTGGTTACATTATCTTTGATAAGCATGGAAATGTACCAAAATTAGCGTCTTTGTTTGATCTGTTTGCCAAAATAATATTTAATTTGTTTAATTATTTTTATTTGTATTAAAGCTAATAAATTCTATACTGATATGAAACAATATATAGTTACTACATTAAAAAAGATAATGTTTTGTTTTAATGTGCGCTTTCCACTGTGCACTGTTGATAAAAATTGAAAATTTTATATAAATTTCCAACCAGACGTGGTACTAATATTGCGCCCGAAAATGAGGTAGATAGAGACATAGGATAGCAAATTATGCGGTAAAATATGTTTTCAACTCATATACTCAACCATTACTCGCAAACTAATTGTAATTGTAAAAGTGCTGCATACTTCGCTCGGCTATAAAGTAAATAACATATTTATCAGTTTTTTCTGTAAAAAAGATTAACTACAACGAAGAAAAAATATGAAATTCGGCATAACTTTGCGAATTTTTTCTCTATTTAAAAAATGATTTTTTGGCTATAATAAGATCCTTGGCTAAATTATAACACGTTATTTCTTACAGTCTTAATTATTACCAGACTACGACGAAGCGAAAAAAGTTATGATTTAGGCTAATTTGCATGTATTTAAGATATATATATTCTCTTATATCTCTTCTATTCTCTTATAACTTCGAAACTACTCATTGTAACTAGACAAATGAGGTATTTATTTATTTTATTTTATTTATTTATTCATTTTGGGAAACAACAGCATTGAGTTACACATGAATATACATAATTCAATTAAGTAGTACAGAAGCCTAGACAGTTTCCACTGCTAAACACGTGCAATGCTATGTCGAACAAACCCTATCATTTCATTAGAAGCGTCTTAGTTGTCCGCGTGCTATAGGCTATGTGTCGTTACATTAAATTGGCATCAGTGCCCTCTAGAGAGCATGATGTAAGTAACTAATCAAAATATATAATATATCTATCAGTCCATGTAGGGTATCAAATGAATCAAAGGGCTCAATCAGCACATTTCAAATATATATACATATTGATAGTTTCTACTGGCGTTTTTTTTTTAAGTACACTATAAAATTAATTAAATAAAATAAAAAGTGTTCAAAAACTGAAACTCAACTACAGCTAAATAACGCAATAATAGCGATGACATGACAGAGTAGTCGTATGCGACAACAGTTTATGACCAGTGGCATACGACTACGCTGTCCTTTGGTCATCTCTATAATTTAAATTAATTTCTTAATTCAAACTTTACAGCGTGATTCACCTGTACTCGGGTTTTAGTTTTCAAACTTATTCTTTTAGTTGAATGATGAGTGATATTAGCTGCGCGAGCTTTACTATGAGCTATTAAGTACTGTTATGCCTTTCGGGTATTATTTTTTTAACTGACAAGTTATGTTTGGGATATTTTATTTCAAACATTTTGGGGTACTCATTGTATACTGTTATCACTATTATCATTCATGTAAATAAAAACTTGGCAATTAATATACACTCTGCTCATGCACACATGAATCTCAAGCAGGTTCACTTTTTCGTTGCGCTTTGTAGGAGACACGGAATCTGGATATTATTTAATTTAAGAATATATCATAATAATTTAACAATAAATCAAAACAATCAAGCTCAAAATAATTAACCTTTATATACTTAATATGTATTTAAATATCGCATTGTCTGTATGTATTACTATTACGTATGTAGCTTACTTTACTGTCCAAAATGAATAAAAGGATTTTCCATTTTGATGTATGTATGTACGTACACATATAATGTAGACAAATACGAAATTATCAATATTTTCAACATATTGAAAATTTTATTGGACTGGCTTTGATTAAAACAATAAGGGAATTCACAGTCGCCATCTCTAACAACCTGGGTTCGATTATTTTACATGTATAATTAAAACAACCATGGTCATATATATTTTTAATTTTAGATTTCTTTACATTGTGGTGAGATTTGTAATTCCGAAGAGGTTATATCAATGTTGAATTTTAAGCCTGATAGAATTGGTCATGGAACTTGCATTCATCCAAGTCATGGAGGCACGGAGGATACATGGGCTACCCTATGTAAAATAAAAACACCTGTTGGTGAGTTGTGAAAATTGCATTAATACGAATTGCGATAAATGCATTAGACTCCAATTAGTAGGATATGCAGCATCCGATACCTTTTGGGTCGCAACCGAGAATGTTAATAACGTATTTGGACTACAGCCTTGCGATTCTGTAACAATCCAGACCCGAATTCGAATTCACTCATGTGTCCGAATTCTAGTCATTTAGTAAAGAAATCCTATTGATTCCATTTTTTGTATAAAAATACTAAACAAAATTGACTGATTAAACGTGTCATAGATATTTTAATCCTATATCATTTCGAAACTCACTTCACTTATTTCACGAAACATTATTACCAATTCAAGTTTGAGTGGATGCCGCTTTTTGAAGTGAATCGGGTTTGAAGTTTTACAGAATCGCAGGGCAGGAAAAATTGTAATCAGTGCGCAAATTATATTGTTGTGCTAACTGTAAATCATTAACACATTATTTTCTCGTTTTTGACCTAATGGTATTGAAGCTAAATAATAAAAAAGATGTTTAAATACGTTGCTGTTTAAATCCTTGCTTTACGTATGTACTTTGATAGAGTTTTTGTCAATATATTAGGTTGGAGAAAAAGTCTTTTCGCATATACAATGCGTAAACGTGTAATAAAATCTTTCTGGCTATACCATTTGTATGTGGCTGGTTGCGGTATCATTGATAAGTTTAAGTTTTGTAGAAAACTAGCTTTTACCCGCAACTTCGTCCGCGTGGTAAAGTTCGTCCGCATAACTTTACATTTCTAACGAAGATTTATTTATTCGTTCCATTAGGTACTGATAGGTCCCAACTAATACATTTACATCCTCCATCTTCCCTTATTTTATCCCCATGGGGATTAAATTTATCAAAATCCGATTTAAGCGGACGTATATTATAGTAGCTCCAATCCTTAATTTCAGTCAGTCGAAAATCTAAGAAGATTTATACAATTTTTCATACCCAATTTATCCCCTTGGGGCAGAATTGATCAAAATCCTTTTTTAGGGGATGCCTACGTCATAGTAGCTTTATGAATGCAAAGTCTCAGCCCTATGTTTAAAATTGACAAAGTTTCATACAAACTTACATTCCCTATTTTATCCCCTTGGGGGTAGAATTGATAAAAAGCCTTTCTTAGCAGATGCCTACGTTATAACATCTACCTTCATGCCAAATTTCAGCGCGATACAGCCAAGACTGTCGGTGGTCGGTAGTTGAAGAACTAGGGAAGGAACACAAAATAGTTTTGGCGCATTTCAAAAAACCTGTGTAAACATAAAAGTTGGATACTTGGGTACCTCACGAGCTCACTGAAAAAAAGCTCATGAAAAGTGGATCACGTAAGACAAGAACGTGCGAAAAAAGATTCTGAACTCAATGGCAAGAAGTAGAGATAAAGCGGGTAGATTTAATCAATAGAAGGGGTGTGGTTTTTCATCATGATACCGCTAGACCTCACACATCTTTTGCCACTGAGCAAAAATTGAGAGTTTTGCTGGGAGGTGTTAATGCATCCGCCGTATAATCCTGATCTTGCACCTTCAGATTTCCCCTTTCGGTCTCTTCAGAATTCATTAGACAGTGTCAGGTTAACATCACGCGAGAACTGCCAAAACCACTTGTCGTGGTTTTTTTATGAGTAGCCCCAAAATTTCTTTAGCAATAGGATCTTTTCCCTACCTACAAGATGGTAAAAAGTTACCGAACAAAATGGCACTTACATGCTTTAGTTAAACGTATATATACTTTATTAAAAATGTTTTGAATATTCATATAAAATGCGAATAAACATTTTCCCCAACCTATTACTTTCAGTTTGTTAACTAATATTAAAATATGCATGACAATGTTCATAAATTAAATTCCTAACTAGCACTGAGTCAGTGATTCCCGAGAAATTATTTACCATATAGATGTTTACTCACAGCTGTTACCACAGGCAATGAAATTATCATCACAAAAGAGTTGGAGTCTAATATATAATAAAATTAACCCGTCGTAGTAGTACTAGATCTTCTTGTATTTCTTTGTCAACATTTTAGATAAATACAGACTTAGTTTTTATGACACATGCACTTTTTCACAGAAATATGTCTAACAAGCAATGTCAATACAAAGTCAACACCGAAGTATGCATCTCATCACTTTAAAGAGTTTTATAATGCTGAAATACCAGTATTAATATGCGTAAGTGTTTATCCCTATTTTTAACCAACTTCAAAATCTCTTTATAATATGAATATGGAATTATTGGAAAAAAATATGTCGAGCAAATAAACAATTTTTTTCTAAGACTTTCACTATTTAAATTATATCAAGATCTATATCTAAACTAATATTATAAAGAGGAAAGATCTCCGTAACTAATGGACCGATTTTAAAAATTCTTCTACTTTCGGAAAGCTACATCATATGCGGAAAGGATTGCAAACCGGATACTTCGCAATTCGAAAATAACCGAAAAAACGGAATTACAGAACCTTTTAAAAACCGTTTTTTGAACTAAAATTCGGATTTGAGTTAAAACTAAAATAAATAAAATAAACCGAGCTGCGAGTTTCCACGCTGACACACGAGTGGTCCACTTTATGAAAATTATGATTCTTCACCATTCAGTTTTCAAAAAAGCGTCAAATTTATCTTTTTTTAAATTTCTGATTATCTATAATTGCCGTTGGCGGACTCTTTACTTTTTTACTTAAGTATATTATTTTTTATTTTATATATTTCAATTTATTTTAATCACACTAAACTATTTTGACTAGTTCAACTTAAAAATGTTGATGTCTAACATTTACCCGTGTATAAATAGTAAAGCTTTTCAAGTGATAAAATAAACCTGGCACTGATATATAATAAAGAATGCTATGCATAGATTTAAGGTGACTTCATTGCCCTTAGGCCTTTTTGTTTGCCACGCAATCGTTCTCTTTGCTTCAAAAGAAGGCCACATCCAATGACATGAAATATGTGTGACTCATATTAAAAACATATTTTATTTTCTAATGTTTCAGACCGATGATAAAGGCGTGTTTGAGACTTCTTTGTCTCAAGAATATGGAATTTGCGCCGAAACATTTGATTTGGATCGAACCAAACTGGCGCGACTAGCTTTGAATGCATGTCAGCATATATTCGCCGAGGATAACGTAAAAAGAAAACTAATGACTCAAATACTTAATTTTATAGACCATCATTGTTAAATTGAATTCAAACAGTTAAGAAATTGTAATAATTATATTATTGACTTATTGAATATTGGCCTGACCTTTGATGTATTACTTTTCATCAATTTAGCTAACTAGACAGTATTCGATGTTCTACGATAACTACTTCAACATCGAGCCAATCCACCCAGCGTACCTTGCTGGGCCCGCGTAAAGATTTGGGTTTATGCTCTATTTTCTTCTCTTGTCGTATGCGCCACGCACACAGCCTTAGTAATATATAAAAAATAAGGTCACCCATCCAATTCGCAGATCAATTACGCTAACAACTTGAACATCGAGCCGCATCCGCATTCCGCACTGGACCTGAGTGAAGGTCCTAATGCGGATTGGTGGCGTTAAAGCACAGATATTCTTAATGGATGAATTAAACCAATCCGCCCAGCGTTTCTAACTGGGCTCGCGTGTATGACCCGATGCTGGTTGGTGTTACTAAAGCACATTTTCATTTTGAACTTTGAAATACCAGACTGGATGTTGGATCCGTTTTCATATGTCAACACAGCAGTGGTGTTTCGCGCTGTGGTTCTTGAGAATTATGAGGAAAACAATATTTTTAACACAAACACTTTATTCTAGAACATAATAATTGCAGAGTATATATAAATGGCGTCTTTCTGTGATATTACAAACAACAACTAAATACAATATTAATCTATGAACTAAACGGCTTCTACGGTGTTACAGATCATAGACAATGTGTTGCCAGCAACAAGTGGCACCTCAGCTGGAAGAAAAACGTATAGAATGAAGTAGTATTTAAAAAAATAAAATTAGTTCTTGAAATCAAACTAGATGTCACTAGCGATTTTCGGATAATTGTCTATGATATTCATTCTAATTTTGTTTCTAATACAATAAAAGTAAATTGTGTCGAAGATTAATTAATATGACATCGTTTCGTTGTTCCTATAATATCGAACTTTCAAATTAATTTTAATTTATTTGAATCGTAAGTTAAAGTTATTTATTATGTACGTGTAAAGGAACAATGTTTGGTTTATTCAGAGTTTATACTCCGTTTTATTTAAAGTGGCCATAGACATAAAAGAAGACATTATAAACTAGTCAGGGACAGAGGTGACAGTCCTGTGGACAGGATCACAGAACACAGGAACACAGCACAGTGACTTATAGCTGTGCTTATAGCTTATTGGTCTGTGACAGTGACCAGTGACAGATGATGAGATTGTAGCAGTGTTTTTTTTTTTGCGTCTGCGAATAGTTGTTATTTTTTTAGTAAAATAACTCCAATCGGGGGAGTGAATTCAAGCTTCTTGTGGAATTTATTCATAGGTGTTAATTTAGAGAGTTTTGGATTATAGAAAATGGCTCATTATAAAGGAGCTGCCTCTGAGGCTGGGAGAGCTATGCATCTAATGAAGAAGCGTGAGAAAGCACAACAAGAGATAGAACTACGTAAGAAGAAAATAGAGGAGGATTTGAAAATAGAAAATATAGAAAATAAATTTGCCACCCACTATGATGCAGTAGAACAACAGCTTAAAAGTTCCACTATTGGCCTTGTTACATTGGACGAAATGAAAGCTAAACAAGAACATATAGTACGAGAACGAGAGAAAAAGTTAGCTCAAAAAAAAGCTGAAAAAGAAAAGGAGCGACAAAAAGAAATTGAAGCTAAACAGGCCCAGAAAAATAAACAAAAACGTCAGGTTGGCATTAAAATGTTAATCATAAAATTCATCAATATATACTTGTTATTTATAAAATATATATTTTTAATATTTACTTTTACATAATACTAAATAATCCTGGCCATGCATTCACTAAAATCAGTCCACTATGTTTTCCAATTATTTCTTTAAATAACACTAATGTTATAATTCAGAAAACTAAATATATGTAGTAGAAATGAAACATGTGTACCCTAAGTGAAATAAATGTCTCTATTGTGTAGATTCAGGCACTGTCATTCAGTTTGAATGAAGATGAAGAATCAGGTGATGAAGAGCCTGAACAAAATTGGAAAGAAAAACCTGAAGAACCGGTAAATATATGTTTTTTATTATTCATTGAAAACATTGCAATGATGTTTAATATAATATACATAATTAGTAGTGTGAATCAAGATGCTGATCGGCTTCCATGCTAGTTAACGTAACCCATGTAAGTAGTTTAATATTCTAAGTGTATGTATTTATTTTTTGTTGCAGGTTTTGAAGAAGATAAAAAAGAATCCAGATGTTGATACCTCATTTTTACCAGACAGAGAAAGAGAAGAAGCCGACTTAAAATTACGGGAAGAACTTAGATTAGAGTGGGTCATGACACAAGCAAGCCTGAAAGATGAACCAATTACTGTCACATTTAGTTACTGGGATGGATCTGGACACAGAAGAAATGTTACTTTAAAGAAAGGTATTTCGAGTTCAAAATGGCAGCAGGCACCACATTCTTGCATTATACATACTTTGTTTCATATTATGTATACATAGGGGCCATCCATTAATCACGTGAAGCTTGAAAAGATTTGTCAAAATTCACCAAATATCACAAAGATGGAGGGAGGATGTAGTAATATATCACATGTATTTATTTTTTCCTCAAACATGCGATTACCAAACTGAAAAATGGCATCCAAAATTAAGATTTTTTTTTTGTAGGTGCTAAAAATACACGTGATTTAGGTGGATGGGGGAGGGAGGGTTAAAAATGCTGAAAAAAAGATCACGTGATTAATTGACATCACCATAGTATTTTGAATAATAGTTAAAACAAAATGCTTACTTTGACTTTCATCATATAAACTGATTGTCTTGACATATTGTCTGTAGCAGAGTGGTTTGCGCATTGGTTTCAAGGTGTCGCCATCTCTGAAGCCCTGAATTTAATGTAGAAAATGTTTTTTTTTTTATATTGCCTCAGGTCTGCGTGTTGGTACATTGGTTGGGTATGGGGGTTTTAGCTACTCATCATTATGTGAGGTTGTCTAATATTATTATTTATTAAATACAATCACAAACTCTTATTTATTTCAGTAACTGCTCACCCTGACCTTATATTGACCCTGAAAATTGTGTAAGCTTAACTCATTTCATTTTACATTTTTTATTGCTTAGGAAATTCAATTTACCAATTCCTCCAGAGATGTCTTGATACACTAAGGCCTGAATTCAGCGAGCTGAAAACTGTTTCTGCAGATCAGCTCATGTATGTCAAGGAGGATCTAATATTACCACATCATTATACATTCTACGACTTCATTGTCACCAAAGTAAGTAGGTAGTTTTTATCCTTTCTATGGTGGTGGTAATTTCTTGGATTTACTGAATATACATAATTTTCTAGGCTCGTGGAAAGAGTGGTCCTTTATTCCAATTTGATGCATCAGATGATGTGAGATTGGTTAATGATGCAACTCAAGAAAAACAAGATTCACATGCTGGCAAAGTCCTTCTGAGGTGAGAAAAATAATAACCTATGGGTATAAGTATAATAAAAAAAAAACATAGCATGGGTATGGTGACGTTTGGGATTTGAATCTTTTAGTGATGTAGTAAAAAAAATCTACTAAAATTTGACAGTATAGAGTTCATTTCTAAGAGATAATTGATTTTGAGATCAATGTTAAAAACAGTGTTTCATGAAAATATTTATTCCTCAAGAGAATGAACCAGAGAGAGAGACTTGAGTGTCTATTATACTATTTTAATAACCCTATTTATTTAATCAAAATAAACATATCCTTATACCCTAATCCTTATTTTTACGATTTTTCTAAAAGAAATCTGATTGCATACAAGACATTCACACTTGTATTGAATTAATTAAAAATGGTCAATTAAATTGATTTTATTGATTCAATCCTTAAAAAAATATTACAGATTACGTTTAAGTATTGGTGTTTTAAACTGAGTGAGTAAGATTTCAGTAATTATGGATATTAAAAACAATGATATTACAATAAAAAAAAGGTAAATAAGTCATGTCACTACTAATACGATGTCAAAAATTGTTCCCAGCATACACGCACGCATATGGCACGATACTCTCCAATTATTCATATACTATAATTGAACATGTCACAGACCAGACGTATTTAATAAGACTTCGATCAACAGTTCAACTTAAAAATGTTGATGTCTAACATTACTCTATTATTTCTCCTTAACGTCAGTGTATATGTTATTTGACCTTAGAGTAATTTTAACTCCGGAGTTAGGTTTCGATGCTCCGAATTCAAACTCCGAAATATCAGTCTCATATAGATTTTAAAATAAATGTAAGGTAGAGCATAGGCACTAATCACGAATTGTTCATCTGTTACTTACATAATCTTTGATAAATCTCTTTCACAGTATGTAAATAAAATTTGTAACTGGAATGTCTATCTTTTTATGTCAAAATATTTATTCTTCTGATTAAAAAGGGAAATCAATTAAAAATGTATACTTACGAATGAAATGTGCCCTCTTGATCTTTAGTCTACTTACTAATGTAGTTTCTACAGTTTCGCATGACACAGGTGTCATTTTAAAGATGAATATGATACATAAACGCACACAATAAACGCTTTCGCCAGACTGTGTTAAGGTATGCTAATTAGAAGTTTTAAGGTGACACTTTTTGAATGGAAGTAACGTATCTGCCTTTTTTTCTGTAATATCAGGTTAAAATGTATTTATTTTACAAATTACATGGTTGGTTTCATTACCAAACGTCACAATACCCATCCTATGCGAAAAGGACTATATGGATAAAGTGATAAACATTTTATTTCCAGGTCTTGGTATGAAAGGAACAAACATATTTTTCCAGCATCAAGATGGGAACCATATGACCCCACTAAAACATATTCCAAATATACCATCAAAGGAAAATAGTTAACATTTCCATTTACCAATAACAAACTATAAATAAATTAATAAAATAGGTATTTATAAATGCATTTTAATTTAAAAACAAGGTACCCAATAAAGGCCATTATATTTTAACAATTTAAAAACAATTCTAATTGTTGCCATCTCCTGTTTTCTAACTTAGCTAAAAACTGTTTTTTTTCCTCACTACTTGAATCCTCATATTTACTTGGAGGAGCATGTCTCTGGAAATGTATAATGGCAGCTAACAAGTTCCATATGGAGAATTCGGGCCATAGAACATCTGTGAAATACAGGACACTGTTTGTTACCTGAAAGCAATTAAAAAATTTCAAGTTGAGAATGATTATAGGTTTTACTTTAAACATCCAAAGAAAATAAATTTGGAGTTGTGGTTACCAATGAAATTCTAAGTCCAACTAATAACATTTTCTAATCATGTTTTCCTTATAAAGAATTATTCATCTGACTTATTGTCTTTTTAATGATAGGATAATGCTCCAATAATCTCAATTATCTAATTTGGATTTGTAAAAACAAAAGAGTGATTGTGTGGAGATCTGAATAAATGAGTACAGTAAGTTCCAACTAATATGGCACATAGTTTTGTGCAGAGCAGACCTACTAACTTGATGATAATGGCACAAAAGCTTAATATTTATAAGTCTTGTAATATAAAAGGCTTAATATATAAAAGCATCAATAAGGCAAACAGTACAATGCATTATGTGTCAGTCTCACTCACACTACTGGGGCCAGGCACACATGTCTCTTTGTGGGGATTTGGCTGATTAGATTTTCCATATTTCACTATTTATGACTTTTTGAGCGACTTTTTTTTTATATTTACAATATAGGTTAATGCTTGACTACGATCCCACCAGGTGGTAAGTGGTGATGAAGAAATACAGATGCTGGCAGTTTGTTCCAGTCCTTGGCGGTACGGATTATGAATGATGAATCAAATAGCGCCGTTCTTACCGGATGGATGTTGACGACGACAGGATGGATACCGGCCGTGCGTCGAGACGTTCGATGGTAGAACGGGGAGGGGGGAATTAGATAGTGCAATTCCAGCGCACACTCTCCAAAATGTATCCCGTAGAATACCGAGAGGCTAGCAACTCTGTGTCTGTGCTGAAGGCTATTGCAGATTGGTTTTAACCAATTTCGGGTCGCCAATAAGCCTTCTCGCACGCCTCCATTGAATCCAATGCCGAAAGGTGGCATTTTGCGGCAGCAGTACTCCACACACGACCGAACCTGCGCTTTGTACAACATCAAAAGCTGTTCTGGTGTGAGGTACCGCCGGACCTTCGCTAGGATACCTAGCTTTTTAGCTGACGTTTTAGCTTTGGACTCAATGAACCGCCCAAAGTTAAGGATAGAGGATATCTCTACTCCCAATAAAGGAAGGCGGTCGGTGTATTCTAAGGAGACATCACGGAAAGTAGGAGCCAAGGTGAATGGGCTCTGTTTGGCAGTGAACAGACACGCTTGTGTTTTAGTGGCATTGAATTTCACAAGGTTGGCATCGCCCCATTCGGAGACAACCTGAAGTGTGAGATTCATATGCACTACCATGGCCTCTCTCTCAAGACTGTATTTGGTCTTTACTGGCCCGGCCATTAGGCAGGTTGTCTACTGTTGTACTGATACTACAATGGATTAGGAGATGATGTGGCTCTGGCCAGGAGATTCTCAGGACTAAAATCTATAGCCTGGAATGATAATTTCAATTACTCTCTAAAGATGGTTATATGAGCACAAGCAACACTCCATGAATATTGGACCAACCTCAGACTGCAGATTAGCCTTTGGGTTTATAAACACTAAGGTAGACCCACAGTTGCAAATAAGTTATATGAACTACCTAAACAGTCACTAAAATGTTTAACTTAAAATAGACACCTGGTATGGAATTGCAGAAACAATTCACTGGTGACAAGAACTATGTAGTTTTTTGTATGGCTATTTCACTTAGAAAACCCACTGAAATTGTTCAGTATCACTTGCATCAAGAGACAAGAGACATAATCTATAGTCAACAGAGGAGAATTAGAACTAATAATAATAGTATCCTAATTATTAAAAGTTCTTACTTTATTAAAATTCTTGTTTATTTGTTTAAAATATTTACTGAAGTAATTATTTTTAATTAACTACAAACATTGGTATATGATTGCCAGATTTTAATAAAATCAAAATTCTACCTGCCAAAGCATGAAGTCCGACAACCTTACTTCTCCTGATGTTCTGACGAGCAATTCGGGTTCACCAAGATCTAATGATTGTGATATGAGTTCTTCATCAATGTCTTCAACTATTAATTCTTTATTATTAACACCATCTACTAAGTATGATGCAGCTCGACTGATTTCATCTCTTCCTGAAATAACATAATTGATCTTCACTACATAATTATTGACTGTCATTATATGAGTAAATCAATATTATTCAGTACCTGTATAAGCATAGGCTATATTAAGTTTTAATTTATTATTATGCCGAGTAGCTAACATGGCATGTGAAACCATTTTTCGTAAGTCTACTGGTAAAAGTGACAAACGCCCTGATACATATAGCCGAACGCCCCATTCATTGATTACATCTCTGAAACATAATAGTATCTATTTGTAAGTTACTGTAATGGTTTATTTACAATTTATTATTATTCTAATATCTGTACACACATTTCATTAAGTAGTTTCTGGAATTTGTCTCGAGCCAAATCCATAAGAGCATCAACTTCTTCTGCACTTCTTTTAAAATTTTCTATACTGAAAGCATATACTGTTACTTCTGGAACACCAAGGTCAAGACACCACTGTAACAAAAAAAAAATCGTAAGTGTCAGGTCTTTATAAATCATGAGTGGTTTATTGTTTTGAAAGTTCCAATTTGTCATCATTTATTGACCTTCAGTGTTTCAGACAATTTCTCAAACCCCTTAGAATGCCCAACTGCAGTATCCTCATGGTGTTTTTTTGCATAACGCCGGTTTCCATCCATAATAAAAGCTATATGTTGAGGTATTCGACCGGTTTTAATAACTTTAATACAAAATAGTTGAAAAAAGGACACGGCATCTTCTTTTATCCACGACATCTTCACTCCAAGAAACTTAAGAGAGTCTGGTCTTCACCACAAAGCACAGAACAAATTAATTAGAACAATCCGTTTCGGAGTGGCAATGGCAGGCAACTCAACTGTATATTATTATCTTTCGATATAATCACAGACTTAATAGGTAATTAGGTATAATGGAAAATTAAATCTTCTTCTTCTTTTTTAATTCATTGGCCTATTTGCGTTTACACAATTCCGCTAATATCACGTTTGTGGTCTTCACACGTAAAGAAAAAATAATAAAATATGTCAATTCTGAATCAAATAAAAAAGCTTGAGCGCGTCTATCTGATACATTGTTAAAGATAATACAAATAGAATGTATATAGAAAACAAAGATATTATTAAATTAAGACTATTATTGATTGCAAGGAATTTAGATAAAATTAGTAAAGTTGTTTCGTTTTGAAGGGAAAGTTCTGTCCATGGGGCAGGCCACTATTTTTTTTATGGTCTTTTTCCGTTACACACAGAAATTCTGCCAACATACCGTAGTGAGAGAGACAAGAGACTCGAGAGACTGAACGGCAGTGTTCCAACTGCTACCGAAGGCCTGTTGCTAAGAATTTTACTTAAGTTGCTAGATTGAGTAATTTGTTCGACTTGAAAAGTAGCTAGAAATAGCTAAATTTTTTCGTGAAATTAAATACCGTTTTACATGATTACTAGAAATCACACGGCGATATTTTATTAAAGACTTTGATATTTATTGCATTTAAAATGCAAATAACAAAATAAAACACAAATCATCTTATATAAATTATTTCTAAAAACAGTGTGTACTTTATTGATAATAGTATGTACTTATTACTATATTTATATTATATAACTACTCAATTGACTATTTAAAAAAGAAACAATACTTAATTCAATGCTAGAGAAAGATGTAGTAGGTTGTGAACTTTGAGAATGATAAGTGTTGTGTCATGTAGCTGGCAATAAGAGAGAGAGCGGGAAACACACAACAAGATGGCGTAGTTAAGGCAGTATTGAGAGTATAAAAAGTAAAGTTGTAAAAGCTACAAATACAAAGTTATAACAATAAAACTAAAAGTAGTTTCACTAATAATACAATAAGCCTGGTGCAGCTGAATTAGCTCTAATTAATTTTGAATATTTTGCTACCATAGGTACAGTGGCGTAGCTAGGTAACCTAGGGCCCTGGGGCAAATAAAAAAATGGGGCCCACTGCTATCAAAACTGGTAAGGCTTTTTGAAGTAAAATCATTAAATATACAAATACTTTAAACATGCTAAGCAACTTTATCATCAGCTCTTTTTCGTATCTGAGCAGGTAATAAAACTATTAAACACTAACAAACATAAATTACAATTATTTTTATACTTAGTGTAGGTATTGGGCAATAAAACGAAATAGAAAAGATTCAAAGGTTTATTATATATTTATTTATTCATAGATACGTTGCCCCAGCTTACTGTTATTTAACCTAACGCCATGCAAGCTATTTACAAAAATTATCAATATAAATATTTTGTCCAGAAGTACTTGCAGAAGGCTGACTAAAAAACTTGTCAATTTTGGGCAATTTTTGTTTACTTTCTTCTCTTTCTTGGCGTTGTTTGCGTTTAAATGCACCACTGGGTTTCTTTTTTTTGTCCATAATATTAGATTTCTAATTTATTTATGCAATATTTATGTAAGATTGTACTCAAGTAGGTACTTACTGTTCACTGACAACGTTACAAATAAAAGAAATGCGAAACGTAATGATACGATACAAGACGTCGTTGGGGAGTCCCCGGCAAACATTTTATCGCCGCCAGAGTTACCACATTTGACGGTTTAAAAAATGACAAAAAAACATCACGTAATTAATGGACGGCCCCCTACCGGAATTTTTCACGGAATTTTGAGTTATACAGGAATAATTTAAAACCACTGCGAAGATTTTGTGAGAATAAACTATAAGTAATTTAAACAAATACGTATTTTTTATTTTGATATGTTCTAATACTAAAAAATAAAGTTATCGCTTACCAAAGATCGAGATTTTAAAACTAAATTTATGGACACCGCGCGCCGTGCGTCAGCTGAGCGCGCGCTCTACGCCGTAGGTATGTACTCGTAGGTACAAGTATCTATCTACACGGGTCACTGACCGCTCATTTTTTTAGATTCGAACTAGATTTTATGCCATGATCTGAGGTGATTTCTAAGAGTAATTCCAATTTTCCCTTCATACTTTTATGGTTAAGGCCATCAAAATGCAAAAAAATAAATAAAAGAGAAACATATTCGTTACCTAAAAAAATATTAACGTTATGTCGAGGTTACATAGGTACTTCTGCGTTAAGGCGTATTTAAAAAATTGGAATCAACTACGTATTTACAATAATGTTGAATCAAAAATAATACTTAACTACAATAATAAACGAATCCGATTACTTACCGAATCTTGAACTGATCACTGTATTTTAATATTTGTTCAAAATGAAGTCCACCTCTGTCCAGACATAAACGTGCACATTTCATTAAATTGTTATTTAATTTATTTAAAAACTTTTCACTTCACTAAAAGCGTTATTATTTTTTATTGTTAAGTCTTCTAGGCTTTGTACATCCTCTACATCCCGGCGTTTGAATTCTACCCAAAAGAAACAGTCCCACACGTATGAACAATGCCTCATCCGTCCACAAGATGTTTGCATTGCGATGATGTAGAAGCCACTCGCATAAGACTCGACGTGGTACTGGGTCTAGGGCATGGAGCTGCTGAACCGGCTGAAAGTGGTACGGATGGAGTCCGGCTGTATTAAGCAGCTTCAATACCGCGGGCTGGCTCACACCAAAACGACGTACCGCATAGTGGGTACTAACTCTGGGACTTCGTCTGTTAAACTGGTTCATACATTAGGGACCGCGGGGTTATGGTTCCCAAAGGCTCGCATACGAGGTATGCTCTCCGTCGCATAATTTGCCGAACTGCGCTTAGGTTCTCATCACTCAGAAGATAAACTCGTACCATCTCGTAAAACTCACATCGTGATTGACGCGAACGGCGGGCACTGCGCTTGCGCGGGAACGTGAGGGCGCATCACATAGGCGCGTGCGTATGAGTCTCACTGCCGCCACTGACGCGCGCGTCGCTATGTCCCGAGCGGCGGGGGCTGTGGCGGGGTGCTGCCGGGCGCGGCGGGGATGCACGGTAGTATACGCAAGAGGAGACGTTTTCATTGAAGTTTTATTTTAAAAAATGTGTCCATATTCTACCGTTTCAATAGGGATAAAAATATTTAAAAAAAAAATAAACTAATTATGGAAAAGTGTTCTATAACTGATACTGAATCATCAAAAAAAATTTCACACTGAAAAAAAAAATATTCCTGTATAGTTAGTACCCGAAATCTATACATTTCTTTACGTAACTATGTATACGTACTATAATCCAATAAAATTGAACTTCTGTATGAACCTGTACAAAAATTTATTGACATACGCTTACTTACTCCTGATACATTAGCTTTTTAACCATTCTCGAAAAAAAGTCTTGACTGGAAGTTGACAATCGCGAATCACAAAAACGCATATCGATAAATAATAATATGGATATTGATATCCGACAAATTGATAAAAACATTAATAACACTGTCAACCCACACAAATAATTTAGGGGAATTCCCTTTTTATAACTTTGGAATTTCTCACAACTGAGTTGCAATGATTAAACTCGAGTTGTCACCTGTTATATTTATTTTGAAAATGGGAAAAAAATTCAAAAGTTGAGTTCGATTGGTATTTCTGGTAAAGATTCGAGGGCCCCCTGAGCTTGAGGGCCCCGGGGCACTGCCCCGCCTAGCCCCTTGGTAGCTACGCCACTGCATAGGTACCTATTTTGTCAAGTACGGACTTGATAAAATGGGTAGACAACGTAGTTGTGACAGCATTGGTCGCTTTTCCTGATTATCTTTACTTGCTGATTTTAACCAACCTTTGAACTCATCCATATTTCTATAGATCGAATCGATCTATAGATCGGAATGGAAAAATATGGATGAGGAAGTATACTTCCGGGCGTAAATCTTTTTAACGTATTAATTTTCAAACGGTAAATCCATTTTCAAATGGAATATTTTCCTTTACTTAGTTGAACCCAAATGAAACAAACTATAAGAACAGCCAACTGAGTCTACCGATGACGATTAATGGAATGAAAAGAATAGATGGAAATCGAAATCAAACAAACACTATCTATGAAAGTAGTAAAAAGGGAATCCCAACAGGCCATAGTCAGACAATCGAGGGAATCCCCAAAGTGATTCCGCTCGCGCTCGGATTTCATACGAGTAAGCAAGTCGCATATGTTTCGTTATCTCGCTCACTCTTGTAGGTGTTTATTGCTACTAGTCTATTTTTCGGGGACTCCCCAGGCTCCTTTTTTTCACCGCTCTAGCTACTGATACTGACCAAAAGTTGAATAAAGAAATAAGATATTCGTTGTCAAATTATTTGACAACGAAGTTTCCATAATCAAGCTCTAGATGTCGCTTTCAGGTATGAAAATTACTCCTTGATCAATCAGAACAATATACCTATGCAATAAACTATATAATCTGTGTATGCAATATACTCTCCGATCTTTGATGTACCTGCCTTGCCGGCTTAAAAATAAAAACTTAAACAAACAAAACGTTTTTTAGTTTAGTGTTCTGTTTAAATTAGTTTTTTACTGAAATATGGATGAAACTGTAATTCTACCTTCTCCAAATTGGTTTCAAGTTTCTGGTTTAGCCACCAGTAAAGATGGATGGCTTGTTTACGGTGGACCGAGTAAAAGTTTATGTGTTTTACAACCAGTACCTTTAGAATACGATGGTGTTATTGTGGGAACTAAAAGATATCATGCACACGTGGTCAACCGGGCTCACCTTGAAAAGTAAGAAGCTTTTGTATCGAAATGTTCTTTGTTATTATTTTGAGTAACCACAAGTTAACCATCCTACATTGGCGGTGAACGCCTGCTGATGGAATACGAATCTGAATTATTATCTTGTTCCCTTGAAAATCCACTGCAGGTTGGTCAGTAGGGACGAGAGATATAACCCGCTTTCCTAATTGTAAGGAATTGGGGTTGAGAACATTGATTTTTATAACCAAAACAGTTTTCTGTGGCTACCTACTCTTTGTAAAAGTTTTATAAGATTGTTAATTATAGTTACACACTATTGATCACCTTGTGTCTGAAAATGGTATGTATTTTATGCAATCTCAGGTGGGTTATACTTTATTTTACAGAATTGTAAGTGTTGATATTAGCCCAGAATGGCCAGACAAAAGATTTATTTTGACTGGGAGTGTTGATGGATCTGTTAAACAATGGAATTTAGAGCAACTACAATTATGCCAGATAATGAAATCCACACATAGTCATGACGTACATAGTCGCGGAAAAGAGGTAAATTATTATTATTATTTTTTTACATGATTTGTGATAAGTAATAAAAATATGGCATGATATATGATCAAAGTGGTAAAGGTTAATTTTTTTTTTAAATATGCAAATTGATGGCACTTTGGCAAACAACTTTAAGCCTAAGAATGGGGCAAGATTAAGAAATATCAATTCAGGCAATGGCTTTTGACGTTATAGCATTGTCATACATTGATTGATTATTAATTTGAAATTATTTCAAAAAAGAAGGTCTTTCAGGTGTCCTCTTAGGACTGGTAATATCAATGTAGCATTGTGAATTCAAAATTGATCAAAACCCTAATTTGATTATTTTGTTAACTGTCAAACAATTGTGATCCCCAATATATTCCTTCTAAACAGAGCTATAACTTTTTGATATATACAATCTATTGAAATCAAACCATTGAAGTGATATTTATACAAATATGTACACAAGATCAACAAATCATGTTAAGCTTTCGGACAGTTGTAATAAGATTTTTTTATTGTAGCTCAATTAAAGTGAATTATGAAAGTGTTATTCAAAGAAAATCAAAAATTTGATAGATTGTATGTTTGGAAAAGTATGTTTTGTCAATAAATAACCTTTACCACTTTGATCAACAATACAACTAGATAACTCCTCACATACTAAAACAATACTCAAATATGGCCATACACTGCGACAATCAAGGAACATAATGCCATACAGTGTTATTAATAAATAAGGTTTAGCCTTGGAGTAAATTTACGCTGAGCCTGCACTTAGTATTAGTCAAAATTCATATTATAAAACAGGGACCTTAAGGTTAACCTAGTATGAGGTTCTAGGGGAGTAATATTTACTCCTAGAAGGTTTGCTTATTGTCTGAATATTACAAATTTGGACAAATATTTCTATTTAAGTGTAAGTGTATTAATAGCACTGACAGAGTATATTCTGTGATAATACTCTAGGCGACTAGTACTCTAGTATGGAGTGACATTGTCAATTTTATTTATCTTGTATAATTACAATTATCTTTTATGTAATAACACCCTTAAATTTTTCTTTATTTTGCACAGATTATAATTTACGAATTTAACATTACTATGTTAAGAAGGAAATTTATAATCTTTTAGTACTATTAAGGTAGTGGTGGTTTTTTAGGGGTTTTTGTATAAATCTGAACAAAATGTAATTTTAATTTAACATACTAATATGAATATTAAATAAATAAAAGAAAAATAGCCTTTTTTCTCTGACTTTCTACATTCTATTAAAATTATTTAGTTTTTTCGCCAACATCGGCACCTGTACTGCCAGGTTGTCCTTTCACAAAGGCCTCCTCCAATTTAATCCATTCCTCTCTATCTTTGGCTGTTCTTCTCCATCCCTTCGGTCGGTCATCTTCCCATCTATTTATCTGTCTACCTCTTTTGTGCTGTCCATCATGTCCATACCATATTCTGATATCTTTTGCCCATTTTGGTTTTCTTGATCATTTTTGGCCACACATGATTGTCCACTTCCATTTTAAGGTCTTCACCTTATGGATTACATCTACCACACCTGTCCTCTTCCTTATATCACTTATCAGTCTGTGGTTAGTAATGAAGTTTAACTTGTTGATCACTTCAATGTTCAGGAATTGATAGGATATATTCGTAATTATAGTCTATGAATCTATGATATTTCTATGTTTACCATCAGTGGATATCCATGGCCATTGTTTTGATGTCTTTTTCTTGAACAAAGTATTCATAATTTTAAGATTATACTCCATTGCAAAGTTATTACCGTTTTTGTTTCTTATTCCTTTGCAAAAATTTTCCTATATGTATTTCGTCTATTTGTGCCTTGCCAGTCGCCTATTAATATTTTTTATTTATAAGTTTCCTCTGTTGTTTCATGTAATGTGACATAAAATTGATCCTTTTCTTCTTGCTTTTATTACTCTGTGGGTGCATATATTTCATAGCATGTTTGATTTCAGGAAGTATAATATTTAATATAGCAATTCTGTCAGATTTGCATTGAACTGTACAATATAATGTTTTTTGAGTACATTCTTCTTTAATTGGCTTCAATTTTTCTCTAAAGCTTCTGAGATCGTTGCTGTTATATTTTGTGTTAAAGTTATTATTTGCTGTGCTTATTTTTCATTAAATTTTCGAACTGTTGCTCCAGAGTAAATAATCGTTAGTAATGTTATTCCCAGGTTAGTAATTTTATTTTTCTACTGGTATACCCAGAATCCAAAATCCACATGCAATTCTATAGTTGGATCTAAGTTGGTAGCCCTAAAATTCTAGCGTTAAGATGACGGTTGTTTGTCATAACATAATATAGATGCTTATATGTATTTGTTATAGAGGTAATTTTTTCACTCTCTCCTTGATGTAGCATTAATCATTCGTTATTTTGTTGGTTTCGTATACTGAGTGACTTAATTTTCGATTTATTATCTTTTTGATGCACAAAACTCTAAATATATAGCAGAACCTCAGTGAAAACGGCGGACATAAATGCTTACTAATATTAATTAAAAACATAGTAATATATAACCTTTAAATAAGTTAATTTTATTATAAAGTTGTCTCTTGGACTTATTTCACATCTCATTTTCTTTTTTGCATATGCAATGCAGTCTTACGTCAGCAAAATATTCAATCATTAAATTAAGTAAATCTGTTTTATGGTTTAATTCGTCACTTCAGAGACCGCATCTTTTGTTGTAAATACTCGAAATACATATAAAACGCCCAGAACGATACAAATCTACATGTTCATGCACACGGCTTTGTAATCGAGAAATCGAACCACTACACCAAGATGGTTTTCAATTAGTGTTAAAATTATTGATAATATTTGTAGATGTTTGCCCTGTTGGCGCATGGTTTGGCTTCGAAATAAAACTGTTATTTTATTGAAAATACTTTGATTATAAATTATAGACCTTTGATTAAAACCATAAGGGAAGATACTGCATATCTATCGTTGCATTGACTAAAAAATGGCACTGATAAAATTACGTATGTAAACTCACACACACGGTATTCCCCGAGCAAGCAAAATACAGAAGTCAGTTCCAACTACAGCGTGAGTGAGACAGGAACTTACGTTATTGGTAGCATATATCAATCGGGCGAGCGAGACAGCAATGAATTTCAACACTGACAAGAGCCAACCAGGAACTTGTGATCGTTACACACATTCTTTCTCCGAATGATCTCAGCTATGCGATCAAATCTAATGCTATAAAAGGATAAGAGTATATGCTTATTATTCTTTCTTAAAAAAGGCAAACTAGATTCCTATTAAATAATTGATTTTGATTTAAAAATGTGTGTCTTTGAACATGTATGTGAGGTGAATGTGATGCCATGAAATTTGGTTTTTGTTCTTGAACTATTTCTACTGTCTATAGAACATCCAGGCGTATGTTCCACCTTTCTCCCCCTCGCTTTCATGCATGTTGTTGTTTTTAGCGTGTGTGTCCTTCGTGGAGTGATCGAACCATACTAATAGTGACAAAAGTGAAATTGTGTGCATGCACCTAATTTGAAGTTTCCATTAACAAAGCGGTTGTGCGTATCTGCCCTTTTTGTTCTAATCAAAGTTTCACATATATAATTCTGATAGTTATATTTGCAGTTTTAATACGCATTGTGGCATCGTAACTAGAGATGGGCAAAGTGTTTCCGCCCGGCGGGCAGATAGGGAAAAGAACCCGGGCATTTTGAAAAAAAAAGAATTGCCCGATAAATGCCCGAGTCATTCATTCATATTTCAGTATAGATAATTATGACGTAAATATGCTCGTAATTGATCTATACGTATAAAAGAACTGAGTAGCTCGGTGGCATAGTGGATAAGCGCCGCGGCCCGCGATCGTTGTCGTTAAGCAACTTTCGCAAGTGTCGGTCACGGGATGGGTGACCAAAAAATATTATCTCGAGCTACTCCGTGCTTCGGAAGGCACGTTAAGCCGTTGGTCCCGGCTGCATTTGCACTCGTTAATACCCTCCAATCCACATAGGCCAGCGTGGAGTTTCATGGCCCATCCTCCTTAACCATCCATAAGGAAGGCCTGAGCCCCTGCAGTGGGGACATAAAAGGGCTGGTGATGATGATGATGATGTATAAAAGAACGTGTTCTGATAAATTAACTAATTCATGATAGCCAAACGTAAACTATTGAAGTTGGACTAATATGCTTTGATCAGTAGAGTTATTTTATATAGTTTGTACTCACTGAGGTTGAAAGTTTTTATGAAGTCAGTCAGTTTTAAAGTTAGAAACCAGAAACTTTATTTTTAGGTTACTAATAACGATTGTCTAAACAACTGTAACTGCAAAAAAGATTTTTTACCTTTAGAGGGGTGAAATAGGTGGTGCAGGAGTATGGAAGTCCGTAATTATTGAAGTTAGAAACGTGAAACTTCATTTTTTAGCCATTGTTATAATTAGTTCATTTGTGTCAGTGAGCGCCACTGATCCACTGTTCTATTCGGAGCAAACTTTGAGATTCGGATTAGTGCATCACTTTGCTGAACCGACTCACTGAGTACCAAAACCATCTAGATATCCAAGTTATTAACAAAAAAATCTTAGAGGTTACTCTTTAAAGAAACTTTAGAGCTAAGCTCTAACTCTAAGAATAAAGATGAATAATACTTGAAGGGAATGTTACCCACGTATGTTACCTTAAGCTAGCTGATGTTGGTTTTAAAGGTACCTCTATGATTTTTAATGATCATTATTATTTTTTTCGGACCGTACTATTCTTCCAGTCTAATTGTACCAACCAGCGAATTAAAATTTTGAATTTCAGGAAATTGCAGGAGTTGGTTATTCTAATGAATCATGTGCGATCACTGTTGGATGTTTTGGGATTATAGTCAAATGGAATTTAAATTCAAATGTGGTGACCAGCTTTAATCATTTAAGAAATTTCAAACCAGTGTGCATGTCATGCTCACCACACATACCTCTCAATGTGGCTGTGGGAACAAAACAAGGAGTGGTGTTTGTTTTAGATTTGAATGGTTTGTGATTTTTTAAAACAAATTTGTCTTATTTGTTTATTGCTGTTTAATGTCAATTTATGATTATCGGTTAACCTTTCTTAGGTAGTTTTGTATATAGGAATGGAATAGATATGAAACTAACAGTGAAATAACTTTACAGGCACTGGTAAAATTGTCTATAAAGTCAGGGGACAAGATGATGAAGTTTCAAACCTCAGCTGGTGTCCCCAATATGAAGTGTCTCTAAAGAAAATTCTTAAAGAATCGGAAAAAAGAGGTAATAATCCTAACGCAACTAATGAGGAAGTTAGTACTGATACAGAATTAAATGCATCTGGTTGTGAGAAAAATCTACCAGATGATAGCTTTAATGAATCTCAAATAGTAGCAGAGGATGATATGTTTGATATCTATAAAGATCACGAAGCTGATGAATTCGGCCATAAAAAGTACCAACCTGAAGAAATACTAGTCAAAGTTCATCAAGCTGTAGATGAAAAAGGCGATTATTTGGCAGAATGTTTAAAACTTAAAGAGGATATAATCAAAAGAAAAAATCAGGCAGATGCATCAATACAGTCTCTAGTAGATAGTTTAGACAAAACTCATGTACATAAAAGTGAAGATATTTCTGATACCAAAGACAGTGACATGACAAAAGTAGATGAGATTGAAGCTAGTGAACATATTCATAAGCACCTTTTAGCTACAATCAGTAAATATGGGTAAGTTTAATAATGATCTGGTAATGACATGGTTTTTGTAAATGTCATTACTCTTATTAGAGCTGGTGAGTTTCTTGCTCGTTCTTCTTATCAGCCAAAAGACGTCCTGAACGAATGGTAGGGAAAAAATGTTGGACGATTCAAAAGTACTTTTAAGAAGTCTATTTGAATAAAGATTGTTTTGACTTTGACTTTGAATGTAGATGTAATGTAGAATTTGTGTAGATGCCATTTCTCAATGGTTTAAAACAAAGTTTTTCCACAACTGAAAATATATTATATCATGTCATATTATTAAACTATAATTATTTTTTTTATAAAAGACTCATTCTTGAAATAGAAGTATTTTTTAAAAAAGGGGTCTTGAAACCTGATATATTTATTGTTAAATACTTAATAACACATATGACACACTATTAGCAAGAAAATAATACTGTTTACGATTTTCATTGACAAAAAAAAACACTAAACAAATTACCATCTAGTGATGCTTATAAATTATATAACTATGGCATTTCATATTAGTGGTCATTTAATAATTGTTGTTTTACAGTAGCGTTCGTGTTTGGTCTAAGTCAGGCAAGTTGATTGGCAGTTGTGTTATTCCCAATATGAATAGTAAGCATTCAAAGAATAAGGCACCTTTCTGGCCTACCCTGCTGTGGTATAAATCCAATGTGCTATTATTAGCTGATGGGAAAAATAACTTACTCGAGTGTAACCCATTGAAACTTGACTGGTAAGACTATAAAACTTCATACACTGTAAAGATATTATATTATATATTATATGAAATTAAATATTGCGAGTTTTCTTTAATGTTTCAGTAAAAACAAACTAGATTGGAATGTAGTCCATACTCTTCACAAACGCAACATATACTGCATTGCATCTAACGCGCCTCGTGTGCAATCTAGCAACGAAGCCAATGAAGAATGGTCCATATGGACAACATCACAAGATCGTAACATTATTCAATACTCATTGAGCGAACGACATCCAGTTGCTATACATGCCACCTGTGGTGGTTTTATATACTCTGTTCAACCTTGTCCCTATGATGCTGGAAAGTAAGTTTTGTATGATTTTTAAAACAAAATATTTTTTAATAAGACTTCGATGTCTCTTTGTATTTCCGCGTGTCACCTGGATGTATATCATAAGCTGTAAAAGTTAGACAGTTGAAATTTTCACAGAAGATGTGTTGTTGCCGCTATAAAATACCAAAAACCAGAATAAAACAAACTCTTAAAGAGGCTCTCAACAAACGTGATTTTTTGGTCGTTTTCGGTACGGAACCCGTCGTCCGTGAAGTATTCGATTTCTAATTGTAGTTAGAAGTTCCTTATTCGTTAATATGATGCGAATATATAAACAGTTGAAACGGAATTTTTCGGGATATGTATTTCCATAGGCCTAATATGAACACACTAAAGAAAATTTGTGTTTATATTTTAATTGTTGAGTATTGAATGTGGCTCACGAACAATTTGTCAGTTTAATGAGATACTAATCCAAGTCTTATTATTCAATTATATGAAACTAGTTAAAATACACTGTAAAAAATAATATTTATTAAAATGGTAATGATATCACCGATAACGATATGTCATCGGTACTGAAAGGATATTACGGGATTGTATCTATATTATAATACGCTTCTTTGTTTTACAAATAACCCGCAAATAATAAAAAAATTAAGAGCATACATAGTTATCTTAATCTCTGTCTTCATTTTTTTTTATTCTGCAACTAAATCTTATTATATGTAAACATAGTGATATTAATTATCTTTTTATAACATCTTAGGTTTTTCATTATTTTGCACACATTATAATTTAACAATTTAACGTTACAATGTTAAGAAGGCAATTTATAGCGGAATATACTTTCAGTTAGTACTACTTGATAGTTCAAGATAGTGGTGGTTTTTCTCACTATCTGGGGTTTTTCATATAAATTCTGAAACAAAATGTAATTTAAATGAAATGAAGTAATATTAATTACCTTTCAATAATTCAAGCTTATTATAAAGTTGTCTTTTGGACTTATTTTTAATCTCAGCCGTTTCTGTTTTGCTTATGAAGTGTAATGTTATGTCAACAAAACATCCAATCACTAAATTAAATAATTCAGTTTTATGGTTTAATTCGTCAATTTCAGAGAAGGTATCTTTTGTTTTAAGTAGTTTGTTGTAAATAGATACTAAAAATACATATAAAATATCCAGACCTATACAAACCTATATGTTCATGTTCACGACTTTGTAATCCAGAAGACGAACCACTACACCAAGATGGTTTTAATTTGTGTAAATTTTTTTTGTAAAAAGTGTAATAGTACATTACTCCATGTATGTGCTGTCTTAGAACATCGGATATTTGGTTGGTTAGCTCAGAAACAAAACTCTGTTGTTTTATTGAAAATACTTTGATTATTAATTATAGACATTGTAAAATTACATTTATAATCCGAAAATATGATATTCCAATAGATAAGTTTTTATTCTGATTGTTATATTTGCAGTTTTAATACGCACTGTGGTATCCTAACATGTCGAAACATACTTAAACAAAATAAGACGACATTTTTAAGTGAGGCGTTATGTCTTCGTCCATTTTTGACACTGACCGGGCATCTATATAGTTGTGTTGTTGATCGAAGTTTGTAGATAAAACCTTTTTCTATATTAATCAGACACTGACATCATTTCGTATACCTTTTTGAATTAATATTTAATACACTATTTATTGTTTTTATGTCACTCTCTTCTTTACTCTCGTCTGACTTTTATGTATTTACAACGTGAAATATATTAAATACTCCAATCCACTGTGACTCTTAATTCCTACATTTTAAGAAAGTTTGTATGTGACTTTTTTGTCCAATTATCTCTATAAGTATTTTATTAAGTTCGGAATTGTCTCTATACTTTTTAGGTGATATGAAGAAGCAAACTTTCAAAGTGTCACGTTTCTTTTTTTTTTGTTACCAAATCACGTCTTATTTCAGAATTGCCATAAGTGCAGGTGACGGCACGATTAGAATATGGAACTCGAGCATTTCAGAAGAAAATGAAAATAAATTGCAAGATGATCATGTCACTTGTTATTGGCAGAATGTGCTGGGGAAGGTTCTAGTCATCGCTTGGCATCCGACTAAAGAAAATTTATTGGCTTTTGCTACTGCAGAATCCAGGGTACTAAATATCATTAATTACAGTGCTAGTTAGATTATACAATGTCTTAAAAGCTTGTGAGACAAGATTGATTTTTATTATTTAACATGGTAGGCTAGTTAGGCTCTTACAATATTGTATGGACAGGGCAGATTCACAACTTACATTTAAAATGCTAAAAGAAAGCTAGCGAATATTAAGTATAGAATTTTTTTTATATATTAGTTTTATTTTTCTTAGTTAATAATTTGTAAAGATATTTTTTTTTCTAAATAATTATTTTTAAATAATTTGTTATTAAAATTAATTTTATTCACAACATAATAGAAATAACAAATTTTACACAAATGCGTGTTTAGCTAATAATAATAATAAATAATAATTAAAAGAAACTATGTTGTTTACTAAGTTAATGATTGATTAAGACTGAATTTTAATAATAGTTTTCGTTATCAGGTAGGCTTAATAGATACTAGTGGACGCATAGAACGCCCGGCGAAAACTTTGGTGCCGGCATTACGAGGCGCCGTGTACTCCATCTCGTGGGGCGAACACAATGACCTGTACGCGTGCGCGGCCGGCGAGCTGGTCGTGTATGACACCAGCGCTGTACACGACGGTGAGTGGATCATTCAGTGTTCACATTGTATGAATTGTATGCTGCCATGCATGCTATGTGAATGCGCATGCTGTGAAAAATGAAGTTTGGATTAGTTCGGATGATCAAAATGTGGATCTTTTGGAATCAAGATGAAACAACAACAATACCTTTTAATATAGAAATGATACAATATATTATATTTTGACATAAATATTATTAACATTGAAATATAAAACCTCTGAATAAAATTAAAAATTGGGTTATTCTAACTATGCACAGCCGCAGCGAGCGACAGAAAGATAGTAACGGATTCGACAAATCGAAGTTCCGCTGTAGTTCGTATTCGCTTTTGTACAGCAACTAATGGGTGTTAGCTATTTTTCTATATTTTCTTGTAATTATTCTCTTTTATTAGGAATATTTTGACACACAAATAATACGTGGGTTACTTTGTAGCCGACGGCTACCTGCAACATATTTGTTGGTGGAAGTTTCTAACGATGCTGATACAGAGCGGGGTCTGTAAATTAAAACATTCCTTCACGTAACGATCGGAGAACTCATTTATTGGTGATAATTTTAATTACTTAGGTGCAAATTGTATTGCCGCGTATAGATCCTATCTCAATCAGTCGGTCTAATTAATTTAATTGGAGCGGGGGTACACCACCTCGCACCGCGCGGGAGGGGAAGGTCGCTTCGTTTTGTTTCCGTTGGCGGCGTGGCTCGGTTGCCCTTTACAATACATATTCGTTTGTTCTGTCAGAGCCTCGCGCGGTGCCGGTGGTGGTGGACGGTCAGCCGTGCGAGGTGAGCTGCGTGCGGCACACCGCGCGCGCGCTGTTGTGCGGCACCGCCGCCGGCGCGCTGGCGCTGCTCACGCCGCGGGCCCCGCACGCCGCGCTCGCCGCCGCGCACGTGTACAGGTCAGTGTGTACCTGTGGCGCTGCTCACTGGCAGTGTGCTGTCTTTCCGTTCGTTTTTGGCAGACAGTCAGGATAGGGAACGATCGAGTTCAAATTTGGTTACAAATAAGTAACTCGGTGACCCAAGGATGGTTGTGCGATATAAATTATTTAATTTTATACACGTGTGCAAATTGAAATTAGTTTTTATATCTATAGGTTACATGAATACGTATTAATTTCTGGTTTTTAACATTTTAGTTTAAGTTAATGCATGTCTAATTATTTTGACATATACATTTCTAAGTTGTGCGGTAAGATATTCATAAAAGGGGTTGCAGAGTTATCAGTATTGTCAAGAAATTCTTTTATAATAAGGATTTGCTTTTATATTTCAGCAAAATGATATATGCTATGGAGTGGCATCCACAACAAACGTCATTTTCTAGTGAAGAGTCCCAATATAAAAATCTGATAGCTGTATGCTCGATGGATAAACAGAACAAAATAGTTATATTAGAATACATCGAGGGAGAAGGTAAAACACAAATACAAATAACATTATTTAACATTAAAAAATATATATTCAAATATAAATAAAACTTTGTTAATACATAATATTGATCTGTTTTATAATACCTCAACTGGCATTAAGTCTTAAATTTTCAATATGTTAGGACACTCGTTGTTTACAACCTATTTAATATGACTGTTAAAACCAAAATAAAGATTATAAAAAATTTGGTCAAATATAGGTAATATTTAGGAAACATTACAAAATCAAAAATTTTAAAAGTATTTCTTTCGGGTGTTCTGGTGAATTGCATGAAGATCAATGAAAATACGCTGACTAGTAGAGGAAATCTTTGTCAAGATCTTGGATAGCCTAATAGTTAGAATCCGAGTTTAGTTAGTCAGTCCCGTTAGTAGCCCGAATTCCGATTTTCGTCACCAGGGCCAGTCCCAGGTATTTGGTACTAATTTACGGAGTACTAAGTTTTTGGAGTATTTTTATATAAGTAATATAACATATTTAAGATTCTAATTGTTCAAATAAATTTTTAGATGGCAGTAAACATCTTCAGACTTGGAAAACCTTGAGTGGCAGCAAATCACCTGTGTACCAAGTGTCGTGGAACCCACACCGTGATGCTCAATTACTATCTACCTCACAAGATTGCACTGTCAGGGTAAGTTGATTTTGAATATACATCTATGTAAAACAATGTGGCAATGAAATACGAACATATAAGCACTAGGGAATATGCGTACGGTTTAAAAGAGGTTAAAATATAATTTATTATGATCATTATTGCTTTAAAATAAAGTCTATGTAAATATTTTTTTACTTAATTTCGTCTTCGTTTTTGAAATAATTATTAAATAGAGCCAAAGAAATTATTTAATTCATTACATTTTAAATGATGTTTAAGACTTATTTAGTAAACTATATGGTTATTAAAAAAAGTCAATTATATTTAAAAAATGTGTTATCCTTTATAAAAAAAAACGTGTAACATAATTAACGCACATCCTTAAAGTACTTTGTTTAAAATCAGACACTGATTAGGTTTTTACAACTTCTAATATACTTATTTTTTTTGTATTTTAATTGGAATCCAGTAAACTATGGTCACCAGCAACAAAAAATAAACTAAGTAATTGTAATAAAGCTTTAATAAATGCACTATATTCTTAGCTTGTAATAATATATAAAGGAAAAAAAAGAAAAATGAGCTTTTTTTAATATGCCTTGAGTCAAAATGCTCTTATGCGCTATGTTGCACAAGTTCATAAACCAAAAAGTAAAATAATTCATAAACAAAGAGAAAAATAATATACGAAGATAGTGGCAGTGGATGATTATTTTATCGCAATTTAAGTTTAGCGAATTTTCAATTTCCGATGTGATGTAACTTCGTTATACTAAGATACAGTAAATAGATCGAAATGCTTAAGGGTTGGGCATAATGTGGTGATATGTGGGGGATTAAATTTGTGTGGGGGAGGGGAGTTAAATTTTTAAAATTTTGTTTTAGATACATTTGTAGTTGCAGGCTAAGCCGTATTTTTTACTTAGCAAATCGTGTGATGTTGTTAAATATTTATTTATTTATTTATCTAATTGGGGTGTATAAGATGAGTAACGTATCGCGCGCAGGTGTGGGACGTGAGCGGTGGCGGTGTCGCGGGCGCGTACACGTGCGCGTCCATATTCAGCGGGCACGGCGCCAGCGCGCTGTGCGGCGCGTGGAGCGCGCAGCCCGCGCTAGAGCGGCGCGCGCTGTCCGGCGGCGCGGACTGCTGCCTGCGGCTGTGGCACGTGGACCACCATCCCGCCGCACACTACCGAGGTAACACGGCCAACACGCGGTGTCTCCGGAGCGGCATATATAGGGTTGCCACAATTTTTTTATTTGTATGTCCGTATGTTAACGCGTAGTCATTGAATTACGGCGATGAATTTTGTTAGAATGTCACATGACGTCATGTTTTGGTATGTTTATTACTGAACTGTGACGTAATGAGCCCCCACTTTTCTACTTTAATACTTGCTATCGAAGCTATTTCTTGTTAAATTGCAGTAAAAAGAAATAAGTGTCTAATATTTTTCTATTATCTGACTGACAGACTTATTCGATTAATACGAAAATAAGATTTTATATTTAAAAAACCGACTTAGTGCCAGTCGGACTTGCGCACGAAGGATTCCTTAACAAAAACGTGAAAAAAAAAAACACGTTTGTTGTATGTTGGCTCCGTTAAATATTAATTTTATTCTGTTTTTTTTTTCGTGTTTGTCGTTATAGCGGCAATAGAAAGATATAATCTGTGAAAAAAATTACTGTCTATGAATTGGTCGTGACTCTCCACGTTAGCTCAATGCAAATTGGAGGGTATTAATGTCCCGCAAATACAGCCGGGACCGAACGCTCAACGTGCCTTCCGAAACATAGAGGAGTTCGAAATAATTAATTTTTGTCCACACACCTGCTGACCACTGCACTATCTAATTAGAAATGTAATGCATGTTATCATACCTTATATGATACATATTATCATAATATAAATTGAGGAATAAAGATAGTACTCAGTTTCAATCATTGAGCTACCTTACGAAAATTGAAAACAACAGAAACATCAACTTAATTTGTTCGGATAGGGGTATAAGTGGTTAACGTATAGTCTTTTTACACTGATTTTGCACAGAGTTATTATTGTCTCATTTATGTTTTAGAAAGCCTGCACGACGTAGCAGTTAAAAAGGAAAAAAAGAAAAACAAGAAGCAAAAGGATAAGAAGGAACCTAAAGAAGAGGTTAACAATGAAGAGCCAGTCATGGTGGAATCTGACACGGTAGCGGCTAGTTTAGATAGTAAAGTGAGAGTTCAAAAAAAGTTTTTGTTGCCCATCTTGTTCAAACAGATGTCGAACCTCTGCAATGTGGAGGGTGTGAATATAATGTTCCAGAAATATTTAGAGAGAACTTCACCTGATAAGTTGAGTGATGGCACAGTGAATGCCGAAGAGAGCTTTAATCTAGATTATGTAAAATTATTTGGCAGCATCAATGAGGTGAACGAACTCTTGGATGAGGAAAGTGAGTATAATTAGAATGTACCTTTATGTTTGATTGGATTTGTTTATTGTTAAAGTCTGATTGGTACAAGTGATACACATTTCTGTCACTTCTTGACCATTGACGAATATATCAAAATGGGACATGGCCCATGTATGTGATATTTTTGTATTTTTACACGTAATTATATTTTAAAACCTATGTTTTGCAGTATAAAAATATTGCCCATGTCGAGAGATTACACACTAGTTTTGACGGAACTGTTCAAAGTAATTAGCGATATCTAGTCTGATTTTGAGAACAATCTACTTTTTTTATAAATACTTCCTCATACTATAAATGAACTTTAAACATGATTTCCGCCATTAAAACAATTAAAATAAAGAAAATCCATTCTCATCATATTTTATGCAGGATAAAATCATCATCAACAGCCCTTTGTACGACCCGCAGCTTTCCTTATGGATGGTTAAGGAGCATAAGCTATGATCCTCCACGCTGACCTAATGCGGATTGGAGGGCGTTATCGTCTGTAAATGCAGCCGGGACCAACCGCTTAACCTGCCTTCCGAAGCATGGAGTGGACCGAATAATAATATTTGGTCACCAAAAATATGATAATTTTAATTTTGCCGAATTCAAATACTCCTGTTCCCATTTGGTTCTCACTAAAGTTTGGACTATTTTGGTTTCCAACACTTAAGAATTTTAGAACGTTTGTCGTAATAGGTTTTTTGTGCATGCTGAAACCAAGTCACAAATTACACTGATTCACGTAAATTTAAGTAAATTCTTTAAAAAGAGGAGAATAGAATTCATTTTATAAAAACATAAACTCAGTGAAACACTGCATTCTGGCGAAATCCACAAGGGCAATGCCAATAATTAAAAAGAACTCATTTTCCGAGTGAAATGTAGAAGTTACTTTTCGAAACAAGAGGCGTTTAGGGAACCAATAAAGTAGTAGTGAACAAAATATGTGTTAAATGTTAACAGGAGAACGAATTTCATAGTTAATCGAGTGAGTTATGAATTTATATTTTAGTGGATCGGCACGAGGCGAGCGGTAACACAGAGGCTTGGGCAATGTTAAGCATGTTTCGTGGGCAAGTGGACAAGATGATACAGTTCGCGAGTCAACGAGATCTGCTCTGCCCCTTCTTGCTTAGCCTCGCGCCCTGTGTATCGTTCAAGTGAGACTTACAAGATTTTTTTATAATAATTCTTTATTTTCCACAACATAGAGGAACAAACAAAACCCCGGTTACGTTTAGCTGTAGCTCATTTGTAATATTAAATCCTCTAAAATAACTTGTTTATTCATAAACGTCTATAGCTATATTCCATTCACTATAAGTGAAAGTGAAAAAAAAAAAAAAAGAGGGTCACATATATATTATTTTTGTTGAAACTTTGAACGTTAGGTACTCTGAAAGAGCTGAGCAATTTTCCATTTTTTTTTTATGATACCTCGGGGTTGAGATGAGGCCAGCATTTTATAAATTCATCTTTTAGTCCCAAGCCAACATGGAACTAAAACGATCTGCGTGTTTTGATAAATTCAAATTTAAGTGTAATAGTTACACTATTGATGAAAACATTGGAAAAACTCCCTGAAATGTCAAAGTTTGAGGGTAGGTATGGGGGCTTAGAGCGTAATTTTTATAGGCCACTTGGGCTTGTATCGGCATCGTCCATATTTACTAAATCTTAACAACAAAAACAAAACAAAAATAAAACAGTAACATCACGGAAAACGGCAAAACAACAAGAAAGGCAGTAGCATTCACAATGGATGACAATCCCAGATTACGATTTTAACAATTATGAATAAATAATATTCTGACAAAATTAAAAAGCTGTACTACCGAAACGTTTGAAGGGGTTAGGCAACGTTTTAAATTTGGTAGAGTTATAGTGACATCAGAATCGTGCCGAAACTATCCAAACCTGCTTCTTGAGGTTCTTTACGATGAACACTTTTTATTGTAATATTTATTAAATCATTTAAGTTAGTCATATACTCATAAATTTGTTTAATAGATAGCTTAAATGACAACAGTTAAGTATAGCAGCTGGTATTTAAGTGGATATGCAGCAAATTAGCCGTCAGTCTTTAAAGTAACATGATTATTGATATTTTGTCACAAAGTATACCATAAAAAGAACCTTATTTAACTTCTGTCTAATGTTATAATTAATGGAGTATAGGGATAATAACATCGTGAATAAGTAAATATTACACAACATGTTGCTCAGATTCCGAAATGAGTATCTAAAGGTCCATGAAGTATATACATTATGTAGTATATATCCCACCCAAGACAATATAGAAAAGTCCATTTTAAATTGTGATCCAAACAGGAATCGAACCCGGGACCTCTGAGATGTTGAAATTTCAAATAGATAGTATATCCTTTGTTTTATTTATGGACTACAATTTTAAGTTTTCACTAATTCAATATTTTTATAAAATAGAGCATTCTATTTTTATTAAAATATTCTGACATTATGTAAGAATTTTGTTTATACATCATAATTACTAACTTTTTAAATTTAATTTGGTGAAAGTACTAAATGAAATATCTCTAGAAAAAAATCATAGTACATATATATTTGCATTTAACTTTTAAAATTGTTCAGTATCTGTAACCGAAACCACTGGATAATTCGAAATCAATTGGTTATCCAAAATAACATATACGTAACATCCCTGGATCTACACTTATATTCTTATTTATTAACATAAATAGTAATGTAAATACCGGTTTGATTCTAGATACTGGAAAGATGCAACTCAACTGTATATTGCTCAGATTGACAGATTAGTGGCTAAAGGAGAAGAGGAGAAATTATATGGTAACTCTCACATATATAATAGTAATTTAACAAACGAATACGGATATTTATACTAATTATTATACTTATTTTTCAGAGAAGAAAACATATGGCGGTCCCATATATCGTAAAGTGGCAACTTTATTGAGTATTCATGACGTGAAGGGCGCCGTAACCACACTCACTGAGGCTGATCTCTACAAAGAAGCCTACATTTTGTGCAGAACGAGGTAAGACAAAACGTGCATTTGCTTCGTCTTTAAAGGGGGCCATTTAAGTATTACGTAATGCAAATTTTTGACGCTCCTTCCCCCCATGTGATGCGCCGTAACGTTTTTCTGAACCTTCCCCCCTCCATAAACGTTACTAAACACTCGAGTGACCAAACCTATTTGTTTGCTAGCAGTGAAAAGTTGGTTGGTATTTTTTTGCCAACGTTACACTGGCTTGTTAGCTCGACTTTATAGGCAGAAATAGGTGGTGATGCAAATCTCCCTGTTTTGAGGTCGTTACTGTATAAACTCCCTTTCGTAACACTAACTCGGCAATTTTCTTTGCCGACTTAGGGAGATTTCTATTCCCAATTTTTGTATTCAATTACAAAACCTATGTTGCATAACGCTTTGTACGAACACATTCTATTTGAAAATTAATAAATTTATATTGATTTTAGATATATGGACAGCATAGCAAAACAGACGCTACAACAGTGGGCTGCATATTGCGTAAAAACAGGAACTTTCATAATGGCTGCTGTTTGGTAAGACATCATGAAATTTACATTATTTCTTAATAATTTCGAGTTTCAGGAGTAAAGATACAGAGCTTTATTTTATTTCTATTTTTCCAGTTACATTGCCCTCGAGGATCTTTCTCAAGCGGCAATAGTTCTTGGAAAATTGAATGATCAGGACGCTTTGAAATTAGCATCAGATATAGCGAAAATCATCGGTCAAAATACATTTGCGGAGCACATCTTCGAAAAGCAAGAAACTATTAAGAATAGCGTCATCTCAGATAGGATTGAAGAGATTTTAAAAGAATTGCCTTCCAGAATGGAGGCTCTCATGAGTGACGGCGATAAAAAACAAAATGGCGACACATATTCTGTTGAAAGCACTGACGTCACGGACAGTGGGGATACTAAAGAGTAAATCTCATTGCGTAGTTATCAAATTTACTAATCGCCTCGATTTCAATTCAAAAGTAATTAGTGTTGCATGTGATTGATATTAATTTGCATCTTTCAGTATTATCGTTACAAAGTGTTTTTAGCGAAAGCAATTTCCATTGGTTATGTATTGTTACGATTCTTGTCTCCTTTTTACTACTTATAAACATCAATAAACTGTTCCATTTTATTTGGTTTTTATTACAGTAAAACAAAATTTTACAATTAATCATTTCTGTATATAATCAACATACAAGGAAATTACGAATACAATATTTGAGACATCAAATTGTGCGTAATTTTAATCAGGTAATTTTAGAAATATATATTTTAGATTCTGTATTCATAAATGTGAATTAGTATTTTAGTATGATAATATACACATATAAGTATGTATTTACATGCAAACTATTTATTTTCTATGTATTATTATAAAAATAATAGTATTGGGCACCACAAAGTTTTTAAGTACAAATATAAACTAATAATACTTAATGCTATTGTACCATGATGATCACAATAATTTATCTAAATACTCGACAATCAACCTGCCATGGCACTAATTCAATCACATTGAAGTTCAAACATTTCGATTATGCTTTCGTTGTAAATAAATGCTTACTGGAATGTTGTAACATTCAGTCTTTCATATCATAATGTTTGTCAAATCGGGAATCCTCTTCATCAACAGTGCCAGCTGTCATTCGACTGTCTTACAAGGTATTCACTAAAATTTGCTCTATAAAAAAGTTAAGTTTGTCTCAAGCTTGTTCAGAAACGTCTTGATTTTCCATGTCATATTTCTTCCCTCTCTTTTTGCAAATTTGAATCAACTTCGCATTCACCTTCTTTAGTTTCTGGTTCTCTTTCATGACGTCAGTTATTTGTTGATTCTGCAAAGAAGTTTAATTTCAAAAATTTGATTTAGCATAAAACTCAAAGATTTACCCAAGAATTAAGAGGGCAAATTTTAGGTATGTATGTCAATTAGTTCCTAAATACCTGTACAATAGCGCTGCCAGTTGCAATATACACAGGATTAGGCGCTGAGGCAGATGTTTGCGAAATTAATTGGTGTTCTAACGCTGCTTTTTGTTGAGAAAGTTTGTCTACCGCCTGAAATGCACAATTAAATAACGTTTATTTTATATTCAACTTGTACAATAATAATAAAACGTTAGTAATAGCGAGATCTCACCGACTTGAGACGCCTGAGTTCATTTGTATCACCATCGTGTTCTACTTGATAGCTCAAGAAATCTGAAAAAACGTTACATAGTTCTAAAGTAAAAACAATCTTTATTCAAATATGTAGTTCATTTTAAAACATCCTTTGAGTGGGTAGATTCAATAATAACTCATCAATCGGCTGAAGAAATGTTTTAATTTGGATGGTGACTTCCTCATACGTATGTTAGTTTTCATTGTGACTACTATGAAAAAAAATGGATAAATACGACCCTTGTTGAGTTCCTTACCGGTTTTTCTCACTACAAGGTCTCGTATATAGATTTGGAACCAACAATGTTGCAACAGTTATAATTTTACTACCTACTGTTACATTATCGAAACTAGAAATCGATACTATAGCTTAACTTTCTATTTTAAGCAACACTATTAATATTTATTGAGATCTTTTTAAATTTCTTATTCGAATATTTATATTTATTTAATCTAAATAAACGCACGGGAACAGCAAAGAGCATAATCAGGTTAAACTGTAGAAACACCTTAACAACTACACACACCAATACACAGAAGTTTAATTGTTGAACTTTAATTTAAGCCAATCGTACAAACGTTCTTTTACGCACGAGCCATATGAATTAATCCGATAATAATTATTAATACTGTACAAATACCATCTGTAGTTTCTGTGCAGGCATCGGTGACGTCGGCGTTGGGGCATCGGTTTTGATCGTATGCGCTCTGACGCTTTTTACGAACGGATACCGCGATATTCCCCGAGTTCTCTTGATACTCTTGCAGTTTTGCCTTTATATAAATGACAATAAATTAAATTCATGAATAACTTAAAAATAATATCTACTATTTTCTAACTATACTAGTGGACAATAAAATAAGCCAGTATGTGACTTGACTGCGTTTCAAATTTTATATTTAACATTTTTTGTTTGTTTAATAGTTATTAAATTAATTAATTTTTAAATAACCACTTTTTTAGTAGTACATAAAAAATGATAAAAATAGATGTCGCCTAATTTTTTTGTCCACTCTTATATACTCATGCTTCGTCCTTCTCTTATTTTTCTTATTATTATTTCGTCTTATTTGTCTTTTTCTAATTCAAGCACAGATGCTACATAATATTGTAAAATTGTGTACAAAAATATTATTTTTGTACCCAATTATTAAATTTAAGAGAATAAGAAAAGCGAGGTCAGCTATAGTCACATATTTACAAGTCGGAGAGAAAATCTATAAAGAGAAAATCCTAATAATGGAAAAGATAGAGTCACGGAAATATGCTAAAGAATATGTTTCTTCAAGCAACGGCTGACAAGAGTTTTTTTTAATCTTGCAGTTTTGAATGATATTAAACAAAATAGTTAACAATTTCTATAATAAAAGCATGTATAAATGATTACCTCGAGTGCTCCCTTCGCTTCTTTCAGATTGCGACAGTGTTCATCACGTTCGCGTAGGTACTGGGCACATTTGTCATATTGTACATCAAGCGCCTTGTATTTCTCTCTCAACTCTTTGAGCTCTTGTTTGCATATTCGAAGTTCAGATTTAGTGGCTTCGAGTTCTTTGCTGTTAAAAATTAAATGAATAATATCAGAATCAGAAGGATATCTTTGATTGCTTTCATATGGAAGGCCTCCAGCAGACTTATTTGATTCATTAGTTAAGGTGAAGCTTAATTAAATTAATATTCTGTTTTTAGTTGCTTACGTGTGATCTCGCGCCGCATTCTTTTCCAATGTCTTCTGCATTTTAGCAAGAATATTCTTGAGATCCTGTTTCTTGTATCTCAACTCTTCTATGGTTTTGGTCAATCTCTTGTTTTTCTCAACTTCCGCATCATAGGACATTCGGTCGACGACCACCGAGTGAAGATTGGCCCAGTCTAATAATGAATCAATTATTAAATGAATGATTTTATGTAAATCGTCGATAAACAACAATGAGACTTAAGATAAACTTCGAAAAACGCCTCATTCAATAATATTAAGACATAAAGTCACTTCCCGCTGTTTGTAAGCCGAGATCTTTTAAAGTACACAACATATTTTAATGAGGTTTTTATTAATATATAAAGCGATTGAAAAGGAAAGTCTATAATACAAGATAATATTTGAGTAGGTATAGAAATAATCTTTGCTCAACTCGATCAATAGACAAGAAGGACACATACATTAAGACTACAGTTAAATTTTAAACTCTACATACAGAAGTATTGACATTTCGTGACTTTGCTATGAAAGTGACCAACATTTAAGGCCGTTGCTGTATATTTAAAAAGATAACTTATTCAATAAACTTTAAGCATATTTACTGCCGAATGTATTTTTGCTACAACATACCTTCGTCAGTGTTAACAGAAGCGTCTGCATAAACTCGTTTACGTTCTTGTTGATTTCTATTTGTATTAACTGACTGGAGTTTTTCTTGCAATTCGGAGATTATATTCTGCAAGCAAAGAATCGCAAAGTGTTTGTAATGTATAGTAAAAAAGTATATCAGGTTATCCAAAAAGACCAAATCCATATAAAACCATAACGAAAAAAAATTACTGTTAGAGTTGCTTTCTCCTTCTTGAGTTGTTTGCACTGCTCTTCTCTTTCTCGGAGATACTGTGAGCATATCTCGCACTCTTCATCTACTTCTCGGAAGCGCTCTTTTAATTCTTCCAACTCTTGTTGACAAGAAGATAGTTGATCTCGAAGTTGAATCACCTCACTTAAAAATATTCGAACTTACAATGGTGAAGAAGAAATTATGTTTTTGTAAAATAGTTCTTATTCCGTATATTATTAAGATGAAAATTAATTAATAAAGACCGAATGAGTCAGTTACCTTTGTATGTTATTATTATCTATATCTGATATCTTCAAATCAGTGGAATTGAGTTCTCTGCTTGCCGGTCGTTCTGTAAAATAAATGTTTTTATTTTTCACACACTTATTTTTTTACACAAGTTAATAATTCATGACGACCTCCGTAGCCGAGTGGTATGCACGGCGGTGTCGCCTTGTTGTTTCAAGGTGTTGCCATCTCTGAGGTCCTTTATGATTTGATTCACGGTCGCATCAAATGAACTTCTATATTGACTCGGGTGTGAGTGTTGTGGTACCTTCGTTATCTCAGATATTCCATAATACGGGGGCTTTAAACGGTTGACAACTCTAAAGTACAGCCAACTAGCAGCGACACGAAAGGTCATTAACCCGAACAACTACTGCAGAGTTGGAATCTATTATCTATCTCTTTTCATCTTGTGTATTTGTCGCAATCCCTTCTCCCGGTAAAAAACGTGCCAACATTCAGACGACCATTTTAAATAATGGTGATTTGATCATTTTCATTTTTGTCCTCACTGTCATAAATATTATTATTATTCTCGATATTAAATCACATTCTTGATAACTACATTAATGAAATAATTCAAACTATAATTAATAAAAAATAGCAGGAGCTACAAGTTAAGTCAACAGACTTGATACACCTCCCTGCCATGCATATTATTCGAATTTCAACTCATTATATTTTTATTGATAGATTCTTAGAATAACAATCAAATAAAGTAACTTAATGCCATTTATTATTTTAAATATTATTGTCTGCTAATAAAATACATAGTTTTCAAAAAGTAACGCACCCCTCCAATTCCTAATGACATTGCATTGGTTTTGTTCACATTTGTTAACGCTTCTCGTTGGCAGTAGTACTTTAGTATATTATTATGGATAAATATCTGACCGTGGGGTGTAGGAGTACGTTGCACTCCTGCGCGATGCAGATCGTGAGTGCTCTGTCGTCGACGACGCGTGGCCGCCACGCTGCTGGGACGTGATGGAGGATCGTCATCTTTTTCTTCCTAACATAGAAATGAAAATATTATATTGGATTCACAATGATATACTGGAAAATATTCTTAAAGAAAAATACTTAAAAATTCTGAGACAGTAGGATTCGAACTCACGATCTTTTAGCAAAAAGAGCAATCGCCAGGATTGTGACAATCCGCGGATTCGAATCCCATCTCAGAGTACCAAGGATAAAGTGGATTTTTTTAGCATTTTTTTTTATCCGAGATGGGCTTCATCTTGACCTCAGGTGTAATAATATTAAGCGTAAGGCCTAATATGGGACGAGTTTGCCCAGAAAATACCTATTCACTCGTGCTTTAAATATTCCTGGGTTATAGGATACCGGGAAAACAGAGGCAGGTTCATTAATATAGAAACTTAATATTATATTATATTTTTCTTCAAGTCAACATTAAATAAAGGATATGCATGGGGTAGAAATTCCCTTCGGTGTTATTGTAAAACATTAGTACCAGACCCTCAATTCAGCTATTTTTTTAATGAATAAACATATCTCTCAATACAATCTCAACTACTTGCATTTTCCCATTGTACCATATAAAACGTAGTTGTTCTGTTTCTTCCAAAATTGCTAATTACACATTAAATTTGGTTATTTCATAAATTACCATGAATTACGTAAAATAATTAATAATGAGAATTATTACATACCGGTTCGTGGCGTGATGTGAAACTATCGCGCCTGAAAGAGAAGAGAATCACGGTTGAGTAAAACAATCATTTTAAGATCAAATAAAGATTACATAGCAATAGTTGATGATTGATGACTAGTGGTAGCAACATTGTCACACAAAGTTATAAGTAATTACTTAAAAAAAGAAGTAACATTTGTTTTTTATGTAAGCGAACACTACTTAATCGGTCAGTTGCACAAACGTCCATTAAAGGTTTAAAGACACCTTTAACTCTAATGAATGTCAAATTTGTGTAGGTGATGATAATTTTAATGGGCGTTTGTGCAACTAACTGAAAGTGACACAGGTATCTATATAAAAATATTTGCGTCGTCTCTTTACAATCTCGAACTTTATTGTAGAATATTAATTACCCCCGACTAGACCTATGTGGCGTGCTCCTATTAGAGCTGTCTTCGTCAACATCCATAAAGAAGTCAGTTGGTTTTGTGCGGGACTCGAATACAGCTTCAATTTTATTATGATCTGAAATAAATCATAAACATTTGTTAATAATAATAATAAAGCTTTAATGTCCAGTTATATAACACTTTATTTTAATCTTCATTTTTGTCCTTTAAAATAGATTTTGTATAATAATTGATATGTGATGGGAACAAGTTGAAAATTGTTGATAGTCATACAGTTTGGTGTTAAACTTTACGATATGACTCCAGTTATACAAGACTTTATTTTAAACCTTCATTTTTTGTGCTCTAAAACTGATTTTGTATAGTTGTGATGGGAATATTGAGAGGTTGATAGTTATACAGTAGTGTATTAAGCCCTACGGTATGACTAATACTACGGACAATAACAAAATGTGGAAGAATTAATTAAAATACACCCTCGACGAATACTTAGACAAACGTGTCGACCCGCTATATATTACATAGAAATACCAAGCCAACCCTCTGTTTACAAATCACGAAATTCTTGTGACGTACTTTATAGATGATTTGTAACATAGTTCATATGTGCTTACCGCCGCTATCTTCCACGATGGTTCGTTTAGAATCGTGAATGCTTTGTCGTCGTCGCCGCGTCGAGTCCGGCTCTAATGAGGCTCGCGGCTTGTTAATGTTCGCCAAGTCCATTTCCATTTCAGAAACACGCATCTGTTCAGTAAAGAACTTAGTATAAAAGCTGTTTAAATGAGTATTCTACTCTGTCTGAAAATAGTTATTTAAGATACGAGTGCGGAAAGTAAGGTTTTACGAATAAGGGCCAAATTGAAAACACGAGCTTAGCGAGGGTTTTCATTGGCACGAATTCGAAAAACCTTTTACGCTCAAGTTTCTTACAACATTTTTCAACGCTTTTTGCGAGAAAATAAAACAAATATAAAGGGTTAATAAAACTAAGTATGTATTAAAGGTAAAAATTATTTGTTAAAATTAAACGTGATATTTGAACATGTTTTCGAGTCATACATTTTTATTTGAAAATATTCGTGCTAGGCTCCTTGAAATACTTTTGCCTCTAAAGTTTGACATATTTTCATATTTTTTTTTAAATTTCATTGGTGCTCGGCCAAAAAAAAAAAAAAAATACTTTTAAGCACGTGTGCAGTAAAGGATTTCAGTACATTTTTATTTAACACGTGTTTAAAGACTCACTTTCGGTGTTTACTATGGATTAAAAAAATACCGCTTTATGAGCAACTGCATTGAAAAAATATTTTGTTTGCTATTAAAAAAAAAAACACACACACACAAAAAATAAACACTTTAGTACATTTGATCAATTCTGCATTCACATTGCTATACTGGAAAATATTCTTAATGTAAAATGTTTAAAAAATCCACTTTGTCCCTGGTACTGCGATATGGGATTCGAACCCACCACCTTTTGCAATCCGGGCGACTGCTTTACCTACTGACCTGCCCAGTACTTAACAGGAGTGACGAACTCTTCAAGAAATTGTTATTTATTCGCTATTACAGAACGTATTATCATCAATGTTCAGGCAATCTACCCAAAAAGGCGAAAGAAATACCAATTCATTCACAATAATTCAATAAATTTTAGAATAAAATCAGTACCTAATGCGTTATATATTACACCGTATGGTTATAAAAACACAACTGATTACAAATTTTAATTATATGTTCGGTCAAAATTGAAATTCACTCTATGTCTACTCTGGACAAACAAAAGTCACCATTGTAAGTTGAATTTTACTATACTAAAGTGGTCAAAAATATATTACCTCAAGATTTTCCTTAGTGTTTTTCAGGTTATCTATTTCTTTTCGCGATTCAACAATATTGTTCTTCAATACTTCACATTCCTTTTGTAGGTTGGCATACCGTTGTGTCAGTTCTTCAATATGTTTATTTTTATCACTGATTGTGTTATCATCGTCGCCTTTTTGCTTCTGAAGTCTGTGGAAGAAACATAGTAAGTTCTTTCTGATTTTCATATATAGATATAAAATGAGGTTCAACAATAATGTTACCTTATGATCATTTTACTTTGTATTTCTGCAGTCTTTTCATGCGTTTTGATGTTCATTTCTAAACGAGAACAATCCTTACATTTTCCATCAAGTTCTGCTTTAAGCTCAAGATTTTGCTGTAATAAAGACTTGGCTTCCAGCTTTAAATTATCTATAACAAATGAATTTTCTTTCACAGACTCTCTTAGTACTAATATATCAGATGTCATATTGTCCAATTCCTTATTATTAACCTTAATTGTTTCTTTACATTTTTCCAACTCTGAAGCATATGATTCCTTTTCTCTACTTATGACAGCATTTATGGTTTTTAGATCATCAATTTCCTGTTTAAGGTTTATGGTTTTGTTCATGATTCCGATTATTTCCATTTCTTTTTCTGTTTTGAGCTTACTGATGACGTTTTCTTTTTCTGTTAATGACTCTTTCATAAGTTTCAAGTCTTGAGTAATTTGATTTAGTTTTAGAATATTAGCTTCGTTTTCTTTCACTTTACTTTCATACATTCTTTTTATATCTTCGTTTGATGATTTAAGTGACTGTAGTTCAGTTTCTACATTAACTAAATTTAAACTAACAGACTTGTTTACTTCTTTTAATTTGTAATTATCTGTTTCTAAATCATTTAATGTTTTTTTAATTCCTTCTAATTCTGTTTTATATTTACTTAGTTCCAAGACTAAGTTTTCTTTATCTTTTTCTGCTTCAGAAGAAGTAGGTTTATAATCCATTATAATCATTTCAAATAATAAATCGACTATCTTATTTAATGGTAATGTTGTATCAATGTTGCTAGAAATAATCTTATGATCCACAAGTTTATTGCAGCCAATTGCAATTATTTCACAAAGCTCTTTCTCTTTCTTGATGATATCTAGAGTTACAGCATTACTGATCTCATATATTCTTTCTTTTTGAGCCTTTAGTATATTGTATTCATTTTCTTTGGCAGATAGCTGGCATTTCATTTGACATAGATTGTCATTAACAGTGTTTAATTCTAAAGAAAGCCTTTCCATATGTTTTTGTAATTTTGTGTATTGTTCTGTAATACTACTTAGGTCATTGTGATGCTTAGTTACTACAGATTCAATAATTTTATCAAAAACGGTAGCAGACGACAAGTTAAACTGATTATCTAAAATAACTAAAAGTTTTTCTTTAAATATAGTGACAAGTTTTGAGTTCTTATTTTCAATATTATTAGACATTTCATCAGCTATTAATGTGATATTCTTCTTTATTTGTGACATTACATTTATCACTTCTTTGAAGTTATTTTCTTTTTCTTCAAGTAACACTTTGATTTTTGAATATTCTCTAGTGATGTCTTCCACATTTTTTTCTAATTGATTTTTCGATTCCTCATAACATTTAATCTTATTAATAAAATTTTCAACCTTATTACGTTCAGTCATAAAGTATTCATAGAACATTTTCATTATATCTATCATTTTAATATTAAAATTGAGATTGTCTTTGCTAGAACCCGTTTTTTCTATGTAATAATTGATGCAGTCTGTTTTATCTAGTGTGTAAGGATCACATTCGTGTTCTTGTTGATTTGATACAATTAACTTATTGAGTGGAGGATCATCTGATTCATGTTGCTTTGAGTAATTATTAGATACAGCCACACTATCATCCAAGTCCATATTCTGACCTATAGACAAGTCGTTACTACGTTCTAACTGACTTTTGATAGTAGCGACCTCTTTAGTTAATTCTTTGCAGTCTTCTCTACCTGCGTGTAACTCATGCTGTAAGGTGCAGATTTTATTGTACCTAGACGAGGTTTCCGAATCACTAAAGCTTCTATTCAGTTTTGAGTGCGAGTCTATGTTTTGTAACGTTTTGATTACTTGGTTTTTTATAGTGCATTGCACACAGTCCGAATTTCCGTCCCCTTTTAGTAAAATTTCTACTTGTGAGCATTTTTCTGTTAATTTTGTGTTTTCTTCTTTGACGCATTCCAGTTCTTTGCTCAACTCGTCGCTTTCTGTTATGACCTCCATTAGCTGTGTGGATAATGACTCATTTTCTTGTTGAAGCTGCTTAATTTCTGTATGTTTAACATTTATAGAAATTGACAGCTTTTGAATTTCTTCAGATTTATTTTTAACATCTCTTTCGAATGCATTCAATTTACGAATTAGACCTTCAGTAGAAGGAATTTCTAAACTAAGGCTATTATATTTTTCTTCAAAGTCTCTTTTCAGGGACTTGGTAATGTTTAAGTCTTGCGATAAAATTTCAAGTTTTTCTTCCAAGCTTTTTTGTTTCTCTATATTATCATAGCATTTAGTGCACTCATTAAGTATATTGTCTGTTTTAATGGGGCTGGTTTGGACATTTGCTTTAGGTACGGATAAAGAAGAGTATTGCTGTATTTGAGTGTTTAATGCCTCTTTTTCTTGTTCCAAAATATATATCCTTTCCATAATTATTCTATTTTCATCTGACAATTTGTCTATTAGTGATAAGTTGTAATCCTCAGTAGATATACCCGCATTTGTCGATTCTATGGTTTGACATGCAACATCATTAGTTGCATTTATGTGAGTAATATCTAAACAGGTTTGATCAATACCCAACAGAGTATCCGTTGATGTTGCTAAGGTCACGTTAGTATCTAACATTAATAAATCACCATCTAAAGTGGATTCGTTTTTTAGATTGTTAAGAGTGGAATTATTGTCAAATACACTTGGCAAAGAAAATCTTTTGAAACTGGAATTTTTATCAATATATGAGTTGTCAGATTTTAATATTGCCATTAGTTCATACAATTGCTTTTTAACAATAGGTAGATCCCTTTGACACACACTATGAAATCGGTTGTGGTGGTGTTGTAAAGCAGTTACTTGGGATTTCAACGATTTATTTTCAGCATAAGTTGTAGCAGTGAGAGTAGACAAATTAGTTTTGTGACTGTTGATTTTTTTTTGTAGTTCATAGGCAGGTTCTAAAAGGAGCTGAACTTCTTGACGAACTATTTCTTGCTCTTGAATCAAATATTTAATGTGTGACTCCTGTTCCTGGATGATTTGTGATAATTTGTTATTTTCGGTTTGAGCTTGTTTTAATTCACTAAATATTTGACCGCAGGTACAAGTCTTTGTTCCTTGTTCTTTAAATGGAACACTCATACATGAATTTGATGTAGAAATAGAATTTTCAGATGGCTGTATAGTATCTAAAATGGTATTGCAACATATAGTAAGTAGACTAGGTGGTGATTTGTTTTCTATAACATTGATTTGTGATGCTACATCACATTGTGATAATGTTATAGTTTGACTGTTAATATCATAAATATCATCATTGAATGATTTGGAGTTCTCCGTAAAGTTTCTGACTGATTCCAATTTAGAACACTTCATTTTGAGATTTTCATTACATGCCATAAGTTCTTTTATTTCGTCCTGCATTATATGATCTAATCCTGTAAAGTGCTTTTTTAAATCTTCTGTTTTCGTAACCATTATCTCCATATCTGTTGATTTTTCTTTTAAATCAATCCGAAGGAGCTCTAATGTTTTATTTACTTCAGTTAAATCTATATTTAAACTTTTATTATGTAATTTGATTTCATCAAGTTCTAAACATAATATGTTGTTTGTGTTTTCTGTTTTTGTCAGCTTTTCAAGTAGACTCTCATTTTCTCTAGTCAAATGTTCAATTTCTTTTCTTGCTTGAGACAGACAGTCTTCAAGATTTTCTTCATGTTTTTTGTATTTAATTTTCTTTATGTTATGAGTTATATCTTCTAACCTTTGAACAATACTACTGTAAGATATTAAGTCATCATTACAGGCGATATTGCTCTCAATATTTAATAACCCAGCTAAAATAGAAGTCTGTTCAAAAACATAGTTTAATTGTAATCTTTCATTCTCTTCACTTTCATTGAGTTTTTTAGATATATTGTTTACCTTATATTCTAAATCTTTCTTAATTGTTTTCAAGCTTTGAGTCAATTCATATATTTGATTATCCTTTTCCTCTATAATTTTGGCCTTCAAATCTAAAGCAGAGTCATTTTGTTGTATTTGAAGATTCTTTGATGTTTGTATTTCAAGAATGTCATTGCTAAGTTTTTGATTGTTTTCTTTAGTATAATTCAGGATGGAATTTAAATTGTCGTATTCGTAACATTTGATTTCCAGTTGATGATTTATTTGTCTATGTTGCTCGGTCATATCTTCAATAATATTTTTATGTCGCTCCAGGTCCTCTGTTATCTGTAACATTTTTGTTCGCAGGTCACTTAATTCATTCATTACTTTGGAATTTGATAGTTCAAGGTCTCTATTTAGTTTTAAATAGTTTTGTATTGTAAACTCTTTTGAAGACAATTCTTCAAAAACTTTAGATTCAAAAGTCATCCATTTATTTTCTAAAATACTGAAAACGTCGGCTTCGTGTTCCTTACTATAGTCAGTGGAATCTTTATATTGACAATCCAGTCTTACCAAGCTATTATGTATTGAGTGTAATATAGCTTTTACTTTTTTATTTTGTTCTTCTTTGTTAAGTGAATTAATATCATTTTTTAAATTATTGACATTTAAATTAACTTTCTCAAGAGTGTCACTAAGTTCCTCATTTTTTTTAGTAAGCATTTCTATTAATATATCTTTTTCAGCAACTGTAGCTGTAAGTTTTCTGTTGCATTCTTCTATAGAGATTAAATTTAACTTAATGTCGTTATTTATTTTTTCTAATTTATTGTTTTGTTCATTTATATCTGATATCTGGCAAGTAAGTTGGTGTTCCATATTAGTTAGATTGCTTTTATCTTGCGTTAGTTTTTCAATAAGAGCTATATTAATATTTATTTGTTCTTCCAGTGATTTCAATTTATTATTAAGATTGTGGTTTTCTTTATCTTTAACTGTGAGCTGGTCTTTTAAATCGGTTTCAATACAAGATAGATTAGTGAGAGTCAATTTAAATGATTCGATTTCTTTGTTTCGTGAATCTAGGGCAACTTTAAAACAATGAATGATATTCTTCATGTTATCATGATTGGCAATAAATTTTTCTTCAATAGCTATCATATTTTCAATCGTGTCTTCGTTAATATTTAAGTTAAGAATCTTTTCCTTGTTTGTTAATTTAATTTGAAGTTCTTGTATTACACTATTATAAGATTCTATATCATTGTGAGCTGACTCTAAACTTGACTTTTGACTAGTTATTGTAGAGTTTAAGGTGGTTATTGTAGATTGGAGCAAGGAATTTTCGTTTTCTAATAGAGTTACTCTCTCATTAAAAGTGTCGACTGTAGATTGGAGGTGACGAATAGAGTTTTCTAAAGACGATATTGTTTGTTGATGAGAGATTAGATCTGCTTCTAATTGGGCAACTACTTCATTCTTAGACCTTAATTGGTTTTGCATATCTGTTACCAAATCTTGCAATTGAGAGCAAGACTCATCATCATTTGTATTCACGATACTGTTTTCATTGTCGCTGTTTACTAAAGATATATCCTTAGACATATCCATAAAGCAGAGTTCCTTTTCCACACTTTTTGGTAATGGTCTACCTAAGTAAAAGACAAAAAACACTATTAAAACATATATATTGATAAATAAATGTAAAACTTAGAAAACAGTCGGCACTTACTTATGTCGTGATCTTGTCTATGGACTGTTATAAGTTTTTGTTCTTCTAAGAGTGATAATAATTCTTCTTCTCTTCTCGCAGCCTTATCCCTTAATGTCTCGTAAGTAACTTCCCAGTCGGTTAATTTTGTTGTATATTCTTTGCAAAGAGCTTCTAATTCAGCCTATTTAACATATCATTACTAACTTTGGTGGAATTTGCTGTTATTTTCTTGTTCAATGTAGTACATATAATTGTAATATATGTTAGTCTGCTCAATTTTTTATTACATTCAACAATTTGAATTAAAATTTAACACAAAAAAGCGTAGGTACATACCTTAGTAGTAGATACAGTTTTAATCTCTTCATTTGATTTGCTAACTTTGACTCGCAATTGATCAATTTCCAAATCTTTGTCTTTACTTTTTTTATGAAGTGAATTCACTTCATCTTGTAAACTAGTTATCACAGATGCGTTTTGTTCTAATTTTTCTATTAATTCAACCTGAAAAAGATAATTTTCTAATATGCATACTTATTTCGATAATACGAGTAATATAATGCTATTTCACTACAAAGATACAGACCACACTTGGTGTATATATTTTTTCTCTTTCAGTCAGTTCTACAATGTCTTTTAGATTTTTCTCAGCTAACTTAGCATTTTTTCTAAGAACACATGGAGGTGTCTTTGATGCACCTGAAAATGATTTAAACATTTAGTATATATATTAATTAGAGAAAGGGTAGGAAGAACTGAATCTTTGTTTGCATTTAATATATCCGAAACTAGTAAACTGATTTAAAAACATCTTTCAACTACAGGTAGCCACGTCATACGGGGTTGACATATGCTATAATTCTAATGCTAAATTTATTACAAATATACTAACAATAACAGAGTCAAAGAGTCATATCGTAAAGATAATAGATATTCATATCGCTAACAATTAAAATATACGATTTGTTTTAGTTCAAGAATCATGTCCACTTTCCGTAAATCAATTGACCTGTTACATGTTTTTCTAAAGGTCGTATTTACCCACCATTGGTGATAATTTAAATTAGTTTTTTCTCAAAATATAATAATATCTTAGCATCTTTAGATGCGAATGTCAAGAAGATTCGTAATTTGTAAATAATGTTTCGAGGTTATAACAGCTGTCAAAACTCGAGATAATTGTGAAGCTACTTTAAAAATTAATACATTATAATCAAAGCTTTTTATAGTTTGACTTCTATGGAAATAAATAGAAATGTAATTGTCAATGTGCACTTTTTTACCCTTTAACGAAATAATATTTTTCCATAGTAGATGAAAAGGAAACATGGCAAACTGTCATTTTAGGGTCCGAATCGCATTCGAGTAGTATTCATAGTATTATTTAAATATAGTTTTCAGCCTCTCAATTTTTATCTTGATTTTATTTTAAGATTTAATTTCTTGATATGAAATAAGTAAAATATTAACTAGATATATCACATCACTAGTTATCAAATTAGTAATTTTTTAGTTCAAAATTGAACATGATTCTTTGGAAGTATAGTCTAATAGCAGTGTGGTGTGCTTGTCTAGTGAGTAGTAAAAAGAATATTACCATAACATTTATGATAAGGGGAGCAAGTCTGTACATCCATAGGGTTGTTATCATCATCACTATCTGTAATATGAAAATAATAAATTATACTATCTTACAATGTCGTACAATTAAAAATGAACTTAAAATTAAACATTAAAGATGTCGACATCTTTAACGGATCAATAAAATAACAAATACCTAGTTCTATGATTTCTTCATTAAAATTGACTTTTTTATTTGTCGGTGGGGGTGTTACAAGTTTGTTGTCATTTTCCTCTGACACACGTGTTAGTTTTTTTGTGTTTTGTATCGGCACAAAATCTGTAGTATTCGAAAGCAGCATTGGACTGAAAATAAACATATTTTTTTCAGTTAAAACGTAATACATTTTTATTGGTAAAACATCAACAAGCTCGCAGGGCTAGCTAATATCATAATCATTTTTTTTTTGCCTTAAAAATCCGTTATTATTATACTACTAAAAAATATTTCATCATCTACGGGGAAAAAGGTTTTTTTTTAAATGTTGTGTCTGTCACCAACGACAAAGAAAGCGACGATCTCGGCGATTCGACACACGGCATAAACAATTTAATCGCAATTTAAAAGCCCATCATAATTTTGTTTCTATTTACTCCCACCTTAAAGCTCGCAAACAAACTACCCCATATACAATATTGTGTCATTTAGCCCCCTTGTATAACAATCTTCTATTTTGTTTATATGATATCAGCTATCTAGTCCTGGAAGGTTACAAGTAATCCTGCATGCATGTAAAGTGTGAAACGATTTTTTTTGTATTATTTTTTGTATTAATCTAATCATTATATAGTATTATGTCAATATCTAATTCTTGAGCAAAAACAATGTGGTTCATACTTGTATTTAAGCAAAGGTGTATGAAACTTAGGCAGCGTCGGAGCTTGATCTTCTTCTATGGGATGTAAAGTGGAGATAGTGATGCGGCGTGGCGGGACCAACTTTCGGCGACTTCCCAGCATGTCCAAACTGCTTCTGGTACCAAATCCGTTTAATATAAGCCGTTGCAATGCTGCAATTTGCTTTTGAAGATTGTAGTTATCTTGCTGAAATAGAAGCAACCAATTTGTGTGAATTTAATGTTAGCTAACCTTTCAGTCATAAATTTATTGTATAGTATCTAATTGTAAATAAATAGGATTGTTTTATGTATTCTACTAATATTATAATCGGTCAATTACGCCGGACAGACAAATCAAATGTTTGCCCGTCAATCACGTCGAAACTACTGAACGGATTTTGATGAAAACTGGTATACAGATAGGGTATTAGCTGATTTAGTTAATAGGATACTTTTTATAACACAAAATATTTCCTAAGGCACCACGCGAGCGAAGCCGCTGGCGAATCTTTAATAAAATCTCCGCTCCATAGACCACTTGGGATACTTTCAAGAACCATCAGTGGTCTGCGGACCACTGTTTAAGAACTGCTACTGATTTGTTTTAATGAGTAATGTCTCGCCTACAGGATAACGAGACACGTAGTATGTGGCGAAGAAGTGAAATACGCACACGACAGTTATTAAAATAGGGATTTGAATTATAGTGAATAGTGGTGTTTATTTTGTATTGGAAAATTAATTGATGATACGAAATAGGAATGAAGTTAAATAAAATACAATGTATTGCTTTTTATATGCTAGATTTATCATTATTCTTCTACCGGTACTGATACTGGGTGGACTTGAAAAAAAAACATTGATGTTTATAGAAATGTGACGTCACGTCACACTATGTTCTGTCATGGCCGCTCGCGTTTCGGTTCGTGTATTCCAGAGATTATAGAACGCAAGTTAATTTACAAAAATAAAAGATCCTCATAATTTATCTTAAAACAAAAAATACTACATAGTTACTGTTTACACAGAAGTTATCATTTACAATGTATTTTAAATTATTTTTGTGTTATATAGTTAATTTATTCAGAAAGGCCAACTTTAAGTTAACATTTTCTTCTTATTGCTTTTTCTTGTGGTTTTAAAGAGGTTATGGTTTTTTTTTAATGTGAATAATTTTGCTTAGTGATGTTATGACTAGACTTAGCAGAATATAAGTGCAGCAGGCTCTGCCTGTTGATATGCCGAGTTGAGTCCATAGAATTCGTTTTCTTTATCTACATTATTGTCGTTGTGTATGTTATGTGGTTACAACAATAAATCTTTCTCACTTTCAATATAATATCACGCTAATAGGACTCGAGTAGCAATGAAAACTGTTGCAAAAACGGGAAAATATATATTTTTACACTTCTTTGCGTAATCTCCGTAAGCGGTGCAAGTTACGCAAGTATTACAAAAATGTTCCTTTTTAAAATCAGAATGATTGCTGAAAACAGCATAGCTACCACGTACCTTGTTATTATCGAGTTCCCGAAAAGTTCTAGGAAAAGTCCGCGACATCATATGGTTATCTCTTAAGGTACACTATAACTATTTTTTTTATGGGAATTAAATTTGTTCTAAATAAAGTTAAAGCATGCGCGAAGCCGTAAGCGGAAATCTAGTTTACAAATTTTTGTGATTATGATGCCAGGTTTGGAAATCTGATACAATTTTGATATTTTAATTATTATATATAGTAAAAGGAAACTGAACAATCTTACCTCAACATTCTTCTTGCTTTCCAACATCACTTCCAGATTCTTTTTACTTTCCAGTTGTGATTGTAACTTCGACAGTTGTTTTGTTAAACTCTGTATCATAGTGGCGTCCGTCGCTACCGCGTTAACTTCAGGTTTGTTCTTGATAGCTTTAGCTCTATTGGCAAATCTGAAAAGTAACTTTAATAGTATTACAGTGACTTAAAATATTATACTCATACTAAGTAAATATTACTTGTGTACAAAGATAGGAGAATATAAATATAGTTTCTATCATGAAAATCAAACATGTCCAATAATGAGCTAAATTGATTGCAGACTTTTGCAGTTGGAGTTCATCCATAAATTACGTCACACGATTTTCATGACTTTTTTGCCCCTCCCCCGACCTAGTCACAGCTGGTCACATTTGTAAGACTCCCCCCTCCTAGCGTGATGTCACATTTTGCAAGGTTTTTGTAAAGTAATAGTTTAAATTTCGTGTCTTTAAACTTAGATTATAATAGATTTTGAAGTGTGATGTCACGAAATTTAGGACCCTCCTACCCCCTTGTCACATAATGTCACACTTTGTCGACCCCCTCCCTCCCCCTTAACGTGTGACGTAATTTATGGATGGCCCCTTGTGTGTTTGTTGCAATAACTTCATAATATTGTAAAAAGGCCGTGATTATATAAATGTAAACTCACTGTAGTGTTGAGATTGTTTCCTCCACAGCAGCAGGTGTTATGGCACAGATAATGCTAGTCTTGGCATTTCCTCCGAGGGAGTTTTGCAATATTCGTGTCAATTTACTGTCACGGTAATTTACATGGCTGCAGAATAATAACGTATCACTTAACTTGAGATACACAGGTACGCCAATAATTAATAAAAACATATACACATTTTTTCATTAGTGGAAAATTTATATTTTACCTTTAAGTGCCCTATTACAAATTCAAACTCGCTACGAGGCCATACAAACTGAGCTATGAGGGCCGGTGCATAGAATTTTGTCGTAATTTTGCAGTTATATTTATTGCTTTTATTAAAATAGTAGTTTTTTGGCTAATAATGAGATTATCTTTCTATATTTAATAAATGTTATTTCAAAATTTCAGGGCTAGTACGAACTATACGACTATATAAGATATAATATTCTATTATGTCCTTTGTGTAAACCAGTAGCTCTAAAATGGGTTATAGCGTATTATATGAATATCCTTCTTTCTAATAGTTTTGTCTAATGCCAATAGTTTTTCTGAACTATTCAATAATCCAATATTATTAATATATTTTTGATTCTGAGATCATGAACGTTAAAAATGAGAATATTATGCCAAAATCACAATAAAACTAAAATCAATATAAAAAAAATATAAAAATAAATAAATGACCACAAAACACTGTTAGTGTGTTTTTTATATTTTACTAAGTGAAGATTTGATTTACTATTCTAAATTTTCCATTTATGTGTTATACTTTCGTATTTAATAATATAAAGTAGCAATGTGCACTTTATACATATAATTAATACAGTTTCAATTTTTTAATATTGATATGAACAGTCTATAGTTACTTAAACACGTCATGTAGTATAAATCTTAATAATACTAATAACATATATTTTAATTTTACAGTGTAATTAATAAACAAGGTCTAGCGTTAGAGTAAATTTATGCTGAGACTATAATTAGTATTAAGTCTAAATTCATATTATTAAACTGACTTAGCAAAGGTGAACCTAGTATGAGGTTCTATGGGAGTAATATTTTCTCCTTGAAGATGGTAGGTTTGTTTATTCTCTGTATGAATTAAAACTAGTGTTGCCAGGTGTCCCGATTTACGCGGGACGTCCCGATTTGCAGCTGATTTGATTATGTACATAAAGTTGATGATTTTTTAAATACGCCTGCAAAAGAATAGCGAGTTAAGTACCTACTTTGAATTGGTTTAACTAAACAGAATTTAAGGTAACTCGATATTTACTTACCTACTTACTTTATAAATTTAAAGCAGTATAGCTATTGTAATAGTAGGTATCTAATAGGATTTATGCAATTTGACGGTCCTAAGCCCGTAAAAGTATGAAGAGGTTTCAATTTTATTTATCATTTCCCCAAGCATGACAAAACGAAAACATTTTAGGTAGCTGCTATTATTACTATCAATGAATTGCGGCAAGGGAGGGAGGGGCGTAAAGCGCATGTACTGGGCAGCGAGAGCGTCCACAAATGTAGGTTTTTTGAAAATAACTTGGTAACGATATAACTCAACATTTTTGTTCTAAACGACATAAAAAGAAAAACACGTATTTCATTATTTGTCGTAAAGATTAACATACTCAAATTTGGAGAGTGGTTTTAATTGCTTGCTGTATTTATCTATGTCTGAAAGCAAAAAAGCTACCAAACTAGTACTAATACTTGTTTTTTTGTCTGTCCCGATTTACAACCCCAAATCCCGATTAATTACACGCGCTGTCCCGATTAATAAATTGGACCTGGCAACACTAATTAAGACTAATACTAAAATTAAAATTTTAGCGTAAATCTACTCTGGGGCTAAACCTTGTTTATAGCACTGTTCATGATTAAGATATAAATTGTATCAAGACGGATTCAGGTTTATCAAAATTTATGTAAGGGGGCGTCCATAAATTATGTGAGGTGTTTTTTTAAGTTTCTGTCTGTCCCTCCCCCCCTGGTGAGATGTCGTGAGATTTTATTCAACCCCCTCCTCCATCTCCCAATCTCACCTGAGATTTTTCAAAATTTGGGAATTTTCAAATTCAGTCATAGATTATTTTTATGGAAGCCAAATTTAAAAGTAAAAGTATATAAATGAAAACCAAAGAGTAAAAGAAGAAGAAGAATGAAATTATTTTCTTTCGAACGAATAAGTGAATGATCTAAATCGTATACGATTACACTTAAGATTAAATCTTAAGTATGTACAATCTGGATTAAATGGACCAAAATAGTATAATTTTCTTTTGTTTCAATCAGAAAAAAAATTGCGTGATATTTGCCAAGACCCCCCATCTCTCTAACGTTAGACTAGATGAGATTTGACTCTACCCCCTCCCCCCTTAAACATCTCACATAATTTATGTACGCCTCCTAATACAAATTAACAAATTATTATTTAGTCATACTATTCTTCACTGACAAAATTAGGCATGTGGTAATACATTTTGCATTATAGATTCTATTCTAATGGATAGAGAATATTTAAATTTTGCTATATATTATTAATATACTTACGTTTGCTCTTCTGATAGTTGCTTAATAACAAGAGCCAGTGTGGACAGAGATTTGTTTATGTGTGTGCCTTCTTTGAATCTTATTCCTGTGGCACCAGTTTGACCAGCACGCTCTGAACCAGCCAGGTCTACGAGATTCAAGGTGGAAACATTCACACAACCAACTTCTTCTTCACCTTCTATATGTTCACGGGATTCGATTGTCTGACATTTGAAATGGACAAATTAAAATTGATAACTCATGTTCAACAAATTCACCATGGCCCGATTTTTTAAGTATGCATTATTAGCTAATTCAGATGCCTTAAATTACTAGGCTACTGAGGCTCGCTATCTTTGTAAAATTTATCAACATTTTTTGTTTTTCTTTTACTCGTAAAAATAAGCTCTATAATCTTTATGAAGTATGACACTATAGTTACTGCATTTCTCAATACTTTCAATTTCAACTAATTACATTATAAACTTATCAATGTATGGTCCGTGAGCCGTGAGTGATTAACATATTCATTGTTAGATTTATATAGAGATATTGTTGTTGTATTATTCATGGATTGGAGGTATGTACGTAATAGTCTTCATTATTATATAGGTGATATTTTATTTGTATTAGTAACTTTTGACCACTTAGCAACTATAAGATTAATAAATAATGGTAACATTACTATTTGTATGATAATTAATTGCATAATTTTATTAATAAATAAATGAAGAAAAACAGTAATATTAGCACTGAATAAAAATCTTAGAAATCATCTGATCACAGTTCCAAATTGTTGCTCTATATTACAATATATAATTAATTTATTGATTATGATTTACAATAATAAATCAAAATCTTATTTGGCAGTGTCCAACAAAATATAGGTAGTGTATTTACGAAATGGTGTAGTGTTCAAGGGACTTATTAAATGACTCACAATTTGAAATATTGAATGTGATCTACTGCTTTCCTCATTCATGTTGGTGGCTCCTGTTTGTCGATTTGCCTGACCCTGTTAAAAAAAACTATTTAGCTACAAAATACTCACTGATAAAAAATGATTGTGTTTTTATTTTACAATTACCTGTGGTTAAAAAATTAAAAAAAAAAAATGTTTAGTTTGAGATTATCCAATGTAGGATAAATCCAAAACACTATTCTATTGAACAGTATATTGCATTTATACAATTTTTTTATTTATCTATTGTTAGGTTTAATTTAGACTTCAGGTAAGTAATTTGAAATATTACATACAAAACTCAAGATTTAACAAGTTTAAAAAAATATATATATACCTATTTCTATCAGGATTAATAATTATCATGAAAATTAATATTTTTTTGTTTCCGATAATTATTCATAGTCACATAGAAATCACATTAAATAAAAAGTAAAATAAAAAATATTTTCAATAAAAAGGGGGAGCTTTAATATCTGTGATTTCAAACCCAGTCTTTAACAAATAAGATTCCTCAATACAAGAAATTTGAAATGATACAATCGTAACCTGCTTGTACATGTAATAATAGTTATACTGTATATTAAATCTGCATTTAAGTACATAATATTCTGAGTATGCCAATCTCACAATTAATTGCTAAGGGGGATAGTAACGTGTATACAGTGATAATAATGCACTGGTAATAGAGTATATTACAATATAAGGAACAAGGTTTAGAATACCTCTTTTAAATATTTCAGCACTTCTTCTGGTGAGGTGGTAACTTGCTCTGTACAGTCAACTTTAACACCTTGTAAGGTTTCATGCACTTTTGAGATCTTCTTTTCCACATTAAGCAGATCCATCAGTGTTTCGTTATAGATTTCTATGTAAGATACTCTAGAAAGATTAAGGATACAAATTTTACTTTCTCTAAATAATTTTATTGACGGCAGCTTAGTCAGCCTCTTTAGATACAAGTATTGCCTCTGTGTATCTTGTGTTTTATGTATTCTTCTTAAATCTCTTTTTCTTTGCTAAAATCTTTTATTAACTACAGGCCACTGTTCTTACATTTAATAACAAATTTTTAACAATAATTTTTATGAAGTAAGCACATACATTACAACATAATTAAGATATTCAATCTACCTTACTAAGAAGTCTCTGTTAGGTATATTTTTAATGTTCTCAAATAGGTTGAAAACAGCAAGTGGTATTATTCCAGGTGAATCTTCTGTTCCTGTCATGGTGTATGTTTTCCCTGACGAGGTCTGTCCATAAGCGAAAATAGTTCCATTGAAGCCAGCTGTGGCTGCTTCCACAATAGGTTTTGCTATATCATTGTAAATATGAGTAGTTTTCGTATCTTTATCATAGACTTTGTCTGAAATGCAGTAATCCCTTATTAAAATATAATTGCGACCTTTTATTAATGACGTAAACTTTGTAAGTTAGGTAAGCAAACATCAAATTAGGATAAAATATATACGATCACCAATGACAGTAGGTAACCTGCAGTAACCTCAAAAGAAATACTTACCAAATGTAAAGGACGGACCAAAATCACGCCCATTTTGATCGAGTTGGCATAAAGTATTATTTTTAACACGCCATTGATATGAAAGTTTTTCTTCTAACTCACGAGAAATCAGAGGTCTTACTTTAACGACTACTTTGATATTGTCACTCATTTTTGACTCTCATAAAACACGGCAGTGAGCTTAATTGAATCAGTCACAGTTAATTGGAATTTCTAAATTCTGCGCAATAAACATTTCGCTAAGGATTGCAATTTTCGACTTTAGCATTACTTTTCTAATCCAAATAAACCAACAAGACAACAGGCGGAGCAAATGTCAAAAAATAACTGAATTTTTAAAAAATCTGTTTTATTTTTCACTTACCAACTGGAAATGGAAAAGGCAAAGGCCTAAAAATACCATACAGCCAAAAGTAGATTCTTTTTTCAATATTTTTCTTGATGTTATTCTTCTTTATATTTAAATATATACTGTATTTTGAACTGTAATTTGGATGTATTTGTAGAGGACAAAATAATACTGGGAATTTTTAGAGCATTAATTTTTTTATTTTGTTTATTTTAACCAACATCTTATAGATTGTATAGAACAGAAATAGTGAATCTTATAATATAACTTAAACTGCCGATGAAAGATAAAAATTTGGACAACTGATATATTTACTCTTATAATTTCATTCGACATTGGGTATAATATGTTGGTTTTTCGATATCAATATTATTTTGTATATTGATATTTTGAGGCGTCCATATATCGATATTTATCGGTTTTCCGATATATGGTAATTGTTGCATCCAAAGATTACAATATTATACTGGTAAGTTGCATCCTTACTCGTCAGTCACTACCATAGAAAACTATATAATCTGTGACATTTCCTACCTCGAAACACATGTGTCTTTTTTTAAATAGGTTTTTAGTAAATAATTTATTAATTGAACCATTATTCTTTCACTTTAAATATGCAGCATGATGATGTAAGTGTAGTTTTATTTATAATATTTAATCTCTTTAAATTATTCACCAAGGTTTTTCTGTCTGTAATCTTTATTTCCAGGTTGTTTGGGCTATCATCAATAAAAGACATTGTTCACATAAAGTAACGTAAGTATATAGTTAAAAAGACGTGGTTTTATAATTTTGTGTATAATGTTCTACATGTCGCATTGTCTTACAGTACCAAAACTCAACATTTCTGTCGAAACGAATATAACCTTACTGGTTTATGCAGTAGAGCTTCTTGTCCCCTTGCAAACAGCAAATATGCAACAATAAAAGAAGAAAATGGTATAATATATCTATATATGCGTACTGCTGAAAGGTAGGTTACCTTTTTAATAAGTTTTAATAAAAAAATTGATAATGTCATATTATAATGTAATTTATAATGTAGTTTTTAATATTTTAGAATAATGTTTCCAGCAAAACAGTGGGAGAAAGTGAAACTATCCAGGAATTTCGAAAAGGCGATATATCAGATAAATGAAAATCTTTTATATTGGCCTGCATTCATAAAAGCAAAATGTAAACAAAGATTTGTCAAAATTACACAATACCTTATTCGCATGCGTAAACTGAAATTACGTAGGGTGTAAGTATAAAAACATTTATTTTCATTTTATGTGTTGATAGTGTGGTATACATAAAAACTTCTAGAGTGAGTTAGGCTATTGTATCTCTTAGACTAAATCTACCCTGTAAAAGACACAGGGTAGCTGAATGAAAGTTTAAAACAACATATTAACCTTTCAGTTCTTGGCCTCATTGGTATGCAATTAAAACAAAGAGATAATAATGTATGAAGTGTATCCAGGCTCCAATGGATTAAGAGATAATATTCTTAATGAAAAATACTTAAAAAATCCACTTGGTCCCTGGCACCCTGAGAAAGGATTCGACCCATGACTTTTTGCAATCTGATACCATCTGGCGACTGCTTTGAAGCAGCAATAGCATTGTGAATGATAAATTGATCAAATATAATAAGCGATGATAGTTTTTAAGTAAAATTTACAGTTCTTCAAATAAGCGGCTAATGTTTAAGTATAAATTCATGATGATTTGTATTTTTCCTAAGGGAGCTCTGGCTGTCTTTGGCAAATCAAATAATATTGGCGCCCATTATTATTTGCCATGCCTAGGACAGCCAGCAAATAAACATTTCATGAATAGAGTCACTTAGGTATAAATATTTTATTTTCAAGAAAAACTAAAGTAATGTGTAGGCATGTAATGTAATATTAATGCCAGTAATATAATTTATATAATATAAAATGATTTTATTTTCATTGCAATTAAAAAGAGAGGCAGATAAATATCGAAGACTGTACTTCTTCATTATTGTTTGCACTTTCAGTAAATAAGTGTGAAATGGATAGTATTGTGTTTTAATTATTTTGTTAATAATTCAATATAATGTTTTTCATAGTAGTGTTTGATGTTTTTTTATAATTATTTTCAACATTATTTTAAAATTCATATAATCTTTAACTGTACTAAATTTCCTACTCTTACCATGCAATACTTGTAAAAAGTGGGTCCAAAGTTTTGTTTTATGAATGTAAAGATTATTCATTTATGTATATTATTTTTTCAGAAAAGAATTAGTTCCCATACAACGTAAGATTGAGAGGCGTGAGAGAAGACGGGAAGAGAAGGCTCTAGTTGCTGCTAGAATAGACAATGCAATTGAGAAACAATTGTTGGAAAGACTTAAAAAAGGCACTGTAAGTAACTTAGTAAAGATTTGTCTAATTAATAGAGATATGACAGGCCACTATTTTATTTTTCTTCATCATTCAAACTCTATTTTCTAATATTTAGTGATGATTATATGTCATTATAGGATTTTTAAAACATGGCTAAAAAAATTCTGAAGTCAAAATTGATCATTTATATTATTTATTTATTTTAATTTTACTCATCTCTAAAAAGGTCAGCTACCAAATTGCACCTCTGATAATGGGTTTTTGTTGTGATAGTGACATAATTAAATGCTAATCAAATAATTATTTTATTAATATTACAGTATAATGATATTTATAACTTCCCACAAATGGCCTTTGATGCTGCTCTCAAAGCAGAAGAAATCTCTGGAGATAGTGAAAGTGAGAAAGAAGACGAAGAGGAGAGAGAAATGGAGATAGAGCCAGAATTAGAACATGAATTGGAGAAGGCTGTTGAAGAAACAGATGAATTTGTTGAAGCAGAGAGTGATATGGATTCTGATGAGGTAAAATATTATTTTCAAGGAGTATTTTCCAATTATAGTACAATTTCTGTTCATAAGACTTTAAATTACTCTTTGCTGTGACAGTAAATATTTCATAAATATTTTTTTTTGTTACCCATTAGTAATTCACATTATTAATATTGATTTGATAATGGCAGTTTTTTTAAATGTGGTTAATTCCGTTAGAGCTGGTGAGTTTCATTTGCTAGTTCTTTTTCTCAGCCATGATATCCTGTACTGTCAGTGAAAAAATGATAGACAATTTTTTATTTATTTATTATTGTGTCAATAAATAAATAAAAATTCATCTAACACTACAGAAATCCATTATATAAATTACATCACATGATGGTTTAAATAAAGATCAAGCTCAACTGACATCCTTAAATGTACAAATAAAGAAACTTACAATGATTTTATAGGATTATTAAAACGGGGAAATTAATTACCTTTAATAACTTTATTTGATTAAATATCATTTTGACTTTGACCTGCTTCATTTATTATGATAACTTACTGTATTTGTGTAGGTCAAGCAAATCTAAATATAAAATTATGTTAATACAGGAAAGTGATTCTGGTAAAAGAGAACATGCTGATGTTGGAAGTGATTTTGAATCGGAAACATCTGATATTGAAGTAAGTACATATAGTTATTTGTATATATGTATGCATGATTAGTTTGTAGAACACCAGTCATTAAGCATTTTGATAGTGACTGCATCTTTTGCTTTAACTCTAGGCAAAGCTATAAAAACGATTCATTGTTCTGTTAATCTATAATTAAATTTATCAATCAATTATCATTTATTATTATCATTATTTATCAATGGTTTTGATTATTGTACTATGGTTAGACTTTTAGTGAGAGAGTTCTCAATAAAAAACTTTTATAAAAAAAAGGATTACGTAAAACAAATAAAGTATTTATTAACTAAAAACCGTTATTATACCATACAAGAATACCTGAGTGAAAACTTGTAACTCTAATTTAAATGAAATATTCTAGTTTTGTGTCTTCATTTTAATATCTATTAAATAGGTTAGTTTTCAACACATAAATTATTTCGTTTATAATAGAAAGGAAATATTTATTACCTACATTTTAAAGCACAGTGGAGCCTATTTGGAGATGGGTAGCCCTCTCCAAATTTGCTGTGCCTGGCAGAGTCCATAATGCTACTTTTGTTTTTATGGACATCTTAATACGACATTGTAGAATGCAATAAAATAAAAAATAAAGTAAGGCAGACGCCTAGTAGTCAAATATTATAAATAAATGTATAAGTAATGTCACAAACAAAAATAGTATAATATGTTAGTGCAAATACATTCCTGTTATCTGAGCCATTTCTTGTTAAATTGAAGTAAAAAAAAAAATACGTGTCTAATATTTTTATATTATCTGATTGGGAGACTGAATAGACTTTTTTTTTATCCAGACGGCATCCCTATTCTGATTGATTTTTAAATTAAAACTGTTAAATTATGATAGTGATATTCTTAATGAGAAATAGTTAAAAATTCCCTGATCACTGAATTTGTATAACAATTATATTAAATCTTCAACATTATATATCATTATACAAACATATTAAAATGTGTTTTAACGTTTTATTGATGATTTTATTCCAGGATATTGCTGAGAAGATGGTCACCAAGATGAAACCACGAATAGAGATTGAATATGAGACAGAAAATACTATAGGCAATCCTAAAAAAAAAATAAAATAATAAAATAATTAACGACCAGACATGTGTTTTATTTTCTTTATAATAAATAGGAATTTATCAAACGTGGACAAAACCATATTTGATAAATATTACATTCATAATGCTATAACTGGAAAATTTCTAAATGAAAAATTATATTTTTCTAAGTGTCGTATAAATTTAGAATAGTAGCAATTCTGTTGAAACCAGACTCAATTTAGGTTTTAATCCTGTCGCATGCATTTCCATCATGTAAAGCGAGCGTATTTTTGACAATGAGTAAAGTAAAAAAAATATAACATCATGCGTGAGTACTGTGTTTACTCTTTTATATTTTAATTAAAATAATAAAACGTCATTGAAGCGGGCATTTTTTCGTGCCTCGTGATCTACGATTGGGGGAGTTTTGAGTTGACTTTTTTAGTTGAGATCTTTCATTCGTTTCATTTTCGTTTTACATGTAGAAATTAATTTATTCACTTGACATTGGCAGAATTGTGCGAAATGCGCAGATAAGCCATTAATAAAAGAAGAAGAGTTGACTCGTAAAGTAAGTTTATGTCGTTCTAACAAGAGGTATGCTGTAATTCTAATAGGGAGATAATTATTTTTGAATTTTTCGTGCTCTTTGTTATTGTAACGCTAGCACAATAAAGTTTACACTGTTTTATAACCCAATAAGGTACGGGTAACCTATCTATAATATATCTAATAATAAAACTTCATTGCTTTTTTTAAAATTTCTCATGCAAAAAGTATTTGGTTTCAATATATTAATTTTATTAAAGAATAGCACTTCAATAATACTGTGAATGTGTCAATTGAGGGTAGTTTTGTCTAATGTTATTTGGAACTGAGAATATGAACTGTCTGTTGTTTAATACAGTATAACCTATTTAGTATACATTACTGTCCTATCGGTGATGCTCTTGGCACCCTCAGTAACAGAGCGATGCTTTGATTATCAACGTGTGGGATCAGTAAATTTGTATGGGGCGTGGGATTGGGAGCAATACTGTAGGTGTAGTATGGTGGGCAGCCAACGTGTTAATTAAATGTTTAGGTTAGGTAGGGACGTTTTAGATAGTTTACTACTTTAAATAATGGAACGAAAAAAAAATATATTTCTATAAAAAATGTCCTTCAAATTTTGTAAGGTATGTTTTGAACATACAAAAACGGCTTTTAAACTATCAATTGACAACGAATAGGAGATTAATGCGATGATCCTAAAAAATATGCATTTTTGTACTACATTTCCTTTACATATGGCTGCTCGTCAGGCATTAAGATTTAAAATCAACTAAAGAAATTTGACAGTTTTGGATAGTCTGACGTGCTGGTAACTGTACTCTAGATTTGGGGTACATCGGAACAATACTGTACCTATATGTGTAAGCTGTATTAAAATAAAGAAAATAAAAATATTTTATGCCCTTTTAGGTAAAGAATTCATTTTATTAATTTGTTTTCGCACAATATAGTATTTTCAATGAGTCTTGAGATTCATCTTAATAGTGAAACTGGCAGGCAGCTACAAATTTTCCTTACTAATTTTCAACACTTCGGCTTTTAAATGTGGAGCCATTATGCCCTATAAAGTCTTGAAAACATAAAACACTAAAATTAAAATCTTGAATTCGGTTTTCTAACTTACATATAACTTTATTTAATACCTAAACTGGGTAGCATTGTATAAGACTTACATTATATCGCTCACTGAATAGTACCTACTCAGAGAGGTAGCAACACCATTGCACAAACTTAATTATAATAGGTATTTAGCTGTAATACAAATTGCGTTTTAAAATCTGTAAATAACATAACAGAAATACTTTAATTACTAGCTCTCCGCCCGCGGCTTCTCATGGAATTGTTTTACGCAATAAAACCTATCGGCTTGACGGCTTCATGCTTTAACTTCCAGAACCTAAGGAGATTTTTGTACGTAGCAATCTAATTTCGTACCCACGCTCCCCGATGTACCAAAATATCTTTATAAAACTTGTATTTAGGCGAAAGGTTAGCAAACAATACCTAGGTGTACCTGCCATAATACTATGGGGATACCTGAAAGGAAAAAAAAATTTGGACGTTTCAAAAGTGCTTGTATAGCCTATTTGAATAAAGATATTTTCATTTCATTTCATATGTATTTTCTAAATATTTACATATTTGACACTGTAGGTTGTTTGTTACCTACCGTAGTTAGCTCGAACCTTTGCCTAATGCAATGTGATAGTGTAAGTTTAATACTTGAGATTCAATACTTTTGATATATCTTTCTAACTTGAAAGATTCTCGAGTTGCGGTGATTCTCTTTGATAAGTATATTGGTACAAAATATTAAATCGACAAAAAAATAGCACGTCGCTCTAAAAATCTATATCACCTTAATTAATCACTAAAAACTTAAATTTAGCACCGGCTCAATTTAAAAGATTTGAATAAATATAATCTTGCTTTTCAGAGCCGTCTCGTAAGGTCGCCGAGTATATTTGAATTTATTTACAATAAATCGTAACAAACACTTATTAGATGATTAGTAATACAAAATGAACAGAACAAATACTTATTTAAAAGGAAAGTCTTTTAATAATACAAGACGGGCATAATTAAATCGCGAACAAAGTGCCGCCGCCGAAGGAATTCCAAATTCATCCCTCGCACTCCATTGAAAGTCTCTTCATATCCGATTCCTCCTAAATAACTTTAATTAGCAGAAGACGCGCTTGATTTTCGATTCATGGCAAAATCCTTAATTGTCCAGCGATAAATGCGGACCTAATTATTATTGGAGAAAGTAGATGTGCATTCATAAAATTTTCATCTTTGATATTCATATCTTGACTGAGAGAAAAGTTTATTTTTCTTTTCGTTTTATTCCAATTTGGGTTAAATATATGGAATAATGTTTCTGTCGCAGCCAAGTAGTTAAATCAGCCATCCAAGCCGTTTCAAATTTTTAAACTAGTTTAAACGCTTTTTGCTTCAGCCATTGTAGTGCCTCATACGTTACGTAATGTCGCAAAAATATATCCGACTGAATATCGCTCACTGAATAGTACAGTGGCACAACTCAAAAACCATTTTTTTGAGAAAACGCCACAACATTGTGGTGACATACCATAGATAATTTAAATAATAAACTTAACAGTAATAATATAATACAAACGATTTAACTGTTATGCTAAAAAAATGATTTTCATAATTATAAATATATTAAATTTTCATAACTTCGGAGAGCGTTTCTCGAAATATGGTTTTTGAGTTGTGCCACTGTACCTACCCTTTATTTGTGGTACGAGTTGTGTTGATAACTCTTAGTCTAATCATAATGTAACTAAGCAACTTACGTATTGAATCTATCAATTTAATGCATAAAACTTACCTACAAACTTAGAGAATGAAATTAATTTTGATGAAAATCAATTTCGTATTCTTGACTAATTTTCGTTGTCACGAAATTCAAGGCGATACCCAATGGAACGGAAAACGAAAATTGGGTATTCATTTAAATGGTGTGCGCGCAACAATGACAATAACAACATTAGCGCTACGAGGAATAAATTATTTAATTTATCATTCGACATCTTGCGCGTTTGTATGGGCATCAAACAATTGTTCCATCTTTAATACTAATGTCGGTATCATATACCTCTGTACCTATTGTTTAAATATTTATATACCTGTGATTATAATATTTGTAAATCTATTGATTGTATTCGAGACAATTTTAAGTTTAAGTTTTTAAACGATTTCAAATCGAAGAAGAGGAGGTTCCATACACATGCATAAAGAACAATGGTCAAAATGGACTACGAAAAAAAAAATTCTTGTACCAAGATGAAACTATCATCAAAATGTAGTATAAGTTGAATGTAATTATTGTATACCAACAATTTATTTTTAAAAGCTGGGAAAAGAAAGATAATCCTCTCTAAAATATGTCTTTATTTTTTAGAACACAGTTTAAATTATGTTATTTATGAACGCATCTTATTAATAATGTCATTCCTAGAGAAGTCCCTCTCTTTTCAAAGAACAAGATCGATTTTGTTTCTCACGAATCTGATACAAATCTTATATTATTTACTAATCATATAAATCCGTGAAAATTATAAAACTTAGATTAGATTACTAATATAATTAGATGTTACTTAGACGAATATAGTTTATTTATAATGAAATTAAAAACTAATGATTATTCATAAGAATCGATATTACAGTATTCAATTGATTGCGACCTCCCTTTTTTAGACAAGTATGTGTAGAAGTGTTTCTTTCTACGCAGACCGTTTTGTAACTTGAGCGGCGATTTTGTATTATCTTCTGTATTATGGGGAGCATACTAGGTTCCATGGGCAGTATAGAATCGAGGTCTGGAGAGAAATACTGGATTCTCTGGATTTATCAGAATTAGACTTAAATATAAATAAAGTCCAAATTACAAGAGGTAGAATTAAGTCGATACATTGGGAGGATACAATATTAAGTGTACATTTTAAAAAATAATGACAGATCTGTAATTGTGTTATTGGTTGATGTACACTGGGATGCTGTGCTCATATAATGACTATAGTTTGGTATCGGATGGGCCAGACACGAACAGAATGTAGCTGCTCATAGTGCTCATATTCATTAGAGTTGTAATAAAGAAAAGAAAAATCAACATGTTGTTTTGCTATATCCTTTTGAAATTAGTATTTTCACTACTACTTTATATAAGTTATAGTGTAAGATAGAAAAGTAGAGTTATTGAGAGCAATCTTAAAAATTATATTTCTTTTTTGATGTTCATTGGTTCACAAAAAATGATTTTATTTCTTACAGTCAATAAAAATGATATATCAGATATGGAACAAGTTTGAAGTATTATGTAAAAGTATGCACTTCTAGGGTCACGATTAGTCATTATCTGACGTGTGCTTTACATATTTCAACTGTAATACCTCTAACTCAAAATGCTACAGTTTAAATAATACGACATAACCTCAAAACATATTACACAATTACTCGATACTCCCAGCTTTTAAAAATATATTTAATGTCTTTCTTTGTTCTAGTTGCATAGGCAAACAAAATAACATATGTTTCATTAAGTTACGTTTTATTCGATTTTACTAGTCCAAGCATGTTAGGTAGATGGCCATTGTTCTTTCTATATGAAACAATGCGATGTAAATAGATATCAAACGGTTCATTAAGGGTTGAACAGATAACGGAAAATTAACAGAATTAACATTAACGGTTCGATTATTGTTCAAAATCTAGAGGTCACGAGTTAATAAACGAGCTTCGTTGCGCGTTTTGCTTTATATTCAACAAATTACGTCAATGAATCGTGCATGAAATACGGTGTGACTGATCACTGAGCTATAGGTAATCGTCGACGAAGCGATGGGTATAGCTGCAGGCAATCTTCAAGTGAGCTTGCATAATTAAAGGACTTTTTTTTTTCGTTGGCGAGCAAAAGATGGTAGAGGAGACCGAGTTGAAAAAATGTTGACGTTTGTTACACAAAATATTATAAACACATATCATATGATTTTACGATCAGTCGATAGACAATTTCGTGCACTTGCAGACGAGTAAGACGAAAAGCATGAAATTGTGACTGTTTTTTCTAACGAAATATCGTCTAAGCGACACAAGTCATTTTGTTTCAAAACCCCTGACGCCGATGTAAGTTTAAACCAGGGTTCGAGGTGAGCTGAAACAGATGATCTTTAGATAATTTTAAACCAAATAATGTAAAGGTGAATAACCTTAATGGTAATAATTAATGAAAAATGCTTAAAAAATCTGAACCCACGATCTTTCGCAATGCTAGCGGGTGATTGCTCAAACCACAGAACTACTCAGGACCTAACAGGACTGAAAAATTTTTCAAGCATTCGATAATTTTTCGCTACTTAGAGTGTATTTTCATCTATGTTCAGGCAATCCGCCCAAAGGGCCGAAATAAATATTTTGAACTTTCGATAAAGATGAACATTTGTTCTAATTATTATATTTGATAAATCTGCATTCACAATGCCATACTGGAAAATATTCTTAATAAAAAATGCTTAAAAAAATCACTTTGTGCCTGGTACTCAGATGGGATTCGAAGCCACGACCTTTCGTAATCCGGGCGATTGTTCTAACCATAGCTACCCAGGACCTAAAAGGACGGGAAGAGTATTTGAGAGCATTAATGTTCAAGCAATCCACCCAAACGAAAGTCGTGTCGTCGACCGAAAATTCAGAAAATTTCGAATCGTTCTTATAATTTTGTTAAAATCAAATTCGTGAAGATTATCTGTGCATCAGAGGCGGTGTCAGGGGCCTAACCATGAGCTCTTATAGCAATGCTTAATCCGTGCAGCGAGCAGGACACCGCTATTGTTCCTTATAGTATCGCTGTTGTGTTCGCTGCACGCTTTCCTATCTTGATTGCATCATAAATTATAGAAAAATGTGTTACGAACGAAATTTCTCTTTCGGGGATATAGAATAGGCCTTCAGGTGTCATGTTAATTTGTACGAGTAGTAAATAAATATATTTAAAACCAGAAGATAAATGTATAATCAAGTGGTTTTATTAGTCACGTGGTAGCTCGGTACATCGCACCGTAGCGAAAATGATGTGGTCATAAGAACCGGAACAGATTAAAAAAGTAATTTCCGATGGCTCCGCCGCTTCCCCAGCCGGTGCTCACGTGATGTATCGCTACTCGTTAGTGTTATTATACTGAGTACATATATATATATATTTTTAAAGTTATACACACCCGGATTATTCTTAGGTAGAGTAGGTAACCGCTAAGGGGCTCCTCATCAGTTAGACGTTATTATCGATAGTTTAATAGGAAATAAGTAAACATTAGGAAAGCAGAAGGACGAGAATACGAGGATCTAATGATTGCGTTCATCTGATGACATTTCAAATAATGAATATCGAAAATAAAAAACAACTTAAACCGACATGACGAACCGACTTCAAAAAAATCGTAATAAAGTGAGACGACTGAAAAGAGAGAAATAATACCACAAATTTTTATCTTCAATTAAATCGAAACCCAACAATATTCAAGTCAACTTATACAAACAATATTTTTCGGGGTCGGCGCAGGTATTTTTAAGAAAAATATAAAAATATGAATATTGTACCATATTCCAACAAAATTACATACATACAGGTATAACAGGTTAAATTGATAAGCTCATTTCTTATAAGATGTTATAAACATACAGGTCAAATAGATAACCTCTTTTCTGAAGTCTGTTAATTACGTCATACACATGTAAATAGAGGGCCTCCTTTTTTGAAGTCGGTTTAAAAAAAAGACAACATATTTTTAATAGTTGTGCCATTCTAACAAAATTACATATATACTCCTCGAATTGATAACCCCCATCTTTTTCTAAAGCCGGTTAAATTGTAACAAACTTGTTTAGAGGCTCATATAGACTAACTTAAATTAAATGAATATTGTTCCGTATTCCTACAAAATTTCAGATCAAATTGATAAACTTTTTTTTTAAGTCGGTTAATGACGTACACATACACAGGTAAATAAATGGCCTCCTTGTTTGAAGTTGATTAACAAAAAAGCTAATAAATTTTTACTCCATTTCATAAGTGTTAAATTTTAATGCCTTTTATAGGTAGCTTAAATTTTATTAGTTTATATCTTCAACTACTGAACCGATTTTGATGAAATTTGTACTCTAAGTCGAAAGCTTGCAAGGTATCCGTGGCCAGAAAAATACAAATTATATAAATTAAAATACAATTAACTGACAACCAATGGAAACATACTAAAATATTATTGCAAGTAGGTATTAGACTGGTCGCACGCACCAGTGCTGTTTTGTCATGGGGATTTTTACTCAAACTCCAATATTTATGTTATAATAACATCTCAATATAATCTCAACGACCTGCATCGATATGCAAGTCGTGCAATAGTACAATGGCTTTCCTCACATATCGATGGTGACAGATACTTATATCTATATCGCACGTTGAGAATGATAACGTCACTAACCAAAAACGACGTATTTTTTACTTTTGGCAACATTTTTCCTTGGTATGTATAAACTTTAAAATGAAAGATCCCCATGAACGTAGCTTGCATAGAAACTGCTAGGTGGCGTAGTGACGATATGTTGTTTAGAGGGGCTGATTACAATTTCTTGAACTTTAAACGCTCATTACTGAAAATCGCATTTTTTGCATTGTGTCACTATCGTTCTCAGCGTACGACATATATATAAGTACTAGCTTTCGCCAGCGGCTTCGCCCGCGTGGTTCCTAAGGAAATGTTTAGTGAGATAAAAATATTATTTTCATTTTTTAAAAGGTACTATAAAATATTTTCACATAATAACATACATACACTAATAGTTTATGCCAGGAACTTAATCCTGCAATCCAGGTTTAGAAGGCTATTCATGAAATGGCTAATTGATTTTTGTTCTGATTAAAGAGCCGGCTCCGATCAGACCATGTATTTTCAATGTTTGAATTTCATTTCTATTTGAAATGCAGACTTTCTAGTGTCATATTGGCTTTAGCCGGACTTAATCGGGGATTAAACGGATTAAAAGTATCTGTTCAATTGACTGACGTTGAATATCAAGCAGGATTTATTTTAAAAGGTTCAAAAAGAAGGATAACAGTTCAACTATATACAATATATTGTCCTGAATATTTACTATTAGAATGGAAAATACCAACTCATACATTTTGACGTATGTGCATAAGATTTTTTTTATCGCTTTCAATATTGAAAGGTGTAGAATATAATGTTCGATGCGATGTATGTTTTTTACGAAAAAGAATCAAAATCCTGTTTTGCTCAAAATTAGGTTGATATTTATTAATTTAAAAAATGTTAATAGAGGAATTTCTTCTATTGTTAAATATGTTAAATACCTATTATAGTAACTTACAGTAGAGCAAAAATAGTTTTTGTGTTTCAACCGGTAGTTTTGTCAGTTTTATATTAAAACATTTTTAACTTGAAAATATGAATGACAAGTTACCTACATATTTCTGTTCTGATGATCTTTGTTAGCTTGAAAAATTAGTTCACACCCTGTTTAAATTTTTTTAAGGTATTCTTTGAAACCGTAGAAAAATCATAATTAATACTAGTACACAAAGAATAATAACCTGTTTACTTCAAACAGAATAATTCAAAATGGTTTCATTACACTATGAAGTTACTTTAATTATGGTAAGTAAATAGAAAAAAAAAACTCGTGCTTATTTCTTTCGTTAAACGTATATTATACATCATCAAACATACTCATTGATAACTATAAAATTTCAATGTTAATCCATCATTGGGTTATACAAACAGGTGGTTGTTACTAAACTAATAACCATCTGTCTAAATAATATAATTTTTATTTATATTAACATTATGAAGAGGAAAGAGTTGATTGCTTGTTTGTTTGCATTGAATGGGGTCCGAAATGACTGGACCGTTTTTTTTTAATTCTTTCATCCGCTGGAAGCTACATCATACGTGGGTGACGTTATCTATAATTTACGCAAGCGAAGTCGCGGGAAAACAGTTAGTATTTTATAAAATTAAAGTAGTTTTTGAAACTGACTATAGTTTTTAAACTGCTGGCTGACTGAACGCAACTTCTCAAAAGAAAATAAACGTACAAACAATGGTGACTTTTTGTAGAAAACTGCTCGGTTGGCTGCTCTGGTGGCGGAACTAATGGCACGATTCTACATAAATAAAGGATAAGAATTGGACAAAAGGTTTTTTAGCGTTGGAGATTCAGATTCAAAAATCCGAAAAAAGGAAAATGGCCCACGATATTACATAAAACTCATATAGATTTACGTTTATGCCGTTGATGATTTGTAAAGACAAGGGGATCTTAAAAAGGAACACCTATATATTTTAGGCCACGTTCAAAAGACATCGTTATTTTTCCTCATGGTAAATTATACAGCGATTTAGCTCCTTTTGTTACGAAGACAAAGTACGAAGTAACAATACAGATAAGGGGACCTCAGCACGTACCCAGGTATAATAAAACCTTTGGGCCCAGAAGTTTCGTAAAGTTGCGTTTAAAATGTAACGTGTTTAGAAGTAACGCCCGATAAGAAATGATTTCATACAAGTGAGACATAATTTAGGGTACGAATAATGTGTGCGACAGTATCTAGAGAACAAAAATAATGGCCTGTCTTCAAGTGAAATAGGTTATTATTAAAGGCAAATATAAAATATATAATAACCTTTACATTATCGTGTAGGCATTAATCCACTCATTCTTACTTTAATGTATTCAGACAACAAAAATGTATTTCAGTAGATATAATTGGATGAGGTTATGCTTTTATACTATAGTCATATTTATAACACGACGAATTTTTTAATATGATTTGGAATTGAAATAAAAATGAACTAAAGAAACTGAAGGTAATTAGATTTTTATATTAATAATAAGAAATTCATAAACACCAAAACTACTAAGGATGAGACAAAAAAATAAAAAAATAAAAAAAAACTAAAATCCATGAAAAACTAATCACACTAGAAGCTGGTTCAAGTGATCCTCGTGATGGGTAGATTTAATCCATATCCCATTTAAAATAGGATAAGGCTTACAATAGTGACTATGATCCAAATAGTTAAGACATGCATTGTGTTGTGCGGCGTCTACAGTCGGGACATTATAATAGGATACATTTGACATCTATCAGTCTCGACTTCAAACTAACCTTGTAACGTGTCTTCGTAATATTATTATCCCAGAAGCTTAAAAATGATAACATTGTAAAATAAACATTTTTTTTTAAAGTGGATTTTTTAAGCATTTTGTATTAAGAATAACTGTTTTTATGCCAAGAAATAACGTCCAAATTAGCTTTAATAAATAATAATAAAAAAGTCACATATTTAAGGTTTCTACGTTAATTTATAATATTTCAAATCGATAAATACGTAATTCACTTTGTAGCCTATGTAGTCTATATATATAAATAGTAGTTTGCGAGTACCTACATATTAACTAAATTCAAAACTGTGTCAAAACGATTACGAGAAATGTAATGACCGCTTTGTCAATAGTGACATAACCGAGAAGGGGAAGTGAGTCTCTATATTGCAAAAAGTACCTATATGTATTGTTATATTGAAACAATGGGGGAAATACTTTGGTATACCTAGCTGCAATCAATCGACATACGTGGACTCTGTGAGCTTTTAAGTTTATTATCTTATTCGTCTATGCTGATTAATATGTCCTCAAGAGTTATCATAAAGATGAGACGAGAAAACTTTCGTTAATCGATTTGTACAAAGTATATTTTGAGATTAGATAAAGTGAAAGTAATTATTCACTTCTAAAGTTTTCCGACACTGGCTCTAATCTGCTATTATGTTTTTAATTACTGATCATCACAAAATAATCAATTCAAGATCAAAAATATAAAAATTATGTGTTTCATAAGTGGCCAATCCTATTTTTCTTATGAATATTTTAATTAAGTGACCAAACTAAGATTGTTTTCGTGTTCAGTTAATTACTTTCAGTTAGACGGTAACTCATAATGCCGTTTACTCAAAAACTCCTTGTTGACTACCATTTTAAGTTTATTATGGTTTCCGCTAGAGGCGTTGTTGTGAAATATGGAAACAAAATGTGACGTGTAAAAGAGACCACAATAAAGCTGTGAAGGTCGTTGAGTAATTCGATATCATATAGTGAACAAATAGTTTTCGTTTTAACGCAAACTAACCTATAGTTTTTAAAGACAAACTAGTACTAGAGGTAAATATCTCTTAACGAGGGCAACTTAACATTTGGCTTTAATTTTCTCTTCTTAATATCAAGTGGAGGGACTGACAAATGATAATACCTAATAGAGGTAGAAAAAGTGTTGGTAATCTTTCTTACTTTCCCTCAAGGCTGACAAAAATACCTGCGGGTGACACTATCATTAATCTACGACGTCAGGTAGCCACAGCCGGTTGCTAGAGTTACCTACGTACGTTCGTTTGGTTATTTATACTCCGAATGCAGTACGATTTAATGCGATTCTATAGTGCTGTCTGTTATACACTACTACGCTAACTCGGCTGAAAATTGGCGTAATTGTAAGAAAGCTTTAAATGTATTTTGGTGTCATAGCTGTGTCCATTCTTAGATATAAATAACTTTTACTAATCGTCAATAAAATAGGGAGGGTAATTTACATATTAGTAAAGCCTTTTTTTATTTATAAATAAGTAAATATTAGTACATATATTTTCCAGTTTTGAATACATAAGCGCTGTGGTTATGTTTTCATTCAAATAATTTTAAAATCCCTTTACAATTCGCCACCTTCGGCGGGTTCAATTCGGACTTATTTGCGATTACCTTTAGTCTGCAGCCACGGTAATTTGAATCAAAGCTTATATGATAATCAAAAAATATGCGCTGAAATTGTATGCGCTATTCAAAGTTACGAAATAAATCTCTGATAGAGGTGAAAAAGGTAAGATTTCGAATTTTTCATTCGTCCAGTGAAATGACATAAATTTGACTTGTAACGAATATTCGGTTTTCGGCCTATTCGACTGCTTTTGGTATATTCGGCCGAATACCGAATACTTAATTAGCTAATAATTATATTCTGTTGTAATGAGATAGTTCGTAAAATAAAAGAAATTATTGATTTATTTTATAATACTATTTATGTTTTCTTGCTCGCCACCACGTATACTGACTGTCACGCTATGATATGTTATTCTTAAAAATTATTTATTTTTGGCGCAACCGCATTTTTTCTATTGATATGTCAGCTGTGTTTTTTCTGCTATCACTTCTTCGAAGCAATCCATAAAAGTTGACTGAATAGTCTGGCTTAGACTTTGCTCTTCAGTTTTTATCTTCTTAGCCAAAGTAGGGGACTCTTTACTCTTTTCTTCACAACTCATCTTTGGACTATCGATCACGACACTTTTCGGATCAATTTCATGAGTAAAGTAGACTCGAAGTATATCCATATAGGCGATTTATTTTTAGAGGCCATAATCGATTATTATTTTGATTTATTATTATTAAAGTAGGTAGGTAATTATTTATTATTTTTTTAATCTTTCACAATTTCACTTACAAACAAATCAAAAGGTAGAGTGAACTATAAACTGTACTTAACGTATTTACGATATGCACGAGCTTAACTTGTAAAACACGCAGTGCACGGGTGACCCGGGTGAGAGGGTAGTGAGAGTACATTACAACAAATGAGCGCAAAACAATCACGCTAATACAAATTTTGGCGCCACATATCGGCCGAATACTTATACCTAATATTCGGCTATTAGGCCAGGAATATCGCCAAATATTCGGTATTCAGCATATGGCCGAATATACAATTCGATGCAAGTCTAATATACATATAAGACAACATCTCATATAATGCTCAGATTCAAAGATATGTAGCTCGTATTATAGAGTACTTATCTGAGACAACGAAGGTAACATAACAGCCAGATCTGAGACAAAGAAAAAGCTCATCATCTCCTTCTCCTTGTAATCGGTGTGTGAACCACTCAGTCTTCAAATCAAATGACCATCGCACTTAGTTTTGCGATGCGATTATTTTGCGATGGCTCGATGATTGTAAGATGTGAAAATGTTAACTAAAATAGCTTACATGTACGGCGTGGTGAGGAGGCGGCTCAGGTGATGTTATTTACAGCACTTTCTAGCGAGGTTTTAGTAAAAACTATCCAACTAATGGGCAACACGAGAAGCCCACACGAAGGCTCCTAAGGGAATATTATACGCCATGCTTTTACACGTAGGCTAGTTTGACACATCTTGAATATTTATAGCTGTTGAAAATAATGTTATTTAAAATAGACTTTTGTTGAGACCTAATTATGGACTTTTGTTTTGACTTGATTTAGGGAATTTTGCATACGTTTTTCTGTAAAGAATAAGAATAAGTCTTAATGTCCACGGCTTAATTGCTTTTTTCTATTTGACCTATGATTCAACAGTAATTAAAAGGAGATTAGAATTTAGTTAAGAGTTTTTGTTTTGTAGATTTACTTTATACAAAAGCTGATATCAAATTGCAATAAGTGTTCTATGACAACGAATCGTTTGAAATAAAATACCTGTCTCATTTAAATAAACATTGCTAAAACGGATTTTAATGATTTATTTTGCTTAAGTTTTTAGGTATAGAATGTTATGCATTCTTAAAATTAATTTATTCATTTCATTTTAGTAATATTGCATGTGTAGGTATACACATTATATGTTTTTACAGACAAAAATAACTCTAATCCTACTTCTGCAAAAAAAATATCAAAGGTCAAAGGTCTAAAATTCAGGTTCTTCCCAATTTTTCCCAAACCATAAGTATTATCGTAAAAATTTGAAGTTACTTAGATCAAAGTTGTAGAACATACAAATCTCTACAAAAATTGTTCTTATACTATTTTTATACGAATCATCATTCATGAGATTTTAGAAGTTGAAAGTTGAAAATCCATATTATTCATAATATGCACACATTCCGCTCTACCTAAGAGGAGTATAAGGTCGTATTTTTTTAACCTGGTTTTGCAGTAGGCGTACTCCACGTCTAGTGTGATGAAAAAAGTTTGATCAGTACCTTCATCACACTAGATTTAATTGAACAATTAGCATACAGACCGTATCCTAGTGGTTGACAGACTATTACTATTACTAATGTACAAAGTGGAAAAGGTTGATTTCTTCGAAATGTTATTATGTTATATTCTACTTCAACAATTATTGCTTCTTTTTGACTTTCTTCTTCTTTTTGTTCATGTGAAATTTCTGTACGTTGTTCTAAGAAAACAGATAGATCAGTTTTCTGTTCATTGATATTAAGTATTGTCATCTGTTGTATTGTATTTGATTTAATATTCGAGTAAGTCTGACTCTGACAATTGATTGATACTGGCGAACAAAATAATCCCACTTTTTGACAGCTACAGTTCTTATTACAATCTGTCTTGTAGCTACAAAAATAGTATTAAGTAGTTTTTCTGGAATAGGCGGGACTAAGGTTTGAATTGGCTTAAAAATCGACTCTCGATTTCCGATCCTATTCTTCTCGGTCTAGTTCATTGCCTAGCCACACTTTAATTTTTAGATTGAGATAGATAATAGAACTATACTGTACTGATTTACTGTTCCATAGTGATTTCACAAACCTTAAATATCCATATTTGTCTCTGAAATTATTTTTTTGGAGCAGAAAAAAGAAACAAATTGTAAGAAGAAAACGAATTCCATTTGTGACGTTATAATGTGGATAGGAATCAATCTTTGTAATACGGTTATGGGGTAATCTAAGAATAAATCTGCAATAATATTAAGTTAAATATACAAACTCAGGATATGAGGGACAAATTACCACGTGTCTCAAGTACTTTTGCAAAGCGGTTGTTCGAAAATCTGATATTACGGAAGAGAGAAAGGAATGTGGGCCACGAAATCTGTGAGCATATAATAAGTAGAAAAAGCCTGAGCGCTGGCCAATGCACGCAGAATACAGTAAATGGATTTGGTTTTGTAAACCAAGGAGAGTCTCAATCAAACCATAGAACTAACTAGATTAATTATCAGAATGTTACGTCTTCGAACTGAATTAGAAAAATTCAGACACAATATTGATGCATCGAGCGCAGATTTATATTGCACTATCGAGACTGGTTGCAATGAATCTATACAAGATACGAAAATTATATCATCAGGATATCACATTTTAAGATGCGATCGAATGGACAGTTGAAAGCAAAGCAAGGTTGAAAGCGTCGCACAAGCAAATTGTTTGTGCGACGGTGCATATAATTAAATCATTGCATACCTATAAAAAAGGAAAATGTATTAATTCACGATATTCTTATCCAAAGTGGTATACAAATGAAATAATTAAAGAAATAAAAATTAAAACACTAGGCTACATAAACAGTATAAACAATCGACCCTGATGTAAGTGGTTATAGGCCAGTAGCTGTATTATTTACACCGGTTAAGGTGTTCGAATCCATCCTCTACCATCGCATATATGAACAGCAAGGTTTTCGGCCAGCGAAAAGTACAATCAACCTATCAGTATCAACCTGCTCAACTTCATGGGGTAGGTTGCACGACCTTGCAGTATGTGGACTTTAATAGTTCTGAGTCGGAACCATATTACACGCTCGAAGTTGCTCTATGATTATAGTATGAATACAACACCTTTAACACGAGTTAATACCCTTTCAACCTGGGAGTCTAAGTCAATGATAAATGTAGATGAAATGCATTATCGCATTGGGTAATATCATGTAATGATAATTGTAAGCATGAAATAAATAAATAAAATCATTACGTATACATATAGGTTGCATATTATGTACAATGTAAATTTTTCAACCGTTAAAATCGCGATTCTTGCGAATGGTGATTTATACAAAAAAACTATTAGAACAATTTTTGTAGCGAATTGTATGATCTTAAACTTTTGTTTAACCTATTTTTACGATATTACTAATGGTTTCAGAGAAAAATGGGAAAATCTGACTTTTTGACAAAATATTATGTAGGGTCAAAACCCTACATAATATTTTTTAAGAAGTACGATCGATGGGGATTTTTTAAATTTAATTAGTAATCAATCAATCAATCATTTATTGCATAAAATATGGTGTAACAGATGTCATAAAATAAGCGTATCACATATTTACTGTTTGACAGTGTGCAATAGTTTTAGTAGTTATATAAATTTACATTTTAATCTATTCATGCATTAACTATGATATTATTTTATTCGCACATCATTCACTTAAAAAACATTTCATTTAGTTCCTATTACATATTATTTCAGTCTTATAGTTTAAAATTAAGTAATAGTAATAATGTCAAAATTCGAATCAATTTATATGTTACAAAAATAATAAGTCAAGTAAGCTTAATACATAAATCCATGTCAATTACAAAATAATTTTATCATACACATTATAAAATATGTCATTGTATATAATTTATTTATAGTGTCGTTGTATTTAATAATTTATTTATTTATAAGCGATTTTTACTCTACTAAAATTGCTTGCATTCCAAATATTCCTGTATCGAGTAAAATGATTTGTTCAGAAGCCACTCCGTCAAAGCTTTTTTAAAAATGATTTCTTAAACGTCTTCACCAACTTACAGGGTTTTTTTTTGTTTATTTGACTGGACTACATACAATTATGCAATAAATGTGGTTAGTCACGCTCTGCTCCAAAAAGAAATTGTAGTTACAAGAAATTTCACAGCATTCTGTACAGGATAATTAATAAATGTCCCGGAAAATCAAATAACGAAAATTATCTCAGCATGGATATTATGCATGTCTATTCTGTGGTTTAAATTTAAATTTAGTAACTACTTAAAAACTTAATTCAAACTGTAATGAAAATTAAAGAAATCCAAATCGATCTAATCGTTATATAGTCGTACATTTACCATCAAAAATTGTTTTAGATCTACGTAGACAACTGAAAGTGTCATTTATACACGTCTGTATCAGTTTTCTCTGTTCTTCAGAAGTTACACAGTAAGCAATTTCTCGTAAATGGGCCCGAAGTTTTGTTTGAGTTACGGAATGGTATCAAATTTAGATAAGTCATCGGACAATTTAGAGAGCGGCGAACCCGAAGGATTTTCAAAACATATTAATGTTTAAAATTTAAACGTTACATTTTGCAAGCGTGGATAAGTTGTAATTACTCACGTCGAAATAGCAATCGTTCGTACAAAACTGTCGCTTACGACACATAGAACAGTCAGAAAAAGATATAACAATGGATTCCTAAAAATCAATCAAAAGCAGTAGAACTAATGAAAGATGCGTCCTGTCTCAACGGCCGCGAAACGTTAAAATAGATAAATATACGATTTAACATTCAATCTTGCACACTAGACGAACATTAGTCAGCTGCCTCCGAAGCGCGACACCGTTACACTTTGGACGGGCGTGCCTGCTTGACGACATCCGCTTAACTTACTTCTTCTTTTTCTTTTCATTGCTGCCCCCTTTCCTCTTCCTACTCCTACTTATGCCTTTTACTTCCTTCTTTACTGTCTTAGAGCTGTCCTATCCTATTCCCCGGGACTGGGTCAGTATCTCGACACGAGCCAAATCACCGTTTCGCATATTAGAAAACACCGTGATAAATATATGTAACATGAGTGTAATTAAGTAGTCTTAAAGATCTCTTGTAAATTTTATATGAATTAACAAGTGTATAAAAAAACCTTGTACTTCCGTGTGATGTTTGATCTTCTGGAGTGGGTTAAATGTAACCACAGACCAAGCTTACTAAAAATATTATAAACAAAATATTATCTATTATTGACGTGGTGTCGGAATGTTGACAATCTGGTATTGATTTACCGAGTTATGAGGGGTCACACAAAGTTTTCTTTTCATTAAAAAATAATTTTCCATTCGGATCATGGCCGCTCAATGGGCGGCTCCGGAATCGTGGTTATCAATTACAAAGGCCGGCCTGGTTCAAAGTCGGTTGTTCGGGCCGCCCCCTCTTTAGATATTTGTTGGCCATTAGGCTCATTAATTACTAGCAACGGTCGGCTGATGAACCCTTAAAACTCATTCGGAGTGATTTCACCCAAATCGTAGCTCTTTATTGGTATTAGTATTTACAAGATAAATAAAACGATATTACAGTGAATAAATATCGCCAAGAGAAGACTCTGTAATTTAAACGTTCAAATACTAAGTTTGATAAAGTATGACATTAATCTATCTCAATTTAAATATAGGATCGTACTAAAAATGTATTACATTTAGAATTTGGTTTGTTTAAAGTAACTTGATCTGAATAATTTGATTCCAAGTTTTGTGAAAGTTAATGTAAAAGGTATATTACAATATATATTTAAATCGATATAGAAAGGTGTCGTTAAGTGAACTACTTGAGAACGGCTGAATCAATTTGTCTTTTTTTTTTAATATTCGTTATAGTCCGACGAGAATTCTCATGGAGAGAGAAATGGTAAAAAAAACAACCTTTATCATTCATTCACATTGGGATGTACGTACAAAGTTCGCCATGGTTGGGTTGCTACTAAGTCTATTTTAAGCATTGTATATCTATTTAACTGATTTTAATATTAAAACTCACACAAAAAAGGAGTGTATTATTTTTTCATTTTTTGAATTGGTTTTATTAGATTTAGTATTTACAAACAAATTACAGCAGTTTATTCATATAACTTTATTCCATGTATTCAATTTCAACGCTTTTTTAATTTATCAAATCCTTTACGATAACAACTATAATAATCAAAATCTTGTGAAGTGGCAGTAGTTCGGCAGTAATTAAGGCGTTTATTAATACAGAACTATTGAGCGGATGCCGTCGCGTCGGTATGCCGATATTGGAGGGCGGCTATTGGCAGAGTATTACATATAATACTCTGCTATTGGTGATCGTCTAAATGATGCCGAACGTAAGGCCGTCATTAATGTGTGTGATTATCTCCTCAGAAGGAGAGCATGCGACATATTTGCGAATTTGGGATTTTTCATAATGAAGACTAGGCGCAAAGATAAAATATTCTTACTAATTACGCCTGGCTATGAGATAGATAGCGTCGGTTCAATGAAACTTGGCGCCCTAGATAAACGTCTGAACGAGATCAATAAAAAAATACAAATAAAATATTAATGTAGGTACACCCTTAACGTAAAGAAACTCCTTAAGTACTGCTCGTCTGAAAATTTTGTACTTTTGAATACCGCGGATATGGACTCATGTTCAAAGAACAAAAGCAGTACGTAAGTAAAAAACTGTTTTAACCGATTCATGTAAGGTATACTAGATATGTTACAAAATATAATGATTGACATAACTTATAATACAAATGCTATACATGTAGTCATATTACCACATCTAGGTAGGTATGTCTTGGACACTTCAATTGCATCGAGGTACAAAGTTTATGGCAAGGGTAATATTTTAAAGTTTGGTTCTATCAAATCCTCGTTAGTACTCATAGCTCAAGTAGCATTTTACATTTGGCAATTCTATCTTCGTTTATCGTGAACGTTATTAAGTATGTAAATACGTATTTCCTGGGACGCGGCAGACGTTGCACTCCTTAGGGAATGGCTTTCGTCCTGCCAGCGATTTTTCTTCCATTTTATTTATTAGGGTTTTGCGGGCAGAGTCCGCTTCAGCCGTTTATTTGTCAGATTTAAGCAAGTAATCGATATTAATGCGTCATTTTGATGTGAAGTATGAAAATGCCACACATAGTGTAGGCGCCGTGTATGACAAATTTAGTAATGACGTAATAAAAATCAAGATTTAAAAATTAAAGTGACATTACCCATTCAAATTTGACATGATTAGAGCTTGAATACGTCATTAAACCTTAATGGACGTTTGTAAAACTGAACGTTAGTTAAATAAACCCTTGTCCTTCTTCTGGGGAGAAGTCATATGGAGCAGACGTTGCTGTCCCTACCTAAGGATATAAATGAAGATCAAAATATACGCGAAAAAAGAAAGTTAAGTGGAGTACAAAACTCACAGATTTTCGAAAAAGCTCACCTTTATGCTAGTATTTTATGGTGCTATTTCTGGCGCGCTTCCAGACTTGATGCTCTAAGCTAAGCAATTGTTTATTTTGAAGGCTAATTCGGCACTACTGATTTTACAAAGAAAATACAAAATAGAAAGTCAAAAAGGTAATAACTAAGATAGATTTAACTAATTTATTAGACTTGAGGGTAGAAACATTTTTCTTTATTATGATTTCTTGTTCGTTACCATTATCTATACATATATAAAAGGAGATATCCTGATATACTGACTGACAGACAAAGCACAGCCTAAACCGATGGTCTTAGAAACTTGAAATTTGGAAGGTACATTCGTATTTTTACGTAGAGGTGTTTTAGAACGGATTTTTGGAGAAAATCCAGAGAACGGAAATTGTACCTTGAAGGGAAATCATAATAAAGGCCTTGAAGGGTGAAAACGTTTGTATGAAACTTATTTGTTTTGGTCTTATATCGATGAAAATTGGATTAGATTAGACCAAATTATTTTATTTAAGAAAGAAAAACAACTTTTAATACATTTTGAACTATACTAGATGACGTTAAGTATAACTATTCTACACCGCACTATTTTCGTCAAAGTTGAGTTTTCAAAAATAAATATAGTAACAACTTAGCTATGATATCTACTAGATGGCGTTTATTCTAAACTAACTGCGCTTTCATTTGTTTCTAAGAATTTTGCGTAGATCTCATTTCTCGATTAAAATTTATACAATTTTTACATTTTTGTATTTAAAATTGGATAAAAAGATTTAAAGTTTTCAATGATGTTGAAATATATAAATTGTTGAAATATATAGATGTTGAAATATATTGTCGGTGTATTATTTTACTGTTATATCTTAATTTATGTGGTAGTATTTTGTATTTTATAGCTTAACATAATTTTGTGTATACCAGTTATTGGATATCAAGTAAGCCCTGAACAATTAATATTGTTGTATGTAAGTACCTTAATAAATATAGTTTTTTTTAGGTATTTCGAAATTATTAATGATTTAATAAAACTGTGTTTCGTCGTGTTAAACAGTTCCCTGGGTTTTGTACAGTCGCACTGTAGAAGGACGTTGTAATGGTTCCTCAGCTGATCAATGAGTTTCTATTCAACGGCTTAGCCGCCTAATTGGACGGATGTTTTGCCCAGTTGGCTACGATATATAAGTTAAAAATTGACCTCGTAAGTTAAGTTTTATCGTTAGTTCACACAAAATATTTTCAATTTATACTCGAAAAGAAAAACAGCTGTGAGTTTGAAATTCAACCAATCAATAGTGATTTATATTGACCTTACTTTATTTATTTTGAGTAACTGTTTGGTAATCTTATTAAAGGTATGATAGGTTCTCACGCTAAAATCACTAAACCGGGTTAACTCGATATAGGACATAGGTTATTTTTTATTTGTTTTGAAATAGAGAAATGTTTTTTTTATGGAAGTTCTTCATTGTCTTAGATAATATCATGAAACTTTATATTCAAGTGTTTTACACGATATAATAGATATTAGTTTTGGAAATGCTGACTGTCAAAAGTAACTATATCACGCGGACTAAGTCTCAGGAAAAGCTAGTTAAAATTATAAAGGCAAAAATTTGTAGGTTTGAGTGTTTGTTACTCCTTCACGAAAAAAAAAATTGAACGGTTTTTGTTGATATTTGGATTATGGATAATGGAGATCTAATCTTGGATTACATACTTAACTTATATTACTTTTCATCTCAATAAACAATCGTGTCACTAGGGATAAAATTACCGTCAAGTTATCATAAAAGTCACGCGGGCGAAGCCGCTGTCGGAAGGCTAGTCTCTTTATATCGCGGGGTGCGGGGTCATATTATAATTATATTATATCTGTACCCTCAGTTCGGTGAAAGATATATGTACAAATTCCAAGAATTACTTAGAAATTAGGTAATCAGTAGGCCTAGACTAGAAGCTCCCAAAAGTTCCACATTCTGTCGCCATTTATTATATAAAAAATCTAATTAGATTTCTATTATAAATCCTGTTCGAGACTTGCGAGGGCTGCTTCATTTGGAGCACATATGTTTCTTAATTGGTCGTTGATAATATTTATCCAAGAATGTAATTAATGGATCGCGCATCAATTTTTTATCGAGATACAAAAATTGTACGTAAATGTCTCGCTTATATTAAATTTCGAGTAATAAATATATTAAAAATATTAAGTCTTGAAACTTCCACTTTTTTCTACGGGTCACAGAACCTCGAAAGAAAAAGGTAAAGTGTTTGAAGGTCTTTCATGCCTGCGTAATTTATGTTATTAATAGTTACCCATTGTACATACGCACAGCACATCAGAAGGTTCCAATTTGTTTTTCTACGTAGGAAAATTCTAAAAGTATCAAATCGTTCTTGTATTTTTTTTTAAAACCAAATCTGTGAAAAATGTCTGTGTTTCAAAGACAGTTTCAGGTCTTATCTCCATTTTTACATACATTAAAAGAAGGGTTTCTTTCGAGTCATATTAGCGTTGACTATAAGTTCTCAGTTTTTTTCAGGCTCGCATTCACTTTAAGGTGCCGCCATCGACATCAATAGCCGAGTAGTTGCAAGCCGGTTTCAAGGTGTCGCCATCTCTGAGCAACGCCATCATGATTGGAATCAGAGCAACGTATGTGATATCTAATCATGTGATATTTACATTTATTTATACATCTGAGGTTTCGATTAAATCAATAATACTAGAACCAGCAATAATGGAATGAAACCGTTCCCTCATACTCTCATCCGAACTCCAAATTAGACTTGCTCGTCTTAAAACTGTCTTAAATATCATTTTAAGAACCCGGGTTTGATTTCCAGTTGGGTCAATGTAGAACGTGAACTTTTCTATATTGTTTTGGGTTTGGGTGCAGTAGGTTGTTTCAGATTTAAATAACACAGGTGCTCTAACTATTCAATTAATTAGGAATCAAATAATTACGTAAAAGAATATCATTTTTGTAGTCTCAATTCAAACAAAATTACAAATAATTATTGTTGCAGTGAGTTGTAGTTTTCTAATATAAATGTTTGTTATATACATTCTGTAATATTCCGACAAACGCGTGTAATGTGTTCATTCGTGCAAAAGAAATGTTGGCATAAAGGTTGATATTTCGAGACAATACCACAATACATAGAAACGGATACGAGTTCAGATAGCTCACGTGAAATTGAAATATTTGAGCCAAGATTGCTATTTGCTTATACGATACCAATATAGCAGCTATGAAGTGTATAGTAGTCAGAACTTACCTGAATATTTATTGCAAATAGAAAAGGATTAATAGGGATGACGACTGGGTAAAAAAAATGCAATTCTATTAAGTCCGTCAGTCAGATAATAGAAAAATATTTTGTTGAGGAGTGGGGGCTCGCTACGTCACAGTTGAGTAGAAAACTTACTCTAACGTGACGTCATGCGAAATTTCAACTCAATGTAACGCCGTAATTTTATGATTACGAAAAAAATAAAAAATGTTTAATATTTTTTAACCCTCTACCTGACGGACAAACAAACAAAAATTAGTCATCATCCCTATTGTGATACATATAGACAAAGTATAAAAGTCGAAACAAATACCATTATAATCACGTGATGTTTTGCACCAGCTAAATGGTAAGAAATCGTTAGAATATCCCATTAAATTTTGATTGTGTGGCCTATTCTCCTACATTGAAACATATATGACGTTAAGTTATTTGTTTGTCTCTCTTTTTTGGATCAGCATAAAATAACGATATGAATTCGACGATATAAAGAAAACACATCTACAATATTTCAATATAAAATAAAATAATTCTCTATTAATTACATTTTGATCCAATCACGTCGTAGGTAAGGTAAATAATGTTCCAAAATATGTGACAACTGATAGTAGTTGACAAATGAAGTATTAAGCCATGAAGACGGGTCCTTTGTACCTAGGGTGCTAAAAATATCGATGGAGGACCTTGAAGTAGGTAACGGAGTAAGGACCAATCACTTCAGAACGCTGAATTATAGTTATTGGTAATCAGTTTCTGTTTAGGGCGCTCTGTACATCAAAGATTTATTAGATTATATAATGAGGCATTACATTTGTCAAATTTATAACTCTGTGTTCACTAAGAAGGTTTGATTACAGCATGATCTCAAAATTATTTTGTGAGGACAGCCATTGGTAATTGATGGCATAGTTACTTAATCATATACATATAGCCAACATACTTACTAGAGAGATAAATAATTATAGTTTACCTCCATCATGTCAGACTGTGGAATAAATACGGTTTAAATCTAGATTTCATTATTATTATAAACATTTTTCAGGCAGGTTTCCAAGCGTATTTACCTCGGTTGAGAGGGCGTGTGCGGGATAATAGGTTACCTGATGACCTGCCCTGCGATTCTGTAAAAATCCAGACTCGAATTCGAATTCACTCATGTGTCCGAATTCAAGCCATTTAGTACAGAAATCCTATTGATTCCATTTTTTGTATGAAAATACTAAACAAAATTGATTAATTAAACTTTTTTGTCTTAGATATTTTTATGCAATATCATTTCAAAAATCTTATGCCATGTTCCATGCCTACGTTATCACCAATTCAATTTTGAGCGGATGCCGCTTTTTGAAGTGAATTCGGACACCTGAGTGGATTCGAATTCGGGTTTGAAGTTTTACAGAATCGCAGGGCTGATCTCGTTCATACGTTTATACGCTGGATAACAGTTCGTTAAACAGCACTCTCTATGACTACTCTAGCTATTTTGATTATGCATCATTGGTGTTTCGGTGTTAATCGAGCAATTTTTATATAGTTATACGTAAGATACACCAAAACTTTCCGGAATCAATAATAAAAAAATACCATTATTTGTTCAAAAATAATTTATTGTTTCTCTAAATATCCCTTTACGTCAACGCACTTTTACATGTGATTGAACCAATTTTGAAAACATCTGTGCCACTCCTCCGTGGTGCCGTCAGATATATATATTACATACTCTTCGACTGCCTCTTCTGATGATGAAAACCGTTGATCGTGTAATTGATTCTTGATTTTTGGGAATAGAAAAAAGTTACACGGTAACAAGTAGGGAATTGTAAGTTGTACGTTTTTCGCCTTCAAAAACTCATTTGTTTCTATGGCTGTGGTGGAACTTGCGTTATCGAGGTGGAAGATGATTTGGCATTTACTGTTATTTTCACGGAATTTTTCAATAAATTTGGTAAACAAATGGTGGTGTACCAGTCACTATTCTCGGTACGGCGAAAGCAACAGTAGTCACGTATCCAGTTTTATTAAAAAAAGAAGCAATCATCGAATTCCACGTACTTTTCAAGCGCACCACTGGTTTGTTTCGGCTCATTGTGAAAGACATATTGTTCGTAGGATCGTAGCTATAAATCCATGTTTCTTCACCAGTTGCTATATGTCCCACTAAAGGACATTGCTCAATGTCCATACATTGGTGGCCCCAGAGCCAAAAAAATATAGGAAAATACTTATTTTATTGTGTATCACTAACTAATTCTCATTATGTATTTATTATACCGCGACCAAGTTGTAGAACTTATTATCACGCAAAATATAATTCATTTTGAGGTTATAATTTGTTTGGAAAACCACCAAGAGATGGCACTCTAAGTACATGACATGATATTGATGTCTATATTATCGAAGCAAAAAAATTAAACTTTAAGAAAGCCGGTTTTTCGTTGTGACTTGTAAAAGTTTCTAAGTCAATAGACAAATAAATCATTCTAATAGTTAAATAATCTACCTATTGATACGCTTAAAATTAAAAAAACCTATAGCTTTTTGATGGTTTACATCAAAAGATGGCGCCTGATGTTGTTAATATGACATGATATTAATATGTTTACGAGAAATATAAAGGTAATGTAATAGAAACAAATAGTTTTTAGGATATCTCGTATGAATATCAATCTTTCTTAATAAACAAGAGTGAATTATCAACAGTTAATGAATTTAGTTTGTATAATATTCAGTTTTTATGTCCTTGTGTTTTATTTGGAAAACCACCAAGAGATGGCGCTTTTAGTAAATTTAAGTTTATTTTCGGTCAATTTAATTTAATGTTTTTGTGTTCGATGATTTAAAGGTTATCTAATAAAAATAAATTGTCTTCTTGATCTGACGTGTAAATAACATCCATCTGACTCAATAGAATTTAAGTGTATTGAATGTGGATATTTTCGAATAAAAATGTTACTGTTAAAGTACTTTTAAATATTAATTTTGGATCGCAGCTTGTCCGTATCAAATAAATATTTGATTCGAATTTAATAAATAAATTAATGATTATTATTGAAATATTAATATTTAATGGTATTGGGGCCATTTTCGGCGATGTCCTTTGAAACCCCTGCGTTGTAAGCAACAAGGCACCAAGTGTTGCAGTTCGGTTTTTGAACACCAGTCAAATTGTGTGTGATCCGTCGAGGACACACAATTTGACTGTTTAACTGTATTTAACTCATACATATGTCCAAAGACTGATCTCATGGTTGGTCAAATGCCTGTCTGTTACGATCATACATCGCGCAGCATCAATGTTTTTATCGTTCACAGCGATGGACGTGGGAAATTTCATCATGAAGATTAACACGTCCACGCTTTAAATTCTTCAAATCAGATATAAACGGCTTAGTCAAAAGCGGATTGAACTCGAACAAGGTTTTGAATTTGAACCGAGGTAGTCCTATTTACATTTTATCGAAATCTAATCAGTAGTTTTCCTTTTATAACAAAACAAAATACGTTTTTCAACGTGGATTGCGTATTTTGAATCCATTCAAAATCATCAATATATCGAACAAATAAACAAAATCTTCTTTTCTAAGACTTTACTTACTTCGCTAGCTCACCGACCCGAAGTGGGTCTTGGCTTCCGACGTTAAAGAGTGCCATCTGGTCCGGTTCTGATCCAGTTTCTGCCCATTCGAGTACTGAAAGTTCCTTCAAATCTACTAACTTCAGATCCTTAATATTATTGTATTACCTATTATATAAAAATATCAATATTAATAAAAAGCATAAAATAAAAACTAAAAAAAAATATAGCCGACTTCAAACTTTGAAAAGTGATAAATAATATTTATCCCAAAAGCGAATTATTCAAAACGCTATTGCGGTCAGGCGCCTATCATTTAATTAATAAACTTACAAAGTTCTCCGCCCGCTTTCTATTGCATTTTCTTGAATAAATATTTTTTTTAAAGTTTGAAGTTGATTCTGATTTTTTTTTAAATGATGTTACAATATTTTTATTGAAAAACGTTTAAAACTTTCCACTTTGTCCCTGGCACTCTGAGATGGGAATATTTAACTTTCAATAAAGATTAAAATTAGTCCTAATTTTTATATTTGATAAATTTTGCTTTCATAATGCTACACTGCAAAATATTCAAAACGCTTATTAAGCATATTTCTTTCATTAAGAATGTTTATCAATATAGCGCTGTGAATGGAAAATCGACCAAAAATAATAATGATGCTACAATGCCAAAACAATTGACAATCAAATAAAATATGTAAATTTTATTCTACGGCTGCAGAGTTCCATTTTTTTAATGTAATAATTTTTTAAATATTGTTTATATAAGTGGCCTTTTCTTAGTATATATTAATAAATAATGATATTGTAAAACGACGATACAAAAACGAAAAACTAGACGAAAAAATATCAAACATAATACGTAGACACAGAACACTTTAAAAAAATAACATTGGTTTAATATATCATTAGTGTGTTTATATATCACAATAAAAGGTTCATAATCACAAGAAATATCAAACAATAACTTATTTAGACAGTATACGTGTTATTCTATCAGAGTGGTGTTCATTTCTCGAATTGTCTCTGCGTAAACAGTTCCACGACGCTAAATTAATTAACTTAGTTGTGGGTACTTTTGAAATAGGGCCTCTAATTAAAACTTAAATTAATATTACGTCACGTGTGGTTGTTTTCTGTATTCGAGGTTTATTCTTGAGTTTGGGACAGGTATGATGAGGGTCTTGAATAATTTAATATTTCGAATGACATGTGTTATTACATTGTCTTTGAGTAGGTATTGTGTTAATTAAATAAAAAAAACAAAACGAGACGTCATAATAATACGAATAGAGTCAACAAGTAATTTAGTTTACCTTTAAAGGTCATTATTATTTTTGTACGACCAAATAAAGAACTTTAAAAACCTTTAAAAGTTGTATTACCTGTTGGGCGGGATTTTGTAAAGGTTACTAGATAATATTATCCGCCCAATTTTAATTAAGTCTCGTGAAAGCTTTTTTAGCGTTCTTTATTTGTTCCTTTTTTAAGTCGGTTAATATTTAACAATTTATATTTTCAAAACTACTGACCCGGTTCCCTATATTGGAAGCTAAGTATTAAAATATTCTTTGCTATCCGATTTACAAAATACGTGGATAATATATAAGAAATTTTATTATTTCATCACGACACAAATACAACTGTATTTTTGAATCTATTTCAATAAACTAAGAATTAAAACAGGTGCGACCAGTATTACATGGCAAAGTTATTTTGTGGAGTAAATACTCAATCGGTGGCTTTGCCTGCAAATCCTACTCTGTGAGTATCTTAACATTTGGTACGGTTTACAACGGGATTGAAATAGTACTGCTACCCATTTGGTCTACACAACAATTATTCATTTAGATATACAAATTATATATAGGCAGGTTTGATATTTTATTACATAGCCGGAGAATATTTAAAATGTTTATTAAACATTGTATTGTACAGTGGTATAACTCAACAATTTATTTACACAAACAACCGGAGATTACTCGAGGGACGAGACGTGGGCCCAGCAGAAACGCTTTTCCAATAAGAGCCGTCTAGAAATGAAAGCCGTTATGGCTCGTAAAGAGAAAATTATAGTTCGCTTGGACGCGGCTCATTCACACTGGATGTTTGCTGATATCGAATACGGATGATAACCAATTTCGGTATATCGTTTGATTGGCTAAAGTAGTTTGTATAAACTTTTAAACTTTCGCGTTGCGGTATATTAGATTGTATGAGACGGGTATTAATGCGATAGATTTCGTTAGTTAGGTTTTTCACCTACCTAAATTATTAACAACGTGGGATCCAGTGATAAAAAACTTTTCGCGGTAGCCGGACCACCAGAATACGTCTGCGATACAGAATAGGGATTCCGTAAGTGTTGTGTATGACGGTATCTGGAGAAAAAAATGGATGGTAGAAGTGGATTCCGGACGTAGCATCGCAGAAACAGTCAGCCCGTAACCACGGCCGGTGTAACCTGGTCGAAACGTCAGGAAATATAGGTAGGTGAAAAACATAACTATCGAAATCTATCGCGTTAATACCTGTCTTATACAATCTAATATAAAGTAGTTTGTAATTAAAATTTATTGGTGACTACTAAGTATGGTTGTCTGCAGTGGCGTAACTACAGGGTGGCATGTCGGCACAATGCCACGGGCCCCCAGCTGGAAGGCGGTAAAATAAAATAAAAAATAGAATATCCGATGAATTTGCCATGGATCTCAAACGGTATAGTTACGCCACTGGTTGTCTGGATTGCATACTAGTACTTATCAGAAAGATTACCGTTATATCTATTACTAAATTTTGTCCCCCGATTTCATCCACGTAAAATATAGCACATGTCCCCGTATTATAATGCGTTTTGTAGCTGTAAGAATTATAAAATTAGTTTCGAACCTATTGTTTGTTTGTTTGCAAACAATGAAATATTTGCTTTTTATAATATTAGTATAGATTAAAATAAATTTTTGAAAACGGAATACAAATAGGTTTTATTGTAAATTAGTACGGATATTTTCAATAAGTACAATGTAGAAAACTGATTGGATGAAAAACTCTCGGGTATAGGCTCTTATAACTAATCTGTCAATATTTCTTTGGACACATTATAAAAAAATTGCTTATGGCATCCAGATTCGATTCACAGTCGGTTCACGAATCGAAAATGCTGTTACAATACTGTCTAACATTTAATATCTTTATTAATATATATGATTTTAGAAAGAATTTATTCGAATTATTACTAAGAATTCTTATTAAAAAATAAGCTAAAGTCTAAAGATTTCAAACATTTAGTAGTAGTTACATACTGTAATAATTGAACGAGATAATATACGGTGCTTATCATTTATTTGATACATAAATTTACAAATCAAACATTACATGCAGCATAAATAAAAGAAAAAAGAATATTTATATAATCGTGTGTGTGTGCGTGCGTGCGTGCGTGTGTGAAAATCTGGTATAAGCATACAGATATTAATTTGATATTTTTTTTCGTGGCTGCATTTCGTTGTCAGTTCTGTAACAAAAAGGCTTTTATTAACAACTCGAATGAAATCCTATATTTAAAGGATTAAAATACTTATAAATAAATTTATACAACATAGAAGAAATAAGAAAATAAAAACGTACCTGAATAGCGATTGAATAGCTACTTTTAACTAAGTAAATGAGCACCAGTTGCACGACTGTTTGCAAAATTGTGGATTTCACTGTGTTTGCTGCACAAAAAAGTTATTTCTTGTTATAAATTTCAAATAACGTAAAAATATTTGTTTTTCATCAAAATTCGAGGATGACTGCTCCAAAATCTATAACGATAGCTTTTTCAACGAAATTTGCTAAGAAATTAATTATTCCCGAAATAGAGTTGGATAAAGGGATTTTACACGGACTTTTTATTCGACTTGTGTTTTGTAAAGGCCAAACGATAGACCTTATATTTATATTGCCCACCTTCGCTGTGCTTTCGTAGGGGGGTCAAAGCTATTGCTATCGGATATATTTGCAGTCGTCTTCCCTGCCCAATTCGTACTAGATTACGAAACTTTTAACGATAAGGGTCTTTATTATATTGTATTATATATTGTACGAGTTACACCCGGTTTCTGAATTGAGAATTTTACTTAAACGTCACTTGAACAGGTTTCCGTTTCTGATTTTAGTTTTTTCTAATGATCAGCATTGCGATTGTATAAAAATCCAATCCGGAATTCATTCAGGTGCCGGCATCCGCTCAACCTTTAATTGGTAATAACGTTTCCTGGCATAAGTGACGTGTGTTTCGAAATGACTTACGAATAGAATTTCTAAGATACCTATACTCTATCAAGTTTGTTTTGTATTATTATACAAAAAATGGAATCTAAAGAATTTATACACTAAATGACTTCAATTCGGACACATGAGTGAATTCGAATTAGGGCCTGGATTTTCAGGCCGGCCTGCTCGCTTACTCTCGATCGCAATCGCAACCGATCGACATTGTAATTGTGCCGCTCCGCTCTCTGGATAGGTTCATTAGCATACTCTGGCGCTAGTGTACCCAATAACATTTTTGTTAACATAACTAATATACAAAATTCCACTCCGATTTACATCCATAGAAGTACTGTTTTCGGGTTTTTTTTTATTTCCTTTCTACCTAGAATCTTAAACTATTTATATCCCAATTTTTATTGCTAGAATTTCAAAAACGAAGAACTTTTATATGAACTTTCCTTTTTTTTGTGTCCCTCTTTGAGATGGAATTTCATGTATTCATAGTATGATCATAGTACACTCTGTGGCTGTGCGTTGTCTGTCAGTAAGTAAGTTAGGATAAAGATTCTTATATAGTCATATATTTTTTTGGATTTCATTAGTTTTGCGGCGATGAAAAATATAGTCCCTCGCTGCTTCTGTCTGTCTGTCTGTTCGCGATAAACTCCAAAAGCACTGGACGGATTTTCATGCGTTTTTCAACAATAGATAGAGCAATTCTTGAGCAATATTTTAGTGTATAGATAATTAAGGTTTTGTACAAACTGATGATATAAGTTCAATATGTCGGAAAAAATAAAGCCAATCGGAAGCTTTCTTCGAAAACGCTGCAAAAAAATTTCAGTTATAACAAAACAATGTATGGTGGGATTGTACCTCTTTAATAGATCGACAAAAAAGTCCGCGTTGGTATATGTCTATATTCCAAGGATAACCCACAACAACCATTTTTTAACGTATACTTAAAATAGTTAAGTGATGGGTAATTTAGAAACTATTTTAACAACACAGTATTAATCCTTATTCAAATAAATAAGTTAGATACGTTATGCATGTAATATAGATCAAAATCGCCTTTTACAGTATATAAAAAAAAATTACTAATGAGTTATCGAAACATAAAGAAATGTCCGGGCGAGCTATTAAATATCGATGAATAAAAATGAATCGCCCAAACGTATGTACGCGCATAACTTCCGAATTCCAGTTCCGACTGCACCAAATTGGTTGATTCTATTTTTTTATGTCATAACATAACACGGTTTGTATATAGGTTTTTTTTTTATAACGGGTATAAGGTACGGAGTTCGCCGGGTCAGCTAGTTCTACAATAAAATATAGGATATAATATACCTGCGTTAGAGCAGACGCATCTTGAACCAGAGCAGGAGCCTCTCAAGTAATTTTTAGAGATGCAGGTACTGTTGCACGAGCTGTTAATGCATCGAATTGGTCTTGAGGGTCTTGGGGGTCTTGGCTTGGGCCTTCTCCTCATTACTGCTGTAACAATATGAAAATATAATTCTGTTATTGCGGTCACGAGGTCACGAAGATCTCGAAAGCGCAATAATTAGCACTCACGATCCGCGATACGGATTTTAAATGACTTTCACACGAGTTGGTCGTAGTATGGGTGACCGAAAATTTATTATCTCAAGTTCCTGTGTTTCGGAAGGGATATTAAGCTGTTAGTCCCGACTGCATCTGCAGTGGTTAACATCCACCAATCCGCACTGGTGGTGGGTCATGACCCATTCTCCCTTTTCGATTCCATCCATAGTGAAGCCTGAGCCCAGCAGTGGGAACATCAATAGACTGGTGATAATAATTGCAATCACGGAATATAGTGCCACAGCAAAGAAATAAGTAACTGTCTCGGCCTTCATCAGTTTTACAAAGACTTGGTTCTTGAATATGAATTTGTTTACATAAATTATTCTTTGCATGGAGCCTTATAATAGTGAATTGTTGTATTGCAGAGTTTCGCTACCTTACTTTATTGAACTTGTTGTATAAATATATATCGGGACTTCTAATAGGTATTACTGTTAAGCGATGAAAAGTACCTGAAGATTCATCAAATGCATCAGCTTGAACCATATTTTGTGAAACTTCTGCGAACAAAACATTATAACTTAAAAACAAAATTGGTAAAAATCTAAATATAATAAAAATCTCAAAGGTGACTGACTGACATAGTCATCTATCAACGCACAGCCCAAACCACTGAACGGATCGGGCTGAAATTTGGCATGCAGGTAGATGTTAAGACGTAGGCATCCGCTAAGAAAGGATTTTGATAAATTCCACCCCTAAGGGGATAAAATAGGGGATGAAAATTTGTTTCAGGTGTTTTACACGATATAATGAATAAATATTCGTTAGAAATGCTGCTCAAAGTAACTTTACCACGCGGACGAAGTTGCGGGCAAAAGCTAGTACTTATATACAATCCAAATACTTAAATATAATTTCTCAAATTAACATTTCAAAGTTTTATTTAATATTTACTATTATCACATTATATTTCTTACATTAATCAAGATCAAGTAAACTTAAAACTATTAATATCAATTTCACCACAATAATATAATTTATGAAATTGCATCTTAAAAATGAATTAAACAATAACTTACTTATTATTCATATAATCAAAAAGAAGATAGCTTTTTATCACAATCGAAAGCGGATTAGGTATATCAGATTCAGATTTTTGTTGATGATTCATAATGTTTGTCTGGTGCTTGATCAGATGTAAATTGTGGGTGCTTGATAAGATGTGAATTGTGATTTCAAAAAATTATGTTGCAAGGAAATGTATTATTTTTTATGCCCCTAATTAACTATCCTACGTTTGTATAAGCAAGATTTGTATTTTCTTCGAAGCTGATGTTGCCAATTCAATCTGTCTTATTATAAAATGAGGACTAAGTTCACCAGGTTTTAATACAAAATGTCTGTTTGTAGCCGTCAAATGAACAAAAACTTAAAATAGAATTAAATATATATTAAAAGGATGGGATCCATTCAACAAACGCATTTTTTTCCATTTAACCCTACATGCGCGAGTTCAACTTACACTTGGTCATTTATTAATATTTATGTAATTCCGCTAAATACATAAAAGATTTTTAAATTGATAGTTTTGTGATTTCGTTTTTTGTTCATGCTTAATTTAAATATATAGTAGCTTTTACCTACAACTTAGTCTGCGTGAGAGTTACTTCCAATAGTTTCTTATTAGACTGTTATCAAATCGTCCTTTTGACAGGAATAATTAAATCGGTAATTTTGTTTTTATATATAAAAAAACTGGAAGATCTACCTATATTGTTAAAATTATCTTGACGATGTAGTTGTCAATAGAACACTAGTTTTTTTAAACTGACTTCAAAAACATCGAAGTTAATGTCAGCTGGATAAAAGTTTGCCATCCAAATCTTCGCCCGAATCCAAATTAAGTTTAGCCTTTTTTGAAGTCTGTTTCAGTGTAAACCTTCCTTTCCTAGTTACTTTTGCATAAATATATCTTACGAGTATATTATCAATATATGTTTATATTCTGTACTGAAAATGTAAATGTTTTGGACAATAAATTTTATTATTATTATTATTATATTCTAAAATATAGATAATCAGTCACATTTGTTGACCATAGTAGTGTCGATAAATGAGTAGGTTTTAATAATGACAATACGAAGTATGATACAATTAATAAAAAGTCTTATATCTTACAGTATTATAGCTGATAATCAATTAATGCCATAAAAAAACACATAAGATATATCTGCCCACCTATCCAATATAATAATATACTTTTGATAGCTACATGAGCGAGGATTTTAAAATGAAATTAAAATTAAAACTGAAATTATTTATATTATATTACTAAATCGGTCACAGATGTAATTTTTATATTGCTGACAAACTACATAATACTAAAAATCATAAACTATGTAAATTAACATGTAAGTTTCTTAAAAATTAACACTATGCCGCCTGCCAGTTAGTTTCCAACAATCTTCTTTTTATGTTTGAGTCTGATAAAAATATAAGCATTCATTTAGAAGACTTGATTTAAAATGCATCAGGAGAGGCTTTGGTTGAGGTTACATTGGGCCTTAAGCTAGTAGTGGTTAATCTGCCAGAACAGACGCATCATGAACCAGAGCAAGAGCCGCGTGAGTAACCGCGAGAACGGCAGCTACTATTGCAATTGCCGTTAATACACGTGCTCGGTCTCTTGGCCGTTGGTCTTTTCCTCGTCTTCACTGTAATTTTATGAAATGTTATTGTCTTGTGAAGCCCTATTGGGTCTCAGTCATGAGATAATATATCTTGTGAAATTACACCATAGGGAGATTTATGTATCTTACTGTCACGGCCTTTATTAATATTTTTTTTATTATAAATTCATTGCACGGATAAAGGTTCTCTGTCAAGAACTTGTTTTTATTTGAGTTTTAGAAATTGCAGTATCTATTATTTTAAATTGTTTGGAATCTGATAACGCTCAGTAGGCTTATCCCTTTTATTAACGCTATATCTGCTTGCCTATTAAATAAAATAATATACCTTTTTAGGGTACCTCGAAAGGAAAAATGGAACCCTTATCGGACCACTTTGTTTGACCCTTTTTCTTAGGAACGTGTGAACGTATCTAGCTGAATTTATATCAAATATTCAGATCTACTATCTCTTGGATCTGTGAAAAAAACAAACTTTTAAGCCAACCCAATTAAAAGATAGGGCCGTTCTGTTTATGCCGCAAATTTTCGAAACTCGCAAGAGAATCTTGGAATTTAGTACGAAGCAACGTCTTAAAGCACAGATCAAGGAAAAATTTCGAAAGCCATACATTTTTTGTTACATAATACATTCAAAATATTTTTAGTAATTTTAAAAATGACTAATCCTTTCCTCAAGAATGCGTAGAGGTATTAAATTGAAATTCATATCAAATACTCAGATCTGTAACAAAATCGTACTTTTATATCAACGCAATCGAAAGAACCAGCAATTTAAGTAGCATATTTTCATATTCGCAACTACTCGCATAGGAATCGATACTGAAAAGGTATTTCCAGTCGACCTAGAATGTTGAAATTTGATATGAAGCAATGTTTTATAGCACATATAAAGGAAAAATACCGAAAACCTTAAATTTTTTAGTAACATCACAATATATCTACAAATTTTGTACGGAACCCTCGGTGCGCGAGTCCGACACACACTTGGCCGGTGTTATGGTTTTGAGTCTATACATATAAAAACAGAATATTAAATTTATATACCTGTGTATGGAGAGAATGTGGTTGTGGTTATATTAGGCCTCAAACTAGTAGTGGTTAATCTGCCAGAGCAGATGCACGATGAACCAGAGCAGGAGCCGCGCGAGTAACCGCGAGAGCGGCAGCTACTGTTGCACGTGCCGTTATTGCACGTGCTCGGTCTCTTGGTTGTTGGTCTTTTTTTCGTCATCTCTGTAATATTATGAAAATATAATATGATGTTAATAGGGTAAGCTATATAGTCTCGATCAAATACAAAATGACAAAGGTAATTGTCTCGGCCTTTATCAGTCAACTAGTTGTATGATTTATTAATCTGAATTTCTGTTCATAACTTCTTTGCATCACAGTCACAGTCATCAGCCCTTTTACGTCCTCACTGCAGGGGCTCAGGCCTTCCTTATGGATGGTTAAGGAGGATGGGCCATGACCCTCCACGCTGGCCCAATGCGGATTGGAGGGTATTAACGACTGCAAATGCAGCCGGGACCAACGGCTTAACGTGCCTTCCGAAGCACGGAGTAGCTCGAGATAATAATTTTTTGGTCACCCATCCCATGACCGACCCTTGCGAAAGTTGTTTAACGACTACGATCGCGGGCCGCGGCGCTTATCCACTACGCCACCGAGCTTACTTCTTTGCATGGAGCCTTATAAATAACGAACTGTTGTATTGTAGAGTTTTGCTGCAATAATTGTCTTACTATCGTGACTTGTAATATTATTGTTACGTGATGCGTGTGCTCATTATCTGAGAGTGTACCTGAAGGTTCTTCAAATGCATCAGTTTCATACACATTTTGCGTGACTTCTGCGGACAAAATAATGCTAATATTAAACAGATTGCTTAATCACATGAGGTAATTTTTAATAGTTAAAAATAATTAAATGAAATCGAAATATTTAAATGCTTTTAAGATTCGCATACAAAAGTTTTATTTAAGTGCAATTATTTTTCGATTTTTACTCACCTTTATCATTGATTACTGAAGTATTTACAAGAAGTAAACAGGAAATTATTAATAACAATTTCACCACAATCATAGTGATATGTTTCATTTATTGAATTACAATTTAAAAATGAATGAAATATTTGTTTATATACTTATTCAAATAATCAATAAGCTGATATCTATTTATCATAATCGGAAATGGATTAGGTTTATCAAATATAAATAATTATTTATGATTCATAATATTTATCTGGTGCTCGGTAAGATGTGAATTAAAAGATATCTGAATTCTTTGATATTCTTTTTGTTTGATGTATTTACTATCCTACGTTTGTATAAAACAAGATTTTGTGTATTTGTGTTTTCTTCGAAACTAATGTTGACAATTCTATGTAATATTGCTTAGATTTACGAATTGTCGGCGTTTGGTAAATATATATATATTTTTTTAATGATACAATGTTAATTAGTATAATATGGAATAAATTTTATTATTTTCTTGTTCCGACTTCTGAAGATGAGTGCTTCTTTAATCTAAGCAATAATACATTGGCATAGTTTAATATCGTCATAACATTAAACAAATATCAGTTACAGATTACAGAACAATAGGGGTGATGATAATTATGTTTTTGTCCGTCAGTCAAAAAATTTAATAAATGTGTTTAATATTCTTCAATAAATCTACACTGAAGAATATTAAACACATTTATAAATTTTTTTGCGTATTCAATAAAGTACGTTGATACATCGAGTTTAGGTGTCGAATGACGTCACGCATTTGTGCATTTTTTTATATACAATAGTTGTTATGTAGCATATTCTCAATCCTCGACTTTAATGCCTATTGCCTATTATATCCATTTCTTGTTAAATTGAAGCAAAAAGAAATACGTTTGACGGACTAAATAGATTTTTTCCCTAACATCATTCCCACAGCATTATTCTCATTATTGATGATGCACTTAATATGTAAAAGAATAACAAAAATATTGATAGAGTATATACAAATATTATAAGGACATAAGATTTTAAATATTCTTAATGAATGTTATTATAGGTCCTGTGTGGCTCAGTGGTTAGAGAACGGATTGCGTAAGTTCATGGGTTCGAGTCCCATTTCAGAGTGCTAGGGGTATTTTTTAAACATGTTTCAGTATAGCATTGTGAATGCGACATTGATCAAATACGTATATAATAATTAAAAAAGAAACATCTTTATCGAAAGTTTTAATATTTGTAAAAATATTTCTTTCGGCTGTTTAGGTGGATTGCTTCTTCTTCTTTTTAATAAATGGCGTTGCCCTTGTGCATTTCGCGTGAGTTTTATTTGACGTTTTCGTTTCACGAATATAGCGAGCTTGATAGCGAGTGTTTTTAGAATTTGTATGAAAACTAAAAAGCGCCATCTTGTAACACACTAGCTGAAAGATATGAAAGAGTGAAAGAGAAGACCGATTTATGTCGCAAGCGAATGCGTTTCATGAATATGGCGAGCATGAGTCATATGTTTTCACCAACTTAGGTGAATTTTGCAAACGGAAGTGAAAACTTCTCACTTGAATTTATGAAGTGAAACTCAGCAAACCGAGCTCTATTTATTTGTACAAATATAAAGTTGACTACAAATGAAACCTAAAATTGCAATTTCTAATGTTGGGGCATATTTCGTACGGACTGATCTTGGGATGGGTGACCACTGAATATTATTTTAAACTTTTCCATGCTTTGCAAAGCATTGATCCCGGCTATACATGCAATCTTTAATACCAAACACCCCATACTCTAGACCTAAAGTATAATAATTTTTCCCTAAGTAAGTCATCTATCAATAATAACGTAAGGTTGTATTGCGATTGTAAATAATAGACTGATTACAAAGATGGCGAATTTAAATTGTACAGTAAATGTTTTCATTTATTTGATTAACAAAATAATAATATAAAACGTTTGACATTTGCATACACATTTTTATTATATACTTGAACTAAAATTGAAAGTTAGGTATGTAAATGAGATAAAACCCGTTTAATTTTTATAGACAGTTGGCTCTACAGTACGTGTAATATAGTAAAGCAGTTTTGAAATCGGTTGGTTTATTACAAACGTTCACTTCTCACGGTGAGTTAACGCAAATTGAATAGTTTACGTAATTGTAACTCAAACTCGCATGTTTTCATCATTGGATCCGTTTGGCGTTTACTCGACTGACGCGGTAGTGAAGTCATTTGCTTAAGTTAGTGGAACTCAAACTAGGCAAACTGTGGTAGCGAAAAAGTAACAAGTGCTATAAAAATAGTCGTCAGTCTTGTTAGGTCCTGGGTAGCTCTCCCCGTCCGTCCCTATCAGCGTTGCACCCATCCTTCTCCTTAGAGAGGGTACCGGATGCGGTGATGGATTGGGGGGACGCGGGCTTCTTGTTCCTGGTGGGTTAGTCAAATCCCGTGTTTCATGTTTCCATGAGGACCGGACGACGGGTCTCTGGTGGCGGTAGCATGACGGTGTTTCCGTACTCGAGGTCTTGAATCCGTGAAGGCTACCTTCTCGCCTTGTCACCCTGTTGGTCACGATCGGCAGGGTTGCTCGGAAGTCTGGAAGTGAGTGAAGCTGATGAGTCGGCCAGCGTATGCTGGTTGAGGAAATTTTCCATCTCGTACTCTGGTAGTGGAATCGTCGGGGCTGGGCTGCTGCACACACCGTTCGGTGTGTTGTCGTTGAATAATTTATACAGGTCTGTCATGTAAGCTAAGATATTACCGGATTACTTTCACGCCTCAATTTCAATCAGAAGACGACAACCGCCAGTTCTCCAGACTCCTCGTGACCACGGCTGCTGCAACGTAGCCGAAACGTCGACGTGAATAAATAGTTTCACGAATATGCACGAAAAGACATTTCAATTATCTTTGTCATTACAAAACTTTTAAGTGAGCGTTGAACTTAAGTGAAAATAAAATAAGTATTACGTTGCTTATATAGGATTGCATAGTCAGCACGCACCGACAGGAATAAAACAAACCTGCATAAACTCGTTTATCATATTCGTACTCAACAACAAGAAGTACTTATTATAAGAACCAGTCAATTGATTTAGGAATGCACAGTTCGGGTTATTTAATAAAAACTTGTTAAAACATGATCGCTTGTGGTAGTAGACCACTACGAATCTAAGAAAATTACCTATCGAGGAGTACATATGACATATGAGTCTTAATCTTGACGACAATTAGGAGACTGGAGGACGTATATTAAAATAAAAAAACACTCTAAAATCCCAACTATAGGATGATACTTATATATTTAAATATTAATTGTTTTCATTATCTATTACATAATTGATTGATATTGTTTAATTAATTAAATGTATCTGTTAAATAATGTTTCGCACTAACAAATTCTTAATATGTTTTATGAAGCTTGTTTGTTGAATACTCTTGCGGATATGACTAGAGAGCCAGTGTTGTATATCTGCATGCGTGAAACCGGCAATATGAGTTTGTTACGATCTCGCAGATTGTATCTGGAAGTTAAGTCCTCTCGTCTATTGAAAAATTCTGGATATTTTTTTTACAAAATATTAAAAAGTTTAAATTTTGTACTTAGTAAAATATGGTTTGAAACTGTTCGTTTTTTGTAGATTAAAAATAACGCGTATTAGTTTCTTTTGTTGAGTAAACAGAGATGCTTTTGTACGTCAGTGGTTTTCGTAGTTTCTCGTAGCGCATATGCAAAGCTAGAAAGTTTAAATTTGAGCGTCTGGTTATGTTGTTTCCAGTTTATGTGTGAATCTATGTCTACTTCTAGTAAAGAAGCTTCGTTAACTATTTTGTTTTTTTTTCTGATATGGATAAAAAGTTACTATGTTCGTTTTTAGGAGATTGAGCTCTATATTATGGTCTGTTAACCAGTTATTGCATGTATTAAACAAGTTATCTAATTTATCCTTTAAATTTATACTGTTAGTACTTGGGCCAACAAGCGAGATATCATCTGCAAATAATACGCAATAATGGTTCGCTATTTGCCACAGATCTTTTATATAAAAATTAGGAATTATTCATTTTTAGTTTAATTTTTTGTTATTCTTATTGGTTCTTTCTTTAATGATACTCCATAAAATCTTTAATTTATTGGTTGACTTAAGGATTTTATTTATATAATGTACATTTTTTTACCGTTTTTATGATTTGTTTCAGTATTTTTTCATAGCTCTTTTAGTGGCTTAACAAGGAATCATTATTTGATTTTTGTGTACGAATCTTTAGTAGTCGCTTGTTTTTACATGACAGTTTAATACTAGTAGTGAGCCAATATTTTTAATTATAATAGTGTAGTAAATTTTTGTTTTGGGATACATTTGTTTGGAAATTTATTAAATTGAGCATGGAACTCGTTATAGTTTTGGTTTATAGTGTTGGTTCGCTTTAATATTTTTTTTTCCAGTCTATTTAACCCAGTGAAAATTTAAATTTGTTTATATTAGGTCCTTACATATGAAATTGGCATTTTGTCGTACTGGTCACTTTAATCACAAATTTCTCTTGCTTAGTTAGGAATTCCAAATTCAAATTTATACAGTCACACATTCACACATATATTTGTGTTTCGTTAGGCAGCATTCATTTGTTTTCTTTTTTTCTATTTGTCTTATTTACGAGTTTCTTTAACGGAAAACTTGAAATATCGTGTTATTTACGAGTACGAGTTCCACCGTGGTACCAGTGTTGCGGAAACGGCTCGATGGGTTAACGATGTGTATGACGGTTGTGTCGCAAAAGAAAACACAGTGCGCTTTTCGTTCCAACGTTTTTGTTCTGGAAATTTCGACCTGCAGAACAAGCCCCGTGGACGGCCGGAGACCGAGGTTAGTAATGAAGAATTGAAGGCTATTGTGGAAGCGGATCCATCGTAAACCACGTACGAGTTAGCTGCAGGCTGCGGTGTTAGTAATAAAACTGTTTTAATTCCACTTGAAGCAAATTGGAAAGATCAAAAAGCTTGAAAGGTGAAGAATTGAGTGAAGCAAACCAAACCGGCAAATGCGCTTCGACTGCTGCGTTACATTACTTAACCGGCACAATAAGGGTTTTTAAACCGGCACAATAAGGGTTTTCGAATCATTACCTGTGAAAAGTGGATTCTCTATGATAATCGGAAGCGCTCATCGCAATGGTTGGACGCTGACATGCCAGTCAAAACTAGTGACTAGTGCCGGTGTCTTTCATTACAGTTTTCTCAAATCTGGCCAGGTGGTTACGGCAGACGTCTATTGTCAGCAATTGCAAATCATGCTGGAAAAACTAGCTATTAAACAACCGAGGCTGGTCAATCGCTCTACGTGACTGCTACTTCACGACAACGCTAGACCACACACTGCACAACAGACGGCTACCAAATTAGAAGAGCTTCAATTGGAATGTCTAAGACATCCACCGTACTCCAACAGATTTCCATTTTTTTCGAAATTTGGATAACTTCTTGCAAGGGAAAAAAATTCAACTCCGATGGGACAGAGCAAATCGCCTTCAAAGATTTTATGAATTCCCGTCCGAATGGTTGTTATAGTAAGGGGATCAATAAACTACCTATGAGATGGCAAAAGTGCATAGATAACAATTTCATATGTAAGGACCTATTATTAGCGGGTGTATATAATCGATTTTGAGTATACCATGTAATTTTATTATTTTGTGAATTTGTTTTGATATGTACAATTGTAGCAGAATGGTCGGAAAATTCTAACTACTCCACCGAGGTTTGAAGGCTGTCTTTATTAAAATTTGTGAATATTAAATCCAGAGAAGTAGACGAGTCTGCCGTTATACGCGTGGCTTCTGTAATATGTTGAATAAGTTATTTTCTGACATTAAATTTAAAAGTTGGTTGGTTTTGAGTTTACTTTTAACATGTCTAGATTAAAATCCCGTCCAGTATAAGATCATATTTATTGTATTTTTTGGTAATATATTGTAGTAAATTTTCTAGTTGTTGAAAGAATACATCTTCCTCTCTCCTATTCCAATAACTACTAATAGATTTTTTATGTATTTCAGTAGCGCAAACTTCTTTTACAAATTCAACAGACATTTTGAAATCTCCTTAATTTCAATACATTCTATGTTTTCTTGTAGTATGATTCATACTCCTCCAACAGTTTTAGTTTTTCGACAATATGAAGCTGCTATTTTGAAGTCCGGAATATTAATCAATTCTAGTTTATCCCTATTCAACCATGTCCCTGATATACATATAGCTCTATATGCAGGATCTCGATATAAGAGCGCTGTTAAAATATGTTGTTTGAATTATAAACTCTGTATATTTTATTCTTTGAAATAATTATTTTATTGTTTTCTTAGAGTCGCGACGTCAATGATGTGTTCTTGTTTTTAATAGAATTGGTTTTCAGGGTAAATCGTGTCTCCAAACATGTTGCAATCAACTGGGCTTATAGAGTCCCTGGACATTGTATTATTTTTTCTCAAGGTGATATTGCTAACGTCTTGTTTTTGTGCTTTTTGTTATTCTGGAATGTCATTTTCTCGTGGACGGATCGGTGTAGAATCGGTACTTATCACCTTTGGCGACTTACACATTTTTTCAAGATTTTTTTATGAGATTGTGACATTGTATTCAAGTAACGTTGCATTGACACATTCGTAAAATCCAAATCATAAGGGTCTTTGCAAAGTGAACAAGTTAAGTATTGTTTTATTGTTATTTGTTTATAGCAGCCTGCGCATACAGCCACTGCCATCTTTTGGTTGGTTTTATTGTGAGTTAGGTATAATGGGTGAGAAACAATTGTATGCAAGTACTTGTTATAGCTTTATAAGTAGTAGTAATGAGTTAGACCGCTAGATAGCTTTAGACATTGTGGCTCGATACAGGTAAGGTGGTTACATCTAGCGGCGGTTAGATAAAGTTCGACGACAACAAAAACGCACAATAAATCAGCTAATTTGTAACAGAGGCTTGAAATTTGATAACGACACTGAAATATTTTATCACTTTACTATTGTACTTAATTGGCCACTCACCTTGAACATATAGTTTACAAAATGGTTATCCATGTGTTTGTTATTATGTAAAGAAGCACCATTTCAGGGTATGGATTATAAAAGTTTCATAAAACAGATAATACTTTCTTTCTCTGATATATTTCACTTTGTACAAATGATGTTCACTGCAAATAATAATCCTGGTGACTTTTGTAGTAATGACGCGCCTTGCCTTTTTATAATTTAAATTATCAATCGTCATGCTCGCGCACGCTTTCTGTCCCGCTACCCTCCCTTATATAGATATTAAAAAAATTTTGTGTCACCTATTATTTAAAAAAATATCAATATCATTGAACACTATGGAAGTCGAGCGCCTCAACCTCCGCCCACCCAAAGTCAATTGCATTTTCTTAAATAAGTTACTTTTGAGATAAGTATTATTTATCATTTTTAAGTTTGAAGTTGGTTCTATTTTTTTTAAGATTTTATAGCTTGGAGTTTTATCAATAAAAATGTAAGTAAAAGTATGTTTCCCTTCTATCCCTATTTTCATTTCTTTCTATATTCTTTCCAGGATCTCATACTTTCTCTATGCCTCATATAAATGTATTTAGACAGAGTTGCTTTTAAAATTAGATTATTAGTAAGGATAGTTAAGGAACAATAAGTACTTTCCACTTTTCTGGTAAAGCAGGTAATCTTACAGAAATACTGCAACTAAACTAACTGACAACCACCGAGTGGTGCACGCGCCGGTTTCAAGGGGTCGCCGTCTCTGGGGTTTTGGGTTCGATTCCCGTTCGGGTCTGTTAGATTTTTGTTACTAAACGTATATTTATATCAAGGTTACTAACTTCCTGAACGCACCTCAATAAGATTTTAAAAAGTAGTAGAGCAATTTTACTTCTTAACTGTCTTGGGGTGCGTACTTAAAAAAAATATTTCTTGTAAGTGTAAAATAAATAAGTATTACATAAGAATATTGTAAAAGGAATACAGCAAATAAAACTAAACTTTCGCTGGACCTTTTATTATTAAAACAACAGGGTCAATGTAGAAAATGAACTTTTCTATATTGTCTTGGGTCTAGGTGTTTAGCAACTCATCTGTGAATCTGAGTTAAGTATGTGATGTAGTTTATTATATATATTTAAAAGATAATATTTGGTATAAGCGTGATGCCAAATATTATCCTTTAAATGTTTAACTGTTTGTCTCGTGCAATTTCATACAGTAAAGTATTTCACTAACTTAAGTTGCACTTATAACACTTAATAGTTACAAGTCAATTTAACAAATGTCCTTGAATATTTTAATCCCAATAAATTGGAATTAAACGTACCAAAATGCTATATCTCTTCAAATACGCGTAAAAGTCACCTCTCACAATAATATATTAATAACTTACTGTTTTTACTCGACTTCGCCTGCTTAAATTGTACGCTATGTCACCCGCGCATGATGCAGCTTCCTATAGGTGAAAGAAATATTCGAATAGTCCCAGTCGTTTCGGAACCTTTTCAATCTAAACAAATAAACAATCAAATCTTATGATATAAGTATATTTGTATAGACAATATTAGTATAGACTCCTTTATTATATTAGTATAGTCAAGTGTCCATAATAAGAAGGATTTGGGAGTATCTTTCGATTCTTAATTGATATTGGATGGGCTTCTAAAGAACACGGTTAAGAAACTTCTTGGGCACTTGTTTGTAAGTTAAGGATAACGCCCCTATTATCTAATATAAAAAAAATAATCCTTTTAAAATTTTGTATTGTACATATGTACGCAGTTACCTCGAATACGCATAGCCTATCTTGAATTGTTACGATGTTTATGCCTCGCGATTAAAAGGAATTCAAAAGAAAAACCTCTTTTGAATTCCTTCTAAACCTGTTTTTTACAGTTCATAGCTAAAATTAAATTAGCAGATTATATAACAAGATATTGAAAATTTAATTCATTTATTGTATTCTCAGTATTAGTCAATTATTATTATTCTCTCAATATCGATAAAGTTGTAATATGATGAAGTTGGAATGCGTTGCACCATCCTCTTTCTGGGCATAGTAATACAATAACTTTAACCAGCGAAGCTTAGGCGGTTATTGCTTACAAGTTTAGAGTCATCCAACCATAGCCAAATAATTTATTACTCGTATTATTTGATTAAACCGTGTTAAAGCACCAGTGTTTATTATTTTTATAGTAACTCAGTGCAACTAACCCTTAATTTCATATACTTTATTGATCTTTAGTCTTCAATTCGTGTGTTGCCAGTGATGCGACGTGGCCGCTTACGATGGGCCTCATAAGAAAGCTCAAGGTCGCTCAGAGGGCAATGGAAAGGGCTATGCTCGGGGTTTCTTTGCGAGATCGAATCCGAAATGATGAGATCCGCAGAAGAACGAAAGTCACCGTCATAGCCCAAAGAATTGCGCACCTCAAGTGGCAGTGGGCAGGGCACATCGCTCGCAAGACTGATAGCCTTTGCGGCGGTAAGGTCTTGGAGTGGCGACCGCGTACTGGGAGACGCAGTGTTGATAGGCCCCCCACAAGGTGGACCGATGATCTGGTGAAGGTCGCGGGAAGCCACTGGATGCGGGAGGCGCAGGACCGATCACGTTGGAGATCATTGCGGGAGGCTTATACCCAGAAGTGGGCTTCTCTCCGTTGATATGATGTTATATAATGATTGAACGTTAAGTGCATTTGATTCAAACCATATGTTTCACGTTATTTAATAATACAGTATCTACTGAACGTTGAGTGTATTTTACACGATTGCCCAAAACAGTATATTGTGCTGATGGTTAATATATGTTAGTTTCGTTATTTGACTATAACTTTAAAACACTTAACGGATTTGAATATATTTGATATCATTAGAATTGTAACATCATCCCGAGTAACAGATTGAATATTATTTTCAATAATATTCGAAATGGCGGATGTGTGACGCCTTTTAAAAATGTATGAAATATTCCTTTTCTTTAATTAAAGGGTATCAAATTAAAGGCCTTGATAAGTAAAAATAGCCTTTAGTATTATAATAATTATTTTCCGTTTTACTGTGGTAAATAATTTTCAAAATCTTTCTCTCGGTAGCCAAACGGTGCCAGGGATAAAGTGGATTTTTTTGCATTTTTCAATTAACAAACATATAAAAATGACATAAATTAAATAATTCAAATATTTTTTAATAGTAATTTAATTAATACAATCGTTTTTATGTGATAAAATTTTAGTATTGTGGATGTATCGAATAAGTAGGTATTGTTTGAAGTTAAATTTATTAAAATTCATATGAACTACGTAAACAGCGACTTTGGAGATATGTGGGATAAACAAAAGGGATTTTCAGGGAAAAAATGAATTATAGTATTCAGTCCGCATAGTCAAACTAATAAATAAATAGTGCAATAGACTGATTCATATAACTTTCTTAAAATCAAATAAATCCTTAAAATAATTTTGACTTTGATGTTTCCTGCGCTTTTTTTTTAGATAATTTTACTATTATATATAAAATTTTTTTCTTTAAAATTTATGAACTTTTTAACCACGCACAATTAAATTTTGTCATATAATTAAAAAAAGAATAGTATTTTATTTCAGTTTAATGTCTATAGTATCAAAAATACTGACAATGAGCAAGCCGGACTACGTGCGTACCAGGAGTTCCGTATAAATATTTAATTTTAAAAATCATAGGCCACTTTTTAAACTAAGAGTTGGTCATTGTGGGTTAGTCAAAAGTTAAAAAGGTAAAAATAATTATATACCTCTAAGAGCTGTTTTGTTTAAGTATGACGGGGTTAGGTTTAGCTTCCGTCGGGTTATCGAATATGATTAAAAAAAAATATAGAATATATGTTATTGTATATGTGATAAGGAGTTCATTATTGAATTATTATAACTTCCTGTGTGTGAGTGGTCAGATTGTCGGTACGAAAATATTATCAGTAGCGATGAAATCTATAATTTAATTAACACGTATGTTAATACTGATATATTGATATGGTATCACTGTAAATTACTTTATAAAAGATAATAATAAGCAATTATTTTCATTGATTTATTAAATACCATACTCATTGCAGTGTCTGAAGTGAAAGAGGGATGACATCGTAACATATTTATAATATATTCTTGAACAATTCTGATGATCCTTCTTAATATTAAATAGGTAAAATAGACATTCAAAACATAAAATGATATCACATCTGCGTTATAAATAAATAATGCTGTGCGTCCTTCGTGAAATCCCGGCAAAACAAGTTAGAGTCTAGCTAGACATTTGGTCTTTTCGAACGCGGCACCACCACGAGATGTCCACTTACTCATGGTGGGCCGCCCTCCGTGTGAAGAACGATCTGTTACGTCCAGAAAATGCACCTGTTACTGCTGTGCCAACGATTTCCACCTGACACAGAATTTTCAGGGCTTCATGCATCGAGGACTGCGTCTCTCAGTCTGCCACATCCCACCGCTTCGGTCAGTCGCATCCACGAACTAATAATCCAGTATAGATTTAGTGCTAAATAAATAATATTTTTTAAAAGGAGTCTTTAGTTGTTCAACGTAACAGAACGAGTTAGAATTTATAGGTATATGTATGTACATGGAGAAGGATAAAACGCTTCTTTGCACACACAGTAGAACGTGAGGGAGAGAAAATATCGTGGTAGGCCTTTTGAACTCGCATTATTGGTCATCCACGTTTGAGCAAACAGTGACGAAAGTATAATACGCTAAAAGTCTAGGCAACCTATATGTACCCTTATGAATAGGCAACCATACTATTGGATAGAGAATAGACTAACATGTCATATAACGAACAGAGTTCAAACCGAAAAGGAAGATGTTTTATGTTCGAAATGTATGTTTTTTTATTTGTATTCGCTGATACTTCCGCCAATTGTTGACCGATTTTAAAATTTATTTTGTTAAATATATTTAAATAATACATGAGAGTGTACTATATTATGATTATTAGGTATAAGTACCTACTTACTCCTGGCAACCTCAGAATTAAACTAAATCGATAGTAAACTAAGGTAACATATTTTTCACTAATAATAAAAGAGAGACGGCGTTGATAAACGTGATTAAAAAAACTTTTTTAAGTGATAGCCCATTATGTGTTATATATTAATCTATATGTTATCCGCATGTGTATTATATATACCCATGTGTATTATATTAATCTATATTTTATCTAATATATAAATTTTGTAACAAACAATTAACAGGGAGGGTGAATTTTCGCATAAAATGTCTGTCACTTTAGGTATAATTTTGCTTTCGAAATTATTTTTGCTAATGAAAATCTTCTTAAGGGTTTTTTATACATAAATAATAGTAATAGCTTTGTTGTTGTTTATTTATTTTATAATTTATAACATTACTGTATTATTAAAATAAATATTATATATAAAAGTTATTTTAAGCTATAATTTTGATTGCGTTCTTGTGAATTAACTTAACTTTAACTCATGTTTCAGTAATTTGTAATTTAACATGGATCATTGGGTCTGAAATAAAGATTTATTATTATTATTAAATGAAAATTACAAACATTTTTACATAATTGTGTTTTTATTAATACTGAAATATTTGTCGTACCGTTTGTTTTAGTCTTAAATTTATTTAAACTTATAACATTTTTCTTAAACTAAGTCAGTTATGCTTAAATATATAATTAATATTAGTTTTTAAAATTATCTGCTCCTAATATCTTTCTTGCGAGTTTGAATCTGATTCTTAAGACCAGCCAGCGGCCAGCTAAAACTCCGAGAGACATATTCTGTAAACAAATAATGTATTGTAGGTTTTTCAAATATGAATATAGGTGTCATGACATGGGTAGGTATGGTACTTTGTTTCTGATTTTAATAGCTCAAATGCTTTAAGCTGTTTAAACTGGGGTTTGGGGCAGTGTAAATTTGTAATAGTATCTTCTTTTTTTTATTAATTTAATAATAAAATTACGTGAATAGTCATTATCATTGTGTTGTGTATATTTACTACTTGATTAATGACGTATATAATTTTTTATCTACTGAGTCAATTTTAATTAATTCTGAGAGAAATATTTCAATAATGAGATTACTTACTAGAAACTAATTTTGAAGAATATCGTTACTCTCTTCTCTAAAGACTGATTCGGTGTCTGCATTCACATCTTCGTTGACTTCGTCGAAAATATCTTAAATAGATATGTAAAATATGTTCTTACTCCATATAATAATAAGGTAAATTATAATATTAAATCAAGTATTTTATTAGACTAACATCGAAAATGACGATTCTAAAATCTAAAGAATGTTCCAAATTTAAAAATTTGTCTCTAAACTAATGTCCATTTTAATAGACCTTTGTGCAACAGGGTGTAAACCAACGACGATTAATGACTTTGTTGTTTCTATTATAGGTTTGGCTTACCTGGATTGAATTCGAACAGAGTTGATGATGGGTTATCAGAATAACGTATGTCACACTTGCAGCGGCCGTTGACACACACTCCACCAGGGAAACCCATACGGCGACAATTTTGCTCGCACCAACGAAGGTCGCAACCTTTAGCTGCTTCTGAGTCCTCCCTTTTAGTGCTTTCTGTAAGCAAAAAATCATTATTAATGTACATGGACAAGACAAAAAAAGTGTGTTGTAAAAATTTACAACTAGTTTTTAGCAGATGAGGCACGTATTCAATATTTAATCATATTAAGTAGCTTAACTTTACAAGCGTTGCAGTCTCGGGTTCATGAGGCACTAGGCTTTATTGGAATTATGCGTCCGATTCAGTATACCACTAACGTTACTAAATAATTTACGATGACTGTTATAGTATGTATTGATTGTAGTATTATTACTTATTATAACTGGTGATACAAAATTATTGCAGAACCTGGCCCAACATTTCTGAGAATTGCATCCATCGGCAAGTGTCCTGAACACCGACACTCAGTAGAGCTAATGCAGACACCTCGAGCAAACCCTAGGCGGCGACAGAGATCGTTGCATTCTGAGTTTACGCAGCTACGGACAGAGGTATCGAATGCAATCTCATCGGACAAGTTGTCCTTATCTGTGGAACAAAAATGAAATTTTATTTATCTGTATAGATGAATAATATACAGCCATCTTAGCCTGAAACAATATTTGGCAAATTTAATTACGCCAAATCAAATATCAATATGAAAACGTTTTTTCATAAACATATATAATATATATACCATTAATACAGACATACAGTACACATATACATAGGTACAACTAAATAAAATATTTTTTGATAATAGGTATATTACCTATGTAAAGCACATTACACACTCACAAAGACTTCGAAACGGTCTGGATATGATTCTTTTTGTTATCATTTAATGCATAAATATCAGAATTTGATTATTTGTGTAATCTCGCCGTTTTGATCATAATTCGTGCAATGGAGAGGAATTGCGAATAAATTAGTATAACGGGTGCGGCGCGACCGCACCCTTAACGCCACTATCTTTTAAAGTTCGTAACAGTCCTGTCTCCACAGATGATGCAACAATCTCATGTCTATTACTACCTATTCATCGCTCATCTAGAGTAACCAGTTTATAGTGCTGACAGCTTTTCTTATAAAACTTCATATTGACATTCAATTAACTAGTACTTAAAACCAAGTATTGCTATTTTTGGACTAGAATGATATGATCCACACGATAATAGTTCATTTTTGTTTTATTTAAGTAATATGGGGGTGATATCTAGACCAAAAATTTTATCTCATAGGTCATTGGTGCCTTCGTTAATGCATCAATGAATATTCGCTTATTATATTGATATTTTTTTTACAGCTGCTATTATCGACTTGTAATATTTTAACTATATTATTATAATTTTAGTTTATACATACCAGAATTTAATTCTGACGATGGTAAGTTGTCAGAGTATAGTATATCACACTTGCATCGGTCATTCACACACACTCCGCTACGGGAACCCATTCGGCGACAGTTTTGCTCGCACCAGCGCTGGTCGCAACTTCTAGGTGCTGGCGTGTCCGCCGCTTCATTATTGTCTAAATAATTTATAAACAAATAATATTCAATAAATCATAAATCTAATTCCTGGTATTATAGTACAAGTATTCTATCCAAAAAATATACATAGTGGTGACATGCATAATTTTGTTGAAGTGATTGTTCAGTTTGTGGGCCGTGTGTAACTGATGACCAAAAATAATTGTGGGTACCTGGTGCAGCGTCATTAAAAGAAGCATCTCTGGGCAAGCGTCCTGAACATCGACACTCAGTGGCGCTCATGCAGACGCCGTTGGCAAATCCTAGGCGGCGGCAGAGATCGTTGCATTGTGAGTTTATGCAGCTTCGGACGGATGCTGTGAGTGACTCTGCTTCTAACGCAACGTTACAAGACAAAGAGTCTTTTCCTGTGGATAGTTTTATAGTTTTAAATCCTTGACAAAATATGTTTAAACAAAAGAAAGTAACTTATAAGGTTTTAAATATTTATTTATTATGATAGGTATTTATTAGTATTAGTTTTAAGCATTAACTTTTCTTATATGATGTTTAAGGTATTACCAGAATTGTATTGAGATAGTATGTCACATTTGCAGCGGCCATTGACACATACTCCACCAGGAAAACCCATACGGCGACAATTTTGCTCGCACCAACGAAGGTCGCAACTTTCAGGGGCTTTCGTGTTCACCACTTCTCCATTTTCTATGAAAATACATTGAAATTGATATTGATTCTTTACAGAAATGAATTCAATGTATTTGGAATTTTAGTTCACGCTTACCAGAACTTAATTCTGTTGATGGTATGTTGTCAGAGTAAAGTATGTCACACTTGCAGCGGTCGTTGACACACACTCCACCAGGGAAACCCATACGGCGACAATTTTGCTCGCACCAACGAAGGTCGCAACTTTCAGGGGCTTTCGTGTTCACCGCTTCTCCATTTGCTACGAAAGTACATTGAAATTTATATTGATTCTTTACAAAAATGAATTGAATATAATGGGAATTTTAGTTCACGTTTACCAGAACTTAATTCTGTTGATGGTATGTTGTCAGAGTAACGTATGTCACACTTGCAGCGGCCGTTGACACACACTCCCCCAGGGAAACCCATACGGCGACAATTTTGCTCGCACCAACGAAGGTCGCAACTTTCAGGGGCATTCGTGTTCACCACTTCTCCATTTTCTATAAGAATACATTGAAATTGATACTGATTCCCTACAGAAATGAATTTAATATATTTGGAATTTTAGTTCACGCTTACCAGAACTTAATTCTGTTGATGGTATGTTATCAGAGTAACGTATGTCACATTTGCAGCGGCCGTTGACACACACTCCACCAGGGAAACCCATACGGCGACAATTTTGCTCGCACCAACGAAGGTCGCAACTTTCAGGGGCTTTCGTGTTCACCGCTTCTCCATTTGCTACGAAAGTACATTGAAATTGCTATTGATTCCTTACAGAATGAATCCAATATAATGGGAATTGAAGTTCATGCTTAGCAGAATTTAATTAATTAGATACGTCTAATTTTTGGGCGTTGTTATATTGGTTTTTTTTGGATTTGAATAGTGACTTACATTTTTTTAACGAATTTATTTTTTAACTAGAGCAGTAATGTTGGTAAGTCAGTATATGCTAATTAATTATTTTTGATAATAAATAAATTATTGTTATAGGTATTGATCTATTGTTATAGCTAAGCGATCTGAGCCCCAACTCACAGGAATGCTGATAACTACTAACTATGTAATATATGTTTTGAAATGTATAATTATACCTAAAGTGATGTCATCGTCCAGGTTAGCGTCCTGCATAAGACGCGCGCTACACAGACACTGGTTATTGCTGATACACACTCCACGAGCGAATCCCCGACGTCGACAAAATGTGTTGCACTCTGAGTTTATGCAATTACCGACGGACATCTCTACTGGGCCATCTGATAGATTGTTTATTTCTGAGGATGAAATTGGCAGCTTTATAGTATAAATTGTAGTAACCGTCATTTGGATCCGATTATATCATACAACTTATTTTTGAATCTCTTATCAATCTTATTGTATAATAATAATTGCAGACTAAGATTAAAAAAGAAACATTATTTTAAAACAACCAATCACAATTTTAGCGGTGATGCTATAAGTTTTTTTTTGTTAAAATATACACTTTTTATTATTGTAGTTTTGACGTAAATGGATGATATTATAATATTTTTTTTCTCACCATTGGTATCATCTTCATATGCGTTAATAGTGAAAGTTCTTGCTCTCACTGTATAGAGGCATGCGAATATGATCGCCGCTTTGGTCAACATCTTTTGCTTGATTTAGTTAGCTTTGAACTGATAATGAATGCTCGGTTACTTGCTTTTATATACGGGAGCGCTTCACACGGGGACTTCACCTAGAGACGCTGATAAAAAATGAATCACTCCTGAAGTTGGTGACCGTTGACAACAACCAAGGGTTGCCATGGATTTATTAGTTAGGTATTTCTTTTAATTAAAGCTACTAAAAGAATAATTTTATGAATGGTGAATTAATTTAACACTTTATTTTGCAATGGTCCGATGTGTAAATATACATAAATGTAATTTTGTTTTTTAAGCTCATTCAAATAACTATTTCATCTCGGAATGAACGCTGGTAATCCACTTATTTTTGCCGATTTATAATTTATTTAAGTCTTATTTGGAATATCTTATAACCTTTGTCATAAAAGTGTTTTTATAAGCATCTGATCCATATTGTGAAACTCATTTTCTTGAGTTAAAGCAGTTATATTCATCATGATCTTTTTGTTCTTTTTATTTTTAAGATGTCCCACATTTCAATTGTAACGGCATTATTATATGCAAAAATAGCTAAATTTAATCTCTGTTTTATTTGTGATTTTCTTATAAATGAATAAAATAATGTTTGTATGCTTTATATGTATTTGATATGTATAAACATTTAATATATTTTTGAAAACATAATCCGCAATGGCGAACTTTTAAGTTTTTATATTTATACAAGTATAATGTAATTTTATGTCATTTACGGTCAGTTTTACAAATGTCCATTAAGGTTTAACAACGCCTTTACGCTCTAATGAATATCAATTTTGTATCGTTAATGGATGCTTGTGCAACGGGCTGTTAATATTGTAGTTGTCTCGGGTCTTTCGGATGTATAGGATGACCGATTACTCGGTCAAAACTTTTATGATAATTATATTAGATCCAATGGTATCGATTCTGTTGTATCACTCATTAAATTTAACTACGATATATTAACATTATAAAAATTTAATTTGAGTTAGTTTTAAAGTTATTTAATAGTCACATGTAATCAAAGAAAGATAATTATACTCCTGTATACTATAATATAATAGGTCTAGATTAAACCAACTTACTTTAGCAATAACAAACATGCTACTATACCGGTTAAGCAAATAATCAGTTGCACCATTTGGTAATTGTTAGACGAGGTAATTTTAACTGTTAACTGAAGCTTAGTTATAGAACAAACGAAGCTTGGTTAGTTCTATAACCAAGCTTCGCTGGTTAAAGTTATTGTTTAACTGTGCCAAGAAAGAGGATGGTGAAACGCACTCCGCTGTCAATGTTAAAGTCAGTGAGACAGTTCTTGCCAAATTTGACATAAACCTTAACTATGATCGTTATCATTGAGTGCAATCCAGCCTAATTTTAGTTCTGTTATCTCAGTTATTGTCATAATTAGAAACGCAGTTTGTCAGGACTAAGCTAAATTTAGTCTAGTTTGAGTAACAGCATTTTTATTAATATATAGCTTCTGTTCTGAAGTTATAAGTTATCACTATTACGATCCTATATTGATGCATATAACCCTATGTAAGAAATCGATAAGTTTGTGTAATTAAGATTAGATTTTTTCTTTTGCTGTAGTTAAAGTACTTACATATATTTATATGGTATTGCATTGGGTCACCTCATTTTCGCACTTATCAAACAACTAAGGTATGGTATTGCAAGCATATTACTATAGATAAAGATTATCTATTAAGATTGTAATAGAGGATCTTTACCTCAGTTTCCTAATAAGTTTACTTAATAGCTTGCGAAAGTTCAGATAAAATATATACTCGTACCTTATATTGAGTTACTTGATCCCATTTTTTGCTATTGTTTACGGTTTCGTCTTTCTCTCGAATCACTTTGTGTTGATGAAAACCACATTTAAATTAGTTGCGTAGTTAAAAAAAAAATGAGCGTACAGATAGTGGGAAGCGTTTTTTTTATACTATAGATGATTAATATTCACTATTTAAAACCCCGAAGCGTAAATATTTTATTGTAAAATAAAAATTTTTGACAAATATGTTATTTTATTGCTATTTTATCTGCAAATTTTTACGTAAACTGATAGTGCTTAATCGTTTTATTATGTAAAAGTAAATATACGGAAAGAGTTAAGTTCGTTGTTAGCGATGACTCTCGAAGATATGGAAGGTAAAGGGGATTGGTTGGCCAACGTGACATTATTTCCCGTATAGGTATTCGTAAATATCCTATGCGTATAGTTATATACATGCTACACTGATGACCTAATGGTGCTTTAAATAATTTTTATACAATTAAATTTCAATACGGAGCATTTAAGTGCAATATTAAATACATTTAATTGGACCAAATGTTTACTATTAACTCGATAAGTATTAAGACAAAGTCACCCAAAGTGACTACTACCTACGGGGCAAAGGTGATCATGAGCTTTAAGATAGAATTTTAACAATTTGATATTATTTTATAGACTTTCTATTGTTTTAGCTCATGCATGTTATCATTAATAATGCACAACCTTCAAATATAGCCTTCAAGTAAAAGTGTCTTATCAGAAATAGGCTTCCGAGTCCCTAACAGATCTGCTAGACGAGAATGTCCCTTCGCGGTCCCATTTCTTAATTATAATGTGTCCTTCCATAACCCTATATACTTATAGAATGTGCCGTTAGTATAACGCGTTGTTGGATCCACTTAATGGTGAGCCTGACATCTGCCATTCATCTCTTATAGTTGGAAATACTTTTTAAGAAAGACAACAACACTAAGCGCTGTTTAAATTCTATTTTTTTTCGCATTTATTTATTTTTATTGGAATTTTAAATTACAATTTTAATGAGTTTTTTTTGTTTATTATTATCAACTTAATTATTTACTGAAATATATTATTAATTTATTTTTATTGAAATTTTAAATCATAAGTCTTATCCATCTTTTGTTTATTATTATCTTAATTATCTTTATTGTTTTTTTATATATTTTTAATGTATATATTATTATTATAATGAGGTTTTACGTTTTGTCAATATGTTTACGCATATTTGTGTAATTGCAGCCTACGTCTGTTTGATCACTTTTTTATCTGCTTATTTATGCATCTTGTTGTAATTCTGTCATGTGTAATAAATAAAATAAATTAATACATAAAAATAACATTAACGGTAAGTTATAGTTACAAGTTTCACATTAATTTTAAGTTGTTAGAATAGCTCCGGATGATCTTATTGTATTTTCCATCATTAGCCTAATTATGTTGCTGGGACACAAGCCTTCTTTATGGGTGGAATGAGATAATTGGATCGGGCCATAACCTATCACGTGAGCCCAGTGTGAAATGGACTGCAGACTGCAGACCAGACGCCGAACATGCTCACTACAGCGCCTTCGAGATCTGCGTGTATTTTTATTCATAATAAGAAGTAACGTTTTTCTTAATAATGTTTTTTAAACATATGGTAGATAAAATTGTGGACTGCGACTGATATAACACCGTGTACGTCACGTTTTCAGTGTTATAATTATTTATATGTGTTCTATTTCTCAGTAAGTAAACAATTTTAATTCTTTTTGAGTAAAAATATTTCTATAACCATATATAACAACGTGTGTATCAAAATTAAATCTGTTTTTTCACGATTTGGGCAGTCAAGCGTAATTTCGCATTTATAATATTAAAAGGATTACGTTAGCAAATCTTAATAAGTTATAAATTGTAACCACTTTCTGTTATTTTCTTCATTGCCCACTAGATGTCTCTTGTCTGTGTTGGTGACTCACTCATTCTGTATTTATATTTGAGCGTGGATAAATTCATCTCCACATGTTTCAATATAACTCAGGCGTAATGTGTGCTATTGAGTTTTAATAATTATTCGTTTTACATTCCGAGTGTTAACAGATGTGTTTGTAGTGTGGTTAAGTTCCTCTTCAATATATTTTATGCAATCGAGAAACTGTTGGAATTCCAAGTGATTTATTATTATCTTAAAGGAAATGAAATTCATCAGAATCAGTTTCGCTATAATCTTTATCGTTACAGCTGTGTTTATCGGAATGCAAGGTAAGAACCTTGATTAACTTTTGGTTCATTTCAGTACCTATATTAATATTAAGAATATTGTAATTGATAAATATGTATATCAATCAAATAATTACACAAAATTTAGTTTAAGTCCCAAAAAGTATAATAAGTTAATTTAAGTTTCATATTTTATTAACTAAAAATTGGATAAACATAGAGTTTACTTAAGTATTATAGGTACGATAATTTTAAGAATATAAGTAAGGAGAAGTTTACTTTGACCTTATATTTTTTGATGACCTTCGTTGGACAGATCTCGGTGACTGACCGGTCGGTCATGATGATAAATTATTATTCAAAAGATTAATAATATAAGATACTTGAAAATGTATTTGTAGGTAAATAATGTATCTGAACATTTTATAAAGCATTATAGGTATTTATAAGCTTTTAAAAAAAACTATTTTGGAACTGTTTTAGTTTTTATTAGATTAGGATTGGGGAAAACACTTTGGTTTGTAATGCTTCCCTTGGGGAAATACCACTACCGCAAGTGTTAGTCATTTGCTCATTTGTTTCCATTACAACATTTGTTCGTGGTTCATTACAACTATGGTGCATTGGTTAGCGTGGTCAGTCTGTTATGCGGAAGTAAGCAATTTTTGCAAGGGCTGGTCAATAGGGTGATTAAAAATTTGTTGTCTCGAGGTCATCTGTGCTTTGGAAGGCACGTCAATCGTTTACACTCGCGTGGTGGATTCTGTTCTATCCAATTCAATTCAATTCCAGCAATAGAGATGTGCCTGTACTTCAGAATTGGGGCTATAACTAGATATTAATGTTAAGTCTATATTTGTGAAGGCTTTACTGACACATTATTTCATTTCACGATATCGGTATTTACTTTTTTATAAATATATAGAAGTGTTCTAATAAAAAGAAATGCAATGAGGAAAATTTAGTAAGCGATGAATTCGCATTAAAGTCGTTTGTTTACAGTGATAAGAAGTTTGCACACTTGCAAACTAAACAAACGAGATAGTGAAAATCGATAACTTAGTGTAACCATCGGTAAGTATTAATTTTGACGGACCTATCTTAGTTTAAAATCAATCTATCAAAGATGTTGTGTGTTTTGAACTCTCGTTCATCGCGAAGTATTAAGTAAAAAAAAAAAAAACACTATTTTGCAGAGCGCAATAGGTAAAGTTCTAATATTAATGTCTTCAAGTTGAGTAATACAAAAAATTATCTCTATAAAAATTAATGATTCTGTTGTAAAATGAACCTAATAGAAATATCCTTAAAACGTATAATATGATCAAGTAGGTTGCGGTATTTATTCACGTGATAAAAGCTTGGAATATATGACAGTGTTGAGAGTATTGATGATAAAAAAGGTATAGAAACTTAGAAAAAAAGAATCGGGGTCTTAGTCGTCAATGGGTTCAAGGTGACGGCGACACGAGGGGATTCACTGAATATTTATGTTATTTTATATTGATCTCTGCTACAGACCTCTTTTAGGTTTATTTACTTTTTATAATTGTTGGGTCTAGGAAATCTATTAATGTATTAAGGAGTTTTATATCTCTGTGTTAACTACATAATCGATATTAATGAAATTTGTTATATTATTAGTATTTTTCTATCACCTAGTATTTTTACGCAATGATTGACATATTTACAATAACTTAAGTAAGAATAGATTAATACTTTTTTATGAAAATATTTATTGTTTACACTATAAAGATTGTTATGGGTGACCAATCACCATAATCTTAATTAAACTATTAATATCACTCGATAATTGAAATGTTTTGATATACATAAAACGTTCCCATATTTATCATGGCAACTAATGTATTTTTAAGCTAATTGACAATCAATATTATATCGACAGAAGCTGTCATTAATACTTAATTCTTAAAGTTAAACAATAAATTCCTGGTACGATCCCACGATTCCATTTAACATAAACATTAAAGCCATGCTTATAAAAATGAGGAACACAGGCCACCCAGCAGCATATTGTATCCAACCGCGGTTGGATCTGTTCATTAGGTTAAGTTTATTTAATAGTTTTCAGTATTAAATTATAAAAATAAAAATATTTTTTTTAATACTTTCCGAGACCGAAACTTGACTGGCGCAGCCGGTAGGATTCCGCGTCGCGAATTTTACGTCGAATCCAAAAATCGATAGAACGCGTAAACTCTGCGGCTGGCGTTTTCAAACGTCACAACGGTGGAATCCACGAACAAATAAATAAGTCAAATCGGTGAAAAACTGCAAATAACAAGAAATGGGTTGGAGTAACTGGTGAGTAAACCTCTTCACTTGTTTTCCTCAGAAATCCATTTTCCCTAGCGTTTTCCTTGTTAAAAATCGCAAGAACGAACGTTATTTTTCTGCCCGTGTAACTTCAAAATCAAGTTTACGTTGGCTATTTATTAGATTAGATTAGAAATATAATATATTTTCATGTGTCTGCCCGTATTACTTTAAAATCAGGTTTACGTTGGCTTTTCATTAAAATAAGTGTACTTTTTAGAGAATTTAACAAATATTTAGATTTTATTATTGTATTTTACTTGTTTTTATATTTTTGTGTGTGTCGAAATTATAAGAAAGATGGAACAAATACAAACGTTACCGTCTGAAATAATAGCGATTATGCCTAAATTTGAAGGAGATGGCAAGGTTTTAAATTTATTTATAAAAAAGTGTGAATATATTTTACAAAATTTTAGAAATCCAGACGCAAGTCCTGCTCAGGATTTGTATTTGTTTCATTGTATAACTAGTAGACTTATTGGTCGTGCAGCCGCTTTATTAAGTGAGCGTGATGATATATTTACGTGGGAAGATTTAAAACGAGTGTTAACTCAGCATTTTGGAGATCCGCGATCCGAACAATGTATTTCAATAGAATTAGACACTTTAAAATTAAAACCTAACGAAAGTTTTACTGATTTTTGCCACAGAATACAAAATGTGCGTAGTGCATTATTTTCTAAAGTAAATTTAATTCATGATCAAGGAATTAGGGCCGCTAAAATGATTATTTATAATAACTCAGCATTGAACACTTTTCTTTATAATTTACCCGAAGATATGATAAGAATTATCCGATTAAAGGGTTGTGTTACATTAGAGGATGCTTTAGCAATAGTTACGGAAGAAGAGAATTTCCAACTACAATATAATCTGAAAAATAAATCAAAGATTAGCGCACCTAAGCCGCCGATACCATTTGTTCAATCATTTAAACCTAATTTTATTCCTAATTTAATGACTAATACAAACAACAGATTCCAAACTAATAATTTCAAACAGCCATATAATCAAAGTCCTAACTTTAAATTTGGAATTCAAAACATGCCAAAACCAATACAAAATAATTTAAATTCGGAATCCCAAACCAAAACGTGAATAGGCCGCCGAACCCTTATTTTAATAATATAAACCAACAAAATAATAAACCATATTTTCATAACTTCAGATATCCTATTAATAATCAATTTAAGTTCGGTATTCCAAATGCATTACAAACACCTCGCCCAGTGCAAAATACGGATGTTTCTATGCGAAGTGTGGCACCAATTAAACAAAATATGCTCAAAGAATCAGAAAACTTAAGCGAAAACTCACATGAACCCCCTTTTTATGAAACAAATTATTGCAAAGAAGAACAGTTTTTCTCAGAAACTCCCTACGAAAATAGCGAATTACAGTACGATTCAGAATACCCCGATAATGAACATGAAAATCAAAATTTTTATATAAAGGCCTCGGACAGAGAAATCACGAAATAGTAAAAATAAATTATAATTCAACTATGCGTTTACCGCATATAGAAATACCAGAAATTAAAGCAAAATTTTTAATTGATACAGGAAGTACTAGATCATTTATTAGCCCGGAATTGGTGGAAAAATATTTTCTCGATTATAAATATCAAGAACCCTTTGAAGTCATAAGTACACATGCCCGTAGCTCACACAACGAAGTTATTGAAATACCTATGTTAAAAACCTTTAAAACCTCTGGAATCCAAAAATTTTACGTTTACACAGTGGACAGTAAATATGATGGTTTAATTGGTAGCGATTTATTAATCCAATTAAATGCTAATATTGATTTAAAAAATAAATCATTAAAAACTCATAACACAGTAATTCCTATTTTATATCAACCTCCTTACGAAATTAACCTTTCGCCGCGTTCTGAAACCCGTGTAAAAATACCAACCGATCAAACGGAAGGCGAAGCAATTATCAACTTTACAGATATTGGGAAAGGCGTGCGAATGCCTAGTGCTTTAATTACCTGTAAGGAAAACCTTGCAGAAACAATTATTCAAAATACTTCAAACGAACATATTATAATCTGTGTAAATAAGCCTTTTAGAGTACAAAAATACATTCCTAACTTTATATCGTTGAACCATACTATTTTACAAGAAAATAATGTCGATGTGGATTACTTATTACGTCAAAACTTAAACAAGTTACGGCTAGATCACACAAATAGCGAAGAAAGACACGCTATTGAACAGCTATGTTTAGAATATAGGGATATATTTTATTGCGATAAATTGCCTTTGACATTTACTAATGAAGTAAAACATCAAATACGTACCAAAAATGAAGACCCAATTTATGTCAAGCCTTACAGATTACCCCCCATACAAAATGAAGAAATAAATAAACAAGTTCAAAATTTACTTTGTGAAAATGTTATTAAAGAATCACATTCCCCTTGGAATGCCCCAGTGCATTTAGTGCCAAAAAAAATTGATGCATCAGGCGAACAAAAGTACCGCATGGTAATCGACTATCGCCGCCTTAACGAGATAACTATCGACGATAAATATCCTCTTCCTAACATAACAGATCTTTTCGATAAGCTAGGAAAATCTACTTATTTTACAACCTTAGATTTAGCTAGTGGTTACCATCAATTGGAAATTGAAAGGTCAGATCAACCTAAGACAGCCTTTAGCACACAAACAGGACATTACGAATTCATTAGAATGCCGTTCGGTTTAAAGACAGCACCGGCAACGTTTCAAAGAGCAATGGATAACGTATTACGAGGGTTACAAGGTCTACATTGCCTGGTCTACTTAGACGATATTATTATATATGGTTCTAGTTTAAATGAACATTTACAAAATATAAGAAGCGTTTTTAATAGATTACGACAAAATAATTTAAAGGTACAACTTGATAAATCGGAATTTTTACGAAAAGAGGTCTTATATTTAGGTCATACTATTACAAAGGAAGGATTAAAACCTAATAATGACAAAATAAAAACTATTTTAGATTTTCCTATACCTAAAACAACCACGGAAATTAAAAGCTTTTTAGGAATGGTCGGTTATTATCGAAAATTCATTAAAGATTTTGCAAAATTAACCCAGCCTCTTACAAACTGTTTAAAAAAAAATAATAAAATTATTATTGACGAAAAATATAAACAAGCATTTTATCAGTGTAAAGAGATTTTAACAAATGCACCCTTACTACAGTTTCCTGAATTTGATAAACCTTTTGTTCTAACGACAGACGCCTCAAATTATGCAATCGGCGCTGTGTTGTCTCAGGGTCCCGTAGGTAGCGATAAGCCTGTCGCTTACGCAAGTCGAACCTTAAACGATGCGGAAAAACGTTACAGTACTATTGAAAAGGAATTATTAGCTATAGTTTGGGCGGTAAAACACTTTCGTCCTTACCTATATGGTAGAAAATTTATTATTTATACAGACCATAGACCATTAGCATGGTTAAACTCAATTAAAGAACCCAATAGTAAGCTTACAAGATGGAAGTTACGCTTATCAGAATTCGATTACGATATTTATTATAAGAATGGAAAACAAAATAGTGTAGCCGACGCATTGTCTCGAATTAAAGTAAATGCATTAGAAAATATATCTATGATAGGAAATCCGAGTGGTTCTAACCGTTCGCGATCTCGTTCAAATTCACTAGATTCTATAAGTATAATGACCATATCATCCGATTCTAATAAATCAATTCAACAAAATAAAAGAAAATCGCCTTACTCGATTTTAACTTCTAGCACAGGTAGTACATTATCAGCCCCTGAAACGCCTAGAAATCCTTACTCGGATACAGTACATTCCGCTCAAGATGTCGAAACAAATGGCATACCTATATTAAATGAAGCCATTGATACGAAACCCAATCAATTTTTAATATTCACTTGGAATAAAAACGAAATATTAGTTAAAAATTTATCCCGACCTAAACAGCGAGTTTTAGAAGTACATTTACCGACTAATCGCCCCGATTTAGTAAAAACATTTTTAAAAGAGTACACTAAACCCAAAATAAAACAATTTATATATTTCGAACATGAGACTCATAGGTCACAGTTTGTTAACGCAGTTATAGCTCTATATAAAAAGGATACCGTTCAATTTTTCGAATGTACACAGCGAGTAGTTTACGTAGAAGATGAAAATGAACAAAAAGAAATTATCATGAAGTATCATAAAGGAAAAACTTGTCATAGAGGTATTCGTGAAACTACTTTAAAATTAAAGCGCACATATTTTTGGAATAACTTAGAACAAACAGTTGCTAGTGTAATAAATTCATGTGACGTATGCAAAAAAATGAAATATGACCGAAAACCATTCAAACCGGAATTACAACTAACTCAAACTCAGACAAAACCGTTTCAAGAATTGTTTATTGATATATTTAGTATTGACGGAAAATATTACTTAACCATAATAGATGCCTTTAGCAAATTAGGTAGAGCAAAGGAAATCTCAAATAGATCTACACCTGAGGTCGTAAAAGCTCTAATTAATTACTTTTCATATTACGGTATTCCCTCTAGAATCAGCTCAGATCCAGGTACCGAGTTTAATAATGCTCTACTCAAAGAAATGTTGTCATTTTATAAAATTGAATTACATATTGGAACTCCGCATAATCCTAACTCCATGGGAATAATAGAGAGATTCCATTCCACATTAATAGAGTTATATAGGTTAGCAAAATATGAACAAAAATTTTCTGATGCTGCATCTATAATGACTTACGTAATAATGGCATATAATCAAACTATACATAGTACTACTGGTCTTACTCCACATGAAGTTGTGTTCGGACATACAGATTCGTCTAGTACCTTTGATGTTGACTTTAATAAACATTATACACAACAATTACTTCCAACTGAAATTAGCAGACTAAAACGAGGACTAATAAATCCCTTAGGCTCACTCGTAAAATTTATAACCGGTAACCTAGATAATGACGATGCATTAAAATATGAACAAATGATTACAGATATAAAAAACAAACAAGACTTAATTTCAAAAAAGGTAACTATTGTCTCCAAAATGGCGGGTATATTAGCTAATTTTACACGAGCTACTCAGAATAATCTCATCCAATTACATGATGAAATAGCCCAAATTAACGAGGAAATAAAAAATATTAATATAGACAGATTGGAAAGTAAATTGATTAAAATACTTACTATATTCTTTAATAACTTTTTATCCATATTCATACAATTGGATGAAATTGAGACAGCCGTTGCATTTAGTCGTGTAAAGGTATTGCATCAGTCCATTATAGATAATAAGGAATTGTTGAATGTATTAAAGGAAATAGAAAAAACTGATAAACTTGTTTTTCCAGCAAAACTTAAAAATCTTGTTAAAATAGAGCCAACTATTGAATTACATGCTTATTTCAAGGAGAGACGAATAACGTTCATAATGCGTGTTCCTTTAATAGCGCCAGACATTTATAATTATTATAAAGTTTTACCCCTACCTGTACTGAATGTCTATAATATAACCACTCTTATCCCTCCTAAATATCCTTACCTACTCGTGAAAGAGGTTAAAACTCAATCACTTACTCACCCTTGTCAAGAAATTGATGAATCAATGTATCTATGCTACGAGGACGACATAACTTCACATATCGAAGATAACTGCGTTACCAGCCTTCTGAAATTTGAAACAAACTCTAGCACCTGTCATCCAATTGCCGTGGAAATCAATTCACTGCAGCTGAGATCAATATACGAAAATCGTTGGATAATCTACACCAACAAACCAGTAATTCTGAAAGAAACATGCAAAGGCGAAGTAACACGTCAAAATCTCTTCGGTACTTATTTACTGGAAATGGATGGAAAATGTCTAGTTACAATTCAAGATATTCAATTGAAAATTAGGCACACTAAAGAAACGGATATAAGATTCCACAAATCAATTAAAATCAGCTTACCTGAATTACCACAACAGGCTCCTGCAGACGAAAAACCTATCAATTTAGATAACATAGACATGGAAAATCTACAACTTTTATCATACGCATTGAAGAAAAATAGTGAAAGTGAAATTATTGAAAGTGTTACAGTGAAAAGTGTTAGTATCTGGACTATTATCTTATATATTATTGTAATAATCTTAATTTCTGTATTAATGTTTGTAATAATTAAGAGTAAAAAATTTATTTTATGTAAAACTAATTTTGCTCGAAATCGTCCAAATTCAAAAGTTTTAGACAATTTCGAACTTAAGGAGGAAGGTGTTATGGGTGACCAATCACCATAATCTTAATTAAACTATTAATATCACTCGATAATTGAAATGTTTTGATATACATAAAACGTTCCCATATTTATCATGGCAACTAATGTATTTTTAAGCTAATTGACAATCAATATTATATCGACAGAAGCTGTCATTAATACTTAATTCTTAAAGTTAAACAATAAATTCCTGGTACGATCCCACGATTCCATTTAACATAAACATTAAAGCCATGCTTATAAAAATGAGGAACACAGGCCACCCAGCAGCATATTGTATCCAACCGCGGTTGGATCTGTTCATTAGGTTAAGTTTATTTAATAGTTTTCAGTATTAAATTATAAAAATAAAAATATTTTTTTTAATACTTTCCGAGACCGAAACTTGACTAGATAATATATTGTATTATTGTGATTACCACAGGTGATACTTCTGTCTGTGCTGTTAGATAAAATTATCAAGTTATTTTTGTTTGTCTTTCTAATGATAAAAATGATCGTATTGATACGGAAATAGGAGTTAATTATATCGTATTACTCCAACACTTTATAATGACATGACAACGCAAAAAACTATTGAAGAGTTTTTGTTGAAATTTGGTATATGTATAATTTAAATCTTGGATTAGAAATATCTTTTTACTACTTTTAATCTCAGTAATCGAATGGTTCTCTAGGGATAAAAGTACCGTCAAGTTATCATACAAGCCACGCGGGTGAAGCCGCTGGCGGAAGGTTAGTGGAATATAAAAATAACTGTAGGTAAATAGTTTTTGTCATATTGAGGAAAATTCTATAAATAACCCGGTATTAGTCATAGTTATTTAGTTTTAATAGGTTAGTCATTATGAATATATATTTATGTATGTACCTATTAGTTTTCTGGAAGTCATCAATTAGGAAGTATAAATAGAAATAGTAATCTACAACTAGATGTCGCTTCGTATACGTATTTTAAAATATTTGCAGTTTTTGATAAAATTATCTATGATAAGCGTTCCGAATTTCTTTCTGGTGTAATAAAAGTTTTATTTTTGGAAATTTTTCTTCTTATATTTTTTTAAGCTCTTGATGTATCTTTTAAATTATAAGTTTCTATAGTTTATTTTAGTTATTTTATTTAATTATAGTTATTTTAGAGGTACAAAAATTACTTTCTTAGATTAATTTTGATGGCATTGTCCTGTGTCAAAAATTGGTTGTAATGTGTCGAACATAGTGTTTTGACTACTTGCCTGACTCTTCTAACCTCCATCAAATTATAATAGACGAAAAAACTGTGCTTAAGCATTTAAAGAATCTTGATCCCAATAAAGCTGCGGGGCCTGACGGTATCCCTCCACTCTTTGCGAAAAAATGTGCACTATATTTATCATATCCACTAAAGGAAATTTTTAATAAATCTGTCCTCTGGAAAATTTCCCACTGTCTGAAAAGTGCTCGAGTGACACCCGTACATAAGAAAGGTGATCACGACAATGTACAAAATTATAGGCCTATATCCCATCTTTCGACGTTTTCGAAGGTCTTTGAGGCTGTCGTCTATCCGGTTATAGTCAGTCATACAAAAAAAAAACAGATAGTTAGCGAACAACATGGTTTTCAGAGTAGAAAGTCTGTGGTCACAAACCTTACTTCTTACATGACTCGGGTTATGGGATCGGTGGATAGGGGTGAACAGGTTGATGCCATTTACACCAACTTTACGAGTGCGTTTGATCTGGTAAATCATGATATTCTTATTTACCAGTTATATCACCAGTATGGGATTTGTGGGACATTGCAGAATTGGTTTAGATCTTATCTCGAACATCGAAAACAAACAGTTATAATCTGAGTCTCAAGTGTACACGGCATCTTCAGGTGTACCGCAGGGTTCGTATCTGGGACCTATATTATTCCTTCTTTTCATCAATGACATCGTTTCCTGTGTTTTGCATAGCCAGTGTTCGTTGTTTGCTGATGATATGAAGATTTTCCGGATTATTGAAAAATCGGACGACGCTGACTTACTGCAGTCTGACTTAGACCGAATTTAAATCTGGTGTGGCAAAAACCATTTATCTCTAAGTGCGTCAAAATGAAAACATATAACCTTTTCAAAAAAAAGATAAACACTGTCAATTTGGCTTACAGAATAGGTTGTGATGTTATTGATACAGTTTCTCAGATCCGTGATCTAGGCGTTGTACTAGATTGTCGGTTATATTTCATTCCTCACTATAACACCATTGTTTCGAGGGCAGTAGTTGGGGTTTATTAGACGCAATACTAAGACATTTCGCCGAACGGACTGTAAAATCCTACTATTTAATACTTTGGTGCGTAGTTCATTAGAGTTTGCAAGCGTTATATGGAATCCTATATATGAGGTACACTCAACTCGTTTAGAGTCTATTCAACGGTCTTTCACTAGACACTTGGCACATGTAACTCCTAGTCTCAACAGAAGGTGTCCCTATGAGGACAGACTCAATTATTTTTCGATGGATACTTTAGCTCATCGTAGGCGGATGTTGGATCTAACATTTTTACGCCTTTAATGGTGGGTTGAGGTATCAAGAGGTGCTGGATCAGAGCAACATAAGTGTACCACGTATAAATTCTCGTCGCCCGACTTCAAGGTCCTTCTTTAGTGTTCCAGTAAGTAGAACCAATGTGGGTAGAGGTGCCCCTGTGCCAAGGCTGTTAAGCTCGTATAATAGTTGGCATAGAATTTTTGATCTCGATATCTTCCACGACAGTTTTCGACACTATAAGGACAAAATACTGCATACACATCGTCCTACTATTTGACCTTAAAGTAAAGAATTAATGTTTTATTTTAATTTATTGATAATAACATATAAGCTGATTATTTTTGACATTTGATATATAATAATTGACTTTTGAATATAATTTGTTATTTGTTGATTTTGTAATGTGTATCACTGTTGTATTTTTGTAGAATAATATATTAATTGACGCCTATGTCTTGTAACTGTAGTTTATTATTATGTAATTATAATTGTATTGTAACTAAATAAATATTGTAATGTAAACGCATATGGAATATCTTGTTACAAATGCTGTGCATGTCTGTAACTGTCATAAATGCTAGATAAGTGTCATTTAAAAGGTTTACTGAATTATTTTTGTATTTGTGATGTTGACGTGCCTTGAGTAAATAAATAAACATAGTGCTGCCATCTAGTGTCATTTCTTTTAGAAAATAAAGCACTCTTATTATGAACGACGATTAAAATTTGAAACAACGAAGGTACACAAGTCAATATATCAAATTTCTCCAGTTGATTTCAAACTCTACCATCAAAACATTAAAGTTCATTAAAGTATAATCGAACCCGGGATTTTAGAGATGTTGACACCTTGAGCCTGCGTGCGAGTTACTCGACAACAGAAGTCGTAAAAAAGGAAATTTATTTTTTTATCGTATCCCACTCGATGAGGGCTGCAGATTTGGCTAGTGAATTCCTCGACAATTAATGACAAAAATCGTAAGAAACATGATTGCACTGCTTTAAAAATCACTCTGATTATATATTGTATGTACTTTGCAGGAGTGGAAGCGGCAGTGCGGCAAAGGCATCCTTGCCGACTGGATTGTGAAGAGTTGTGTCAACTTCGAGGAAGAAGCATAGGCACGTGCGTCAACGGTTTATGCAACTGCAGAAGCGGCAAAGGAACGTGATCTTACAATGACAAATATTTGTTTCATTTTCAGAGACGATATTTGTGTGTAAACAAATAGTAAAGACTGTAAATTATTTCACGATTTAATTAGTGTATTAATAAAATAATAAGATTATAATAATGTAGTATATTTATTTAACCTTTTTTTATAGTAACGTATACTGCTCATTCATAATCGCTGCACTTTAATTTGTTCCGGCTACTGCCAATAAAAATAAAGGTAATAGTGGGTACATGAATGTACCCACTGCTGTGTTGTTTTGTCAGGACTTAGTAGTTAAAAATGTTCCGAGTATATAGTCAAGTTTCGGTTGCGGAAAGTATTAGAAAAAAAATTATATTTATAATTTCATAATGAAAACTATTAAATAATCTTAACCTTATAAACAGATCCAACCGCGGTTGGATAATTTTTATAAGCATGGCAATAATGTTTCTGTTACGTGGGATTTTACTAGGAATTTATTGTCAAAATTTGAGAATTAAGTAGTAATAACAGCTACTGTCGATATAATATTGACTGTCAATTAGTTTAAAAATACATGAGTAGCCATGATAAATGGGTACGTTTTATGTATATCAAAACATTTCAAATTACCAGGTTATATAATTAATTTAATTAAGATTATGGTGATTGATCACACATAACAATATACAGCGTGCGTTTGATGCAAATGGGAGTTAATATCAACGTAAAATAAATAAGATTAAATTGACAAATTATTCATATCATACAAATATAAACCAGATAGTAGATTCGTTAATATATTAATGCAAATAACATATGTTACCTGTTTATGTTTTTCAATATAGTACCTTTTCAATGTTTAATTGAGCATCCGTATTTAAATAAAATTATTTTTAAATATGCAATTATTTTTATGGTATCATTGATAATTTTACAGTTACAATATTGAACGATTCAATCATGACATAATAGTCATAATACAACAGCCATAATATTGATGAATATTTAATTTGGACTTAAGTAGTATTAATTAAGAAAAGGTTATAGGTAAATAACTAAATATATCAATATTATATTGGCTAAACGGGTTTGACACGAGTGTGTTATTTCTGAATAAGGTTGAATTTTAAAGTTTCAGTTTACCAAAGAGGATAAATACAGGTTTATGTCCGCCATTCTGTCCTCGTGGTATAGTTTCTTTCAATAACAATTTTGTATCCCTTATTTCTACTCTTTCAATCCCTTATTTCGCCTTAAAAGGTAACCTTTGTCCTTTTCCAACGTTAACTATATCTCTGTTCCTTTCATTTAAATTGGTTCGGTTGTTTAGATCTCACAGTTAATATACAGAGAGAATTAATCACTTTCACGTGTATAATATTATGTAAGGATGAACTTTTCTATATTGCCTTGGTTCTGGGTAATGTGGTAAATTATTATTTCAGAACTCTATAATTTAAGATTAGAGCGCAAATTACAACTTAGTGCAAGATTTTAGCATGGGATTTGATACAGCGCCCCTAGTTTAATTACCAATTACTACTCCATACAAACTTCTTAACGCGCTCTCTAGTGAACGCGTTAACGTAAAACGTTGATATGCTATTTTGCTAAAAATAGCCTCAAACTCGACGACGAACGTGGCGCTGTTATAGAGTAAATCTTTATTCACTTATCGACTATCAATACATTTACTAATTTTCATGTTTATTGTGGTATCTATTTCAAAGTCAAAATAATCTTTTTTAAAATAAACTTCTTTAAAGTATTTTTGAAACGTTCAATATCTATTTTTTTCTCTATCACTCGTTCAGGACGTCTTTTGGTTGATAAGAAGAACGTGCAAGTAACTCACCAGCTCTAATGGGAGTAACGACATTCACAAAACAATGTCAGTGCCAAATCAATACACTATGAATTTAAAAAAAATATGATCTTATAATGATAACATAATTATTTAATAATGGCAACAAGGTAATAATTTTAGAAGAAATTACCTATCCAGTTGTTGGACCACCTTAAGTCCAAGCATTCTTATCTGTTATATAATCAGATATCTTATAATAAGTTTTTTACTAATTATTTGTGATATATAATGATTGTATTTTGCTTGGCTTTCATAAATCGTAATATTATGATAACGTGGAATTCGATTGGTATCACACTTCGTATTTAGATCCCGTACTTCAACCCCTTTAAGCCTATTAGTCGCAATAAAATTATCCTTTGTCCTTTCTCAGGGTATACTCAATTTGTGTACCAAAAACCATCTGGTAAAAACCTAACACGGACATATTTACATTCGCATTTATATTAGTTTATTATTTTTCAATCGCTTAATACGCAAAAATGCACACACTTTTTTTAAACAAAGACTCATAGTTTTATGAATACCTAGAATATCTAACGTAAACGTGGCAAGATAGTTAAAGCAAGATTTCAAAATAACCTGTAGCAACTCGCGAGACATATTATGGTGCTTACGGTTGGCTCTGAGAAGTTCTTCTTGTCGAGTAAATGTCTCAGACTCGCGAGATATAGCATTACGTGCACGGTCAGCTGCTTTACATTGCAACTTTTTTACATTGAGTAAGAGTCACAGACTATAATTATTATATATGAATTTAGCCAGTATTTAACTGCCACCGCCTTCACCGGGTCAGTTATTTCCAGCATATGTTAATTAATATGTTTTCAATGTTTTATTATAACACCTTTTCAATGTTTGATGACCATGAGAAGAATAAGAAAAAAGATGATCCCCTCCTTACCAATGGGGGGTTACTTTAAAAATCAAATGTCTTTCGTCATCAGAAAGTGGTCATCATCCTGAACAATTTTTCATCCTAAACTATAAGAATATAAGACGTTATATTCGTATAGTTTAGTTAAGGGTTTCACTGCAGCTGAGGCAGATCTTCAATTTTTTTATATTAATAGAAAATATTTATCATGTTGGATAATTTTTCCTGAGGCGTTATACTTGTATATCTCATGGTTTAGTTGGCCAGCTCAGCAGTTGTTCCAGATCTTCGATTTTGTCCTCCGATATCCGATAGGAACACTACGGCACGTGCTAAGTGTAACGCTATCAATGTGGCGAACCTACTGAGTTTCCATTAAGTTCTGTGCGTGTAAATTGTTAATTATTTTCTGGTGAATTGATTCGGACTATAATAATAAAAGTGTAAGACTTCCAAAGCAACTTTTATTTTGAGCGTACTGCCATGCACGATCCGTCTGTTAACGGGAATTCCTATCTTACTATTTTATATAGATTATCATGTTATCTATCATACCGACAATCTAGTTTAAACTGTTTCAATGACTGATAACCCATTCATAATTTGATTCTTTATATTGGTATCTAGTATACCTGCCACCAGCGACTTCGTCCTCATGGGAAGTGTTTATTTGGAGTCGATTCATATCATGAACACATGACACTGATATAATTACAATGACAAATGAATTAGTTATGGTTACTATGGTAACGTTTTATTCCCTATACAAACTTCCACTACCATTTTCATTTATCGCTTTATTTGCTGTTTTCCGGGATAAAATATAGGCTATGTTTACCGCATATGATGGTGATTCCAGTAGGTTAAAGAATCAGTCCAGTAGTTTTGGAGCCTATTTGTTAAAAACAAACAATCAAATCTTACCTCTTTATAATATTAGTATAGATATAGATAACATACAATAATATCGTTATATATGTGTACGGTTCCGTACAATTTTGCCTTGTTTACATAATTATTGAGGTCATCATTCACTTTACGTTATTGATTATTATATTAATAAAATGAGTGCGAATTTAGCAACCGTGTATAACTAACGTCCAGTAACAACCACTTTAACTTACTTTACTGTGTACGTGAATAAATGGTGTTAAATTATCTCAAGATTTCATCTTTCTGCACTCCACAACTCTATATAAACAATACTACTCCAGTAATTACAATACCCAACTAACACCGTCTGTACAGCATTACAAATTGTACAATATGACTATCGTGTTGCTATCTTTTTTATTGAGAATCACTTAGTGATAGGACTCTAATCATATGTATTAATAAATAAAAACATGATAGTTACATAGTCGAAATTGGGCATCATATATAGAAACAATAACAAGTTGATATAAATATTTATAACTTAAAAAAGTCAACAGTCTCAGGTGCTTTAGACGGGACTCGAATCGGTAACCTTTCAAAATCTGAGCAATTACTCTTACCAATTGAACTACCCGAGACCTTAGTAGTGACACTGTCTATCTCAAGCAGTACTTTCACTCCAAGAGAATCTCTCTCTCTTTGTTAATGGTCATGGGACCGATGTCTTGTACATTTTTGACTGCTGAACTATTTAAGTATTTTCTATTTAAGATTTATATCAATATACTCGTCTTATTTTTAATGAAAATTTTATCAAATACTAGATGAGCCGGTGTAATTCTTAGTATTTTCATCATTTAAACCTTCCCTGGACTACGACCAACATTACATTACCCGAATTAGCTAAATCGGCGTAGCCGTTCTTTAGTTTTAGCGAGACAAATTACCAAAATATTAAACATGGAATCTTTAGGCACAGACATAAACTCTTTAGATATCTTTTCTATGCCTTTTTCAAAAGCAGCCAAGGAATTTTCATGGCTTATAAAACAAACTCCCACAGATTTGTAAATTAAAATAAATGACATGTTTAGAATTGAAATAGCAAATGGTTACTATAAACTTATGTTTTTATTAATACTGTAATATCTTGGAAACATCACAAAATCATGTTAAAAACAAAACGAGGCTACTTTAAATCAATACTTAAATTTAACAGCTTTATCTGACTTTGCTGTCCTAGCTCCTAATCTTTTATGTGGTAGCAGCCTTCTCCCTTGGATTACATATTCTGTAAACAAAAAAAATTAATGAATTTACACGATATAAATAAATATTTAGCAAAACAATAAACTTTGAACGGATCTAATACGTTTTATTTGTAAATTTTATAAGCGTTTCGGATCCTGCAATGGGTTCCGAGGCCTAAGTTGTTTACTAAATAGGAATATAAGAATTTGGAATATTATTGGTTTTACATATATAGATTCCTCCTGAAATTTGTTTTAAGTCTGGGTTTGTCGACGGCGTGTATGGATAACTTGCATTTATTTATTTATTAAGTACTGCCACTAACATATATTAATAAATATAATTATAACTTAGTCGAAATAAAAAAATACCTGATATATGTCACAATTAAGGGGTACATAGCATTCGCAGTAAAATATTTTATATTTATATTGAATTTTATTTTATATTTATATAGAATTAAACATTTATTAAAAAAAATATTAAGGTTATTTAAGATATTGGAAAATGTATTAAGTAACTAAATGAAATTTGATAAGTAAACTAAATTAAAAATAAAATCAATAAAAAAAGTTGTTCATTACTGATTTATTATCATTATCGTTCTCAAAAACATAGAATTTCCTTTATTTTTCTACTGTTAATTTATCTACTTAAAAATAATTATTTAAAAAAGAACTACTTACATAAACTTATTGTAAAGATTAGTCTTTTACTCGCTGTCAGGATAAGCTTCATTGTCCGATACATCAAAAATATCTAAAACAACAAACGTATAGTTATACCGATGTTTATTTTTTTATCAGTTGATTCAGATTGATTCCAATTTCTACTATTGTAATATTCTATTTTGTTTTTGGCTAATATTTACCAGAGAGGGATATTGATATAGATTTCCAGAGTACTGTAATTCTACCTTTTCCAAATAATTAACATACTATATAGCAGGTTTGATTTGCAACTATAATTGATTTAAAATACTGATGTATTTTTGATGTAATATTTGAAGTTGCTGGTACCTGGCACGCTATCATTGACGGTAGCATCTAACATCAAGCGTCCCGTGCATCGACATACAGTAGAGCTGACACAGACACCGCGAGCATACCCTAAGCGGCGACAGAGATTGTGGCACTGTGAGTTTACGCAGCTACGGGCGTATGTGTCTAGTGTCTGTGCATCTAGTGCGCCATTATCAGATGGGTTATCTTTTTCTGTTGATTGAGAATATATATTAGCATTTCGTTTCTTTTTAAGCATATAAAGATTATCATAAAAAATAATTAATACTGTTTTAAAATGAATGTTTACCCAGGGTGATATCGTCAACGGTAGCATCCATCACTAAACGTCCTGTGCATCGACATACAGTAGAGCTGATGCAGACACCGCGAGCATACCCTAAGCGGCGACATAGATTGTGGCACTGTGAGTTTACGCAGCTACGGGCGTATGTGTCTAGTGTCTGTGCATCTAGTGCGCCATTATCAGATGGGTTATCTTTTTCTGTTGATTGAGAATATATATTAGCATTTCGTTTCTTTTTAAGCATATAAAGATTATCATAAAAAATAATTAATACTGTTTTAAAATGAATGTTTACCCAGGGCGATATCGTCAACGGTAGCATCCATCACTAAACGTCCTGTGCATCGACATACAGTAGAGCTGACACAGACACCGCGAGCATACCCTAAGCGGCGACATAGATTGTGGCACTGTGAGTTTACGCAGCTACGGGCGTATGTGTCTAGTGTCTGTGCATCTAGTGCGCCATTATCAGATGGGTTATCCTTTTCTGTTGATTGAGAATATATACTAGTATTTCGTTTCTATTTAAGCATATAAATTATTACATAAAAATCGTTAATACAAAATATTAAGGTTTTAAAACAAGTGGAATAATTTCAATATTATATAGAAAAACTTGCTCTAAACTATACCTAAGGTGACATCATCCAGATTAGCATCCAGCATTAAACGCCCTGTACACCGACATCTGGTAGAGCTAATGCACACTCCACGAGCGAATCCTTGGCGACGACAAAAAGTGTTGCACTGTGAGTTTACGCAGCTACGGACTGACAACTCTACTGGGTCGCCTGATATATTGTTTATTTCTGAAGAATAAAAAATTGCATTCTTTATATAATTTCTTCAGTCACGGTTCACGCTCCTATTATTGTTTTAATTCAACTGAAGAAAGCAAAAGTATGGCAAAGTAAAGAGTTTATTATGAATTGTTCAAGCTTTTTTCTGTAATGGTTTCACTGAAATGGCTGCTGTACAGTTATTCTTGAATAATTAATTATTCAAGAAAAACTCTTTATGATAGGAATATGATTATTTGAAATATATATTTTATGATATTATGAGGCAAATGCAACCTGCATTTGCCTCATAATATCATTTTATTCATTTTATTGTCAATATTTTGATAAATATATGAAATTAAATAAGTATTTCTCACCATTGGTATCATCTTCATGTGGGTTATCAGTGAGTGGTGTTGCTGTCACTGTATAGAGACATGCGAATATGATCACTGCTTTGGACAACATCTTGCTTGTTTTAGTTAGCTTTTAACTGATAATGAATAATGAATTAATTGCGTTTATATACGGGAGCGATTCGCACGGGGACTTCACCTAAGACGCTGATAAACATTTTTAATCACTCGTTAAGTAGGTGATCGTTCACGACAACCGTAGATTAATCTAGATCACCTAAAGGGTTGTCAATAATTTTTTTTTGCCAATTGAATAAATTATTGATTTCTATGGTTTTAGTACAAGTTGACTCAGGGTCCCGAATGACCTCATGATTCTTTCATATATTTTATTTCAATTTTTATTTCTTTCTATTTTTTCCTCCTCCTTAACCATCCATAAATAACGCCTGAGCCCAGGGGCTGTTGACGAAGGAGGAACTGCAGGCAGTGGAGACGTAAAAAGGGCTGATGATGATGATGATTGTTTGCTTTCTAGGTATAACCTTCAATTTTGATGATATGATTTTGCTCCTTTTCTAGCTAAATCCCGTGCGGGGTAGACAGAATATATAGATGGTAAGTACTTTAAAAGAAATTTTGAATTGTTTTTGTTTTTTAAAGACGCAGCCCTCAACATTTCGTTTTTATTGGTGCAGTCTGAAAGATCTTACTGAAAGATCAATCGATAAGTGTTTAATCGATTGTTTTCGTTTCCTGTAACGTATTGCGTCGAATTAACTCGTTTGGTAACTTATCACACAAACAACTTTACTTATCATATTGCAGATATCTTGAATTAGATAAAGATAATAAGATTTTAATGATTTTTTTTTAAAATCTTCATAATAGGGTTATTTTAACAGCTCGCCGAATTCATTATTTAGCTTGAAGATGAACAAAATTATCTAATTATGTATGTTTGGTAACACTTCATTACTTTCCTTGACTTTGCATACGGTACCACACTCATGAGGTTAACATTCGCACAGGATTAAAGCTTATACGTCTAAATATATATAACTCAAAGGTGACTGACTGACATAGTGATCTATCAACGTACAGCCCAAACCACTGGACGGATCGGACTGAAATTTGGTATGCAGGTAGATGTTATGACGTAGGCATCCGCTAAGAAAGATTTTTGATAAATTCTTCCCCCAAGGGGATAAAGTAGGGGATGAAACTTTGTCAATTTTAAACCAATCGTGCTGAGACTTTGCATGCATTAAAGCCCCTTCCAGACGCCACAATTTTTCGCCCAATTTGACTAGATTGACAATCGAATCGGGTCATCTGGACGGAAATATGAAATTCAAGGTCATTGGGTGGTCGTTATCGCCCGATTTGAGATTGCCCAATCAAATTGGGTGATGTGGAAGGAAGCGGCGTGCTAAGCGGATGTATGCGTGCGTTGACTTGATTTTGTTTGTTGTGTATGTTGCCAGCAGTAGCCAGTTGTGAACGTTGTTGTGTAGTACAATCAGGATGGAGGAATATAACGATATGCCATCTATTCGGTCCGAACGGAAATTAGTGGAGGAGATTTTAAACACGTATAAAGACCTACCATGTCTTTGGGATATATCCCATGAATTATATAAAAATAAACAGGCAAGGCATAATGCCTTGGAGATTTTGTTAAATAAGTGGAGAAATATTGACAATAAAATAACGTTGGAGTCGGTGAAAAAGAAATTGGAAAACATGAGAACTACCTTTTTAAGGGAACATAAGAAGGTATGTAATTAAAACTGTTTAAATATAAGTACCTTTTTTACATTTATTGACCTTAGTCACCATAACGTTAATTATAGATAGTTAGGTATTTGGTGCATCATTTTGCTATCGTTCTTTCAATACATACCTATTTAATATTTATGCATCGTATGTGTACCTACATAGTAATATGTAAATACTGTACCTATGATTCGGAATGTTTGGAAAGAAGTGTCCATAAATGCAATATTTTAATTTTTATTTTACAGGTGGAAGCGAGTAAGACAACAGGCGCAGCTGCTGCGAAATTTATAAACCATCATTATGGTATTATGAGAACATGATGTTTTTAATTGAAAATCATACTGCTAAAAGAGAGGGTGTAGACTCCATTGAAACAGAAGAAACTAGTGACGTAAGTTTTATTATATTCTATAATCTAATATTAAAGTCATCATACAAAATTAATCACAGCGGGCTATATTTGCCATTCGTTCTTGAAAATCAACAGCTCCAGCCCCATTAAAAAATGTAGTAAATATTTCTCGCACGCGTTTTCCATCCTCGGTCTTTGGTTATTACCTTGAAGGCTCAGTAATTGTGGATGTTCCCGCCATTGTCCTGGTTGCAATTTGTTAGTATCAAAATCTTCGTGATCAACACAAGAATGTGAAATATAATCTTTTGATTTTTGTCTTAAAAAATTGTGTAAATAGCAACTGGCTTTAACTACTTTGTCCACATTATTCCAATTTGTCCAATACGATAAATTCTGATGTCCCTGATACGCTCTGCATTTTTGTACATTTTTTTATATTGTGGAGAAAAATAAAGAAATATTATTATTATTATTCAAGTTTAGCGAAATTGGTTTTTGAAAGATTCTGAAACGTGTTTTCAACCACTCTTCTTGCTCTGGAAAGTCTGTAGTTGAAAATGTTAGTTTCCTTTGTCAGTCCTTTCTGCGGATATGGTTTTAGGATATGTTTATTGATGGCAAATGCGCTATCTCCGATGAACACATATGCAGCTAATGTATCTGTAACTGATAAAACAGATTCTTGAGGAAGATTTAATTCACCTATCACAAGCTTTTTGTAAAAATTGGTATTCTTTAAAATTCCATCATCAGACACACTTCCATTAGCTCCTGTATAAATATATAAGAAGTCATAGTTAGCATTTACCACTGCAAATTATACCACGCTAAAAGTTCCCTTATAGTTATAAAACAATGACCCACTATCTGGAGGCTTTATTATATTAATATGTTTGCCATCCATACTACCGATGCAGTGAGGAAAGTTCCACATTGTCTCATACTGTTTTACTACTTCTAACCATTCTTCTTCTGTTTCAGGAACTTGTAAAAAGAAGCAAAAGAAATAAACAAATAGATATACAAAGTAAGCAGCTCAAACTTCTGGATTCTGCAGAAAAAATGTTACTGCATGAAGAAGATACCACAGAAAGTATAGCGAAAGCTTTTGCTTTGCAACTTAAAGACATGTCAAAATTACAAAGAATAATTGCAGAGAAATTAATTTCTGAAATAATGTTTTATGGTAAACTAGATCAGTTAACAGTTAATTCTTCTATAAATTTGAATCGTATAGCATCTTCTCAGTCTCCATCACCATCACCAGTAAATAAAAATAATTTACAGACCCGAAGACATATCTACATGCCAATATCGCCTGCCTCGGAATACAGATATACCTATACGCCATCACCATCCCAATCACCAGCCTCTCACATATACGAGCATACAGCATACATTGAAAATAATAATGTCTCATGTAATTCAGTTGTATTATCTATTCCTGAAATTGACTGTCAAGTACTACCTACAGAAACCCAAATGAGCTCTACGCAATATACTTCAGATTTGCCTATAGGAAACCAATCAATCTTCACACCACAGTTCACCACTCCACAGCTCTTCACTCCACACCCCACACTAAAAGCGAATATTATATATGAAGGGGATGGAAAACTAATTAAAAGATTTTCTGATCTTGCCTAAGAAACCATAGAACCTTTTATACAAATGTATTTTTATATAAAAGTTTCTATGGTTTATTATTATTAGCAGTATTTTTAGGAATTACTAAGTACTACTTTAAGTTAAGGTTATTTTTAATAGTAGGTAAGTATAACTGTAACTTTAACAGAAATAAAAATATTTTCTTACATGTATGTATTTTTTCAAGACCTTACATATAACATCACATGTTTCTGGTATAATCTCAGATATTAATTGTGTAGAAATTGCACTGCAAAATCTCAGTTCCTTATAGTCCCTTCCTGATCCTAAATACTTGAATGTAACTATTAAACGCTCCTCAGAAGTAACAGCTTCTCGCATTATAGTGTTTTGCTTAGTAATATACGGGCTTACTAGAGTCAATAATTCACGAAAAGTGTCATGATCCTCATAAAATTTCTAAAATCGTCACTGTCCAGCTCTCTTACTATATTTATGTGACTCAGTCGGTTTCTTTTTAGCAACCATTCTTTGCTCCATATCCTTCTTTTTCTTTTTCTTGGTAAGAGGCATCTTGATAATATAGTAGTCCGGTCAGTAGAGGCAGCGGCACAGAACTAAAATTGGCGATTTAATTGTGTAGGTGTGGATGGCCGATCAGATTGTGCCCGATTGGGACGGCAATCAAATCGGCTGATTAAATTGTGTCGTCTGGAAGGGGCTTAAGCTACTATGATGTCGGCATCTCCTAAGAAAGGATTTTCATAAATACCACCCCTAAGGGTATAAAATAGGGGATGAAACATTATTTCAGGTATTTTATACGTATTATATATTAATAAATATTCATTAGAAATGTTGCTCAAAGTAACTTTACCACGCGGACGAAGTCGCGGGCAAAAGCTAGTATTACATAAACGTAAAAGTAGGTTTAATTTTTGATACGATTTCTTTTAGAATATACGTGATTAAATTGACGTCATATTGAAAGTTTTAGAGAAGTCAAATACTAGTAGGAAGGGGTGAATTTGTTTTTTGTTACAATTTCGGTTAGAATGGAATTCTTTAGGAATCCATAATTTTGTAATAAATTCATATTGTCATTTATTATTCGAAAATGGTGGTATTTAAAAGTGTCTATCGTGCTTCTATAAAAAAAGAAAAATAATACGCATCTCAAAGGCGACTTTCGCTTTTGAGATGCGGAGGTTTTCTGTAGGTTATTAATTAAATGATAGACTTTAAATTCGACTTCGGCGTTAGAAGTTGGTTCTTTTTTTTTTAAGTTTTTGTTTCATGGTTTTCGGTGATATTGATATTTTTTATATCGTAGGTAACACTAAAATATCTTTATATATCGCGTTATAATCACTTCAGCCAAACGCGAGAAAATCGCCTAGACGCGGACAATATATACAACACGTGTTAAAATACGAACCCTCATTTTTTTAGTCAGTTAATATACCTAAAACCTACTTCCGAGTCTGTCAAATGCTATGCTGATAACGGTTCAGCTAAACGCGAGATAATCGCGCACAAAAACACATTTAAATTCCGAAAATATTCGCTCGTCGATTGATTATGTTAAAGTTGGTTTTCAGTGTGTTCACACACCATCCTGGCAACGTGTATGTCGAGTCTTAAATTTAAATTCTATATTTTTAAATAATGTTACGTTTGATCGGATGTTTTCTCAACTTGCAACCACTTTGTTACTCTGCTAATGTTATTGATATATGAACAAATATTAATGTATGTAATGTATATAATGTATGTACAAATATAAATGAAATAATAAACAAATATTAATAAGTGGTTATGGGCCGCCACTTATGTTGCAAGTGAAACCTGTAACTTACAAAAAAAAAGACGAACTCACATTCACCAATGCTTGCAATGATGCTTGTGCTCACGCAAAAATATACTTCGCCTACGAAGAGTCTGTCTACCCAACCTTAAGGTCAGCTAAAAAAGCTGAAGATACATTTGAATGTCTCAAGAAGACGTACGCTGACAGCGACATATGTTAGGCCACCGAAAAGACTTGGACCACTGAAAAGTTATTTTTGCAATGGCTTGCTTAAAATGTCGGCTATTTTCAAAATACCGTCATTGAATGTTGTGGGTAATTTAAAGGGGGTAATGAGTAATATTTTTTCTGCATTATCTAACTTTCATAACTATTTTGATATTATAATTGAGTCGTTTTTATTCATTTCAAGTCATTCAAAATAATTCTTTACAAACAAAGATGTCGTCAACACCTTTTACCAACTCAATATACAATTTAGCTAAATATTGTTAATTAATTTTAATAGTTTGTCTCTTGTGGTTATAATCACAATCAGTTAATTGGCTTTGGACGTAATACTATTTAAAAGCGAACAGGATTAAAACAAAATAATCAATATTAGACATGTCAATTATAAAATATGAAATTACAAAATATGAAGTGACCCAGCGGGCTCCTTGCCGAATCCCGGGATCCTTCCCCCCAGGAGGGTGCTGGGTTTTGCCAGGTAGGCCGGTCTTGCTTAAGCCTGTACTTTTCAGGACAGGTGCGTGGTCGTAGAGGCCTGATTTAAGGCTTAAGATTGCATTCCCCTGCGTTAAAAAAGGTAATTATTATAAGTGCAGCCATGATGATTTCAATTTCGAAAACTGTTTTCTAGGAATTTTGAGATGAATCAAAACGCTTTTTGGTTATTTATTTGCTTTATTAAAAATAGGTGTTTTATTAGCTTTTTGTAAATCAATATAATTTATTATCATCAAAACGACCTCCACAGCTGAGTAGATCGCACGCCGGTTTCAAGGTGTCGCCATTTCTGAGGTACCGGGTTCAATGTAGAAAATGAACTATTATATGTTGTCTCGGGTCTGGGTATTGTGGCACCTTCGTTGTCTCAGATACTCCATAGTATTTTACTCATCTTGGAATCAGATTGGAAGCATTGTTTGTTTGTTTAAACATAATAATTATATATATTATGAGTTTTGTATTGGTTAAAGCCAAACTCCGCAAATTTTATCAAAAAGGATTAAGCATTTTTACACAGTATGCTTTGATTAAAATCAAAATTCTTATATTTATAAATATGATACTTCATTTGCTGTACCTACTAAAACTCATCAATGTACCTCTCTATAGTAGGCGATGCTTGAGGACAGCGCGAAAACCACTTGCTCTACGGCAAATAATTTAAGAAAATAACGTCTACTTCTAATAAATTCAATTTCGTTACTTTAACCAATGATATTGAATTCATTAACTAACCATTCGTATACATTTTAGATGAGCACCAAGATAGCGGCATCGAAATTAACTTCTTTATTTATAAAGACGATATTTGTTTAGTTGAAGGTTAAAGCAGAATGACAAAAGTTCGTGTCATTGGAAAGGATTACAGTTCAGACATTTTACCTCGATGTACCTTTAGTCCACTTGGAGGAGAGATTTTATCACCACCTATGTCTCGATCGAATCAAAGACTTTGTCGTAGTTCACGAATGCCGGTTATAGTGTCTGGTTATACTCTTCGGATTTCTGTATAACTTGCCGCAGCGTATGAATATAGTCCATGGTACTAGAGGTATAGCTTTTTCGGAATCCAACTTGTTCGGGAGGTTGGAAGTCGTCCAGCCTGCGAGTGAGATGATTCATAATGACCCTTTAGAATAACTTATAAATATGGCTCAAAAGCGAAATCGGCCTATAGTTTTTAAGGAGTGCTTGCTTTATCATCTTTTTTGAAAAACAGGACGACCTTACTCCCACTCCATGCTTTCGGCATTTTACCCGCGAGAATAACGGAACTGAAGAGCTTCTAGACGACTTCAAGTATTGGCTTACCGTCTGCTTTCAGAAGCCCTTAGGTGATTCCATCGTCACCCGCTGACTTATTGTTTTTCAGTTGTTTAAGAGCCATACTAATATCATACGGTGTCGGGTAAAAGTGTCGGGTAAGCTTTGCTCTAGGATCTCTTGGCTTGCTTTCGGCAGTTGTTTGCTTTTATTTTATTATTTTAAATCTTAAAGGAGTTTAAGATTTCCTTTTCCGACGAGATGATGCTACCGTCGTCAGATTTCTGCCTAGTCAATTGGGTTTGTCCAATAGCCAGATCTTTCGCGAACACTTCTTCCGCAGCCTTTGTTCCGCTCAATTGTCTCTTTAATACGTTACTTATTTTTACTCCTTTTATCTCATTATTATATTCGATCAATTTTGCATTCACAATGCTATACTGAAAAATGTTCTTAATGACAAATGTTAAAAAAATTCAGTTTGTCCCTGGCACTTTGAGATGGGACTCGAACCCATAACCTAACAGGACTGACGAATCTTTCAAGCAACCATGTATAGCTGCGCTGACGATCCGGGGTATGCGGTAATGTATTTTCCATCGACAAAAAAAGGGCTTTTACCACTTCAGTTTAAATCGATATGTGATTGGCAATTAGAATTAAAACGACAATTGTAAGTTTATTTTTTTATTAATACTGTAGCATCAATATATTATCACAATCGTACTTAATCTAGAAGAAATACTTAAAACTAACAAGGTGGAAACGACGATAAAGTTTGATTAGCAGTAGGCTTCTATCCTACGCGTAGTATTCTGTAAACAAAAAGACATATATTATTTTAAATTACACGTTCAAAAATCTAGCGCTAAATAAGTCACCGATCTTCTGCTTTTGTTATTGGTGGAGTTGCTATTGCTTCGACAATCATTATTATCGGTCTAATGTGTTTAATTTGTATCTTTTTAAACGTTTTGGATCCTTTGTAGGCTTGCAGGCCCAAGTTGTTTTATGGAATGAGTAGTGAATGATATTTTAAACTTCCTCTGTACATATATGTACTTTTTATGGCTGGGTATATGTCGTGAGTGGAAAACATGCAATCTTGTTCCACTGCTACTACTATTTAATTTAAACTTTCTTGAATTCCAAAAGAAATATTAAGAACAATGCAACTACTTGGAAGAAGGAGCAGCTCAATGGCGCAGTGTTTAATTGTCTAGTTGTGGAAGATGAGCAACTTTTGCAAGGGTCAGTCATATAATTTAACTAAAAAATTATTACCTCAAGCTCCTCCGTGCTTTGGAAGACATGTTAAGCTGTTAGTCTCGGCTACATCTGCAGTGGCTAATACCCATCAATCTGCACTGGACCCGCGTGGTGGGTCATAGCCCATTATTCCATTCGATCTATCCATAGGGCAGGCCTGTACTCTAGCAGTGGAGACATTGATAGGATGGTAATGAAGTACTTACATGAACTAATTTTAAAGAATATCGGCCCTGTCGTCTTGAATAGTTGAGTCGCTGTCGGGATTCACTTGTTCGTCCGTTTTGTCGAAAATATCTTAAAAAAATAAATATTTAATCACTTGTACTATCAGCTATAGTCTAAATGTGTATATGTCTGTAAAAGTCTAAAATTAATTGTTATTAGTATAACATATATGGTTATTTTATTATCAGTTGATTTAGACTATTCTATTTTCGTCTTATTTATTGTATTCTGAATTGTTTTTTGTTGAATGTGTATCAGGATTGGATTTAATTATTATTATATTTTCAGAATGATTATATTAATTTATAAATTATTGTGAATTTATTTCCAATTCATATACTGGTATATTTCTTAGTCTTTTTTTTTAGATTTTTAATTTTGATAACATTGTATTCTCGGGTTTGACTTGCTAAAGGGTTTTATTTTAAAACACGATAAAAATGTTTCTGGTACCTGGCACGCTATCATTGACGGTAGCATCTAACATCAAGCGTCCCGTGCATCGACATACAGTAGAGCTGACACAGACACCGCGAGCATACCCTAAGCGGCGACAGAGATTGTGGCACTGTGAGTTTACGCAGCTACGGGCGTATGTGTCTAGTGTCTGTGCATCTAGTGCGCCATTATCAGATGGGTTATCTTTTTCTGTTGATTGAGAATATATATTAGCATTTCGTTTCTTTTTAAGCATATAAAGATTATCATAAAAAATAATTAATACTGTTTTAAAATGAATGTTTACCCAGGGTGATATCGTCAACGGTAGCATCCATCACTAAACGTCCTGTGCATCGACATACAGTAGAGCTGATGCAGACACCGCGAGCATACCCTAAGCGGCGACATAGATTGTGGCACTGTGAGTTTACGCAGCTACGGGCGGATGTGTCTAGTGTCTGTGCATCTAGTGCGCCATTATTAGATGGGTTATCTCTTTCTGTGGATTGAGAATATATATTAGCATTTCGTTTCTAATTAAGCATATAAAGTTTCACATAAAAAAATAATGAATACTGTTTTAAAATGAATGTTTACCCAGGGTGATATCGTCAAAGGTAGCATCCATCACTAAACGTCCCGTGCATCGACATACAGTAGAGCTGATGCAGACACCGCGAGCATACCCTAAGCGGCGACATAGATTGTGGCACTGTGAGTTTACGCAGCTACGGGCGTATGTGTCTAGTGTCTGTGCATCTAGTGCGCCATTATCAGATGGGTTATCTTTTTCTGTTGATTGAGAATATATATTAGCATTTCGTTTCTTTTTAAGCATATAAAGATTATCATAAAAAATAATTAATACTGTTTTAAAATGAATGTTTACCCAGGGTGATATCGTCAACGGTAGCATCCATCACTAAACGTCCTGTGCATCGACATACAGTAGAGCTGATGCAGACACCGCGAGCATACCCTAAGCGGCGACATAGATTGTGGCACTGTGAGTTTACGCAGCTACGGGCGGATGTGTCTAGTGTCTGTGCATCTAGTGCGCCATTATCAGATGGGTTATCTTTTTCTGTTGATTGAGAATATATATTAGCATTTCGTTTCTTTTTAAGCATATAAAGTTTCACATAAAAAATAATTAATAGTGTTTTAAAATGAATGTTTACCCAGGGTGATATCGTCAACGGTAGCATCCATCACTAAACGTCCTGTGCATCGACATACAGTAGAGCTGATGCAGACACCGCGAGCATACCCTAAGCGGCGACATAGATTGTGGCACTGTGAGTTTACGCAGCTACGGGCGTATGTGTCTAGTGTAATATCATTGTACGTGTTATCTTTTTCTGTGGAACAAAATATGGATTTTATATAGCTTATTTTAAATTTAGTAAAAATATATTTAGATTTCATTTTAGATTCGTAAACATGACTGCACGTTGCCACAACATGTCAAATTTTTCAAGTTGATTTTAAACTCTACCCTTAAAATATTAAGGTTTCAAAACAAGTGGAGTAATTTGAAGATTTGTATAGCCTGACGTGCTATTAACTCAAATATATTTTTTTTTAATATTTTGAGGCAAATGCAGGGCATATTCTTTTTATTGTCAATATTGTGACAAATATATGAAATAAATAAAGTATTTCTCACCATTGGTATCATCTTCATGTGCGTTAACAGTGAGTGGTGTTGCTGTCACTGTATAGAGGCATGCGAATATGATCACCGCTTTGGACAACATCTTGCTTGGTTTAGTTAGCTTTGAACTGATAATGAATAATGAATTAATTGCGTTTATATACGGGAGCGATTCGCACGGGGACTTCACCTAAGACGCTGATAAACATTTTTAATCACTCGTTAAGTAGGTACGATTAATCTAGATCATCTAAAGGGTTGTCAAATATTATTGTAAGGTTGCCGATCGAATAGTTGATTCATTCTTTGGGTTTAGTACAGAGTTCAGTTTAACCCCATGTCATAAAAGTCTTTAATATTATTTCGTTTTTTTTCCAATACAATATGTTATTTTTTTGTTTGCTTTACGTGTGGTGGACCATGTTTAGGGGAATTAAAGTAGTGATTTATATACGCCTGTTTCTTGACGAACTTTAATTTACAACATTTGCAAAATGTCTTTACGTGTGATATTTGTTTCGTTTTATTTTCCATATGAATTATTCGTATTGTGACGAAATCATGCCCAATCCGGAGTATCGTTTAGCAATGGTGTGTTCACCTATGAATTTTTATGGAATACTAGGTCTGGCCCGTGACTTCGTCTGCGGCAGTGGAAGTATTATTAATAAATTAAATTTTATATGCTATCTAGAGGTAGAGTTTCATACCATCTCTATGCCATTTAAAATTTTCAAATTAAAATTGATTCAGTGGTTTAAAGTATTTAGTAAAAAATTTAAAGTATTCCTCTGTCGCAATTTTATAATTTCTATATAATAATTTTTCTGGGTTTATATAATAAGTTTTTAGTGCGACGATTTTCGACGTGAACGGATTATTTATATTTTTTAGTTTTTGACGTCATAGACTTGAAACTGACGGAATTTTTCCACTCCCAATGTGATCGGGCTCAAAAAAATGGAAAATATATTACCAAAAAAATCCCATTAGATATGTAGTATTACGTATTCGCCGGATGCGAAGTAGGTGGTGAGAGAACCATTAATCGATCGCAGCACGCACCGTGACGAAAAAAGGAACTGTTGTCAGACAAACTGTTACTTTTTACTAGAGAAATTGTCGCATTTTAAATAAAATAAATGAACTTGCGTCACGAAACCTGCTGCGTAGTTAATGGCAAAATAGTAATCGATATTGAAAGGATAATCTCTATCAAATATTATATTAACTTCCTGCGAATTTGTTATGCCGTATTCATGGTATTTTGCATATTTGTATTAGTAAATTTGCAGTCCTCAATATTTTTTAATAAATAAGCCCGTGAATGTTTTTTAAAACCATTTTCTAGATTTTTATTATATTTCTAAGAATAATATTGAAATAAAAAGCCATAATGCAGTTTACTTTAATACAATAATAATATAAATAGTAGTAAGTGTTTAATTCTATATAATTGAAACATCAATATGTAACCTATTATATTCAACACTTTACTAATGATTTTTACATCTTTAACTGTTTCGGTAAAATTTATTATCTGCTTTTATTTTTGTTTGTTAGTGGAAAACTGTGCCGTATGTCGCTGGAAATCAAGTTTTTATAATTAATTTGGTATGTTTAAATGAAAATACAAAAAAGTCTGCATTATTAACGATAATTCACAAATGATTGATATTATGCGAAATGCGTTTTTAGATTTTTGTTAACTTCGTTACTTGTTTCAACAGTACAGATTTACATGATCGAATAGAATCTATGTGAATTATGATATTTCATTGAAATGATTGTTTATTTACTATTTGCACTATACGCAAGCCATTTGATATATCAAAGTTTCCACATCATCTTATGGTTGACTGGTAGAAAATGCCTACGTCATTAAGTTCACCATTGCACATTTATTTGAGAAGTATCAATAAATATATAAAACAAACAAACTTACAAAGAGCAAGCAAATCTGCTCTATTGCTCATAACTGGAGACTAATTAATGAAAACACATTTATGAATATTTTTATTGGATTTGACTGAGAATGCTACTAAATGCTCCACTGAAAGATTTGACTCGAATAATGACATTGTATAGAATAGGTGATTACTTTTATATTCACCATTGGGATGTTAATTGAGAATTTTGCTGGCAATAAACTGGAAATTAATACCTACTTTTGTTTGTAGTACATAGATGATCAAAAAGTAATTTTAATTAAAATAAAATATTTAAAAAACATAGATTTGCCTAACACTCCCAGTTAATTACCACTTTGGGAACGCTGCTGGCAATGTTCCCCGAAAAAATCCAGTTCTTGGCAATATACCTGGGCACAATACATCACTACATGGAGCATTTGCAGCGACGGAATGTTGAAATATGAATATAGGTGTCTCAAAGAATATTGTGGAGATTTTTGGATTTTTATTGAAGCAGCCCTAAGATCATTCAAATTGATAAATGTATAATCTCGATCAATTGTTTTTTTCCTGTACCGTATTGCGACGAACCTCATTTCGTATTTAATCAAATAAACAAATCTACCTATCGTACTGCCGATATCTTGTCATAGATATGGGTGAATTTTAAAGGGACTTTCCTTTCCTTTTCTAATGACTGCTGATATTTTCAAAACATATGTAATGTAGGTTATCCTGATTAACGACAAAGTAAAAAAGATAAATATTTAAGTAAGTATTTTTGACTATTACTTATTTGCGTGGCTTTGTTTGTGCCAAATGAAGCGTTAATTCAAAATTTTAAGTTTACAAAAAACTACTACTAGTATTCAAAGATGATACACATTTCCTGAAGACCTTCAGAAGATACAATTTTTCAAACAGAGAAAGGATTCATCAAAATTCGCCTTCTATTGATAAACATATACAAAACTGTTTATTTCTACACGATAAAAAAGAAACTGAAATCAACACACAGCCTTTTCTGTTCAAATGTGACAAAATAGCAGATAATAAAAAGTTGCGCAAGCTACATGCGCAACTTTTTATTATCTGCTAATTTTTTTTAAAAGCTTCATTGTTAAAATTCATTTATTCTCTTTTACATGTCCGCTTTTGGGTATCAAACTATTACTCAAAAGTAGTTTCCGAGCAAATCAGCTTAAAAACAGTTGAATTGATATAATAACCATTTTCTTTTTAAAATCAGTTAAAGGGTCAGTCCACCACTGACACAAGATCCGTCAACTACATCTCAAAATTATAACTAAGTTCGTATGACGGAATTTTCAGCCAATTATACAAGGTTGAGGAATTCGATAGTGCAGTGGTATACTAAGCAGTAAGTTAAGCAACTTTCACAATGTCACTTGTATCTTTTTTTGCTGTGTGACAAGTGGCGCTGTTTCTGTTTCATGGTTCTTTTGTTTGCTGAAAATCAGTGTTTAGATTCCCGAGCAAAATTATCGCTGAGCTGTAGCCATTTTGTATCGTTACGGCCATTTTGACTTTATAGACCATTCTAGACTTTTAACACGTTATTGTTTCAGGCTTAGTTGCACCATTGAATGTACACCGTTGAATGGTAAATAATAACCGCTTAAGTTTCGGTGGTTAAAGTTATTGTTTCACTATGATAGAAAAGGGGATGGTGCAACGCATTCTACAGTCAAAGTCGGCGTGAGAGATATAATATTATAATAACCTTAATTTTACCTGCCATTATATTGCAATCCAACCTCAGATGTGTGCTGTTCGTACAAATAAACTTTCCATCTTACAAGATTTTCTAAAAACTTAAAAGATATGCATATCACGGTGAGAGTGGACCTGAAATTATTTTTGTTGAACGCACAAAAGCTGATGCTGAAGTCTTGATTTTACATAAATGATTTTTTACATATACTTACTTCTTTGTTTCGTTATTATAAAGTTATAAACTAAAACTATGATAAGAAAATTATGTTTTACCAAAACAAGAATTGTTAAATGATCTCAAATTATATCATAAACTATTACCCGAGTGGCTAGCACGCCAATCTCAAGGTATCGCCATCTAAATTTCCTTATATTCGATTTCCGGCCGGGTCAATATAGTTTTTTTTTCTATCGTATATTGTGCTTTAGTTACTCTACTTGGGATCTGCTTTGGCATTCTGTAAAAAAATCGTCTTCAAAAGATAATAAATATTTTAATCCATTAAATCTCTAGGCTGTAACAGCAAGTGCTCGACGCTGATTTCTCTACAGAATAGCAAAACTGAGTAATGTATGTGATGTCTGATGTTTATTAATTTATAAGTAATACTTAGAATTTTCTTTGAAATCTATAATTAATAAGAAGATTGATGAGTATTGATCGGTTTGCTTTATAAATTGTTAATTATAATAATAAATTTTATCAACGAGAAGTGAAATTAATTTCAATCATAAAATAACTTTCATCATTTATGAAGCGCGGTAGAGAAAAGGAAAAACTGATCAATCATATTATGGAAATTATTCAAAGAGAGAGTAAGGTAAATATGTAATTTGATAAGTGGTAAATAGAGCTCCCCAAAATTATATAAAGTTTGACTAATTGATTTATTAACAATGAATTCAGTTCAGCAGTCGAAGTAGACGGAATTTAATATTTACCCGTACTGCATGTTAAGTAGTTAATAAATCCTAGGTGCAATACACATTATTTGTTTTATTAGTTTATGATGACGTCATTTTCGATCATAAAAAGCCGTCTACTGTAAATAGTTATTTAATCAACAATTGATTTCTAAATCATTAAATTCTGTTTGTTTTTGATATTATTACACGGTATTGTATTTGTACTGTATGATAGTATTGTATAGTGACAAGCAATGGAGTATTTACTTTCAGGTTTGCGTTACAAATAGGTTCATTTCCAAATTTCGTTGCAATTGTTAGGTTATCCTAGTTGAAGGCAAGGTCAATTCATACACTACAGTACAAATAGCGGTTAATTTCAAGGCAAGACCTTTAAATGTAACCTTGTAATTTCAATTGTCTTATGGACATCGGAGCAGTTTTATAATGTTAATCTTCCAAAAATTACTTACTTTATATTATCATTGAACTCTTTGTAACTATCTGATAACAATGTCACTAAAGAACTCTAATAGACTATCAAAATCATTAAGACCAATAATAAGGACAGCAATTAATTCAAATTACTAAAAACTCCTCGTACTTATTTTAAACAAGTAAGAACAATGTCACAAAGAGAGAGGGAGAGAAAGAGAGATAGTGTAATTTAAAACGGTAACCCAAACGAATCCACAAGGAATGGGGATATATTGCGCTCTGAAAACCATTGCAGAGCGCAATTTCGTTAGGTAAGTTATCTATAAAAATGATACTACTCACTATTTATAGTGGGTTTTATATTTGAGAACAATAAGCAAGGCACTCTGTAAGGTTTTTCAATTTTTTTTCCACGTCTATTAATATTTTAGTTATAGAGAACTGAGTTCCTAGTCATTTTTTCTCTCTAGAGGATCAATTAGAATTAATATTTTGATAAAACTAGTTGTAATTTGGACACTAATCTAAAAAAAAATAAACACTGTGTTTCTGAGGGGCTTGTGTTCGTGATCTTTAACTGTTTAATACTCGTATCTCCATTACCCTCCATTTAGAGCGTGTTAATAATTTGCATATGACAACACAATTACTGCTCGAGTAAACAAGCTGCTAGATTCGCATACACCCCGCTCTGCTAACACGGTTGATAGTAATTTAACTATAATTCACGTCCCCTTATGGTGCACTGCTGCGACGGTTTACTCAGAAGGTAGTGGAATACTTAAATAAGCTTTTGCATGTTGGATGTTTTATTGGATCAAAGATCTTGTAAGAAATCAAACGATAAAAAGTTCTCATGGTCATCTTTTAGCTCGATCATAATAAGATCTTGAATATTATGTTGGATCTAAATCTTTATAAGATTTGTTTCATTTGATTACAGAGATCCTTATTATTGGCTTGTTTCGGCTCTAACATTAGATCAGCTGATATTATATTTATGTATTATCATTCAAGTTGTATTCGATATCTCCGTGTGTTCCTGAAATAAAATATCTGAGACTAGACTAGACGGAAAACAAAGGAAAAAACGGAACAATTTCGTTGCTCGATTCTTGGACAAGTTCTGTTTTCTCGTTTTGAGGTGTGAAACCTAGTGTATCAATAGATTGACAGTTTGAGTCTCTTAATGAAATTCTAAAGTGTTTTAGAGTTCTGTAAATAGCAGTAAAACACTCAAGTGCAAGCTACGTCTACAAGTAGAAATTCCGTTTATGTGCATGAGCGTTGTAAGTAATCGCCAGCCGGGATTCCCTGTGGCGGGAACTAGAACGGTGACCGAATACGTAATGAGCTATCTGCATCTGCTATCCGCTACGCATATCCTTTGTCTGAAATTATGTATTGTTATAAGGCTTCTGCTAATAAATAAATAGCGTGAAGTTCTACCTACCTAATTTGCTTTTACATACGTATAAATTTTTATAATTTTATTATTGAATTTTACTTTTAGTATCAATTTTTCATACTTTTTCTTTACAACAACTATTTGTATTCTTTTCAGTATTCTATTTGACTGTAAGATCTGTAACATTTTCGTGCACTCATTCGAAAGTTGCTAGCAAACAAAACAAAGCGGAAAAATTTATCATGGTAATGACTAATCTAACCTACTTATTGTATCTAACAAATAACTGGATTTTGGCGATATCGAAATACGATAAGGGTCGTTTGGATGGAACTTATTTAGTCGCGAACAACCGTACTTCTCAAAGCGGTATCTTTTACACAGTCGGCAACACAATGAAACATAGACATTTTTAAACGTCTGCAGCTGTGTATTTCGGAGGGGATATGAAGCAGAATAGGCTTGTTATTATACGGTTCAATGATGGATACATTACTCAGAACCGAAGTTAACTTACTAAAGCTCTTGTATTGTTGGAATCTGAAACAAGAAGATACCACAACACTTACACACGCATATTAGAGAGAAGTAATTACATGAGAATATGTCATAAATTAAGCAGATATTTTTACCAAATAAACAAGAATTTGAATGAAGAAAGAACTATTGAACTGTGTGAGGTTGTGTGTGTAGAAGTTAGAATATTGTGATAATTACCTATTAACAGTTCTTCATCGTCATCATCATCAGCCCTTTTACGTCCCCACTGCCTGCAGTGGGCTTAACGTGCTTGACGTACATTCCGAAGCACGAAGTAGCTCAAGATAATATTTTTTTGGTCATTCATCCCGTGACCGACCCTTGCGAAAGTTGTTTTACAAAGACGCTAGGTAGGTCACAATGCTTTTCCACAACGCCACCAAGCTACTCTATTCTTTAGTCTAACAGTTATTATTTCATTCAAATTCTTGTAATTTTTTTACTTTTTACTTAAGTTATGACCTTTTCTCAAGTAATTATCTCTTTTGACTATAAATACGAGTATATATTGAAAAGTTAACTTCTATATTGACCCGACTTTGAACCGCCGTGTGAGTCCCTTGGTTACAAGGTCCTCATAAAAATGTTGGATGGAGTCAGTTCTTTTGCTAAATGGTACTCGTAATAGAAATTAAAAGGAAATTGACTCTTCCCGGATAGATTTTATAATCTTACAGAACGGTTCAAGGATATGAGGTACATTTAATATAGTCACTACTGAAACTTTTTTCTTGGGAACGAGCATAAAAACTTGTTCTGTCAGTGTTGTTGTTATTATAAACATTTAACGACTTTCTAATGAATGCATTGACTTCTAAAAAATCTAGACACTTCTCTTTTAATTTTTTCTGTCTTTCTTCAAGTCTCATAAGTTCTCGTATAAATAAGCAAGGCCTAATTCAACGAATTTATCAAAGAATTCTAGAGTAGTCATTGTTCAGGCCTTGATTGTGGGGTCGAATATCAATTAGTGGCTTAATTGGCGAATGCGTGAGTATCTAAGTATCTTTCGGGATCCATTCCCCTAAAGCGAAAACAACTTAATTGTAAGCACGCATTTCCTATACTTAGTTAACGAACTTTTAGCCCATGGTACGAGAGGAATATTTATATCGTACGCCTTAATTTACTTTGCCGCTGTATTTGTTTCTAAGAGGTTTTTTGGTAACATTCTTTACTATTTCTGTCAGTGTTTTTCGTAAAGTGAAAGTGAAAGTTCATTTATCTTAACCCTAACATTCTGTTCTGTGTATCATCAGAAACGTTTGGGATAAAAATATAGAAATAATAACACGGAGCTTATTATCTAAATATATATAACTCAAAGGTGACTGACTGACATAGCGATCTATCAACGCACAGCCCAAACCACTGAACGGATCGGGCTGAAATTTGGCATGAAAGTAGATGTTATGACGTAGGCATCCGCTAAGAAAGGATATTGATCAATTCTAAACCCAAGGGGAAAAAATAGGGGATGAAAGTTTGTATGAAATTTTGTCAATTTTAAACCGATCGGGCTGAGACTTTGCATGCATAAAGCTACTATGACCTAGGCATCCTCTAAGAAAGGATTTTGATCAATTCCACCCCTAAAGGGATAAAATAGGGGATGAAACTTTATTTCAGTTTTTTACACGATATATTGAATAAATATTCCTTAGAAATGCTGCTCAGAGTAACTTTACTTTACGGACGAAGTCGCGGGCATAAGCTAGTTTATTTATAAAATTTATTATAACTTCATGTACTTTAAAGCCAAGTGTTTAACTGTTTATAAAGCATCGATAAAGGGTTTACTTATATCTATATGAGTATTTTTATTTTCAGAATCCGATTGAAAACGAGATTTTTTATACTTAATATTGACAGCTAATTTTAGCCCTCCAGTTTCGCTGATTCTTCACTACAATAATATAAAACAAAGTCGCTTTCGCTGTTCTTATATCCCTATGAATGCTTAAATCTTTAAAACTTCGCAACGGATTTTAATGCGGTTTTTTTTCATAGATAGAGTGATTCAAAAGGAAAGTATACATTTTAATGTATAATACAAGACCACGCGGGCGAAGCCGCTTGCAGAAAGCTAGTTAATTATAATAATCTGAGCTTTGTGTTTGCATTAATTAGTCTAGTAATTTATATTTTCCATGAAAAAACCTGTTCAAATAATCCCAGCCATTTGTAACTGATCCTAAATTTATTTATTTAATTCGTCATTGAAATCAACAGCATTAAAGTTTGTGCTTATAAATTATATGTTATAATTCGCAAAGTCATTTACAGGTTTCTAATATATATGTATGTTATTGTTGAATAAACCCGGTGCTTATACTAGTCTATTTTGCTTATATTGTATCAAAAGAAAAATAGAATACCGGACGCATTATGTATAAACACTTATTGTTGTAAAACAAACATATTGTGTGAGCTACCTTTTATTACTTTTGTACTATTTTAATAACTTAACATTTACTTTCTATTTTTTTCTTACATTTAATTTTAAATTTATATTCTTCTCATTACTTACCAAGTTGAATATCAGATTCCTTCCGCATCCCCGTATGTACAAAATAATGTGTTAAGAAAGAAGATACCAACAAAGAGCATTTGTGTTATCAATGATATTACAGGATCGTCTCAATTTCATTGCACCCTTCTAAGATCGATTTTGAATACTAACGTGTAATGTATACGCTCTATCAAAGGGGCTCTCTCAATAGGGACGGCTACTGGACGCTGGATTAAATGGAAGGATTACAATATTTTACTGAACTTTTTTTAAAGGATACTCTAAGCATCAACAGCACCTTTACGTCCCCGATGCAGAGGCACAGGCCTTTCTTATATGGATGGTTAAGGAGAACGGGCCATAACCCACCACGCGACCCAGTTTGATTTGGTTCGGTATTAACGATTGCAAGCTATAAGAGGAGCTCGAGATAATAAATAAATAAATATTAGATTCCGTTCATATGGAAGACAGGTCACTACATTAAGAGGCTATTGATATTTTGTAAAAGAGTACATAATTGAATTAAGAATCATTTATACCTACATGCAAATAAATCAGTGGCTCACTCGAGTTGCCGGCTGAAAATCAACATTGCAGTCTACTGAAGTATTATTTCCAGCAGGGACGTGAAAGCAAATTATAAGTGTTGATAATACGATAATAATATGACTACACTCAAGGACGTACCTGCTGGAAATATTCATTATTGAGATTATTATTATTGCTGTTAATATTCTAATGTAAATTGTGAAATTATATAAACAAATTGTTCAATTATTCAAATATTTTCCAGAAGTATAATTCTTGATTATGTATAAACGTTTTTCATTTTTTCTTATCACTGTTCGAGGTAGGTTCCATGAATAATGAATTTATTGATAAGGAAAACTATGTATTTATAAAAGATATTGTTGATGTTTCCTGAAATAAAACCTTGCTTGGAAAATGTAAGTGGGTAGTGCATAAGCGCTGCGGCACGCGATCATTTTTGTTAAGCAACTTTCGCAAGTGTCGTTCACGGGATGGGTGGCTAAAAATATTATCTAGATCTATTCCAGACTCATGGCTGATTTATCAAGATACCATTGTGCATATAAAGACATCTATTTTATTTCCCGCTAGAACGGTACAATCAAAAAATACAACCATTTGTAATGTTTGTATATCGGCATCATTACGTTAACATTCGAAGAATTTTCAACATTTAGTTCAATGATAGAGAGTTATAACTTCTGTAAAATATTCCTTTCTCACTTACTGAAAGGGAAACCTAAACATTTGCGCGTAGTTGTTTGTTTAATTGGCGTCGTGTTACAGCAGCGTAAAGTTGACGAGCACATATATGCAGGAACGGGAACCAATTAGACGCACTTCCCGCTACTTTTGACATGAAACTTCTCCCTTTGCCGGTACTTTAGCCGATTCTTTTGTAACTTAACGTGCCTGTAACAGAGACCAAAATTGAATGTTGCCGACGATAGACCTTTGCCATTGACCGTTTTCAAACATTATTGTTTGCATGGTTCCGTATAATGTTTCATGAAAACACTTAAGGTAGAAACTTTTATGAACTAGAGTCCTTAAGTTTAAATACATAGGGTGCGCGTCAATTATATGGTATTATATATTATTTCATATGGTATACATTTACCCTCCAATCCGCATTGGGCCAGCGTGGAGGGTCATGGCCCATCCTCCTTAACCATCCATAAGGAAGGCCTGAGCCCCTGCAGTGGGGACGTAAAAGAGCTGGTGGTGATGGGATACATTTACATAAACGTGGCTCGATCTGTGGTTTCATGTTATATCTATAGCAGAGTTCAATTCTCATGGGATCGATGAAGCCACATGACAATTATTTCATTATCCTTCTTTCAAAAATGGCTTTATTTTCCCTAAGAGTGCACCAATGACGTAAATTCCGGTGCTTTCGAGCGACGTGGGTGATAATTACAGTAAGTTCTATATTAATTGTACTGCACTACATAGTCTCTTCGTGATGTTCCGTCGGCCTCTAGTTATAATTGTATACAACCGTAACTATATTTTAGTTTCGATATTCATTTGTATTTTCCAGATGATGTCGTTTTTGAAAATAGTGTCTCATTTTTATTACTTATCATAATCAACATATTATACCTGCAGAAATGTAATCGAATTATTGAGGTGTCAGTTGGCATAAGTCTTTATAGTCGTAGTCTATTACGAAGCTTTTTAGCGAGAACTAACTTTTTCTATCGCTTTTCTTGTTTAAAATATTTTTCTTCTGTGAAAAATCATGAAATCTATATACAGTTGTCTATTTTCTCATTAGGAATTAAAACGTGATTTTATATAGCATACTAACATAAAAACAAGGTTCATTAAAAACATGAGTAGATATTAAAAAATATGAAAATAATTTTTACGAAGTTTTATTTTGTAGCATTATTTCCAAGCTCATCATCCAAAAATAACCTTCATAAAAAAAAGATAACCAATCTGCTCTCTGATGTGAAGTAAAATTTAACAGGTCGTATAACTTTATATGATGTAAAACGCTTTCCAGTTTTCGCTGGAGGAATGTAAAAACGCGCTTGTGGAATATAAACGGGAAATTGTAGAAACATTTCGTATCTAGAGTTGCCGTTTAGGAAAGTATAAAACTTTACTGGAAATCACATGACTGTGAATAATAAAACTAAAATTTCCAAATATTTTCATTGATATTCGTAATTTTATGGTTTGTAGAAAATTATTTGACTTATTCGAAGATGAAGAGTCTCATTTATATATAATACACTTCGTTATCGGACACAGTATGTCCCCAGTACCCTCAAACTCATGCTAACGTAATAATGGCATCACAATGGTGTCTTAAGTACATATTTACATTTTGCTATTGTATCTTATGCCCAATATTATTAGTATAATATCTTCTTTATAAACCAATGGTGGCAGATACGATTGTTATTTTGTGATCTAGTAACAAGAACTGAGGAAAACAGTTGTTATTGAAATGTCATTAACTCGTTATAATTAAGCCAACATTATTACGAGTAGAATTAGGGACCAAGGATTGTGATCGTTGTTTTATTTGTTGTTTATGTAGGAACGTTGATTAATATTACCTGTCCAACTGCTCTGGTTTCGTGTTATATTTAAACTGATGGTAGTTTTCTACGGATGATTTATTTAAGAGGATATTATCTTTTTATTTGAAGATTTAGTGGATTATTACGATGGATAAAGATACCAGTTTTGTGACAAAATTTTCCTCAATCAACTAAAGGTGTTATCTCTTAAAAATAGTTTTAAGTCATTCCACATTTTTTTTTTAAATTTTATGTCGTTATTTAGATAATGTTTTGACGGATTACAGTGAAGCAAAAAAGTGTGTTACAAAGATGACTGGTGTTTCATTTCATGTGTTGTATATCCTCAACGTTTTCTTTTGAAATAAATAAATAATTAATAAAGAAATAAACAGCACTAGTTAGTATTTAAGTAATTGTAATCGACCTATCTTATTACCTTCTTATTGTCAGTGCGCAATCACCTATTGATTATAAATTAACAGTATTTTATATTGATAATAATAAAGTATCTATTTCACGCATCAATGAAATTGATTTACATTTAAAATAATTTGTTACATTTCGAGCTGTATGAAGATTAGCTACCAGATAGACCCGTTGATCTGATTTCACTATTGGTGAGCTATTGCCTTGTTACTATTGCCTTATATTTGTATTCATTAGCTAGCTATTATTATTAAGAATGTATTAGGATTTGGTATCTCATTTAAAAAAAGCTTTTTTATCAAATTTAAAAATAGGATGGAGATTCATATATATTTAATATTACTTACTCTCTAAAACGCAGTGGATGGAGTTCGTTGGAGCTGTAGATGCCTGATCTGAGTTTATGCTGTAAATTATGGTCTTAGATTTACTATAGGATTAAGGCCTTGCCTTGCTTATCAGAAAGTTTTTATTTTGCTACATAACAATCGTCTTTTTATTATTTCATACAATGTTAAGATCAAAACGAACGCCCAGTATATTTAATATTCGAAACGCAAATGAACAAATAAAGTGCTGCATTACTTGAACGAGTTGTTCTTTACCCTTTGCATTAAATAAATTTAACACTCTGAGTGTTCATCGAATCAAATATCTATCAGTGTTAATACATACTACAAATAAATAAATTCGAGCGTCTGTTTGTAATATTAAAATAACCGCTTTTAACTAAATCATATGTATATTAACACGCTACATATACTAAAATAACGTTTATTGTCTGTCTGTTTGTTCCGGCTAGTCTCTGAAATGACGGGACTTTCACGGGCAGATAGCTTATCTAAGGAGTAACTTAGCGTAAGTTTCTAATTAAGTTACGGGAACAGCTAGTTCTGTCAGATAATTAGCATCGAACTCGACGTCGAGTACAGCGTTGTTATAGCGTACCTCTATCCAATAAATCCATAGTTACGTTTTGAAGTCGATTTTATTTGATTGAACTTCTATGCTGTAATAGCACTGCCACAGACTCTGCGTCCAGTTCGATTTTACAGATTACCACTGCAATAAATTGTACAGTCTGGAACCATCAATCTATATTTATTTAACTGCGAAGTTAATATTATAGCATACTTTAAAAAAAACTCTAAAATCATTTTATTAAAGTTTACTTTTTTATATGGTTATAGGGTATCTTTACTCTTTAAGTAGATTATCTACTGTTTATATAGCAATAAAAACACTCAATAGCTCTTTATAAAATCTTCATATGGGTATCTGAAGCTAGTGAATGTAAAAATATCATAATGGAAGTACACATCTCTTCTATAGCTTTTGTTTTACTACTGATAAATTTTGGAACGTGTTTGCGTTTAAAAAATGGTAAGTCGCTAATTTCCTTTATAAATACTTAGCCGAAATTTTGTTATAATTTGGTGCAGTCGTCCGCTGTCGTCATTTTTATATATATATTCAGATAATTATATAGGTTTTGTTTCGTTAAAAATTATGTAAATTGTAGGTAAGAACTATTGAAATATTAATATTGTGTGATAGTACACTTTTATGTCCACATTGGTTTGTAATTAACCTCTCTGTATACCTCTTTATATTATATTATAAACAGGTAGATTTGATTTACCTTTTACCTTTCACCAGAAGCTACATCACACGTTATAATTTACGTCAGCAATGTCGCGGAAAAACACTTAGTCGGTGATATACAAACTTCATTCAGAGTATTACAATTATTAAAGGCTACTAACTTCTGCATTATTTTTCATAACCTATGATCAATAATATCCAGATTTAACAACCTTTTTGAAATTGCACTTAAAATTACACTTCCAAAATCCTACTTATTGTTAGTGTCGGACCAATGTGGACACAAATGTTCACAACGATCCATCATAAATCTTTTAAATGGAGCTTAGTGAATATTGGACAAACTTTTATGTCAATGCTAGACTATCTTCTAGAGAAGATGAACTTAAACTCTTTGCCTTATTATAGTAACGATTTGCATTATAGATTTTTGATTTAGTTACAACTCCGATATCAATAATTAATTTTGTTTAGTTTATTATAATGAATGAATGAATGAATGAATACTTTTATTGTACACCATAATTATAGTTGATTTTAACTAAAATATATATTTTTTAAATTTAGACACAAATGACATATCATCATCAAACGACTCAATCAATAAAATCTACAGAATCGGCGTCGACATGGGAATAATTAATACAGAAAAATACGCTGTAGAAGCATTTGCCAGAGACGAACAAAATGTCTTCAGAGATTTATACAAGGAGTATATCTCGATGAATGGCAGCCGGTTGATTCATTATGACGAGTGGCTCGTTATGAACAACTTTGGCGTGCTTCCTGATACCCAGGAGTCATTGTTTGAGAGGAAAATTACTAAGCGCAGTACCGCTGATAATAAGCGACGATTCGTGAATACTGTGAGAAAAGGCGACATTTTGATCACGGGACGTGGTATCGGTGGTTTGCTGGGTCACGCTGCTATTATGACGACGAATAATTACGTGTTAGAGATGAGGGGAGGAAACGGCTGGCAGAATGGTATTAAACGCAACAACAGGCAAATCAGCAAGCATAGATGGTTCGATGAGCATAGGTCGGATTGGACTACTGTTTACCGGTGTCCGAACGCAGCTGTTGCTAATGGCGCCGCTCTGTGGGCCGATCATAAGTATTACAATCCAACCGGTGGTTCTCAAAAGAAAATTCATATCACCTACAAAATTACACTTAACGTTTGGTCCATAAACCCGAGCTATTGTTCGAAACTTGTTATTCAAGCGTATTACTTTGGTAGTGGCAAGAGAAAAGTGATAAGCCGTGATATATCACTGAGGCGAGTAATAGTGCCCACAATGATTCCGAGTTACTTCCTAGCCCCTTATAAGTTAAGGAATATGGGACGATTTTAATGATCTGTAAGTAAATAGTGATACTATGAAATTTATTAGTAGATATTAAACTATAGGTTTGTCGTTGTTAAGTGTATAATTTGAGATATTATACACTTAACAACGACATTGAGGTTAAGTCATTTTTATGTTCATAATAGCCAATAAATAGGGTTTTTAAGAAAAAAAAACGTCACTTTATTTAAAAGTTTGAATAGGATCATAGTGCATATTGTTAAGTTTTAAGCATTTGTAAATATCTATAGTAACAGTGTTAATTCATTTATGCGCAAAATTTGTAGAGCGTAAGTGTTTGCATGCTAGTAATTATTATAATTTTTAAAAATATTTTTTGGCCTATCATAATCATAATGGCCAGCCATCAGCCATAAATTAGAGAGTAAATAAATAATTTTATTTCTGTCATTACAGCTACAAACGACAATTTATTTATTTTAGTACTGGATAAATAACCCAATAATAATATAAGATTTTTTATTATTACTCGTATCTGCCAAATACTATCTTATGATAATCTGTTTGTCTTTATACCGATAAGAGGACTTAAAGTATTTCTTTATTATGTCGTTGAAAATATATCTTTTCGAGATTTTTTGCTTGATTTTAATTGTTCCGGATCAAGTGGTCTAGATATCCATTGATATCGATATATTTGTAAAAGACGATTCTTTGACAATATTTTTTCTTATAATAAAAAATAAAAACTGCAATCTCACTAATATAAGTATTATACCTCAAAGTGAAATGTAGAATTGAAGAAGATCAGTGATTTATTATATTTTTCATCCATTTTTATTTTTAGTAAATCGAGTTTACTATATGAAGGATTTACCTACCTGTAGATATTTATAATAAGTCAGTCCATTACTGGGCTTTAAAATTAGCTGGCCAAATAGGGAGGCAACCAACACGTAGCAATTTATGTACACACGGCTGCATGTCAGGTTACCACAAATTGACAAATTTTCCAGTTGATTTCAAAGTCTATCCTCAAAACATTAAGATTTAAAATCAAGTGTAGAAACTTGAGAGATTCGTATAGCCTGATATATTGTTGGCTGTATGTAGAGAATAAAGGAATTATATTTTGGACTAATTGATATAATTCTGATCATATATGTTCATATAGGACAGAAATGGTCTTATATTTCGTCTGATGTATGGCGGATATAAGGTAGGGCAAGACCGGCAACATCGGTTCTTCTACAAAGAAGGCGTTATCGCCTTTATAACCTCTTTTCTGTTTTATGAAGTTGTTTGTTGAAATAAATACACTATTTGTATTTACAGTATTTTATAGATTTTTTTAGTACTATGTGTTATATTATCTGATATAAATCATACACAGGTGCACCCGTTAATGGTACAAATACCACCATTAATGTAACCCCTTTTCTTGCAGTTGGCAATGCATACGTAGAATACGCAACCGCCACCAGGCAGAGTTGGACCTTTTATATCTCTCTTTTGCAAAAACCTGGGGTTCATATATTCTGAAAGAGAGAAATATAATCATTATACTGTATTAAAGATTATGTAACGCTAAACAGATCTGAAACATCGAATATTGCTTGATAAGTCTGTGTGTTAACTGTGAGTGCTGTTTAGTTTAACGTTTCTAAGGGATCATCAGTTCGAGATTTGAACGTTTCAGTGGTTATGGCTTAGTTACACTAGTCAACGGAACCAGCAAGCGAAGTGCGTGTGACCTCTGCTGACTGACTGACTGACTCACTCCATGCTTTTTTCGGGTAGATAAGAGTGAGGAAAATGACATTTTCGTGTATGGAGACTGACTATATTTTTTTTAAATGAGTTGAAGTGGCATATGCGGTACAGCCAAAAAACAAAATGGCGGCGAGATAATTTTTTTCAATTGCTACAGTATTCACTCTACGGTAACGATATTCAAAATGGTCGTAGAGTGGGCTAAAAAAAATGAGCACTGGAAAAAAGGTTTGATTAAAAAAAACAAAATGGCGGCCGAGATATTTAACCTCGAAAATTGACATTTTTCGACCTCTGTTCGGGCAATCGTCAATTGTTTTTTCTGTGGGTCCGGAGGGGGGATTTTTGCTCCTTCAGCTCGGAAGTATAGTCGATTTTCACGGACGAGGGAGTTTTCATTTGCGCTTCAACATGGCGGCGGCGGGGGCGGCCATTTTGTTTCGGCAATGAAAAATCGCCATTTTCCAGTGAGATTTTCTCCAAGATGGCGGCAATCGGACTGGATTTCGTGTTCTATGGGGCGGTCGTGGGGCTCGGCAGGATCTTTCCATACTTCAGTACGTAATTTCTACCATTTTCGTGGTAGTTTATGAGATTTTGGGAGAAAAGTGAAATTTCGAAATACGCACTTTTCGCGGAAAACAGACTCGGTGCGGTGTGGCGCCGGGGGAGCCCTATGACTTTTGGTAGTTTTCGTTTCCGCGAGCTGACAACCCTGGGCTCCACGGTAGAAAACGTGTTTTTCGGCATGCCCTCATAACCCGAATTGTTTGGGAACCTGGGTGGCCAGCGGAGAAAATCTGTGAATGAGGTGTCGCGCCAGATATAGTCGTGACTATGGGAAAATTGTGAAACTCGGGGAAAATCAATATGGCGGCGCCGGCAGCGGCCATTTTGTGATTTTTTCACTTTTTCGAAAAATTCAAAACGCACTTTTAGCCTCACATGGCAACATCGGAGCTCTTCGTCTGTGTATGGACCGGTCGTGAGACTCCGGCTGGCTCTTTCGAATGAGGTGAAAAATTTCCCCGATTTTAGGGTAATTTCGGAGATTTACCCCAAAAAGGTGAAAAGTAGAAGGAGCCGTTTCGGGAATTTCAAAAATGTCTTTTCCTCGACGGAGGGCACTCCCCGAAATGACATTTGGCCATTTTCATCGTCGTCACCTGGCAACCCCGGCGGTTGCGGCGATTTGAAAAATTTCACCCATTTTTTACTTTGTCAACTCTAGCGCAGTCGGTATTGTCACTAGGAAAATGATAAAAAGTGCATCGGATGCGCTATCAAGTTGGCCACATCGGTACGGAGCAGGATTTTCAAAATCCAAGATGGCGGCCAAACTAGCAGCCGTTTTATCCGAAAAATTGGGTATCGTCACCACGACGAGCCGATTTTGACGCACTTGGCGACATTTGTCAGAGTACTTCCGGGGAAACAATTTTTAGGCAAGTAGCTTAAATGTTGCCAGGTGAAAAAAAATCTCGAAAATTTTTGATACTTTATGAGATTTTAGAGGAAACAATTTTTGTCGAATTTTTGAACTTTTTTGATGCAAATATTTTAATTTTAACTTTTCAAGGTACGTGATGGAAATTATAGAACGATCGACTGGCAACACTGAGAGCGAACAACGTTTGAAATTCAACCTCGATTATGACCGACTTGGCAACCCTGCAGGTGTTTGGCATGTATGGAGCGAATGTGTATCTCTATAGACTCTTTCGCATGGTGGAAAAAAATTACCCGATTTTAGGGTAGTTTTTGAGATTTACCCCAAAAACTGTAAATGTCAAAGGAACACTTTTAGAGCTTGAAAATTACTACCAGTCGATGGAGGACGCATCCCGAAATGACATTTGACTATTTTCATCGCCTACACCTGGCAACCCTGGCAGCTACGGTGGTTTGAAGATTTAATGCCCACTGTTCACGTTTTGGACTCTAGCTCAGTCACTATTGCCGCTAGGAAAATAACAAAAACTGCGTTGGATGCTCCAATAGGTGGGCTACATAGGTCTTAGGTTGAAATTTCAAAATTCAAGATGGCGGCTTATACAGCGTCCACTTTATCTAGAAAATTGATCATTTTTCATAACTTTCACTTTATAGAGCTGATTTTGGCGTTTTAGGTAACATTTTTAAGAATACTTTTAACAAAAATATGTATTCAGCTGAAGTGTTGCCAGATGAAAAAAAAATCTGAACATTTCTTGATACCGGGATTTTTGAGAAATTTTCATGTATGTCATTTATGAAAAATATTAAAACAATTCTTTACAATAATTTTACTGTTTCACAAAAAAATTACTATCGAATTTATAACATAATTGATGGAATAATTTGAGTGATCGACTAGCAACTGATAGTAAGTCACCATAAATTTCAGAATGATTCTGACCGAGTTGGCGACTCGGGAGCTTTATAGCTTATATAGACCGTTTGTGTATCTTTACCCAATCTTTACGTGGTGAGAAAAAAATTCCACTATTTTAGACAGAAACGTGAAGCGAGCGAGACATTGTCATTCAGTTAGATTAGAACTGTGACTAAAACAAAAAGCGAGCGAAGCGAGCCATAAAGGGTGACCATTTAGAGAGATTTGATTAATTCGTAAGGTTAGAACTGTGACTAAAATAAAATGCGAGCGAAGCGAGCCATAAAGAACACCATCACTATGAATCTGATCAACCAGTTAGATTAGAACTGTGAATAAAACAAAAGGCGAGCGAAGCGAGCCATAATGCGAGACCATTAAAAGGGACCTGATCAACCGGTTATGTTAGCACTGTAACTAAAACAAAAAGCGAGCGAAGCGAGCCATAAAGAGAGACCATTTAGAGAGATTTGGTTAATTGGTAAGGTTAGAACTGTGACTAAAATAAAATGCGAGCGAAGCGAGCCATAAAGAACACCATCAATAGAGGCCTGGTCAATCAGTTAGAGAAGAACTGCCAATAAAACAAAAAAGCGAGCGAAGCGAGCCAATAATGCCAGACCATTAAGAGAGACCTGATCAATCGATTATGTAAGCACTGCGTCTAAAACAAAAAGCGAGCAAAGCGAGCCATAAACAGTTACTATTAAGAGAGATTTGGTTAATTGGTAGGGTTAGAACTGTGACTAAAATAAAATGCGAGTGAAGCGAGCCATAAAGGACACCATCAATAGAGACCTGGTCAATCGGTTAGATTAGAACTGCGAAAAAAAAAAAGCGAGCGAAGCGAGCCATAATAAATGGAGACCTGGTCAATCGGATAAGGAACTGTGACTAAATGCAGGGCTTGGAAACCGGTTTATTTTTTTAACCGGTTCGACGTAAGTACATGCGAAACGTTACATAAAAGGTTCAGCTCCTTTGAACCGGTTTTTAAACCGGTTCACCAACCGGTTTAAATATGACTCCAGACAATGATGTCACAAACTTCAGCGCGGTTTTTAAGTACCTACACTCCTATCTATAACATCCGTACATAGGTATGATAAATGTCGTTGCTTAAAAATGATATAATTCGCATCAAAAGCGTAAGAACATTGCTTTTTACGAACCAAGCGAATTAACCGGTTTTTAATCTATCCGAATTTCACTCCGCATTTAGTTCCGATCCGGAATGGAACATTATAATAGAACAGGTTTTACCTAAATAAAACCGGTTTATTCTGAACCGGTTTCAAGCCCTGACTAAATGTGCTTATAAGCGTGCCATTTAGGTATATATAGCCATTTAGGTAAAATTTACTTGTATTATACTACTACAGTATATTTTAAACACGTATAATTTATACAGGTACTAAGTATATTTTATACAGGTAAATTTTAAAATTCAAGATGGCGGCTAAGACAGCGACCATTTTATCTAGAAAATGTATCATTTTTCACGGTTTTTACTTTATAGAGCTGATTTTGGCATTATTGATAACATTTTCAGACTACTTACAGAAAAAAAATGTATTTAGTTGAAGTGTTGCCGGATGATAAAAAACTGTTTTTTTTTGATACTTTAATTTTTTGGAAATTTTCTATTGAATAAGAATAAAAGACTACAAGGCGATCTATACAAAATTATTTTTAAGTTTTGCTTGCGTTTTTCGACTGAATATTTCTTTTTCTATTAAGTGTCAACTGGCAACACTTTTTCTTTGATGTATGGTGGCTTTGTGTCCTTTAACACCTTTTATTTGAAGATGGAACTTACTGACCTTTTTGACCTGAGGCAATTTCAAACTGTAAACCCGATAAACAAGAGGCGGACCTGAAACCCCACCGCCCCGATTCCACTAGCTACTCGTTACCTCCCCGGGCTGCTCGCAGCCCGGGGCAAACAAGCGAAAGCTAGTCTATCTATAATATATAAAGCTTAATTACCACTCACTGACTCACTGACTCACTCCATGCTTTTTTCGGGTAGAAGAAGTGGGAAAATGACATTTTCATGTATGGAGACTGATAATATTTTTTTAAAATGAGTTGAAATGGCATATCGGTACAGCCAAAAAACAAAATGGCGGCGAGATAATTTTTTTAGTTTCTACATTATTCACTCTACGGTTACGATATTCAAAATGGTCGTAGAGTGGGCTAAAAAAATGAGCACTGGAAAAAGGTTTGATTAAAAAAACAAAATGGCGGCCGAGATATTTGACCTTGGAAATTGGGCATTTTTCGACCTCTGTTCGGGCGATCGTCGATTCGTTTTGTGGTGGGTTCGGAGGGGGGATTTTTGCTCCTTCAGCTCGGAAGTATAGTCGATTTTCACGTACGGGGAGTTTTCATTTGCGCTTCAACATGGCGGCGGCGGGGGCGGCCATTTTGTTTCGGCAATGAAAAATCGCCATTTTCCAGTGAGATTTTCTGCAAGATGGCGGCGTCGGACGGGTTCGCGTTCTATGGGCCGGTCGTGGGGCTCGCTGCTAACTTTTTAGTTGGTAATAATTTCTACCATTTTCGTGGTAGTTTAGGAGATTTTGGGAGAAAAGTGAAATTTCGAAATACGCACTTTTCGCGGAAAACAGACTCGATGCGGTGTGGCGCCGGGGGAGCCCTATGACTTTTGGTAGTTTTCGTTTCCGCGAGCTGACAACCCTGGGCTCCACGGTAGAAAACGTGTTTTTCGACATGCCCTCATAACCCGAATTGTTTGGGAACCTGGGTGGCCAGCGGAGAAAATCTGTGAATGAGGTCGCTGCGCCAAATATAGTCGTGACTATGGGAAAATTATGAAACTCGGGAAAATCAATATGGCGGCGCCGGCAGCGGCCATTTTGTGATTTTTTCACTTTTTCGAAAAATTCAAACGCACTTTTAGCCTACATGGCAACATTGTAGCTCTTCGCCTGGTATGGACTGGTCGTGAGTCTCCGCTGGCTCTTTCGAATGACGTGAAATTATTCCCCGATTTTAGGGTAATTTCGGAGATTTACCCCAAAAAGGTGAAAAGTAGAAGGAGCCGTTTGGGAATTTTAAAAATACTTTTCCTCGAAGGAGGGCACTCCCCGAAATGACATTTGGCCATTTTCATCGTCGTCACCTGGCAACCCCGGCGGTTGCGGCGATTTGAAAAATTTTGCCCATTTTTTACTTTGTCAACTCTAGCGCGGTCAGTATTGCCACTAGGAAAATGGTAAAAACTGCATCGGATGCGCTATCGAGTTGGCCACACCGGTACGGAGCCGGATTTTCAAAATTCAAGATGGCGGCCAAACCAGCGGCCGTTTTATCCGGAAAATTGGGTATCGTCACCACATCGAGCCGATTTTGACGCACTTGCCGACATTTGTCAGAGTACTTCCGGGGAAACATTTTTTAGGCAAGTAACTAAAGTGTTGCCAGGTGAAAAAAAATCTCGAAAATTTTTGATACTTTATGAGATTTTTGAGGAAACAATTTTTGTCGAATTTTTGATTTTTTTTGATGCAAATATTTTAATTTTGACTTTTCAAGATACCCGATGGAAAAAATAGAACGATCGACTGGCAACACTGAGAGCAAACAACGTTTAAAATTCAACCTCGATTTTGACCGACTTGGCAACCCCGCAGGTATTTGGCATGTATGGTGCGATTGTGCATCTCTATAGACTCTTTCGTATCATGGAAAAATTTTACCCGATTTTAGGGTAGTTTTTGAGATTTACCCCAAAAACTGTAAATGTCAAAGGAACAATTTTAGAACTTGAAAATTGGTATCCGACGATGGAGGGCGCAACACGAAATCACATTTGACTGTTTTCATCGCCTACACCTGGCAACCCCGGCAGCTACGGCGGTTTGAAAGTTCAATGCCCACTATTCACGTTTTGGAGTCTAGCGCAGTCATTATAGCCGCTAGGAAAATAATAAAAACTGCGTTGGATGCGCCAATAGATGGGCTACATAGGTCTGAGGTTGAAATTTCAAAATTCAAGATGGCGGCCTAAACAGCGGCCATTTTGTCTAGAAAATTGATCATTTTTCATGACTTTCACCTTATAGAGCTGATTTTGGCGTTTTTGGTAACACATTTCCGAATACTTTTAACAAAAAATATGTATTCAGCTGAAGTGTTGCCAGATGAAAAAATCCGAACATTTTTTGATACCGAGATTTTTGAGAAATTCTCATGTATGTCATTTATGAAAAATATTGTATTTAAAAATTTCTTTACAATAATTTTACTGTTTGACAAAAATTTTACTATTGCATTTATAACATAATTGATGGAATAATTTGTGTGATCGACTAGCAACAGTGATAGTAGTCACCATAAATTTAAGAATGATTCTGACCGAGTTGGCGAATCGGGAGCTTTATAGGATATATAGACCGTTTGTGTATCTTTACCCAATCTTTACGTGGTGAGAAAAAAAATTCCACTATTTTAACCAGAAAAATAAAGCGAGCGAGACATTGTCATTCGGTTAGATTAGAACTGTGACTAAAACAAAAAGCGAGCGAAGCGAGCCATAAAGGGTGACCATTTAGAGAGATTTCATTAATTCGTAAGGTTAGAACTGTCACTAAAACAAAAGGCGAGCGAAGCGAGCCATAATGCGAGACCATTAAAAGAGACCTGATCAATCGGTTATGTTAGCACTGTGACTAAAACAAAAAGCGAGCGAAGCGAGTCATAAAGAGTGACCATTTAGAAAGATTTGATTAATTGGTAAGGTTAGAACTATGACTAAAATAAAATGCGAGCGAAGCGAGCCATAAAGGACACCATCAATAGAGGCCTGGTCAATCAGTTAGATTAGAACTGCCAATAAAACAAAAAGCGAGCTAAGCGAGCCATAATGCCAGACCATTTAGAGAGACCTGATCAATCGATTATGTAAGCACTGTGTCTAAAACAAAAAGCGAGCGAAGCGAGCCATAAGGAGTAACTATTAAGAGAGATTTGGTTAATTGGTAGGGTTAGAACTGAGACTAAAATAAAATGCGAGCGAAGCGAGCCATAAAGAACACCATCAATAAAGACCTGGTCAATCGGTTAGATTAGAACTGCAAAAAAAACAAAAAGAAAAAGCGAGCGAATCGAGCCATAATAAAATGGAGACCTGGTCATTCGGTTAAGGAACTGTGACCAAATGTGCTTGTAAGCGTGCTATTTAGGTCTGGCTGTATATACTACATACTACAGTATAATACAGGTAGGTGAGGCTCAAATTTTAAAATTCAAGATGGCGGCTAAGACAGCGACCATTTTATCTAGAAAATGTATCATTTTTCACGGTTTTTACTTTATAGAGCTGATTTTGGCATTATTGATAACATTTTTCAGACTACTTACAGAAAAAAAAATGTATTTAGTTGAAGTGTTGCCGGGTGATAAAAAACTGGTTTTTTTTTTATACTTTAATTTTTAGGAAATTTTCTATTGAATAAGAATAAAAGACTACAAGGCGATCTACACAACATTAATTTTAAGTTTTCCTTACGTTTTTCAACTGAATATTTCTTTTTATATTGCGTGTAAACTGGCAACCTTTTTTTTATTTATGATGTTTTGCGTTCTTAAAGATCTTTTATTTGAAGATAGAACTTACTAACTTTTTCTAGGCAATTTTATACTGTAAACCCAACATAACAAGAGGCGGTCTTAAAACTTCAATATCTGTATTAACTAAACTATTAACTAAACATTAACTTACTTTTGAATAAGAATAAGATAATAAATGACTACAAGCCGATATATTCCAAATTTTATTTTAGTTTTGCTTGCTTTGAATATTTCTTTTTCTATTTAGTGTAAACCGGCAACCCTTTTTCTTTGATGCATAGTGATTTGTGTATTTAAACACCTTTCATTTGAAGATAGAACTTAATAACATATTCTAGGCAATTTCAAACTATAAACCCGACATGACACGAGGCGGTCCTTAAATCCCACCGCTCCGATTCCACAAGCAACTCGTTTACGCTCAAGAATTTTACAATAAGTAAAGCAACAAAAACTTGTATAGGTTTATTATGACATATGGGTTAGGTTAGGTTAGTGTATGAAAAACAACGAAACGAATCGCTTTTGTTGATGGTAACATTTGGTTTATAAGGTTTAAAAGATGATCGTGACCATTTTAATTTCAATTTTGATTTTCATGATCTTTATAGCGTGTATATATGATCCATTTGTATATTTGTGTACCTTTACCTACACTTTCATATAGGTAAGTATGGAGAAAAGAAAATCCAATTTTTGACACGATATTTAATACTTAAAATATATTTTTCTATACTTTTAGATTATTGAGAAAACATGTTCTTTTAATATTCAAAATGAAAGTGTTCTACGTAGGTATGAGTTTGAAATTTGATATTTATTTATTTGGTGTATTATTTAAGGTAACACTGGGGGAAATATCTACTCGATCCTTTTTCATATTAAATATAAACTTACTATTGAATAAGAATAAGAGACTATAATTTATTTAGAGTTTTGCTTGCGTTTTTCGACTGATTATTCTTTTTCTGTTCAGCGTAAACTGGCAACCCTATATGTATGTGTATGGTGCTTAAACACCTTTCGTTTGAAGACAGAACTTACTAACTTTTTGTAGGCGATTTCAATCTATAAAACAAACATAACAAAAAAATCGAAATACTCAAATTCTGCAACGGAGGCGGACTTAAAACCCCACCGCTCCGATTCCACTTGCTGCTCGTAACCTCCCCGGGCTGCTCGCAGCCCGGGGCAACCAAACGAAAGCTTCTATTCTGAAACGAAGACGGACTTAAAAACCCCATCGCGTCGTGAATTTGATCTATTCTAATATCTGGTCACGACATCGGTTCCCTTTTCATATAACAAATACATCTTACATAAATAATGTAATGTAATGATGCAAATACAAATAAATACTATTTCTTGACATTTAAATGATAGTAACACTGATGGAAATATATGTTCGATTGGTTTTTAACATTATACAGTAATTTACTAATAAATAAGAATAAGAGAATAAAAGACAAAACTTATTTTAAGTATCTATACAAAATTTATGTTAAGTTTTGCTTGCGTTTTTAGACTGAATACTTATTTTTCTACTGCGTGTAAACTATCAACCCTTTTTCTTTGATGTAAGGGAGCTTGTGTCCTTTAACACCTTTTATTTGAAGATAGAACTTAGTGACCTTTTCTAGGCAATTTCAAACTGTAAGCCCGACACAACAATAGGCGGACTTGAAACCCCACTGCCCCGATTCCACCAGCTACTCGTGACCTCCCCGGGCTGCTCGCAGCCCGGGGGCAACCAAGCGTTTGGATGTTTGGATGTTTGGATGTTTGGATGTTTGTACGTCAATCACGCCGAAACTAATGAACGGATTTTGATGAAATTGGGTATACAGATAGAGTATTACCTGACTTAGATAATAGGATACTTTTTATCCCACCGAAAGGTTCCCTAGGGATAAAAGTACCTCCAACGGCGCCTATTTTTGTGAACGCTGCCTAAACGGTATGAGATATACTAATGCTTTCTAAAGAAAAGTTGGAGAGCCTTAAATTATCTATAAAAAAGTCCGCGATGTCATATATCTATATGCAAGGGTTTTGCCACAAAAATAAAAAGAACTTTATATAAGTCTATTTAAATTTTTCGTCCGTCTTTAAACGTTTATTTGAGTAGGTGATATTAAATCCTTATCGAAATAAATATGTTTATCGTCGAAGAAATTTAATATACATGAAAATTGTCTTTTACACTATGTAGATTGGATAAGTAGTTTAGATTTTAATACGATGTTTTTGAGAAAATAAAACAACGTATATTGCCGATTTTCTAAACACTATTTTATGTACATGTATGTATTAAGATAAAACAGCATTTTTAATGTAATCGGTAATATTAAGCCCAACAGATGGCATTGCCTGTATTCTACATTGCGATGTTGAATTACCGCAACTACTTGGATATAGATGACTGTGACTCTGCGGTGCGATTCAATAATCTCTTCGTTGTAAGTGATTTCTGCGTTGTCAATTGGTTCTATTTGTCGATTGGGCTATTCTAACGGACTTGACTTGACATTTTGTGTGATTTTATCTCAAATAACTTCTATATTTTCTATCTATTTAGCAATTCTCTAACTTTACATATTTATATTAAGATCTGTATCTAGCTTTCTAAATCTACTTCTCAATTAACTCTTTGTTTATTTCTTGGGTCTACCTCTGAATCTTGCAAGTCAAGAAAACCCAACGTGCAACATTAGCAAAAGCAGCGACCGCGGTGCCCTTTTGCAACAATGTAAATTAATCGTGTAGGACGAGTGCACAATGTCGCACAAGCGCGTGGTTGAGGCTTTGAACCGGAGCCTGCAGGACATCCGCAGCAATGAGACGCTGATGGGAGGTGCTGTTGTTGTACTCACTGGAGATTTTCGGCAAACTCTTCCAGTTATCGAAAAGGGTACACCGGCAGATGAAATGAACGCGTGTCTCAAGGCTTCGTCACTTTGGTCCAACGTAGAAAAACTCCACCTTACTCGGAATATGCGTGCACAACCTTACAATGATACAGAGTCAGGTGCGTTTGCGAGTAAGCTGCTCGAGATCGGAGATGGTAGGCTGAAAACCGATCCGGACGGCAAAATCATTTTCACCAATGAATTTTGTGCTACCGAGGAAGAACTACTCGCCGATGTATTTCCCGATTTAAAAAACAAATTAAATAATGAGGAGTGGTTGTGTGAGAAAGCAGTACTGTCGCCAAAAAATGAATTAGTGAATAAAATAAACAACAAGGTATTAGATGTAGTAGATGGCGCATCGAGGGTGTACACGTCCATAGACACGGTGATGGCAAGCGATGACAGCACTGCGTATCCCGTGGAATTTCTCAACTCATTAGAATTGACCTGCGTACCGCCCCACAAGCTGGAGCTGAAGGTTGGCGTCCCAGTTGATGCGTAATCTTGACGCTCCGCGATTGTGCAACGGCACAAGATTACAAATCAGCGAATTGGGAAGAAACATTCTGCGAGCAACAATACTTACGGGAGCAGCTAAAGGCGAGAGCGTGTTGATTCCCCGCATACCCATTATACCCCACAATTTACCATTCCAGTTCAAAAGGCTGCAGTTCCCATTGAAATTGGCATTTGCTATGACCATCAATAAGTCCCAGGGACAAACCCTAAAAGTGGCCGGCATACATTTGGGCATTCCCTGCTTTACCCATGGCCAGCTCTATGTGGCATGTTCTCGAGTGTCAAGTGCAAGGAACCTGTATGTACTTGCTGCAAATAATAGATCATACAACATCGTATATAGATCAATATTATAAGATAGTCATAATCGATGTTGTATGATTTATTATTATCAAAATCTGTTCAGTGGTTGCAGCGTGATTGACTAGCAAACATGAAATTGTTAATGAAAAAAAATAGAAGTTAGTTAGGTCAGATTTACTTTACTCTGGATATACCTACAGAATTATTTAAATTATTTTTTATCTCACTAAACATTTCCTTAGGAACCACGCGGGCGAAGCCGCTGGCGAAAGCTAGTAGGTCAATAATGCAACGATCGACCAATGAAAGCGAGCGATAGAAATGGCTAGCAAACTACACACGGACGTCACCGACCAGTGTTACTGAGCCATTAGTTGAACAATAAAAATATTTGACTTTTATTCCCTCTTGGATACATATAATTTTTAATGCGCTAACATCCGAAACTCGTGTATTTGCATGAGCATCATCGTATTCAGCACATTTCTGCCATTCCCCTCCCCCGACCTGACCTGACTGACCCCTCTGGAATTTCGTACTAGTTCGTTTCATTGACCACGAGGGCATGACATAGCCGTAGATATATTCGGATTCACCGATAATAAAAATTCTAAGATCCCACAAGCTCCAAATTATAAACACTGTTATTTAATATTTAACAAGAAAAAAAAATTGACATTCTGAGTACAAACTCGTCGTGTACCTATACTCCGATCAAATTCGATAAAGAATGTTTCCCAACGAAACGTTACTAATCAATGAAAGACATAGTAAGTTTAACCACACATTTCACGGTTAGATCGGTTGCATTTTGTCAAAGAGTTAAATTCAAATTGCTATTTGAATAAAGAAAATTCCAAACACTTGCTGTTTACAAAACCTCAACAAAATTTAATGAACAGTCAAAATAATCACCTACTTACTAAAAATTATAATATATCGTTGATAATATTACAATATATACTTTTACTAAATCATAATTAGTATAGAATTCACTTATCAAAATGTCTCGAACACTTAAGTACAACTTATATGTTAGGTATTTTATCAGACACTTTTTAATGAGCCTTATTAGTAAGTATTTTTAATAGCAATATCAGAATGATGTCAGAAATTATTAAAACTACAGAAATATATTTCATACACCTTTAAGTGTATCAAATTTCAAATTAATTCCTTATGAATAACAAGAGAGTGAAAGATATGAAGTAAAATCTGTTATGCTATTCCTATAGCTATTCACTATGTAATCAATGTTTAATAAACATTGTTTCAAGGGTCTCCTTACAGAAGGTACAATACAAACTCATTTAGACAAACTTGTGTTTAAGCACAAGTAGGTGTAATTATTATTAGTGACATTATTTGTTTATACGTGGCCGATAAGATATCACTGAATAGTTTATCCATGAAGTGTTTTATTTATTTTAATTATGACACTAACCTGGTGACATATCTGATAACTATTTTCCTGTTAGGTGCAATCTTTTAAGTACGTACATAAGTATGTTATTTCCCTATTGCTTGTTAATGTTAAATAAAGGTGACTTAATAAAATAAATTGTTTAAAAAAAATATATTCAATAATTTAACAATATAGGTATACCCATAATAAAAAAAATGTTTGGCGGTGATTTACAATTACACATTTTTTAAATAAAGAAATTTATTTTTCTCGTTTTGTTTGCAATGAAAATGTACACATATAAGATATGTCAAATAGTTATTTCACAATATTTGCTTATCCAATTTTAAAAAAATATCAATATTTAAAATTAAATAACTTTTGAAAATCGGTCAACAATTGGAGGAATTATTAGAAAAAGAAGTTGAAAATTAGTCTTTTGTAATAACCTGATGTTATGCTGTGTAAACAACATCTATAGATAGCTGATAGGTAGTTTATTTTATTATTTAAATGTTGTGCGTGAACTTTTACATTAGGTTATCGTTTTTCAGTGCACCAATAAATTTAACGATCACAATCCTTCATTATTGTTTGTTTTAGTTTCTTCGTCGTATGTATTTTTTGTGCCTGTTGATAAATTTTATATGGCACGGCATTGACAGTATCCGACACAAACGCCTCTTTTGTGTCCCAGCTTCTGGCAGAATGCGTTGCAGTCGGCGGGGTCGCAAGTAGCCCGAGTCACGATCTTGTGTTCGTGTTCTTATAAAAGAAAAAATACACGTTTAAAAGATAATTTGCATAATGTATTTTGAATATTTTATTGAAATATAAATTCCGTTCGTAATCAATAGAGAAAACCTGCATTATTAGAGAAATGCAAAACCGGTCAAATGCGACTCAGTTTGACGTTCCGTACTACTAAATGTTATTTATTTTTGTGTTATCAAATTAGTTCAATGATTTTGTAGACTCCTAAATCTTTATGACTTTATAGTTATTTTATATACCTATAGTGTTTTGACAGCTATAAAAGTCAAAACAAAAGAGTCGTTATTAAAATAATTTTGCACATATTTATTATCTATTTATATATATATATAAAAATATAAAAAAAAGTTCATATCATCCGATTGCGGGGTAGGTAGAAATAGTGACAAACATTAATTTTTCGTTCCTTTACTTTAATTACGCCGGTTAATTAATAGCGTATGTAGATTTTTTCAATATATAAAAATCTATAAATATAGTAGCTGTTTTCCCGCGGCTTCACCCGTAATATTTATGAATTCGGTATAGATTCGTATTCTCTCTTCGTAGTCGCAGATGTTAGTGGTTCGCATTCTATTTATTTATACTTTTTTTTTCTAAAAGAATTAAATTTAAAACTTTAAATATAAAACAATACCAAATCTAATAACGTTTCGAAATATTTTATTTACTTGTTAATTGTAGTTCAGTCTTGGGAATAGATCTTTTCTTCAAGGAGCGACATTGGCATAAAGTGCCTATACAGACACCACGCACATGGCCCAACTTGCGACAGTGCTCGCTGCATTCTGCGGTACCACATCGACGTGCATCACGTGCCACTATGCTGTGTTTCGGTTCAGGTACAGCATTCGCAGAGGCTTGTTCTAACAAAATAACATGAAAATGTTTAAACAATACACGGGGCTGCATCAGATTACCATAATATGGTAAATTTGTCCAGATGGTTTTAAACTCTTCCCTCAAAACTTAAGATTTAAAATAAAGTGGAGAAATTTGACAGATTTGTATAACCTGATGTGCTGTTGACTGTACATCTTAAGTAAACTAAATATTCGGTATTTAATTTATTTTTTATTTATTAGGATAAACAAACAATGACAGATTAAATAATCAATGAAGTAGCATGGATACACAATTCTGTCATCAACTATGTTTACCACAGATAAAAAATAAAACAAAATAAATAAATAAACAATAATTTGTTACAACAACAATGATACCCATATTCACACCCGTGATAATATTGAAAAGTTTTATTTCTATACTAGCTTTCCACCAGCGGCTTTACCCGCGTGGGAACTGTTTAGTGAGATAAAAAGTAGCGTATATGTTAATCCAGGCTTAGAATGTAATATTTCATTTGGTTAAGATTTCTAAGGTTAAGGATCTTGACACGAATGTGATTGACAATGACACATTGAAAAGTAAACAATGGTTACTATGGTAACGTTTAAATTCCGTATACAAACTTCCACTTCCATTTTCATCCCTTTATTTGCTGTTGGTATAAAATATAGACTATATCCATCGCATATGATGTACCCGTAGGTGAAAGACTTTTTAAAATCAGTCCAGTAGTTTGGAGCCTATTCGATGGTTAGAAACAAACATCAAATCTTTCCTTTTTATATTATAATTATAGATCGATCTCGCGGAACAACCAATCCGGAATCTTGACGCAGAACTTGGTGCAGTCGGCGGAGTCACAGCCGCGAGTGTCGCGATTGACGAACGAGTGTATAGTCTCTACTATAATAAAGGGCGAATAGACATTGATTTTACTCCGTTAGTATAAAAGGCAAGATTTCGTGTAGGTATATTATTAAAACAATAACAAAAACTAATATTGAATCTAACTAACTGATAAAATAAATAACATATATGAAGGTATATGAAATTGGCAATTACAACTCTTTAATGTAAATAAAAAGGAATTGATAAATAATATTGATAGTGTGAAATTTTTAAGGAAATTATTTAATAACAAAATGTTACTGACCATCGGATTTAATTTGACTTCCATCGAAAGCCACGACTGCTGCTATGGCAATCACTAACAGGAAAATTGTACACTTCATGTTTACTGCTAAAACACGTCTGTACACCGGAGAAATATTCTCACTTATTTATACTAATCAATTCTCACACTAAGCTGCACAGTCCTCCTTTTTAGTAAAATACTTAATTAGGAAATATCACTAAGAATGTTTTACATTGCCGAGTTTTTATGGTGTATCATCACAGCACGATGTAACTAGAATGGCCGTGTATAATGAATAATTAATTAAGTTTTGATGCTGCGTCATACTGCCTTCTCTTTTATGGTATCGTAATACAACTGGCCGGGCCAGGGAGATTCCCGTATTCAAATAAATAGAAAGCGGTATTTATGCCAGTAAGGAGATTATAATTATAAAATGCTTAAGGTTTAAGATGCAAAGTAGTATTTTTAAAAGATAGTAAATTTTTCCATTTTACATATTTTAATTGTATAATTCAGTCGTGACCTATCCTCCCTGTTCGACTCCATTCCATAGGGTATACCTGTGTCCCAGCAATGGGAACATTAATAGGTTGGTGATGAATATGTTGCTGTTTATCACAACAGTAGTAAACAAACTGTAGGTATATTCACAAATATCGGTCATTAACCTCGTTGTAATTTGCAACGTTTTATATTTTTCCCTCTTCATTTGCGATGTTAGTAGGTTATGCAAAGAACGAAAAATTGTGAACGTGATTTAATGTAATATATACAACATAAAAAAATCAGGCGCTGGTTAAAAAAAACATATATATCGATGATTGTAATGCAAATTGATTTTAATTATAAATCATCATCGAGACCGTTAATATATGCTCTTCAATACTTTATATTTAATCATTCCTCTACGACGTGTTTTTTAAGTTATCATTATCACTGCTATTTTGACGTAATTTGAATTCTGTTATCTGAGTATCCGATATTCAAAGAACTTAGTTGGAGCTTTCATAGTAAAAGTTAGCTGTCGACCCAAAGTCATTGGATATAGAAAATAAACGTGTCTGGAATAGAAAATGATTATTTTTGTTCAGGAGCGTTCCCACGCGCTGACGTCAATTATAATGTCAAAACAAATAATATCCCGCTCATATTTCATCTACTTTTCACCCGGCCCACTCCGAAACGTTCGGATGCTTTTTCCCTTTCTAATGTGTTAGGACTGATAAGGATATTGAGTACTCAATATCCGATAGAAGTGTTTGCGAAAGGTCGTGGAGTACAGACACGATAATGGATAGAAAAACAGGAATCCAGTTTGCAGCGTGCCGGCTCTGAGCAACTCTTTTTTTTTTCATAACGCAAAGAGGTCAGTGTACCGAAGCGAATGTTTTATCTTTATTCTTATGCTAATATTATGCATAAGTGCGGAATGGTTTTGAAGTATTATTATACAAATATATTTATTTGCAGTTCTTAAAATATATAAAATGAGAACGAGGACGAATATTTTAATAATAACGGTGACCAATAAACTTTTTTGAAACATATTTTTAAATTACTTATATTTTCTAATCAACTACATTAATATTATTTGTCGCTTGTTTTAAATACACAAGTTGGTAAAGTTTCTTACACTAAACACTCGTCTCTTTAATCGAGAGAAGTAATTACCTACTCAAGAAAAGATATTTTTAACAAAGAGATGAGTTTGAATTTGAACGATATGAGAACTGTTAATAGCTAATAATAAATAATAGTATTAATATGTTTAGTATTCCCAAATCTATGACAAGGTTGGATATCTGCCCTCACAGAATAATAAGTAAGTACTAGGCATGCAAAAACCAGGCTTTTACAAAAATTGATTTAACTCGGTTTTCTCTATTTTAAGAAACAAGTTAATTTCAGTTTTCTTTATTTAAAAAACCGGTTAACTGGGTTTTTTCGGTTAAATCAGTTTTTCTATTTTATTCGAGATAAAAACCTAAAATGAAAGTATTAACAAGTGAGATGCGTAGATTTATAGTTAAATTCGGTTTATTCAAATGAAATCAGTGTATATTTGTAACATAAAGGACCATTTATTTAATCGTTATTTCGTTAGAGACCTTGGAGTTGTGTTTGATAAATAGTTCTCTCAGAAACCCCAGGTGGAAGCAGTCGAAAAGGAGGTTTTCGCTGCGTGTGGCTCATTCAGACGCCTGTGTTATTTCCTACCGACTAGTTCTAAAATTACCTTGGCACACTCTCTTTTACTCTTTTACTCTTTATTATTGACTACGTTGACATTTGTTATACTGGTTTATCGGAGGAGTTTATTAATAACGCTAGAGCATCTGCAGAATGTTTGCATTAGATTAATTTTCAATATCGACCACATGTCACATTTTCTTTGTAAGTTACAATGACTCTTGAATAATCTTACGGCTGTATTTTACCCTCTTCCCTTCCTCTTTTCTACCTTCTCTTAAGGGAATGCTTTTCTTTTCGCCCTGTTGTTCCTTGCGGTCCCCTTCCAATCTCACTCTCGAGATTCCTCTTCATTTGAAATATTAGACTTAATTTACATCTTTACATCTTTGGAATTCACTCCCACAGGGTATCAGGAAAGCTTGCTCACACAACTCCATCAATTATCCAGTTGAAAGATATTTCCTCTATCATAAAACTGTAATGTAACTGTTAATATAATTTATCTTAAGATGTAATATCATTTAATAACACAATAAATAAATATTTTTTAATAAATATTATTTAATCATATACATATGTATAATTTTGTATACGAAAGAAAACACAAACTATTTTGGGCTATACTAGATAGCGTTAAGTATATTCCGAAATCGCACTGTTTTGTCGAAGGTATTAGTGAAAGTAGTATGAGTTTTAAAATAAAATCTAGCAGGAATTTAATTACGTTTTGCCATACTAGATGGCGTTTGCTATAAACTAAGTTCAAAGAATTTTGGTAGTTTTCAGATTTCGATTAAGTTTTGAGTGTTTTCTTTTCATATGGGATAGTTATCATAATTTTGAAAAATGTTGTGCATACCAGTTATTGGCTATTATGTAAGTCTTGTACAATTGTATATTGGCATATTAAAAAAATGTTATTATAAGGTTTAGCTATTGCTGTACATATGATACATAAACAAATATAGCTTTTTGTTGTAGCGTCTTTAGCAGCATTATATCCAATTTTTTAACAAAATTACACTTACTGCAATAATTAATAGGTCTCTGAGTAGCATTAGCCTAGGGCCCCACAAATTCACGATCCGCTCCTGTCTGCACTGTAGATGAACATTAGGATCGTAACTCAGCTAAACGACGTTTAGCCGTACAAATTGCGCTATTCTATTATAGGGCTAGCTGCCTAATTGGATGGATGTTTTACCCAGTTAGCTACTACGACTTATTATATTACACGAACTTATTATACGAACGTTATTATAGATTAACCTAAAATGCTTTTTCTATTTTTCTATTACTTTACATAGAATACTCTTCAATTTAAACTCGAAAAGAAACAGCTAAAAGTTGAGAAATCATTCAAGCAATTCTTAAACTATTTATTTGGGTAACTGTCTGGTTACATCTCATTATATGTTGTGATGAGCAACAAGCAGAATCGTTGAATTATTCCATATCATTATTATACATGCAAAAGTAAGTCAGTGTATATGTCTGTTACGCCCTCATGTCTAAGCCACAAAACCGAGTTGTCTTGAGATAGGACACAGGTAACTTTTTTATGACAAAAGGCTTGAAATACTCGTAGGGAATTAAATTTTGTATGGAAGTTCATCATTGTCTAAAATAAAATATATTATGAAACTTTATATTCAGGTCTTTTACACGATATCATGAATAAATATTTGTTTTCTTGCGCTTTTGTATGCGGGCAAAGACGCGGGCAAAAACTAGTAGTGAATAAATATTGTGCCAAAAGTCTACCTTCAGAGCTTCTTTACATTGTAAACTCAGCTATAGAAACTTGATATGTTTAATGATTTGTTTATTAATTTAATTATCGACATTCTGAGTGATAAGATATCATTGAATAATTTATTCATGAAGTGTTCCATTTACTTCAGAAGTTATAATGATCATTAATTATGATATTGTAACCATTGGTTTCAATCCTACTTGGTTTTCTAATATATCTGTTTAAAATTCCGGTAAATATAAAATAACAGAAGAAAAAAAGATTGAAACAAAATGGTGCGTACGTAGACAAGACACGGGGATTACGTCTTGTATTCCAAAAAGGTGCTGAGCGTTGAGATCGGTTTTATTTATTTTCGGTTCTAGACTTTGGGAAGACCTTTCTAAAGAGGGAAAGACGCCAGTAAATCCTTCTTTGGATATTATATAGCCACCTTTGGGGTCATGTCAGACTCCTATTAACTAAATATCGTCTTGGGCAGTTCCTTCGATGGGAGATGACCGTTTACTCTGACAGGGCTTGGTCGTTAATTTTTAACAGTTTACGAATTATTAGCTATGTCGATATACATGACTCTATGGTGCTTACCAAGTGATATCTTACATGAAAATTAAGGAAAAGCGTAGGTATGTGAGGTGATTTTTATTAAAAAAAATGAGTATAGAGTTTATATTTTATATTTAAAAAATAAAACAATGACAAGTCTGAGGTACTTAGTCTATGAAAAATAATAAGTTTTATATCAGTTTAGACGAAATTATTTTTATCGATTTAGCTAAATATAATTTTATATTCTTTGGCCACTTTATTTTAACATATTACAATACCAATATTCAAAAATAGTACTTTTTACTTACAATAATAAATATAATTATACTTCTTTACACAGTAATATAATAAGAATACTTCTGTTATAATAATTATTCATAGAATTCAAAACGCAGTTTTACAAGATAAAAAATTACGTCTACTTTAAATTAAATCAGTGCACAATATATTACCAATCACAGATCGGCCATGTTTGCTGTCCCTTTCTTGGTTGTTCATAATTTAATTTATATTTCTGTCGATATTATTTATACGGTACGGCATTGACAGTACCCAACACAAACACCTCGTTTGTATCCCATCTTCCTGCAGAACACGTCGCATCCGTAAGGGTCACAACTAGCCCGGGTCTCACCTTTGCGTTTCCGTTCTAATAAAAGGCAAAAAATAAATTATGAAAAGTCTATTTCTTAAAGATATAGAAATACTCGTAGAATAATTAAATAAATCATTTTTAATAAAATTTAATTTCTGTTCTTTTGGAAACTTGTCATTTGTGAACAGCTGAAACGATTAGGGCATTTTTCGAAATGGAAGCTAGTTTTAGGGCAAAGAAAAATTGGTCACTTTTGTATTAAAACAATTTGGGACATGCTTTAGTGAATTTATACGACATTTATTTAGAGTCTCGTAATACTTATGATATACCTAATAACTTACGAAGTTTTTATTAAGAGTCCAAACATTCTTAAACTAAGCATACCAGTTTGCTTAGTGATTTTACTATTACAAGATAGTAATTTAATATTATTTTATTTACCTGGTATGTGATATTCAGCTTCGAGAAAAGACCGCTTCTTCAAAGATGCTGATTCTAAAAAAGATTGTAGGATAAGTTTGTGTTTGAAAATTATGCCAGACTGATTAAGACGGAGGGTTTATTGAATTATATATTATGGAATTATAAAAATAATGCGTAGACGTTTGTAAATATTTATTGATTACCTATGTTTTGGAATTCTGACTGTGGTAGGGAACGCCTTTTACGAGAGCGGCATTGGCAGTAAGAACCGATGCATACGCCACGCGCGTAACCCATCCTGATGCAGTGTTGGTTGCAGCCGAATGGATCACAACCGCTGTCACGGGTCATGATAGAACCTGTTGATTCGAATATAATAGGTAAACAAAGAAATATGATAGTCAAAGAGATTATAAGTATATTTCCTAAGTTAAGGTCAATATTTTGTGCAAAGATATAGTAAAATTAATTTTCTTTTACTATATCTTTGCACAAAAAATTAATATGCTTTTGTTGTATATTATTTCGAAAAGACAAATTAAACGAGCCTGAATTTGACAGGGATGCATTACAAAAGAGTTCCTGGGATACCTTCCAGTTCAATCAACAGACTTTAGATATTATTTCGGACCAAAATCATTGTCAAGACAAATCGAACGAACCTAAATTTGTTGGGTTGACCTCGTTTAATTACAAAAGTCCCATGGCTACCTTCCAGTAACATTACATACTCATCTAAGTAAAATATGTGTATAATAAAATTTCAGTTCAATTAAAAAGTGGGAAGTTGGTCAAATTTACCTTGCAAGATTTCACTGACAAATTAAAATGGTCAGTTAATAAAAAAATAATTTAACACAATACTGTTGAACTGGATTTGATTATGAAAAATATTAAATGAATATTAGGTGCGACCGAGGAGTTTTAAAACAGAGGTGATTTAAAACAACCGTTAGCAAGTTGGCATCCTTGCATATCAACTGCTTATCACTCATCACAAGCATACTGCATGGATGGTGCCTACTTCATTATGGCTTTTAATTTTAGTTTACTCAGGGTTTTCAATTCACCTCTCTTTTATAACTCCTCGGATTCCTTTATATTAAGTAAAATTAGTAATATTAGTAATTACCGTCAGGTTTAAGTTCACTCTCTGCCACTGCAGGTACTGATGCTGCTGCTATGGCAACCACTAACAGGAAAAGTATACACTTCATGTTTATTGCTAAAATGCGTCTGTTCACAGGTGAAATAATGTCGCTTATTTATACTAGGCATTGCTCACATTATTTTATACATACATATATTTTTAATTTGTCACTAGCCATCTTATCTATATTGATAAGTTTTGATTATGCATCATCAACTGCATTGTTCAATCAATAACATGTTCAAGATACCTAATTTTGGCGTTAATCACATTATATTTTGTCGTGAATTTATTTGTTACACATTAACGGTCAGTAGCACAAACACCCATTAAGGTTTATTGACGCCTTTAAGGTCTAATGAATGGAATATATGTATGGTTAATGTCGCTTTAAAGTAATGAAAAATTTAATGGATGTATGTGTAACTGGTTGTAAGTAACAAAATCAAAAAAAAAACAAAACTTGCAAGAACAAATTTTAATAAATATTTACTGACAAATAAACATTTAAAATTTCATTTTAAATTGGTGTTAAGGTATTCTACAACTGAAGCTCTTTCATTTGATACACGTATTGGGTGGGTTGTTGCCTCCTTATTATGTATGCCGCCATTTTGTTACGGTGGCCATTTTGGATTAATAATAATACCAGTTATATATTTTTTCATTTTCACCAGAACAAAAGGTATACTTCAAATTTTAGCTCAAACGGAACTGGGAAGTAAGTAAAATTTAGTTTGCAAAATTTGGTTACAAAAAGACAAACATTGAGACATGTGAAACTAAATAAAAGCTTGTAATAAAAAGTATAGAAATATACCTATTCCCACACCCATACCTTAATTACATTATTAAAAAAAATCTTGTACACATATATAAGTTTAAATTCAAGTAATTTCTGTTACATATATGCAAATACGAATCGTAGCGACCGAATGAGGACGGGAATATTTCGGTTCTAATTACTGTTGCAGTCGGCCAATATGCTTGTGATTGACCTAAAACGGAAGCTAACATACGATTCGCATAGTCCCAATCGGCCAAGATTTCACCGGTCCATTGTCCTTTACGTCACGTGCGGGTCGACTCTCACCTGGAATGGCGATCACGCATCGCCGCCACATTTCGTCCGACAATTTGTTCAAGTGGCCACACTTTGCTGGAGGCGTATCGTCGACGTTTTATTAGTTCATCCTGTTCATTTCACGAGTTTTGTTTTAGTAGTACGTGAATGTTGGCCGTTGTGGAATTAGATCAGTATGACTTTAAGGGTAGCTTATAAGCGATAGCGATCATCGAGAACAATACCACCTGTAATTACCTAAGAAAGGGTTATTGTTGTTAGGTCTTTGTGAAATTCTATATAGATAACCAACTAAAATAGTGTGCATCGATAAAATAAATATTTATTCGATTTAGTTACTAAAATATTGAAGAAAACTTCTATCAAGTGTGTAATTAAATTCGATACACGAAAACATAACAATATTTACCGGCTTTCGAAGTTTCGTGTAATAACAAAAGATTTGTCTTAACGACTATTTAGAAAATATTTCATCCGAATACAATATTAGATTTTGGGATAGATACATTTGTGAATTTTGCGATAAAAAGCTCTTCATTGGTTAGAATACATAAGGACAAGCGATTTCCACACAAGGACTTTATTGCCGACCAAAGTCTAACGATAAGTGATAGCATCCAACGCATATATTTTAATTGGATAATTGTTAATTAAATTTGTAATTTTAACTTTAAGAGAAATGACAGATGTGCGGTGTAGAACTTTTCATCGGAGAAATTAGTTGAACTTTCTCCCTCGCGTAATAACCTTGAACAACAGAGTCTGATATAAGATTGCAGATTCAAATTAGATATCCGTAAAGAGAAGGCCTTCTAATAACGCTGTGAGCAGTAAAAACAGCATCAAAGTCGGGCGCAATATAAAAATCTCTTTTTCATTTTCTGTAATTTTTCTAAGTGCCTGCTCTAAGGGAAACAATGTCTGCGTTTGCGGTAAAACAAATGTAAAGAAGTCGACACAGTAGAAAGAATACGAGTATTACTTTTATCGATAAAAAGATAGGAAAAATTATAACAGACACAGTTATTTTCCTGTTTGTTTGCATTGTTTGACATGATAGTAATATAAAAAAGTGCATCATATTTTTTGAGAACGGTAAATTAATCCGGTTAATGACAAATTTTTCGTATCTGATTAGTTCGAAATGCTATCAGAATTGACTAATTTGATAATAATATTTGTAATTCGGACGCTTTCTTTTCTTGTATTATAAATTCAATTTAAAATAGAAGCGTTAATATTTAATCGTTGAGTTTATATTTAGTATCCTTACCCTTGATACTCTTTATAATTGGACGTTAATAATTCTGGAATTGTAAACGTTATTGAATGAGGTACGTATAATGAGTGCTTATAAAGTTTAGTAAAGGAAACGTAATTGTAGAGTCAGTCGGTGAGTCACCTTTATTGTCACAGATACTCCATGATAATGGAATCTGAGCAATGTACGTGATGTTATCTAATATTTATTTATATGTGATGATATATTATTGAAAAAAAAAATGAGTAACGGAGACAGATTTATCGCGTATTATGCGGAAGGAAGTGAACAAAAACATTTTTAATTTAACAGGTACTCGTAGAAGAATGGGTGATCAAAGATTTACTATCTAGAGCTCCTCCGTGCTTGTTGAGCCGTTATCTCGGTTGTATTTGCAGTCGTTAATAAACACTTAACAATCTGCACTAGGTTTGTGTGGCAGATTATGCCTATTCTCTCCATTTCATTCGATTTCATCCATAGCGAAAGTGCGGGTTCTATTAGTGGGGGATAAATAGAATGATGATGGGTTACCCCAATATTTGACGATTATTTTAATTTGTTTGTTTCCAATCAATTTGTTAATAGTGCTTTAGTTTATGCACATTCTGAATTGACCTTCTATATTCCTTTCCACTGTGGACGTGGGATGAGGTTCGACTTAATTTATCAAAGGCTTGTTACTTGCCAGAGGAGGGTTTAGTTGGTGGCTGTCGTCTTATCTTGTGCTAGTTTAGACCGGTCATAGTTTCGACTAATACTATTAGGAGAAAGTCGCTCCAGCTTAGCATGGGGTTCTGCCCATGAGACAAGTGTACCTACCGAATAGAGCCTCCACGAGTTAGCGAGTGGGCGGAGTGTTAGTATTTTAATCATACTAAGTAACTGCCTTTGTTTCTTAACGTAGCTATTATGTAAAACTTTTTGTGCAAATTAAGAGCCTGACGTTATTACCGTCCTCTGTAGCCGAGTGGTTCGCACGCCAGTTTCAAGGTATTGCCATCTCTGAGGTCCAGGGTTCGATTCCCGGTCGGGTCAACGTAGAAAATTATTTTTTCTATATTGTCTCAGGTCTGGGTGTTGTGGTTCTCTCTCTCTCTACTCCATAATACGAGGATTTTAGCTACTCATATTGGAATTTGAGCATTGTATGTATATTTATTTATGTTTTTAATTCAAAGCCATTCTGGCAAGAATTATAAAAACCTTTTTAAATCGCTTTCCGCTAGCGGCTTCGCCCGCGTAGTATACTACGTTGTACATATCTTCCTCTTGAATCATTCTTTATATTGATGAAAACCGTTATAAAATCCGTTACGTACATAGTTTAAAAGATCTCAGCGTACAGACAGCGGGAAGCGACTTTGTATTATACTATGTATAGGTTTTTCTTCGGTGATTGTTGTGCCGTACCGTAAGAAAAGAAAGCGTTTGGAATCACAAAGAAAAAAATATATTTAACATATCATACATATACTTATTACTGGTCTGCATTTGCTTGGTTCAGTGCAATAATATGATTTCCTTTTTTATATGTTTCTCGATCAGCCGTCATCTGAACATTCACATTTTTTCTATCAATATCATCTTTTACTCTTTACCACAGAAATAATAATTATGTGGATCTCTTTTAAATTTTAAATCTGAATTTTAAATTAAGAAGAGCACCGCCATTAATATTGATAAACATTTCCGTAGTAGGTCCTCATTTCGCAAGTAAATATAGACTTCGTCCCGATATCGAAAAACAATTTAAGTTTGCCATCACGCTATTTCAGTTTAGGGTAACCTTTAAAATTAAAATCCGTGTGTCTTTCGAATTTAAAGGTCCAGAATAGCTCCACTCGTCTTCAATTGCATTTTCTTGAATAATTCGCTTTTGAGATAAGTAATAAATACTTATCAAAAGCGAAATCAAATCTTCATTAAATCAAATCTTTTTTAAAGTTTGAAATCAGTTCTATTTTATGTTTTTATTTAAATTATTTTTAATTTTAACCAATCGTTAAATTCCGTGTTCGAAAATTGTTTACTAATGCCGTCTAAACAGTGGGCAAGTAATGAGGTCACTTCTGTCGAAAAGCTGTTAACACTTTTTCATATTCACACCGAGCTTTTTTAAGTCCAGTTTAGAAGATTGAAACGTTCAAAGGATATTGGGACACAAACTAATTATTCCTCACGATAACCTCAGAGTTAGCACAATAGTTAAGCGACAGACAACTATCATGGAAGTTTTGAGCTGCAGTCTGAATTAATTATGTAAACTTTATCAACTCTGCGGTGTATGTTGAATTGGTAATTGTCATAAAGTTATTATTGTTCATCATAATATTATCATTGTCTGATAATACGCCCAAATAAAAGGATCAGTTATTTTCTGTTTTCTAAATTACCGAGTATACGCTGTCTATCCGTTTGTCACCAGGACGTATCTCATGATCTATGGTAGCTAAACTGTAGATGGAAACACATTTTCACAGATTGTGTATTTCTGTTGACGTGTGGTTTCTGCTTTAACAACAAGTACAAAAATCAGAACAGAATAAACGTTTAGTGGTATGATTACGTCAAGTTTTTTATAGATTGTTTGGAAGTCTTTGTGCGTGAATCCGACACGCGTTTGTCCGGTTCTTTATTTCTATACTAATAATAAAGCTGAAGAGTTTGTTTGAACTCTATAATATTAGGAACTACTGTTTCGAAATGAAATTTTTTTTTGTTGAATAGTCCATTCATCGAGAAAAGCTATGGGCTATACAATAACATCACGCTATGATTAATCGAAGAGGAGCAGCAATTAAAGATGTTGCAAAAACGGGGGAATATTTTACTTTTTGAGAGCTTTCCTTGCATGCGCTGAGCAAACGGTGAAAGATACGCAAATTTAAAAATTTTTAAAATTCAAAAAAGAAACGCAAAACAACTTTTACATTGTACATAAATACATTTAACTTCTTGTCTAATATCTATTGGATTGGATATTCAAAACTATTGGATATTCAAAAACTTTTAAAAATGAAAATTTGAATATTTCAAAGTTTTTTTCAAATATAAATTAAAGAGGCAAATTTCTAACTTTGTAGAGATTTTAGGGGAATCTTCGGAAACACTAATCAAAATTATTTCACCTGCTAGCTACATCATACGCGGGCGACACAGGCTATAAATCAAGCAGGCGAAGTCACGGAAACAGTTAGTGTAAATTTATATAATTGTAATTTTCGGAAATTATCGAAAGACGAAAGTTTATCTTCTGAATATGTATAATATTCTTACCACAATGTGTGCTAGCGAACAGCTGCGCGTTTTCGTGGAGACGTCCCGAGATACGCTTGTTTACCCAAGCGAGTGGTGTACCGAACAGCGAGATCTTAACAGCAACGACTTATTTTGAATAGCATTTACGAACACTTAAACTACGTCTAAAATTTAACTAGACTCTGTTAATAACATGTGCTATTTCTAATTTGATAATAAGAATGGCGCCATATAACAGAACGTGTCACTGGAAATGTTCCTGATTCTTTCTTGAACGACCTCTCTCTTCTTTACTAGGTTCAGTGCAAGTCAAGAACAAAACTATATTGGTCTTGGATATCATTTTTGACAATATTTTCAAATGTAGTTTCATAAAATCTGTTAAAACCGTCGGTTGGTAGACGTTTTAAATTGAAAAAAATATATAGATTTTAAATATAGTTACGTAATAAATTTACTAGAAATCGATAAGTGTATATTTACTGGTGTTTATTTATTACATTGTTGTGCACTCAATGATATTTAAATGCGAATATCGTCTACTTTATTGTTTTAAGTGAATTATTTACGGTGAACTTGTTGATTTTCAATGACAAGAAAAGCAGCTTCTATGAATAGCAATACTAGGAACTAGGTTTTTGTAGTGTATTTTATGTTTTATTTGTATTTCTTATTGTCTTTAGCCATGTAGCACGTATACAATTGCATATTTTATCTCTACTATAACATGTTTACATATCAGACTAGACGTTATTTTATTGAAGCACAGAAAATGCGACATTATCCTAGAGATACGACCTGTAATTGGAAGTGTAACGCGGTTCATAAGAAAAGGAAAATTATAACTCGTGAGTTTCTCTTAACTCACGTATGTTTAATTTAAGACAGTATACAATCAAATTAATTTCAAAATCATAAGCTATTTAGTAGTAAGTTAAATATAATATGTTACTAGAACTTTTATTGTATTTATAAAGTAATGAGTAGTATATTAGTTACTTTTGACGAATATGTAGAGCTTGTTGAGTTAAAGTATGTAGAATGAGAAGCTTGACCATAAGATGTCATCTTGGAAACATCTTACATGAAAAAAAAAATATATATACGTGTAGCACCATGTATATCACCATCCCCAGCCTCTTAATTGTAGATATTGGAGTGTCTGTTGGACTGTTGGGGCTAAGCCATACCTACGGATGGAATCAAATCAAATCGACTAAGGAGAATGGGCAAAGACCCACCATGCGGGTCCAGTGCGTATTGGTGGGTGTTAACGACTGCAGATAGAACCAGGACCAATTTCTTAACGTGTCTTCCGAAGTATGAAGGAGCTCAAGTTATTAACTTGCTGGTCACCCATCCTATAACCGGCCCTTGCAAAAGTTGCTTAGCAACCGTATCGCAGATCGCGCGTTAAACACTGCGTCATCGAGATATATGTGAACCTTATTGCGTGTAAATTCATAATTTCAAATGTGAAATATAATATTATTCCAATAAAATTAAATTTTACATCTCATATATCATGATTCAGAATTTTCGAGGTGTAACTTAGATTATGAGCAAATACTAGATAGATATGCGTACCTGTGGCGAAGGAAAAATCATGACTTATAAAATAATATGATGAAATTTCACATCATAATTTGTTACGTTTCCGATTGAACAACTGATTTTCTATGTATCCTCTAATTTATCATACTCATCATTCTCTACAACATTAGAAAATACTAAGAGTAAAGCAGACGACGACAAATTAAAAAGCAATATTAACTTGGTACTTTTGAGTTCCGACTTTAGACCTACTAGAATATATGAAGTATCAATAGTAGTACATTTTTAGTATACTCGTTTTATATAAAAATATTGTTGATAACGATCTCACCACAATTACTAGACGTTAAATAATATGCATCAAGACATATTTTCAGTGCTGTAAGCATATGGCGAAACTCCGAGAGCGCAATTTGTCGTCGAGTGCTGTAACCTCTACATTAGGATAAGACGAATTTCGTCTGAGTGTAATTGAAGATGGTTTTAACTTTAGAAGACAAGATAAGATTTATTATATAACCAGATTATAAATTTGATATTTTGATGGAAAATTTAGTTAGTTTTCCATTTCAACGAATCTTAATTCAAACGCTGTAAAAGATCTAGTATACTTGTATCAATTAATTTAAAGTTAAGTGAGGGCATAAACATACTCAGTTAAGTGTAATGGAAACCAAAAAAATTAATTGTACGATACGTAATAAAGAAGTGTAAGTACGTTATTAAATTGAATTCCATGAATGTATATTATAATGGAACAGAGTGACCGTGCTGTAGATATGACGCATTCCGCTGCAGCCACACTAAAGCTTGATGTATTTGTTCCTCTCGCCACTCATCCTAGGGAAAAAAGCAATTGCGGAAACGACTCCGACAAAAGGATTCCACCGTTAACTTCCCGACGCTATCCAAAAATACGGAGCAAACTTCCAACACGAAGGAATTGGGATGCGTAATTAAAGCGAACGCGGGTGATTTAGCAAACGATGTCTATTATGTTGACGAGAGCACGGGAGGGGAGGGGGGGAGTAAACTTGTGAACAAGTTGTGACGACCCCATCACAGTTTCCTTCCTACAAATGGGGAAAGAGCCCTGCGAGTAATGCGCGCCGGCTTTTAAGAAAACTTAATTATTTTCAAGTGATACTCTATACATCATATACTAAAACAAAATGTTCGATAACCCTGAATCCATAATTATAGTGCGATAACTTTATTACTTACTCTTATACTTGTGTCTACAGTCTAGTAGAAGTAATTCCTCGAGTAAAAGTAATAACTTAAGCAAATATCCATAACCAATAGACCAGAATTTGAATGGACAAAGAACTGTCAATAGCTAATAATAATAGTATTTTAACTTCTGAAAATTCTTACTCATGTTTTTACTAAGGTTGAGAATTTAAAATTAAGTACGTCTCAAACTGTACATAAACAGGATTTCATTTCTGATTTTAATTTTTTTAATGATCAGTTGATAGACTGATGAAACTAGGACTTTATGCCGTGTGAAACGTTAAAAAATAAAGTTATTGAGAATAATCAGTTAAGATTTGTGCTTTTTTTAATTCAGGAAGCGGCCGTATGCCACCTCGAGACATTTTTTCTATCACAATAACAATTGTTATAATCTAAGGGCGCTTGTGCACTACACTGAATTTTCATGTCCGGCGGTCCGATTTTTTCAGGTCCGATATGTCAGGCCATATGTAGGTAATGCGCGCTTGTGCACTGTCAGGAATTTTACCGTCCGGAATTTTACTTTTCTCTATTCCGGACCGGTTTTTTCAGGTCCGGGATGGCGGTAATGAAAAACGTGTTTACGCTTGTGCACTGCTGTGTCCGAGATCCGGAAAATTCATAAGGAATAGGCTTGGGAAAAAATAATCGATTTGAATGATATTTATTTCGGCAATGTTGTTAATTTCCAATAAACTTATAATCGATATTTATTGTTGATTATAAAATGCTATATTTTATATGATGATTGAATATAGTTGGTATATATCACTGCATATGCTTTGGCAAACTCGGTATAGTTCTAATTTGATCAGCGTATGGTTCTAGTATCGATACTTAGCTAATTTTAGAATCGTATTAAAAGTATCGATAGCTTAAGGTAAGATAAAAAAGTGTTGTTACGCTTAGACGCCTAAACAACTGAACCCATCTAAATGGAAATTAATATAGTAAATAGACTTAACTTTAAGAAAGGACATAGGCTACATTTTATCGCGAAATATAGGGGATGAAAGTTTGCCAGGAAATTTTTCATTATCAAATTTATTTTAGACAATTGATAACTATAGATAAATATTTGACAACAGAAATAATAATAAAGAATAAACAGAAGATTAACAAATGTAATTAAGTGACACTCAATGTCTTTTTCGTATTTAATCAAATTTTAAATGTATGTTTGTGTTAGTAATAAATTAAAAAAAAAGAAGTATTCTAAGGGAATAATATTTCTGCTCAAAGAAACTACACCACGCGTATAAAATTATGCCTATATATAATACAGTCAACTGATCTCGTAAAGTTCATTTAGCATAATAATTCTCCGCTAACACGGCACTAATTTCGATTTGTTTACGAAATAGCGCCACCGATTGGTCTATCTCTGTAATCGCTGAAAGTTGTTTTTACAAAACTTCGAAAAAAATAGCCCGTTTAAAAATTTAAACATCAAGTACTAGACCATTATCAGTAATTTTATTCTAATGTCACAGATATTTTTAGCTATTGTATGTGAATAATGCTGTTCCTAAATTAGTAAGGGTATAAGTTTTTACATCTGATAGTAGTAAAAAAATGCTTTCGTCTTGCCATAATTTATTATGGTTTATGTAAAACGATCAGATCATTATTAGGTACCTTTCTACGTCTTCGAACGGAATTACCGACGTTCCAAAAATCTCATCGTACCTAGCGTAAGTGACGTGTAGCTTCAAAGAGAGCTGCCCTACACTGCGCCGCTCCGATCAGGAAAAAAACGGACAAGTGCACAAGCTACTCATCCGAGTTTTTCATGTCATTCCGGACCGGAAAAAATCGGACCGCCGGACCTGAAAATTCAGTGTAGTGCACAAGCGCCCTAACAGCAAAAATTTTTCAACTGGATTAACCTTTATTTTTTTAATTTACATGTTTTTTTTTATACCTGTGATGTTAATCAAAACCGAGACAAGTTTAATTAATTGGTTTAACGGTTTTCATTTTATGAGCGATGTTACTAAAATCGCTATGTATATTCTCCGCCATGGATAAATGTGGTCTGTGCCCAAAAATGTATCTTTCAAACAGATCATGAAACTATAATTGGCTATAAAAAAGATTATTTAACCTTTGTTATTATTATTATAACAAATTGAAATTTCCATCTGCATAATATATTTGTATTCAATACAATTCAAATTTCTGAAAATTCCATCTGTCTGTTCCGTATGTTGTGCAATTTTTCAGCGAGCAATTTATGTAGCGACAGCTAAATGCGGTGACATCCAAGGAAATGTATTTACAGATACGCAGCGGCCTTTTGTGTTGAGTGGTTTTATATTTACATAGCGCTATTTTTAAATGGTTATAAACATAAGAACGATTTCAGAAAGAGCCACTTATACTTTATTTTATACAAATCTCATTAAAACATGTTTACTTAATGCTTTGAAGAACACATTCAAACATTTTGTTATAACAAATGAAGGTACATATTGTAAAATCACCCTTAGCTGTTTGTGCCTAGCCTAAAAATAAAGTAAGCAATTTATACCAATCTTTCGTTTTTTTGGACGTGTTCTTTCGATTAATGCTCGCTTTTATGGATATAGATCAAGGAATTTTACTGAAAATGATTTGTTGATGTATAAATAATTAAATAGGGTATTAATTTAATGTAAGCGCAAGCTAGGAGATTAACACATTCCATTTGACAACACTTATCATGATCAAGTACCGTGGCACGAGATAAATTTAATAGACCTCAGAAAGAATCTTCACAATTTCTCAGCACCCGTTCGCACGTAAAGAATTCACTCAATGTGAGGACTGAATGAGCATTCGCTCTTAGCGCTTGGAGGCGTACGTAATATCGGGTGGAGCTCGGGTGCGACAAAAAGCCAATCGATCACGCTTCCACCTGTACCCAGGCGGCAATCCGAATGCGTGATACGTGTTAAATACCACCGAATCGACACTAGTAATAACATATTGTAGACCTTACGACCTCATTGTTAGAGTTGACTTTTTTACATAAACAGTTTGTGGTTGTAAAAGCTACATTTTGCGCCATTCGTTTGGCTTGTGCTCCTGCTCCGTCCCAGGTAATGGCCCCTCTGATATTGGCGTAATATTACTCGACGATAGCGTTTGTTTATTATAGTTTTATTCAAGTTTGATGACAATGAATATTGTTTCGCTAGTTTAAAAGTGACTAATCCCTTCTTAGTCTTTTTTTTTAAATATTGTGTTTGATTAATTCCTGTCTCCTATAGAAAAGTGTTAATAAAGGCTGTTAACAATTTATTTAAAGATATTTATTATATTTGATTAATTTTGCATTCACAATGCTATATGGGAAAATATTCTTAATGAAAAATGTTTAAAAAATCCACTTTGTCCCTGGCACTCTGAGATGGGATACGAACCCACGACCTTTCGCAATTCGAACAACAGCTCCAACCACTGCAGCCCAGAACCTAACAACTCGACAATTAAATTACTCTCGTTACCACCTTCACTTCTACGCCACTTACACTAAAACCTTGAAATCTTCTCTCCTGGAAGTTATCTTCATCTGGACACCTAGAAGCCGTTCAGTTTTGGGACCATCGAAGGGCTTTCTGTTCGACGCTTCGGGAACTCTACGCCTCTTCGAGACTACGCACAAAATAACCAACGCCCCTTAAGACTAGCGGAGGATATTGCTTTAGTCGTCACTTTAATGACGCCACAAAATTTCGCCGCAGACCCACGCCTATTTTAACGGACCACCTTCACCAGTAACATAAACATTACACTTCATTACTCATCTCTTCTATATTATTTCTGTACCATCTTACGATTTTGTTCATAAATTATTTGATTAGACCAAATGTCTTTAAATTCACTCTTCTTAGACACTTATCCCTCTTTTCATAACAATATTTATGGTAGAGGTCAAAATCCATTACAGATATTTGATATAGTGTGGTGACTTGACGTGTAGCCATCTGTACACGAAGGAAAAAAATATATGATTAAACAGAAAATACGATAGCAATTTATTTAAAATTTAACACAAAAAAATCAAATATAGTCAATTATATAGTTAAATGAAGCGATTTCATATTAAAAAATAACTCAATATTATGGAATAAAAAAGATGTCTTTTCTTATTTTTTTTTATGAGAAACATGAAATTCCTATTTCTTGTGAAATTTGATGAAATTGTTTGTAAATTGAATTTAAAAAATATATTCAAGTTACTTGTAGTACGCGACTTTATATTTGCGCTGTAGAAGGTCGCAGTATAATTTTCTTTCGAATTGCAAGTGACAATTCCAATTTGATCGAATCGCCGCTGGAACATTTCTTATTGTTAAGCCATTTCTGTAATAATATAAAATTATATTCGTAGATTGCAATTTATTGAGCATCTATTTTGTTTAATGAAATAGAATTCGAAAGTAATTGAATATATGCTGTAGATTTAAGTGAAAAATATCAGTGAGTTATTTTTATTCAAACTCTTATATCTTATTAATATAAGAGTTTGAATAAAAATATTCGACCAATTGACAGATAAATACAAAATCCTTAATAAATCACAAACAAAAAATCTTGATTGAGCAGTAATATTATATATTTTTTGTCCTATCCTGTTGTGCTTTCTAGATATATTTTTATCTGATTAGATGCTTACATCAGCATTATAATTTCTCCATTCCTAGACTGTAGATAAACATTAGTAGAAAGGATCATGAAGCGTACTACTGTGCGTATAGTAGGTGCTGACGTCTACACATACGGCCATCAGTAATAGATTAACCTTTTTATTATATAGTAATATCTGACATCGAAGGCGATATTATAATTTATTATTATTTTCAAAGATTCTTTACAGATATAAATATAAATGAACCGTGCTATTGTTTGCGGAACATGCTGCATCTAGCTCTGCAGACCAGTATTTAAACTTTCTTTTGATGTTCCCTTCATAACTGCAGGAAGTCATTCATTCCAACTTTCCCGTCGCTTAAGCGATATTCTCGAGGAATATGGAATGCTGCAGCGTGAAGCGTCTACTGTGGAGATGAAACTTGGTTTTGCGACGGAAATGGTGCAATGGACGGCTGTACACGAAGGATTCTTATTTCTTTCCCATCGTAAATCAATGTCTTCACTAAGATTCACTTTTACTAAAGAATATTACTATACTTTTAGTGAATATGAATTGTTAGGCAAAGTTAAATAACATATGATTTGTTACACAAAAATGTATGTTAATTTAAATCATAGCGGCGCAGTTCAGAATGCGACCACCTAACTATGTAGCCATAACTCTTGCCCATAGGATGTGACATCATAATAATATTATTGTGGCGAAATGTAATTTCATTTTACTTCTTTGTAATGTCTTTTTGGAGGATAAATGTCTAAGTTGAGGCAACACTGTTGAAAAATCTATAATTATCATTACTTTTTTGTAGTAGTATAATATTAAAGAAAAACGATAGACGCTAGACGAAGCTATGTATAGTCGATAGCGCATGAGATTATAAAGACTATCACTATCACTTAAGTAACGATGTGGCATCATCGACTTTTACCCACGCATTAAATCATTAAACGCACATAAATGCCTTAAAATTCGCAATCAAAAATTTTGCGGGTCAGTTATCTCAGGCACGCATTAGACGGAATCGGCTTGGTGGTAAAGTTGAGTAATTTTGTTTATTTCCTTAGAATAAATAGTAAATAGTTTCGTTTTGTTTTGAAGAATCATTATTTCGAGTTCTGCCGTGTTTCGGGAAGTACGCTAAGTAATTGTGTCCGGCTTCATGAGTAGTTACTTAACACTCATCACCCACCTCTGGTTCCATATTGTTCTTGTGTTACTTTTTATAAAACGAGGGTTAAACTTAATGCTTGGTTTAAACCATTGGCCGCCTGAAGCAAATTGACAATGACAGAAGACAACACGACAAATTGAGATGTGTTGACTTATCTTTGAACAGTTAGTTCTCTTTTATAATACGACCGTTAGTTCTTAGTCAATATAGGTCTAATAAGCAATTAATTACTAAAGCACATAATGTGTTACAATACAAAGTTAGTCCTCTCGTTGTTAGGCTATCAGCTATGTGTCAATTAGTCGCCGACGGGTCAGCGTTGCCCTGATTAATGTACTGTGGATGCTGTATTGAACGAGACAATGAATTTGCGACTATACCGTCCGAGTTTTTGAATAGGGACCTTTGTATCAGCTACATCAAGCAATTTGTTATACTCCCTTTCTTTATTGAAATCACCATCACACGGTTACCGCTGGGGTACAATCCTATTTTGTGATACGTTTTAGTCTTTATTCAAAATGTTGTGGGGTCCCTTCCTCACCGCCGCGTCGCTTTGTTACGATGTTTTCATAGATTTCAGGTAGTACTTAGTTATTTTTATAATACATATGTTAATTAGTTATTAGATTTTATTAAAATTGTAGTATAGATGAATATGTTTTTATTTAAAATGAGATATTGAGCTCTCCATGTCAGTTTATAATGTAGCTGAATCTAAAACACAATAAATGTTATTTATCTGTATAATCTATAGAAAGTTGTATTCAAAATGCTATACTGAATTTTTTTTAAAGCATTTTTCATTAAGAATATTTTTGAGTATAACATTGTGAATGCAAAATCGATAATTATAACATATTTTCATCTTCATCGAAATTTTAAATATTTGGAAAATACATTTCTTTCAGCTGTTTGGTTGGATTGCCCGAACATTAATGAAAAATACGCTCTGTTGTAGCGAAAAAGTAACTTGAAAAATTCGTCAGTTAGGTCCTGGATAGTTCAGTGGTTAGAACAGTCTCCCGGATTACAAATGGTCATGAGTTCGAGTTCCATCTCAGAGTGCCAGGGACACAATGGATTTTTTTAAGCATTTTTCATTAAGAATTTACTTTAATTCAAATCTTTTTTTTGTCATTTACCCTTTTTATCCTTAAGGCATTGTTTAGACACTCATGAATTTTATTTTATTCTCGTTCCTGATTTATTTTGATAGTTTTGATAGTGGTGGTTATTACGGTGCATGAAAAAGCTATTTTAGTCCAAAAATTTACACATGATTTAAGAACAGCTTTTAAGTTTATCTAAACAGTGTGCGGCAATAGGCTTGGTAGCACTGTGTAATCTATAGAGTACGTCTAATGCTGAAAAATGAAAGTAGAAGAAACAGTGCGTGTATCAATGACATGCCGATAATACACGTATGAACGTCACATTATATTATTAGGGTATATCAAGGAAAAGGCAACGAAGTAATACACATACATATCAATTTAGTGTACCTAATAAAATAATACAAATAAAGGAAAATATATTGTTGAATTTTCGAGGTAAAAAATTCTATATTTAATAGACATTTATAAACGCTCATGTTAGCTGTCTTAAATATATCTCCAAATTAATTAATTTCTTTGATTTTTGCTTTCCCATAACTAATTATCACAAAGGAAAACGTAATACTAATATCCAACAGTGTTATACTGTAAATATTGTCGTCAAACTCAACTTCTAGTACAGCGGTGTCACGGCATAGAGTTTCAATCAAATAAACAGCAATAAAGGTTTTAATTTATTGAACCTTTTTGCTTTTGACATCGAGTTTCGACTTTCACACTTTCACAAGTGCTTGTAATAACTTAGAGTGTGTTTTCTTCTTAGATACGCTAATTCTGAAAAATGCGTGTAACAGGCGTTTAACTTAAGTTTTTGAACGTACATAGCAGATTAAAAGAGAGATTATCTCCTACTAGAGCTCCTTTATTAGAAAATCAATTACGGCCTGAGGTCGGCGTCTTTTTTCCGCGAAGGAAGGATTCCATTGCTTGCTACAAGGGATTGCACTTCATTCAATTCAGTATGCATTGCAAACTAAGCGAGTGACTCTTCCATCTCAAGCCTGTTCGACCTTGCTTTTTTCCATTTTATTTGAGCTATTCGATTCTGTAGTTAACTTTCCTTGAATTGGTATTTAAAAGCGATTCTATGGGAGACAATGGTGGTGCAAAGGAATTCTCCTGGTTTGTTGATGTATCACTTTGTTTTATATAAATAATTTTCTTCGAACCCTTTGGTAAGATGCGATAAAAAAGTCAAAAGATGTTTTTTTATATAATATTATTAACTAAACATTATTGTAAAATAAGTCGTTTAATTATTTTTATAATTCAAATTCATTAAAGTAGCTCGGTGCCGCAGCGTACAAGCACCTTGGTCCGCGATCATGGTTGCTAAGCAACTTTCGCAAGGGTTGGTCACTGGATGGGTGACCAAAAAATATTTTTTCGAGCTTCTCCGTATTCTGGATGGCATGTTAAGCCAATGGCCGGTTACATCTGCAGTCGTAAATACCCTCCAATCCGCATTGGGTTACTGTGGAGGGTAAGGTTGAGTCCTTAAGAATATCATCTTAGTGAATGACACACTGAAAATAAATTATTATGTACTATTATTAAGCAATCATGCAACTTCTTGTAATTGGGGTAAAAACTGAAAATCAGTGCTTTGCTCTTTGAGTAAATACACACTGAGTTTTCGCCCATTTGCATCGCTGCGGTACACATAATGTTTGATTGTCCTGTTTTAGTTTCTAATATTGTGTAAAATCCAAATTGTAAAATTTCGTGTATGCATGATGCAAATAAAGAATTTATCTATCTATCTATCTATCTATCTTTTATTTTGATAAATTACTATTTAATAAATATTTCGGAATATTATAAGGCTAGTAAAAATGTGAAAGTTAAAAAGTAATTAAAGTTCTTTAAACTGTAGTTAAGGGTTGTGTTATATTTAATTACGAATTTCAGAACACAAATTATAAACATCATTAGTTTTTTGGTAGATATGGACAAGGATAATAAATTTAATTAATTCATCGATATGAGAGAACAAAAACGTAGAAAAACAAACGACATAGCAATGCCTTTTGAATCTATACAAACCTACTTGAATTTGAATTTGAAAATTTGATCAAATCGCTGCTGATGATGCCAAGTCTGCTCACATCCGGGAAAATTGTGATCAGGAAAGATCTACATCTTTTCCTGAATGTTTTCGACGATACGGTATGATATTTTCCCCATGCCATCGTGTGGTTATCGAAACATTAAATCAAGTAATATTTCAGTATCATCCAAAACGATATAAAATAAGAACCAGCACAGTGCGAGTCGGAGTCGCCTACGAAGGTTTTCATACCAGTATATATAAAAAATCGCCAAAAATTCATGTTTGTTGATGAGCCTGTAATATTTGTTGCATTATGTTTAATGTCTAGCTATTACGGTTCTTGACATATATACAGCGTGGTGACAGATAGACATATAGTAGAGTATTTGTAATACGGTTTGTTTCTATCATTAGAACAGAACCCTAAAAACGTTGTAACAGCATAAATGAACCGTTATGCTGGCGGAAGATGCGTCGCGTCACGTCGATCGTAGAACGTCAGAACAGACACAAACATTATGATTTAATGATCTTATTATAAAACGAAGACTATCTTTGGTCCAATGTTTTAAACCATTATCGACGTTTTTCTTGTCATTGTTCGGCCAATGCGGCTTTATGCGGCCAATAATTTAAATCAAGTACTAATTTTGGTCCTCGTTTTATAATAAGACGGTAATATATCATAGGGTATTGAAAACTTTTCTAAAAAAAAAACAAATTTAAGTATTTAATTGCAACCATCAATTTATTAACGATTAGTATGTATAATAAGAAAAATACATAAGAATAGGCACCTATTTCATATTAACATATAATTGTTAAGTATATCTTAATACAAAAAGAACTAAATCCATGATGTATCTGTGTGGGATATCTGTTTTCGGATTGTTAGAGCCTTTAGCTGTAAGAGAAATTAAGAGAATGTAAGGCTTTTAGGGAATCTCGGCGTTAATCAAGCCGTATCATTCAACTCGGGATAATTGATCATTGTTAAAGGGATGCCGATTAGGTACTGGTTCCATGGTGAATAGTATAAGTACTGACCTTAAGCGAGGTTATTTACAAGGTTCTATTTATCTTAGTCTGCTTACAAGTAAGATAGGGTACAGTCAATATAAAATTAAAACCTTTTTCCTGGATCAAGAAAGTTATTTGGAAAGTTTAAAAATCTATAGCTGAGTTCATTCATACATATTACGTAATAAGCGCAAAATATGTAACTATCAAAATAAAATTTAATCCTTCTTCAAACTATTGCGTATATATAAAATAATAAATAAAACAAATTCACAATAAAATGAACTGACATCAAAGAAATCGTTACAAAGGATTCAAATCAAACGAAAGTTAAATAAATTCTTGAATAAAATCATTCTCTAATATTAATATCACATAAACAGATAAAATTACAGTCTATGTTTATAAAATTAGTCTTTTGTTCATACTAAAATTTGATTACACCAATTTATGATATTTATTTTATTTAGATTTAGTAAGTTCGTGCAAAGTTAATGAAAATAAACGTTTATATTTAAAATATAAACGCTTCACCAACTGTATAAAAGCGATTTTATAGACTCTATTCTCATTCTAAATGCTTTGTCGTCAGATTTTCCGCTAATCGAAATATTCTCAATCTTCTATAAAAATCATGAGCATTGTAGTATTTACTTGGAAGTTTTCTCAGCAATATTTCGAACCGCGAAGCTCAGCGGATAATTGACACCCCTCGTAGCTCTGGTTAAGGAGACTGCCCACTTATACTGGAGCGCAACTGGCAGCTCGCTCGACGATCCGACCTTTTGCGGAATAGAACTCGAGGGAGTCTTCTAAATCAAGCTTAAGTAAACTAGTTAAGTCGGACATATCACTGTCGTATTGAGCTGAGATCAGGTTTTATTTAGTTATCCGTGAAATAGTCAGTTTGTATATAAATTCCTATAGTAAGAACTATTTCCTATAATAACATAAAAAAATTATTCATATTTTAGTAAATATTAATATACATACATTTATCTTTAACAATATATATAAGCTTATATTTAACAAAAGTCTGTTATATATCTTTTATCAAAAATATGCAATAAATCATAAATATAGTATAAAGAACACGTATTTTCGATAGAATTAAGCCAAATATTCTTGTAATGTAATTATGCTTGTATAACACGAGGAAAGAAATCATTAAATCTAGAATGATGCATTAATGTATGAACGCCACTTAATGTTAACGGGAACGTAGGGCGGGCGCGTGATCAATTGGCACTGACACCCCGCCCTTTGTCAAGGAAACAATAAGCGCGAATGTCTTCACATAGATCCGGGGATAATTTACCGCGGTTTGTATGGGTGACATCCGCGTTTGTATAAAATCACAAACAAATCGGGCGCTTAATCGTACAAAATAATATTCATAACATCTTATTTTGTGCGATTATCTATCTCATATAATATCTCAAAAGATATGGGTCTCAGTTTACATCCTTGTGGTATATCAACACAATGTTTTATGTTTTTATTGGTACTACATTAGTTATAATCTTGCTTTTGTGTAGGGAAAATTTGTTTCATTCAAACGATCAATATGAAATAATTGCAGATATATAAAATGAAATAATTGCATATTTATTTACTTATATTACAAAAATACTAGCAAAATCTGTGATTACAAGAGACAATAACATTGAATAAATGATCAATTATACAGGTATCTATCCCTTTTTGTCTAAAATTAATAGAAATAATAGTAGGAACAATTCAGTATGAAATTAAATAAAAGAAAAAATGGAACTCAACCAAGCGTCGGACGAATTCTCGAAGAGTTGAAGAATGCTTCGCGGGTACGTAGAGAATGCGGTGTCATGGACGCGTGACCAATCGCTTTGACGTTCGCCGCGGTTCTTCGTCTTACTCAATATTGACTTAGAGAGTTTCTCACCACGGTATGCTCTTAATGTAGCTTCGATAATTATTTAAACTTCTATTGGATTTATTTTATACGTATGTTACGATTGGATGGTATTTTATTTATGAGATAAATTATTGCGAATAAATTATATAGAACTGGACGATTAAATAAATTATATATAAATATGTAGACAATGCAGGAGTTAATCACAGCTATAAACACGCATTAAAAATGACACCATTGAATAATATTTATTTAAAATTAAAATTATTAATAATCAATCATATAAATCAATATACCTAATCGAAGTCCTTAAATTTTAAATTTACTAGAATCTGTCCATCAATATCAGATCACATATGAAAATATAAACTCAGATGGTATATTTAATTGACATGATTCCTCAATGAAACATTACAAAAGCTTCTTAAATGAACAATATTTTCAAATACTCTTCTCGGATTAACCCGGTGTCCTCCCCTCAGAAACGTGATGGGCAATTCGTCACGTCATTGATGGGTGGCCACTTCTCTACGAGAGGTCTCGGTCAGTCGCGGCCTCAATTTATTTCATTTTACGAGCGCATCTCGCTATAAGTGCTCTGGCACGTGATCAGACTTCAGATAACAGCGGATCAAATGTTTCACTGACGCCGTGAAGTTACAGTGGACCTTTTGTTTACAGGTGAGGTACTTACTCATTTATTTTTGAGCCTTTCGTTTCCCTCAACGATTCAGCAATGTTTGAGAGTTAGTTTATGACTTCGAAGAAAAGATAATAATAATGACAGGTTATTTTCCAGAAAAATGGCATTAGTGAGATAGGATAGTTCTTTGCTCACATCTATACTTTTGATGAGGGTTACTTTTATTGTAGTGACTGGCCAGACAAAAAACAAACATATTTGCAAATAGGATATTGAATTATATATAAAATATTAGTGAATTTGTGTTATGGAAAGTAACTTTACATTCAGTAATAAATACAGCTTCAAACTCAACGTCGAACAAAGAGCTTTCACAGGCCGATCGTTCTACTCCACAGGGCACAATGGGCACGATCGATTGGAGCTGCCCCAGTCCCTACTTGATTATAAAACCATAAATAACATATGACCAACATTCATATTAACTTTAACTGTAAATAAATAAAAAAGCTCAAATATTGCGCTTGTATGTTCATTAGTATCCTAATATGCTCAGGGCCTTCAATAAGTTAAAGACGGCTCTGATCACAGCTTTAAGATTCAATGTATACTCCTTTTTAAGCAGGTCGATCTGCACCACCTAAAAATTTTTCTATTATCTTACATACTCATCCCTGTAATACACTCGAAACATCAAACACTGATTGCAATTGCTCAAAAATTGAAAACTTAAATTGCATTAAGTATCTTGGGGTTTTCATTGACAGCAAATTAAATTGGAGCAAACACATATCTACTTTAGCAAACCGGCTTAGACGTTTTATATTTGTGTTCAAAAACCTAAGAACCATTCTAAAACATGAACAGCTGATACAAATATACAACGCCCTGTGTCATTGCTTAATCAACTATTGCATCTGTTCATGGGGTGGTGCTTGCAAATCGTTCCTAATTGAAGTTGAACGTGCACAAAGAGCAGTACTGAAGGTTTCACTTTCCTTACCTTATAGGCACCCTACGATTGATGTATACAATAAAATAGAAGTTTTAAGCGTGCGACAATCCTACATATTGAAATGTGTAACTCGCTATCACAAGACAACACCTTCTTTAAATGTAAACAAGAGAAATAATTTATTTAAATTACCATTAGTTAAGACTGTTTTTGCCAAACGTCACTATAATTTCCAAGGTCCTCGTCTTTATAATAAATTCAGCAAGGCTGTCAAAATCCAAACAGGTAACCCTTACATCATTAAAGCAGAAGTATTTAAATGGCTAAAAGATTTCGATTATCATGAATGTGAAAATCTAGTCTTGGTTTAGGAAAAGTTAGTTATAATACTAGGCACATTCATTTACAATGTAATCCAACGATATAGGTACTCACTTATATCCATTTTAACATACAAAATAAACACACTCACACACGCACAACCACACACACACACACCCACACACAGACACACACACATAAACATACACACACACACACACACACACACACACACACCTGGTTCTAGCATGGTTAACCTAATAGAATGTTAAAAGTCTTATTTATTTATTTTATCTCTCTTGTTCCTTTGGTATTTCATTTCTTATTCTGCATAAGCCAAAATGTAATACTTAAGAGAGCACTGACTCCTGACATACAGGATATTCGACTATGCTTTGGTTAGAACGCCTTACGAGCCAAATAGCCAAAAAGGGGACAGTGGCCAACACTGAGGTCTTCCTTTTGAAGCAGGTTTTATTTGGTCTAACTTTTTTGTTATGACAGCTCGTAGTGCGCTTAACGCCATTTTTTTTACAGAATAATACTTCAAATTTAATGCAACGATTTATATGAAAGCAACATAATATTTTACTAGTATAGGACAAGGATAGCATAGTTAACAATTTTGCTTCACATTTGCATCAAAATAATTATAGATTATTTGTTCCATGAAGAGCGTAAATACACATTTGCGACGATATTTTAATGGTCTCAAGATACAAAAACAAACAATACACACCGTGAACCGACACTAATGACTCTTCTTAATTAGTCTACCTATTATATTAAACAATGTATTACTAATATTTATTGCCATCTCTAAGTCACGTACGTATGTTACACAGGTAAATTATAAAAATTCTTGTAAGTAGTTTATTACTTTTTTTTTAAATAATTATTTTTGTTTTCTTTCTGTTATACGTGCACTTAATATACGGTTTATCACGTGAACAATGTTTAATGAAAATCATGTTGTTAATACAATTATAACATATTCATTACTATTATTATGGAAAAATGCTTTATAAGTAGCTAACAGCCAGTTGCACAAACGTGCATTAAAATTGTCATTAGTTTAAAGTGACATTACCGATACAAATTTGACATTCATTAGAGCATAAAGCCGTCATTAAGCCTTAATGGACGTTTGTGCAACTCACCGTAAGTTGTTAGAGCATTCGCCCGGATTGCGAACGGTCATGGGTTTACTCTCATCTCTGAGTACCTGGGATTGGTGGATTTTTTAAAGCATTTTTAACTAAGAATATTTTCCAGTATAGAAAGTTCCAGTAAATGTAAAATTGATCAAATATAATATTTATTATTAGACTTTCACATTTGGCCGACTTTTTTGATATACTTAATGACGGTAAAATATTATTACAATAACACCTAAGGATATAATTATAAAAATGAATATGAAGAAATTGAGTATAGAGAAGGCGGTGCCGATAATACTGACGCTGTTATAGAAGAAACAATGCCAACCCAGCAGCATCCTGTACACATTATTGTATACAAATACGATCGTAAAACACGAATTCTGTCTTTTATTTTATTGCTACTTCGATCTGTCTCTGTCTTGAGTAGTTGGAGGTCAGCTTAGCCCACCCATGGGACATTGGTGATAAGCAACGGCGTTCCTATCGCGTTTTATAGGGCATTCGATATTAAGGGACACTATGAGAATGGTTTTTGTGCCATCAGCGTTTGCGAGTAGCTCTCTCTATTGAATTCCTGCGGGAAAGTTTATGGTGTCATTTCAAATTTTCTGCTCGATTTAGATCTTTATGTTTAGTGACATAAGAGTTTAAAGGTGTATTCGGGATGAGCAGGGCACATCGTTTGGGGAAATGGAAAAAGTTGTCGTCTTATGTAATGGCGTAATTTTTTTCGTTGACGTGTGGGTGTTAGGGGTTAGCAAAGGCATCCGCGAATCACCTCATCGCATTAAGAATGTAAATTAAGGTATGTAAGCTTTGTATAATATTGTGAAAAGGTTTAGACGAGAATGTTGAATGTTTCGTGAGAGGCAATTATTTTTTACAGCCTAGGTGCGTTATTCAATTTTGTATATTTAATGATGTTACTTAGAATAGCTTTATTTGGGGTCTACTATGGAGTATACTGTAAACATGGAAGTTTGGCGCGTTTAATAAAACTTTGTGTTAATAGATTGCATATGTACCTATTTTAATCAAAGATTAACCACCGGACGAACTTTGACTTTAGTACGTAATTTAATATTTTATATAGAATGAGAATGACGGTGTAGTATCCAATGGAAACAGGGGAAGTAGAAAGTATCCCGATCCTTTTAGTAGGACAGTTTTGTCCCAATTTAAGGTTCCATTAGGATGACGATTCCGTATTCCATGCACCCAGAAGACACATTTATTTTGCTGTACGGTTTGTGACTTTTATACTACTATTTAAAGTATTATTTACAGAGACGAAAATAAAACACATATTGAAGCAATCAACTAGCTCTGTACTTCGTTTAATATGGTACATATCGCCTCTCCTGCTCTAAAAACGCCGCATTCAATGACGTATGTGCCCACAATCGATCTGCAATCAAGTAGGTAATGATTTTGATTCCTTAGCCCTCTTCCCTTTGTACAAAAATAATTTCAACAGTTCTAGCTCAGTATTAACTATGTGGGGCTAGGATGATTGTAAGTCAAATTAAAAATAAATTGGCTCCATTTAGAAATATCGTTATATAGTGGGTATGCTTTCAGTTCTTTTACGTCCCCACTGCAAGGGCTCAGGCCTTCCTTATAAAGGATGGTTAAGAAGGATGGGCCATGATCCTCCACGTTAGCTATTGTAGGTAAATGTTTAACGCGTAATTTAGATCAAACATAAAATCGTTGAACCGCCAAATAATAATACAATGATATACGGTCTGCGATCTACTTGTGGATAATAATACAATGAATCCACAAGTAGATCGCAGACCGTACCCTTATACCCCATACCAGAATAATAGTAATTATATTATTAGATGGGAAAATAAGTTAGTAGTTACTTTTACTGTAGTGAGTGATACAACAGAATTGGCACCTTTGCTCCCGAATAATTTTCCATTATTACACTTATATTAACGTTACTTTTTTAAAGCATAGTTTACTATTTTAGCTTTCATGTCTAGAGACGTTAAATAAATGTATCCGACATTATTTATTAACGTCGGCTTACTTAAACGGTATTTAATTTTAAAAGTACGAGCGAAGAATTTGTTAGAAGTTGTACAAAGCTTGCCACCTGCGCTTTCCGTTTACAAGTACGTTGTTCATAATAGGGTTATGGGTGTGATATTTCGGCTATGAATTGGGTATGGATATAGAAGTTTGTTTACTTTGTTTCTGTTACGGATAATAAAGTAATTTTAAAAATAAAATACTAATAAAACATTAGTCTCTAATAAGTAAGGAATAATTATATTTTATTTATAGGTTATCATTTCGTTATTAAAAATGTCATATAGAAGATAAGTAGTCATATATGTTATAGATAGCTTTTCAATTTCAGGTGCTAGGAGCAATAAATAATTAATGCTAAACACGCGCGCGGTTCATTTATACCCCATCTATAATTAAAATTATCCAAAACTATCGATTTCAGTGTGGTTATCCATTCGTACTCACATACTTTGTCTGATATACTATTGCTTCCTAGATATTTCTAAGTTGTACTTATATATTATTATTATAGATACCCAGATCACCTTCTTGTTATGTTGATCTCACGAAATCTTTCAATCGTTTTTATGCCAAAATCAATAAACAAAATAAACAATCAGAAAAATACACAGAGAAATTATTCTAAGTGTTGGTACATTAAATATACAAGTCGTTTTCACATCAGCATGGCTTCGGAACGCAAATTATTAATGATGAAGCGCAACACGCACACGGCTTAACTCTTCGCCGTGGCTCGGGTGACGTCAGCCCCCTTTGGTCGCCCCCTTGCTTCTACTCAGTGCCCTCATCACAAATTCAGAGGCTGTTTAGTCATTATCACGTAACACCTGTTGTCGCGTTTACGTCTCGCAGAATTTTAACGTTACTCTAAAACTCGCCTAAAGCTTTCATTCAGATCTACTAATCACCGAATCTTCTCTGTTTGTTTACGAACGAAAATTTTCGAATCGTCAGGCATCCACTTAAGCTCAGAAAATAACGTTTAATTAAAGGTAGAATCTTATAGAAACTAAAGAAACTACAGACAAAATATTCTTGTTTAAGGAGAATAATTTATAATTCACAACAATTACATTCTACTACAATACAGGATTTTCTATTAATAATGATTACAGTAATTTTGGAAGAATATTAACTAATGATTGTAATTTTTATAGTGAACATTCAGTCGTTGAATTTTAAAACTGTTGCTATTTCGCACTCCGCATGCTGACCCCGTCGACCAGTGCAAATACGTCGTAACATATGCGGTATATACAGATATGAACGGCCCTTGAAACACTGCATTACCTCTTTGTTTGCCTTTATGATGGAAATTTAATGTGACATGCTCTTCAACTGTGCCCGGGTTTCCTTACGTTTGGTTATCTTATTAGCGTGACAGATTATACGAAGGTTCGGCCCGACACGTATCCTAAAACAACTTGCAAACTTATTCAGAGAAACTCTCGCGGATGTGACGTCTCGCCTCTCGGTCCCTTATCTGCACCGGAAAAAAATGGAAGTGAGAACAAAAAGTTTCACTCATTGATATCGGCGTTGACGAAAAAGTTTTAATTCAAAACCTGATGAATAGATATAGGATAATATGTCTGGAACTTTTTACTTATCTTGTTATAATAAAATCAGATATTGTTATAATTATTACTCTGCTAACCTATTTACACATACTATTAAACAGCCAGAGCAGTACTCAATAGCATAGTGGATAAGCGCCGCGGCCCGCGATCGTAGTCGTTAAGCAACTTTCGCCAGGGTCGGTCATGGGATGGGTGACCAAAAAATTATTATCTCGAGCTACTCCGTGCTTCGGAAGGCACGTTATGCCGTTAATACCCTCCAATCTGCATTGGGCCAGCGTGGAGGGTCATGGCCCATCCTCCCTAACCATCCATAGGGAAGGCCTGAGCCCCTGCAGTGGGGACGTAAAAGGGCTGGGGATGATAATGATGATGATTAAACAGTCACTTTCTGCTGTCTTTATGCTGAGATCACGACTACACGGATTTTAATGCAGTTTTCATAAATATACAGAGTTTAATATACAACCATACGAGTGAAGCCGCTGGCGGAAAACGAGTAATTTAAGTAAGCCTGTACTTGGAAACATTGTCTATTCCGCACATCTATTGTGACGATTTCAAGGTTTATAAAATTATTTGCCATAACTACGTTTGTTTTTACCTGCAGAGATTAAAAAAAACGGGCAAGTGCGAGTGGTCTATTCAAAAACAGAAAATGTTTTTTACGTAGGAGTAAAGTCAGATTTTTTGTTTATTATAGCTGCAACAGAATTACATTATCTGTGATAACTGTCTAGCAGTCTAGCTATCACGGTTAAAGAGAAACAGCCTGATGAAATACAGACGGACAGAAGAGTCTTAGGGATCCATTTTATTAATAGGATTTCCAATACTGTGGGTAAGAACCCTAAAAAAAGTGAATCTCAGAGTCGTATAGTGTAAATAAAAAAGTCAACAGGAACGCTAAAGCGATCTGTTTTAGTGATCTTTTTAGGAGACATAAAGTAAAGCTGTTTTTAAATTTCTAGGTAGGTGGTACGTGATAATTTGTGAGTACGAGACGTTGAGCGTTAAGCGTGCTTTACATATTACGTACTCTTATACGCGCTCGAAAAGGAAACACTGTTAAACTTTATTACCAAAGCAGATCGTCTAAACGTACTCTCGACACTTGGCACATAGCTTGTTTGTTATACATTTTCCTCCCTCATTCGCAACAAGCACTTTCCCGAGAGGCAATTTCAAATGAAAATGGTTGATTTTTTCATTCGTAAGCCTTCATACGGTTACATAATGGCATCTCTCGAAGGTACGTTTCTATACAGATTTAGTAGAATTAAACAAATACGAAGTCACGTCGAGTCGTTCTTGTTGCTTTTTTAAGTCTAAAGCTTTTACGATGAAGAAAATTATTTAATGGAAAGAAAAGGATTTATTCGTTAGATTTGGAATTCAACGCAAAATAATTTCGTTTAATTTTACATAATTGTTAAACATGAATTCAAATGAATTACAATTATGGTTTTCAAATTATATATAATGTGATGTTTACTTGAGAAAATGTCCAAAAAACAAATATTTTTAACCAATAGAAGTACTTAAGAACTATCCATAGCTAAAAATAATCGTGTTCTATAAATTCTTGTTAATCGACTCCATTGACTAGAGTGTCAATTATTGAGAGTCAAGAATTTAGAAATACATGTAATCAAAGAACTGGCCGATTACCACTGACCGACTTAGTTTATATTAGAATTAATAATCATGAATGTCGTGTGATGTAAAACTATGGTTTCTATATTAATCAAATAAAATCAAAATCATTTATTCGGTCTAGGCTGTTACAATCACTCGTGAAAGTCGAAACTATGTCCTCGGTTCGTAAGTCTATGACGGGAAATCTTGTACCAAGAAATATCGGCAAGTAACTCGGCAAGAGCAGCTCTTTTTTCCCTATTTCATTTCCATCACAATATTAGAAAATAATTGATCATATCATATAATTGTAACATAAATTGATAAATAATATACTGCATGATACTACACCCAACCACTACAACACAACACTCTTGTAAAGAAAAAGTAATATTTAACACCAAGGAGTTTTGTCGTTTAAATTTTCAATAACACTATTACTAAGTAGACAATTTTTAACACGAGTCCTAAAATTAAGCAATGGTAAACTTAAAATTTCTGTAAGAGTTTTGTTATAGTAGTTATGCAGAGTAAACAAATATTAAATTTATTGATTTTTGCAGGCAAAGCTTTTATTCCTTTTATTTATGTTTCGTGAGATATAATGCTTTGCCAAAAAAGGACTTGTTTTATTGTTAACCTTTTCAAAAAAACCCTAATATATTGGAGATTCCAATTGATGGTGATGAAACCGAGTAAAATATAGGGAATTATGCGAAAAGCGATTCTGAGAAACAACGGCAAGTTAGCAAGAATCGTTATTAAAGGTACCTTGTTCGCTAAATCATAACTGACTAACACCGGTTAATGATGCCAGACGATTTTCAGACAGACAAATGATTTATGAACATTACTAGATCAATGTATGTGTTAACGAGAATTAGATTGTGATAAATAAAATTTTTATTAAGCTTTTAATCATCTTAAATTATAATTCTTGTTTCTTTTATTTTAATGGACGCTACCTATACTTCCACTAGCTGGTGCCCACGACTTTGTCCGCGTGGACTTCACTTCCAAAAATCTACGTACAGCCATTCATGAGAAAACAACCGGGCCCTTAAATCCACACCAACACTTTGAGCGTCTGTCTCTATGACTTATTTATCGTCATGGCGAAGCAAGTAGCCACAGGCAACTAGGTGTGTTTGAATTCAAACGGAAAATTGTTGGGAATAATAGGTGGTATACGCTGAATTAGCACAATTTATTTATTTATTTATTTAGTACACCAACGATTGTTACATTAATTTGATTTAGTAAACTAACTTAATTTAAATTTGCTGAATGTACAATCATTTACAGGTGAACATCGCATGCAAAACCTGAAATAAACATTTACTTAGTTTACGGATCACACAATCTCACTCCATGAAAAACAACTAGGAAACAGTTACAAAAAAAAAAAAAACAAACAAAACAATATACTTAATACACTGAGACATTGAGAGTTGAACAATTATTTAGACACTAATCGCTTTAATTCAGCTTTAAACTGGAATAGAGACATCGCATTTACATCAAGGGAATCACTATATTTGTTAAATAATCTACCAATTCTCGATACTGGTGAATTTGCACCCAGAACCGTTCGGCGAAACGGACGCATAATTGGTTTGCACAAGTACCACAGCGGGTCAGAAACTCTGCTTCGATAATATTCCCAATTTTATCTGCTCTTCTTATTTTATTTATTACGGGAAAAATTTGTCAAAAGTCTCCTGAGAAAAAACTTGTGACATGACCCATTGGTCAAGCGTCTCGACGTATATCTGATAACGTTCTATCTACAGCTTCGAAGGTTTATTGTTGAACATTCGTCCCAAACGATTAGACAACAAGCCTGCAGCACTCGCTTTATCACAATTTCGCGTTGTAAAGCAGGTTGGTGTTGCAGTTCTGTCTAAACCAATTAGGATTTTAAATATTGTGTGTGCAGCAATTGAACAGCGGCAGTAATTTGACAGAAATCGCTGAAGATGCTTCTGCGTGAGCAATCTTATTATGTCACCTAATTTCATCCAGGATTGCTCAAGTAATATATGTTTGTTAAATGACCCTCGAGGCATCTAAGAAAAACAACTTTACTTCATCATTAGAGACGATGTGGACAACAATATAACAATATATTTCCGTTTGAAACACCGTCTCTTTGATATATAAATTAAGGTGGCTAATTCTGTAGAATAGTGATTAGTTTCAGCAAGATATTCGCGGTTGATTTGGTTCTAGTTAGGGTACAAATACACCTTAATCACCGAAAGATTTGTCACCAATCGCAAAGACAGCAGACCCGCAGATAACGCTGACATCCAAACCGCACCCCCCACTATTTGGGAAAAGGCTGTTATTGACCTAAGTCTTTTCCTTTTCGCAGAGGATGACTTCTCTTCACCCTCAGCGAGAGGAATCCCAGGGCAGCGGAAGAAACTGGGCCCTCATTGCAGAATACCGGATTCTTCCTATTCGCGTGAGACGAACCGCATCGGATTTGACCAGGTAGGCTTTCCACATTAATCTGTCCTTTCGGGGTAGTGTGGTCGGAGAGCCCTGGTTTAAGGCTTAAAATACAGGACGACTTTTGTTAACACGTCTTTTCCTTTAAATGTAATTAGAAGAGCTCAGCATCACTATAATATTTTACCTATCTAAATCTACATTAGATGTTTTAAATCTTCAGAATAGAAAATCAATAGAAAATACTCGTCACCTAATCAACTTTTGTTAGTACCTCTATCTGTTAATATATGTTAAAGTGTTAGTGGTCCCTTAGAGTTTCACATCGCATGTTTCAGACCTTCAAATTTTAATCACGTAGATCATATGTTGATCAGATAGAAGAATTTTTGCTATGGCGACATTTCTATATCTCTTATTGTTTCGTCGGTCTCTTAGGGTTCCATATGATGGAGACCAGCCACCAAAATGAATTACAGCCTAAGTGGTACCCAAGATTAATATTTCTAAAATAAAAAAAAAAATATTGAAACCAGTTTACGGTTTAGTTTACATAAGCATATGTATAGAAACAGACATACAGTCAAACGGACAGACAAAACATTTTTGATCATAAAGCTGTATTTTTCTGCTGTTTTAGTATAAACTTGAATCAATTTTTAGGAAATATATTGTATTTTATGTATAGAATCACTATTTAGATTACGATTGGTTAACCGATCTAAATAATACTGACACTTGACTGATGTTATATTGAGTTAGTAGTTTTTAGTTATTTAAAGTAAGATACGTTATGTAGATTAGTTGTTTGAAGTAATTAGTGTTCTAAATATAAGTTTTTATTACTTTAATTATAAAGCATTCGGTTAATAACTTATGTTAATATACCTAAAGTAGTTCAGGTAAAATCATTTATTCAGTCTAGGTGTTACTCACTTGTGAAAGTCGTAAGTGAAAAATGCTTAAAAAATTACTGTTACGGACGGCGGACATGAAGACCCTTCCCCGCAACCTCACCCCCGCAACGAGTGGAGGGGGCACACCACGGGCAGCAGCGACGGGAGCACCCCCCCGCGACCTCCCCGCCGCATAGTGGAAGGGGCACCGACATAACATGAATCTATTAGGTCAATTAACGCGTTAGGATAGTAGCTAAGTGCGAACGAACAAATCCCACTTAAGTAAACCCGATTTGTATGAAAGCATGCCTACGAACGTTTTCGTACTTTGTACTGCAAATAAGAAGAAAGAATAAACGCCTTCAAATCTCCAAACTGTTGTTTCCATCCCCAACAGTTTTCGCTGGTCCTTCAAGAGCCGGATAAGGAGTTCGCTGATTCTTCAGAAGCCGGATAGGAAGATCGCCGAGCTACAGTTTGCTCGTCCGAAGCCGGAAAGAAGAAAGCGTGTTCTACGAGCGTCGAAGCACTGCAAGATCGGTACAGTGTACGTCTGGACGAGAGTACGTCAGGTACAGAGTACGTCGGTACAGAGTACGTCAGGTACAGAGTACGTCAGGTACAGAGCACGTCAGGTACAGAGTACGTCAGGTACAGAGTACGTCGGGACAGAGCTACGTCTCAAGATACAGCAAGATGCCGCGAACAAGAAGCACCACTAAGGACGACCGCGCCACCGACGCGTTACTGGAGCAAGCACGCCGTGGATTATATGAGCTGCCACCCGCTTCACCCTCTGTGGTCGATGGAACAACGACCGCTGAACGCGAGAGGGGTCCTATTCCCGTCGGAACCAGGGAAGAAAAGGACTTTGAACAAGGGGCCACGGCACCAATCACAGAGAAGCAGCGTACTCCTACGCGTCCGGCATCGGTTCGATCTTCGGCTAGCGCTGCGGCACGAATTTTGAAAGCCGAATACGAAGCCGAAAAACGGCTGACGGAAATGAAGATCCGTATGGAGACGGAACTTATGAAGAAGAAGCTGGCATGGGAAAAAGCGGTTATACAAGAGTCGGACAACGAGAGTATCGCCGACGATACGAACGTCGAGGAACGCATCGACACATGGCTAAACCAAAGCTCTTCCATCGCGCAACACACGGAGCAAGATTCAGCGCCACAACTGGAACGAGAAGCAACGAGAACAACGCCACACCGCGTGTCACGACGCGCTCCCTACATCAATGCAGGGGGGGAGCCCGAAGCGCACGCTGCAGAACCACAGCCACAACGACGACGATCGCCGTCAAGACAGCAACGGGGCATGGAAAAGCTGGCAGACGTGCTAGAGAAAATGATGCACGTCAGATCGCCGCCGAGACAAGCAACCGAACTACCCCTATTCAGCGGATCACCGATGGAGTGGCTACCGTTCAAGGCCGCTTTGAACGAATCCACGCAGCTGTACAAATTTACGCCGATGGAAAACCTGGCGCGACTTCGAAACTGCCTGAGGGGGGAAGCTAGAGAAACAGTATCGGCGCTGCTAGCAACCACTACGGACCCGGCTGAGATCGTACAAGTTTTAGAGCAGTGTTATGGACGACCAGAAAGCATCATCTGCCACGTGCTCGAGCAGATAAGAAGATTACCGAAGCTCGGAACCACCGCCGCCGAATGGAACGCGTTAGCGGTTAAAGTTCAAAACATCGTCTGCGTTATGAAGCAAATTGACAAGAAAGGATACCTCTCAAACCCAATGCTGGTGCAAGAAATAGTAGCGAAGCTCAACCCATGCGTCACTTCAAAATGGTGGGACTACGCAGAGGACCACGGATCGGATCAAGAACCAGAGATCGTAACGTTATCGAAGTTTCTCACGCGCGAAGCAAATAGAGCATTCCGACATGCACGCATGTCAACGCCCAGCACGATTACGAAAAAAGAAGATAAGAAACCTTTCAACACGGGAGCAACGCGACGAGCGGCAACGCACAACATCACACAAGCAACCGAGCGTCGCTACTGCTGCTGTTGCCGGGGCGATCATGAGCTACCCAAGTGCCCGCAGTTCATCAAGATGAACACGGACGACCGATGGGCGCTTGTCAAAAAGGAGAAAATATGTTTCAAGTGCATAGCCGCGCGCCACCGACGAACATCGTGCAGAGCAAAGCTGTGCGGCCAGAACGAGTGTCGCCGACCCCATCATAGACTGCTGCACGCAGAGGCCGCACCTGCACCCGCATCGACGTCCGCCGACACCACCGAGGAGTGTCACGAAAAGAAGACTGACGTCGAGACCGTCGCCACCACAGTCGGCTCCGAGAAAAAGAAAGAAGTCCTACTGAAGGTGTGCCCGGTCGTCATCAAGGGACCGGCCGGCGAAGTACGAACCTACGCGTTACTGGACGAAGGCTCGACGGTTTCGCTAATAGACAGAAGATTAGCGGAGGAACTTCGCGCCGACGGCCCCACGCAGACCATCCACCTGCACAGCATACAGAACGTCATAAGGGATGAAGAAAGCAAACGAGTGAAACTTCAAATACGGGGCACTAACACGAACTTCTTCGACTTAGAAGCCAGAACGATCGACCGAATCGGTATAAGAGGACAATCGATTCCAGAGGCCGTCCTGAAGCACCCGCATCTACGTAAGCTGAGCGCCGAAGAGGTGTGCTACGATCGAGCACGACCACGAATCCTCATCGGCGCGGACCACTGGCACCTCGTGATTTCCCGGGAGCTACGCGCCGGACGAAGATCGCAGCCCGTCGCGTCAAGAACAAGCCTAGGTTGGGTGATTCTGGGAAACCTGCCTCGAGCCACGACCAAGGAAAATCACAAGATAGTGTCACATCTGAGAATCACAGAAGATGCGCCGCTTCGCCCGTGCACTAACGACGTCGACGAAGAACGCCTCGACGAAATTATAAGAAGTCACTATGACATCGACGCGCTTGGAGTATCGACGAAAAATCGAACAAAGCCCGACGACGAACGCGCCGCGGCTATAGTAACGAAGACAATGCGCCGCACGAATAAAAGATACGAGGTGGGGTTACCATGGCGTACGGACGACGTGACGATGCCGCCCAGCTATGACAACGCTCTGAAACGACTGAAAGGCATAGAGAGAAAAATGGATCGCGACCCGTCCTTCGCCGCGGCTTACAGAGCGCAAGTCGAAAACCTCTTCGAAAAAGGATACGCGGAGCAATGCGACGGCACCGAACAAGCGAGCCCGAAGAGCTGGTACATACCGCATTTTGCGGTGAAGAATCCCAACAAGCCTGGCAAGCTACGCCTCGTCTTCGACGCAGCCGCCGTTACGAACGATGCCAGCCTTAATCAAGAACTACTAGAGGGTCCAGACCTATTAACGTCGCTGCAAGGAATACTCTTCCGATTCCGAGAAAAACCGATCGCCGTAACCGCCGACATTCAAGAGATGTTCTTGCAAATTAAAATCAGAAAAGAGGATTAGCCCGCCCAAATGTTTCTGTGGCGAGGAACGGAACGAACAAAACCGCCCCAGAAATACAAGATGACGTCATTGATTTTCGGCGCGGCAAGCTCGCCTTTCATCGCACATAGCGTAAGAAACGCTAACGCCGAAGCCTACGCCGACTCGCATCCGGAAGCACTACAACCAATAACACGTAGTCACTACATGGACGATTACGTGGACAGCTACGACACCGAAGAAGAGGCCACCAGAATTGTAAACGGCGTGGCGCACGTCCATCGGCAAGCGGGATTCGTGCTGCGAAGTTGGAACTCAAACAGCGCAGCCGTCTTAGCAACCATACCCACCGAACTACACGCCCAGTCACCGACCCGACTCGGCGCGAACGTCAATCACTTCGAGAAGACACTGGGACTCCTATGGAACGCCGCCGAAGACAACTTGACATTTAACACCACCATGGCACGGGTACCCGTGGAGGTGAAGGAAGAAAGAAGATCGCCGACGAAAAGAGAGGCTCTGTCGGCTGTCATGTCCGTGTACGATCCACTCGGACTAGTGAGCCCATATACAATCGCCCCGAAAATATTCCTCCAAGATCTATGGCGAAGGAAAATTGGGTGGGATGAGCCGCTACCACAAGAAGACGCCGATAAATTCCACACATGGCTACGGGGCTTACATCGCATGGGAGAGATAGCAATCACACGCTGCTATACGAGGGTCAAACTGAAAGTTCTTAGAAAATCAAAAACTGATTACATTAGCCAGTTATTAGTTTTATTATATCTTTTCAAAATATTGTCCATTCACGTCAATACACCACTGCATGCGATGGAACCACTGGGAAAAGCACTTTGCCCACTCGTCCTTAGGGGTCTCTTCAATGGCATCGCGATACGCAGCCACCGCTTCTTCAGCATTCATAAACCGCTTTCCTTTAAGTTTTTCTTTAATTTTTGGAAATAAATAAAAATCACAAGGCGCGAGGTCGGGGCTATACGGCGGGTGACCCAGTAATTCAACGTTTGATGTCGCCAAATAGTCGATCGTTCGCTTGGCGGTGTGCGACGAGGCGTTGTCGTGGTGAAGGAGGATCCTACTGCGAGGTCGTTTCTCTCGAACTTTTTCCAAGACAAGTGGCAAACAATTGGTAGTGTACCATTCTGCAGAAACTGTTTTTTGATCCTCTAACACAATTGTTGCAAAATGACCTATCCTTCCAAAGAACGAGGCCACCATTTTTTTTCCCGCACTTCGATCTCTCTTCACTTTAGTTGGCAACTCCTCGAAAGGAAACACCCACTGAGCAGATTGTCTTTTGGTTTTAGGATCATAACAGTAAATCCAGCTTTCGTCACCTGTTAGTATGTCGAACACAGCATTTGAGTCACCTCCGTTAAATCTTTCAATCATTTTACGACACCAATCCACACGATGGAGTTTTTGAGCCTCAGTCAAATTATGAGGTATCCACCGGGCGCAAAGCTTCCTGACCGCTAAATGTTCGTGGAGGATTTTGTGCACTTGACTCATACCGATGCCTAAGCTTGTCCGAATCTGTTGATAGGTCACTCTTTTGTCAGTCTCTATCATACGCCGCACAACACAGATGTTATCTTCAGTCGTCGCCGTAGAAGGCCGTCCCTCACGTAAATCATCAGTGAGATTAGTGCGACCACGTTTAAACTCATTAAACCAGTTGTAAACAGTCGCACGAGATGGGGCTTCATCGTGAAAGGCCAATCGTAGTCTATCATAACTTTCTTGTTGACTTAAATGACATCGAAAGTCATAAAAAATCATTGCACGAAAATTTTCTCGTGTTAAATTCATGATGACGTGACACAGACAATTTTCAATTTGCCGCCAAATCGTAAAACAAATGACAAATGAATGAAATATATACTCAGTAATATTGGCAAAGAGTAATATTTTCAAATTTTAGAATTATTTTTTTATTATATTGTTTATAAGTGGCCAGTTCTAAGAACTTTCAGTTTGACCCTCGTACAACGGCAACGAAATGTCGACGACGGGAGCTACACGTGTTCTGCGACGCCAGCGAGAGCGCCTACGCCACGGTCGCTTACTGGAGGATCGAGGACGAACACGGAGAGGCTCACATAGCATTAGTGAGCGGAAGAGCAAAGGTAGCGCCTCTCAAAGCGCAGAGTATTCCGCGATTAGAACTACAAGCAGCGGTTATCGGTACAAGATTGGCGGATACGATAAAAACCGAACACCGATGGGCAATCGACGAAACGGTGTTTTGGACGGATTCAACAACTGTACTCGCGTGGATCAACAAAGACGCACGCCGCTACACCGCCTTCGTGTCACACCGACTGGGTGAAATCGCCGAACGAACGGAGCCGAATCAATGGCGATGGATATCCACCGAATTAAACGTGGCCGACGACGCAACTCGAACGAAGTACGCCGACGTCGTCCCCGCGAGATGGCTATCCGGACCGGAGTTCCTGCTGCGCGACAGGGAGGAATGGCCTACACGAAGCAACGAAGAGGGACCCATCTCCGAAGAAATAGTGGCCCACACGACCGTCTCTTCTACGAACGAAAATGAAGCGATGCCGAATATAGAACGAATCGGCAAATACGAATGCCTCATCCGCGCCACGGCCTTAGTACTATTGGCTATCGAAAAATGGCATCGAAAGGGCAGCCAGTTGGAACTACGCCACATGACACGAGCTGAAGATATGTGGCTACGACGGGCGCAACGAGAGTCCTTCGGCGACGAAATACGACTGCTTCAACAAGGAAAGAAGATACCACAGTCAAGCCGCCTATACAAGTTAGACCCCGAGCTGATGAACTGAGTACTGCGCGCACGAGGAAGAATAAACGCCGCGACAGTACCAGAAGAAATGAAGAAGCCGATCATATTGGACGGAAAGCACCCGTTCACACGGAAGATCATCGTGAGAGAACACGAAGCGGCGGGTCACGCAAACAGAGAGCGTGTCATCAACGAATTACGACAACGCTACTGGATATTGCGCCTACGTCCGTCGGTTCGCACCGCCACCCGCGCATGCGTGATGTGCAGAGTTAGAAGATCGAAGCCAACAACGCCATCTACAGGGGACTTACCGCGCGAACGACTCAGCCCGCACCTCAGGCCCTTCACGTGCTGTGGCCTCGATTACTACGGGCCAATGACCGTCACCGTAGGACGACGCCACGAGAAGCGCTGGGGCGCATTGTTTACTTGCCTAACCACCCGAGCGATACATCTAGAAGTTGTGGCAAGCCTCAGCACAGACTCGGCGATAATGGCGATAAGAAGAATGGCAGCGCGGCGTGGATGGCCGAAAACTATAATGAGCGATAACGCAACGAACTTCAAAGGCGTCGACAAGGAACTACAAGCGGCCATACGAGAATGGGCCCCCAGACTACAAGATTACCTGCTGCAACGGCGCGTCGAATGGAAGTTCATCCCCCCTGGCGCACCCAACCAGGGGGGAGCATGGGAGCGACTAGTGCGGTCCGTCAAGACAGCTCTAGCCACAACGCTGCACGAGAGGGCACCGAAAGAAGAGGTGCTCCATACGCTGATGACCGAAGCCGAACACGCGGTGAACTCACGACCGTTGACCCACGTATCGGTCAGCCCGGCCGACGCCGAAGCCCTCACACCGAATCACTTCCTCCTAGGAACATCATCAGGTCTACCACTCACCGGCCCCTGTCGACCCTGCGACAGGCGCCAATGGCGGGCCACCCAAGCGCTCGCCGACAGTTTCTGGCAGCGCTGGATGAAGGAATATCTTCCGACGCTGGTACCGAGGGGCGAAACAAGAAAAGAAGCCGCACTTCGAGTAGGCGATCTCGTCATCATCGCCGACCCGAACTCACCGCGCAACATCTGGCCCCGGGGAGTAATCGAACGCATCTTCCCCGGGCCCGACGGCGAGATCCGAAGCGCCGACGTACGCACCAGAGGTGGGCTGTTTCGGCGACCAACGAGGAAGCTCATCGTGCTGACCACCGAGACACTGGGCACATTATCCGCACCTCCCCCGGACCAGCGGGGAGGGACGCGCTGCGATCCTGAGCCTGGCGAGCCGTCCGATCCGGCGAAAGGGGCTCCGAGCATCTCTTCGAGCGTCTCTTCGCCGGGGGGAGAACTGTTACGGACGGCGGACATGAAGACCCTTCCCCGCAACCTCACCCCCGCAACGAGTGGAGGGGGCACACCACGGGCAGCAGCGACGGGAGCACCCCCCCGCGACCTCCCCGCCGCATAGTGGAAGGGGCACCGACATAACATGAATCTATTAGGTCAATTAACGCGTTAGGATAGTAGCTAAGTGCGAACGAACAAATCCCACTTAAGTAAACCCGATTTGTATGAAAGCATGCCTACGAACGTTTTCGTACTTTGTACTGCAAATAAGAAGAAAGAATAAACGCCTTCAAATCTCCAAACTGTTGTTTCCATCCCCAACAATTACTTTGTACATTTGCATTGGGAATGCAAAATAATCTATGATGTACGTTCGTTAATCTACGGCGGCAGAATCTGTATTTTTATAAGAATAGAATGGTTATTAGAACAGATTCATATTATAAAGTTACTCTGATGGCGCAAAGTTGGCATACTCATTCGACAAAAACAAATTCCGAATGATTTCGAAGAAAATATTTTTATACTACCAACCAACATCTCAGTCTAGTGACTACGGAGAAAAGGATCCAAAACTTCTAAAATCATATAAAGATTAAATAATAAAACATTTTAATAAACTTTTCAATGTATAATGTATATATTTATTAGTTATTATTTATCCCTGAATCCAAAGGTTAATCGGTTTCTATGCTTATTATAATATGTAAGACGCTATTTGATATTGTGATTCTTGTAGTCTTTGATATGAAACTGTTTCTTAATGCAACCCTCATCTCTCTGGTTGGCTTGTATACCCCTACGGTATAATTTGCGGCTGATACAGACCTCTAAAATGATTACGTCATAAGCAGCCATTGTACCCGGTATACAAACGAGAAGTGGAATTGATTGGGACGCTTGTTGATTGTCCCCGTGAAGGTTCTATTGACGACAAAGGAGATTGATGATTTGATTTGTTAATACTTTCAACGAATTATTATGGAAGCATTTTAAAAATATTATTTGCTTTGTGCATATGATAGTGAATTGCTGGATTTTTCTCTCGTGACACCTTTATGACGAATAAGGTTATATTTGCTTAAGATTGGATATATGTTACAAATGCTATTTAATATATTTTTTTGAATACATATGATTCTCTAAATTAAAAAAAAACGGATCTGGAGTGAAATGATCTTGCGTGCAGCCGGTCTATAGGTACATGTTCCAAATAAAAAACTATGTTTTTATGTTTTTCAATTTTCAACTAAAAGAGAGCAGTCCGCTCGATATGCTATTTACGATCTAAAAAATCTCTTAAAGAAATCAATATTTTAACCGTTGCCTCTATGATAATATTTTATACTCACTCACTTGTAAATAAATTTAAAAAACATGTAAGGAGTATATGTATGAGTTAATAAAGTTGAGCAGTGCATGGAATTAATGTCTTTGCTCACTACACTAGCCGAGGACTACTAATTATTGTACCTATGCTTTGTCCTGCAGACATTGACAATAGTTTTTATTATTATTGTAATATCATGATTGATGTAAATGTTGTCCACTTGATAAAGAGCTGGTAAGTTGTTGACAAGCAAACGCCGTCCAGAACGAGTGGTAGGATTTTTTTTTTGACAATTCTAGTCTTATAAATAGTGCTACCCGTTTCATTTTCTGTATTCGTAAGTTCGGTCATGTTTCCTCTTATCGGTATCAGCTAAAATGGCTTCCTATTCGATAGCGGAGGCGTCTGTGGTTTCTTAGTACACTTTACTTTGTACAAATTGATTTCCAAAGAAAAAGTCAATTCCTCTCTTTTGTAAGGCTTGTCATCATCATCTGTTTATACGTATTTATATGTCTATGTATATATGTTATCATATGTAAGTTTATTTATATTTTTGGCATGTTATATTTTGAAGGATGTTTGTGATTAATTTTGTATTGTTGTTGTTGTAGTTTGATTTAATGTATTCACCTATTTTTATTGCTCTGTACTGCTACCGTGTTTGTCAATCTTCTCAAAGGTTTACCCGAGAGAATGCTATTAGCATTAAATCTGCCTTCTGTAACACGCTTATATTGGTCAATAAATAAATAAAAAGTGCTTGCAATAAGCTTATTTCAATAAAGGATATTTTCTTTTTCAATATCTTCACGTGTTCCCGATATTAAGTAATACTACCTAAAAGGAAGTATTGATTACGGCACAAATGGTTTGAAGAAAATCGGCCATTTGTTGTAACTTGATAATGTTGATATTTAATTTATTCAAAAAGGTTTTATCACATTATTTGACCTGTTTTAATTAGAATATTTTTTTAAATAAGTGTCAGTTAATTGTATTACACGTTAATATAAGTAGTTAAAATTAAATACGGGGCTTTGATCACACTTCACTTAGTTAATAAAATATATTATTTTATAAAATATATTATTTTATAAAATATTTAGTGAATGACTTCTTTGAAAATGTATTGAACTTTGTATTTTTTTTTTGAGAAACAATAGAATTTTCACTTGGTATTATCAAAGTAGAATATAAATAGCTTACAAGTAAAAGTGGTACCTAAAAATATTTAGATGAATATCTAAAGCTAAATTAAACATATAAAATGGCAAATCATTTGACTCGATTCCATCGAAAACTATTTTAGGTCCTCCGTCTTAAAATCTGTGAAGAATATAGAACAGATTTGTTTCCGAGTCGAAAATACATATAATAAATGTCCTAGCTGCCAATTTTTAGGTCAATAACTGCAATATTAAGGACGCAATATTCATTTGTCTTTCAATTAGCTCTCCTGAAAAAGTTGTAATTTACGCGTCGGATTTAACATTACCATATTGATGTATTCATGTATTTGTATTTGTATTCGTACAGTACAGATTATTATTACTTATTCTATTTTATTAACATTGTTATAAATAAAAGATTAATATTAATCACTGCGTATTAAAAAGTATGATATTGATTTAAATGTGCAATGTTACAAAAGGGTACTAATTATAAAAAGTAACTTCTTATGTCGTTCAACTATATTTTTATGTATTTCTAAAAGGTAATTATGATTAAACAGACTAAATTCAATAATTTACAAACCTAAATGTAAGAAACTTCAAAATTAGAACATTGATTGCATTTAAAACGACATCTTGCGAAAAACTATGACAGTGTTGTTTTTTATGGTTGGCAATAGAATAAAAGATGGCAGAAATGTAATTTCAATGAACGGCGAGTCAGTGTGAAATAAAGTGTTTATCAAGTAATATTGTTTTAAATCCCTGCATCGTCCTTCTTTACTTCTGGGGCCAATAATATGTAGCCTTTTAATAAAGCGTTTTGATGTACACTAAAATAATATTATCAAATCAACAAAAAACCTATGATTATATGCATTTTAGTATATAGTAGCTCGATAGCGTAATGGATAAGCGCCGCGGCCCGCGATCGTAGTCGTTAAGCAACTTTCGCGAGGGTCGGTCACAGGATGGGTGACCAAAAATTATTATCTCGAGCTACTCCGTGCTTCGGAAGGCACGTTAAGCCGGTGGTCCCGGCTGCATTTGCAGTCGTTAATATCCTCCAATCCGCACTGGGCCGGGAGGATCGTGGCCCATCCTCCTTAACCATGCATAAGGAAGGCCTGAGCCCCTGCAGTGGGGACGTAAAAGGACTGGTGATGATGTACACTAAAATAATATTATCAAATCAACAAAAAGCCTATGATTATATGCATTTTAGTATATAAGGTACATTATTACAATGTGATGGAGTAATGTAAACTGGTGAATAATTTGTTGTTAAAATACAGTCAGAATAAAACAAAATTGTCATACTTAATTTCAAACCTTAATGCATGGTAGAGTTTAAAATCAATTTGCAGCTTGAGATATTGTAATAACCGAAAGTGCTCCTGTGATCATACTGTAAGATTATTATGGCATACATATATGTGAGTTAGAACTAAGTTGTATACCAAAAATTAAAACGTATAAAAGAAAGCAATAAGATTTCTACTGGAATATAAAACGACACAGCTTAATATGAATACCTAAATTAAATTTGAATACTTTAATTTGCAAAAAGGATACCTACATTATACGTAATGAAAGTCATTTATTTCTCTTTACGAAATATGCTTTTATGACGCCAGCATAGAGGTTTTATGTCCCATCTGTCTGTCGTGCTTCAAATGAAAATCAGGGATAATATTGCTAGCAATTTTTTTTTAATTGAATAATAAACTTATAAGATGGGAGACATAGGAATTTCATGTATTTCAGAAATACAACTGTTCTCCTGAAACTTCGTTCGCGTAAATTATGTTTCTTCAACGCAAACAAACATACAACCAAATCCTACTACCTATATGAAGTTTTGTGGGTACTATAATTAACTAGTAGTTTTATTCTATTATAAAAGTTCTGAACTACAACTCCTATGACGTCATCAGCATAATTCCAAAGTCATAAAAGACAATGCGTGTTGTGCGACCGGTGCGTGCGTGCTGACATATGGGCGTTCACCTTACATGAAATAAAACCTTTATTACTTTTGGAAGTAGGTTTTATTCGATTGAAGTTATTACAGCGCTGCATTCTACGTCGTGTTCGATTTGTTTTTGTAACAGAATTGCACCGCTCGTCAATATTAAAGTGTCTTCCTTTGTAGATGCTTTAACATTAATATACAAAGGTATAATAATACTCGTATACAGCACTGTTAAGTTTAAATTTATTTTCAATACAGGATCATATTCTCATCATTATTACACATACATATATATATATACACGGTTATAGTTCAAAGCTTTATTTCAACGTAACCCCTCTGGGATTGTGGGGGTTGACCTGGACGTGTTCCGTATATAACTATGAAATTGTTTAACCCTCGTGAGAGGCAGACGACAATTGATTGGTTCTGACCACTTCTCAAAAAATAATAGGTTTGTTACAAATATTGAATAATATTCGGTACTCAACTTCTTTTATTTATTTTCTACCAAATACTGACTACATGAGTAATGTTTTTTATTTTAGTATAGGATAATTTAATACAGGACAATTGAGTTCGCTATGATTTTTAACTACATGTGTTAACTAGGCTTGTGTTGATGAATATTTAATTTCTTTCATCTCAAGCAAAACGTTGTGTGATTAAATTGTTAAGTTTGTATTTACGTTAAGGACAAATGTGTTTCAAATGAAACAACAAGAGCGAAGTGTGTTTATTAGGGTCGAGGTCCAGTTACACATGTTGTATTGTAAATTAATGGATTGGTATTCAAGCCGTTGATACGGTCACCGCCTAATTCTACCCTGAGCGACCACATTGCGGAACTCACTTTAGTGAGCCATAAGTAGTTTGGGAAGCGAACCTCATTGTAAATAGACTAGGGACGCCTTAAACTAAGTGGAATACTAAATATATTAAACTACGTATTCTATGGACAGACATCGATTCTGGCGTTTTTTTTTTGTAGACATACAGCCATGCAGACATGCATAAAATTAGAAAATCTCAAGTGATTATTCTTAATGACTTGAGTTTTTTCGTTTCACAAGTGAAGTTTTAACAAATGAACTGGTCATTAAACAAAAACAAAAATCAGAAACGAATACCTGTTTAAGTGACGTTTAAGTACAGTTAGAGACTAAGGCGCCTACCACACGTGCATGCTTGACCACAGTTTTACTTGCGCATGCCGGCTTTGGGGTTTGCGCATGCTACCATTTTACCAACTACACGCACAGTGTTCAGTGTACAAGCCGACATGCGCAAGTAAAACTGTGGTCAAGCATGCACGTGTGGTAGGCGCATTACTAAACTTTAAATTTTCAATTCAGAAATAGTCTTAACTTGTCATCAGCTTAGAAAAAGATCGCACTACTGGGATACTGCTGCTATTTATATGAATATTATGAAGAGGAAAGATTTAATTGTTTATTTGTCTGCATTGAAATACGGCTTTTTAACGAAGGCCCGATTTTTAAAATAATTTTTCACCTACATCATATAGGTAACTTATGCTATTATTTATGCGGGCGAAGTCGGTGTAAAATTTATGGTTTAGTTATAAAAACACACTAGAAATATTTTGTAATAAAATCAGGCATTTATAAGAAGTACCAAAATAGAATACTAACATCATCTGTTAGCTAACTATCTGTAATTAGAAGTTTTGATCATCAATAAGATTGCTAATTACAAATAAAAACTAATTACAATAAATTTATTACAAATAACATTATGCACTTTACTATCTGTTGTCCTTCGCAACGAGGCTATGTCAAAATACCTAGCGCCCTTTATACTGGTTTATTTAAGTAATCAAATGACTATCTTTTTTATAGTTTAAATTACCCACAGATATACATACCTACACAACTATGTAAGTAAATATATAGGTATCGTTTCAGGAAGATAAGTGAGGATTCGGATAGCGTTGAAGCATTGCTAGCCCACCAGGAGCACATAAATAAATTAGCGGTCGAGCCACGCTGCAGAAGCCGACAGACTTATGCGCGAAAGTTTCACTAAAATGTTATTTTAAATTCTGCGTTCCAGTATATTCCTGTTTCCCTGGTAGTTAAGTTTATTCCGACATTTGTTTTATAGGTAGGTACCTAAATATTAGTTTATGTTTACGATCTTTTGAGCTACCACTTTATTTCGTTGGTAGCTTTTGACTTCGGACGCTAGCTACTGTTTGCTCAGTTAAGTCAAGAAGCTTTTGGTGATTGAATATTAATGCTTTACTTACTTTAGTTTGATGTTTCTTTGAATACAAAAAAAAACATGTACCTAGCTACCAAAAAACGTACTTGTTATTTTTTCTTGTTTTTGAGATTTTGAGAATGTTAATAAATTTCGTAGGATGCAAATAACGAATATTAATCGATAGTGAAAACATTCTACGTCACTGGTGGATAACCGATAGTGGGATATTTACAAAACAGCTCGCAAAGAGTTGCTTTAAATATTCAATGTATCAGCTGCGAGGGCGATCTATCGGCTAACTTGTGGAAGGCTGCGAAAAGAATTTATTTCGGTTTCTTTAATAGTATGAAGCTCTTGGAGTTTTACAATTTAAAACTTAAGTAAGGATTATAAAGTTGTGTCCTTTTATACGATTCACATAGCATCATTTTACATCTATTTCATTATATAATGTTTGTTTTGTTACAATCATATTTATAAATATAGTAACAAAAAAAACACGTTCGATGTATGGGAGCTTTTAATCTAAATATTTATTTTATTCTGTTTTTTTTTCTTTTTATTGAGGCAACAGAAATATAGGTAAGTACATCATTTGTGAAAATTTCAACTGCTTAGCTATCACAGTTCATGGGATACAGATACAGCCTGGTGACATACAGAGGGACAGACAAACGGACGGAAAGCGGAGTCTTAGTAATAAGGTCCGGCTCGGCGTGCACACCATACATGCAAATAAGCACTGCATACCCTGCACTTTCTCGAATAAGGGTTCGCTTCAGTGACTCCAAGGTTCGGTGGGACTTTCGGCAGGTCCTGAGCTCTAATTCAGTCCATAAAGAATGATCCAGCGTGTAAGGTCGGAGCTGGAGAAGGGGCCACTCGTCCACCGCGATGAAGGCCGGCACATTCTCCCTCAACCAAGCTTGGGTGCTTTTTGCTTTATGTGATGGCGCCGGGTCTTGCTGAAAACCCTAATCCTTATTGTGAAATAACGTATCAGACAGGGGTTTCACCACGGGCCTTAAAATGTCACTCTGATAATTCTTGGCTTTCACCTTGATACCTTGTTGGCAGCAATGGAGTGGAGTGACACCTTCATAGGCGTATGCCATTTAAGTATTTACTGTATGTCTTATATACTACTGGCTATTTTCCTGCGACTTCACCCGCATATGATGTAGATTCCCGTAAGTGAAAGATTTTTCATAATCAGATTAGTATTTCCGAACATTACTGTCCTACAAAAAATAAAAAATATGTATGTAAATAAAATTTACGTCTTTTTAATATTAGTATAGATTTTTACATCAAAACAGGAATAAGGTTAAGTTAGAGATCGCTACCTTGGTATTGTGGCTTAGAGTGTTCGCAGTGTATCAGCTGCAGGGGCCTACAATGACGATTTATCGTTTAAGTTCCGGGCAAGTTCTAACAGATTTATAGATGTCCCTGTGAAACGTAAAAACTCTTTTCCAGTTTATATTATGAATATAAGATGAAACTTTTCTTCATGCAATAGACAGTTGCTATATTTAAAGAAATGTTAAAAAAACGGCCGCAATAGCGGTTTCTTGCACTTAAAATAAAATATGTATATAGAAAGGAAACTTTGGTTGTCTTATGATGGAGACCAAAGCAGCTTTAGAGTGCACCTACAAAACAAGTTGTGACGGGTTCGATGCTCGGGCGAATGAATGAAAGGCTGACTAAGCTTGGAAACTTGATTTTATTATACGGTAATAAAGAAAAGGGAAAAGAAAAACCCTTTTTTGGGTTTCCTGTAATAGATAAACTTGGACGATATTTCATGAAGATATACTTTTAAATTAACAATTTTCTTATTTAAATTGAATAACCAAAAGTTGTATTTTTTTTTCAATATCTTCTTTCCGCCAGCACGTTCGCTTGCGTAGTCCTCTATTATACATTTAAACCTCCCTTTTGAACGCTTTGTATATCGATGAAATTACTCTAAGTAGCGTACAGACAGCGGAAAGCGACTTTATATTTAAATGTTATGTTTTCGTGTCAAATAAGTTTCATAATGAAAAAATGGTTAAAATATCCACTTTGTCCCAGGCATTTTCATCTTTATCGAAAGTTATATTTAATCTGTAAAAATATTTTTTTTGGCTGTTTGGGTAGATTGCCTGAACATTGATGAAAATACATTTTCGTAACGTGATGGTAAACACAAAGAATTTTTTTTTTTTTAAATACGCGGGCTCCGTTTACCTCCGCCGACCGCTTTCGTTAACACTCGAGCGCGGGAATATTAATATAACTCCGAGCGAAAATGAGCCTTATTAGAAAGTCCACCGAGAACCATCTCTGGCCGCGACGCGTGCGTTAACAAACCACTTAACATTTGTGTTGCCACTGCTTTAGTTGATTCTTATGTATTTTAAAACTTTGATTACACCTATCGTGTCGTAAAGTCTCTAGAACTCTTATTTAAACTCCGAGACGTACAGAAACACCTTACATTTTGTAGACGTCGATAAATAATAAGTGCTTGCAAGATTCATCAGTCCTGTTAGGTGCAGGAGTAGCTCAGTGGTTAGATCAGTCACCCGGGTGGCAAAAGTTTATGGGTTCGATTCCCATTTTAGAGTGTCAGGAACAAAGTGTATTTTTTAAGAATTTTTCAATAAGAATATTTATCAATATAGCATTGTAAATGCAAAATTGATGATATTTAATAAATAAGTCTCTTATTCTTTATACAAAATGCTTAAAAAAATCCACTTGGTCAATCTCAGTCAAATTCTCAGGGTGCCAGGGACCAAGTGGACTTTTTAAGCATTTTGTATTAAGAAAAATTTTCAGTATCTCATTGTGAATACAAAATTCACCAAAATTCATTCAGATATCAAATAAGTTTCGGTCTGAAATTTTATACCATGCAGGTTCAACTTTGATTGAAATTAACCAGTCTATTTAAAGAGGTTTATTACTATAAGCATATATTTTCATTAAGACAATGTCTCATTGAATGAACAAAGTAATGCAGATTGTCTTGCGTTTAGTAATCCTACCACCGGATATTAAAATCGTAACTATTAAGTTGTGGACGACAATCTGGTTCACAGTCTACGTACCATACCAGTAGCTGTTCAAGTTTAGAGAGTATATTATGATAAATGCTTTAACTGGTAAAGTTTGTGGACAAAGTTTAGAACTTGCTACTTCTACAACTTAAGAGAAACTTTTAGATTGACCATATGGGTGCCTTATTATTTGGTTTCAATAAAGTGGTTAAGTAATTATTTGTATTAGGTATATTTTCCGTATTCGGTGTTCGCAGACTAAGTTTTAATGAAAACCGATGATGGCTAAATTCTAAATCACCATTCAAATGCGTAACATTTTGTGACCACAACACGATTCATAAGACATGTCTTAAAAACTTAACATCCGGTACACCTCAGATCCTCAAAAGCTGTCATAAAACAGTATCAGCGCTAATGATGATGAATGGCGGCGTTATAAAAATTGCGTGTCAATCAGTCCGTTGTTACTGCAGGTGCGAGTTAATTAGACGTGGCTCATAAATCACTATCAATCTGCGTCAACTGGCCGTTTCGTTGACGGCGACGAGGTACTCATTTATCTGGTGCAACCAGAACAATTTTTTTTATAAATAATAGGTTTAGGTACTCAATATTTCATTGATTGCGTTCTGTAGTTTTTGTTAGCTGAGGTTTTGTAACCAAAAATTTTATCTTTTCTATAACGCCATCGCCATGACAATTTAAATTAGAAGATTCTAACGTGTCTTCTTTAATATTTAATACTAGCTTTCCGCCAGCGGCTTCGCTCGCGTGGTCCTGTATTGTACATATAAACATTCCTTTTGAATCATCCTTGGTCAGTTGCACAAACGTCCATTAAGATTTAATGGCGTCTTTAAGCTCAAATGAATGTCTAATTTGTATCGGTAATGTCGCTTTAAACTAAAGACTATTTTAATGGACGTTTGTGCAACAGGCAGCATATCCATTTAAGGAGGGACAGAAAGATGGAAAGCGACTTCGTTTTATTTTTATTTATTATTGAATAGTACTAGTTTATTACCTATTTTCTAAGTCAACGTATTATATCAAAGGTATTATGTAATAATAACTTCCTAAAAGTTCTTGCCGTTATACGAAATGGAAATATCCACAATAAAATTAAACTTTGACCTTCGTAACGGACACATTAGGACGTACAATTTTCGAAATACACAAAGAGGTACGTAAGAGTTGAATTGGATCGTCTTTTGGAGTTATGAGGGTCGGCACGACCATGCGTCACAATCACTCTCTGTCTCAGCCCTACGCCGTCTCTAAATATTGTTTTTAGATGGTGTACCAGCAAAACACGTGTGTGTCACAAACAAAAATCGACTCTATCGACGATTCCTTAAGACTACTATAGCATTGACGATAAACAATCACGTTATGGCATTTATACAATTTATTGCGGCAAGTTACTTTTATGGTATTTGACATAGTTTTACGTATATGCGGCATATAACGGAAAGGTTTTTCTTTACTTTATGTAATGTTAATTTTCTTAGTGTTAATCTAATTACTATCCCGATGGTAAGGTGTAAATCGATATTTTTTTATCAACTTAGAGTGGTCATAAGCATCTATTAAACGAATAACTTCATATTTTTTGTCACAACATATCCAAACAATTATCCGTGATCTAGACAATTGCTGAATTCAAAATAACGTTAATATTTTTTTTTTGTATATAACAAGACCCGATTTTATATAAAAGCTTCTCATGGGCTTTTAAACTTCATTATATTTTAACCAATTCAAACAAAACCGTAATTAATTATACAACAAAACCTGTGTTATGGATGGCTGCGTGCATTATCGTGTTGAAACAAACAGAACGACAGATCGATAATATTTTGTAACTGTTGTAACGATTGAATATATATTACCACATTATTTTACTAACGATATTTTTTTGTAAAATACTATTTATTTATTAACGTATAAAAGAAGTATATTTACATAGTAACGCCCTATCTTATAGTTATTACCGTTCAAAGTAAATCAAAATAGATAGTAAGTAAATGTTCTTTGTTTCACTGGTACAGACATCGTAGCGCGAGTTCCATGTTTCCCCAAGGCCCTCTCGCATCGACTACACCTAGGGCACTATCGTAAATGCTTAGAAAAGGTCGTGTCTATTCAACAGGCTACGTATTCGCGATCTGAAGGCCGCTTCGAAAAACACGAGAGTGCGCTTAAGCTTCTGTTCACACAGACCCATTGTGGTTAAAAACGCACTACAAAAATATATTAAAAAAGAAAATGTGGTTTTATGTTTAGTGTTAGCTATGTCCTACTTTTCTGAAACGTTTTTAAGCTGAAGATACTTTGCTATTGATTTACAGGTGCATTGCTTAGTGCGTTCGATCTGCGATTGGTTAAGCAAATTTTATCAAGGTCGTTTATCAAATGGGTCTTTTGTGATTCCCGGTGAAGGACTGGCGATCGGTTATTGAAGAGAGGAATTGAAGAGGATTGAAGTGAGGAATTAAAAAAACATGTCGCGTTAAATCAGACGATCAGCGCAACATTTGACGCTGTTTTTTGACATGTATTAATTGTATTAGACTTTACGATGTACTTCTTAAAATAAAATGCGAACACAGCAAACAAAAATAACCAGAGTTGATTACAAATTCAAAATAGAAACACGCCACGGCGTATATGCCCACTTAATTCAAGATATTATTTGATGGTCGTGTTTTGTGGTATGGAGTGTTACGTATGCTACGTAGGTTCAAGATAACTTAGGAGCTACGAAGGTTCAAGATAACTTAGGAGCTTTTATTTGTTTGACTCTCCAACCGCCACTCGAGCTTAAAACGCTCTTTGTCATAGAGTAGTTGGGACAGCAGGCACGTATAACAATATTTAAATGTTTGAAGGTTAAAAAAGAAAATTGCAGTTAAACTAACATTTAAAACAATGAATTATTGAGCCGATTCTGCAGTAGCACCACTTTTGTGAGCATATGCGGGCGTCCATGTGAGATTATAATATGCTATACCTAATGCTTGTTTTAAATGACGTTTGAATCTCGATATCTCTTTTGTTCAACAGTTTGTTTAGCTTATCGCATATAAGTTGTGAAGTAGTAGCTATACTGCTCTACAGCCTTTATAATTAGTCTTCATTATTAGCTTTCATAGGACCTTATTGCAGGGACTCAGGCCTTTTTTGTACCACATTATATTTAGTAATAGGCCCTTTTTTTGCTTGTTTCTTATACATACTAGTTCTCGCATTTTTGCCTCTCGCACTTTCGTACCGCATACGACACATTCATTAATCGTCTTTTACGCTTTAACGGGGGGATATAGATATCTGCTTTTATTTATTCGTAACTTATTCTAGGGGATAAGGATTCTCCTCGTTGGGCTTTTATTTTATTTAAGCTATAGTGTCTGTATTCTATTTTTACATATTTAGTTTTCTTCGTATTTGTTTCTTAGTTTTATATATTCAGTTTTATTTATTTTACTTATTCTATTGCATCCATATTATTCATTTTACATCTTTTTCCATTTTGTGTTTTTACATTTTCCCTTATATTTACTCGTACTTATTTCTATTACATAACTTATTCTATTATGTGTGTGCGTGTTTATTATTCTGCGTGTGTGTGTGTGTGTGTTGTTCTGTCTATGTATATGCCGTGGTGGCCCTGGACAAACAATCCCATTTCGCCCTAGCTGGGCATTCTTTGCTGAACGCATTATGGGCAATATCATGCATTCCTGAGTGCGAGAAGTTGCAGCACTGAGGGAGTTTTCCTTTCCTGTCCGGATATTCCGTACGAAGGTAGGGTGTCCACAGTATCTGCATCTGTCCGCACTTGCGGTACAAAATTTCCATCCATGACCGTATTCAAGGCCTTTAGGGTCAGGCCATGATTCTCCACGATGGCCCAATGCGGATTGGAGGGTATTAACTACTGTAAATGCACATGGTTTCCTTTCAGCAGGGAGTAGCTAAAGATAATAATATTTTGGTCACCCATCTCATGAGCGACCATTGCGAAAGTTGTTTAACAACAACGATTGCGGGCCGCAGCGCTTATCCTACCTACCCATTATAATTAGCGTCGCATAGTGTATATGGTATAGCACAATAATTCATTGAAATGAACTGAACGACATTTCCGAACAATAGAAGAATGGAAATGAAAGAATAGACTCAAAAACCAATATAATAATTGTTATGTACAGTTAAGATCACTTCAGACTATACACATCTGTCAATTTTCTTCCCTTGATTTTAAAGCATTAAGCTTTGAGGGTAGCATTTAAAACGAATTGAAGAAATTTGACATATTGTGGTAACCTTACATACTGCCGTGTGTACCTATTATTTGAAATCCTACCTTGGATTTTCTTCGTGTTTTTTTACTTTTTAAGCTTCAAAAGATTAATAGAATCGTCTTAAAACTAAATACTTATCATATACAATTTAAAAGATTTAAACTGCATTTTATCTTTTTGTTGAATATTATTTACAAAAAATGTTGACGTCACGGACGGCTAAGTAATTATCGTCGTTATTGCCGTTCCCCAATCGCCTGGTGAAATTAACTGGCTGTTCACCAATAACTATTGCTTTTAACTATAAAATCAACGGTGAACTACATGGTGTTCGTTAAAAATCATTCACAAATCTTCAAAACTCTTTTTTGTACGTTTAATCTTTCATTTAAATATGTTTGGTTTGTTTTTGTGAACTATGACAATGAGGTCGTTTTCACACAACTTTTATGTAATTAAATTTTATGTTTAAGTTCTTTTGTATGTATAACGGGGCATTGAGAAAAAAAGACTGAAAATTCCGACAAAAAGTTTAGTTTAGATTAGAACATCGCATCGCCCACCATAAAGAGAGACATCTGAGGGACATTTGATAGTACATTAGATATATTCGTATTAATGCGAAAAGTAGAAAATTGAGGTTAAACAAAGTATTAAAATACCGTAAGGTTTGAACTCCATTGGAGAAATAGAGTTATAAATAACTCGATGTTGACTGTTCCTTTCGAAATGTATTACACAACAATATGTCAACGATTTGTTTTTTTACAGTAAGAATTATTATTTATTTTATTCTTTGACAAAAGGCGATCTAAAGAAGCCGCTTCAAAAGCTGTGAATATGAAATTGGTTCATATTGCTGCTACAGACTTTCTCCCTTTCTTCTAAGTTAACATTGTTATTTTACTTTTGAATACAATGCCTATTTCGGTTTTATTTTATTTTGGTAACCAGACGTTCTACTGTTTGTATCTAGGAATAATTTTGCCTACCTTAAGATAATTTTTATTTTGAACATAACCGAAAAAATATTTCACAAAGAATATTTGAAGCCTATGTTGAGGTTATATCCTGAAAACTATTTTCGATGTCAATTTCATCGTGCATTGTCGTTTTCTATATAATTAAAATTAAATAAGTTAGAGTAGGACGGAAGGCAAAATAGTCGTACTGATTTTCGATTTTATTACTTACTAGCTTTCGCCAGCGGCTTCGCCCGCGTGGTTCCTAAGGAAATGTTTAGTGAGATAAAAAATAATTTAAATAATTCTGTAGATATATCCAGAGTAAAGTAAATCTGACCTAACTAACTTCTATTTTATCATTAACAATTTCATGTTTGCTAGTCAATCACGCTGCAACCATTGAACAGATTTTGATAATAATAAATCATACAACATCGATTATGACTATCTTATAATATTGATCTATATACGATGTTGTATGATCTATTATTTGCAGCAAGTACATTCAGGTTCCTTGCACTTGACACTCGAGAACATGCCACATAGAGCTGACCATGGGTAAAGCAGGGAATGCTCAAATGTATACCGGCCACTTTTAGGGTTTGTCCCTGGGACTTATTGATGGTCATAGCAAATGCCAATTTCAATGGGAACGCAGCCTTTTGAACTGGAATGGTAAATTGTGGGGTATAATGGGTATGCGGGGAATCAACACGCTCTCGCCTTTAGCTGCTCCCGTAAGTATTGTTGCTCGCAGAATGTTTCTTCCCAATTCGCTGATTTGTAATCTTGTGCCGTTGCACAATCGCGGGGCGTCAAGATTACGCATCAACTGGGACGCCAACCTTCAGCTCCAGCTTGTGGGGCGGTACGCAGGTCAATTCTAATGAGTTGAGAAATTCCACGGGATACGCAGTGCTGTCATCGCTGGGCCATCACCGTGTCTATGGACGTGTACACACTCGATAAGCCATGTACTACATCTAATACCTTGTTGTTTATTTTATTCACTAATTCATTTTTGGCGACAGTACTGCTCTCTCACACAACCACTCCGCATTATTTAATTTGTTTTTTTTTAAATCGGGAAATACATCGGCGAGTAGTTCTTCCTCGGTAGCACAAAATTCATTGGTGAAAATGATTTTGCCGTCCGGATCGGTTTTCAGCCTACCATCTCCGATCTCCAGCAGCTTACTCGCAAACGCACCTGATTCTGTATCATTGTAAAGTTGTGCATGCATATTCCGAGTAAGGTGGAGTTTTTCTACATTGGACCACCCACATTGGAGTGACGAAACCTTGAGACACGCGTTCATTTCATCTGCCGGTGTACCCCTTTCGATAACTGGAAGAGTTTGCTGAAAATCACCAGTGAGTACAACAACAGCACCTCCCATCAGCGTCTCATTGCTGCGGATGTCCTGCAGGCTCCGGTTTAAAGCCTCAATCACGCGCTTGTGCGACATTGTGCACTCGTCCTACACGATTAATTTACATTGTTGCAAAAGGGCACCGCGGTCGCTGCTTTTGCTAATGTTGCACGTTGGGTTTTCTTGACTTGCAAGATTCAGAGGTAGACCCAAGAAATAAACAAAGAGTTAATTGAGAAGTAGATTTAGAAAGCTAGATACAGATCTTTATATAAATATGTAAAGTTAGAGAATTGCTAAATAGATAGAAAATATAGAAGTTATTTGAGATAAAATCACACAAAATGTCAAGTCAAGTCCGTTAGAATAGCCAAATCGACAAATAGAACCAATTGACAACGCAGAAATCACTTACAACGAAGAGAATATTGAATCGCACCGTAGAGTCACAGTCATCTATATCCAAGTGGTTGCGGTAATTCAACATCGCAATATAGAATACAGGCAATGCCATCTGTTTGGCTTAATATTACCGATTACATTAAAAATGCTGTTTTATCTTAATACATACATGTACATAAAATAGTGTTTAGAAAATCGGCAATATACGTTGTTTTATTTTCTCAAAAACATCGTATTAAAATCTAAACTACTTATCCAATCTACATGGTGTAAAAGACAATTTTCATGTATATTAAATTTCTTCGACGATAAACATATTTATTTCGATAAGGATTTAATATCACCTACTCAAATAAACGTTTAAAGACGGACGAAAAATTTAAATAGACTTATATAAAGTTCTTTTTATTTTTGTGGCAAAACCCCTTGCATATAGATATATGACATCGCGGACTTTTTTATAGATAATTTAAGGCTCTCCAACTTTTCTTTAGAAAGCATTAGTATATCTCATACCGTTTAGGCAGCGTTCACAAAAATAGGCGCCGTTGGAAGTACTTTTATCCCTAGGGAACCTTTTGGTGGGATAAAAAGTATCCTATTATCTAAGTCAGGTAATACTCTATCTGTATACCCAATTTCATCAAAATCCGTTCATTAGTTTCGGCGTGATTGACGTACAAACATCCAAACATCCAAACATCTAAACATCCAAACAAAGAAACTTTCACATTTATAATATTAATAGGATACTTATTGTTTTAGATTACTTGTCTATGATGGCAAATTTTGTGCATGAAGACAAAAAATATTTGTTTGAAAACACAGCTAATGTAAACATGGACCTGCCCGCAAAAGAATCTAATAAATTTTTTTTTTTTTTTGTATTATAAAATAATTTTTTTATTCGAAAATTTTCATTTATTTATGGACGTATACACATACTAATAAAGCCTTTAATATATGAGGTTTTGTATAAGTAGGTAGTTTAAGGTTTCAATACTAACACAGTCTTTGTTTTTTATTTTTTTTCTAATTTACTATAATTTTATTTTTTTTAATACAAAACTATAGTTGAAAACAATGCTCGTATTTGATTTCTTTAGTAGAAGAAGATTTACCGTTGCATATTTGCGAACTGACGTCATTGGTGACTGTAGCGATTTTCCTAAATGTTTATTATCTAACAGTCTAGACTGAATAAAAAGTATCAAATTAGAATCTTTCGTATTCAGCGCAAAAAATAATCCCATTCTCGTGGTAAAATTCTTTATAAAAATCTATTTTTTATTGATATTGATAAAAAAGCCCATTTAGTTAACTAGCGTTTTATAAAAGGAAAATATTGCTATTTTATATTTCTTTATAGATTCTCCGAAGACTTTTATAAGCAAAGTTTGAGGTTGTTGCCTTTAGGGAACCCTTTAGCGAAACAAAAATTATCCTATGTAAATAAGATTTTGTTCTGGAAACAATAGACTCGGAAAATAATGTCACGGTAGGTTAAGATTCCGCAAAAGACTTTGGCGGTCTTTCTTAACCGACTTCAAAATTGAAAAGTTATATGTTTGCTGGCGACGTATGTTTTTTTATGTATGTTTTCATATTTGCTTCAATTGCTGATCGATTTTTTTTATTCTATTATAATTCGACAGCTTGGTGTATCGAGGTGGTCCCATTAAGATGATATCGAAATCGAATTAGTAGTTTTTCTTTTATAATAAAACATAAAACGCTTTCCAACAGATATCACCAAAATTTTAAGATGATATGTTATGACATTGTCACCTTTCAGCTAAAAAGCAAAAGTTTGCGTATTTAGAATTAGTTTTCTTTAGGTTATTAATAAAATTAATGGCTCACTTTTTTATAGATATATTTTTTTTATATAAAAAGTTTTTACTCTACAGTTTTAAGAGAGTTGATAAAAATGGCATAATTATATTGTTTTTTTTTACGATTTGTTTGCTTTTTATTCAATTTTAAGAGGTATACGAGAAATCGCTACAATGGCACTGTTCCGTTTAAAGTGCACCGATAATCGAGCCATGTGAATGATAAAAACTGTGTAGTTTGATCGATTTTAAAACTCTTTCTGTCATAATCTTTCGTCTAACTGATAAGCAGCTGAAATTTGTTCCTTTTCGTATAACAAATACTATCCAAAATTAAGTTGTATTAGTTCAATCCTTTTGTCTTAAATTAATTATTATATTATCGGAAATCAAAAATAAAAACGGTTAAGAGGAATGACCAAATGCGAGTCGAAGATTTTAACTGTCTAACTTTCACGGTTCATGTGATGTCTGGTGACAGACGGATAGACAGACAGCGAAGTCTTAGTAGTAGGGTTCCCGTTTTACCCTTTGGGTACGGAACACTTAAAATAGTCAAAACTTTTACAATTACTATTGAAATACATTTTAACGTTAATATATTTACGACAGATCGTACGTTCGCGTTGACACCAGCTAACCAAGTCTGCATGAGTGCCTTCTAAACGCATCTTATAAAGGCATTGCTGATGCTGTCACTCATGTCGTCTTAAATAATGTATTCAGCTTTCAGATCAACATGTAAATTTAAAATGAATTGAAATGACTATTTGAGAAACATCATTTCATTCGAACGGGTAACGTAATTAGCGAACTTATAGTGAACACAAACTATAGTTGAGTACCATTGACGTGACCACAATCATAAATTGTATTTAGGAGTGAAACAATTAGAGAGCCGGAATAGAGTTGTAGGTAATTTGTTGGATAGGAATTAGATAATGCCATCAATCAGCCGAGGGTACGATGGAATCTGTGAGGCTGCTCATATTTCACGCGGAGCTCTCCATTTAGAAACACTGTATATTACCAACGCCAATAGAATTCGATTTGGGTTTGCTTACATTATTCTTTGTTTGGGTGAGGGGAATCTAAACAGGCTCCCCACTTTGTTGGAGTGTTTACTCGATTGAATTGCCTATCTGCGGCTTTGATTACAAGCATCCCTAATGAGTGCTTAAAGCTGTATGGATATACGACAGGATTATATCTGAAGTTACTGAAAGATACTGTTTCTTAAAAATACGTCGACTTGTACTTAGAACGGATTTTTAGAAATACCTCGAAGAGTAAAAAAAATGTCTTTTTTTTGGACCTATAGCTATGACAATTGATATTTGAAAATAAAAAGAAAATAAGAGAAAGTCATGTATACTAATTTATTAAACATATAATAGATTTCTTTAACTAACGGGGAGCCAAATCATACACAGGTGATATAGGATATAATTTACGTGGGCGAAGTCATGGGAAACAGCTAGTATTATTTATTAGACAGAAAACACATACATTGTTCCGATCTCAAGTAACTAATTCGATTATATTATGGGATTTTGTACAATGGTGAAATCATATCACCCTGTGATAATAGATATAGACCTGTGACAATATTCATTTTCAACATTGATTCAACCGGGTATCGAACCCGGGACCTCAGAGATGGCGACATCTTGAAACCGGCGTACAAGTCACTCAGCTACGGCACAGAGACATGCTACGGAGATGGTCACAAAAGATATTCAACAAAATGATACAAAGTTTTTAAAAGTATACTTCGATCTAGAAAAGTAGTTGAGACATGAATAAGCGTGATTGAAATAAAGAGTTATTAGTCTACTAACGTTGCCATTTTTGGGCGCATAGTCTTTACTTATGAAAAGAAACCAAGCGTGTATAGGCCTCGACCAATTATGGAGGCCCAATATGGAATAGTTGAGTCTTAAGATTACAGATGAACCTATTTGATGTAAGTAAATATTCAAATCTGTTCCTCTATATATTGCGAGTAAAGATAAGACGATAATTAAGTTTTAATAGATTTTGCCTTGAAAAAAAAAACACGTTATAACTTGCCATACGATTATAATAATATAATGTAGTACTTGATCCAAACAATTGACCGCGATTTGACAATGGCAGAGGACAACGCGTCAAATCGAGACGTGTTATATTATTTAGTCGAATGTGTAGTGATTTAAACTAAAGTAAATCCTCGTTTGATAATAAATCGGGTTAAGTATAAATAATTTATCACTTTACAATAAATACTTTTTGAAGGAATGCTATGAAAACTGCATTTTTTAACTAACTATGCCCGCTCGATTCATAAATAAAGTTTCCCGTGAAAAAATATTTGTATTAAAAGGGATACGCTGAAGAACGCTTTTGAATTCCATTCGCTTCCATTCCTCTGAAGTTTTTTTTTTAATTGCGTTTCATTTACGTCATGAAAACGATTCTGACATATCTCAATAGAAAAACAGTCCTTCATGGTAACTTTCTGTTTTTTAGAAAACGGCATCTGTAATCAGTGGCGTAACTATAACGTTCGAGGCCCGTGGCAAATTCATCAATATTTTTGTTTAGTTGTTTTTATAATTTAATTATTTCAATGTGTATATAGCATGTCTTATTGTGATGGGTGCAAATAAAATTATCATTTATTCAATATAGTGCATTGACGACTGCTTTGCCAACCTCTTTTGATAAGTGCCTTCATTTTTTTTATTAATTTAAATATGACTTACGGCACTTATTGTTTTTGCTTTGGTATCTGTCTCTTTGCGTATCTTGTGATTATACTTATTCTTAAAATATATCTTTTGTTGTATTAATTTTGTATTGTTTATTAATACTACAGTCCACGTAGATATGCATTACCCAATACTGGACCACGAAAGTCATTTGTTATATATAAAACAAAATCACAAAATAATATGACTCGTGATTACAATTTTTTAATTGAATAATAAATTCACCGATTTTAATTTTTTGCATCCGTCTCCAACCGAAATAACGGAGGTTGCCTTCAAATAGGTGGTATACCTTTCTGAATTCGTAAAGATAATAATTTGAATTTCATAACCTGAAATCCGAGCAAATTGCCTTACATTGTTTTAAAAATCAGTTTGACCAGGTTTTTGGCCACAATTGGCGAACGTAAAAATTATTATTATAACAAGAAATTTAGTTTGTATTGGTTTTATGTTACCTACAAACCGCTGATAATTATAGCGATTAATAATTCTATAGACTTCATCACATGATTTGAAGATCACTGGGGGCCCGTGGAGCAGATATTCTATCATCAGAGAGAGTAGATATTCTAGACCAATCAATTTATTTCGAACACTCATATCTTTTAGTAGAGAAAAGTAATAACTTGAGAATATATCATAACTTTTGCAGATATTTTTACCAAATAAACAAGAATTTCAATGAAGTAAGAATTTTTAATGGTATATTATTCTAACATCTCTTTGAGAACATTTTAAAGAAATGGGAATATAGACCGTTGCATCTCGATTTATATATGTTTGTATACTTTTTGTCCGGAACAATATTAAAATGTATACCAAGCATAGTGATGTAGTAGTGTAAACAAAAACCAGCTAGTAATGCCTTCTTATAGGTGACGGAAGGTATTAGGTTCATTCATGGGTCATGGTACACAGTACTTTAACAAGATCCCCAGCGATGTATAAGATTTGCTAATAAATCATTTTAAAAATAGTATTAAATACTACGAAGAAAAGGATATTATATCATTAAAGAATATCTAAATGTCAAAAAGGGTGTCAGATATTTTAACCTAATGTGATTAACATTGTGCCTATGTATTATGTGCCGCGTCCTGCAGCCATTGATAGATGTATTAAAACTAGCTTCCGTGATTCACTGCATACGTTAAGTACCTAGAGTAGTCATGCTCTCTTAAAAATCTCTGCGGTGGTGTCATGTGCGTCGGGTCAGTACGTTCCCTAAAATATGGTTGAGTTCTGTTATTATTAATACTGTATATTGATTTGTTAATGAGTATGTATGACTCGGCAACCGGCATATTAATCAATAATAGAAAATATCTGTTTTGTTATTTCTGATATTGTAATGGAAAATGACTTCATAGTCTAATGAAGTCACTTTCCAATAGTACTTCTTTATGTGAAATAAAATAGGGAGAAAAAAGCAGCCCTTGCTGAGTTACTTGCTGGTTTTTCTCAGTACAAGGTTTCCCGCCGACTTTTTTATGTATTTAGTATCATTACCTTATGTAAATAGTTTATAAATATTATGAGTAAAATTAAATAATCTTGTCTGCATATGTATGCTTCTACTTGTCAGTCAAACATAGGACTTGTTATTTGTTTCAAAATACTAACCACGAATTAAAAATGAGTTATTAAACCTTTTTATTACATTTTTTCATCTGTAGGATCCGTTTAGTAACAAAAGAGGCCCTATTTTATTCAGTTTGTTCACGAGAGAAATTTCGGTAATTTCGAAACGTTCTTAAAATTTTGTTAAAATCATATCCGTAAAAAAATTTTACATCAGAGTTAGTATAAAGTTCTACATCCATTGCTTCATAAAGTATCGAAAAATTTTCTTAAAGTAGTATTATTATTTCGATACAGTTTTGTTTTCGGAGAAACAGAGTAACCCTTCATGGCCTGAAGAATATTATTATTGAATAGGTATACCTAATAATAATGACGAAATATTTGGGCTCGCCCATTATCTTTATCTTGTTGAGGTTGTGGTAGTTGATAAAGAAATATTTTTTTAGAAAGCCATTGTAAGTATTTTTAAAATATATAATAACACCTCTTGTTGAGAACACCTGCTTTTCTCTAAACATTACGATCGAAATAAATCTGTGTTTATTTAGGAGAAGCAATATCGTAACTTCATCGTAATACGATTGACAGGCAGTCAGCAAAAGGTTTACGTAGGGGAAGTTTTGTCTTGTGTGCCATAAAAGTTGTCACGTTCTTCCAGCGACATATGTGGACGAGCCCTTACCGGGCGATCCGATTCAGTGCCTACCGGCGCGAATTTTATGGTAGGGTTTCTTTAAATAATGTAGCAGTCGGCGCGTGAAGAGTAGAGCTGTGAGTCGGTACTGCTAGCGAGGTACTATAGCCATATCAGGATATAGAATTGCAAGCACTGCAACATGACTTTTTATAAATAAATATTCATTTTAGATAATGTTATATCTATGTGTTTGGACTGTCGACTATTTTTGATTACTGAGGTGCTAATAAATTACCACCTTAAATAGGTAGGTAGTCCGTTTAAAAAGTACGTAAATAATACGTTTTGTAAGATTTAATTTAAGAAGAAGAAACGTTTATAATTTTCATATTTAAATATTAAAAATTAAATATTTAAGACAAGCTGGAGAAGTAGAACTAAACTAAGAAAAATAATATCCATTTTCTCCCAACTCTTGTTAGAATTTGTAAATGTGGAGTATGTATATATGAAGGTGGCTACCATTATGTGCATCTAGGATACAATCAAGGACAGCAAGCATGTCCAACTTCGAGAAAGACCTTGGATCAATTTTGCATTAAAAATGCTTAATTTATATTCCTTTCAATTAAAAATGATTAAAAATTCGACAGTGAACATCAAAGCAATGAAAATACTATATCGTTTATTATTATTATCTTCCATGCAGTAATTAAGTAGTGTTATCAATCATAATAAATCTGATGAAATGTGTTAAAAGTATCGGATATAATCACTACCGATAAAATCTTTATAATAAATGTGATAAAGGAAGTAATAATTCAATAAAAAAAGTCTTAAGCGAGCAGCTATAAACATATTCGTATCATTTACTGTGATCCAACGATTAGCTTATCATTTTAATTTGAACACTAAGATTAAATAATAAATAATCTGGGTTTGAACATTAAATCGTAGGTCATTCTATATTTCAGTACCAGATTCAGATTTGCTTGGTAATTTGTTTTTAATGAAACCTAGTTATATCGTTTAATGCTAAATTTCATGAAAATGGTTGCAGTCATTTCCGAGATTCAGATTATATTAACATCAATATAAAGGTGGCCATCGACTGTCTCCGCACACATGCACACGCCCCACGACACGCAACGGATTGCACGGATTTTCAGATGTCATACGTCCACTGCATCCACATTTTTCATGGATGCTTCTATGAAAAATCCGTTTGTCAGTTTTGACATCGGAATTATGTTAACAGTTTTAATAGAATGCGTATAGGAGCAGCAAACTCTGTGGAAGTAATCCGTATGATATCAACAGCATTTTTAGTGCCGCAACGATACAAAACGGTAACAGGAAGCCTACTCTAATTCACCGAAAAACGAAATATCGTTCGAAACTTCGGACGTTTCCTACCACAATTACGTTCGTTCCGAATATTCAACGAACGAAAATGTTTGACATATTTATTTTCTAAACCTACTCTATTTCACGAAATGACAAAACGAACATTTGAGTTTGACATCTAATTGTTCGGAATTCTTACCTCAAATTGACGAAGTAAAAAATGTTACCTTTTCATTTTCGTTAGCAAGTTTTTATTTACGAAATGGGGTCTATATTACTATTAATCGAGTCAGCTCTCAGTATAGAACGATTAGGCCGTAGAAGAAATCGGCAGCGGCTTCGAAATAGCCTTAATATAAGAAATATTCTCGATACTGAGTTTGTAAGTATTTACAGACTCAGTTGTGAATTATTTCAAGAACTATGCCAAGAGATTATACCTTTACTGCGTCCACAGGCAAGATCTCATGCCATCGAGTCCACAATTAAACTTGGAAGATATTTTATCGTAGTTCTTGATAAAAAAAATTGCATGGCTACAATTATGCATTTCATATTTTTATGATTCTTACAGCGTTGAATTTTTATGCCCGAGGTAGTAACCAAGGATTCGTATCCCAAAACATGGATGGGCCTATGGCCCAACAAACAGTTTCACGGTGTTAGGAGGTTAGGACTGTCCTCAATTCACCAGATAGGTATTATAAGAAAATATATTATTCCCTCAAACCAAAATGAAAGGAATCTTATTAAGAGACAGTGAGTACCTAATAGTTTATTGTTTATTTTGGCTTTATGTATGAATTGTGAATAAATACCTATAGAATTGTCATTAATATTACAGATTTTACGAGGCATATAGGCTATGCCATTATACCTGAAAAATATGACTGATAAAAAGTAAATTTATTACTAAAAACCTTTTTGTGCCGAAAACTAAATATTACTTTCATACTTACTTATAAAGTTTTTTACTGAATTGTCAAGATAAATTTCGGAACTCACAATAATTAAATAAAATATTTGTAAACACTGAACAGTTTGGTGAAAACTTGTAAAACTTTTGGCGGGATGAGAATCGTTTGTATTATACGGATATTTAAGAATGCCATACGTTGATTATAGTCATCGTATAAATGAAAGGTTGTTTTTAAATATGTCGGTTAATACTGTGGATAAAAGAGTTCTTTATAGTGTCTTGATAAGTTGTAACGAAAAATAAAATTAATTAATATACTAAGTTTTTTGTTATATTATTATAATATTTTATGTTTAAACGATGTTAAGCCACTAAAATTTTGTTTTCAAGAAATATATGTATTGTTTAATATTATATATTTCAAGTTACGGAAAAAACCGGAATTTGACATTATAAGAAATCCAATAACGCCATTCACTCCAATCGATCACGAAAATTGTCTTTGGAAACGAACATTCGTTGGTGTATACGAAAATGATAAAGAGTAGCGTTCCATGCGAAATTTCGTTTTAATTTCGTTCGTAAACGAAATTTCGTTTTCGAGAAAGCGAGTAGGCCAGTGATATTTTTTCGAAACAAAACACAGATTTTTAGTTGCAACCGAAGAACAACAAAACAGCGCCAAATAGAAAAATATCTCATTTCATCTATATAATTATTTTGTGAATATGAGTTCAAAACGACAACTAATTATAACACATAGATTAAGTACATACATGTCAATTAACGTATCATAAAGTTTACACGATAAATACAAAAATCATACATGCCAAAAAAAGTCCTTAAATTGCTTAAAAAAGTACATACATGTCAATTAACGTATTATAAAGTTAAATATGCGATAAATACAAAAATCATATAGTATACAATAAAACTTCTAAGTTACATAACAACGTTTACAGATATAAAAATAATTCATTTACCAAGCGATCGTGTTGGTTATTTTGGTTTATTTTTATTTTTGGAATCTTGTCTCTATGTTAGTAAGTCTAACTGGAGGTGGAATATTATTCCAGGATTTAGTCGCATGGTAGCAGAAACTTCCAGTAAAGCTAACATTTTTATGGGAATAATAAGCCAGTACAGGTCTGCACGATTTCGCAAGTCCCTCACCATATTTATTTTTAAACAATGAAAATATAACTTCGTTTCTTGAACTTGACAAGGTCGAACATCAGAGTAGCAACTGCCTGCGTGACTCCATATTAGGCATGTTGGCCTTATTGAGAAAAGAACAACATGCATTTAGCACACGTTGAATCAAGCGTTTTGTTTTATTTAATAAACGTGGCCCATACACGAGATCACCATTAAACCTAAAAATAATAAGAGATTCACACAAATAATTCTAGTCCTTAAGCGATGGAAACAGCTTCTAGTCATATTCAACACATGAGTATCAAACTGCAACCGAACACCAAACACCATTCCGAGGTTTCTTGCTTAATTGACACAATCGAATTAAGTGTCTAATGTTCTAAAGGTAGGATTTTTGTCGAGAATAATTTTTTGATGCATCACGGCAGGGGAGACAATTGAACATCATCAGCATATAAGTGATACTTACAGTGTCTTATAACTTGTGTAAGCTCTGTACAGATAGCGAACGGAAGTGCTAGGTAATACAAAGATATGGAAAATCCGTTATATGTCCAATGGTCGGTGAGTGCGTGCGGACAATATGGACGTTCACCTTACAAAAACAAATGACGGTCTCAACTCCAAGTTGTCACTCGGGTGACTTACCCGAGTGCTTACAGCGGTGGTCGAGCGGTTATAGAGATGTTACAGCTCGCGGTGTGCGAGCTTGCATCACGCTGACGACTTGTTATGTTGTTAGCGCGTGCTGATGTGGTTAGCGCGCTGGCTTCTAGTGGTAATCGAAATTTGAGACAATGCCTGGTTGCTACTGAGCCGATTTAAGGAGACGAAAATGTAACAAGACTGTTGTTATTCTCTGATTTGTAGTAATAGAACTATATTTTTTTCATAATTTATACATTAAACCCTTTTATTTGATATGTCACACCAATACCTCGCAATGTTTCAAATTAAATTATTATTTTTTTAATTTAAGAAAATCGGCTGTGATAGACGGAGAGACATAATTACAAGCAAGTAATCCTAAATTGGAATGATTGATATAAATTGGAACGGCCGTTATTGGAATGAAAACATGAATAAAATAGATTTTGAGTGAAACGTAAACATGTGAAGTGAAACGTTCCAGGAAAGCAAATTATGTGATTTTTACAGTTTCTGCTTATGAAATGTGGCATAACGATTCCATTGATCACATTCGTGAAAGTATTGAAGCAATGTGGAATTTTATGTTTTCAAGTGCAAGACTTTTTAACGTAGCATCGAATTTGACGTTATCATGATAAAGACATATGATAGTAAATACGCTTCGGTTGCATAAAAGTACAAAAAGATTTAACAACGACTTTAAGTACTAATGAATGTTCTAAATTTGAAAAGTTTGCAGTCTAGTACTATTTCATTCACAAAAGCGTTTTTTTGGTATTTTGATCTTATCTTTTATCTTTTGATACAACGATCTTTTATGCAGCAAAAAAAGAAATAATAACACAAGAATAGGAAAGCAAATCATTCAATTTTGCAGTACCATTTTGGAAGAATACTATGTTGAATATATAAACGTGTTATGGTTGAATAATTTTAAATCTCCTACTGTTTGTTTCGAAATGTATAAAACTGTCAGAAAATATATAGGGTTATGTAATTTAATTCACATATTTAATTTTTTCGACTAAACCACAAAGACTGCTCCCATATGGTGGACTATAGACCGTAAATAAATGTTACTCTAAACGCCTTAAATATGATAACCTATTATTGAACTTTTTAAACCTACCTGGTTGTCAATGTGACTCGGGCCTTCCGTGTGTAGAATAATGTGATGGTAATAACTTATCAGTAATCTGTGCCGATGGTGAATACTTCACTAATGAGCAACTTCATGTATATTGCTTTAGGGTCGGTCCATATAGGCAAACTAGGCAACTGCTCTTTTTTAATCAGGAAAGTATACAGTTACAGTATCTTAAATAATCACTAGTGTTCTTGGAACACGAGTCCATGCGATATTCAAAAGTACAGAATTATCAGAAACCAGGGGGCCAATTCTACTAATTTACAACGATCGATCGTCAATAGCGTTTCTGTAACGGTTACGTTTCGATTTTTGCTGTAAATTTGCATTCTGCTAACGTCAATTATCAAACGAACGTTTACTAAATTGAAACGTAATCGTAGCCGAACCAAACAGCTGTCATTAGTGTTACCAGAATAAAATAAATGAAATTATTAGTTAAACGGGAGACGATTAATGATTATTCATTTTTTTATCACTATATAATGAATGTATTACATTTGTATTCGATCGTTTTAAAATAAGGACGAAACAACCGAATATTAGCTACATTAAGAAAGTGCATACCTAAGTGTTAAGCTACAAGGGAAAATACCCGAAACGCGAATTTATAATTAATATTTTTATCATTATGGGTATTTGACACTATAAAAATAAGTTGCGTATTATTATCATCATGTTAGATAATAATCTAATAAAAGTTTATTTCTTAGAATCTGTAGATTTTAACAATTATATTCATCGAAAATAGAACGGATTCTCATGTAATATATTGACAGTGTGTTTATAATGTATCAAACAACTATTTTAATTAATTAGTTTTCAGAAAAGCGTCATATACCCAATTCTATTATTAAGCACTCAACTTTAAACATGCTTAATATTTAAAGCATAAATCCGATATAATTAAGTCTTTTAATTAACAAAAAAAGTCAGATGAAATACTATAAATCCTGGCGTCAACTAAAGATAACGTCAAGCTTAAAGAGTTAAGTTTCAAAATTCAAATGGTGTTGGTTTATTTTATTGTTTATACCGAGTTTTAATTCGCAAAATAAATGTTATTATGTGAGATAAAGTAGCATGAAAGTGAATAATATGATTCCGTAAAATAAAACGGTACCTACATGGGTAGGTCGTGAACAGAAAAGTTTTGACTCATTTTCAGTCACTAACAAACTGTAAGAAGTGAGGTATGCAATCAGTCCAAGACTAAGACGAGCATTAATCCAGAGGTGTATACTTTACTTTAAACAACTCCGTTTCAAAAGAATGTACAACAAAAATAATCATTAAATTTATACATTTGTTTGTACTAAAAATTAAATGTTAAAGTAAAATGATGATTGCATATGACTTTAGTAACTTCAATCCATTTAAACAGAATTCATTAAACTTCATTGAATATCATCAGACTTCATCAAACTACATGGACTTAGTTGAACTTCATAGTTCATATTGTGACTTTATGGGACTTCATTAGGTTTTCATATAACATTTCCAATCACGGGCATTGGAAATTACATAATAATAATAATATATATATATATATATATATATTTATTTATTTTGGCGTTGTTGAATCAACAACCGTAGTAGTCCATAAAACTTAGGTAAAATGCAAAATTGCACCAAAATTAACTAAAAGTATATTAAAGTTTTTTTATTCAATATGATAATGAATGAATTAATCGATTATTTTCCAATCGATGTTTGATTTTCATATTGCAACACCAATTCACTTTTTGTCAATACAAACCACAACACAATGATACAGACAATGTTTTAATTAATCATTCATTCATTACTTTTTCATTTTACATGTAGAAATTAATTTTTTCACTGACTTTGGCAGAATTGTGTGAAATGCGCAGATATACCATCAATAAAAGAAGAATGAAATTGACAAAATTGAATTGTAAATGACAATTTAATATGGGATATCTACTAAAACAATCCCCATATGTGTATTTTTTTGTAATATTAAACTGTAATAGGAAGTGAAACATTATTCTGGAAAATATTATTTAGAAAATTAATTTTATAAAATAATTCATACCATGTATTGGCTACGCACGTGAAATTGGCAGAATTATGCGAAAGCCCTTAATAAAAGAAGAAGTTTTCGATTGAAAACAAAATATTCATACGTATCAATAACTTAGTGAAGAAGATAAACGATAGTTGACTCAAAGTAGACATTTAAGAGAGAATTATTGATGATGAAATGAATCCAATATCTTTCGAAATCTGGCTATACCTACATCTGTACACCGAATCAAGCAAGGCAACATAATATATACTGTGGAAAATCTATTCAAGATTAAATTTCAAACAATGTTTGTTATAGAAACCCATTAGAAATGTCATTATTGACTAGATATTATAAGTAAGATCAGAGAAAATTATTAATGATTTGACATATCTTTCACATTAAGTTGTATACAAATTAAATTCTTGTAGTTGCATGGATCTGCTCGCAGCTGTCATCCATGCTGACTATGAGCAAATTAAGTACAAGTTTCAACTGATATAAAAGAACTTACACATATAAATTCCTGCCAAATTGAACAAGAGCTCCTGATTCACAGGCTTATTTTTTTTTGTTCTAAATTGTAACCCATCATAGCGTATGACAGTTTTCTTTGGGTTAAAATTGGTGGTTGGTTTTAACTTTGTGTCGAAAACAGTAGAATATGTATTTTTCATGTAGCTAATACTAATAAGCCTGAACATTTATCTTGCACGCAACTTAATATATGGTTACAGAAAGCCTCATGTTATTTCAAATGTTACATAAAACTGAGCTGAGGCTAAGCTCAATTTTATGTTATTTTTAAAATTTAAAAATAATTCAGAATAAAATCTTATAAACACCTGTTTAACTTGATATTCCTTTAAACATATGTTGTAATAATCCTTTATAATATTATAATCTCCAAATAAAAAAGTGAGTAATACTTATGTCAGAAAAAAAATATTCATAATTATAATTTTTTTAATTAAGATTATTATTTGATCATATTTTCTTTTTAATGGTATTGATAACATTTACACCCCTGTCTTCATAAATTGTTATCTCTCTCTTTCCATCCAATGGTTTCCTGGAAGAAATCGTTTTAAGCGATAAGGCCGCCAATTGTTACATTATTTTGTTAAACTGTTTTAAATTTGTATACCTATATAACTTGTGTAATGTTAACAATAAAGAATTTTCTATTCTATTCTCTATAATGGTATTATTAATATAGTTTTGGTGAACTTCCTAAACATAAATGAGCATATGCTCACTAGTAATGCAAGTAATTCTTAAATTCACAAAACCTGCTGGTTACCTGGTAGTTAAATTGGTTTTAGGAGACGCCCAGACTGTGAGTGTTTATGGGTTCAAATCCCACCTCAAGCACTAATTACTTGAAGTGGGTTTTTTAATTATTTTCCTTTAAGATAAATATCAATATAGTATTGCAAATGCAAAAGTGATCAGAAAAAATAATGATAAATTAATTAATTTGTAAACAATGACTTTTTCAGTGTCATTTTTATTGGAATTCCACACATGCTTGTAAATACAAACTTTTAAGTTTTCCTGTAAAAATACTACAATAGTTTACTTTTTTCAATACAAAATATTCAAAAATTCATGTTTTTATAATCATAGATAAGTTTACTTAAAGCCAAAAGCCCCTACAATCTAATAATGATTTTTACAATGTTCCTATTTTATAATTATGTAAAGTTTTAACAGAAATATAATTTTTCGATTTTAATTTACATTACATGCCTCAACTAGGTGGACCTTATTTATGTTAAGAATCTACATAATATGAATTCAACATTTCAAATTGAGAGAGGAATGAAAACCTATTAATTTATCTATAAAATGTAAGTTTTTAATAAAAAATAATAATTTAAGAATAATAATCAAGATATAATTTATTTTATTTTTAAAGTCAACATTTTTACATATCAATAAGCAACCACAAATAAAATTAAAATTACAGAACTATCTATAACAAATAGATGAAATGGTGTACATAAAAAGTTTATTAAACATATGCATGCACTATCACACTTGTTTATCTAGCTCCATAGTTTTCGATTTCATTTTTTTTCTAGTCATTTTACATAATTTATATCACATGGATTGCTATGTTCTCATGAGGTAGATGAGGAATCTGGTGTTTGATACCCAGATTTTATATATTTACTTCAGACATCAGGGTGCTCATTGAAAGTATCCTTGTATCTTTGTGAAATAAATAATATTGGATAGAAAATTTTATATGCTTGAAGTGCTAGACAATTAAAGATTAAAATTTTTGGTACCTTAATATAAGGTATTTTTATAATTAATTAATGATAAAGCAAACATATCAATGGATTTACACAACTTATTATGTTCTTTACAGTCTATTGATAACTCACTCACAAACTCTTAAAATGTAGGAATTAAGAGTCACAGTGGATTGGAGTTATTAATATATTTCACATTGTAAATACATAAAAGTCAGATGAGAGTAAAGAAAAGAGTGACATAAAAAACAATAAACTGTATAAAATACTAATTCAAATAGGTATACGAAAAGATGCCAGTGTCTGATTAATATAGAAAAAGGTTTTATCTACACCTCTCCGTAATCAGGATACTTATGTACACCCTTTATATAAACACACTGTATGTACAAAAACACTATATCAAAAGTACCTTAACACTGATGCCCTAACCTAATTAATCTAACAACACAAAAACAAATAACACTAAACTAATCCTAAATTAGTTAGGCACATATAGTGTCTCAGCTTAGGCAGTGGCTTTGTAAGAATGTCTGCTGTTTGGTGAGTTGATGGTATGAACGACACATTGACTTGTTTAGTGGATATAGACTCGCAAACAAAATGATGTCTAATATCAATATGTTTTGGGCGGGCGTGATGCGTGTTGTTTTTTGTTAATTTAATGGCACTTTCATTGTCACAATGAATGGTGATGGGTGACGAAAAGCAAAAGATGTCGCTTAGTAATGAGTGAATGTAGATGGCTTCCTTACTGGCTTCACTTAGAGCCATGTACTCAGCTTCTGTTGTTGATGTTGCAACGGTTCTCTGTTTACGTGATTCCCATGACACTGCTGAACCACACATTTGGAAAACATATCCTGTATAGGATCGTCTGTCCACCAGATTACCACCATAATCGGCATCAGCAAATCCGATTAGATCACCACTATTGTTATAGGTCAGTTTCCTATTTTTTGTAGCCTTCAGGTACCGAAGAACACGTTTCGCAGCTCTCCAATGTACCGAGATAAAACCTTTTTCTATACAAACACTACAAATATGTTTGCCGAAGTTACTTTTGTATGGCAAAATGTTTTTAATTATCAATTCTGAAGATGGATCAAGGTATTTTATTTCACTCAGCAATTGGGGATACCTAATTGCACCTTTTAAGATTTTAAATAATATAAATTGTTTCACATCTATCATTAAACGCTAACTATCGATCATGAAAAAGTAGAAATTTGCAACTTTTTAGAAATCGTTAATTTTGACAGATGAAACGTTCGGATTTAGTAACGTTTCAGTAGCATTTCGATCCATAGAAGTGTCAAAATTTTAGTGGAATAAGGGCCGACGATCGACTCAAGTGTATGGACGTAGTTATGCAAACCAGCCACATGATGTCAGTTTTGAGAAAATGGGTTTCTTGTTTTTAGTTATAATTTATTGTAGAATATATTTTATTTTATTTATTTATCAAGAAGTTTTGTGAATTTACAACATGTGAGTTTAATTGCAACACTTTTAGGCTTCTCTGCACATAACTCGATTTTGACAGATTTGTGGGTTGGTTCCGGTTTGCATAACTACATCTATATCGTTCTATGTTCGATTGAGCGAGTAGAATACCGTTTACAGTTTCTGTTGATCGATAGTTAGCTAAACTAAAATAGAACCGGAACTGTACCGTTTGACGCCATTTTGACACCGAGTAGAATAGGAAAACCACTAAAAGTTGTAATTTCGTTCGGTTTCGTTCCGTTTTCGATTCGATTTAAACAAAATTTATTTAGTAACGCGGTACACCCTGCCGACTAACCAACGAGGCTCTGGCGCTCCCCACCAACCCGCATTGGGCCAGCGTGGTGGGAGATGGCCCAAAACCCTTCAAAGATCAGAAAATAAACCCAAACGAAAGGCCCCGAGTGCCCGGCGGTGCCGTAAGCCGTGCTGGCGCGGACGGACGCCTACTCGGCGAAGGCACCAGGGGTGCGAAGAATCCCCGGGCGGCAAAGATCCCCCGTCAAACGACCTTGGCCCTGGCAACCTACAACGCACGCACACTGCGGACCGAGGAGAAGCTGCTGGAACTAGAGAAGGAATTGGGCAGGATTCGTTGGAGTATTGTAGGATTATCCGAAGTCCGAAGAGAGGGCGAGGACACGATGATCCTTAAATCCGGTAACCTGCTCTATTTCCGGGAGGGCGAAGATCTGTCCCAAGGTGGTGTCGGGTTTATCGTCCACAAGTCTCTCGTGAACAATATTGTACAGATCGGAAGTGTATCGAATAGGGTGGCGTACCTTATACTCAGAATCACCGAACGGTATTTGCTGAAGGTCATACAGGTTTACGCCCCGACCTCGACGCACCCCGACGAGGAAGTGGAAGCCATGTATGAGGACATTTCCCGGGCAATACATGGTTCCACGACCCACTACACTGTTGTCATGGGAGACTTCAACGCAAGGCTAGGCAAGCGTGGCGATCAGGAGTTGAAGGTGGGGCATTTTGGATCTGGGATCCGGAATCACCGTGGTCAAATGCTAGCCGACTACATGGAGAGGGAAGGACTCTATATGATGAACTCCTTCTTCAAAAAACGGTTGCATCGAAAGTGGACCTGGAAGAGTCCGGATGGCGTGACAAAAAGCGAGATCGACTTCATCATGTCGACTAAGACTCGGATATTCAATGACGTCACAGTGATCAATTCGTTTAATACGGGAAGCGATCACCGTATGGTAAGAGGCGCATTGAATCTAAATGTAAAAGCTGAACGGTACCGACTGGTGAAGTCTACACTCCGTCCTGAAGCCACCCAGATCCGGGACCCCGAACACTTTCAGCTCGAACTTCAAAACCGCTTCGATTGCCTGGAGAGCTGCTCGGATGTGGACGAATACAATGACAGGGTCGTAGAAGCTGTCCTTACGGTGGGTTCAAAATTTCTCAGACCTCGCCGTACTCAAAAAAGAAGCAAGATCTCGGAGCAGACAAGCAAGCTAATGGAAGAAAGGCGTGAAATGGTTCTGCAGTCTTCTGAGGATGCTCGTCGGCAACTCAATAGACAGATCTCGAAGTCTCTCACACGCGACATACGCCAATTTAATACTCAATGTATTAAGGAGGCGATTGAGCGGAATAAAGGCTCCAAAGTGTTCGCTAGAGATCTGTCTCTCGGACAAAGCTTGCTGACGAAGCTAAAGACAGAGGACGGCAGAGTCGTTACATCCCGTCCTGAGCTTGTGGCGGAGATCGAACGCTTCTATGGACAGTTATACACAACATCACAGAAACCTGTCATTGAGGCTACAGACCCTAGAGCCAAATTAACCCGACATTATACCGAAGACATCCCGGACGTCAGTCTATACGAGATTAGTGTGGCTCTCAAACAGCTCAAGAACAACAAGGCGCCAGGGCATGATGGAATCACAGCGGAACTTCTGAAAGCGGGTGGACTACCAGTCCGGAAAGCGCTTCAGAAGCTATTTAATTCCGCCATACTCGAGGGCAAGACGCCGGAAGCATGGCACAGGGGTGTGGTGGTGCTTTTCTTCAAAAAGGGCGACAGGACCCAATTGAAGAATTACAGACCCATCACGCTTCTGAGTCATGTGTACAAGCTGTTTTCGAGAGTCATCACGAATCGTCTCGCACGTAGATTTGACGACTTCCAGCCTCCTGAACAAGCCGGTTTCCGAAAAGGTTACAGTACCATAGACCACATTCATACGCTGCGACAGGTTATACAGAAGACCGAGGAGTATAATCTGCCACTGTGCTTGGCGTTTGTGGACTATGAGAAAGCCTTCGACTCCGTCGAGACCTGGGCCGTGCTTAGGTCACTCCAGAGGTGCCAAATAGACTATCGATACATCCAAGTGCTGCAGTCACTGTATGAAAACGCCACCATGACAGTTCGGCTCCAGGACCAAAACTCGAAAGCAATACGACTTCAGCGTGGAGTGAGACAGGGCGACGTTATATCGCCGAAACTGTTCACTGCCGCACTGGAGGACGTGTTTAAGCTTTTGGACTGGAGAGGACTTGGCATCAATATAAACGGCGAGTACATGACGCACCTTCGTTTCGCTGATGATATCGTAGTCATGGCTGAGACCATGGAAGATCTAGGCACAATGCTCGAAGACCTCTGTAGAGTTTCCCAGCAAGTGGGTCTTAAAATGAACATGGAGAAGACAAAAATAATGTCAAACTCCCATGTCGTACCCACTCCAGTGAATGTTGGAGGCTCTACACTGGAAGCTGTCGACGAGTACGTTTACCTGGGACAAATAGTCCGATTAGGTAAGTCCAACTTCCAGAGAGAGGTAAATCGACGGATCCAACTCGGCTGGGCAGCGTTCGGGAAGCTACGCAGTGTATTCTCGGAACATCTACCGCAGTGTCTCAAGACGAAAGTCTTTAATTCGTGCGTGTTGCCAGTGATGACATACGGTACTGAGACGTGGCCGCTTACGATGGGCCTCATAAGGAAGCTCAAAGTCGCCCAGAGGGCAATGGAAAGGGCTATGCTCGGGGTTTCTTTGCGAGATCGAATCAGAAACGATGAGATCCGCAGAAGAACGAAAGTCACCGACATAGCCCAAAGAATTGCGAACCTCAAGTGGCAGTGGGCAGGGCACATCGCTCGCAGGACTGACGGCCGTTGGGGCGGTAAGGTCCTGGAGTGGCGACCGCGTACCGGGAGACGCAGTGTTGGTAGGCCCCCCACAAGGTGGACCGACGATCTGGTAAAGGTCGCGGGAAGCCGCTGGATGCGGGAGGCGCAGGACCGATCGCTTTGGAAATCTTTGGGGGAGGCCTATGCCCAGCAGTGGGCGTCTCTCGGCTGAAGTGATGATGATGATGATCTTAGGCGAGAATACATAAAGCAATTACTTTTTCATTTGGTAACTCCAATCTGTATACAACTCCATTTCTATACAATAGGTAATGCTCTATATTAGTTGTACGTGTAAACTATGCCTCATGTTTGTAAGGACCTGTTACTGGCCCTCTGCCTCCTATTATCACTATCATTTCTATTTGTTAGTCGTCCTAGGATAAAGTAAATAAAATAAAACAAATTTCTGTGACTACAATAATTTAAGTAGACTCTCCTAGACATTGCTCATGAGCATTATTAGTTTTTTTTTTTATATATGTTGATAACAATCTTGTAGAATAACTATTGTAATCATATGTTGTTAAATATTCAATTAGTAAAGCGTATGAAATTATTGTTCACTATTGCAGTACATCTTTATCCACCAATAGGGCAATATCAAAAACGGTGGCTATATTATGTACTACTTGTACATAGTAAAGGTAGCAATCATACCAGATCATGAAATCAAAGGTAAGAAACGGTTTATCGTCGCCGCGAACTTCATACGTTAATGCTACTCAGTATTTTCAAGTTCAGTATTGAAGTCAGTCAGTATTGAAGCCTAAAATAACATCATATGTTAACTGTAACAATAAAAAATACTTCATTCATGAATTCATTAATTTTCATTTCTTTTTGTCACAGTCAATTCGATAAAAGTGTTTTTTTTTACGATTTTGTTTAAATGCCGTATTATGAACTCACTGAAAATTAAATAACCTTTTCCAACTCGTATTTAAATTTTGTTACAGTATTTTAGACAAACACGTACAGAACGTTCGAGAAAGAAAAATAATGAGCACTTTTACAGTCGCGTCTCCAGTCATCTCCTTGAACGCTGATAAATGAATTTATAAACATGTTTTGTGTGAAAGTGGTGAACGACCTCACATACCCGAAAGTAAATGCCCCTCGAAATTTCATAGCGCCACTCTTTACAAATTGATACTCCCAACACTCCTGGCACTTTAAGCAATATCATAAATTTATTATTGTTGAGACCCTCTGGATTTCTAAGCAAAAGTTTAGAAATACATAAGATTGTTTTGGATTGTGACGCAATTTATTGCTAGGTTTAATTATAAATGAGAGATAACACGTTTTGTCAATATAATTTGTATTCTAGTATAGTTTCCGAAATCAGTTTAGTTGCAGTATAACGTTGCATTGGCAGAATGGACACATATCTTGACTGCGTCGGACATGCGTACTGATTCGATTCCTTTATGAAACATAGCATATGGAAAAGAAGTTTTAATGTATCCAGACTTACATAAAGGAATATTACAGAATTAAATTGTTTTATTATATTGTAATGGAAAGTGATTCATAGTCAATTGAAGTCATTTTTCAATTAGACTTCGAATTAGAAAAGTAGTCCTTGCTGAATTTCTTGAAGGTTCTCTTCAGTACAAAGTATTCTGCCGTAGATTTGCGAACCGATAGCATGGCTTTCGACTTCCATAAATGCTTATAACAAACAAGAATTATTAAATAATATTGTTTTTTTATAATTCAATTGTTATTAATATATTTTATGTTTGCTCCTTATATTTATGCTAGCTAATTTATTACTACTTAAATAATTTAGTTAATACATACATAGTCTATGCAGTTCCCAAGATTATTATAAGAAAAGGATAACAGAAAATGGAACACTACCTTTGTGTTAAATACAAAAAAGTTCACACCGACACAAACAAAAATGAAAGTTCACAATATAGGCTAAAACCAGGATAGATGCCCCACTTTTTGAAATAGCTTACTATTTTTTTTAAATATTTGTTTTGCATGAATAATTTCTATTAATGTACTTAGATGAATCTTTTATGTTGAATTATTATTATTATTATTTAACCTACCAAATACAGATTTCGCAGAAATTAGCTTTTCGTGGAACATATTTTTTTGAAAACAGTTGCCTAACTATATGGTTAGTTGCTCGACAGTGAAAAATTGAAAAGGATATAAATATTGAGAGGAAGAAGCCCTGTATACCTATATTACTTAAAAGTCTCCAAGATTCATGCGTCACAATAATGAAAAAGAAAATAGTTTTTTTTAATAAGATTATTACCTATAATATTTATTATTAAGTTTAGAAGATAATTTTAATACCACACAAATGAACACAATTAATTTATAAAGCAGCTGTTTAAAAAAAAAGTTTTAACATGCATAATCATATATTAATTTTATATAAAATTATGGGATATTTCGTTTATCCCCAAGATTGTTCTCCATTTCATCGAAAGCTGACTGTAGCTTCTCCGTAATCTAGGAACATACTCGAGCTCACACTCCTTCCTTTCTTTATATTTAGTGGCATAGTTCTGTTAATATTTATTAATAATATATAAGAAGGCAATAAAATATTTGAAAAATCACACACACTTTATATATAGTTCAGGGATGCCCCTGAGGGGCCTATACCTCTAAAATCAAGGCAACTATCCATTGTGATAAGGATAGATGTCCAAGCATTTTTTAAATAAATTATAAATATAACTGCATTTACTCAAATATAAACACAAATTCAATGAAATAATATACTAACGTAATCAAAAATATAACGAAAATTGTTACTAATTATAAAATGTTAACCTTCTAAATCTTCGGCATGTTCGTGAATGCCGCCACGGATATCGCCACGAGCAAAACAAATCGTCATAACACGATTGCCCGTGGGTAACTGAGGTACGGGGGTGACTGCTAGTGTTGCCAGGTGTCCCGATTTACGCGGGACGTCCCGATTTTCAGGGGTCCGGGGACACGTCCCGACTTGTATCGGGACGCTAAATGTCCCGAAAAATCAAGTATTTTTATAAAAAAAAAATTTTTTTTTTCATACTGTCAAATCCATTTTTGAAAGCCCTTAACTATATTTATCTATGTCTGAAAACGAAAAAGCTACCAAACTAGTACAAATACTTGTTTTTTTGTCTGTTCCGATTTACAATCCCAAATCCCGATTAATTACACGCGCTGTCCCGATTAATAATAAATGGACCTGGCAACACTAGTGACTGCGTCTACTAGGTTTTTGAATATGAGGCATCTGTCCCGCTGCGGCGTCTATCCGGATTTTACCCAAGTTGTAGTACCTCATTATGTAATGATAAATTTTCAAGTGTGAAGTTAGTAACATTTACTTACATCCATTCAATGAAAGTCGCGGAGGTGAAAGGTGTATGTAAGAACCGTGTCTCATGGTACTTGGTCCTCTCCGCCCACTCTCTAATGAGATCCGGCGTGAAAATATATATAGAAATCCATTCAGACCCGCTTCTATTTTTAAACAACCTTAGCTTTGTTGTTTGGTCGAAACAGATGTAAACACAGCGAAATACAGAAAGCTTTTACAAGTCTCTTTAATCACAGCGAATCCTGTTTAAACATAGAATGTCGAGAGGTCTATGAAAAAAAAATTAACAGTTCGGTGCGGTCTCTGTGCCATCGTATTTTGGCTCTGGTGAGTTACGTAGCTGCAAAAGCGTGCCTTTCACTTAAAAAAGACCTCTATGTATTTCCTATTTCTGAATTCTTCTTTTTTAGATTTCTATTTAGGGCCTTTAGGTAATGATTAAACAAGAAATATCTTGTAGGCTTGGTTAACTGTATGGTTGTACGTAACCCAGCATGAAATTAGATTATCCTTTCGGATTTTGAATAAGTGCAAATTACACAATCTTTTGTTTTTTTCGCTGATATGAACATATAATTAAAATATTTGGGTAATAAGTGAAAAGCATGTCTTGTTTTGTAATATAAAATTACTGATTCAATTTCGATAAAATTTGAATAGAACCACCTTTTTTGAATAGGGCGTTAATTCGCGGAATAGTCGGTGGACATACATAAAATATACATCACCGTCGAATACATAACCTCCTCCTTTACGATTTTGAAATCGGTTAAAAACTTAACGGACTCAACAGGAGAGAACCGGGAGCTTGCTGTTTCTGCATCATAATTTACCTTTATTTATTTAATTATCTACATGATGACCAACAGCTTAAAATTACAAAATTTATTCATTATAAATATAAAATATGTATATGTTTGTTTTCGCATATCTTTTATTATATTTCTGATCTATATTAAATTTTTATAGTGACTATAGTTTATAAAATAAATAATTACGATTTGAAGCTAGATTGCTTTATTTTATTAAAATTATTCTTCATAAGATTTCCTTGACTATATCGCGTCGTGTAGCCAAGAAAATAGAAATACAAAACCAACAAGAATGTGATGTGAGATATACCAATAGGACAGATTCACGTATATTTGTATGTTTTTTTTATTTAACTATAATGTTTGAATGACAACAGTACGTTGCATAATAGCACCGCATTGTAAAAGTTCTATAGAATAGTAATTCTCGAGGCCCCTTTTTTAACAGAGCGGCTTAGCTGTTGGCCCTTACACGATAATCACAGTTTTGTTTTAGTTTTTTATGTTGTAATTATTATTACTATTTTTATTTATTTGTTTTTCCCGCTTGTGAAAGCAAATCAAACTTTTTATCTTTCTTTAATATTATCATATATGTTATTTAATATATGGGGTTTATGAAAATGTTTAATTAGCACCAAGTTGTAAATTTGTTGACCGTCATAAGACAAACTTACCAGAAATATTTACTGTCGAAAAAGTTTGTTAAATATCTAAATTCTAATTATTATAGTAACTTTACTGGAACTTCAAATCCCTTTATCCTTTATTGGTGTTGAAATATATTTCAAAATTTTATAGATACACTTATAGTTTTACGACTTAGGAGCTATCTGCCAGCTTAGTATGCAGCACACGCCGCTTGAGCGTCTACAGTCGCTTAGGATCTACAATGTAACTTCGCAACTTAGTAAAAACTCGTTTCCATAGGAAAGTATCCGTTGAACACTTTGGGTGCTTAGCGCTGATATTTTATTAACAATCGTTTTTAATTTACTGATAATTTTGGTTACGGAAGTTTCATTGTAACATAATGATATATGGCTAGTTGTTTTCCCGTGATTTTGTTCCAGTAAATTAAAGCTAAGTTTATATGTCACCCGTAAATAAAGAGGATTCTCATTATAAAGTCAATTGTCATAGAATAAAAATTTAATTAATCGTTCACGAAACAGAAAATAAATCCTCTTCATACCTTGTTTAGTGGCCACAATATTTAGCTAGTTAATTACAACATCAGAGAGAATCAGAAATGAAATTAGCTGGGTGCGTGAGCTTCAAAGAGCATTTTCAGTGCCTAGGTCAAATCCACTTCATTCTCATTCATTTAAGTCAGGTATGATAGAGATGACTAACTAACAAAATATTGAGGTAAGTTACGACCCACTTCAATATTTTGCTGGTCAAATTATTGAAGTGGGTCGTAACTTACCTCAATATTTATAATAACCTATTTGGTTATTCTAAGAATTTGACATATTGCCTCTTGCTGCCTATAATACAGAATACAATTCAGTAAGTACAATTTATACAGAAATTTTGTAAAAAGGTTGTTGGTGGGATCACCTTAGAAGTCAAATTGCTTGATGTTTTTAAATTCACTTGAACGTGAATCGATGTTAAAGTTCGAAATGTTTCGCTAGTTAAAATAAAATTTATTTTATATATAGAGGCTAAAGTGTTGTTAGACCGTAATTCAAGCAGTATTATCCATAACATATTCGGGTAGTAGTTATTAGAAGTTTCTAAAAAGGAGCCAAAAAATAAATTAAGTATAAGTAAATAATGAGCTAAATACAAAACAAAAAAACCAAACTATAATAATGATTACTATAATTTTGTATTGAATAATATCTATAACCAAAATGGACGATAGCCCGTGAAACCGGATTGCTTTAGCGCGCCGCACCCATCCATCCATGATGCAACAGGAAGAGGACCCACCAGAAACAGTTTCAACGCTCTAAATCCAAAACTGGATCTGATCTCAATGAGGTATGTATTATTACATCCGAGGGAAAATTGAACACATAGAAAAATTGAGAATTAGCAAATTGTGCTGGAGAGTATGCCATGGAACATACCAACTAGCCTATACCTTTGGGTTATATTAATGACATATGTGTCATTACAAGACTATAAAGAAAAACATGACCTGTTGCAAAGGCTACAAGATCACAAACATAGTATCGAAGAGACCTCAAAAGCAAAATCTTTAAAGGAAAATGTTTGATTTGCGGACATGGTCAGAAAAAGTTCGCATAATTTTATTCAGTCTAGTAATGTTAACTCTGTGGAAATTTATCCCACAGATAAAAAGAAGTCGAGTGATGAAACAAAATTGTCCATGTGTTCTAAAACTATGAGCTTAAGTTACACTTGAGAGGATTACGTAATATACGTATATCAACTCTATACCTATAGATTATGAGGGCGCCTAAGAGCGTCACTTTTAAATTAAATGTAAATAGCCTTGAAGATGAATTCCACAGTATTAAAATCAATTATTAAACCAGTTTTCAATTATGATCATGAAAATCTATGATAGGTTAAAATTTCGCTTTCTTTTATTTTTCTTCTTTTTTATGAATTGTGATAGTTAATAGTTAAATTACTTAACATATCCCTCGTGTTGCCTGACATACAGGATCATCTAGTTCAGGTATTTTTTTCCTATATGTATAATATTGTAACATTCAAAGAAGATTTTAATGAATATTTATATTTTTATAAACATTCTAGCCATTAGACAGTTCAATTTCGTCTAATTTTATACAATTACGCAAACTGTCCAATCAAAAAATAACTAGAATCCGAAAAAAAAACAATAAAATGTATATACAATTTTAGTCAACACTTCGTTAGTGCAATACATGTCTATAAATTATGCGATATCACCTATTGTCGATATCACTATCGACAGTGGATGTGACGTATGGAAAGCATAGTAAGGTACTTCTTACTAATTAAAAAATGGCACAAAATATAAGAGTAATATTTGATTTTTGGCCTATTATTTACAGATAAGGAACTCTTTTGTTAACTGTCGCCGCTAGTAGGTATTATTTGAGACTTCTAACTGAATAATGACGAATAGCCTTCTTTAGAAATCGTCTGGGCTCACTTATTTTTCTTATCTAACCCCAAAGGGATATTACTTATAGGTACCTCACATACGTACTCTTATGTTGTTACCTAATTAAATTCGTCGTCGGTTCAAAGTCAGCCCTAAATTTCCCGCGGGATACGCCCGAGATTGGTCGTTCGATGTCAGTGTTTGTCACACGTTGTTTGCTCGAATCAAGAATTACAACTTGCAACTGTTTTTTTTTGTATTACATTTGATTATTGTGTGGATTTAATTTTATTTCTTCTATAACGTAATGGTTTTTAAAATCAATTGCAGCAGCTGAGATTCGGTAGGAACTTTAAGATAAAAACCGTAAGTACATCATTAAAGTAATACCTGTTTTGTGGTTAATTAAATAATGTCTATATTGACATTTTAACTTCTATAATAAAATAATGAAGTTGAAATATGAAATTATATTTACATTTTCTTTTCTTTTGATTTTTATTTCTTTTAGAATTGGTATTGTATAATATATTTCCTCTTCAACAAAATTGCTTGAAAAAATCTAATAGGGAAATTACTTCGGTAATGAAAATTCGAATTCCTTCTTTTCATTAGGTGTTTTATTTTCAGTGTTATTGGTAAGGTTTCATGTTATATAAAATGTTAAATGAAATTTTGCTTGACTAAAAGAAAGCGAAGGAAATTATGTAGGTAAATAATACCTATAAATCTACCAAAAGCATTGGTCTTTTTTGACCAAATGTTTACGAGTACACAAATAACAATCATTACAGTGGACAAAGGAAGTATTAATCAGAACAATTTTTCTTCGGACCAGGCAGAAAAGGAACCCATCCGTCGTAATACCTTACATAATCCTTCACAATCAAGATAGGGTTGGACTTCGGGCACGCCGCTTTCTTGCGTATTCATTAGGGAATCACTACGACAAATGTTCCAGAATCATGCCCGGGATTATTCGTCCCGAAAAACAAAATGTCACACGGTATATTTTTTGTCCACGAACAAAATGACGCGCCTTCAGAGCGCTTGTTACGCCCTATTATATGAAAAAAATATGGCTCTGATTTCTTGTTGCCTTTGTAATTGTATATGAAATGTTCGAAATTTGTGTATTGTGACATGTCAAGTTAGTAAGATCTTTTGTTTATTATAATGATATATTGCAAAGAAACTTATATAACTTTTTTTATATATTAATAGAATATAATATTCTTTTATCTGTCTTGTAATAAATAGCACTCATATCAGTTCAGTAAATTTTCCTTGTTTAAATTAATAACAAAGAAAACAATATTTTTATATGATGCAAAATTAAACATCTTTCGTATTGGTTTATATGAACCCAATTTAGTTTAGTCTACAAAAGTTTTGTTTGTGTCTGTACAAGTTAGTAAAGTTTATAACTTTAGCTATTATGACGTTTACCATAATAATGAAATTCTAAACCGGAACTACAGAAACTAAAAATTTTTTAATTAAAAATATACTAAAATTATGGTTAAAAAAACTACTTTGAAATCAATGGATTTGTAATTGAAACTTTTGTATGCTTGCTGATTTACGGTCAGTTGCACAAACATCCATTAGGGTTTAATAACGTCTTTACGCTCTAATGAATGTCTAATTTGTATCGGTAATGTTGCTTTAAACTAATGACACTTAATGAAGTTTATGCAATTGGCACATGTGTGTATTAAAATACATTAATTTCCTATTGGACATTGATATTATATATTTAATAAATTTTGTATTCACATTATAAAAAATCACTTTGAGATGGGACTCGAACCAATGACCTTTCGCAAGAGCAGTTGCCCGGATTGCGAAAGGTCAGGTTCGAGTCCCATATCAGTGACAAAGGTACAAAGTGGAATTTTTTAAGCATTTTTCATTAAGAATATTAGACATTTATAGTTTACACGCGTGTAATTTGCCAATGTTTTGGCATTATTAGACGTATTTGATCTTTTGCATGCTCTCTTAGTTATTAGACTTACTGCCCCTTGCACGAACGTCCATTAAAATAAACATTATTAGAGCTTAAAGTCGATGACGTAAGTAGTCGATCGTCTTAAATAATTAAAATTATAGCTATTGTTAAAACATAGTTATTGAACACGTTCATATATGTCGGCGGGTAGTCCGAAGGGGCTATTACGAAGCCCAAATAGATTGTCCATACAGGAGGACTATCTTTAAAATAACACTGCAGGCGTGTATACCAACGTGGATTTGTTCTATTTTATCACTTTTTACACGAAAATATAACGAGATGAGCGTGATGTCGTCAGATGTCTTTACTCCTAGGCGATCGGAAACAGAATGTCCGCCAAAATGGCGGCAAATTGCTTTTTGTTAACGAACTGTCAAAGTCAGTGTCACCATTTTAATAAAATTAAAAGTATCGATGATCATGCTCTCTCTACAATCGAGTAATTAAGTAATCGAGTAACTAGCAATTAAAATAAAAGAAACTAAATCAAACGATCTTCGTAAAGATGATGCGACATATACTTTAAACATTTTATGGAAACATTTATGTAAATTTCTGATAATTTCGTTCATATTTTCATTGTTATTTATATATTTCACTAGTACATATTCTTCTAGTTCCTCGTTTGAGAGTCCAGTCTAAGAAGAACTGGCGAAACAAACTCAGATAAAAAGTGATGGCTCCCTTTTATATTCATTTGTACAAAAAGGACTATCATTGCCCTTTGGGTTTTGCAGGGTTCATATATTATATGGCAGATTGGTAGCGTATTTCATCTTTCACCACTGAAATAAGTAATCTATAGATAGTATAAAACAAAGCATTTCCTGCTGTCTGCACAACGGTTTTTAATGCGGTTTTCAGAAATATATAGAGGGTTTCTAGTAGACGGTTTATTACGTATAGTATACATATCAGTATATGTAACTTGGTTATATGATAAATAAGGAGTGCAATGTTTTTTTCGCAATAGTTGTTTCAATAGTCATATCATCAAAATTAATTTAAAAATGTTACTTAATTTTTTGGTATTGGTGTTTCTTTCACCCTGTCACTATTTCCTTGTGACATTTTGTGTACAGCAGAACATCTCTTCTTCGAAATTATGATCTCACACGCTAAGGTTCTTCTTGGAGTTTTTACAGTCCATTTCTAAAAATAACCATTTTCCTTCTTTTGAAATACTCTTAAAGGATTTTTCTACCTCGTATGAGCACATAATCATTATAAGTGATTTGAACACCTCGTCGAAAATGGCTTCCGTTTCATAATCCTAAATATCTAGTTGATAATTTACATCAATGTTCAGGCAATCCACCCAAACAGCCGAAAGAAATATTTATTACTAATGTTTTAAGCTTCGATACAAATGAAAATTTCTTCTAATTATTATATTTGACCAATTTTGCATTTACAATGCTACACGAAAATATATTTTTAATTAAAAAGATATTATCTTATATGAGTTTAAAACCATTCAGACAATATTACACTACGAAAATAACATTTATGGGAATGAGTGCTTTTGACAGCACTAGTGTAGGCTGCGAAAATAAAAAAATATAATCTCACTTCGTTTGTATTTAAAATGAACGTTATAGTTTTTACTTGGCAAAGCTGTTTGAATTCATATTATAACAAAATATTTGATAAATCCAATTTATTATGCGTTTATATACCTCTGACAAACTACCACGAGTTCCAAATTTATTTGTTCTGTTACTGAGGTGTGATAAGCTATAACTTCCTTTAATTTTAATGTTTACAGAAAGAACTTAATCACTTTTTAGTTTAACAGTGTGTGCTCTGAGTTGAGGTTGACAAAAACGTTTAAAATTATAACTGAATTATTGCACGAAGAAATATATATCCAAAATTTATGAAGATTTATTAAAATTATTAAGAAAAAACTTTAATCTGATGCCAGGGTAGGTGAAATAAAAAAACACGTACTAACGATACGTATCGTTTACTTTCAACACAACGATAACGTTATTTATAAAATTCTGTTTCTGTATCGTTCCACGGGGTATTGTTTGGTCGTGGGTGGAGTCAGCGACTTACAGCAGCGTCTCGTATTAAAACCTCAGATACACATAAACTATACTAAAACAAAACGAAGTTCACAAAGGAGACTAAAGAATTATATGGAGTTAAGTATCCTTACCTTTTTTAACACCCGACGCAAAAAAAGGCTGTTATAAGTATGACGTCGATGTTTGTATGTGTGAATGTATCTCTGTCTGTCTGTGGCGGATAGACCGATAAAGATGCGGTATTTTCATTAGAAAATTTCCTTGCGGTGGTTTTTAGGTATGATTGGAAAAATCGTATTTCCGAAGATTAACCTACAAATAAACAAAGAAACTATACCTCGTTATAATATTACTACATACAGCTACTTTTATGAGATGTAGTAGATATGTTGGTGTTCATTTTTTTTATTATCTACTCAACAATCGGTCATATCAATTGCGATCGGCTTATGTGGGTAAATGATTTCCCCTTCCGAACAGTTATATGTGCAACTTATATTAGCGGAAAATTAATGCCCTTATTCGGAAATATTACTTATTTGTCTGACTTTGTAACGGTGTGCCGTACCACCGTTTATTTCGTCCTAGGTTTCAGCATGCAAACTTTTTGTCTTTGATATTCAACATCATTTCTTTTTATTATTCATCTTTTGTAATTTGAAATTTTGCCTAATCAAATATGCACTTTACGAATGTCAGTTCGTAAAAAAATCTTCTCTTGTGGACATATTATTTTAAATCGTATAAATTTAAATATAAATATTATAATAATGAAGATATGTGATTAAAATAGAAATTATAAATGATATATGTAATATTATATCATGTAATAGCGTCCAAGTTTTTATTAAGAAACCCAAAAAGGGATATGTATTTGTTTTATTTAGCTATTTTAATTTTATATTTAGGTAAACAAACGAACTGTTTTATATTCATTTTTTGTTTGTTAGAGTTCCTTAAAATAAATAAATTCTCAAGCTAGTCAGCCTCTCTTTAATTAGCCAAAGCATCGAACCCGTCACAACATAATGATTCCAAAAAAATATTCAGGAAACACGTGGACAAAATAAATTGCGTTGTTAATACATACGGAGTTAGAGTGAACCGATTGATCTTATACTGGTAATATGATGATAAAGATGTACGTGTATTTACGTATACCGAAATAGTATCCAATAAAAATGTATATCTTTTGACATCATTCAAAATTCTTTTCGACGGGTTTTATGACTAAGTAGATCGCGCCCTCATTTTGAGCTGTTGCTATATCCGAGGTCCTAGCTTTGATTCACTGTTTGTTCGGTCGGTTGGTTCGGCGTGGAAAGTGAACTTATAATTATTGTCTTGGATCTGGATGCTGTGTTACCTTCGTTCTATTTAAATATATGTAGTATTGTCTAATCTTTATTACAATACAATTAAATATGAATTTATGTATTAATAAACTGATAGTATTTGTAAAATAAAGTTTTTAATCCTTATCACGTTCAAATTAAATCATGTATACATCAAATCATGTATAAACATAATAGGTAAATATAAAATAACGGATTAAAATGATTATTGGAAATGTGATGACAGCAATTTGGTTTAGCTTTGTTAATCCATGCAAAACCGTTTGGTTAATAGCTATAAAGGGGTGCGACGGAGTTTCCGCTCGAATTGTATTTTCCAACTCATGAAAGACTACATGGGTAAATGGAAAGGGGTCAAATCAGTATATAATTTTATGAATAATGAGATTGAAGAACTAGATTCTAATGTCAGGAAGATGAAAATTATTTTTTTTGTAATACATATGTTACAATCAACTGCTTAATTAAATAAAAAGTCGCTTAGTGATATGACTAGTCCCTTGGTCGAACTAAAAAATTAAATTACAAGGATAAATATCGATGGTCCAAGTCGCTGGAGATAATGTTCAACAGATAGAAAGTGATGCTCAGTCATCTAGTTCAATGTCGATTTCGTTAAAGTATATAGGATCCAAGAAAAGAATAATACGTTATAAGTTACATTTCCTTTTGATATTACTTGTACTGACGTTAAGAAGTGATTAAAGTCACTCAGTCAGTCAATGAATTAGGTAAGTAATCGTATTTCCTTAAAAATTGAGCCAAGAAAATTTAATATAATACTTTAATGCTTGATGCGCATCAAGCTACATTGGAAATGTGTCACTTCCTAATGTTTGGAATCATTTATCGGAAATTTTATGGAATATAGTTCTATTTACGTCGAAACGTAGAATTTATTTTGCCCACCTTGGTTTCCGCGGCTGACACCGACACACGGTTCCAAAATAACTGAAACATTATATGTACCTTTTATTTTCAGGTTAGAGAAATCAGAACAGATATTTAAAACATAAGAGATATCTTCTTTTAAATTATCAAATTATATTTGTTGTTATAAATATTTATCGAAAAAGATATACGTTTCTACAAGCATCGATATTATACTTGTGCGTTGTATTATGAAACCTAATTATGGACACGAATACGAATGGCGATATAGGAGAACGAAGGCTGAATAAAAGCTGAGTAGATTATATAAAATATGATATGACTAAGAAAATCGCAAGCAAATTGCTTATTGCTACTATAAGAAAATTCATCGGAAACGAAATTATTAATCATGAAGAGTTAAAGAAAAATACGCTAATGAGGTAAGTGTTTACGTTTTCCGAATGCAATTGTTTCTTTACGTATTAAAGAAGCTTAATGAACAACAGTTTCAATGAACGCTGAATTTTTATACAGTAAATGTTTTAAGAGCTTTTTCACAGAGTTTTACTCTTTTTGTAATAGTTTAAATTTTATGTTTTTCATGAGACACCTTAAGACATATTTTAATTTTGTACAAATTTTTAAATTAGTTATTTAAATGTATTAATTAGCAGTCTAAGGATATTTTATCACTTCATTTTGATACTTATTAAGACAATGTAACAGAATAACATATTTATTAGTCCAATTAAATAGTAAAAGTATATAAATTATAAACTATACTATAGCTACAGGTAATGGAATATTTAACACCTAATATACATTTGTTTAGATGATTTACATACGAAATTTTGTATGTATCAAAATATGTTCTCAATTATTATTATGTTTTTGGTTATTAATTTTAGTAATTAAGATTATGCATATAAGTGACATCATTTCTAACTTAATCTTAATATTATTGTGTAAAAATATTGACAGACCTTAGAATTATATATTTATGAATTTATAACCGATGCTTATGTTATTTTGTAATAGTATAACACTGCATCTTCAGTTGTCTTCTCATATTTTATTACAGTCCATTTGAATTTTATTTAAATATGTTTGTTCGTAAAAGGGCTGATGATGATGATGATGTTTGTTCAGCACTTTTGAAAAGCTACTTAAATTGTCAAAATCATCAAAAGTATTCTAACGCACTTAAATCTGAAAATACGTTTTAAAACTACGGTAGCAAAATATTAAATTACCATGAACTTTATTCTAAATACTTTCGCAGACTTCACGCAATCCAAACGTTGTTTTTCATAAATACCCTTCTTATGTAACATCAGCATGACGTTTTCATCGAAAAGATATTGAACCAGCACAATCCTTCCACAAATTAACTTCGAAATCAATATTCCTAATTAATCTTGCTCCGTCAAAAGTTCCAGAAACTTCGGTGCGCAAACAAGGGAATATCTGACAATACGGCAAGTTGATATTGCGTCGCGAGACAGTTCGCAGAGTGCCCGGACTGGCAATGAAGACTTACGGCCGCTTTCCAACACTTCTTATAAGAATATATTGCTTATGTCGCAAGTTCTCTAGCCAACTTTGAAGCGTTTTCCACTGATATGATTTTGTGAACTTGTACAAGCTGGAGAGGAAATTGGCGTGAATATTGTGTGCCATTCAGTTCGGAGCGCATTCATGTTACTTATGAATTTGAAAGTTTTCATAATAAGTTGTATGTTTGTCTATTTGGTATATTTTACACATTATAATTTGGGTTCTTCGTTTTATAACAAAATTTAACGCATTTAGTTTTTAGTTTATTATTTAAGCCCAGTTTATACGCCACTTCAATTGTAATCGTGTGAGATTAAGCTTTAAAAAGATTCCGAAAAGTTTGAGTTGCCTATATATAGGTTGATTAAAGCTTTGTGAGATTCGGGATTTGCAAAAAAGGTGTTTTTATCAAATCCAGAATCTCGCAAAAAACCGATATCTATTTTATTTATACCCTGTATATTAATAATTTGTTCTTCATAATTGATTCTTGTGGCTTGTGCCATAGCAGTGGAGCGTTAATAGTCTGATCGATACCTTACTATTTCCAAGTACTGAAATAGATACTTATAAAATATTATTTACTGTAATTGATTCAATCGTAGTTTTTATTATTATTAAATGAAAAAAAAAATATTAAGTAGATTCAGTGACTAAGTAAAATATATGCAAACAAATTTCAAATGTTGTAATTCTCACTCTGAAATGTATTGAAAGCTTTACACTTAGTTATTTAGTTGCCAACAAACGTTCAATATTTATCTTAACGAGGCCTATATTCGCGGACGCTTTGAAATCAATGTTAATGAAACGAAACTCGTTTCTGTCAAACGCATCGGCGACATCTGAAGCTTTAACCGCTCACGGTAAACACTTAAATACAGGTACTTAACAGATATTGGGTACTTAATAAAACATTTCTGAGTGAAATGAAGCGCAAAATAGAGTTCCTTCCAGAGATTAGACCCTTTTGTCGGAGTCCCGACTCTGTGAGGAAATCACAAGGAAATTGCCCAGTACTCGTCGGTCGCGCCGTACCCGACGTAGAAATGAAATGTCTTGATATGAATTGCAGAAACGCCTTACTAAATGAATTAGTTACGCAACAACTCAAATGTGAAAAATATATCAAGAGCAACTGTTTTTTTTTCTATGAGGAATTTATTTTACTTCTGATTGAATTAATATAAAGATACCTTAAAGATCTGAAAGTTTACACCTTCTTAAAATTTTATTTTATTATATTTTTTAAATTATATTAATTTGTTATATTTATATTTTATTTAAATTTTGTACAAATTAATTCATAAAAAATATAAATTAGTTAACATCCATTACTTTTTTGAGAGTTATGACACGTATAGTATAATAAGAATAATCGTAATTATATATATAATAATCGTGTGATAACTCCCAATAAAGTAATAGATGTTAATTAATTTATATTTTTATGAATTAATTTGTACAAAATTTAAATAAAATAGAAATATCACTATTTACGAACAATCAATAATACATAATATATTTTTTCTCACTAATAAAGTATCTTTGCGAAACGCCTTTGGAATAGTGACCGCATACAGGATCCGTTCTTTGGTAGGACAGTTAATGGAGAATGTCTGTGATCAGCAGTCGGTGTCATACGGCTGAGGTGATGATGAAAAGAGATTAATCTATTCATATATTATAATACAAAGATGATGTAATGTACGGAAAAGTGTACTTTTGTTTAAAACTGCGATTTTCGTAACTACTTACGCTACACAGAGAATGGTTCTATTCAAAATGCTTCGCTATTTATGTATATTTGCGGCCGCAACGATCAAACTTTCTAACAATGAAATACGTTTTGAATACGCTGACCGTTCGTTTACATAGGTTGTTTATAAGAGCTCTATTATTGAATCGTTCGAATCTCGTTATGCGTTGTTAACTATCGTACTTATAAAAACTGCAAGTTTTCTTATATATAGTTGATAATGTTCGGTTTCTGATAATATTAATTGCATAAAAGATACAAAGCTAATGCTTTATTGGTTGAAAGTTGGAACATCTACATTTAATTATTATATTTGATCTACTTGGCATTCACTATGCTATACAAAAAATTATTCTTGATGAAAAATGTTTAAAAAATCCGCTTTGTCTCTGGCACTCTGAGATGGGATTCGAACCCATAACCTTTCGCAATTTTAATTGAGAAATGTTAAGTATTTTTCATTAAGAACTACATTTAATATTTTTCATATTATAAAATAGATATAATCTTTCCAATTTAAGCAGTTTCCATTACGATTAATTATTGTTTCTTTTATTTTGGTAGATAGTAGATTAAACATTTTGGTAGTAGTAAGATTGACTACCAAAAATTAATTGTACTGAGAATAACATAAAAATGAGGAAAACCAGTTTTAGTAATAAGTATTGGTTGTAGGGTTTTAAACGAGTAACTCGAAATACAGTTCCGAGTAAACAAGTGAGGTCAACAGTGCATATTTTCGGTTTAAGCAACAAAACATGTAGAGATTGAGATAATGTCGTACGTGGCAATGGCGTATGTGACCAAGTTCATTCGAGCACCACGTCTTGTGTCCGAAAAGGTGCCTCCTTGCCTACCACTTTTTAACAGGGAAGTACCTGCGAATATTAAGGCAGGCATTGTAATAAGGCCCAATGTTGAATTAACGCGACAAAATTCTAATTCATCTATTTCTGTTCAAACTTCACTCATACATAAATAACACGTTTATTGGTGGACGCAGGCCTCAAATGCCATAGTTAACTTATGAAAATTTTGACAGCCTGCTATTTAAAAATGCTTATTTACCTATCTATAGACACTGTTTTTGGTAATTTTGATTCAAAGTTGCATGCTATAATATTATTCGTACGAGTGAATGCATATAAGATCCAAATTCCAGAATATCTTTGTTTGCGCATTGCGTCTGATCCCAAATGTAGGAAAAATATAAAAGCAGAATTTGTCTATTAAAGGGGACGTAAGCATAGTATATACATCACTAATACATATTTTATATATAAATATAAAACGTAGAATAGCAACAGAAGATAGGATAGATTGATAGACATTCGTGTGCAAATGTTGGAAATCATTCTCAGTAATGCAAACCTATCAAAAGCTCAGATGATTTTAGATAAGTTTGAAATATATTTTAATGTCTGCGTTATATGATTCGTTTCACATTAGCTCTTGTTTTACGTCCGATAATATAAAAAAGTTAACGATAACATCTGAGGTTTTATACATTATACACAAAAAATGCTAATCATAATGCATAATATTCCAGTAGGCACCTAAAATTCAGGGGGCAACTTGAATTATGTAGCCTACACATTTATCATTCCAGAACAGTGCACTATATCCAGACCGGACTGAAATGAAAAATCGTCCACAATATACCGTTTAAACTGTATTGCTACATTGCCAGTATGATACTTCTAGAATTACTTACTTTCTATTAAAAAAAAAAAACTATAGTTACCGGCCTAATGAAATTATTATCATAAAGTCGTCATTTACGATTTTTTTCTAATTTTAGTCACCTGAAAAGGTTTTGGGTAGCGACCGCCAAACGATCTCGCTGTAACTCTGCTATAAGAACGTTGTATTGATTCTACCGATGAATATGTTAATATTTTTATACAGTGTTCTTGTTTTATTATTTACACATTTAAACAATGTTTTTGGTTGTTGTAGTTTACTGAATTATTAAAGTAAGACTAAATTTACAGAATGTCAAATTTAGACAAACAGCTATTTCGAAAAGAACTAAAATCTTAGACATTTAATTTAAAAATAATATGGACAGTTTCATTGAAAAAAACAAAAAAATATTTTTACAACTATAGCTAGAATCAAGGCTAGATAAGTAGGTGGTCGCTCTGCTGATCATAATTTTAACCTCGGAGTGTTTATTTTCTAAAATATTGCATTTATGGAACTTTGAAAACTCCAGATTCAGTAAATTACATCCTTAAGTACCACAGCAGGCGCAATTATCAGCCAGATAACGATGCAACTTAATGCCATTTCAAGGTTTGTTTACTTGTGAACTCACATTTGAATTTATGAAAATTTTTATTACTATAATATACTATTTTGCTACTATAAAATATTGCATAAAACACTTTCCTTAGATTAAATTTCGTACGAATAAAATTTTGTGAAAAATAAAGTTATATTAAAGATCCAACGCTAGACAAATATGATTACTTCGTCTTCAAATGGAAATCTAAATAAAAATATTTATATAATCACATTTTGTGTGCATTGCATTTGTAATATGAGTCATATAACTTGATAATAATTGAAAATTTAATAAGTATAAAGTGTTTAACGCAAATATTCTTGTAAGCTTACTGCGTGTGTATTTTTTTAAGTTTGTATGACCATTTATATTAGATTGAGAGTTTTTCTAGAGATTGATACCATTTTATTTATTTTTTTGTTATTGCAAGTGCCATCCAGATCACGGAGTAACAAAACCAAGGTACATGGTAGCAATTCTGCGAAAAACTAGTATATAAATGTTTATTATAATCTCTGAACTTCTTGAATAAGCAAATTGAAATAGATATCATTGCAGTCTTAGAAATTCCTCCCAAACAGGAGATATTTTATGATAATATTGATAAGAATATATTTATAAATATAGAACGTATTTCAGTTCTGTTATTTATTAAAACACGTTACAGCTATTCGGACCGCAACGCCAGATAAAAGTCTGTACGAGTATAATGTGAGGCGTGCGTAACAATACAATATACTCCCCAACTAACCGCCGAGTTGGTTGAGCCATTAAAACTTAGTGGGAGGCGACTTTTCATCTGCCTCCATGCAGTGGAACTCGAACAGTTTGTGCCTCAATTGAAATGTTACGTTATACACTCGAATGTTGGCGACTAAATATATGACGACTAAATATATGAAAACTATTTATTAACAGCAGCTGTTTTCAATTAATTTTGAACAAGGAAATAAGGCAGTTGATCCAATAATAATAGTGATTTTCTTGGATTCCCATTAACAAAATGATAATATTGTCATGTCTCAAGTCAATTAATTCTTTATATGGATATTCCTAGAGTATATTACTAGAGTTACAGGTATATTGCAGAGTTTCATTAAGTTACAGGGAATTCTGATTTTTTCTTTAACAATAGTTACGAAATAACAACCTATATATATATTTTTTTATAAAAACTTTATTGTAATAATCAAACAGTAACCCTCCTATAAAAATATCACATTTCAACAAAGAACAGTTAGGTGGTACCTACAGGATCCAACCAATAAGGCTGCATGCAGTCGACGGACATTTCATAAATCAGATAAAAAACAAAACAGTCCACTTACGTTGTAAGGGGGATTCCTAACTAGTTAATAGCAAACTGTGCGATTTTATTTAATTATCCCAGTTGATCGTGCGACGCAAATCGCGCGATGTCTTGCCGTCAACGTCATGAAGTGTTATTTCACAAAGACTGTATGGGAATGTTTGTTTTTTTTTGACGTTGGGCAATGGTTTACTGTCTTACTTAGAACTTAGAAACAAATACCCAAGTATTTGTTTCTAAGTCCCAACCATGGTGGTGAATTTTTAATATCCAAACAAGACACACAATGTTCACTTATTATTTACATCATGAAGCCACAACACAATCATCATTGAGAATTTTTTACCATGAATGTTAATAAGCTTCAATTAGGACTATGTGGAGTTTAAAAACTGACTCCAAAATCAAGACAAGTCAGTGCTGACAAAATCGTGAAGATGACCGCTGGCGCCGGATATTGGATCTCTAGCGACTCTGAGTCTGATTGTCTACTAAACACGTGTAAACAATCCTTTTTTACACAATTGGCAAACTTTACTGCCGACATTTCATCCCGCATATGCACGCCTTCATACGTTCATATGTCACGCGGCCGTTCATCTGTACGTAGTCTAAAGATCAAATTAAATTGTGGAGAGATTTAAGAAAAAAAATATCAACTCGACTTAGTCCTTCTTAAAAATTTACCTGATATATCTACGACATTTGCTACAGCAAAAATATTTTTAGGCTAAATGATGTTGTTCTATAATATATATTTTGTTTCTTACAGGCATTTATTTTTTTCCGATATTGAAATATGTATTTGTTAATATTTAGAACGATATATAACAAAGTTTCATAGTCCGATACCAGAAAAAAGTACTCCATTTAGACAGGGTTGGATCCAGTATGTGTAATAATAATTATAAATAAATTTAAAGTCTATTTTTCTTTTTTATCTTCAGATTCGTCATCACTGTATTCGTTCGGAGTCTCACCCGGTTTCAGTAGGCGACCAACGATGTCATATTTTTCTGAAAGAAATAACAATTTGGATGTAAGAAATTATGTTTCGTCCGTGTCGGAAGCTTAATTGAAATTGACAGTGGCTTAAAAACAATTTTTATGTTTCTAGCTAGGTAAAAACAATTATTATTTTTTCTTTATAACAACGACCTCTCGTTATAAACTAGGGAAAATATTATAAATTAAAATAACGTCATAGTGAATGTTTTATGTTAATTAGGTACGCAAATGGTTTTTTTTGTTGAGTTAATTATGATGAAACTTTAGTTAAATACCTGCTTTCAATGAATTTACAAAGCTTTGTTAACAAAATAAGAGTAAAGAGAAACTGTTCTTATTTATTGTTATCAAAAGAATATATTATAATTATTCATTGTTATAGTTTTTCATAACAAAAATTGTAGCTTACGCTAAAGAGTTAGCGTTCAAATTTCTGTTTCAGTTTTGGTTGATACTTAAAACATTTAACTTTGTTTAACGTTAAGTATAAACGTGTTTATCATACACGGGACTGCTTCTGCTTCACTCGATTATGTATGGCATACATTTCTTAAGCATTCAAGATCAGTATCTAAATGTTTCTTGAGTCAGTGGGGCCAGATTATAATATACACGGTGACCACTTTAGCAATTTTACTTTATTTACACATGTATTTTATTTAGTAAACTTTTTTTAGGTCGATTTTAAATTACAAAACCTCGTCCGTGCGTTTGTATATATCATATTATTTGTCATAATTTTTTTACTAAAGAAAAATAGAAATAGAGTTTAATATTCCTGCCTAAGAATATACTCATTTATTTATTTATCAACTCGCATTTTACATACATTCATTTTATTCATTACTTTATTAATAACTTAGATTTAATAATGTTTTCCTTGGCTATTAATTTAGCAATATTTCCATTTTTATATATGTAGATCACATTGGTTAATGTAAGGATTCATTACGTAATGATATAAGTTGAAGTTTATGTTTAATTCCCATTAAAATTACAACGTAATTTTTTATTTAAATTTTAAAACTCATCTACTGAATTAATATACATTTAACTGGTACTTATATGTATAGGCTTAGACTAGGTGTTCGCCAGCGGTTTCTCCCATATTTTACTCGATATTGGATACTCTTGAATAATTTAATCAATAACTATGTATTTGTATGAAAATCGCATTAAAATTCGTTGTGTAGCTTAAAAGATTCTTTATACTATGAATAGACTATCAATCACCATCTTGGGAACCTGGGACTAGTGAATTATTAATGTATTTATCTTTGTCTAAAATATATATTTTTTTAAAGTAAATAAAAACAATGAAGTTTTACTTTAGTTAAAAAATAATAAAGTATTGTTATGAGAAAACTAAATCGAAGAAAGTAAGAAATCAATGACTTAAGCTAATGTAAGTTTTTTGCGTGTCACAAATTAAGGAATTATAGTTTTATCAAACTGCTATCAATTGATCATTAAAAGAACTAAAATCAGAAACGAAAACCTATTTAAGTGACGTTAAGTGTAGTTTGAGAATAGTTTATTTTTTACTTTTTCTTTTAATAATATTATGAATAATTTTATAAAGAACACTATTTATTTAATAATGCGAGTTTGTGAGTGACAGCGTGTTTAATATTTTTACATTTTATTAGACGCTTCACGTCACTACGAGTTCAAGCCTGTTCAGGAGATGTTTTATTAAATTCTGTAATATCACCGTAGTGTTTATGGACACGAAATAAAAGAAGCTTTTATTTATTATTATATTTTGCTGCGTTTCATGTTACTATAAGAGACAACATTAATCAGTTCCGATCACTAGCAGGTAAAGCCCTCGACCTCGATTCTACTACTGTTAACGCATCTCAATGGCTAACGATAATGTTATTGCATTTTACTACTATATTATATATATACCGGGCTATATATTTTTAGTACATACCATGGGCATAGATGATTTATCTATGACTATAGAGTACAACAAAAAAAACCATACTAACAGTTTCTTTCTATGATAATACGGAGTTTTATTACATTTGTGTCTTATTCTTGATAAAATTGCGATAACGCACTGTATGAACGCAACTTTTACGTTACAAAATTGAGTTGAGTGATCTTGTGTCATGGAAATGATCTACGTTTATACAAAAATAAAGAAGCATATAAGTTGTATCACATGATTAAAAGTGTGAGTGTTTAGTCATGTAATTAAAAACTTAAGATAAATATTGCAAAGGTATTAGAAAAGTGATCGAATTGCTATTCCGAGTTTTAAATAATTGCAGTTGTCAACACTGACCAATCCGTACTGAGTCTATGTCGTTTAATAATTACTACATCTATATATGCAAGTGGACTTTAAATGAATGATGGCCAAGATAAAATAAACGCGAGTACCTCTGAACTGCGCCTCCCATTCGTTAGCTGAGTAAACCTCGTCCGGGGAGAGGTCACTGACGTCGTCATATTCTTGTTCGGAGCCGCTCACCTGACCGGTGGCCAGTCCTCTGGTAGCGTCTTTGCCGGCAAACGCTGCATAAGGACCACCTGAAATAATTTTATTAGAGTGATTTTAGTAACAAATATTTACAGTGGTCTAACCAAAGGTTCGAGGTTTCCTCGTGAATGGTTAAGGAGAATTGACCATGACTCTTTAAGCTGGCCCAATGCGGAGTCAAAATTATCTTTACTGAATTGGTTTGGGAAATTTAAGCAAATTCTGCGAGGGCATAGGATTCGTCAAAAATGTATTATCTCGAGCTCCTCCGTGCTTCGGATGGCTCATCAAGCATTTGCGTTACATTTGCAGTCCTTATCTGCATTGGGTTCGCGTAGGGGATGGGTCAAGACCCCCATTCTCCATATTAGATTCCATCCATAGAGCAGGCCTGTCCCTGTGACTTGTTTTAGCTTTGAAGGAGAAAAACTTAGCAACTCCTCAAAATTTCTGTCATACAAATACAATATGTGAAATATTCTATTGATTCTATTTGGAACTATTTTTATTTATATTTCGCTTTCACTGTTATATTTTTACCATATTCCCAAAATTCGTCCAAAATGCGAAGATCTAACGATGGGAATTCACGCAAACGTAGAGCCCCGTTGAATCCCTCGTGGACCCTTAGGGGTCCACCTGGACCACTTAGGGAATCACTGACATATACTAATATTATAAAGAGAAAAGATTTTATTGTTTTGTTTATATGTTTGTTTACATCGAACAGGCTCCAAAATGACTGGACCGATTTAAAGAATTCTTCCATCTGTGGAGAGCTACATCATACGGGGTTGACATAGGCTGTAATATATGCGTGTGAAGTTGCGAAACAACAGCTAGTAATGTATAAAGATCTTGCAAATCAACTGGTTTTACAGGGTTTAAATTATTCTTAATAAAAAATATGCTAATAAAGGTTAACGATGTTTATTCATATACTTCTGCCGGACCTTACAAAACCTACCGGAATTGCCTAACAAGAACTAACAGATCGTTTTGAAATATCTATTGAAGATAAACAAATAGCCCTTTGTGCTCTTCTAGACATTGAAGGAGTTTAAAGTCACCATTGAATATCGTATTGAATGCATAATAGATATAACATAATATCATAGACGTATTTATGATCTAAGAATAATAAATTGTATCTTATTATAAAACGAAAGCATTTACATAACGCGTTGATGAAATTTTGATACAACATGCAGTCAAGTTTATCGAAATGCATCCGAAGGTGATTTGAATTTATATTAACATAATGTGTTATTTCCTTTCAAGGAAACGCTGCAGCTGTGTGTAAGATATTAGTTCTTTTTTTTTAAGATAGTAATATTTTTACGTTATATGAGTTTGCCTTTAGTTATGTCCTATATCTACACTGTGGTGTGATTGTCTCAGAATGAACACACACTTATGATATAATAATTGAGTTTTAATGTTTAAATTTTATGTTTTAGTTAACTATTTGAGTATTGTTCTGGCACATGGAAATATCATACACAAATATAATCAACTCAGGTGAAATCATGAAGCCTGTCTCTACTGTATCAGTGTAGGCCTACCTCATTTTCAATGCATCTCGTCATAGAGCTTTTTCCAACCACAAATGGTTGCAAAGAACCTGCAACCCTCTTGATGTCGTTTGTCAGATATAGTGCTCATCGCTATATTTATTTAAAGAAGAAGTCGCTTGAGGTTATTATTATTACAACATAGGTATTAGGAGAAATAAATTCCCAACTATGTATAATTCATGAATATTGGTCATCTGCCGGATTAAATAAATAAACACATGATATCCCATGCTGTCAGCAATATCGCAAATACGCTAATTAAAACAACAACGGCAGTTCTGTAAGTGAAATTATTTCCAACGCGAAAACTAAAGTCGATGTGATATGTTAATTAAACTCTAGCTATGGCTTAACCACAATTCATAACTACCATAATGTAAAATAGATAGCGACAATATTCACATGTTATCACTGCTCTATCGTTGCTAGTTGATGTTATTTCTTTACATTCGGTTGAACATATAACGTCAGGCGTCGTCTACTTTTTACAATTGTACTAATAAACGAATCGATCGTGCGATGCGTTTAAGCACATAAAATCTTTATTCGAGTACCTTTTACGGTTAATAAAGTGAAATCGTGACAAAATCAAAAGGCTAGTAATGGAGCGACACTCCGATCAATAAATAATTATTCGAAACTATTACAATTATTGGAAATTTTCTTTTTACTTAACAACTATCGGTTACTAAGTGACTCAAGTACTTAACGATTACGTTCACAAAAACCTGTATTTCTAAGTAGCCTTTGTACTTTCTTGCAAGCTGGGCATGCTCCGGTATTGAACAGTGATGGAACGGTCTAGTGGGTGGCGTTTTGTATTTAAAAACACAAAAATATTATGAAAAACTCGAGAAACGCTTTGTCTACACCATAATCACTTTTCTCGGGTCATATGGCGTATATGCGCACCCCAGAAAAGTAACATTTATGTGTAGACAAAAGGTTCTCGAGCTCATCACGCTACGTGTGTTGGTATGGTTTGGACAGTAAGCAAAATATTTTAGGCACTCTTTGAGCCATCTTGCGACGAAGATGCTTCGTTTGTTCGTACGTCAGTTAAGGGCGCTCCCTTATTACAAGACAACAATTTGTGCAAGATGATCTTTAAACTTTTAAGTGGCGCAAGCGGCACGACGGCCCATCACTTGACATCGATAAACAGGAACGAGTTTTTATGATGAATATTATTTTGAATTTCGAACATCAAGTAATACATGCTACTATATTAGCATAACTGTAAAAGTTTTTAAACCACTTTGTTAAGAACATGTAAATTTCAAAAGGAGCGAGCGTAAAGGTTTAAATAACCATTGTTTTTTGTAAGTTTTAGGAATTTTAACTTTTGTAAAAATAAAATTGTCTTTTCAATATAAGTATTAAAATTCTTTAATGAAAATGATATTGATTGCAAATAAATATTTGTTTCTACTGCTATTTAAGTAATGACAAAATTTAAGTTTATTTTACTGAAAAAAATAAATATATATGTCGGAAAGTCATGCGGGGCCGGCGGAAAGTTAGGTTAGTCAACATCCGCAATCTGACTAGTGGTCGAGATATTCCTTCGAAATAAGATCGCATATAGATCACAAATCAGTTATTTAGTTGAATTACTTAATTATCTAATCGGAGTACATTAATAATAACTCGATGCAAACGAATTGCAATACGAAACGCGGAGAGTTCTGCGCTTGCGTCCGCTCAATATGGCCGCACAACGTAAAAGTGCCATCTTCGAACAAGCATAGACCACTCCCAAGCGATGACAGCCGTCAATGTCATAACTTGACGTTTCACAAAGCACCATAGATCTTGACAGATGACAGCTGCAGGTGACAGATGGCGTTTCGCACAATCGAAGCGCCTTCTCGCCGACATATATATATATATACAAAGGTCTCAGACACGTTACAATAGATGACAATAACATTGTTTATGATTTTAATATATTTCAGTGAAATAAATTAAAAAGGTCGGCAACAATATATAATGCCAACGGTTCTATTGTTTTCAAATTATATTGTATACTTACCAGACGAGTATTATTTAAATTTATTCAGTTTCAAGGATATTGTCAAAGTTAATAATTGACACTCTCTAAGCTAACTCAGATACTATAAATTATCAACATTGTACCTAACTACACCGTGTTCATTGTATATAATTGTATTTGTATGTAACAATAGAATAAGTTGCGTGTTATGATCATCCTGTTAGATAATAATCTAATAAAGTTTATTTCTTTGAATCTGCAGACAAAATACGTTTAGTTTTAGTTAAATAACGTAAAGAGCTGCTATATTTTTAGGAATTTTAATGAACTACGAAAACGCCCTGTAATTCGTTGTCGTAACAGATTCTGTTTACCGGCATGTGTCGTCACACGTAAATTGGAAGCTGTCATATCAAAACAGTTTTATTGGAAATATTCAAAATTTCTATTTATACATAGATACAATTTGAAGCTCATTTTTATAAAAAAAAAATCACAGTAGATTTAATACAAAACATAAAATTTATAAATAAATAGTTGATAAAAAGGTTATGTCAGAGCAGCATTTTTTGCGCGATATTGGCTATTGAACAGATTCTTATTCTAATTCAGAGAAAATACAACAGATTCCCATGAAATATATGGACAGTATGTTTATAATGTATCAAACCATTTAAAATAGTTTTCAGAAAAGCGTCAAATACCCTATGATCATCCTATTTATAAGTATAGTCAGTATATCTAAGAAGATTAATTTCAAATCCATTGTATCGCTATAAAAAAATGTAGAATATTGATATTTTGTATTAATGCTATGGATGAGTAAAGTTATAAAAATAGATGGTATTTTTATATCAATAATTTGATATAAAAAAACCAACTATTTTACAATCAATCAATCAATTATAACTTAAAGAGGGTTGTATATATGAAATTGTTGCAAGTGATCTTAAATCTCAACATATTAGATTTATTGTTTGGTTACGCTATGAAGTCTCGGTAGGGTGGCGTATAAAAAAAGAAAAATAGTAAGCACAAGAGTCACATAATTAATCTAAAGATTAATAAAAAAAATATATTTAGAAAAAAGTGGAATCGTACTTTCGGAAATCAAATATTGGCCTTTTTGTGGCCTAGATTCTAAATACTAAAAGCATATGTTTTTTCTAAGTAGTTGTTTCATTCATACAATATAATTAGTCAAGTTATAAGTTCTGTCTTTACAAATTAAAGTTTTGGATTTTATATGATGACTCTCTTTTATTTATTCTTAATACAAAATGCTTAAAAAATCCACTTGGTCCCTGGCATCCTGAGATGGATGAGAATACGCTCTGTAGTAGCGAAAAGTAACAAGTGCTTGAAAGATTCGTCAGTCCTGTTAGGTCCTGGGTAGCTCAGTGGTTAGAGCAGTCGCCCGGATTGCGAAAGGTCATGGGTTCGATTCCCATCTCAGGGTGCCAATGACCAAGTGGATTTTTTAAACATTTTGTACATAGAATAATTTTCAGTATGGCATTGTGAATGCAAAATTAATAAAAATATAATCTCTTTTATTTAACGGAGGTTACAAAAGATTATTTCAATTCTAATTGATTGCAAAAATAGCAGAAGGGTAAAAAATAAGGACTTGCCAATATATATCGGGTTTCATAAAGAAAATTGTTTATCGAAAAATTTTTAACGTTATCAGTGATGAACGAGTCTCAGAGTATTGTCATTTATTATTATTACATAACATACATTGCTCAGATATTAAGGAGAGTAGATTCAGCTTGTATAATGGAGTATCTGACACAGTAAAGGTATCATTTAAGATAAAATAGAAAAAATATTTTATACATTGTCTCGACCAAGAATCGAACTCTAGACTTCAGAGATAGCGACACCTTGAAACCGGCGTGCGAACTACTCGGTTACGAAAGTACCTATTCGAAATGTTTTACGATAAATTTACAATTTATATAAACGTTCGTAACAAAACACAATCGCCTTCTGTTATCTGACCGGGTATCGGTAGTTGATGGATCATATAACGATAACATTGTAGTAGTAAGCACCGCAATATAACTAGTTTATAAGCATAACTACTCTGTTGAATTCGAACAAGAATCAGAGCGTGTTGATCGTTTTTCTCTGTCATTCTTAACATAGTTAAACACGAGCGAGGGAGACCGATGTAGAGATTTTGTGATGTCTAGTGAACCATAATAATTAAATGCACCAGACACTTTTTACGATTCATGTGGCTATTATATTTTCTTTTGAGGTTCGTAGAAGATTATATTTAAGACTATTATTGATAAAGGACTCATGAAAAATACTGTTTATCTTTAATGTAACAGTAATAAGAAATCTAAACGATTGTTAATATCAAAACGTTTATCATTTCAGTAATGCTAAAATGTTATGTTTGTTCAAATTTATCGACATTCGAAACGTAAATGTTTTTATCTGCTATTAAAACGAACCGGTTATGTACAAATATCAGCGTAATATTCTCACCTCACAAAATTCTACTGTCGCGCTCACGTATTACGTATAAAACTACAAACATCACTTACCGGGCCCGTAGAAACGTTTTCCTCGGGTGACATCAAAAATCACACCGTTTACTGCAAGCAAAACTCTCCCATCAGGCTGAGTGCCATCGTATTTCTTCAACTCTGCAACCGTCAGGTCCTTTCGGAGTTTAGGTAGTGGCGGAGGCGGTGGAGCGGCTTCGGTTTCCGATTCGAATTTAGACTGTATTATTTTGTAAACAAGGTACACTATTATCCCAATCAACGCTAAATTTAAAGGGCTCGTTAACTCCTCCCATAAAGTAGCGGTATTTTCTGTTTCTGACATTATTGTATGAGGCGTGTAGGTGGCGTGGGCACTTGGTCAACACTGAGTCTGAACGTTATCAAGTCACTTGTTAAGGTCAGCGTGTAGGAGCGTTGCTCGCTCAGTTCTCGGTTGGCCAATTAGGGGCCGCTGTTAGGCCGGTTGTCGATTGTTTAGTGACGTCAACACACGTCGCATTTTGTTTGGAAACACCGGTTATAGACAGTTATGCAACTGGAACGCGGCTCACGATACGCTCGGAACGACATTTTTATTTATCAGAATATTTGTCGAGAATTTTATGAGACCTAAAAAAATTTTATCGTGAGTCCGTGGCGTATTTGTTTGTCGATAACGAAATCTGGGACATTTAGTTGATACCAGAGAAAAATTCTGTTTTATTTAACTACTGTGTGCATATTAGTTCATAAATAAATCAACTTTTGGATGAAAAAATTAATTTCAATTATAAATGTCTACATTTTCCTTGAATAGATAGCCAAATTTGTTAATATCGTATATTTTTCCGATTGGTTATAAAATTTGGGGGTTCGTTAAAGAAACTTTCTTTCGCGATGTTCCCGATCTGGTATTGAAATTGAACGTCTGTTATGCTAAAATTTCCTATTCATGATATTAAAATGTAACCTAGACGTCAGCCGGCGAACGGTTATGGAAATCGAGTGATATTGAACCCTTTGAATTCGAAAATAAAACTTACTGTAGCCTCGGTTCTTAAGACGGCAACCGCTCTTTTTTGTAGAACGAAATAGTCTCCTATTTCATGGCAGTATTTGTTTTGTTTAAATTCAAGGTCTGTTATTTGATATCATGAAACGTAGTTCAATTTAAATAAATAAAAAATGATAAACTAAAATATATTTTGAAATAGGTAATTGATGATAGAATTTGACCTAGAATCCCTTACTTAGAACATTCGTTGTGGTATGCATGTATTTTTTTGATAAATAAATATAATGTTTAAGTTGTATAAGTGCTTGATGTCAAGATGGTTAGCGCATTCGTTTTGCGGTTACGGTGATACTTCGAGGTCCTCTGGGATTCGGAAGACACCTTAATCTATAGTTTCTGCTACATCTGCAGTTTTTGAGATCCACTAATCTGTCGCAATGTAACCACGTGGTGAGTTATTGATTATTTACTCTATGTGCTTCTCTATTCACATAGAAGGCATGTGCCCCAGCATGTGGCCATCACTATGCTAGTAACGATAATAGTGATATATTGTATTATGAGATGAAGACCTCGTGCTACCCCTGTATAGTTTCCTAGAGATATAGCTTCAGATTCAATTACAATTTTACAACCATACTCACTGTGACAAATGAAAAGGCAATAAAAATGTAGTTAGTACTTAATGTAACTATAAAGTTGCGAATCGAGTCTTAGTTTTATAAATATTTAGGACTTTTTTTTATCAATTCTCTTGATCTTTGATCTAATAAGCACAATACGGGTTACTCCTATCAATAGTGACATAGCACAACTGACTTGAACAGGTTATACTTGCTATTTTAATATAAAACACATTAAATTAATTATAAAAGAAACTAAATATTGACAAAATATTTTTACAAAATCGACTTGTAATAAATTGCCAATACTTTAAATATGTACCGAAAGCACTTTATACTATAAAACCAAATAATAATATAATCTCACTTTATAAAATTAGCCAAAACAGATTTTAATAGCTGTGTAAATGAATTCATTTATGTTAAATATTAATTAGAAAGTATGGGTGACCTTTGTATTCGTTCCAACTTGATTCAATAAGCTTCTTTCATTGAACATGGTAATTGAGGTATTTTGCTTCTGCACTGTGTAATTTTTTAAATCTTTATTTAAAAAAGTAGTATTAACTTTTAACGTTTATTTTGTGATGTGATTGGCTATTTATAATAAGCGACTTAATGTTATTAAATTGTACTTATCTACAGAAGGTTTAATTTTTTATATTATAAAATTTCCCCGCCTGATGCCCAGTAGTGGGGATGTTAATAGGCTAGATAGGTGATAAATAAGTTTTGAATGGCTACTATTAAAAGAAAAAAGTTGTCTAGTATGATAACTCTATACCAAAGCATTGGAACTCCATTATCTTTATTAGCTCTACTATTTTGGTGGTAAAATAAACACATCAGAAACTTCACAATAATTCAACCGCGGTACCGCTATCTGCGTGTCGAGAGATATTTCTTTATTAATTGACTGAATGAAGCACTCTTCAATATCGGCTAGTTATAAAATCTACATAAAATACATAGCGGGCAGTAACCAAACGCATAAACTACTAGAAGCGCCTAGCGAATTTATTATAAAGTGTATATTATTATATTAAAAATATTTATTATAGATAATGATGACACACTGCTGCCTGCAAACGGAAATGTCCATCGGTCCAAAACATAAAGATGATTAAGGGTGCCTTCTCTTAAAACATTTTTAAATGAATATATATGTCGCATCATCATTACGAAGATCGTTTGATTTAGTTTCTTTTATTTTAATTGCTAGTTACTCGATTACTTAATTACTCGATTGTAAAGAGAGCGTGATCATCGATACCCTTAATTTTATTAGAATGGTGACACTGACTTTGACAGTTCGTTAATAAAAAGCAAGTTGCCGCCATTTTGGCAGACATTCTGTTTCCGATCGCCGAGGAGTAAAGACATCTGTCGACATCACGCTCATCTCGTTATATTTTCGTATGTAAAGTGATAAAATGGAACAAATCCACGTTGGTGTACACGCCTGCAGTGTTATTTTAAAGATAGTCCTCTGATATGGACAATCTATTTGGGCTTCGTAAAAGCCTCTACGAACTACCCGCCGTTATCAGAAGTGGGATGTAACCGACCAAGTGGACACACAAATGTCATGGATATGGAAAATCTTGTTGCGGTAACAAAATCAAAACTTTTTCGCCCTCAACCACGTTAGTCATATGTACCGTCGTCGAGTCACATGTGCATCTGCCCGAACTCGATCCTGGCAATATTTCTGCCTGTCGATACAAGAAGAAACACTTGAAGCCTTCGTGGGAAGAACCAAGCGTTCCTGATATGACGAACAGTTGCGGAACAGGTTGCAGACATCTGCTTCATTGCTACCCTCGCTAGTATTTTGCAGTATTTTGGTGAGTCATTTTCATTTTGTTATGATACTGGAATCGAGTGCTCTCTTACAAAGTAATTAATATCGTGAAGAATTCATCGCAATCGAATTAGTAACACTCTTAAAATCACTAGATAAGTGAAAATAAAATTGAAAAAGTGTGATTGCATTGCTGGTTAAGTGGGGCAATCGAGGTTCTCAAACCAGTTTGTTGTTTATGCATACTTTCATTGTAAATAAGATTTGATGATAGGATTTATCAACTCTTAAATTCTTATAACTAAAGAAAATTAAAGTAAAAATGGTCTCTAATTATTAAAAATTCGATTGGTTTCAAAATCTTGCTTTTGTTGAAGTCACGACTGACCGAGAAAAGAATCTACCGCGCTGCACATCAATTAGATGCCTAATTAAAACATTTTCATGAAAGTTCAATTCAATAATCAATAATTTCTTATGAAAAGACTGTATAAATCCCATCCAATGAACTTCCCAATTTTTAAGTCGTTTCACAGAGCCTCTGGGGACCACGGTCATAAATAAGGCCCAGACCCCAGCATCGTCCTGCCTGTTTCCTTTAGAGCCTCTGGGGACCACGGTCTCATGTAAGACCCAGACCCCAGCATCGACCTTTCCCCATCTCCTTTTGAGCTACTGTGGATCATGGCGTACAGGACCGCTCATGACCACAGCATCACACTTGCTACGAGTACAATAATCAATGCAAATATGCGTGGAGCATTTGCATTACCAAATATACTTGATAAAACAGCTCATTTTCCTAAACCTTTCCTAAACAACTTAACTACCGTTTTTATAACAATTGTGATAAAATACCCGTTGGTAATGAATTTTATGTTTAAAAAAAAATCATGGCCGAAATCTTGTTCAAATCAAAATTCCCAAATGACTAGGTTTACAGATGCCTAGCTCAGAAAAGCTCTTGTATTTTGTTACAGAAACGCGATTGGCGCAGAGCACGCACCGTCTCCCAGAATGGCCGTGTCGCATCATCATTACGAAGATCGTTTGATTTAGTTTCTTTTATTTTAATTGCTAGTTACTCGATTACTTAATTACTCGATTGTAAAGAGAGCGTGATCATCGATACCCTCAATTTTATTAGAATGGTGACACTGACTTTGACAGTTCGTTAATAAAAAGCAAGTTGCCGCCATTTTGGCAGACATTCTGTTTCCGATCGCCGAGGAGTAAAGACATCTGTCGACATCACGCTCATCTCGTTATATTTTCGTATGTAAAGTGATAAAATGGAACAAATCCACGTTGGTATACCCGCCTGCAGTGTTATTTTAAAGATAGTCCTCTGATATGGACAATCTTCGTAAAAGCCTCTACGAACTACCCGCCGTCTATATATATATTGGTACTGGAAATGTTGTTGCCATTATGTTTCTTCACCTTAAAATGAGTTATTAATAAAACTCCTTTCTCTTGACATCTGTCTAAATGTCAAGAGAAGTACTAATAAATAACTTTAGTATAGAATTAAATTTATCCGTACAGTATATTTTGTTTACTTCAATTTACTTTAAAAATTACAAAGTTTAATTAACTTTCGGAATCATCGAAATGTTTGTGACATTATTATTTCATAATAAAGGAACAAAAGGGTTGGAATGATATTGTTGCATGAAAATTAGTGAAATTCTTTTCAAATATGTAAATGAGAAACTCTAGAAAATGGAATACTGAAACTGGCACACGCAGATATGAAATATGGAAAAGTTTAACTTATATCGAGAATCAACCTCCTATGCTTCTTAGCCTAATTACAAATTCACAGTTGATTTTCACTTGACTTAGAATTTCGCAAATTATAGGGAATTACCGAGAGATTTTTTTTTCTTGCAAATCCTAATTGCCTCACATTTTACTACCCAGACATATTCTTCCTTTTTGATCTCTTCCCTACGAGCTTCAACCATACATTTTTATTTATGGCCAAACTCAATTTTTTTTATTCTACTTTATTATCATTACATATACTTTGTGATAATTGTTACAAATCATTACCTGAAATTCACCCTGCTTTGTTCTACAGCATAAAAAAGATGTAAAGGCATATAAGGAGGTCCTATGATACATCAATTTTCATTTTAAGAAGATAAAGCTACTCAGTATGGTCAATTTCTATTTCCTGCATGATGAATATCACATCTAGGATTATTAGTTCCGTTTAATGGCAATCGACCGCGCCTCTGTGGAGGCGAGCAGTTTCAAATCGTCCATGTTGTTTTATTGATGCATGCAGGCATCGTGTGTTTTGATTCCTCTTATACAGGGTTGGAAAAGTTAATTTATTAGTGAATAATTTATATAAGTAACATCAAAACAAATCTATTCTTTCGCGTTTTCTATGCGTTCAAGAGATACATACAGATCTCTAAAAATGTTTTAGGGTGTCGTACCTCTAGAGTGCTATGACTTATTATACCTTAACTGTCCTTTTGTACTTCAGACTATCTTACAGTTATAATTAACAGTTGTTTTCACAGAATACAAGTAACACGGTCGCTTTAACGGCAAGTGTCATGGTTTTTGTAAATGTATTTACTTCTGTTAAAAGGTGATTTTTTTTCTCGTTCTTCTTATCAACCATAAAACGTCTTCAACCGTAGGTAAAACATGTTGGATGATTCAGAAATGCTTTTGTTTATTTGATTAAAAATATCTTTGACTTCATCTTACTAAATAAAAGCGGCATGAATTCCATTTGCTTAGTTGGCGTAAATGATTTCCGTACTAGTCCGTATAGCTTTCTTTATGATGTCAGTATGGTTTGAATTTCTTTTAGCACTTGAAAGTCTATTATGTGATATCATAATAAAACGCAAAAAGAAGCTCTTCGAATTAGTAAGTTAATTGAAACCAAGCTAGTTCTCTGATAAGGACGGAGGTATTATAAACTGTATCATATTAGTTGTAGAGTGAATGTTTAAAAATGAGATTTTTACGTTTTATTCCTGTCTAGTTCAGTCAAATAAATTAGTAGCAACACAATCGCCTAAAGTACACAATTGGAAAGCCAACACCGTAATTGAAAACCGCTGTTGTTGAATATTTCCGACAGAGTGACTTTTTATGTATTTTTTTCAGTGCGTTGTTAGCCATTTGTTTTATTGAATAAAAACCTTATTTTGAGAGTTTGATTTTGCAAACCAATCGTATAGTTATTTTTGAAAATAATGCACTGTATTCGAAATCACGAGGTTATAAGATTATAATTAAGCTCGACTATTTTTTCATCTTAACGTGAACTTAAATATGTATGTTTCTAAAATTGAAAGATATTTGAATGTGATCATCCGCTACAATACAATACGCGCATGTGAACTGCTACAACACGCACGCACCGGCCGCCATACGAGTCCCATCTCAAAGTACCTGGGACTGGTGGATTTTTTAAGCATTTTTACATTAAAAAATACTTGCAAAACAGCGGCCTAGTTATTCTTGTGTACACAAATTTCATATATTGAGTATCAATAAAAGGCTTTGCTAAAAAACAAACGAAAATATTAAAATAGCGTCTTTCTTAGTCCCAACATATCAAACCAATTATTTTTAAATAATGCTATATATGATTAAGATAAAATTATCAATTTAAATCAACAAAATAGTATCAAAAGTAAAAAGACAAATATAACTTCGAAGTAAATAGAATCCTTCTACAAATATAAATAACAGTATGTTGCTATATAAAAAAATGCACGTGTAATATATAAAACATAAACAGAAACATAAAATCTGCCTGAAGTTTCTCGTCCATAGAGGTCGTCGAGACACATTTCCCAACATAAATTTCTGTCACAAATTAGCAGTACTCGTAATGTTGCGGTCCAAGGATGACAGTGCAATTTGCAAGCGTATAACATAATATCGTAACGTCAACAGTGATATACTTTAACCGAAGTTAGCGTTCGAATTGATAACTTTGAAAAATTTCCCCTGTAAACGATGCTATCAATTTTATTATTTTTAAAAACTTAAGATTAATACTTATTGCCCAGAAATCTTTTGAAAATTTCGTTTCTTATAATCATCTTATAATGTAACTTAACTTTTTCTGATATGCTTTAAGTTTTAACCACTAAACCTTATGCCATAAAACAAATATGAGACTCTGGAAATGACATAGGACATTTTTTTATCCGTTAAATCATTTGAAAATATTTGAATGTGGAAGCGATTATTCCCTAAGTTAATTAGTAAAGTCAAAACTGCTAATGTACACCTGTTTTTTATTCCGTTAGGAATACGAATTACTATACGCATAAAAAACTCCTGTTAAGTGTGCAGTCCATGTAAAAAATCAGCTTACCTCCTTTCGCAATGCCACTGAACAGAATGGAGCTGCGAAAAATGTATCAACAATGCATCATGAAGATCCTAATTTATTATACCCATGGACGAAGACTCAGACGAAGATGAACTGTCTCTAAGCCTGAATTACATTTCTTCAGATAGTTACAATAAACTGATCGGAGATATCAGTAACCAAATGCAAAAAATCCTCAAAAAGGAATTGGATGGTGTCAAGGGCTCATTAGAGTTTCTGGGTTAACAAGTGGGAATAATAGAAGACTCAATAAATAATCAAGAGGCACGAATAAAAAAGTTAGAAAATAAAAATAGCGATACTCAGAATGAAAACAAATATTTTGAAAGTCAAATTGCAGCGATCGAGCAAGAAATTCGAGAAATGGAACAGCGGGCGCTATCATGTTCACTTGAAATATGTATTACTTCTGAGATCAAAATAAATTAACTAATTATTAATCAAGAATGTGGAAGCGATTATAATATCGTAAAAAAGCTTAATCTGGACTTAATCAAAAAAGCTTAATCTGTAGTACATTCGCACCAACTTCCTTCCCGTCGTCCCGTAAGATATAATCTCAATTACCGAGGTGAGAGTTCTAGGTAGTTTTTGTATTTTTTTTAAATATTCTGTGATATGTAATGTTTACAAACTTACGAATGGATAGAACAGGACGCGGTATTATTATATATCTTAAAGTTACTTAAAATTCACCCCTCGTAACACCAAAACCTTTTATTTTGAAAGCATATCTGGCACAATTAAAACTGCAATGAACACCTAAGTCGATATTTGTATTATATATAGACCACCCGCTGATAAATCCAAACCTTATTTTTATAAAAAAGTTAAATGTTTTGCTTAAAAAGCATACTTTACATGTAAAAATGCAATCATACTCAGAGATATGAATATCGACTTAAAGCTCCAAACAGTAGTCGAAATCGGTACATGGACATGATTGCCGGGCGTGGTTTCAGCTGTAGTATAACGGACTACACTAAAATAGAACGGAAATTAGATAAAGTCACGATGTCATGTACAGATCGCATATTCGTTAAGTACCACAATACTGTACCGTTCACGGCCGCACTCGAAACTATATTGGCCGATCACCGCGCAACTGTTATCGCTTTACCTGGTTGCCAGTCGATGCAATCCATAGATACATTATACATATTATACATTATACATAATACATAGATACATAATAAACTAAGTGAAAACCTCAGCAAGGCGCTTGTGCTTATCGCGCATATTATAATTCCGATATTGTCTGTAAAGAGGGAGATATATAAATACATAAAAAATAAATTTGAAATTGCCTACGACAAATCTATCAAATATATATAAACCAAAAAGTAATAAATATAAATTGGCGTAGATAAATAAAAATATCGATAATTTAAGTCAGAAAAAATTTACAGCTTTTTCACGCTGAAAATGATCCTGGAAATAAAATTTTACTTAAAAATTATAAAAAAATACGCAATAAATTAAACAAAGTTACAGAATATTATAGAATTTATTATTTAAGGAACCTAATTAAAAACATTAACAGCTGTTAAAAAAAATATTCCCAGCTGCAAATTAAACTTATGAAATAGTAATTCTTATAACTGTCCTGCTCAAGTTAGTATGCGATTCAAAAAAGCTACTTCAAAAAATCAGTCGTATTATAAACAAGCTCCATACAAATAATGGAAATGGACGCAATTAAAATAATAGACAATAAAAGATTGGTGGTAATTTAAGCACTGCTATCGCTAATCTTATAAGTACTAGCTTAAATAGTTGTATATACCAAGAAGAGCTAAAAAGTGGATGCGTGCGATCAATATTTAAAAACTTGCTTAAGAGTGAAGTATCTTACTATAGACCTATAAACCTTTTACCATCTGTAGATAAAATAGCCGAGAAATATATTTGTGCTCAAATACATGACTTTTATAAAGAAAACAATATTTTTAGCGCGAGCCAGTACGGCTTTCAGTCTGGTAAAAGCACTAGGGCACTGCTGCGAAATTTTATGGACGAAATCAATAGTTACCTGAAAGATAAAAGACATATTCTAGTTTTTACTGATTTAAGATTTCTATAAGAAATCTTTATTCTCAAAAGAATTACAAAAATTCACTTACTGAGAATTACAACACATAAACAATTTTAACACCAAGAAAACGTAACGTAAATTGGATTTTAAATAACTGTATAAACTATTTTTTTTTTTCAAGTAAAGAAGGTAGTCTTTTAATCTGCCCTGCATCTAGATGTGGCATTTAAAATATCTCATGCATTTGATACGCTTGATCACCAGAAACTTATTACTAAGCTTGAAAACACTGGTGTCCGAGGCGGGTTGCTGAACTAGTGTAAACAATACCTCAAGGACCGAACCAATAAAGTCAAAATTAAAAAATATTTAAGCGAGCCAGTGTCTGTAACCACAGGCACGGTCAAGGTTCGGTTATGTTAATGTAACTTTTTGGCTTATGTTAATGAAACAACTAACATATTCAAACATTGTGTATCATATTAGTTCGCAGATGATATGTGTATTATATCTGCTGCAAAAGAACCAAACTTAAGGCAATAAATAAACTCCATATGCTATATGAATTCATTAGTTTAAACTTGTGGTGCGGGTTTGGTTTTAAATGAAATCAAAACCAAATTATTATACATAAGTTCAGCTCTTTTGCGAGTTAAAAACACATTCAAAAATCGTATTGCTCATGATCACGGCTGCCTTTATAAATCGAACTACTTGTCCCGCAATTGTTCACTGATTGAAACAGTAGGTATTTATAAATACCTTGGATTAGTTATCGATAACGCTTTTAATTGGGGACCGCAGGTTGAGCGTGTATGCGGTAAACTACATGCTTTTCTTGCAAATATTAATATTGTTAAAAAACGATTGACTTTTAGGACTGGGTCGGCACTGTATAATGCTTTTGTTAATTCTATAATAACGTATGGTATCTTAAGTTACGGACGAACATACAAAACCTATTTAGGAAAAATGAATAGTCTTCTAATAAGAATTTTAAAACATATACTTTCACCAGGCTGGAGTTTGGATCAAACTACGTTCAGCTTTTTAAACATTGCAAAGTACTACCCGTTAAAGATCTCTTTACGTATCAGTTTCTAAAGGAAGAATATTTTAATGAGTCTGTAAAAAAGCAGTTGCAAAAACTAGTAATAACAAGTGCGCAGAACAGATATGGCACTCGCTCTGTGAAATACTTGTTACCCCGAAACATAAATAAATTATATAAAGAGTTTCGAGACTCATTTAACGAAAAAAATATAAAAAACAAATTAAAACGCTACTTCTGTGTAAGCTGGACCGCAACAACCAAATTATATTGAAATACCTTATATGTTAGTGGTTTTGTAATAAGCTTGGAAATGTATTTTATGAATTGTGAAATATTATATCATTGATGATAAATAAAAAAAAAAACAGTAAAGTAAAAAAATCAACATGCACAGGAAAACAACATGAACGTATTCACTTATTTTATTAATGTAAAAACAAGGGATGTTTTTTTATATAACATACACAGTAATTTAAATTACAGATTGACGAAAGCTCGGAAAAAAATATACAGTATGAGGGTAGTTCTGTTATCCTCGTCCTGTGAAAAAATGTATTCCATCAAAAACATAACATGTACAAAAATGAACAAATATCACAAATAAATTCTTCTGCCGTAAAAAGTTATGAAATCAAAGTAAACCAAGTCGAATAATTCAGTACCTATCTTTCTGTGAGAGCAGCTATCCAACCTTGTCATAGATTTAGTACTTAACAAATGCACACACCCAATAATATTAGGCGATTATTTGGTGCGTGCGTTTGTTTAAACCAATAAAGCACAGAGCCAATAATTTTAGATAGATTTAAGGGCCTCTAGTTTACCTCCTAACCAAGACGTAGGGGCCGTGCCCTTTTTACTTTTTTGCTCAACTTGGACGTTTTGCACGTCAAGTGTATGCTTCCAGATAAAAACGTAGTGACGCCACGCGGCGAGGGCTACTTGTATCAGACGCAAAAAAAACAGAAAAAAGTTTAATATCTTATAATTTCACACATATTGTTCGTCTAATGAAATAATTTTAAAAAGAGTCTGAGCGCGTGTCATTTTTGAATTTTATAATATTTTATGGCATTTTGTATCTTTCACATTCACTAGACTAAGTTATCTCAGTCTGGTTGTTTTATTAAATTCTTTTAGAAGACGAAGTTTTGAAAGATAATATTTTAATATTAAAATATTTTTCTACACCATATCTCGATAGCAAGTCGAGTGAAATCACAAGAATACCAGTCAACAAACCAACGGAGCTTTTTAGATTTTAATCCGACTTCAATAACCGCGAAGTGCACCCAGCCAACTGCCAGCACTCTCAACTAGAATTTAACCTTTTTTCTTATTACAACCAAACCGTCATGGCACGTCCTCTATTGTTACAAAGAGGAATGCATTATCACTGAGAGCATGCAAATCCAGCTGAGCAACTAAAGTAACAATTGACCACAGCTGTACCCATCCACTGAGGAGTAAATGAAAGACTTTTCTGAGGAAAGTTTTGCTCTCTTACGCTACTCATTCACATTGTGAAAATAAACGTTGCCTTTAGAGAATACTTGTGAGTAATGTGCTCAATCTTTTTCTATGTAAATCTTGCGGGCAAAAGCAGTTCGATAGCTTCATTGTTTTGATAAAATTTAAAAAGCTGTCGCTTGGAAAGCTGTAAAAATATAAATTAATTTGAAAATTTAAATTTAAATCCTATATTTATAAAATCATTCTAAATAATTAAAATCCATCAAACAGTAAGCGCCTGTGGACATCTTAACCGCAAAAACTCAACATAAATTTGTTAAGTTGTTATTATACTATTTGTCAAGAAATATAACTAAATATTTAAAGTAATTCTATTAAATTTTGAATATTCAGTTTTTTTTTTTTTTTTTTTTGTATTGTGTCTACACAGGTAATTAGTATATTTTCCCAAGTGGTCATAAAACAAACAACTATGTACAGATTTAATTAAGTCTTAATCACTTATTAATTAAAAATAAAGATGAGTGCATCATATTTTAATTGAAGACGCTGTTATATAGTGATTTCTTTTAAGTTTTTACGTTTATAAATAAACCATTTAAATATAAAGTCAAAATTTTGGCTCGTTCTCTAGATCTAATAAAATAACATTAGGAACATTCAATATTTCTCCAATGTAACTTCCTCGTTTCGATTATAACATAGAATTAGCATATAACTGATGTTACTTCAAGTTTTCAGATTTACAACTATGTCATACTTACATTGTATTTTATTTTAATCTGAATAAGTTGTAACGCAGCTAAATATAAGTATATCTCTAGATCGTGTCCTGGGAATTAACTGCTTCTTTTACAAGGTAATTACGTTCAAGTTTTAAATTACGAGAGTAACGTGACTACACAGGTAATTAGTAGTCTCTAATATATTCTCTCCTTTATAATTTCAGTGTTGTATTTTTTACTATCCCACGAAAATCTTTGTAAAGACAAAAGATTGCTTTAGTATATTTTATAACAAAATACACCATAAAATACCATACAGCCCGGTATGGATTATTGGATGTTAACACGAATAAAAATGTAGACGCAATGAGCTTAAACGAGAGCGTTTTGAAATATGAGTACGGGTAGTTCGAGGGTAGGGTAGGTATTATTAAACTTCAAGTTGAAAATTCTTAGCATTCTGTTACTGATGAGTCGAGAAACGTATGGCTTTCAGTCATAGTGAAGTTGTGATTCAGAGTAAGATCTATTCTCAATCTGCCCAAATGCTTTGCAGCAATACGCCTGGTCAACTATTGTGGTACACGATGCCATATTCGTCGACAAACCGATTCCGTTGGGTTGAAAGCTCGCTCACCGAGCCAGACCTTACTATGTCCCTTATTTAACAGCCAAGGTCTTCTACACAACTCAGAGACTCATTGGACAATCAATGAGAAATCTCAAGTGAATGCCCTAAGCAAAGTCTATGATATCCATATTTCGCAACTGTTGGACCGATTGAATTGAAATAGCTGTAAATCGACCATACCCTGATCTCCTAAAATTTTAATGAAATAAATACAATAGAAAGTTTTTCCTACCTATCGATTGCACAGAAAGTTTGCCTTTTGTGTAGTGTTCTAGTTTATAAATATATATGTTTTTATAATTTTTTAAAACTATTTCTACTATTGGGGCTGCATGCTTGACATTAAACTCACTAAAACCATATATCTGCACCTTTAATTGTTTATTGCCTAATTAATTAAGACGAGGGCAGCTAATAAACACTAAGAAACTCGAGCGAAATCTCTGAATCGAAGAAAAGTAACTGAAATCACTTGTGTAATCCATCAAGTACGTGTCCTTCGTAAGGAAACAAGGAGTATTGTATCGATTTGCCTTCACTGAAAACAATCTCCCGAATACATTTGTTATTATGGTGGAAGTTATGTTACTCTTAGTTATCTTGTGTTTTGAGCTAAACAGAAGAACACTAACAGCTAAACATACAATTAACATTTACGGATAGAGAGAGTTCACTATTTTACAAGAGAGAGATTTTACATTTTATCTGTTACTTTTGTGTTAATTCATCTAGAAAATGAATTGTTTTGGATATGCATAATTTTGTGACGGGTTCGATGCTTGGGCAAATAATAAAAGGCTAAATAGCTTGAGAACGGATTTATTTTATGGTAAAGAAAAGAAACCCTTTTTGGGCCTCTTTTAATAAAAACTTGAATCGTCCAATTTTCAGGATATACTTTTATTATAATTAATAAAATTTTATGTTTAAATTTATACGATTTAGAATATGTTGTATATTACAATAGGCAATTGTAACGGATATCTTCCTCTGATATCGCACGAAAGTGGGGCAAGAAGTCGGCGGTCACGGCGAACGCCTGCAATAAGCTCACGATCGCATCATCATATCTTCTAGTTGCAAACCATCAAGATAATATAATGCTTTATAACAGTGGGAATTACACACATATTGTATGATTTACATGTTTACAACAGACGAATTTTTTTCCGAACTGACTTTTCCGAATTCATAACGAGAATATTTGATTAGTTAAAATTTCAAATTACGAAAGGTGAAAAATAAAAAGAAATGATGTTGAATATCAAAGACAAAAAGTTTGCATACTGAAACCTAGGAGAAAATAAACGGTGGTACGGCACACCTTTACAACTCTAGTTCAATATAATTCAGTTATAAATGTTAAAGATTTGGTTATATTGTCATGTTTGATTTTATTCTGAATTCTAAAGATAAATAGTTTTTTATCTTAGGTATATACATATCGAAACTGTTATGAGTGTTTGCCATTGCGAAGTAACAAGCATTGGCTAAGTATGTTTAGCACTTATTCGATAACATTTCAAATTGACATTGAGTTACCTACAATATTTTATTATTGTTAGTTTTGTCAACAAAAATATTCAAATAAAAGTCTAATAATATAAAGAGGAAAGTTTTAATCAGTAGTTTGCATCGAATATGCTCCGAAACTATTGAATCGATTTTATAAATTCTTTTACATACGTAAATGAATGTAGCTACATTATACGTGGTTGAGATTGGCAATAATTTAAATGAACCAAGTCACGGGAAACTTCTAGTTTTGGTTTGAAGACATTTCATGTCCGTAAATTACATTACATTACCAATTTAGAAAATCGGTCTACAGTTCACGAAGAAATTATTTGTTTTAATGTATGTTACTTTAAAAAACCCTACATACCAGTCAAACAAAAAATCTCCTTCTTTCTGATTTCCTTCCCTTTCAAGACACCGAGTGGTTTGAATGAGAGTTCTTTCAACATTGTTTGCTACATAGAGAATATACCCTTAGCTGAAGTATCTTGTATTCGCGACCTGGGAGTGATTACGGATAGCTTATCGAAGTCATAATAAAAAAAAATCAATGCTATCAGTTTTATCACTCGAGAAATGAATCAAAATATTGCCATACCATTGATTGCAATTTGATTTGTCATTGTAATAAATCTATCTAACATTATTTATACCTAAAGAATTCCATATATAGCGATGGAAATTGGATAATCGTTAAATTTTTCAAAAAGCAAAAACCTGTCTTATTATAAAATGACTAAGCTCTACACTCGCAGGAAAATATTTGATAGTATGTTTCTATTTAAATTATTGAACGGTTTTATTGACTCCTTATATTTTGGAAAAAAAAAAATAAAGTTCGAAGATCAGAGAATTGGGAGTCGAATACAAAACAGAAAAAATTTTACATTGCCGCTCCGTAGAACTCGAGAATTTTTGACTGTAATCAGTTTTGTAAATCGAAATAAAAAAGCAAATTGTGTTAATTTAAGGTTAAGGGTATGTGTGACATGTCATAAGAGAAGGCTTACAATACTAGTAACACAGGGTTACCGTTGTTAGTTCGAGTGCCTACTAATTTTGCAAAACTGACAAGAACGGATCGAGTTACTAAAGGTTTAACTTCGGGATACGATACGGACATTGAAGATAATAAAATTATTAGGCATTTTGAGTAAATTAGAAGCCAGTTATTTCATAAGTATTGTTGTGTGTTGGATGATAGCAGCGATGAGAGGAGTAATCCCAATCGAAATCCAATAATTCCCACTGTTATGAAGCATTATATTTTTTTTCCCCTTAATCTTAGGGGTATAGAATCAGCCTCAGGAAGAAGACAGCCTTCATGATTTAATGTCACTAAATAATATCTTGATGGTTTGCAACTAGAAGATATGATGATGCGATCGTGAGCTTATTGCAGGCGTTCGCCGTGGCCGCCGATTTCTTGCCCCACTTGCGTGCGATACCAGAGGAAGATATCCGTTACAATTGCCATTGACTACAGCTACAGCTATTATGTATAATATATTTCACGTCTCTTTCCTTCTTTACTATTGTATGCATGTAAATAAAAAACCTCTTGCTTCGCCATATCACCATTATTTTTTCTACATCTGAGAGAGATGTAAAAAAACATATCGCAGGCCTAAGGTGTTATTACTATTAATTTAATACATCCATAATAAATATATTTTTATTATGAATATATTATTAATCTTCTTATCAATATACTTTGAAATTTTTTAATTCATATTTTACTCCCTCTGAATTCGGAAACGCCTACGAGTGCCTGCGGCTATTTTTAAGTGTATTTTTAATGGAATTCTTGGAGAAACTCCTTTATTTTCATTGTTGTATAGAGATAAGGTGACGCAGCAAATAAATCATGTTAATGAAAGGATGTTTTTAGATTAAAAAGAAACTAAATATATAGAAGAAATTAGTAATAATATATCGTTACCGTCCGCATGTTACGTTTTACTTCGTTCGTGGTTGATACGATTCGATAAACAATCATTTCGATATTGACAGTTTTTATATTTCACAAAAAAGGAGAAAAGTATTTTAAATTTTTTACTCATCAATAGAGTAATTAGATAAAAATTTACTTTCAATTTGATTTTACTTATTTTTTTTCATTCACTCATTTTGGCCAGAAACATAAAATATTTGTTAGTCAGTCTCTATATAAAAGACTTGTAGTAAAAAGACTTATAGTTGAAATATAAAGCAGTTAAGTTGAGCAGCAAGAGAGAAGTATGAAAGTAAGAAAATTTAAAAAGGAAGACTACCTCTGCCTTTCATATGTCTCGTTCGTTCCTACCTGAAGGTTGTTTATGTACAAAAAAAGCTGTAAGGGAAAAGCAACACCAAAGGAAATACTATAAAGAGTCCAGAACCCGCGGCAACATTTAACTTTCAACTTTTACGGACTTCACACTTTTTCCACTTTACACTCGACTCTCTCGCTGCCATTGACCATACTACAACGGGCTCTTTAAAGTTAGTGGCTGCCTAACTTTTTGGAAGAAAGTATTTTCCCTAAATGCAATTGAAAGTGTCACTTATATTGCTTACGGATAATTCATAACATTGATTATAAATTAAAAAACTAATTCTTAAGCCAAATAGAAAATAAGTTGTCTTCATTTGATATAAAACTGTGTACGAAACACTTAGAAAATATAAAGGCAAAATCAAAAAGTGTATAAAGAAATAAATGATTTAACTATAAAGATAATTTCAACTAGTGAAAATATATCATTTTGTCTACTTTGTGATGTTTTAGCTGCTTATACTGCATTGCCTGATTTAATTTTATTTTTACAATGGCATAAAAAGTTATATAGGTTATACTTATAGCATTTGAATCATTTATCCAAGCGCAATTTATTTTTAGTTATAACTGGTTTTCAAATTAAATAGTTACTGGCATTGGTTTCACCGATATACACACATTTGAATACATTTTAAAATTATTTGAATTATTATTTTCTAGTTCTTTACAATTTTGCACAATAAAGTTACAAAAAAGAAATTTAATACAAATTCTCAATATATCGAATCTAAAATGACAATATTACATTAAAGTATGGCTTATAATAAACTTATATATTCACCTTTATAGTCATGGTAATGGAGTACCATTAAAGAGCATAAAAAATAGTAGCTTAGATCCCGCTGAATAGATAAATTACCAAGCACTCTTGCTAATAGAACGGAGTTATCTTTAAAATATTCTTTGCAGTCCGTGTGTCCGTGTCGTTACGAGAGGAACTATGTAAAAAAAACTAAAAGAAACTTCTTTTATTACTTTAGCATAACATAAGAATTTTAGTTTAAGAATGTATATTCATTGACGATTCATTGGCAGTGAGAAATTAAGTTTCGCATATCAACTATAGGTGGGAAAATTGTTTAGAATATACGGGTTTTATGCAACTTTAAGTAACTAAAAAAATAATTAGTATAAGTTTACACCTCCTTAAAAATATTTCATTAAAATACTTAAATAATTATTTTGTGCAATAATTAAAACAGCTTTTAAATAATTCATACATAATGATAGTTACTACAACTACAAGGACAATCAATTGAAAACATAAGCACGGTCAGCCATTTCCGTAGTCAAAAAAGCCAATTTAAATTTTAAATTTCAGTAACATGTCTAATGTTTTCCTCTCGTTTATTTAAACATTTATTAGTTTGACTTTCAACTGAAATTTCGATTTCCCTAAAATTATATAAGAAAGAAATGGTCCAACGATGTGTACAATAATCGGCATTTCTAAAAATAAGTATACTCAACACCACGGCTTATTATAAGCTTTGACGTAAATCAGGTAGGCGTTACTTTCAGGCACAGTTGATTGATTTATCAACAATTGGATCGAGACTAGATGATTTTAGCGGATTGAGCGTGAAATGGGATATTTTCCGTAGAAAAAAGTTTGATCGTGTTATCTTTTCAAGGATGATTATGATAATTCAACGGCATTTTTAGATTAAAAATTGATTATTTTGAGATTTAACATCCTTGGTTATACTATAACTAGCTGTAACCCGTGACTTCGCCCACGCGACCCTAACGAATTACATGCACACTGGCCTGCTTGCTATACTGGAGTCTTAAGCTAATCTTAATTAAAAATCTGCTAGTGATCATTCACCTTTTATATATATAAAAAAAAATACAAATAAATGTTTCCTGGAAAAAATTATCCTTTATTCTTATAAATTAATCTTTTATTGTAGTTCTAGATATATTGGACTACAGGGCTTATTTCGGACTTTCAGATAAGTCTAATAGTTTTCTTTTTAATTTCGTAATTATAAATACTACTGCCGTGACGTTTGAATTTCTACTTTGTTTGATAAAAATCGGAAAGTATAAAGACTAAAAAGCTGACATAAATCAAAATCCCGTTTGTAAAAGTACAGTAACGCCATCTCTTGGTCAGTGTAACATTTTCGTGTATTAACAAACATATTAGCGACAACGATTCTACACATTTCAATTATTGAAAAATATATTTAATCCCGTGTTAACATCTTAAATAATTTTAAAATTGTTCAGGAAAAAGATGACATGGAATATCATTACAATGACAAATTAAATTGTAAACAATTGTTACTATGGTTACGTTTTAATCCCCTATATAAACTTCCACTCCCCTTTCCATTCTATATGTCTTTTTTTTGGGATAATATAAAAGATAGACATATGATGACATATGGGGACTTTTTTTAGACTATTTTTAGAAAAAGTGTATTTACGCAGCGCAAGTGTTAGATAATGTTTATCTACCACGACATAATTTTTGTATAAAAATATGAGATGTTCAAAATTTAATCCCAAATCGGTTATTATTGTTGTGTAGATAGAGACACAGATCATATTCTTCATAAATATCATAACTGATGGGTGCCAAAGACTAAACATAAAATGTTACTTGCTATTGTTTTGGAAATACACTGATTATGATTTGTTTGAATCTTTATAATAAAGAAATACTAAAAGTAAAATGATGTCAGTTATGTATCTATTATTTATTGTATGCTTACCAAAAGATGTTTTGTTTTATTTTGTATTAAAATATAATCATTATGTATCATTTTATTGTATATATTAATATTCATTTTAATACTTTTTTAAAATGTTTTTTGGATTAGAATTCACTGTAACAAAGTAAATTGTGATCTAATTTTTGATTGGATAACCAATTAAAAGTCAATTTTAATAAATAATAAAAAGTATTAAGTATTTAAATTTAGTTTTAATGTTTTTAAATATGTTTTAACATTGTATAGTATTAATAATAAATTATTTAGATTAATTAAATCGATTTGAATTTTGTTTTGATAAAATGGCGGTAAAGTGGAACGGGTGTCGGAATGGGAGATGGATAGCCAAAAGGCCAAACCAAGGCCAAGGATGCAAAAAATATATCATATTATTAAATTATGTCATTTTTCTTTCACGACTTTCATTTTACTCTTTTGATTTAACTTCCTAATTAATATGGAAACAACCCATAACAATAGTAATTGATATCATTAATGATATAAGGATATGGTGGAAAATTTGCCAGCTAAAATATAGTGATAAACCAATTACCATAATATCAAGGTACAATTGGCATCATTTATGTCATTTCAAACCGCCACTAATTGGCCAATGGGCTGCGGGAATTACAGGAATTACCATACGGAATCACGACTGCGGTCACCGAACTAACTTCTATGACCACTGCTATGATGGCTGAGAATAAACTAATAATAGTTAAGTATATAATAGGTTTTAGGTCATTGGCCAATGATCCTCAATGAACAATGACGCATATTAGAATACAATTAACATGCAACCAAAAGTGTAAAAAACCTTTTTACAAATATTTTTCTGCAGAGAAATTATATAAAAAAGGAAAATAAAATAAAATTTTAATAGTTATTCTTATAATGCTAGAATAAGCTGAACAATGAACAGCATTATTTTTTATTCTATGTGACACTCCGTTAGGTTGTTGCAATTTCTATGTAGTTTTTGTGTGAAATGTCATCGTTCCTATGTGAAATTATGTTACTAGCTGTCCTCCTAGGTCGTCCGCAACTTCAACCGCGTGCTTATAAAGATATGTATCATACATACTACAATCTCCACCTACCCTAAAAAGAAGAAGAGAAAAGACGTTACTCCTACGATTGTAGTTTTTGAGATTTCATGATGAGTTATTGAATGACATTTCGCATTAAAATTATAGATAGATTTATATAAAGTATTTCTAACAGCTTTAATATTATTAATTGTACTGTCCACATGTATAAAATAACCTTTAGGACATGATAGATATCAATAGCTTCGACTAATAATTATGGTAAATAAATCAATACCGATAATTTTTCTCTTCTCACTCCTTTCCACCGAACTGGTTTTATTTCAAACTCATGTACTCTTCAGGCAATACAACTCTGGAACGTGCTCCCTACCAATATACAGAAAGCCCCAAATAAGATCTCCTTCAAACTATTAGTTCGTGAATATCTTTTAAATTCATCATCCTCATATGGTTAACCCATAATTTGGTTAGATATGTGTATGTATATATGTGTATGTATGTGTATGTGTGTACATGTATATGTATGTATGTATATTTATTCATGATGTTTATTTATGTTTAGGATATTATAGTGAAGTAAGATGTAAATATTTGTCTAATACATATATAATACTGATATTTTCGTACCGCCTCATATACTATCTGTACACAATTCTACGGTTGACTAGTAGAGAATGCCTAATGGCATTAAGTCCGCCATTTCTACTGTGTGCAAAAAAGTTTAAATAAATAAAAATAAATAAAATGTAGACGGTTAATGTAGAAATCAATTTGTTCATTCCACAATACTCGCTACTATTTTAAATGCGAAACAAACTGTGTATGTGTCTTTCTGACTTGCACTGCTGAATCGATTTCAATTTTTGGCATAGAGATACAAATTTTTATTATCTGTAATATACAACTTTTTCTACTAAATTACTAATACTTTCAAAGTTTCTTACATGAAAATAATGTAAACATTATGCTACTCAAATGAAATGTTATTACTAAAGGTCCTTAGAAGGACAAAAATATTATTTATTTTTATTTTATACTTTTTAGTTACGATTCGTTGACTTCGTTATAAGATGGTAAATCTCGCAATCTAGTCATTTCATTGAGGGAGTTTTGGAATTAATATATGAATGAATTAATTAATATATAAAAATTAGAACACAAGCTTTATATTTGTAATTTGCAAACAAGTCTTCAGCTCATGAAAGTTAATTGTTGTAACCGCTCGTGGGAAATTATGAAAGTCCGCAAACATAACGTTTCAATTAGTGACGTACCGGTTTTTAAAAATTGTATATCTAATCGGATCGTAAGATATCCGCGGATACTTTACAATAACGGATTATTTTGAGCAACAATGATGGGTGCGGTTACGTATCTCAACTCTAATTTAACTAAATTATGTCGTTGAGTATATAACTAAAGCGGCATTTGACGTTTATATTAAATGTAGTAAGCAAAGTTTGTTTCGATTTCCACTATACATATTATTATATCGTGTATAGTTCAATTAGACTTGAGACAGCACTTATCCATATCAAATAAAATTTTACGTCTACAACGAAATCAGTTAAAAAAGATAAGTTACCATATTTCATTACAATAGAGGTCTATTTTCTTGCAGTACAAATGTAACACATTTGTTATTTTACGTAATGAAACTGAAACGTAAATTGAAACCTTTTATACCAATCTTATAATTTATTTTATAACTAATAAAATTAATCCACTACCGTAATAACAAAATATTTTCCTCGAATACTAGCGGATACGGATATCCGGCACATCACTTATTGTAATTAACGTACTCATACGATCTCACGCGTTAAGCGAAAGCGAAGTTCGTGATTGTTAGAATTAGAATAAAATTTGACTCAACGATTGGAGCAATAATTTTGTCGCTTAAGAGGTTGTCGTACATACTTTAGAAACCTTTCATTTCTAAAGCAATATATTTTATGATTCACGAATTCAGTTACGGTATTAAAACGGAATTTACAAATAAATTATATATACCTTTTTACCCGACTGCGCGACGCAAAGGAGGGTAATGTATTTATAAGTCTATGTATGTATATTTGTTTCTATGTGGCGTTCTACAGACCAAATGCGTAGGCCGATTTTGATGATTCTTACGTCAATCGATTCGTCTTAACCTTGCGAGTGTCACTAAAGACATGACAGTAATCAAAATTCACCACAACGACAACCAAACGCGATATTGTCAAAATGAAAAAAAAATCGTGTCGTTGAATAGGTATTTTAAAATCATATTTAGGTTCCTTTTACCTTTTTTCATTTTAAATAATAGTTTAGGATATATAACGATTTGAAGTTGTTTAACAAAACATTCTCGCTAATTTTCTTACTAACTGATTTAAATTTTTATTTAAAGTATAAACGATTTACAAACAAAAAAAACAGTGAATAAGCATAAAGAATAAATAGTTTTGGTAAAAAAATAAAGCACATGTAGCTTTGAGCCGAGTTAGGTCTCTAGAGGAACTAATCATCAGTAGTTTAGACCATCGAAAGTTACTTAATAATCCCCACGATATTAACTCCCTCAATGAAATGACTAGATTGCGAAATTTACCATCTTATCAACGAATCGTAATGAAAAAGTATAAAATAAATAGTGTTTTTGTTTTTCTTTAAATTATTTATTTTTACTTTAGTTTTAGTAATAACATTTCATTTGAATCGCATAATGTTTACATTATTTTCATGCAAGAAACTTTGAAAGTATTGGTAATTTAGTAGAAAAAGTTGTATATTACAGATAAAAAAAATATGTATCTCTGTGCCAAAAATTGAAATCGATTCAGCAGTGCAGTCAGAAAGACACATACTCAGTTTGTTTCGCATTTAAAATAGTAGTGAGTATTGTGGAATGAACAAATTGATTTCTACATTAATCATCTACATTAAGTGTTTGCACCTAATCTCCTGTGCCAAAACACCATTAGGACGTCTTTCGCTCAATTAATCTGTTCCGATTGGGCGACGTAAATTAATCGAAACAAATGACAAACAGAACGCGCCACGATGCCTCGGACGCGAAACGTCAATTTTCCAGTGGGATTCGATTCCGAAACAGCGATAAGTGAAAGCTTACCCGCTCGAGTGGCAATGGACGTGACTTAGAACGGGTCGCGACGAATAATGGTGTCTTCCAAATTAGATTGCATTGCAGACTTGGAATCCCTTTCAGGGGGCGCCAAGTATTTGCCTTTTATTTTGTCACGTAGCGTGTTTCTGGACGCTTGGCTCCGGTTGCGTTATTTTCAAATATTTTTAAAATTAAAACCGTCAGGGGTGATGCAGAGCCGAAGATAGGGGCGTTCTATTTAAATCAGGGAAAGCGTTTCATCTTTAATGTAAATATAATTAAATACGACCCTTATGCTATAATTATATCTTAGACTGATGTTGTTCTAGGTTGTATTGAGAGTAAGTTTAGTGAAGAAAAAAGATAAAGTGAAACATTTATATATATCCATTAAAAATGAAAGGTTCCTATTTAATGAAATTATAGTACCTAAGTAACTTATTGACTACTGACAACTGTATACTTACAGTCACATTACATTTGCTAAGACAAAGCGACCATTATGTCTGTTTAACTTTCCATCTATCACCAGGCTGTATCAGATGAACATTATGTATTTTGTAGCCGTTATTACTCCAATACAAAAGAAGTGAACATTTAGTAGCTAAAGTCTTTATTATATATTTTACGTAAGACTGAAATAAAAAATATATAGCACAAGATATAAATGTGAGATAATATTAGAAAGTTCTACATTGACCCGACCTGAAATACCAGGATTGGCGAGCGAGCTGGAGGTCTTCATCTCGTCATGGCGACATGAAACGTTTTTCTATTAAATAAATGCTTCATCTTCACGAGAAGTTATCAATTCTTTTATAAATTTTGATAAAAATAATGACACAAAGTCAAGTTCATTTACTATCCAAGGTATATTAAAATGACGCACGTGTCGTAAATCCTTAGCATTACCCAGTAAATTCAGAAAGATCCAAAGGTTAAGTCGCACGTGATTGGCATGGACCATTAATCTTCAAAGCAAAAAGCCAACTTCGACCTTACCTTACTGGCATTTAAGCCCATATTATTCTTATAAAATAGCTTGGATACTTCCAGTACAAAACACAGTTGCAGAGTGAAACTAATCAACCTAATTGAATATCTGCAGCGCGTCCGCCTCGTGCCACGAATTCAACTAATACTATTAGCCGTTTTAGTTTCTAACTAACGCCTGTATTCTCCCCATGAGTGCATCTGTTGTCTTTTTAATAAAACAATTTGGCCTTGTAATAGCACCGCTTTGAAAGTTCCGATTAGAAAATGAAACATATGAGCTTGTAGTGTACTGCAGTAATAGTGTGAACATAAATGTAACCAAAATGCATTTGCAATTAGTATCTTGTATCATACAGAAATAGATCTTTACTCTTACCACTCATTTTTAATAGAGACGAGATGATGAAGCAGAGAAAAAAAAAATAACGAACAAATCTTGGAATCGTAAATATTCAAGATTATCTTATATTTCATATCATTATATGTTAATTTTCTAATTGTATATACTTAAAAGATCATTGTTGACCGATAGGTATGACTACGGCCCTGATGCTTAGCAAGATTCTCGTTTTTTTACCTCAAGGAATAACTATCCTTTTTTAAAAGAAAATTACTTAAAAAGAGTTAATAGATTGATATCGATATCAGATAAACCACTGACTTTTGTAATCTATACTAATATTATAAAAAAGAGATATTTGATTGGTTTTTTGTTTGCATCGAAGAGATTCCGAAACTTAGAGACTAATTTTAAAAACTCTTTTACCTACGAGAAGATTAGATTAACGCAAGCATAATTGCGGCAAACCCCAACAGTAAACCTAATAAATATATTTTTATGTAACTAACTATTTTATTTAGAAGTATCATAGAATGTATACTCTCATTTATATTTTTTAATACATACTTAACTTTTATATAAACGATATCAAATACAACACTTACTCGTATAAAAAGGCGTCTGCGATTTAAAAATAAAGCAGCTTACTATATAAAATTATAAAGCCTACCGTGACGAAACTTCGTCGTAAGATTTTCATAAATCCAAGAGAAGCGGTGGCTGCACAGAGATCGCTGTTGATATTAATTTTGGCCATGTTTTTAATATCTTTTCTGAGGTAAGCCTCATCCGTGTAAGCCTACTTAAAAATATTATAAAGTAAAATGAGCACTTTCGTATGCTTCGTGTGAGGTGATTTCGCAAATGTATTGGATTTTGAATGAACATTTTCATATTGCTACTTGGTTATTGTTGTACTATGAGTATACCAGTTTATTTTTTGTATTTTACTGATTTATATATATTATTCACTAGCTTTCGCCAGCGGCTTCGCCCGCGTGGACCCTAGGGAAATGTTAAATGGGATAAAAAGTATCCTATTATCTAAGTCAGCTAATACCCTATCTGTATACCAATTTCATCAAAATCCGTTCAGTAGTTTCGGCGTGATTGACCGACAAACATCTAAACATCCAAACAAAGAAACTTTCACATTTATAATATTAATAGGAATTAACGTTATCTCTTAAATATTAATTGTTAATATTTCTTTCGTTACTGTTGATAATTATGATATTTCGCAAATATATAGTAACTATTCAGTAAGTCCTAATATCATAAAAAATAGATTTGTTAGTTTGTCTCCGATTGGACCGATTTTACAAATTCGTTCACATATGGAAAGCTGTAATACGCCCGTGACGTAGGCTATAATTTAATTTAACAGCTAGTTGTCATATATATACAGATTACTATAAAATATCGGGTTGGCTAATAAGTAATGAGCGATATGAGCGATACTTTTGAGTAGGGGCGAGAACGTTCTATGGGGGGGGGGGGGTGTATATAAAGAGCGAGTCGTGATCATGCACGCCAGTAATACTTCGAATGTCGTTGCGTTAACTTCAACGAAAAAATTAATGATATTAAAAACCATGTCCGACATTGTTTATTATATGAGTACCAATTTGGTCATTCCGCTGCAGAAGCTGCTCGTAACATATGCCAATAAGTATCTCTTGACGTAGTCTCCAAGGCAACAGCAAAGCATCCGCTGCGGAGACTATTCCTTGATAGATTAATCGAGGTCTGGGCGTCCAATAGAAACAAATATAAATAAACTGAAGACATTAATTAAAGAAGATCCTAAATGTAGCACACGAGATTTGGCTAAAGAGCTTTATTACTCTCATGGTACGATTGAAAATCATTTTGCGTGCATTAGAAAAGTCTTACAAATTTGGCGTTTGGTGATCCTATTAGCTGACTATGGATCAACTCGCTTACCGTGCAGAGATATGTGTACATCTATTATCATTTCGTCGAACATTTAACTGGCTAGACCATCTCGTCACTGGAGACGAACAGTGGGTTATGTATGTTAACCATACATGCAAGCGCCAGCGGCTAGACCGCAACGTAGCAGCAACTGCAGGAAAACCTACGCCAAGAATGATCTTCATCCTCGTAAAGTGATGCTCTCGGTATGGTGAGATGTTCATGGAGTAATATACTGAGAAAATCTTCCTACCAAAACTACGGTCACAGCGAACATCTATTGTAATCAACTCGATAATCTGAAGCTTGAATTTCATCGTAAGCGTCCACAACATGACAAAATATTTTTCCTTCATGATGATGCCTGACTGCATATTGCTAAGAGTACCCGACAGAAACTTTTGAAGCTGAACTGGGAAATGGTTCCCGCGCCCATAGATTTTAGTTTATTCTGGTCACTTTTACTAAGTGACCGGAATGAACTAATCATTTGCGTGAAAAAATTTTCGCTTTCATGATGAACCCCAGTTATAACAGTACATATGTGATTTTTTCAAATCAAAACCGGAAAATTTCTACAGAGATGCAATCCAATCTTTGCCTAATCGCTGGCGTACAGTTGTAGATAACTACAGTTATTACATTATGAATGATTAGCTATTATTTCATAAATAAATAAATAAAAATTGAAGTTACACTTGTCGCCCATTATTTATTAGCTAACCCAATACTACAGTTATTATAAAAAAACTCAGAAATTAGTCAACCGTTATTAGAAAATCTAACATTAATAATTCTAATCTTCTAGGCAAAACTATACTTAATAATTATGGTGATTAAGATTTATATTACGAGAAAAACATTTAGATAAAACACCAGCTCTATCTGCTCACAGTCAAAACAATCAAAGCATGACGTTCCAGTTCAAGATTCACGGATTGATGCAATTTTCTGTGTATAAGAGGATACATTCTTAAGTGGTCGCCTGTTGTTAATGTTTTCTTGCCTTAATAGTTTTCAACAGAACTTATTCGGTTTATCCCCTCCCGTGTCACGAATCAAAGCGAGTAATAAATCAACATCGTTATCTCGGAAACAATCTTACCGAGTGGTTTCATTGAATTGAAAATTACGTGAAAACTTTGAATAATTTTCATAACCATTAATTCTCGTCTACCGAACAAATATTCTGGATGCTGGCCCAGAGCAAAACATTCATCTTGCTGCTATAACTGACAACGACAAGTGTACATCCTGTTCTCTAATAAGATTACGACGTTGTGCGTTTATGGATACGTTAAATGATAATTTAATTAATATACCTCTTTATAAATCAGCAAGGGTCATTTTTAATTGGTATGCGAGACCACTCGTAAGAGGTATAACGACTATATATTAATGGCATATTTACATTGGTGTATAACATGTGACTGTGGCGTGCGGTAGATTTCAGTTCTTTTCATTGATCGGTCATTGTCTTTTGTGATACCTCTAAAAATTATAAAACAAAACTACAGATCTAATTACTCGAATACTTTCTTTCATTACTAGATCTTCTAAAAATAGTAGACGTCGTTTTATTAGCTTAAATCTAATTCTAAGGGACATATTTCTAGTTAAAGTATACTGTTTAAATGTTTTACGATCGCTCACGTTAAAGTAATAATTATTTGGGGAGTTTTATTAAATACCTGATCATGTATGTGGTCCCCGACATTTAGGTACTGTTGAAAGCTCCGTGATAACAGAGTAAATATTGTGTAGGTTTCTTATTATTGCTTATGAGACTACATATATGTATGTGTCTATATGTTAACGTAAAACATATTAACGTTGTGAGTTTATCCGACTATTAAATAAACTAGCTTTCCACCAGTGGCTTCACGTGCGTATTATAAAAAAAAACCTTCTCCTTGAATCATTCTGTATATTGATGAAAAGTGCATTAAAATACTTTAAATGATCTCAGCGTACAGACAGTGGATAGCGACTTTGTTTTTATTATGTATAGATTAATTTACGTATAGATTAGAATATCCGCTGATATGTAAATCTTACACTGAAATATCTAAGATTACGTTTATGTAATAGATGAAAACCTATTTATTTTTAAGTAAACTGTATTAAGTTGTGCAGGCTTGTTTATTTAATTCATGTTTTGTTCAAGACAATTATTAATTTTCATTAAAGAAGAATCACGTTTGTTTAAAAATAGTCATTAAAATTGCCGGATCCATTATCCATTCGCATTCTAACATCTAGCGATGAAACATCTATAAATCGACCAACGACGGAGTAAGACATCCAATTTTCTCTAAAGCTAGAGTCCACTGGAGATCTTTGTCATGATGAATAGAACGCGCCAGAAACAAATCTCTTTTGTGAGTTGTTCCACCCTCGGATTTAAAGAGATGACCCTTTATTTAGTTAATGGTGTCCGTTGGTATTAACTGTGAATTTAAAAGAGTTTCGTGTCTGCGTTCTTATTTGAAAAAAAAAAGTTTCATTCTGAAATATGTCTTGATAAAAAAAAAGAAATTAATTCGAAGCCGGGAGCTCTTATAAGGATATATTACTAAGTATACCTTCCTAAATAGTATTTTAAAGTAATATTGTGTAGAAATGTTTTGATTCGACCACACGATGGAGCATTTTATTTTGTGAAAACATGTCTTTCAATAAAAATGTGAATATAATACTAAACAGTTTTTAATTGATTACTAATGCATTTCAAGTGTACATAAAAACACAGGTTGTTTAATTATCTTTTTAATTAGTATGTGAGTGAGAATATTACTATATTTTGGCCATAATAAGACCTTCTTTGGTACGAAATCGTACAAGAAAATATTAAGTTTAATTTTCTCAACACGTGTCGCGTTTCACCTTGTCGCAAAACATTTTGAAAGTGTATACTTTCTTTTTTTCTAAAGTATTTTAATTAGAAAAAAATATGTCATACTTATTACCTGAGATCATTTCTTAATATAATTTATTATCTTCTATTTCGCTCAAAATATTGTTGAAAGACATCTTAGAAATACACATTTTTCTAGGTAAAATTATGGATCAATGAATATTTGTCTTTCCACTTACGGAGCAAAGGTTTATTATACACTATTATTATACTAAGTTAGTTTATTATACTAAACATAATCAATGTTATTAATAAAAAAGGTTTAGCGACAGAATAAATTTAAGTCAAAGTTGCAATTTTAGTAATAGGCCAAATTCATATTATTTATAGAATAAAAAACTACCTTCGAGGAGTAAATATTACTCCCGTAGTATCTCGTACTAGGTTAACCTATGATAAGTATCTGTAATAGTATGAATTTTGACCAATACTAAGTGCAGTCACAACGTAAATTTACTCCAACGCTGTTTAATAATAACACATGTTTAGTATATTTTACAACTTATCATTAACTTGATGATAGTTTTAACATGCCAACCCTTAGTAAACAACGGCCATGAAACTAATTATCAACATTATAGTGTACATTCGACCTTCAAGTGTTTTATATTGTTCTCTATTGATAAGTTTCTGCAATTATAAAGTTGGAGATTACCAGGAAACTTTGTGTGATGTTGCTGTCAGACTTTATATTCAGTGGATAAAGTTCAAAGTTTAAACTAGAGTCAGTTTTAAAGGTCACACGAAGTCTGATTTAAGAGATTTAGTAGAGATACACATGGTTCTTGAAGAGAATGTCTAAATTAATAATTTAAACATTGAAAAGATAAAAAGAATAAAGGCACTGTTTACGTTTAGTTTTTAATCTTTGAGTTAAAAAATAAATTAAAGATTGTTTTAGCAAAACTTTGATGGAAACATACAGTTTTGGAAAAATCACGATGTCCTAAACAAACATGTCTTAAACTTAGGGTCTGACTGTTGACATTGATGTTGATATTCTGATTTCAACATCATCATCGTCATCAGCCCTTTATTTCATCCCCACTGCAGGGGCTCAGGCCTTTTTTATGGATGCTTAAGGAGCATGGGCCATGACCCTTCACGCTGGCCCAATGCGGATTGGCGGGTATTAACGACTACAAATGCAACCGGGACCAATGGCTTATCGTGCCTTCCGAAGCACGGAGTAGCTCGAGATATATTTTTTTTGGTCACCCATCCCGTGACCGACCCTTGCGAAAGTTGCTTAACGACAACGATCGCGTGCCGCAGCGCATATCCACTACGCCACTGAGCTATTCCGATTTACCATGAATTATTCGATTGTTTGCCCTGCTCTAACTTAAGTATATTCTGACATAAACTCATTTCAACTTTATATAAATACGTGCACATATAGTAGCGACAAATACATGACCAGATTAGGTAACAGAATCAATTTTAACTGGAGAACTTTTGGATACCCTGATATGCTATTCATTCTACTATGTTTCCTTTTGCAGTAACAAGAGTCTTTGAACAGGAAAATTTCAAAAACAATGTCCAGAGTCTGAAATAACATAAAAACTTTTATACTCGTAAATGTCACAAAAAATGCTGTAATTTCGAAATCCATGCAGATAACGTTTCAGATAGAAATCTAGTCTAGAAATAAAATTAAGGAAAATATTTTTTCCATTAGCTCTGATTACAGTCAGCGTTTGCTTCAACAAAATTAATGTGTTCCCGAAATAGTATAGATGTAAACGTGTTGTGTTATAGAAATACAAGAACAAATGAGTAGGTTTGCTCACGTGCGGGATAGAACTATTAATGTTTAGTTATATCGGTTAATTCTAAGAAACAAAGCTTGAATTCGATATGTTTCTATTTCATACTTTGAATATTCTTAGTCATATGTGTCGTAAAATTTAATTAAGATAAAATTAACTTAAGAAAATTGTAGTAATCATAGCAGCAACTGGCACTCCTTTTTAAATCTAGTTTTAATATAACAATGTTGTATATCTGCCTAAAAACATAAGCTAAAGTGGATTACGGCTATTGCTATCCAAGTATTTCAGATTATAATATTTATCACTTTCGTGATTTTTCCTCGTCTAACTTAAGCATTTCTAACGTCAGAGAGAAGGGGAAGTATAAATATCATTATACTCCGTCCTATTCTGATATATTGAATATTGGCTCAAGAACGTCACCTGAATTCAATAAATCATTTTGACTACTAGTTGGTACATCTTTCTGCTCCGCTCCAAAGAGTTTGTATCTATTTCACTGATTCCAATCACACATATTGTGCAGGCCCATAGAAAATATACGTTAATATATATAAATATTTAAACTAGCATACTCTGCTCGCAACCAGGCGACTGCTCTAACCACCGAGCTACCCAGGACCTAACAGGACTGACGAATCTTTTAAGCATTTATTACTTTTCGCTACTACAGAGCGTATTCTCATCAATGCTCAGGCACCCAGACAGCCGAAAGAAATATTTTTACAAATATTTTTTATAAACTTTCGATAAGGACTAATTGCAAAAATATACAATGGCGAACTTAATACCGTAGAAATTTCCTACCAGCCAACATTAGGGTGATATGGAGACAATAGTCGGTGGAGTGCACAATAGAGATCGAAATTTTGTAGGTAGACTTACTACCATATACAAACATAAAAACAGAAATATAAACATAAATTAATACTACATATGAACTATACAAAAGGATATATTTATACCTCGTGTGTTCATAAGTTTTGAGACAAACTTTTTACTGAAAAATTAAATAAAATGTTACTGGCTGTTATTTTTTTACCGATTTTGAATTTCGAATGTTAACTTTTAGTTTTCTTGTGTCGCAAATTTATTTGTTTATATTTTCTCGTAATGGAGGAAATGAAACAATTAAATGCAACTATCATTTCACTATTTAACACGGGAAAAAACCAATGCAGATTTGCAGCGTGCTCAAAAGTTTTCCTGTAAGCCGTAACTTCGTCTATTACACAATACAGCGGTACAAGGAGACAAGTTCTCTGCAAGATCGCCAAAGGAGCGGTCGGCCACGATCTGTGAGGACGCCTGTAAAATATGAAAATTATCCGAGAGCGACTTCTCCGAAATCCATGTCGCACTCAAAATTAAATATCTCACAGACTAATATTTCGCGTTATTAGGTCATGTCTCTCGGTTAGGTTTAAAAAAAATCTAAATAAAAATAAAACACTCGGCGTTCGGGATGCGGGCGCGCCTGCTACAGGGCGAAATTGCATACACGGTGAATTATTAGGGTTGTATGCACTTTATACTACATCTGAGGGATGTAACAGCGCATTTTAGTGAACAGAATACTAAATATTAAGGTAATGGCTTATAGCCGTAGAAACGCTCACCTTTTAAAACAATCGTCTTCGTAAGTTACGATGTGAACTTTTTACTATCGAAGAAAAGTTCAACCGACATAACAAAAAAGGGTACCATAAAAGTAGCAAGGACGTCCCAGCTTCTACTCGGAATGTCTCGCGCACTCATCAACCGGTAAGTGTGATAGTATGGGAGTTTCGTATGAAGATGTCACTTCGTTCCATTTCTGCCAATATGGTCAAAGGTTAAAAGGAGAAAGCCAAGAATTATCAGAGCGACGTTTTAGAGCCCGTGGTGAAACCCCTGTCTGATATGTTATTTCACAAGAAGCATTGGGTTTTTCAGCAAGACTCGGCACCATCCCATAAGGCAATAACACCCAAGCTTGGTTGAGGACGAATGTGCCGGCCTTCATTGCGGCGGACGAGTGGCCCTCCTCCAGTCTCGACCTCAACCCGCTGGATTATTTTTTTATGGACTGAATTACAGCTCAGGGCCTGGTAAAAGTCCCACCCAAACTTGGAGTCACTGAAGCGAATCCTTGTTCGAGAAGCAAAGCTAATTCCGCTAGGAAATATAGTATATTGTGCTCATTTCATGTGGAGAAATATACATCTCGTAAATACTTACTCATTATTTTATACCTCATAGATAACTGATTTATTTCAACGAATACCTATAAGAATACTGTAAGATCGGAGATCATTTTCTGTATAAGTTACTGACTAGATTGCCAAATTGAGAACTAGTGGTCAAATAATTGGAAATAATTCTTTATCTTAATAATTCTGTAAGGAATGTTATAATAATAATAATTTCGGAAAAGAGAAGGACAAAATCTCAACTGATTACTCACAATAACCTGATTTTTTAACGTTTCATAAATCAGACCTGAATTGAGAATTCAAATTTAAGCACGTCTCAAGGCATACTTAAACAGGTTTATGTTTCTGATTTTCATTTTCTTAATTTTTATTTGATAGCAGTTTTATAAAACTAGGACTTTATGCTTTGAGCTATTGAGAATAATCAGTAGAGATTTTGTACTTTTCTATATTCTGAAACCGGCCGTTAATCTATTACTTCCATAATTTATATTGTATGACTTTACTAATGTTATGATCAAGAATTATATAAGTTTGCAGATTGTTATAGGATATACTTAGTTGAGAGAACAGCGCACAGGGCAAAAGGACAACAGAGCCCATATATCACAACATACCCAAAGGACACTGTTAGTAAACTTGAGACGTCACTTGAAGGTCGGAAGCGCTGAGAGTTCCAGTGGACAACAGAATTTTATCATAAATTTACATTACGCTAGCTCGTTACCAGAGTAAAGTCATTGGATTCCTGAGTCTTATCAACATTCAATTTTGTCGCCATTTGGGAAATCTTTTTTTGTTACGACGGAGAGCGGGAATGAATTCGGAACATTTCAAATTGATATTTCACATTTAGAGCGTTGGAATTTGTATTTTTACATTTTATTAAAACAGTTGCATTTCAGAATTGCCTACTAGTCGATTGATTGCGACGGATTCATATCAATAATTAGATTAAATGAATTATTTGCTTACATTATCCATTTAAATGTCCATATAATAGCAACCTTATTCCTATTATTTTTTCAACTTATTTTCAAGTTATTTCGGAAAAGAGAAGGATCATTATCATTTTAATATTTGCATTTTTATCGGAAAGAAACATGAATAGTTAAAGTAGTCAATGGTTTATCAAAAACCCCGTAAACAAAAGAAATGGAAGAACTATTTCAGGTATTTTGACGCCTGGCTGATAATACCATACTTATATAGTTTTTGTGTATCTGTGACCATGGCACATCGAACTAATAATATAACAGTTTTGCAACTGAATGAGAATTAATTTCTACAAATAAAATCAATGCTTTATGTATTTTAGATGAATTCGAAGATATTGCCTTGTTACAAATACTCGACGCTTATACATTTGATTCTAGTGTTATGTCAAGTTATATGTATGTTGATTCACTACTCTACTGCATTATTAGAGGAATTAGTAACAAAAATAATCCAGTTTATTCTGAAAATGCCTTCAGTTAACATCGAAATTCAAGACTATTAACATTGATAGTACAAAAAAAGTTTGCAGTACGAATAAAATCAAACCAATGCTGATGAATGAAAAGGAAAAATGAAGCGGTCTAGCAAATCTAGCAAACGCCCACTGACGGTACATGACAGCATAGAAATCGCTCGTTGGACGTACAATGGCGTATGATATTCACCGCGAAAATGCTGTATGAGCACCTTTAAAAGTTAAAAGCTTTTGCCGAAAAAAAGTAGAGGCATGAAATAAAAAGAGCGACGTTCTAAAAGCTGATGCTGCGGACGCATAGAGTATTGTACCTCAGAAGTTATCATAATATATAATCATTATTCTATGCTTAACTTAAGTTGTGCATAGAATCATTACATTCATTAGACGAATGTACTAATAAATTCATCAATGTCTACAAGTCGCGGCACACAATACAAAAACATTTAGGATGATCTAACACCATGCCTTTGCCATTTAAATATGGTGTAATATCCTTTTTATTGTATTCATTTTGAAAGTTATTTTTGATATAACTTTCAAAATGATTTAATGGCAAATGTAATTACTAAAAATTTTGTCAAAGTACCTTGACCCATGAATGATCCAAGTACTTTCTATAACCTGTTGTGTATTATATAATTTGGTTATATATTGTATACAAGCATTCATGGTTTTGCACCTCTTAATATATCAGCAGGTTTATCCCACAGGACTGTTGTCCCGGAAATATTTTCAAGGTGGATAGTTTTTAGTAATGTGCGCGCCGAGTCTCCCGCGCGTTGTGCTGGAAGCTCCTAATGGCCGTAGTTCAGTTGCCAACACGAGACTATTGTACATTGTAGGATTGTTTTACACAAAACGTTTGTTCCAAAATACATTTTCTACGTGTTTTTATACAGCGCGTGGAGTTTGTGAAATACCAACTGTTTATTCAGAAAAAAATTAATGTACAGAAAACATGCACTTTATTTATAGCTTAAAACTTGATTAAAATACCTGTACTTAGTAGAATGTCTTCTTTCTTAATCTAATGTAGTACTTAAATGAATGAAACAACTTTTAAAGGGTTTCATCGCATTTGCATTTAGTTTTATTGTCTCATCAAATATAAAAGAGTAAATACTACTTCCCAATATAAGGGTCAGAAATCCAACGGAAACGTTTACATTAATAAAATAAAATTATTTTAAAAATACATCTGACTTATTTAAATAAATAAAATACAGGGTAAATAAATTTGGAACCACCCAAAAAACTGGTATACCAGTACCAAATTGTAAGTCTTTCAGAGAAGAACTGGCGAAACAAACTCCGACAAGAAAATTTAATTGCTCCCTTTGATTTAATATAGAAAAAACTAACTATATCTTTTGGTTTTGCAATGTATGCCCTGGATTGAGATTTAATTTGACTGATTTCTGGATCCCAAACCGTTAAATTTCGGATGTTTTTTTAATCTCAATATCCTTGCGTATCATTCTGAGGATGTATCTTTGTTCAGTCGCAAGCATTTTAGATTGTCAGATCTTATGTAATCCACCTAACGCATGATCACACACTGCAGATTTATTATTGCGCCTAATCTTAGCTTCACTTACATGTTCCATTTCCTATGCTCCTCTTTGTCTGCTCGATGTATGAGTGCCCACAGTCGCATTCTCCTTTGCACCTGCAACTTGATAGGGGATATTACACTTGATAGGTCTTAAAAATTGGTTGATCTTCTTCGGCGGTTTAAAGTAAGTATTGATAGAATTTCGCTTCAAAATTCTTCCAATCTTGTCTGTAACACCTTCCATTTATGGAAATACAGCAGTTTTTGTGTCTGAGGCGTAATTATACAGGAGAAATCTGTATGGTATGATTGCGATGTTCATTTGCGATGAATCATATTCACATTTTCTTTTAGCCTGCTAACAACGAAGCGAAATAAAAGATGATTATCACACGTTAGCTGACAAAGCAAATTATTGGATTTACATAATGGTCAACAACTAGCGAGCGCGTGCAAAATTAAGACAATATGGCTACCCGTAGGCCATGCATTTCCTACTCTAGTAGTTGGATAAAACAAATATTAAAACACAAAACAAAACGGCTAATGATCTGTGTAATTTTTTCGCGTGATAATAGCATTCGGATTCATAATATTCAATTATGACTACAGCGACGACTCTAACCGATTGAGCTACCTGAGACCAATTAGATAGTCAAATTTCTTTAACATTTGATTGTTTAGCTATCAGTGAGCATATTTCAATCAATATTCAGGCTATCTTTTTTTTAGAAAGTAATGTTAGAGTTTACCAAATGAACTGTTTATCTCATATATATTTGTCAATCCATTTCATTTTTTTTTTATCAATTTGATTCTTTAATTTTCATTAAAAAGAATTCAATGAAATTATTTAAATGCACAAACGGTTTTTTCATCGTGTTACTTGTGTAAACACTCAAATCCAATTATCAATATCATCAACTATGGTGTTAGCGGATGAAGTCATTTTATTCGATTCCAAGGCGAAATGTCGTAGGACTATATTGTTGCTATGGCATATATTATGAAACACGTTTGCTGTGTAATGCCAATATTTTTTGATAGTAATTATATTATGATCCTTGCCGTGGCAACCTGTCAAATTTCTGTACTTAATTTTAAACTGATACATTGACGGTTTATAAGAAATTTGGTATACAGTGGTAACCTGACATAGAGCCGTCTGTATCATTGGAATCATTAGTAATTTTAACGAGGGCAAAATCATATAAAATGCTTTCTTGTAGTTTCCGAAAATGCAGCAAAGACTCGGGTATCACATATAAATAAGGACTTTTCCTTTTTTTGTTGTAGTATCACTACATAGTATAAAACAAAGTCGCTTTTTCTGCCCCTGTATCCCTATGTATGCTTAAATCTTTAAAACTTCACAACAGATTTTGATACGTTTTTTTTTCATAGATAGGGTGATTCAAATTGAAGGTTTTTTATGTAGAATAAAAGACCACCCGGGTGAAGCTGCTGACGGAAAGCTAGTTCTTTATATTGCACGCAAATTCAGTGCATCACAACCCGTTATTTTGATTTACCTTGGAGTACGCCTACTCTGCTTTTGGCTGCACCCTATGGCACCATTCTACCACCCTGCCCCGAGCAACATTTCGGTCCACTACGATTGCTAACCGGAGATGACGTAGGATCTACAACTTAGCCAGCTGCTGCGCGACCTATAGTGATATCGAATCATTTATTTTTAGGGGTTTATACAAATCCCCAAAATGGATATCAATTAATGAAATAGTACAATATCAACCAACTTCAAATCTTTATGGTGTCTGTCCATTCGTCATACTATATATTTTCTTTATATATATTCGGACAAGTAGTTAATGTAGCGTTTTAGGTAATTTTTATCTTTAATTTATAAGTCTAATATTATAACTTGTAATGCTTCATTAATTGTTTTGTTATGTTGACGATTATGTAGCGTTATAAATACATAAAATTTAACAATGAGAATAACCAATCTTATATAACATCGAATCAATTTAATAAGCTAAATTTTCCGTTCAGCAAAAGAGGCACTTTGGTTTTCTTTTAACTAATTGTAGCTTTTCAATTGGTTTAATATTCATTTTCTTTATGTTTACCTACTGATGCTTTAATATGCTTTCCCGGCACGATGAATTTAATTAATTAAACCGGTGGAGTCCAACCAAGTCCAACGGCCCGGGTATGAATTTTACGCATTGGGACCGCGCACAAATTACGCACGGCTTAACGACACTCCGACGTCAATCGGTCTGACATTGAACGTACGGTACAAAACGTGAAATAAAAATGTCACGAGTGATTTCCACAAAGCAGATTTGTTCTGGTTGAGATTAAGTTAAGCCGCGATTAATCCGACCACAGATGCGTGTGATGAGGGTCCGGGCCTGTGACAGCGCGATAATTGTGATGTTATGATATCGCGCCGCGTTATGTGAAATAAGCCTGCCCGCTTGCCCTGTGTTATAAGCGAAAGCGACTAAGCTCTTGTATTACTTTTTATCCTATATTGCCACGCAAGATCTCTTGCAGGGTAGACAGAGAAAGAGAGACAGACAAATGTAGTGAAGGTAAAGTTCGCTGACTGATTAACACGTTTAAGGTCGCCAAAATAAATACAGGAAGCCCCAAGACAACCGACACTACTTACAAGTTCAAGTTAAGTAACATGCAAATGTTTATTGACCAAAAAATTATTATCTCGAGCTACTCCGTGCTTCGGAAGGCACGTTAAGCCGTTGGTCCCGGCTGCATTTGCTGTCGTTAATACCCTCCAATCCGTATTGGGCCAGCGTGGAGGGTCGTGGCCCATCCTCCTTAACCATCCGTAAGGAAGTCCTGAGCCCCTGCAGTGGGGATGTAAAAGGGTTGATGATGATTTCAAAACAGAGAAGATGTAAAAATTGTATATAGCAAAGTATATTTTTCTCCGAAACATAGTAATATGAAGCTGTGTGATTGCTATCAGTAATCGTAGCATTTTCTTTAGTTTACTTTCGGAGACTTTATATCTATTTTATATATTATATCTCAAACGTTGAACGTCGTTAAATATGAGTTTTTTTTAATGACATGAATTTGTTATTAATAAGGTTCGAAATCATGACGCCTTATATCAAATTTTTGTAATTATATAATTATAGATTCACCTTTTATTTTTCATTCAAAATAGAGTTAAAGTAAATATTTACATAAGCGTTACAAAGTTATCGAAGTAACAATTAAAAACAACAGCAAACCATTATTTAGACGATATGCAAAATCCAACAAATTCCGATTACTTCTTGTAACATACTTTACTGAATCAATTCTCCAAAGATAATTATATAAGATCGAAGATGAGTGACAGCTTTACGATCAACATATTGCAAAAGCATGCAAAGCAATCTTTATTGCAAGCGCTACGGACTTTTTAAAAATACATTTTAAAAAACATATTGCTTAGCGCAAAAATCGCTATTTCTTAACCCTTGTACACATATAGTCACAAGAATCACTGGTCAAAGCAACGCTGACTGCCGTGATGGATGTGTAGTTGACATTAATTCTATTGTTCCTGACGCAGCTACGATTCCCTCGCGACAAAACTATAGTGACCTGCCTAATGAGAGCCGGCAGTTGTTTTCAACAATCTCGAAACAAAATATTTTTGTCTTTCACTAATTCCCAAAAGTGCCATATCGTATAGCAGAGAGTTTCCAAGTACTCGCTTTTAATGATTCTAGATATTATGGAGTTGACACTAGTAATTTATGTTCTGTAAACGATTATATCTTAATGGATTTTTTTTCGTTAAGGCTCTCTTGTATTGTGATTTTCTTCATAACTAACTTTTTCTGTCTCAGTCTGTTCGTTACGCTTTTTACGCATAAATTAACAAATCGATTTTAATGAAGTTTGGTATAGAGATAGATAAAGTTTACCAAAGGATATAAGGGCAAAAGATACCTTCAAAAGCGAAAATGGGTTCAGTTTGTATTTAAAAAATATTTTAAAACCTTTTTAAGCGACAAATCAGCGAAATGATAATTCGAATAATTCGGCTGAATATCCGATTAGGTAAAAGATAAACCTAATCATATTCGGTAGTCAGTTATTCGGTGAAACCACTATACGGCGCATCTCTATTCTACATCATCTTTGTGATTTTATTAAAATTTCAACATTATTATCAAAATGATATAATAATTTTTAGTAATTAATTATTTTTCAATATTAGGTACAGTCAAATCAAAAACAACAAAACTCTCAAAATTTTCCATTTTATTTTAAACTTTAATACATGGAAGGTAAAGTTCAAAATCAATTGTAGAGATTAGACATTTATGGTAACCTGACACGCAGCCATGTATTTGCAGTACAGCACACATGTACTTTGTTGTAATCTTTTGCTGTTCCTAAAATCTTCATCTTCATTTTGCGTTTTATTCCTAGAAGATACATTGTCATGTTTTTCTTAAAAATAGTACGAAAAATTTGTGAACACCAGAACGCAATGAAAATTACTACAAAAGTAGTTAATTTACGTGAATTGTGGTAATCCAAAAGACAATTCAAATAGAGTTTCAATTATATTCGTTAAACAACGTTCTACAAAAGATATCAGATATGGCCAGAACTTATTAATATCTTTTAGCGGACATTTTTAGGGTCAGAGGGATGTTAATTAAATTGTTTTTGAAGGCAATTTGAATTAATAAGGCTTTGACGAGTTATTTTCGCCTTTGCACCGTCCGTTGTGAAGATACTCTTCATTATTAGTTAATAATGCTTGTCATAATTAGAATTATGATGTCATTAACAAAATATGGCGAAGGGTAATTTTTCAAGTACCAATTTATTGCATACTCAATAGATTAAACATGGTTCTACAAATAAAAGGAATCGTTTCTATCGATTTGATTGAATTGCGATTGAATAGTGGTATTAAAATAAGGTATGAAAATCTTAACTGCAACTTTAAAAATTATATAATGAGTGTAGCCGTAGTATACTCGACCATCTTATATGATCAAACTATAAGATACCTAAATAATTGTATTAGCAATTTGAACAACAAAATTTATCAAATACAACAACTATCATATTTTATCATGACGTTGATGTCATGGAAATATAAAATTTTTCATATCATGACTTTAACGCCATGATTCTATCATCTTATAATGTAATAGCACTGAATCTGGTAAGGAGCGTTTGCATATTATTAAATCGATAGTTAGAATCTTAGTTGCAAATATATACGTAAGTACTGACGAGTTATGTGCTTAGGCTTCAAACACGATTACTGACGATGTGGGTCGCGGGTCGGCTTACAGTTGCCAAAGTGGCGTTACGCGAACTGGGCCGAACACAAGCCTGTGTTCCAACTTCCTTAGTAAGGGACGTATCTTTTATTATTCAAACTGATGCAGATTACTATTGGCAGTAAAATATCATCATTCGCAAAATAATAAATCAAATAATTGTTGTAATTTAAAAGAAGAAAGCAACATTACATGTTTATATGAGATAATGAGAAAATACAAGTAAAAGTACTCGATAAAAGTTTTACTTTCAAATTTGCTTTGAAACTGCAATAATATCAGATTTCTTCTTGTAATATTTTTTTTTTATATAATGGAGATTGATAAATATGCCATCAAAAAGTTAAACAACTTTACAGTAATCATAATTTTCTTGTCCTCCCCTACCACCACCTGTCTCTATTTCGATAAGTTTTCTGTTTTCTTGTCGGCTCTTGCACACACTTAATAATATGCTAGACTAAAAGAAACATATCTTACATGTCTCTTTTTGCTTATAATATACAAATCAGTCGGTGCTTTTAAATGGACAAATAATCGCTAAGAATTTTTATTAGGCAATTTCTACGGCATACCGTGTAGGTCTCCTTAATTTCATTCCATTATTTCTATATTGTACTAACTGTTTTACCGTGACTTCCCTCGCATAATATATAGCCTATGTTATCTGCGTATGATGCGGCTTATTGTAGCGTAGGTAAAATAATTTTTAAAATCTATAAAGTAGTTTCCGAGCTTATTCGATGAAAAGAATCAGTTTATATGGATAAATTGATATGCATGAACGAAACTACTATATTTACTGAATATAACGTAACTCTGAAATGTTACAGTTCACTTTTAATCTCCATAAGCTAGACTCTAATAACGTTCCTCTGCAGTTCACAAACAAACAAAATATCAGCTTATATTTAAAAGGGAGATGTGTCCGCAATAATTCCACTCAAAATATACGTCGAGCCAGAACATTCGCTTAGTTGAATAATTCAAAAATTCACATCCGACAGTCGCGAAAACAAGCAAAGTAAACCCAGCCAGTGCAACGGAGAATAAAAAAATACAGAAATGACAGACATCAAAGTAAAAGCACAACTTGGACTCATTTATATTATTTCAATGTGTTTTTGTTCCGTAACTGCTGGTTACCACACGCTTAAAGTAAATACTGATATGGGATACAGCATTGATTGTATTGTATTAATATCATTCAGAGCAGTGAAGTGTTGAAAATTCGTTTTATTGATAGTTGGACGAATAATAAAGAGAAACAAATAAATTTACAGAGCGGCTTTCAAGTGGATTCTGAATGGATTTTGATGACAATTGGTATATGGTTACTAAGCTAGAGCTTCACATTATTTATTTTTTTCAGTTCAGGCCTAGAATTATATACCATCATCATCATATCAGCCAGAAAACGATCACGTCCGGTTCCCTAGAGATTAATGCACTATTATATCATCGTGTAAACCATGCGAGAAAGATACTGGTCCACCAGATATATGTATATGACATATCAATATGTTGCATGTTATTATCTTATGATATATGTCTTATTGTTTTATTAGATATTAGGTACAAATTTAGTTGTAGTAAAGCCAAATTAATGATAATAGTTTGAGAATTAAATATTTTAAAATTATTTCACTTGATATAAATACTATCTACTCTTACATAATTTCAAATTATTGTAATAGGGATGACGGCTTGGCAAAAAAAAAAGAAATTCTATTTAAGCCGTCAGTCAGAATAGAAAAATATTGGATACTTATTTTTTGTACTTCAATTTAACAAGAAAAATTAAATAATAGGCATTAAAATTGAGGAGTGGGGTCTCGCTACGTCACAGTTTAGTAGAAAATGTACAAAAGCGTGATGTCATGTGATATTTCAACTCATTGTATCGCAGTAATTTAACGATTTAATATATTAAAATTGAATATAATAATCTACCTGACTGAAAACCAAATAAAAATGAGTCGTCATCCCTATTATGTTAACTTAAAAGAAATTCTTTTGCAAATGTTGTTGTTTTTATTAATTGGGCACCATGAGACACTGCGATAACAGGGTATTTCTGCATTTCTATTTCGAACCCATCGTCGCAGTGTCTCAAGCTTACGATGTCACACCCTATAGATTATAGACTTATATAGACCTAATATGAAATATGAAGATATCAACTTTAACATATGAATTGACCTTCTATCGTCAGCTTAGGTTACTTTTGAGAAATAGCAACCACAACTTTCTTATCTGTTTTAATTATGGATGCGTTTTTTTAGTTTCAGTAGTAATAATTTAATTTTCTATCTTACGTTTTATTAACAAATACTTTTTTATATATTTAAATTTCACTGTAAATAGTAGTATAGTTATTAAATGTGATAGGCAAAATATACCATCACTAATATTAAATAAAATCCCTCAGGCAAATTTGTCCATTTCAATGCGATGAATAAAAAAGAAACGGATTTTATGCGGTTTTTATCAATGTACGGCGAATTAATGAGAAAGGTTTACCTATTGCTTTCAGGAGAAAAGGGACACAGGTGGACAAACGTAAAACGTATTGAGCCTTTGCCTTTTAAAGTTTAAAACCCTAAAAAGGTTTTTTCAATCTTGTTTCGTCTTATTCCTATATTTAAACAAACAAAATATTTTCAATAATAATCCAGTTATATTAATTACAACTGAAATAGTAAACAATATAAATTTTTTATATTTATTACAAAACAATTCAGTAATGAAATTACTTTTCTGTTTACCTGCAAAACATTTAAATGTGCTTTTGTGTAGCCTTTCAATTGCAAAATATTAAAGAAATCACTTACATTTTCATAGCGGAATTTAAAGACTCTAGTCGTATTATAATAAAAAGATCTATAACGTTAGGAGCGACTTATTTTCTTTACTACATCTCCATTTCGTTTAAAAATACCAGCATTTATTTTATGAAGTAAACATAAGCATTTTCTTTTTTAAGGGCGTAATTAATTACATAACGTAGAGTAGTTAAGGAAGAGCAAGCAAACGTGGAATGCTTAAAAGTGAGTTAAGAGGAAATAGTTGAGAAAAGGATATTTGTTAGAAGAATTTATACATAGCATAAACTTAGTTGCTTCCCGTTGTCTGCACGCTGAGATTTTTTCAATCTACCGAGTGATTCAAGAGGAAGATTTCATCATAATCATCATCATCAGCCCTGGACGCTCAGGCCTTCCTTATGGATGGTTAAGGAGTATGGGCCGTGACTCTCCATGCTGGTCCAATGCGGATTGGAGGGTATTAACTACTGAAAATGTAGCCGGGACCAGAAACCGGGCCATCCGAAGCACGATGTAGCTCGAGATAATAATTTTTTTTTGGTCACCTATCCCGTGACCGACCCTTGCGAAAGTTGCCTATCAACAATGATCGCGGGCCGCGGCGCTTATCCAATACGCCATCGAGCTAGGAAGATTTATATGTATAGTAAAAGACACGTGGTCGAAGCTGCTGGCGGTTAATAAAACATAAAAACTGTATGCAGTAGTTCGATAGACTTTTTTTTATTTTATCTTATGCTTATATTTTTTAAGTAACAAATGGATTACTAATATCAGATTGGAATAAAACAAGTTTGAAATCAATCGTTTGAGGAAACGAAACGTGGGGTTAAAGTAATAATCCTTACTTAACATGAGACGTTCAATTTCTTTGATTGGACTAACACATACAGAATTGTGTTCGTTTGTAATGTTCGTCTCTCACTGCGTAGATGATTCCTATCCCTAACAGTTTTTGGTTAGCCGATTTTGTTGATTTATGAGTCAATTTGTCATTAAAGCCAATTATTATATTATATACGTGATGTAAACCTAATGTTAAGTGATGTAAAGAATTTAAAAACCTTAAAATTCAAGAGATGTGTACAATCGTGGTTAAAGGAAATTGATTATTGAGAAACGGAAGACGTTGTAGCCTAACTTGTAGCACACACACACTCATAATGAGCCGAGCATGCCGCTTACCATAGGTATGGAAATCTAAATTGTCTCCGAAGGTTAGACCTAGAGTCTAGTCGAAAATAATTGAGGTTCCATTTCTCCTGTTTCGCAAGGTTGGATATAGCATTAATAAATGATTAATAATTTTCAAGAAGATTTTTATGAACGGAACACAGTTTTTGATTTAACTAATTATTATTATTATGTTAGCTCAATTTCGTCGTGCCTATTAACTTTCATAAAACATTTAAATAAATGTTTTTCATTTGTGTTCGCCAGTGTTTCAGTTCCGCTGTGCGTGTAAACCCGCAGAATATTCGTTGGCTGGTTTTTATTAGCTTATTTGTATACGGAATACTAAAATGTACAATCTCCTGTGTTTGTCGAGTCCTCGTTTATATTCCTTTTTTGCCTTTGCATTTTTTCCCTTTCTCTTCATGCAGTTACGCGGAGCGTGTAATGAGAAGCGTGAAATAAACCTTTTGTCGGATAACAAAGTTTGCATTGAAGACAATGTGTAGTAGTAAATGGTGGACAGAAATTACGTCTTATCTTTTACATAACTGTCAAGATCGGCGCCGGGCTGAGCAGGGTTGCTCTCCAAAGATATGAGACTTCTCAGAATACAGTAATGTTCGTTTAAATGTCTGCAAAAATATTTACATTAATTATTGATTTTATCATACTTCATTTAGCAGTACGTCAAGTTATCACAATATGTCGAATTTCTGCAGTTAATTTTAAACATTACTTTCAATTAAGTAAGATATAAAATCGAGTGGAGTATTTTGAAAGTTTCATATGATCTGACTTGCTATTTTATTTTATTCTTCTATTTTTTTACCGTCTCGTGTAAGGCTTTGATAATTGTGTTTTATTAAAAGTGATTGAGGGTTTTTATTAAGTGTGTAATATGTTTTATTTAATTATCTAATACGATCGATATCCAAGATGGTTCTATCTTCTAAGTTTCATTCTAACGCGTTTAATTAAGTGTACGTTTATATAAGAGGTTTGTATTTGACGATTTTAATGAATATCTTATTTATAGATCTTATTTATTTGTAATTTTAAGTCTCTTAGTTTAATCAAATTTCTGATGTGTAGTTACATAAAAAGCGTTGTATACCTACCCATCGGCGCCGTTTAACGCTTTGATATAAGAGGAAAATTCCGTTCATGTATTTATGTTTCAAGAGATTTATGAAAATGGACTAAAAAGCCTCTTTGGATTGGCCCGCGACGGATGGGTTGGCATTGATGAGTGGCACTCGAAACAATTTGCATAATCCTTTCAAGTAAATGTTGAGAGCCCATAATCCGGTAAATATCTCGAATTCGTCATTAGTTAAATTGGAGTAAAACAAATTGGCTTACCACACCTAAATACCTTGTTGTTAGTTGTTTGTGTTTATACTTGCTACTTACAATTACAGATTGTGGAAGGCTTTGATTAAAGTCTCTAGGCCTTAGATATAAACATTATGGGAAAGGAAAAATAAAACACTCGTAAAAAAAGTATAATTGGAAGGTTATGAAATATTGTTTTCCTAGTTTTAGACAATGTATTATGGAAAGAGCAAAGATTTCACTAACCTTTTAACAGCCCATCACGTACTCAGTACGGCATTTTGTTTGAAGTAAAACTAAAATTGGCTGCTTCAAATACCGTGGATCACCATCCACTACGGTGGCCTAGGATATCCCGCAGACTCAAACATCATAATCAGCCCATGAATTTAGCCTCTGCTGGGGCTCAAGTCTTCCCCTTTGAATGGAATCAAATAGGCCTAATTCGATTAGGGTCTACCAACCCAAGTCAAACATGTTAAATTAATTTTATATTAAATTATCACCATCCTATTAATGTGCTCACTGCTGGGGTTTAGGCCTTTTCTTATGCAGATTGGTGGGTATATAACGATTATAGATGCCGCCGGAACCAACGGCTTAACGTGCCTTCCAAAATATGAAAGAGCTCGAGATAACATATTTATGGTCACCCATCTTATAACCAGCCAATAATATGGAATTATATTTTGGCATTCTTGGCTATCATCTCAATCGTTTGTATTGTAAATTATCTGAAAATATTTATTAGTTTAATAATTATCATGTATAATCGCTCTCATATCCCATCTAACACAAAACTTAACTTTAACTCATGTCTAGAAAATGCTTCAGTTAGAACATAATTTACGCCTTACAAGATTCATCGGGACACTTATATTATACTTTAATTACTTCAAATTGTGGCTTTAAATCTATTGTATTCGCTTTCTAAGTGTAGAGAACGACATGTGAGACGACACATCATATATAAACAAACATTACGTAAATGTAAAACAAACTCGTAAACTTTGTTTATCCTTTTTCGGGATTTATTTTATTAAATTTCCGTAACAGTATAAATAATGTAGTCGATCACAACTAACCGCCTCTGTCAATATTTATTTGTTTAAGGGCATATTTAACCATATCCAAATGTGTTATCCCTTGTTTACGCAGCCATCGGAACTAACGGATTACCCGGGATTAGATGACGCAGTTTTCCTCTATCGCTTGGATAGCTTGGATAGCCTTTGCACAGAAAAATCGCCTCTCAGGGCTCACGTCGATGTTTATTTCGCACACAATGTAATACTTTAATATTCTCATCACATTGCTTATTACGGTTAAGTATCAAAATGGTTTGCTGGTTTTTGTATAGCTGGGATCCAATTACGTTGTTCGATGAATCCGGTCTTTTGTAAATTAATGAGGACACCCTACCGGAGCTTTCAAGCCTTCTAATATTCATTTTATGAAAATATAGGTTCAGACCTCTTTGAATTATAATTGACTTGTTAAAGTAGATTTTTATAATAATATTATATAATATTTCGTCATGTACATATTTATTTTATAATAATATTAGCTATTTCCTTGTGACTTTGCTCAGTTGAATCACAATGTCTTCGGAATAGTCAAAATTTCAACAAATAATAATCAAAATGACCATTTTGATACTTATGGTGGAACGACTGTACAGTCGTTCCCTAGCTAATTGCATTAGACTCGTGTGATAGGATATCACTCTTTACTTTTATTTTCCTGACATTAATCTTATTGAAAATACTAAAACATCCAAACCATAGGCAATATAGAAAAAAATCAATGCTCTTAATTACTAGTGGTGGATGAATATGTGAAAGCCAAAATATAACACAAACAAAAGTGCAATATTTTGTATATACATTGGGATGTTTGGAATGAGCTTTGTTCATTCTCGAACATTCCCTATATAACGAGAAATTTCACCTGTTAGCATGGATATATTGCTCTTATCTGCCAATGGTAGTACGCTACCTAACCCGAGCTAAGCCGAGTTTACCCGAGTCAACCCGACCAACTTTTGCCTTTTATTTTATTACATCTGCTTCACGTTATTAATCACCTGAATGACGTAATTTTATATACCCATGACCTGTTTACGTATACATTGTTGATGTGCCGAAAATGTATAAATAAATTTCGTAATTTAGGTAGGTGTACAACGGCATTCATACAGAGTAACAGAGCATCCAGCCGTAATCCGAGAATTTATGAGGAAGATTTTAAACACAGTATAAATTTGTAATTTAGCTTACTGAATACGTAATCCACGTTATACAAATAGCGGCATTGCTGCTTCGTAGACAGTTTATCGATGCGGAAAATTTTCTTTCTTGGTTCATGTATTACAGGATGGCTTAAAAATACGTTATGAAACAATTTTATGAATAATTTTATTGCTTTATTTAGTGTTTCTAGATATAGAATATGGAGTTCATTTCTTAGAACTTATGAACACAGGAAATTTGCCGATCCAACATTACTGCAAGTGTATATGTGTCCTGTGGAGGAAGGGAAGTCCAGAATGTTGTTTGAAACTCTACTCTTTCATCACCGAAATGCTGCAGACTCCAAAGAAGATTGTTGATACCATTAATTTAAATTAATTATTAAATTTTGGAATTATCGGCTGTCAACTCCCCATGATTCCTTTGAATCGGCGAGAGAAGTCTGTTGCAATCTGATGGCAGAGACAAGACTCGTCATAATAATACTCTTATGTAATGTACCGAAGAGTGTCATGTTCTGGTGGACCAGATGCAGTGGAAATAATAGTAATTCATTTATTTACTCAAAAAAAATGAGTAAGTGCCATTATTTGGATCCATTTCATGGGTGGGTGCACTGAAATAAATCGTGTCTCGAAGCTGTTAAGAGTTAACATTGCTTATCCTTTAAGGTTCCTTCCTTTTATTTCTTTAAACTCCGAATGCGATTAATTTCGTCCCATTAAAATATTCCTAAAATAGTCAATCGCTTCCAACGAACAATTTCCTATCTACAAGTTGCAATATTTTTGTTTTGATAGTTACATCCTTGTAGCTATGGACCTATCATTTATATTTTTTGTTTAGCTCATATCAATTAATATTTCCAATATGATTCTTCAGATAATCACACCTTTCTCTATTCATTATTATCATTTTGATCTTCAATAAATATTTTTAATGAAAAATCAAATCCTTGTTCTATTTTTATACAAATCTGGAACATTAGTTTTTGTATCAATAACCTTACATACTCTGGCAGCTTTTGAACTTCAGCCCCGTACCTATCTAGCTTTCAAAGTGGATAGAGATTTATTCATATACCCTACACTCACCCTTTCTTCGATTTTTTCACAAAGCGATGGTTGAATGGTTTATTGACTCAAGTAATGTTTTTTGTAATATTAAGTACAGATAGGTATATAGCCAGATTTTTTGTGATATCTCCAAAAATGTTCCTTCGATCAATTAGACTCCCAACCGCCGATATTATAATTACAATTGATATGTACAAAGGGGCAGTGGTTTTTCCGTTCACTCTGCTATAATAACTGTTTTCGCACATAATGAACTTACGCAAGAGTAGATTAGAAGGCAAAAATTACTGTCTCGAGAACTATGCTTTGGAAGACATGTTTTCATTAATTCCGGTTATACGTTATCTGCAGTTTTAAATCTCATTAATCTAGACTGGGCCCCTAGGTATTAAGGATATGGCTCTTTTGTCTTTGAGTCTCCATGCATGTATACCTATAAAGATATATTAAAAAGTGGATAATGATGACTTGTTTCCATTAAATCAGGTTTTAAAAATATCTAAGGTTCACTTTCTAACCATAGAGTACAATATAGACAATAAATGCCATTGTATTATTTAAGCAATATAGATAAAAATATATATAACTAGAATAAAATTTAAAGTAATTTACCATTTAAAATATATTTTTATTTAAACGAAACCAGTATTTTATTATCTATAGTGTATAAATGAAAATATTTATAGCTTTCACCACTTATCACAATAGCTACAGAAAATGTTTATCGTACATCCTTTACTTTGCGATTTATTTTATCTTCGAAAAAAATGGAGGTCGAATTTGCTGTTATATAAATCACCATCGGAATTCTATCGTTGGGAAAATCAGTAACAGCTAGATATATTATGGTGAATTTTACGAAGCATTTGAACACTATGAATAGGAAGGTCTTATTATTTATCGTTGTCTTATTGTTATTCATTTATCAACTGTATTTCATTTCTATTTATTCTATTACTAATTGTGTAGTCAGTAATTATAGTGTACTAGTCGGTAGTTTTTCCTTGATTGGTATATTTTGCTTCAGTGAAAGGCCTAGCTTAACATAAGACTACATGAACCTATGTTCCTAATTTTATGTGCTTCTTTGTACTATTTAAAATGGAATAAAGTATATATATATTTTTTAATAATTGAAAGTCTTTCATACCACCAAGGAATCATACCAAAATGACGTTAAATGAAGATAATCAAGCAAAGAGAAAGACTGTAACGCATAAGACTAACTCTTGTGGGTAATTCTCAATTACTACAGTGTTCACAAATATTTCTGTAAATTCTTAGAATTACCTTTTCAGTAAAGCAGATTCGGAAATGTCTAGCAGGTTGGCTTCGGGTCAAATAAATCAGCTGTGAGTTTGGACAAACTGGATGACGTGATCCTCCGGCTTACTCGGAAATAACGCCTTGAATTTGGAATTAAATCAATTATGTTCGTTTTAATTTAATTAACAATGCGAGCAATAGTATTTTGAAATGTTTGCTTGTTGCTTATTTATATGAAAGGGATATAACAGTATCCCAATTCAGGAATTAGACAGTTGTAAATCTAGATATATTTGACCTATAAGATGTTTTCCTGAAAATAATAATGTCATAATTGATGCAGAACTTGAGGTCATTGGCAATAAAAGTTTAGATAATAATAAATATAATTTCAAGGTATTCCATATTAGGAAGTGAAGGACCATTAACAGCTTTAGTTGCTTTCAATCGGTATAAATTGCTTAGTTTGAAGTGATGTACACAATTTTAATACAAGAAATAAAAATAAATTAACGGTGCCTGTCACTAGAGTGCAAAAAGTTAATAACTCATTCAGGGGTTTTTGTGTGCACTTCTACAATAAGGTCCCAAGCAAAATACAATAATTACATATCATGCAGTTTAAATCTACTATTAAAAAAATATTTATTAAAAGCTTATTATAATGTATTGATAATGTATTGATCTGGTAATGACATATTTTTTTAAATGTCATTACTTCTATTAGAGCTGGTGAGTTTGTTGCTCGTTTTTCTTATCAGCCAAAAGACGTCCTGAACGAGCGGTAGGGGAAAAAATGTTGGACGATTCAAAAGTGCTTTTAAGAAGTCTATTTGAATAAATATTATTTTGATTTTGACTTTGACTTTGATTTGGCTTGACTGAAAGAATGGGTTTCACGTAGGGTCTTATATGTGAACGATGATGATAATTTCCCATTATTCGTTCCACTAACGTAACTGATAATGTAATCCCATGAGATAAAATACTTCCCAATAGTATAATGATGTAATGAGTACTGCATTCGTTATAAAGGTATAAAAATTCTTACAAAATACAATTTCTCAAATTACCTCCATAAAAAACACAGATGTATATTGAGCCAAATTATTTATGAAGTAAATTTTCAATTGTAATAGATAAAGAAATTCTTCAATGTTATCTGAATATTCAAGTTATCTGAAATTAGTTTCAAAATTGCGTTCATCATAGCGAAAAAGGTAAGATTACTTTTACTCTTGATGGAATACTATTTATTTATTCTTATAGTGAGGCGTAGGTGTCGACCGTGACCCCACCCCGATAAATCATCCCGGGAGTACGGGACAAGCGGGGGACGTGATCCGTGAATATTTCACGTCGGCCCTCCCGCGCCTTAATAAATCTCAACACCTTATAAAAATGTAGACACAGAATGTCATCGGCCTCCCCGTTTTCCTATATTAATTATTTATGAGCACGGACTTCAATTGTACTGGACTATCACATTGGCATGTTACGAAAAAGTGTCACATACACGCCAGTTAAAAGACCTTACGTCTACATCATTTTATAAAATTACACTGCTTACAATAGGAACTCGATGGCGCAATGGTTAGCGCGCTCGGTCAACGATACGATTGCCAAAAAACTTTAGCAAGGGCCGTTCATAAAGTAAGTGCCCAAAAATTTATTATCTCGAGTTCCTCCGTCTTCGGAAGGAACGATAACACGTTGGGTTTCCCCATATTCAATTCCATAAGGAGAGCGTGAGATTCAGCACCTAGGACAAATTATCTATATTGAACCGACCAGAAATCGAGCAGGGTCTCAGAGATGGCAGCACCCTGAAACTGGCAAGCGTATGAGCCACTCAGCCACTAAGTTCGTCGTATTTAGATTACGAAATAAAATTATATATCAGAAAAAAGCTAATTAAAGAAATTCATATTCATTATAAAAAAGACTACCTAATTTGTATTATCTGTGATAGAATGAAATTGTAATTTATTATCGACCAGTAGTTAGAGTAATGGACCTTAAAATAAATATGAATTTTGTGATACTCTTAATTAATTCCTTAACACGACTCAAGGTTATTTACAGGTAGCTCAATTACATTTCTTGGAACTTTATTGAACATACTAATTTATACACAAAAATGATCCCTTCATTCTCAGAAGTTTAAACCTTGTAACGGCAAGTTTATTTTTAGTTCTTGTGTCAAAATTGCGTGAATTATTCTAAATTGTCGAGTAAAGTATTAACGATTTTAAATTGTACTAAATACATAATCGATCTACCAATTTCTACATTTATATGGAACCAGTAGTTAAAAATAGCTATGGATCGATAGTCAAGCTTTAAAAAGTATTAGGGACCAAACTAAATCTCTATGGCATTAAGTTAGCCATTTGTTTCTAGTTTTAGGTAGTAAATAATGAAAAAATAAATAAACACACTGTATTAAGAAGAAAATATATGAACATAACAACTAACGTTGATGTATAAAAGTAAGTGCAAAAAATATTAATATGATTGATAAGAAATACAATATTTTTAAAAATAATTATCGGTCGCCAACATGACCGTTTGACTTCTGTGATAAAGTCAATGTCGACTTTTGTGACTTTGCTAATTGTCAAGAATCTACTAAAATACGTTTTTTTTCGTCAAACAAGCTAGTGTTTTAATTTGAAATAGTCTCTATCCATCATAATTAAATTTAACTTTGAATACAGAATTGACTTACGTAACTCCAAACAAACAATTGGCTTTAGTATTGAAACTTGAAGATGGAACAGAAGTGTCGGGTAAGTTCACTGAAAGCGTTCACAATACGAGCGCTCTTCAACAGAATAGGACGCCAGACGACGTGGAGTTGCATCCCACACCTTAATCTCGACGTCTGTGGTCGGTTAGTGGAGAGTCAACAATCCGATTTCAAGGTGCACACACCAACGCATCAGATTACCACAAATGTATTTCCACTATCGATTTGGAAACTAACTTGGAATGTTTTTGAAATGAATATGTTTCAATTGATTTGAATTTTAGGTGAATATTATTTTCTTTACAAGAAAATAATTGATAAAATTAATAATTGATAAAAGTTTCATGTAAATCGAATAAAATATAACGACGATTGTTGAAAATGTTGCGTCGCAAAAAATTGGTCTACATGAGTTTTTGAGCTGCAAACTGTGAAATGCGGGTTGTTATTATTTATAATAGAATCTGTACTAATAAGTTACTAGTTAGAAACTAGAATCCTAAAATTGGATGACATATCTCCATAAACTTTTAATATCTTTCACAGCCACTGTGGCAGAGGCTCGTCGATTTCAAGAAATTGCAATTTTTGAGATACCGAGTTTAATTCCCAGTCCAGTCAGTGAAGAAAATAAACTTTTCTTTATTGTCTCGGATCTAGGTATTGTTGGCAATTCATTATTTCAGACTTTCATAACATAAGCTTCTTAATTCGAGATCTGAACAATATATTTAATATTAATTTATTCATTAGAAACTATCACTTATCATTTCACTATTATTTGAAGGTGAATAAATAGATAGTATAGTTCCACAAATCTTCTTTACGTTACATAATGTTCTTTCAATTCTAACACCATCAGCTAGTATTGAGTTCCATTGGTTCATGCACAAGCTACAGTGTTATGATTTAGTAGAATAATCCTCAGTATCGGTGAAACAACTTTCTTTCGAAACGTCATATGTAACACCTGAGGCGAAATAATCTATAGTACTAAAGTCTTGGCTCTGATTCAATAAAATGTTTCTTTACACTTCCACTTCAATACTCGTGAAACTTATTGGATTGTGAGGAAATTGGATATATAAACGTATTTGACTTATAGTAAAACGTATATACGTAGATTTTATAATACTATTACCTCCGTTTATGTTGAAGTTTTGTGCCTCTTAACAAAATAGAAATATTACATTTCTATTTTGTGTAATAACAATTCATTTTATTTGTACGATAACACGATATTATCAAAAGATACAAACAAAATGTGTATAGTTGTAAGGTTTTAGAATTAGCCCCCATAGGGTTGTGTCCTACAAGAGAAAAAACAGGCTTCTATGTTCGGAATATACGAACCATTTTAACTTATAAATGTTTAATAAAATATTGCTCTTTAAAACGGACGGAGGGGAAAGGAAACAAATTACTGAAATACATATTAAAATACACATTCTTGTAATAGTAGATCTTATTAATTATATTGATGTGATGGTTTACTAGTCATTACAGCGGTATGTTAAAGGCTGGCGACGAAAATATAAAAAAAAACTTCACAAACAGTGGCATAGCGAGAGTAGGTACTCAGTGTTAGCAATGTTTGTAATTCACTATTTCCAACTTTTGTTTCGAGCCACGACTTGGGACGCCACTGTAATACACACTCATGTAGAACTTATTAATTATAGGTACTAAAAAGTTGTTTTAAAGACATAAAAAATATTTCGCTAACCACAATTCTAGGTCTCCTCGAGTCTACAATACCGAACTAAAAGTATACAATGAAAGATAAAATTATAGGAAATATTATTTATGTAATACTTCGCAGGAGAAATAGCAGGATATTATTAAAGGCCCTTTTTTATATTCCATTGGTATGGAAAAGTTAATTATGAATTTATTTATTATAAGTTGAATTAATGAACAGTTTATTGTACACCACAAAGAAAAACATGAATACAAGCAAATATATACTGTGCAATCGGCGGCCTTATCGCTAAAAAGCAATATTTTCCAGCCAACCGTAGGTTAGACTGGATTGTTGGAAATAATTGATGGGTAGCATATAGTGTTTCAGAAAGTAAGCAAAATCATTATTACGTAGAGCAAAAGAATATATATGTTATATAGGCATACTCAATAAAAATATACACGCATACACTAAACAATACATATGTATGTAAATACACATCTACATACATAACTTGGATTATAATCTGTGTACATGCAAAGTCAAGTAGTGTTCCTTAATAAGTCTTTTAAAAATATCTAAAGACTGCACGCGTCTTATTTCAATTGGCAAAGCATTCCATAGGCGGAAAAAAAGAAAAAAATAAATAAAAAAAAAGTTGACTTCAGAGTCGTTGTCCCTCGAATTTATAAAAGCATGGTACATATTAACTTTTATAATATACCCATTTTTTCACGAATTCTTTCACATAGCAAAACACGTATATTTACTGTAAAAAAAAAACATAAATAAATCCTCTTAAATTACTGTTAATTTCATTCTATGTTCTAAAATATCCATAAGCTCTATATTCTTCTTTTAAAAGTCAAACAAAAAAGTATTGAATATTGCAACATGTTGTGTTCCATACTATACAACAATGATAATATTCCTTTTAGGTACGAATATCCTAACTCATTTCATGTGCAGGTTAGAGTAAAGTAATAAAGGATGACACGAAAAAATGTAACCAATCACTATATTATTTCCCACTAATGAGCTTTTGGAATTACTTAAAAAGTCAAAGAACGGAATTGAGTTAAGTTTAATTATTAAGCTTTTCATCTCCATTGTATTTGCCCTTTTCCATTTGGGGGAGTATTTTGTTTTTTTTTAATTAATTTTCGGTAGTCAGCTGTGAAATTCTACCCCCTCCTCTAGAGTCAAATACAGGACCTGGTTAAATACGGATCGCGGCCCTAATTGATTTAATTTTGCCAGAAAAACAAAACAAGGTCGAGTTCAGTTTAACGGGACTTGGGTCCCAGCACCTCCTACGAAAGGTTTGAGCGACCTAATTGCGAAAGTTCGTTTTCGTTGGCGTTTTGTTTATTTTTGCATTAAATTCAATTTGAAATTTAATGGCGCACTAAGAGTATTGAAAGTTGTTTACTTTTTGAATTGATATTTTGAACTAAATCGAATGATTAGAACCCAATTTTTTATAAAAAAAGTAATATAGTTTTATAATATAAAAAAATAACCTTATACAAGGGTATTTTTTAAAACTCCAATCATACCTAAAAACTTAAATTAAGAAGATGAAATATAGATATAGTTAAATTGGTAGAGCATTATGTTTACCAACTTTCTTGGGTCAATTTTTCTTTACTTAAATTGTGATTAGTAAACAATAGGTATATTAATACAAAACTTTCAACACGAAGTTTCACTATCATCAGCTTATAAACGTCCACACTCTTGGAACCCAAGCCTTCCCTATGAATAGAATTTAACAAGAACCAGGCAGGCCCAGTACAGAGTATATTTGTCACATATTATTAAATGAAAATAAAAAGCTCATCAAGTTTCCACTATATACGTTTTTGTTGTTTGAATTTTAAATATTTAATTTTTTCACAATATACACAGAGCAGCCAACAGGTTACAAAAAGTTAAATGAGTGCAATAAGTTTTAAACTAAACTGAAAATATTTTTTACGCCCTTCGTAAAACAAAGGTAAAAAAGTAGGTATCTTTAAATGTAGGAGGTACGGGATACCGACGGATTATCTTTTATTTTTGCGGCTGCAATATCTTATTTATATAAGTAAGATTTATATACTTTTGTACACCAGGAGTTGAATGGAGCAGTGATGAGTAGGCTTGGTTTACGATTCGGATGCTAAGCAGCGACGAATCATAGGATGGATGACCAAATATTTTCTACATCGTCCTTCACTGTGCTTTGCAAATTCAGCCACAATGGCTGAATTTGCAGTCATTAACACCCATCAATCCGCACTGGGAATACGTGTTTTCTAATGGCCCGTTCATCTTTTTTAATTCCATCCATGGCAAAGTCTGTGCCTCAGTACAATAATAAGGCGATGATGATATAATATTGTAAATGATAGGGACTCCTGAAGGCACCATATAGTTTTCAATTTTTCAAGTTTATTCTGTATGACATGTTTAGATTACCTGGAAGAAATACACGTAGGGCTTTTTAATAATAAGACCACAGATTGTATTGTCTGTTACATTATAATGTTTTGTTAAATTATTTACGGTGTGCACAACAAAGATTATTTCATTCATTACATTCATTCATTTATGAATTAATTCATTCGAATATTATGAGTTACTATCGACCCTCATTTATTTGTGCAATCTTTTTTAGAGATGTGTAACTTTGTAATCTTACTAATGCTATAAAGGTGAAAATTTGTAGGTTTGGTTGTTCGAATCAACATGACAAACGATAATCTTCAGTCTGGATTAACATACAGGCTACTTTTTATCAGACTAATTGACTCCATAGGGAGAAAAGTACTATCGAGTCATCATACGCATGCGAAGCCGCACTAGTGGAAAGCTATTTATAGTAATAAACAATACCAGCGAAATATGTCTTAAAATATTAGCCCTTTGATTTAGAAGACTCAAAAGCGCAAGTCTTAATTAAATACTCCCGGAGTCCCAGCACCAGCGTCTGTAGAATAACACCGCTTTGTATCGAGCATCTAGTTAGTAGCTTTGACAAACTTCCCAGAATCCGGTCTCGAAGCTTACAGAGTTCTTGACAAGAAACACTATTTTCATTTAACAAAAGTGTTGACTGATTGGATATATTGATACTGCTTTTCACTCTTGTGTCTGGTAACGATCACTTATGACTGTGAATTGTATATGTTATTTGTTCATGTTAAAAACTTTCGTAACTACTTTTCGTGGAATAATTGTAACTAGTTTCTAATTCTATCACACACATTCACTCACGGCAGTTATTGTACATACCGGGCAGGCACTAAAATAATGTTGTCATGATTATTTTTATTTGATTTATATTTATAGCTATAATGCATCAAATATGATTGATTTCAAAATGTTTCATATTATGAAATGTAATACTTGATCTTTTGATGAGGGAGGAGTGCTGGAGCTTTGAGATTCAGGTTTATTATATAATCTTCGTTCAGGCAAATATTCTACGAAATTGAGTAAAAAAAATTATATGTTAAATTATGACAAATAAATATTATTATAATATAAGTCTTTTAAAATTAATCACTATAAAAAGTCTCATCATCATCAGTTTATGATGGAATTGAATCGAATGAATATTCTGGGTCCTTGCAAATTCTTTATATTTTGATTCCTTCGATCTGATCTACGCGAGTGCGCATTCATGGGTGCTAACAACTGGGACCAACGGTCGAAGCATAGTGGGGCTAGAGACAATAAATATTTGGACACACAGTTTATGACTGCCCTTTGCTAAAGTTGCTCAACTTTCATATCGCAGACCGAACGCGTTATCCTCGAGCTCCAAAAATAAATTATTAACTGGAAAATTGGTGGATTTAGTATTCTTACTAAATCCACCAATTTCTGATATTTTTACTAAATCCACCAATTTTGTAGTTTCAAGATAAATAGAATTACGTCTCCTTCAATTTAGGAATGAATAAGATGAGGTAAGATAAAATTTTGTTTAGTAAACGCCAAACATTTTAATGTTATTTTAGTGGGCGTAACAAAAGTGAAGCAAACATTATCAAAATTGTATGCAGCGTCGGCGGAGTGGAAACTGGTACTCGGTATAAAAAATGTATATCGCAAATGTAGGCGAAATTTAAGAGCTAACCGTATAATGTCACCGAGAGATATGGACGCATTTTGATGAGTCGCTTAATTACGATCACGGAGGATTTTCTCTGAGAAATAATTTTTTGCTTTTGAATTTATGAAATACAATTACGTATTGCGATTGATATTAATGAATCATTCTTCTATCTGGAATAACACTATAATAATATGAAACCTGGGCTTCTATAATAACTCATTACTATCCAAAGAAATGCACTTCATGATACTTTTGTAATGAAACTGTCGTTTATTTCATGAAAAAGAAACAATACTGATGAATCTACAAACGCACTGATATTTATTCTCGTAGAATATTATATTCTGATTTATAATCTATAGTAATATAATAAAAGGTAAAGTTTCTAACTTTGTTTGTTTGTTTTAGGGATAATTTTCTAAAATTCTGATCAGATCATAATTTTTTTTCATCTACTGGAAGCTACATAAGCTATAGTTTATTCGGGTGAAGACGCAGGAAAAAGCTAGTTACTCATAAATCTATTGGCATCAACTTTGTACTTTGAATTATGAGAAGCTATCAGAAAAGTTTTTAGTGCAAAAGAAATACCACAGTAAATATATTAGGTATGTAATAACTCAGCCTGGTATATGTGCAGATAATCCATTAGGCTCAATGGCGACGTTCGTAATAGTAGTGATTGTAAATTGTGCGTAAAAATAATGAAGATTGTTCAGAAGCTATAAAAAAATCAATAATATGTTGTTAAGCCATTACGTCGTTAAGAAGTTAGGAGGGACCAGATCAACGTACATACATACCGGTCAAAATAATGACCCTCCTTTTCGCCATAGTCGGATTAAACCATATAAGAAATGAATTCTGTATCAATAACTTGAGCCCTTCCACAATGTATGCTGCAGCAGGGTACATAAATAGTCTACATAATATTCTCGGGCTTTTAGTAAATCCGCTCTGCTTATAGCGAAATACAAAGTAATGGCTGCCCGAACATACCGTGTAAGATGGACCGCAAGCAATAAATAACTATGCCAAGCTGAAAAGACTTTTATTGCCGTGCCACAAGATATGTCATCGGTAGTTCAGTTCGTTCACAGTGTTTTTAATTCAGATATTTCTCTTCGATTGTCATTTGATGAGTTATACTCTTAAGCTTGTAACAAAAAACCGGCCAAGTGCGAGTCAGATTCGCGCACGAAGGTTTCGTTACCATTATCCATTAAAAAAAAGTAACAAAAATCACGTCTGTTGTTTTCTATGGAATGGTCCGAAATTATCATGTTAAATAGAATTAGAAGTAAATTTGTAAAGCCAACTTAAAGTTGATAGTTTTCCTTTTAACTTTGTTATATAATATACAGGTGCTACTGCCATAGCGTTAGAATTTTTACAAACGAGCGTTTAGTCGATAGAGTGGGGGTGACTCTAACGATAATTAGGCCTTTGAAGCTTTATAAGTCACAAACGGTTAACTAAATAAAAAAACGGGCTTCTTTATCCTCAATGTTTTTAAATGATCTATGATCTATGTATTCGACGATGCCCCACTCTATGAGGAAAACAAAAAAAATCATCCAATATTTACATGTAGGTACCCTAATAAAATTGTTATTTTTTTTCCTAAATTTTACTTTACTACTTAGTTGGCGTTATTAACGTGTATACTCATGCTTAGTTAAAATTTTCTTAAATAGTTTTCGAGCTAAAATTCGGACGGACAAACGGACATTGCAAAAGGGTTCCTTGTTAACTACGGAACCCTAAAAATCAGTCTATATTAAAAGATAAGCTCAGTGTGTATTCAAAAAAGTACCGTGTGTAAGATATAATAGAAGATAGAAATAAATAAATAAAAAAAACCAGCTGAGTTCTATACAAATTAAACACAAATTTATTTTAATCTACTATAAAATTATATTGCTTTGTTTTGTTAATGAACTTATATCTTTTGATTATTATTGACTGGACTATCTTCTTTTGTCATTGTTTTTCTTTGGTGTATACTTTATGTTGGCATTTTATGTTTTAGTTATTTTGTTCTGCACAATTTAAATTTGCAAAATGTGATTGGACACGAAAGAACAGATCGGCCGATTAGTTTTATATACAAACTAGCGAAGCGAGCGTTCTGCGTCAGTGGCAAATGTTACATTCGATAACATTTATTGTGGTGAATGGTTGTCATAATATTACGAAACAATGCGACCTCAGTTACTGTATTTCTAAAATACATGCCTTTGACGTCCTTTATGATTTATGAAGGCTTGCAAACGGGATGCGGGTGCATTAAATGGGCCCATTTCATTAGTTGATAAACTATTTATAGTTAACAAGACTACCACTGGAATAACACCACAGTAATCGCCCGCACTCTATCGGTTAATGTAAATGAGCTATAGTAAATCTTAGGAAAATTAATGAAAAAGTCACTTAAATTAGAAGAAGGGAAGTTTCTTCAACAGATACGAGTTCGTTGTTTTTAAATGGTGGTCTTAAATTATAATCATAGTACTATAGAAATACCGATACAAAAAAAAAACGTAAAAGTATGATAGGAACGTTCTTACTTATCTTGGTCCTGTGTTATTCCGCACATCCCTCGGGAGTACTAAATCAAAACCCTACTTCAGACTTCAAAGATCAACTAGCAATCTCGGGAACCAACCAATATTTTATGCTTGAAAAATGAAGTCATCTACAAAGCTTAAATATATATTAAGCTTAAATATAGATTCTAATGCAAAGAGATTTGATGCCAATGTAATAAGGTAGGTTATTTAATTTGAATGAAATGAAAAAAATGTAATAAAAAAGTTTCGAATCATAGACGAATCAAAAATAAAAAACGAGTTTTAAGCATAAACTTCGATTTTTAAACATAATAAATAGCATGCAGTGAATAATGAACCTTCAATGCAACTTATCTATATATAATATAGAACAAAGGTGATCTTCGCTGTCTGAACGATAAAACAGATACAGTATAACACAGGACCACAACAGCGGAAAGCTACTTTTTATAAAAAATAGAATCGACTTCAAATAATAAAGTGATAAATGCACAATTGAGGTCGAGATATAGGTAACTGAAATAAATCTTATAACAATATACATTAACAATATATAAGTCCGTTATTAATATACGCATACTAATATAATATATAATATAATAAAGACGAATAATGGTGTAACAAATTTGCTTATTTCATCAGAAAGCTATGCAGCTTGTTTTTAAATGTAAATTTCCTGGTGGATATTCTGATGTCCAACGGAAGTTCATTCCACAACAGAATCGACTTAGCAAAGAACGAAGAATGGATGGTATGGGAGTGTTGGACACATGAGCCGTCGATTGGAGAAGGAATGAAGGTTGTTAGTCCAAGTGGTATATAAGTAGTGAAAATGGGACGTGAGATAAAACGGAGCATTTGAAGAGTTTAGTAACGAGAATAAAGTAGTAAGAGGTCGCATACTTCTACGATGTCGAATGATCATTAATTGTAGATCGGTATGCAGACACATGATCATATTTTCTAAGATTAAAAACGAATCGAATACAATTATGCAGAAGGAGGTCAAGTTTATTTAATAGATCGGCATTCAGGTCATTATAAGAAACGGTGATATTGATAGTCGATTATAGGAATTATCATTGTCTGCACAAGTATAGCTTTAATATTGACTGGCAGAAAGTTTTTGAACCGATAATGTGTTTGCGATATACCATTCACATTTTGACAAACACTACTTACTTACGCTTGCCAGATGAAACTTGAGTCGAATTGTATTCCTAGATCCTTTACTCTAGGGCTTAAAGCCATATTTATTATATGTTAATCTTCTTGTTGATTCGTGACCTCCCATTAATATAGCTTGGCATTTTCAAAAACTAACAAAGGCACTAAAATATTTCTGTTGCCGATCCAACAAAAAATACAAAAAACCAGAATAAAATAAATATTTAATAAGGTTCCCATACAACAAACGATATTTTTTTACTCGTTTTCGGTACGGAACTCCTCGTGCGCGAGTCCGACTCGCACTTGGTAGCTTTTTTTAAATAAATTTGTTTTTATTCCATCAATTTCAACTTTTTGACTATGCATGTAGCGACTGAGCACGGGTGATTCGACACCGCGCGTCCGCTTGAAGGTTAAATATTTATTTTCTTGTTTTGTGTGTATCTTTGACAATGAAAATAATCAAAACCACTGTCAATGCAAAAAACAAAAATCCTAGAGCTCATTATTCCAATCACAAATATTTACTAAGTCAGTTTACCTAAAAATTTCTAGTTGTAGTAAAATATTTAAATAAGCAATATACTTATCGTAGGGACGTCAGCTGTCATCTGTACTTTGAACTTTTGTCTGAATGTTTTATTTGATTTTATGATAACACTAAACAACGCAATACCATAAATTGTCCAAATAGTTAGTAATGTTTTTTGGGGTTAGTAATGTAAAAAGAACTATAAAAGTTAAAACACCTGGTCGCATAAATTTTGAATACAGTTGTATCCTACGTGACAAATACCGCGTGGTTTCATAAATATTGTATCTTTACGAGGGCATAACATTAGAAAAGAGTGAAACATGGTTACATTTGGAGCTTAGAGGAAGAATGTAACATGCAGTAAGTATGACCTATAGACGTAGATGGTTAAAGCTTGTTTCTCAATTATAATACAACAATTAAATCAATGAAAATATAATAATAGGGATGATGGCTATTTTGTCTGTTCGTCAAGTAGATTATTGCAAAAATTAAACACGTGTTTTATTTGCGTAATTAATAAATTAAAGAGACGTTGAGTTGAAAATGTTGCATGATACACCTTTGTATATATTCTCCAGTTGTGACGTACTTTACTCCTCAACTTTAATGCCTACTATTATCTAAGCCATTTCTGTTAAATTGAAACAAAAAAGGTGTGAAGCTAACTAAATTTTTATGTTTTTGTAACACCTGACCGATGGACTAAATAAAATATGTTTCTTTTTGCTCACGCGTCATCCATATTACATAAGTACGAGTATGTAAGTAAGAATAGTATCTAGACTTGATGTATTCGTAACCATCAATTCAAAAGAAAGGAAATTTAATCTTATTTTTTTTTATTTTGAAAATTGAGGTCCATTTGTAAAGCCAATATAATCACGAGCTTTATAGTGCAGTGGTACCGCATTCGGTTTGGTTGTCAAGCAACATTCACAAGGGCCGGTCATAGGATGGGTGACCAAAAATTATTATCACGAACACCTCTGTGCTTTGGAAGACACGTTAAGTCGTTGGTTCTGGCTGCATCTGCACTTGTTAACGACCAGTAATATACGATTCGATTTGATTTCATCAATGAGGAAAACCTGTCTAAGGAAAGCAGCCGTGGAGCCATTGAACAGGCTGGAAATAATGATTATAATGATTGTAGGTGACCTGCTACGCAAACCTTTTTGGCATGTTTATTTTAAAAATTCTCAGATTTTAAATAAATATCATCCATACTTTTAGACTTCCGAAAGCAAATGTAAAAACTTAAGTGAGAATACTAATTACGGCAGTGACGGTGTGTTTTCGTGGTTTCCTTTGCGATTACCTGGCAGCCAAATCTCTATCCTTTTTAATGATAATAACCTTGTCGTGGTAGTTTAATTTTAGACGGACGTCATTATGTCAGATTATATCATCAAATTAAAGTGCACAGTAACTTTACATTTCATGAAATCGAAATTGTTTGCTTCTAAAGTCAACACTTTCGAATAAACTAATATCGTTTTAGCGATCGGCGAGCTATCGGAAAGCCCACGAATCCCTAAAGGTGAGAGTGGAAATATTTACTTTAGCAGGTACTACGAACTGAACAGACTCAGGAGGGGTCGTTTCGAGTGTCGTCACGCGCCCCGCCACTTACCATGATATACTCGCTGCTCTAGTAATTTTGCACTTATCACGATATGCACTGGACGTGTAATTAAGACAAATGTATGTGTAACCTTAAAATAATGATTAATGGATTTGGTCGTGGTGCGATTCACAAATTTCAATAGATGATATACGTAGTGGAATTATTTATATCTTTAGTGGATCAGATCGCAAAGTTTGAATATTATTAAAATTTTATTGTTTAAATCTATAATTATGTCTAACGCATGGAAATGTGCGTGATTTTTTTATTACTTAAACGTACTTTTTAGGTATCATTACGAAAGAATATTTAAGTTCTTTACTTTAAATATATCTAATAAATTGATGACAAATTTTATACTCATATTTTCATAAAAAAGTATACAAAGCTTTTAGTTTTACGTACCTATTAATATAATAGTAGCTCGTCGCCCACGTTTGATTTTAGAAGAAACAAACATTTTTTTTGTTGTTTGAATTAGTTTGAGGAATTCTAATTTTTTAATGAATAAAGTATAAAATCTAAACTTTTGATATTATGGCGACCCAATTCGGTGTTCAAGTATCACTGTCAAATGAATTTTCAAATGTGAAAGCATTAAGGGAGTAATTGTAAATTTTTACTATGTGGTGTGTGATAAGAAGTCATTCATCATCACTATTCTACTCAGATTCTCAGATGGAAAGTCATCCCCTAGAGTCCATTATTAATCAAGCAAATTCTCGGACTTCAGGTATTTAGTAAGGAAACTGTTCCTCAACATTTCAAAGAAGTACCGATTTGTAATGTTAAGTGCCACTACATGGGAATATTTGCCTTTACCCGTGGGTCAAACGTTGTGTGGAGGTCACATCATACAGTCGTGGCACGCGCCGCGCCACTTATTGCGAGTTACTCCACCTAAATAAAATAAATGCCGCTACACTGTTCAGATACCTGCTTTCACGGCAGCTATATTGATTAGAGCTGTTCAGGGTTGTTGATCTTGGTCCCAGATGTGAGACTATTTTATTCATAAAAGGAAACAAATTATTTTATCGTTCACTTATTCTGAACAAGAAAAATATAGAATTGGTGAAGATTGAATCGAATTAATACACGAAGAATCTGTACCAAATTAATAGTTTCTAATAAATTCATATTTTATAATTTTGTGAAAATATGAATGGTTCAAAAGATAGAACACAGAAACAAGAATATAGCTTTTTATTTTTATTTTGAGCGACTTGTTTCGGGATCTTCATTTGATATTAATTAAATTTGGGTGTATGTTCGTAGTGATAGTGGCCATGATTACTGGCATTTTTTACAAATTGTGTCAAAAAACATGTGTAATCAAGTTAAAAATATGAGAAAAAAATAGACGGCCATATGAATAGTAAGACAGACATTGGAGTGGTACTAAGAGTCTTGTGGTGTCTTCGTGGCATGTTTTGAGTACTGAACCATATAAGCCAATTGTCAGAACATATATTTATAAATATTAATGTGGTTTTCTAAATAAGTATTTTTTATAAAAGGAAACAAACTAATTATGTCTTATTATTCGGCTATACATTTTGGAGTAAATATTCTATACCTATCTTATTATCTATCTATATTGGCAAAACAAGGAAATATAACTATAATAAGTTGGATGTTGCTTGTAGAGATTCCCATTTGAAGTACACATTGTTGTTATAAGATAGTTATTTTATATGTATGTAATTTATCGAGGAAAATAATTTTACAAATAACACTAATAACAGATGCGCGGAAGTAATAATCCGAAGTAGTAATTCTTAAAACTTTCTTGTATATTTATATATTAAATGTATGTGCACTATTTTAAACATTTGAGGCGATTCGAATATGTAAATCAAGAAAATGGTACCTACTTATGCGGCCTCTTTTATAAATGTAAATCTTTTATAAATGTAACTATTACATTTAATAAAAAAAAACTTAAAAACGGCTTATCGATTTTCATAATTTCTTGATTGAAACCTTATTGAGTATAGTTTATTAATTGATATACTGAAACTAAAATTATTATAATAGAAAACTTTAAATAGAGTCACTTCATTTTCAAATCGTTATATATTAATCAATATCAATAATTTATATTGATCAATAACACATTTCATTCAAATTTAATGATTTTCCATTAAATCATTCGGATATTCTATTAAAAGTTATCGAATGAAAAATTCAATTTCCTGATGCAAATCTTGAATTATGACACAAAAATACGAGATAAAAATCTCTCAAATCATTATTTTGTAACCGGATATAAATCGATTAAACACTCGGGAGATAACAATTATCCTTTTCATTCGTTCTGCGAAACCACGATATGGGAAATTAAAATGCGTTTATCTGTGTTCGTAAAGCTTTGACGTTCCAATTCGCGTAAAAGTTTATTTTTCAGCGCCATATTTAGGTAACAAGTTACATTATATTTACTTCTTTACTGGTACAGATGTCGTTTAAAAGACAGAAAATGGATATTCGAACATCAATATTCATACTTTTTATTAATTTCTCTCTTTTTGCGTGCTACTGCATATTGAACGACTCAAAGCAATTAGCGGGGAATGCTCGCTTGAATATCTTGCGTCCATTTCGTTGGCACGAGCCGAGTTATTTTTAAGTTCTCGTCAAAGAGCTTTATTTGGTTGATACAAATTGTAAACGTTATTTTGACAACGAACACAGTCGATACCAAATTACACTCGTTTTTTATAACAAAACAAAATAAAAAAGTTTTCACATTTTCTCTTACTTTATTGATTTCTCGGGACATTATTTTTCTTTGCGTCGTTCGAATAAATACGCAATAAACATTAATTAAATTACTATTTGATTTTAAAGTAAAACATATGTTAATAAATCTAAAAAGTCATGTGCACAATCAAAGAGATAACATTAATGATGTGCTCAGTAATACAAGTACTTTTCGAGTGGTTATTATTTGATACTCCAAATATAAATGGTCTGAAAAGTTCGGTGAATAAAATTTTACTGTTCGAATAGTCAAGGAACCGTAAAAACAAGCGAAGTTTGTTGTCGAAAAATGAAAAGATCAAAAGTTAATATTTACTGTAATTCTTCTTCACTCGTCAATTTTCAACTATTATTCGAGAATAAAGTTACAATACAGAGAGAAAGTTACAATACAGTGAATAAAACTTGTATCCATAGTCGAGTACAAAGAATTTTAGCAAATTTTTTTAACAAATAAAAAAGAATTCGAATAAAGTAAGAACTTTCAAAAGTTTGTATTATTATTAACAGTTTTTACTTTACTTTTATTAACGTCCGTTGGATAAAAATATTTGCACAAATTATTACTTTTACCCAAGTCATTATTTCTACTCGATTATTTACGAGTGTTGCTCTTGGCCAATGTCAAACCTTTGACTTATTTCGATTAAGTTTATGAAGAGAGAATGGGCCGATCACGATTTACAGAACATCAGAGAACGCAAAATCATCGGCTGCTGCTTTCGGAGACGAGTCTGCTTTAGACTATTTACTTTAGTATGTTGTGTATGAGAAATACTGTTTGGAAATGAGGAATGGCTATTTCGTGATATCTGCCATATTGGATTTGGAAATGACATCACTTTGCTTGGCGTATTTTTCTCATCAAACCTTTACTCATATTGCTAGGGTTACAACTGAAATGATAATATCTCGGTTTGTGCATAATGCGCGATCAATTATTATTAAATTATATATACCAATGCTATATTTAATTAAGTCAATAGCACTTCATGGTTAAATAATTTGGCAAATTTATACAAATTATTTTAAACCTTAACGCATCGTTGGTTGGTGGTGGTAGAGTTCAAAATCAATTGAGGAAACTCAAAATAATGTGGTAACCTACCATGCAGCCGTGTGTACATTATACCAAACAGTTAAGGTCAAATTAGTAGAGGTTAATTTCTTCAAAAAATTCAAGATTTAATATGAAAAGTTGTGGCAACCATAATTTACAAAGTGATACTACGTCTCAGCGAATTGGCTGTAACTGTTCCCGTTGACTATCGTATCTTGTGTTTTAGCCATTTATTTTCAAGAAGGCTTGCTGTTTTAATTTCAACAAGACGTTCTCGCATTCACGGCTTACGAAAAACATATGGCATTTTAGAGCTCATTCTCCCCGTTGGGCATTCTCCGCATGCCCGCCTGTCTCTATATTTAACTACTTAATGTATTCAAATATTCTCCGGAACAACTATTTTTGCCAGATTTACTATTCTAATGTAGCTGAAGAGTTAACTACATTTTTCTTTTGCTTTTATTTTGTTATTTTATTTTTCTTCAATAATTATTTTTATCTTACATGTTTGGATATGTACAGATTTTTCTTAACATTGATTTTGATTTGGTAATAATGGCCATAACTCTTATCTTTGAATGATAAGAGTTATGGCCATTATTTTTGACAAGAGAAAATTATTGGTAAGAATTATGAAAGTTTTAAATTACTTTGAAATTATTTGGAAATGTTAAATAAAAATTATTTCGATTTTGACTATAACGCTACGCTTGTCTATACTCATATTATAATTATTTGATTTGATTTGAGACGTTCGTAGTTGACTGGTCGCAAGGCTATTCAAGGTGTCGTCGTATCAGACGTTCTTCATTCTTATGTTAATGTAGAAAACATTCTTATCTATATTATCTCATGTCTTGTTGTTGTAGTAATTTCGTTGTTTTAGATACTTCAAAATACGGGGGCTTTAGTTATTTATTTTGAAAACTGGGCATATGATGTTGTCTAATATACTTATATTAATTGTAAATATAATAGTAGTTATCTCAGCTTTTAGGTATTATTGTAAACGAAGTTTTTGGTGTTAGTAGAATCTGGCGCTCTTTAGTGAAAGTTTGTAATGGACTTTATCCAAAAACTTATTAGAATCTATCTATCTACCAGCTGATCCCAGAAACTTCGTACCGCTTTAGAATTAAGGAATGTAGTGTTAACTCATGTACGGACTCTCTTTGTTAGACTTTCCTTTTAGTAGGGATCCCTTTTTAGTTTAGTTTTTAATGTATTATCTTTAATGCTAATGTGCTTAAAAAATATTCGTAATCCGTTGCGCGTAAATATAACCATAAAAACAAAACTATGCCATATTTTTAAATATTATGCATATAGATTATGGCCACCATTTTATTTACAATGATTATTATTTGTTCACAAATACAAATAACCCCACTACTGTAATCGTCTTCCCGCATAACATCAATCTACAAACCGAATATCATGAATTTGTTAAAACTACCGCTCCGGATAGAGACAAAACAAGAAATTAAAATTGCTGAAAATCGGTAAAGCCATTTTAAGTTGTTTTTTATAAATGTAACAGTTTTTTACATTTATAAACATAAGCTTTATGTTGCATAAGATCAAATGTATTTTACAGTAGATCGTCATTATCGTTTCTATACAAAGTAAAATATTAGAAATTAAATTATAATTTTAAACTTAACAGTCAAATAAAGAGAATTACGCAGATTATCACGTGCAATCGAACACGCTATTATGTAAAAAAATGGTGATTTGTGTACTGCAACGTGTGTATGTATAGTTAGTTCTTTTATGAAAATAATGTTGTTAAAGCAGTTATTTATACTATAGTGTGTTTTACACAGACTCCAAATTTAGAGTAAGGAATACCGCCTTCTTTACTTGTTCAAAGTAGCCGCGTTTAGGTCACCCTTTTCTTATTTTCCTTCTGTTTTGCTTTTTATGATGTTTTTAATAAGCCAGACTTAGTTACTTTGAATAAGTAATGGAAAAAGTAAACGTCGTATCGTCGAAGATAGGGAACTATGTAAATAACTCCACCGGCAAGAGTATCACTCTTAAATGTTATAGTACGTATATCGCCTTCAGTTTACCGTAAAAATAGTATATTATTGTTTGAAAACACTTAATACTTCATCACTCTATTTACTTTACGAGAAAGTAGCAAGAAAGTATATTCCCAATACTAATGTAACATCAGGTATCCTAATTGGAAACACAACAATCTGGAAAAGGTTGTTTGTGAATTGCTCTCCAATAAATGGCTATTCACAACTCCCATATTATTCGGTTACCACCCGGCGCATCGAATAAGGATTCATTCAAGATATATACAGTAACACGATCAGTCTACTAGAAAATATCGAATTCCTGTACACATTTCGAACTTAACTTGAACACATTAAGGTTTAAATTCGATTGATTATTTTTATAGTTAAGTGGATCACACGGGTTCATGAAATCACACTCACTTGTTGATTTATTTTTTAGGCATGTGAACATATTAATTGTATCAAGTAGCAGCTGAATCTCTGTATCCGAATATAAATTAAGTACTGATAACACATCATATTAATTACTATCATAATAACTAATACAATATGTAAGTTAACTTGTTTTGCTTCTGCTTACAATTTTACTTTAAATAAATTTCTGTTTCACTATTAACCTTAATTTTTGTATTTTTAATGCAACATCTAACGATAAAGTTTTTGGTTTGCATCTGTATTCATTTTAACATCATTTGTCTCAACTTTTAATTTTATCTTCGCGAGTCTCAGTGGAGAGTCCGTGAAGAATAGTTTGGAGCAGAAATGAACAAGCGTTGATCCACGCGCCACAGTTTCACTGCTCAGCGCTTCTTATTAAAAATTCGGTTTCAGAACTTTTAGCAGTTAATGGAATTTTAACCACCGCAATGATTAAGTTCGTGCACTGCTTTATTCGTTCCCTCATAGTTTGAAAACTTTTGAAAATCTGCGAGAAAAAGTAGAATAATTAATCATGGCAGAGTTTTCTCGGTCACTAAATACAGTGTTGAAGTTTACTTTGGATTTTCTTTAGGTGTTGTTGGTGATGTAACCTCTTTACATAATACATTTGCAGGTCTGATTGCTATTCCTTTTAAATTAGGTTGTTTTTTATAAACATGGTATTATTATTTATATTTGGGTTATGTAATTTCGCGTGAGACTCTAGTCAATTTGAAACATCTTGTACTAGACACTAGCAGAACTATAGTTTCTCTATTAACTTGATAACAAATAAGAAAGTCTATTCTTTCCTTGCAAATAATATATATTGCGAGTGAAATGGCAATCGGTCTTGTATTATGTTAAGTTTTATAACAATACATGAAGTCATATATTTCATATTATGGACATAAAGTGAATAGAAGTGGAAAGTTAAGATTTTTATCCAGTGTTTTTCTTTTTAATTTCTTAAATGATCCATTAGGTAATTACATTAAAATTACTGTACAATAATAAAAGTAATCTTAAATTCTTTAAAATATATCAAGAGACACGAAATAAGTTATATTAGATTTCTAGTTTATTGAAGTTGTTAATATTTTAAAAATAACTTTATGTTTATTTTTTTCTGTTTGTATGCCTTCGCCAATATAAAATCAAATCTACGAGTATTATCCATAACAACCCAACTCTACATACTAGTTTCAATTCAGTTGTAAAGTTCAAAATTGTTTCCATTTTACCACCGCATTCGATTGCGTTTTAAACCTTAGAGCCGCATTGCAGAACACTGTAAATGTTATAACAAACTCTTTAAAGTTTAAACCAGCACCTTACGTACTAAGTATGCAAAGTGAATATTTAAGAAAGGTTGCAGCCTTGGGTTGCAGCTGGGGGCCGTGATAAAACTCCACCAGATGCTCGTAATTCTAATACTTAAGTGCTCTCCCACTCTTGAATAAGAATAGCCGTTTGCTGAAGAACGTTTTCTCTAACATAACCGCGGTAATAGTTTGATCCTTGAAAGTTCCACCACAGTAGGACGCTGCTTTGTCAACAGAGGATCATTTTGTTTACTATCTCATTTTAACAATTGGGAGCTTACGTAGGTGAGTTTTGTTGGAAATAATAAGATTTCTCTAACTGTACTCGCAAAAATGAATACTTGATTGTACTATTTAAAACAGCGCGCCATAATAAAGACTGACTACGCAAGACGCGTTTTACAGACTATTTGAGACTGATTTAGTAAGTCTGTAAAGATCAATTGATATAAAATATATTTTCAAAGCGTTTGTTCATTTTCTATCAAACGTCCGTTAATATATATATATCCGTCTGTTCTTAACAATTAAAAATTCAAAGTTTACGGTTTAAAACTATGCACACTGGTGAATTTTTGACTCCTATCATAGTTTTTAAAAACTTGCGGTGGCGCTTGCAGTCAAAACGTGACAATTGAGTGATTTCAACAGAACGAACAAGTAAACTGTGACGGGAACAATAAGTCACGATATAAAATAGGCTCCAATGAGCGTATAGTGTCAGATAAAATGCAACTACATTTTTAAAGAAACAATTTTCGGTTTATTTTAGGTGACACTATGTAGTGTTGCATTAATATTGCAGCACTACAGTGTCTTAAAGGACAGTTTACATACAAACATCGGTCATAAAATATTCACTTGCCAAAATATCAATCAATCTTGTTGACATGATTCTGATAGTTGCAAAAAGTATAGTAACCTGGCCCCATATACATGGGTCGTGAGAATGACACGATAGGTACTTTCCTATGCTAACAAAACTCCTTTCCCTTACGCTAATATTGGCAGACAGCTATATTAGGGGATATTACCTTACCAGAGTTTTTGTTTGTATACATGTAAGTAATAGGAACGTGTGGAATCACAAACGCCTACAATAAATCTGTATAAACTTAATAATAATGCAAGTATTAGTGTGTTGTCATGTTTTAATAGTTGACTGTCTACAGAGATCTGACAATGAGCTGCATCTTATTAATACGACGAAGTAGTTTTTATAAATTATAGTAAAACCTATTATAGATCTATAGTTATTAAATTTTGTATGGAAGCCTTCGTATGCGTGCAGTTCAATTATTGTATATAATTTAGAGTCAATCACATTCACCACTCGACAGTTGATAAGTTGATAAGGTATAACAACTCTTTGGATGCTCAGTGGAGGAACCAAACACATGTAAGGTGGTGATTATTTCAAGATGTGTTATCGTTTGTACATGTGAATTTGTGTGCGGACATTTGCAGGTCTGATTGATAATCTTTTATGTTGTTTATATCTTGATAACATTATTGTAAGACCGACTTACCGTCCCTGAGCCTTCGGAACAATAATTTATCGATTTCTTGGGACGTTTTTCCGTCGTACTTTGTAAACTTTGTCAGTAATCCATGCAACAGTATCTACTCTTTATGAGAGTTTGTTCTTGGTTACTATGAGATGTGCTGATCAATATAAAGTTCTGTAAGAAATTAAAAAATCGCTAAAAATTATTAATCATATAATATAAAAAAATCAGTAACAACAAATACTGACAAATGTCATTCATACTTCTTTTTAAAGGTGCAATACTCAAACATAAAAGAAAGCAATCAAATACGTTATATAGCCCATAATAAAGTTTTTTTTTTTAATTTAGTCCTAATAGGAGACAATTTCTAAATTGTTTCGTAAAGTTGTAAATATTAGTTAACCTGATTTCAAAGTATATTAAAATTTTTGTAGGAGCATAATTTAGGAAAAATATTCCATTTTATTAGTAATCCATTCACAATATGTTTTAGTATTCCAGTGTAGGTGACATTCTTCTAATTTTTTAATCATTTTATGGTAACTTGATACTCTGCTATGTGTGTGTAAGATGATAGATTTGTTTCGTTTTTCATTATCAGCCTTTATAATGTATTAATATTCTGTGGTTATGAATATACGTAGCTCGGTGGCGTAGTGGATAAGCGCCGCGGCCCGCGATCGTAATCGTTAAGCAACTTTCGCAAGGGTCGGTCACGGGATGGGTGACCAAAAATTATTATCTCGAGCTACTCCGTGCTTCGGAAGGCACGTTAAGCCGTTGGTCCCGGCTGCATTTGCAGTCGTTAATACCCTCCAATCCGCATTGGGCCAGCGTGGAGGGTCATGGCCCATCCTCCTTAACCATTCATAAGGAAGGCCTGAGCCCCTACAGTGGGGACGTAAAAGGGCTGGTGATGTGGTGATGTGATGAATATACGGATAATGAAAAGGAGGTATTATTTGCAGAAACGAAATTATTTTAAGTGTAATCATTAGATAGAAATTTTATCTAAGGAGTCAATTTCCTAAATAGCCTTTTACATATAATAGTAATAGGATCCACATCGCAATTGAGCGTTGTGCGAAAAAGTCGCTCCATCATACTCCAAATAATGCGGGCTCTATTTGCTTGTTGGGCGTAAAAGTGAAATATTTCGGTGAAATATTACAAAGCATAAGATACAAAATGTTTTCTTCGGTAGCATGTCCGCCCGTAGACCCTAGGATGATTTATCGGAACCTTGGAATACATTACCGAGAACTTTGAAAACTTACCTCGAGATAAACCATTGGCTTAAACGGCTGGTTTGATGTTGTATATGTAAACATAGTACCTATTATTCGTAACTTTGTCCACGTGGATTGAAAAGGTGTTATTGCTCTTTTGGAAATATAGGCTTTATAATTTTATGAATGACTTAAATTAGTGATAAAGCATGATTAAAGCGTGGTGGCTTGTTTATTAATTTTTTTGAAGGATCTCTTTTGGGATTTACATTGTATGGTTATGATAACATGTGATCATTGCTAATGGCATCTTTTCAAGCACTATTTCATGTATATATTTGAAGTACCTAGTTAACATCGCAATGTTTGCCATAGAGCACGCTATTATTGAACTTAAACTTTTTCCATGATACGACGCTGGCAATTGTCATTTAAGTCGGTCTTACAATGTCTATGACCATATATAGAAATATTTGAGCATTAGATCCTATTTTGCTTAAGCTACGTAACAGCATATAGCAGCGGCGAAAAAACACTATCTTGTGAAAAACTTCTTACAGTTTTTAAATAATTTACTAGACTGTCTTATTTGACATTCAAAAGCATCGATTGCATAATAACCTTTATGTTATATGTTTCAAGTATCATTTCTAGTAAACTTAAATAATATTTTGATCCCCTAATGGGACGCATATATTTTTATTTATGATATTTTGGTGTTTCTCATTGTCGGCTGTCTTTTTTTTCCAAAATCTGCAAAGGCAGTTCGAATTATATTTAAAAGTTTTTTACGGTCTCCAAGAAAAGATTTTCTGTAACTATATCGTTTCCAACAATTCAATTAACGTAATAATGACTTCCTTTTCTTGAATAAAGCCTCGTTGAATTAAATGAAATTGGTATATAAACCACAAATTCTGCAAAAATGGACTGTGAGTGTATTGGATAGCGATAATGGACTACGAATATGTTTTAAGTAAAACAAAGTTAATTCGAATGCAACTTAATTAAAAAAGATTTTAAAATTGTCTCTGTTATCTCAAAGAATTTTCAGTTACACAAATATGCTATATCTATTACCTTCATTTGATAAATTTTGCATTCACAATGCTATACTCATAAATATCTTGCTTATAAAGTAAAACCCTAGTAGAACTCCGAACCCACAACCTTTCGCAATCAGGGTGACTGCTCTAACCATTGGGCTCCTCGAGACTCAATGGTACTGAAGAATTCTTGAAAAATTCGTTCTTGTGTCTTTTTACTACTAGTGAACGTATTTTCATTATTGTTCAGGCAATATTTTTAAGTATTTCCCAACTTTTGAATTCCAAAAAATAAACCATATTTGATTCAACTATTTTTTAAATTATAACTGAAAATGTAGTCTATGAGAAACCAAAAATAAGTTTATAATTAGTATTCCTAGTATACTTAGATTGCATTTTATTATTACCAATTTACATACATTTCATTAAATAAAACTCAGCATTATTCAGAACATTAAAATAAAACATCTAATGAAACAATGGGACACCAAGTATGACATTCCTTTCCTAAACAATTTCATAATTAAAGTTCGTCATAAGTATTATAAAAAGGACATATCAAAATAAAAGGCCTTTTAAAAACGCGGGGCAAATAAACGAGATACGAATAGAAGTTGGAGAAAGAGCTTTCAAAATAAATTTATAAGCTTACTGTCAACGCTGTCTAAACGAACGGTACTCTCGTTTATTAATAAAATGCGTGCAAAACCTGGGGTGCCATTACGTCACCAATTTGTCACAGAGTCTTCTAGAAACTAAATAAACAGGGCCCAAGCAAATAACGTTGACCTGTAAAAAGGTTTTTCTAAAGGTGCTATGATAAACGATACGTCGCCGCTGTTCGCGAGGGTTTACATTTGCTAAAGAGTTATGGTTCGGGTTTTGATATGTGACGCGAGAAAAATGCGTCTCCGAACAAATCACAGTGCGAAACGGTTCCACTGGAAAAATGTCCATCATGCTGGTGCGAAATATGCACACTTAATACTTAAGTTCAGATTTCAATCACCTATATTAGGGTGATGATGATTGGCTTAAAATTACTGCTAAATTTTACCGTCGAGTTTTAGATTAGGTTTTTTTTCTACATACTTCCTATTGCTGATCTTAATCTGTGCTGATGAAGCCAATCCTATGAATAGAATCAAATAGGTTGGACGGTCTATGACCCACCATGCAGGCCCAGTGATGTACGGATGCTGCTGAATACTCGGGTCACCGGGAGTCGAGAACTTTCGAAGCACTGAGTTCAAATCATAAATTTTTACACTTAAGATCCTTGACACATAGAAGGAGTTAGTAGGTTGAAATCACAGTTGATGCTGAATATAGAATGATATTTGTTATATTTCTACTTACGTTACTAAGATTTGTTTCTTATTTGCGTCTAAAAGAAATCGATCTCAGAATAAAAAGCATTGCGAAACTCTGAGAGTGACAAATTCTGTAAGTTAGGTAATACCCAAGAGAGCTGGCCTCATTTTTTTTCTTCTGGCCCGTATCGTATAAATGTTTCAATGTATATAGAATATGCCTTCATGAATAGGAATTTGGTACCTTGCGTTTCGTTATTCGCAAGACCTGTCTTGTTAACAGTAGTTGTTAAATGTAGTGATACTATTTTATGTGTATGTGTGTATAATCCAGATCAAACACAATAACAAATTGATTTAATTTAAGAATAAAATCGTAGACATTTACAACTTTTAGTATGACTCATGTGAATTAGTTTAGAGCCATTCCTTCTGTTTTCAAAACCATCAGTAAAATTAATTAAAGTATAATAGTTTCTGAAAAAAATAACAAAATTCAAGTCCACTCCCCTTGTCACAACTCTCCTACCACCGAGGTAAGTTGTGACAGGTACCGAGGTAAGTTGTGACACCATTGTATTTAAGCTATAAGATATAAAAATACCATTACATACGACATAAATAAATCAAGCACGTTCTTTTATCAAATCAGTACCTTAATCAGTACTATAATAATAAATTTGACTTGGAAAACACACATTGAACATGTTTGCAAAAAGTTGTCCCAGTATTCTTGTGCACTGTACAAACTTAGTAAGATCGCGAATCAGTGCACGGTCTTTACAGCTTATCACGCGGACGTAGTTTCTACTGTTCGATACGGCATTATATTTTGGGGATATTCGACTGATTCTGTAACTGCCTTTAGAGCCCAGAAAAAATGTGTTAGGAGCATATGTCATTTACAGAGCAGGGATACCTGTAGGCCATATTTTATTAAACTAAATATTATGACCCTGCCATCAATCTATATATTCGAAGTTGGTATTTTTGTCAAACAGAATCAACAACTATTTGAAAATAAGACGAGATTGCGTACGATACCCTCTAAGAAGCGGAAAAGTATCTTTTGTATGGCTCCAAAAATTTTTGATAAAATTCCAAAAACAATACGTAATCTGAATAATTGTAATGTTTTTAAAAGAAAACTTTGTAAATTATTAGTAGCTAAAGTATATTATAGTGTAAACGAGTATCTAGCTGACAGTACTTTGTAAATGTATAAATACTTAATGAATTAATTGAATTTTTGACATAGCATGTTATTGATTAGATTAGTTGACAATTACTAACCTACTAATATTGTATGCCTATTAGGCAGATCACGGTGTAACTATTCAGTCCTTGCATCCAATATCTTTATATAACCTGCGATCAACAATAAAGATTGATTTGATTTGATTAATCATCTTTTAATACCTACCAACTAAAACAACATAGTATTAATATTCTCATAACAAGTAATTATAATATTTTCATTAACTAAATATGGTATCGCTTTGAGATCAATCATATTATTGTTATAATCAGTATAAAATCTTAATCTACTCAGATTCACAATTATGCCAAACGTAATGCAGCTCGTCCGCAGTACAATCTACGTGTGCCTAGCCTTTGCATTCCAGGCTTTAGACCCACTGATCATTCGATCTGCTGTCTGCATAGGCTTCAAGGCAAACCAAATAAAAGCAATTATTTTCTTCATCACTTGTTCTATTCTTTTTATTAGTCTTCTTTGCTTTTTTAGGTTTTTTTTATTCTTCGCTTAAGACACGCTTCTTAACATTCTTAGATTTTCAGTCTCTAGTGTATAGTTATTCGGCATTCTCAAAAAAAATAAGTATGCGGTATGCCATTATACACCTTAAGTAGCTACATAATATTTCAAAGGTTACAAGAAAAATCATTAAAGGAACATGGCTTCTCTTGTCACTGTTATTTTCACGATAAGTTTATACTAATATTATAAAAAAATATTGAATAATCACCACAAAAATCTGCGATCTTATTCTTGAAACGGATCAATGATTTAACATAATTTCGTGGATCTTTTAATAGTTGCTATTTTAAAAATTACATTCGTATGGTAGACTAACGACTTCAAGAATGTGATGACATAACATAGTTTTTAAAAGTGGGATAAAAAGTATCCTATTATCTAAAACAGCTAATACCCTATCTGTATACCAAATTTCATCAAAATCCATCTAGTAGTTTCGGCGTAATTGACGGACAAACACCAAAACAAAAAACTTTTACATTTATAAGAAAAAAAAACTCGAATGCGTAAAAACGAATTTAAAAAAATACATGAAAAAATTTACTTAAATAAAAACTAATAAGAAAAAAACAAGCCCAGTAGTTTATATTTTCTGTTAAGTAATACTGAATAACTAAACAATTGAAATAGTTTTATAATCGATACACACATAAAACAAATCATAAATTCTAATGCAGAACAGAACGACTCATAGTCAAATATCTAATCTTCCCAAGGGGCCCGAAAGTTTATTTTTATTTTATACTTTTTCGTTACCTATCTATCTTGGCTTGGTGGTAAACTTTTTTTTACTCGGCGACTTGGCGATAAATAAAAGTTTTTTTTTTTACCAAAGATATTTATTCATGCTTCTTCATTGTCTTTTTTTTGTTATATGTTCTAAACTATTATTTAAAATAAAAGGAACCTAAAGATGATTTTAAAATACCTATTCAGCGACACCCCACTTGACATAGTTCATCGATTTTTTTTCATTTTGACAATATGGTGTCTAGTTTTCGCTGTGGTGAATTTTGATTACTGTCATGTCTTTCGTGACATTCGCAAGGTTAAGACGAATCGAGTGACGTAAGAATCATCAAAATCGGCCTGCGCATTTGGTCTCTAGAACGCCACATAGAAACAAACATACATAGACATTACCCTCCTTTGGGTGGCGCAGTCGGGAATTAATAAGATAAGTATAGATCAGCAAAATAACATAAAAGCAGAAAAAAGTCAGATCATAGTAACTGAAACTAAAATAAATAACACAATAACACAAATACCATAGAGCTAGCAAAATCAGAGGCAGTTTACTGCAAAGGTCGCTGATATTAATTGTCATAATTGAACGTTGAACGTTGAAATTGAACGTTACGATTACATCACACTGCCGCAAAAGACAGCAGTTAAACCTCTATTTAAGTTATTATATTGATATTTTCGCAATCGCTTTTCGGTTGGTTTCGAATATCATAACAGACATGCATGGCAATACCCTATTGTTTTTTTTAATATCTTTTATTCAGTTTAGGCTGTTACAAGCACTTGCGATCTACGCTATCGGTTCTACGGCGTACTACTACTGAAATCTACGGCGGGAGATCTTGTACCGAGAAGAACCGGCAAGAAAATCAGCAGGGGCTGCTTTTCTCTCTTTGTTTTATTTCATACAAAGAAGTCCTGGAAAGTGACTTCATTAAACTATGAAGTAACTTTCCATCACAATATCATAAATAACAAAACAGATATTCTTAATGAAAAATACTAAAAAAAGCACCCAGGTACACGACCTTTCGCAATCCGGGCGATATAATATTTATAGTATAGCATTGTCAATGTAAAATTTATCAAATATAATAATTAAAACAGATATTTCTTTTGATTACTGGTTAATATCGGTTGCTGAGTCATAGAAACTTATTGAAAAATCAATATACATTATTCAAAATAAAAGAAAATGGATGAATTTAGGTAGTCCAGAACAGATTGGCATTGTAAAAATCGAATACCACATAATCTATCTCTTAATAAAAATCCAAGTATATAATTGTATACATCAGTTAAGAAAAATAAAACAAATAAATATACGTGGTAAAGTCGTTCCGTTGTTTTTTGGCTGCAAAATCAAGAATTATATTATAAACGAACGCACCATGAGTAACTTTTCTAACCGCAAAACAAGGTTTAACGTTTTCAATGTTCTCCGAATTACTTTTCAGTTTTAGTTTTGACCGCAAAAAGGAGGGGCCTGATAAAATTCACCCTGACCACAGCGTAAACTTGAGTTATGAATTGATAAAATGTCGGCTAGTCAGCGGTTTCCGAAATAAAGTTTAGTTGAAGGGTAGGAATGTGAAATAGCGATGATAACTTCGGCATTTCCCTTTTCTCGTAATTAATGAAAACTAGTGATGAACGAGTATTCTTCTTAATCGATACTCGTTATAATCGGGTAAAGTTTAATTATTTGTTTACTAAGCCGTTTGATTCGGTACAAATGCCGATTACATGGAAATAGGATAAAAGTATGCTTTTAGTTTAAAATTACTGAAATAAATACCCCTTCAATCGACAGTGTGTCAAGAACAAAAGGCTCCAATCGATTTTTAAGCCTTTATCTATTAGGAGTTAAGTTCAAAATGTATTGCAGATATCCACTTTTTGTAGTAAACTGATGTGCTGCAACATTTGATATTTATGATAAAATAAAAAAAATAAAAATAAAAAAAAAATAGTTTATTTCCTTAAATTGCATACTTTTAATGTTTTGATATTTTAATGGTGCGTAACTTAGACATAGCATCGCTGGTAATACAAGAGTACATGTATATGTGACATCGATATTCACACCAAAAGATGTACACAAAAAGTCACATTTCTATATCATTAATATTTATAATCTGATAAAGATATTTATCAGTTTTGAATATCTTGATATTTGAATACCCTCTTGATTGGTAGCGTATACCATAAAACAGTAAGTTCCTGTAAACTCTTTTCATTAAACATTCAATAAATTAAGGTATATAAAATCGATTACAGAAAATTACCAGATGGTTATAACCTGAAGTGTTGTCGATTTTATATCAGGCTACGCAGGTATTGATATTATTGGCGTAAACCTTTACTGGATAATTCGGGTGATTACTCGATTAGACCAAAAGAAATACTAATTATACGGGATATTACTCATCTACACGGCCCATCACTAATGGAAATCAAACGTCTGTAAAACATTAAAATTAATCTCTTGAGAGGAGTAATCGCCAATGTTTAATGATAATTATCGTAGTTTAGGTAGGTATTATTAAAATTCCACCATTCCCAAAAGTAATGATAAACCAATAAACGAGTTTATCGCATGTGATCGCATCGCATTTGTGACAGGCGTTACATATTTAGTTACCTACCACTGAAATAGAAAACAATTGTTTTTATATATCAAAAAGTATTTATAAATATAGTTTTTTACGAATATTTATGTTTTTTACCAAATACGAAGTTGTAATAAATGATTACAATAGCTTTTCTTTTTTTTTTGTCGTTAACAAATTACACAGGTATCACGGAATACCCGTTGACCTGAATAAATTAGGCAGGTAATTGTTATAATTGTGAAAATGATAATAATCCAGAAAGTGAATTTTCGAAACTATTTTCGTGTTTTGACGATTATTAATGCTCCTATTTTTTCATTATGATATATTTATCAATTATTATATCAAAAGTTTTAAGTAGCTCGGTGGCGTAGTGGATAAGCGCCGCGGCCCGCGATCGTTGTTGTAAAGCAACTTTCGCAAGGGTCAGTCACGGGATTTGTGACCGAAAAATTATTATCTTGAGTTACTCCGTGCTTCGGAAGGCACGTTAAACCACTGGTCCGGGCGCGTCTGAAGTTGTTAATACCCACCAAAAGAATAAGAAGTCGTTAATGTCCTTAATCATGCCTGAGTCCCTGCAGTGGGACATTTATTAAAAGTTATGACGTCCGAATTTGCAACATAGTTTAAAGATATTTTTTTAATTTAACCGTACACATATCTCTTCGAAATATATAATATCTCTGTGGATAAAAGTAAAAGGCAATCATTATAATAACTGCTTATCTGTTGTAGACTGGAATGAAATTCTTAGTTTGAGAAAATCTTTTTGTAACGAAGCAATTTGTATTTCCAAGATTCCATCAGGCACTTAACTAGCAATTTCTTTATGAAGTAAAATGCTGTATTTTAGGTAAATAGAGATTTTTTTAAATTATGGTTTCAATCCCAACGTAAAACAAAAGTATTTTTCAATATCATAATTCACTTTGCATTATGAACCTGTTAATGGTCTCATAGATGAGGTACAGGTTTTCCAGAGTCAATAAATATTTGTCAATTATAATTTTGTTAAGTTCAGAGAAGTAGACTTAGTAGAAGTAGACTTCATAGAAGGTTGCTACTGTGCTATCAAGCTTCTATAAAAATATCAGTTAACCTAAATAGAACTCTATTGTAATCCAATTTCATGCAGTCTTTGGTTAATTAGTATGTCGATTGGAAAACGATGATCGGAATAAATACAGTTCAGGGCAGATCAGTGTTATCGCTTCCCAATCTACGGTTTGACGAATTTTCGATTAAAATCAACTTCCATTTACAGTAATTCCGACAACGTTACGAGCTGCTTAATATCTCAAATTTTAATAGGTTCCTGTTTATCATTTAATATCAATTGCGGCTCATTTTCACTGGTCGATTCTGTCCACAAGCGAAGTTTCACTGTACGGGCATATCTCATTAATCATTAAAACAATGATCAACCAATGACAGTGTGTCACAGAAATCAGCGAACGTCATCGATCAGTGTAAATTAGGCATTGAATATACAAATGATGTGTCCTGGATTCTGTAAGTAGAACTCCGGTGCATATTAGATCCTGGTTATTCCAAAATTTATTTCTAGAAAATATGGAGGCATGAAAATGTAACCAATGCTTTAACATTGTATATTATGAACTTTATGAATGTGATGTAAACAGCTATGTCAGAATCGAATAGACAAATTGCAACTCGATGTGGCACCGTATGTACATAATTGTCACACTTCGTACAACGTGATGCTTATGTTGATAACCGCTCAAGGAACAGGAAGTACTCACTATAGACTAAACAGAATTGTCATTAAGCTCGAGCGCCCTTATCTGGTACTGAGTACTTCGAGGCTTAGTATATTCGCTAATGGCTTGATTTTCTGCCTCGTAAAAGTTGTATCACTTCCTCTTTTTCGTCTATCTCCGAATTAGTTTGAATTTATACGATTTTGTGGGAGTTCAGATGGGACGGTTGGGCTTTATCAACTTAATGGGTCGCGACGCGAAATCTTTTTGTTTTAGTTTGTTTGTAGTGAGGAAATGAATACTTCCTTGTTAGTTAACAATGTATCGGCAATATATGTACATTGATTTGATGATTTTATGAGTTCCTTTACCATTATCAAGGATCTGAATTTATCATTGAATTCAATCTTCATTTGAATAAGGATGAATTTCCTGACCATAATATTAACCGTGCATCTTCAAATCCGAGAAAGTTACACCACAATTGAGGATTTTTAAAATCACTCATTGATTGGTTTTGGGCGCTTCTAGTCTAAATAGGAAGTTATTTTTATTGCTAAGCTATAAATAAGCGAAGCAATAAATATAGCTCGAATGTCCTCCTCCGTTTTTGAAGTACTAACTTCAAATTTAAATATTTTATTGCACTATTTTTCACAAACGTGGTCTGAAATTAAAATAAAAACATTTTATAAAGAAACTACTGTTCTAATTGTCATGAAATATCTTATGGGATCTCTCAAATCATCTTCAGTAATATATAATTAATTATGATTTTTAATAGTTAATATCTAAAGTTACTTTAACGATAAACCAGATTGTGTAACGGTTACCGTTTTCAGTAGGCGGTGGCTAAGCGATTTCGAGAAATCCTGATCACATGATTGGTGATCAAAAATTCACCTTAACAAACTCCTACGTGCAAGGTTAAACCGTTGACCTCGGCTAAACTCATTCATTAAAACCCACTAATACGTACTGCACGTGATTAGGATATAAAGGAGATGACCTGATGAGATGACGAATTTCAGCCATTTTATGACTTAATTTTGGCCATTTTAAAAGTTAGTAATAAGTTAACGTTTTAAAGAACGGTACATGGGAGGAACTTATACAGATACAGTAAAGTAATGTGTTTGCCTATATGTAAATTAGAACGCCAAAATGGCCAAAAGGGGACAAGCGTTTATAATCGGGACTACTGCCCTAGTCCGTTTGGCCTGTTTGTTTCCATTAATGCACCGTGGGAACGCTTGTGCGGCACCGTTGGGAACTACAAAAAACCGGTCACGTTAAATTCTATCTTAATCTTTGATAGGTTTACATTTAATCTCGTGAAATGGTTTTTCTAGTTAAGAGTCGTAGTTAATAGGTATTACACAGGTATTAACATTTTAATATTTCAAAGAGCATTTGTCTTTGTCGTCGTTAAATCTCCATTTCATTTTATATAAAAGTGATTGCAAACATATCGATTCTCTTTGCCTCCCAGATGTTAGCAATCAAGTTTACCGTAAAAATACTCTGAAATGGAAACGTTTTGTACAGTATATATTTTCAATATTCAACGTAATAATTTATTAACCCTCATAGTGTTTTAATAAGGCTCAAAAGATATAAATGAAAGCCTTTGAACGTGACTACTAAAGAAAGCTGTATATTAAAAGCTCCTTTGTAAATTAATGAAATTTTATAACTTTTACTAAAACTGTTTGATATTATTATGTTACATAATCTAATGATAACTTTTTAGTTCAATGGAGTACTGATTGGTACATTTTGTCTTAGAATGCGGTTGTTAACTAACTTAGTTTAAAGTTTGGTCATTAGATGGGTGATCGAAAAATATTATTTTTTAGTGACTCTATTAATATTTTAATGTGAAAGTTTCTTTGTTTAGATGTGTGTCCGTCAATCACGCTGAAACTTCTGAACGGATTTTGATGTAATTTAGTATACAGATAGGGTATAAGCTGACTTAGATAATAGGATAAATTTTATCCCACTAAACGTTTCCCTAGAAATCATGCGGGTGAAGCCACTGGGGAAAGCTAGTTAGTTATACATAAAAATCTTTCTTTTAAATTACCCTACCTACTAGAAAAACCGTATTAAAATTTGTTACGTTGTTTTAAAGATCTAAGCATACACAGGAACAGAAGACGGAAAGCAATTTTGTTTTATAATATGCATTGATGATTAGGAAAGGAAATAGTACATAAAGAAACAATTCAATTCTTTATTGTAAATATACTTATAGAATGTGTTTTATTGGAATCAATTTCTCATTTATTCTACGAAATAACTGATCAAATATCAACCAAAATCAACCTTAGTTTGACGATAATTTCGAAACACAAACAGTGCTATTAATAAACGAGGTCTAGCGTCAGAATAAATTTACGCTTAAATTACAATTTTAGTATTAGTCCAAATTCATATTATACAAAGAACAAGGAAACCAACTACATCAGATTAGCTTTATATTATGAATTTAATAATTATTTTCTATTCTTTATTATCAGTGAATACTTTGTATGAAGATAATAATGTCACCTTAGAATATTAATATAGTTTTGAATAGCATTAAAACCAATAATTAGGACATTAATTACTTCGAATTACTTGTACACACGGCTGTACGTCAGGTAACCAAATTTCAGATTTGTCAAATAACTGAAATTTATTTTGGAACTACCCTGAATGAATTAAGGTTTAATATCAAGTGGAGAAATTGGTCAGTTTTCTATTACACTAAACGAAGTCTGGCGAGCATGTCTGCAGATTTGCCCGTCTTGTGAATTTCCCGCTTAATCCGTGAAAGTGATAAAACTATATATTGTTTTTAGATAAGTATAAGAAAACAACAATAAATAGATCGTGTATATATTAATTTATGGTTTATTCAAAGTTCTTTAAGCCATTTCATCGTAAATGTGCGATGTAGCCAAGGTAAGTACGTGTAAGGAAAAATACGCCAATCGTATTACTTTATTTTCTCCGAAAAGTTAAGTATTCGTTTGTTACACTTTTTTCTCTTTTCCTTTGCTCATACACACTCATTCTTAAGAGTAAATAACATTCCATACTTGTTCCGTTTAAAATAAAATAAAATTACTAACAAAATAGGAAAGGGAACTTTTTAAAGTACTAAAATAATAAATTCTGACCACTTCACAGCTAGGGGCGACAAAAAGTATTTAAATCAAGACTGTTCTAAAGTTGAAGTTGCTCATATAAATAGATCTAAACAGTTGGTGGCCAAACTATTTACAGAGTAGATAAGCTGCGACATCTCTTGTTTATTGTACACAGGAAGTGTTTAGCGTGAGGACTGAAGAGGGGGATGGGGCATAGCCGGCGGATTACGTCGTTATGTGACATTTCAACACTTGGCTACACACAGACGGTGTATTTTTTATTCAGTTCCATTATTAGTTGTTCCTTGTAGTCGCTCGGCTACCACAAAATTTTAATTTTCGAAATATGTAAACATATTGGATTAAAAAAAAATACTATTTCTCGCCTGCAGTCAATTATTTGTTGATAATGATGTCAATGCCATTATTACTTCAATATAAGCAAAAGGTTTGTTTCACTACATAGTATAAAACATAGTCGCTTTCTCTGTCCGCAAAAAAAAACCTATGTATGCTTAAATCTTTAAAACTACGTAACGGATTTTGATGCGGTTTTTCATAGATAAGGTGATTCAAAAGGAAGGTTTTTATGTATAATATATGACCATGCGGGCGAAACCACTGGCGAGAAGTTAGTCTATTATATATTAATATTGTACTACGGTTAGATTTCTTGAAGAACTTATTTCTACTAAATGTACTGGGTGGTTAGATGCCAAAGTTGCAACTAAACTAACAGACTGATAGTTTAACGAACAAACCTCGTAAAAGTCATAAAAAACGTAGACAATAGAAATTAGTAAAACAGACGGTCCAAATGGTTGCATTGAAAAATATAAAGGGATTCATTTGCTTATTGGTTAAAAAAAAGGGCGGAGCATGCTGTGGTCAACTTGTTGCACAAGCAATATTTTTCTTAGGCAAAAATTTTGTTGACGCAAAATTGCAAAATTTCAGGTCAAACACCAACCGGGAAGTGAGTCAAGTGTAACTTGCAATATATAACCTACACTAATGATGTGTACTCGTAACACGACAAGTTAGATAAAAGCTTAAAAATAGTAACGAACTTCGTATCATTGTGTATTAGTATTAACAGTTGACGGTCAAAGGAAGTGAGCCGATAACATACTCCTTAGCCACTTGATTATGTTGGTTGTTAACTAACTACACCACACCACTCCGCTCGTTATCACCTCACCAAGCAAAATGGAGCGATGGAGCTTCTTAATTACAACTTAATTACACGTAATAGCGTTGCTTAACTGTCACCAGTGCCTCAACTTTGATGCAACAGTACATTCGATGTTACCGCACATGTTAAAAGTTAATATTTAAAGTTAGGTATATAGTTTTTCAATTACTGACTCGTACAGTGGTTTTCAAGGTGTTGCTATTTCTGAGGTCTTCAATAAAGTTCACTAGAATTCACAAAAAAAATATTTCTTCTTCATGATAAAACTACGTAAAATCCTCAAGGATTTTAAGCCTTATTTTACCAAAAAACGCAGTTGTTGAAAATGATGCATGTAATGATACAGGTAATAGTACAAAGTTATTAACTTTAAATAAAGACTTACCACTCATATTTTATTAATAAAGTAGATTTCAAATTTATAATTTTGTATAGCAAATTATTTCCATTTTTTTGGTAAAGGAAACAACGTATCTAGGAAAATTAACAAAATATACTGAGTTTTCCGATCAAAAATTTCATACCTACCATATCCGACTTATTGTACAGAATTTTATACAAAAAAAAAAGTTGGATCTACCACATCCTGCGTAAGATAGTAAAATATGTCCGTGCAAAATAGCTTCACGTGACATTGTAACGTATATAAAGTAAAATAAATTAATCTATTATATATTGTTTAATGTATCGTAGAATAAAAAACACCCATGCCTAATTTCGTTATCCTAACCCTTAAAATATCGTTTTTATTCAACTTTTCATCTTTAAACCGCTCTCCTGTAAAGTTGCATATTTGTAGATACTACATTAATGATAGGGCGTGGCGTTTATCGAAGTATTTATGAAGAAGAGCATAAATTAATATTTTTGATAATAAGTAGGTAACTTTTGTTAGCAAAATAGCTATATTAGTTAAATAATGTTCCCGGTTTAGCAGCACAGGTTCCCAATTCAGTAAATCAAAATGGCCGCGCGGCCACATTGTTTTGCCGTTTTGCTTTCTAAAAAAAGTTTGAAAGAACAATACTTTTTAATTATAATTTAAATACATTTAAAAGAAACATATAGATAAAAGTCAAATATTAACTAAAAATATTAATAAAATAAAGTATTAGTATCCCAAGGCGAAGTGTAACAAACTGAAATTGCTTTTTTCAGCCACTGTTATCACGATTAGGGTGACAACGTGCGAAACTCGGGAGCGTAACTAAATAATAAATGGTTTGGTCCTCTCATTTGTTATGCAATAAGTTATATACGAAAATTTCATTAACAGTATCATCGTAATGTATATTTCAGCGGTTTTTAATTTTTTTACGGGTCACAGAGAGAGAATAAATAATTTTTTTAACCAACTTCAAAATCGAATGCAAGGAGGTTTTATGTTCCATGCGTAAGTATTTGATAACATATGTAACATATATTCAATAATTTTGCTGTAGATTGTAAACCTATTTTCAAATGTTTTTTATATTCGTAAGCTCAGGGGCTTGATGTGATCACATTAAATTTATCGCTATTACTAGTCTAGTTTTCATATCAAAATGGATAAAAAAATAAAAAAAACTTAGACAATATGCGAATGACTGTTTATTTTTGAAATGTTATTGAAAAAGTAAACAGTCTACGAGTCCTTTGCTATGCTATGATATTTGCTAAGTGAACGTTAAAATTATATTGAAGTCGAGTGGTTAAATTTACACACAAACTCTGGTCAACTTCAATAGATTTATTTGAAATAAAAAAAAAGTATGGAATGTTTCACTGTGGAGGTTAACTATAATAGTAAAATTTCATGGTTTGTAATTAACCACTAGTTAACCCGCAAACTTGTACTGTGTATTGATAAAATATGGCGTCTTTATTAGTCGCTGATAATGTAATTTAAAATTGGTGAAAGAATTTTAAAAATCTTTAAACTAGTTTTAAAGTATATCCATTGAATACAAACAAACGTACAAAATTTTCCGTTTTCTACGTTAAGATCAAAGAATACATTCATAATTGTGAAAAAAAAACCATAGATCGTTTTATTGAATAAATAAATTGGTAAAAGTATTAAACTTAACTACCTAATAATCAAAGTTGCCCAACGGTAATACTTACATAGTAAATCAACCAAGTATGTAGTAGTTGGTACTTAAAAACACCCGTGCGACTAGTCTTACACTCGCTAGGTGGATGCTCAGCTAAACTCTCATGCAAGTTTGTGCATACGAAATGAATTTACGCTGTTGAAAATATGACCCTTGAGTGTAGCGTGCCAGATAATTGGCGTTAAACGAGTCTTCTAATGAGGCAGAACGTAAGCGTCGGATTTACTTTCGCTATTCAGTTTAGGGTAAATTTTTGCGTCGCGCTGCATTGAGATTGCAGTGGTGCTTATAAATATGATTTCAAAATATAAAAGTTTTTCATTATGACGTATTAAATCACCTAAAAGGGATATTTAATGTCGCTTTTTTAAATTATGTGAAATGGTTTGTGAAAGAGAACTGGTAAATGAAGGATTGGCTAAAGATTTGTCGAAAAAATTTGGAACAATAAACTGACAATATTTCTTTATATTTTTAATTTAACCTAATACAATTTATGTGTATGAAAAGGAAGGTGAAGAATTTATTCTTACAAACTGTAATTGATTTCTCTAAATGCCAATATAGGTAATTACAAAGGTTATTCAATATATACTTCAAAATTTCTGTCTCAATATCACTGGCATCAAGACAATAGGGACTAAAGTGAATGCTTAAAATTCACATTACATCCAACAAAGTTTATTTTGTACTTGAATTAAAATGGTGAGGGTACCTGCAAACAAGTCTGTTGTTTCGTGTTTCGGAACAATAGATGTAGTCTGCATATATTTTGTTCAACGCCGTTGATTAAGACAACGGAATTCGGAATGGAACTAAGGTTTTCACATTACAGCAGTTCTTAATCGTAACATTCTACGTCGTAAATGATTCTCTTATATAAGTTGATATAAGTTGACTCTCTTTATTTGGTATCATGTGGTGGGTAATGGTGTTTGTATTTTGTTTTGAAAACGTATACTTTTGTATATCAATTAATCAAACACTGGTTTTATCGATATATATTATTTTATACCCAAGTAACTTTACTTTTAGAAATTCAATATAAATTTACAAAATTTAATTCGACTTTATCTTTTGCGTATAAAGCTTTTTTAATATTATTAAAATATTAACTGACTAATTTATCATATTTAGATTGCAAAGTACGTTTGTTTGGTAAAATAAAAACTTTTGAAATATAATAATATTTAACAAATTTTCATTCATAAAATAAACAAAAACATCATTATTATAACAAACAAACAGTCAAAGCAAAAGAAAACGTACTGTTTCTCTTTGACATTGGTGAAAATGTATAGTTTAAAAGAATGTAAGTAATGTTTTTTTCTTAAAACCAGTAAATGGATAATGGTCACGTCATATTCTATGAATAATATCGAAACTTCATTGTACAGATAACCACCGCATTTCAAACTATTTATAGGGATAAAAAAAAAATCTTATTAAGTTTATATAAACTTATTTGATTACACTTAGCAAATTAATGTTTATATTGTAAAGTTGGAACTACAATTTACTCTATGATAATAGATACGAGATTATACGCGTGAGATATCGTTACACTAACTGATCCTTATTTGTATACGGTCGATGGTTCCAACTAACCTGTTAATTAAGCTAACAAGCAACAGATCCCGCACTAACCTTGACGTAAAGAGCAAATGTTACGCTTTATTGCAAAAGTTAGTAGGCACTCGAAACACTATTTAACAAAATGACCTTTAAATAAGCGCTTTTTATGGTCGAAGGGCTTACCTACGGAAATATAATAGTAGGTTTACTTTACATAAATGTTTTCTGCGTATCACACACAATTTTAAATACTGTCGACAATATTTCAGGTTGCACCAAAATGCTATATCATCCAATATTTTAAAATCTTAACCTATTGATTTTATTGAACTGATTTGTCTATTCAGAATAAGCAAATATGCTATTGTATTATACAAACGAAATATGAATTTTCAGCGATTTCAATTTTTTTTATACACGTACTTTATAAATGTCATTAGATCGATTAGATCTCACATCACAGCAAAGTTCAGTAATAAGTTGTTTTAGATATCAAACGCGTTGGTTAAGAGCTCTTTGAAAATTACAACGCAACGAATAATTTAAGTGATAATAATTCTAAACAATTTTTATTTTCCTGTAAATCGATACTTTTTGTTTTATTCATGAGTGAAAGTATAAATTTATCAATTATTTTCCAACAATAAAACCACGTTTTCACACGGATTATTGCGAATAAATTATAAATGTAATAATTATGTTATTTTTTTATGAAAAAATGAAACTTATGAAGTAATGATTTGTATATATTGGTTAAATGTAAAATGCCAAAGTTGCAATGTGAAATAACCAAAAAAGAACACATTACGGAGAACTTATACAACAGTTATTAAGGTTCTAAAAATAAAGTTTTTAGTAAGTACCCGAGTATCATGTCATCTTGTCTGTCAGTTGGATTCACAGAAGAAAGTCCCACACACTGCCAGTAGGATAGTAGGCGGTAGGGATAGTGCGTGACGCAATTTTACTACTTAAAAATACCTGGGTGTAAAAGTGTAAAAAATAATGGCATTTATTGTTAATTTTTCAGTTAAAAATGAACTAATTTAAGGCCCTAAAGCATTAGCTTTGTCCAGCTTTCGTAATAAGTTATTTTACTTATTATGTAAATGTAAAAATAAATAATCCGTATTTTCGATCGAGGCCATACAGAATAAACCCTCAGGTGTCATATTATACAATGTACGAGATTTTGTACATTTTGCGATGTGAATCTAATCCTAAGTTCTAATGAAATCTAACAGTTAGTCAATAATTAAAGAAATTGCAATTAAACATGGCAATCTGCTAAGTAATAAAACATTATATGTTTTTTAAAGGCTTTATTAGGCTTTCATTTCATATATTAATGTTTTCAGGCCCGATGACGCGGAAGGGCCAAACATATAATTACCTTTTTTGAAGCCGATAAAAATACACTCCCTTCGGATTTTATCAAAGCTTTTATGGGAACATCAACATAATTGGTGTTTGGTACGTCGCAGACAACTTTAATTTAAAAACACTACTAACTAGAAAGCCGTCATAAAACATTATGTCGGCGTGAACGATTGTGTTACCACTTAGGCAAATGAAAAACGGCCCACTGTGGATGATACAATGAAATTTCTTTGTTATTTTGAAACCAATTCACAGAAACAAAAAAAGGAAAATTTGATATAGTTATTGTTTGTGATAAAGTCCATTGCGATAATAGAAAATTTAAATTTACTTAAAATAACTTTTTTTAGTATTTTCGCATAACTTACTTACCAATCAACAAATTTAATGCATTTTGTAATATTGAGAGCTGGACTTTCAAAAATGACAATCACCTATGTCTCAGAAGTTGGTCATTGACAGAATTGTGATTTTTCATTTTTTAATCACTTATCGTTTTTTTTTAGACGCTTGGAGGGCGGTTCCCTCTGCGGGTTGGGGGTACGTTTCAGAGATATTTGAGACATATCCCTAGACAGGGCATGGGAGTAAAATGCTCGGCTAGTGCGCAAATCAGCCGGACTGCCCTGAACTAAAGACTTGTAAAGCGCAAATGTGCATTTCCACTCCTTACTCGTCCAGTTGGGAGGACCTACTTGGGGATAATCCTTATCATGGTTCCTTCCTCCAACCGTGGGTCAATGCGCCCTCTGGTGTCCCGTTCGAGCACGCCCCTCCAAAGCTTGAAAGAGCGAGCAGGGTAAGTTATGCCGGTCATCGGTGTTCGCAAGCCCTTTTGTTGCGTCGCGGCTACGGCGCTATATGAGGTCCCGGCGCAGCACGAACCAGCAGATAACTCCCTAGGCAAGAATTATTCTTTCCCCAATTTTGCCCCAATCACCAGATTTTCATCGTTCATCATCATTATATGGCCATATTTTTAGTTTCTTTGTTACACCCAGGGAATAGCTGATGTATTCTCATGATAATTAAACCTTGGCTACGAACCTCTGGTTTAATGTGTGGCGTTAAATACTATTCAATATTTAAAAAAAAATGTTTTGCTTGGAAACTAATAAATGGAGAAACTAAATAAAAATACTCTTTAGATATATGTATAACTCTGATTGACTGATCTATCAAACTAAGGCCCATGGGGTTTGAAAATTCTGTTTTTTTTTAGTTTATTGCATTTTGTAGATATTTAAATATATCTTTATATATAGTGTTATGATACATACTAATGTAAATTCGAAACAATCCATAAGGATTAGACAATCCAATCATAAATGGATAGCGTAAGGAAAAAAGGATTATAAAATATATAGCCAATTTCTTTTAATTGACATCAAAATAAACGAAATTAGATCCCACTGTAATAGAACGATTTAAATCCTTCAAATGTCTGGGAAAACATGACAAATAAATCGAAACTCGAATCGACAACGATGGTAAACAAAAGTTGGACTCAAAATAATTTCTTCACAGTGGAGGTTTCTCTTATTTTTAAGAAAGTTATCAAGTTTGCATAGAATACTGTGGTAATTGACTGAGTCCTTTTAAATTGATAACGTTAGCTAATATTTACGTTAAGAAGCGTCTGATTTACCCGTTTTCCCTACCATCCGTAGCATTTCCTACCGATAGTAGCAAAAAAGTGTTTCAATAACATACCATTGGTAGGTAAAGCTACCGACGGTGTGCTACTAACGGATTGATCTGATACTGATAACCGTTCGTAGGCAAAATGTATGAAAATGGCGCAAACAGGTGTTTCAATATCTTTCGGTAGAGCTGTCAAACTTACTATCCGTAGCTTATCTATCAAATTTGCCTACCGGCCATTTTCCGTCGGTTATCGTAAAAATATTTATAAATGACATGTTTTTCCTTGTTAACTACTAGAAAAATAACAATTTTCATTAAAAAAATAATATTGTAAAAGAGTTTGATATGTTTTGTAGGTCCAATTAGAAGAATTTAAGTTGTAATCATGCCAATGTTTGTACCTTTAAGGGCTCATACTACCAATTAATCATTGCTCCAGATGCTTTCTACAATATGTTTCTGTTGAAAAACTTGATGATTTACCTCTATATAATTATGAAAAACCTTGTTCTGATCAATAAGTACTGTACAATTGGATCACGTAAAAGTCTCAATTAATTTGGTTTACACATATTGGTTTAGTTTAAACAAAAATGTAAGTAACTGTATATTAAATAAGGATTTTTATAGTAACCTTTCTTACGTATATAGCAAAGTATGGACATTCTATATTACTTATTTAAACATTTATCAACATCACTATGCATTAAAGGCCTATTAAATGATATTGATTTGTAAGAGGCAGTTATTAGGTACTTTGAAACTTATGAATTGTATTCTAAATAGTAATACTTTCCTTTTATACACAAATATAAACAAAAAATCTTTGATTATCTGGTTAGTTGGCAGATTAAGTCTATTATTATATTTAATAAAAAAATTAACTAATCATATCGCATGTACTTACATCATTTTATTTTTATTAAAACTGTTTAACATAGTCTTATGTCATGGTTTATAAACGTACCAGTGTCGTTGTACATTCAAGACCCATACTGTGGTAAGATTATTGTTGTGAGGCATTTAACAGGCAAATTAGAATATATAAACTATGGTTTAACTGGACATATGGTATATACCCAAAAATTGTTTTAATTATTTTCTAATAACTTGGCTGGTTGGCATTTTGCGAATGTTATTGTATCCTAATGGACTAATAAAAAATATCAAATGGACTCACATAGTTTTACTTCTATTGAAAGTGTTTAACATGGTAACGTTCTGTAATTGTTGTATGAATAATAATAAAACAATATTTATATTGAAACTTATAATTATTCATTTTAATACCTTCTATAATTATTTACAGATTTATAAATATTTTTCAAGACAGTATACTCTTACTAAAAATACTTACAAACATACACTAACAATGTTAAAAACATATGGTAGATTCTTTGTTACATATCAAATCATATCAATCAAGACTCCCTTAATAAATATTATTATAATGGCGATATGTAACAGCAGCGGCATGTCTATTTACTATCAAAATGTACGAGGACTTAGAACCAAATGTTTGGAACTTTACAATGGAATTGCGAATTATGACTACGATGTTCTTATGTTTACGGAAACATGGCTACAAGGGGACATATTTAGTTCTGAACTATGTGATGATCGGTACGATGTCTTATCAAAAGAAAACCGGTGGTGGAGTGATGGTGTGCATTAAGCATGGGTATGAAGCTAAACAAAATCACAATTTTTTTTCTAGCCATAACACTGAATTGGTCTGTTTGACTTTGCCGTCAAGAGAAATGGGAACTAAATATAACTTAATTATTGTTTTGGTTTATATTGCGCCCAGTTCTTCGAACTTACCACTACAACTAAGTGAAGTAAATAACTACATAACAGATTTAACTGAGCAGGCATCTCCTGATGATGTACTGTTAGTGGTGGGCGACTTTAAACCTTCCATGCTTAAGGTGGTACAATGGTGCACACGAATTGCTTCATAATGTTAACACAGATGTACAAGAAGCAGCACTTTCATTCATGGAGTGCATCACTTACTCGGGCCTAACCCAATATAACTTTATTCTAAATGGCAATGATAGGACACTGGACCTCGTTTTCTGTAATTTGAATACGGTAGTTGAGACCCCTTTTCCTCTTCTGAAAGAGGACAAAACATCATCCATGTCTAAAAATTAATATAACTGATTTATTTGTGACTCCTCTTAAAGAGGCAACCACACAACGGCGTAATTTCCTTAATTGTAACTATCTCGACATAAATAAAGTTTTGATAAATTTGTACCATTAAAAAATATAATAAACAAGAAAAGAAAATATCCCATTTGGTATACCTCTGCATTGATTGAGGTAATTTGTGAGAAGAGTAAAGCACATAAAAAGTGGAAAACGCTACAAAAACCCGCGTGATTATGATGAGTTTACTCTCCTACGCTCACGTGTCCGACAACTTCAACGGCAATGTTTCCAAAGCTACGTCCTCCGCATGGAAGATGGTATAAATCGTTCTCCCCCACCAAGTTTTTTGGTCATATGTTAAGTCCAAGCGCGGTGGTTCTCAATATCCTAAGCAATTTGTTCATCAGGGTGGGTTAATAGTGGATGGTCACGCTATATGCACTGAATTTAATAACTACTTTAAAAGTATGTTTTCCCCATCTTCTTCACAAATTGCTTGCTGTGTAGACGATGTTGATGATCCTATAAACATAATATCTGGTCTTACTGTAACAGAAGACCATGTGTTGGAAATGCTTAAGACCTTAGATATCTCCAAAGGCCCCGGCTGTGATAGTGTAGCACCTATATTTTTACGCAATTGTGCAGAGACACTAGCCTACCCCAATTAATTTATTATTTAACATGTCTTTTAAACAGTGCACCTTCCCGAACTCTTGGAAAGAAGCATTCATAGTACCTGTTCACAAAAAAGGTTCAAAAACAGAAATAGGTAACTACCGGCCCATTAGCATTTTAAATACATTAAGCAAATAGTTGGAGCGGGTTGTTTATGACTATATTTACCCCATAATAATAAGGGCAATATCACATAATCAGCATGGTTTTATAAGACAAAAATCAACTATGTCAAATTTAGTCGAATTTAGTGACTATGTGCTTTGCGGGATGGAGGAATGCGGACAGGTTGATGTGATCTACCCGGACTTTGAAAAAGCTTTTGACCAGGTGGATCACATCATTCTTCTAGATAAGTTATATAGGCTCGGAATTAGAGGCGATTTGTTAAGATGGATAACATCCTACCTCTCTAATCGTTTGCAGGCTGTTGTCATTGGAGGTTATAAATCAGACTTTATTGAAATACCATCTCGTGTACCCCAAGGATCACACCTTGGCCCTTTATTTTATACGCGCATACATCTATGATATCGGTGAATGTCTTAAAACAGCTCATCATTTGCTTTATGCCGATGACAAAAAAGTTTTTATGAAGGTATCCTCAGTGATAGATTCGGAGCTTACTCAACATGATTTGGACAACTTATATTCTTATTATAAACGCAATAATATAACAGTAAATATTAGCAAGTGTCAATGCATTAGTTTTAGCCGTAAGAAGAATACAATAGTTTTTCCTTATAATTTTAACGGAGAAGGCATCATGCGAGTGGAAGTGGTGAGAGATTTGGGTGTTCTGTTAGACTCTAAAATGACATTTACCAATCACATCACTGATGTAGTCAATAGAGCATATCGTAACCTAGGATTAATAATCAGGACATGTAAACCTTTTAAAAATGTAAATTGTCTAAGGTCGGTTTACTTTGCATACTGCCGTAGTATTCTTGAATATTGTAGTTCCGTATGGTCACCACAGTACTCTAAATACATAAATGAGATAGAAAGAATACAGAAAAAATTTATAAAGCATTTAAATTATAAGACTGGTAGACATTTTCACGGTCCTTATGATGATGATTGTCGGGAATTTGATCTCTTGTCTTTGGAATCTCGCCGCGAATTGCTTGATATGTGCCTGTTGTATGGCATATTGCGCGGTAACTTAAATAGTCCTAATCTTCTTGCCGGTATTGCTTTCTGCACTCCGAAATATCGTACACGAAAAACTCCTCTGCTTGGTATACCCAAACACCGAACTAACTACGGTAAAAATGCTGGTCATGACTCGTATCTCCAGAACATACAATAAAAAATTTCACGACGTAGATATTTTCCATTTATCCAAAACACAGTTTAAAAAACCAATTGATCTCAAAACTGTTATGCTGAACTCGGAAATTGTTATGTAATTAAAATATTTTAGTTCTTTAACCAATTAATTAATTTAGTTATTTTTTTTTAAATTAACTCAAATATTGACAAAATAACTTTGAATGGTATTATTATTTGATAACGAAAAGGGAAGTACTTGGACTGCTGAGACTAAATATCAATTGTGTGTGTATTATGTGTTTATGTATGTATATATACATATGTATGTGGGACTATATGTATGTTCATCTTTGTATGTGTATAGAATTGTTATCAATAATAGCTTCTCCCTACAAAAAACAAAAAAATTATAGAAATAGTTATGTACACAAAGTGGAACCTGTTTTTGTTATCACACTGTATAATAATAATAATTATGTGTATTGCTTACTTTGCTTCGTAGAGAATTTTTCAAGTTATGAAACTCTGTTATTGGCTAGATTAGATATATAAGTGAAAACAAAATGATTGTAAAAAAAAGCTGTTGATTATTGAGCTGTTATTAAGTTAGTCTGGTTTTCCACGAATAAAACACAGTAAGAATCTAAATCCACATGACTAATGATAGATTTTAAATAATACCTTTAGGTTTTTCTTAATTCGAGGTTACAAATGTAATTAATAAAACATTTTAGTGAAGTTCCATCAAAATTAAATTGTATTTTAAAATTTTAAAAACCATACATTATGCAGATAGTTTCACAAAATCACTAATTAAGCTTCTTTTAACTTCTTTTTTTAACCGAATACCTTATTATGTTATATTAAGTACAATTTTAGATCTTACACATCGTCATATAGAGTTAAGTTTTTAATCTACCAATTCAATGGACCACATATGATTATTTTGTTGGTCATTGCTAATATATACTCGGACCATTTGATTGATTAATTAATCAAACATACATACAGTATTTTATTATAATATATATTTTTTTATAAATGTTTCTTACCGTGATCTTCTGTTCACTGGACACACAATGTTTATATGGACACCGTTTACTTAAAACCTATAATACCTGCATGTCAACAGAAGAAAACATCACTCACATAACCTGAAACCTATCAGAACTTCGTGACATATGTGAAGACCATAAGAAGATTCTGCTATTTTGGGCGGACTTTTGTTAGATATAAACAGTTGACTTTTCACGTAAAATCAACCCTCCGCAATTAAATTAAGCTGACTCTTAATCACGTAAATTAAATAGGATTTTCAAATGTAAATGAAACATTAACAGTTAACCCAAGCTGGAAATACTAGCTTATTGTCCAAATCTAATGACGACATCCCAATTTTTCGTGGGCTTCTCGAGTGGGTGTGCACACGTGTTTAAGATTTATTATAATCCTAAGATTCGTTTATTTTGATTCTGGAACACGTTTAATCAGAATGTATGTAGGTCCGACACTCTCAAGTCATAATTTGATATATAAAATCAACAAACAACAACAACAACAACAACTCTATTTTCTTTAACATTAAATAAATTAAATTATAAGTTATACTATTTTATTATGTTTCAAAGCATGTTTTATAAAATAAATAGTAGGTATATAAAAAGCGGTTTTATACTTTATCAGCCCGGAATAAGGGCTACTATAGTTAGTAGATGCTCGTTTAAATAAAATGTGTACATCTCTATATACATGTCTATATACGTGCATCACGTAGTAACTGATGCGTTACCTCTTGGGACCAATTAATTCAGCTTCTCTAAATGCTATGAGATTCTCAGATCCCAAAGGATAGAGTGAAGATACTCTTGTTTAAATAAACGTCGTACCTGGTTCGCTATTCGAATTATGTTCAAATTGTGTGGTAGAATAGTACTCTACTTACATTATAAATGTGAAAGTTTTCTTTGTTACACGAGTATGTGCTTTATCATCTTTATCTAAGATGACTATTATTTTAATTTATTATTTGTTAAGATAATGGTAAGATACATGATTTAAAATGTTATATCAACTTCTTATAACTGTATTATATTTGTTTTTAAGTTCATGAGTGTATATCAACGGGATCCTAAAGCCTTTTAAAATTATTTTAAGTACATCTAACAAATTAATATTTATCTTCTTTTTGTGTTTTTTTCAATTATATACAAAATTATGACGTTCGAATCTGTCTTTAATCGACATATATTTAAAAAATCCGACAGTGATGGAGCATTTTTTATGTATAATACTAATTGTAACATTAAATAAATAAAATATCAATAAACTATTACCAAATGTAACAGAATTTATATTTTGCTCATTTTTATTTCATCCCACAAATTCTATGCTTTAACATATTAAAACTATTTAAAATATTTGAGTCTTAAAATTCGTCACCGAAGCCCGTTTTCCATTATGTAATGGGAAAGAAAATGAATTAATGTTAGCATAAAGTGCATTTTCCGGTGATTTTGGTTTACCCGGACCATTGCCTCGGAATGCCTGCATGGCCATATCGCGGTTAGATACCAGCTTGCCGCATCTATTTTGATGTCGCACGCTTCCCAGATTGATATTAAAAATTCAATGTGAAAATCTGGAATCATAATTTAGTTGAATATTTAATACATTAGTAGGATTTAACATATATTTTTATGTTACAGGTTAAAAAAAGAAATATTTTTGAAATCAAAGAGAATGAATAAACGTCTTCCTTAAATATTACATTTTATTAAACCCCAATTTATCGAACAGTTTTGTTTTAACAACGCGTTCGGTTATGTGTTACCGTCTGCTGACAAAATATAATTTATTGTGACTATTAATGGTGATGCATAGCATTTTATGATTTCATATTTATTATTCATATTGTGTTTTTGTTTAATATTATATAAAAATGAAATATTTTTTTGCCGTAATCCAAATTAACGAAATTAGAGTAACAGTTTTGTTTTTTCATAAAATAATTGGAACTTGGAATTATTATTGAAGAATAAAAAACACGTACATTTTTATTTTTATTTCTTATTCGCGATACGGGGACATATTGAGTTGAAGAATCATAGGACATCATACCTTTATATATTTTCTACGGAGTTTTGACGTACCGAGATCCAACTGTTCAACTTTAATGCCTGTTATCATTTCTTGTTAAATTAAAGCAAAATAAATAGTATTTTTTTCTATTATCTAACTGATGAACTATTTTTTTTACCTTGGCTTATCTTGCATATTCTTATATAAGCAACTAAAATTTATTTTGCAGTAAACCTATAAATAGTAATTTCAAAGTTAGTTCATATGTGTTGAGGACCGGCAGCTGAACCGACCTCTTTTTATAAATATCTATGTTTTCATATATTTCTAGAGTTTATTGGTTTATCTTGTTTATTGTTTTCATATAGTCATTTTTTTACTATAATGATTGATTGACACCTGTGCTTTGACGAGGACCTGCATTTGTGAACAATACAAGTATTTGTGGAGATAAACTGTTTATTTTCGCACCTGAACCCACACTACCCTCGACACCTACGTCGTCAACATTAATAACAATATGTTTGTAAAGTCTCATTTTAGATGGGCGGTTGATATTAACATCTTATATAAAACTCCCACCACTACCTGCGTACTAGTTGTTTGTTGCTATTAGACTTTTTTGTCACACTGTTATTTATCACAGCTTCAAATTCTATTTCACCGCTGGCATCTATACACACACACACACTAACATTATCTTCGCTCTTTAATTTGTTATAAACTTCACAAACTTTGTCTTGTAAAGCCCTCCTTTATAATAGTGCACTGAACATTCACATGGGATACCGTGAGTTGCTTGCATCATTAAAGTATTAAAATACTACGCTATTCTGTACGTTTCAAATCCGCAATTTTGAGATTATCTTAAAAAATCTCGCTTTGTTTTGTATTATAATACTATTTTTAACTTATATGTACATACATGTATAATGACAGCTAATGTATAGTTCAGCAATCCGACTTAATGGATATATGGTTGAATACTTCAAAGTATCACTGGTAATTGACAAAATTACAGCTTATAATATTTACAATAGAAACACTAGAATCCTGTTAAATTTATAACTGGCGGAACTCGATAATTATGCTGCAAATATACTTATATTATTTATTATGCTTTCCTATTCATCAAAAAGTTATTTTACGAACTTTTATCTGCTGCCACTTCCCGCCCGTTCCTATAATGTGTTCTTATTTATTTAAGGCAAAATTTTATATATTAAGAACAGATATATAGATAGATATGTATATGAATAACTAGTGTGTTTGTATATGACTAGGGTTTTATATATTTTTTGAAAGAGAAATTATTTTTAATATGTATGTTATCTGTACCTTTACTATTATTGGGTATAAACTTCATAATGTATAGTATTCATCCACCGACTTTCGGAAGCAAATATCAGCATCATTATTTAATTTTATTACAAATCATTGTTCATGGCGTCGGGGGCCGTTCATATCTCTGTTACGCTCTGTCGCGCCGCAACGTTCAGAGAAATGGCCCCTAATAAACTGGAAAATACAGATAAATATTGGATATTGTCTTTGATTTTTCACGATTAATTTATCCGGAACTATATAAATAAGATTTTGTGTTGTATTTATATATTGTGATAGAAAACTTTAAGCTTAATAAAACTGCTTTCCAACATATAGGCATTTAATTAAGTTTACTGCAATGCTTTTAGTCGGTTTTTGTCACAACATAGGATAGTTGTACTACACGTTTTGGTACTTATCCATACATATGACAAGTAGGCATGTTTTGTTACCTATCCATTCTTATGACAGCCACAAGTTTTCTGGTACCTCTCGTATTTGTTAACTATCCATACACATGACAACCGCATGTGTTTTGTATTATATCCATAATTAATGATAGTTTGACTAAAACTATCTGAAAGTGCATTTACACAGTCAAGCTAAGTGAACACTGCCGCTGAATTCATTTAACACACACATAAAAATTTGAATTGCTGTAATAAGTAATTCATCAGTCAAATTTCATAATCACAGACGGTCGTATTCTCATGAATTCCAAAATTATACAAAAATATATATATAAATGTATCTACAGTCCACCAATAAAGAAATAATAAGCAATTTATTTGACAAAAAGATATGATACCCATTGTCCAGACAGAAATCAGCTCTTCTATCTTCCTTAATGTATATTGTTAATCAAGTTATTTTTCCATCACTCTCGCAGCTAGGCAATTAATTTCTCCGCCGACAAATTATCGTTGCTCCACTAGTAATTTTTTGACAAGGGTCGTGAAATGCTATGGGACAATTGGATTTTCTCGAAAAAGTCCGCGTACCTTGAAAAAGTCGTTCGGCATTTTTGTCTCCTCGTCCATTTGCGTGCGACGTGCGAGGTCCAAATTGAATGTGCCGCTGGACTATTGCTCTTTCGTTTTAGTAGTTCCATTTTAGTAATTTTGTACTAGCAAAATTTTTTATCACCATCTAATAAAAAACCTATAAGAGATTGCCTACAAAAGTATCATGACGAAGGTGATAGAAAAAAAGAGACACGCACACACAATAGTTACACACTTATTTAATTTGTAGATGAACCTTAATAAATTTTGTATTTTTTTTTAATAAATTGTTAGTTGATGATTGACTCATCAACCCAACAATACGAACAAAATTTAAGGAAGGATTTGACTTCTGAGACTCAAGTTTTTTAAATTCAGAAGTCAGGTTTCATTAATATGTTATCTGGTAATGTCGTAATAAAGATTTTCATTTTACAAATAGTTAGTCTTAAACTCATCATCATCATCACCAGCCTATTAATATCCCCATGATGGGGATGGATGGAAGCTTTCAAGTCACAGCCTTCCCTATGGATGGAATCTAATCAAATCGACGTCTGCAAATGCAGTCAGGATCATTGACTTAACGTACCTTTCGAAGCACGGAGGAGCTTGAGATAATAAAATGTTGATCATCCATCCTATGACTGACCATTGCGAAAGCTGCTTAACAACCGTATCGCAGACCGAGCGCACAAACTACTACGCCATCGAGCTTCTTAAACTATACTCAGTAATTTACAGATGCTGTAATAAAATAAAAAAGAATTGAGGTAAACTCGTTTCAAAGTATGTAAAGTCGGTGTTACTTTATCTTCTCTTAATATAGCGCTGAAAGGAAGCAGAAACATGAATAGCACCATGAAAATTTATATTCGAGACAGATAGTTTCTTTCTGTCCTAGGCGCTCGGGGAAGTTTTACTTGCAAATTTTCTGAAGTTCCTTCCTTAAAGTTACGTATTTTTTGAATACCACTTCGTCACTTGATACGTGCCTCATATTCAAGTAGTCTTTAAATAAATATTTCGCTAATTTAAGAAATTTTTGGCCGCTATTTCATCTACAGATGTAAATATTTTTGTTATGAAACGAGGCATAACTGTCTACAGAATTTAAAGAGGCTAAGTCTAATTAAATAATTTAGCGACAAAAATGATAGATGGTACAAAAATAATATAAAAGAGGTGTGTGAAGTGAGTAATTATTAAGTGTAATGAGTATGTTAGTGGTAAAGCGAAGGAAAGTGGTGAAGTGGGCGTGGGTCGGCGGAGAAATTCCGTTGGCGACGTTGAAGTAACAACAAAAGTGACCCGACGTCAGCTCAGCCACTGTTCAATAACGGCAATAATCTGCAGTAGTCTTGAGGAGCGTTGGCGATTTGGTGTGTAGTCCCGAAGAGGCGTAGAGTCTCCCGGAGGGTCGAGCAGGAGTTCTTTCAATAACCCCAAACTGAAGGGCAAATCCGGCTTAAAGGTGTCCAGATGTAGACAGCCTCAAGAAGAGGTTTCAGGACTAGATTGCAAGTGGTGTACAACTAAAGGTGGTAACGGTAGAGTAATTTAGTTGTCAAGTTTATGGTTAAAGCCAGGAAATTGTCAAGACTTTGAGACCGTAAATTGAAGTATTTCCGGAGCTATCGGCTCCGGGAAATTGGCTTTTTATGAATTTAGGTAGCTTTAGGCGTAAAAAACTAGCATAAGCAACTGTTGCCGTAGAAGTGATTGAAGAACTAAATGGGCAAGGCTTTATATACCCGAAGACGAGCTCAAATTTGAAAGTGAATGATTTCAATTTCGAACCCTAAAGAACCCTAGAACCCTATTCAAAAGCTTAAAATTAAGAGATTAAATACCTATCAATGACAAAGTGTGAGTCACTTTTCATAAAGAGTATAAGATGTAACCTTGACATCGAAGAACAACTTTTATGTCAGTAATGTCAAAATAATTAAAAATTGTGTAAAATCGCCATCTTTCATTCATTTCATTTTCATTTCACATGTAGGAATTAATTTATTCCCTTGACATTGGCAAAATTGTGCGAAATGTGCATATAAACCATTTATTATTATTTAATATAAAAGAAGAAGAAGAATTGTGTAAAATATAGCTAAATGCATTATCATATGAAATTGTAAGAAATATTAAGAAAACCTATAAAAAACTACAGGTAAGAGTTTACATCAGAGTAAATAGGTAAAAACATAGGATGGAACTTATCAGAGGCTCGGATAAATGAATATTATAAGATTTTAATGATTACAGGTATATAATCGAAGATTTACAGCTATAGAATGGACAGAGTGAAGAATATAAAATGAAATAAAGTCCTAATCGATCTGAACATCATTAGTGATAAGCATCGAAAGGATGATAAAAATAAATAATTATATGGAAAGTTAGTTACGGCATTATATTTTAAAAACGTTTCCTTAGTAATTTTTGTAGTTTCTTAAATGAGGAATGTAATTCACATATTGTAACGGGAATAGTATACGAAATAAGGTGCAATTGTAATTAATAATACCTAACATAGGTACGAGTAAGTTTTAAACTTTCACGATCATTAACATTAGAATAATTTAATACTCCGCGATCACAATGGCGCAACAGTGAAATAACATTTGACTGACATCAAAAGAGTTATTATATTTTATGTTCATCTATCTATCTTACATTCATCTTAGGTACAGTTGACAGCACGTCAGGTGGCTACAAAAAGCCAAACTTCTCCAAATAGTTTTAAGCGTAATCTGTTGACAGTTAAGTTCTAAATTGATAACTAAAACTGAATTTTGGCCGTCAAGAGTAACCTGATGTTGTATTGCGTGTATGTAATTTCCTATTAAAATTATACACTTAGTTTAATATTTAATATAACTAAAATAAATATTATTCGCGCACCATGATAATATTTATTTTCTACTGATTTACCTCCCTCAAAGAATGAAACTAAATATTTATCATTCCGTTCCAATGATACTCGAGGTTATAAGATTTCAATGTAGAAATCTCTATCTCCAAGCAAACATTGGCGTCGTTTTCTTAATAGGACCACAGTTTGTATTTTTCTGGATCTTACTGCGGTGTTCCCGGCGAACAACTTTGTGTGCAGGTAATAAAGTTTAATTTAGCATATAGTTAGGAAGCAGCTTTAAGTCTACAGTTAGTTTGAAATAACGCAGTCAGCTATTGTTTATTCAAGAGACCTCACGGGAGCTTTTAGAAGGATTGAATCAATTTTTAACCGTTGTAACCGGATAATTTGCCATGTTAAAATAGTCAGGATTAGGGAAAACTGTTTAACATAGTTCTTTATAAAAAGAATTTCATTTCGAGGATTTTATTTCATTTGAATGAAAAAAAATGTATTTTTAGGGTTGGTGGTACATTATAGAAGAATTTAGACAAATAAATCTAAATGCTATCTGCCAGCTTCTTCGCCCGCTTGGTCCTATATTATATATTTCTCTTGAATCGAATCGTTTGAAAATATTTGAGTATTATATTTGATTAGTTTTGCATTCATAATGCTATAATGAAAAATGCTTAAAATCGAATTCGAATTCATTTATTTGTAAAGTTTTTGGGTATACCACATATGTAAAGGTGTTATAGCCAAGTCAAATTCCAACAAAAATCTGCCTAGTTCGGCGTACAACTATTACATAGGAAGTCAAATTAGATAAAATTATATCATGAATTCATAATAAATGTCAAATCAAACAATGCAAAATTAAATCAAGTGCAAAAAATGTCAATTATAAGCGTGAATTGGTTATTAATAAATAGCTTACAGATAATATTATAATGTTATGTCATTTAAATAATCTTTTACAGTATAATAACATTTGTCAAGTAAAAAAATATACAAATTAGTTTTGTATCAGCCGAGAGTCCCAATTTTCAAAGCATCTGGTAATTTGTTATAGATACGAACGGCCATGCTGTTGATACTTTTACTGTTAACTTGCAATCGTTGAGATGGGACATATAATCTAAATTTATTTCGGCAAGTTCTTTTTATAACGTCACAATTTCTTTTAAACAAATCTGGATTTTTTTGAATAAAAATACAAATCTCATAAATGTAATCCTCTTTGTCCCTGGCACTCTGAGATGGGTCTCGAACCCATGACCTTTTGCAATCCGGGCGACAGCTCTAACCACTAAGCTACCCGAGATCTAACAGGACTGATGATTTTTTCAAGCACTTGTTACTTTTTCGCTAATACAGTGTTCAGGCAATCCACGCGTACAGCCGAAAGAAATATTTTAATAAATATTAATTAAAAAAGATGAACATTTGTTCTAATTATTATACTTGATAAATTTTGCATTCAAAATGCTATACTGCAAAATATACTTATTCAAAAATGCTTAAAAAAATCACTTTGTAGCTCAGTGGTTAGAGTAATGGTAGGTAAGGAAGGTTTACTTATTAAGAATTAACTATAATTAATTTAAATTTTATTATTTGTCATTTTGCAAGTCAAACAATGTGTTTCTATTTTTGACTACCTTTATAAATTGTGATATGGAGTAGTGTTTTTCTTTAGTGAGTTATTTTTAGAACTGCACAGTACTAAAAATAATTGAAATATTAAACTATTAATGTGCAGAGAGTATATTGATATAATAACCTGCATTGCTGTCTATACTATTATTATAAAGAGGAATGGTTTGACTGTTTGTTTGCAATAAATAGGTTAAGGAACTACTGGACTGATTTAAAAAATCTTTCACCTAGTAGAAGCTTGTTTTACCTACGGTATATTGTTGACATGACATAGTCTATGTAGCGTAGAGTTTCAATCCAATAAAATCTACATTAAAATGTAATAAAATTTTATTTTACGGAAGCTCATGATGTGACATCGCTGCACTAAATGACGAATTTGAGGCAATTTTTCAACATAGTTGATATGCTGTTATATTTAACTTTAATAAACAGGTAACGTTTGAATCTATGTCATAAATAAATATACCGGATAAATATATAAACCGGATAATATACCGGATAATATATCTGAGAATTTATAAAATATAATTATAAACCTATTTCGTTCCAACTAAATAATATTTATTAATAATCTTCCTCCTTTCTCCTGTATTTATAATATAAGCTGCCTCAGTGTACCTACACATTGGAAGCTTGCTTTTATTACCGTCGTTAACTTAGTTTGCGGAATATACTGATATTACAACTAAATGCAATTCTGAATCCGACAGAATAGAGTGCATTTTCACACTTCAACTAGGAACTCACTGATGTTCACTTCGAATACCTATGGGAATGCGGTTAGTGCCATTAAAAAAGAAAGGTTCATTATAAGTTCAAGTTTATACAGGATAACAATACAAGGCTTGATTATTCGGTAATTGTAACAAAATATTTAGCAAATCAGGACAACTGTGTCCCTAGTATGAAAACTATTTATTCTATTTATCCTCGAACGAAAATTAGACAAATTTCGAGTTGTTCTAATAATTTTGTACCTAATCAAATTCGTGATGATTATCTGTGTGCCAGAAGCAGTGGCAGGTCTTATCTCCGGAACATAGACGAAATATCGTTTTCAGATTTATCGCGGTTGCGCTGCGATTCCGCCACGAGTCGTCGCGGATAATCTGCGATTCCGTCACGAGTCGTGACGATACGATGGCAGAAGAATCGCTCATTCGTGGAGATTACTTGACGATAAAAGTGCGGACTCGTCGCGATTCTCACGCTCGTGGAGACAGCCTTATTACTACTAGCTAAACACTAAAAAAATTACAAATACTTGGCAATGTATATTATTTATGATTTTGATATTCACAGTGAGATTTGTAATATAGGTAAATGCTTACAAAACTCAACTATCTGTGGCCTAATCTCGATAAATTGGTATATGCAATTAAAATGCTGTATGAAAATTTCGAAGTGGTCCAATAATTGTCCGGCTTTGTCAACGGGAACAAGTTATAAAGATTTTTATATTTCTTGTGTAAAAAAATATTTCAATTTTCAAATCATGAACACTAACCTAACAACAAATACGAAAACAACGAAAAACAACTTCCTTTTAGTTTATTTTATCATGAACTTAATGTTATTTTACAAAGAGAGGTATGCCTGTAAAAGGTTTCATTTTATTTCGTTTCAGTCATAGATAACAGTACAATGTACTGGTGTTTTAGTATATCAACTTTGTTGTAGGCAACGTTGTTGCTTCAATGAATTTAAATCGATGGCCGTTGTCGGAAATTTATTTAACTGGCCATTTATTATACAAACATTGGAAAATATTGTTATTTCATGAAAACATGATTTTTTTATTGCATCAAATTTAACGAATATAATTTTTTGACAATAAATAGAAAAGCGACGGAGTGAAAAAAGCAATGCAAATAAGTGAAAACAAATAGATATTTAGGTACGCAAAAAATGAAAAGCATAAATATAATTTTCAATTGAAAATATTACGGTCGCTAGATTACCCACATAGATTAAATCTTTAACTAAAAATTTCTACCATTTGTCAATTTTAATAGACAACTAATTAAATTAATAAATATCCAAAAATGCCCTATATACAGCGTAAATATTTAAATACATCTAAAAAAGTATATACTTTTCTGTCACTTACATTTAACAAATATGAGCAGTTAATAGTTAAAATTTTAAAAATTTATCGTCCATCATTGATGTCTGTTTGTGTCCCAAAATTTGGATTGCGAATTGTGAACGAAAACGTTATCTTCTGTCTTCTTTCATAAAGAATGAATCTCGCGTACGCACACAGCTTGCAGTCAGTTGTTTCGCGGGTTTACCAATAATTATGTATTTTCAGAGATGATTTCAGGTTATAAACTTTTTAAAATGTAACAGCACATGTTCTGATAAACCTCTTCCCCATTAACCTTCTATACAGATATACTCATTTTCATCTAATAGTTTTGCTGCTTTAATAAAAGTTAATTATTCTCGCTATCTATGGCGAAAATCCAATAATGACAAGAAAAATCGCCACTTTGATCATTGAAAATTTAATTTAGAGACGACACTTGAAATATCGATGTCGTCGTTTACTTTAATTGCGAATGCAAAATAACTTTACAAAGTTCGTAAAGTGTTTTGCACCGGGCAATACTCGGATTCCTAAGATAAGAATAGTCCCGACGAATGAGATTCGGGTAATAAAATTCTTACCTAAGAATTGCTTTCGGGTCATAAATTCGTTAAACGCTTGAGCTGGGCCATCAACACGTTGGGTTTTGAGTAAGATTTTAACACTTAAGTTATTGCTTTTAGATTATTTCCCCTAACAACTTTAACAGATAAGACTTAATTGTTTATTTTGTTTCTAATTCTGAATTTTTATTCCAAAGTCCTTAATATTTTTGAGCATAGTAAAAATACTAATATTAATAAAACCAATACCTTCTTCTTTAGGTTTTAATTAGGTTTTTTTCGTGATATGTAAAGTAATAGTTGTAGAATCGTAAATGAGGATGTCTAACACTTTTTATTTAAGTGTCGCAATAGCAGTCTCAATACTTGATTTCTATTTTGAATTTACAACTTACAATTTACACTTCGTTCCAACAAAGTTGGACTTTTCAATGCTGGATCACTAGGTACAAGGCATGAGGAGTTCATAGCGGCTGTTCAGAGGTTGGCCCCAGATATAATGGCCATAAACGAAACTTGGCTGAGCCCAGGGCAGGACTACAAAGCACCCAGACTGGCGGGTTATCGTCTAACTCATATTCCACGACCCGATCATATTAGGAGAGGTCGTGGTGGTGGAGTGGGTTTTTATGTACGCCGGGGCATAAATTTCCGTGCTTGTGACTACCCAACTTCTTCAGCGGTGGAGCAGATGTGGTTGAGTCTGCGCATAAACAATCAGGACATAGCGATCGGAACTGCCTATAGGCCACCCAGAGCGGATATTAATATATTTCTCGATGCCATCACATGTTCTGTCATCGCACTTGCAGGACATGACCGTTTAATATTACTTGGTGATTTCAATGTGGACCTTTTAAACAAAAGCAGTAGCGCATCGAAGCAGCTTCAACAGTTCTTCAATAGTGTCAATTTGACCCAGTTGGTTGAGGAGCCAACACACTTCACAGATCATAGTGAGAGTCTCATTGATGTGATCTGTACGGATGCACAACCTCTTCAGATGACAGTAAAATATTCCCCAGATCTGGGAGCCCACGCCGTGCTTGTTGCGGAATTCAAAATAAAGAAAGATAGACCAACCCCTCGATTTGTAACCTATAGACCTATGAAGGATATACTTCTTGATCAATTTAATAGGGACTTGGATTCTATTCGATGGTCTGATTTCTGCAACATGAGTGACGTTGACGTCCTGGTGGACTCGTTTACCCGTTGTATCGTGAACTTTTATGATCTCCATGCCCCAATAAAGAAACGAAAGTTCAAGCACCCTCCTCACCCATGGATAACAGACACTATTAAATCCATGATGTATATTCGAGACAGCTATCACAAAAGATATAAACTACGTAAAACTATGGCCCTAAAGGAATGTTACAAAAAAATGAAACAACTTGTCATAGCTGCAATAGAGAGTGAGAAAAGATGTTTTTTTGATAAGAGTATTAATTGTAATATAAACAATTCCAAAAAACTATGGCAAAATTTAAAAAATACAATTCTACCTAATAATCGGGTTAGCTCTGATATTCCAGCTCATTTAGATGACCCCAATGCTTTAAACGCATACTGTCTTGATGTGCCTGGTAGTAACAAAGTGACAATATCCAACCTTACTTTCTTTGAATACAACAGGCATGGGGACGGCATCTTTCTACTGCAGACTGTCAGTGAAGATACAGTTTTGAAAGTTGTGAGGGGTTTTAAGTCGAACGCTCAAGGTAATGATGGCATATCTTTGGAAATGTTGCAACTGACCTTACCTCAATCATTGGAGACCATCACCATGATAATCAACAGATCGATAGAGGAATGCACTTTTCCGAAAAGTTGGAAGGTTGCGGTGGTAAGACCGATACCAAAAGTTGATCACCCAGAGTCAGTGCAGGACCTTCGGCCCATTAGTCTCCTCTCATGTGTCTCTAAGATTTTGGAGAGGATAGTCTGCAATCAACTAACTGAGTACTTAGAAGAGCACAATATACTTCCTCAATCACAATCTGGATTTCGGAGAGGGTATGGTACTGCAACTGCTCTAGCGGATGTCGTCGACAATCTCCTCACCAATCAAGACGATGGGATGATCAACGCCATGCTGCTGCTTGATTTTTCACGGGCATTTGATTCCATTAATACAACTCTACTATTGTCAAAGCTGTCATACTATGGAGTCCATGAAAAAACAGTAAAATGGTTTCATAGTTACCTTTCGCATAGGCAGCAGTATGTCGAGTTAACGAATGCAGATGGGTCAAAAATTCAATCATCTCAACTGCCTGTGGTGCGTGGCGTTCCTCAAGGGTCTATCTTGGGACCCATCCTCTATATTCTATATAGCGCTGACATCACGGCTCATATCCCAAACTGTTATCACCATTTATATGCTGATGATCTGCAATTGTTTCTACCATTTTTGCCAACGGCTCATTCTACTGCGGTGTCAAAGATTAACGATGATCTAGCTCATATAGCTGCTTGGTGCGAGTCCAATTGCCTTACCCTGAACCCTAAAAAATCCAAACTAATTTTATTTGGCACTAAGAAAAAATTAACGAAATTCAATGATACTTGTGGTTCCTTCAACATAACTCTAAATGGAGAAAGATTAGATAGAGTAGACAAAGTCAGAAATTTGGGACTAATTCTAGACAGCCATCTTAACTTTCAACATCATGTTTCGGAATGTGCCAGAAATTGCTTTTATCGTCTCAAATTAATATATAAAATAAGGCCATATATAACTGAAGAGCTACGTATTCGACTATGTGAATCGCTTGTCCTCTCCAAGCTTAATTACTGTGACACGGTGTATGGACCATGTCTTCAGTCTGGAACCGCTAGACTCATACAACGTATACAGAATGCTTGTGCACGCTATTGCTTCCACATTCCACCTCGTTCTCGTGTAACACCATATCTGAATGCCGCGAATTTATTGAGGATGGAGGCACGTAGGAAACTGCACTTAGCTACCATGCTGTTTGATGTTGTCAAAACAGGGAAACCGCATTACCTGTTCAATAAACTTGAATGGGCGCAGGAGCACAGCAGATATCCGAAAAGAGCTAAAACTCATCTCTTTTCAACCCCTAAGCATCGGACTACGGCCTTTCGCGGATCGTTTAGATATGCTGCCTCTAAGTGTTGGAATGATCTCCCTCCACCATTACGTGATCATCTTTTTATGTTGCAGAATCAATTTTTAATTATTATATGAATTTACTTTCACCTTTGAGTTTTCTCACGAAACACTAGGCGTGGGTCAGCAGGCTCGATCTGTTTTCGTGTTAAAAGCACCTTGATAATGCACACATTTGGCACGTCATTATTTCATGTGATATCCGCAAAGGCATGTCCAATTTTAAAAACGTGGCAAACACGTGGCATCAAACGTGGCAATTTCAGCGTAAATACATGTAAGTTGAAACACAATCACGTAGGTAGGCATAAATGTTTTCTCTTATGATATGTATTGTTTCAATTGGAAAGTTACAGCGAGCGAGTGAGTCATAGTAACTTATGTGTTATTGGTAGTAGCTGGCTGAGGAATCACTCCCATACAGCCGTATTTGCTTTTGTTCTTTTTTCTTTCGGCATTGGTGATTTGGGAGAGAATAGGCTATTTAAATATAATATGTATCATGTTTATTTTATATATATCTTAATATTTACATTATTGCTTACTTTTGTCTTGTATATAATTTTTTATTTTTTTTTATTTTTAATCGATGCAACTGAATAACAGCGCCTTAGTATCATCTGCCCATCTATGAACGATACTAGGGTCTTTGCTGAGATAGGGGTCCATCTTGGCCTCGCTTTTTTTTCTCTTTTTTACTGTATTCTTGTTTACAATTATGTTTGTGGGTAGTTCAATGAATGGTTCACCATTTACAAACACGACAAAATTTATATGTGTCATCATGTTGCCGGTATGGTAATTATTGTTGTTCTCTTAATTATTGCTTTAAAGCTGTAGATGACGTCACCTATATGACTTTTATCTTGAAGATAAAAGTCTTTAAAAATTTGAAATAGTTATTGTACGTAATTTTCTTATTTCTTATATTAGAAAAGTTTTCAGAATCATTAAGTTCGTACCATCTCATATTAATAAAAAAGTTTACTTGCGGAACTTTATATATAATTATCTCGATATTTGATCATAGACTTGCGCGCGTTTCGAGCAAATTACTTTGATTACAAAGCACGTTCCAATTAGGTCCCATCGGAGGCTCTATTATGTAAACCTGTCTTACGTTTTAATTACGACTTTAGATTCTATGAAAACATAACAATTAAAATTGATTACTAAAATATAATCAGTTTATGAGAGATTAGAGAATAATGTCGTTTCCAAGACATTATGAAACTAAATATACAGTCTACTAAAGCCTTTATAAAGCTTATACTACTTGGAGTTATTAGTGATGTAATAATAATATTGTATTTAATAGAATCAGGTGTTACCTTGAAGATATTTATTGCAATAACTGTGGTTGTTCCTTGGAGATGCGAAACACATGTGAAGTGATAGTTAGCGACGATTTTGAGTTTTGCTGCCACTTGTGATAAATTAATTATTTAAGGTCCTTTTATAATAAATTACATATTAGACAATAAGACATTTTTGTTTCAGTCCCAAATAAAGTAACTGAAGCAATATAATATTCTTCTTTACAGTGTCTATTAGCATATTTGTGTGGAGATATACGACAGCACAGACACGCTCAAACGAATTTGTAAGTTATCTCTATTCTTATTTAGGAGTATGAATTTTGTTTCTCTTTGTTACAATATGTACAGAGTCTTTACCTTAATAGGTTTTTTATGAGAATATTGTTGTTTGGTAAACGCAATATTTTTTTTAATATTATATTATTTTCGGTATTCATTTATTATAATATTATTTATACACTCACAGTGCGATATTTAAAGTTTGGATAGGTTTTGAGCACCCGAGGTACTAAATTATTTTTAAGACAACAGTGTTTTTCACAATACAATTGTCCTTATTACTGAACTGAATCTTTGTTTTTTATTTAGTAATCCAGTGGTAGTTTTTTGTGTCATTAGCAAACGTAGCCGAAAGCATTTTGACTTATTAATTACCTTAGAAATTTGCACAATCGTCGAAGTTGACGCCATTTTAACTTTGTAAAATCGCTTTCTAGTTAATCGTAGTCATTTAGCAGCACCTCTGCAAAGTTCAAACGTGGTCCAATTCTCTAAAACTTAGGCTATCCCAGTTCTTGTCTCGCTCTCGCGTTCTCTCTGAGTTGAATCAGTGTGAGCGAGACAAAAATCTATTGCTGGTGAATGAGAATTACGGGTTACAGGTACCATACAATATTTAAACTAACTTTTTAGAGCCATTCATCGCTTTTGTGCACGCTTTAACGAGCACTTAATAGTAAACATTTTCTGTGGTCATGTATTCAGCAAAGAACAAAACTTATTGCTGAGGCGGCGTGTAAATACTCTCAACCTCATACGGGAGCTTAATTGAAAAGTATGCGGTTCCTTATGAATTTAATGAAAAGCAAAATAAAACCTATAAGAACGAAAATTGTTTCTAGGTTGCACCCAATAGAACACTGATATACAATCGATAGTACTTACCGATTTATGTCCATCACCAGCGGCTGACGTCTTGTCCACAATAAGTGTGATTTACTGTATATAATTATTGCTTATTATTTGCGGAAAATCGTATTTGAAAAATATAAGTAAATTTATGCAGCTCAATATATTTTTAAGCGTATCGATGTAAAAACCAAAGACGAATGACGTTTTTTCTTTATAATGACGTCATGCGTATAAGCGGCTAGCGGTGAGGTTGAGAATGTATAATGCAACCTCTTTTTAGATTCCTAGCGTCCGAGGCGGCCACATAGAACAGCAGACCCGATATACACACCAGATATTCCTTTAGTGATGCACTCATAGGGAAATCATTAAAATAAGGAAATTATTAAGTCAAGATATAGTTAAAGCTTCATGCTTAGGTATTACTTTCAATTAGTATTTTCTAATTAGTTTGATTAGACTGGGCAGTCGTTTGAGGAGTACCGGATACTTATTTAGTCAGCGATTTTTATTATATTGATGTCTTTTTGCTTCTTAGGCGTAACTAAAACCAACTGACATATGGACCGGCCTAGGACGGTCCAGTGCTTGTAGAGACCCGGACTTCACTGTGTAATCCATGATCATGTAAATGTTAAGGACACACCCCTTTGTCAAAAAAGTTACAAATAATGAGGAAGACTTGGTAAAAATAAAGAAATTTATTTAGTCCCTTAGACAGATATTTATTTTTTACTTCAACTTAACAAAAACTAAGTTGAAAAATAGTCATGAAAGTTGAGGTGTGCTCGCTACGTCACAAATACGTAGAAAATGTACAAAGATGTGACGTCATGTGACATTTGAACTCATTGTGTAGCCGTAATTTATTAATTTCGCAAAAAGAATAAGTGTTTAATTATTAAATTAAGTTAAATTTTTTTTGGCAATCTACATGAGACAAAAAAATTTTGGTCATCGTAACTATTCTAATCTTTGGATTGGTTCACAAAGCGTATTATAACATGTCGCCTACCAATTTGCACTGACCCCGTTATGGTGATTATGTATGGGCTATTCTCTATGCTACCCATAATCAAAACCTTTATCCTAACAGTGGATACATTTAAAGCTTATGAAGATGGTAACACTTACGAAGAATATTATAATTATAAACGCAAGATAACGCGAGCAAATTAATGTATCTTACAAATTACAAAACAGAATGGTCTTTATAATTTCAATGTGCGACTTAAGTACACTCTCTGTTATTAAGTGGAGTTTGTGTGACATATACAAGTCATACACATGTCACGATTAGATGTAACTGCGGGCGTTATCTTCCCACATTGTATAATATTTGACTCGTTACGTTCAGTTTAAGGTGAACGTATACTAGGATATATCGCACCGTGCCTCACATGCTGCTTTAAAGGCATTTTATTAAATTATATTCGAGGTGCGCGTGCGCTCAATTCATAAACAGTGCATTGACGAGTATTTGATACTAATGTCACAGATATACATAAACTATAATGCTGATTTTTAAGCGATATAAATTAGTACACAAAATATTATAACAACTTGCTGCATCAGGTATTATATACGAAAATTTCAAGTAAGTGTAAATGAAATAAGCATCAATTGTTAAAAGGTAAAAATCATATTTGTCTATTATCTGGCTGACCAGGTATCGTCCCTATTTGACGCTGTACGTACGGCTACTGTAACAGTTGCAAGACATACGGATAATTATTTATCAACATCTAAGTGTGCGCTTACCTTAAATACAAAATTTGACCTTTTTGTTTCCCCATCACCCTTTTGCTCCCTTACTTTCATTTTGACATTCGACGCACCTTTGAAAAGGAATCCAGTTCTCGTGTTATGTAAATTAGAAACAGAACAGACTCCTTTACGCCGTCGGCCTTGTGGTAAGTAATTGGATGTGAAGTCCGGATGATTGGTTCCGACCGCTTTAGGGTACACGTTACATTTCTTATACAAATAGGTAGAATACATCCATATTATCACACTTTAATCCCATAAGAGTTGAGTAGAGTCTTTAGTTTAACACAAATTTATATTGCACTACATTTGACAAGTGATAAGATAGACACTTCAATCCTTATAATAGAAATAATAAAAAACAATGAAGTGATTATATAAAACAGTCTCATTATTTTCGCCTCGAATAGAAGAATAACAGGATTCAAATATTAATTTATAAAAGTAAGATAAAAATAATAAATTGATAATCTTTACTTTCGTATTGATAGTTGTCATGAAGAGCAAAAACAATTAAGACTATGGCAAGATTATATCAAAAGGCTAAATATAACAAGCGAAATTACTACTTCATTCTATAGGAAACTTTTTTGAATAAGTAAATATTAGATAACATCTCAGTTCGATGGCGCAGTGGCTATTGCGTTCGGTTTGTGATACGGTTGTAAAGTAACTTTTGCTATGGCCAGTCATGGGATGGGTGACCAAAAATTTATTATCTCGAACTTCTCCGTACTTCGGAAGGCACGTGAATCCGTAGGTCCCATGTCATGGCCCATTCTCCCTATCCGATTAGATTCGATTCCATCCATAGGGATAGCCTGAGCACCAGCAGTGGGAACCTACATCGCTTACATACCCAAATGACGAGCTAAAGCCCCCGTAATAATGAGTAATTGAGATAACGAAGGTACCACAATACCCTAACCCGACAAACAGAAAAGTTGATTTACTACATTGACCCGACCTAGATTAGAACCTGTAACCTCGGAGATTGCGATACCGCGAACCACTCAGCTACGGAGGTTGTTACTGTGAAGTAAAAGCACTAATTAATTAATAAAATATATTTATGCAGAAGTTAGTTTTCCTTCAAACCACAACATTCATTCCAACATTCAAACCACATAGTTACTGTGAAGTAAACGCACTAATCAATTAATAAAATATATTTATACAGAAGTTAGTTTTCCTTAAGTATTGTTATACATTCAAACCACATAAATTACATGACTACACTAAACGAAATCAAGTAAGGAAAAAAAATCTATATTTTATAGCTGCTACATACATCAACGCTGCAAAGTATTCGGTTTTATTGCTATTATAATACGAGAGCACTCAATCCTGCCCGCTACATTCTTTGATGGAGACTAATGAAATTTTTGATTACATTTGCTGTTTGCTCAGGAGCAATACACGTATTAAAATAAACAAGATATAATCCAATTTATTTCACATTAGGAGTTTGAGGAGAAATGCTGAAAGAGTGTTAGCTCAAATCATCACATCTGTCATCTGTCTACCAACTCGTCTTTTATTATGTCATTACCTAGTAGGTAGTTTAAGATTTTATATTTGCTTAGGAATCAAATTTGCTATATTTCAAAATAATTGTTAATTTAAATTAAAAAAAATAGAACCGAGTTTAACCTTTAAAAAGTGAGAAATAATATTTAGCTTAAAAGTGACTTCATTATTCAAGAAACTACTATATAAGTCAGGCGGTTATAATTTAATAATCTATAGAAAACCTCCGTCCGACTTCAATAGTTTCTTGAATAATGAATTCGCTTTTAAGATAAGTTTTATTACTCACTTTTTAAGCTGAAGTCACTATATTTCTCTTGACAAAAAAAAAATTTGTTGAATATATAAATTCCTCCATATCGTGCTTCATACGGATTTTGCTGATATGAATATATCGTCTAAATATTTTAATGATATTTATTGAAAAGCTTATTTTCTTTTGTTATTAAAACAAAACTACCGATTCGTTTTCAATAAAATTTATATGGGACCACATAGAGCCCATAAAAAAGAATCATTAAAATCTGTTCATAAACGACAAAACTCTTCCTGTTTTTGAAGTCGGCTATAAAGGGATCGCTCAAGGAGATTTTTTGTTTTAATGATCATGAAACAGCATATCACTTAATATCTTTAGTGGAAAGCAAATAACACAAACATAATTATAGTTTGTTTAATATATTTGGTAACAGAATATTTTACAAAATATTTATCAATAAAAATAGAGCTGACATGTCATTGTAAAATAAATACTATAAGATCCATAATGCCAGATCTATACATAACAACATATTGTATAGCGAGAAGGTCGCATTGAAAGAGCTTTTAGGTTAACCAAGTCATCAACCATCTTAAATCATAACACCTGCCGACCATTTCACGTTATGAGGGCCATTTAAGACAATAACTTGGCACTATCGCTCGGTCGGTTGAATATATTATAAAATATAACAAAGATAAAGTCACTGGCTTACCGCTAATGCCTCACATAACCCTCTCCACCCCCGTTTCAGATCATAAATACCGTTGGATCCTGATAAGCTCTGTTAAAAGAAAAAAACCAAATTCTCACCTAAGAACGTTAAAAGTAAAGTTAGTTTTCAGAGGGCTCGTGTCCCAATTTCTTTACTTGAATGGGTAGTCTTCGCTTTTTATTTCAAAGTTGATCGAACCCTAATTTTCGTCGGTCGGCCCAAAAAACAAGTGAAAATCGAGTTTGTCAAGACGCAAGTTTTTTGTCGCCCAAACGGTATCCTGACTGGCCGAAACTTTACCCGAAAGGTAATTCATGATATCAATTAACTGATTTTCCAATGATTGGACTTTTAAATTGACTGTCGAAAGGCAATCAAATGATTCAGCATTTATTTACCGAACACGAATATATAGCAAATAAAATAATATAATATTAAATAAACGTTTGGAGGACTAACGTGTAGGACAATTCTGCAAATTTTAGCGTAACTATGGAAAGTAAATAGCGCTTGAACAACACTTTATGAACAGTTGTTGTTACTAGTTCACAAATTAATAAATATATCTGTCACTATTTATTGGACTTCAGGTAGATGTAGTACAAAGGCAAATGCAAGTTTGCGAATGCAAAAAGTTGAGATTCTATTGAGATGCGATTATTACGTATTTTTATAAAAGATGAAAATTGCTCCCAAGACTGGTATGAACGAAATGGCCATCATGTAGATTGGTTCTTGGTGGCGTTGGCAGGAAGACGGTGCTAAAGGTGAGTAACATTAGGATGTATATGACTAGGGTCTATCTACGTTTATAAAGCTGGATTTTTTGATATTCCCTTCAGAATATTGTAAAGGATTACGTTAGTCATTGCAAGGCATTTACCATGGTGGCAACCCCTTTCCAGACACCCTTGCATTAAGGGTTTAATGCTCATTCAAATAATTGAAATTGTACTCACGTTATAGTATAACATAATTAATCAATTTTTGTAATGGCTGGTCATAGGATAGGTGACCAATAACTTATTATTTCGTGCTCCTCCGTGCTACGGAAGGTACATCAAGCCCACCGGCTTCGTCACGGCTGTATCTGCAGTAGTTAATACTTATCTACTACTTAAATGCTTGTCTGGTAATAGTTGGAACTATCAAAATGGTCTGGCTGATGAAGAAACATCATCTTATTATAAGCCAAATGGTGTCTGGCAATCGACAAAGTATTTTTTTTAATATAGCCCTTTTACGTCCCCACTGCAGGGGCTCAGGCCTTCCTTATGGATGATTTAGAAGGATGGGCCATGACCCTCCACGCTGGCCCAATGCGGATTGGAGGATATTAACGACTGCAAATGCAGCCGGGACCAACGGCTTAACGTGCCTTCCTAAGCACGGAGTAGCTCGAGATAATAATTTTTTGGTCACCCATTCCGTGACCGACCCTTGCGAAAGTTGCTTAACGACTACGATCACGGGCCGCGGCGCTAATCCACTACGCCCCCGAGCTACTTAAATATTCTGGAGTAAATATAAAAAAAAATCAAGCTTTATTAAATGAAGTAAATAGACTGGTATTTTAATCACCTTTAGAACCTGCCAAAGCCAACATGGCCCAAATTTCATGATGGCCGTTTCGTTCGTACTAGTGTTGGCCGCATGCATTGACAAATTTTTATCTTTTATAAATCGACGAAGGTCTGGGGTTCACGAGCTCTTACTACGACTATAGCTACTACTGATTACTCATCACTCAAAGTAAGTTATTTTACTCTTCTGTTTCTCTTCCTATATAGTTCTATCTATAGCTCTGTGCCCTACAGGAGGGACATATCATATTATGTTTGTAACAAATTCAATATTTAATTGTAATTCATTTTTAACTGGGTGGATTTATATAAATAATTTATTTTTATTTAATTCTTTTTAGCTAGTATTAAAAACTTAATATATATAGAATTATAACTTCTTACAGTCAAAGTTATGTATAAAAAGTCACGGGATTAAATAAATGGTCTTCACCATACATATTTCTGACGTTTAGAGACTTTTATATTGTAACATATATTGTTACATATTCATATTATGTGTATATGACAAGAAATAAATGAATCATAACTTCTTACATAACTTCTATATATTCCCTTTGCTGATAAAATTATTTATTTTCTTCAATGTCGTTCACATGCTTCAAGACTGTGTTCAATTGTGTTAAAAAGTAAAAGTGAAAACTGTCCGCTCCAACAGCTGATTCTAAATGGCAGCGCGACGAACCACGACGGTTTCCGAGACCATCCGAAGGATGCGTCACCGTCGGCCGCAACGAATTAGAGCGTCTGCAGAATATGTATAATCGATTTATTTTTAACCTCTGCAAGTATAACCATGTGTCGCATTTCCGCTCAAAACTTAACTTACTCCCTATTCGACGGCGCAGGCACATTCTTAAGCTTCTCTATTCTGTTCTTTTCTTGCCCATGTCTCCACTCTACTTAAAAACATTTTTTTCCTTTCGTAACTCCTCATCTAGATCTCACTCAGTATATTCTACGGTGTGCCTTAAACCTCAAACTCAAAATTCCCTCCTCTTTCCTCTAACTTCTTATACTATTCTTTTTCTGTTCAAGCCGTTCGGCTTTGGAACTCGTTACCAGAAACAATTAGGAAGGCTCGCACTTTTCGATCCTTCGTCGCAGAAGTCAAAAGGCTACTTTATATCCAACTTTTAACTCTCTAATTATCTCTATATATCTCTTTAATTTCTGTCGCTATTTCACCTACTCCCCTTCAACATCATTATTATTTATCTATGTTTTCTATATTACCATTAGTTGCCTGGAAGAGATTACTGCATAGCAATAAGGCCGCCTTTTGTATACTGTCTGATATATTTTCCTTTCTTATTAGGACATATTACATCCTATATTTGTGCAATAAAAATATTATTATTATTAAGAAAACTCTGTTTTGAGAACAGGAAATTTAGCTGTACTAGACCCTAGGTTATTTTATTATTGATCATTTTCTATAAAGTTAATATTTAATTGGTCTATCTATTAATTTCATACAACGCACTACAATAATATAAAAGACAATTACTGACAATTTTTAACCGAGTGTGATTTTTGTGGAATAATATATTGTCCACGGAATCTCATTAAATTAACATTCGATCAGTAATATAGTTGATTTTATATAAAAAAAAAACTAGAAGAAACACGGCTTCTAAATTATCTTTACTTTTTATATTTTACGTATAAAATGTAAATATATATATATATATATATATATATATATATATATATATATATATATAAGTAATCTATAGAAATTGTTAATCATCTTTATAGTTTCAAAAAATATCCTACACAATGTAAAATACATTGTCCTGAACTAATAAAACACTTAACTAAATATAACCTTCAATAACGACGTAACGTTTTTAAACATTTAATAATATACAACAAACAACTCTGCAATAAAAATAAAAGAAACAAACAAATGTCGAATGAAAATCATAAAACACGAAACACAGAGGAACCTCTCAGAAGGCTAGCGAAGCCTCATAATAATTTAGTCAAAGGATATTATTAACGTATGTTTTATTTTCATAAACATAGATCATTATATGGGCTTCACGAAGTCCCTATTCACTACAATATGTAACAGTTTGTATTCAATAATAGTGTTTAAATTCTTTTTTGTAGCCAGTACGATGACCGAGAATCCCAAGCGTTCCCCACATAGGGTTGTTGCTGTTTCACCCATTTGAAATTTTTCTCGGAGAATATGGAATGTTAATAACGTCTTATTAGATTGTAACCACAAGTAAGAGAAAGTAATAAACCTTAAAGGAATAAGCCTTTTGCGGAAACGTTCCATGTTATTTATAAAGGAAAAGAAAATGGAATTTCATTGAATTTTATTGCAATTTAATCGTTAATTAAAAATACTTTAGCAAGATCTAGAGAAACAAATGTATAAGAGGAACTTTATTTTGGGTTACTACGTATAAAAAGAATTCACAGCGGATAAATCTGCCATTATTATACTTAAATATGTACAGAAGATAGGTATTTTTAATTGATCATAATCAGCGTGGCTAAAACAGAAGTCATAACAGGGGTGACGACTAATTTTGTCCGTCAGGTAGATTGTTGAATAATGTTAAACACGTATTTTCTTTTCGTAATCATAAAATTACGGCGATACATTGAGTTAAAACGTCACATGACGTCACACTTTTGTACAAAACTGTGACGTAGCGAGCTTCCACTTCTAATCTTTGATGCTTAACAAGCATCTAAGCATCTAAGCTTGTTAATTTAAAGTAAAAAATACGTATGCAATATATTCTATTATCTGACTGACGGACTCAATTGAATATCTTTTTCTTACTCAATCGTCAACCCTATTGTTTATAAATTAAACCATCGGTCTTAGTTGTTCGACCGTAGAAACACATATATATACAATATTTCTAATGAGAAAGCGAAACGAACACGATAAAAATATTAGTCAACAGATAAAATTTATTTGCCTCCTAGGCAATAAAAATTTAAGTATGTAGATAGAATTATACACGTAGAAAGCGTTTATGAAAGCAGTGACTATAAGGTAATGATTGAAAATTTTGTTTTAAGCCTGTACAGTCAAAGTCAAGGACAAGAGAGCGCACGTTGTGTTTTTTTAGAAAACAGAAAATGAAACAAAGTAATCTACTTAGGATACTAAGTTCTGCTTAATATTACGTAATCTATGATATATTATAGATATTTAATAATATTGAACTTCAGAAACATAACATTCAAGTATTATATTTGATCAATTTTGCATACACAATGCTTTAATGAAAAATATGCTATATTACAGCGAAAAGTAACAAGTGCTTGATAAATTCATCAGTCCTGTTACGTGCTGGGTAGCTCAGTGGTTAGAGTAATCGCCCGGATTGCGGAAGGTCATGGGTTCGAATCTCATGCTGCCAGGGCAAAGTGGATTTTAAGCATTTTACATTAAGAAAATGCAAGTATGTAAAATGCTATTATTACGCAAACATTGGCAGGATTGCCCTGCTAATTTTAAAGAGGTATTGATGAGTACCTCTTTTGAGGCACTGTCGTGTTTTCGAAAATGTTAAAAGTATGGGGACACTTACCCGCTTCGTATACTTGACGCACATGACTTTACGCCTAACAGCATCCATACAAAATTGAAAAATATTCCATATAATCTCTGATCTTTTTAACAACACATATTACATATTTTGCATAATATCTTTAAGTTTCAATCGTGCTTATAGCTTGACTTATATCAGTCTACCTCTTATGAATCGTTCTTCAAACTTCATTAACATTTACAAACAGACGACAAAACGTGGTAATCAAATGAATTCAAAATAATATTCTTTAACATTTTTATATAAGTGTACTCACATATACATTAATGTATATTAGGGCAAAGGACAAAGCGCAGGCAATTTTAATTATGAAATGTGCTTATGAAAAAAATTTAGTTGTTAATATCGGAAACATCGATAATTATGATAATGAAATAAACTGAAAAAGGATTCACTGACTTAAATAGACAATAAGATATGATAATACTGTTTGAAGGATCAATCAGTAACCAGCCACAGCAATCTCGCAATTAATTTATAAATGAAAAGTTAATTTATTTTCAAGGATGTGAGAAAATCAGTAATATGGGCATAAGGTCAACGTAACATCATGTGAAAATGTTTTATGAAATTTTCAACATTTATTTCGACAGATCAATCAAGTCGGTACACAACCTATCTGTCAGTCACGTGTAATTGTTATTTTATGCATATTATATTCCGCCCTTTTTACATCATTGTTGGTTTTTGTATGTAGGTGACCCAAATGCACGCAACCAAGTTACTGTCGCACAATTTTATAAAAGAAAATTACTTTGAAAACATGCATATTCGGTATGATTCCAATTCAGATTATATTATGTTCTTAAAGTTTGGAAAATGATCGAACGGCTGATAAGATGAATTTATGACCCAGCGCAATGTCGTGATTGGAGAATGGTTAAATGAAAATCAGTTTAAACTTATGAATAAAGCTACATAACCCTATATAAGTTGTATAAGTAGATATACTAGTGAAATGAGTTTGCAAGAGTAACCCAAGAATATGGGCGAGCGATCATGACAAGAAGTGGCACTAAAACAACAAACAGCCAATACTAATTTGGAATGTAACCAAAGGTACACAGAGCGGATCTCAGGAACGACGCATACGGAACAGGAAAAACAGTTGCGCGAGTGGAATAAAACAGTTCAGATATATCGCACCGATTCACACTGAAAAATCGTCATAATATCTCTTCGCGATCACATCCGCTTCGAATTGTCCACGCTTTAGGGTCACATCACATTACACATAACAGTTTTGACTTTAATTTTCCGTTCAGTATCAACAAAGTTTTTCATAAATATGCGCACAAGATGATGGAGAGTCGATAGTGCATAGAGTTTGATGGCGCAAGTGGTGGAATTCGGTCTACCATGTCATAAATTTATAATTTTCAGTTCATCTATGCTTTTTCAGACACATTAATGGTCTCTTCTGCATCTGCACTCATTAACACCCACCATTTCTCCCTGGGTCCATTTGGTTGTAGATAACCCGTTCTCTCTATTAGATTACATCACCTTGTTTGATAACGGAGGAAAAATGCCACTTGCAACCGTAATGCAACCAATACTGAAACGTTTTTAGTATAATTTTAGTAGATAGGAATCTAAAAAAGGCTTCCTATTTGACTTCCATTTGGTTGGGGCTGACTTATTTAGCAAAATTATTTTAATCGTTGACATAGACTAAACATTGAGTTAGTCAAACAAAGTCAAAATGGAGTCGGCTGGCGTAACTGATCTAATGTGCGAACTTCTTTAGGGCACGTTAAACGCGAAATCACGAGATCTATTTTGACAAAGAACTTACATTTGGACATCATCCCACCTGACAATGAGAAAGTAAGTTAAATATAAATAATAACAATTTCATATCGTAATTAGTTATTGTTTCATCGAAACTTTGTCAAAAAAAATCATCTGGTAGAATTATTTGCAATTGCAGTTTAGCGATTGTCAGATAACAAGGAATACATAGAGAGAGAATAGAAGTAGTAAGTGGGCGGGGCACGCGTCGCTGGCATATGCGCTTTTACTCATATGACGCCCTTTCCTCGGTTTTATGTTTGCCAGTCGTTCGTCAATCGTCGAGTGGTGATTTTACAGATTTTTTCTATAAAAAATGCCGTTTTGTGCTATTATCACTTGCAAAAAGCAAAGCAAAGTATACAATCTAACTAATGCAAGCATTTCCTTTCACTGGTAAGTACAATTTTAGTGCTAAAATATAAAAAACGTAATAATTTGACACAATGTTAAATAAAATATACATTGATTGCTCAAACCAACATCAATGTTTCTGACCCCATTACTAAACAGCAATGTAAATCATTTTGTGCACTTTTGAAAAAAATAGTGCTGTGCCTCCATTTGTCTGAAATGTACCGATAGGCTGCTGCTGCTCGGAATCGTATTGTTAATTACATGGATCGTAATCGATAACTAAAACATATTTATTTAGAGCTTTTCTTTCATCATTTCATAACAACGTTATCGATAAATATATGCCATAATTATATAAAACTAAAAAATACTGTTTACAAGGGAAAATTATAGATGAACTGATACTGAACAAATGAAATAATGAACTGTCCAGGCACTTTTTTTACGAAGATTCGGTTAATTATTTACACGCAGATAAATATTAAAAATTACTGATGTGCTATAAATATCTAAGTTACGAAGTATATCACCGTTTTATGAACAATACATAAATTAAACGAAACTTCGTGAAAAGCTAAGAGTTGGCCTAATAGGTCTTGTTAGAAACTGGTGAAACTGGATTTCACTTATTTTGCATTACTTATATTTCAGTTTCCCTAATAACTTTACAACGGATTGCCTTGTTTACATAATTAATTTTGCCCTATCTGTTTTAGACCTAAACCTATCAAATGAATTTCAAAACAACATAATATCTATACAAACAAAAAATTATGTTTTCAACTAACGTAATATTGTTGGTGGTGTGAATTTAATTTACAAAATTAATTTTTAGGCGTCAATTTAATTTACCTTATTATGCTGATTCATAATCGGAAACTATTATTATAGAAATCGAGTTAAGAAAGCCACTTTAAAGAACCGCCCACAGAACAGCTTTTATCAGTTTTTTTGTTGCTCCATATTTGCACATAAGTTTATAGACGCATGTCTCAAACGGATGTGACTTTATATGTAGATTGACGTTTGTACGTACTTATCGCTTTTGTGTCTATCTTCAAACTTTTTTTGTCACGGCTTTCAAACTCATACTTGACCAGCAATTCCTTATTGTCCAGTCGTTGCAATTAATAATGTAGCTACTACTATTATTACAGATATAAAACTTAGAATAATAAAGTAAAACAAACATGGCTATGATCAATTTATTAGTGTAATGATCATATTAGTTATTATGAAATGAAATGAAAATATCTTTATTCAAGAAGGCTATTACAAGCACTTGGAATGGCAAGTTTATTTTTATTTCTACTATTTTTTTGTGAAGGAATCGTAATGTTTTCTTGCGTACATAATATTTTCATTGATGTATTGAGAGGCAACAGTCAAAATATTTATTTCTTTAAATATTTCTCTGAGAGATTCTCTAGACCGTAAATTATATATAGCGTGGACAGCTCTCTTTTGTAGAATAAAAATATCTTGAATGCTAGCCGCAGAACCCCATAACAATAGATTATACGTCATTCATTACACTATGAAAATAACTAAAATATACCAATCTTGCCGTTTCAACATTTGTTAAGAGTCTAATTTTCTTAACAGCAAATGCTGCAGAACTCAGTCTACTTGACAAATTATCAATATACCAAAATACCAAGGAACTTTGTCGATTCCACCATCTCAACTTTTTCACTATTTACATTTATAAGTATATTAACATGCCTCACATTAGGTAATGCAAACTTTATGTATTTCGTTTTATTTGAATAAAGCTTTAAATAATTACTATCAAACCACTGTAGAAAATTGTCGAACTGAATTACGTTGAACTGTTTCATAACAAAATTTAAAGCTCTTATTTTATCAACTAATATGTCACATCACTAATATGCACAATCGGAATGATACCAGTAAGAAAAAAATACAAATTAGGCTTAATGTAATTAATACAAAAATTCTGTTGTTTTCTTAATTTTTGTTTTTTTTACGCTTTCCCTCGCTTAATTATATTACTCCACAGACATACGATAGAGTGTATCATTAAGTTTTCTTAGTTTTTGTACTGCGTTTTTTAAAAGATATTTTAATAAATTATGTAGGGAAAAGCCTTAATTTTTCAGTATTCACTTGGTTACAGCAAAATCTAATATTAATAGTTCGCACATAAAATGATGACCCCAATTTTTTTAAATGTGCATAATCTTAAAATATTTTTTTCCTTCTGGTATCCCCATATACAGCCACGTGACAGTTCAACATTCATGTTAAAGTAAATTATTTATTATCACGTTGAATTAGAGTTTGTTTTTAATCGTGTGATTTCTTAGCTTAGTATCTTTTTGGGATTTGATTTATGTTATCGCGAACCTATCGCGTGGCGGTTTTTCATGTAGTGAACAAAATGATCATTTCATCTAATCTGTATTTGTGTGCGGAGAGGCGACACTCGGTTCCCATACTAAATTAATATCATTATACTTCTAATCTCTCTCTATGTCTTGATATTTTTTTTAAATACTCAGTTTTCAAAAACGGCTGTTGTTACTAGCCAGTACTACTTTATGTTTTATAAATTATTTGGTTGACCTTTTTGATTTCAAAAAAAAGAAGGTCTAAATTTGATATGATGTGTTTTATTGTATGTATATTCCATGAAAATATTATGTTAATTATAAGGGACCAATTGCGAAAGAAAAAACAGCCGTTGCTGTTTCTTGCCGGTTCTTTTTAGTACAAGGTCTCCCGGTGTAGATATACAAACCGATGGCATAGAGTAAAAAAAATGATAGAATTATCAAACAGTTATTAAAAATTATTTGTTTTTTGAATTATCGATTTTTTAAAGTATGTAATAGTATTTGTATTTTTACATAAACGTTAAAGTGAACATAATTGCAACAATTATTATAGGGCTTTAATAAAACATTATATTTAACGATATTTTCAACAGAAATGTAACTTTCCTTTAAACAAAGTATTATATTCGTTAGCAGGCCGAGTGAAATGAAAAATGTCTCGCACACGGCCTGACAAATTTTCGAGCTGTCCGTGTTTATCTTGACTAACAAACCTTTTCGGCCGTAAGATTAATAACCACCTTTGATCTCTGACCCTGTTGTTACCGTTTCGGTTCCTATTCCCACGCAATATTCAATGAAAATCTAACAAGTCTTGACGAGCTTTAAGTTTGCTTAAGTAACTTGATATAAGCACAATTAAATCAGACGTTAACATAAAATTGAACTAAGTAACGGTAGCTCAAAATATCGATAGCTAGAAAGTTCGTGAATTTTGTTTTCAGAATTACTTTAATAGTTTTCAATGCATTTGGATATCTATCTATCTATCTAGCCTCCATCGACAGATGAACTTGCACTTTCGTGATAGTATTTTATAAGGGTAGTTAACAATCATCTATTTGTTAAAGAAAAATATAGGCGTGGATCACAGTGGAAATAATAATAGTCTTATGGAATGAAAAACAAGTCATTTATTTTCGGATCTCTAAAGCTTATTTATGTTAAAGATTGTTTCGTTTGCGAACCGCTGAAGATATATTAAATACGCAAAACATTCAAATGTAGATTGTAAAACAAAAATCGAACTGTTTCATATCTCAAACGCTAACCTGAGTTAACCGCGCGCAAGTAACGCGGAGTTTTATACCGTCGCTCAAGCCATTATTTTTGCGTAGCTACCATAAGGGTGAATTTACTTTACACACTTTTTTATAAGCTACCGCACGTAGTAAGCAAACCGCACGATATATTACAGCTATTCCTTACAATTTATTGCCGCGTGTGAAAAAGAGGAACGAACGATTTGAAATCTTATCTTCGGAACACCTTCTTGAGTTACGTCTGAGATATAGTGTTTCTAAGTTTTTTATGGCTTAGAATTTTTTATAGCGGTAGTATCAGATTTCATTATGACTGTATTATTATAGTTAAAATCTATTTTTGAGTAATATATACTATTCAGTAGTTCACACTGGACCAGCCTTGGGGTGGGTTGTCGTTCTTATTATGTTATTTTTTCCATAGTGAAAAAGCTTTGGCAGTGGGCACATCGGTAAGTTTATGATATATATTTAATATATTTAGTTAATAAGGTATTATACAATAGTATGTGACCAAGTGGATTTTTTAAGCTTTTTGTACTAAGAATTATTTTCAGTATGGCATTGTGAATGCGAAATTAATCAAAGTATAATAATTAGAACAAAATTCTCATCTTTATCGAAAGTTTCAATATTTGTAACAATATTTCTTTCGGCTGTTTGGGTGGATGCCTGAACATTGATGAGAATACGCTCTGTAGTAGCGAAAAGTAACAAGTGCTTGAAAGATTCGTCAGTCCTGTTAAGTCCTGAGTAGCTCAGTGGTTAGAGTAGTCGCCCGGATTGCGAAAGGTCGTGGGTTCGATTCCCATCTCAGTGACCAAGTGGATTTTTTAAGCATTTTGTATTAAGAAAGGTTTTAACACAGGACCACGTGGGCGAAGCCGCTGGTGGGAAGCTATGAGTAATTAATTATTAACGTAGCTTTACTCGTCTCATTGAAAGGTGCAATGAGATAAACAGTAACACCCATTTTCACTAACCTAGAACAACTAGGCATAGCTTAACTAGGAAACGCCTAATATTAGGAATCGCCTAAGCAGATTAGTATATATATAACATTATACATACGCAAATGCCTGGCACAAGGCACCTAATAAAGAATATCATAACTTTAGAATTTGCTTAATTCCGTTAGGTGGTTCCTTGTCAATGGTGAAATGCATTTTTACCTTAGGCGATTCCTAAATATTTCTCCGACAGATTTGGATGACTCCTATAATTAGTGAAAACGGGCATCACGTATTTTCGTTGTCTTTTATAAGCCGTTTTACTTTATTTTACACTAGCTAAATTATAGCCGCCTAAATTATAGCCATAATTAACTTCGTATGATGTATGTTCCCTTTAAAGAATTTTTTTAAAGTGTCTATTTCTAGAGACAATAGAGGGAGTTTCCTTACAATAAAAAAAAAACATGAAATCTTTCCTGATTACAATATAAGTATAGATTATTTAAAAGAAATTCTCAATCCAATATGTATTACGAGTAGATATTGATTTCATAAATCAAAAAGTCTGTTTTATATAAAACGATTAACTAAAGTCTTAAGAAGTCATTGGACGCTTAACGTCTGAATAGCCAAATTGAGATATTTCTCTAACCAATCAATTACTGGTTGCTAAATTACTTTACAAACTTTCTTGTTACTTCAAAATTAGAAACTTTTTAGCATAACTCTAATAGAAAAGTCTTTTGTCGATCCACGAAGATAAATTATTTCATTGAAGCTCCATCCGTAAGGTAAATTAAGTTATAATTATTTAAATTCAAGAGAGAGACTAAAGAGAAATATATTGTTATTAAATTAATTAAAATCATAACAAAACTAAAATCAATGTCATCGTATCCTGTTAAGTTTTGGAATATTATTCTTTCCTGTATAAGTTTATAATAATACCTTCACCTAGTATTATTATTAATATTATTGTCTATTTTACTAGCTGTTCCTCCCGCGACTTCGCATGCATATAGCCACTTTTTTCTTATTCTTCTTATAATCTCTTTGTTGCTCCATCCTAAGGTTTATTTGATTGTTTCCTGGTCAACTGGCAAAAATGCCGTACGGCATTAAATCCTCCCTTTGCTATTTTGCATTGAAAAAAAAATAACTGTTACTTAAAATAAGATACTTAAATCATGATTATATTATGTATCAACTTTGAAATAACCCTTGCCTTTAAAAATAAATGATAATATTTAAATGTTTTAATTTCGTCGTTACATACTCTTGTGTTGAAATAAAATTTATTTGAGGTAATTTCTTGATTAAAAGTAATAACACAATAAAAGTATGGAAATGTTTTTAACTAACAAACTGCAATTTGAATGAAGTAAGAACGATCAATAGCTAATAATAATAATGGTGTCTTATGTTTTGAGAGTTTGTTCCTTCATTCAAAATCTTGTCTATTTATTAAAAATATTTTCTAAATTGGTTTACTTACCACTACTCGATTATAGTACAAGTGTTAGTCTCGTTTTTATAAGATTACTTTGGAACGTCGACACTCTTATTAGATAAATGAAAGTCTTTGGTTACACAAGTTAATATATTCGTTAATATCGTGCTAAATATCTACACAATTCTTCTTTATCGTTAATTATAAACTAAATTTTGTACGATTGATTCCTTAACCAATCAATGGCGACTTCTCAACTATGAATAAAACAAAAGTTACTTATTTGTTTCGTTTTTGTATTGTTATATATATAGAAAAATATTCAAACATTTTAAGAATTGAAATCCAATAATGATTATGATTTTTATCTCTCCAGTATTTATAAATATCCGCCTAAAATGATAGATATAAAATGACGAAAAAGTTCTTCGAAAGTACTTTAGATGTAGTTAACTTCTATTTAGTGAATTATATTAGAACTGTGAGTGTAACTGTGTGTACAACGTCTGGAACTGAGTTCACACGTTAATTATTTAACATAGCAATGTAACTTGCTGCGCCCTACCAGGGTTAACGTCTGAAAACGTTTTTTTAAATTATTGAAATTGTTCTCATCTTTGAGGTTTATTCCCAGTCGGATCAATATAGTAATGAACTTTCCATATTGTTTAGGGTTTAAGTGTCCTTCGTCATTAAGATTTCCATAACACAAGTGTTACTAGAGATCTAGGCAATGTATGTGATATACTTGCTATGTGATGTACTACTGGTAACTTTAGTTGTTAACTTTCTTATTAAGTAGCTATACTAAAAGTACTCTAAATTAATTTTTCTCAAATACAACAAGAAGTTTATTACTGCGGCAGAGCAATTTGTATCGTCGCTATTTTGTTGACATACCTACGTTGAATTACATGTGATTCGAAACATCGGTGTCATTTCCTCAATATCCAACCAGTGCGGCCTATGAACGTCGAATAAGGTAGTGGTCTTAGTGCTAAGGCTACTCTTACATATAAGGCACATATATAAGACACACGTCGGCTACTCTTACATATAAGGCACATATTTAATCATTCATGCTGGATCCCGTCTCAAAGGCGAGGGTACACATAAGTTTTAGTTGGTAACTTTATACATCCACTAAAAAAAGGATAAGAAACCGCCATTATCTCTGTGGCTCGCTAGGGGATAGGGATAGTGTTGAACGCATTTCTTTAACAAAAATAGTAATAATAGTATAATCAGCGTTCAATTATTCACAATGATTACCTCTAAATATAACCAGTTGACAAATTTTGCCAAGGATATTTGTAAAATTTTTAACTATATTAAATTAACATTGTCGCTAAAAGTATTAAATTAATAACTAAAATGCATACTAGACAAAATCACATACATTGCTCAGATTCTAAGATGATTAGCTAGTGCCCCCTTATTATGGAGTATCTGAGATAACGAGGGTACAACAACGTCCAGACAATATTGAAAAGTCAATTTTCTACATTGACCGACCGAGAATCGAAACCGGGGCGTTAAAGAGCGAAATCGGTGTGCGACCGACTCAGCTACGGTCAATAAATAAAAGTGTAAAATTTTAAGTAAATCAAAGAAAAAAAAAAATTAATTCAGACAAAAATATTTACCAAATAAGCAAAATGCCAGAAAAATCTTCGCAGTTGCTAACCTTGTTACTGTGTCACATCCTAACGAATGTTATGTAACAGGTCACAAACTGCTGGGAAGGCGCAATAATGCCACCGCCACTACGCTATGCGATACAAGCCAGCGGAAATTAACAGCTTCTAGCTATGAACAAGCCAAACGGAGCGGTAGCGGGGGCGAGAGCGGAACTGCAAAACGATTTACAGTTGCTCGGTGTTTATCGCAGTGCTATTTCAGATGGATTGTCTGTTTTAACTAAAGGTCAAGTGATATAAATTTTGGGTAGTGTAAGTTAAAGGTGTTCATTTATTGTGATTATTTTAAAAAAATCCGTTAGACGAGTCTCTACGGCAGATACCTTTTTGTATAAAAGGCAAACCTGACTGATTAATATATTAACGCACAGCTGAAACTATTGTACCTAGAAACTTAGAACAGGGGTTCCTTTCATGATGAATTGCTAAAAATCCTTTATTAGTGAGCACTAACAACCTAAATTTAGGACGAACGGCGCAAAGCTAGTATAAAATAAAAACCTTATTTAAAAAGGTATTATAAAAAGACTTTCAATACAGATTTAAAATTTGGTGTGTCACACACACACACATGCATGTGTGTATTTCTATTTTACTAGCTAGCTTTCCGCTAGCGGCTTCGGTCGTCATTCCTTTTGAATCACCATTTCTATGAAAAAAAACCGCATTAAAATCCGTTGGGTACTTTTAAAGATTTACTTGTAGTGATACATCCGGGTATTTCATTTACGAGCAGCTATATATCACCTATCGATATGATAATTGTATTTTTGATATTTATGGGGTATATGTAAGAAGAGTTTCAGCGGATTGCTAATCTAATAATCTGAGAAAACTGTATACTTTCTTTACAGTGGGCTTTAAGAAGTGGACAAACATTAAAAATTGAATTCAATTTGTTATAAAGGTATCACAAGTGACCAACACATTTATGCGAAGTGGCTGTTCTGTGAAGTGTTTTCATGTTAACAGCATTCTTCCTACGTTTATCCTTGAACAACTGTGGATAAAAATTCAATGCTTTATATTTCCTTCGAATTGTGCGAAAGATATAGATTTGCCTGACGGTAAGTACTTCCCATTCTTTATAAAAGACTACTTAAAGAAATCGAAAGGATAGTATTTAGACCAGCAGTTGTCCTATATTGTACAAAATATTCCCCAACATCCGAGACTGGATGTCATTTTCACATACGCTACATCATACGCGAGCGAAGTTGCTAGAAATCGTCTAGTATTAGATAACGAGTCCAAAGAGGGTAAGAATCCGACTAGAAAAAATTATAATTAAGCTATTTAAAACATAGATGCGCCAACCCCACCTCTCAATATCTTATCGGATACAAGATGCAATGTCCGAGTCTTCAAGCATGCGCCATCTTGTTTTCGTCTCCTCTGTCAATTTTGTTGTTTTATATTTTCCCAGAATCTCATACAGAATTGGACACTCTAACAGCCAATTAAACAGAAATAGCTTCAACAATGACCATTATCTACAGTCAAAGTGCGAAAATACTCATCTAAAAACCCTACAATAACTTTGTAAGGTCGCTGTTAGTGATAATGCGCCACAAAATATAGTTATTTGTAATTTATTTACTTTTTCAACGAATCATTTGGTTATTACCATACGTTATAAGTTGTCTTACTCTTAGTGCGAATAGTTAACATAAATTTTCATTAAGGTCGTTATTATATTTTTAAGTACCCCAATTTTCAAATATTAAATAACTTAATACAAACACTTTTTAGTGCAACGCTTACAAACACAAAAACCTGTAATTGCTAATTATAGTAAACAATGGTGTCATTGCCTAAGAAAGAATTAGACAAGATGGCGGAACATTGAACATGCAAATGTACTAAGTGAAAATAGACAGAGTATACTTTTATCCCCAATAATGTGAAGAAATTCCTACGAAATATTTACAAAATATTACTAAGAACTAAAAAGCGGTGACAGGTACACCTGTAGCAAAACTTAATTCCTACTGTAATTAATACTTATAAACAGAGATGTATTCAGCGCGTGATTATGCCTTCGCTGAATACGGCATTCCAGGCATGTTTTCTGTAGCATGATAACACACTAACTAATAAAAAATCATCTCCACTGATTGTTAGTAATACTTGTAATAGTTACACTAAATGAAAAAAAGGGTATAATATTCATTATAATTTTCACTTATTTCAATTTTTCAGCTTGAACTACTATTTTTTGACCCAGGCACAGATACACATAAACTATATCCAGACATACCCAGGGAAAAAGTATCCTACGGACTATTTTTACGGTTCACAAATTTAACTGTATATAATTTCTAATATTTTCTTCATATTACGAGTATTAACGTAACGACTGTTTGCAGACTTTATTAAAAATAAATTACAATATTGCTTAATAGCATTTTCTATTACAAGACAAATAAAAACTAATAAACTTATCCTGTTACTGTTCAGATATTAGCGATAGAGAAAACTGTTGTTACCACTACGTGAGATAAAGTTTTATTATCGTTGGCAAGATGTCCGCAACACTAACTACCAAAGCTCCGGAAGTCACCCGTGACTTCTATGTTCAAATTCTAGTTCATAAATTAGCTGGTTTTATAACAAACATGGGAATGTTCTTTTATTTTTATTTAAAAAAGAATTTCTTTATGTAGCTCATGTTCATATTGTACATACCTTACTTTAACTTAAGCACACAAAGCTGAGCTTAGACTTGAATAGAAACTTACTATTTAACGGCTTACTATTTAAAAAAAAGTTTCCTTTAATGCCAACTTTTTACGCTCGCAAAAATCTTTCAAGAAAAATGAAATAGTAAAAAAAGTATAATATTCCACCCCGGCCCTGGACGGTATCGCAGAACTTCATTATAGCGAGTCAATTACAGAGGCGTGTAATATACTGACACTTGACCGGGTTCCTTGCAACTCCGAGAAATTGGCGCCGATGAACGCTCATGTTTAGTAACTACTTTACTCCCATACCATTTTCATGAAGATTGCTTCTATTTTTCACATGTATACATTTATGTTATTCTTTCGAGCACTGCCCATTTAATCCTTTGATAGAGACCATTGAACACGAATTTGTATTTTAAATTACAGAGTTTATTTTCAGAATTACACTTCGTTAAAAATGAAATTGGAAAAGAGTGCTATTTACATATTAGAACTATGTAGAACTATTTACATATTATTTCCAACCGTAGGAAACAAAATTGGCATCGTTAGAAATATTCAGTAAAAATATTTTTGTTATTGAATTTCAATTCATTTTTTTTTTTCACTTCTGTCTTTTTAACGGAGATCACCAAATTTTTCTGTTAAAAATAACTATAAAGTTCTACATGAAACCTTAAATACTTTTAGTTTCAATTTTCATATGAATCGCCATCGGATGGCCAGTATAATGATGATTCTCATAACTGAAATAGACAAAAGCTCTTGACCGGCTTATATTCAGCACCAAATAAACGAATAAATAAAACATAGCTGTAAATTACGTTTCAAAGAGAAATGCAGGTTTACTGATATATTTGACTGAATTGACATTATTTATGATGTGCAAAAAATGTAATATACAAATACCTATACAGGAAAGTATCCAATTATAGACTACGGAAATTTTGTCCTAAATTACTTTATCTAGAAAATGTCAGTAAACCATAAAATAAGTTAGATGACTTGCTGCCTTGCTAAATTTATTGAAAATTTAAAAATTCTACCTACTAGGAACAGTTCCAGAAAGAATATCAAAATTCAATATTAGGCATAATTTCTATATTTACTTTGTACCATAATGGAGAAATCTCACATTCACATTTCTATATCGACATTAAACGGTAGTGCAGTTTAATAACGCACACGATTTTTTAGCGTCTTAATTATAACCCTTGAACTCGAAACTATGAGTCCAAATTTGTTGAGTTAGAATATGTTCAATGGAGTGGTTATAAAAAAATATTCGCAAATAATCATTGATTATTCAATGATGTCAATACTTAAATAAAATTTATAAATTAAGGAATTTTCACACTGAATATTGATAAAAGTTACTCAACTTTAACAGACTTCTTCATACATTCTACAAAACACGCTTCCTGTTTTATTTTTAACAACACCTATTATGACACAAAATAAAAAAAAAAAATTTGTATGTAATCAAATTTGGAGCAGGAATGTTAGGGAGTTCCGTAACCATAACCGAAACTATCGGATATCCGAAATAGAATCATTCAAGATATTAAAGAGAAAAGTAGTAAATAAGACACCAACCAAGCTTGTAGACTACGTTTTATTTCTGGATATATTCAGCTATTAAAAATTCAGCTATTAGGGTGTATAAACAAGATTTTTACATTACGTCAGATCCATTAGGTACTAAAAAGTATTTGATACTCTTTTTAGAAATAAAGCATGAATTAGCGAATACTTAATTGTACTCCATAATTATAAATAAAACAAAGGATATACATCAAATAGAATTTTCAATCTGTTAGTTTATTGGTATTGCAATAAAAAGCAAGAAAAAATATTTATTTATCAAATATTTTGTTGTTATATTTAACAGCTTTTTGTAACTAGAGTTCTAAAGGCCTCTACAGTAATATGCTAGCTTGATTGTTGTCTTATTTACTGCTTATCTCTCTAATATGTATCTTGAAAAAATACCCACAGATATTTGATTATCGTAAGTCTCCTAAGCCGGTTACGGATACGAATAATCTTTTATTTCGGATATCCTATAGTTTCGGTTATGGTTACGAAGCTCCATAACATTCCTGATTATTATAATAGGGGTTAAAGTATGAAATTGTCGATTTGTACTGAAAACCAAACTCGTTTATTTTTTTAATTTTAACAAATTCATTTAATCAAAATAGTTACCATTATTATCTACATTTCTGCCATCTAATAGGAAGGTCATTTATGCCTTTGCGATAAAACTCTGAGGATCTAGACGGCACAAACTGTGTGAAAGCATTTTGTACTGCCTCCTGGGAAGAAAATTTCTTCTCATGTAGATAATTGTCCAAGTCACTGAAAATCAAAAAATGTTAGTCCATTGCAGCAAGTTCTGCAATAGTTTCTAACTACAGTCTCTGAAGGGTCAAAACCGTTTCTCGTGCTGTATGAGGTCTCGCGCTGTCATGAAGCAATAATGGTGAAGATCGATTCATCAGTCGGGGCTGCTAGTTTTGCCGACATTGTTCAGAGTTTGGCACAATTGACATCTGCCGTTATTGCTTGACCAGATCAGAGAAAACTATAGTATATAGTATATAGTACTATATTGTATTAAAAGTATCGCTCCCAGTTTTTTTTGTCCGTATTTAAAATTATAATTTAATTATTTATTCAGTTTTAAATAAGTAAATTTTGATAGTAATAGTGAATATACATCATAGTTAATATATGGCAGTGATATCTTAGTGTAAAATTACATATGTGTTGAATATTCATCGAAATAAACCTTGGCAAACTGTTAACGGACTGGAAGATTTTTGAATCAGCTGTTCAAAACAAATACCAATAAATTAATTGGACTTCTAATTCTGAAACCTGGGGAGTATTGTTTTTCATATACACATATTAATTATTACGGTTATTCCTTTGGTTCTTGTTACAATTGAATTCCATTTTATTTCTTTTTTCTTAGCACCATCATATATTGTCAAGATTTAAAGTAATTTGCAAATTATAATTACAATTGTGGATTCAGCAATTAATCGTTCTTTGTAATATATTTAACTTAATACTTCCTAAAAATTGTTTTTACATGTGACATTCTGGTTTCTCAATACCTTCATTTTCAAACTTATCATAACACTTATCAGAACTCACTAATAGTGAGCAACGTCCCAAATCATAACAGTTTGGTACTGTTAACCTCTCTTTACTTGACATAAAGTGGAAGTAAAGTTGATGGTGACCGAGTTGCCACAGACATTCATTACTCCTACTCTTTACAAATAATATACTTGCATAATTAACATTCAATTAATCACAGCTGAGAAACTCCTTTATTGTTTGTGATTAGAAATACTTATTCCAGTATATCATTTTGCATACACAGTAGGAAGAATTAAAAATAAAAATAAAAGAAATTTTTATTATTCAGATTAAGAAATGAACTAAGATCAAGAATAAATTATTATTATTATTATTTTCTTTTGATGCTAGTGTAATTAAGACAAGTCATTGCTGTGAAGGATAATCTTTTAATAAAAATATAGATTAAATTGTATAAGAAAAAGCAATTATAAGTAATCATATGAGAGGGGTACACATGTATATTAAATTCATAATTATAACTTATTGGTGATTGGATTTTAAAGTGACACTTGTTCTTATATTTTGTTAAACTTAATTGCATAAATAATTAGTATAATAATTTTTTGTCTACCCTTCTACTGAATACTATTATACTTTAAATCAATTAATTCATAATTTCTAATTAATAACATTCTTAATTAGAATAGTGTTAGTTAATTGTGAAACCTTTTAACTGCTTTCAGTGAATAATTAACAATCTCCCAATTTAAAATGATGACCCGTAAAGCTACAGCACAAAACACTGAAATAAAGCTGCGACAAACATTGGAAGAACTGAAATGTTGTAAGGACACATGTAGTCAGCTTCTTCGAGAACGTGATGAGAGTGAAGAAGAGATCAAGAAAATTATAAATAAGAACACATTATTGAAAAGTGAACTTGCACAGCTACATTCACAGCATGAAGAAGTGCTTCTTCAGCAAGTTGAACTACGTGACACCTTAAGTAGTTTTGACAAGGATTGCAAGATGTATGAGAGAGCCCTTCAGCGCATCACTGAGCTAGAACAGGAACTGAGCATTGCAAACTCTCAAATTACAGAGTATGAGGAAGCACAACTTGTGCATAATCAATTACAAGAATCGCACAACACTCATAGTCTGTTTGAGGAGCTGATGGCAACACCTGGAGCACCATCTACCCAGTTTGCAATAAGACCTGATAGTGTTGTTTTACATCACCATACACAAGGTACTAAGAAGATTAAAAAATATGTTCAAAAATATGTTCGTATCAGCAATCATTAAAAAAACTGAGAAACTTATTAAGAAAAACAACTGTTTCTATAAAAACATTGCTCTTAGGAAGGTAAAAAATAGTCTCATCGACTCCCTGGAAATTTATAGTTCCAAATTGACAGAGAGTAGGGAGATGTATGACCGAGATACTAGACAGTTACATTCTCAGATTGAAAAGTTGCATGAATCTCTAGAGAATATGGAAAGTAAATATTCAAGTGCACAGAAACAAATTAATGAGCACATTAAGTCTGCGTCAGAGTTAGTTGATTTATGCAACTATAATGCAGAGCGATATGAGTCTTTATTAAAAAATCAACAAATAAGTACTATAAATCATTCTTCTTTGTCTGATCATTCCATTATAAATGTAGTACCAAAAATTAATGAAATTTCTCATGATCTCGGTCAGTCATCTGTCTCATCTGTCTCTTATCCTATAGGTACAACATATAATGCATGGCCTTTCAAACCAGCATTGTCTTATGACTCAAGAAGTAGCAAAACAATAATGTTTTCTGACAAGCTGGGCCAAGGTCTTGGTTCGGCTGTCAAAAACAAATTAGCACAAAACTTCATAAATATTTGTTCTCCAGGTCGATCATTTAACAATATAGTAAAAAATCTGAGCAAAAATGAACTAGATAGTGCTACCACTTTAATTATTTTGTGTGGTGATAGCTCATCATCATCAATACAGGGTCATGTAAAAAGTATTGATAACTTACTAAAATTACAATCTGAATCAAATTGTAAAATGATAATAAGCAGCTTTCCATATGTCAAAAACTACAATAAGGAACAAAACATGCGCATACATAAATTAAATTTGACATTATATAATATGATATCTCGTCATAGTGACGTTATTTTATTTTTTGATATTAATAAGTATATTAAAAAAATAAATCTGACAAAAGATAATATGTATCTGACTAAATCATGTAAGACCGAAATAGCTACTTTGTTAGCTTTTAATTTACAAGATTCTGTTATATATGATATAACACAGAATAATTTTTGTATTAGTAATTCTACTAATGTAAATATTAATTTGACAAATTCAGATTTAAACTGAAAAGTAAGACAAAGGCTAAATACATTAATATAATGCATCAAAATATACAGTGTTTGGCCGGCAAAGACTTAGAATTAGAGTTATTTATTCAATCAAATGATATACAAATAGTTTGTTTATCAGAACATTGGCTGCAACTCAGTGAAATGTCGTTTTATTTAAATAATTTTCATATGCAAAGTTCATATGTACGTCGGGGAGCAAAATGCGGTGGATCATTAATATTGGTTAGTGATATTGTAAAATCTAAGGAACGAAAAGATATCGTAGAATTAACGGTAGAACGAGATATTGAACTTTCTTGTGTAGAATTAAGTAATTTAATCATAGTATGTGTATACCGACCCCCCAAAGGTAATTATAGTGTTTTTGAGTTAGTGATGGAGGATGTGCTTAAAAAGTTAGACTCAAAAAACAAATTTTTAGTTGTATGTGGTGATTTTAACATAGATCTTCTCAAACCCAGTATAACATCCGATCGTTTTCTCTCTTTGTTCAAATGTTTTAATTTAACAAATCAATTTCATGAACCGACAAGAGTGACTGCGAATTCAGCTACTTGTTTGGATAATATTTTTTCAGAACGCAACCCAACAAACAAATTAGTTTTTAATAATATTTCATCTGATCATTATGGCTTGAAAGTTACTTACGAGATAACGGTTCCTAATGAACCTAAAATAATAGAAGTTAGACCATTTAATAATAAACGTATAAATAATTTTCAACTAAATATAGATGAAAAAATCGTGCAGATGTCATGGTCACATGACGACCCCGATATCCTATTAATATTATAAATGTGAAAGTTTCTTTGTTTGGATGTTTAGATGTTTGGATGTTTGGATGTTTGGATGTTTGTACGTCAATCACGCCGAAACTAATGAACGGATTTTGATGAAATTGGGTATACAGATAGGGTATTACCTGACTTAGATAATAGGATACTTTTTATCCCACCAAAAGGTTCCCTAGGGATAAAAGTACCTCCAACGGCGCCTATTTTTGTGAACGCTGCCTAAACGGTATGAGATATACGAATGCTTTCTAAAGAAAAGTGGGAGAGCCTTAAATTATCTATAAAAAAGTCCGCGATGTCATATATCTATATGCAAGGGTTTTGCCACAAAAATAAAAAGAACTTCATATAAGTCTATTTAAATTTTTCGTCCGTCTTTAAACGTTTATTTAAGTAGGTGATATTAAATCCTTATCGAAATAAATATGTTTATCGTCGAAGAAATTTAATATACATGAAAATTGTCTTTTACACCATATAGATTGGATGAGTAGTTTAGATTTTAATACGATGTTTTTGAGAAAATAAAACAACGTATATTGCCGATTTTCTAAACACTATTTTATGTACATGTATGTATTAAGATAAAACATCATTTTTAATGTAATCAGTAACATTAAGCCCAACAGATGGCATTACCCTGTGGCATTACTGTAGTATTCTACATTACGATGTTGTATTACCGCAACTACTTGGATATAGATGACTGTGACTCTGCGGTGCGGATAGTTGTAAGTGATTTCTGTGTCGTTTTGGTTCTGCGTTGTCAATTGATTCTATTTGTCGATTTGGCTATTCTAACGGACTTGACTTGATATTTTGTGTGATTTTTTCTCAAATAACTTCTATATTTTCTATCTACTTAGCTATTCTCTTAAATTACATATTTATATTAAGATCTGTATTTAGCTTTCTAAATCTACTTCTCAGTTAACTCTTTGTTTATTTCTTCGGTCTACCTCTGAATCTTGCAAGTCAAGAAAACCCACCGTGCAACATTAGCAAAAGCAGCGACCGCGGTTCCCTTTTGCAACAATGTAAATTAATCGTGTAGGACGAGTGCACGATGTCACACAAGCGCGCGGTTGAGGCTTTGAACCGGAGCCTGCTGGACATCCGCAGCAATGAGACGCTGATGGGAGGTGCTGTTGTTGTACTCACTGGTGATTTTCGGCAAACTCTTCCAGTTATCGAAAAGGGTACACCGGCAAATGAAATGAACGCGTGTCTTAAGGCTTCGTAACTTTGGTCCCACGTAGAAAAACTCCACCTTACTCGGAATATGCGTGCACAACTTTACAATGATACAGAGTCAGGTGCATTTGCGAGTAAGCTGCTCGAGATCGGAGATGGTAGGCTGAAAACCGATCCGGACGGCAAAAATTATTTTCACCAATGAATTTTGTCATCCAGTAGCTACCGAGGAAGAACTACTCGCCAATGTATTTCCCGATATAAAAAACAAAATAAATAATGAGGAGTGGTTGTTTGAGAGAGCAGTACTGTCGCCAAAAAATGAATTAGTGAATAAAATAAACAACAAGGTATAAGATGTAGTAGATGGCGCATCGAGGGTGTACACGTCCATAGACACGGTGATGGCAAGCGATGACAGCACTGCGTATCCCGTGGAGTTTGTCAACTCATTAGAATTGACGGGCGTACCGCCCCACAAGCTGGAGCTGAAGGTTGGCGTCCCAGTTTTGTTGATGCGTAATCTTGACGCTCCGCGATTGTGCAACGGCACAAGATTACAAATCAGGAACTGGGAAGAAACATTGTACGAGCAACAATACTTACGAGAGCAGCTAAAGGCGAGAGCGTGTTGATTCCCCGTATACCCATTATACCCCACAATTTTCCATTCCAGTTCAAAAGGCTGCAGTTCCCATTGAAATTGGCATTTGCTATGACCATCAATAAGTCCCAGGGACAAACCCTAAAAGTGGCCGGCATGCATTTGGGCATTCCCTGCTTTACCCATGGCCAACTCTATGTGGCATCTTCTCGAGTGTCAAGTGCAAGGAATCTGTATATACTTGCTGCAAATAATAGATCGTACAACATCGTATATAGATCAATATTATAAGATAGTCATAATCGATGTTGTATGATTTATTATTATAAAAATCTGTTCAGTGGTTGCAGCGTGATTGACTGGCAAACATGAAATTGTTAATGAAAAAAAATAGAAGTTAGTTAGGTCAGATTTACTTTACTCTGGATATACCTACAGAATTGTTTAAATTATTTTTTATCTCACTAAACATTTCCTTAGGAACCACGCGGGCGAAGCCGCTGGCGAAAGCTAGTACTTTATAATAACCTTTTTCATCTCATAAAGAATGAATTCGATCGAGCTTTCCCTTCTAAAACGAAGAAAATTACTACGCAGAAACTACAGTTTTGTGACTGAGCTACGACTGGTATTTATAAAAGCAGAAACAGGTTATATGAGTTGTACAATCTTAGAAAGTATAACCATTCTGAAAAATTCGTAGATTATGTAAAAGCTTACTCCAAATTATTCAAAAAAGTATGTGCATTGGCGAAGTCAAATTTTATTAGAGACAAAATTAAAAATTCCAGTGATAAAATAAAAACTACTTGGAATATTATCAATCGTGAAACTGGTAAAAACAGACCACATGACGACGTATTGGCACTTACTTTCAAAAACGAGCTTATTAAAACTCCTGAACTGATCGCCAATATTTTTGATGATTTTTTCATAAATAAACCGATCGAGACAACTTCTAATTTGAATTCTTCGCCAGAGGCAGGAATGGCTTTGCTTAGGAAATGTGTACCAAAATGTGATACCTTATTTAAGTTCAAATATATTGATTCATTAGATGTTATTAAAGGCTTCAGATCAATAAAAATAAAAAACACTCGTGACTTATGGGGTATATCAGTGAATATAATTAGGAATATAATTAATATCATTGCTCCCTATCTCGCTGATATTTTCAATCACTGTATTGATGAGGGTATTTTCCCAGATCTCATGAAATTTGGTAAAGTCATTCTTCTTTTTAAAGCTGGTAATAAACAGGATCCTAGTAATTATAGACCCATTTCAATTCTACCGACACTAAGCAAGATTTTTGAAAAACTTATTCTGGAACAATTAATATCCTACTTTAATTCCAACAAACTTTTGCATACTAAGCAATACGGTTTTACTAAGGGTCGTTCGACAACAGATGCGGGTGTTGCGCTACTGAAGCATATATTTAAAGCATGGGAGGGATCGCAAAACGCTCTTGGTGTTTTTTGCGATCTGTCCAAAGCCTTCGATTGTGTTGAGCATCAGACACTGTCGTTTAAACTGAATTACTACGGTATTAAAGGTGCTGCTCAAAAACTAATGCTGTCGTATCTTAGTTCCAGAACACAAACGGTAGATATAAACGGTGCGAAGTCGTCGGGGTCTCATGTAAAAATAGGCGTTCCCCAAGGTTCTATCTTAGGCCCATTTCTGTTTTTAATATATATAAATGATTTGCCATTTTTTGTTAAAAACCTGTGTGAGATCGTGTTGTTTGCAGATGACACTTCATTAATATTTAACATTGACGGAAACAAATATAATTTTGACGATGTAAACAATACTCTCTCACGAGTCTTATCTTGGTTCACAGTTAATAATCTTCAATTGAATGCTAAAAAAACTAAATGTATAAAATTCACTTTACCTAATGTAAATGTAGAACCAACTGAAATTAAACTCAACAACGAACATTTAGAGTTAGTAAGTTCAACAAAATTTTTGGGCATAACACTAGATTCAAAACTGCAATGGAACCCGCACATTTCTATATTAGCTGGTAAACTCAGCTCGGCTGCATATGCCATACGAAAAATAAGACAAATTACCGATATAGAAACTGCCCGGACAGTGTACTTTAGTTATTTTCACAGTATCATGTCCTATGGCATTATATTGTGGGGAACGGCAGCCGATATTCAGTCTATATTTGTTTTACAGAAAAGGGCAATAAGATCTATCTATCAGTTGGGTTCGCGAATATCTCTTAGAGAGAAATTTAAAGAAATTGGAATATTGACGGTTGCATCTCAATTTATATATAGTTGTATACTTTTTGTCCGGAACAATATTAATGTGTATACCAAACATAGTGATGTACACAAACTTAATACTAGAAATAAAAACAAGCTAGTAGTGCCTTCTTACAGGTTACAGAAGGTATTAGGTTCTTTCATGGGTCAAGGTATACAATACTTTAACAAGATCCCCAGTGATGTATTAGATTTGCCAATAAATCATTTTAAAAGTCATATAAAAAGTTGTCTACAAAGTAAAGGGTATTATACCGTTAAGGAATATCTAAATGACAAAAAGGCATGGTGTTAGATATTTTAACTTTGTTGTATTTACTTTCTAATATTGTAATGGAAAGTGACTTCATATTCTAATGAAGTCACTTTTCAATAAGACTTCTCTGTGTGAAATAAAACAGGGAGAAAAAAATAGCCCTTGCTGAGTTTCTTGCCGGTTCTTCTCAGTACAAGGTCTCCCGCCGTAGTTTTGCGAACCGATGGCGTAGTTTTCGACTTTCACAAGTGCTCTGTAAAAGCCTAAATTGAATAAATAAATTTTGATTTGATTTGATTTGATAGTGAATAACATCATACTAAGACCACCAAACAGTAACCATTATCATTTTATTGGTAAGTTTTGCTATGGGACACTGTTGTGGCGTTTGACCTGGGGCCAGCCATTGCATTTTTCTTTTACGGTTATCATAAAGAATCCACTTTTCATCACATGTCACAATTCGATCCAATATTTCTTCATTTCTACAAGGCAACACAAGTTTCAACACGCACTTCTTTCTGCAGATCAGTCTTATCATGAGGCACTCCATCCATCTTTCTTGTCTAAGTTGAATAAAAAATAAACAATTGAATTCAAATGTTTAACATTTTTTTAAAGAAGAACATCATAGAAACCATTTGAAAAAGTTTCTTTCGAAAACCTCAAACCATGAAGATTCTATGTCAATTCAAGGAACCTATTACAATAAAACGGCAATTTCATACTTTAACTCCTAATATAGATCTCTTCTTTAGTAGATGTAAGCTCGAGATTCTAGGACTCAGAATAGGTATTCTGTATTTTTTTAAAACTTTAAAGTAGATTCATAAGTCTAATGTGTGAACACGATAAATATTGTAAGTTTAAAAACAAATGGGAAACTTTTCTTCAGTCTCATGAGAAAAATACCGCGTAATAATTTAATACAAGCAAAATACAAGTCCACAAACGAAGATCTGTTTAACCGCTCCTATAAAAGAATTCACTTTTCTTTGACACGTTACCGTCTCATCACTTTCTAGGGAGAGCCTTTGTATGCGGTTCTTCTCACTAAGTACATTATGTAAATGTAATACTGAAGGCAGGACCGCTCCTTGTACAGTGTAGATAACCACACCCATATTATTACACATAGAGCAGGGAAATTTGTTTAGTTTCTGTGCGCAAATCAGCAGTATCTAAAATTAAACATTAAGTCTTTATTAGTATTTGTGACGTAGACCCCTGTTATAAGTACGCATTAAGGAAACGCAGCGAGTAGTTCTGTCGTACGAATGCTTGGCCTATTTGAAACGTTTGGTGACATTATTACGCATATGAATAATGTAACATCGTATAATTCGGTGATAGTGTTAATAAAAATAAGGATGAATTGAATGAGGCCATTTTTTCTCTTGTTCCTAGGGATAATGTATATTTGTGATGAAGCTTTTATTTGACAAATATTTACAAATAAATACATATATAACCGTGTGAATGTTTTCATATGCAGATCGGCGCAGGAGTGCTCACTTTCTGTTTGAGTTAAATAAAGATTTCAACATCACAAAATAACATAAGTGAAAGTGCGTGAGTTAGATTGGTAAGTTAGGACATTTAGGCATCACGTCCGTAGAACTTAAGGTATCAAGGTAATGTAACAATTAATAACAATGAAAATGCATCGGTTTCATAACTTTGTAATAATAAATATATGTCGGTATTATTTTATTTTGTAACGACACTTGTGGGTATTTTCACACATAAAAATGAATTGTCCCCGAGTCAGTACTTCGAGTAAGTAGTCTGAGATAGCACGTTTCGTCAATATTTTTTGTGATCTGTAAATGTTACGAACAGCTAGTGTATTTTTGTGTGTTATGCCTTTATGTGGCAGAATGGACCGAATACCTTGATGTCGATGGTTTTGCCCGAGTGACGGTTGGTGACGGAAGTGCATTAATTCTGCTTTGGAAACTCGACGGTGTCGGACGTGCACACTGACTCGTCACGTTTAAATCAAGATGGCGGACGAGAATGAAAATTCTTAAAGTAATCTATTTTTAACCCCGACATATACATATTTATATTATATAATTATTATTTAGGCTTCAGATTCTTTGTTTTTGTCACACACATATATTTTCTTACGCTTCTCACATTACTTATTTCAAATATAAGTTGCTTTACTATCAGCCTTCAATTCAATTTTTGATATTTGCATCTTTTGTTTTTTCTTTAATACGCCTTATTTATGTAACTTCTGCTTTCATCTTCATCAGCATTGATTTTTCAGAACTTTATTCCGCAGGCTATATTTTGAAGCTGCTGGAAGTGATAAGATTAATCTCGTTTTTTTCAATACGAGTACTACCAGTGATATTATTTTCATTGTCAATCTGTCAATGTCCCTTTTTGTGGTGTGTATGAGTTAACTGTAAAGAAAAAACAAGCTATAACTACCAACACGCGATCCTATTGTGGATAAGTGGGTAATATTAATGATGCATGGGGAAATTAAAATAAGAACTCTTTGCTTATCTTTTCGTCATCATTATCGAGAAGACCATAGAGTATATTTTACATAACAACCTTTAGAAAATAAAATTAATATAATTTCAGACAATTATTATCTAGTTCAACATTAATATTTCAACACTGATATCTCGGAATAGTTTCTTTACCTTTACATCAGTAAGCTGGACTAGCTTACCACTGAGGCATCGATCTCATAAAACAATTCAACAATAGAATATTTCCGTTACAAAACTATTTCTAAACGTAGCCCATTATATTAACCTAACTTTGTTGATAAATTTAATTATTTTACAACTGCTGATCAATGTGACTAACTTACATCCAATAATTTTATAACAAACTCTGAAATTAACTTTGTTTCAATGTTATAACCAATAGTCTGACCATCTGGCTATCAACACAAATGGAAACAATAAATTGAAACTTGTGTTTACTCCTAGCTTATGTTCTGTTTTCATTTAACGGTAATTTATAGATACAGGTGCGTTCAAACCTTTTAAATTGTCTGTAATTATGTGTCATTATTTGTTTGTTCATTATACTTTAACATAGACACGAAACGTAATGGATTATTTGTTTATCCATTGAAATAATTTTCTTCAGAAGGTTCAGTGGTAGTTTTAAAGTCAATAAGTATTAATTACGTTTGTTTGGGTGACCAAAGCTTACTTAAGATATTAAATACGTTGTAAAAAATATAGAATTCTTAATTTAACTCGTCAAGAAAACCTAAAATAAATAATTATTTCACGTTTTTCTCTATAGGACAATAATTCTGTGGAATTCCATCTACCAATTTTCAATATGTATATATTATTATTTTTATTCTGAATCATACATAATCCTCCATATTCAACCTTTTTATAGAATCTATAATTAAAAACTTTTTAATGATTTGCCTGCTGCCATTCGACATAATAATATTTCTATTGTCTAGAAATATTAAAAATTTAATTAGAAAAGAATGTGTGTGTACGCTTTTTGTTATACATTGATTGTAGTAAGAATTAGTGTTTCAAATAAATCAAGTAAGGCTCATAAACGGTTATAGTATTATGTATTTATTTTTAATAATATCTGTTTCAACCCAAATAAAAAAAAAATTATATGCATCGGCATACAAAAGTTTTATGTAAGTGTGTATAACGATCTTATTACGAGTATAACCAGTCCGTAACGATTTCCTGGAAGAAAATGTGTTTTAACTAAAATCTTATCACTATAAACGTCGTCGATCGTCAGTTGTGCGAATACAGTGTAAATTTATCTTAAGTAATATTTGAAAGAGATAAAAATTATAATTTAGTTTGTTTGTAGGGAGTTATCTTCGGAAGTTTTCTGACTGGTCCGATCACATAAAATATTTCACTTTTTCTTGTTTTCGTTCTTGATTTCAGTTTTTTTTTTAATAATCACTTCATAACAGTTTAATAAAACTAGAACTTTCTGATTTGTGAAACGTTAATAACTCAAGTTATTGAGAGTCAGTTGAGATTTTGTATTTCTCTCAATTCAGAATCCGGCTAGTAGGCTTTAATTATGCAGGTGAGGTCGTAGAAAAACAGCTTGTCTACCATAAAATATAAATTTATACTACTTCATTCATTCAATTTAGCGTTCTCAGTAACCAATAATCCAGTATATGGTAATGAGGAATATGACGTGCTAGGCACGCATTCATAGAAAGTAAAGTAATCGTTTAGTGTATGAAGTGATTTCTATATTAAAATATAATTGATTATTTCATTGAAGATATAATCCTACTAGCTACACATCTAAGTCCTCTAAATTAAAAACTGACTAAAGCACGTTCTGCCCTGAAGCTCTCTTCTAGTAGAAAACTAATATTGGAGATAAATAAAGGGATTGATTTTAAAATACGAAGTCTAGACGACTCGTTCTGTTGTTTGTACCAATTGCTGATGTGTTTTTTTAGAAAAAAAAATCTTTATACATTCTACTTTATGATTCGATCGACCTTTGCTTTGCGTTTGTTTTATATTAGTTAGTAACTATAAGTATAGATCAAGTAGATATAAACTTTAGAAGCGAGTTGGCAAACAGTGAGAAACTAACAGCATACTCTTACATCTGTTTTCACTAACCTAGAATAAGACATAGCTTAACTAGGAAACGCCTAATCTTACGAATCATCTAAGCAGATTAGTTTAATAACAAATAAATTGACACATGTGTGACGTGTCATATTACGCAAATGGCTAGCGCAAGGTGCCACATAACGCATTTTATAACTTTAAACATTGCCTAAAGTGATGAGATGTTTTCTAGTTATTGGTGAAACGAATTTTTCACTTTGGTGATTCCTAAATATTTAGACGACTGAATTGCGCGACTCCTAAGTTTAGTGAAAACAGACATTAAACTCGACTACGAAACTACAAAAGTGAGATAGAGGATCATGAAATTCCACAATATATCGAAAATTGGTTTAAGAGTTCCGATATTTAAACGTCTACTGATGTCATTTATCTCAAAATGTAGGTTAGTTTTTACTCGTCTACTTAAGTCTTGAAATAAAGTCAAGGTAAAAATATTTTTAAGCCTCACACTTAAAAATATTTTCAAAAAGTTATACTTATGCGATTCGGACCGGATAATGGCGGTTTGCTAAGTTTCGTTTCATCTACTACGGAAAATATTTTTTCATCTTAGGGTTAAAAAGTACAGATTTACAATTACATATTAATCTATTTCCACATTTAAGAGTCGAACTATAAAAAGATTTTATTTTAGTGCATTGAGTTTTAAGTAGCTTCACAATTAAATAGAGTTTTGACAGCTGATATAACCTTAAAACATTATTTACAAATAACGAATTAAAATATGCCTAAATGTTATTATATTATTTTAGCAAAAAAACAATTTAAATTGCCACTAATGGTAGGTAGACGTGACCTTTAAAAAAAACATCTATCAATGTATGGAAAGTGGACATGGTTCTTTGGAATTTTTTAGTAAAGGTAAGTGTAAGTTTTACGCTAACGCGTTCACTAGTGAGCGCATTAAAAAATTGTATGAAGATTTGTATTTCTTGATAGTTACCGCTAGGGGCGCTGTACCGGATTCCATACTTAAACCTTAACGCACTTACGATCGAAGGTGAACGTAAATGTCAAAAAAACTTACACTAACCGCTCTGATGATTTAAACAAACGAAAATCGCTCGAGTATTCCGATCGTCAAGCAAATCTCTTATATACTACAGAAATTAGAAGATACAAAATACATTTTTCGCAATTTATATCAATTGACACTAGATTCTATCTTTAAAATGTATCAATTTTGATGTTTTTCTTTGTTTGTCTCTCCTAAATGTTGCCTGATTTAAATTCACATTCAATATGACCTTAAATTGTCTAGTTTCAAATCAGTTATTAAATTATTTCAGATAAAGAAAAATATATAGTTATTGTATATTTAGATATAAAACACATAAATAAGACACATATTAAAATGAAGGAGTTTCGAGACTCAAAATTTGACATGTAGAGTAGATATCTGCACTGAAACGATTTCCCGAAATTCCCAAAGGAAATGAAAACGGGAAATGGGAAGACCGGATTGGGAATACCAGTCGCCAGTAACTAATAGATGTAAAAACTTCAATACTTCTTTCACCGATTTAAATTTAACAAAGATAAAGACATGGTACTTTACATATTTAAAATTTGTTTTATTATGATTTAATGCCATGCCATAAAATTCATTTGTTTTGTATATATAGGTAATACTGTCAATACCTAAAAGAATTATGTAGGCTTTAGCTATTTGGGACTAATACTACACAGTTTATACTTTTGTGTGAGTTAAAATGTGTAACAATTTTATTTGGTCAATTTAATTTAGACGGCTTCACGTACATAACTCATATTTAAAGATAATTTAGCAAAAGCATTTGAATTATGGAATATCTGAAATAAAGAAGATACCATGATACCAACAATTCGGGAAAACGCGACAAATTAGAGATCGGAAATCGAATTTAAATCTCAAAGATGACGACACTTTGAACCCAGCGTGAGAATCACTCAAGTAATGAAGGTCGTTCCCCGACAAAATTGGATGATAATCGACAAACAAATAAAAAATTACAAAAATACTAAAATCTTACAAATCAAAATTATCTGGATACAAAATATCAATAAAAATTGCAGATGTACATTCGAAAATTATGTCAATCATATACGGATCATCAACAACGAAATCGCCCTACACATACACCATACACCTAAATCCATACAATAAAAATAAAATTTAACAAAATAATCTGTATTAGTAACTATTATATAACATATCACTGTACACAAAACAGGAGACACCCAATTAATAAGTCTAAGGGAAAAACTAAAAAGTTTTCCGCTACTCCCTTTATTTACGTTTCTGTGTTTGATCTTCGTCGGGCAGGTAGATTCTGAACATCAATCTGAGCAAGTTTAATCCACGCCACGATCGGCAATCGAGCGGTAAGTCGTTTTAAATTAAAACTTGTCGTCGAACAGATCCCAAGGATTTGCAAGGTACTTTATACAGACAGAAAAAGTATCGTTCTTGGCATCCTCATACATATATAATTGATCATGTGAAACTTGGCTCTTGTTTAGAAGCACTTTGTTTTTTCTTTTGGCATATATTTTCTTCATTTCTCGATAACATACATCATTATTAGACAGATATTAAAAATAAGCTAATTTATGCTGATTTGAAAACGTCAGCTCTGTGACAGTCGAAAATTTCTATTTAATTATATTTAGGTATAAAATCTCCAATCCGCATTGGGCCAGCGTGGAGGGTCATGGCCCATCCTCCTTAACCATCCATAATGACGGCCTGAACCCCTGCAGTGGGGACGTAAAAGGGCTGGTATAATTATGAGGATGTGATGATGATACAATAAAGCAAGTAATGCATCGGAAGGTGCAAGTGAAAAGGAAATTGCTGCACCATTTTGTAAATAAAAAAGCAACTCAAACTTTTGATAAGCTCGATTTAATGGGTTGCAATGTGTTCCAATGTGTTCCTTGATTCTTGTACTGGCAGATAATATCAAAGCCATGTATTGGAAGCAGCAAGTGAGATGGAAATTGCAGCACCATTTTAGTGACTACAAAATTGCAACTCAAACCTTGTTTGTTGTTTGTACAAGTTCGATGTAATGGGTTTTAATGTGTTGCTAGATTTTACTTCTTATGCTGGTGGTCTGCAATTGCTTCCGCTCCCATATTGCTAGCTCTAACTTTATAGGGAATTCTTCTGTACTAGAGTTTTTTTATCGGCGAGAGAAGGATATAATACCCTAGCATATTTAGAAGGCAGAAAATTATAAGTGAAAACTCTAATAAATAAGCGTGAATCGTAATTAATGTGAATCTTATATATATATTATAGCTATTGCCGTATAAATTTTCCTTCTAAAAATGTTGTATTTCTGTTGTAGGTATTTTTAATAGGAATCCTCGTTCACCATTATTGTTTTCTATGTTCTGACCCATAAAATATAAGATCAATAAACCTTCCCGTTTCGGTTGGAAGTGGTGACCAATTGCTATGGGGGAATATTTTCTAAATTTGTCGCTACAAACCTGCGGGCTATTTCAAAATTTATAGCCACGATTTGTCACGAAACCAATACATTTCCATTTATTGTCAATTATTTGTGCAACAAGCTACTCTCGTCTGTTTGGCGTTGGCTCTATATTTTGCTTCAAATATAATATTTTTGTAGGTCGTCAAGTTTTCTTTTTAAATTAACTGGCGTAACCGAAGAAATTTATTATTCAAATTAGGTTGCTCAAACAAAGTGGACCTATTTAAACACAGTCCGTCCTAAAATTACGCTTTGTGAAAATCTTGAAGGTCCTCTAGATGTCTTCGAGAAATTCAACTCTCCACAAATTAGAATTCATAATATGATAATCCTGTGGGCCCAGTCAGTGACATCTTATAATAGAATAAAAATAAGTCCTAGAATGATATACCAGGCAAAGAAAGGTAAGAACATAATTGATTTATTCTCCAAAGGTAGGATTTTTTTTATGGGATAGGGGGCAGATGAGCAGACGGATCATTTGATGGTAAGTGATTACCGTCGCCCATGGACACCTGCAACACTAGAGGGGCTACAAGCGCGCTGCCGGCCTTTGAGGGACGAATATGATTATAGGGAGGGAAGGGTTGAGGGGTAGAGGGAAGGGAATAGGGAGGAGTTGGGCTTCCGGTACCCTCACTCACACGACGAAACACAACGCAAGCGTTGCTTCACGTCGGTTTTCTGTGAGGCCGTGGTATCACTCCGGTCGAGCCGGCCCATTCATGCCGAAGCGTGGTTCTCCCACGGTCTAAAAATGTTATTATGATAATAATTGATAATTGTGGGAGAATAAAAAATAAATCAAGTGCGCCAACGTACTTACTAGTCAGCTGATAGAGGAATTGCAATTGATATGATGTGATATTATCGTGCAATGACAATAATCGTATGGTGGTTTAATTGTCTCCTAAATATTAATATTAAGATGTAATTTATACTACTAAACAAGCTGAGTACTGAAAAATAATCTGCTAAGTAAGAAGCCTAAATGAGCATTATAAATATTACACAATATCACATACATTGTTCAGATTCCAAGATGAGTAGTCAAAGCCCCCGTATCTGAGACAACGAAAGTAACACAATACCCAGACCCGACACAATATAGAAAAGTTCATTTTCTACATTGACCCGTCCGGGGATCGAACCCGGGGCCTCAGAGATGGCGACACCTTGAAACCGACGTGCGAACCACTCGGCTACGGAGGTCAATTATGAACGAGCTAGCAGAACAACTGAATGTTGATGCACTGCTAAAGTTGTAATCGATAACTAACATTATTTAATAATGTTATTGATATAACACTATCATCATTCTCTTGTTCTTCGTATTAACCAAAAGACGTCATTAACGGTTGATAGATAAAAAAACGTTAGCTGGTTCAGAGGCACTCATTTTCTTCTCTTGATATTATTGTCTATAACCAATTATGATACTTCAAAGAAGTGTTTTAATATTTATAAAGGCATCTTTTGACTTAAATGTGGACCTTCTTATTATTAACTTGAGAGAGAATTGGGACACTCTAAAGAAACGTTTGTTTTTACTTTTGCCGGACCCTGTTAAGGTCATTTGCTCATGCTATTGTTGCTAATTAGGAACATACTTAGAATTTTACAGAAATATCAACAAATGACATAAACCTTATTCTTATGGAAGGAAATAAATATAAGCAAACCCAAAATGCTATCACATTTTTTCAAGGGGAAAATATAGATTAAAATTCAGTAATTCGAGCACTTTATTTCATGTCATACACAAAAGCTTTTAAACTTGAGCTAAGGCCGTGTACACAGTTTAAACAAAGGGTGTCAGTAACTGTAGTTACAAGAAAATGTAAACATTGAAACTAATTACAAGATACTGTGCCAGGCTCACGGGTAAACAAACCGCTTGAATTTACCGGTGGACGGCGTCGCTATGTTTATCTTGTACGTGTACAATCAACGACAGATTCATTGAAACGTCGAAAGTAATTTATTCATTCGATAAAAAAAAACAGTTTATTTAAAACATTTCATGTTTGTCTACACCATGATGTTTATGGTAACTAGTTGCTTCATATACAGTTTCTAAGAATGAATCTTAAAACGGCACTAAAGCTCAATAAGTAAATTTAGTGTTCTTGAAACTGTTTAACCTAGCATTAATTGAGATATCAAATATTTTCTACTGAAACTGCCAAATAAAGAAATTTGTTCCGAGTAAAGAGTAATAACTCGTATCTACTACAACTCGTGCATTACAAATAATTACAGCGATTAAATTATTGGGCAAACTTTCATTAGATCTCAGACATGGTCAACCTTTGCGCGACCTTTTCTATGAACTTCTCAACTGATCCACATTTTGGGTAGCACGCATAAAAAGTTTATTTGCACATTGTGTAGGTACAAAACTATAGAAACATTGATTGTCTACGACATTACCACTGCCCAGCCTGATTCGCATGTAAAATGTACAACTATATGTATAGTTAAAAAATGACAACTATACAAAGTGGTACAAATGTAAAATGAAGATAATATTTATTTACACCCAGCCTCGATTTAGAAAGCGCATGGTTTTGTTATATTATTAAATCTTAATTATCACATTGCGAAATGATTATCCGATGTCTTACAATGATAATGCTTATTATTTATCACCTCTTTGGATATATTATTTTACACTCACGATTGAGAAACGGGTAGTGTTAAAATTGGTAACTTCCTTGTGTCTTCGTCAGTTAAAAATTTAATATACTTACAAAGAAGCCTATCATTATTATCAGCTCTTTTACGTCTCCACTCCAAAGGGCGCGGCCTTTTCTATGGATGGTTAAGGAAGTTGAACACAACCCTCCACGCTGATCCAATGCGGATTGGAGGGTATTAACGATTGCAATTGTTTTGTCATTTGTCATACAACCTTTGATTGACCTTTTCTAAAGTTGCTTGGCAACTATAATTGCAGACCGCCAATACAACGCCACCATAACAGTGCCACCACCGAGCTACTGTTCATCTAGTTACCAAGCAGTACTCAAAAAGTCTATATAGACTAATATTGCGTCATTATGATGAATTTACATACCTAAAGTCGTACAGGTTTCAATTTAACCTGCCTCCTATTTGTAGTCGTTTCAAAATATACATTACCTTTCACGTGTTGGTAATTAAATATAATCTAACTCACTGAAAATACTGGGCTACGAAACTTTATTACCATCAATTACTATCTATGTGTCGAATGCTATTCTATCACAATAAAATAACATAAGATAGCCATGACTAGTTAATGTTTTGTAGTAAAATGACGTTGATAAAACTCCGGGTGCAACCGGTTTTATTGCATGCAATTCGTTCCGGTACGAAAATCACATTTCGATTAATTTAGCGTATATATACCTCTATCTCATACTAGTACATAAACTTTTTACATCGCATTTCCGCATTGAACCCAAATCATTATGCGAAACAATTTTAATTCATTACCAAAATTTGTCAGAACCATATTAGGTTATTAAGTAATTTTAGATTACTGTTATAATACTTGACTTTGATATCAATGTTATTTTTGGTTCCATTGGTAGTTCAAGAAATCGAAAATATTAACACCAGACACAACAATCTACTTTATAACTGTCTTTATAAAGACACCAGTGATTAAAAATTGTGCAAACTAACTTATCGATAAAAACCTTAAAAATGAAAAAGGGGACGCTAGAAAAGAAACAAGAGCATAGACTGCCATAGCTTAGAAATATGAATTTGTTCTTGAGGACATTATAAATTTAAATCTGGACGTTTTTTCGCTTAAACAGTAAGTAAAACTAATGTCATAATCATGATGGAAATTAATTTAGCGTTTATAGAAGGGGAAAAATCCTACTGCAATTCGAGTTAATCCAACTGTAACACGCGGAGTGTGTAGTGACAAATTCAATTAAAACTGCCAACGTTACGTAGGTAACCTAATTGCAACGTTCATTGTGCAAACTAAATTAATTAAATCATAATTCTACAAATGCTGGAATCATTTTAATTTAGAAATATCTTTAGCAAAATTTGAAGATAATCATAATACAATACCTAATAATACATCATTAGGTATTATTATAAATTCGGGAAATTCAAAATCAACATTACCAAATGTGTGTATCATATTTGACACATTGTCAGACTTACCGAACTTATATTTAAAAAAAAAAAAAACTAAAATAGAATATTTCTAAGAGAATATATTAACAAATTAGTAACGTATCAAGTTTTATTTTGAGGCCATTCGAAGATCTAATCTAAATTACTCAGATCTGCTGAAACAAGAATATATATTTCTGCATCAATATGGGAAGTAGGTACAAGATTTTGCTATTTTTCTTTAGCAGATGAGACTATACAATAATGACAAACTCAAGATGATATCCGATTCCAATCATTAGTAATATGTAAGAGTAAAGTAATGATATTTGGCAACTACCATAGCAGTTGTATATATCCACAAATAAGAAAATAAATAATACATCCACAAATAAATTTACATTCATGAGTGGAAACAAATTTTGCAACCACCGTCAACTATTTCTCTGCGCGTGTTTTGTCAAACCTTGTCAACCAATGGGGTCGAGAAGATGTTAGCAGATTATTGCAATTTTATAGTTACTGCAATAGACTTTCACATGACAGCACATGATTTTATGAAATACTAACAATTAGTTGTAAACTTTAAAATCGGTATATTAATTAATTTCAACATAGCTACAAATTTCTCGGTTGATCTTAAACTATTGTACATTTTGAATTTGTAAATAATGAATTATTAATTCTGAATTGTGATCATAGCTCCGATAATAACTATGTGGATTAAATTCCCGACATAATAGTAACAGAGCTACCTTAAGCCTGATTGATGGCAATCCGTGTGCCGTCGGATTAATGTTACATTCATAGTATAACTAATAACACAAATTTTCAAATTTAGACTAATTTTATTTTTATCTATAATGAAAATGGTCACATAACGATGCTACACTAACCAAAAACAAGGATGTGGCAAAGGAAAGCTTTATATTCGATATTTTGTATATAAAATTTTTAAAGTGAACATATATTTTTTATAAACTTGTTTATTAATATACATTTACAATAGATGCTTTAGATTACTTAATTACACACATATTACCTCTATATTACTTGGTAGCAATACTTGGTAGAAAAATTATCATTCTAATGTTATATATATATTTATCATAGTGTTTTCTAATCTGCGGAACGGTGACGAGTCTTGTCTAGATATTGACCCAGTCCCCGGGTAACGAAGTGAAGAGAAAGTGATAGAGGACTAGGACAGCATGGAAAGAAGTGTAAGGCATAAAAAATGGGTAATAAGCGGAAAGGGGGACGTTGGTGAAAAGAGAGGGTGAAGAAGTAGGTTCAGTAGATGTTGTCAAGCAAGCGTGCCCGTTCCAAGTAAACGAATAAGCAAGCATCTTTAACAATAATATTTACATTATCAGGGGCATGTTCCGTTGGTTGGTTCATTTAGATATGTATACGCTGTAAGGATTTCAGAATAAAGAATGGCGAAACTAATAAACTGTTAAAAAAGGATAGGTTATAAAAAAAACAAGGGTTGCAAGGCTGTGATGATTATAGATGGTAACATCTATGATCTGAAGGCTGTGAATATCATAGATGGTAACATCTATGATCATCACAGCAATTGGAGAGTGATGTCACAACATATACATACAAACTGTATAGTGTGTGCGAAAACAGTAAAAATACATTGATGAAGTCAAGTCAGAGGTTGATTCTTACCGCGGGGGATCCGGCGTGATGAAAAAGACAGAAAGAAACAAAATGAAATCTAATAATTTAGAGAATAGAACACAAGATGAACGAAGTAGATATTTGTTTTCCTTCTTCAGTTTTGATTTAATGTTTCCATATTTTAGGATTTCTACCCAAATACAATTTTACACTACGAGTGCGTGTCTTTCCAATAATTTATTAATTATTAACGATTAGATTAGAATTTATTTTTTAAAATAAATAAATAAATAAATAATATCATTAGCATTTATTTTATTAATGATTAATAATATCCCTTACGCTGTGGCACAAGTATTTGTAGGCAATATGAGCCATAACGTATAGGTCCAGAATTGTGAGGTGCTAACAACTAAAAAATGAACCCGGGGTAAACAGCCTTATGTACTTTTACATATAATATGTTGGTGTATATTTCTTATAGTTGAAAGAGTTTCAATTTAACCAAATTCATAGACGAGAACATAAAAAATATTATGTTAAGATATAAAACCTATCACAACAAAATAAATAAGGTTCTTTATATTCTAAAATAAACAAAAAGCACCATAATGCCAATCAAGATAATCGAAATATGTCACTTGAAATAAAATTAATTATATGAAAATAGCACATTTCCTTATCCATTTGCACCGCCTGCATTTGATTTTGTATTCCCATATGAATGTATGGGTAAAACGCAATATATTTACTGCAAGTCAGTCAAGCTTCAAATAAAGCTTTCGCTGTATCACTGAAAATCAATTCATTTGTGAACACAAAGTTAGTTCAAAGGAGTCTAAGAAAATTGATATAATTTTTAAATATATTATAAAATATAAAATATAGACTATTTTGTGTTTAATTTTTTTAACGGCTTCAAAATTGTACATTTCTCTTGTTTTTTTCTTTTTCATCAGCACTTTTATGTCCTCACTGTAATGGCTCAGGCTTTTCTTGTAGATTGATTAAGGGGAATATAATGACCCTCAACTCTGGTTTAGGTCACCCATCCAAGACCACCCATCCAGAATCAAACCCGAGACCTGAGAGATGGCGACAACTTGAAATCGGCGTGCAAACCAGTCAACTACGGAGTTTGCCAAATAAATTCTTGATAGTCATTATGTTTTTGCTACAAAGTGAATTAAGTCGTAGAATTTGCAATTACTCTTATGTGTAAATATCAGAGGGCTGAACACAAGAATTATCTGCTTCACTATTATAAATCACTTATTTTTCAAGTCCTAGACAGTGACAAATTGAATAAGTATAGTTATTAATACAATTAGAAAACAGTATTCATTCAAAACTTGCTACGGCTTTAATTTCAAGTTTTTCTTTTACTAAACTTTATTTTAAGACTTAAATTAAATTGTTAATATAATCATGCTTGAATTTGGAATAAAATACTAAAACTTTGATACCTACATTCATTTATTATTAGTGTTTGACGTCGTCGAAGCTGAGATTAAACTTTGTCGTGATGTAACAATAGACAAAACGGACTATACTATTGCAATAACATTACAATTGCGAAAATTGGATATTCTCATAAAACTTACTGATATCTGAAAATAGAACTTTGATTCAGTATCAATGAAAAAGTAATTAGCATTGTTTTAAAGTAATAAGGTAATATTTATTAATATTTACTATTTTTCAAAGGCTCCAGTCAGTTTTTTGTGAGTTACCAAACTGTGAGGAGAAGACTGCATTAAGCTAATCTACATGGTCGCACACCGCTTCATCCTCCTGCACAACGCCGAGGAAATCGTGGAAGAAGATTAAAGTGGGCTCGTGAACATTTATTCTGGGACGGTAACCAATGGACTGTTTACCGATGAATCCCGATTCGGTTTCCATCCTGATTCACGAAGAGTACGCATATGGCGAACTCCAGGTTGTGAGAGCCGCCTGCAACACCCTCAGGGTTTGGGTGGGATTTCGTGTAGGTGGAACAGACCTTGTTACTGTAATATAGGTATATGAACATCGTGTTCTTTTGCAAATAATTCTAATTCTAAATCTTTGCCAGTAAATCCTGAATATTTTGGTGGATCATAATAAATTAAATATTCAGGCTATCCACCCAAACAGCCGAAAGATTTTGTTTGTTTTTATTTGTAGAGTCTTAATATAGTCATTAATTTGCATCACAAAGATACGGGCATATGCTTACTATTTTCTGTTCGTCAAAATCGAAAAATAAGGGATTAAAAAAACTATATCTTTTTTTCTCATTTATTACCTCGTAATGTACAAAGAAATTCATTGTAATTAATGTCTAATAACAAATAAATATTAATAAGTTCACATTCTACACTAATAAAGCATTGTTATGCTTAGAAATTAGAACATCATAACTCCATTCATTGACATTACAAAATACTAAATAATCAATGTCTACTAAAAGGCAACTAAGTAAACACACTTGTCTTAGTTAACTAGTAGAAGAGAAATGTCTAAAACTGCTCTAACGATACTGTATTAATGTTGGTTAATTAGTAGAGTCGAGGTTCTGTTTGATTGTTAGCGAGTAACAATAGCTACTAAACGAAGCATGGTTCACAATATACAACCAAGACCGTGAAATTAGTAAATTTATTCAAAGGGACGAATCTTGAAGCTGTGAACAATACCATAATTATATATTTTATTTCCTAAAAAATAATACCGATATGCTTTTTATGTTTATCTCTATGTATATAGTTTAAAACAAAATCGCTTACCATTGTTTGAATGCTGAGATATTTGAAACTACATTACGGATTATAATGTTTGATCAATTTTGCATTCACAATGCTATCATGGAAAATATACTTAAATAATAATTAGAACAATTTTCATATTTATCGAAAGTTAAAAATATTTCTCTCCGCTGTTTGGATGGATGAACACAGATGAAAAATACGCTCTATAGTAGCAAATAAGTAAGTGTTTGAAAAGTTCGTCACTCCTATGAGGTCCTGGTTGGAGCAGCCGCATGGATTGCCAAAGGTCACGGGTTCGAGTCCCATCTCGGAGTGCTAGGTACAAAGTGGATTATTAGCATTTTCATTAAGAATATTTTTACATTAAGAATTTTAATGCAGTTTTTATCAACACATAGATTTTTAAGAGAAAGGTTGATGTGTTTGCTTATATTGAATACAGGACCACGTGGGCGAAGCCGCTGTATTATATTATAAGCCAGTGTATTATAATGGAAAAAAGTTAATTTTTCATTATCTTCTCTGCAAACCCATTGATTTTATTTACATATATATAACAGCGTAAACTGTGCTTATACTGTACTTCTGAATTAATATTATAAAGATAAAATAGAGTGCTGTATTCACAATTTAACTTTCACAATTCTATACTGATAAATATCTTCATCTTTAATAAAAATACAATAATTAGAAAAAATACATCTCAATCTAAAGTCGAAAATATTTGTAAAATATTTATTCCTTCGGCAGCTTGGGTAGAATGTCTTAATATTGATCAAAATACGTTTACGTTGAAAGGATAAAAGTTGGAGTACCATCTCGGGGTACCTGGTGCTGACGGATTTTTAACCATATTTCATTGAAGAAAAAATAGATTGTTTAAATTTAATAATTTTGTAGCTATGTTAGTATATAATATTTATATAACAGATACCGATAAATCAAAATACATAATAGAATTCGCGGTCGCGTTGATTGGACCACTACAAATATAATATTTGATTGTACTGTTTGTAATTTATTTTTTATTACACTAAAATAAAATATTATTGTAAAAATTCAGATGTAATATAAAAACTTAAACAATTGTAAGTCGCGGTATCATATCTTAATAAAATATAAAAATATTTAATTTGTTTCAAATGATTACTCAAAAACCTATAAAACTGAACACTTAACAAGTATCATCAAATATCATACAATACAATACACAATACAAAACTCATTATTGTTCACATTACACAATGAATTACAAAATTTATAGTAAATTGACACTAATATGAAACAATTGGCGGCCTTATCGCTTAAAGCGATTCCTTCCAGGCAACCAGTGGACGGAGAGAGATAACATGAATAATGAAGATGGGGTGTAAATGTTAACAATATATCATTGAGGCACACTAACAACTTATTTAAAGTAACTAAAAAAAAAAACAAAATTTTCTTGCCAAATACACATACAAATGTACAATAAATAAATACGATGCAAAAAAATATATTCATTAACAATATATACATACATATACATACACACATATATAAATATATACATACACCTATTAATATCAAAACAGGAAAAAGCGATAATACGGCAGCAGAAAGTTATATTATTGTGTGAGATAGTATTCTTTAACATATTTTTTAAATATTTGTAAGGATTGCGCTCGCCTGATTGAAAGTGGAAGTGAATTCCATAGACGAACAGCTTGTACGGTAAAAGAAGAATCATAAAATGAAGTGTGATGAGATGGAATCTCAAGACTCAAGTTCTCCGATGATCGCAAGGAATAGGAATTTGAGCAATGCAGAAAACTGAAACGATCTTTTAGATAGCAAGGGTAACTAGAATTGAACAATATGTTATAGAGAAGGGATAATATATGAGAATTCCGGCGAAGACGTATAGGAAGCCACTTGAGTTCAGAACGCAAATGAGAAACATGGTCATATTTGCGCAAACCAAATATGAAACGGACACAAAAGTTTTGTAAACGCTCAAGTTTATTAAGCTGGTCCTCCGAAAGATCAAGATAGCAGACGTCGGCGTAATCGAGGATAGGAAGCAGCAAAGATTGCGCTAGCGCAGCTTTAGTGGCAGTGGGTAAGAAGTTTCGAAGTCTTTTCAATGAAGCGGCTGATGCATATAATTTGCGGCTGACAGCTTGCAGTTGTGCATCCCAATTCAAATGACTATCCATAACTATCCCAAGGTTCCTTATCGTTCGACTAAAAGGAATATCAATGCCAACAAAAACCACTTTCGGTAGTGCATGTAGATCAATTTTAGAAATCATTCTGGAGCTACCTGTAATCATGACTTGAGTTTTAGCGGGATTAACACCCAGACCAAAATCTTTACTCCATTCATTCCGCAATGCGTTGAAGGTTGTGGTTAGTTTTTACTACCTGATCTAGTTCATTAATTCATTAATACTATCTTACTTTTACGCTAACCATTAATTTAATAAATGTCTAGTAACTACAGATTTACATGAAAATACAAAAAAATCCGTGATTTTCCCTTCTGAACTTTATATATCAAAAAGAAGTAACTCATTCTAATTTTACCCAAATATCTATTATTACGAATATAAATATTTTCATTGAAAATAAATATAAAATCCAGACTTCTAGCAGTATTCATCCGGCTAAAACTACTATATAAAATAGTTAATTTAACAATAAGCTTATTTTAAATTTCAAGCAATTCACAGAGACACAAAAAAACTATCCACATCGAACTATTTTGTTAATGTCCAAAAACTTTTGTATTCTTCATACATTTGATTGTAAAGAAAACAACATTACTCCTTCGGTTATATTCAAATAAGCTCCCCGTAGATAGCGGGTGACTGTTTCCCTCCAATGTTATTTAATATTTCATCTGAGGGCCTACGTATGTCAATATCACAGGGCTGCTCGATCCAGCAGGGTTGTGACGGGAAAATTTTTCACATAACGCCGAGATATATGGGCAAATTTCGTATTCCTGTATATATATACCCATTAAATTTTCTACTATTTTTGTATGTGATACAACTTTTTGTTAAGCGTCAAAAGGTACGAGTACATAGTGTATTTATTTATAGGTTACAATTGCAGATAGAACTTATTTCTTTTACATCTACGGAGTTTTATGTATATTACTAAAACAAACAGAGATTTTGGTGCCGTTGCCCACTCTAGACTTTGTACCTGTGTGAGAAATTTCATGTAAACCTTTCAAGCGAATCTCTCTTAATTAAATAAAAACCAAATAATCACTTTTCCTATTTTATTTAATTTCAGTATTGTTGACGTGTTTCATCAGTGAATCAAATGTTTACTTCGTCCGCACGACTTCGTCCACGTGGCATAGTAACTTCGGTCAGCATTTCTAAAAACGCTAAAACAAAAATTTCCAAATACATATATATCGTTTAAAATACCTGAATAAAAATATACATTATTTTATCTTAGACAATGACGAACTTCCATATAAACTTTAGATCTCTGTTTCAACTCTTTTATCACAATAAAAAGCAACATCAACATCACACCTATCACAAGTTAACTATTTTTAGTGGGATAGGTGTGAGTTTAATACATAATTAAGAGTCTTAGCCAACCGGATAAAACATCCAATTAGGCGGCTGGAACTATTATAGAATAGTGCCATTAATTTGAACGGCTAAACGTTGATCAGTTAAGAAGTCATCATAACGTCTTTCTACAATGTTGCTGTATAAAGCCCAGGGAACTGGTTAACTGTTAAGGATCATTGGGATTGATGTGAACTTCGAAGGCACTACAACAAAAAGCCATAATTATTTAGTTAAGGTAAAACAACAGCTCTACGTGTACTTCATTTTTGAATACTTTAAAGCCATCTGTCTAATTTAAATGATTTCTTGTTTTTTTTGTGCGTGGATTCTTGTGGGGTTGTTGTTAGCCAGACAACTAAACATATGTTGTTCAACACTGACACATTATAAATCATAAATAGATTATTATACATCCAGCAAGTAAGTAGTATGATTATGCACTTAAATATTTTTAATTTAATACGTAATATTTATTAAAAATTATGTAGGTCATACCAATTTCATCACTAATAAGGAAATTTATATCTGTTGTTGTTGTTGCCCGCGACTTCGGCCGCGTCGTAAACTTACTTTGAGCAGCATTTCTAACGAATATTTATTTATTATATCGTGTAAAATATCTAAAATAAAGTTTCATCCCCTATTTTTACCCTTGGGGGTGGAATTTATAAAAATCCTTTCTTAGGGGATGCCTACGTCATAGTAGCTTTATGCATGCAAAGTCTCAGCCCGATCGGTTTGAAATTGACAAAGTTTCATACAAACTTTCATCCCCTATTTTATCCCGTTGGGAGTAGAATTGATTAAAATTCTTTCTTAGCGGATGCCTACGTCATAACATCTAATGCCAAATTTCAGGCCGATCCGTCCAATGGTGGCTGTGCGTTGATAGATCACTATATCAGTCAGTCACCTTTGAGTTACATATATGTAGATATTAGGTTAATTTATAGGTATTAGGTTAACAAATAAAATTGTATACAATGGTTGCTATTGTAACATTTTGATTACTCATAAAGACTTCTACTCCCATTTTTTAAGTACTGGTTTAAGGGATAAAATACAGCCTATTACCTTATCTGGGTCCTAAACTACTCAAATACAATTTGCATCGATAGAGGTTCAAAAACAAAGAAGTTTCATACCAACGTTTTCACCCCCTTCAGGGTGGAATTTCCAAAATCCGTTCCTAGTACACCTTTGCGTAATAAAGACTAATGTGTTCTCCAAATTTCAAGTTTCTACGATCAGCGGTTTAGTTTAGACATCTCCTTTTATATGTATATGTATTATATATAGAATAGTCACAGACTTTCAAAAAGTGACAACCGAAGTGTTTAAAATTAAAATACAAAAAATTTAAGAGCTAATAAATGTTCTATAACAATATTTTTTTAATAAGCTGGCAGAGTAATCGTCAATAGTGAAATAGCTGTAAAAAGGTAATAAATATAATACTATTTTTAATTGCAAACTACATCGGACATATTACAAAGAAGAAAAGGAGCCTTATTCCTACGTAGCAGTCTTCCAGGCAACCCATGAGGATGTTGAATGTTAGTATCAATTAATACATTTTGGTACATATTGTATGGAATATGAGAGTTGGATATGATGCTTTTCTCATGAACAATTATCACCTAAAGTGAATATGCTATAAAAACGAAATAATACTTATCCTTAAACTATTCTTGTTTCCATTTGGATCAGCGTACTCTCATATCTCATACGAGATAGTCTATTGATTATCAAATTAATCGCTAAATGGGTATATTAATATTCTCCACGTAGCAATGCACGCGAGAATAATGGTGTATTTCATAGTTTTAGTTTAATACAGCATTTACTCTTATAGCAAATTTAATCAAAATAGATGCTATACAAAAAGCTTCATCTCAATAATAGAAATTAAAACGTAGACAAAATCAAGAACAGAAGTCTCGTATAAAATAAATTGCAAAGTATCAAACAAATCAATTTAGAAACTTACCAAAGTAGATAGTTTGGAATCACTTCGACCTCGTCGAGTTCCAATAGAGTCCATTCATCTGCCATTGAAATTCAGCAGACTTAATTGAGTCTGCTCTTTACATCGTCTATTTTTTCTGAATGGCACAAGTTGCATCTTTCGTTTGACGATTATTTTTGTTATATGAAACGAATAATTGCGTTTAAATATATTTATTTTATTTATGTTGTCTCAGTATGTGACATACGAGAGGGGCGGTTATTTCGATGACACAGTGATTTACATATTAAAATCTCACTAGTAGATAATGTATCAAGTACTTAAGCACCACTATACAAGACATGCAAATACAACTAACACACACCTTCAGCCGAGATAACCTAGAAAATATAATAAGTGAAAATAATTTTATAAATTATGCCAAGGATATAATGGAAAAAACTAAAGAACTAAAAAAGGGATGATAATCAACAGAGAAAACTATGACATAAGATTAAGTTAAACAGCCCTAAAACAAAGAAGTATAAGTGTATATAACATACATATAAGTATGTAATAATAATGAACTTATATTAATAATATAGCCTTCCTAAATAAATGAACTATTTAAGACAAAAATATTTTTTTCTTTCTGAAATTAGTGTAATTAACCAAACAAACAAATTCTTCAGCTTTATAATATTAAGTATAGGTTATGATTGCTTAAAATTTAGAATGGAAATTGTCGAACGCATGGTACCTAGTACCTAGTGTGTAAAGTTTTTATGGAAGTTATATGTAATGTTTTGTATGCCATTAATGTAAATATTTTAAAGGGTTATTTTAAAAACTGGTTTTCGTTCATCATTCTCATAATACTAGTATGGTTTTTAATGCACTCATTACAAAGAGGAACGTTACAAATGTAATTATATGTCTGTCCTTAAATAAGGACAGAAATAACCTCATTTAAAGGTGCTTCAAATAATTTTGTTTAATACGTTAATATTTTATGTGACCTATAGCACGGTATATAAATAGCCAACTTTCCTATTAAGACAGTATAATTCGCATTCATACAAACGCATTTTAAAATAATGTTTCCAGGAATCTTTTAAATTAAGGATTATTTTACGGGTCTGTCCGTAGAGACGGTATTTCAATAATATACGTATATAATTTCATTCAATTTATATCGAACGCTTTCACATTATGATGAAATTAATTATTAGTGATGTACAACTGACACAACTGAAAGTGATTACGTTGAATAATTAAATCAATAAGTGGCCAAAAATAGACAAGGGTGAGTTCATTGGAAAATTAATACCGATGCCTTTATCAACAAAGTAAGTACTTTGATGAAGAATACCTTTGCTGTCGACGATTTCGTGATTTATCAATAATGTCATTGCTCAAAACGAAAACGTTGACAGTTAGTTATTTTGTCTGTTTGGTCATTATTATTTTATCGATTTAAGCAATGTTTAGCTTTTTAAACTAGGAATAAGGACTAGGATTTTTGATGTTACGCTACGAGTCACAATAATTTACGGAATAAATACTAACTTTATGATTTTAAATCGATAATGTTCTAACGTCAAATTATCTAGTTACCTTATTCTTCTAACACATGGTAAATGCATCTTATGTCCAAATCAGGGCTCTCCAACCACTAGAACCTGTCCCGAAGGACAAGGTTAAAGATAAAATCTGCTGCGGTGTATGCCAGCGTGGAGGGTTCTGGCATGGAGGGCTCCATTCCTACTTTAGGACTAACTTTTTTTAAGGGCAGGAAAAGACTCGGTTGCCTGACATCCGTTTCTCCAGATAGTGAGTCATTCCTCTAATACAGGTCATGACGTGGATGCCAGTCTAGAACTGACTGACACCTATTTAATATTTATGTTATGATCTTTATCTTTCAGGCTTGAATTCACAGGGCTATGGTTTAAGTTATAAACTTTTTCTATTATACTTTTAGTAATTATGCCGGCCAGCTATATTAAGAGGCCAATATAAAATGACTCTGTCTTATAACTTAAGCTTAGAACCTGATCCTACCTAGTGCACCTACTAGGGGAAGATTTTTTTACAATTGATCAAAAGTTAAGTAGTTTAGCCATAGTCACATAACAATTAATTTGCTTAAGTCTGGCAGGTAAAGTTATCATAAGTTATGTTTAAAACTAGGACGACATGGCAAATATCAAAACAGCGAATCAAAAAATGGCGGCAGATTATAAACTGCACAAGCAGATATCTTGATCCTAAATAGACCAATGACATTTCAATAACACAGTGGTATGAATATATTTTGAACCTTAACAAGTATAGATTTAAAATTTTTATAGAGTATTTAATGATTTCATCCCATAAAACAACATAATTCTTTATAGGTGATATAGTTTAGTGGGTATTAATAATATATTTATTTGTGTAAGACAGTTTGAGACCAACTTTTATTGGTTAAAATATACAATATAAAAGATAGCAGTGAAACACACTCTAAGTACGAAATGTTGCGATCAAGAAGTTTAAAATCTCTTTGTGGAAACATCAATCTTGCTTTAAATACCGTTTAGAGTACATTCGGATGTATTCATCTTAATTAGAACAATTATAAATGGATCTGGTCCAATACAATTTAGGGAACAAAAGGGATTACAATTAATTTTAAACGGTACTACTGGATGGAATAAATAATTGTTATCACAAGACTTTTATTTCAAGATTATTTCTAGGTAATGTTTTCAAGATAAGAAAGACGTTGAATTTGAATTTATGTATATCGATAAACTTGATGGTGCTGTTTATAGTAACTGTATTTAATCTGATCTGATCTGTCTGTCTGGTTTGATCTATAGGGTTATGTAATGTTTAGTTGATAAAGCTGATCGTTGTATTGATTGCCAAAATATAATGATAAATTGAAACTTGTTCATAAAAATCGAATTTGTATATTTAGAAATATATATATAAAAATTTGTTTCATTTTCGAAATTGAATTTTTTGTACTAGAATATTGATGACAGGGTATTCACTTTTAATAACCCTTTTTTGTAATGCGGATTTCTATTAATTTTGATATTTCTACAAAATATTACTCTAAAATCATCTGCACTCGTTAGCATCCACCAATCCACACTGGGTCCGCGTAATTAGTTATTGTTATAATATTTGATTTCTATGTTGTTTGATTATGAATCACAAATAAAAATAACAAAACGAATATTGGTTGATAGTCAATCAACTCAATATTTTAGAGTAGGCACCGAGACATATGGATCACAATAAATCCTTCAAGAGCGATGCCGCGCTGCGCCGACAGTTGTCAAAAATAGAAATAAATCAATCGAATTGAGTACATGCTCGATGCAATCAAACAAGTTTGCAAAACCAATTGTTTTTGAGTTTATCTGCCATTCAAGTTTACATCTATGATTCAATACAGTCTGCTACAGTATAAAAAACGGCACATCACGAATGTGATATGGCTAAAAGATATCTTATATCGATATCGAATATATGGAATATTATGACGATATTTCTATATTTATATTAATAAGGATAATGCACATTTTTTTTTAATGTTTACATATGATAATTTACATCAATCTATAACTATAAAAATACACGGCACCCTAAAAATATAATTTAATTACAATCATAATTGATGAATATAAGTGAAAACTACGAGCAGTTTCAACGCCTGAATATTTGCCCTGAATAAGTGACGTCAAGGTACACGACTATAGATATGACATTTTAAATCAATATGGATTTTGAGTGATTGATTATTATTCAATTACACAAATCGATGAACAACTAATCGTTTTTTTTTAAATACAATAGACTTTTTTAATAATCATATAGTTTACTAAATTGGTGAAATAAAAATAAAAGCCCAAAATATCATTTAAAATGTAATCTATTGTTTATTTTGCGAATAATATGCACATTGGTGTTATCGCATCGATGTTAACTATTTGCCACAACGACACCCCCCTAATGTGTGCATTTTTGTCACATCTGATCTGACAAGTAACATAACGTTTCGATATTTTGAAGTTAGCGCGATTTTTGCACTTTTTGATAAATATTTTCAAGACGAAATCAAATTAATGTTAAAAAATATTTAAACAGACTTAATTCTAAAGCAGTAATGATCGTTATAAAATGTATTTAGTCCTTTTTGAATTAAATGTATCTTCCATATTGATTTGAATTCAACTCCCAATGGATTAAGACAAATTTTTTACAGTCAAAGAAATGTAATACTTTAAAGTTATGTTTAATCAGGCTGCCTAAAGAAACAGAAATTTAATACAGTATTCTGCGTAATTAATTAATAATCATTTTGATTATGAAAGGTTTTGTAATTTCTGTCTGCCTAGGCTCACTTCACAAAATATCTGTCACTAAGTCTATTCTAAGGAAAAAAGGTACTAGAATGAATGATACATATTAATCTGATCAACAGGGGCTTTAATTAACTACATTTTACTATGTATATATATTTTATTAATTTCTTTGTAATTACTCCTACGCTTTGATTGCTTTATTATTGTTACAGGTAAAATATAGATATAAATTCATTTAGTGAATAGTTATTCAAAAGTAGCCGTAGCTATGGCATTTTTTTTATTCATAAATATTCGTAAAAGAAAATATTTAATCTCGTTAAAGTATTCAAGTTCTTCTATGTAAATTTCTTTCTACTACAATCTTTTATACGATTATATTGTGCTAAAAGATTGTAATACGTCCTTTGATTATTGTAAAAAATATTACAAACATTATAAATATGTAGGGTAGTTCTTAAAATTTTTCTTATCTTCACAATCAGCATAGGAATTATGAACATAACGCATGATCGTAACGCCCCTATCCACCACCATTGCAGAAAATTTTAAGATATGGCATACTCTAGGTATCACACTAATATAAGTTTTAATATATTAATCAATGTCAGCAAGATCCAAAAAACAAATCGAACATTACTTATCACCATAAGATTATTATTTACATAAGACAATACCGAATCATTTGTAATATTATTATCCTTTAGTGAGTAAGATGTGACATACAATATGTAACCTTCTATAAGCACCCGTTCAAGAACTTATCGCATGAATTTCTTCTAGCTCTTAATCCTCCTACCAACTTTTATTGTGTATATTTATACAATTTGTAATTCTTTTTGTTGGTCTGATTTTATTTTCCAGATTTGCCTAATAAGAACAGTTATTCAGTTCAAACACTTAACTCTAAATAAACAATGTTCGAAATACTTCTGGATACATCAACTGAATTCGTCTATTTTCCTAAACTTTTTAATTTGATCAGAGCTTATTCATACTGTAAACGAGTTCCTGATTCGCTGTTGGAGTTTCTTGCGCAGTGGTAATAGCAGTGGTTACTTTCGTAAGAGCCGGTCATAGGATGGGTGATAAAAATTTTACTATACCAAACTTCTACATGCTTCAAAAGATCTGCAGTAGTTAAAACCAACATATACATATATTTAAGATATTATAAGCATTGTCTCAACCTACCCAGTCTCCTTTACTCTTTCACCGGTTTATAGCGAGCAATATGGTATTACAACTCATTATTGTATTTTTAAAATATTATTTGGATAAATAAGATAAAGCTATTACTTTAAATACAATATTTTATGTAAGTCACAATGTATCACTGGAAAACTTTCAATCGATCATCGTTATTCATCATAAATTTATTATTCAAACATATAACAACTCTCCTGACTCATTATGAGTGATGCCGAAGGTCCATGGGGTCATGAAACTTTACCATTACATAAACTACTCGTGTTGTGACTATAAGCAATTTTGCATGACGAAACGTACTATTTATGTCGACTAAAAGTGTTGTCACACCTAGCATTTAAGTTCCAACAATTCATATCAATATAGCCTTTGATATTTACAATATGAATGTTGAAATAACATGCCATTTAATTATAAATACTTAGTTATTATTCAGAGTAAAAAGATTTTACTAAATTAAGATCTATTTGGCCATTATCATTTGGCATTAGCACAATAGTTCTGTATTTCTAATAATAGTTCTTTACACTCGTAATTTCTATAAATTAAAATTAAATATTTGAACTTATCAAATGTAAATATACAGTAATAAGATTTAATGTTTCTTTTCTGATAATTTGGAGAAACCAGTACGGGTTTGAGAATACACGACATCACACGATCGTCAAGATATTTTTTAAATATACGTATTATTCTGCATTCATATACTTAAACCTTTTGTAAATTCACTAATACAGGCGGCTTTCAAGTTGAGAAATCCAGACGAACTGACATTTAAAAATGAATTTTGATGTGCATGGCAATAGTTTAAAATCACGAAAAAAGAATAATCAAAAGTGTAATTTAAGATAAGAGGCTTGAACAGTTTAAATATAAAGACACCAGGAACAAGATAAACGGTAAATACCAAATTGACAAATTCAACTAATTACGCTTGAAGTAAAGCAAGGTTTCGCTATGCACTCATTCGTATTTCCTCACTTGACTTTCTTACTATTTAGATATTTAGCATTATTTTCGGCCAAATAATTTTCAGATGAATTGATTATCATGTCCCCTTTTGAAGTTGGTTAAAGTTAATAGATAATGATCTAACTAAACCTTTTAAAAAACGCCAAACGTTTGTGTTCCTAGTGTTCATTAACAATGTTGAGGTTACATCAGTCCTACAAGTTCAAAATTGAATCGCCGAACCAAAGAGCAGCGATATTTTTTTTTTTTACTTTTGCCACTAGTTTGAAAATAGAAAAAAAGCATAGAAATCTAATCTGAATACGTTTCCGATCGTTTGTGAATAAAGCGGCTGTTTGCTCTGAACCGCGTTGTCACGTATATGTTTTTTTTTGTTTGCATCTAGGGTGAGGGTGCTATCATGATGTATGAAATTCATTGTCAAATATCAACACTGTCGCACGTATAATTAGTACAATAGAAACGATACAAGCGGATTTACAGTATTAAGGTATGAGAACTATTTACTACAAGTTTATTATCTTTAGGGACTTTAAGCAGCAGTAATATAAATTTGTCTTGTGCGAGAGTCATGCATGCTGTATATGTAAGCTCAATGCAACTACATGTAAAAAAGGAATCCTTAAAGTACAAAAAAAAATTATGAGCAGCATCGGGAAAATTCTTCGGCGCAGAAGAGTCAATGGAATACCAATATAACCTTGTAATATTAACTTTATATTCCACTCGTAACACAATTGGCAACTGTGGATTCATCCCACAAAAGCTTATGGGAAAGTAATAACACAAAATCACTTGTTAAAACTCAATGATTGTAAGTATATAAGCAGAAACAGAAAAAAATTGGTGACATTCAGGATAGTCATTTCTTTGACAGACAGAGATCCATTATAACAAGGGGTGAAAGCTTTCTGAACTGCAAGCAGAACGAAATTTGTCCATCGAGCTTTTAAAAAGTGTATGTTTAAACTCGGAGATTATAAATATTTAAGCAGAAGAAGACGAAAAAAAAACCATACCAAAGAAAATAAAAAAACTATCAATTCTTTTCAAACGAGTTTCTACATCACGTTTTTTGTGTTTTATTAACATAATAATGTAAAGTGCAAATATTTTACAAGTTTTTAGTTTATATGGCTATTTGAGACATTATCAAGATGTGTCATGTAATAATGTTTATATAAAATATTAATAATTCAACGATACCGATCGACAACGCTCTCTACTTCATGACCCTCACAAGTTTCCGGTCAAAATGGATTACATTCCTTTATTACTCTTTTTAAAGTGGGAATTTTGAAAAATACCCAAATTTAAGCAAGTCGGTATAGATATTTGATCTGATTTTGCGCTAATTTGATATTATCATATACGAGCTTTCTTTTTATAATATAGATTCTTTTGTAAGTATTTATCGATAGTAAGAACAAACTAGAATATTGGAAGAGTTATTTTAAAAATAACCTCATTTTTATTGGTATTGTGCCCTCATTTTGATTGCTATTTGAGCCCTTAAACGATGCGTTTTAAATGAATATAGTATCAACATGACGACTTTGAAAAACAGACTTTAATAAAGCGAATATCGAACTTAAAAAGTTTTAAATGAAGCCAATAAAATTAGATCTTTTGAATTACGGTACGCCCAGTATGTGTTTTCAATAGGAAGTTTTATAAAATTCCATAAACAATATTTCCAAGCATGTTTCTTGAGAAAAATACGCTTAGATATTTAGGTCACATTATATTAGCTCTATTTTAGCAAGCAAATGGGTGCGTTGTTTAGAAATATTAAATTCATAAAGACAAAGAAGAGAGAGGAGATAAAATATAAAGGGGCTTACTCGACTTCTGCATTTTGTTTGTATGCAGAATAAAGCACGACTATTTCCGTGGTCCATAGTTCGGTTTAAAGTGCGGCAATATATTTTTCCTTTTCGTTGTTAAATAGCATTTTGACCATTTTTCTGAAAAAAAATGGACAATTTTTTTGGAAAAAATGGTCAGATTGCTATAAGAAGATATAGTTAATAATTATTAAGAAGTGTTCTGTGTACATAAATCGAATTAATAAATTTAATTTAATTTTGAATTAAGGGTGAATTTGTTAACATAAATTGGTCTGTGGTTAAGCAACTTTCATAAGAGCCAGTAATAGGATGGGTGATCAAAAATCATTTATATCGTCTTCCACCATGCTTCGGAACAGGTACAGGTCGCAGTAATATTCGCAATCGTTAACACCATCACCATCACCATCACACGTACTCCCTGTACGTGATAGAGGCTCCCCTAGAGTCCCCCAAAACCCTAGAATTATCGACAGAAATAACACAGAATCAACAGGAATGGCGTGAAAGAATCTGGAACGAACCTGAATAGGGAACGAGCCAGGATATATTGATTGATTGATTATATTTCTGTATGATTATTTAGAGTGTAATGCTCTTATTTTTTATAAAATTAAAAGAATGCACTTTTCAATACATAGCAATACACGGAGCGGAGCTAGTATAAAATAAATAATCTATGAATAGTATTATTATTTAATAAGCTCTTCTTACTACAAACAACAACGTATATTTTCAAATCAACTTTTTATTATTATTAGAAATATAGTGTAACAATATCTGGGATTAGATAAATCAGGTCGTAATAAAAAAAATATAAAGAAGAAGATAAATTTTTACAAATTAACTTATTTTTTCAGAAACTAAATTTGTCTCATATTGAATAGCAAACAAAAAATATCACCCCATTTACAAATATGAATAAAACAGAAGTCTGTTATTCATGCCGGATTAATGATAATGATACTTATCGCATATATTTCGTAGCGTCACAGCTCCGTAGAGTTGTAGCTACGACAATGCTACGCCGTAGTCATGTTAATACATCTCCAATGTTTCTAATCGTGATTTCATGATACACTTCTAACATAAAGATATTGAAACATGATATGTTTTTTTTGTTTATATTATTATTTTTATTTATATTAAAATAAAATAATTGTGTATTATTGGTTAATTTTTGACTTACAATTATGAAGTGATGTTTTTACCTACTTTATTTGAATGTACTAGAATTTTATTTATTTGTTTAAAGTAACGAAAAAATCCTTCAGTCTTATTATATTCTTTAATTTAAATTAAAATCACCAAGTAAATACCTTTCTAAAAGTAACTTTATTATTAAATTAATGTATTAAAATAAATTTATTGAACTAAAACATTTAGAAAGGCGAAACAAATAGACTTCACTGTTCCAGTGGCAAATATGAAAATTAATCTAATAACATGTCAAACTAACATAGAATTTCAAATTTATTCACAAAAGGAGTCGCGCGCTAAAGCCATTTATCTACACGTTAACTCCGTAACGAGAGAAATGTATACCAGTTTCCATTAATTCGAGACACATTTCTGTATCTATGAGTTTAATTAATCTTTACACGTGACGTTCCCCGATGCTCCTCAATCAATTATTAGAACAATAACCATCTCTATTTCCACTGAGCTTACTTCAATAATTTTCTTTATGTTGCGTTCGCTCGAACTACGCCCTTAATGATTCCTACATCATAATTTACAAAAAAGTACCATTAGTGTTGTCAAGGTAGCCCGAGCGTAATAAGTTAACGGTAATCGCTTTCGAATCGAATCGATCTCGGTTAACTTTATCAAAAAAATACTGTTGTACCGTTCCGTCTTTGAGGCGTCATCGGCGTCGGTATCTAAGTACTCGCCTGCAGGCATCTTGATCCGTTTTTTTTTTCTTTCACGTTCTGTCCTTACAGCGCATACTTTATTTCTATTTGCCCGTAGAGCGAGGTAAGCGGGGAGAGGGGTGGGGGGTTAGGGACAGGCGCGTTGGCGTCGCCCCAGCCAGTCGAGGCTGCGTAGAGAGCGAGGACGCCTGTCTCTAACCCATTAGTGCCGGAGGACTGGTGTACTGTGTCAGTGACGTGACTAGTGCCGTCTACGCACATGCGTGAAACGGAACAACCTATAGTGAACGGATCGTGACTTGTGATGTCATAGTGCTTGCGTGCAGCTAAGTGAGTTCCGAACGAGTACGTGGAGTGAATTTTTATCGTGACACAGAAGAGCGGTGCCGCCGGTAAGTTGCGGTGTGTTCAAAGATAAAATTAGCATAGTAACAAGATCGGCCCGGCAATTTGTAATAGCTAAGGGTTGTGAGGGTCTGGATTAGCGGCAGTGTACGCGGCCACGGTTAATTAATCATATTTTATTCGCGCACCCGGGTCTTCCGAATGTTTGTGCGCCGCTTAATAAATACGTAACTAATTACTGTTACAGCTGCAGAACACCTTGGGGTGTAATTATTTCTGTGTAATTATGTTGCTTTATGTTCAGTACACTCGTAATTGATTCAAACCTTATTCATTGTAATGGATACGAATGCGTAAAGTGATTTATAGGAGTCGAAAATAATAATATATCACTTAAATTTTAAACACTTTAAAATTTACGTAATAATGAAATGACTTTGTTTTAATAATAAAAATATAAGACTTTTATTTATTTGAAAGTATGCAAGCCTTATAAGATTCATGATGATAAGAACTGTTATGAACTTATTATTTTTATACTACATAAGTATCACTATGACAGCTCAAAAAAGGAAAAATAACACTGTACTCATCACCATATTATAGATGTTGGGTTCAGATTGGATTACCTATGGATACAATCACATAGGAAAAATGTACCGAAACCTATTCCGTCTTATTATGAAATGCGGACTAACTTTAGTACCACTAATCCGACCAAATTTAGTTAACACGTCTTAATTTAACGTTTTCTCCTGTATTCTTCTCGATTTACTTTAGACGGACAATGGTTTAAACTCAGTATTAACTTTTGTCCACGTTTTATAATAAGAATTGGGTCCAGTAAGCATAACGGATGTTTATGTTGATATAACCCGTATTAACGGATGAACATTCCTTTCCATATCAAGTGCATATATATATACAGGAGATGGATACGGCAAAGTTTTATCCATCCATGATGGGGCTTGGAATGGAATCGAATTGGGAGATTGGCTCACCACTCGGGTCCAGTTGCGGATTGTTGGATGTTAACGAATGCAAATTTAGCCAAAACGAACACTTTAATGTGCTTTCGTAACTTCTACATAGCAGAGCGAACGCGTACTGACTGATTGGTGGAGCGTCGTCAAGCTCCTCAATTCAATGAATAGTTAACATGAAACAAGGAGAAATCCACAGATCAGATACATCTAAAGCTTCGAGCCCATAAACCAAACGAGCGGCGCGATACCATCCTGATTTGTGGAATCTCTCTAACAAAGCGGTTTTTTTGTAGACTTAGGAAAAATGTGTTTGGCGGTGAACGGCACGAGAAGTGGTCTTCGGGTTGTCTTTGTGCTTCGCCTCCATGAAGAGAGACATCGATTTGTTAAAGTGGTAACTGCGGTCGGCCAGGATGACTCTGGAAAGCGTGGGACTCGACATCCCGTTGGGAAGATCAAATGGTGGAGGCCTACTCGATGAAGACTCTGGGTATATCCTCGATTGGGAGTGGTGCCCGGGAACCGCCACATATCACTGGGCCACATATTCCCTGTTTGGCGGGACTTCTCTAGTCCCCAACGCTCGAGTGGGAGAAATTTCATGCGAATAAGCCTGTCGCCAGTCAAGTGAAAGTATTCATATAACTTCTGTAGGGGTTCACTTCTATTCTGGCATCAATATTCGTCCAAGCATCTCGATAATTGCCAGCCCATTGCTAATTAACTTAGCGACTTGCTTTCTTTTATCCATAACACCGATCTATTTACGGATCTCGGTGTTTTAGACCGTGAAGTCCCGGAAGATATTCGGAACATAAGTCTTCTCATGGCTTTATGTGTGACTGAGCCTCCATATCATGCCAATTGTTAATCTCGACATCTCACAACCATAGGGTTTAGGAGAGTACACTGGTCAATCACGCCTTTGAAAATGTATGGGAATCTTAGACTTAAAAATATCCGGTATTATCCATAACTTGATTAAACATACCGTGTCTGGTTAAGTCCTTTTCCTTAAGTGTGCGAGTATATCCTTGATATTAATTATTAATTACCTCCGCTACAAAGGTAGAAGATTAAAATACAACAAAATCGTTTATTTAAAACAGTTTATAAATAAATATTTAAAGATAAAAAGTATATCATTTTATACAATGGCTAACAAAATTTACAAAACATTTAACATCTGTGGCAAAATTAGTCGATTACTGTACTTCCAGCGTTTTTAGTATTGCCACTACATGATCAGTGAATAATTATTGACTTAATATTTACACTAATGAAAATATTGACCAATTTTATAATTGAAAATTATTTGAAAACAATTAAATTTAATGATTTGAGCAAAATGTTCATGAATTTGAAAATAAACGATCAACTTTAATCTGAAAGTACATCATTATTATGACGTGAATCTTATATTTTCTCGATAAACGAAATTACAAAATCTCATATAAAATTCAATTATCTAGGGCCACGGTAGTGACGTACCAAGACGAACAAAACAAAAAAGTGTAAGAGCACTACCTGCTTTTTCTCGAAACGCTCCATCGGATTTTTGAACTCTCATAACATTTGGATGACACTAGATACATTACATTTTCTGGATATTATTCCAATAACTAACTTATTAAACATAAAAAGTTTCAATTACATAGGTAGCTATTATATTTTGATTTATTGGTACCGAAAAAGCCCCGATTTCGTTACTTACTTACCCACTTATGATCATCATAATCTATAGGGTACTTTCTGAAGTCGTAGAAGGCTGAAATTTGGTATGTAAGATAGTATCAGTATACAGATAACAGAAAAATTCAAAAACTTGGAACTTAGACACTTTATACCCTTAAATTTATCGTAACTTAGTGCAATCTGGTGCTCATACTAAAGTGAATATAGGGAAAGGAACTGAATCCCTAAATACAGGTTATTTGTATAATCTATTAGGGTCAGTTGTGATTTATACCGTCTATAATAATTGCCTTATATAACTAATTACCTTAAGACCTAATACTGCATACCAACTGTTCAAATGTATATTTTATTTTATATTATTTTTGGCATGAATAAAGAATTATTATTATTATTATAAATTAGAGGATGAAACCTTGTATGAGACTTCCGTATGTATGAGAATTAATATGCTACACCTTGCTATAAATAATAAAACACGTATTTCAAGATATTTCGCAAGTTTGAATAGGTATTCACATAGAATAATCATTAATGCTAATACGATCATAACTGTACAGGTATAGGTATTTTTAATACCAATTAAAAACAATATGTGTTACAAGGTTTGTAATCCATACTCACCTATTACTTACTACTATATTTACTAATATTATAGTATGAGTTAATATTTTTTTCAGAATATTTTTTCGCCTTCCTTTTACGCCAGTATGGAATACTGTTATGTATTAATGATAAGATTTTTCATTTAAATATGATTGGGAGGCTATATGGTGATATAGACAACTTTTTACAGCAAAAAAATCTCATCTCCACGAGTATATATGTTCCATCCCAGTACGTGAGATGTTCCCATAATAATAGTGACTTAATACAGTGTATAAATTGATTAGTATGAGATTTGATTTGGCTGTTTTTTATGTTATACCCAAATATTATTATTATATTAACTTACCCAAATGTTAAGTTATACAACAACCACTTAAGTTATAAATATAACTTGCAGTACGTGAAAGAATTTTTAGAATCGGTCCAGTATTTTCGGATCTAATATTTAAAGCTTTCTATTCAAACTTTCTCAATGAGGTATTTTAATGATGATTAATGATTTCGGTATTAAAAATAAAGCGAGGTAGTTAATTATGAAATCGATGACTAGTAATAAAATTTACCAAAATAATGATTGATTGCGATTTATTTTTAAACTTCTTTAAGGAAATATTGATCTTAAATAGAAATTTTAGTACATCTGAACACTGAAACGGTTCGCGATATATTAAATGTCGATTTTAAGAGTAAGAGTTAGGTGGTAAGCTATTATAAATTTAAGGTGCCATTTACAGTTGAGAGAATGGCAGTAAAACTGAGTATTTGCACGAAGCAAGAGCTGTACGTTATTGTTGCGTTTAGTTTGAAGAATAATACTTCGTTTGTACAAAGAACAGTAATGTCTACATTTCTAGTAATTTTTGGTAATAAGATAAGGTGTTTATAATATTATTATACTGGATTACAGACTATAACGTTTAAAGATGTATTACGTAGGTACACAGCTGTTTTGCTTTTCTAAAAATCAGCGTCAAACGCAACATTAAGCGCAACGCTATAGCTAGGGAATGCAATCTCGCGAGATTGGGACTCGGGAGAGATCTCGCGACTTTCTGAATATCAATACTGCGAGATGTCGCCAATTACGAGATCTCGCGAGATTGGCAATTTTGTGTGTTTACTGTTTTACTGTTATATTTATTTCTAATAAATTAAGAAAAACATATAGAAGTTATAGTTATTATGAAATAAAGATTTATTTTTACGGGTATTTTCAATAAAATTTTATATATTTAACATTGTTTGACACAATTATATTTTTTTATCTAAAACCTTTAAAAGAGCAATTTGTGTATTATTATCTTTGAAACGGCTAAAATAATTTTCATAATATTAAGTATGCAGAGGCTTACAGAGGCAATAAATCGATTTAGTTAGGTTTATTTTTTTATTTTATAAAAGTGCCGAGTAAAGCTTAGTTATCCAGATACTAATATTTTAAGAAACTAAACTTAGATGTATCTAATCAAATACGAAATGAAATAAACAACCAGTTTCTCTGCTTATATCAAACAAAAGTTTAATTGTAATACACAGTTATTAAAACAAAAATACAAAAACTAAAATAAAACTCATTAACTAAGTTGAATTGACTATTAAACTGAGATCAACGAGGGAAAACTATGTGTACCTAGAGATCTATTAGAAATTAGAGAATCAATTAACAAAATATATTAATCAATTTATAGGCTTATTCAGTTTACTTCACACGTCATTATTACGTATAAAAGGGATGACGACTAATTTTTGTTTGTTTGTCCGTCAGGTAGAGTGTTAAAAAATATTAAACGCGTTTTTTTTTTTAATTTTTCTTAATCATAAAATTACGGCGTTACATGGAGTTGAGATTTTGCATGACGTCACGTTATGGTACGTTTTCTACTAAACTGTGATGTAGCGAGCCCCCACTCCTCAACTTTAATGCCTGTTATCTAAGCTATTTCTTGTTAAAAAGAGGTAACAAAAAATACGTATCTTATATTTTTCTATTATCTGACTGACAGACTAAATAGAATGGCATTTTTTTTTACCCAGAAGCTACTTTAAAAATAGAGATGACCCTATTTTTAAGGTAGCTCCTTAAGAAGTACAAAATGTCCAAAGAATTTTTGTTATTAGTCTTATTATTGTGCTGTCTAGATAATCAGCCACTGAGAAAATCCTTTCGAAAACATAAGTATTGTAAAAGTGTAAAATTTCGCCTTTTAACCTCCCGGAATCGCATATATTCGCGCTACCGCACTAAGAATAAATCGTTTTTATGCTCGAGTGTAATCTCGTTTAACTCGCGTGATCTCGCCCATTTTTTGACCGAGATTAATCTCGCTAAAAAAGGCCGAGATCTCGCAAGACCTCACTCCCTTCGCGATCGCATTCCCTAGCTTTAGCAACACAAAGTACCAAAACTGTACTATAATCGATGTTGTCTATTATCGCATTCCAAACAATCGATTATGAATTTTAATTTCAATAAATTAAGGTTTATAATCAATAAAAAAATCTATTTCTGGTAATGCTCGTTTGATTGCACACGATTTTAATCATGGCGTTGAAATCATTTAATTCAAAAGAGAATAAATCAAACTGAAAGTACTCGTAGTATTTTCAAACTAAACAATTACAATAGTAAACAGTGCGTAGCATTTAAACAATGCTATCAGGATGTTTATTACACGCAAGAAAACAATCTTAGTATATTTTGAACGCTGATACGTTTGCCTATTATTAAGGTGGTTTAATTTAAGTTGGATACGAAAAATTTACGATCGAATATCACGTAAGCCGATGTTGAGGTAATTTATTTTTCATTAAGCTCTCGAACTTCTGATTTAAAAATAGATGACAGCTTTTACTTTATGCCTGAATATTGAAATGGTAGTCATTTTTTTCTGTAAATAAATTATTACATTTTGTTAAAACTGAAATTTATGTCCTGTTATTGTAAGTTATACGGGAAATATATATTTTTTTTATTAATAATTCCAATGAATATCTATTATTGATTTTTCAATTTACAATATTATTACGTAAAGCAAATACTTCAAATGCTTTTTCAAAAAATAAATATGGAGAAGAAGTGTTTCTACACTTTCTGGATGTCTGCAGTATTTCTACACTTCATCTCTAAGATTTTTCTTAGATCTCAGATTTTTATAAAATAATACTTAGAATACACATATAATTAAATAAAAAAACAACACAACGTAATATTGTTTACTGGATGTCAAACAATCGTATTTTTTTAAGTACGAATGTTTTACCATAAAAAAAAATTAGGTATAAATTATACCTAAGGTTTATGATAGAATTGAAATCGGTTGGCAACTACTAGTAGAATTAAATAGAGAACAACTTTAGGGTGTATAGGCTATAGACAATTTTTTTTTGTCTATCGTAAATATTGACATTAGTTTTATTTTCTTCTTATTTTACGAGTAGTCGTGAGAGAAATCGAAAATCATCGCCATCTTTCATTCATTTCATTTTTATTTTACATGTAAAAATTTAATCATTTACTTGACATTGGCAGAATTGTGCGAAATGCGCAGATAAGCCATTAATTAAAAAGAAGAAGAAGAAGAGTAGTCGTGAGACGTCAGCTTTGTAAATATTGATATAAGATAAAGAATGTGTATGAAATTACGGGTAAACACGGTTTTCATCGGAAATTGAGAACGTTTTTAAAATTATTTCTTTTTCTGTACATGAAAATATTGATTATAAGTAACGAAAGTGACATTGTATATTTGAGGTATTTGTAGTGTCTTGGGAAACTCGGTAGGAAGAGTAGTGAAATTTAGTTCAAGTACAAATAACCACAAAAAATATAACTTGGGAAAACATCTGTCCCTACTATCTAGGACTGTCCCTACTAAAATATATGAAAAACACAAACAAAATATTGGTGCATTTACATCATAAATAATGATATTAATTTATTGCCTTGTAAAAACACCAAGCTAAGACAGAATATGCGGAGACAAAACAACATCTTTAGAAGAAGGAAAGTTATTGATATCTCTTTCAAGCATTTTCTATGTTCTTTATTGTGTGTTTATTTTCTTATCTATATTTTCTCAGGTATTGTATGGGTATTGTAGTTCTTTCCTTGTTTCAAATTTCCATTTCCCTTGCTCATGTATCAGTCATGGAAAGAGTCAATGTACACTCGGTACTCCTTTGCAATTCGATTTTTAAAATTTATAATTTCGTGTATCTTAGTTGCTTATCCTTTTAAAAGTGGTAACCGGTGGTCCCGCTTTGAATTCGAATCAGTTGTCAAACATCTGTTACCACACTGTTCGCTAGATGTCGCTAGTGGTAGCGAGCGTTAACACAAATTATAATATAACCTAAATACATGCTACTTCTACTGTCATTTGTAATAATTATTAAATTGTTTGCTGTTATTTATAGAATAAATTAATATTTATGATGAAACGGTATCATTATCGTCAAGAAAGATTCGGAATTTCGCTTTATCTAATTTAATGGAAGCGAGTCTGTTGTTGCAACAACATCATTGTTTATCTTCATCGTAGAGTCAGACCGTTGCAAAAATAATGAGACTAGCCTTTGGTACGTGATAGATCCATTTTCAACTTTGGGTGTTTGAATAATGTATGCCGGGAAACGTTTGGACAGCAACTACGGGAAAAGGTATTGATTTTGTTAAAAATATCACTGGGGATAGACTGTTTGGAAGAGTAATATTTTTTCGTTCATTAATTTGTTGATAACTGAACTATGCAGTTTCCAAACTTAACTAGAATTTGTGAATACAAAAAAGGATATTGTGCGGTGCCCAATATTACTTGCTTCATATTTAGGACCCGCATTAGCACATTCGCATAACACATTCAGCAATTTTCTTGATATTAATTGTATGTCATAAAATCAGTACGCAAATAACACCCAAAAATCAACCACGCGTTCTTTTTTAAATTTTATAATTAGTATTAAAGAATTTCGCTTCTCTTGTAAATTAGCAATAATATCTTTTTTATTCTAAACAATCTTTTATTACTATTATTCATCAAAGTGTCCAGCCCGACTCATACAGTATCAGCTTGGTATCGAAAATTTAGGCTAACGAAATATGAAAAATTAACTATATAAAGAATATATTACAGAGATACTTAAACATAGGCTATAATATACACAGATTTATTTTATGTAACTCAGCCAACTTTGGATGAGTGATAAACTTCCCTTGATTCTTTTTATATCCAATAGTAAAAACCGATTCAAAATTGGTAACTTAGTCAAAGAAGAATTGATAGCAAAACGACTCATTTACATAAGGCGACAGAGCTCGCATGTGGATTTCTGTGGGTCATATTCATGGATCGCTTATAGGATTAAATGAACACACATAATCACCCGCAATCAGTGCGTTCCCTGTCAACTATTGTAAATAAGAAAATGAACAAGACACGAGATATGACGAAGACGGAATGAAATTTTAATTTATAGTGAAAATATGCCATTTGCCGTGCTAAAGAGATGACGACTGGGTAAAAAAAAAAGAAATTCAATTAAGTCCATCAGTCAGATAATAGAAAAATATTAAATGCATCTATTTTTTGTTTGATTTAAACAAGAAATAGCTTAGATAATAAGCATTAAAGTTGAGGAGTGGGGGCTCGCTACGACACAATTTTGTAGAAAATATACAAAAGCGTATTATTTCAACTCAATTTATCGATGTAATTTATTGATTACGAAAAAAATAAATATAATACGTATTTAATATTCTTTATTAATCTACATGATGGATAAACAAACAAAAAATAGTCATTATCCCTATTCTGTTAAAAATATACCTTCAGAAGCGTCAATACAATAAAATAAAACTGACTTCAAAAGCTTATTAAGAATATCAATTCCTTATTTTGTTCGTTGTGGGTATCTTGAAGCAAGAAATAGTCGAAGCGAACTTTTAAAACTCAAACTTCTTTTGACATTAACTTTATATTAACACGAAGTCACGTCAATGTTGAATTTTAAAAGTATATTCCGAGTACACATCTACAGAACAAAATTATATTTTCTTTTTTTCCGGCAAAATATTTACGTTGTTAGATGTACCAAGGAACACAATAAAGTATATTTTAGTTGTGAAACAGTGTGCCATGGATCTTATGTCCAGCATAACTTGCACATTAATTATCATGGTGCTTCATTTTTCTATGTGATTATATTTTATTTTAAAGCCAATAAATCACTGTGGAGTATGAAAGCATAGATGTTGTAACCGAAGATTAATTTAGGATTGATTGGTTCACAGAAATATTGACGATTAGTGCTTGATTATCTTAAAAGATAATTAATATGCTTTAGGTAAAAAAGTATATAAAAATAACATTATTAATATAAACGTACGTTCTACCAAAATATTTAAACTCGGATGTCATGAGCTCACGGCTGAAATGTCCGAAGCTGACTTTATCTCGGACCTTAGTGTCTGGGCCAGCTGCCAATTATTTAAGAAGGGCCTAATACGGGCAGATACTTTAATACCATTTAAAATTTGAGTATAAAGTTTAGTCAGAGCGCTTGTTTCTAGGTCGTCTTATTTTCTAATGCAAATCTCTTATATTTTATATATTAAACTTTTATGGTAGTCTGCGGTAACTGTATGATAAACGAAAATAATACTTTTTATAATAGGGATGATGTATGGGTAAAATTAATAAAATTCTATTTGATCACAGTCACATAATAGACAAATATTAGATACGTATTTTTTTTTCTTGAATTGAACAAGATATGGCTTATTATTATAGATATTAAAGTTGAGGAATGGGGGCTCGCTACGACACAACAATGTAGAAATTGTACAAAGGTGTGACTATTTCTACTTAATGTATCGCCGTAATTTATTAATTTAAATGTATTTTTTGTGGATACTTTAATAGTTACTTTACTAAAAATAGATTTATCTGAGTACAATATTGTACAAAACGCGTCAACACGTTTTGAAAATAAATGAAATACAGTTGTAAAGTTAGTGAAGTCTCACTCCGTGGTCCCCTGGAGCTTGAAATGTTAGAATTTTGCTAAGCACATTGTGAATTGTGAAATAGTTATCTCGCTAGGGACGTGACCCATCGCGGCCCGGAATTTGGGCAGATTTGGTCTCATTTATTGTTGGAAACAACTCTAGTGGGAGGTTATTGGAGCATGTGTGTGCTGTTTTTAGTAAAATACTAATGTTTGAAAATCACTCAACTATATAAATAAAGTGGAATCGCTAAATGTGTTGCTAAGCTCAATACTCTAGAATATTTAACTTTTTAATATTCAATGTAAGTTTTTTATAAAGAATAAAATATGGGGAAAATAAATTATCCAATGTTAATTATCCTTTTTTGCAGTAAAACGGTAATTTTTTCCCTGTCGCGCAAAATGAAAATGGCGTGCATAGAGCATTTGCATTGATTCTCGAGCATGGTGACAAGAAACACAAAATCACAATGACAAAATCACAAATCACAATGATAAATGATAAACAAAAAAGACTAGATAATAAAAACTAAAAATCGTTAAAGTATGTGCGAAGTTCATGTTGCTGTTGCTACTAATATATATGTCGCCTTTAATTTAATCCCTCCGCCTCCTCATTGGGCGGCTTACTGCACATAATATTTATTCGTCAATATAATGTTCTCAATATCTTTCGAAATCTATATTGGACCGTTATTGGGTTTTTTATAACTTTTTGATCAACATTTGTTCAATTAGAAGATCTAATAAGGATAACCACAATTTTGATGATTAAACGCTCTTTAATAACGTTTTTAATAAACCAACAACAATAATTATAGAAAAACATCAGAACTCACGTACTTTATAGGTAATATAGATGTAGCCTCCTTAACCGTCCATAACGTAGGCCTGAGCCCCAGCAGTGGGGACGTAAAAGTGCTGATGATGATGATGAGATGTATGTGTGTTGAATTCCATTATTCGATCTGCCAATAGCTAACAAAGTTGTATACCTGCTTATTTCAGAGAATTAGTTTCTTTGAATAAAAAAATTACGTTAATAAACAGACGATATTATGGTAGAAGTGAAATGTAATATTTTTCTGTGGAAGATGAAATCTAATATAAAAATCACCCACACCTTTGTATTTTAAAGAAAAAAATAATCTCATTTACTACATTTCCATTTAAGGTTTTCCCAATTGTGTACTCATTTATAATTTAGTTTAGAATTCAATAGAAAGTAAGAGAAAGCACAAGGCTATGTCTACAAAGTTTTTAGTTTCATTTTTAACATAGTTTTCTATTATTTTGTGTGTATATTCATTGCTTTTGTGTATGATTACTGTTTCCAAGTATACACTTGGTCAGAATTTTATAGCACTTTATTTGAGCACTTTCAACGTCATTTACAAATTTGAATTTGTTAACAGTTCCAAGCCGTCACTCGTAAAAGTTGAATACGGCCCCGCCCATTCATGTTTTATTATAACGAGGGAAAGGGTTTGAATCAATAAAGCGAAGCCTGTCTGAACATCCGACAGATAGATTCTGTTACAATCCAAAATTCAAATCGTGGAAGTTTTAAAAATAGACGAATCAACTGATGAAGTTATTGAGCTTTGATCTTTGTTGATAATCAAATTATGATTCGTTTGACCAAATTTTCTTAACTTGGATTGGCTGTCAAAATTCAACGGCAAATTGATGTTTCAGGAGAGCAACAAACTTTGACTTTGAATTTTTGTTATGATGAAAATTAGAAATTGGACGCCGGATATTTGCGGGTACGCAGTAGTTGGATTATTATGAAGGTAGATCAAAAACAAGGATTATCTTTAAAAAGTAAGACAATTTACTTGGAATAAAGAAGGTCCTTCAACCAAACTCTCGATTATATACCAGATCTGTATTTACGAAAATAAATCTTCTCAATTATAAATAATATCTATTATGTTGACAAATAACGCAATGTACTTATACTTAGTATTTATTTAATCACATGTTTTTAGGTTTCAAAGTTTTTATATTAAGTTACGTGAAATTCAATTGATAAAATATACCTAATAAGTTGCTCCTTTTTTACATTTTGTGTATCTATGTATATTTATATGTATATCGTGTTTAGGCTTTTGAGACACCAGCTACCCAAATTGATGACAACCTCTTTAGATAGGTGTTATTATATTTTTTTTTTATTTGCATTAAGACTTTTGTCACCTTTATTGTTTTATTGCTATCTTTGGGTACTTTTTTGTACAACAAAGTGTTATCTATACTAATATTATAAAGCTGAAGAGTTTGTTTTTTTTAACGCACTAATCTCAGTAACTACGGGTTCGAATTGAAAAATTCTTTTTGCGTTGAATAGATCATTTATCTAAGAAGGCTTTAGACTATATAACATCACGCTGCAACTATTAGGAGCGAAGAAATAATGGAAAAAGTCGCTGGCGGCTACTAGTTAAATATATTTTACTTGGTTAATTTTATTTATTTTACTGTCATTTAATACCCGTCGCTGATTGTACCGAATAATATTATGTTAATTTAGTTTTGTCAATTAGAAAAATGATGTACAACTAATCTGTATTTAAAAACAATAAAATCATAATGATCATTTTTAAGAGTAACCACCACAATTTTCATTTCATTTAATCACTCGGATATCATTAAAAATACCCACCGTGTTAGGTAATAAGTAGATCCCTATAGAGGAAACATCAAAGTCATCTATCCAATTCCGATCCGTATTTAATATCAAAAGGACAAGCCATTACTTACGTTGCCTTACCTGCACAAACAGGTAACATAATAACAAAAAAAACGCTAAGGTTAGGGGTTAATAAAGAGGCTCGAATATTTTACATTGTATCTTAAGTGGAAAATCTGACGAAAAAAACAATTTCAACATTTTCTTCTAATATTAAAATAATACAATTTTTAAATAAGATATTGTTTATTTATTATAGACTAGCAATAAATTCTCGTTAGATATGCTGTCGTACAGCAACAACGACTCTTTTTTTAAAAATTATCAAAATACCCATTAATTCATCAAACCAGGTCTTTCGTAAAGAAAAAAATTGATGGAGAGATTGGTCGGTAAGATATATATGTATACCTAATACGGATATGTGAGTATTATAGATTAGGTTGTAACCGGGACTAACGTACCACGGTAGACCTTGAGATAATATATTTTCGGCCACCCATCTGATACTGACTTCTGTGGAAATAGCGTAAATGTTAAGCTCCGAAAGATACAGATATAGTGTTTAGAATAACACTTTCTGTGGTATTAATACAGTGGTAGTATTGTAAATTTAGGCTGCAAAACCCATTTGTTAGTATAAAACGAAGTTTCCCAAATTTTTAGCTTCACGAACCCCACGTAAAAGTTTCAGATGACCTTAATTAAATATATAAGAAAATAGTTAGAAATGAAAATAGACAAAAGAACAAAAAGAGCTCTCTTATAACCTTTTGCATTTAACTGCAAAACTCGGCAGGTTTTTAGATACATTGTTATACAAAATCACATAAAAAAATAACAACAATATATCTTCTGTGCCGCAACCAGCCTTCTTAATTATTTATTTGTTTACCTTAACTCAATTATATATTCTTAACTAAACGTGGAAGTGTAAGATGTGTTTATACATCAAACCAGGTAAAAGGTTTAAATTTTTTTTTAAACACTACAGTGATAATTTATGAAGAACTTAAAGTTTGTATAATAAGGCTGATAATTATTAAAGTTTCTGCATTTAGAAACAATCCCACAAAAGTAGCATCTTCTATATCAGATCGAGACTAAGAGTAAAGGCAACGACCGAATGTACAATTTACAAATACCGCAGAAGATTTATAAGCGGCGACCGCGTCGCTGTGAATAGATCCAAAAACAAATGTGAAATTGCGAGCGGTGACCGCCGACAAACAGCCTCGACGCCAACGTGCGGGGAATTTTAAACACAAGTAAATTGGAATCGTAACAGGTATTGGATCTGGTACTGCTCCACGCGGAACGGTGACAACGGAACAGTATCGTCGCGGCTTCATTAACATGTCGCGCGTGCTCAAAAACGTTGTAGCACTTGAACGTTCGAGTTGTGAATAATAAATAGGTGTTACACACGGAATGACTGGAGTACACGAAGGATTATGAGTAATTTCTGTGTTAATCTAATCGTGAGTGTTGCGATTATGCTCGATTAATTTTTATGTGCGGAAATAATTTGCATTATGTCTTTATATCAATAACGTGGATATGTATGAATTTAAGATTCTTAATTTTTTTATTCATTATCTTGTCCAAGGTGGTGGTGTATTGTATTTATTTATTATGGTGTTATTTATACTCGAAAGGCCTGGTTCCATTATAAGCCTCTCTCATTCACGTGAATAATAATGAATGACCCCATTGCTGGAGTAGTGGCCTTCTCTATAGACCAACAGTGCAGATTCATGGGTATTAACGACTGTATATGCAACCAAGACTAACGGTTTACTAATAATAGGCCCTTGAGAAAATTGCTTATCATATATATACAGACCACGGTACTCCCATTGCAAGGGCGTGGGCCTTTCTTATGGATGGTTAAGGAAGATGGGCCATGACCCTACACGCCGGCCTAATATGGATTGGAGGGCATTAATGATTGCATATGCAGCCGAAGCACAGAGTAGGTCGAGATAAAATTTTTTTGGGCACCCATTCTGTGACCGATCCTTGTGAAAGTTGCTTAACAAACAAAGATCGCGGGCTGCAGCGCTTCTCCACTATGCCACTGAGTTACTCCGATATAATAATATTAATGAGTTATTTAATTTCTCTTTATAAAGTTTTTTCCGAAGACCGAACCAGCCAATCAAATCATTTATTTGCAAATACAGGTAATACATAGAGATGATACACAATTAATGTCAAACTTATTCCGTATTTCACCACTTGGCATGCAAAATTATTATTTATATTATAATAAAAAAAAGTCAATTACAACAAACCATATTATTATATTCATATATCAATTGAAATATATTAAATAATCAAAAAACCAATTCATCTATCCCTAGTTATAACTCGTAAATCTGTGTTTAAGCGTTCACATTTCAATTATGTAAGAGGTAGAACATATCATAATAGTACGGACATACCCTTTGATCCTCACCGGGCCCATTCCTAAGATTAAACATTAGGTGTTGACTAAAACGGGTTGCATTAGTTAAATCATCTTAAAACCTTTGGCTAAATCATTCACGCTCGAATGAGTCAGGGCAAGCAAGGGCGCGCTTCAAAAGGCTCAGTGATCCATTCTCAAGTATAAAAGATACTGTTACATTTTCATTGTTAGGATAATGTAATGCGGAGAGAGGTAAATATACACACAAAAGTTTTTAAATGAAATAGACTTCAAAAAGAGTGAAAAACAATCGTTGGAAACTGAAAAAGCTTATTTACAAATTCAATAAACAAAAAGAATCATTTGAATTTGGGCTCGAGCTTGATATCCGTGATTTTAAAGACTTTTATCAGATTATATCATTTTAATATTTTATTTCCAATCGGTCATAAAAATGGATAAGCCAGGTACTTCGGGCATGAAACGGGCAACTACTAGCGCAAGTTAAAATGTTCCTCCCAAAAGAAAATTTATCAAACAAGGCATCAAAATAAAAACCATGAAGAAATTTTACAGGAATAGTGTTCTTGAAATAAAGTAAACTTAGATATTGAAGAAGTTATTTATTAATAAATCAATACACGTGCAACGAGAAAACTCTTATCATAGAGAAAAAAAAATTTTTATACAATACAGTGTGACCAGTACCATGACAAATAAATAATCCATTGTCTACTATTAACACCCCCCTTCAATGTATTATTTATTTAAATTAATACAAATTAATTTTTTTTGAAAATTTAAGGATCATATTTTTAGTCAACGGTTTAGTGAACATGTCTGCCACTTGTTCTTCTGTTTTAATATACTCTAAACAAATTTTACCAGTTTCTATTAGTTCTTTTAAAAAATGAAACCTTATATCTATATGTTTCAAACGTTTTACACAATTTGTATTAGCAATCATTATAGCTGCCTGATTATCACAATAGATTTTTACTGGTTTATTATTAACATTTTCCTTAAAATCAAGTAACAAGTTCCTAAGCCAACATGCTTCACTGGCAGTTATGCTTGCTGCTATGTACTCAGATTCAGTAGAGGAAAGACTGACTGAGCACTGTTTCTTAGAGCACCAAGATATTAAACAGTTTGCATATAAGAAACAAAAGCCTGAAGTTGATTTCCTGTCTATGAGGTCTCCACCCCAATCAGCATCACAATAGCCAATCAACTGATCATCATTACATTTATATACTAGTTTGTAATCTATACTATATTTTACATATCTGAGAACCCGTTTCAAAGCCATTAATAATTCATTATTAGCATAGTTTTGATAACGGCTGAGTTTAGATATAACAACACATAAATCAGGTCTTGTGCCTGAAACAGCATACATCAAACAACCTATCATTTTACGACATAAATTTTCCAAATTTTTATCTTTAACATCTGACACACTGTTTTTATTTAATATTTTGACATTAAAATTTTGGTCCATAGGAGTTGTTAATGGTTTACAATCATACATTTTAAATTTCTTTAAGACATTTTCTAAATATGATTTCTGACTCAATTCTGTTACACCTTTTGTTAAATTTTGATTAACATGTATTCCAAGAAATTCTGACACTAAACCAAGATCTTTCATTTCAAATTCCTTATTTAAGTTTAACTTTAATTCTTTAACTTCTATCTCATTTGTACCACAAATTAATAGATCATCTACATACAATAATAAATACATTTTATTTTCACCATTGTTTTTAAAGTAAAGACATGAATCACATTGTGATCTCAAAAACCCTTGTTTTGTAATAATACAGTGAAATTTTTCATTCCAATACTTTGGGGATTTTTTTAGACCATATAGTGACTTATTTAATTTGACAATATTTTTATTGTCATTGTATGCCCCTTTTGGTAAACTAATATAAACTTCCTCATGAATTTCCCCATATAAAAAGGCCCCTGTAACATCCATCTGATAGATTGGGACATTTAATTTAGTTGCTATGACAGTAAAAGCCCTAAAGGTTGACAATTTTGCAACAGGTGCATATATATCACACAAATCTATTGAATCTTGTTGTTCAAAACCCCTAGCCACAAGCCTTGCTTTATATTGAATTTTATTACCAATTTTCTTTAATTTGAAAACCCATTTACTACTAATCACATTACTATTAATTACATCTTCACAAACATCCCATGTGTTATTATTTCTTAAAGTTTCAATTTCTTTATTTATAGCCATGGTCCACATACCTGCATCATCCCTTATCATAGCCTCTTCGTAGGTCTTAGGCTCCTCATCTAACAAATTAACTTGATTGCACTTGTAAAAGGATGTTTGCTTTCTTACACGTTGATGACGATGATTTTGTAATGAAGTTTCAGGTGAATATAGTGTTAAATCATCACTTACTTGGGATGAAGTGTGATCATCAGATTCCAATCCATCTTCTTGGCATGGTAAATACTCACTGTCATCCAATGTATTCTGAATCTGTGATTGCTCTTGATTATTTTGTAAGTGTTCATCAGAGCTGGTGTCATTCTTACTTTCCTCTTTTATAGTTTCTATTTCTTCCGGTATTATCTTATCTATGTCCTGTATCACAATTTCTTTGTTTTCTTGTTCGTTTTTCATATTCATAAAAATCACATCTCGTTTAATTTCAACCTTGTTTTCCTGGGGAAAATATATCCTGTATCCTTTGACATTTTCACTATATCCTACCATTATTCCTTTTTTACCTTTTGGATCCCACTTCTTCCTTTTCTCTTCAGGAATGTAAGCTATTACAGGTGATCCAAACACTTTCAAAGTTTGGATGTCAAAGACTTTATTAGTCCATAAAGTATAAGGAGTTTTCTTCTCCACCAAACTTTTGCCAGTTCTGTTTAAAACATAAGCAGCAGTGTTCACTGCTTCTGCCCACAGTGTTTTAGGCAAGTTCATCGAATAAAGCATAGTTCTGGCCGCTTCAACAAGTGTTCGGTTCTCTCTTTCTGCTTTTCCGTTTTGTTGAGGTGTGTAAGGTACAGTAAGATGATGTATAATACCTTTATCATGGAATATCTTTTCAACATCTTTGTTCACGAATTCCAAGCCGTTGTCGCTTCTAAAATATTTTATTTTGTTGCCAGTTTCATTTTCTGCTTTATTTATAAAGTTTTCTATGCAATGTTTCACTTCATGTTTTCCTTTGATAAAGTATACTTGTCTATACTTCGAATAATCATCTTTAAATATCACAAAATATCTCGAGCCTCCCACTGAGTACTCCTCCATTGGGCCACAAACATCTGCATGAATTAACTCGCATGGTTTCGTAGACTTATTTTTACTGTCTGGAAATGGTTGACGATGGATTTTTCCCGTCAAACAGCTCTCACAACGTTCAATATCATTGGTGTCGATCACTTCAATATTGTTGTTTTTCAAAATATCTTTTACGTAAACCATATTTTGATGAGCAAGTCTTTGGTGCCATTCAATCAAGCTGACTTTGTTATTTGGTACACTTTGTTTGGTTTCCGCGACATTCGCTTTATTTTCTTTAAACAATAAATTAAGATAATATAGATTTCCTATGCGTTCTGCAATTGCACACAGTTTCTTGTTCTTGAAAAATTTACATAGGTCATGTTCTGTCACTATGACATAACCTTTGGCGGTAACACGTTTGACAGATAATAAGTTTGTTTTTAATGTCGGAACGTATAGCACATTGTCTATGGTAGTGTTAACCCAACACTTTCCGTCAAACACTTGTGCTGCCATCTGTCCACTTCCGAGAGCACTAATCTGCGTTCCATCGCCCAACACGACAAATTTATTTTTCAAACTGGTGAACGATGTAAATAGATTTCGATCACAACACATATGGTCACTTGCACCCGAGTCTACAAGCCATCTAGACTGTTCATAGGTCTCAAAACAATCAGATAGTCCTGATGCAATGAATGCATTGCTTTCTTTGTTCTTTCTAAAACGGCACTGAGATTTTGTGTGTCCTTGTTTACCACAATAAAAACATTTGTTATCGTTCGCACCATTCGCATTGTTACGTTTTTCACGATTGTTTATTTTATTAAATTTACATTCACTTTGGTAATGTCCGTACTTTTTACACTTATAACACTGAATGTCTCTCTTCATAATCTTTTTCACGAAAAATGCTTTGTTTGTAGTCATCCGGTAGTGACATCATAACTTTTGTAATAACAAATTTGTCCGAAATAATTTCACCTAATTGTTTCAACTCATTATACATTTCTTGCACCTTAGATAGGAAAACTGACATTTCCGCGTTTTCTTCATATTTCATTTGAAAAAATCTCTGTTGCTTAATGTGGATGCTTGTCTCGCTTTTCTGTTCGTAGATACTTAAGAGTTTACGCCACATTTCAGCCGATGTAGTACACGAGAGAATATGCAGCATCACATTTTCTGACATCCTCGTCACAAGAATAGTTTGTGCCTTCACATCTTGTTTTTCCCAATTTGCTAGTTCAACCTCATCACCAGTAGGCTTCTTACAATCAGTGACCACGTTGTACAGATTTTGGTTTTTCAATAAAATTGTGGTCTGGAACTTCCAAATGTTCCAGTTCTGACCACCTTCCAACTTAATAACTGTTCCCTGTGTATTGTCGCTCATCTTTTCTTCCTGCTACTTCCTTCCTTGTTTCTTACAAGTATTACAACTCGCCGGCCGGTGAATTTACTTAACCTCAAAATAGCGCAACGCACGCCAACGATATTTATTACAGTACTTGTACTTCACTTGCTTCAATATCAAGTTATGTGCCTGGGCCCATAACCTGTTCTTGAAATAAAGTAAACTTAGATATTGAAGAAGTTATTTATTAATAAATCAATACACGTGCAACGAGAAAACTCTTATCATAGAGAAAAAAAAAATTTTATACAATACAGTGTGACCAGTACCATGACAAATAAATAATCCATTGTCTACTATTAACAAATAGCTAAATTAGAAATTAGAATCGGACTGTGATGAGATCGATCCAAATTTTGTCGCCTCAGAGGGTGACCATAATATGGCATTTGAACAGGAAGCGCCTGTGCCGTGTGCAAGAAGCATGTGTGCCTACAGTGCAGCAAATCTGTATGCAAAGAGTGTTTGTAAAGGTAGAGTTCCTTTCCTCCAATGTTATTTACACAAAATTTTTTGAATCATGTTTATTTATTTTTTTTTGTGTTCATATGATTATAGATCTTTAAGAAAAAAAAAATACTGTAAGAAAATATCTATTGTTTGTTGATTACTAGTAATTAATAAGATAAAAGTAACTTTTTTCATCCAAAGAATGTTATAATGCAATATGATTGTTTAATATTAGTAATAAATGGTTATACTATATTTTTTGTTTAATTTATACAAAGCAAAAATGAATATATAATACACAAAAATTTATATATATGTTATATGAATAAACATAAAAGATTTCATTAATAATGCTCTGGTAGTCTAGCAGACCTCACTTCGGTACTTACGTAACTCGAATAGGGCGTCGGTACTAGAAGGTTAATTTATAAACCGCATTTTTCTGAGTCTTGTTAAAGTCACTTTAAATTAAAAAATAAGATCATCGATCGCGATGAACGATAACATCTTAGGATCAATAATATTCACATTATTTCTGTATTTCATGCAATTATCTAGAGTTTACTCACTTGACCCAGATATGTTTTTCGAGTAGTTACTAAATATGACGTATCAGATCCGTGCTAAAACAAAGTATGAAGTTATTTATAGTTAAATAATGAGTAAGAACAAATGTTACTGCGGAAATGACTCAGCTCATCCGTGTAGGCTCACCCGAATAATTTATTCAACGAGATCATTATCTAAGATGTCGCCTTAATATGTAACATGATGGTGCTATTATCACAGTACAGGATTACACAGTGTCAAATGTACAACATTTAAACTGGATTGCACCATAATAGCAGTTAGAATTAAGGTTTATGTCAAATTTGGCAAAAACTCTCACGCTGACTGCGGAATGCTTTGCACCATCTTCTTTATTTTGTATAGTAAAACAATAACTTTGAACAGCGAAGCTCGGGCGGTTATAGTGAAAGTTATAAATAAATATTAGACAACATCATATACATTGTTCAGATTCCAAGATGAGTAGCTCCCAACGAAGGTACCACAACACCCAGACCCGAGACAATACAGAAAAGTTCATTTTCTACATTGACTCGACCTGGAATCGAACCCGGGAGCTCATAGATGGCAACACCTTGAAACCGGCATGCCAACCACTCGGCTACAGAGGCTACGGAGTTTTGATGTCATCGAAACATTGCATTTAGCGATATTTATTGAAACTCATTAATTGCATACGGGTACTTTAACATAATTTATTGTTAAAAAAAGTTGACCCTTTTAACCTTAGTTTTAAGCCTTAGAGGGTAAAGTCAATAGACTCTGTCTCATACAGTTTCGCTCAAACGTCAAAAATATTTAAACGTAACTTTTTTCAATGTAAAATACGCTCCTAATTTATTACTTATTCTTAGTCACTGATATTAGGTATGTATAAGTATTTCTATCGAACTTGTAATTTGGAACGATACTTCCTTCTACACGTACTTATACATTAATTAAATCATGACACCTTACTATTTCGTAACAATTCAAAACGAGGTCAGCCTAATAGAGTATAATTAATTTTAGTTCTCTGGCTACAGGTAACTTAAATTTAATTTCGTTGGAAATATTTCAGAAAATTATACTAAAACAAAGGAGGTTCATAAATTCAAGAGCTTTTTTTCCTTTTTTTTTGACGGTGGACTTCAAATGATGTTTGATTTGATTGAACCGCCTTCAGAGTTATTAAGAATTATTTTCTGATAATTTCAGTTTAATATTGTGACGGAGCGTAGCAGCGCGATGTTCATCTACTTCTGTCATATAGGTATACGTCAATGAGAAAGGGGCAGTCACTGGGGAAGAGAGGTATGGGTAGCGGTTTAGAAGGATTTAGTAATGAATACACCGATAGGGGCGAGGCTAATCTAGAATGTTCTAGGTCCTATCCTAGATCATTTTAGATGTAGCATTGGCCTCTATATAAACGCGGTGGACTATCTGTCCCGGCATTCTTTCAGTGATAAGTGAACTGAATACGAGAGCGCATAAAAGCAAAACTCAAAATGATAACTAGTGAAGTAAACTATCCAGACTATCTAATAGTATTGTAATAAAGTTAGAGTAGTGACGTGAATTAGTGAAGTCGAAGAAGTGTGTATTTTATTCCGTAAATTTTTATCCGGAACCGTAACTCTTAACAATTTGTTTTTTTCTGTAATCTGAAAAAAGAAATGAACAATTATGTACAAATTAGGTATTCAGGTTTACAAAAATCTACTGTATTCGTAATTTTTATAGAAAGCCCATTGAATAAATAATAACCTTCTTTGAAAATAAAAAGTTCATTCTGGATTTTGCATTAATAGAGAGCCAGTGGTAGGTGTAACATGCCAAATATTTACATTAGACTTTGTACGACAAAGATAAATTAAAAGTGCTCGCATCGTCTAATAGAACCGAGTAAGGGAAGAAACTACGTGTTTTTACACCTTGGAAATGAATGACAGATGACATTAGAACGATTCTAAAGGTAAATTGGACTCTATTAAAAATTTCTGTCATCATCATATTTCTGACATAATTACGCATTTTTCATAGAAGCATTCTCAAAAAATGTGACTGCAGTGGAAAATTCCATGTAATGCGTTGTGTGTCGCGCAGCAGGTGCGTGCGTTCTAACGCAATGAACGAGCACCTTAAAAAGTCACCTGTTCGCTCGCATACCTTTTGTTCTGACAGACTTACATTTACCTGGGGAATGCACAACTTTTTTTTAAATTTATGAACCATCTATATCTTTAGCTTTTCATTCCACACTGCTAGAGCACAGGCCTTACAAATGCGTAAAGTTAAATAGAGAAAACTGTCAGTAACCCGCTACGCAGGCCCGATGCCGATTATAAGAACTTAATGCCAGCTATATTAAATATTGTGAAATATATATCTGATTATTTGTTTTCAATTTTGTAGATATAATTAAATAAAAAGATCTTAACAGAAGAGGAACTTGATGGTAGTGTACTTCATTAATTAAATTATAAATTAGGCCAGGATAGACAAGAAATAGTCCACGACAAATCAAATATCGATTTCAGATTACCTTCTGGATGAGTTTTTCTCGAACTCTCGGTGAATTTGAATAGCTTCTCTCTTTCAATATATTTTTTTAGTTATATGTTATCTTTATTTGTTAGTTTCCTTGTGTTGCGATGATTCGATTATAATAGATATAATAGATAATAGATAGACGTAATAGACCCTTTTGTGTACATTTTGATCTTAGCATAATTTATATTTATTTTGAATAAAACTATTGATTAAAATCTAAACTAACATTATAAAAAAGTAAAGTTTTTTGTTTGTATTGACCGGAAACTATCAGGCCAATTTGGAAGCTATCTCATACGTGGGTCATATTGTAATTATGTGGCTTAAAAACTAAGCATAGATATGTAACCAAGTCCTTGTCTGATATCACAAATTATGCGGAGTATTCGTAAACTATTCGGATCAGCGGCGGACGGACATATGGATAGATGCCGGAATAGCCTGCACATTCCGATATGCCACCTGAATATTCCGTAATTCTTTTTTATATTATGCTATTTATGAACTTTGTCACATTCTATTGTACTTACAGTTTCTTAAATGGCCTGATCTGGTAGTTTGATGACGTAGCTTTTTTGTAGGTCATTTGTCGAGTGACGCCAAAGTATCCTATAAACTTACATTTTTTACAAATAAGAAGTCATATTTATCATTTCAATTTAATTATTCACTATATATTTCCGTATCCATCAATTCAATATTAGTGACACAGCATAAAAATATTCGGCTAAGGCTTTTGAAAGCCAAGTCAGCATTTTTATAATAAAGGTAAATAATATAATAATACTAACATATAACATTTTATAGAAGAACTCTTCTTATGCAATAAATATTATAAATATTTATATAAGTTTAAGTTAATCAAATTTCATCAGTGTAATTTGCTAACATAATATATTATCATCATAAGCATTATATTATTTCACTATCAATTTTATCTCGATAGTAGAATAATACGATTCCCTTCTCTATGAATAGAATAACATAGGACTATTACTTCTGATACATATTCAATAGTTAAATTGAAAGATCGTTCACTCTATTAGGGTAAAGTAGCTGATCCAATTCCAGCTTAGTAAATATATATTTAAGACAAAACAAAAATGCTAAATTATATCGGATCTTGGTTTCTGAAATTTTCCACGACCGATTTGTTACCATAAGCTGTAGATATTCAGTGACACAGCAATTCTTCAAGCGTAGGTTGTTAAGGGGCGTCTCGATTCAGCGTATTCGATATAAGCGAATTTTTCTGCTTATAACCTATAAATATCGTCAACCCATTTACCTTGGGTTGTATGTTCTGAAGTAATGTAATGTATATGAATATTCCCTGATAAAAAAAAATCTCTAAGATTCTGTACTTATAAATCATAATTTTTATAAAAATGTTGCAATCCAATCATGCCAATAACCACCCTTTTTATTATATTATTACTACAAGTTATCTTACGAACGTGGCGTGGACTATTTACGACAAATAAACAAACAACAAATCTTGTTGATCATTCGGTGAGTAAACAACAAAGCTCTACTCCACACTCTTGGGCACGTAGATCTGACTCAGCTTAGCGTACACTGCGCACTATTTTTGATAGCTCACTGTTGGGCAAGTCTATACGAATATACACTATGACCACACACGCAAACGATGCGTCACACAAACGTTAAGGGACACTTACTGAGCAAACCATCAACACTCTGCGAAGTCAATGAAAACCTAAAAAGTTTCTGTGTCCTGGGCGGAGTTGGGTTGTTTGGAATAAGACAGCCAACTTTTCACGCACAATGGACTGATTTAAACGGATAAGTGCAGAAAATTTGATCCTCCTAACCTAACCTACACAAACGTTGCTCTCTCTTCGGCGCTAGGCGAATTAGTGCAGGTGTTATAGAAAATCTCTCAAAAATGAAAATTTAAGGTTTGAAAGTTATTGTTAATGAACAATATATTGAATAGAGATTATAAAAGGTTAAAAAATTTGAACGCGTGTCAGTGATGCTAGAAATTTAAATCTTAAAGGTAGAATAAAGTGAAAATTTTGCTATATTTTTTTTTAACTCATTAGTGTCTTTTCTGTTTTTTTTTAATCGCAGGGGAAATGGACATTATGCCTTATGGCTCTCCTTCCACTCCGCCCTGAAAAGGGTAGGTGTGTAAGACCTACCTGGTATAACCCACTGCGGCTCACCTCACGCGGATAAGAAAATCCCGGTATCCTGCAAAGAGAACCCGGTGAGTCTAAAAAACATCTGGGAAATTGATGACGTACCAAATATTTGACGTGATGAAAAAGGGGTGCAATCCCTCGCAAAGACACTAGAGTAAATGAGAGTAATTTTAGTATATTTTTCATGCTTTTCGAACCTTACGTATAGTTATATAGGTAGTGATTACGAATACCGAGGGTGTTTCGAGTTACTGACGTGTTTAATTGGCAGGGAGCTGCCAACGAATTTGTTAGGCCATTCGCTTTATATGCCAATAGCCGCGTGTATCACAAAAACGAGACCGGAAAAGGCTATTACGTCATTAATACTGACAAGCTAAAATTATCTGTTTCAGTGAACGAGTTCTTTTGAAGCTCAATAGGAGTGAAATTGTTTTTATGATAAAATTATCGGTTTCAGTATCGTTTACGAAGATTTCTATACTAAAAGTGACATAAACATTTAATAAATTAATTTAGTAGAAATACATAAATAAATATTACACAATATCACATGTATTGATTGCATCCTAAATTAAGTAGCAAAATTTTTACATTATTATAGAAATCTGAAACAACGACACAGCAATGCTTAGACCAGAGACAATACACAAAAAAATCACTATTAACCCGACCGGGAATAGAACACGGGTCCTTAGTAATAGTGCAACTTTTTAACCGGCGAACGAAATTTTATTTGAATACATCGGGTATGGAGTCATCTTAAAAGAACAGTCTTTTTTTAAATATACCGCATTTTATGTTTCAAATGTTAAGTTAGGAAAAGTCTTTTCGCATATAATAATTAAATCTTTCTGGCTATACTATTTGTATCAGACTGGTTTCGCTACCGTTAGAAGTTAAAATTTTATAAAAGATAACTTTAATCTCAAATAAGGTTAATGTTTCATTTGTTTTTCTCACTGTCAATATAAGTAAACAAAATTGCAACGTAAGCCGCGACAATACGATAATAATTGAACTGACATTCAGCAAGAGCATACGGATACCCAAATATCAAATTACGAAAAATTAATAATGAAAAAGATATAATCTTAAAGATCAAACACAACAAAAAATGGATGTGGATAACTAGGACGAAATAAATGGCGTGGTACGGCGTATGGTTACAAACTGATGAGATTAAAGCAAAACTTTGAGAGAAATCGGCCAGAATTAATCGATAGAAGGGGTGTGGTTTTTCATCATGATAACGCTAGACCTCACACATATTTTGCCACTCCACAAAACTTAAGAAAGTTTTGCTGGGAGTTGTTAATTCATCCGCCGTATAGTCCTGATCTTGTACCTTCAAATTTCCACCTATTATGGTCTCTTCAGGCAATACTTTAGGCACTGTCTTAATGTCACGCGAGGACTGCCTAAATAATTTTTAGCGGTTTTTTGACCAGAAGCCCCAAATTTTTTTATTGCAATTGGATCATGTCCCTACCTACAAGACGGTAGCAAGTTATCGAACAAAATAGTATCTAAATAAGTGTTTAAGTTAAATGTAAATAATCTTAATTAAAAAATATTTAGAATTTTCATATAAAATGCGAAGAAACTTTTCCCCTAACTATTAATAAGAACAAAAATAATCAATCTGTTTGTCATGCCATGCAGTGCCTTAGGAAGTTGCCTAGTTTGTCTATCTATATAGACGGGTTGCCCCTGTTTATACTTTAGAAAACGGGAAGCGTATATTTTTCTTTAGTCTAGTATACAGTTTCATAAAATTATTATTCTTAGTAAAACCACAAGGAAGCCACATAAAAGCGCATGGGGCGAGATGCTACAGTATGCTAAATGTCGCGGGCGAACCGTAACATTAAAATACTGCACACTGTTGCGGTTCACTCACTTTCCTTTAGATCGATTTGCATCGTAAGATTTCTAGAAGCTTTAAGTGAATAATTTATTTTATCAAATGACTGAAACGGTTTAGCTTTGAGTGTTTTATATTTTTCTAACCAGCTTCAAATAAGAGGTTACAATTGTAATTGTAAACAGTTTGTGTGTAATTTTGTTGAATTGGGTAATACTCATATATGTATGTGCTTCTTAAAACGTCTACTTAGTTTTGTTAATATCTAAATATCCATATGTATGTATGTTAACACAAATTAGACATCGGATCTCTATGATTCTTTTTAATTATCAGTTTTCAATTTAGACAATGGCACGAGTCTTTAACAAAATCAATTCAGTACTTTTCCTTCGCTGTGTGTTATTACTCATACGCATCATAAAGAATTTCTTAATTTCATGGGGCTAATATAATCAGTCCCATATAAGAAACCCATCCACGTAGCGTAACTTGGACGTGGCGGGCTAAAAAAATATGTTGATAATTATTATGTTGACATTTGTATTATATAAAATAATTAAAGATTTCTAGACAAAAATATTGAATATTGTAAACATAATCTAACTGAAAAACATGTTACAATACTTTTACAAATTATTGGTTAAACCAGGTTATAGAAATAATAATGAACTATATCTAAAAATATTTCTATAATTATCGCCTTGACTTGACCTTCTTGAATATGGAGGATATCGATGTGTAAGATAACTATTAATCAAAACATAGTTATCTTACACATCGATATTAAATTATTTCTTTGTTTCGATATAAAAATAAGTCAAAAAATAATTTAAAACATTGTAAAAACAGAATTATCATAAATTATAATACTCGCTTATAAAGTAACTCCATGATAATTTGTAAATTGATGATGTTGAAACAATTTACAATCTTAACATAATATAGAATTGAGCTTTGATTATAATAAACATTTAACGGAGAATACGTTTACGAGAATAACACATTTGTTTAAGTGATCGTAATGAATCTCCAAATGAAATAGAAACATTATCGCAGCTGTGTAAACGAAGTCAAAGGCAACGCCAGAGATATTATGTGAAAGCTAACTGATTCCTTGCAATAACATTGTATCCTTCAAAACATAAGGACAACCTAAATATTGGTTGATATTTAATGTAATGTATTTGATTAATCACACAGGTGATTTAAAATAGGGCGTAATACCAAAAGGCTGTCCTTGTTTATTTCATGCAGTAAGGAATGAGATAAATAGGGACAGATGATGACGAATTACGCGGCAAAAACGATTTGTAATGAGCTACATGATAACTATTACGAATTACGATTATTGTAAAAATGCTGCATCATTCCTTCGGCAGTAAATTGACTCGTATATTTATTAATTTTTCCTCTAAAAATGGATCTAAAAATTACAATAAGAAATAGTGAATTTTAGGGTTAATTATGTGACTTTCTTCTCTTGTGAAAATTCTATAAAATCAGGGTTTGATTGTGATAAACTTGTAAATATGATGTTGTTAATTATTATGAATTAGAGTTTAATTGGATATTGTATAAAACCAATCGAATTTTAGTAATTTGAGTGAGTTGAGTGTATTGTTAATAAAACTATAAAATAAAGAATAAACAGTATTTTACCTATTTCGTAAGCTTATCTTTTATATATCTTATATCTTTTATATATAAATTTATCAGTAAACAAATAATATAATTTATAGTTATGTTACAATAAAGTTAATGTGAAATATATATCAAACGAAGCATACAACGCTTGTAACATAATTAACGCACAACCTGAAAATAGTTTGTTTAAAATCAGACACTGGGTGTATAAGGATGTGCGTTATTTCTGTTACACGTTATGTATAGCGGAATACCATATAACTATAAAATGTATCTGCGTTTTATTTTTATTTAAAATTCATCCTATCAGATTTTAAAATGAAATAAAGAAATTTTACACTTTTTAAGACTCATGTACATTTGGCTATCAGTAGGTACAGCTGAGTGAATTAGATCTTAAATAGGCATCCTATAGTATCTCAAGAAGCCTTTAGCAAATGTAATAAAAAAAGGAATAGAATAGAGGTAATAAAACGATAAAAGTAATAAAATTAAAGAAACCATAAAACCTCGATAACACCAAACCATTCACATCGTCAATTTCGAAGAAAATGAGCTTAAAATATCCGACCGTTAGCAAAAACAAAGTAATATGTGAAGTAGGTATATTGCTCATGAAATTCTGCTTAAGGAAATTGCCTCTTTTGGAGAAACCCTTGAAATTGTTTGGGGGGAGAAATTTGATAGCTTTGATAGCACAAGTATAAAGAGTGATGACGCAAAAGACTTCGAAGTATAATTCAGAAAAAAAAACAGTTTTTTTTCATATGAAAAATTTGTTACTACCTGAGTAAAAGTATCATTCATGCGTATTTAATCGTCGAAATTATAATAATATGGATTTTCTATAGCGATAATGCATCATACACTCAAAAAATGTCAATGCATTATCTCTTTCCTTAAAGAATAAGAAACAACAACCACAAGTTTATATATAAATTTCAATTATTTGATAACAAACAAACGAACGTTAATCTTGTTGATGTGTAAGTAGAGCATTTACCCTTATCACACTGTTATCAACATTTCGGCTAACAACAACAACAAACACATTAATTAATATGCCACTGTTTCATGAGGTTGACTTGTGAAATTACTAAGACGTGACACGACAAAACGGCCGAGTATTCGGGGCATCCATTAACTTTGATTAGTAATCACTGGTAATGGAAGTTTACTCCATTTGAGGATTCATCTGATTAAAAATATTTAGTTTGGGTAGTTGATAGAAACATGTTGTTTATATGGCTTTGCTGGACTTTAAGAGACTTCGGTACTTCTATAATTGATATACCATTTCAATATTATAATCGTATTATTAAATAATACCATTAAAATCGTAAATGTTAAAACTTTTAGACATTAACGAACTCATTTTGGTTTATGTATGATAAAAAAGGAAATACCAGAATATAAAAGTCCCGTTTGTAGCAAATTGTTCATGAATTTAGGTATAGGACAATTGTGTAACACTAAAATTCGGGGTTTCATTTCAGCTAGCTATAAAAACATCGTAAAAGTTATTCTTGCGTGTAAAGCAATCAGATCCGTTACATCTTGCTTTATTCTAGAAAGCGACGCAAGTTTATTCCTAATCCTGGCGTTTACGATTTATATTAATACTAATAAAAAGTTTATAATAAAATATTGGCTGGGAAATTACTAAGAACTCTTGTTGTCGGAACACATAAAAATCTTACAATGTTGCTAAAATTCAATCACGCCAAATCTTATCTTTTCTAACCACTAAGTTAAACCCCCAACTTAACCGGAACATTTATGGTACCGTTCGGCAGACTTGTACTATAAAATAGCAAATAACCGAGTGAAGTTAAGCCATAAACATGAAACTTTGTCCAAGCCACTGATTTGATGGAATCCCGTTGCGAGATCAAGTATGGTTCGTTAAGTTACATTTCAAGTAACTAAGTTACATAAGTGAGAGGGCCGCAACAAAATGTTACTTACTTTAGTCTGATATTTTCTAAATGATATTAACGGGTATATTTAATTAATTTTAAATATGCTTAATAGAGTATATTCGTATACTTATTATGAATACGGAGACTTATCAACAAAAACGTACTTTAGGCGTTTCTTTTCAAATTGTAAATTTTACAATATAAAATTTAATTATTTCAGATGAACTTTAATTATTTCTGTTTATTTGAATGAAAGGATTAAATTAAAGACAACAGTTTATTTTCTGGTGAGTAATGGATTCTATTTAGATTACGCAATATATACAAACTATTGTAGAAGCTGTTCAATTTAAATGGCCTACTTTAAACAACAATAGCGCTTAAGTAACTTTACAAAATATGTTCTTCTCACAAAGTTCCATAACTCATTCATTACGGAGCGCCATTTTGCGATTGTTAAAGTCATCTATTAAAACAATGAATAGAGTTCCTTAATGTGTAACGTAAACTTCAATTTAAGACGTAGAATTGTACAAAACATTAAAGCAATAATTAGATCTAAAGTTTAAAAATATTTTTTAAAGTGGTTTTACATCTAAAACTCTCCAGTTTTCAAGTGAATTTGCCGTGAAAGGGTGAAATCTTTACTTGTCGTTCAACTAGGGCACGTCCTTATATGAATACATATTTGCTATGAGATGAGTTGACACAGTACCCCTGTACAGTCAACAAAAGATAGAAGAGATTAACAACTATTTACAAATAAATTTTAAAATCCATAAATAAAACTTATATCAATTATAATATAAATAGTATTGTGATTTTTTTTTCATTTGAATACAATTTTTTTTTAATGTTCGAGGTTATTAACATTATTAACATATATGAAATAAGAATTCATAATAATAGTTAAGTCCACGCTCATGGAGTTTACAATATCGCTAAAATATCAGGATTGGATAAAAATATGGTAGTAAACTCGTAAATAACTATTATTCTAATAATTAACAACAAATAACTCGAACAGAACGCTATTTGAGAAACTCGATATTTGAGTAAGATACCTACTATCACTCTTCTGGCACGTTTTATGATAAAGCGTTAACTACATTGAAAAGTTGCATGTCAATGGCAAGGTGGAAGGAAAGAGAACACAGGAGGATGGAACTCTATAAATTGCTTTGACAAAAAAAAACTACAGATAAAGACTTACGATATAAGATTTAAAAAATAAAGGACCAATTTATATTGTGCACATTGTTTTCCTGCTATGAAGTTAGAAAAATGAAGCTATGTATCTTTTGCAGACCATACGATGACAGAAATGGGTCACTTCTCATCCTGTCCCCGCAGTTACCTGGACATAAAGCGTATAGACGATGCTTTCATCGGGGCCGTTCCATTTATGGCGTCCCAAATAATTAGGTACAACATTTTTCTGTTAAACGTTTTAATGACACATCATATTATTTTAAGTGGGTTTTTAAATTTCTCGTTAGTTACGTGTTTTATTCGGATGGAAAATAATATTGAAGAGGGAAACAAATCGCTAGTTGGGTTTTAAACATAGCGCGTTAAGGGTGAAATAAGACGTAGGTAAATAAACTCAGCGGGACTGAATTAGGCACAATGGCCATTCAGGTTTGTAATCTAAATAAAACGAAAATGTTGTTTTTTTTTTTTTGGTAAAATTTGTTTTTTATTAATTTTTAAAATACCAATGATTGATACGTTGATGCATATGATACACTAAAAAAAGATATGTATATAATAAAATTTAGAAACAAAACATAAAAATACCCTAAAACACGAAACAAAAAAAAAATGAAAATCAAGTTAATTAAACAAAATGTACGCTGCTCCGAATTTTCGTGCTCGAAGTGGTCTCCGAATATCACTTCGAGCATGAAAATTTCCTCCATTCTTCTTCTTAAAGCATCTTCTTATTACTCATGTTGACATCTCTTGCATTTAAGAGGCGCTGTATAACTCAACGACAATGAGAAACCAATTTCTCAAAATTGTAAGAGTAATAAAGTGGTCATCTTGGGCTGACGTGCACCTGATTTCGCCACTTTCTGGTATTCTCGTATAGAGGCCCTTTCAAGGCATATCGCAGAATTGTTCGCGGTGCATTTAAGGTTTCAGCAATTTCTTGCTGAGTTCGCTCTTGTCTCTTAAGCAATACAACTCGAGCCACTTGAGCTAGAGTAAGAGGCATTTCATTCGTTTCTGGAAGTGAGAATAACTACTGATTAATTTAAAAACAAAAGTGACACGGAATGTCACATTTTAACTCACCAATATATTTTACGATATAAAAGTTCGCTAAATTATATGTATTTACTTACTCTCATCACACTATATAGTCACTTCAAATTTTATTACGCGACAGTAAATAAGCTTGTTATCGCAAAATTTAAGTTTTGAAATCATCAAATCATTATAAAAGCAAGCAATAGCGACGATACAAAGCCAGTATGAGCCCAAAAAAAAATAAAAAATAAAAAGTCAGTATAAACATAAGTCAACGCATAACAATCACCAAACATCATTCATTACATTGTTTACGAATAAGTATATCAGTTCGGGTTTGAATACTATTTTTAATTCCAGATGTATTTCAATGAACAATAAATAAAGGTTCGTTACAAAATTCGCCTTCCTCAATTAGAACCAACAATAATAAGTAATTAAAATTGATGTCGAAACACGGTAGGTTCACAGTAATCGTTATAATAGAGCTTTTATACTGTATGCGAGGGGAAATAACAGTAATTTAACACCCCGAAGGGATTGTAAATCTAAGTAATTTATATTAATAGCCAAGAATTTAGGTTAGTTTTGCTACAAGCCGCCGTTTGGGGACCAATTCTAATGCTAAATAGACTATACTAAATCATAATAAATCGTAAATCGGTTACTGTAAAGGGTAACGTACGGTGGCTTCGATTAAAGCCCAAATATTTATTTAACTCGTCGTTTATCATGTTTGGCTAAATTACCTTCTATTCTTTCATTCATTAAGTTATAGAAATACTCACTGTTATATACATACACATATTGGTGAGGTAACTACAAAGGGTGTATTTTAAGCTATAATTTGCAATTAAAATCACAATCATTGCATCACTCTATGAATAAGCTCAACAACGTAAACCTTAATTTTTATTAAAAAATTGCATTCACAATGCTAAAATAAAAAATATTCGTAATGAAAAATGCTTAAAAAATCTCTTTGTCACTGGGACTCGAACCCATGAGACGTTTCGCAATCCAGGCAACTGCTCTAATTATTGAGCTACTCTGAACCTAACGAATTTTTCAAGCACTTGTTACTTTTTCGTTCCTAGTGAGCGCATTTTCATTAATATTACAACAGTCCACCCAAACAGTCGAAAGAAATATTTTTTCAAACATTTAAACGTATAAAGATGCAGTAAATTTTTCTTTGTAATTGTTTTCATTAGTTTTGATCAATTTGCATTGAGAGTGTTATACTAAAAAATATATTTAATGAAATATGCTTAACAATCATGGGTTCGAGTCCCATCTCAGAGTGCCAGCGGAAAAAGTGGATTTTTTAAGCCTTTTTCATTAAATTTCTGTCAGGCATCGCAAGAAAATATGGAAAATATTTCATATGTGCGTGAGAAAAATGAATCAATCACTTTTGATGTGGTCTGTTTTAAAAGAAACAACAATCATCAAGAAAGAGTTTGGTTATTTTTGTTTCATTTCCATAAATGGTGAAAGTGTGATTTTACTGAGAAAATTATCCTTCTGTAAGTGAAATAAGTGAATTAAAGCACTCACAGAAAAACCTTCTAGTAGTAGATCCATATTCAAAGTGCTATCCTGAATTGTAATCGTATCGGTAAAGTAGGTTTTTGTTTGTCGTATACATTTATATTTCAATGTTGGTACACGATTTTCTTTGTTTCATCAACAAGCTTATTTGACTGGCTTAGCGAGCATTAGCATAATGACGTCTTATCCTGAAAATTTTCGAGGAAAGCCTCAAATAAAATGTAACGAAAAAATAGCAGTCGTCGTGAATAATCACCATCATTTTGTTCGCTCTCTGCTCCGTTGAGTAATCTTGAAGTTATTGCGTTAGTATTAACGCGTGAAATAAACATTGGGGGTGTTTGATCATTATGACCGACTCCGTGACGAGTAATATTTGTGACAAAATCACCCCTTTTGTCAGAACAAAGATGTAACGACAGCACTAATTTGTCACTAAGCAAAATATATATTTGACAAAAATATACTACACATAATTATTGCACAAAAACTTTGACTATTTCACAAATTGAATATTGTTAATGCTTATACAATTTAAAGCATTGTTATCCAACCTCATTAAAAGATGGAGGGTTATCTCAATAGTTGCGTAACAAGGAGCTATATAACAAACTAATCATAGCTAAAAGCCTTCGTAATGCGAATATTGTGTGGAAATCCGGAAACTGTACTCCTAAGGATCAACCCTTAATGGGATGTCACACACTGTCGTCCCGTCATATCACCTCACATGACACAACGTGATATTTTTGTCTGATATTTCTCAGGGTGATATTACTTTGACCTCGATATATACTTTTTGTGCTGTTATCCATAACGATAACAAGAAAACACGGGTGTAATAGGCTCTGCTCGGAGAATTATGTCATAGTTACTTAATGGTACATGTTAGTTTCATTGTTGTTGTATGTTATAGAGTACAAATAATAAGTTTGCATTTTACTAACTACATTGCTATGTACTTTGTAAAATACAAACATTTTTTTTATAGTTTGTATTTTACAAACTACATAGCAATGTAGTGTGTAAAATGTAAAGTTTGTAAAATACAAACTACATTGCTATGTAGTTAGTAAAATGCAAACCTAAATGCATATATTTAGGGCAGATTTGCTTTAAATATATTTATTGAGATAGCGTTGCGCATTGCGATCGTTATAATATGGATATTCGTCTGGGATTTATGAATTCTTTTAACAGTTCATATATTTTAATTTAGGTAGAATATTGTAAGTTCAGGAGTCAATCAATATCAAGTTAAATAACGTACGTACGAGTAGCATAATTACTAACTTATGGACCCAAGTTCCCATAGTTATATTCACAAAACTCTAATATAATCGGAAGATTAAATCGGAATTTGAATCTCCCGTGGAGTTTCACTTTGCAAATCACGGATTTAGGTTATCCACTCTGTCTCTTTCTTAAATACAAGACCAAAGATTTGTGAAAGCGTAGCTAACATAAATGAATTATGCATAACAACGCCGTATGCCAATTTATTGTATTAATTAATAAAAGATTCTTAAAAGCTTTCAGTACAATTTAATTTAATATAAAGCGCTTTATTATCCATTGTAGTTTTTTGATTTATTATGAAAAGTTGCTTAATATACTCGTATTAATTAACGATTAGATGTCTATTGTTAGGAAATAAATGGACGTTATTTAATTCAGTTATAGTCCGTGCTTAACAATAAGTATTTAATATCTATCAATACGTTATATGTTCCTGTTATATTCAGCTCGTTTATGTAATTATTCAAAATCAGTGTTTCTAGATGTGTAATCTATACTTACATATAAAGAGAAAATGTTTAATCGTTTACATTGAACAGGCTCCGAAACAACCGAACTGATTTAAAAAAAATATTTTACATACGAGAAGCTACATTATAAGATGAAATAGGATATAATTAACGCGGGTGAAGTCGCGAGAAAACAACTAGTGTTTAATATGTATTAGAATATGTAATTATTATACTAACTGATAACAGAAAAGGGTTCATTATTGTTACGATTGTTAAAGTATATGCCTTAAGTATGGGTAGAAATATGTAGGTAGAACGAGCCATGCCCTACCATGTCCATTGGAGCCCATTGGAGATTTACAAAGCTTATGACTGCAGATGTAGCCGAGATAAACGTTTTATTTATTTATTGCATTAAATATGACTTAATTGGTAAGTACACTAAACAAATTTTAGTAACTAATATTCACGTGCAGCTCGATGCGTATGGAATATGAAAAGATTAACGTACTTCCTTAATATGCAAGAGCTCGAGATAATACATTCTTGGTCACCAATCCAACTACATTTTATGAACCCGATTGACCATAAAAAAGAAAATGTTTAACTTATAATTAAATTTTCCATATTTCCTATTTAAATAAACTTACAAAAGTAAATATTGGGTTCGAAGCAGATGCATCACAGCTGAGAAAAATCTCAATATTGCAAGGCTTATTGTGAACGGATGTTATTTGATATTCCATGTTGGTTACATCCTGATTCTCGGAACGGGATTGGCTCGTCACGTTTGCTGTCGAGCGGCACGTCTTGACATATTTCCTAAACATCGAAGGTTTTTGAAATATTCTAGAAGCTGACTTTGTTGTGTAAATATCGTATATTATATGGAATCGTCATCAGCCTGTTGACGTCCATACTGCTTGAGCCTTCCTTTTTATTGAGTGGGGTGGGGAAAAGCTTTCCATATATACTTTCCCGTGGTAAGTGTCGATGTTATGTGGAAAGTCTCTTTCCGTAGATTTTCAAATGGGCTACATCTTACAATGTGCCCTGAGAAGTGAGACCAAAAAGACACGGTTGTGGCACCGGTATGGTTACTTACCCTTATGCACTAGATTACCCAATGAATTAACGAATAAATGATAGAAATATTTTGTACGAATGAATAGTGCATTGTTTTATTTTTATAATGTTATTTACCAGTGAAAATCATTAGAAATAAATGGAGTAGAATATTCCATATATTCCAACCGGTAGAATAATTGTAAAAAACTTTCTATCAGCGGGAATACTTCAATAGACGTATGTGAAACAGTACAGGACAATAATGTAGTGAATGAAATCACACACATTGTTTTATTTTTATAATGTTACTTACCAGGGAAAATCATTAGAAATAAATGGAGTAGAATACTCTATATATTCCAACCGGTAGCAATAATTGTAAAAAACTTTCTATCAGCGGGAAAACCTCCATAGATGTATGTGAAACAGGACAGGACAATAATATAATGAATGAAGTCACATATGGAGAATGGACTTCAACCTACCAAGCGAACCGAATGCCTACTTGAATCGTGTACAACTTTTCCTAGACGGTATTTATATTCTAAAGAATGGAAGAGCTCGAAGTAGTTATATTTTTATTACCCTGCCTCTATAAGGCCTTTGTTAATGTTAATCAAACTCGGCGATCGCTGATCGAACGTACCTACTATCCACTGTGCTATGTCCGAGTTGTTTGTTAAACAGACACATTAATATACCTCGTCACCCCGTATAGAAATAGAAGTAGGTCAAAAGAATGGGTGTTATGTTTTTTAGGTAAGTGACAGCCCGGCAATCTGTAATTATTTGAGGTGATCGATTTAAAATATCTATATACAATATTATTTTATCTGTGGCAATCAGTGAATATTTAGGAAGGTCGTGGTTTTAATAGAACTACTTCATAAAAAGACTGTTTTCTTGTATACTCGTTGCATATTCATTTTTTGGAAGAGTATTTTCTTGAAAAAATCCCATTTAAACTTTGCCAACACAAAATATTGGAAGTACTATATCGCCTGAAATATTGTAAAATAAAAATATTTATTTTGAAAAATAAAAGGGACGTAAAATGATTCTTACTGTTACAAATTTGAACTTCATTTGAAGTCGGTCTTGTAAAAAGTTAGCCATCATTATAATTGTCTGCATCCAAATTGAATTTATAAGTATAAAAATTATTATTATATATTTTTATACATTTAAGTAAATACTTTTAATACAAAATTTTATCTATATGGTTTCAGACCGAGTAACTTTAGCTCTCCTATAAGTAAGGATAGTAAACAAAGAAGGAGTACCACTTCATGAATTGAGTTCAACTCAATATATTAAAAACATTACATACGTGATCTTACAATTCATATTGAATGTTCAGTGCAATTCAATGTGAACCAAATTGAAGCCAATGCAGTTACGCGGTTCACTCTAGCAGCCGTCTCTTTTCGTTGATGATTCCCAGCACTTATTGAATCGATTGTATCCAACACTCCATAAGCCCTACCCTACTCCAGATAAATTTCTTGAGTAAGCAGACTGCCAATCTCGCTTTGAATATGTGTTTCTTGCTTCTAAACTCTCTCTTAACCATCTTTGCTTTCATTATTTTTATTATTAAAACAATAATATAATTACAACAGCTTTTATAAATTTAAATGCTACCGACAACATTAAAAAAAACACACACATACACAAAGAAGTGCTGCGAAAATTGGCAATCTTTATTCTTTTCTTTAAAATTTTGTATTAAAATCTAATCTACTCATCCAACATATTTTGTGTGAAAGATAATTTTTTATTACATTAAATTTCTTCGACGATAAGCATATTTATTCAATTCAATATCACATACTCAAATAAACGTCTAAGGACGGATAAAATATTTAAATACTGAGATTTTAATTTTTGTGAAATTTATGTTAAACCTTTATGTTAATCCAGACTAAGGATAGTTTATATACCAAATTTCATTAAATCCGTTCAGTAGTTTTTGCGTGAATAAGTCACAAATATTCAAACCTACAAACGTTCGCGTTTATAACGTAAGTAGGATTAATTGCTTTTTCATAACTTAAAAATTAATAAATTAATAAGTGATTATTTTGAACCATTTTGATTTGATAATTAGGTAATCAGAACACTGAACACTTAGTCCGTGGATTAATAATAATAATTAATGTTATAAGCGCAAGACGTAATTTAAAAAAGAAAACGATCAGTAACGCCATCTCTTGGCACGCAATATGTCTATGAAGTCGTCATAATAGCACAAATGGTCGACAAAAGTCTCTTGATCTGAACTAAGGCTTAAATTTTATTTTATTTTTATTTATTTTTTTTCATAATTTTCTTACTTCTATGATGGATTCGATGTTTGGGCCAATTAATGAAAGGTTGACTAACTTCAAAATTTATTTATTTTATGGTAATAATGGGTAAAGAAAAGAAACTGTAATAAACAAAAATGAATATAACAACAGTTCGTATGTTAAACTAAATGTAAAATTTAAAATTACCAAATTAAACGAATACGGGGTATGTATTCGTTACGGTTTTTGGGTTTCTTGATAAAAACTTGAATCATCCAAGTTACAGAATACACATTATATAATTCCTATTTAAATTATTATTTATTATTATTAACAATTATTAATAAAATATTATGTTTAAATTTATAATATATGTGATTTACATGTCACAACAGATGATTTTTTTTACGATCTGACATGACAGTATCCATAAATAGTATATTTCATTAGTCAAAATTTTAAATTACGAAAGGTAAATAATAAAAAGAAATGATGTTGAATATCAAAGACAAAAAGTTAGCATGTTGAAACCTAGGAAAAATACATGGTGGTACGGCACACCGTTACACTACTATTACTTTTCAATTATCTCAGGTCACTTTATTTGGAAATGCCATAATCACAACATTACTGTCGTAGTAACTTAACAGACGGCTGTAATTTGCGCATTGTATTATTATTGAGTATATTAAATATTAACACTGAATCAATAATCGTAAACATTAAAATCAAAACTTTGTACCAGTTAATAATACATAATAATCTACTAAGTATAATATGTAATTATGTTTCTATAGACATATCATACCGAAGTCGAGTATCAAATACTCATTAGAACATCTGTTCCACTAATGATGGCACTGGTTTCCTTTGAAGATATCTTATCTAAGAACTTGAAAATAGATGCGTCGAGAGCAGCGTTTGCTTATCATGCTTATATACAAAGTTATAATGAGTCCGTATGTTAATAAGTAGTTACGTTCAAATAAGCTTTCGTGACTCTTGGGTAAGGAATTACGGTATCATAAAATTTCGGGCTGGTGTAAATAAATAATTGGACCTAAGTATACCTTCGTTTTACTACTGTTTCGTGGCTTTAAGTAGTAAGTAGACTACGCGGTTTTTATTGCCGTCTACAAAATATATTCATGAGGTATATTTTGTTGCAAATGAGACGTGATCGTCTAATGTTAAATGTAATTTAACTTGTATATTATGTATTGGCAAATCGAGATAACTTTGTTCGTTCCGTTATCTGAGATATATATCTGATTATGTTTAATAAAAACTAATGTTAGGAATATAAAAAGACGCCTTAATCAGAATGCCACTGCAATTATTTATTGTGATAAAATGTCAAGAGTGTGAACGAAGCATGAAAGTGCGCTGCTGCACTACATGAAGCGACCAAAATTGTAATCAATGCTACGGGCTACGACTACGAGTTCGTAGGCTTTCACTACGAATCTACGGGCTTGGCTACTCTGTTTGGGAACTTTGGTTGCAGTCAGTAGTCATGACTACGCTATTATTAATCATTGTTAGCTAATGACGCATCACTCTTACTTTAAACGTTTATAATATATGAATGAAGTCACTAACTACAATGGCGTTTAGGTAAGATACAGATATTGCCCACTATAAATTCACTAAGTTGAGTGAAGATCGTAAAGTTTTTACACCAGTTCCACAAACAGTGTTATAATGCAAATTATTCCATAAACTTTGTCTGTTTATTCCTTAAATTATGAACACGAATATACGGCCACGACTTTTATACTGTTTTTATATCAAATATGATAAGGGAGTGGGGATAAATCATCTGTAAGAAATTTAAAAGTCTCTGCATTCAATTGTAAAATACTGATATTTATTCAAAAAGTAATTAAGTTTTTAGATCTCTCCTATTACGCTCCATTTTCCCTTGTTTTTGGTTACTCTCGTCCAACTTCTACTCGCGACCCTCCTCAAATAATTACTCCGTTTTGCTAAAGGTCGTTCTACACCACGTTTGCCGACTCAAAGTTTTCACTATACACCTCAATGATTATTGGTTAGTCGACGGCTTATTTCTATTGATCGATAAGTTTGCCAATACAATGTTACTCAGTATCTGTTACAAAAATCTCCCCTTGGCCACTCTGGATTTAAGCAATTTAATGTAAACGATCCTTTATGTTTGTGAACAATAAAGAGTTCTCGCAGTCCGCATGCGAGTTCTATTGATTAACAATAATGGCTCTACGAATGCGGACTCTATTTATAAATAAAAATGAACAGGTAGACTAATTTCAATATGGTGTTGATTTTATTAATCTAAAAACAATTTTTGTCCATTTTATATTCAAAATAAAATATCATTTATTTAGTCTAGGTTATCGAAAATACTTTTTTCATGATACTAAAATAAACTTCAAATATTAAATGACATACCTAAAAAAAAAACTCAGATATCTTTATTATTCGTTATTTTTATGTAAACTCAAACAAATTTCTATTGGATCATTTAAGAAGCATCGTAAATGATCGAAATCAAAACGTTTTAATTAGTTCATGAACCAGGCTATGGCCGGACATATATATTATACCAATTGAATACCTCTAATTTGATTTCCTATACAACTGGTAAATCTGAAGCTTTTCAAAAAAAAAACAAATAAAATCCGATATCGATTAAAAAACTAATTTCGTTCACTCACGACATGCCACAAGGAAGTTATCAATAGTTTCATCAGGCCATGTTCTCTTAAAATATATACATCGTAGACTGACTCACGTCCTGTTCTAACTCACGTACTATTGAAACCATAGAGTAAAAGAGGTCACTATAAAATTGATGATATATCGTAAATGAGCTTTCAGAGTATAACCCCTGATTATTGACATTCTGTAGATGGGTATGCCATGAACATTTGCTTTCGATGCTTGAAGATACAGTACACGATCAAACAGGTGACTATTTTTTATTTCAACATACTCGTATATTTTCTTCTCTCAATATGAGTCCTGCTAAGTCATGGGTTGCTCGAAGGTTAAGCAGTCGTATAACATTAATATCAGTATAACATTGTAAGTACATCATTGATCAAATATCATAATTTTGTTTTTATCAGCGCCGATCGCTGATTTGGTGATATGGAACCGTTTTAGGACAAGTCTTTTTTACATAAATCTTGTTTATTGTATATTCATGAAGTTGTTCCAAATAAATAGTTTTAATATTATTAACCAAAATTAAATTAGGCTTGTTATGGAAGTGGCATAACAGAATTAGTAGCAGTAAAAATTTCGCGAAATTATATTGAAGGTAAGCAGTAGGAATCCTGTATCTAGTGTTATAGATCTATATACTAATCGTTGGTAAATAGATCTATAATAATTAAAAAATATCTAATCTTTCGAAACGTATATTATTTCGCAGAGACTTTTATCCGGATATCATGCGGCAATACACAGATAAAATGGTAATGTATACTCTTAAAACACATCCATTATCTGTGCAATGGAACAGAAGAAAACAAAAATATAATATTTCCGTAGAACTTTTCCGTATATTCAAAATTGTTTTGTTATTTTTTATGTAACCTTCAAGGACAAACTTCAATGTATTATATTTACCGGCCGTTGTTTGCGCAAGACTGCTCATACATGCAAAAATGGTATTATTTCAAAATTGATTATTTATTATTTTGGATGCTCCAGGTGCATTCAATGTGATGAAAATTTAATAGATATGTTTGTCTTCAATTGAGTTCAATCCAGTTTAGCACATGAATACCAAAATACGTAACTACGTAACTGATAGAGTTTTTCTATTTAGAATTTTCAATCTGGGATTAAATTTTATAATGATTAAATATTTAGGGCAACTGCTGAAATTCAAGGCGTAATGGAATATTTTTAGGAACTATTCAGAATAAAATCCCATATTAAATTAAACGCGTTTCATTATAATATCCAATATTTTTGAGCTATTCAGTATTTGTTTTTTAATTCTCCTATAAAGATCATTTACATTGTAAAGATTTTTTAATTGTTTCCATAAAATCTTTCGCATGATTAAAATGCTAGCTTTTTAAATATTTCAACAAACAAGACCATACATACCGACTTGATTTATGTATAAAAAAATGATAATATTATCTCCACGTTATAAATTTTTATCTATTCAACATTTTTACTTCAAAAAATTCATAAAACTTTGAATAACATCATGGAGAAAATGTGGACCAATATTTGCTCGTGCTACGTGCACAAATATTTGTAACCAAACATGTTTTTCCACAATAAGCTTATTCGAGTAGAGACACTTTTCGTTACTTCAAAAACGAGGTCGGAATGTCATAAAACGTGCTTTATGGTCAATACAAAACTTACTTTTATCGCCTGTTTATATGTCGCTGAGAATAGATAGGGGATATTGACGGATGTCGGCCATCTTTTTTTTATTGGTAGGGATGCATATCGTATACTAGGGCGTAAGAATAAAATCTCTTGGTTTATCTAAATTGCTAATTTTATTACAGATAAATAATGCCTTTATTTTAAATATAACAAGATTTATACGTACGTACCTTTCTGTGTTATAAATTAAATACTTAACATATTATTGAAGAAATATATTTCAATATTATATGAAGAGTTATAAAATTTATTATCTGTACGTACCATTCATCTAGTATAGTTTCGTTAATGCCACAATCCATATATAAACATCTGTGCATTGACTTTCATGGCTGTATTTTACCAAAGTCACTCTAAGTGAATGAGTTAAAAGCTTTTATAAAGATTCATAGTACCGCTTTTATGAGAAAAAACACTTATGAAATACTTGTAGATGACATAACAAAGCGTCAGACTGAAAATACACGGGAGCGAGTGGCATAGTGTGGAACCGGAGCGGGTAGCGGATGTGACATGACTCAAATGGAAAATATGTGAATAGATTATCGACTTAAGCGGTTGAGCGACGTTACTGTTTCGAAGTACTGAAACGGGTGAATACTATTATTATTTGTGGTGTTGTCGTTGCTTCTAGATCATATAATGAAAAGTAATTGCTAAATATAAGCGCATAGCGCACAATTTCGGATGTTTTAAATGTTTGTTGTTGGAAATAGGAAAGTACATTTAACAATAATAATATTAAAAAAGCACATTTAAATATATATACAAAAAATGCTAGAATCGCTGGCTCCTATACTTTTATTATGCAAGTAATGGTTAATGTCTTAATTAGATTAATATCTATATAATTAGTAAATATTAAGTAAAGATAATTAGGTTAATGTCTCTAAAATCAAATGCGTTAATTCTATTAATTGTGTACTAGATCATACCTAGCATTAAAAATGAACTGCAAATATTTTTTTATCCATTCAAATTTAATAACCATCTAGTAATAAATATGTTATTTATTAATTCAACATCTGGAAAACGCGTTCTCTTCGCTGTCGCTTGTCTCTCCGCTATATTTAAGCTCACAGCCTAAGTAGTGAACAGAAGCGACACTCGCGGCGGGCATAAAGCAACGTTACACAATACAATTTCTGCCTCGGACGCCTTTGTACAATACACGTCGTCCTTTTCAGGTCACTTCCAGTGGCAACCTGTCCAACAAATAATTATGGGACTTGGCATTGTATGTATCACTTTGTTAAATACCCTCGGGATTTCTAAATAAGAATACCGACAATTGTTCAGATTTGTCTTGTTTGTATTTATTTTTTGTCACTGTAATTAATTAGTAAATCTAAATTGAAAATAATTTTACACATTAATTTAATTTTACATATTAAAGTAAGGCACTGATTTAAAGAGGCAGTTGTAAATATCAGTTTTGGTAAGTAAAAAATTATAAATGGCACGTTTAATAACTAGTTCAGCCGTTAAAACAAAGCAGTAAAGTAAACAAACATGAGTAATAAAAAATAATGAAATGGATCAGTGTGCGTTAATAAATTATTGAACGAGCAGTTACGTGTGGCCAGTAATAAATCGGAATTTGTCGGTAAGAAATCTCATTCTAAGCAATTCTATAAACAATGAGGTGGTAAAATTAAATAAAAAAAACAGTAATAATAAATTAAATTACTTTTGCTTTGACTGAAGGAATTAAAAAGAGCTTAAGAGTAGGTTTGGCTTTCGACAGTCTGCCTCTCTTCCTTTTTTGTCCGAGTGGAATGTTTTTAGCATTAACTGGAGGGACGACGTACTTCAAGCCTATGGACAAGCCAATTATCTGTTTACACATATATATTTTATAAAAGTTTGGGCAAGTACATGTTCCTTGAGTCCATTCTTCTTTATTTTGCGGTAATATAACTTCCCATTTATTAAAAAATTGGTCTGTAAACTCATTAATTTTTTTTCTGGTGGATTTTCAATTATTGCGCATTCTTTAGCTTCTGCAGCAGGTACTTCACAACGCGTCAAATTATCATTATCATTATTAGGTATGATTTCAATCTCTTTCGGTATTTTGACCCAATTATATGAATCTGTCAGGTCTTTCAAAGTTATTTCCGGCAATATTGGAAAATAGTTTTCAGAAGGGTTCTGTGTATATTTTAACGACCACTCGTTCGCCATTTCTTCAGCCACCCGCGCTAATAAGCTCCGCCCAACTAACAAACATTTACCTCTCTTTTCAATGAATTCGAGTACGGGTGTCACCGCTCGCTGTGATCTGCCGAACTATTTATCGAAACGCTCATTCAGTTATTGGACTGCTCAATTATTTTTAGAATTGACATTGTGTGATAAAATAACCGACTATTTGATTTTTTATTACTGTCCATGTTTTACTGTCGCAATATATAATCAACCGCCATTGAATTAAATAGCTGCTCAATATGATTTTCAACTGATCATAATAACATCTCGTATATTTAAATAAGAGCTCAAAAAATTAGTTCCCTTAAGGCAATGTCAAAAATATTGCTTCAATTCTGCGGGTCATAGATTGCAGATAGTATTATATAAGCTAATAACAGACATCATTCACGCTGTATTGCTCTGTTAGAATTCAAAAACTACAAAAAGAATTTTCATGGTGTTTATAATTTATGCTCATTTTCATAATTCTGTACAGCAGAGACAACTGGTCGGATGTCCATTCTTGATATTTTACAGGAGAAGGAGTTTAAACTTTTATATGTTAATTACTAACTTACACTATTAGATTTATGAAAAATCTTTAGATGAGTCGAGACTGTTTAACTGTGATTGGTTTTTGCTATAGTTAGTTCTTACATATTCAAAAAACAACAATGCAATTAAATCTTAATTCTGAAAAAGGAGTAAAATCAGACCTAAATAATTAAGGCTTATAACATGGACGGATAATAACATCCGTTGTTTAGGTCCTAAAAATATACGACCAAATGGTTGGAAAACAAACATAAATATAGTAAGTAGTATGTGGAAATGAGATATTCTGGTCCGATGATACAAATACACATCCGATTTTCATTGAATATTAAAATGTTTGATATAATAAACTTTTAAAAGAAACGCAAAAAGGAACCTATAACGGACCTAAACTTATATAATTAAAAGGTCCAGTTATTATGAATTATTTTTATTTTATATATGATAATTTTAGCATGTACAAGCAAAGTATATAGATGACAAGTTCAACCAAAAACAAAACATATGAATATGAAAAAGACATTTAGACAGTTAATAGAATATCAACAAAAATTACAAAAGAGTTATTATATATAAAATTATGGTGGATTCGTCCACAGAACCAATGTATTAAATCAATGACAAAAATGTTAAAATATAATGGAATGGCACAGTAATTCTCATCTATTTACACCTAATTCTTCATCATAATGCTACGCATTGTACCATGTCAAAAATAGAGAAAATCATATTCAGGTCACTTTAAATTAAATTTCACACTTAGGTATTTCCGTGAAAACTGTTTGAGTAATTTTTTTAATAAATAAATAAAAAAAAATTAATATATTTTGTCTTTATCGTTTGTATAGTTTGTCTTTATATTTGAAATATCCATAGAGCTAAATAGTTCTAGCTTTATTATATAAAAAAGGTACTCAGCAAAATAAAAAAGCGTAACGAAAATAAGAAGTGACGAGTTGAATAGGTTGTGACATTTTTTTATAAATATTAATCCAAATAATTAGTAAAAAAAAAATATTAAGTCAAGTGACACTTAGTACTAAGAAAATCATAGTAAGTCATAATTAAAAAACAAAAAAATCATTATATAATTTTTTGCCTGTGTAATGATTAAATATATTTTTTATACATGTACAAATTTCACTACAAAATGTCAAGAAATAAAAAGTAAATTTTCGAAACTGCAAACACTTCGTTTCCATAAAGCGACACAGCCGCAGGTTGTCGGTGTTCGTGGCGCGTATGTTACAATTTTTTCTCTTTCTAATGCCCATTAAAAAATCAGGTTGTCTCTTTTACACTGCATGTTGTGTGGATTCCCCGAATCAAAAGATCTGATCCGACACTTCGCTCTAAGAAAATTTGAGAAAAGACATCTAATGAAATATATGAACATCAGACCTACTTTGAAGGCGTTATCCCAAAATTATAAGAGGCTTAAGTCGCAGATAAACATAAGTTGTTTTTGCTCTAAATTCATGTGGTCATCCGAGTTTTTTTTAGTAAACTCAGCTTTGGAAATAAAAGAGAATAAAAGAAGGATAGTGAAATTATGATGAGAGCCCAAAAAAGTACAAATATTGATATGTCCTAGAGTAAAAGTGATTTTCGAAAAAAATAGACATCCGACCAGTTGTGATGCTATGATGTAGGCTATGGTTTAGGCTATGGCCAGACTATGATGTACAGAATTTGTGATGCTATAATTATTTGGGGTTGGAAGGTTAATTGGTTTAAGTGATATTTAAGAATCAACATATTGCGCTTATTCCAAATACATATGTACTAAACTCAATATCGCTAAAGAATCTCACTTAAATTAAAGTACTTTATTTTTTAAATGTAAAATTACGTTGATAATAATAAATTCACAGAATTGCATAAATTTATTTTTTGTTTCAGATGTGAGAACGTGTAAAATACATATTTACACAAAACTGCAAACCAAATAAGCGGAGACGATGCCGGCCGCTACATCAGCACCACATAGGACGATGACTATAATGAATTCATGGTGATTGGACAAAGTGAAATACAAAGATGTCGGTACAAGCCAGTGTGGGTTAAGAAAAAGGGAACAATGGGCAGCAAAGGGCTCGGGGCAGAGGTGGTCGGCTTTACCCTGGCTGTCGTTTTCTGCATCGTTTGCCCGGAATATGGTGAGTCATATCTATCCGAACATTTTAAATAAAAATCTATTTTTAGCTATTTAGACTTATATTTGAATTTTATGATTTAAAAGTTTCCCTCTGCTGCTGCACTGTATCATAATATGAGAACATTGGAAATAAAAACTATGTAGCTATAGAGTTCTGCCATCTAACAAACATGACCAGAATGGAAGGTTACGCTATCGTACAGTGCGCATAGAAGACCGTATTGCTTGTTTTTGTAATTTATATATTCGTAGCGAACATCTTATTTGATTATTATTAATATTAATTGATAAATGATTTAACCATTCACTAACTTAACGTGATTACCAACAAAAAAGGAATAAAAATCAGACAAAGAAGTAGCCTTTTGTACTCCATAACAACTTTAATATGAATAGAACAAATAGTAAAATAGAAAACTTCATAACGTGCTACGTGGATCTCTGGATTGAAACTTAAACTAGACGTCATACCTATATCAATGTAAGATGAAACGCCGCTCGCAACGCCTTCTCGTAAGTACCAAAGTGGAAAATAAATAGTGAAGATCAAACAGTTGTATTTCTATTGTAATAGTACTTTTACAAACGGAATAATACAATAGTTGTGCGACTTTATTCGCAAACAATAAACACATATCCGATTTTATCTGCCGTAAGCCACAAAAGAGAATTGTACAGCCAGTGCCGACTCAAATAATGTATTAGGACGTGTTCTTGGATTATTTGGTGACAGGGCATTGCTTTAGTTTCATTCTATTTGGTCGAGCACAAAATGATTCATTATGACAGCTTAGCTATTCGATTTCGCTCATTCAAATTTAATTATCATAATTACATACATACTCTATAATAAGTAATCGGAACTGGATTGTTTCGTAATTAATTATTTCACTAAATTATTGGGTATAATATATAATTTTGTGTAAATATACGAGTATAAAATGAGTCAGTTTGATAGATTCGAGTTTCATTTATTATCGTTCAGTTCGTACACTGGTACAATGTGTAATGAAAAAAAAATGTTGAAAAATCTCGAAAACATCAACTGTTTGAGACACAGCATCAAAATATCCAATATATTTTAGCTACCTCTCTTTCAGGACATGTGTTTCTGAAGGAAGTACGAGCGTAAGAGACGCACGGCAACTTATAGAAGTACATAAATCATGTCATCACTAAATTAATATTAACAATATGAATTGTAACATATAACTTATTTTATAAGATCACTTTCTATGACAATTTAAACATCAGATGATAGAATAAAACAAAATTCGCTTCCCACTGTCTGTAAGCTGAGATGTTTTTAATTACACGACAAATTTCAATACATAACTGAAGAATGTTTGTTTGTAAGATACAGACTTCTATAATGCATTAATAAAATCATGTCATTACCAAATCAATATTAAAAATATGAATTGTATTGTTTTTCTGTTTGGAAAACTTGGAAACAACTAGTGAAAGCTGCGGTTTTGTGTTGCTGTGTAGATAAAAAGAAACGCGGAACATAAAAAAAATAATACGATAATTATTAAGTATATGAGTATAGGATAAATTCCATAATTCCGTAAGATTGAAATTTTAATAATGATATTAATCAAAAAAGTATTGGTTGGAAAAAATACCTGTTTTCACAATCATGGTAAAGCCACTGGACATTCAGTTCATAGAGCAATCGCCAGCAGGCTAATTCTGATTATGTTTACGTAATAATCGCATCTCAATAGAAACTCCACGACTTGCATTTTGTCCATTGTACCTACTATTTACCTGAAGTAAAATATTTGTAATAAAATTGCTTTAAAAAAATCACTTTATCCCTGGCACCCTGAGATGGGACTCGAACCTATCACCAATCGCAATCCAGATGTCTGCTGTAACCACTGACCTACCCAGAACCTAATAGGACTGACGAATTTTTCGATGCTACGGAGCGTATTTTTTATAAATGTTCAGGCAACCCACCCAATCATAGCAAAGAATCATTTTTCATTAAGAATGTTATCATATTAATTTTGTGAATGGTTTAATGTTGTATAACATCTGTAAATTTAAAAAAGTAATGTGCAAATATAAAAACATTAACGTTTGCACTTATTGCGATAGGTTTTTAAAGACAGCATACAACCATTCCTTTTATTTCCGCGCATTCGATCTGAACTCAATCCTTTTGATTATAGGCAAATTGCTGTGTCGCTTTATCGGAGCGAGAATTTAATCCAATCCACCCAGTGCGAATTTAATGAAAATTCATCCCAGCCAGCTTTTTAAGCTTTCTAGCGTGAGTAATGCCAATTTGGTGTTATTTAAAAATATTTTCTTATATAATTATTTTTATTTATTGTTTTTTTTTAATATGCCTAACAATTTGTGGTCGAGCTCCTATCTTATCCCCACTTATTAGCAGGCCCTTACTATTTTTATTTATTGGTTAGAATCAGGAGAATATGTTTTTATCAACTCCAGGAACATGCATCCTTCATCGTCCGAAATTTAAGCCTAAATATTAAATAACCTAAAGCAAAATTATAAAAACATTACAATTTCGTATTTTACAGAATCAATATTGGTCAACTGTCTCCTTTGATCCAAAGTAATGAGCTGAGTTTCATCTAAGGGAGAGTAAACTGTAAAAACATCCAAAGCGGCAAAATTGAGAATGGAAAATTACATTTATTTTAATTTTAAAATTGATACCACACCACGGCGTAAATAGCTAAGTGACTCGCACGTAGTTGACTTTGAGGTTTCACGTTCGATTTGACTATAAATATGACTCTTTACTACCAATTATCGCGAGCTGCCCATATAAGATTTCAACCTTAAATACTGTTTTGTTTTTTGCTGAAATTTGTTGCAATTAATGTAAAAACTATAAGTTTTATGGTACTTGGGTGTGATAGATATTTGTTGTCAGCTTACTGTCTATCTCCAATATACAGTCTTTATTAGATTCTGACGTATGAGGCAAGCTCAATATAAGTTACAGGGAACAACTAACAAAAAAGAAGCCCTTCTTCTGATTGATAATGATTTCCACAAAATTCTGATAGCCAATGAGTATGTAAAACAAACCGTGAAATCCTTTATCCCTACTCCCGATAACCGCAACCTCCAACCGCCAAAGGGAATCCAACATAAAATGTATCCTGAGCGAAACTACTTTCTATCTAGGTGAAATTGTTAGTGAAAGTTTGAAAGGAGCCCAGAGCTCTATCCACCCACGGAAAATTTTGGGCACCATCCATAATTGGATTCGGGAACAATTTGCGTGGCCGAGCGGCCCTAACCATCGCTGGTATTAGGTTGTTTTTCCGCTAGAGATATGCGATGCTATTCATTATTACATATAACGTAGAACATATGAAAATGGGTTCAACTTAACTATATGATTTTTTATTAAGAAGAATGCGCGCCTTATGTGTCTCACGTGCCTTCCCTTTTGTTGATTCCTCGCAAGTTGAATTGCTCACATCTTCATAGTAAAGCTACACGTAGCGCGCTTTCATATAACTTAAGTCTCGTTGAAAACGATCACACAATTCTGTATTAGAATAGGCTTGGGTTAGTAGTGACTTGATGAATTGTGGTACGGGTATCGAACGAAAAAGACTAGAAAGAAGATAGATAGATATATCTGCCTATGACACCTACCCGCAAAAACTTCAATTACCCCATGATCATGGCACTTGTAATACCACCGAAATATAGGGAACTCAACAAAACCAAGGTACATGGTAGCAATCCCGCGAAAAACTACAATTTTAATAACAATTGACATGTTTTCATTTGAATTTCATCGTGTGCTTCTAATAATTAGTCCAATTTGCTTCTAATTTATTTGACTCAAAAACAAATGGCATTACTTAGTCTGAGAATTAGTTATTGAGTCGATAAATCAAGTCCGAAGTATCAAATGGAAAGCTCGAGTAAAGTGTGTGCTGGGCTAACAGCACTAGTTTAGAGAACTCTTAGTTTGGTATGCTATAAATATAAATGGAATAGCTAACATAGCAAAGATTACTTTGAGTGGTTTTCTAGCGGAAAATATTTCGATCTTAATAAATAATTTATTTTTTCGTCATGATCAGAAAATTGTTTTGATCGAGCAGTGCTTATTGTATTTTCAAATTAAATCATATCCACAAACCGCGTAGGTAATTCGTATCAAAAAATAAATGTCCGAGTAAAAAATATATTTAAAACTCTTACAATATTATTTGATTTGCTACAGAGTGCTTATAAATCAAATAATATTTACCTTGCTATCGTGCTTGGAAAAAATGAATTAATTATTATCAAGTCCAGTCACGTGTTGGCCCTGGACCAACTTCACTGCGAACTCCGAATGTTGTTTGCGCGCCGAGAAAAATATGCCGTAATATTATTGTCGATAAGTATTCTTATTCCAAGGCCTTAAGAGTTTATTAGCTTAACCCATATCCGCTGACTGTTCATTTGTTATGCGGCCTGAGTAGTTACAAACAACAATTAAACTCTACGTGAAAAATATTTGTGCGGCAATAAACTGTAAGGCAATGTAATAATAATAAATTCCGTTTATAAATAATAAAAAATAATAAATTATAATAATATATAATAATAATAATATATAATAATAAATTATAATAATAATAATAAATATAAAATAATAAATTCCGTTTATAAACAATGTAACGTATTAAAACAGAAATTGCATTTTACTGACTCAATTTTATAAAGTTATGGTAAAAAAAAATGAAATAAAATCGGCTAAGAGCAAGTCGGACTTGATTAATAAATATTTTCTAAGTTATTTAACAAAATACACAATATAAACCGCTCACCATCTGGAACTGTCTATGTTACGCTCAAAGACTGAAACCGTTCATTGAGCGAAATAATAAATCACAACACGTTGTGGTCGTTTCCATTAGGTCCATAACACGAATTTCCCAATGTGGTTATTTTACTGTGACCATAGGACGTTGTAAGTAACATCTACAAATGTTTTTTTTTTTCAAAATTTCGGGTCTAATGGTTTGATATGGTGGGGGAGTTAATATTTTATGAAATAACTTGAAAAGTTTTTATTCTTAAAATATTAAAGAGATTAGATCCTTACAATAACCTCTTTTAGATTTGGAGTGAATCGGCTGTTACATACAAACACCAGAATATCCTTAATTATTTTCTTTTTTGGTACGGAGCCCCAAAAAGGACTATAAATGTAGAGAGTCGAGAACTAAAAGACTATAGAATTTAGTTAACTGAGTAACAAAACTCGATTAATATTTTCAGTGTCAGTTTAATTTTTGGATTGTATTCTACAAAAGCGTAAAATCAAGCCGTCGAAAACTATTGTTTTTGGAACTATTGTTCCAAAGAAAATTCGCTAAACAAATAAAGTTTGCATTGTGTGCCACACGATAACTCTCGAACCATTTTTGAAAAGCCCTTGGTTTTTTTTTGGTTTTCTTTATTTTCCTTGGCAATTAGTTACGAAATTACTGTTTTTTTGTTGTTGTTTTTTTTCAACGCCTTAAAACTTTCAAACTTAAGGTGCTAGTTAACTAGGACAGATATTTGTTGTTGTAGACTTTGTAACTATAGATTTTTAAGGTATACCAATATTATGAATAGATCAAATACTCAGCTGTATCATTTACAAAAAAAAGATTATTTTTATTTTAATAACTTAAATATCAAATACAAGATATTGTTGAAATGAAAGACATAACGGTTACTTTATTTTACTAGGCTTATTAAGCACTGAAACATTCATGTTATTATGAAAAGACAAGTTTTCGGTTTAGATTACAAGTGGACTGTTGTATGACATGATTCGGGCGAAATAATAAAAAAGAGGAATTAAAATAACTCCGTTTCTTTGAATGTATTTTCTGTGCGTATAACAGCATGGTATGTCGTGCTCTTTCTTGAATAATATACAACTATCTTTAATGGTCACCCGCTAACAAACCTTTTTTTGAAGTATATGTTCGTTCTAAACACTCTCTACAGTTACAGTCCTTTTTAGAGTTCCGTGCCAAACGAGAAAATACGTAAGGATATTCTGATATCTGTATGTCACAGCCAATTCTGTCCAAATCTGAAAGAGGTTAATGTAAGTTAACATTTTAAGAATAAATAGTATTAATGGCTGTTTTCTCGCGACATCGCCTCCGTAAATTATATTATGCCACCCGCTTATGGTGTAGCTACTCGTAGGCGAAAGCTTTTCCATGGTCGGATCAGTATTTTCAAAGATTACCATCTATAAACAAGCAAAGTTAAAAACTTTATCCTTTCATCTTTACCTCTTTTTTCTATTAGTATAGATATAATAAATTATGTTAAGTATCCCAGCATTTCATTAGAATTTATTTAGCTCGTCATATTTAAACTGTTTATGAAACAAGGTTTAAAATAACATCATAAACATTTAACGTAACAATATGTCCGAAATACTACATTTATATTCAAAGGATATTTGAATTAATTTGAAATTTCTTTATAGCACAAGCGAGAATATTAAAGCCCTTGTTTTTATATTACCTATACCTTTCAAGCACAGTATATTAACGCAAAATTACACAATTAATGCCAGGAACTAGTATACCGCATTGTTGGGTTACTCCGGGATAAAGCAAACTGTTTTCATATGTTAAGTTTAACACAATGATACTGGAAATTGTACTGGGATACTATTTAGTAACGGCTCATATACTCGAAACAGAGAAACTATTCCGTGGAATGAGATGTGCTAGTTAATTTCGATGTTGCTTTTAAGTGAACTAATATACTCGTAGTATACATTAATATACTTAGTTGGCAATGCTTTAACATGAAAAATATGTATATATTTGTTTTTTTTTTCTTATTGTGTAGATAAATCAAGCTCAACCACAACTACAAATAACAACGAGCCCACATTCAACAGAGTAATGTTATTTAATTACAAAGTTCCTTCATCCTTCCACTTTCATCATCAGACCACCGACATTATCTCTGACCAAAGTCCTCGTCAAGACAAATATATCGAGCCCTAACTAGATTATATTGCTTCATTTATTTATATAGGTACTGTGACTACCTTCTGGCTCTATCACAACACTTTCTTTTTATTCTGATGGTCGATTCTTATGTATGTATAATGTTTTGTGAATATTGTTTAAAAACCGATATCCCAGACTCTTAACGACGGCGGTAAATGCAAAAGGTAAGAGATAAAACAAAACCAAGAAGAACAAAAATTAAAATACATTTCCTTGTTATAAATTGAGAATATGATTTAAGTATAAATTATTCATATAAACTTATTAAAATAATTTTTAATTCTACATGCATTCGATAATTTTCGTGCTACAGTCCCCGTAAGACTATAAATTCCGTTGATTTATGATAAAAGTAAATCAGCGCGTGAGATCACAAACTGCAAAACAATACTAGGTTGGGTAGCACATGAATCCTATAGGCTATACTTTCAATACAGGAGCTTCCCTTCATCAATGTCGCTTTGTATAAAGTTGGTCTGCATGGGGCCTTGGGGCTTATAGGAATGGCTTCAATTCCGCCTTTTGTGTTTGAATCTATCTAGTGGCGTATAATCAAACTTTTGCATTCAATCATTCCTTTGTTGTGAGGTTATTTCATTTATATTACTGACGAATTTCTAATCAATGTTGTTTTAGTAGCATATTTTGAAGTAGACATCACTGTTACATTGTTTTTGCGTGCCAAATTATAAAGCTGGCATTTAATTTTATTATCACTAACGAATGAAAGTGGTCATAATTTTGTAAAAATACATTTGTTCCTTGTGGCGTGAGTAAAGTTTTTAATTTAATAAGCTCTTGAGATAGATTGAGGTCAAGAGTGAACCCACTGTAAATAAAAAAGTGGATTACTATTTCAAATACAAAATGTCATAATCTTAACAACATAGTCTGCACCAATTATGAATCTTGTTATATATTTTGTGAGTTTATATTAAAATATATATTAAAGTTGATCTGCATGTTATTTCATATATTCACTGAATTTTCAGTCTGAAATCTTCCAAGCGTTGCGTTGATGTAAACCAATATGTATTACCTAAACCTCTATTCTACCCTTATGGGTTAAAAACTATATGTTTTATTTGATGCGAGCATGATAAACGTTAAAGCTGCTTTATATTTTATTAATTTATGATCTGTAGCTATACTTGTACTTGTACTGGCATTTGATATTTTGTAGAAGCCTTACGATATACTTTGTACAATATGTAAGGACTGTTATGGCACCATTTTTAAATTTAATTCTATTTTAACTGTATTTATTGTTCTTATATCCACTTTATGTGCTTCTAATAGCTATTGTTTGGGATATTCTATATGTTGATTGTGTTTTCGGTTTTGAACATGTCTTCAGCTATTTACCAACATAAGAATAAGACCAGCGGACCTATTTCGCAACTAATTGAAATGTATGCAACTGCTAAGATAATGCTACTACAAATACATTTAGTAACTAATTAAGAAAAGGTTGCAAAAATCAATCGTAACTTGATATCAAAGAAGTTTTCGACGTAGGCTCACAAAAATAAACTCCACTTCGTATATTTTTAAAAACTTAAGCTAAAGTTATCCCTCTTAAAGTCTTTAGTGGATAAGGTTTCCTCATTTTCGGAATCCTCTGTGGATTACCGATTCCAGGGTTATCCAGCCGAGCCAGAGGCGTGCTCCAGTAAGCCTAGGATGAAGTGAGGGGAGCTGAAATATGTAATACAAGTGATTTATGGTCGCAAAGATTTACTGATATCTTTATAAGTAGAGTAATGCACAAGTACTTTCATAAAATGTACAATACTCTATTCTGTTTGTAAAATATAGATCGGGTGGAGGTTGCTTGATAGAAAATTTTGGCCCATTTGTTAAATATACTTAACGTATGTCTCGACGCACCCAATTTGATTAAAATATTATTTATTCAGATTAAACAATCAAATATTTGAGATACAAATGAAATTATTATAATAATATGTCACTATATATTATGTAATTCTTCAAGGTATCTGTGTGAACGCAATTAACTCAAAAACTGTCAAATTAATATTTTCTAGACGCACCTCGTAATTTAAAAGATATATTTACTATTAACTATTTATACCGCGACTTCGCCCGCTTAAATTATAACCTCTGTCACTCACGTATATCGTAGCTTCCTGTAGCTTAAAGAATTTTTAAAATCGGTCTACTAGTTTCGGAACCTATTCAATGCAAATGAACAAACATTTGCACCTATCTTCTTTGTTATATTAGCATATCCTTGCATTTTTACAAATATTTATTTAACTTGCCGAGTTAAAGTAGAACAAAGAGTGCTTGAGCGGCCTGAACCATTACTAATATCAGGTTGCTTTTATTTATTTATTGCATTCCACAATGTAGTATTAGGATTTTTATAACAAATAAAAAACAAAAGTATCATTATGGACCCCGTCGGAAACAGCCATTTGGAGAGAGGGGAGGACACTGCTTTAAAATATTGGTAATAAGTATTTCCTTTCTTTTATAAATTAAATAATTTATGTTTTAAAATCAGATATATGCTTTATTATTCCTATAAATGCATCTGATATTAATCAATCACGTTCATTGATCAGTTACCTTTTAACAACAAGCTTTTTTTAGTTTCAATTTATTAGTAATCTTGCAATTAAAAATTAACCCACTTCCTGGTGTTCGATTGAGTTGAAATTTTGAATGAATACATAATTTGAATGAAAATACAATGTAATGATTGATCTTATATTTTCACGTGCACTATCCATAAATAAAACCGTTTAAAAGTTGTTTCATTTATGTGAATACAATTTTTCATTAGATAAAATAGCTGGTAATAACACTTCTTCTGTTTTCCCCATTTAAGATGTATTATCTTTATTAATACCAAAGCAAAAAAATGAATAAAACGAGTTTTATTACATACAAATTTATACATATTATATGGAAAATACTTATCCCATAAAGTCCTTTTATATCTATACTTAAGAATAGAAATAATAAAGAAATGAAATTATTAAAGTAATTACAATTCAAACAACGTTTTCTACCAAAACTCGGATTGCTGCAACCATTACGATCATAAACTTTTCTAATTACATAATAATAATTCAAATTAATAGAGCACTGTAAAGAACCTCTGTTACTTAAAATTAATTGACTCTGTTGTTAGATACCAAAATTATTATTAAACCAACTGTGTATAGCTGTTTAGTTTTTTCGGAAATCATGTAAGTTATATTGCTCTCTACGTAGCTGTAAATAAGGGCGAGCTTTATCACAATAGTCGTAAAGAGTCCTCACCGCTGCTCAATAAATATAATTAAGGCTTACTCAAAATGGGGCCTGCTGGCCGCACGCAACTCAACGATTATGTGCCGACTTATTTTAATGTGTCATATGATGACAGAATATTGATCAAACTCTTTTTGTTTCATGAATAAAATCACTGAATATCATATATAGTATATAAAAATTGGTATTAATATACTATTACCCGGTTTGCGAATTAAGAATTTAAAGTTAAGAAAGTTTCAATCTGTACTTATTATATCTTACTTAAACAGGTCTTCGTTTGTGACTAAAGTATTTTTAATGATAAAACTAAGACTTTTTGACTCGTGAAACGTAAGAACTAAATTACTGAGTATAATTAGTTTACAATAAATAATTTTATCAGTTCAGAAACGGGATGTCAGTACGTAAACTTTTGATTACTTAAACATAATATAACTATAGGAGTCAAAGAATTTTAGGGCAGCTTATTTCTAAGGACAAGACAAGTCAGATGCTGACATAGAAACAAACAATGTTGACGAGGGATCTTATGATAACTTATTTCTCAACAACGTTTGACAAGATTCCAAAGTCTAGCGTAAGTCCAAACTTAATTTAGAGAATACGTTCGCAAATACACGGTTTTCTTAGACAAAAGCGAGCATTGTAGGAGTGTTCCGAATGCCAGGATGCCATTGCAGATCATATCAGTGACGCGCTCACACGTAAAATGAAATTGCAAGAGAATAATATGGACATTCTTTGTCCAACATATCTACGTTATTTCGTACGACGCGGTACGAACGTGCCACAAACTTATTCCTTGGAATAATAAGTGAGCGAGTTTCTTACTCATTAACCGCACGAACCAAACTAGGTCGCTGTACGTAGATATGTAGTTTGCAGTGCACCCAATTTTACTTTAATGAGATTATAGTTTTTTTTTTACAGTTGTGCGATTCGGAAGGAAAATACGAGTAAATCCTTTCTGTTCAGTTGAAAATGCTTACAATTTTCAAAGTAAGGAACGTTTTGTGTCTGTTATGGAAATTTATTTGATGTTTAAACGTGAATACAACATTCGAAACTAAGAAAAGGGAACTACTTTTATTGTTTCCTATTATAGTTAAAAGAAATCAACAAATATTAACAGTCTTTTTTTTTAAATGAAAAATTTATTTAGATGAAATTTTAGTGTCATAAATAATAAAAGTGTAGATAAGTAGGCCATAAAGAAAGATCATTATTCTTCACACCAACAATGAATAATATGCATGTGAGTATTATGAAACATTTTGAATTTGTTTCAATATTAATTGGTGTCGTTGATTTTCTTTTTTTTATGTTAGGTTCATTCCTACTTAATAATTCTTATCACTTAAAATAATAATAAGCTTTATTTCAGAGATATGACTCCATAGTAAATGTTAGTAACAAAAGAATACACTTATATCAGTAAGTTAATATTTTTAATGTCTGTTATTTCACGCGAAACTAAATTGACAGAATAAGATGTGGCACACTGACAGTTCCCAGCAGGAAATAAGAAGGGTTTGCTCAGATATTACATTTTTATTTTATTTTACTAGATAAAAACTTTAATACAATATCTTTACACTTAGGTTTGTTACAGTGCTGTATACTCTCAAGATATAATATATGATATATAAACTTATTTTTTAAAATAATTAAATAGTAGCTTTCTTTAAACAATTAATTAATTAATCCTAATAATATTTCTAATAAGTGTTTAAAAAATATGTCCGTGTCCATATAATATCAGACACGATTCATAGTTTTAAATCGAACTGTTGAAAAAATGTTTTTACAATTGCAGTTGTATAGATCTATATGTTTCAAGATTGTTATTTAAATTCAAAATGTCATGAATTGGTATCCTGAGATGTTGTTACTATCGCGATTTAATGACAAAATGACATGATTAGACTGTTCAAAAAGCTTATTAAAAAGCAAAATCTATGGTATATCAATACTTATTGCTAATTGTTGATTATTATTGTTGCTGACCATGAGAGCCTATTTTAATTTATTGGGTACTTGGCTGCATATTCAAGACCAACTCATGTTTTACGTGCCTTCTCAAGAATGGAGGAGTTAGAGATTATATATTAATTCTTGGTCACCTATCCTACCACCGGCACTGCCAACCGATCATGCCAACTATTGCGCCATCGAGCTCCTCAATGAAAAGTATGAATAGGTACCATCAAAGATTCTGATTTTAGATTAACTCACAAAAACATTAGCTCAGAGGACCTATTGGAACTCAAATCACTAATTGTGACAGCGGAAGGTTTTAAAGTCAAATTATTTACACCTCCAGTAATTATGAGTTGAGCTATTACCCGAGTAGTTCTTAGTGGCCCGGAATAATTCTGTGGAAGTTAGCGCGGAGTCACGCAGACCTACCCCTGCCTTCCTCTCTCCCCTCCCAAGTCGTGCGAGTCGATTAACCAAATTGTAGGGAAAGGCACACGGCAATGCGGCACTCACCTCTTATTAGCGAGCACGCACTGTCTTAACAGAAATTTGTTTTACGTGAATATTCTCTTTCTATTAAAGATAAACGAATATATATATATATATATATATATATATATATATATATATATATATATATATATATATATATATATATATATATATATATATACTATAATATACTGTATGTCTCTTTTTATATGGAATATCAGTCATGTTTTACTGGGATAGCCGTTGCGCACATACAATATTTATATTCATCAAGGCATACACAATAGATGTCAATCATAAAAAAATACATCGCATATAGGTCTAAATAGATTTTAAACCAGACTGACATTTTCTGTTACGCACAGATTCAAAACATCGTTAAAAAATTCTGTGGAATATTAATTACATCGAAAGTTATATTAAAACGATTTTAAATTAAACATGTGTTATATGTGAGTAGCTCGGTGGCGTAGAGGATAAGCGCCGCGGCCCGCGGTCGGTCACGGGATGGGTGACCAAAAAATTATTATATCGAGCTACTTCGTGCTTGGAAAGCACGTTAAACCGTTGGTCCCGGTTGCATTTGCAGTCGTTAATACCCTCCAATCCGCATTGCGCCAGCGTGGAGGGTCATGGCCCATCCTCCTTAACCATCCATAAGGAAGGCCTGAGCCCCTGCAGTGGGGACGTAAAAGGGCTGGTGACGATATTTAAATAATAATAATTATTCAAATTATTAGATAATATCACTGGATTAAGAAAATATCACATTCAAAGTAAAAACAAAAGTCATACCTAGTTTAAATGTAATTTATACAATATCAAAAACTTGGATTGCTTCCTAATATGTTATAATAAGTCGACGGCGTGGCGGACAACGGATAAGATATCATTTATAAAAGAACGCGCATGTTTGTGGAAAATATCTACGTTAGCACTACAAATGAAAAGTTTGTTCATTGAACGAGACATACGCGCTATGGGGCTAAAATAATATGTATTATTCCGGAAAGTAGGTAGGACAAAAATAGGGGAGGGCTATCTAAGATTATATTTATAATTGATACTCAATTGTTGCAGGAGATTAGGAACATCTAGGATAGAGTGGCACGGTTAAGTGCTTATTTTTTTTTATAATGCTATATTGCTATGTATCTTTGGCGGGCAACTGTCTAGATGGGCATGTCCGCCGAACCTTGTTACTATATTTTAAGGTATAACATCAATAGATATGTTATTTGTACTTGGCATGTAGTGTTTTAGTCTTGGCACATTTAAAAATAACAGACATTTATATGAAGTATAAAGCAGAAATTCGTATTAAATCTATATGAGAGAGCCAATTCTATTGCTTTCTATTATATATATATATATATATATATATATATATATATGCTGAACATAAATAGGTTATTAATAATAATTGAATTGACCCCAGAAACGGAGATAATATTTTACCTTAAAACCTCATTTTGATTATTGAATATTAAAAACTGTTAATCAGCCTCCCCTGTCATTTCATTTTTATCTATTCTATAGACATTAATGGAATAGAAAGTTGTCATTAATCAAATCGATTGTTGCATGAACATGTTGTGATGTTTTCTGTCACTTCTTTTTATACATCATCACAAAACCTTAATGAAATTATATTGTTACCATTACGGAAATGGTAAACAGTAATACATTTATTATAATATTCAAATGGAAATATTTCGTCTCCACGCGGAAAAATGATTCCCAATAGAAAGATCTGATCCCATGTTAGAAGAAAAAGGATTTCGTATTATGCTATTAGACCAATCCGAATATATGTCTTATTAGATTTACATACAAAGTTGTTCATACTATTCTTTGATCAAAATATTCGAAGTATCTGATAGATGTTTATCATATAACATTATATCATACTTGAATAAGGTCGATGAGAGGCCACAACAGACAAGATTAACCGACAGTGGTCGTGTGTAAACGATCAATACCAGCCGTATTCTCATACGATTAATTGATTTGAATCTTCACATAATTAAACCTCGAACGTAAGACGTCATAAATCTTGTGTGAATGCCGCCTTCGTTCTCAAATTGAGGTTAAAAGTGGGAAACCACAAAAGATGAGTTGCGCAATCAACGAAACGGAATATAGGAATTAATGCTCTCAAAACGGAAGACGTTCAGCATTTGGGTCAGAGAGAGGGAAAATGGTATTTCTTTCGAATCGCAATGAGAAAGTATTTAAAAAAAAACATTAGTTCCCGAAATCAAACTAGATGTCGCTACGGTACGTTCTTGATTTCGCCATGACAACTCTTCCGATTTTCTTTCATGTTTAAAAGTAAATTAGTTTTCAAAACTCAATAAACAACTCGTATTCTTTTTGTACTTTTTCGTATTTGTATTGATATCTAAGTTTCGAACTTTTCAAATTTCAGTTTTTTTTATATATTAGTTAAAAGGAATGGCAATAACTGTTTTTGGTCCATTCGTTTCCTGCAAAAAACAACATTTACTAGAGTCGCCATCTAGTGGATGCGCTTTTTTAGTGCTTTCGTTTTTTTGAATACTTCCTCATTAGTTTGAAAGTGGTTTGAAGCAACAATTTGATTCTGGATTAAATATTAGCTAAGTATTCCTCAGCCATTATAGAATCTTGTTGCCTTAGTTAATAGTGTTTGGATAAAATATATTTTCAGATTATTGACTTGCTAAATGATATATATTGTTAATAAACAAACGAAATATAAAATTTTGACTAACATATATTTTTATTAAGATAGACATACTTAAATATTTACACGTAAATCAAATCAGCACAATGCTTCTTTTTTTAGTTCCCTGTTTAATTTCATACAAAGACAAAAGAGTAGTACACGCGTATATTTTTACTTAGTTAAAAAAAAATATTACCCACAAACATTTTTCCATTAGTAAATGTAAAGAAATATTAAAATGCACTGTTAATACTAATAGCAATTGTAAAAAAAATATCTTTTATAAAGCATTTTTCTTTGTAATGATGCACCCATTAATTCTACAGTATAATTCTATTGTATTTATAATCCTTTTTTTTCTTCGTCAAGGAAATACATTAGGCACTGCCCCTGTCGCCTGGCAAGCGACAGGAGGTGTGTGGAATTCTCTTTCGAGAACCTACCTCGAAGTAAGCGCAAAAACCCCTACGGTGTACTCTCTCCTGGGCAGTCACCAGGGCACCCACGCCCTACTATATTTATAATCCGAGAAATTCAATTTTAAAAGAAATTAAGAGCAAAATTTTCCGATCATTGAGTTACCAGTGTTTAAAATAAGTTGTACAAATATAAAAAAAAAATCTATTATTACAATGAAGTTTAAAAGTAAAATATACGATAGGTTTAACTAAAGCGTTGCTACAATACTTTTTATATTAATTAAGGAAACAAAAAAGAATTAAATGGAATTAAAATATCTGAATATACATATATATAATGTATATAGTGTAATAAGGGAAATCAAAAATATTCTTATGCAAAGTTTGTCTACTGCAGTCAGTAACATAAACAACATAAAAATAAACCTAAAACTATTTCAAAAATAGAAATACATTTTTTAAAAGAGTATTCTATCTAGAATTTCACCAAAATATAATTCAAAATAGGCTTTCTTGAATGTATAAAAATAACCTAGTCACTGCATGAAAATGAATACAAAGGGAAATTCTAAGAAACATTGTTGAGTCATTAGGAATTCATTAACAGAGAGGTTGTTCCCGAATTACGGGAATGCCTCGGGCATTTCAGTACTTGGAAAAAAAAACTCTTTCTTATTTAATCTAAGTTGTTTTTATTTTCAGATACTTTAAATTTTTAATATTGTATCGATAATTAATGATTAAACGAACTTACCTTGTAGGTCAAGTTCTGTCACTCATGTGTAACACTTACGTGACACCACTCGCTGCACTTAAGGGTATTCGAGAGTTAGAAAATTTTTAGTGATAGACCAAGTCTCTCTATGCTTGTCGCCGTGCTCAGGAGCTCATTAGTTTTGAGTAGGTAGTTCCTGTCACTAAAATATTCCCAAAACCTTAACTTTTTTATCAATCTCTTCATACGTATCACGTATAATTGTGATAGAACTTCACTTGCAGGGTAAGTTCTTTTAATCATCAATTATACTTCGTGATTCGTACTCAAGATTAGTAACCTGTAAAAAGACTTTGTCAACTCATGTAGATGTTGAGAGTAAGGTTTTGCGAAATATCAATAAAATATTGTTATATTAATTATATATTTTAATTGGAAATCGAAAGATTAATGATTGTGAAATAACATTGACATTGTATTCTTAATTTGAAATTAATCATTTAGCTACGTATTGATTTAGCCATCACTGTTTCGTCAGAGTGGTTCTATAAAATTTAACAAAAGTTAGAGTTGATACTCCAGCCCGCAGTTTTTTGAACTTGATCTATTCCGACACTTTGCAAGTGAGCTCGTGACGTAGCAGCTATGTGCCGTGAAAATCGCAGTATGTATACCGCTGGTTTCCATAGTACATTTTATCCAATGACTTATAGATTGAGTAGACGCAGGTTTATATGTATTTCCTCACATTTTGTGTTTTATTGACATATGATGCTAAAGTAGTAGCCGGACAAACTTGCGGATTTTCTATGAAGAAAGGTATTTGTAGTAAAGGTTGATTAATGCCAGGTTTGAAATTTTTTATAAGATCGGGTATTTTGATTATCATTTCATTCGGGAGTAAAGTAATATTTTAAAGATTAATTTTGGATAATCTAAGATAATGGCAGTATCCAATTTTAAGTTTCAACCGGAAAATACCCTTAAAGAATATTTATATTCTACAATATTCTGAAATATTTGGTCCCAGAATAAGAGCAAGAGCTGATTTTCAGCTATTTAACGAACCATAACTGCTGCCATTTTCATATAATTGTGTTAAGAATTCAAGAACTGTATTAAAAGAAGATTTAAATATTTCAAGATTATTTCCATTGAAATAATTGCGCCATTTTGAATATAGACATATCCGTTCGGCACTTCCTGTTGGAGTAATACCTCCAGGATTATGTCCCGGCAACTTGAGTCAGGTTGCGATTGCTGGAATGAGACATACTATCATCGACAGTTGATTTAATAGTTTCGAAAACTGAAAGATTTTGAAAAATCGGATACCAGGGCTGAGTTGGACACAATGGTTCAACTATAATACCCATTGGCCTTTCCGTGATTATTTTCCGAAGTGCTTTCAAGATTATCGAAAATATTGGAAATGCATAAAAAAAGAAATTAGACCAATTTATTGTAAATACGTGAAGCAAAGTGTCGTCTCGTGATTGATTCTTTATGTTGAAAATCACAAAGTAGTGGTACCGTGTCCATAAGCTTCGTTATTAGTTCTTGATTAATAGAAAAAAGGTTTAGTTGCTCTGTCAACACAAACGACAGACAAGCTAAGATTGTCGCTGTAGTGAGAAGAGCGGCCTTGATCTCTGCGTTATGTAACGGCGCAGCGATGCCGTAGATGTTGACCGGTGTAGTGTACCTACATATAAATAAATGTATATGCATAAGATAAAATAATTGTCAAAGTAAACATTATAAAAAAAATATGATATTTAATTAAATTATATGTACAAATACTCAATAACATAATATATAAAATTGTTTAACATGTTAAATTTAAGAAATAATATTTAATGTATTTGTTTGAATGTGTTACACAAGGACAAACACATCTAGTTTCTTTGTATATAATTTTGGCGCTCGCACTAGCTCGGGACGCGGTTACTGCGCAGGCGTGAGACCGCGCGGCGCGGCGTCGCGGCTCGCGCATGCGTGAGGTAGCCCGCGAAATACGAGAGTCGCGTCCACAGATTATTATTGAGATGCATGTAGCACGCGTTGTTTTAATTCAAATTTATTGTTCATATTATTAGATGTCAACCTGAAATAGTTTCATATTTCTTTTTTGCTCACGTTCGCCTTCTTTATTCTATAGCATTGTCTGCACTTTTGTGCTTATATTTTATTACTTTTTACACATGTGAGTGGTGAATAAAAACTTTAAAAATCCAACATAATTTATTTGGAGTTACATCACCACCGCCTCACTGGTGACCCCGATTGAGCACATCATGAGTGAGCCTACGAAGACATCGGAGCAAAGCGAAGCATCAAATCCGCCGAGTGATGTTCATCGTGTTGGTGTACGGGTTCCGCCATTTTATCCAGAGAAGCCGGCGTTATGGTTCGCACAGCTAGAGAGCCAATTTTATCTGGCAAATATAACCACGGATGCTACTAAATTCCACTACGCCATCAGTCAATTGGACCCTGTCTACGCATCGGAAGTTGAAGACATAATATCGGCACCACCATCACCGTACAAGTACGAGCGGTTAAAGACGGAGCTTATTAAACGTCTGTCCGCATCGAGGGAAAAGAAGGTGAAACAATTACTTATACACGAAGAGCTGGGCGACAGGAAACCGTCACAGTTCCTACGTCACCTTCAACACCTCGCAGGGCCAGAGATTCCTGAGGAATTTCTAAAGACAATTTGGACCAGCCGCCTGCCGAGTAGTACGCAGTCAATAATAGCATCTCAAGTGAAAGCATCCCTGGAGGAAGTCGCGGAGCTGGCAGATAAAATCCATGACATCGTCCCACCAAGCCCACAAGTAGCAGCAGCATCGGTGACACCTGGAAGTTCTACCGATACGTCCAACCAAATCGCCGAGCTCACACGACAGATACAATTTTTGAACAAGAAAGTAGAAAGGATGTCGCGACAACGACGAAGATTTACCCCTAACGATCGTTCCCGTGAAAATTCACATCACCGACGGTCACAGTCCAACTATAAAAAATTTCCTGTGTGTTGGTATCATTGTAAATTCGGTGATAAGGCTACTAAGTGCGTGAAACCTTGTGATTATTCGGGAAAAGTGTAGGGCAGATCGTAATGGCGACCGACGCCTGTCCAAACTCCGGTCGCTTATTTGTAACAGACAGTCGTACTAAAATACAATTTTTAGTTGATACAGGTAGTGATATTTGTGTTTTCCCCAAAAAATTAATCAGCAAGCATCGTCACAAAACAAATTATGAATTATGCGCCGCTAACGGTTCAACGATTCATACATACGGGTATGCCCATTTTGTTTTAAATATTGGCTTGCGCCGTGACTATGCTTGGCGATTTATCGTCGCAGACGTAACACGAGCGATAATAGGTGTTGATTTTTTATCTTATTATAATTTAGTTGTAGATGTGCGTAATCAACGCCTAATAGATGCTAATACTACGCTTAGTACCTCGGCTTTGCTTGCCAAAAATTTTGATATTTTTTCAGTGAAAGTAATGTCTGGTGACACTGTTTATCATCGCATACTAGCCGAATACCCCAACATTACTCGTCCTTCTGGCTTACATGCTTCAGTAAAACATAACACTATACATCACATACGCACAACACCTGGACCACCTGTATCTTGCTCACCACGTCGATTAGCACCTGATCGGCTTAAAATTGCTAAGGCCGAATTTGAGGCCATGTTACAGATTGGTACCTGTCGACCATCAGAGTCTCCATGGTCATCTCCTCTACATCTAGCACCGAAAAAGGATGACGGCTGGCGTCCCTGTGGAGACTACCGGATGCTGAATGCGAGAACTATTCCCGACAGGTACTCTATACGTCATATACAGGACTTTGACTATAATCTTTCTGGCTGCACTGTATTTTCCACCATTGACCTAGTGAAGGCCTATAACCAGGTCCCGATTAATCCCAGCGACGTACCGAAAACTGCAATCACGACGCCGTTCGGCCTATACGAGTTCCCGTACATGACGTTCGGACTTCGTAATGCCGGACAAACGTTTCAACGGTTCGTCGACGAAGTGCTGCGGGGCTTAGATTTCGTTTATCCGTATATTGATGATATTTTGGTCTTTTCTGTCGATCAGAAAACTCATGAAGATCATCTTAATCAGGTATTTGGCAGATTAAACGAGTATGGCATGGTCATTAATACTGCAAAATGTACATTTGGAGCATCTGAAGTCACGTTTCTAGGCTATCATGTTTCGGCTGAGGGCGTCAAACCACCTTCAGAAAAGGTTACGGCTATTAGGAACTTTCCCGCTCCAAAAACAGTTCGGGAATTACGTAGATTCCTCGGTATGGTGAATTTTTATCGCAGGTTTATTCCACAAGCTGCTCAACATCAAGCACCGTTGAACGCTCTTCTGGTTGGATCGGTAAAAGGTTCTCACCCTGTAAATTTATCTGCCCACGAACTGGAAGCTTTTGAAGAGTGTAAAGAAGATCTTTGTCGAGCTGCTATGCTGGTGCATCCTGATTGTAAGGAAAAATTGGCCTTAGTCACGGACGCATCAGACACTGCTATCGGAGCCGTTTTACAACAGTCCAAAGATGACGTCTGGCAGCCAATGGGATTCTTTTCCCGTAAGTTGTCCCCATCTCAGACCAAATACTCTCCATACGACCGGGAGTTATTAGCCATATACGAGGCTATCAAACACTTTCGGCATATGTTAGAAGCTCGCGATTTTGTGATATACACAGATCACAAACCCCTTACATTTGCATTTCATTCCCATAAAGCTAATTGTTCGCCCAGACAGTTCCGCCACTTAGATTTTATATCTCAATTTTGCACCGACATAAGGCATATTGCTGGCAAAAACAACTTAGTAGCTGATACTCTTTCACGCGTTGATGAAATAGTAAAACCTGTTGACATAGAAAAGCTAGCCATCATGCAAAGTTCAGATGACGAATTAAAATCATTTTTAAACTCCGATACATCTATGCGCCTTGAAAAAGTGAAACTGCCTGGAACTGATCTTGAATTATTTTGCGATGTAAAATGTGATACTAAACGTCCATTTGTTGTAAAAGATTTACGTCGCCATGTGTTTGAGAGCCTACATTCGCTAAGTCACCCAGGTACGAGATCTACTGTCAAATTAGTTTCTGATCGTTTTGTTTGGCCAGGGATTCGTAGAGACTGCAAAAATTGGGTTCGTTCTTGTATGGCTTGTCAACGGTCCAAAGTCACTCGACATGTTTCATCGCCTATTGGAAACTTTGTGCTGCCTTCCGCTAGATTCAAGCACATACACATAGACTTAGTAGGACCATTACCCATTTCGCATGGATTTAGGTATTGTCTCACCGCCATTGACCGTTTTACACGATGGCCTGAGGCAATACCATTATCCGACATTACAGCGGAAACTGTAGCAAGGTCTCTTTTAAGTGGATGGATTTCTCGCTTCGGTTGTCCAACACAGATTGTTACAGATCGCGGGAGACAATTCGAGTCGGCATTATTCAAGCACCTATCTGATATTGCCGGCTTCCAACATAAGCGTACCACTGCCTATCATCCGTCGTGCAACGGGTTAGTGGAAAGGTTTCACAGGCAACTTAAAGCTGCAATAACCTGCCACACTGGCAGCAGTTGGGTAGAGTCTCTTCCACTTGTCTTATTAGGTATTCGTAGCACCTATAAAGAAGATTTAAAGTCATCTTCTGCTGAATTGCTGTATGGAGAACCACTACGTCTGCCAGGAGATTTTTTTCAACCAGGTACAGATAACACAATCGACATGACAGATTATGTAGGACGTCTTCACATGTTCACTAAAAACTTGCAACCGTCTCCAGCTTCGCGTCATGGTCGTTCACGCTCTCCATTCATATTCAAAGACTTGGCCACTGCTTCTCATGTCTTCCTTCGCGATGACGCAGGGGCTGGCTCTTTTAAACCAGCATATACCGGACCTCACGAAGTCCTAAAACGAGGTGACAAAGTTTTTAAAATTGCAATAAATGGTAAACCAGTGACTGTCTCGATTGACAGATTAAAACCAGCATACATACTGCGTGATCCAGATACCACAACATTTACACCTCATATCTCAAACAACTCATACTCACACAATCACTCTTATTCGTCTACACATAAAGTATGTGATGACTTACCTGCCACTGATAACATTCCTAAAATTACTAAATCAGGTCGTCGGGTTCAATTTCCAGATTATTATCGCCCGTAGGACGGTCTCTGGAAGGGGGTGATGTAGTGTACCTACATATAAATAAATGTATATGCATAAGATAAAATAATTGTCAAAGTAAACATTATAAAAAAAATATGATATTTAATTAAATTATATGTACAAATACTCAATAACATAATATATAAAATTGTTTAACATGTTAAATTTAAGAAATAATATTTAATGTATTTGTTTGAATGTGTTACACAAGGACAAACACATCTAGTTTCTTTGTATATAATTTTGGCGCTCGCACTAGCTCGGGACGCGGTTACTGCGCAGGCGTGAGACCGCGCGGCGCGGCGTCGCGGCTCGCGCATGCGTGAGGTAGCCCGCGAAATACGAGAGTCGCGTCCACAGATTATTATTGAGATGCATGTAGCACGCGTTGTTTTAATTCAAATTTATTGTTCATATTATTAGATGTCAACCTGAAATAGTTTCATATTTCTTTTTTGCTCACGTTCGCCTTCTTTATTCTATAGCATTGTCTGCACTTTTGTGCTTATATTTTATTACTTTTTACACATGTGAGTGGTGAATAAAAACTTTAAAAATCCAACATAATTTATTTGGAGTTACATCACCACCGCCTCACTGGTGACCCCGATTGAGCACATCATGAGTGAGCCTACGAAGACATCGGAGCAAAGCGAAGCATCAAATCCGCCGAGTGATGTTCATCGTGTTGGTGTACGGGTTCCGCCATTTTATCCAGAGAAGCCGGCGTTATGGTTCGCACAGCTAGAGAGCCAATTTTATCTGGCAAATATAACCACGGATGCTACTAAATTCCACTACGCCATCAGTCAATTGGACCCTGTCTACGCATCGGAAGTTGAAGACATAATATCGGCACCACCATCACCGTACAAGTACGAGCGGTTAAAGACGGAGCTTATTAAACGTCTGTCCGCATCGAGGGAAAAGAAGGTGAAACAATTACTTATACACGAAGAGCTGGGCGACAGGAAACCGTCACAGTTCCTACGTCACCTTCAACACCTCGCAGGGCCAGAGATTCCTGAGGAATTTCTAAAGACAATTTGGACCAGCCGCCTGCCGAGTAGTACGCAGTCAATAATAGCATCTCAAGTGAAAGCATCCCTGGAGGAAGTCGCGGAGCTGGCAGATAAAATCCATGACATCGTCCCACCAAGCCCACAAGTAGCAGCAGCATCGGTGACACCTGGAAGTTCTACCGATACGTCCAACCAAATCGCCGAGCTCACACGACAGATACAATTTTTGAACAAGAAAGTAGAAAGGATGTCGCGACAACGACGAAGATTTACCCCTAACGATCGTTCCCGTGAAAATTCACATCACCGACGGTCACAGTCCAACTATAAAAAATTTCCTGTGTGTTGGTATCATTGTAAATTCGGTGATAAGGCTACTAAGTGCGTGAAACCTTGTGATTATTCGGGAAAAGTGTAGGGCAGATCGTAATGGCGACCGACGCCTGTCCAAACTCCGGTCGCTTATTTGTAACAGACAGTCGTACTAAAATACAATTTTTAGTTGATACAGGTAGTGATATTTGTGTTTTCCCCAAAAAATTAATCAGCAAGCATCGTCACAAAACAAATTATGAATTATGCGCCGCTAACGGTTCAACGATTCATACATACGGGTATGCCCATTTTGTTTTAAATATTGGCTTGCGCCGTGACTATGCTTGGCGATTTATCGTCGCAGACGTAACACGAGCGATAATAGGTGTTGATTTTTTATCTTATTATAATTTAGTTGTAGATGTGCGTAATCAACGCCTAATAGATGCTAATACTACGCTTAGTACCTCGGCTTTGCTTGCCAAAAATTTTGATATTTTTTCAGTGAAAGTAATGTCTGGTGACACTGTTTATCATCGCATACTAGCCGAATACCCCAACATTACTCGTCCTTCTGGCTTACATGCTTCAGTAAAACATAACACTATACATCACATACGCACAACACCTGGACCACCTGTATCTTGCTCACCACGTCGATTAGCACCTGATCGGCTTAAAATTGCTAAGGCCGAATTTGAGGCCATGTTACAGATTGGTACCTGTCGACCATCAGAGTCTCCATGGTCATCTCCTCTACATCTAGCACCGAAAAAGGATGACGGCTGGCGTCCCTGTGGAGACTACCGGATGCTGAATGCGAGAACTATTCCCGACAGGTACTCTATACGTCATATACAGGACTTTGACTATAATCTTTCTGGCTGCACTGTATTTTCCACCATTGACCTAGTGAAGGCCTATAACCAGGTCCCGATTAATCCCAGCGACGTACCGAAAACTGCAATCACGACGCCGTTCGGCCTATACGAGTTCCCGTACATGACGTTCGGACTTCGTAATGCCGGACAAACGTTTCAACGGTTCGTCGACGAAGTGCTGCGGGGCTTAGATTTCGTTTATCCGTATATTGATGATATTTTGGTCTTTTCTGTCGATCAGAAAACTCATGAAGATCATCTTAATCAGGTATTTGGCAGATTAAACGAGTATGGCATGGTCATTAATACTGCAAAATGTACATTTGGAGCATCTGAAGTCACGTTTCTAGGCTATCATGTTTCGGCTGAGGGCGTCAAACCACCTTCAGAAAAGGTTACGGCTATTAGGAACTTTCCCGCTCCAAAAACAGTTCGGGAATTACGTAGATTCCTCGGTATGGTGAATTTTTATCGCAGGTTTATTCCACAAGCTGCTCAACATCAAGCACCGTTGAACGCTCTTCTGGTTGGATCGGTAAAAGGTTCTCACCCTGTAAATTTATCTGCCCACGAACTGGAAGCTTTTGAAGAGTGTAAAGAAGATCTTTGTCGAGCTGCTATGCTGGTGCATCCTGATTGTAAGGAAAAATTGGCCTTAGTCACGGACGCATCAGACACTGCTATCGGAGCCGTTTTACAACAGTCCAAAGATGACGTCTGGCAGCCAATGGGATTCTTTTCCCGTAAGTTGTCCCCATCTCAGACCAAATACTCTCCATACGACCGGGAGTTATTAGCCATATACGAGGCTATCAAACACTTTCGGCATATGTTAGAAGCTCGCGATTTTGTGATATACACAGATCACAAACCCCTTACATTTGCATTTCATTCCCATAAAGCTAATTGTTCGCCCAGACAGTTCCGCCACTTAGATTTTATATCTCAATTTTGCACCGACATAAGGCATATTGCTGGCAAAAACAACTTAGTAGCTGATACTCTTTCACGCGTTGATGAAATAGTAAAACCTGTTGACATAGAAAAGCTAGCCATCATGCAAAGTTCAGATGACGAATTAAAATCATTTTTAAACTCCGATACATCTATGCGCCTTGAAAAAGTGAAACTGCCTGGAACTGATCTTGAATTATTTTGCGATGTAAAATGTGATACTAAACGTCCATTTGTTGTAAAAGATTTACGTCGCCATGTGTTTGAGAGCCTACATTCGCTAAGTCACCCAGGTACGAGATCTACTGTCAAATTAGTTTCTGATCGTTTTGTTTGGCCAGGGATTCGTAGAGACTGCAAAAATTGGGTTCGTTCTTGTATGGCTTGTCAACGGTCCAAAGTCACTCGACATGTTTCATCGCCTATTGGAAACTTTGTGCTGCCTTCCGCTAGATTCAAGCACATACACATAGACTTAGTAGGACCATTACCCATTTCGCATGGATTTAGGTATTGTCTCACCGCCATTGACCGTTTTACACGATGGCCTGAGGCAATACCATTATCCGACATTACAGCGGAAACTGTAGCAAGGTCTCTTTTAAGTGGATGGATTTCTCGCTTCGGTTGTCCAACACAGATTGTTACAGATCGCGGGAGACAATTCGAGTCGGCATTATTCAAGCACCTATCTGATATTGCCGGCTTCCAACATAAGCGTACCACTGCCTATCATCCGTCGTGCAACGGGTTAGTGGAAAGGTTTCACAGGCAACTTAAAGCTGCAATAACCTGCCACACTGGCAGCAGTTGGGTAGAGTCTCTTCCACTTGTCTTATTAGGTATTCGTAGCACCTATAAAGAAGATTTAAAGTCATCTTCTGCTGAATTGCTGTATGGAGAACCACTACGTCTGCCAGGAGATTTTTTTCAACCAGGTACAGATAACACAATCGACATGACAGATTATGTAGGACGTCTTCACATGTTCACTAAAAACTTGCAACCGTCTCCAGCTTCGCGTCATGGTCGTTCACGCTCTCCATTCATATTCAAAGACTTGGCCACTGCTTCTCATGTCTTCCTTCGCGATGACGCAGGGGCTGGCTCTTTTAAACCAGCATATACCGGACCTCACGAAGTCCTAAAACGAGGTGACAAAGTTTTTAAAATTGCAATAAATGGTAAACCAGTGACTGTCTCGATTGACAGATTAAAACCAGCATACATACTGCGTGATCCAGATACCACAACATTTACACCTCATATCTCAAACAACTCATACTCACACAATCACTCTTATTCGTCTACACATAAAGTATGTGATGACTTACCTGCCACTGATAACATTCCTAAAATTACTAAATCAGGTCGTCGGGTTCAATTTCCAGATTATTATCGCCCGTAGGACGGTCTCTGGAAGGGGGTGATGTAGTGTACCTACATATAAATAAATGTATATGCATAAGATAAAATAATTGTCAAAGTAAACATTATAAAAAAAATATGATATTTAATTAAATTATATGTACAAATACTCAATAACATAATATATAAAATTGTTTAACATGTTAAATTTAAGAAATAATATTTAATGTATTTGTTTGAATGTGTTACACAAGGACAAACACATCTAGTTTCTTTGTATATAATTTTGGCGCTCGCACTAGCTCGGGACGCGGTTACTGCGCAGGCGTGAGACCGCGCGGCGCGGCGTCGCGGCTCGCGCATGCGTGAGGTAGCCCGCGAAATACGAGAGTCGCGTCCACAGATTATTATTGAGATGCATGTAGCACGCGTTGTTTTAATTCAAATTTATTGTTCATATTATTAGATGTCAACCTGAAATAGTTTCATATTTCTTTTTTGCTCACGTTCGCCTTCTTTATTCTATAGCATTGTCTGCACTTTTGTGCTTATATTTTATTACTTTTTACACATGTGAGTGGTGAATAAAAACTTTAAAAATCCAACATAATTTATTTGGAGTTACATCACCACCGCCTCACCGGTATGAGGTATTTGTTCGTCAATTTTTTACGAATTTTGGAGTCTAGGCTATTAGTGGCTATGTGGTTTAATCGAGTTGCTAAATCCTTGTGAATTTCCTTACCGAATTCTACAAAAGTCAGTCAGGGTCTTCGTCCAGGACGTCTAAAGAATGCTGTCAGGACAATTTTCAGGCAGTAGAATGGCCATCGAGCTTGAAGATTCTCATATTCTCTTCATTATTCATTTTCAGTAGGGTGACATGTACCTGTTCAGGTACGCCGAGTTCTGCCATCGACGGAGATCGGGATTCACTCCCATATTGTGCACCCATCCCGTGACCGACCCTTGCGAAAGTTGCTTAACAACAATGATCGCGGGCCGCGGCGCTTATCCTCTACGCCACCGAGCTACTTGTATATATATATATATATATCTTTGCTTAATTACGATGTAGCTCCTATAGAATTACACGCATACTTGCTGTTCCTGCGGTGCTGGTGAGAACTCCCTTGATGACTTCGACGAAAATGTTTCAATAATCCGGCTTCGTCTGGATTTCTCAAGCATTTTTTTCTGATCTTCTCAATTTTTAAGGAAATAACTGAATTCATCACTCACGCGCGTTTGCAAACTAAATGCAGCGAGTGGTGTTATATAAGCGTTACTACGTGAGTTAATAAAGTATTTTTACAGGTTACTAATCTTGAGTATGAATCACGAAATAAAATTATTTTTTATCTTAACAATATTAACCGTCGTCTAGACAACGAAATGTCGTAACTTCGAGTCTCTCTGGAGATTATTTTTTCAAGTATTGTAAGTACTGCTACCACAATAAAATATCTATATCCATCAGATGTTAAGACTTGTTTCTTTATAAAAACGAGAAATTGTAATGCTCAGTTATGAAACTATATTTTTTCATGTTTCTTAAGATAAATTATTTACTTAGAGACTGAGATCCAACGTTTATATTTATATAAAAGAAATAGAGATACATAATAATAATAATATAATATTCTCAATTGGTTGGTTATCACATTAATAACACGCACTAAATAGTGTAGGTATTGATCCTTGACATTATGGTATTAACAAATATATATTATATAAATTAACAAATATACATGAAATAGTAATTATTTCATGAAATAAGTTCTAGCGTTAAAAATACCTTCTTGATATTTTTTTTTCACTCACTTCTGATTAGTGGAAAAAAAAAATCATGCATATAAAACAATAAACTAGTCAAGTTCTTATTTTTCGAGCCAAGATGTAGGTTTAATACTAAAATCTACATTTGGCAAATGATTCGGTTACGATATAGTTGACATTACACGTCATAAACTATGCTCAGTAATTTATTGATAAACATGTTATGTTACGTGACTTGATAATGATTACAAACACATAAGCGTGATACGTATATACTCTATGAAAAGGCAATTCAGAACGCCAGGGAAATCTATATTAATTAAATGGATATGTTTGTTTGTGATAGCAATTTGTGTGAAATTCAAAAGTAAGTGGTACTGTAAATTATTCACTGAATAGGACTTGTTACCGTGTAGCTTACATAACAATCAGTTGTTTTTAAAACTCATTATTATTAAGGACCAAGGTAGTGATCCACCAAGATGAGCCAAACAAAGAATAAGGGCACAACCTACATTTTCTCGAAGTCCTCGAATTCTTGGATATGTTGTCAAACATACAAAGTTTTAATTGCATAACTTATGCTTTAGATTTTATAGATACCTAATCCAAAAAATGCTGATATCGTCACTGACTCACTCCCTGATGATCATCAAATTTTTACGGCACTTTCTGAAGTCGTAGAAATCTTGAATTTAGTCTGCAAATAGTATTTACACAGAAACTTGGAACTTTTACCACCCATCCCCTTAAACTAGGAAGTGGATTTTTTGTTGAGAAATCCGTAAATTTTAATGCTTAAGTCTGAAAATTTATATAAAGACTTATTATTATTAAAATTGGTATTACAGGACTTTAGTCCATGCAAACTTAATTTCATGCTGTTACGATTCATTAGACTACCTTCCTACTTACAAACGTTTTGATTCATACTTATTAATGTTATCTTTACGCTGCTATCATAATCTTGGTCTCGGCTTAGCAATATTTTAAATGAAAATATTTTATTTAATTTCTTTCTTTCTTTCTTCTTTCTATTTGCCACTTTTAAAAAACATGTTAAAACTTACTTTTTGCAAATATAACAATTATAATTATACGTCAATTTTTTTTTACATCACTTATTCATGTCTATGATTCCCCGCTAACTGCTTATACTGAGCTGAGAAAAGCTTGGCGACACACACCATGACATTTTGATTATAATTTGTAGCTCCTGATAGTGTCTTCATTATAATATCCTTACTAATTTTTACTTTTGTCTTTTCTCTGTCCTATTTTTAAACATTTTGTAAACTGTGTATGTGATGTGTGTTGCCTAATAAAAACCTATACTATTCTATAATATTATATTCTAATTTTGGTGGAATGTTATGTACAGCTTACGCTTAGCATTATTTTAGCTTTTATGCTTAGCATTATGAAGTTTTGTCGGTGTAAATTCAGAGCTTATTTTTACTGATATTTTTGGGAAGCACTAAGTTATGTCATCGGAGGCTGCTGATTAGCCTCATTATATCCTCACTGATTGGTGAGTGTTAACGACTGCAGATGAAGTTTGGGTCCACGGCTTAACGTAGCTTCCGAAGCGCGGAGGAGCTCGTGATAGTAAAGTTTTCATTACCCTCATAGGATTGGCCGTTGCGAAAGCTGTTAGATTGAACTAACTAATCATAGATTGATCGAGCTCCTCTATGACTTTAGCTGATATCAAAATGTCATTAAATCAAAGCCATATTACTAAATATACACACCATATTCTACATTTGACTTATGGCTTGGGCTATGAAAGGGTAATAGACAGACAGATAGAGTTACAGTAAAGTTGAAGTATGCTGTTGTTGATCACAAGATAACATCAGATGCTTGTCCAACTATAAAGATTGCAGTTATTTTACCGTTTACAAAAACAAATTCCTTCTTATCTGCCCTATGGCAGTATTCACGGACGTAATCTTACTTGTGTATTACGTATATTGTGCCTTCTTTCGCCACAATTTGGCTCGCTATCGCTACGTCGGCATTTCTCTCCAGATTTATGGGAACGACTCTTTCTCTAATATTGTTTACTTCGGTAATGGTCAGTTTTATTACTATGGTCCGTCCGCCGCTTTTATTTTATTCGTCTCCAACGTTATGGATTATCGAAGATATAATATTGTTAGGTGTTAAATTGAGCATAACAATGTTATAAACCTAAAACACATTTAGGCATTTATGATGATTTTTAATGGATATTGCTCATATAGACTTATGTTGTGATATCATTTTAAGAGCACGTTAAATACATTTCATATTACTTTTAGTTGGAGTTCTAATGGTTTCTGTGTATATTTTATTGTTCCTTTAACTTATAAGCCATCTAAATATACTAGCAATTCAGTATATTCCATAGTTATAAATGAATAAATAAATCAGTCACATAAAGCATATGTCAACTCCATAAATTCAACAATTTCTAACGCACATATATTTTTATTAGTTTCGGAGGCAACGTACAGTTAAGATATTTTTGCTTAGTTGTAAAATATGTTAGGGTTTCCCCTATAAAATTTCCCGTTTGAGCCCGACCCCGTTGTTCGACCGTCGTGTTTTGTTCCATTGGAACCCTTGTACCCTCTATTCTGTGATATTCAATACCACTGACAATAACAACGGGCTGCGGTCTCCTACTTTATTATCGTGTATGCTATTAGCATTGAGCAAAGGAAAAGTGGTAACTATGCCGGCTTTCTTTATTTGGGCCAAATATCTTTTCCTCTGTTCAAATGATGAATGAATATTTTTTCATTTAAGGAGTAAAATATGGGCTAAGCAAAGCCTGTTAGTAGAAAGAAAGTAATTATCTCAATTTTTGTTATGATCTGTTTACTTTAATGTTAAAAAATATTTTTCTCTTTTAATATTTCTAATAAAAATATGTCGTGTGATCTAAAAGATTGTTTTATTTGTAGATTTTTTCAATGTATAATAGTTTCAGGATTAATTTACACATGTTTTGTCTAAGTTGCTTGCAAACTTAAATTGGTATGTTCAAATATATGTGCCTTATATGTATTTTAACAAACCATGTAAGTTTATTTATATGCCGGGTTTACATAGATAGAAACACTTTATTGCAGATGGAGTATTTTTTCGAAATACTTACAATGAAGTTTGCCAAGCTATCTATATTAATTATAATAATAAATACTACAATTCACCTGACTTACGAAGCCGTCGTTGAAAGACCAACCAACCTGATGAACGAGGATAGTAGGTCTAAAGTGTGCCTATTTCTTTAAAAAGCCTGTATAGCTTCTTCTGATATTAATTTGAAATCTAGGAAGACTTGAAAATTGAGAAAGTTTAACTAAAAATGTGAAGAATAAATCGGCATTTAGATAAAAACAAAGACAAACTATCTGTTTTCGACTTTTTGTGTGTGTTATGTTTCATCAAAACTTTTTAATTACCTAAACTTCGTCATAATCTATACGAATGTTATAACGAGAAAAGATTCGATTATGCATTTTTTTTAATGCAGGTTCCCCCACTTTTGAGCAGGCTGTCTTTTCGTTCTTTTGTTTATAATTGTATGCTCGTTTTTTTATATTTTCTTAATACAGATCTTGTTGATCTGTTGTCTTGGGGATCGCTCTTTTTCCCTCTTTTGAGCTTGTTCTTATTTCTATTACATTGTTTCTTATTTTAATTTCTTATTTGATTATCTATTTACATTAAATAGGCTCTGATTTAATAATTCTTTCATTTTATAAATAATTTCAAGTTATAATTTACACAGTTGAAGACACGGGAAAACTGAAACTTTTTTTCCTATTTCATTTTTTACACTATTTATAACTAGAATTTTATCGAAATTAATAGAAACTAGAAGTTTCTGTTACACGTAAAAAGAAAATATAGGACTAAAGATCAAGTTTGTGAACTATAAGTAGTGTTTGTTGTTCGATAGTCCTCAGTTCGATAGTATCGATAATCGACGTCAATATATCGACAGCTCAGTATACTATCAACACAAATATTTTTGAAATATTCTGTAGTAATATAATTGATACAAGCTATTAATCTGTCTATATCTTGCACGCGCTAAATACATGCTTATTTTCGCGTCCTTTTATACTTCCTTTAGTTTAAAATTAAAACGTAATAAGTATAATCAATGTTATTTATAGATAATAAGACAATAACCAGATGATATTGATAGGTGCCGACGACTGCAGACATGGTACAGACAGGAATAACAGTAAAACGTGCTTTAACGAAGTTTAAATAGTTAAACATAAAAGTGTCGGTCACCCATCCAATGAAGGACTTTAACGAAAACAGCTTAAAATTTACAATAGACCGATAGCGCTTACTGCTCCGCCGTCGAGCTCCTTATAAGATTATATTTAGTTAAAATGGGTTCCATTTACTCAATCCATTGTTTTATATGAAAAGGGTGTTTGATTAATCACCGAGCGAAAACTTTTTCGGTCCGTTGTTTAGTAACAACACAAAAAGCTTCCCTTGAAAATTATGGCAAAGTGTACCCATCACTTAGCGTTTCACGAAAAACTAAGTGCGACACACCAAACAGTTATTCAAGACCCTCAGTATTTAACCATTAAGCTGAATGTTTCCTTAGTGTGTCTTTCGAAAGTTGTTGATAGGCACCGAAAGCGACGGAGAGTTAATATTGAAGCTACATATAATACACATAAGGTTCAACTTTGAAAGTTAAGAGAACCAGAATGAGTTTTCTAAAAAAAAGCTTTATATTTGATTGGCAATTTTTATTCTATGTCATTATGGTTTTTTGATACATTTTTTTAGGTCATCATCCTCACCTGACTATTATTGTTCCATTAGTCAGAAGGCTTCTCTGTAGATGCAGCTGAGACCGGTGGTTTAAGGGGCTAAATTTTGGTCACACATCCTTGTGAAAGTTGCTTAACTTCGCATCGCAGTGCGAATGCGCCAATCACTCCGCCATCGAACTCCTTACCGCACTATGCTCCATTTTAGATCATCACCTAAACGGAGAGGTTTCGGTATTGATTCTAAAATGGACTAATATAAATATAAAGCTGGATTTAAAATTCTAATCAAATCCATTGTCAATATACCTAAACGTTTCCTAAACAACTTTTAGATGAAAAAGAGTTTATATGTCAAAATATTATTTTGGATTAAGTCATCAAAATTCTTGAGGAAGATAAAAAGTAAGAACACTAAAGAACCATATCTAGTTGTCTAAAACAGACCTTATTCTTGTAAATATACTATTATAATTTATCTATGCTTCACTATTCTATTCTTGTCAATGCTGCCTTTTGTCGGTTAGAATCTTAGCCATCGTTTTCTATTGTATTTTTCATGAATATATTTCATATTTTTTCCCAAATCCGCTATTTGCTATCCTCAACACAAGTAGTTCAATATATGTTTTAACTAAAATGTAAACAATTTTTTACAATTATAGAATTTTCTTTTAGTTATTATACTTCTAGTTGTACTATTTATATTGATTTTTTATAATAATTATATTTAAGTTTACTTTCATACAAATATTCGTAGGAATGATGATCTACTAAGTCAAAATCTAGATGTTGTTAATTACCCTATGTCAGTTAAAACGTCCCCGGTCTTAGATTGCGTAATAGTGTCTACGCTTGTACTGTGATAATGAAACACAACAATGTATTCGAGGCACGTACAGCAAAGCCCTATCGAGAGATAGGGCCGTGTTCCTTTAGACTTGACATTCCCAAGAAATTAGAATCGCAGTCATCGCAGTAGATAAACTCGCAATTATAAGACGCTTGTGTTTTAAGACAATAGACATAACAATGTCAAGAATAGAAAAGAATTTAAATGTGTACCCATTTATTACACAAAATTTGCTTTGAATCTGAGTCGTTAGATTATAGACAGAAGATATATTTTAATCAGGTTTGCTTTTTCGTAAAATATAGCATACAACCTCCTTAAATTATAAACTGGATTTTATTCCGCGAATTCATCAATAAAGATGTGTTTTGCGCTGCATTTGATGTTATATATTTGACAGAATAACACTGCTGATCTTATGATGTGGATCATATACGATATTTTTTTATCCATGCAGATTATTAAATAAAATATTTAACATGACGTAGATAAATACTACCCAGCTCGCAAATAGCTAAAGCTGTCATTTCTTATAAATCTGTATCAATCAATGTAACAAAAATAACAAATTTAATATATTGTAATAATACAGCTAGCATTTCATCATAAACCAATTTTAGGGTCTTTACAGTTTTCATTGCACTTCTGTAAATTATGTGATGTTTTTGTATTTATTATTGTATTGCTATGTTTTTATAAGCTTTAATTTAACTTGTCTTGTTGTTAAGTGTGCAAATCTTGGTACTCATACCTCTTCACAATGACCGTTAGATTTGAAACGTTGCATAGATATGTAAGTCAGATGACAATGCCATATAATGATGCCAATAAGCTGATATGATGATGAAGTCAGAAGGTATTTATAGGAACTTGGCAATGAAATAACCCAACTGCATCGCGTTTGGGCTCTTTAGATCCGTCTTTATGAGAACATCAAAATACATATAATTAACAGGAAAAACACCTTGCGATATGGATGCTAAGACAGAAATAAATAGATGAGCTTTTATTTGTGCGCACTAAAATGAATATAATAATTTTATGCAAGACTAGTGGACGCCCGCGACTTCGTCCGCGTGGAAGTCGGTATCCCGTGGGAGTGAGAAGTTTTCCCAGTAAAAAGTACCCTATGTGTTATTCTGATGTATAACCTATATTGCTGTAAAGTTTTATCCAAATCCGTCCAGTAGTTTTTTCGTGAAAGAGTAACAAACATCCATACATCCATACTTACAAACTTTCGCCTTTATAATATTAATAGGACAAGTTCATAACATTAATGTTAAAGTACCAATAATCCACATTTTCTCTGTTAGTAATTGACTTGATAATCTTATATCGCGTAAAATACGTAATAAACTTATCAAATCAATTACTCTTATAGAATTTTTTTATTATTATTGTTTATAATTTTTTTATTTTATTATATATATTGTTTTTATTATAAATATTTTTTCCTTTCGTAGTTTCGCGACTGAATCCAACAGAATACCAGTGCAGCTGTGTTGGTATCACATAGCATATGCAATAGTGCTTAATAATTTGCTTTGTGCTAACATTAAATAATTTTCCTTTCTTTCTTTCTATACTCTATGGCTAGAGCAAAAGTAAGTAGAACTTTGCTGTCTAAGGTAGCTGCGCTCAATCGACACGCTATTTACAAATTGATATATGATAAAGTTATAATAGAAGTTATACATAAATTGAATTTTCCTTTTACTTCTAAAACTATATGCAACTATCGCATCATAAGCCAAATCACTCATCTGAAAGATCTTTCTAATAGATGTTATGGCTGTATACGTTCATTGTGACGTCACACAAGTAAAATGATACTCACTTTGATCAACTACACGCAACTTCCACTCGACCGAACTAGTATAATAAACTTAGTGTGTTAATCTACAGGGGTCACTTCTGGGTTAAACTCAGGAAACCAGAGACAGAAATTGAGTTAGGTTTGACGTATCTTGACAGGTTCTTTGGTCCAATTGATTGCATATACCTTTTGTGGGAGCCAGGATAAGGGGATGATTGGAAATATGCTTCAACAGAAATAGATTTTAATGCTTTTTAACGATTTTTGTTCAAATGTAATTTAAATTGCAAAGTTTATTTAGCAGATTCTTAAAACGCATTCATTATAATTTTAATTTTTTATTAATTAAAATACAATTCTCGCTTACGAAACGCCAGTTAGAATTGGAATACCTATCTGATAAGTAAGTTCTCCGTAGTTAGTCTATTTCGATCAATATTAATGAGCAAAAAGCGGTTATATGAATTATAAATAAAAATTCCACTCATATGCTATTTAACACCTAAGGAACTGTCGCTTAATAAGGCCCACGGGAACGCTTAAAAAGCGACTAGAATACGTCCTGCAGTACTACACCAACTGCTCAATAGAGATATAAAAATGTAATTATAGCCTTTCACTTAATATTCTTAATGCAAAATGCTGAAATAATCTACTTTGTGACTGCTCTAATCACTGAGCTACCCAGGCTTTATTAGATGACAGAATCTTATTATTAATTATAGTGCTAAACGCACATAAATTGTCATCATAAAATAATCTGTAAATTTTTATTATTATGTGTTCAATAAGTGTTTCTCTATCTATCAACCAAACCAAAAAAGGAAAGAAACAAACTTCAAAATTGTTGTTATGAAAATTCTAATATTACCTGCAATTAATTTTCAAAGTGTGAAAAAGAATTGTTTCTTTCCCCTCTTTCGGTTCGAATTGAAAGAGGTACGAAATTCCCGATATCCGAACAAATGTGTCAAGTTAAACTTTTGTTACAGTGTCATCAGCCCAACGCGAGCTCGGTAAAGGTTTACCGACAAACGCGTCATCGACGGCGCCCCCGGCCGGCTCGGTGGAGAATGCCATCCGACCGGGACTGGTGGCCGTCGACCAGCCACGACCCACGCCCCACACTGGCCCTTACTTCGACCTAATGGCGTCGAAAAACGTCACCGCCCTACTCGGCAAAACGGCGTACTTGAATTGTCGTGTCAAGAATTTAGGAAATAAAACAGTGAGTGATTTTGCAAACTTACATATTTGGATCATAAAGAATAAAAGAAGAAGTGTATTAGCACAAAATTTCCTAGGCGGCATTTATAACAATGCAGTATTAAATGCAGTAGGCACCTCATTATTTAATTCAATAAATCATGGAGAGATATTAAAGTTATAAACTTCAAAATTTTGCCCAAGATTTGTGTAAAAATGTATATTTTGAGTCATAAATACTTATTTAATACACTCATAATTTTTTTTTGTTTATTCCAATCAACTATAATAATTATAAACACTGTGATAATGCCAATTGGTAGGTAAATCAATCATAAAAATATTAATATAAGCAACAGAGATTCCTTTTTCAATATATTCTGGTCTCATATGATAGAATTCATATATGTATGATAAAATGGAACAAATCGACGTTGGTATACACGCTTGCAGTATTATTTTAAAGATAGTCCTCCGATATGGACTATCTATTTGGGCTTCGTAAAAGCCCCTTCTGACTACCCGCCGACATGTATAATATTATGATCCTCCATTATACGATAAAGATCGAAAATAGTTTGTTTCAAATTTAACACTACTTTCAAGGCAGTAGCAGTCTTCTTTCGTTTTTATCATTGACATTATTTAGGAAATGGCAAGTGGCTCCAGTGTGCACTGAACCCTAAACTGCCAAATATTTGCCTCTTCAGTACACGACATTCTTACCAGTGACAACTTTGTCATGTCGCGATGTAACCGTCGTCTGCACGCGACCGAACTAATAAGTGGCAAACTGATTTATAGTTGAACTATTTCGATACTATCGTGAGATATATCTCTTATTTACCTACATCATCTAAATATAGATAGATTGCCGCCTACATTTCAGTGAAACTAAATAAATCTTTTATTTTTCTTATATTCATAACAACATCGTTATATACTAGAAAAGCGGAAACAAATTATGTTATTACACTACATAACACTAATTTTGTGGTTACCCTAAAGCTTTTAATCAAGTTACACTTCCCAAAGTGGACTTGATAACAATATTAGACCCTATTAAATTTTCTGCAAAGCAATTAAATTTATTCGACGGCCTCCAAAACATGATCAAACATTTGTTTTATAGACGTTTCAAGTTATTCCGCGAGCAATTTACTGGAAGCTTTTAATTTATATGGAATTTTAAGTAAGATTAAATAACATAGGTAAATGTCTTAGAACATAAGTAAACATTTTCAAAGTGTAATTGTTAATGTAGAAACTTCAATGTTATTATAGCCATCTGTCTCAGTTTACTTATTAAACATTAATATAAAACAAAAATACACGTAAATCTTATACAATATTAATCATTCAAAATGTCTATATTAGATTATGTGCATTATATTCTATATACATATTCAGGGAAATAAATATTATTAATATTAACAAGATTCAATAATAATAAGCAACAATAAAATAATATCATAGTCAAAGTTATTGAAGGTCGAATTTAAAATGTCACTTTTGCATATAATCAATATCATCATAATTTTTTTCATGTTAAATTTATATATATTTGAGATTTTTAACATTTTTTTTAGATTTTATAATACCTGTAAAGCATGTGTAAAGATGGCAAGACGTCGCCCTGACTTATCGTCAATATTGGTGTTAGTGCTGCGTGTTGTCAGCCAGGCATTATCGTGTATCTTGACATTTGCCTTCAGATAATAAGATCTATGTGCGACTGTCCATGGGTGATATATAGCCAGTTGCATAAGTCAGTTTAAAGCGACATTACCCTTAAAAATTTGACATTCATTGGAGCTTAAAGGCGCTATTAATCCTTAATGGACGTTTGTGCAACTGACCGATAGTTGTTAACTGATGAAAGACATTGAATGCGAAGAACACAAAGATAATGTATTCGAAAGAGACGATACCAGAACAAATGTAAGGGTTGTGGTTGATAGTGGTGGACTGGAACAAATGAATGACTTTATATATATCTTGGATGGGCTTTTAGCAGGGATGGAAGGTACACCTCTAACATAGAAAGGAGAATGGGTGATGGGAGAAGTGTGAATGGAGCGTTGGGAAAACTTGTTGACCGCAAAACCTTATGCCAGAAAGTGCAGCTCGCTATAAATAATGCGGTGCTGATCTCAACGTCATGTATGGTAGCAAATTTTGGTATGGCAGAAATAACACGTAGGTAGATTAAACACAGTCGAGATGCGTACGTAGAATTTGCGCAGTAACAGACCGCATTCGAAATCAAGAGATAAGAATGAGAGTTGACTTGAAAGATAACGTCGGTGTAAATCAACAGAAACGTTCCGTTGGTTTGGACATGTAGAAAGAATGTTAGATGAAAGAATGAAAAAACTGATATATAACGCGAAAGTGGAAAGATGCTGGAAGGCCACGGCACACATTCACGATCAAATTTATCGTGTTCTCTTATATCAGTAGGTAGATTTAATATCAGTAGGTAAATTATTACAAATATAATCATAGAACGAGAATTTTTAGAACATATCTGTTCGACATTTTGATAACAAAAATAATATGGATGTCTATAACTGTATGTAAGTACGTGAAGAGTCATATAAAAACCTTAATAGCTCGGGGTGTGATTTTATAAACCCTTTTTCTAATCCAAATATTAAAAGCCTCAAAATATAACATAACCTTTTTTGTGTCACGCTTAATAAATTACATGAACATTTCAAACTTTCCAATTTTTACATATATACGCTCCAATTGTGTATATTCTTATATACAGTTATATACAGCTTGGAGCTCAGCTTTTGAGAAAATGGGCTAATCAAACGTCTGGCCTCAGACTCCTCTATCAACTATGTACTTGTTTTAGTATGTTTCTTGTAGTTTCAGCTACAGTTCGCCTTAATAAGTATCAATGTCTCATATCTTAAACTCTTCAATACTATCAAAATTTATATACCTTTCGCTTTAAATGCTAATATATTATATGACCAAATAAGTCATTAAAAACTCATAAACCAACCCAACATTCTACACTTACAATGAGGAACTTTTAAACAAACTTTCATCCACTATTTCGAGCCCATTTTTTTTTCACTTTTAAAGGTAGCCTATGTCCTTTTTTTAGGTCAATTTGTTCTCTATATCAAATATTAAAATCAGTTTAGAGGTTTAAGCATAAAAGTATAATAGATAGAGGCAGACAGATGGAATTGTTTACTTCCGCATTTATATTAGTAGGGATGAATACCTAATATTATTTTATCTTAATATCTGTCGCACCTAAACCCAATACAGATCACCATTTTGATGTAGTTTAAGTACAAGTATTAAGCAAATGCAATTCTGGCTTGACGATGTATTAAAACGGTCCAAACATAAACTTTGCAGTTACAACCGAATTGCTGGCATAAATATCTTAATAGGCCAGAACACACCTCACAAATGGCGGACGTTATGGAATATCTTTTCGTTTTATGACATTACATTATGGGTGTACTAGAGTAGTACAATGAGCTCTTTATTGCGACGCAATTGCTACGGTGAAAACAAAAGGACACATTCAATTTTGATAATGATAACTAACTCAGCAGGAAACGTGTGCCGAAGAGACGATGACAGACGGCGTAATCTTTACATCGGAGGCTCCGAGCAGAGACGAAGTGCAGATCACCGGCCAGATGGTCGAATAATATAAAAAGACAGTAGCGCCGACCTGGTACAGAATCGCATTAAGCAGATCACAATGGAGAAGTTATTGAGAGGCACATCAAGAGCGAGAGAGAATGATACATTTAAAATGCTCCGCTGAATAAAGTCACAAACAATCACGCTCAACGCACTACAACGCAAAAGTAACCACTCATTCTGTGATATAGATATAACGTGAAGTTGAGTACATAAACTAACGAGTCTACACTCCAAGTCGTTGTCCAATTTACATAGGGGTGTACGCCCATACCACAACCTCTCCGCTTAAAATGAAACGTAACAATAGCACAATGCAACTTTAAGCTCCATTGTGAACTCAACTTTATAAATAAAAGTCTCATTAGGCCGTGATGCCACATCTTCCACATAAATAACAAGTCTGCCTAACGAGATATTTCTGTTTCTTTCACACGGCTGCTTTGAAAACGAGAGAGCAGTGCCTGCTTAAAATGTTTTGGAGCGTAAATGGGACGGGAGATTATTCTGTCATAATGGGATTAACCAACTATTAGACTCTAGATTTATATTTTTAGGGTTCGTCTGACTATGATGTAGCTATAAGATGATTTTACTCGGGTAGAGCTTAAGTAAACGTTTTCAAAGACTGGGAATAACAATGATCAAGCAGTATATTATATTAGCTAATGATTCGAGAAAAAAAAATGTTTTATTCTACAGAGATTTTACTGTTTTTATAATTATTTTTAATAATGTGTTTATAGGCCAAGCACACACACTCGTTCAATTATATAATTATTTTAGTTTTACGTTAAAACATAAAAAGTTACCTAGATGTTTTTATGTAATGGTTTATAGAATATTGTTAAGCTGTGATCTATTGTTACCCACATTTCCTTGATTTAAATAATAAAGTAAATGCGGATGGATGTCGATCGCGATTCACACATCATACGCTTATACATCCCGCCTATATTCCAGTAGCTTCCACACTGTGGCTGCAACGACAGCTTTCTTTATGCTCTGGATCATAAAATTGTTATTTAATTTTTAATCTTTTGCAGTGTTCAAGTAATATTTCTTATTACTAGGAAGTAACCGACGTAGAACATCATTTTTATAAATTATAGTATTTAGTGTGACAAAATAAATCATATGAGCTAAAGTGCGAAATTTAAAAGAACTAGCATAATATAATGAAATGATAATCAAAGAAAACTTTTAATGGAAATAACAATTTAACTTCAGTGAAGAAAACGCATAATATAAAAATATCTGAAATTGCAGTTTTAAAAAATAGAACTATTAGTTCAATTTAGTTATTTTTTCTGTGCAAAATAACAAAGAAAAATCCGTTTACTAATCGTTTGTTCCATTGGAAGCAGTTGCAATCGTTTGAAACATAGAATGCTAATGTTAGGAGTCAGTGCAGCAGATGTGCAATTAGAGCCACCTTTAAGATCATTAGTTCTGTACTCTAAATGAGATTGCTTCTATTACTTTTGTTGATTAGCAGAGAAAAAGTGTTATTATTATTTACGAGTTTTTTTTTCTTTGTGAGTACATTACAGGACATTGAGTAAAAAACAGTGAAAATGTTAGAATTAAAAATGATTTTTTTTCGTTTATAACTTATTTTATATTATATCAGACACCGTAAACAATGTGTGGTTAGGTTAGGTTAGGTAAGGTTGGAACTGTGATTAGAATTTTTCCAAGTGTTTTTCTTCAAAACCATGTTACTTACATTCTATTTATTTAAATCAAGATATACTTAAGGGGGTTACACATTTTGATGTGATGATGTGTTGTGGCACAAATAAATACAAACTTTGACTGGTTTGGTAATTTAAATCGAAAGAAAATACTGGTTTCATAAAAAAATATATGTTAAAGTGCCAAACAGTACAATTTGATTATAGACTATATATTAACAAAAACAATTGAAACCATACCGCGACATATATTATAAAATTAAAAAAAAAATAATAATATCCTAAGATCTACATAAAATATTGTAATAAATTATACCTATATATCGTACTAACCAAAAACAGTAACATAACCATGATATTCTACTAATATAATTCTCTCAAGCCATCTAACGAGAAACCCTTCAGACCATTATATAGAGTCTATTGAATATACATACAGAACAAAACTATTCACACGGTGTAAAGAGGAAGCGGGGCTGGTAATTACGCGTTATATAGTACGAATGGAAGGGCTTGTATTAAATTATGGGAAACATGCAATCTTATGAAAAAGAAAGAAGACAGGCAGTGACAAACAGATATAGAAATAAAAACTAACCTCGGTATAATGAAAGACAAATCGAGATTCCTTAAACAAACTTTATTAACATTTTCACTACATTCATGTTATCGAAAAAAAAAAACCTTTATCGTTGATGCCGAGGTTCCATAGATTATTAAAGTTCATAATGTTCAATCATATATGTAAAATGGTCAAATATAAATAATTTAATACAATTTTTAACTGGTTAAAATATTTGCCGCTTCCGCTATCTCTTTATTCCCCGCTATATTTCAGTACGCGGCCGAATAGCAGCCATTACCCTTGTACTATCTCCACCAGCCACTAACGAGGTTGATATCATTACCTTTGGTGCCGTATTGGAAGCGCCCGCAGTATTATTTTACATAAAAATATCACGATACTCATTCGATGAGGTATAATGGTACACTTACCTATTTTAGCATAATGATATTTTGGTTCAGTGGATGCCACATTTTTCTTATCGACCATGGGTGTGTGAATATAATTAATCATACCCTTTTCAGATACAATCGTTTCGTTTTTCCGTTGGTGTTATTGATCTATATGTAATTAATAGCTCGTTTATATCGTTTTTGAGAATAATAAATGCAAATTGGCTGTTACTTCTTTGAAAAACAACTTTCCTATATTCTAATGTCATATTTAATTTTAATTATTTGTTATATTTTGAAATATTTTAAGCGACATATCTTATTACATTTAAAGACTCAGAAGTCATCTAATCTTATTTAAATTTTAATCAGTTGATATTTCAAGAAATTACGGTAAGATATTATAATTACTTGCTATTTATAGCACTGAACGTTTACAAGGTATCTGAATCAACACACCACTAAGTAACTATGACTGATAAGGGTTGAACTGTATTAAAGGATTTAGAACAGATATTCTAACTGGAAACATTCTACAGTAATTAATTTGAAGTCGATCTTATTTAGGAATATCCGGCTCGAAGGACCAATTTGTAAAATTTAATTAATGAAGTTTTGATCTCAAAATAATGAAATAAATATACTCAAATAAGTTGTCTTTAATTTTAGCATGTTCGTAATATGGCGATGTTGATATATATTTAAATAAAGAGTCATATACAATATAAAGTATAAGTAATGGGTACATTAGAGCATAGGTACTACTTACTGGCTAGTATTTTTTAATTAACGGTTTAAAAAAATGAAAATGCTAGCTAATCCCCTCATTATATCTTTGGGTACAGGAAGCTACACATAAATAACTAGCTTTCCGCTGGCGACTTCGCACGCGTGGTTTACTCGATGTCTTGATAGTACATTTATCCTTAGGGAACCGTTTAGTGGGGTAAAAAGTAGTCTATATTAAAATATTGAATTATCCTTATCCAAAATTTGTACAGGAATTTTTGAGTGAAAGAGTAACAAACATACATTCTTACAAACTACCGCATTTATAACATTAACAGGATGTTATAGTCGATTGTTTTTGTCTGCCAAAAGACATCGTGAACGATGTAGGTAAATAAGTCTTGGACGAATCATAAGTGCTTTGAATAAGCTTATTTTTACCAAGTAAAACTTAAGTACAATTTATTTTGTTTGTTACAGATTAATATTCAAGTGTCTTGGGTAAGGCACAGAGACATTCATCTGTTGACTGTCGGCCGATATACATACACAAGCGATCAGCGCTTTAGAGCAATACATTTACCGCACTCTGAAGACTGGACTTTACAGGTAAGTTGTAATAAACAATTTAGAAGGGTGTGGTGAAAGGCTTTTACCACTTGAATACATAATCTTTGTTTAAAAAACTAGGTGATACGTACTCGTTGAAAATTTTATAATTAAATAGCTATTTTCCCGCAACTTCGTCAGCGTATATTATGTTCTATTAACCCAAGAACCCTGAACCCTGAAATCCAAGAACCCTGTGGTTTTTTGAGCTGATGATGAAATTACCTTGATGTTTAAGTTCTTAGATAGTACAACAAAAAAACCAACAAATGTCCAATATGTTTCAGCACTTTATCTTTGAAACTTTAGATATATTAATCCAATTCTAAAGTTTACAAAAAACTTTATCGAAAACGTAATCTACGCAAAATTCTTTGAAAGAAACTTTTTTTATTTTAGAATAAACGCCATCTAGAACACAGCGTCATCTATTGGGTGTATTTGTAACCTAGATGTCAAACGATATTGAAGAATTTTATCTATGAATCACGGTACACCGCCATCTATGAGAACTTCATAAAACTAAACAGTAAATCAACACTTGCTTAAGAAACAATTAATAAGTACATTTTATTCGTTTACATTCACGACATAAGCGAATAATTGAGATGATAACTATCCTATCACGTAAGTTGGACCAAAATACGGGTACATGTGAAATTTGATTGAAATCGGTTCAGTAGTTTTGGAGTTTATTAGCAATATACATCGTGACACAACATTTTTATAGTATAGTATAGATTATGACTACAGAGATAGGGCTTTAGGCAGACAAATAAACGAAGAAACAAACAGAAAGTCTTGTGTCCAAGCCTCTTTTAAACACCATTAAAAATGGAAAAACATTAGTTGACTCTTTCAAATGTTCCTTTTCTTACTTATACAACAATACTCATGATTATGATGCCTTATTGATTATAATAAAAAACAAAATGAAATTATCGCAATCTTTTCAACATTAGAATATCTTTTAAAGTACACGCGAAAAAATAGTAGCTGTTACGATAATCGATTAGTAGTGGCGATTTGTTCAGCTATGATAGTTTAATTACCCGGACTTTCAATTAGATACCCAGCGACGGTATTTTTTCATTATAGGTATATAAAATACCAATTTGGTATAAGAAGTATGTGTAACATTTTTTTTATTTTTATTATGAACCATTGCGATTAATTTGTGTCCATGATGTATTTTGTTGTAGTTCTAGGGCAGACATGTAAAATGAATGAATTTATATTATGATTAATAATTGGATGAAATTAGAGTTTTTAATTATTAAGAATATTTATTAATAAGCAAAAATCGAACAAATGGACATTATTATTTTTAAATCTAAAGGGGTAGGAGACATTTTCTGTCCATTTCGCCAATGATTTTGACGTCATAAATTTAATGTATTTCCGTTCTTGTCTAAACGAGTTTATATCTCAGCTAACATCGATCTTATAACCAGGATAATTGGATGTTACAATTTATTTATTAAACTAAATATAACAACTGATTTGATTATAAAATAATATGCATTTATGAATGTTAAACTAAATAGATTTTTAGTTTATAATTTTTCTATAAACAGAAAAAAAAAATGTTGTACCTACCATAAAATTATAAATTAAACGAACTTACCTTAAGTAAAGTCTAATTTTAGTTGTACGAACTGCATAGTCTCGAATGATAATAGTTTATAAAGTAGTACACGTTCTCCGGTAGTCCACATTCACGAATTTTAGATAAAAAATTAGCTCTATTCCAAAACAATAAAACTAAAAAGAAAAAATATGTCTCCCTTCTGCTCCTAGCGCCATCTAGACGGTTACGTCATTAAGTTTAGAGATTTAAGTCCTGACACCATATATACATTTTTTACGATCAATGGGTTACTGTCGATTTTACTATAATCAATACAGTTGTATCTAAAATTATAAAATGTAACTTATTTAGGTTAAGAAGTATGTTACTTATTTATATGATTTGTGTAAACAGTTCACTAACGCGAAAGTATACAATGAATTAATAAGGTACTATTTCATTATGGAGTCATGAAGCAACCATCGATTGCTAAGTTTGTATAATTTTATAAATAGATACTGGTTTACCTTTTGGAAGAATTATATTTCGGTGACAGTCCTTGAAATTTATTGATCACATAGTAACTGTGTAAAATCACTCTAGTATCTATTTAACATCATTAGAATTTTCTTTAACATCAACACTGCAAGAACATGTCTAGCGCTGTTCATGACAATCCCCTTTATCAATACTTAGTAAAGATCTTTCTACCTTTTTAAGAGCTTGTTCAGATATCACAACCTGAAATCTTATTTTGGAAACCTAGCATGTTTTTTCTATTGAAATAAGGTCTTATTCTATATTTCTTATGTTTTCCTATTGGCTCTCCATTTATTAACAAATCAATCCACTTGGGAGCTAATTCATAGTAAATTAACTGGGCCAATTTTATTTTTGCCCCATTTTCTGCTAAAGCGCGTGCACGTCAGCCGAAACAGCATCGTGCGCGCGTTCTCTGATCGATGGGACTCGCCGCTGCTGATGCTTGCGATGTATCTGCAAACGGCGACGGCGACCTCACAGCCGATACGTACATTTTTTAATAGTATTAAATTGAATTAAATTATAAAATTAAAATAAATGAAATCATTAAATTAATTAATTAAATTAAAATATTATAAACCTAATTTCATCATAACACAAGAGTTATGGTTATATGTCAGATAAATTATATTATGTATTCAGATAAAATGTCATTTAATTCAGGTTGTGAATAAGAATTAGAATAATTATGTGACTAATGATTTAAGTATTTGATTCACTTTTCATTAACCACTTGCTGTAAAATATTTATGAAGACCGGAAATTTAATTTAATGTTACGTCTATGGCCATAGGTAGATCCTTATTTAAACAACATCCAACAATATTCGTATATCACATTGACAAATTCTAACAGAATTAAAAAATATATATTAGTCAGTACCTATTATAATACTTTCTACATATTTAATTAAATGTAATCTTTCCTTGTCTATATTTTTCCTTCTATGGCTGTCTTTTTACATAAAGTACTTTGTCATCTATTAATACAGAAAGAAAAAAAAATGATAGGTATATAATACTAACATAATAATACTAACCTCATGTATTTACTTTAAAGGGCTAAATGGTCCAGCATTTATGGCATTTTACCCAACTTGGTTATAGCAAAATGTCTAGTTTATTTCATACATAAAAAACAATAATGATATTTAGGGATGAATATCTAAATTCCTATGTAGAACTAAATAGGTTAGCGTTACAACTTTTTCGCCTGAATGAGCAATCGCAAAATGTGTTTTGATTGCATACACTCATAGTGAACTACACAAACTTAAGCCAATTGGCCGTGACGCCGTTGTTAAAGTTATAATTCATTGGTTTGTCATTTCTTGGACATCCATCGTTTTAAGTTTCCTTCACGTTTCAGCCAGTGTTTTGTATTATGCACTTTGTTTTGTAACACAATAATACTTTTTAAATAATATTTTCGCAATAAAAGACAAAATTGACCATGGTTTTGACTGCACGAAAAACACTAAAAACGTTATCTTCTAGATGGCACTAGCAGCCGATAAGAGACATATATCTTTTCTTCTTAGGTTTTATAGCATTAGAATAGAGCTAATTTTTGCTCTGAAATTCGTAAATTATTATGTAAACTGATATCATGAAGAGACTATGCAGTAAAGTACAATTTTCATATTAAACTTTTTATATGATCATTTTATTCATATATTCGACTTCTAATTTTACGAATAATGTAGAACAAACTTTTGAATCTCCATTAATTACTTTATGAGAAAAGTTTTACGTTTGAAGATAGATTAACTTAAAGTGTAATACGATTTATAGAATCATAAAAGTCATCAAATCGAGTTGAAATTTACTCCTCTTGTCAATTCAAAACTTTTAACTTGATCTTTTATACCCTTAAACATAATTAGACTTTAATATTGTGACATTGATTGTACCTTGATATTAAATTTATTCAAAAACAATATATATTGATATTAAAACACATCATAAAATTTATCAGTTAAATAAATAAAGTTGTATCTAACATAATTTTAAAAGTATTTTTGGTATTGAATTATTGTTTGTTTACAGTCACATATTATATTATTTTAAATAATTATTGACAACATCACACATATTGCTCAGACCCAATGTTAATGAACTTGAAAACAATGAAGTATAATAAAACTTTTAGTTTCAACCACTCTTTCACAATGCTCCGGATGCACGCCTTCGCGCCACCGCATCTCGAACAATAATGCGCTTAAGACTAGCAAGAAGCTTATAGCAAGAAGACTCAAACCAGTATTTTTTTTATTACGCCAACACAGCATCCGTTTCGGTCAAGTGACATTGTTTTAGTTTTTAGTTCTGTTCTGTGGATAAATTAATTTGTTTAATAAAAAACCATAATTCATGATTGCATTTTACAATATTACACTCTAAAATTTGTTTTTAAAGATAATAACTTTATAATTAAATTTCAATTCTTAAAAAATTACAACAGAAGGAATCACAACACATACACCATAGATAATGTAAAAAGTTTCAATTTCTACATTGACTTGACCGGAAATCGAACCCGGGATATCAGAAAGATACATAGCAAACATTTACAATATTGAAAAGAACATTTATTAAAATGCGAAAGACGTCATTAACAAGAATCATAAGTCCTGAGGTCTGGTAACCAAAATAAAAATCTCTAAATCAACATTTTCATTATTGAAATAGGTGGCATTAATTCCACTCTTTCATATAGTCTATTTTTAACCCCAGACGCAAGAGAGGTGTTCTGAGTTTGTTGTGTGTGTGTATTTCATTCTGTCTGTGGCATCATAGCTCTCAAACTAGTGAACCGACTTGTATAATTCTTTTTTTTTAATTTAATCGAGAATGTTCTTATCTATATCTTATGAAAATATGTGCATTCACTTGAAGGTAATCAGCTCTTTTCCGACATGATGTAGAGGATTCATTTAATTTACTCCAAATACACTTTTGCTGCACTGATTGAGTTGAAATTTGATACATATAGCAAATCAAATAACACGATAATTATATGGTGACCTTGACCTGATGCTGCAGCCAGGATAGTCTGCTGTTTTGGCTTGAAGAATAAATTAAAATGCTACATAAAAATACTGCACCGCATCTAAAAATATTTTTTTCGTTAGTTGAATTGCATTCTACTCGCGACTTTTACTTCGCTGAGCTAAATCTGATTTCTAGTGAGATGGTTCTGACAGTCTGAAATTACTTGAAGCTATGCTGCAGACGTTTCTACTTATGTCTCATTTACGCAGTGTCTCTTGTTATATTGAAAATCAACTATACGTTTATGCATTTAAGCAATATATTTATAAAACGATTTTATTTTTTGTGTTTTTATATTCAACATTTTTATATTAACGATTTTGCATTCACATTAATATTTCACGTTTACAGACTCTGTGTAAACTTATAATATGAAGCTCTGTAATTATCTTTAAATTAAATCAAATGATAATATTTTAATGGGAAAAGTGACATGTTTATTTAAACACTATTAGTGGAAACTTTACTGATTAATCTGTTATTTTAAAATATTTCATTTGTATTTATTATAAAAATTGTATGTTTCCCAAATATAATAAAATAAAAAAATAAAATCAATAATTGTTATGATATGGCAAATGCCGTGTGTACCTGTAACTGAAAAATATATTGAAATTAAGACTTTTGTAAAGTATTCAAAATAGTGTGAATCTTTTATATTTTGGTTATTGTGTTATTAAAGATAAAGAAATAAGTAATGGCAAAATAAAACAAAATGTGTATCGGATTCGCTCACGAACGGCTCCGTACCGAAATCGAGAAATAACACGTTTGTTGTATGGGAATTAATAAATATTTAGGGAAGTCTTAGTAATAGGGTTCCCGTTTTACACTTTGGGTACCGAACCTTAAGAAATCTTATCTACGATGTGATATTTTTAAGAACATACAACTGATTTCAACATAATATGTAGTGAAATCGATAGATCCAATGTAGTGAAATTATGTTACGTAAACAAGTTTTCATTGACCTTCGTAATGTCAACCTATGGAAAACTCTTTTATTTATATTAATACAAGGTCTACCGAAGTAGCATTAGTGTAAACGTTTTGTACATTAATGAGGTACACATAAGGTTAATAAAAAGTTTGTAATTTAATAACCCTTTGTATTAAACCACGGAATAGATTTTTATTTATTTGTTTATTTTGTACACACATACAATTTCAGATGAACAAATGTAACAGACATAAGAACAAGGACACTGCTTAATTCAAATTGAAATTTCTGCTAGCAGGCCCACAATAGGAAAATAGGTAAAAAAATAAAATAAATAGGAAATTAGGTCGTCAATGTGTACCTCCTTATTAAAAATTAATTTGGAATACATATATACATAAAGACAAATATTGGGAAAGAGAAAATACTTACAAAATTATCCTTCACTCTTTTTTTGAACAAAGAAATAGTGCGATTTTCACGTATGTGGGCTGGTAGATTTTAGATATACAAAATGCTACCTTCATATTTATATATCCTTAAATACTTGCAAAATTTTACTTTGTCAAAAGATCCATTTGCAATTAAAGATTAGTTTAACCTTATACAAATCCAAATTTATACAGATTCTTAGCATCATCTCTATATCTCTAAAGCTGTCTTAATTTGGACTGTTGTGCGCGATGCCTTGATCTTCTTGTCTAGCATACCTCACCAGTATCCATTACTACACCATATTATAAGCTTTTTAACGTTTTTACGCCTTAATTAAAATGTGAAAGAAAGCTCCATAGCCAAGTGGTTCGCATGCCACTTTCATGTTGCCGCTGTCTCCGAGGACCCGGGTTCATTCCCGGTCGAGTCATTGTAGAAAATGAACTTTTCCATATTGTATCGGGCCTGGGTATTGTAGCACCTTCGTTGTCTCATATCTCCATAATATATGGGCTTTAGCTGATCATCTTGAAATCTGAGCAATGTATGTGAGGTTACCTAATGTATACTTATAAAAAAAAATCTTATTGAACGATTGTATTCTATATCCTATTAATATTATAAATGTGAAAGTTTCTTTGTTTTGATGTTTGTTCGGCAATCACGCCGAAACTACTTAACGGATTTTGATGAAATTTGGTATACAGATAGGGTAGGTATTAGCTAACTTAGATAATACTTTTATCCCACTAAACATTTCCCTAGGGACCACGCGGGCGAAGCCGCTGGCGAAAGCTAGTATTAATATATTACTTTTATTTCAGATAAAGTACCCGCAACACAGAGACTCTGGAATTTACGAGTGTCAAATATCAACTACTCCACATATGAGCCATTTTATACATTTGAATGTCGTTGGTAAGTAATTTTTAGATAAGAGAAACAGATTGGCGGGCTGCAGGCATATTTTATTTGCATTATGCATAATTCGAAGTTTCTTGATGAGAAACTCGAGATTTACCCTATAGTTTTAATACAATGTCAAGAGTATACAAAAGTCTGTAGTTCCGATCTACAATAGAAAACAAGCCCCACTATGAAACTGTGCTCGGTATATCAGTATTACTCGTAGACGAGAATTATGTTTCCTGGTTAACACAGATAATTATAAAAAAAAACAAACATATTGAAATTCTAGATAACTAGACTATTTATAACGAAAAATTTGATGTTATAAAATAAAACTACGATTACTTTCTAGATTTTTCGGAAAAAACAAAAACTCACACAAAAATTATCAGATAAAAGTATTTATATAAATCGTTTTAGAATTAGCGTAGTTAGTTTAGATCGCAACAAAATTAAAACCAAAACATTCCTCCTAAGAGTGTATTAAGAACACTGACCATTCAGAAAACGAGAATGATATTTTTTTACATCAAAACTTTAACGTAACAATTGTACTGTTATTAAAACAACAGCGGCATCCGGATGAAACAAGTTTACAGACAAACATGGTACAACGAAATCCACTTTTCGTTGGCGCTTTTAAAGCGATCCATTTTTGATACTCTCTTCGGCTTTACGTTGCATCCGAGTTGTTTGTTTTAAACAACAGTAAGGCAGCGTCACAAAATTTCCGTTAAGTTACTTATATTTCCGTACTGTTATGTTTAAACAAGTCACTTAATTAAGTGAGGCATGTTAGAGTCACGCACGGCAGTTTATGAAGCCGCAAGTGAAACAAAAACCGTGAAACAGTCCCGAAAGACAAATTTTCAAGTCGATGTTGACCCTCCTATAATAAGTTTCTAGAAATTTCTCTGCACACTGTTTCAGTATGTTTCTTTGTTAAGTCAAACACGTTGAAGTTAATTAATTTTGGATCCTAGTTAAATAAGTTCAATTCTGTCGTGAAGCGTCCCTTATCAATTATTTACTTATCAGTTGATGTTCCAATTAATACGAGCAATTCCAGTACCTTTGGAGAATTAAAGCGGATCATTAAATATAACTTTATTGTTTGTACTTCATGAGTATTTAATAGTTAAGTTGTTTTCAAAATATTAGTGACAATATTTGGTCTGTACTATCTACCTATAAATGGGTATACTCTAGTGTTAGATACCTTTTTTAATTACCTTAAACATGCATTACCACACTTCTCCTGAAGTACTTTATCGTTGTTGTATTTTCTTATCGAATAGTTCTCCAATACCTTTTCCGAGTAATAAATCGTTTATCATTATTTTAACCTCCCTACACTATTCAATCATAAGTAATGGACTTTCAGAAGTTTTCCTGGTTAAAACAGGAAAATTATAGTATATAAAATAAACAATATATATATATATATATGTATTATATTTTGCAGAACCTACAACAGAAATCATAGGTGGTCCTGATCTCTATATTGATAGAGGCAGCACTATAAACTTGACTTGCGTGGTTCTGTACTCACCAGAGCCGCCAGCGTATATTTTTTGGAATCACAATGATGCGGTAAGTTATAATATTTTTACTCACTCACTTAATTGCCTTTAATAATTTTAACGAAAAAATTAAATGAATACTAAAGAAAAAACGTTACAATAATATAATATTAAGCAAATAATCATTTAAGTTTGTAATCTGTTTATGTCCTACATTGTTCTCGTAAATGAAAACAGTAAAACCTTTTTAGGAACCCATAGGACGTTTAAATCGAGGGATCCAACCTTTTTCTGTATAATAAGCCGACGGACAGAAATCGACTTCACTACCTAATAATATTTGGGTTTAACTTGTATATCCGAAAATAAATCGTTCAAAGCATAATTAACGGACCTCGTATTAATTTACAACTCGTACAAATTATTCAATTTATTCTTTTCTACGGGGTTAATTGAATTAAATGCTCACTGATGTTTAATTATGTTGTCATTTCAATTTGATTCGGGGCAAACTAATTTGAAACTTCCTTTGCAGATAATAAGTTACGATTCCCCACGAGGAGGCGTGTCGGTTGTGACGGAGAAAGGGGAGACTACCACATCCTTTTTGCTGATCCAGCAAGCTAGACCTTCGGATTCGGGGACTTATCAGTGCAACCCTAGTAACGCTCAGTCTAAAAGCGTGGTGGTGCACGTTTTAAATGGTGAGATTTTATTTATATTCTTTCTTACTTTTGTGAACTCTTCCTGTTGATTTAAAAAAAGGAATGCAAAGGTTTCTGATTACTACTTAGTTTAAATCCTTTGGTAAACCATATTAAGCTGAAGTTTTGTAATTTAGCTAACAGGTTAACGATTTAACTTAAGTCGTTAACCCGTTACCTAAATTACAAAAGATTATAAATAATTTAACAACAGATAAGTCATCTTTTTCATCATAATAAAGATAATATGGAATTTCATAAGTAATGACTGACGAATATATGATATGATCTGACTGTAAGCTTAGACGATATACAGAACTGATCAATCTCAACTAAAAAGCTTTTAAACTGTACAGAAAAATTCAAAATGATTCACCGATCTGCAATTCTTAAATCACTCCGCGGCATTATTCGTAGAGGAATCTCAATCTGGTTGATAAACGACCTCAGTGAGATAGCGGAAAGAAAATACATTTAAAAAAAATCCCAGAAAAGAATAAAAGCTGTGTGGATAAAGGCCATTATCATTAAAACAACGATAGCGATAAATCAGTGAAATGAAACGTTTACTCTGAATGGGTGCGTTAATATTTTTTTATTAGCCACCAGCGATATAATTAGCTCTGCTCGTAGAGTAAGAAAGATCATAAAATTTTTATAATGATGAAATTGTGTCTGTTGGATATTGTAACATTTCCTTCAATAATTGATACTGCATTGCATACATTGCATATTCTTAATACCAATATTCATTTTCAAAGGAGGATTTATTACTTTATAGGTATGTATTAGTAACATTTTAAAACTTATATGGTAAAAAGCCAATGAGAAAATTGGCGAAGCGGAACAGTCAAATTCATAGAAGAACATATTTGTAGTGCAGGTAAAAATAAATAAAAGAAGAGGGAAATAAAAATATAATTTGATTATGGCTAGAGGCACGCGATTGGATACTTATATACGATCAAGAGTACTGTACTTACCTACTCCTTTTTTGAACCCGTGAAAACTGACACTTTTTTCAAAAAAGATCCTCCTTTGCAAGTAAATGTTTGAATGTTAAAAAAAGTCAAATAGTCAATATATTCTACTCAGTAAGTAGCGGCGGAAGAAAACAAATTACGACCGCATTTTTTTTTTCAAAACTGCAAAGTTCTTAGTTCTTATGTAGATGATAAAAAACCTTTTATTTCAATTAAATGTGAACAAGATTTTATCAATCTTCAAAAAGACCTACACTCATTATATGATTACTATACAAAAAAAACAAAATTACTGTTAATGAAAAAATGCCAATGTATTTCATTTACCCGTACAAGAAACAGAATAATGTATAATCATGAATTCAGGACCATTATAATATAAAACACGGATAACGTAAGACATTTGGGTATTATAGTAGATAGCAAAATGATTTTAAATGAACAATTTAGGTGTCTTTCTACGGTCTTGAAAGCCTTTCTCTAATATCGAAATTCTAAAAGTTGGACTGATTGAACGCATTCAATAAAACTTCATCAGGATCGATCTATCTCTCCTATCCCAATGATTGCCACAGTCATGATTTACTCACACTTGAAGAAAGACAGGCTTATGGACGTGTGCTTTTTGTATGACATTGTACGAAACTGCGTGGACTGTCACTATCAAACGTAACATACCGCGTTTTTACGCGTCGGACTCGTCACACACCTCTATTTCTTGTACCATATCATGCCACCAATTAAGCTAAAAGTGCTATCTTTTAACGAATCGATTGTACTCACAGCGATTCTTTCAAAGAACAAGATATCTTTTTATTAGGTAAAGTTTTCATGTGCGCTACATAATTGCAAGTATAATAGCAACATTTAGCTTGATACTTAGTAGTGGTAAAGTTTATCTTCTCCAATTGGGTTCTCATAGAATAATGGCTCTCAATGGTTTGTCAGTTTACCTAATTTACCTTCCTGTAGTTTGAGATCATCAGAAAATCTGAAACTGAAAACGCCTCTACATAGCACCACCTTCTATGATGGTTCCTTCAGTATCCAAACTGTTCGACTGTGGAATGCTCTCCCGACTACATTAAGACATGCACAATCGATAAATATCTTCAAAGATTTCGTGAAAAACCTCTATTTGTCCACATAACTATGCCGTTACAACAAGTTCATAATTTCTCTGGTAACATTATAAAAATATATTTTATGTATTTTATTATTATAATTTTTATCTATTTATGTAGATGTAGTTTTATCAGTAATATGTTATATATGCAATTGGTATTAAATTATTTATATATAAGTAGTATTTATAGTTTTTATTTAATATATTTCAATATTTATTATTTAGTATTTACTAAATTATTTTAGTTTGCACCCCCGTTTCCTGATTGTCATTTCTCTCCATCCAAAGGTTGTCTGGTAGAGATCGCTCTAAGCGATAAAACCGCAAATTGTTACACTGTTATATTAATATTTATATGTAAATTTCTGTATCCGTGGTGTTGACAATAAAGAGTTATTCTATTCTATTCTTATTTTAAATTTAATCAAATCTTGAACGTATGCGTATTGACATCTTTGTGCGGCTGGTTTGTGTGTGTGTGAGAGTAGTGGTCGGAAAAAAATGAAGGATTTGGAGATGCATAGTGAACGTGCAGTAATATATGATTATTGAATTGATGTTTTATGTGCTATTTTGATACTTGATACAATATAATCATAATTTATTTTTTAAGCAGCAACGAATTATACGTAATACAATAAGTACATTAGAATCCTGTAATCGGCTTTATGAATCATGATAAATAACTTTGTAATTATGAACTATGAACTGTAACAAGCTGTAGGTTAAAATAAATAAATAAAAAATAATAATATTGGACTTCAGGTAGATAGTATAACGGCAAAATGCATGAATATTGGCAGAATTGGCTTTCAGGACTGTAGTTCAAACTTAATGTTCACTGGTTTTAGCGACTTGGGTTTTCAAAGCCCCTTATTAAAGATTTTTTTTTTAGGTTGTAGTAATGTTTCTAAGGTATAAGAACGTCAGAAGCTCAGTTTTTCATTAAAAGGCTTGGTTCTTAAAAAATATGTTTAAAAGAATAGTACCTTACGGCCTATAAAGATTTTAATAAAGTATTTAAGTAAACCTCTTTGTGATTCAAAGTTAGATATAGGCAAGGCGAAGTTTTCATAAAGTAGTCATTAAAGACTCATTAATCCCTAAAAATATTTTGTATTATATACCTTGTTTTTGTTTTAACTAATTAAAACTAAAAAACGAAAAAAAAATAATGGAAAACTGATAGCAAGTAAAAGTTAATTGAAAAATAAAATTAAAATCTATATAAACCTTGTTTTTCAAAAACGAGTACTTTCTACGTTTTAATTTTCTATTTTAACACATGAATTAGAGTTCGTCTTCTTCTTAACTTTAGTGGCACTTTACGTCACCACAATAGTCTTTGTTTAAATTATTGAGTACCAGTATCAACGTACCAAATTTCACTAAAAAACGTAACAGACACAGTCGCATTTAGAATGTTAGTATAGATTTATCTTGTAATTTGCGTTTGTCACCTTTTCAGCAGCGTGTTATTCTAAAGTATTTATGTACAGTCAACAGCACGTCAAGTTATTGAAAACTGTCAAATTTCACCTCTATTCATTAAAGGTAGATGTCAATTCACCACTCAATTCTAAACCATAATTAGATGTCAATAACCATTTCAGAAATTTGACATATTCTGGTAACGTGACGTGCAGTCGTGTTTGTACATTTAGAAAGTTGCATCAATAATGATATTGTTGAGGGCAGTTTTAATTTTTGCCAAAGAAGCAAACTCCATATTTCCTTTATCAGGTGAATACCCGGCGGCAATGCAGCGAGGCGGGCAGGCCTTCGCCCCAACATCGCCCACGCACTGCATCGTCTTGGCCGCTTGTCTCTTCATCACACTGTCTTGACACCTGCCGAGTATAAATAACGTGTAAATACATTGATATCCATCTTGTTTAGCTGTTAACAGTGACGTATGTGAACTAGAAATACAAGATATTTAACACTCGAGAAAAAAACATGATATTTATGAAAAAAAAAGTTGTTTATTTCAAAAATGGAACATGGAGATATTTAAATATCTAACGACGAATACTTTGTATCTCAAACGTCACTATTTCCAGATAATCAGATACTTACTATTTTATAGTATGGGTTGTGTTATGTACAATATAAATAAATCGCTGAGCAAGTAGAAAATGCTTGTTTCGTATAGAAATTTGTATATAGTGTACTATAAAACTAAGAGTGTTTATTGGTTTCCTTCTGTGAATATGTTAAGTTTATATCTTGCCCAATTTGAAAATCTTTTAAAGGATCCTGTGAGAAATTTACAAGTAGATAATAAATGCAAACGATCATTAATATAACATTTTCCAATACCGTTACGGGTAGATTTTTATGTAATCGACATTTATAAATTCGGGGCCTTACCATGGTATCTCTTAAATGCAGCTCAAATATAGTAGCTTAAGTGAGACGCCATTGTACACATGTATATAGCACATTTCGCTTCCGCCACTATAATTGAATCAAGCTAAAGAGATCATGGAAAGTCCAAACGAGATCATAACCAATATTAGTTCAAAGATTTAACGTACCATAACCAAAAGAAAATGAATAAATATAAACAAGAAAAATAGAAGTTAAAGACACAGGAATGTAATATACAGCTGACAATACTACGATAAAATACAAAAGCTTAGGAAGTGGACTGTAAATAATTATAACTAAATAAAGTTATACGAATCATTCTATATAGCTTTACAGAAATGTAAATTGTAAGTAAAGATAATAATTTAATTATTGTGAGTTTAAACAGTCTTGTAAATATGTCATTTAAGGAACTTAATCAGACAGGTCTTTATAATATGGGGTTGAAAATGTACCGTAAGATTAACAATATTTTAGAATAAAAGTTTGGTGTCAGAATCAAATTCAGACAAAAATTTTATTTGTAAAAAGTTTTCTCTGAATTTGATAACATTTGTAGATCAACCTGTTTAATAAGTTCCTGCAACTAATATTATACATGGGATAAGTTAATAACATTGTAAGCGTAATTTTAGAGATTATAAATTTTACAGGTTAGTTAGAAATGAAATATAATTTAAAAAAATAATAACCCTTATCAATCTTCCCCTTTCACATATTTTTCCACTTTCCAGACTTTTTTATTATTCGTAGGTAAAAGCAAAATGGTTTTTAAATCTCCTAATTTGAAAGTGAAATATATTTATTTTTTTAAGAGACAATTTTATTTAACTGAACGATATTATTATCCCCGTCCTATTCTGTAATACATTGAAATCTCTCGTTAGAGGTTTATAATCGAAGTGCTTTTTAGACAGATGCTGTCGTTAAAAAAAATACTAAATTGATATTTATAATTTGTTTATTTAATGTAGTTTGTACATAAAAAGTGCTGTCCAAAGTTCTGCTGAGTCGGCTACAATTTTCGATGTAAACTAAACGATAATGGACACTGTTCCACTGATGTGTTTCTCTTGAAATTAAAATTATTATAATGACAGATCTCGATTATTATAACAAGTTATTATTATGTCAAAAGTTTATTATTGTATACAAAATAACAATAGTATTAAAACTTGTTGTATGTATAATGGTATCAGGTGAAGCGGTATGCCGCAAGATATAAATTACATGTGTAATTAAAAAAAAACAATAAAGTTTAAAAAAAATATTTGTGTTTTTTTCGATTGTGACTAATAATTCTCACAAGGTTATAATTGACTAATAATTGCATATTGCAAGGTGATTTCGTTTGCGAATGTATGTTGTGTTGGTATTGTTAACTGGTCATTTCTTACTTCTACTTTTCTTAAGCAAACATACGATTATTTATTGTACAGTCCAAATAGAATTACTTCAAAGGATTTATAACGTCCAACTGTCACCTTGTTTCTTGATACAGGTCACTTATGTAAGCGTTAAAACCCCTCGACCAATAGAGATATTTGAAGTTTGCAAAATACCAAACTAGACTACCTTTTTGCACACAGAAATTGTTTTTCTATACTTTATACTTTTGTGTTTTTGCTGTTTTTAAATATTTAAATATTATCGAAAATTTTTCCTGTAGGCTAAAAATTTAATATAATGGTGAAGTACCAAAAAGGTAGTTAATAATTATACTGAGATTAATAAGCTGTATAACTTTTAAAAAAATGTGATCCAAATATCCTGTTAACATAATGGCTGGAAACGTTTTTATATACAAGTAAGTATAATAAGTAGCAAAAAGATTGTTCAATTTGATATTTTCTAAACCTAAAATATCTCTATCGGTCCAGGGTGTCTGACGATTACATCGCTTATTAAAAAGAACCTTGTCCCAATTGGGCCCCTGGGGACCAGAAATCTTTCTTATGTACATTAGCATGTAATAATAATAAAAGGCAAATGTCAAATGGACTTAATAAGGCCAATTTTTAATTATTTAAATTGTAATCCAAAGGGGCGGTCAATAAGGATTAGAAAATCATAGAAACCACGAAAGCGGAGCCGGAGGCCGCTTTATAGTACTAAATAATACTATAAAGTGTTAATTATATTTTACCTGCATCACGAAGCTAAACGGGTGAGTAAACACTACTTTTTACACATTAATTGATACACAGGAACAATATAATAATTCTACTTTAAAATATATGAAATCGATTCGTTGGGTAGCGGGAGGGATTATTATGTAATGGCAAAAAGTAATTGATTTATTGGAATTAAACGGAAAAGTGTATTTTCTTATTATTTATTACTTTTCTAAATTTCCGGAACTTTCGTTACTAAACAGAACAACGAGTGAAAATATAATAAATAATTTAAAACGCATTTCTAGTCGTAACGGAATTCCGGAAATATGGTCTACAGTTTTCTAGTGAAACGTTTACTTCTTTTTATTAAAAATGGAATATTGTACATAAATTTACAAGTCCTGAATAGCCACAATGTAATGGTATAATGTTAGAATTCAGAAACAGTTCTATTTCTCTCGAAATTCCTTCGCCTGTACAAATTTTTTACGATGGGAAGGTAAGGTACGAGTACATTGCTATTGACTTCAGAGAGTTCTAAACTAATAATTTTCCACAATTTAAAATAAAAATCGAAATATACATATATAACTCAAAGGTGACTGACTGACATAGTGATCTATCAACGCACAGCAGAAACCACTGGACGGATCGGGCTGAAATTTGGCATGGAGATAGATGTTATGACGTAGGCATCCGCTAAGCTAATTCTACCCCCAAGGGGATGAAATAGGGGATGAAAAATTGTATAGAACTTTGTCAATTTTAAAACGATCGGGCTGAGACTGCATGCATAAAGCTCTATGATGCAGGCATCCTCTAAAAATGGATTTTGATAAATTCCACCCCTAAGGCAATAAAATAGGGATGAAACTTTATTTCAAGTATTTTAAACAATATAATGAGAAAATATTCGTTAGAAATGCTGCTTAAAGTAACTTTACCACGCCGACGAAGTCGCGGGCAAAAACTAGTAAGTAATAAAATAGTTTAAAAGTAAACTTTATGGTAAGGTTGGTTGTGTAAGTCGCCCGCCTGGTCAATTTGGTTATCCTATTTAATAGCTTGTGTTATTTTTATGTAAAAGATTTTTTTGTTTATAAATAAGTATTATTGTTGTTATTGTTACTCTTTATATATATACATACAAATATATATATACAAATGGTTCTATTTATTATTATATTTAAATAAAGGTGGATTGAAAAGTTCGCGGCCTTATACATAAATACTTAACTTAACTATTTTAATGTAACTGACCTCATTCGATTAGTTTTCTCTCTGGTTGTCAAATTGTAAAATTCTATCGCAATAGCATTAACTGTATTTAAATTACACTGAATATTGTGAGCCTTTGTGCAGCATTTTTAAAGAATGGAGAAAATTGAGCAACATGCGGTCATCAAACCTGTTTAAAAAAACTAACTCCAAAAGAGATTTATGAAGATATGTCGTATACGACTGTGAAAAAGTGGGTTGCTGAATTTAAACGCGGACGAGAGAGTATTGAAGATGACCCTCGCTCTGACCGGCCTATGATGTCTACGACTGAAGAAAACATCGAAAAAATCTGTGATCTGATATTGACAGATCGGTGATTGACCATTAGGGAGCTTGCAGACACTATTGGAAAACGAACACAAAACATCATAGTCAATGAACTTGGATTTTCTAAGATTTCTGCGCGCTGGGTACCCAGATTGTTTTCAGTCGTACAAAAACGAATACGCCTCACGATTTCTCGTGACTGCTTGGAAATGTTTGAGGCTGATCCACAAGATTTTTTATCCAGATGTATATAGATGGATGAAATTTGGGTACATCACTACACCCTAGAGTCAAAACAGCAATCCAAGCAGTGGAAAAATGTGATAAACCGACTCCTAAAAAGGCCAAAACAATTTTGTCAGCTGGTAAGGTGATCGCGTCAGTTTTCTGGGATGCTAAGGGTGTCATCATGGTGGACTACCTTGCAAAAGGTGAAACTATAAACTCGGCTTATTATTGCACCCTCTTACGTCGCTTGCGCGAAAAAATCAAAGAGAAAAGGCCGGGATTACTCAGCAAGAAAGTATTGTTCCATCAGGATGATGCACGCGTTCACACGTCTGTTGAATCTATGGCTCAAATTCATTATTGTGGCTTTGAATTACTACCCCATCCCGCCTATTCCCCTGATTTGGAAACTTCAGACTTTCATTTATTCCCAATACTAAAAAAACACCTTGGAGATCAAAAATTTTCATCAAATGAGGAGGTCTAAGCTGCTGTGGGTGACTTTTTTGAAGAAACTTTTTTTATGACTGGCGTTGGAAACCCGATGGAAGAAGTGCATAGAGTTAAGTGGAGATTACGTGGAAAAATAAAATTACTTTTACTTATATTTTAGATTGTTTTCTTGCTGAAGCCTCGAACTTTTCAATCCACCCTCGCATATTATTATAACAATAATTATATACACATATTATAAAGTCCATCACATGATATTCGTACGCAATATAATGGCAATGAATGGCCGTTTGTCAACAGTGGGTTTGAACAATACAAATATTTTACTGCTATATGTTTACTACACAAACTGTTTGCTTACGTAGTGAAACATAAGAAATAACAGAATGGGGATAAAGGAACGACCCTAGCTGCGTCTTATGAATATCTAATCGCACCGAACAGATATGAAAGATGTCTTCCCTAATTCTTAAGGACTTATTTACTTTCTATTTTGGGTATACGGATTTTACGTAGAGGCTTAGGGGGTGGATAAACTCAATTTGGATCGATGCCGATGACGCTAGGTGTTTCAGACATGTTAAACGGTGTATAAAATAATTTTTCGGAAGGGGTTTGCTGTTTGTATCGTTCAGTGGAAAACTATAATCGGATAACGGATTCTTAGTAGAGGACGCAAATCGCTTGAATAAAACTCATTCCATTTCCATATCCTTCCTATTCTATGATAATTTTCGTGATAAAGTAGTTTTATTAGATGGTGTTGCGCTGCGTTGTTCAAAGGCGAGTTCCCGATATTTCAGCCCTGGTGCAAGCACCATGATCATGGAGTAACAGTTACACAATCCCGTAACCTCGTAATTAACAAATATTGTACTCATATTTAACTAAGCCATTCCAATATGGAGCATTACCTGATTAGAAATGAAAGGAACGCCAAGCTCACAAATAAATGTAATGACGCTATACAAGTGAAAATTGTGGTGACACATTTAAACGTTCTCCGCGACTGAAGCAGTTAAGGCTGAAGTTAGGTAAAACCGTTCTTACTTAAACATGAATGTTATCATTATTGGATCTAATATTTTCGGCACGCACGTACGCGGGACTTCTAAATTACCAGCCGGCACGCCGGGTGAGAATCGCGTCTATCAAAACGGCCGGTTGATTTGCCAGTAACTTGGAACACGCGATCAGCCAAACGAGTTTGAATGTGATAGGCAAAGTTTATTGGAAGTTAAGTGTATCGGCGTGCGAGAGTATTAATTACTTCAGATGTTTCTTTTCGTTTCTATCTGATAAGTGGAAAGTTTCTTTAAAGGTTGCTTTTTGCGTACACCGTAGAAAGTTCTTTACACGGAAAGCGATGTTGTAATGACGATCATTCGCTGTTTGTTTTTGTTGAACACGTCAGGTTGTACGAAATAGTCTAATTTTAAACTTTAGTGTGGTTGACATTATAAATCAAATATTTTGTGGGAATATGTCATTTTGGTAATCTAAGGTACCCGAAAAGTCAAAATATATCTCATTTATTAGGGTTCCGTTGTGTATATTCCTTATAGTTTACATGTCCGTCTGTCCGTCCATCCACATCATAGCTTCAAAATTATTGATACTAGAAAATTGTAATTTGGCATGTGTATAATAATGGAATGAAAATTTTCGAGAAAAAAAAATTGCGTACCTCTCCTAGATGTTAAGTGTGGACGATATTTTTTCGTCTTCCCCGTAATCATACACTATGTCGATGTCAACATCATTGGATATGTTTTTAAAAAATAGGTCCCTAGCACCTATTATCTGAATAAAAAAAATAGTATCTAAAACATCTTTAACTGCGGCTATCTCCAATATGGCCGAGGCAAAAACAGCTTGGGAGATATTATCTACAAGTGTTTTTACAACAGTAATGTCTGCCAAAAACATTGGAAAAGCCGCTCTGTAAATTGGTACGGAATATATCTATTAAACACGTGTACCAATTTTGCAAAGCATTTAGTCCCTTAGTTGTCGCTGAATGGGAATCAGGTCTTTGGTTACAAGTCTTGCCATTATCGACTGTTGGAACACTTCTAGATAATACAACTTTCCGCCTTGCAATTTGTCTTCGCCTGGGGGCGATTTATAATATCCCTCCTCTTTGCCCTTGCGGTGAAACGGTGGATTTTTTAAGTCATCACGGCTTATCATGCAGCAGAGGTGCTGGTCGTATCTTTCGACATGCAAGTGATAATGGTATCATCTATCGAGCTCTTGTCAAGGCGTGAATGCCAGCCATTCTAGAAATGTACTGTATCTTCGAGGATGAATCGAGCTCTAGAATGGGTTGCCTGCTCTGATACTTTAGCACCGATTTATCTTTCACGAATATGCCTGGAGACGGGTGTACCCGCTGCTGCAAAAGGCCTCAAACGGCGAAAATATTCAGGTTTAAGTAATACCTACCCTCCTATATATTTGAGCCATTTAGGGTTGAAACGATGGATCCGTGAGGCCCTGGATCCCATAGTTTATATAAGTTACGCAATTAATGATTTCTAAAAAATATTTTAAAGTTGAACAACTGTGTAATCGCAAATTTGGTTAGTAGCTTTACATCAATATTAAATGAATTCTAGCATTTCACGACATATGCCAGCTAGATAGTTTTGGTACAATTGTGGTACATGCATACGTATACAGGAATAATTTAAAACCACTGCGAAGATTTTGTGAAAATAAACTTTAAGTAATTTAAACAAACACGTATTTTTTATTTTGATATATTCTAATACTAAAAAATAAAGTTATCGCTTATCAAAGATCGAGATTTTAAAACTTAATTTATTACACCGCGCGCCGTGCGTCAGCTGAGCGCGCGCTCGACGTCGTAGGTATGTACTCGTAGGTTTAGATTCGAACTAGATTTTATGCTATGATCTGAGGTGATAGGTGATCTCTTAGAAGAGTGATTCCAATTTTCCCTTCATACTTTTATAGTTAAGGCCGTCAAAATGCAAAAAAATAAAAGAGAAACAAACTCGTTACCTAGAAAAAAAATATTAACGTTATGCTGAGGTTACATAGGTACTTCTGCGTTAAGACGTATTTTAAAAAAATGGAATCAACTACGTATTTAAAATAATGTTGAATCAAAACAATTACCTAACTAATTACTTACCATGTATTTTAATATTGGTTCAAAATGAAGTCCACCTCTGTCCTGATATCTGGACAGAGGTGGACTTCATTTTGAACCAATATTAACGTGAACATTTCATTAAATTGTCATTTAATTTATTTAAAACACTAGTATCACTTTTCACTTCACTAAAAGCGTTATTATTTTTTATTGTTAAGTCTTCTAGACTTTGTGCCTCCTCTACATCCCGGCGTTTGACTTCTTCCCATAAGAAACAGTCCCTCACGTGTGAACAATGCCTCATCAGTCCACAAGATGTTTGCATCGCGGTGATATAGAAGCCACTCGCATAAGGCTCGACGTGGTACTGGGTCTAGGTCATGGAGCTGTTGAACCGGCTGAAAGTGGTACGGATGGAGTCCGGCTATTTTTAGCAGCTTCAATACCGCAGGCTGGCTCACACCAAAGCGACATGCCGCATCGTGGGTACTGACTCTGGTACTGGACTTCGTCTGTTAAAATGGTTCGAAGCATTAGGGACCGCGGGGTTACGGATCCCAAAGGCTCGCATACGAGGTATGCTCTTCGTCGCATACTTTCTCCGAATTGTGCTTAGGTGCAAGTAAATCTCACGACGGCGGGCGCATCGCGTGCGCGAGAACGCGAGGGCACATCACATCAGCACGTGCGTATGAGTCTCACTGCCGCCACTGTCGCGCGCGGGTCTCGGTCCCGGCGGGGCGGCGGGGGATATGGCGGGGGGCTACCGGGCGCGGCGGGGATGCATGGTGGTATACGCAAGGGGAGACGTTTTCATTGAAGTTTTATTTTAAAAAATGTGTCCATATTCTACCGTTTCAATAGGGATAAAAATATTTAAAAAAAATTAAACTTATTATGGAAAAATGTTCTATTACTGATACTGAATCACCAAAAAAAATGTTTGCACTGGAAAAAAATATTCCTGTAAATATTTTGTTATGGATGCTCTCTTTTTATGATTTCCTATATATTTAATTAAAAAAATATATTAACCGTCAAACCGTAAACATCTCTTGTATGAGTATCAAATAAATGTATTCGTATCGACTTAAATATTCTTGTTAGCTGTTAACAGTTTTTAAAAGCATTGAAAAGCAACTTTCAGCTTTGCATTTTCCCAGAAAATATTGTAATGTGAATTTTTCAATACAAATAATTTTTAAGAGAATAATTAATAATATATTACTATGAATTGCCAAATAATAACCATTTATATTTATTTAGTAGACCACTCGTTACTAGTTATACAGAAGTTATAAGAAAAACTTATTCGTCTAATAAACTATCACTCAATGTTGAAATGACAGCTTATCGAGAAGAAGGAGGAAGACATATTGCCCAACCCTAAATTGGTTACAGGGATGTAATATGGTAAACAAATTCATGATGAAACTGTGACCCGATGACATAAAAACTTATAGAAATTCATACATACCTACATAAATACTTATTGTACATTACTAAATTGTAAAGGGCTGAATACATAAATACTTATATAGCAAGTACAATGACTAAATTGTAAAGTGCTAATGATGGTGATGATGATGTACATAAAAGGTTTCTAGAGTCAACATTTTATAAAGTCACTTAAAGGTTTTCGGGCTGTGTGATTTCTATAAGATTATCTTAGAGAATAAATTGAGAAGTGTGCCCAAATGGTGCCCTCGATTTCGCCTCCACCATTTTTGCTGTCCCGGGCAATTGTTTTGCTCCCTTTCTGATGTGCCTGCGGAGGTTAGAACTTGCACAGGTCTTTCCACTCACATCCAGATCAAACCGCGCAAGTTTAACAGACAAACACACAAGTGCACCTCTCGGGAACACCATTGCTTGTTTTCCTACCATTAAACACGCATAAGAGTATAAAATAGAAGAATTCAAAATGCATACAAAAAATAGTTACTAAATCTATACTACTATGTAAAGTTTCTAACTTTGTTTGTTTGTAGAGGACAGACACTCGTAAAAAGTTAAACTAAACTATATCATACGTGTGTGATAAAGGCTATAATTTATGAGAGCAAAGTCGCGGGAAACCAGTTTACATATAAAAGTACACTTCATTTTTCACGTAATAAGGTATTATTTATCTCACAAAGCCTTACTACGTTGCGTAATAATTCGCTCGTATTTCTTGTAACAGTTGCCGTATAAGTCGCAACCTTCTATTCCAACCTATTACGATATTATGAACCATACCAGTATTCTCAAGCGAATTTTACTATAATTTATCAATGTAACATTATGTTTAAATAAATTATTTATTTAATTCTGTACTATTTTGGTTCTGTAAAATGTTATATGGAAATCTGAACGTCCGTGAAGTGGATTCCACGTGATCATCTTTTGTAATAATTTTGTATCTAAGGTACCTGCAGAAACCAAGACCAAACTTTACTTGCACATGCATAGTACGGTATATCTATCGGTGTTGTCTAGTAGTCTAGAAGCTTGTTGACAAAGTGGATAAGTGCGGAGGCCCACGATCATTCATGCTAAGCATCTTTCGCTAGGATTGGTCACGGGATGTTTGACCAAAAAATGACTATCCCGAGCTACTCCGTTACTATGTGCTTCAGAAGGAGCGTTGAGCCGTTAGTCCCGGCTGCATTTGCAGTCGTTACTATCCTCCAGAATCATCTATAAGGAAGGCCTGTGCCCCTGCAGTGGGGATATAACAAGACACCAATCTACCCTATATATCACCAACCGAAATTCCATTAATACTTGTTTGATTTGAATTATGAATCAATATTCATATCAAAAGAAATGATAACTTGGTAAAAAAAGAAATCCCCAGTTAGTTCGTAGACGTTACATAAAAGAACTACTTAGTGCAATTGCCATCATATACCGATAAGAGTGAGTTAAACAGCTCTGGATCAATTTTTAAACTTTCGCGTTGCATTATATTAAATTGTATAATGTGGGTATTAACGCGATAGATTTTGATAGTTTGGTGAAATATAGGTAGGTGAAAAACCTAACTATCAAAATCTATCGCGTTAATATACAATTTACAGTCTTATACAATTTAATATCTCTGTGTTATCTTCGATTGCATATATGTCTTGGAGTGGTCATGTTCAAGAAGTTCGTAGGAGGGTATTTGGTGCGAATTGCTCAGTCAAGCGACTTAAGAATCTTTTAGCGACTAAACTAAAATCACTGTTGCTCAGTCCCTTCTTCTCCCACTGCTTGACTATGCTGGTTCATGTTATTCAGAGCTAAGTGTCGTTTTCCTAAACAAACTTGAGCGTATTCAAAATTTGTGTATCGCTTTCGTCTTTGGTTTACGTCAGTATGATATTTCTGATTATCGAGCCCAATTCAATGGCTACCTATCTCCCGTAAAAGAGACTGTAATACTCGTATCCTGTCGCTCTTGTATTCCATCCTGTTTCACCTTCACACACCGCATTACCTTAAGGAGCGCTTTGTCTTTCACTCTTTGAATCCTATCCGAGCTCTGAGGTCTACCTATAACTGCACAATACTGATTTCTGTCAAAACGAGAAAATTATGGAACTCTCTGCCTATAAATTTTAGACGACAGCAGTCACGGAACTCATTTATTAAGTTAATAAAGGAACATTTCCTCTTTATTTATTTATTTTATATTAGCTAACTAGACCCTAGGGAAATGTTTAGTGGGATAAAAAGTTAGTACAGCTAACACCCTATCTGTATACCAAATTTCATCAAAATCCGTTCAGTAGTTTCGGTGTGATTGACGTACAAACATCCAAACATCTAAACATCCAAACAAAGAAACTTTCACATTTATAATATTAATAGGATTATGCATTTGTATTTATAAATATTCTCATGTGTTGTTTCTCCTAATGCACTAACTCGCAGTTATCTGGTAAAGATTTCTCCATTAGCAATAAGGTTGCCTTTTGTGTGTATCCAGTATAATGTATTTTTTGGATTTGTTTCATAGTGCAATAGAGAATGCATTCGTTAATTCATTCAATTAGTAAAAAAAAGAATATCAGATACATATTTTTTGCTTTAATTTAACAAAAAATGGCTTAGATAAAGGACAATAAAGTTGAGGAGTGAGGGCTCGCTACGTCACGACTATGTAGAAAATGTATAAAGGTGTAACGTAAAAGGACATTTCAACTCAATGTACCGCACTAATTTATTGATTACGAAAATAAATAAATGTGTAATATTCTTCAATAATTTACCTGAAGAAAAAACATATAAAAAGTAGTTATGATCCCTATAAATAAAACATGAAAGGGCATACATGTTCGGGTTTGTAAATGAGCACGTCAAATTTTCTGTGAATCGCATTCAATATTGAAGTGCTTGATGCGACGTACGTACGTTTCAAGCTTCGCATTACACGGACTTGACGTTTCATGGTTGAAAGCACATGACTTGATTGGTCAAGCGGTAATGAAGCATGGATTTCGATAATTGTTTTGAAAGGATTTCAATTAATTTGCATTGCTTGATTGAACTATATCATGACTAACAGATAATGTGTTTATTTTTCATTTAATTTTCTTACATTCTAAATTATTTACGAAACGATACAACTACGACAGACTTTTTCCTGTTATATCTTAATACTTCAGCAAATACGATATGTCTGAACGTTTTATTAAGTTTTTCGGGTAATAAAAAAGACATTGTACAATCATTTTGTAAGAGGCATTGTAATAGTTTTATTTAGTACTTTAACCACCTTGGTAAATAAAATATGTAGGTATCTGAAAATCTGACCTGCAATCAAGTTTTTCTAGAAATACGTAAATAATTATACAATTAGACACTGATGTTATGAGGCATATATGGACTAGACAATATTATTAAAACTGTATCATCCTTATAATATTACAACATATGTACAGATTAATTTCGTAACCTGCTTTTTTGAAGTCGTTTGGAATAGGTTACTATTCATCGTTCGTAAGGTGCATACATACACATATCATTGATCACGCCCACGACTCGCCAGCCACCGAAAACTCAGTCTGGAATAACGACCCAGTCGACCACTCTTGCCTGAACCTATTTCCTTATACCCACAACCGACATTTCACCAAATTGGCCCGCGTGACTTGCTGTAGTAGAACCGCTAAGTATTGTGGCACACTGAGTGTGATATTATTACTCGTGTTAATTTTGATAGTGCTGAAAAGGTATTTATTATATTGCACAGCGCTATATTGATATTTTTATTTTAAAGAAAAATGCTGAAAAATTCAGCAGTACCAGGAGCACGAGATGGTTGTGCAAAAGACTGTGGGATCTTATCTCATTTATGTATAGGTGTAAATTTCGTTTATTCTAATATTTAAGCATCATGTGAGGTAAGCATCAAGCAGTTATATTAGTTTAATGAAAATACCCATATCTGTCATGCAATATTTGAATGACTGGTGAAAAAATTTGGTTTACGTGCAAAATTTTGATGGTTGATGAGTTGGCGTGTTAACCAGATAAATGATTTTTTTTAAGTGTTTAATTTAAAATTCCTTCAAAAATCGTTTGTATTTAATTGATAATGTATTAAGGTAAAACATTTATTGCGGATACTAAGTGTATTTTATCGACTTTCTTTGTTCAGATGGTCTGCTAAACAGTTCAACTCGTTTATATCTGCAGTCATTAAAACTCACCAATCCGTACTGCGATCAACACAAAACACAAGTACCCTCTCAGTACATATCTTACTTAAACTCTGATTCGAGGTCAAAATAATATCATGAATTGATAGCATCCGCCTTCGTAGCTATAAGTTGTTAGTTTTAAAATGACCTGATAGGGCCTCGAGCTCGATCGGGTCTATAACCGGCAACATTGCAATATAGCTCCATGATTTTCATTTTTTATATAGACTACCGACAAGGAATAAAAGACGATGTTCAGACGAACATTAAATAAAGTAGGTTCTGTTATAAAATTTCTCGGGTTAGTTTTTGTTTGTTTTACGAACATTATTTCTAGTCTTCGAATTGGCTAACCGATTTTTATTATTTTGACGTAACTGGATATATTTGATATAAATTATTGTTTTGCTCTAAATGTGTAAGCAATTGATATATTTTTCAGTTGGCTGGAGGCTTCTCTATAAATGGAATGGATCATGGAGATCTGGCTTTAGTCTACCGTGTTGAGCCCAATACGAATTGGTAGGTGTTAACAATAATATAATTCTTGTAATTGGTTTTCAAGGTAATTACAACAATTGTTGGCAATTCATATTCACACAACAATATTGAGAACTATTGGAGAACCCAAGTTCGTTTTGGTGGATGTTAAAAATAATATAATTGTTGCAATTTATTTTAAAACCAATTACAACAGTTATTGGCATTGAAAATTAACCTTCATCGGCTATTTGTTTAAGCAGTTGTGTACAATTTCGGTACAAAATCCCAGGAATCGGAGATGAATAAAATTCTCTCGCAGAACGGAGACATTTATTTCTAACCAATTTTAAATATATAAAATGACAGAAATATTTTATTATCGCGATGTAATTCGCCATAACGCCATTTAGACGTCAAAATTAATATAAGTTGCAACAAGTTGTATAACGAAGAGGAAGGAGATTAAATAAGATATATAGATAATTAAATAACACAAACAATGCACTATAACAGATAATATTTACCATAATTGATCTCTGCCTCCATTTGTTAACGCATATATCGATATGGAGACAGCCGTTCAATGTGTATACATGCCTTTAGAGACGCATTTAAGTAATTGCAACGTCGGTACATTGTAGTTCATATTACAATTAAAATATTTTTATGACGCTACAATTTTTGTTGAATTAGTAAAAATTACAGGTCCATAAAGATAATCCTACAACTCTATAAAATAGGTTAAATACACATGTAAAACTATTTGACAAAAAGACATTATTTCGCCAGACGTCATACGTATTACATATAACCGAGAATCATAATTGATGAGTTCTGTAGCAACAGAGTTTGTTAGATATATTTTCTTAGCTCTCTTGGTTAATTTAAGCCAGACAATTAATAATTAATTGGTTACGTAATTGGAATTTATAATTAAGGTGATTTGATAATACTTTCTCGTGATACGCAATCACCATACCGATCAATTAATTAATTCCACTTACAGTGATTGCTGCAAAATTTATCTGCTATTTAAAATACTACTTTACATCGCAATTCCAATCCAATTTCATTTAATTGGACTTCATACACATCAACCAAGTAGGTCTGTAACAAATAAAATGTTGTGGTTTTGTATTGGTGTTGTTTGTAATTTGTCCGTTCTGATTTCCATTGGTTGGAGAAGAACGAGTATTTAAAAAAAATAATAATGAACACTTTATGGAACTCAAATAATACACTCTACAATATAAACAATGCATTACGATGAGAGAGTGCCTTATTGCTAAAAAAATCTCTTTAACCTATGGTGAAAGAAAAAAATTAACAATAGGGATACTGTGAGGGAGTGTGTGCAATGTTAGGAAGGATATTTCTTTGGTTTCTTTAAGATATGTATGTGTGGAGCTCGATAGCGCAGGGGTTAGCGCGCTTGGTTTGCAATATGATTGTTAAGCAACTTTCGCAATGGCCGGAAATAGGATGGGTGACCAAAAATGTATTATCTTGAGCTCCTCCGTACTTCAAAAGACACATTAAGCCGTTTGTTACTGCATCTGCAGACGTTAACACCTACCGTACAGGATCTTGGCCCCTTCTGCCTATTCGATGCCATCGATAGGAAAAGCTAACGAGCCAGTACATTAATAGGCTGGTGATAGTGTTGATATTAAAAAAAAAACAACTGTTAACACACAGACAAAGTATTGATTTGATTAAAACCTTTAATATAAAGTACATCAGGATCTCATATAAATGGACTGGCAATCCCAAAACAAGAACGGATCATTGTAATCGGTGTGCGTGATCGACTCCATTGTACTAACACTTTAGATTACCTTCTAGTGATTAACCAAATCTTACGAAAGGCCGTTGGCTAGAACCAATCACCCTTCACGTTCTGAATGGTCAGCCTTTACCACCGTCGAAAGCGTAGCCCGTTCAATTAACGTTTCTATTCTTCGAGTAATAAGAATGATTTGTGTAAGTTGTTACAGCGTACCCACTTGATCCAGGATGTAATCCCCTACATCAACTTTCTCAGGGTCGATCACGAAGGCTTACAACTTCATTGATTGTCGAAAGTTCCGAGCCCTTAAGTGGAGGTGTCATTGTTTGTGGAATTGTTATCTTGAAAACTGTTTATTCTGGGAATTGAGCCAATTTATTGGCGTACATTACGAATGTAGAGCAATTTATTTGGGCTCATTACTAATTACAATTATGCTTTAACAATACAAATTGCTTTCGCCAGCCCAAAGAACCATTTAACAAGATAAACTTTATGTTACATGATCAAATCCAATAGACACTTTCTATATTTGTTTTTGCTTGCTGTTGCTTCTGCATTGACTTTATTTTTTGGAAGTATTATACATTTGAATAAATAAAATTCTGGTAAACAGCTTTTTACCAGTATCGATGCGACTTCAAGCAAAAGCAAACAAGTTGCAGGTGTTGCCGCAGGGTTTTCTTTTCTCACTGTATCTATTTATAGAAACTTACAATATTTAAGAACTAAACTAATGTACATAAACTTCTCTCTGACTCCAATCGCCCGTATAACAACAATTTTACGCTGAGATTCTTTTTAATTGTTATGAAGTAGAAGAAATCCATTCTTATTAATCTAAATCATAAACAATTATATGCCCAAAAACGTAACTTAGATATGATAAAAATGGGATAGTAAAAATGTCATACTATGAAATTGCTTTGCGATTCAATCTCAAATAACAGTACAAGATATTACATTCTCTCCCCCTAGCCCTATGAAGTTATAAATGTCAAAAAGAAAAGAATAATGCACAATCGTTAAGCCCACGAAATCCCTGTAAACTGTTAACTGCGGGGAACTAAAAGGAGGGGAAAAGATTATGGTTTAAATAACATCAGTGAAGGGACGAAGTTCATAATGATGAAAAGAAAAGAAAAAATCGCTAACGAGAAAAATAATTTATGAACCCATTTTGTCCGGTTATTGTTTTATTTGTTGGTGAACGTGAATTTTAATTTATTATTATGAATTAAATTATGTTTTGGTGACTTTGGCTGCGTAAAGCATAACCTATAATACCTATTAATAAATCAATTATATAAAATAAAACACATTAAGATAAAGATTATATTTTATCAATATTGCATTCATAATACTATACTAATAAAAATTCTTAATGAAAATGCTTAAATTATCCACTTTTTCCCAGCAAAAACAGTAACAAGCTTAGAGTAGTCGCCCGGTTTGCGAAAAATCATGGGTTAGAGTCCCATCTCAGAGTGCCAGGGCAAAGTGGATTTTATAATTAATAAGCAGAGGACTATCAGCCAATTAATATTAATAAATGTAATCAGCAATGTATTGGAAACATTAACAGATGACAACGAAAGCATTGATTTGTGTATACTTACACTTTCAAATGATGAATCTACTCTTGACAAAAATTTTATCGTTTTTTTGCAACGTTAAATATACCTACTACAAAAAGTTTTTTGTAGAATATAACTTCATAATATATTTATTGCTTTATTATTGTATCGAGAAGAATAATACGCTGTACCTCTCGCGGGACCACATCCGATTCTAAGTCATCGCAGTTCTAGTTTTAACTTACTGCTGCTTATGATATTGTTATTATAACATGATGCTATTGACCTATTTTTGTCAATATATCTATGATTTGTGTAATACAATTATAATTAATAATCAAATATTAAGAAATATTAAATATTGAATGATTTAAATACTAAGCCATAGGGAAAATATGGTGTCCGTATATATATATATTTATTTCTTCATTAACACTTTTTTCAAATATACTTTATGTTCAATTCAAAGCCCCTCCTTTTGCGATTGTAGTCAGAACCCTAAAAATAAAACAAGCATAAAATCTTAATCTTGCCCAATTGCAAGGGTAAAGGTTAAGCTGGCAATGGTTATTCCAAGCGAATCTTTCCCTCCTAATATTTTTTCTCCCCATTTTGTGATATTGCATGTCTTCGACAATAACGATTCTTTGGCAATTTCTTGACCCCTCAGTTCCCTCGCCTTATTTGAATACAGCTGGGGACAATTTAAGATATGATATAGGGGTACCCTTTCATATCGTATTGCATTTTCAACATCAAACTTAATAGCCAATAAAATAGTTTGAAGGTTAGTATTTGAATCAAATTTTCATGATGTGGATTTATAAATGTTGTTCTAATAATTGTAATAATAATATAAATGTGAAAGATTGTAAGTTTTGTTACCAGGTTTGATAGGTTATCAAAAAACTGAATAGGTTAGATCTTCAATTAATATTTCTAGGATGATTTGCAACCAATAAATGTCAATATTTTTGGATAAAATTACCATTTAATATTGAAATTATATTGTAAATGTGAGTATATTCTTTTAAACTTCTATGGTAATTAACATTAATCGAAAAATTGTTGACGAAATTGATACCATTTACGGTGTTGAAATATCGGGAATTGATTATAAATAAGACACACAATAAAAGCCCCATCGATAATAATTTACCACTAATATTCACCCTAAAACCTAAAATAATTCAGAAGACCTTATAAAAGTAATTTATGACTATTCTAGTCATGGAAAAGACATATTGGTAATTAAATTTTATGATTTACCTCACGAAAAAGATAGAATATATTTTGGGCTGGGATAATCTTAATAAGTAAATAAAAAACTAGTAATTTCATTTTCATTATAATTTTAGTCCTAACTTAAAACTTTTGCTATTATATTTGCTGAAATAATCGCTGACAGTTGGCATAAACATGAATTTCATTATTTCATAGACATTATGTTTCCAAAATGTTAAAGTATTTATTTTAAATATTACATATCTCAGGAACGTAGGCTATTCATCTGATTTTATTAAATATTATATTAAGAAAAATAATTGTCTAAAACCTATGTTCTTTGTATATAAGCGAAAATTTTATAGATATAATATAGTCACTCGATTTCAATCTTAACCACCAAAAATGAAAAACAATTCTTAAGAACTATGAAACATCTCCATTTTTTAAAAGTCAGTTTGATTTTGAAAAAGAAGAGAACTTTTAGTGTTATTATTTCTGTTTATTCAGGTTTGCAAATACTCGTTAATCAATTCAGATACTAGTAGAACTAAGTTTTTCTGGTTAGTTTGATAATTAAACAAAATAAGATTTTATCAAAATACACATACAACAGTGATAAGTCATGATCTAAACTAATGTTATTAATACTCATAGATAAATATAACATTGTCATATCTCTAAAAAGTTTCTTAAGGTCACTAATCCGATCACACAAAGTTGAGAGAAAGATTCTAATTATAAAGCGAAAGAAAAACATTTGAATAGAAAAATCAGACACAATTTTATGAGTGTTTAAGCTTACCATGAAATGAGTAGCTTTCCTTCATCAAGCATGACAAACTTTATAAGCCAGCGTCATCTCCCAGGATTATGGGACGAAGCAAAGATTAAGCAGTACAGAGTTTGTACTTATTCAAATAAAATATGCTTATAAGAATCATTTGTCTCTTCCATTTACATATTTTATTCTTTTTAATTTTGAATTTCTTGGTATAGTAAAACGATAACTTTAACCAGTGAAACTTAGCTTTTAGATTACAGTTAAAGTTATGACGTCATCTAATCATTACCAAATGACAACTATTATTTGCTCAACCGGTACTTGTACTTGATTGTTATTTTTAATGAAAAATGCTTAAAAAATCTTCCCTTTCTATCTTTTTCCCTGGCATTTTGAGATGGGACAAGTAGTTATCATTTTCTCACATTGTTTCGGGTTTGGATGATGCAAAATTATGATAAGGTCCTTTTAATCTGCAAAGCTTCTAGCTTTAGCTACTTATAGAATCAGAACAGTGTATGTGATGTTGCGCTAAACTTTATGCTTTCATAGTTGCAATTTTTCATCAAAGTCATTGCTTTGAAGTAAATCAAATATCTCGTACACTAGACGTCGGATTGCAATGATTCTTTTTTACTTGTTTCGTTACTTGTAAGCTTTCAATTTAGGTTACATTGCAAGTTTCATTAAAATCTAAACTATTTAACTATTAAAATTTAAGCTACTTATAAAAGGAGTTAAATTGATGACCTTCTTTTTAATTTTTAACCGACTTAAAAAAAGGCCGTCAGTTTATCTGTATATCTACGTCATTAAATAACCTCAAAATAGAGGTTCGTAATTTTTTCTCTCTTTTTAGTCATTCCTCTTTATTACGATTTTTTTGAAGCCGGTTGAATTTTTAATTGTTTTTTTACTATGATTATTAATATGTTTCATTTTATACACTAAAATATAACTTGATTTATAAATCCATTTAGTAATATAATATTTTGGTCTGTTTTGAGAAATATATATATTTTTATATCATTTATTCAAAAATTGTAAGCTGCTCTCTTCTATAAAGTGTCTCCAAAACTGTCGCTTAATAAAAATAGACTATGAAGTCCTAAAACGAAAAAGAATTGAACAATGTTTGCAGCTTCTTGACCTTTTATTAACATTTACTTAGAAATCTTATTTTTGACCTTTCCGAAGTAATTAAATTGTTATTTTATTACTTCATTGTTAAAAGAAAAGAATTTAAAAATATATCACTTTCCTTTTTTGCTTACTGAGGTAGAAATTATACTTTAATAATTGTTATATATTTATGAAGTTTCGAGAAAAATCAATTTGAAAAGAAAAGAAAATTCTTTATAATATTAATATAAAATATGACTGTTAAATCTTTACATGAAATCTTTACGTTTTCTTTGATTAACTTTCCGAAATAAGATAATAACATTGTATATGCATTCACTATTTATTATGATGTTCCTCTAGATAAATATAAAACTGTCAGTCGCAAGTTATTGGCACATAACATAGTAGCAACTGTCAATATCTCCCGGGGAATGGTAACAGGATATAGATAGTCACGTGACCTCGGACTTCCGACTGCGATCCGCCAAAACTGACGCCCATATCAACACTGGCAACTTAAACTTCCCGCGCCCCGGATATATAGTGAAACTACTTTCAGTATAACAAAGCGCTTCTATATATCGTGGGCCAATCATTGTGTTGGGCCGACCGAGATCTGCCCGGGTATATCATGATATGCCGCCATTTCTTGATTTGGCCAGGAAAATCACGATCAGCCCGATAGAAAGTTTGACAGATCGATTATAGCATACACTGACTATAGCATAAACTGACGATAGCTGTGAAAATATTATAATTCAGTAATATGTGATTCTATGTACTATAGATTGTAATTTTATTGTAATTAAATTTAAGTCCTTTTCCAGGGTTCACTCAACTTGTGTACCACATTTCATTAAAATTGTTAAAAACATAAAATGGACATATTTCCTTTCTCATTTATATTAGTATAGACTCATTATTTTTCTATAGTTTAGTACGCAAAAATACGCACATTTTTTTTTCAACAAGTCTCATCGATTTTATTATCCCTAGATATACTAGATACTAGAATAACTGACGTAAAATATAGGCTTGGCAAAATAGTAAAAGCAAAATTTGAAAATAAGTACTAGCATACTCGAGAGACAGCATGGTGGTCATGGTTGGCTGTAAAACGATCTTCTCTTTGAGTAAATGTCTCAGACTCGCGAAACATAGCACGATGCTCACGATTGACTATGAGACGTTTTTCTCGCCGAGTAAATGTCTTAGACTTGCGAGACATTGCATGACGCTTACGGTCGACTGAGAAACTTTTTTTCCGCCGAGTATATATCTCAGATTCGCGAGACTTAGCATGACGCTCAAGATCGACTTTCAGACGTTCTTCTTGCCAAGTTAATGTCTCAGACTCTCAAGTCACAGCGTGACGCTGACTCAGACTAGAATTACGGGAATTTAGCCAGTATTTAACTGTCACTGCCTTCACCGGTTGGAGTTACTTCCAGCATATATTAATTAATATTATTTCAATGTTTTATTATTGCACTTTTTAATTTTTGTCAATACCATTAGAAGAATAAGAAAAAAAGATGATCCTCTCTTTACCAAAAGAGAGTTACTTACAAAATCAATTGTCTTTCGTTATCAGAAAATGCACATCATCCTAAACAACATTTCCTAAGGCGTTATTCAGTTTAGCTGGGCTGCTAGAGTTTCACAGCAGTTTTTCTAGATCTTCAATCATAATATATCAATAGAAAATGTTCATTATGTTGGATAAGTTTGACTGCTAATATTCCACAACAGTTGTTCCAGATCATCAATTTTTATAAGACAAGAAAAAACGCTTTTACGTTTTATAACTTTTCCTGAGGCGTTATATTCATATCTCTTAAGGTTTAGTTGGGCTGCAAGGGTTCTACATCAGATCTTTTGATCTTCAAAATAATTTATAGCCTATATCTTGCCAAGGACTAATATCTTTGTGACAAAAAGAAAAATCATCAATATCCATCCAGCTGTTTTTCTGCGAAAGGCGAACAACAGATCAAATAATTATTATTTTATTTGCTTACATACAGAGATGGGTGATAGGAAAAACAATACAAAATCGATTGGCTTGAGTATAGTCGCAAAAATCATCAAATGGTAAACATTGAACGATATGGCGGATGATAGATGGACAAATCAAGAAATGGCGGCATATCGTGATATGCCCGAGCAGATCTCGATCGACCTAATTCAAAAATTAGCCCACGATATATATAAGAGGGTAATAAAAATTACCGGCCAAGGCGTTGCGTCAACACAATATTATTATTTAGTTGATTACGAGCGAGCTAACGGAGTGCTTAATGCGCCGCGATAGTTGAAGTCAAAAAGTTACACTTATATTTACTAACTGTTTTACCTCGACTTCACCTGCGTAAATTATAACCAATATCATCCACGTATGATGTAGCTGTTCATAGGTGAAATAATTTTTGAAATCGTTCCAGTAGTTTTGGAGCTTCTTCGATTTCCTCTATATAATATTAGTATAGATGAGATTGATAATCGTACACCGTTGGGATAACAAATGAGTAATTTTTGTTTTCATAATTTTGTCTTTGTCTCTTTCTTAACTTTTCATGAAAATTGTTATATATAAAAATATTACACAACCAACAGATAGTGGTCGTTTAATATGCTACCGAAAAATATTGTTATTATTGCCGTCTCACTTACGTCTTGGTAATAAGCAGGACGGATAAGCGACGACGCGCCCTCGTACTATGTCACAGTCTAAGTTCAGAATATAATAGTATTTTATAATCCAGCAAGAAACCAGGGAGACCGAAAGCAAGTTCAACGAAATTGTAGCCGGAAAAACTTGGATGTGAAAAAGAACACGCAGAGCACGCTTGAAAAAGATGTGGGAGGCATATGTCGCACATTGGACAAATATTTTAAGCATATTATTATGAATTCAAAATTAATTTAATGTAATAATGGAATAGTTCTCTTACAGAAAATACTGAACTCTTTCATAAATTGATCCTGATAGGGTAATTTTCTTTAGATTTTCAATAGGTCCAGCAAATCAACGATTTCAATTCAAAGTAAATGTTTTCTATAAGTAATAATTCAAGGATTAGTATTCCATTAAAATTTATTAACTTAATTCGCAAACAATAATTACTACTTTATAGGTAAATACATAAATAAAACAACTTTATAGTGAATTGAGAATTTACCTGAGTCATAAATTTTGAAGTTATTTTTACTTAGAATGTTATATTTATTAAATGATGACCTCCAGGGCCAAATCGTTCACACTAAGGTTTTCATCTTTGAGGTAACGTTAAGGTAGTCCATCAGAAGCTAGAATTATTAATAACATTCACTACTCGGTGAAATGGAACACAGTAGCGAATTGTGACATGACCTAATTGCGTGTCCTAATACTTTGGTCGTTTGCTAATACTGTCGTATCCTAATGCTTAGTCCAAGATATTACAATTCTCTACATGTAACGAATACGTTTTATATATTTGACCGTTTTTATGCAATAGAAACATAAGACACACACACTTACTATATGAAAGTATACCTACATTAAAAAGAATAGTACTAGATATAATTTTTGCTTCCTGGGCTTACTTTTTATACTGATCACATTTATAACCTAACCTACCTGATCATTGATCGGTTAATATTGTGCAAATGTAAAGTGCAAATTACTATTATGCTAAAAATGCCTTTAAAATAATTAGGCTATGTGAAAATTATTATGATTATTAAAAAGTAAGGGATCTCAAAATTAACTTATTTTTTCTGTTTCTTACTGTTCATATATTAACTACGTTCAAGTTGTTTCACAGCTATTTACTTACACCTTATTGCAAAGTTAATGGAACGATTGTTTGACATTTCCATCTCTGATTTCAGAATACAGTTTAAAAGAATATTGAAGTCGTTCTGTTATAGATATTGTTTTGTGATACTTTGTCGGACGAAATGTAAAGCAGTTCCCATTGCGTCGTTTAAATTATTACTGAATTGTTGGATAGAAAACAATCCTTCCGAAATGAAAATAATTAATCAAAATGAAATATAATTAAAAAATATACAAATTTCATTATTTTGGAAAGGCAAAGAAAACAGACGAGACAGTTGATCTTCATCATTGAGACCACAATATTGTAAAAACGTCTAAACACTACGAAATCTTTCCAAAATAGATTTTGAACTGTATTTTCAATCCATTAAGATTTAATATGAATTGGAAAAATAATTTGAAGTTTTATATAACCTAACGTGCTTTGGGTTGTATTTTAAAGAGAGTAACAATCATATATTCTGAGGCACTTTTAGAACTATTTTTTATTCTGTTATTAGGTATTTCATTCTGATTCTCTCAAAAATGTGTAATTAATAATATTGTTCATTTAATTTACAAAGATTATCCGGGACTATAGAAGCACTTCGGTGTGGTGTAATTAGCTCATTTCTTTTATAATCTTACAGCGATCAAGTATCACCATGGAAGCGCACCTTACTATGAACACAATTTAACAACAAAATCATATTACATCGTATATATAAATAAACTGGCTGTTTTCTACGCTGGCGTCTAGGTTAATTACAGCTTACGTCCCCCACGTATGATATAGTTTACCGTAGGTGAAAGAATATTTAAAATAGTGTTATGAAACGAGGGTAACCTACTACTTTAACTACTGAATATAAAGAGGATAATTCCAAAAATACGAAGGTCCATTGATGTCGTTGAAGTGTTTCACAGAAGTGGTGGACGTCTGCTCAAGGGGACAGCTATGTACTCCAGCAGTTTATCTGGAGCGTAGATTCGACTAGGTGTAGTCTCCCGGAGCGTCGAGCAGGAGGCCCTTCAATAGCCCAGATCTGAGCAGCAACTTGGGCTTCCAGGTGTATGCACGAAGATAGCCTCCAGGAGAGGAGGTTTTGGGATAAAATTGCTGATGGTTTAGTACTTAAAGGAGGTTGCAGTAGAGTGATTGAGTTGTCGTTGTCTAACAATGTTAATATTGTGAACTGCCGATTTGCCATAACCTCGATCTTGACAAGTGCAGCATCGTACTATGGCCGAAACGGGAACCAGAATGAAATTGATTGATTAGGTATTCAAAAAAAGGGATCTAGATGAAATATTGAATAAATTAACTAGTTTTCAAGGACCTTGGAGAGGAAGGACAATATGGAGATAGGACGATGTTTGGAAATAGAATCAAGCTGAGGCTTTTTATGTGCAGGAACAACATTAGCGTCCTTCCATGTAGAAGGGTAATGTGGTAAGATTGAAATCCAATGGTTCCTTCTTGAATTTAGCCTTGATATGTATATTTCTAGATTTGAATTATTCAAAACATTATTTAATCTTTTAAGAATGAAAAGGATGAGGTGGAATATAATTACAATGACAAATTAAATTATGGACAATAGTTTCTATGGTAACGATATGATGCCCAATATGAACTTTCACTCCTATTTTCATCCCTCTTTATATGCTTTTTTACGGATAAGATATAAAACATATATATGCTGCCGCAGACTTTTTTTTTGGATCTTTTAAAGAGTATCAATTTTGTTATAGATGATCTTTGCGTAACTCTCACCGTTTACGCAGTACACGCAAGGAAAGCTTCAAAAAATAAAATATTCTCAAGTTATTGCAATATTTTTCATTGCTGTTCCATTCCTAATAGTCACAGCATGAGGTTGCTATTTTGGTAATATTTTCATTAGGCTGCTCAGTTACTCCATGTGATAAAAGCATCTTTCTCCTAATCCGCAACACCATTGCATTAGACTGCATCACCAAAATATCAATTTGCTTGTGAAGAGCCGCAAGCGTTCCCATGACGATTTACGAAATGCACCAAAGTCAGTGGACGAGGTTCGCACTGTTTCAACTCTCAGCGTCAGTCGAAGTTAGCTGAAGTGAAGTGTTTTGCAAGTGCCAGAAAATTCAGTAAATAATAGCTGCAGTGTGTAATTTCTATGTTAATCTGACATTATCTGTATAATATTTGTAGATAGTAATTCTACTACTATTTAAAAAATATATAAGATCGTTAATTTATAATTCAACTTTCCTGTAATGTCTCAGATCTGGGAGACGTCTTACCGATATTCAGATACTTCAAAGTATGAGAGCGACCGAGTTTTATCTTGGAATCTAAGTTATGTTTGTGTGCTATTTTTTATTATTTAATATTTCATTTTAGTCATTTAAAATAATAATTATTTGTGATTTGCTCAACACATTACAATTTCCTTAACATTCCAGAAACATTATTTCTCGATCTATTTAATCTGTCACAGCGTATAAGATATTATGTTTGTACTTATAAGCTGAAAGTCAAGATATAATGGTCGAGCAGAAGCAATCCATCTATGGGAACAAAAAATTGACAGTTTAATTTGTGTTGCTCGAGCGTCGTCGTCTTCAAGCGGAATCCATCATGAAATTGTTATTATATTCAAGTTAAGTAGCACAATAAAAATTGATGTAGCTTTGTTGTTTTAATTGCGAAGAAATATTACTCTTGCATTGTATTGGTAATGGTCAGTCGATAATTTGAATTTATTTACTTAGATTAACAAAATACTATAAATAAACTTTCTTAAATTATTGCTTAATTTTTTTTCAAATTGTATTGTTTAAAGTCACAATAAAAACTCAGTTCTATTATAACCTAAAACGGAAAAACCTCTTTTCAAAACTTCTTTATAAATTGCTTCATGACTCGGTGTACTTTGTATCACCTCTCACCGATTAATCCTTCCATGAAATACGACAAACATTTTAAAACCAAAATCAGCTGAATCGATCCAGCCGTTCTCAAATTTTAGTGAGATAAACAAAAAAAAAACAATCGATTATCATATTATAGATTTCTGAAACGGATTGTTATTGATACATTAAGAGAGCGAAGGGTTAGTTGTAACAATAAATGTATATGTGTTGTAAGATTATAATGACTTTTAGAATTTGTTGTGTTAGTGTTTATAATTAATTTCATATTCTTTTAAATAACAAAGAATAAGTTAAACCGCTGCAAGCTCCCGCATAGAGACATCCCCCATCGCTTGGGAAGATTATGCTGCAAGTAATGATTGGAGTTTAGTTTACCGAGAAAATATTGAAGGTAAACGGTAATAGCCTTAAGAGAATTACATTGAGCTTAGTTTTGGCTTTATAATGTTCAATTACTCATTGTAGTCTGTTATGTCTTAATCTGGTAAGTTTCCAAAGAAACAAAAAAAATGCAAAAAAAAAAGTTTGTTGTATGGGTTCGCTGAATTATTTGTGTAAATGTAATTAATTAATTTATTTTTAAAATTATTAAATAAGTACCTACTTTGTAGCGTCTATTTAAAGCGTCTGTTTCAAAGTCATGGTTGTGGTATGGGAGCCCTCTTAAATATTTATTTTATTCTGATTTTTAGTATTTGCCGTTGAAGCGACAACAGAAATACATCATTTGGCAAATTTCAAATGTTTATCTGTCACGGTCCATGTTATACAGCCTGGTGACAGGCAGGTAGCGAAGTCTTAGTGATAGGGTTTCTGTTTTACCCTTTGCGTACGAAACTTTGTGTTATCATATTGCGATGACGGATTACGATTACCATAAAAAATATCGCATATCTTTGAAAAGAGGAGCTCGATGGCACAGTGGTTAGTGCAATCGGTCTGTCAGGTTGAGCAACTTTCGCAAGGGCCAATCATAGGAAGGGTAATGAAAAAATTATTATCTTGATATCCGTGCTTCGGGAGCCACCTTAAACCGTCTTTCATGTTTTCATTTCCAGTCACTAACATCCGCCAATCCGTATGCTTAGTGGGTTATAGGCCGTTGTTCCTATTCGATTCCATATCCATAGTGTTAGAGGAAAAAGATTATCCATTTCACTATGGGCATCCCTATTTGTCAGTTACCTATCACTGTCACTTTGACTTTGTACATTTGAACAGTTGCGCTCCAATATATTTCCGAGTTATCATTGTAAATCTATTCGACATGTTTTAAATATATCAATTGAATAGTAAACTGTGTCTTTCAATAGGCATGTCCAGACTAGGCTTCCGCATCTGTTTTATATTGGAACTCTTTTCATAGCGCTATTATTTTACAAATTAAAAGCTCTCAGCCGTATCCTGTCTCAACTGTACCCAGTCGCCCCTAATATTAAACTTTTCTCTTTATAAATATAATAACATGAAGGAACCGATATATTTTCAGGTGTATTCAACATATAATACAAGACAGCTGCGACGAATCCCACGAATTCGTGAAGTTATTTACAAAGTTTCTGATGAAATCGGCTTTATGTTCTTCATAATAACATGTGGGGGACAAAAATGTAACTTGTCACTTTAAGGTCATTATTTCCTATTTTTTCGAAGAGTTCAATATTAAATATTTAAGACCATCTCATACATCACTCGAATTACAAGATAAGCAGCTTAATCCCATCGAATTATGGAGTATCTGAAACAATGAAGGTAGTGGTACCTTCGTTGTCTTCATCACCCAAATTCGATACATTATAAAAAGTCATTTTTTTACATTAACCTAACCGGGAATAGAATCCGGAATCTCAAAGATGGCGACACTTTGAGACTGGCATGTGAACTATTTGTTTTCAGAGGTGGTCAAGACTTGAAAACATTTTAACACATTTATTGATTATCGTTATTAATTATATAAACTACTATACAATTATTTGATAAGAGGTACCGCTATATGGTAACGTATTAAAGTTATATATTGCTTTTTAAAACACCTATAATATAAGAATACAGATGTTGAAATTCGTTAATTGTGCACTTTTGTTATTCATGAAACCTAATAAGGACAAGATAGTTAAGATATAGAAAGGACCAGTTATACTAAAAAAACAGCATCTCGTCAAACGCAGTGCAGTGATGTTACTTTATAGAGCTATGATATAAAACCTTTATTACCTTTTGAAGTAGTTTTTATTGGATTGAATCTCTATGAATTTGCTATAAAAGCGCACTTAATTTAAACTTACTTAAGTTCCTTTTCTAACTAGTTTTGAGTAGGTACTGTGGCAACTTAGTCTAATGATGGAGGTGGGTGGCGCAATGAAAAAACTGGTAGAACTCCTCAGTCTTGATTTATTTTCAATTAGTATTACATTAGCACACTTACAAACAAAAACTATGATGCTCACTCTAAGCTGGTCTCGATCAAAAAGGGAAGATTGCCAACCAGCAAAAAACGAACACGCGAATTCGAATACGAAAAGTAATATTTTGAAATATTAACGGCCAGCACTTGACCATAAACCGTTCGAAGAGTAAACCTGTCTATGTAATATGCTCGGACGTTACAGTACTCATCATCATCATCATCAGCCCTTTTACGGCCACTGCAGGGGCTCAGGCTTTCCTTATGGATGGTTAAGGAGTTTAAATAGCTGATTTCAGGTTATGCCTCTGAATATATTACGATAAATATTATGTGTTACTTTAGAATTTATATTATGCATGTAAAATCTAAAGTAAAACAATCAACATGTAATTATAGTTTAAAGACCCTTAGTTGTGTATCTACTTAAAATAAAACTTTATACTTATTATATCTAATTATACTGCAAAGCGTCAAATTTTTCAATCAGTTTGTTTTCTATATCAGTCATGTTAATACTAGTACTTATAAATTGATAGAAATATTTAGTCTTTTGTATTACGAGCTTGTTGTATAATAGAATACAAGTACATCTATCAAGCGTGTTTTCGTTTGCCTTAAACTAGCTCATTCCAGCTAAAAATACATTTTGGAAAGTATACACTTCTATTTTAACATAGCACGCGAAACGCACTAAAATTGTCGCGTGCTACATTGGTTGTTTTCCGTCGCAACTAGTATCAACTGTTTTACATGCCTCGGTACAACTGGTCTATCCCACGCTTCCCATTTGTAGGTATAAAAAGAATTTCCATCCAATATACTTTATTCTCTCGTATAGTTCGGTGGTGTAGTGGATAAGCGCCGCGGCCCGCGATCGTAGTCGTTAAGCAACTTTCGCAAGGGTCGGTCACGGGATGGGTGACCTAAAAATTATTATCTTGAGCTACTCCGTGCTTCGGATGGCACGTTAAGCCGTTGGCTCCTGCTGCATTTGCAGTCGTTAATACCCTCCAATCCGCATTGGGCCAGCGTGGAGGGTCATGGCTCATCCTCCTTAACGTTCCATAAGGAAGGCCTTATGGATGTAAAAAGGCTGGTGTGGTGTATACTTTATTCATCCTGAGAAGAGTAATGCAGTCATAGGGCAACCCTGAACATTTAAATCATCCAGTTTTATTACTGTCAGTGTTTTATTTTTAATCTTAAGAATCTAACACGAAATAACGATAATAAAGATAATAAGGACAAAATTAAATAGGCGATATCATATTGCGTATTTTTTAAAATGTTTCATCTAAGACCATTTTATTCTAAAATCTATCTAGCGTAATTAAAAACACTTGACGCCTTGGTAATAAAGTGTCTCGCACTTATTTATGAAATTTCAGTTGAAAAAAGAATATATTATTGAACGTAATTGAGCACCGTTGAATTTAAGAGGTAATTTTGTATTTTTTTATCGAGAAAATTTTATAAATTCAAGCTTAAGCTCTGTATTTTTTTTACTCAGAAATTCGATGTCGTTTTTATTTTTAATTAAAGTTTCTTTTTTATTTGAACACAACTTTTCTATCTAAACATATTTTACCATAGATCCTTTGCAAGGTATTTAAAAAACCAACCGCTACAAGACACGGTCTTTACACATTTTCATCTTATTAATTTGTCTTTACACATAATCATCTTACATCGTGTGTGGCCGTATATTTAAAAAAAATCAAATAAAAGTAAGGTTGTAAGGATATATGTTTGGTCGTTACTTTTCCACGTGGATTTCGATGAAATTTGGTATGCGGATGATGTTAAGCCTAAATTAACACAGAGGTTACTTTTTATCACAATTAACGTTTTCGCTGACAAAAAGCTCATTATAATTGACGACTCTTTTTCGCAATACTTATAATCCGCCTATGTTTAACTAATTAAATGGTCTGTTTTCGCTTTAGTTTTATTAAAAGCAACTACTTTTAATATTACGTCGCCTCCGTAGATTAGATATAGCCTATGTCACCCGCATATGATATAATCTCCAGCAAATGAAAGAATATTTAAAATCGATCCAGTAGTTTCGAAGCCTATACAATGTAAGTAAACAAGCAATCAACTATTTCCTTATAATTTAAGTATTGATACTAATAAAAGCCTATTATATAATATCCATTCCTATTATATAATATCTGTTTTCATTTTTTTTTTCATTGTATGCATTTCCCTCAAAGACCGGCAGCGCGCTTGTCACTCCTCTGGTGTGGCAGGTGTCGGTAATCACTTACCATCAGGTGATCCGTCTGCTCGTCTGCCCCCCCTCCCATAAAAAAGAGGGACCGGCTTGACGTGTATTCTAAAACATGGAGGAGCTCAAAATAACCAGTTTTTGTGTGTTGTCATTTTTTGGTCTATTCTATGACTGTGCTTTGCGTAACTTGCTCAACCAGACGAAGTACTATGACATCCAACTTCATAAACTCGTCGAAGTAAAATTAATAAAAAATACAAAATTCCGTTGTGCTTATTAAATATACGACTCCCGGACTCTCAAAAGAAATATAAATAAGTTAAAATAGAAATGAAATAAAACTGTTTGCTAAAACGTCTCAATCAGACATTCGTTTCCTCTACGGCTTGATTAACCGTTAGAAGGTGACTTACTGCATTAGCATAATACCAACTGATGTCAACTCTAGTCGACGGCAAATTTACATACATTTGAATCTCGATGGTGTCGGTAGGTGGAAAATGTTGTTTATTCTCTAGATGTTTCGGATGTTATTAGACCTTTTTCATTTAAGTTCAAATACAATTTTGTGGTTAAATTTTAATTGCATGCAAACTTTTTGTTAATAATTCTGTTGTAGTCTATAAGTTTTTTAAAATGATCTCCGTGGTCGAGTGGCTCACACCCTAGCCAGTTTCTATGTGTCGCTCTATGAATTGCCGAATCTGGTCAAAGTAGAAAATGATCTACATGTATTTTCTCAGATCAGAATGTTGTTGTGCCTTTGTTGCGTTACCCAGATCGAAAACAATAGAAAATTTGCTTTCTTTATTGACCTGACCGGGAATCGAATGAACAGCAGGTGAAACCACCTTGAAAACAGCGTGCCACAAAGATTGCAGAATACAGAGACTAGCTCTGTGGCGGACTAAGGGATGCCTAAACGGCTGCCAGCCTTCCCCAAAATTATAATTATATAATAAAGTTAAAATGTATGCGTAGAAGAGAGGGGTTTGTAAACGGAATATCAAGTTTCTGGTTGGAAAAACTTGTCGATCCAGGTCTATTTCCACCCTGGCCCTCCGGCCGATGGCGTTAGTCCATTACTGCTTTAACTATTGAGCAATATATGTACTTTTGTTTAACATACTTTCATCTACATTATACTATATAAAAAAAATGATTTAATTATGTATTTCTTTGAAAAACTAAGGAACTACGGAACCGTAGTTCCATATCAAAATGAGCTTAAACATCTCCATTCTTCGGTCGGTACGTTTCTCCCTTGACCCACCACTCCGTACTCTACTTTCGTCATAGTCATATCATAGCCTATTAGCTCTATTCGACTCGATTCCATTTATAGGGAAGTTCTGTGTCCCAGAAGTGGTAACATTAATAGTTTGGTAATTATAAAAACAAAAGATTATTTTACCGTATTTATCAGCCGCATACAAGGTAATATAGATTTTTCTTCAGATTGTGGCATTTTCTTCAAATGGCAGACTATCTATACTCTACATAAATAATGGCCTTGGCAGCAAATGCAAAGGACCTAGTCACAGTACTAATTTAGCTTATATTATTATATGATAGGTTATATTATTCAAGTGTGTGGACCGTAGGCCTATTTATGAATTCAAACATTTGTATTGAAAGTATATATGTATCTGTAAATGAAACCTAGTGTTAGATGCTGTCGCGGATTTAACGATTCTTTTCATTTATTCGATTGTTAAATAAAAAATGTAACAATAATGAATTCTCAATAATTGATCATTAAAATAGTCCGTTTAATAAAATCATGTCCAAAAACTAATCTAAAATTTGAATTAATTCCTTGTAAATTTACGGCTTATATTATTTAGACCCATTTTTCGTTTCAGTTAAAAAAATATTGGACATTTCAAAAGTATTTTCAATAAGTCTACTCGAAGGGAAAAAATATTTTCATTTCATTTTATTACTGCCGAGATTGCCAATTTCTCCTAATACTTACTGCAATAAATACAAACGGAAATAAACAAGCCGTTAATAAGTCAAAAATGTTCATTATTCTATTCTAAATGAAAATGTTCCAATTTACTTACAATTCAAAGTAAAAGGCCATTGTCGTTGAAAATTGTCAAACATTTAATATAAACCTGCCCAATAGAAATGCTAGAAACTCGCTAAACACAGTGGACTAAACTGGTGGATTTTTCACCCGGTCGGTTAAACTTATTACCTCAGTTCATTCGTCGACAATGCCGGTTCCAACAGTCATAATTACATTTGCATGAAGCTTACAATCGCTCGGCTATTATTATGGTCCTTATCCACTACACTGATTTATGAAGAATTAAATATTTAATAATCTTCAAGATTACAAGGCTCTTCTTTTTCTTGAGGTGTAAATTAAAACATAAAAAATAGTATGCATAATCGACGAAGAGGGGGAGCTTCACGTCGAAGTGGTTAGCACATTCGGTCGACGAAGCGAAGGATAAAGAATAGTCGAAAGGTTGGTTATAATATAATCTACCCCGATGTTGTTGCAAGTATGGGTGCCTAAAAATTTACTACCTCTAACTCCTCCAAGCTTCAACGGCATTCCGTTGATCTCGATTTTATCTGCTATATCTCTCACCAATTCATAATGCCAATTCTTTTTCACTAATTTCATCAATAAGAAAGGAATATATCCCAGTAGTGGGTAAGTTAATATATTAATGATGATATTTGTAGATACACAGACTATGTACAGAGTAACAATTCAGTACATTTCAACATAATCAAAGCATAAGCATCGTTTCAATACCTTATAAAACTATACAAAACAATTTTATACCACTATACACTATGAAGAAACGCCTACACGCCTGTTTATATAGCGCATCAACACACCAACCTCACTTGAACGTGCGTCTATGTACACGCCTGTCTCTTATAGAAGGCACTGACACACCTCCAAGAATCTGAAGGTGCACTTACACCCCTGTTTATACAGGGTACCAACACACCAACCTCACTTATAGGTGCGCCTACATGCCTGTCTCTCTTTACAGGGCACAGTTTTTTCACGTAAATGTTGATACCATTAATTTATCACGACTCTATAATTGTATAAATTACATAAAGATCGAAGTACGACATTGAAATAGTACTCATACACAGTACCTAACTAATGATCTTGTTTATTGATCACGTGGAATTCGAGTCTAATAGACGCGGTAGTCGTAGTAGAATTAAATTTTCTTGGCTAATATTGTACATTGGAAGGATAAACTGCTTGAATAAAACACGCCAACCGATCTGGTTGCAGATGCGTAATGTACGTTGACTATTATCGTGCGGACGAGACAACTGGATTAGGGGGACATAAAATTTAATGAGCCATATTGATAATGGCCATGGCTCATTAGATATTCAAAGTCAAGTACTTACGTTATACAAATATATTTGGATTTACAAACTCTGTTTGAATTCACGAAATGTTTCTATGTTGTTAAATAAACACAATACTGTACGATTGTATCGTAAATCAAGACTTATTCTCTAAGAGAATATAATTTGAAGTTTTTAGTATGCTAAAAATTTTAACTTTAGAAATAAATGGATGAGAAATATTCTTTTTAAAGAATTGGAAATGGTAATAAGTTTTTAAAATTCGGTACAATTTAGAAGAAAAATATTGTGATTTGTTTGTGGAATATTTTATTTGACTGTTCTTGCGCCGCTTTTATAAATATCACGTCATTTTATTGTTCATCCTAAAAATACATTCGGGATTCGTCGGGATAAGTCGGGATATAATAAAACTATGTCTCTTAGTTACACGATTGCAATTCGACTGAGCCATTTACATGAGCGTTACAAAACGGCACCGAAGTACACCAAAATATTAATAGCTAATCTACGAGTATGTAGGTACCGGCTACCTACTTATACATACATTACACAAATGTTCAGTTAATATAAAGATAGAAATATAATTTAATAGTGAGACCTATGCATATTTATTACGATTTTCTACATATTACGATTTTCTATATATATTAAAATTTAGACTTTAGCAAATAGAAGCATTCTTTATTTAGTTTAGACGTATCGTAGCAACTAAACAATAAATATTTTCTACGATTATCATTTAATCATTAACCATATTAAGCATAACGCAATTTAGGTCGTGCCCTAGTATGTTTCGTTAAATTCGTTAACAGCTAACAACGCAATCAAGAAACCTCGTTTGAGCGAGCGTGCAAGTCTTCGACCCTTTAAGAATAAGTCCTTTTTTATTACCTATATTGTTTACGTAAATAATTTCACTGTGATGTTTTTATCGAAAACTCTTCCATCTTATATATTCAAGCACACTTCGTTAATGACTTAACGCAGTTTCTTAACTTAATTGCTATAGTTTCTTTTACCAGAGGGTAGCTGGGTGGTGTTATCTTACCTTGGTCGCCTGTTATGTTTACGTTCCTAATTATATGTGCTTCTATGTAAATATTGTGTAATAAAGTATAGATTCATTCATTAAAAATGTATCATCTTATACATTAAAGAGTTCGAGACAGTATTTTTTTTTGGTCACGTATATTATGACCGGCCCTAACGAAAGTTGTTTTACTAACCGTATCGCAGACAATTCCTCGCAATTAAATATAAAGATTAAATATTCAGAAGCTATGTAAAATTGTATATATAGATAGAAGGAACAGTCAGTATAATTGAACAAACATTCTTACAACAGTAATTAAAACGAATAGTTACGAGTGTTTAATAATAAACATTTGCATAATTCATTTCTTTAATGTCCATTAAAAAGAGCCAATATATTGTAAATAATTAAAAGAAGCGCCCACTTATTCAGAAGAATTAAAGGATTTTGGTAATACAGGATACAGTGTTTGAGCGAATTTCACAAAAAAATTACTTTAAAGAAATAATTTATGGTGAAAACGAATATACCTTCAAACGAAAATAAAGGTAATATTTCGTGTTAATTTATTTTTAGTGGTGTAACGAGTGAGATATTGGTTTTTGTAAATCGTTAACCGCCTTCGCAGTGTATAAGTGAGATATAGTGACCAACTTATAGACCAATAAATGAATCCTTAACAAATTATCATTATCACCTTATTAATGAGCTTAGTTCAGGAGAATAGTAAAGCCTTCCCAATATGCAGGAACATTGCCTTCCAATTGTAGATAGTAAATCTTTGATCACCCATCCAATGGACGGCCCTTATGAGCATCGCAGTTAGAATGCACTAACCACTGTGCCATCGAACTCCTCATGCGTATGATTTAATTTTTTAAATTTCATATTACCGCAGTATAGACTTAAATTCATCATTTATATGTTTGTTTACCTTAAATTATACGAGCGTCTACAATTTTCTCGTTCAATTCACAATCGGAACCTTTGAAATTCGGTTATAAAACAAAACAAAATGTCTACCGAATAAAATGCAATCCCGAACAAGTCTTCACAGTAAATACGAGTATTTGTTGAATACTTGGGCGCCTGGGAGGCGAGCAGAATCTGCTTTATTTGAATAATTTGATTAAGCCGAGCCGCGGTGTCAGACTTCTCTGGCCAACAGTCCTTATGCCCACTAACTATAAAGTCTATTATCCTATCGAAATACGCTCTGAATAAAATCTTATCGATCGACGCTCGGGGTGATTGTGGCCTTATTTATTTATTTTAAGCGTTCTAAGCTTAAGATTTTGGATATTAATAAAGTATTATAAACAAAAGCCGCTTGTCTTCTTGATTTTTAATTTATGACAAGAGTAAATATAAATTAAAAGCGAATTTCATTGTATCAAAAAACAAATATTACTTCGTCATAGATACGCAGTAGAGGCTGTAATGTGACAGATACAGGTATAACGCTCGTGATTTAAGTTTTTGGCATTTTATGAAAAACTAGCAGTTTTCCCATGATTTTGCAAGCGTAAATTATAGTCAACCCGTAGGTGAAAGAATTTTCAAAATCTGTTCAGTATTTTCGGAACCTATTGGATCAACAGACAAACAATCAAATCTTTCCTCTTCATAATATTAGTATAGATATATAATGGTATCAAAATTATTTTATGTATATCCTTCTATTGACGGATTGAAAGAGAAAGTACACTGCGTGAAAATGAAAGAGCCTTAATAAAGATGAAAGAAGAAGACCAATGCAGTTTATATGCAATATACTCCGAATTACTCCGATTACTAGACAAGTTTAGAAAAAATCATACACCTAAAGCTATTTATATGATAATGTCGACTTAATCTCTTTCTAGTGTAGATGATTTCGATCAGTTTTATGTAAATTCGAAACTTAAACTTTTTTAGTTTATACACGTGGATATTTCATAATTAACCCAATAATAACATTTTCCTATAAAAACAACAAATACGCGCGGTGCAGAAATGGCGGGCCTATTGACCTCGACTTTATTCCATTACGAAATCACTAAACGTCATGGTTGCTTAACCGTAACAGCCTAACGAAATCTAAGCCCTATCTTGAATTTCAGTTTTATCTTTTATGAAGTTAAGTGGATATTATTTCCTTCCCCATTATTATTGTCTTATTATTATTCTTTTATTTGCCATTTTAGCTTTTATGAGGGTAAGACAGCTTTTGTACGGTAAGGAAGCTCACATAGAATGCTATCGCATTCATTATAGTGCCTACTTTTGGCGGTAGGAAGATTTAAAGGTGTATCGTAGCTGGTGTGTATTGAAAAGGGGAAACCGGACAATACCTTTCTTCTTTTGAATCTAATATTTTTATACAGATAAGTGATTTGGTTATGTATCGTATTTATAACATATTTAGTAGAGCTTTGAGCTAATCTTCAAAGCAACGTACGAAAAATGTTTATTAAACTTTGCTGTTTCATATTATTTCTTACCAAATTAGTTCTTATTAATGGGAAACGATACAATGTCTATTTTAGTCCAATTTTAAAATATATTTATGTGATTTTTTACCAAGCTAACAAATAATAATTTATATATTTGTGTACGCAGTATAATAGCTTTCCTTCAGTAATTGTGTAAAGGAGTACTAAAAATTATCTCTTATAAATAATGTAAGTCGTAAAGTATGTAATATGTAGAGGGTATAAATAGTTAGTCTTTACCGATCCATGTTGACATGTGCAGTACGAAACAAGCTTTAATATAATTGATCCGGCAAATAGAAATAGCAATGTGCGAGTCGGATCGCTCATAATAGTTTTCGTAGTTCTCTACCATTTATGAGCTATTTGCAATTGATATAATTTGTTCAAACAAATTTGTATTAAGATCTATTGCATGTTTTTCTAGTTTTGAAAGTTCAGGAAACACATTTTAACACTTTGGGAGCATCTATCTTTCAAACTTTAATAATTCAATAATAATAAATATCAGACAACATCAGCATGACTGACTTTGGTTTAGGGTAACGATTTTATAAAACCGCTCTAATAATTTCGGCTTAGATTGCAAACAATATTGGTTTCGATCTCTATTGAGGCTCTGTTAATTTCACAGAATGTACTTTCGGACTCAATGCGAAAATATTAAGATATATAATTATAGTAATAACAGCGTATCGGGTTACTCCAAAATTTTATATCAATTTAGAACCAAACTACAACGTTTTATACATACCTTATAAGAGAGATATTTGTATCAATCTAATATACCGTAAACTGTACACATAGAGTACACCATGTTACTACCAAAAGCTTAATTCTTGTAGTCACTAATAAGATATTCAGACTTAAAGTTCATTGTATAAAGGCTTTTGTGGTAAAATTTGGTGTCGACTATACTTATAGGAAATAATAAAATGGATATTTTTAGTACATGACAGGTACATTAAGAAATTATTTTACGTCGATATTATTGACTATTATTAATATTGAATCGCAAACAAGCGATTCTGTTTTGGTTTTATATTTTTATTTCCAACGAACATGCTTTGTCAGCGGTTCTTTGAAAAATATGTACGTCATAACACGGCCGTGCGTTAGTTGGTGTTTATTTTCGAAGCTATTTCGTTAATGGGTTTTGACGTTCGATTAATCTATTCGGAATTTGCTACATGAAAATTTCTATGTACAAAAATAGTCTTAACATGACGAAATGAAAGTGTGGAATTCTAAATTTATATTTCTTTTTATTTTTTCATTTCACCAATTATTTGGTTACTAAAAAAAAATACAAGGTTTGTCGTATTTTATTTGTGTTTCTTTTGAATGGTAGTTTCGATATTAAGGGATTATATTTGCTTTATTCAATGTCCCCTAATATAAGTGACTATTTTTTCATGGTATACTATTGCTTCGGTTACCTGAGGTCTAGAACTGGGGACGTTCCCGATTCCGGGTAATCTGTAAATCAGCCCTCATTATTTGCTTCATCGTCTACGCTCTTTACACCTACAACTCACATTTCACCACTCTTTGCTTATATTTCTTACTTGTTGGAAAATACTTTTATAAACTAAATATAAATCATTTCAATTTTCTTTGGTTTGTTTCCATTATAGATTTTTTTAAACTATCTTTTAAACGCACTTTTTATTTAATAGCATTCTAAATATTATCTCAGACCGAATTCTAAACGATATTGTGATTTTTAACACTACATATGTTATATTAAATTATAAAATTCCTGCTGTTTTCAATGCTAAGAGTTATATTTAAATGTAATCGAAGTAGTGTTTAAGCACAGTATAATGACATCACTCTACCCTTTTAGTGAAGTTTGAACGTGAATATATCAAAACTTCGCAGACAAAACGTTCGTATAAATGTAAGATAGTGAAGTCAAATATATAAGTACTTTGAGATGTGATTCTGTTGTAGAAACACGTACGAAAATAATTACACTCTACTTTAATAATTATCCTATTACTACTAATACTAAACTTATTATAATATGTTATTTTATATCAAATAAACATTGGTTGTCTGTGCATTATGTAGATACGACATGGCATTTTGTTTGAATCTTCGTTGAAATAAAATGACATCAATTTATTTAAGGAATGGTTTATGCATAGTCCGCAGTCAAAAATGATCCGCCACTTAGAGTCAAGGCTTCTTTATTATTAACCATGCGTTGTCATCTTAACAAAATCATAAAATTTCAGGGTATTCAAATAACTGATTTAAACTTCAGTCGTAAGATTTATGGAACATACATAAATTGAAAGTTAAATAATATTTTTTGAAATGAAGTTGTAATTTGTAATTAGAACAGTCACGCTATATACTTTATTATTTCGATCAACATAAGTAGTGTTTATATATAGTCACTCGAATGATAAGTTCTGAATAGTTTTATAGATAAAGTAGACCCTCAAACTGAAGCTTCTAAGTTTTTATATATAATACTGTTACCTTTAAAAATTTACCGTGCTTTACTTTCTTAGATGTGGTCTTTATTACCTAATTATTGAAAGGTATCAACAGATACAGTAATATTAACATTAACAGTAATAATAAATTGGTTTCAAAATATCAAGTAAATTTAGGACGCCGGATGACTCAAGCCAACTCTAAAGGGCCCCATATATGGAACGGTACGTTCTTACAATAAATGTGAATAAAATCGTAACGATTTGTCGCGTCATATTGTTTCTCAATACATACATAAAACGATTTATAGAAATGATGGATTCAAATGATTGATTGTACTCAGTGATCGTTTATATTGGATCCACGGTAAAAAAGAGCCTGTTCTGTTTTTAAAAATCAAAACATTTATATATGTAATGTACACACTTTAATTGACACAAACCAATAACTCCACTAGATAAGAAAGCTTGACGCATTTAGAATGGAATTCAAACTCAACTCTACTTCTCCAAGAAGGAGAAAAAGGAAGAAAATAACTATGTGTGTATTTCAAATCGTCGATCTTCAAGAGCCATATATACTTCTTCAATCATTATTTATTATTCTATATTACGTTTACGATGTCGTTTACGACTTGAAAAAACATCATAGTCTCACTCAACGAATCATGACAGATCGTATTATATATATAATTTCTTAATATATTGATGGTATCTCGTATCACGACTATAGTAAATATTTAATCTTGGAAACATATTTTTTATATAACCTCGTTTTCATTAGCCGCTGCTGTGCCCACATGGTAGTATGTGTATTATTATTTTTTTTAATCAATATCACTATAAATTATATTTTAGACTTATATAATAGTAAAAATTCACCATTATAATGTGAATTCGAGAATTTTTTTAGGAAAATGTAATAAGTACGAATTTTAACCAGATGGCCCTCACTTATATTCACAGTTCCTAATATTTTTTTTAACATTTAAAACAAAAATTGGTATTTTTTCAAACAAAAATTGGTATTTTTGTTTTGCTTTGTTCTTGCTTTGGGATCACCTTCACATATCAAATAAAAACTTACATTTCATTCAAATCAATATACAGTATTCATAATAAAATAAAACGGACGACATTATATAGTCCAGAGCAGACTCACCTCCACTGGCCGGACCCAATCACGAGCATGACGCATGAGCCCGCCATTGCCTCACTTCCATCATAGACTCGAAAAAAAAACATCATACTGTTAAGTTTAATAGGTAGGTACAATACAACAAACATCGATCAACGGCCTTCAATACAAAGAGGTCTAATCATTACTTTGACGTGTAAATGCGGTAACTACATCTACGCACGTAGCGTCTACAGTTAAGCCCCGTAACCAGCTACGAGTCGTAGCAATCAAACAATCTAATGGTCGGATGCCATGTCAAAGGAATTCCATAAAATGCGAACGCCAGAAATATTTCGAGGCGAATAGTAAAAAAAAAACTTAAGCGAAGAGTCGCGTGACCCGATGTGGTCAATGAAATTTCGGCTGGCCGATGTAGAAATATCGTTTGCTTCGGTGAACGTTTAAACATATTCATGTATTGTTTTTCGTTACTCACTGGAATGGATTGTTTATCTGTAGTTGCTTGGTTGGAGGCATAATTTTTACTACCGACTGAAATATGCTTGGTTGGCGAATTAAATGTGTGAATTAATGGAAAAAAATATTTTCTGATAATTTTCCCAATAGTTTATAAATTATTTAGTAAAAGTTAGACCATATCTCAATTTAACCAGCGTGAAGCTATGAAAGATTACAAGTACATATAGTAAAGAAAATGTTTTAATTTTTAATCGATTTCAAAATAAAGGAGTTCTTTAAGTATTATTCACTACATAAATATTCACTGATTTCTCTGCGAATTATAGACTTTTATAAAACGCTTTAAAATAAATGATAGGTATAATTCCATTTGAAGGCTTTTTTATTTGATAAATAGGGAGGTTATCATTTAGGTTGTTCTATAAAAAGAAAATAATATTTATTGCCGCTAATTTTACATATAAAACATCAAAGAAACGAACGATATTTTTCGTTTATTACTTTATGGAACATCATTACAACTGCAATAAACAGTAAAACTAATTTCGAGTCACGCAAAACGATGCTTACGGGTGCACTATGCAGTTTTTAGGGTGGCAGTTTTCACAGAAAACGATATTATAGCTACGTTAAGGGTGGATTAATTAAACAATAACAAAACCTATACAGACTTCAGTAAACCAATAAAAAACTCATAAAAATGTTGTTTAAGAAACTAAATTTTTCGAAGGGCATCGCCGGGTTTTAGTAGGTACGTGGGTATTTGATTAGCCCCATCCTGGGGTGGGGCCCCACATACCCCGCTGAATTCGCGCTAGGGGGCAGCGAGATATGAGTTTCAAGGAATTTTTTGCAGATTTTTTGAAGTTGGTTTTAGTTCATTTTAAAATTCTATAAGTAGAGTAGCTCGGTGGCATAGTAGATAAGCACCGCGGCACACATTCGTTGTTGTTAAGCAACTTCCTCAAGGGTTGGTCACAGGAGGGTGATGAAATAGCGTCAGCGCGGTAGGGAGTAACTATACTAGGTTCCAGGTTGTAGATTTATATTTGACTAAACAATCTTTTAACTAAACAATCTTCAAAAATTTCAAAAAACCTCTAACTAAGATGGTCATGTACAACTCTCTGGTCAGAAGTCATTTGGAGTATTGTAGTATAGTTTGGTCACCTACCTATAAAATGCACATACAACGCTTTGAAAAGTTGCAAATTAAATTTATAAGGCACTTGACATTTTCATGCAAAATAAGAAAAAAAGTCAAACTATATGAAGATCGTTTAAAAACATTTTCATATTGTAGTTTTAGTATATATTGTAGTTTTAGTGTACTCATTGTTGAGAGCCTGATAAATAAATAAATAAATTAATAAATAAATAAATAAATAAATAAATAAATAAATCTTCGTCTTTTATACTACTTACATCTAAGAGGGGCATATTAAGGTACGTGATAACTAACTGCTAGGGTGACGTGAATTATTTGCATATTGTGCATTTCATCCAAAGCACGTTTATAACGTGATTCTTAATATTTACATGCTACAGTGACAAAAAAAATATTATCTCGAGCAACTCTGTGCTTCGGAAGGCATGTCAAGTCATTGGTCCCGTTTGAATTTGCATTCGTTAATACCCTCCAGTCCGCATTGGGCCAGCGTGGAGTGGAAGAAAGCCTGAGCCCCTGTAAAGGGGACATAAACGAGCTTATGATGAAAATTCTCAGTGACGACCATGTGGTCGTCGTCGCAAACGCTCTAACCACTGCACCATCGAGATTTTCGATTGAAATTTCTAATTGATAGAAATAATCAATTCGGCCTCAAAACCATTGTACTCCGGAGATGGTATTAATTTTCATGTTATCATAAATTTTGCAGTAGCCATTTCTAGAGCCAGTAATTTATATTTGAAATTTCATATCAATTCTGTATTGTTTTAGATTAATGCCGTCTCGGTTCGTTCAACTCTGACATTTGGTTTAAACTCGTTATTGACTTTTCTTGCCTGATATAATTTGTTATCGTTGAATAATTGTATATTATATTAAGAAGTCAAATGAAAATTAATATAAATTTAAACCTTAAAAAAGTACAAAGATACATCTACATAAAGAAGTGAAAGGAAGGCAAATAGTTCTGATAAAATTTTGCTTATGGCGAATTTTTCAATATTCATCCAATTTCGCCGGTATCATTTGAATAAACCAATTTCAATAACTTATACTACTAGGTAGTTAAAGCTAGAGGTTTTTTTTTTATTTACCAGAAAGTATGAACACAGTAAAAGGTTTTGTTATGATAGACTAATCATTATGATTGTTTGGCATTTAGTGCACAAAAAAAGAAGCACAGTGGTTAGCGTGCTTGATGTGTGATACGGTTATAAAGTTTGTTTTTAAACTTTTGAAAGGGCCGGTCATACGATGAGTGACCAAAAATATATTATCTCGAGCTCCTCCGTGCGTCGAAAGGCACGTTAACCTGTTGGTTCCCGGCTGCATTTGTAGTTGTTAACACCCACTAATATGTCAGTGCGTATATGAAACCTGTTTTTTTGTTTCGTTTCCATGACCATAAAGCAGGACCAGTGGCCCGCGTGGTGGGTTATGGTCCATTCTCCCTATTGGATTTTATGCGATTCCAAGAGTCTGGTTTTCGTCATCCAGATACAACATTTGAAAATCGCTCGATCCTATTTATTTGAAAACCACAGTGAGTATATTGTTTTCTTGATGCAGTTTTCGAAGGTTTAACAACTTTGAGAAAACATTTCAAGCTTACTTGATCCTAGTTATTATGTTACATTGCCAAGTATATTACATTACCGCTGACTTAAAATAAATTATTAATTACGAGATTACTACCCTGTACCTACATAAATGAATCTAAACGTCGATATTTCATCATTGTTACAAGCCTCATGATCACGAAGTAACAGTAGTGTTGCGGGTGGGTTTTATTGATATTTATCTTATTTCTAGCTCTTTTACATTCGATACCCGTACCGCCGTGCACTAAGTCACCACTAACTCGCACTTGTTCTCGACCCACTTCATGGTAGCAATCCTATAATTAAAAATAATTCCAAAGGTAATGACCATGATCGATTAATAGGACACACCGCTAAGTCAGACCCGTGATAATACTAACTTATCTATACTCGTGCGTATTAATTAGTGTACCTCATAATATTATTGGTATTTAAATGTGATAATAGATGAGCGGGGGGATTAGTTGTAACAGTGGTTCTAACCCCCGTACTTACTACTTAGTGACAAGTATTTTTGACATACACAAATGAAGAATATTCGTTTGATTTTCAGCCGAACCTACTATTTAATACGCAATGTACATATCATATAAGCTTGGTCAATATCAGTAGGCAGCGGACCTTCTTGGTTTATACTAAATTGATCGGCATAGATTTCTAAGCATTCAGCAGTTGTTGATTTATACAAAAATATTTAGAGTTTGATTTTCAGTTTGAATATAATTAACTGAAATTTTATATCAAGTCAGCGATTTTTTTTAAATAATATTATTTGAAAAAAACATCACGGATGTTTTAACACTTTTGCGGGGCTAGATGTAACGTATATATGTAAGACTGATTTCAAATTTTAACTACGTCAATGAAAAGGCTTATTACTTGATAAATTGAGACTTTGTTATTATAAATGGCTGTTAGCCTAAAGTTCCTTTTTAATTAAAGAAAGAATATGTTATTGTTAATTTTTTATATTTTTCTATAAGGTTAAGAATTTGTGTGAGAAAAGATAATAGTTTGTGTGAGCGTATCGGAGGTTTTTCATGCCAAATAAATGATTATAAAATATAAATCTGGTTTTACGATTTGCTCCTAACCCCTAGTAGCCCCTAGTTATTACAAAAATTCGTTAGAGGTTTGGTTAAAATTTCATTTGAAACCGATAGTTGAATAGTTGGTAATTGGAATAGTACTACTAGATTTATTAAATACCAAACAAACAAGTAAGCTTTTATAGCTAAGAGACCACAAACTGTCACCATCCGCTTCCCTACCAGCCATTCTTTCATAGTTTCAGAGAATTTCGTTAATCACTTGCAATTTTCGAAATAACTGCGAAGTTATTTCGATGTTTAAGTCTCAAACACGATATTTTTTCAAAGACTTACGTAAGGTCAGTTGCATCAATGTCCATTAAATTTAATAACGGCTTTAAGCTCTAATGAGATATAACAGAGCTTGAATATAGAGTATATATCTCCAAAAACAAGTGAAACCATACTGCGATGTACAAATAATGTAGCGCCATCTAGTAGCCGAAATAATAACTATTAACTCTTAATACTAAAAACAGTTTTAATGAACGTTTGTGCAATAGGCTAGTTGACAACTTTTTTATTTTATAAATAAATAGTCCATTAATATCTGAAAAATAATGTAGAAGTAACAGCATGTCTGCGATTAATAGTTTTACTGATATGGTGCTTTATTTGTGGAAATGCTGCTTGTCGGCTAAAATCAAGGCACCAAGTGACGTCCAACGGTGCTATTGTAGCGAAAAACATATGGGCGTCTGTGCATTCTTTGTAATATATTTGTCCTTTAGGCGTTTATGTTTATATCTTTTATAATGAAAATTGTGACGTTTGTTTATTTTTCCTACTTTATTCTAGTTTTCGAAGCGTTATATTTTGCAAATTAGTGTTATAACATTTATTTCGTTGAATATTTATAAGTTAAAATGATTCACATATTCCAAACACATGTCAGAAACCTGCATTATCACTTGTAGAACACAAGCCTATTTAACAAAAATCTCGAGTGGCATATAAAAAAAATCATTAACGAGAATCGCCATTCTTATACGTCATTCTTAATGCTGCGGGCACTTTTTCAATTTGTATATATGAGAGAGAGAAATTTACCCAAATTCGTTGAGAAAAGGACGGTCGCGAAATGTACTACGCTTATTCACTCGCCATTTGTGCTGCTTTATTGGAATTGTACCTTTAAAAACCCTTTCCCTACGTTCTTAGTTATGTAGTGCTTATTGGGGTCTTTTCTTTGTATTCGACGGGTGCCGTTTTGTATAACCTCCTTTCATACGCTTTCAATAAGCTTCGCCTTATTTGCGTATTGCCAAATTTCTATAGATTCCATGTAGTTTTTATTCGGTACAAGTTTTAGCAATTTTGACATAATAGCGGAACAGGTAGTATGACATATAATATTGATAGAAAAGTTAAGTGATAATAGTGTCTGTATGATATTTCTGTAAAATATTTTGGTAGTATGTAACATTTAATCCAGATATATTGGAAAGGATTTTGTTAACACGACTTTAGTAATCTCCACATAATAATATATTATATTTAGCCTAGTTATTAAAGTTTCCAAGATTTTTATATTCATTATTCTAAGCTTATTTTTTATAACATCGCTTCTTATCGTGTGATTTACTTCGTTTGTCTAAGATTATTCCTACTTATCCTTATGATCTCTTTACACCGAGATATGTATAAAATGTGGCCCCCAAAATTCAGGTGGGCACTTTTGTCCTCTTATAAATATTTAAAACGCGCACGTCACTCCCGTGGCGCATCGCGGCCCATTAAGCCCCAGGTGACGTTATTTATGTAGGTCCAGATAAAAACGGCTGATTACTTACCTGGGCCTTAAAATAATAAGCCTCGTAATAATCTACAGAGGCGCCTGACGAAAAACCTCTCCTCTCTCTCGAAATTTTTAATTAAAATTCCCGACGCTGTACGTAGGTACCTGTAAGTTGTAATTTTCGATTAGTTATGAACCCCCGAGTTTGGGCTGAGCTAGCGATGTTGCTGGCCCGGAAAATGTAATATAATCTTTTACATTGCATCGAACGGCGGGTATATTTCTACTACGATATTTTGGTTGACAAATGATCCTACTTAAAGTGATAATCTAACTGAATTTTATTCGTTTACAATAGAAGTGCAGTAATTCTTTTAGTAAATTTATATTAATAATATTAAGAGTAAAGATTTGAGTGTTCATTTGTTTGTATTGAGTAGACACCGAAACTACTGTATCGATCTTATAAGACCACTTATATGTAGCTATTTCAGACTCAAGAACTTTCGCGAGCGAAAACAGCTATTAAACTATAGAAGGAAAATTATCATTTTTCATATGTTTTAGGATTAACATGTATTGAAAAGGTAACTTAGTAGTATACTGGAATAGACGTCTCCATATCTGCGGTCTCGGTTTGCATTCCAAACATGTTGACGTCAATGTGATGTTTCTCTGGATGTAGACGATTATATTAAGTGATACCGATTCTTACTTAAAAATTTGAATAATAAATTTGTACTATTTTTATAATAAAATATACAATGTATATTTTTGGCGTTTATTAATTACAGAAACTAAAAAATCAGACTTCGAAAATTAGTTAAAACGTTAATGGATAGCAATACCTTACCAATTTGATACTTTTTCAAATGAAACTACAAATACTGCTGATCATCTATGAAAACATATATTAGATACTAGTTATACGGAAAACATTGTTATTATCTTGTAGAATTACAATGGAATTGCTTCCATTTACGACAATCACTTTAATCACATCTGTGTGTACGAAATGTGAACAAAACAGGATTTTGCGCTTATACTCCAGCGAATAAGAATAATAACAAAGAATTAAACAGTGCCCAAGTTTAATAAATCTTGCTTTAGTACAAACACAATTTTCAAGTTCGCCACAATCAGCGTGAGGTTATCTCTCGATCTCCCGACATATTCCTGCCTCCATTCGTTACAACTTTAATATAATGAGATTACTTATTCAAAACTAGTCCTAAGCTCTAAGAGATAAGACCTTTATTGTATGCAACAAAGACAATGTTTTACACGCTACCCCTTCGCTTGGTGAGTTGTTTGTGAGTCGTAGTGTTCTCCCACGCGAATGCTCATTGCTTTTGTATGGTTTAAATTATAGGCAATAAATTAATGCACGTACATAAAATATATACGAAATATTTTACCCAGCATATTTGTGTGGAATTGCGGAAAATGCTGAATATGGAAGGAACAATATTTCAAAAGCTGTAAAGAAAACTATGATTAATACTATAGCGAAATCCTAACATGAGAATAGATAATATGCTAAATATTATTGGAAAATATTAACACGTTATATTTTGAGTAATAATCGTTAAATCGCGTCTGTCTATTTAAAAGCAATAAACTAAATTGTAACCCATAATTATAAAAATCACTCTTGAGTGAAAAGAAATATCCCATCAAAGACATAACCCGGACCAAATAAAAAGTATTTTATATTTGTTCTGAGCTAAGACAATTAAAGGGTTTAAAATCAGGAATCGTTGTAGAGTTTGTCGACAAAACATTTGATATCTACCTAAACCCAGAATTCCCAGTTTTTGTTACAACAACATGGAATAACCGTAATAAATACTTAACTTGTTGGATTGTATAGAAGAAGAGAAATATATACCCTTTTTTCATATATGTAGATTAATCAGATTTCGAGTTTTGGAGTGGCCCAAAATAGCTTAGAATGTAATGTTATACATCTGTTCTTGGACTATTACGCACAGTTGCTGCGTTTCCAGGTTCTTTTCTGCTCTTAGCTGGGCATTATTGATAAAAAAAAAACCATGAGGAGATTCATAAGTTTAACTACTACACGAAATAACAAAATATTTGTATTAGATAATGTCTAGCCTATATGAAACCCAGATAGCATGTGACTGAATGGTATGTTATTAAAATTAACCTTCAATGGTGACGTTGCCGAATTCTTGTTGATTTTTTGTCCTAAATAGAACCGGCAGATAATTATGGAATTCCCAATAATGTATGTACCTGTAACTATATAAGATGTTATATTATAAGATTCTTATAAAAATAACGTTCCCAGGGGTTGAATATAATTTCATTTAAAGAATCTTGCATATTTCATCTTATTTTATTGAAGCTAAGTTGCATAATGACATACCTATAGAACGTTATTCAATCCATCGCACTGTTACTATTTTGGATCAAATAGTCAACACAAATTATAAGATCTAGTAAACAGAATAATAATAAAGTGTAAATTTTATTTTATATTTTTGTCAAATGGTTAAAAAAATCAAATAATTAGATTTTGTGTAACTTTATAAATCCATATTACACTATAATAGTGTAGCATTGTAAATTATAATATACTAGAAAATGTATACATCCTAAAAGAATTCTTGAATGGGTGTATTGTATATTATGATATTTTATTATTAAAAAGAACTTAAAGCAAAGTATAACTAAATATACTCTTTATTACATAACAACAAATGGCATGATGGTGACTGGCCATACACAGATCTTTTACACAACTATGTACAAAAGGCAGTCTCATGGCTAGCTAGATAGTTGATTCATTTATACTGGTATTCATTTCAATAAAAATAATATCAACTTCTTTGTAAAAAAACTTTCATTCAATTCAAAAATAACATGAAATTAGAAAATTAATTTCTTGAAGTTGACTCTAGATTCAAGGGAGATAAGGTTGCTAAAGTTAAAGTTGTAACAGTTATAACTTATACTTAATTATTACCGCTATCTCCTGTGTCTCTTGTACCGCCTCCCAAGTTAGACAGCAGGGTTGCGGTTCGCGTTAATTAACTACTGACTGAAAACTTGTTACAATAGAGTCGAGTAATTTGGAAATTGTTAATAAACGTAGCGTTTAAATGTTAATAAAACAATGTGCGGCTTCCATTCCGTACTAAGTTTTTGCCTTCAAAACTTTTGAAATGCTGCCCGCAAACAGAATAAGCTAGCTACAGAGGAGCAAGGCGGTTATTTGATGGCTAGATTCTGGAGTAAAATTTTGAAACTTGAACATCCCATCTCGACGTTTCATTAACACAAACATCTCCTTACTTTGGTCTCTTGTTGAGGAAGTCCAACGTCTTATGGTTACATTTTTTAGGTAAGTTTTATATTAAAGACGAAATTTTCAATAGAGAAATGTGGTAAACTTTAAACAATAAAGATACATGCTTATAACTTGGTCCACATGTGAAACTATAATCCTTGACCTACAATCTTTATCACGCATCTTATTAGTGAGAAAATTACAAGTAACTCTTTAGGGGTGGCACCATTTTTCAACATATGTACGTCGAAATTGCTCGGTTCCTCTTTAACAGTAAAAATTACGTAAGTTAGAGCAAGACAGAGCAAGAGAGACAAATAGCTCAGGATCTTTTGATTTTCGATTTAATAGTACAGAGGCGCAAGTGTAAGAATTTGGATGGACGTTTATAGTTTTTAATAGATAGACCAGATTCTATACTAAAATTTTAATACGCTCACGACTGTCGGTGAATGAAAACGTCATAAAAATTTCCACTAAGCACTCTGGTCTTGAATACTGCACGCTCTATAATACATACCAATCGTACGAATTAACATAATACCTGAAGGCCAATTCTATTCCGCCGAAAACGAAATTTCGTTTTCCGAAATGCTAATATGATAATTGATAATTTATGATGCAAAGAGGTAGAACCTGACACTGTCTCTGATGCGCAAATAATCTTCACATATATAATAAAATATATCCTAAGAATGATTTGAAATTTATTACTAGGACAAATAAGATAGGATCTCAGTTGTCATGTTAATTCCTATGCACTATTATTATTTTACACGGTTGTGTAAGATTCAATAAAGAATTAAAGGCTCCTGCCGCTATCCTATTTTATAACAGTAGTTTCGTCTTGTTGTAACTAAGATTTTTTTTTTAATATTGATGGCGTTTTAACGTCAAATGTCCATCGCGGTTAGATAATGAACATTCTTTGTCGGTTATTTACCAAATCGTGGAAAGATCCCATGATTTAGAAAAATTAACAAAAAATTTAACCCAAATACTATTGTATAGTTACACGGTAGATAACCACATCCCATCACGCAAAAGGGAGACGGTAGTGTAACGTCCGTGCACATTACTATAGGTAGGGTTTACTCTTCGGACGGTTTATGATCAAGTGCTGGCCGTTAATATTTTAAATTATTATTTTTTCATATTCAAATTCACGTGTTCGTATTTTGCTGATTGTCAATCTTCCCTTTCTGATCGAGACCAGCATAGAGTGAGTATCATAGTATTTTGTTGTAAGTGATTCTATGTATGTTTTTCGCAAATAAATCATGATTAAAGGATGTACCAGTTTTTCATTGCGCCACCCATTAGAATTAAGTTACCAGAGTAGAAACCTATACCCAATACTTGACAAATAAATGCTTATAATAAGAGAGAGCGAGAGAGTGATATACTAGGAATTCATACTACATAAAACGTTATTTTACTTTGTTGGAGTACTAATATACCCGTACTACTTACATTAAAAAGATTATCATTTTGTTTGAAATTCCAACGCGTTTCTACTGGCGTAACTAATTCACTTTGTCTGCGAAGCTACTGTGAATGCTGATGCTATTTTTGAGTTACTTATTTCTCTATTAGTAAATTAATAAAACCTCTCTTATTTTTAAACTGAAGGTTATCGTTAAGATTCAGTTGGTGTTACAACATTAATTTTGCAAGCTAAATTTGATCTACTTTGCGAATTTCGAGTGAGCTGAAAATTCTAAATTCAATATTGCTTATTCAATATTATTATAAATACTTGTTAAAGTCAAAAGCTATGTCATTGATTCGCAAATCTGTGGAAGGCGATCTTGTACTGAGAAGAACCGGGAAGAATTTCTGCTAGGGCTCCTTTTTTCACTTTTATTTTTTTTAATGACTTCATTAAACTGTCATTTCCATTACAATATTAGAAAAGAAATTTTACATACACATTATAAAAGTTGGATGACAATATGATATTCATATCTGATCTCATAATGGAGCAAACCCGGTCTTGTTTATAATTTCATCATCATCATCATCAACAACCCTTTTACGCCCCCACTGCAGGAGCTCAGGCCTTCCTTATGGATGGTTAAGGAGGATGGGCCATGACCCTCCACGCTGGCCCAATGCGGATTGGAGGGTATTAACGACTACAAATGCAGCCGGGACCAACGGCTTAACGTGCCTTCCGAAGCACGGAGTAGCTCGAGATAATAATTTTTTGGTCACCCATCCCGTGACCGACCCTTGCGAAAGTTGCTTAACGACAACGATCGCGGGCCGCGGCGCTTATCCACTACACCACCGAGCTACTCCAACAATTTATAATTTAAGTGCATTAAATATTTTTCTTTATTGCACTGCTATCTTACGTTTTAAAATGACAATGCTTTTCTCAAATTGCTTTTTGTAAAACGAAGTTCAACTAAATTTGAATGAATTCTAGTTACTCGACTATTAGCACAAATACACGTAAACTATATTAGCTATATACGAATACATTTCTTTTTCGTTCACGTGGAATCAGCTCTTATATCTCTACAATAGGATAATACAACTCTTTTTACGTACTTAATGTAATATTCAATGGTAATATGTAGTTCAATCATCTCTTGAAAAGGAAATAGTTTTCTTTAATAATAGAGCATGTGCAAACCGTGACTAAAGTTAAGTCAAAATGTCTATACCTTATGTTAGCTATATTGAGTTTAGCAGCTGTTAGGGTCGTATCAATTTACTTGAAAATTGGCATAAGCATAATCAATGTTCAATTAATATTTGTAACATTTACTGAAATTGTTTGTTTAGAGCTAAAGGCCTCTATTTGTTTATGTGGTGGCCTTGGCTAAAAATGTTATTTTAGACAACATCACATACATTGATCATATCTTAGTTTAAGTAAATAAAAGTTAGAGGTTAAAGTATGAAACCGCCGTTTTATCGTAAAAGGTTCTTTGAATCGACATAGAATCTTCATGGTTTGAGGTTTTCGAAAGAAACTTTTTTCACATAGTTTCTTTGATGCTCTTATTTAAAAAAATGTGAAACATTTAAATATCGACTTTCAAATGTTTTTATTATTCAATTTAGACAAGAAAAATGGATACTGCGAAAACTCAGAGTTCTATCGCAAAGACATAAATAACCTTGCTTTAAGATGGTTGCAACGTATAGATAATAATGGTAACTATTTTGATTTAATAAATTTGTTAAAAATTAAAATATAAACAAGTTTGATTTTCAGTACAAATCCGAAATTTCATATTTTATATTATTAATATTTACCCGTATTATTAATATTTTTTGGATGTTAGCAACACGTCAGCTCATGGAAATATGTCACATTTTCCTAATCTTTTTTGTGCCCTTTTCGTTTGACCATTAACCTCAAAACCGTATTTATATGTACAGGACAATGGTAAATAACTATATTAAATAAAGTTAATCCATACCACAAAAACACATAAACTATTCTATACTAATAATATAAATAAGATTTGATTGTTTGTTTGCATTGAATACGCTCCGATACATCGCCGCTATATACTTGAGCGAAGCTATTACGTGTAACTTATTCGTCTTAGTCTAATAAGACGAATAAGTTATACGTAAAATAAGTAGAATTAACATTTTTACAGATTTACTCCAACAATTTGAATAAGTAAGTAATTATCACTTAACGTTCTTATGTTAAGCCGGGATAAAGTGGCCTCAGAGAATGCCAAGAAAGCAGCGCTTGAGTGGCCGCGAGAGGGCGCCTTTGTGGCCGTGCGTTCCACTATTCCGGTGGCCTCTTTAGCGGATCCGTTTCGAGTTCAGTGCTCCGTTTGTAACTAAAAATTTAATTTGTATATGACAATATTCTTAGGTATATGAAAATGTAACTTGTATAAAAACTATAAAAAAGAGTGAAAAATATTACTTAACTCAAAAGCGACTTATTCTATTACTTTAAAATTCTATTACTGTCGGGCGGAGGTTTTCTGGAGGTTATTGATTAAACGGTAGGCTCTTGACTTCAATATCATTTTCTTGAATAAGTCGCTTTTTAGATAAGTATTATTTTTCACTTTTTAAGTTTAAAGTCGTTTTTTAGTTTTTGTTTCATATTTTTAGTGATGTTTATATTTTTTATATTATAGGTAACTAAAATATTTTTCTGAAAATCGTATCAAAATCAGTTATACTCGTACATACAGGTTAAACTGAGAACCTCATTTTTTTTGCTATATAACGGTTTTTATTAATGTTGTACTAATTGCAATTATAGATTTTAGAAGACCCAGATGACCCTGAAACTAAAAGTAACGATATTTTGAAATCATCGTGTTTACTATAATAAATCCTACTAGTATTATAAATTCGAAAGCTTAAAATAAAAAAGTTTGTGAGCATGGATATATGTTTGAACTCTTTCCCGAAAAATACTGGACGCGTTACATCCAGTATTTTTTCGTATGGTTGAAATTTGGTATATGGATAATTCTTATTCTGGATTTACATAAAAGCTACTTACTCTTATCCCATAAAACAGTTGCGTATGGATAGGGCGAAGCCGCTGGCGTAAAGCAAGTAAAAATATAAAATGACTGCTGATCCGATTTCCATATTTTATGGAAGCACCTTAAAAGTAAGGCTTTCGAATGAACAAAGAATTGAGAAAATATGTTTATGATTCGCAAGGATAATGGTGAACATACATGCAGTCGAACATAGAACTTCCCCTTTTGTTTCATCATCATCACCAGCATAGTAGTGTCCCGACTGCTGAGGCTTGTGTTTTTCCTATGGATAGACTCAAATACGGAGAAAAGGTCATGACGCAGCATGCGAGCCCAGTGCGGACTGGTGGGTGTAAACGACTGCAGATGCAGCCGGTATCAAGAAGCACGAAGGAGGTCAAAGATAATAAATTTTTGGTCACCCATCATTTGACCGGCCATAGCAAAAGTTGGTTAACAATCGTAACGCAGAGCTAGCACGCTAGTCACTGCGCTATTGAGCTCCTCATTTGTATAGTCAGTTTAAAACATATCGCTTTTAGGCTTTACTAGCTTTCCGCTAGCGATATCGCCCGCGTGGTATTATATTATATATAAAAACATGTATTCGAGAAAAACCGCATAAAAATCCGTTGCGTAGTTTTAGAGATCTAAGCATACATAGGGACAGACATACGGAAAGCGAATTTATTGTATACTATGTACACATTTATAGTTCAATAATTCAACATTCAAGTTCATGAAAATCTATAAGTGACATTAAAAGTTCCACTCAGCTTAATGGGAGAACAAAGAGCGTTGTAAACAGTGAGCTATTAAAAGTGCTATCGGACGAGCTAACTCTACAAAGAAAATGAAACAATCCCTGTGCCTGTCTCCAGTTCAAATATTACTACTGAGGGTGTCTACTTTCAAGTACCATTGCTCCTTTAATTTCACAAAAATTACAGTTGAATAAAAAGGTTGGAACGTAACAAGGTTCTATTTATAAACGTCAAGTATTTATTAAAAAGTTTTCATGTTTCTGTGTAGCGATTCAAAAACAGTTAATGTTAGCATTCGTTTTCTAATCAAACAACTCTTCAGAGTCTCTTTAAATATATAAATATACTATTCCTTAAAGAAGTACACGTTTGATGAAATTGAATTAATTATCATCACCAACCTATTGATGTCTCCACTTCTTGGGCTCAGGCCTTCCCTATGGAATAGAAGAGGGAGAATGGGCGCCATGACCCACCATTCGAGCAGTGCGGATTGGTGGGTGTTACCGAGTGTAGATGCAGGAGTAAAAGCTTGACATACTTACCGAAGCAGGAAAAAATTTTATTAATATTACAAATAAAAAAAATAACCTTACTGTTGATATAATAAATTAAAAATCGATTTCAAAATACGAGTAGGTTAAAAATTTACAGATATGCAGTATTTTAAGTCCTAATTTTAACATGTACGTGTAACACTGAAATGCTTTTGATTTCGTTATGTTTCTGTTTACGAATGGGAATTATGTTAACATGACATTTGAACTAGTGAGCTCATCAAACATGGCCTTGTTAAACTGAAGCTGAAATTTACTTAGTGGACGTCAAAGGATGTCAATGGAATGCCCATTAATTTGTATTGCAACAAAGTTCTTTGAGTTATAAATAACTAAAATGGTGTTGAAAATAATAGTACATAAATATCGAGCAGGAAAAAGACTTCATATTTCAAATGGGAGAGTAGACCATGTGCCTACGCGAGCCCAATCCTGATTGGTTGCTTTTAACGACTCCAGCCGCAGCTGGAACCAACGGTTTGACGTGCACTCTAAAGAACGATTATTTTATCAAACTTAAAAGAAAACTAAATTTACACCTCCTTTGTCAAGAAAAAACTAAGAAAAATTCACAATTCAATTACTATTAAAAAGCGGTTAGCAAATTCAAGAAACATCATTTATAGTGAAGCCTAAAAGCGTACTCAGAAAATCCTCTCCTCATTTCGGTTTCGAAATAACTATAAGAAGGTCTTAATATAGGAATTAAAATTAATATCATTACATAAACTCGAAACGATGTAGAATAAGACGTATGATGACGTCATTATCGTTTATGGGAGACGATAACGAGTGGTTAATAAGGAGGATGATTAAAGACGACTATTGAATTGAGGTCGCATGTAAATTTTGTATGTTACGGTGAACCGAGAACTGAATGTTTACTTTGTTTCTTCGATAACGAAATTTTGACTATTTATGGTTATGGTTATATTTTAAACTCCAGAAATATATTCTTAACAAAATTATAAGTGCATTTCGAAAATTTTATAATCTTTCTTTTATGGATCAACTTAAGTACTTTGCTTTTCAGAGAAACTGATTTTACTGGAGCTTAGATTTATATAAACTATCATACCGCCCGCTTCTTCTCCTGCGTGGTTTACGTGGTTTTCAAGTACAAACACAAAATCATTTTTTAAGGAACCACTGCTCATATCTTCAGTCAAAATAACTATTACTGTGCAAATTTCAGCTAGATCTGACTAATAATTCGATATGTCTGTTGATAGAACATTCAGTCAGTCAATACTTTCTATTTTAACCGACTTGAAAAGAAGAGCAGGTTCTCAAATCGACCGCTTTTTTTTTATTATGTTTTTAATTTCGATATTTATAGACCGATTTGAAAAAATCTTTTTGCAAAAAAATGCAATTGCAATTGCATTCAGAAGAAGAGAGTGTCCGGTTGGTCTCATAAAAATTTGGTTAAAGTCTGGTCATCAGTGTGGAAGATATTCCAGGGAACTACTCAAAAAAACAACAGAATAAGCTCTGTGGTTAAGTGTTAGTAGTTTGTCGACCTTTTAAACTAAATCATGACCATGAATCTGTGATTATCGTATCGAGTTAAAGTATGAAAATGTAAAAATTAGACAATGTAGATTTAGTTAGGTCTGCAGGGTATGCAGTGCTTATTTGCATGTATGGTGTTCACGCCACTGCATGCTACTCGTTTGTGTAAACGCGGTATTAGAAGCGAAGCGTGGCAGGCATCGACTGCAAAAATGAATGAAGACAGGTTAGGTACCCACTAATCGCCTAGATACTTACAAAAACGTATTGTTAAGTTCATTTTCAATTATTTTTTTCTTTTTAGCGTTTTTAATTTTAAAGTCGGTTTTATTTTATTTTTTAATTTTTATTAATGGAGCTATTAAAATACAATATACGTTCATTATTTGTTTTATTGATGATAGTTCTTAGTTTTTGAAACTTACATTAATCTAATTTATGGAAAATATTATGGTTGTATGTAATTAAAAATAATGAAAACATTATCTGCAATAATATCCCAACCTGTCTGAAAGGAAAATATATAAAAAATAGGTACTTTGCTTTACTATTAGTTAGTAACTTGCCAATCTTGCAATTCTAATATCCTAAATACCCGAAACATTCCGAAGTTTCTCACCAAGAACTCTGAACAAGTTACCGACAGCAAAAACGTATCTAATGTCATAGACGTTATCACCAATCAATACGTGAGTCAGCAAAAAAGTGGGCCTTCAAATTAATTCGAGAACGCCCTTGCGTACGTCCAGTTTGACATGACCTCAGTGGCCCTTGTCGTTTGTTCTATTTCTATGCCTATATGGGGCGCTATATTTGGAGTAAGAGGTCTTCTAGTGCTGGTGCGGACCATAAATGAAGCCTGACGTGCCAATGGAGTGCGAAGTGTAATGAGTGAACTTAACTCGATATTCCTCACGCACATTATCAGGGGCTTGTGACAAATTAATAATGGCTGCCATGAATATTCTACATACATATTTGTAATTGTTGTGTTTATAAGACTCAATTTCAATGCACTGACAGAATATTCAAATAAGAACTTTTTGTTTCGTCGAAGTTATTTATAAATCTTTCGACGAAAGCAAACACGAAAGAAAAATGAGGAAAATTCTCCGGTTCTCCTCAATATTTACACCATTTTCAAAAATATTCATTAAAAATTTAGAGCGAAAGATGTATTTAGAATTAATTTTACTTGATTAATTTTGCATTCTTAATTCTATATATTTATTTTTATCTTTAAAAATACCGTCCCATTTGCGCCACCTCGGACTGAAAATGTTTTAAGCATTTTTTTTTTATTTGGAATTTTACATAGTAAATTTCAATATTTTGTCGAAATCATAAAAATTTGTTACACTCACTCGATAAAAATGCATTAATCACGTCGTTTTATTGTCAACATCTATGATTCCAATCAATAGGTATGGTCCATTTCCCTTCTCTTTCTTGTCCGAAACATATTTGCTTTCATATAAATTTTATACAGTATTTAATTTTGAATACAACATTTTCTGTTTTAATGCACAAATTTGTTTCGAAATATCAACAAGCAATTATAATGAGCCTTCTTCAACCAGCAATCAAAGCCGGCAAATGACGTTTTTAATTAGTTCCGGAGTTCATTATCGAAAGCGAGAAAACGGATTCTGAACCGGAATTAACGTGTTGCGTAATGACAAGCTAGGTATGTGAGTAATTAACGACTATATCGTAAGAATCAGACGCTTATACTTCTACTATACTATCTTTACTGATATTATAAAGCGGTCAAGTTTTACTTGTTTTGTTTATAGAGGATAACTATACATATTCTTTTTTTAATTTGGTTTAGATTTAAAAGTATTACTTAGCCATATAATCAAATAAATAAAGTGACAGTCCTGTGTACTACAATATAATATGTTTACTTTTTATATCCCATGTCAGGGTGCCAGGGACCGAATGTATTTTTAGGTACTTTTTCATTAAGAATATTTTTCAATCATCACTAGCCCTTTTACGTCCCCACTGCAGGGGCTCAGGCCTTTTATGGATGGTTAAGGAGGATAGGCCATGACCCTCCACGCTGGCCCAATGCGGATTGGCTGCAACGACTACAAATGCAGCCGGAACCAACGGCTTAACGTGCCTTCCGAAGCACGGAGTAGCTGGAGATAATAATTTTTTGGTCACCCATCCCGTGACCGACCCTTGCGAAAGTTTTTCAATATAGCGTTGTAAATGCGAAATTGACCAAATATAATAAAGACTACTTTTGATATCTTATTTGTTTACAAGATTAAACTTAATTACTCTAGTTTGTACTACAGAAGTTATTTCATAAAAACGTATAAAGCAAAAGACGAAAACAATAAGTTACAACTTTTATCAAGCGTCAATCATAGCTGCTTTCTTTAATAAATGTTATAAACATTCTCCCGACTACCATTTGACACGTTCGTCGAGTTATAACCTTTGTGCGATTTTATAAATAAATATATATTTGTATTAGTTAACACAAAATACTCGAATCTTAAACAAAATAGCTATAGGCATTTTGAAATCTGATACCACAAAAGTACAATAACACCTAGATCAGTGATAATATGGAAGAGTTAATTTTCGGTACTGACCTGTACTAACCAAAACTGAGTCAGAATCTCAGAGATGGCGACATCCTGAAACCGACATTTGAACCAATCCACCACACCGGCCTCTATGCTTAACAGTTGTCACCTGACAGACAAGATTTGACCGTAAACTCGGAATATTATTACAGTTTTCTTGGATGAGGTAACTAGTCTTACTATCAACTATCAAAGATTTATTCTTTAAGATTATTTGATATTTAATAAACACATGTATATTATTGCTACAAACGTAGCATTCAGAACTTCTTCATATAAACTTTAATATATTCAAGTTTGTCCTTGGTCCGTACAGTTTTCGTAAAAAGGTCTTTAAAGTTTTTCTTCGCGTATAAATGCCATGGTACTGACATTCAGCAGAGTATACGTGGCTACGTTCGACCATTGACGTCCATGAGACGGTGAAACTAACAGCTTGACTTGTTATTCATAATATGACGTAATTAGTATAAATATTATACATCCGAATAAAATATTTAAAGATTGTTCAGTTACATGGTAGACCTGCTGATAAAGGTTGGTAATTGGCTGAGTCACTGCAAATAGTGCAGGGCTGATCATCACTGAGAAATATGGAGGATATTTATGCTTAGAACTGGGTATGATACGACAAATAATGAAAACGTGATCAATGGTATTCTTTACGATCTAATATATTTATGTTCCAATAGTAGAAACAGTATCATGTCGGAGTTAATAATCATTTAAACGAGTTTTATTGCGTGTATTTTAAGTATATATTTTTTCATTAGAATGGTAGTCTTTCGCTTTCTTTGTAGTTCTTTTTTTTCTAAAGTAAAGTACTCGAAAGAATGAGATATATATGCCTATGATACCTACTTGCAATTGCAAAATATCGGAAACTCAACCAAAACAAGATACATGGTACAATCCCGCGAAAAACTTTCGTTCTAATGTAAATGACCATAAAAGCTTAAAATAATTTTACAAAGGATCTAATAAAACTGTAATAAAAACTATAAAGTTATTGTATTAAATAAGCAGTGTATATTCAGAAATATAAGATAATTACGCTTATATCGCAAAATATCACCTTTAGAAAATGTTTTCGTTATCCTAGGTATAATTTAGCTTTAAGAACTGTTTTCTGGCTATTGAGTAACCTAATTGAATTCCTTATTCATGTGTAATATCAACGGCTGTTTGTTTGTTTTGTTATCAAAATCACACCACACATACCTACCACATTTACTTATTTATATGTAGATAAGTAGATTAATAAATAATAACATATTTCTGTTAAGTTTAATAATACATTTATTTATAATCTTTATGACGATTCTCCCGTGACTTGCGCTATGCTTTAGTCTTGTCAGTCAGATGTCAGGCCAAAGGTCGATAATGGCGTTGCTTAACACGACACTTATTGCCAAAATAAATAATTTAATATCTCCGACGTGTTATTTTACGAGTTACGACGTGCTGAAGGCGCGTTTGAGGGCAAAATTAATTTCTGCCTAAAATGTGTTTCCACTTATAAGTATTTACAAGACAAATAAACGTTTAAGTGGATGGGAATAGAAGGAGAGGAAAACCGAAAAATAGATGAAGAGATTCAGATCTGTGTGAAAAAGGATTTTAAATGGAAAGGAAATTTATGTTGAAGGAATGTTATGTAGAAATATAGAATTTTTACAAAATTATTTAAGCGCGGTTTTTAAGCAAGGGCCGGTCATAAGATGGGTAACCAAAAACCTCAAGAGGCTCCTCTGAAGCACGGAGGAGTCACAATTCAAAAGCTCCTCCGTGTTTCGGAAGACACATTTAGCCGTTAGTTGGCAAACAAATTTAAATTACACATATTTATGAGAACACACGTTGTTAAATATACTATCTAATGGAAATTATTTGTGGCATACAATTAATCTTTTTAGACATCTCATTCTAATTCGAGATAGACTCAATCAATTCTCTAGATTTGTTGCCCCAACAATAAAATCTAGATCGTAAAATCCAGTTCGAAACCATTCTCGGGATGGCTCGTTTTGCATATCGTATTCCCACCCTTCTTATCATGCCATAACGTTTCATTTTATGTGCTCTGCAAGGGTAATAAATAATATTTCAAAGGCAACTGGTACATTTTCTAATTCGATTTTTTTCCATGCAGATTTCTAAATGTTTTTTTTTACGATTTAATAAATTAAATATTACTTATTAGACATATACTTTATACCATAGTTATGTTACAATCATCGTAAAATAATATTTAAACATCAATCAGTTAGTAGGAAAGTCAATTTGTAATATTAAATTGTGTTAAAAATAAAATAACTTATCTCAATTATTGAAATACTTATTATGAATAATATCCTATTTGTACATAAATTATTATTTTTTTATATCTTTAATATACTCTTCGTAGATTTTGTATTATTTTTTGAGGTTCTATATTTAAAAACACTTGATCCTTCTTTGTCTTATAAAATCACTTTCCAATATGACTTTTTTAAGTGAAATAAACTAGGGAAAAAAACAGTCCCTGATGAGTACCTTGCCGGTTCTTCTCAGTAAAAGGTCTTCCGCCGTATTTTGCGAACCGTTGGCATAATTTTCGAAATTTACAAAAGACTTTTACATGTTATATGTAACAGCCTAGACTGAATAAATGATTTGATTTGATATCAAAAAAGGCAACTTCACACAACTTATATGCCGGGGAAATACGGTGAAAAAATCACAAAATTCATTTACACTTAAAACACTTGCGATCATTTTAATAAATCGAAGCTCTCCTGCAACCCGCCTGATATTTGCTAATGAAGGTTATAAGACGGGTTTCTTTTCCCGAAGTGTCCTTATATCCACTTCTTCAGATTTTAACTTTGCCAGTTATGATACTTTTATGAGAAAAGGATAATTTGAATACCATTCTATAATATTTATAATTTTCTTGTTAATTTATGTACGCTAATTTCATATTTAAATTCCAATTTCAAATCACGTTTAAACATTCTTGTGTGTTTCGCAATTCAATTTTCATGTTCTAAACTATATTCCCTACTGCCTACTGGATATTACAGAAAACGATATTTAACCACATCTATATTGTTTCTGTTCTAAATGGTTATGTTAGTGTTAAGCACGCATCAAGCAAAACACAAGTTTGCATAATTAATTACATCACAGGTAAGACTCAGTGAAATAAGGTACTGATCATTGTCACTAATCACGTCAAATAATGACAGATTGTCAGCAATAAGAGACACAATAGGCAAGTTTACTGAGGTTGGTTTTATACTTAGAACCGTGCTTAAAATTATGATTACGAGGTTATTTATATTTTGGTAAATATCGCTTTTCCAAAAATTCCAGGAATCCTTTTATTAGTAGAAGTTCATACTCCGATTAGCACTTGGCCTGTTGGTTGGCCACACATGACTGTGGTCACAACCTTTTTGATCATTCAGATGGTTGTCTATGACATAAAATTCATTCAATCGTGCGTCTTATGATATTTTCGCGGGATGACAAATACACAATTTATTTTTATTATTCTTACATTTCCATATAAGCATCAGCGACTAACTATTTAAAAACGGATTAATTTGTTTCGCGCTGAAACGTTAAGTTTTTTTAACTAGAACAGCATCATGTTGATAAAGCAGACTCGCATGCTAAATACAAACTTACCGACACTTTCCAATAAAGTCGGAGCAAATAAGTCCCACGCAAATAAACACGAAACCCTTTGCTAAAATAAATAATAGACCCAAGTGAATCCTCCCCGGGACTTAATTAAATAGTGCACAGCCATGTATTTATGTAGTGCTAAACCATTCATGACGTAAGCAACTACAATGTGAACATGCGAATAATAGTGAACCACGTTTCTTACAGTAACTGTTCCCATACGAAATGTTGCATTATTAAATTTGTGAACATTTGTGTAAAGTTTACAACAGCTTACAGCAATATATTATTATATGCCTAGTGGCCGCCAGCGACTTCGTCCGCGTTTTCCATTATTTCTTTGCACCTAATAGTTGCAGCGTGATGTTATATAGCCTAAAGCCTTCCTAGATAAATTGTCTATTCAACACAAAAATATTTTTTCAATTCAAACGAGTAGTTCTTGAGATTAGCGCGTTCAAACAAACAAACAAACTCTTCAGCTTTATAATATTAGTATTGATGACACAAACAGCAAATAATTTTAATTTATTTTTATCAAGCAATTCCAAGAAAACGTTATTATAGGCAATTTAATAGGTATCATATAATTTCGAATAGAAATTTTCACTTGTAGGTGTGTTTGTCATATTTTCTCATAAAATAATATAATAAAATAAAAACATATTATTTTACAATCAAATCAACTTCAAAGAAGCTTACAAGAGAATAATAATTCAAGGCTTTCTATTAAAGTCGGGCGGGAGTTTGATATAATTTATTAATATTAACTATATGACTACTAAGTTTATTGCATCAGTTTTTAATAACCAGATAAGCCTTTGGAGATCTAAAATTAAAGAAAGTATTATATATTTTATTAAATAATTATTCATCTTTTTTGTATATGATAAGTTAAGTTACTAGTGAGATGACGTCAGATAAGGAGATATGGAAGAAAAAGTCATGCTGCGCCGACCCCAAATAAAATTGGAATAAGGGCAGGGGAATGATGATGAATTAAATAAATCAAAATATAAAATTTCTTCACTTGCAAGCGGTAAAATTAAGAATAGTAAAATCTGCCATCCAATTAGCTGTGAGGTTCATACTTAAAATAGTATAGCTATAGCTTATTTGAGTGTATCAAGTTATCAGCATTGTCGCGATATCGAGTCTGTTATCATCAACTATCGTTATCGAATAACACAGAGCTATAGTAACACTAATTGTAATGTCTAAACCAACTACCAAATTACAGTATGAACATTAAAAAAAATTACTACGGTGTAACTTCGCAGAGCCATCCAAATAGTGAAAGTATTACGTTTGAAAATCAGAAGATCAGAACACTAGTAGTAATCGATATTTTAAATATAAAATTTATATTCTCTCAAAATATCATTTCAAATAAATTACAAAGCCAAATATCCAGAGGACCTTGTTCTCCGTAAATAAATTAACAAGAAACTAAACTAAAAGGCAGACAACTATGGTTATATCTAAAGTACATATTTGCAATAGAAAACTGACCCAAAATAAAGCGTACCTGCCAATCGCAATTGACGTAGGTCGGAGGTGAAACAACGTGCTGAGGTACCGATGATCCGAAAATAGTTTCTGAAAATGAAGTGTTTACATTGTTTCAAAATATAATCGAGGGTGAATTTCGAGGAAGAATATAGAAATAAAGACGCAATAATAAGATTTATTTTCTTAATTAATTAAACACATTCAATACAAGAAAAATATTCAGGGAATTCGATCCACTATTACAAAGTTTAAGCAAGTTTCAGATAAGCTTCCAAGTCATCTAAACCAAAACCGAAATTTTCCCATATCCGAGACAATGTAGAAAATAAAGTTTTCTACATTGTCTCGGATATGGGTATTGTGGTACCTTCTATGTCTCAGATACTCCTCATCTTTCGCTACTCATCTTGGAATCTGAGGCTTGGAGGCATGGATGCATGGAGGCTTTAGCTACTCATCTTGGAATCTGAGCAATGTATGAGATGTTTTTTATATTTATTTATTGATTTTATTTATTAATCTCGTCGGATTTTTGCTTTGGACAGATCTTGGCTGGTCTAGTATATGCAGTGACTAGCATCCCCCAATATGAACTCGATTGTTGGTTATGTCCTGTTGTCAGTATATTCGTGGTGAAGGTATATGATTTGACAGTGGAAATTTCAATGGATGACGAGTTTCTATTTGCAAGATATTTATAAACTTGATAGAGCACATCAATATTTTTGATCTTTAAAAAAACTAGATACTCCTAATATATACTCAACTGAATAAACATAATTATATAAATATTTGCCTGTCACTGAGTTTTTACTGGTAACCATGAATTTTCAATCTTAGTTTTCATTAATAGTTCAATATACAGATTAATTATATAAAATAAACAAGTAAATAGCAATGGTCCAAAATAAATATTACGAAGGTCATATACTAAAAGCGATGTAAATAAACTAGTCAACATAAACTTTCATAAAAGTGATTCCGCAAATTCTCAATCGCCCATTATTTGCACTAGGGATGACTGCTGTAAAATTAAAAAGGGGCCTGTCAATCGTTGGTGATACGGGTCGATGCCGCACGACATTTTGGGGTCGGGGAATCAAGTCCTTGTTCGCTTAAGTTCACACTTCAAACGGTCTTCATTTTTATTTGACAGCCTCTTTCGGTAGCCTCATTTCTTTGACTCGTTTATTAAGGGATGCAAATAGAGTATATAAGATTATTATATATAAGGTGTAATATTATTATATGCCAGGACTTCGATGGGTGGATTAGTTTAAAATTGTAATACCTACAATAGTTGAGAGTATGAAAGAGGTGATTATTTTTTCGTGTATTCAGTGTGCTGGTAAAAGTTGTTCAGTATATTTAATTTATCCACCCCACGAAGATCTGGCATATAATAATATTACACCTTATATAATCAATACGGTATTCTTGTGGTGATTTGTTTTTGTTTAGCATCATTTACTTTAGGAAAATGAAGTGCTTAGGAAGACATAGTAAGCCGCTGGTCCAAGCTGCATCTGCAGTCGTTAATACCCACCAATCCGCACTGAACCCTTGTAGTGGGTTGCGGCTCATTCTCCCTATTCGATTCCACCCATAGGGAAGGCCTGAGCCCCAGCAGTGGGGACGATAATGGGCTAGTGATGAAGGGATATTATAAATGTATTTGTCCAAGTAATTCGATTTGTATGCGAAGGTTTCTATTTCATTAAGATTGTATATGAAAGCATAATATCACTATAATAATATCTTTGAATATTTAAATATTTATTGCTACGTTATTACATATTTCATTGCGTTACCGAGTCTAGTTTCCATCAGTAAACCTATTTAATGATAGGAGTACTTAGTGCATAAAATACACATATTAATTTATCAAACTGTAACTCGATCTACTGACGTAAGCATCACCCCCTCTTTATGTCTCCATGCCCTCTATAAATAAACATGAGACAACATCACACCACATTACTCTGATCCCGAAATAAATAGCGGACAAACTAGCGTTATGGGAATCAGAAATAAGAATATGAGCCAGGATAATAAGAAAAGTTTATATACTGTACAGGCACTAGAAATCAAATTGAAACGCTTTGAGTCTTTGCTCGTAAATAGTGTATAAAAAAAGGAAACAATGGAAGATACAATATTATGTTGTTTTACGTAAGCTTCCATAACAATAATACTAATATATTTTTCAAACGTACATTACTGAACATGATATCTAATAATACAAAAGCTTTTGCATAAGAATAATTTATTGCGTGATTAACAAAGCGAACACAATAGATCACACCTCTCAAAACTTATCTATATCACCGCTAAAGATATTTAATTTCATGCATATAATCACCAAAAAAAATCTAATCTCTAAATTACTGAAGTACAATATGTTATTACACGAAATCGATACAAATGTATCTCATCTAGTTCTAAGTTTTTGAGTGGAGTTATTTATTTAGTTTTGACTCAAGTATTTTGAAAGGATAATATATTATATGCACGTACAAAGTTTCACATATGCAATGAATTGTAAATTAGTGACTGAAGTGAGGATGAAATTTCGGTCGGAGGGATATTGGGCCAGATCTAAACATACGCTACATAACGCTGGCAGCGAGGCTCGTTTCACGACTCAGTGAGTCGATGGACGAACTTGAGCATGTTCATGTAATAAGAGAACTTACTCCCAAAATATGTCTGTGATTTATCAACACTAAACACAGTATTGATTTACAAGCATTATATAATTGTTTACAGTTGAAATACTGAAGTTGTGAGAATAAAGGAGTTTACGTAAGTCCAACTTAGACATGAGTTATGTAACTCGGTTTATAAATTCTTACAAAAATATTTTTTTGATGAAGATAACCTCAAGATTAATGGAGTAGAGGGGGTTGGATTTGTTATAATATTTTGAACTTTATCGGTGATTGCTTTATAAGCACAAAAGACAGCTATTAACTGAATTACAACGTGATTATTTCGCTTGTGACAGCATCGAAATATAGAGATACAAAAATCACAAGATACCGATCAATGTTATAGCAATCCCGTAGAAAACTATCATGTTAATATTAACTTTTTGTTATAGATTTCATGAACACTAGCATATCAATGTCCTTCCTTATCGCTGAGGCTGAGGCCTTTCCTATGGATGCAATGGAATAGAGTAATGGGCCACAATCCACCACCACTGGTGACTACAGATGCAGCCGGGACCAAGGGCTTAACGTGCTCTCCGATGCACGAAGGAGCTCGTGATGATATTTTTTTCTTCGCCCATCCTATGACCAGCCTTTTCGAAAATTGCTTAATAACCTTATCGCATACGAACGCGCAGCCCCCACGCTATTAAAAGACAAAAAAAAAATATTTTGTTTCAATGCATTTTAATTCGGCTAGCAGTTAGCGAAATCCCGTTAGTATAACACTTTGACGTTAATTAGTGAAGTAGCATACATAGTTCACTTTTAGGATTCCTATCTATAATTTCACATAGATCTTTCGTGGCAGCTATTTAGCTGTTTCGCTGCTATCGCTAATGAATAAGTAACCGGCTTTTCAATGGTTGATTAGCGAAGTCACGAAAGTTTCCCCACAACAGTAGCCCGTAAGTAGATGAAATTTCAACTTCCCAACTATGCAAATGGAGTTTAAAATTACGTGTAAGGCCTTAAGTAACACCGGGTAATTCTTTCTAAAAGTGTTTCTAAAGTTACTTATCTTGTTATTACTTTTTGTAGAGGTTTCCTCCCAAACGTCCGAGTACTAACAATGTAGTTGTTACCATTATTCATTTGTTCGTTGGGAATTAATGTAAAATAGTCAGACATAAAATTAGATTCTTATTGCGCTCTTATACTTTAAACATACCACACCTTCATTTGAAAGAAGATCGAAGAAATGATAGGGCAGAAGACCTGGTTTTGGTCACAGCCCAATTTCTGGCTATTTGGAACTTAAGGCGTTTAAATTAACTAATGCAATTTTTTTACTTTATCGTGAACGGTTTTTAAAATATTGCATTATGGCAAAACTAACAATACTATCGGCTATGATATGGCAAAGTTCACTTATTCGTTACTTTTAAAATGGTCTAAACCTGGTCATAATCTTAAAACTGGATTTTCTGTCCTATATCCTAATCAATATAGGGCGTATCAATTAACGAGTAGCTCGGTGGCGTAGTGGATAAGCGCCGCGGCCCGTGATCGTAGTCGTTAAGCAACTTTCGCAAGGGTCGGTCACGGGATGGGTGACCAAAAAATTATTATCTCGAGCTACTCCGTGCTTCGGAAGGCACGTTAAGCCGTTGGTCCCGGCTGCATTTGCAGTCGTTAATACCCTCCAATCCGCATCGGGCCAGCGTGGAGAGTCATGGCCCATCCTCTTTAACCATCCATAAGAAAGGCCTGAGCCCCTGCAGTGGGGACGTAAAAGGGCTGATGATGATGATGATGATGATCCTTATCAATGAAATTCTATCTGTAATCATACTTACATCTTGACTAAATAGATAGAATTTATTGTCGTTATCATATAATCCGCTGTAATTTCGTTTAAATATTGAATTAAAAATCCAAACTTTGATAGTCAAATAAAATTTCGCAAGGGAAAATGTTATTGAGTATTTTACACATTCATCTCGAACACTTCGCCGTCGGGATCGGGAACTACTTCGGGAATGCAATTTCCTCTTGATTCAATTACTTGCATACCCCGACGTACGACACTATGCGGTACGTTTACGCTTTATTTGCATTGATATCACTAAGTCACGTCCGTCGTAGATTCAGACGCATTGGTAACAATAGTACCTATATGTTCTCATATTTTATGCATAGCATTCTCACAAATAAGTCTCACCACTAGCCCTTTTACGTCCCCACTGCAGGGGCTCAGGCCTTCCTTATGGATGGTTAAGGAGGATGGGCCATGACCCTCCACGCTGGCCCAATGCGGGTTGGAGGGTATTGACAACTGCAAATGCAGCCGGGACCAACGGCTTAACGTGCCTTCCGAAGCACGGAGTAGCTCGAGATAATAATTTTTTGGTCACCCATCCTGAGACCGACCCTTGCGAAAGTTGCTTAACGACTACGATCGCGGGCCGCGGCGCTTATCCACTACGCCACCGAGCTACTCACGCCACCGAGCTACTCTCAAGTCTCACATTATCTTAAAGTTTACCATTTTCTATCATAATATCTTCGTAATATCGTAATGGTTGATATATAAGTGCATGAAAAAATAATGGAATGGAACCAAACCTGTGAATGTTTCTTAATTTTTTAGTAATATAGTTAAACTCCAGTAACATTCGTTCAGTCTCGAAGTCAGATCGGTCGTTTAGGCGGAATCATGACGTCACGTAGCTGGCTCGTTGATCAACTGAGGATTATGTACCTAGCATGGGCTGCGACCTTAGTGGTGAATGATTGAACAAATAAATATATTATGTTAATGAGATGCCACGAAAATTTTGATATCCCTATAAATGTATAAAAAAGGTCAAAAACTAAACCACGACTGCAGGTAAATCACTCTCTAAAAAGTTTGAAACAAGAAAATTATTTTATAACGATAGCTATACTTATTATAATTGCGTTGACCAAAGAGCAACGTAATAGTATGTGGCGTTTGTTTTGTTATAATCATTGTTGGTTATTGTAGGTATAACAATTTTGTATGAAACAGCAGATTATTATTTCTTGAATTCAGTGATGCTCCCGTAGTAAGAGTTGCTCAGTCAAGCAGCCGTTGCAGACAAACACGCGGGTAATCCTATATAGGTAGATTGCCTTTTTCCTTTTCAGGTGAAAGAATAAAGTAATATATATAATTGTTCAAAACTACAAAAACAGGTTGGAACATGTGTAAATGAACGCAAAAAAACTTCAGACAAATATTATCTTTTTATATCAGTTACAAATATGAAAACATAGTTTTCCTAAAATACATGGAAGTAAAGCCGTTAAGTTTTGCACGAATGAAATTGAACACGCCATTCAACAAGTTTGGAAACTAATAATATTTAATCATGAATAGTTTATAAGCAAATAAAATAAATTATCTAGCAATACATTAACTTGTTCATCAATTATATTTCTAAGCGTTGAATAGCTTTCAATGTTACCATGTTTCAATTTTACTCTTGCAATACAAAGTTTCATCACTAAATATTCTAATATTAATAATAAAGATAGTTCGCTAGTGTGCCATATCATATTTGCTATCTCACACCAACAGTAATGTGGGGAGTAGGACAGAAAACATTAATAAGGACATTTATTCTTGTCGTTATAACAGTACTTAATATTAAGTATTAGATACAATATCGCTTCTCGTGTTTCCATGCAATAAGACCTCAATCTCTCCGAAACACGTGCAAATAATGACAACAGTTGGGGCTCTAGGCCCTCTACATTATCATTAATTTAATAGCCCCGGGCCCAGACAGGATAGTTTCAATGGTCACTCGTGTTCGTGACTAGCCTAAGTTGTTGCCAAGTTTGTTCCGTCACGGAGAGTGTAACCAGAAATGAGTTTCAACCTGACCAGATTACAATTATTGAATATGTTCGTCTGCCCCTTAACCCATAAAAAAAATGCAGAATTAATAACACAAAAAATATGCTGATCAACGAGATATACTTGCTTAAGGAAAAAGTTTTAATATAGTAATAAAACATGCTAATTTATATATTTTGTATTTCATTTTCTTTTTCCACAAAGTTTGTAAACTCGCGATGCTTATAAATTTACTCTTTGGACCTCCTTTTTACGAATATGTCACTGACGGAAGAAAGTGGATTTTTTAACATCTAAAGTTTTTATGAAGAAATAGAGAGGACTAATATTGTTTTTTTTTATGCTTGGAAATACATTACATTAATAAAAAAGAAACATCATACAGACAACCATGCAACATAACACGCAATCGTGGTAGTTCGTTAATTTAAAGTGATTGTTAAACAAAGACCTCTGTAGCTGAGTGATTTGAACGCCGTTTTCAAGGCGTCGCTATCTCGAAGGTCCCGGATTCTATTCCCGGTCAGGTGATAGTAGAAAATGAACTTTTCTATATTGTCTCGGGTGAGGGTTTTGTGTTACATTCGTTGTCTCAGATACTCTATAAAACGGGGGTTAGCTATTCAAATTCGAATCTGAGTAATATATGTTAAGTTATCTAATATTTATTTATATATATATATATATATATACATATACATGTTCTCTATACATATATAAAAGGAGATAAAAGAAGACATACTGACTAACAGACAACGCACAGCCTAAACCGCTGGTCGTAGAAACTTGAAATATGTAATTGGCATTCCTTTTATTTCGTAGAATACACCTCTACGTAATCAAAATGTTACCATATCAACTATTGTTTATAATTTGATTTGTCATTGTAATAAATCTATTTACAAAAATCTCTATATATATAATATTCTCGTGTCACAATTTTCGTTCCCGTACTCCTCCGAAACGGCTTTACCGATTCTCATGAAATTTTGTGAGCATTTGAGTATGTCTGAGAATCTGTCAACATCTATTTTTCATACCCCTTAGTGACAAGGGTTGCGGGAAACCGACTTCCACGCAGACGAAGTCGCGGGCGGCCACTAGTAATTTATAACGATTTCTTTATATAGTCATAGAAATTAAAATTTGGTAACATAATTTCGAACAAAAATCACATTATAAAAAAAAATTAAACTGGCAAAGAACAAATAATTTTACGAGATATAGAAAAAATCAATTTTTAAGTATTTGAGCTATAATACTCCCACTGTTTTGGTCAAAGTTGAGTTTTAAAATAAAATGTAGGCTTCACTAGATAGCGTTTAGTTTCAACTTGTCTGCGCTATCGATTGGTTCAAAGAATTTTTCGTAGATTTCAGTTTCCGATAAGTTTTATGTTATTTGATTCATGTTTTTCTTACCATCTGAATTTCAAATTAGATAAATTTAAAGCTACATGACAAAACCTATCTTTTTAATAATATCCGGTAAATTACTTAAAAACAAACAAGTAAAACACTTCAACATGTGACCGACAGACATGTATTATTTTCATCTTCTGTCTGAAAAGTAAGGATATTGATTATGCCCCTATGGCTTGAAACTCATGATGTGTTCTAATTAAAGTTTTAAGTAATTTGTTAATTATACAAATTTTATATTTGTTAATTATAAAATTATACAAATAAGATAAATTTAAAGCTACATGACAAAAACCTATCTTTTTAATAATATCCGGTAAATTACTTAAAAACAAATAAGTAAAACACTTCAACATGTGACCGACAGACATGTATTATTTTCATCTTCTGTCTGAAAAGTAAGGATATTGATTATGCCCCTATGGCTTGAAACTCATGATGTGTTCTAATTAAAGTTTTAAGTAATTTGTTTTTTCAAATATCTTTACATAATTTTAAACAATGTTGTGTAAACCACTTATTGGCTAACAAGTAAGGTCTATATAATTATTCCTATATAAAAAAAGGAATTACAATTATAGCTGTTGTTGTACCTAACTTAAATAAATAAATATAGCTTTATGTTTGTAGTGTACATCAAGATAATTTTATTTTAATATTGCAGACACTTTAGTAACTGTCAAAGATTAAGTTACAAATCTTAATTTTTGACAGTTCAATTAATTCCCTAGGCTTTCTATAGTCGCACTGTAGAAAGACGATGTAATGGTAACTCAGCTGATCGATGTTTAGCCGTACAAATAAATGAGTTATTCAATAGGGCTAGCCACGTTGTTGAATGTTGTATCCACATCCAACAACTGGCACGTCAACGGCTACGACATTTACATTATAAATTAACCTCAAGATTTTTTTCTTAGTTCACCTAAAATCTTTTCAATTAGACTAATATAAACAGGTGTGAATATAAAAGACGTGAATTATGATCAATGTCAATTGTGATTTATATTTCATTCTATTTAATTGGGTAAATGTCTGATAATCTCTTATTATATGATATAATGAGCGACAAGGAGAATTGTTTAATTATTATATACTAATATTAAACATGTGGCTGTAAGTCTGTGTGTATATGCCTGTTACGCACTAATATCTAAACCACTAAACCCAGTTGACTTGAGAAAGGACATAGGCTACTTTTTATTTTGACAAAATTGTTGAAACTTTATATTCAGGTATTTTACAGGATAAAGTGAATAAATATTTGTTTTAGCGTTTAATTTAATGCTGACCAAAGTAATTTTACCACGCGGACGAAGTCGCAGGCAAAAGCGAGTATATTTATAATAAAACACTTTTTGATAATAAAATCTCATTGTCAACTTCTTTTACTTCAAAGTTTATTTTTAGATTTTTAGCGCATATTAACAACTTTGTTTTAAACTTTCTTTACGTACGTTCTTACTTATACGAATTCACAATAATCCATCCAATCAAAGTAATTAAAGATTTTTCAGACTCAGAGATCTTATGAGCCCCAACACCTTAACCAACTGTCCACTCAGCGTGCGGACATTCAATCAAATTGTGCTTACACCAGCCGGCCGCAAATCACATAGCCTTCAGCCTCGCTGACTCGACGGAATCAAAACCTACATGCGTAGTCGACACCGGATTAGTTGGACAGTGGTTAAGTTTTATTGACATCAAGTAAGACAAAGTCCACATTCCTTTCAAGATTGAGTAGATTTATACAATAAATATATCAGGAAGGAGTAATCGAATATTGGGACGATGATATTGAAACATTTTATTGATCGAGTTGATAGACACTTCAAAAACTATCAAAAAGGAACACGCCAACGAAGGGAAAAATGTGAAATTTCAGAATAAATTGTGTGTGAACATTATGAACTATTGTACACATGTACGCATTGAATCGTCAGAATTTTAATAACAATTGTCTTTAATTAATTTGCATGGTATAAAGAAATAATATCACCGACTTATTTCTAGTATACTATCAATAATAAAAATACTTGTAGTAAATTAATTTAAACATATATTAAAAAATGTACTAACCTCTTCAATTACTTCACACAAAGCTCACTAAACAGGTCACAGACAGATGTCAAACTCTATTTGAAATTCAAATGTAGACCATCTCCAATTCCCATCAGGGACATTCACGTTACAGTAGGTGCGGCTACTCAAACTAATTGCACCATCTATTCAAGCTCACTAGTCCCGCTCGCTGCATTAGTTGCCCTCGGCCACCGATTGACCTTACAAAACAAAGGTTGCGATTCCTAGAAGTGACAATGAAATGCTAATATTAAATCAACCGGTTTTTTTTTATCCTCAGTATTGATTCAGCATAGACTGAATCGGTTAGAGAGAAAATACATCAACGACACCATCAAAATTCTATAAATACTTAAATAACTACGAATTCAGTCAGCAGCATTGTTTAATATACTAGGAAGTATGGAGTATCCAGAACAAAAATAACTTGCTTATGGCATATCTAGAAATAAGTCGGTATATTAAAATACATTGGTCAGTTGCAAAAGCATTTTTTTTGATGACCATTTATTTAAAAATGTTACAAATAGCACCCAATAATATTGATTGATTCCATATATGGTTGGCAGACAATGCCGTGCGTTCACGATTATAATACGATAACGATTTAAAAGGATCTATTCTATATGCACGAAATTGTTCGGGAATCATATTTCGGATCCATTCGTCTAATATCCTATAAACGTCTGCGACTTAAATGATATTCGATTTATTAGTCACGTAACACGATGTTGATTTTATTGGTTTTAAATGGAAAAATAAATGTGATGAATTATAGCAATAGGAACTACTTTATTAATACCGAAAGCACATTATTGCATTCTATGAGAAACATTCCAGAGTTGAAATTTCGTTTACGGGTGTGGAGAATAAACACCCAGGCTTACTAATCTGTGGCTGTATCGGTACAGATGGCCTTTTATCTAGGTTAATAGTTTAGTGTTTTCGATAATTGTCGCGTTCATTTTAATGGGGATTGGAGAAATGATGAATAAATTATAAATCAATATCAGTGTATATCTGAAGCTTTGATCAAAGTTCGTTTATTGAATAATTAATAAAGAACAAAAATATATTTTTATTGCAATATTGCTACTAACAATTTGTTGTTGTCTTATTGTTGATGATTGTGTTTAGTCCTGTGAAACTGTAAATGTGTATTACATTTTTTTTTCTGGTTGAATGAAAGTCTACTTTTCCATTTCGTCTCACCCTTTATTATATAAAAGTTAAAAGCAAAAAAAAAAAAATTTTTTGGCTTCCGTACCAAAAGGGTAAAACGGGAGTCATAAAAGTTCGCTGTTTGTTTGCCTGTCTGTCTGTCGCCAGGCTGTATCTCATGATCCGTGAAAGTTAGTCAGTTGAAATTTTAACAGATAATGTATTTCTGTTGCCACTTTAGCAACAAGTTCAACTAAAAACCAGAATAAAATAAACATTTAAGGGGCTCCCAACTTGATTGGTTTTGCTCGTTTACGGTACGGAACCCTACGTGCGCGATCCCACTTGTACTTGGCTGTTTTTTTTTATTTACCCTCTGGTGTTCATGTCATTGCTTAAAATGAAAGATTGATACCTAATACAAACAGAACAAAGTTAACAATAAACACGTATATATAAGTAAGCACAGTGTAAGTATGATAAAAACATACTTTTTAAAGTTTCGTATAGCGTTTTAAAGTTTATATAACCTTTTAAGAGCTTTTCAGTTGGCCATAACACAACCTCATTTAAAGTAACAAAGCCAATATCAACGGCTTTTAATGATGGCAGTAGATCCAAAGGAAGAAAAAAAATTACTCTGAAATCCAGCAATCATACTTAACTCTGAATTTTGTGAGATTAAGTTAAAGCGAATCCGGTTTCTCGGATAGGAGAAAATCCGACGCCGACGTTTGAGTTATTTTACAAATAAATGCAAAGTAGTCAAGCTGTCATTGTTTGCTTGCCCGTGTCCCAATTTATTTATTTGGCAATGAAATCCTTGATATATAAAATTGTAAAAAGTCATATCCTGACAGACTGAGTGAGGGAGAATATGAAACATAATGAGATGATGGTTGGACAGAGAAGAATGGAAGAACAGAACACACGATCAATAAATAGCAACCAAGGCAGGAGAATGTTGATTTTTATAAATCCTAAAATTTAACTTGACAAAATCAAGATACAGTAATGGAATAAACATGATTTGTCAAAACGATACTAAATCAATCCATCTTAATTGTTATTTACCTGATTATGGACTTGAAGTCATTAGGGCTGTTCATAGAATTGCTGACAAAATGTAGATTATCTACGTACTTCAGGAGGCATGTTAAGTCATTGATCTCAGTTGCATCTGCAGTTGTTAACACACAGCGATTTGCTAGGATAGGTCCAGTACCCTATCTAATACCTTTAAACAAGCCATTCTTGTTGACATAATAATCTAAATCCCGGAAAGGGCTCCAACGGTTTTTCAATAGTTTCGGGGGTGATAATTCGATCTAGCTAGGTCTCATTTACTAAAAAAACGAGTACGAATAACACCTAAAAATTAAAGCCAGAGGCCGTATTTTAAGTCGAAGTGGCTTGAATGGTTGGTTTCTCCTATTCGATTCGACTCCATCCACAGGGAAGGTCTACGACACAGAAGTGGAAAAATATCACTTGTCATGCTTAATGTGAAATGAATAAATTATTAAATTACAATATAAATTGATTAGACCATTGAACAAGATCGTTGACTTCCTTTAACCGTCGAATTCAAAATAGCCTAACAAGTGTTCGATATTGGCAATATTTCTGAATTAATATCTAATTTGCCATTAGTTCAGCAGAAGGCGTACGTTACATTGAAAACGGACCGCGCTGGGAATATAAAGGAGCTATTTTATCACAAATAACCCACTTTGAAGGTAAGTCAGGTGGCCCTTAGGTGTACTTGCCGATCCAACGAAGAATGAAAGTGGCCCTCTTTGTTATTGATTGATTTTTCGTTGATATGCGAATTGCTAGGTGATAAAATTGTTGCTAGTTTTGGTGGTATCATTTCCAGACAGTTTTACTATTTTAATCAGACTTCGCTGATAAATATCAAAGGATAAATATTATTATATATACCGATTGACATATACGTTGATATATATATTTATAATATTTATTGTTAGTTTGAGTCTCAGCTAGAAAATTACCCAACCATGTGACGCTAACGAAATTGGCATGAAGTGTCAATTTTACTTCCTAGAAATTTCGGATTTTCCCGTTATATGAACACAATGCTATACTGAAAAATATTTATAATGAAAAATGCTTAAAAATCTAATTTGTCCTTGTCACTCTGGCACAAAGGTCGAGTTTCCTTTTTTCCTTTAGAAAATTAAATGCTTATGTTCACGTAATAAGGTTTATTAGTAGGTAAAAGTCGGATACCCTCTACGTTACTGAAAATCCTCCCATCGCAATATGAAATAAATCAAATTTAATCTTAATTTCATCTATATAAATAAAGTCAGTAACAGCTTTTGATATTCATGATATATATCTGATATTTATTATAAATATCGGATTTTTGCGAAACCTGTTTTAATTAATTTGGTTCTGAAATCTACAAAGATGAAATCGAGACTAAATACTATTTGGAAATAGAAAAAGATTTCTTAAATCGGCACCGCTAATCTGTTAAAAATATAGCGTCAAACGCAGCGTCGAACTAAGCGCTTTCGCATAATTAGAGATTGAAACAAATAAAAATGATTACAAAAGGAAATAAAGGTTGAATTTGATTATATATATATATAACAACATCACATACATTGCTCAGATTCCAAGATGAGTAGCTAAAGCCCCCGTACTATGGAGTATCTGAGTCAACGAAGGTACCACAAAACCAAGACCCGAGTCAATATAGAAAAGTTCATTTTCTACATTGACCCGACCGGGAATCGAACCCGGGACCTCAGAGATGGCGACACCTTGAAACCGGCGTGCGAACCACTCGGCTACTATAAAGAAGCTGTTCTCTTATTTATTCTATTTTACAAATAGTTTTTTTTTTATAAAGGCGAATTAGTTAGCGTATTTGATCTGAAAAATTCACAACGGCCGATGGATTGACTTGCCTCATTGAAAATTCGATAAAAGCTGTAATACCTCTAATACCCGGCCGATAACTAAATTGTATCAGGTCTGTAATTTGTAAGTTTACTAAATATGGCATTACATGTATTCACAGATGTAAAGTGTAATTAAGGAAGCTTAAGCAGGTATAATTGTATCTCTGGATACAGAGTGTTCTTTTTTATTATAAATCACAGACACTGTGTGGGTTTCAAATAAAAATCTTGTAATATTTTTTTTAGTAAGTGATTATTTTCAATTAGGTATGTAAAATGTGTAAATGTGATATCAATAAACTATTTAATTAAATGGAACAAATTAAACAATTTTTTCAGGTTTTAGAATCAATCATACGTACATCTTATTAGATTTTTAAGACTTTTCCATTTTTGAAGTATCCGTGGTTACGAGACCGAGATATATTGTATTGTCTTTAAAATACTTAATCGCGCTTACAGAACTGTTTCGGATATATTGATATGCAGTATTTATTTCTCTGCTAGTTTATTTATTAAACGAGAAGACGGAGAACTTACAACGTATGATGATTTGTAGTAATAAGTGATTCATTTGATAAGCACGAAAAGCTGCATACATTTATAATTTGGGTATGAATAAATAAATTATTTATTTATATATTTATAAGATTATACCTTTGGTAAATTTATTGATATTGATATTTTTTTTATTGAATGTACATCGTATTATATATGTTATTCGAGTAAATATGTAATTTAATCGATTGTATTTCCTTTCTACCAAGTTTATGACTGTTTTTGTACATTTTATTTGCAATTATGTTGATATCTAATACCTTTAAACAAGCCATTATTGTTAACATAATAATCTAAATCCCGGAAATAGCTTCAACGGTTTTCCTATAATTTATTTTTATTATTTACTTTAATATTCATCACCTTTCGATTATCCAACCACAGTGTGACGACCACACTGTATTATTAAACGATACATACAAACGTACAGGTACGCGGCGAATGATGACAAATCGAGTTTCGGGGGTGATAATACGATCTAGCTAGGTGTCATTTACTAAAAAAAACGAGTGCGAATAACATCTAAAGCGTAAAGTCAGAGGCCGTATTTTAAGTCAAAGTATTCAATATAATGCGATCTCCTTCATGCTCTATATATTTTTTGTTGTTCAATATGTAATTCAATAATTCTACAAGCTATAAAGTCTTGTAAAAATTTCAGAATGTCTATTTATGAAAGACATATCATGACTTAGTTTTATAGAACTAATATCACAGTTTAATTTGCTCAGGAAATTGCTGGCTGTCTCCTTAAATCATTGAAAAGTTGATGTTATTCATTCCCTTATTGAAGGTGAGTTAAAGACATTTCAAATACCAAGTTTTTTTTATTTAGTTTTGTTATACTTGACGTCATCTTATTTGTTCATGTTTTTTTTGAGTGCCTTCTCTTCTTATATATTGATTTTATTAATATGTACTTTTGCAACGTGCTTTGTCCTGTAAAATAAAAGTAACGTAATCTAATTTAAAAAATAGAGCAATTTTGTATTCGCAATGCTAATACCTTTAATGTAAGGGGGGTGTAAGGGGATCCGAATAACATCTAACGGTTCCCAAGCCAACCTCACCTGCACGCGGTACACCCTGCCGACTAACCAACGAGGCTCTGGCGCTCCCCACCAACCCGCATTGGGCCAGCGTGGTGGGAGATGGCCCAAAACCCTTCAAAGATTAGAAAATAGACCCAAACGAAAGGCCCCGAGTGCCCGGCGGTGCCGTAAGCCGTGCTGGCGCGGACGGACGCCTACTCGGCGAAGGCACCAGGGGTGCGAAGAATCCCCGGGCGGCAAAGATCCCCCGTTAAACGACCTTGGCCCTGGCAACCTACAACGCACGCACACTGCGGACCGAGGAGAAGCTGCTGGAACTAGAGAAGGAATTGGGCAGGATTCGTTGGAGTATTGTAGGATTATCCGAAGTCCGAAGAGAGGGCGAGGACACGATGATCCTTAAATCCGGTAACCTGCTCTATTTCCGGGAGGGCGAAGATCTGTCCCAAGGTGGTGTCGGGTTTATCGTCCACAAGTCTCTCGTGAACAATATTGTAAAGATCGGAAGTGTATCGAATAGGGTGGCGTACCTTATACTCAGAATCACCGAACGGTATTCGCTGAAGGTCATACAGGTTTACGACCCGACCTCAACGCACCCCGACGAGGAAGTGGAAGCCACGTATGAGGACATTTCCCTGGCAATACATGGTTCCACGACCCACTACACTGTTGTCATGGGAGACTTCAACGCAAGGCTAGGCAAGCGTGGTGATGAAGAGTTGAAGGTGGGGCAATTTGGATCTGGGATCCGGAATCACCGTGGTCAAATGCTAGCCAACTACATGGAGAGGGAAGGATTCTATATGATGAACTCCTTCTTCAAAAAACGGTTGCATCGAAAGTGGACCTGGAAGAGTCCGGATGGTGTGATAAAAAGCGAGATCGACTTCATCATGTCGACTAAGACTCGGATATTCAATAACGTCTCAGTGATCAATTCGTTTAATACAGGAAGCGATCACCGTATGGTAAGAGGCGCATTGAATCTAAATGTAAAAGCTGAACGGTATCGACTGGTGAAGTCTACACTCCGTCCTGAAGCCACCTAGATCCGGGACCCCGAACACTTTCAGCTCGAACTTCAAAACCGCTTCGATTGCCTGGAGAGCTGCTCGGATGTGGACGAATACAATGACAGAGTCGTAGAAGCTGTCCTTACGGCGGGTTCAAAATTTCTCAGACCTCGCCGTACTCAAAAAAGAAGCAAGATCTCGGAGCAGACAAGCAAGCTAATGGAAGAAAGGCGTGAAATGGTTTTGCAGTCTTCTGAGGATGCTCGTCGGCAACTCAATAGACAGATCTCGAAGTCTCTCACACGCGACATACGCCAATTTAATACTCAATGTATTAAGGAGGCGATTGAGCAGAATAAAGGCTCCAAAATGTTCGCTAGAGATCTGTTTCTCGGACAAAGCTTGCTGACGAAGCTAAAGACAGAGGACGGCAGAGTCGTTACATCCCGTCCTGAGCTTGTGGCGGAGATCGAACGCTTCTATGGACAGTTATACACAACATCACAGAAACCTGTCATTGAGGCTACAGACCCTAGAGCCAAATTAACCCGACATTATACCGAAGACATCCCGGACGTCAGTCTATACGAGATTAGTGTGGCTCTCAAACAGCTCAAGAACAACAAGGCGCCAGGGCATGATGGAATCACAGCGGAACTTCTGAAAGCGGGTGGACTACCAGTCCGGAAAGCGCTTCAAAAGCTTTTTAATTCCGCACTACTCGAGGGCAAGACGCCGGAAGCATGGCACAGGGGTGTTGTGGTGCTTTTCTTCAAAAAGGGCGACAGGACCCAATTGAAGAATTACAGACCCATCACGCTTCTGAGTCATATGTACAAGCTGTTTTCGAGAGTCATCACGAATCGTCTCGCACGTAGATTTGACGACTTCCAGCCTCCTGAATAAGCCGGTTTCCGAAAAGGTTACAGTACCATAGACCACATTCATACGCTGCGACAGGTTATACAGAAGACCGAGGAGTATAATCTGCCACTGTGCTTGGCGTTTGTGGACTATGAGAAAGTCTTCGACTCCGTCGAGACCTGGGCAGTGCTTAGGTCACTCCAGAGGTGCCAAATAGACTATCGATACATCCAAGTGCTGCAGTCACTGTATGAAAACGCCACCATGACAGTTCGGCTCCAGGACCAAAACTTGAAAGCAATACGACTTCAGCGTGGAGTGAGACAGGGCGACGTTATATCGCCGAAACTGTTCACTGCCGCACTGGAGGACGTGTTTAAGCTTTTGGACTGGAGAGGACTTGGCATCAATATAAACGGCGAGTACATGACGCACCTTCGTTTCGCTGATGATATCGTAGTCATGGCTGAGACCATGGAAGATCTAGGCACAATGCTCGAAGACCTCTGTAGAGTTTCCCAGCAAGTGGGTCTTAAAATGAACATGGAGAAGACAAAAATAATGTCAAACTCCCATGTCGTACCCACTCCAGTGAATGTTGGAGGCTCTACACTGGAAGCTGTCGACGAGTACGTTTACCTGGGACAAATAGTCCGATTAGGTAAGTCCAACTTCCAGAGAGAGGTATATCGACGGATCCAACTCGGCTGGGCAGCGTTCGGGAAGCTACGCAGTGTATTCTCGGAACATCTACCGCAGTGTCTCAAGACGAAAGTCTTATATCGTGCGTGTTGCCAGTGATGACATACGGTACTGAGACGTGGCCGCTTACGATGGGCCTCATAAGGAAGCTCAAAGTCGCCCAGAGGGCAATGGAAAGGGCTATGCTCGGGGTTTCTTTGCGAGATCGAATCAGAAACGATGAGATCCGCAGAAGAACGAAAGTCACCGACATAGCCCAAAGAATTGCGAACCTCAAGTGGCAGTGGGCAGGGCACATCGCTCGCAGGACTGACGGCCGTTGGGGCGGTAAGGTCCTGGAGTGGCGACCGCGTACCGGGAGATGCAGTGTTGGTAGGCCCCCCACAAGGTGGACCGACGATCTGGTAAAGGTCGCGGGAAGGCGCTGGATGCGGGAGGCGCAGGACCGATCGCTTTGGAAATCTTTGGGGGAGGCCTATGCCCAGCAGTGGGCGTCTTTCGGCTGAAGTGATGATGATGATGAATACCTGTAATGAAAATGCTTAATAAAATCATTTTTCATTAATGATCCCAAGTATCTCAGGTATTCCAGCTACATGGGTCTGGTAAAGATTTTGCACAATGCTATTTCTTTGTCGTCATTTCATTATGCGACAATTGAAAATAATGTATCATCATCATCATCGACAGCCCTTTTACGTCACCACTGCAGAGGCTCAGGCCTTCGCAAGGGTCGGTCACAGGATGGGTGACCAAAAAATATTATATCGCGCTACTCCGTGCTTCGGAAGGCACATTAAGCCATTAGTCCCGGCTGCATTTGTAGTCGTTAATACCCTCCAATCCACATTGGGCCAGCGTGGAGGGTCATGGCCCATCCTCCTTAACCGTCTATAAGGTAGGCCTCCCTGCAGTGGGGACGTTAAAGAGCTCATGATGATTATTTTTTACACAACAAGAAAAGACTTCAAAATACAGAAAATCTTACATAAATATTTTACAAAAGGATGTTTTAGTGCTCACAGGCGATTTCTTCCAGACAGCTTTGAACAAAATCACAATACCATAAAAAACTTGAAATCTCGTCAGTCTTTAAAAGCCACATTCTTCTTCTTTCCCATTCTTGTATTGTTGGGGTATTTTTTATTTAAGTAAAACCGCACACTCCCATTAGTAGAACCAAACTTAAAACTTTACTAGCATGTCCGCGCCATTACTAATTATATTTAAGTGTCTTATGACCAACCGATATTTTTATGCATGATATATGCAACTTCCTCCAAGGCGATAATATTCAAAATAATTTAATATGATTGTATCACGATTTTTTTTGTCTCGTAACCAGCTTACAGACAATCTGGCACAGTATAAGCAGATGAAGTGAAATAGTGAAATTAAAATGTGTTTTTTATTGTTAGAGTTATTTTTGAAAGTAGGATTATGTTACTTTTATCCGAACCCGAACATGTAACAATATAATGTATATGTCACAGCTAATTCGGTAAAACACCCATCTACGCGCAGCTAGCCCTCTAATAGAATTGCAAAAATCATTTGCTAAATGTCGATCAGCTGAGTAACCATCACATGTCTTCTACAGTGCGGCTGTACAAAAGCCATAGAAACACAATTATTCATTTCATTAATAGCAAAATATCCGCTATATTAGAATAAAATTTATAAATGTTTAACTTAGAAGTCATTACAACAAAAAGCTATATTTATTTATTTAATGTACAGTAACTACTGTAAACGTAATTATGTTTTTATAAATATGGGAACAATTGTACAGGGCTTGCACGACAGACAATAACTGGTGTACATAACATTGATTGAAATTATATTAAGCTATTTGAAAATGAAAAATAATATCATATAAATTAAGACAGAACGACTAATAACCGAAATTAACCGACTAATATCCAATATGTTTCAGCACTTTAATCTATTTACACAATTTAATATACAGAGAAATAAATCTAAAGTTTACAAGAAACTTAATCGTGAACTGAATTCTTTGAACAAAATGATAACGCAGTTTAGAAAAAACTCCATCTAGGTAGTATAGCATGCTGTAAGTTCTTAGTAAATTTTATTTTAAAGCTTAACTGTGACCAAGACAGTGTGATGTAGAATTATAGTTAACGCTGTCTAGTATAGCACAAAATATATAAAATGTGTTTCGTTTGTATATTAAATTATTTCTATTTGAATATTTTTATATTTGAAATATAATTTTTCTGTAAATTATGTTCTCAAATATCAATTTGAAAATATTTAAGGAAATTTTTATAAATATTTATCAACAGAGTTATCACAATGACAAATCAAATAGTAGGTAAACAATAGTTGCTATAGTAACATTTTGATTCCTCACCCATTTTCAGCTCTTTAAGTGCTGGTATTCGGGATAAAATATAATCTATTAGCTTTCTAAGGTCTTAAACTACTTAAATAGTAATTTTCATCGATATAGGTCCAAAAACAATGAAGTTTCATATAAACTTTTTCACCCTTTGTGACCCCCTTCGGAGTGGAATTTCAATCCGTTCTTGGTACACCTCTACGTAATAAGACGAATGTATCCTTCAAATTTCATATCTTAACGAACAGCGGCTTAGGCTGTGCGTTGTCTATCAGTCAGTATGTCAGGACAACTCCTCTTACACATGTATAGATTAAAAAATCACATAAAATCAATAAAATCAAATTATGCCAATAAAAGTTAAATCATGTGAAAATCCTCAATGTCTGTCGCTTAATTCATGTCATCTATCAATATTGAACTAGTATTTTATAATGCTACTAGTTGTTTTCCTGCTACTTCCCACGTGTAAATAAATATATAATACACATTCCCGTAGGCGAAAGAATTAATAAAATAGATCCAGAAGTTGCAAAACCAATGCAAACAAACAATCAAATTGTTCCTCTTTATTATGTTATCATAACATAGATTTATATTTAATATATGAGATACATTTTCTTTTTTGGTTCCATCTACTGAGCAGGCGTATAACAAAGCAGTGTGGACGTTAATGAGCTAATGATGATGATATAAAGATGGATGCTCACTGGCAGATTTTTAATTAAGATTATTTTAAGACTCCGATATAGTAGGTCAGTGTGCAAACAGCACCCCCAAACACGTGGGTGACGCGACGGGTTAAAGGTAGTTTCATTGAAAAAAAAAAAAGCTACTAATCCGATTTCGATAAAATTCATATCTGACTACCTCATATGGCAAAAAGGTATTTATAAATATATCTATAATTAAGAGAGAAACGAACATGCATAAGAAAATAATAATTCGTCGAACATAGAACCGTCTCCATTACAATTTTGAAGTTGGTTAAAAATACTAACAATTATTGAAAATAATATTATACTTATTACACTAAAATGCTTAGTACGAACGAGAGAAAGATCGAATTGTGACAGGAACAATTATACCTTGATTTTATTAATTAAACATATTTACTAATAAATCCAACTGGTCCGCATTCAAATCGATTACACGAAAACAACAGACAAAAAAAACAAAAGAAGTATGCAAACTCTTAATGCGAATAAAATTGCTGCGGTCGAAAACAATTAACGTTTAATTAATTTTGTTCAATACAGCGTGGCCTCGCAAACCAGGACCGGAAAGACCCTTGGGGGTTCCCTTTATTATCTTTACATAGTGAAGGAATTAAGCTCTCGTTTAAATTATAATGGCATGCCTGGTCCCATGAGAAAAGTTTAGGTGTCTTCTACATCACAATGGGAAACACAGGTTTTTAAATCTCGAAGGGTGATATATGTAATCAACAATGCTTTTGTGTAATTAAAATAGCGCTGTTATCTATAATAGAGGTTGAATTAATGAATAAATTATTATTTACTGGTTCCGTCAGCGGGTTCGCCCGCATGGATCTGTATTTTACACATTACCTTCGTCTTGAATCACTCTGTATATTTATGAAATTCGCTGTGTATTTTAGAAGATCTCGTATACAGACTGCGGGAAGCAGCTTTATTCTACAATATAAATAACACCATTAAACAAAGGACATCAACAAAGTATAATACAATCGACAGTGTTATAGCTACTCGTAATAAGCGATTTCTTATCGTTAATAAGGTGCCCTGAAATAAAACGTTTGTTAACTTTTGAAATAGGTTTATTTAATTTAACCTCCATGCTGTGACAGTACTTTGCTCGACGTCGAGCTCGAGGTTTAACGGCTATCAATGAGAAATCACTTTTTTTAGCTAAGCGAAAATTCTGTAAACGTAACCTGTCTTCTGGAAAGATGAAATGTTACTTGGGACTTTCTGACACTCCATAGACCAATTAATCTCTGACTCTCCACCCTATTTATTTTCTTTTTAGGAATGTTTTCTGCTTTGGCACAAGTACCTTCTTCAGACAGATGAAGACGTGAAATGCCAAAGTGGTAGCATTTTGTCACTCATCGCATAAATAGTGGCACATTACTAACTTGCGCCTTCAGCAAATAAAGTTTCTATCTTGCAGTTCACTTTTAATTTTATATGTGGTGCAGGACACAAACATAGAAGGTAATGCTGCGGCATTATGTAGGGTTTTGCCCCATCATTCAACCATAAGCGACCGACACTAAGTAAGATTTTTGAAAAAAATATTCTGGGACAACTAATATCGTACTTTAATTCCAACAAACTTTTCTATACTAAGCAATACGGTTTTACCAAGGATCATTCGACAACAAATGCGGGTATAGCGCTTCTAAAGCATATATTTAAAGCATGGGAGGGATCGCAAAACGCTCTTGTGCTGTTTTGCGATCTGTCCAAAGCATTTGATTGCGTTGAGCAACAGACACTATTGTTAAAACTGAATCACTCGGTATTAAATGTGCAGCTCAAAAACTGATGCTACCGTATCTTAGTTCCAGAACACAAACAGTAGATATAAATAGTGAGTGGTCGTCAGAGTCTCATGTAAAAACCGTTATTGAGTTTATACTTGTTTTACAAAAAGAGCTATAACTCTTATTTCTATAATTTAGGCTCATGAACATCTCTCAGAGAAAATTTATAGAAATTGGATTATTGACCGATGCATCTCAATTTATATATAATTGTATGGAACAATATTAATATGTATAATAAACATGTAGACAAACTTAACACTTAAAACATAAAGTAGCTATTAATGCCTTCTTACTGGGTACAAAAGGTATTAGATTAATTAATGGGTCAAGGTATACAGTACTTTAACAGATTCCCCAGTGATGTATTTATTAGATTTGCCAATAAATTATTTCAAAAGTCGTATTACAAACTGTCTACAAAATAAAGCATGTTATACAAAATAAGGATAGGAAAGGTTGAGCTTCTTGCCGGTTCTTCTAAGTAAAAGGTCTCCCGCCCTAGTTTTGCGAACTGTTGGCATAGTTTTCGACTTTCGAGTGCTATGTAACAGTCTAGACTGAATAAATGATTTTGATTTGATTTGATTTAAAATCAAATCGAAATCATTTAAAGTGACCCCAACAGCTTCCCCACGTTGGCAATGTAAGGGTCGGTGAATATTGGACGAATGATCCGACACATGTCATCCGTCCATAGCTTCAAAACTGTCAAATATATGACGTTCTACGACATTCAACCATGCATACTGAATTGATCACCCGTCAGTCCGTCAGCGTACTTACTTTATATTTCCGTTGATACGCTCGACGGATATTTTACAGATATCGTGAAGATCACTTTCAATTTTGTAACACGCTACTGAAATCCAAGAGCTGGAAACAAGACATATGTATAAGAACATTCGCCCTGTTCTAGTGATCACTATAAAAGCTCTGATTCACCTTCTCATAATCTTCAACCTTTTAATGTTCTTATTTTTGGGGGACAAGCTTCTCCTATAGTTTAAATAAGAGGGTGAGAATGGTTATAAGTTACTTCAATGGCCCAATACAAGTTTGTGGATGTTAACGTCTGCTGATACAGCTGGAACTAATACTTGATAGACTGGACCCGATGACCACACATGATCACGAAGCACGACACAAAAGAATCTAAATTGAACCATTGGCTACGTACCAATTATAGTGATTAGTGCTGTTGTTGTATCCTATTAGTAAAATAATAATATTATAATTAAAACTTTCTAATAAACTGCGAAATCACTACAATTCAGGAGAAGGATTAGAAGTTTGATTTACTCCTTTGCTATTTTTAAATACATATTCTAGATAGTTCTTCATTAAAGACAGGGAATAAAGCACAAGATTATATTTTCGATCAATAAAGTAATTAATTTATTACTATCTTGCCTAATATATATGTGGTACATAGGTAAGAAATTCTGCAACTCGCTTCTCCTGGAAACAGTGTTTCTCATCAGATGTGGTTTTGTGGATACACACGGCACTGATAAACTGTTCCATATATATGTTGATACTAGTGAAGGTGCTTACTATAAAGGGGTTTCTAAGAAAAGTTTTTTTTAAGAAATTTAATAAGCTAAAATTAAACTTGAAAATTAGTAAAGGCATTTTGTGAAACCCCGTGACAACCGCGCTTTAAGAGAGTTTTATCTACAATGTGCTCGCGTGCTCAGCGCGCTCAGAATCCCTTAAGCGATCATCTTTACCACGCTTACAACTTTGAGTAGCCTTAATTGCTGTTCGATTTGCTGATACTATGGCAGCCTGCTATATATATTATAGATTCAACTTACTTTTCCTAGGAGAATAACACTGGCCAACAAAAAAAAATTTTTTTGCCGTTGATCGTAAGTGTTATTTTTTCATACCTTAATATGATATCAATTAAAATATGTGTGTTGAATTGTTTTAAAAATATTATTCTGTGGGTGTTTTTGTTCTATTTGCTTGTCTTTTATAACTTTATGACGGATAATCTCGTTTTAATGTCCAACAAAAATCTGCAAGCATTCTAAGCGACCATTTTCCTTGGTATCTTTTTTCCATTGCCGTGATGTCCTGATGGAATCTTTCTCCATGCTCGTCGCTTACCGCACCCAAGTTTTCTGGGAAAAAGTCTAGATGGGAATGAAGAAAATGAATCTTCAAAGACGTATTACATCCTAAGACTTTATAATCCTGAAGTAACTTAGAAACTATCTCCTTATAGTTTAGAGACTTCGTGTTTCCGAATAAACTTTTGGTCACTTCAACAAAGGAAAGCCATGCATTTTTCAATCTTAAATACATCTTAAACAATAATAACTAGAAGACCAACTCTTATTAATAGTATCAGGAATGTTCGAACTAAAATACTCGTTGTAAGTGTTATTAAGTAACGGTGTAGTAGGTCGCTCTCGATTACCGCGGCGGTTTTTGCTGTTTTTTCCCGCTACCGGGCGCGTTTCCCGGATGACAGATGGGGGTACCGGCTTCGGCTGGCGTGGACAGTACGGTTTCAGCTGTAAAGAATGAAAGCATCACGGGGGCTCGGCGGGCGTCCTGGACATATTCCGGGTAGCGGCCGCCGAGGGGGGGGAGTCCTTAGGGACAGGGGAGGGGGGTCTTTGAGTTGGGGCTTCTGTGCACTCCAGCGTCGTGCGCGTAGGGGGTAGGTAAGATCCACCCAGGACCAAGTGTGGAGAGCCCACCCTGGGCTACGAGGTTGTTCCGCGTCGGCGTCCTGGCAGTAAGCCGGGTAGCGGCGACATGGATCGGTGGCTCGACCGGCATCCGGGACGTATTCCTGGTAGTGGCAATCGAGGACGTTGTTGGTCGTAGAGTCTAGGGGGTGGTAGGCCTCTTGAAGGCCACGACTTGGGGCGTCGTTGTTGGTAGTGGGCGGAGGGTCGATGCACCGGATGGGCGTGTGTGGTCTAACCCGCGTCTGTACGACGTACTGGCGTAAAAAAGGCTATACTGAGCCACCTCCGGCCACGCTTGGTATGTCGTACGTGGTGCGGGACTGAGGGCCGCTGCCTGCGGACGGGGGCCAAGAGGAGACAACCTCACTAAAAAACCACAGAGGGGAATAGGAGAAGAGGAGGAGACTGAGGTGCCTCGCCCGAAGAGGTAACCAAAATGAAAAGTTCGGCCACAAAAACTAATATACCCGACGGCCGGGAGAATCCCTCGCTGTGACCAGTGATGGCGCAAGCGCGTCAATACTGGTCACAGGCTGCCCACAGTAGTAGCAGTAGTAGCAGTAACCGAGCACAGGAGAAGCTGACTCCGACAGATAACAGCTCACAGAACGAGAGGAGAAAGGAAAGCGAAAGTGTGGATGCGCCGCGTCCGAGAGCTTCATCGACCGGCATCAAGCGTCCAATCGAGAAGAAGTACCTAACGGGAGACGATAATGTCTCCTGACGCAAAGATCCTTGCCAAGGGGCGAGACGTTCTGCGTCAGGAGGAAAAAGATGGAGAAGGGAGTAGGTCCTGCAGCTCAGATCTCCCACTGCTGATACGGAAAGAACAGAGAAAGACGGAGAACCCTATAAGATACTCGATGCCTTAGGGATAGGAGGACAGGGAGTTGAAAAGAGAGGGAAGAGCGTAGGAGGGGAAAGTGCAGGAAGAAGCGTTGAAAGGTCAGAAGTGGATAGTCTGGAGGAAGGACAGGATATGGAGTTGGAGATATGCTCCAGCGTCGACCTGGACTTGACGGCACCTGATAGCTATAAAGACCGGCTTCGGTGGACTGGGAGTCGTCTACCTGATGGTTCCGGCAGAGGCGGCCAGGAAGCTGGCGAAGGCGGAGCAACTGACTATGGGATGGGGAAATGTGAGGATTAGAGCCCTCCCCTCACTCCCATTATACTGCTTTAGGTGCATGGGAGTGGGCCATGTGAGGGCTAGATGTCTAGCCGAAGAAGATGGCACAGGGCTGTGCTTCCGTTGTGGACAAGCGGACCATATAGCCGCCAATCGTGAGAGGGTCCCGAACTGCGCGGTGTGCGCGGCTACAGGAATATATGGTCTTTGAATGATTAAAATTGGACGTTTGGTTTTGAAGTTATGGCGAAATTAAAATATTATGATTTCTGCTGCACGGCCCGTTGCGAAGTGGACGTCACCATGGCGGGGGTGCGCTTGCGGGAGAGGAGTTTAGATCTATGAGTACCAGGTACCAGCGGACCACGCGGGCGAAGCCGCTGGTGGAAAGCTGGTTGTTAATATAGCCAATCACAATATTTTCTTTCGATATACTGACAAAATTTCTCAAGTTTAAAGTTAATCGTTTATTTAGATATTTGATGTATTAATTTTTTTTTTTGTAAATACTTAAACATGAGAGATGTTAAAAATTTATAATTTAATTAACGGCAAAATATTATACTGTACTTATGTCCAGTCAATAATAGTATGTGAAGGTCTATAATTTGTGAGATCATTAAGTATGATATTACGTGTATTAAAAAATGTGAATGTAATTAGGAAAGCTTAAGCAAGTATAATTAATTCTTCAAATACAGAGTGTATTTTTGTTTTAAAGCTGAGTAGTCGTAAATTCTAAAGACGCAATATAATTTTTATTCAGTTCCCATTGTCAAAATGCATCTTACTAATTAAATTTAATTAGCCAAAATATCAAGAACTATTAGGCTGGTTGCATATATGACTGCGAATATATTTACTTGTTCTTATCATATACTATCTCTATCTTGGTGGGTGATATAAAACAGTAATCATTGTATACTTATATTTTTGTGTGTACTACATTAGAGGGTGCAGGGTAGAGCGTATATTCTATAGTTTTAATTTTTAATGATGACGTTCTTTATTTTAAAGTTTTCCTGGTCACTGGACTAAGATGTATACTTTTTCAAATTTGCTTTTAATATAAGAAACGGCTTAAAAACTATTTCCAACATTTAATTAATAACTGGCTATTTTCTGCAACTTCACCCACATAAATTATAACCGCGTAAGTTTTTTTAAAATCGATTTAGTAATTTCGGAACCTTTTCGACGCAAACAAACAATGAAATCTTTCCTCTTTATAACACGAGTATAGATAATTTTAATACACAGGATTTTTTTCGCATCCATTACTAGTTTATTTGTTAAATGAGAACAAGCTGTATCTAAAATGAACTTTTTTCTAACAAATAGTTCTGTCATTTTAGATTCAAATCATCATTACTTATTCTACGTGACTAAGGTGTAGTATTACTCCTGCTATAATGAAAGACGGTAAAGTTACGAATTATAGTGATTCTTTCGATATGCATAGAAGAATGCATACATTTATGATTTGGATAGGAATATATAAATTGCATTCATCAAATCATCATTGGGAACGTTTGCATGACGTATACAGGATGATACCTATAGTAATAATTTTTTCATTGAACTTACAGCGTGTTATTTATATTATTCAGGTAAATATGTAATATAATTAATAATATTTTTTAATCGCAATTATCCATATTTGCTTCTATTTATACCGACGGTATGATTATTTATACAATTTGTTACAATTTTGTGGACGAGGAATTGAAAGGATATAATAACACCTTTGCAAAACATGTGATTTGATACACAAAGCAAAATAAGAAAATATTGCAGTTAAACTTTAAAACAGAAATAACATTATCACCTTGCGTTAAGTAGAAATAACACCCACACATTGTAAGATTTCATAATCATCATCTGATGATGATGCCCTTTTACGTCTCAACTGCAGAGGCTCAGGCCTTCCTTAAGGATGGTTATAGAGAATGGTTCATGACCCTCCACGTTCATGACCCTCCACGCTAGCCTAATTCCGATTATAGGGTATTAACGAATGCAAATGCAGCCGGGACCGATGGCTTAACGCGCCTTCCGAAGCACGGAGTATCTCGAGATAATAATATAAACGCTAGCCTTAGAAAATATCAATTAACGTCAAATTGATTACTTAGTTCATTCAATCTTAGAAAAAACGCCACGACCATATTCGCTATCATCATAACAACTATTTGGCATGTAATAACGATTGTGGTCGTGAAGTTCGTGAATATCTTTCAAATGACAAGTTGAAAGAAATTGAGTCAGATTGAAAATTAGATCAATAATTCACAATAAAAATAATAAAAGCTGTATCTTCCTTAGCCCTTTCCATTTATCAAAAACGTCAGCCTTTATAATAATAATAATAATAATTTATTTGCGTTTGAATAGGGTACACAAAAAAGAGATGTAAAAAGTAATACAATTATCGCCTATTCAGCCATTAACAATAGCATGCAAATGTAGTAAAAAAAGATATAAGCACTGATTAATCCACCCAGGCTACCGTTTTAATTGTTTAAACATCGCGGGCTACCATTTTATTTATCATCTTGCTTATTCTGCATATCAAATGGTCTTTTAAAAATTTCAGAATATCAATATGGAAGATAAGGCAGGGTTTAGTTTTATAGAACTAATATCACAATTTAATTTACTCGGAAAATTATTGGCTATCTTCTTTAACCATTCTAAACTGGATGCTGTTCATTCACTCGTTAAAGGTGAGTATTAAAGAAAAATTATTTCTTATTAAGTTGTAAGTACACAACTTGAGTAATCAATGCTTATCATCGAGGTATAATAATACTTGAAACCACACTTACGAGAGAAAAAATCACAATACCACTAAATGACAACGTTCACCTAACTTTTTTAACAGTCAAAAGTCATCATCATGTGAGTATATTACACTATAACACTTTAAAAAGACTCAATTTGTAGTTTAAGGTTTGCTTCGGGGCTCTAATATACACTCTTTGAACACAATCAGTGCCTCCTAGCTCTAGGTGGATAAAGTGGGTACTATTCTAAGGTTAGGACTGGTATTAATTAGATAAATGATTTACAGGTCCAATCTTTGCAGTTGAAACTGAAAGAGATCAAGTTTATTTCAATAAATATAAATTAAAAGCAGTTAGAATATTCACTTTTATTAATTATTTTATGGGTTTAGTTAGTGTTTTTTGGATTGCGGACAGGCTGATGAAAAAAATCAACAATCCTGAATATTCCTTATCATTATATTATCCTTTCGAAATCATCTCTTGGAATGGGTAACTATTCAATAAGACGTATTTAAGTAGATATGATGCAAATTTCTTTATTGTTAACTGAATTTCCACGTTTTTGCACTACAGTAATAATAAAAACATCGTGCCTTGTTAATTTTAGTGCTATTATGTTAATAATTTTTTTGTCCCTATATTTGAGTCATGGCTATTGACCGTAGATTAATAATTTATAACATACAATTCTACGTGTTTTAAATATTCAGTTGTAAGCTTGAGAATTTCAGTTTCATTGAATTCGTTTCTCAATGTCCTCTTTCTTGGTTATATGAAACCAGTAATACTAATTCTCGCAAGTAATAATTGATTCTGCGTAAAACTATAAAGTCTCTCCATGGATTTTTAATTTAAAACACTTTGAAACATTTGCATATCCCGCGAGATCTCGAAAATGTCGTCTCACCTACTTTTCTCTAAATACCACCAATTTTTACATTGCTGTCTAATGTTTTTATTTAGGTCTTTCACAAATAATTTACTGACCAATTTAAAATTAAATAGAAACTGTTAAGAAACTAAAGGCTTGTTTTTATTATGAAAGTAAACTTAAAAATTTTCTAGTGTATGAGATACAGTAGGTTGCCTGTAGATTCACTAATAAAGTTTTAATTTTATAGGTTCCTTGGTGCCTTAATATTTGAAGCAATCGCATTAATCTGGAGCGCTTTTGGTCATTATGCGCTTGATTGTATGATAATTTCATATTATTTGCAAGCTTCTTATCAATTAAAATCACTAAAGTATAAACTGAGACATATATTTGATGACATCGACGTGATAGTGACTAACGATACTCGATTTATAAACTCAAGTAACAGATTCAAGTTCTTGGATGAATTCGACGTTAATTTAAATAATCGTTTCATTAGAAAATACGAAAATATTTCATGGTAAGTCAAATTATATATAAGAATGTTTGCACTCAAATATGTCCTAAAATTAATGTATATATTATGAGTATTCGAGAGAAAGTAATATCATTAATCACAAATATCAATTTTAAATACTTCGAGTATATAACCGACTTCAAATTTATGACTACAAAATATTTACTAGAAAACTTAAGGCTTGAGATGGTCCCATACGAATTAAATCATATTAGTAGTTCTAATATTATAACAAAATAACTGGAAGCGATCTGCCACATAATGAAAAGGGCTTATTCATACTCGTATCATCGAAGAAAACAAAAGATCGCGTATTTACATTTTGTTTATGAAAGTCAAACGTATATTCTTCACCAAGAATATGAGTATAAAGTATTTGATCCCTACATAAAATAGAATTGATTGACATCAAATTAATTCTTTGGTATTTCATATGTTTCCCAACTCACATTATTCCAAGAATCTGTTAATTTAATTCAGAATATCTTGAAAATTAATAAGCTAGTAATTCATTCCACTTCAAAAATAATAAAAAGCTACCGTGAATCGACTGCAAATAAATATTGATAGAAGCTATTTGTCTTTTTTTTAATTCGGTTTCGTTTAAAAAAAAATTAAATGAGTTGTTTTTTATTCCTCACATCTCTATTATTTATAAGCAAGTTTGCCCTCTGGTAACTACTTATTCTTGAGTTTAAAGATATTATTGAAATCTGAAAGATTTGAGTACGTGATCAGATTATTAGGATAGCTACGTCGTAGTTACTTAATTAAGAAATATAATACTTACTGTAATATTTTTTCTTTCAGTTTTGTAAATGAAATTAACATTGCTTTAAGTCTCGGTATTACAATAAATTTTATGACTTTATCACTGGGTATATGTTCAGTTATCTTTATCATGACATCGGTAAGTAATTTAAAATGTTAAAAATAATTAAAGAAATATCAGTAAAATTATCTTGAATTTGATAAAAGTTAATAATTTTAGAGTGAGGTGTTTTCTATGCAATCTATATTTTTGCTGACCGTAGTAGTCTTATATCAGGCACAGAGTTTTCTATATTGCTACCATGGACAGTTGGTTCAAAACGAGGTATGTTATTTAATGGTTATATATACGAGGGTCAAACTGAAAGTTCTTAGAAAATCAAAAACTGATTACATTAGCCAGTTATTAGTTTTATTATATCTTTTCAAAATATTGTCCATTCACGTCAATACACCGCTGCATGCGATGGAACCACTGGGAAAAGCACTTTGCCCACTCGTCCTTAGGGGTCTCTTCAATGGCATCGCGATAAGCAGCCACCGCTTCTTCAGCATTCATAAACCGCTTTCCTTTAAGTTTTTCTTTAATTTTTGGAAATAAATAAAAATCACAAGGCGCGAGGTCGGGGCTATACGGCTGGTGACCCAGTAATTCAACGTTTGATGTCGTTTGAAACAATTGGTAGTGTACCATTCTGCAGAAACTGTTTTTTGATCCTCTAACACAATTGTTGCAAAATGACCTATCCTTCCAAAGAACGAGGCCACCATTTTTTTTCCCGCACTTCGATCTCTCTTCACTTTAGTTGGCAACTCCTCGAAAGGAAACACCCACTGAGCAGATTGTCTTTTGGTTTTAGGATCATAACAGTAAATCCAGCTTTCGTCACCTGTTAGTATGTCGAACACAGCATTTGAGTCACCTCCGTTAAATCTTTCAATCATTTTACGACACCAATCCACACGATGGAGTTTTTGAGCCTCAGTCAAATTATGAGGTATCCACCGGGCGCAAAGCTTCCTGGCCGCTAAATGTTTGTGGAGGATTTTGTGCACTTGACTCATACCGATGCCTAAGCTTGTCCGAATCTGTTGATAGGTCACTCTTTTGTCAGTCTCTATCATACGCCGCACAACACAGATGTTATCTTCAGTCGTCGCCGTAGAAGGCCGTCCCTCACGTAAATCATCAGTGAGATTAGTGCGACCACGTTTAAACTCATTAAACCAGTTGTAAACAGTCGCACGAGATGGGGCTTCATCGTGAAAGGCCAATCGTAGTCTATCATAACTTTCTTGTTGACTTAAATGACATCGAAAGTCATAAAAAATCATTGCACGAAAATTTTCTCGTGTTAAATTCATGATGACGTGACACAGACAATTTTCAATTTGCCGCCAAATCGTAAAACAAATGACAAATGAATGAAATATATACTCAGTAATATTGGCAAAGAGTTATATTTTCAAATTTTAGAATTATTTTTTTATTATATTGTTTATAAGTGGCCAGTTCTAAGAACTTTCAGTTTGACCCTCGTATTTGTGTAGTTCTCAATAGTTTTCTATTGTATAAAGCACGTAAATTCACAGCGATTTGGTGATATAGTATATAAGCGCCGTGGCCCACGATCGTTGTTGTCAAGCAACTCTCGCAAGGATCAGTTACGGGATGGATGGCTAAAAAATTATTATCTCGAGCTACTGTGGGCCAGTGTGGAGGGTCGTGGCCCATGGGGATGCAAAAGGGCTGATCATGATGATAATGCTAACTATTCACAGTGAAATATTACTTCAATTTTTATCGAAAATCAGAACAAGATAAAATACAAATACTTTTGTGCAAAAATGTTAATATTTTCTTCTTTTGTGTGTTTATTCATTAGTTCTTTTCCTCTTTTTTGACTTGACATCAGCGATCAAAAGTAACAAATATCTATAAACATATGCTACTTTGTATACATAAAATTATGTTTGATGGCCGTCTTTTGTCAATGTCGATGTATCTAATGTTTATTTACTACTATTGAAGTACATTAAATATGTTTGAAAAATATTAAAATTAACACTAAACTACCAATTTTCATATATTTTTTTGAAAATATATTTTATTTAATAGTTTCCTCTATATCAAATTTACTGGATAGAGCCAGTTAAAATGGCAATTGCTATTATAGCTTAAAGAGTCACTAAAAAGGAATTTTAAAAATTAAAGCCACAAGGTTAAATATGAAAAAATCTGTTTCAAAATCACGCAGGCAGAAAATAAAAAATCTAAATTTTTAAGAGATGTGTTTTCTACACAATTATTTTTAAACTAATAAGTTAAATGAAATAATGGCCGCTAACGTCATCATGATCTGTATTACTTAAAAAAATACTCATTTATTTTTTTATATTCTCTTTTCAAATATTAGTTATTCATTGTATGATATTTCAGAGCGACACAGTCAACACAGCAATATATTTCAGTAATTGGTTTGTTGTATCACCGAAATTTAGACGCCAGATTCTGATAGCTATGTGTCGTTGGCACTATGGTGTGGTCCCAAAAGTCTCCAGTATTATACCTATTGGATTTTCAACTTTTGTATGGGTAAGATTTAATTGATTATCTTAAGGTTTTCTAGCCGGCCCTTTATCATAGGTCGACTACATGCATACTACTACTATTATACCGGAATCATATTCTATAACATATTGTTAATAGTTTGGGTTCAGGTTAAAAATTAACTCCAATTAAGTTCACAGTCCGACTTTTTTTAACACTTTAAAATTACAAAAATAATCCAAAAACAAAATTCATACTCCAACTTCTCTATTTCACGTCACAATAACACTTTACAACACTATTAGATCGTTCATCGCACTAGTTATCGCTCAGAGTTTCCCTTCCGATCGCTTTTGCTTTCAGAGCGCTTGTTCACTGTAGGGTGCCGGGATGAATAGTATTCGTATAGGAGCCGATACCACATATCGCATAACCACAGAACATAGAGAGAGATAGAAGTATAATGATATTAATTTAGTATGGGAACCGAGTGTCGCCTCTCCGCACACAAATGCAGATTAGATGAAATAATCATTTTGTTCACTACATGAAAAACCGCCACGCGATACGTTCGCGATAACATAAACAAAATTCCAAAAAGATACTAAGCTAAAAAATCACACGATTAAAAACAAACTCTAATTTAACGTGATAATAAATAATTTACTTTAACATAAATGTTGAACTGTCACGTGACTGTCCAACTTGTATACGGGGATACCAATAGGGAAAAAATATTTTAAGATGATGCACATTTTAAAAAATTGGGGACATCATTTTATGTGCGAACTATTTAGATTAGATTTTGCTGTAACCAAGTGAATAGTGAAATATAACGCTTTTCCCTATATAATTTAATAAAATATCTGATAAAAAAACGCAGTACAAAAACTAAGAAAACTTAATGATAAACTCTATCATTTTTCAATAAGACTTCTCTGTGTGAAATAAAACAGGGAGAAAAAAAACAGCCCTTGCTGAGTTTCTTGCCGGTTCTTCTCAATACAAGGTCTCCCGCTGTAATTTTGCGAACCGATGGCGTAGTTTTCGACTTTCACAAGTGCTCTGTAAAAGCCTAAACTTAATAAATAAATTTTGATTTTGATTTTGATCATATGTCTGTGGAGTAATATAATTAGGCGAGGGAAAGTGTAAAAAAAACAAAAATAAGAAAACAACAGATTTTTTGTATTAATCACATTAAGCCTAATTTTTTTTTTCTTACTGGTATCATTCCGATTGTGCATATTAGTGATGGGACATAATATTAGTTGATAAAATAAGAGCTTTAAATTTTGTTATTAAACAGTTAAATGTAATTCAGTTCCACAATGTTCTACAGTGGTTTGATAGTAATAATATAAAGCTTAATTCAAATAAAACGAAATGCATAAAGTTTGCATTACCTAATGTGGGGAATGTTAATACACTTATAAATTTAAATAGTGAAAAAGTTGAGTTGGTGGAATCGACCAAACTTCCTTAGTTTTACACTAGATTCCCGACTGCAATGGGATCCTCATACTGATAATTTGTCAAGTAGACTGAGTTCTGCAGCATTTGCTGTTAAGAAAATTAGACTCTTGACAAATGATGAAACGGCAAGATTGGTATATTTTAGTTATTTTCATAGTGTAATGACGTATGGTCTATTGTTGTGGGATTCTGCGGCTAGCATTCAAGATATTTTTATTGTACAAAAGAGAGCTGTCCGCGCTATATATAATTTACGGTCTAGAGAATCTCTCAGAGAAATATTAAAAAAAAAAATATTTTGACTGTTGCCTCTCAATACATCTATGAAAATATGAGTACGCAAGAAAACATTACGATTCCTTCACAAAAAAAAGTAGTGTTCATAATCTTAACACAAGAAATAAAAATAAACTTGCCGTTCCAAGCTTCAGACTTCAGAAAACCAGAGAATAATTTCTGGGTAAATGCATTGCTATGTTCAATAAAGTTCCACAAAATGTAGTTGACCTACCCATAAATAAATTTAAAATTCATGTAAAGAATATACTTATGAGTAAAAGCTATTATAAAGTTGATGATTATTTTAAGGATCGCAATGCATGGAATTAATAGCCTTCGCTTTGTTCTATAAAGACTAATTATATGTTCAACCTATGTCCTACAGACTTTGGAAGTTTATTTATTATTGTGATTTGATATGAAATGACATGATTTATGTAAATGTTATTACTTATGACAAAGAGCTGGTAAGTTTCTTTCGCTTGTTCTTCTTGTCAGCTAAAAGACGTCCTGAACAAGTGGTAGGGGAAAAAAATTTTTTGGACGAATCAAAAGTGCTTGTAATAAAGATATTTTCATTTCTTTATTACAAGCACTTATTATTTATAGCACATCAGAATTTTTTAATATCTATCTGCGTGTAATTAATTAACTGAATCTTCGTAAAAAAAGTGCCTGGATAGTTCATTATTTCATTTGTTCAGTATACGTTCATCTATTATTTTCTTTTGTAAACAGTATTATTTAGTTTTATATAATTATGGCATATACTTATCCATAACGTTGTTATGAAATGATGAATGAAAAGCTCTAAATAAATATGTTTTAGTTATCGATTACGATCCATATAATTAACACTATCTATCGGTACATTTCAGACAAATGGAGGCACAGCACTATTTTTTGCAAAAGTGCACAAAATGATTTACATTGCTGTCTAGTAATGGGGTCAGAAACATTGATGTTGGTTTGAGCAATCAATGTATATTTTATTTGACATTGTGTCAAATTATTACGTTTTTTATATTTTAGCACTAAAATTGTATTTACCAGTGAAAGGAAATGTTTGCATTAGTTAGATTGTATACTTTGCTTTGCTTTTTGCAAGTGATAATAGCACAAAACGGTATTTTTTATAGAAAAAATCTGTAAAATCACCACTCGACGATTGACGAACGACTGGCAAACGTAAAACCGAGGAAAGGGCGTCATATGAGTAAAAGCGCATATGCCAGCCACGCTTGCCCCGCCCACTTACTACTTCTAATCTCTCTCTATGTTCTGTGTCGCATACTAATGTGGAGGTCTGACAATACATTTGTTCACGTAGCAGGAGCGCGACTACTGTTAATTCAACAAAAGAAAGCTAAAGATTTAGCGGCTCATCTCCGAACCTTTATTGAATCTGTTAAATTGGATAGATGGGTATGATATAGTATAAATATATAAGTAGGTGCACTAGAGACCCGAGCTAGAGATAATAGCCCAAACATGTAGGGCTGTAGCTTATAGGTTATTTAATCGTCAGAAATGCATGGTCAATCAATCTATAAAATATAGTTTCCCCCGGTATGGTAAGCATCCGGGAACTATAATACAACTTTTTAATTATTTTTTTTTAAATATACCAGGAGCTGACTACATTTTTTTCATAACTACGTCATGTCATCAATTTAGTGTTTTGTAAAATTTAATAAATCATGTATTTATTCAATTTTTTCCAAATAATCAGGCTACGAACAAAATATGATAATGCCTATCTTAATTTCTAATAATCATGTGATTTGTACAAACAGTTTCTATCAATGGCCCATATTTTTTTTATATTACATTGTCTAATACGCAAACGTACAATTCAATATCAATTTCAATTTGACCGTATACGTGCATAGAGATTTAAAAAATTAAACTACAAATTGATATCTGGTAAACAAAATCTTCAGCAGAAATAATTCATAAACACTTTCGATGGGTAAATAGTTACACAATATTATAATTACTTACGATATTATAATAAATTACCCGAATACCTAAAGAACGAAATACGATATATTTGATCTATAAAAATGTGTAATACCATATACTCGATTCATAAATGCATATACAATATTTTGGTTTAGTTTTCAAAACCATCTTGTTTACGTCCAGAAATTTTATAACTAGCAGCAATACAGCGACGCGGGATATACGCAAGCACGGCGTACTAGCCACGACTGGCTAGCAGCCATTCGTGCCTTGAACTTCTATAACTTCGATAATTTTGTAAGTGTGTGCGTGCGACGACGCACGGGCGCGCTCACATACAAACCATTTTCGGTGCGTATGTATGAAGAGCACTTACTCTTATACTCTGCGTATGATCACCGAGTATTCGAATATGTACTAAGTCAAAACTCACTCAAATTTTTGAGTTGTCTCAGTTTAGCTCTAGTTGTGCGATATAGAATGTTCTAGGTTAGGACCTAGAAAATTCTACGTAATCGAGGCATTACCAGAAAAAATTCTAGAATAGCTACTCGTCCCTTTCTTCTACATTGACTTTCCCTTTCTTGCCGACCTGATATATACCTATATAACACAGGAAATTTTTACAGTATTAGCGCTATTCATTGGCGCATAACGCCATCTGTAATGTATAGACGAACCTTGCCGTTGCGCTCCGTAACAATATCAACTTGGAACCCTAAAATTAGCAATTGCTACAAACTAAATACGGGTCGCAAAGGCCATAGCACATTTTGCTCAGCAGTAGCACGGCATTATCATATTTTTTTATAACCGCTAACTTCCAGCTCGTTTATTACGGATACAGTGGATATTTAACTTAAAAATACACGAGTTGAATAATTTACATACAATATTCCAAAGTACACTCACTCGGAAACTTAATTTTAACATTGGAGAAAGCTGCTCATCTTCCCTGCTTCAGTAACAGTTTAAAATTATAACTTTATAGTGAAAATTAATATTACCAGTTCCCAAGTCTATGGGAATGTTAGAGAAACAAGCCATTTACAATATTACTCCATTTTAAATTTTAATTGAAACGTAAATTAGTGTTGATTAGTAATGTAACAAGCATCTTAACAATGTAATCCTTGAACCAGCAAAGATTTTTATGATCAACTTCCTCCTATGCGATAATTTACAAAATTAATAATCCCGAGGCCGATTTCGTTGATGTTTTAGACAAAATTTTAATTTAATTAAGTTTTAAATGAGTAGCTCGGTGGCGTAATGGATAAGCGCCGCGGCCCACGATCGTTGTCGTTAAGCAACTTTCGCAAGACCAAAAAATTATTATCTCGAGCTACTCCGTGCTTCGGAAGGTACGTTAAGCCGTTTGTCCCGACTGCATTTGCAGTCGTTAATACCCTCCAATTCGCATTGGGCCAGCGTGGAGGGTCATGGCCCATCCTTCTTAACCATCCATCAATTGAGCTCCTGCAGTGGGGACGTAAGAAAAGGGCAGATGATAATGATGATGATGAAATTTCAAATATTAATTCTCATTTATTATCTAAATGATAGGAACCTTTATTTTTAAATATTAGGCAATATGTAATTTTAAACAAACTATATAATTTTTTTGTCCAATAATTCCTCCGTTTCGATTTGGAACTTATTTCTGTTTCTACTTTAGACAGAATATTTTGAAAGAAAATGGTGCGACTATCAATTTCACACCTTTATTCTTACGAATCTAATTTGTTTCAGATAACCCGATCAGCTTATACGATATATAACGTTATGAAAAACAACGAAAGGAATTAATGACAAAACAGTAATGAATTATTTTTCTTTTGTGACACAACAAAGTGACTGCAATACACTTGAGGAAAAATGCTATTATAGTCCAATAATATCAATCAATAGCTCTCAGAAGTCGAAACTACTCCTGGCAATCATCACTATCTTGGCTTCTGAAAAGTTTCTTAACGTTGATTTTGACGACCCGAGGTTATATGAAGTTAAAATGCGTGGGGAAAGATACTGTTTCACGTTTTATTTTTCCAGCAGATATATGTTTTGCAATGTTTTTAGTAGCATTGTACAAATAGTCTAGTGAAGGCAATGAACACCAGCATGCGTGTAGTATTTTTAAGTGCTATATCATATAAAATAAATGTAGTTTTAAATAAAACTGCCACATTAGAACTGGAAGGAGTTTCTAGTACACTGTAATAAATCATATAGTACATTATTATAGTGCATTAAGACACAACTGATGTAGCTTAACGATGTACCTGTCCAAAGGGCTAAATTTTGAGGGCGATTTAAACTGACCAATCAGTATGTTTCAAGGAATGTGCTATAGTCAAGACACATCAAAGAGCAGAAACTAGATATAATTAGAAAGGTCCCATTACCAAATATTAATATTGTATTGTCATTTAAGTACGTACCTGTTGATCGTGGCACTAGAAAACAGCAACATTGAAGTACAGATATGGTGAAGCTGCAACTATTGAATAAGATGTCTAAAGCCATTTCCATAGAGAGTGAATCTGCATTGCGAACTGAGAGAACCGAGTCCAAACAAAACAACAATCAAATAAAGAAAGAAGTGTCCTGCATAAATTTAGCATCCACAGTTTAACCCATACTAACTAATATACACGAATAGTTAAACAAGCATGTAATTAGTGATATTATATGATATTCAGAGTTCAAAATCTTTTAATATATAAATGGCTACATAAAGACATAAAAGAACAATTCTCATCCATTAATAAAATATTACAGCTTTATCTTAAATAGACCTCAAGTCATTTTCGATGAGCACTCTAATTGTCAGGTTCTTTAGAAAATAAATTCGCGCCATTTGACCAAAACTTGATTCATCCTTTTGTGAACCATGAATACGCGTACAGGATGGGGGTAATTTCGAAGAACGCTAAGTTAAATTACTTGGAAAATAGTGCCGAATCTTGTTGAAGTTAATTGCCATTCATTTAATTAGAATTGAATATTGAATAATTAATATTACTGGTATAAAAACTCTGTATTATTTTAAGTTGTTTATCTACACAGTATCGACAACATTACCTAAATTACAAATTAAGTAATTTAATCCCTTGTGTTGTGAAAAGCTGAAACGACGAAGGTAAGTACCACAACCGCCTAGACTCGAAACAAACAGGAAAACTGGAAGTGATCATGGAGTTCGTCACTATGGAATCTTCGATCCAACCATTCGCTATGTGTGGATGTGCTAATTAACTTCTGTTATCAAACTTGACCTATTTATTACAGATCGTTTTATCAAAGGTTGTCTCTAAATATAAATTTTTTATTCCAAACACATGGTTTAAAATGGAAACCGCGACGTTCTTAAAGTGGAACAAAATATTATGTAAATTTTTTTATGTTAGCGAGGAAAAAAACGTAAACCCTTAGTTGGGTTATAATTTTATGTTTTACAAGACAGTTTTCATTTTACTACCGTAAGTTATCAAAAGGTACTAGTTGACCAATGGCGTATATTTTTGAGATATTGTGAACCTTTTTCGAACAGATTATGTTTTTCTGACCTGATGACCTCCGTAACCTGGTTCGCACGTCCGTTTTCAAGGTATCGCCATCTCTGAGGTTCCGGATTTGATTCCCGGTCGGATCAATGTAGAAAAAATTGACTTTTCTTTATTGTCTCGAGTCTAGATATTATGGTACCTTTGTTGTCTTGGTTCAGAGCATAGAATAAAGATGCAATAATAAGATAAAACGGGTCAATGTAGAAAATGAACTTTTCTATATGGTCTCGGGTCTGGGTGTTGTGGTCACAGATACTCCATATTACGGAGCTTTAGCTACTCATCTGGAAGCTCAGCAATGTAATTTATTTATCTCTCAAATAAAAAAATGAAACCCTTCGAGTGTAAACAACAGTGGTGGCACGTTCACACCCATCGTTCCTATTAAAGTGTTATCTTAACCTAAGCTTGAATAATCTTTCCCGTTCAAATGTCGTAAACAAGGCACGGATTGACATCAATCATGCCGCAGGAACGGCCACCTGTCGAACCGGCAATGCGTCTTCATCGAACATGGGACGTTTACTAATCTCCCCTTAATCTAACTGCGTTTTGTCGTGTCCTGTATACGTTTTGTATGTAAAGTATCAAGATCAAACAACTGACATTGGAAATTAAATCATATTAAGGTTATTATAAAGGTTTTTCCTTAAATATTATATTCCCAATAATGGTTATGTTGACGACAGTTTTACTAGCCTCTTTGGAAAGGTGTTTTATCTATATTTTTATCTGATTATTAGAACTCTAAAACTTTTCATTATTATTGCTGTCCATCTTGTACATCCTCTTTAAATAAAACAAATAAATAGATCATATAACAAAAATACACAATATTCTTCTAAAGAGAAATATTTTCAAATTTCGTGCTAAGATGCACGCTATTTAATAGCAACCAAAATATTAGGAAAATTATTGGAAGAAGATTAGAACATATAATCAAGTCATTACTTTCACTGTTTTCCAGAGTAGTTTCATAGATATTACCTATGCTAACAAGCCATTAGGATAAAAGTAGCAGATAGTTTTCAAATTCGTGAGATTTTCAATTGATTTATCATTTAGAATCAGGTGTTCAATTTTTTTTTATGTGAACGAATCTATCACTAATTTTGTCCATTATTTTCTATTATCTATTCTCTGTACTACATTCAATACTCATAGTTGCAATTACTTATCAATAACCTTGTCGTAATATTTAATCAAAGCTCTCTATGATTTGATGCACGTTAGTGGATTGATAATTAATTCAATTCTATGCACTCTGAGAGATATGCAGCATATTGTAGTTAAAACCAAGGTTTAAACCACTTATCTCTAATGACCAGTAGTCCAATAAACGCAACTATGAACAATACAAATAATCCTGAAGTTTATAAATCGTTCGATCAAAGGCCTATAGAAATGTGTTATTCAGGTGGCGCTCTGACGCACTACAATAGAACTTCAACTCGATAGGATCAAAACTCAACGACTCATCAATGAGAAAACCAATACAGCTAGTAAAATTAATTTGTATGCTACCGTGCTGTCTTTACATTATCTTTTAATTAAATGTTACTAAAGAATATTTACTTTAACTAATTTAAAATATAAAAAATATATATTAATAAATTGAAAATCAGACGTAGTATTTGGCAGAGTTAATATGAAATTATCTGTGGGCAAAATTTTTATATCAAAGTTTTTTTTTTTTTATCACGTTGGTGGTCTTTACACGTAAAGAGACAACAAAATTATATATTTTTTTAATTTTAAGAAATTAAAATAAAATGTCTCCAAACTTAAAGCATGTCTATTTAATATCTATAGGTATGATCAATAAATATTTTAAAAATCTATATTCTAATACCAAAGAGTAAAGTTCATATATATTTGCTAACATTCCAATAAATTTTTTGGTGTAGATAATTTAAAACCAAGATCGCACTTCACTTCAGGTAAGTTCCTTTGATCATTTAATAAGCCTATTTAAGCTGGTTTCATTGTGACAAATTGAAATAATAATTTATTTTATGGAGAGGACAGACAGACCTCGCCCTAGATTTTCATTCTTCACTCATTATTGGAATGAGCACTTCGATGAATAATAAAACAGATTACAGAAAGACGTGTTCTGTGATTTACTCTAACTTCTTGGTGAGCCCCTTGATTAAAATGTACACAATTTCGCTTTTGGCACTATTAGCACCGTCGATCACTCCACGAAAACACACGGCCAGTTTCACAAACGTCCATTATGGTTTAATGAGGCCTTTAATCTTTAATGAATGACAAATTTGTATTGGTAACGTCGCTTTAACTAATGAAAAATTTATATACACACAATTTACACACTGTTCACACACACACACACACTGTTAACATATTTATGACATTAAAAATGTACTCTTAACTGATAAAATGAAGCTTTCTTATTAAAAAGTGTCTGATGGTGGTATTTAGATTCCAGTAGATCATTGTTTGTTTTTAAGATATACAATTACTCGTTGTATCAACAACCAGGTCACCTGATATGCGCACAAATCACACCGACCACGTAATCAGCTAATTCAGTCGCGTTCTCTAATTAATAGCTAGGACCGCGTAATATTGCCGGCGGTGAATAATATCACCCCCATTCGTCATGCGCGCAAAGTGCGGCTTTACTCAATCGACCTTTGTGTAATGTACGCTGGTATTGATAAATTTTACATACATAAAAAATGACGTTTGGTTTTTGGCGAAAATAGATAATGATGCTTCTGAGCGATATATGGATAGACGTAATGCAGTTCCCTTTGCCAGTTTTAATAAAGCTTTCCACAAAGTTAATTTTTTTATAGCCTTTTCTAGAACCTAACTGTATAAATAATAGGATTTATATAGTTTACTGTAAAATTTCGACAAAATTCTATTTTGAATTCTTACAAATATTTTTGAAATTTGAAATATAACACACACGTCCAGAGAAGTAAACTTTTATTCCTGTGAAATAAATGTTTATTTTTGTGGTTACGCCGGTGATGCATTTGCACATGAGAAAGGATGACGTAAATGCACACTGCTACTCTATAAGAAACTTTAAGAAAATTTTCCCAAATCATCATCATCATTTATAACTAAAAGAAAACCTTTCAAATGCGAGTCGGACACGCGCGCAAAATGTTTCCTACCATTATCTATCGTATGGGAGCCCCTTGAATATTTAATTTATTCTTTATTTTAGTATTTGTTGTTACAGCGGCAACAGAAATACAGCATTTGTAACATTTTCAACAGGCTTACTATAACGATCCATGAGATACAACCTGATGACAAACGGACGGACGGCCTGTGGAGTCTTAGTAAGAGGATATCTCTTGGATATTTGAACCCTTAAAAAATAACAAACTGTATCTAATATCAATATATCTACATTGATTTAATAATTGATAAATGTAAATAACTTTAATCAGTACTTAATATTTTATGATCCAATGATCAAACATTTTGGAAAAGCTTTTGTACGTGGTGTTAGTTTCCTGTCATAGACCTGTAAGTATTATAAAATGATGCTACTTGCGAAATTTTATAGTTCTGGGTTAACGAAAATTACACTATTAATTCCAATGATATCTTCATGCATTTCCAAAATAAAGGGCATTGACAGACAGACATAAAGATAGTCGAACAACAAAGTGATTACTTATTGAGTTCCACTATTTTCCTATTGAGGTAACTTACATTAGAAATGGTTGATTCAGTGCTTAGTTGAGAACAAGCATATACCAAATCAAGTAATTATATCAAAAATCAAGTAATTAATCGATTAATCGTAACGCCAGTGCCCCTGGCGGCACTAGACAGAGTCTACAACGGCAATATGGCGGAAAGTCGACAATCTGCATCGTGCGCCCGTGCGACTAACACGTTTAGAAACTGTCTCGCGTTCCGTCCGTGCGTATTTAGATTACCTACCTAAGTATGATTTAAGTGACACTTTTAATCTTATTGTGTATTGAATAAACATTGTATTGTGTATGGAATTTGGGTGTTTATTTGATCCAACATCTACCCTACATTAATCACAAAGTGTCGAAAGATGTCTGATAATGAAAATAATAGAATTAAATATATGTGTTCCGTTCGAATTAGATATATATATATACATATATTTCTGTAACCACTGCTGCCCCATCCTCATTCTCTATGGATGAATCGAATAGGGAGGATGGCCTACCATGTGGGTCCAGCGGACCCAGCTTTACAACCGTATCGTAGACAGAGCGCACCAACCACCGCGCCATGGAGCGTCCTAGATTACGGTTCGCTTATAAGGTCATAAGTCTTATACATTTTAAACCTTCGTTTCTTAGTAAAAAAAATTACTCATTTTTTTTTTTTTGAATTATATTTATTTGAATTATACCTTCCTACACAAAACTTGTATTGGGATATCAAAAAATTAACTACAATCATAATTGTCATTGAGGTTTCAACAATCACAAGGTTAAATGATAAAATTTTTCAATAGATATAATTTAAGACATAATTATATCCAATATGCTATGCTTCGTCATTATGAGCCCTTTTTTATGTCTCCACTGCAGCGGCACAGGCTTACCTTATGGTTAAGGAGGATGGGCCATAACTCTCGACGCTGCTGGCTCAATGCGAATTGGATTTATTAACAAACCTGGTATTGGTATTAAAAGGCCGTGACCAACGGCCAAACGTGCAAAACAAAAAATATTTTTTTGATCACGCATCCCGTGACCGACACTTACAAATATTGCTTAGCAACAACGATCGCGAGCCGTGACGCTTATTCACTACGCCATCAACATGCTATAGCATACTCGTGCTATAGTATTGGCATGTCAAATATAAATTTGCAGCTGGGTAACACACCCTGTTCTAACAATCTTGTAAGATTTATATTTCTAACATATAACCTATCGCACGCCTGGTTCACATACTAACCGCTCTCAGTCAATATAATCCACTCACGTACAGTAATTAATAACGAGCCGTATAATAACTTGCTTGGTGAGTGATATCACGCCGTGCATCACGGAGATAATTGGACAACGACAATTCACACATGTATAAACTTTGAACTTAGTGTAAACTAAAATTTTAATAAAGTGAACATTATTCTTCAATATTTTTAAACTCACACGATTTGTATACATTATAATTATATGCAATCGGGTCTTGTAAACCCAGAACTATTAAATTTGGCAAAATCAAGTGGAGGGTACATCTGAAAATCAGTTAAAAACATTATTACCGGATTACCCTCAACTAAAATCAGAAGACGACACCCGCCAGTTCTCCAGTCTCCTCGTGACCACGGCTGCTGTAACGTAGCCGAAACGTCGAGGTAAATTAATTGTTTTAAAAAATGCACGAACAAGACCCGATTGCATATAATTATAAAATTATTCTTCAAGTTCCCATGGATATACTCAGATATATTTTATTTACTCTGGTTCCAAGATAAGTAGCTAAATTCTTCATAGGATTGAAAGAAGGAGGATGAAGACAATATATAGAAAAAATCATTTTCTACATCGACATCGGAGTGCGATTGCCAACCCGCCTAACTAAGGCCTTCATTCTAGCTATAGGATACGACATCTTAGCGATGTTGTGTCGAAATCTTCTTTCATGTTACGACTTTATCATGTCGATTGGTGGAAAATTTTGGGATTAATAACTAAATTGTTAACACTGTTATCAAATTTGTAATAATATTTTTTTATAGTTCGTTAATTGTTATTAAAGTACACATCAAAGTAGTAAAATGAAACGAAATATCGCCATATTTCAATAAGATGTCCTATTTTAGGTTAAAGTCATGGCTAGAGAGTTAGACGGTTGCTCTGCAGGAATCGAACCAAGACACTTTAACACAAGAAATCATTCAGTAAAAAGGATATTTCCTTTTAATAATTACACTATCGATAAATTATCTAACTATCGGTTAAATGATGGTCAAAATAATTAATGCATCACAATATTATTAATCTTGTTAATCTCCGATCAAAATATATACTGGAATTGATTCCTTTTTCTTATTTCCAATTCATACAAGAGAATTTCTCGGTTATAAATTCATTTGTATGATTTGGTTCAATTTATTTCCTTAGCTTATTAAGAAACGGTTAATAATAAAAACCCACTCGCGCTGCCAATGAAAATTTTGTTCAACAACAAGTAAATTAATGGAATGGAAAAACATCAAAGCTCGAACGAAATCGGCGAAATAATTTCTCCACTTTGATAACCTTTTTATAAATAAAAATGAAAATTCTTTTGTAAGTGGCAGTTTTAACAGCACATTTTGAGTTTAAAGAAACGGTTGCAAATGAGATAGTTTGTAAATCATAAAAAATAAATTATCCCTTTATAATATAAAGTTATGTCAAACTTTTGCAAGAGGATTTCTCTTTGAAGATATACCTTGTATTTGTAGAAGATAATTAACTGAAGCTTATTAATTCGGCTTAAGTGAAAATCGAGGGTTGGGAGTTAATTACGAAATACTTTATGGCCATAAAAAAAGCTTGTTAATTAAAAATTATTAGGCAAGGCTTTTTTACATTGAACTGCCCGTTTTTACGAAATACTCTATTAAACTTCATTTCGAATGCTAACAGGCCTGTAAATCTTCTTAAGCTTTTGTGTAAAATTAGATGAATTTAAACAAAGTGAAAACTTAAAGGAGTTATTTAAAAGTAAGTTGTATTACTTAAGCTAAGCGACAGAATTATGTAGGTGCCAAAAATCAACTGTACAGTCAAAAGAACGTTAAGCTATACAATGCTTATCTATTTGTTTTTCTATCTCAATACTTGGCTAGTAAAAATTTAAGATTTATTCCTTAATTCAACATTGAAACCATAATTGGTAACCATTATTTTTGTTAATGATCATCATTTTTTTAAAAGCATTATTTTTATAATAATTTTTGAATAACAATTTTCGATACATTTTGAACTAAATCTTGACTTCGTCTTATATATAACATAATACGTGAAATAGAGTAGGATACAAAATAATTCTCGTTTTGTCATTTATCTTATTCGAGACATGTATCAATTTTAAGAGTTACAGCGTTTGATGAAATGGCTAGTTACCTTATTTTGGATATTTAGTTGCGAATTAAGAATGGCATGACATTTAGTAAGAGATCATTCTCTTTAGGAACCAATATTTAAAGTAATATGAGTACTAGTGAATGAGATCGTTACCATCAGGATCAAATTTTGAAGCAAATATAAACCTAACTGGATCTTTATCCCAGTAAGAATAAAAGAATTTATTAATAAAAAGAAACACATTCACCTGTTAGATAAGCAAGGGGAGAGAAAATGGAAATGAAAAATAAAACATCAAAAATAAAGCTGCTTTTTCATTCGCCAAAAAGACCGAAACCAAAAAAAAACAAAATACTAGGTGCTTTACTGTGTGTCTGACCAAAGAGTCGAATTTTGTAGATAAATAGACAATAGTTTTTTGTTGCAAACAAATTTATAAAATAATCGCTCGGTGGCGAAGTGGATAAGCGCCACGGCCCGCGATCGTTGTCGTTAAGCAACTTTCGCAAGGGTCGGTCACGGGATGGGTGACCAAAAAATTATTATCTCGAGCTACTCCGTGCTTCGGAAAGCAAGTTAAGCCGTTGGTCCCGGCTGCATTTGCAGATATGCAATGTTGACCTGGTGTTATATTTACTAGTTAATTACGGGTCATATACATAGTCATTTATAGATATTCAATATATTCATTAACAAGTGCACTTGTAGTCGTGAATCTTTGAATTATTAATTTTGATATAAATGAACTTTGCGCTAAAGGCGAACAAAGTGACTGAAAGTGCGAGTGCATTATCCACACCGAATCTGATAACGACGAATTACTGAAAGATTTGAGCTTTATTAGAATTCTTTTAGTAGAAAAGTGCGCGAGATTTCAAATTTATCTTAAAAATTAGACTCTTCAGATTCCTTTTGCGTATTATAGAGTAATTACTCTTTCATCTCGTCCTATTCAGCTTTTTGCTTGTCAAAATTCTTTAACAGCTTTTGTATAAATCAATCATAATGACCGAAAGCCCTTCAAATGTTGAACCTGGCTTTATTGTTGTATGATGTTGAAATTCTGTATCATAACAACGGACATATAGAAATTTAAAACTAGAAAATTTCACACAAAGTAGTAGTTTTTTTTTTATAGGGGAAAGTAAACAGAAAAAGGGAAACAACCCTTTCAAAAAAATTGAAGCAAAATATGTCATATGTCATAGTAAAATACCTCTTATGATTGCTATGTACGAAGAAAAGCATCAGAGATGTGGCTTGCTCTGTTCACGGTACATTACACCTCGCACCGCCACCGCCGCGTGACGTTACACTGCAATGAGCGCATTGTATAGCTGCACAATACTCAACAACTCCACGTAATGGATTACAACACTGTACAGTAACGACGTAAGTGTAGTTCTTTTAAAAATAAAATGTATTTTCAAATCTAGAATAGACTTCAAGAATATAAGTAAAACGGCAGTAGCAAATACGAGAAAGGTAGTAGATAACTCGCCATAACCGCACGGCTGTAGAGGAACATTCTGATATTTTTAATGGTTGAGAGTTATTTGTCGGATTTTCGTAATATTTTTATTTAAGCAAGATCTATTAATAAAACATTTGAGGCATAAACAAGTACGGTCAACTTATTGAATCTATTTGTATGACGCAAAATCATTAAAATCAATTCTTTAAAAAATTCTTTAAGGTAATAAATACACGATCGATTCAAATATCAATTAATCAACGTACATTATTAAATCTGTCAGACAGTTTGTCACATTTGCCTTTTATATAATACATTTAAAGATTTTAGTATATACAAAGAAAACATTACATAATGCGATATTGCGTTGCTCACAGTGCTCATAAATATTCATGGTCCACTGCGAATGATTTATTTGAATTGAATCAAGTAATCAACAAGTAATTTGATGGGTAAAGTCTGTTCCAAAGCTAATTATTCAGTCGGTCGACTCGTACTGCGTTAACTTATGAATCAAACTGTAACTGTAATCAATTCAGGTATTTTATTTTCTTGATTAAAGATTTAGTTAAGCCAGAAAATGTTGAAGGGCCTCCTTTTTGTGATATTTAATTATTACAAAATAAACGGCGAGCTTGGATAAAAAAAGTGCAATAAGAAATAAGTAAGAAGATAATAATGTATAGAAGTAAGTGCATATTTGTACTCAATCGAATGCTGGTCCCGGCTGCATTTACAGCCGACAATAACCATCAATCCGCATTGGGTCTGGCGAAGGGCTGAGCTCCTGCAGTAGGAACGTAAGAGGGCTGATGATGATAATGATTCAAACGAATCTGAAGAATTCCTGACCGTAGGTACTCAAATTTCCGAGAAATTGAAATGATGAAATTGGATATCATCGGATTCGTAGAGAACGATAGGATCGAAGCGGAGGCAGACCAGAAGTGCTATTCCAAAATAAAATCAACGTTGAACTCGTCGAGCACTACTATCACGCACACTATTACAGCATAAACATTCGATAAAAATACCATATTTCAAAAGACACCAAATGTTTCATTGCATTGAAGTCAATGGTGTGACTGTGTGTGTTCAAGCTCGAGGCTAACTTTATAACAAAATAGCTTAGTGGTTTATATGTGGCACATAAGATAAAAAATATATAAATTCAAAAAACATGCTTTTAAAAGATATTCTAAAATAAAATAAAGAACAAATTTTCATCTTTATCGAAAATGTAAATATTTGTAAAAATATTACTTTTGGCTGATAGGGTGGACTACCTGAACTCTGGAATTTTTTAAGCATTTTTCATAAGGAATTATTATAGATGGCAGATTTTTTTCGTCAATCAGTTATCTGGCAGAGGAATTGATTTATTATTATACATAGGTATGTTAAAATCAGAAGAGAAATGGACATAGGAAAAAAAAGAGAAACGTTTTCTTTCCCTATGACGTATTTCCTTGAAGTATTTCAATTTCTTAGCTCTTAACCAAAAAGGAATCAAAAAGAAATCTTATCATCTTTGACATTAACGTATCTTTTATAATAGTAATGGAATATAAAAAACTCAGAATAAGAAGGAAATTTTTCATTCAACTCACATATTTTCCTTAAATAGGCAATACAAAAAAAAAACATAATGAAGTTATGCTATTGTTAAGGACGACTTCCGTAACCGAGTAGCTCGCATGCTAAGGTGTTGCCAACTCTGATGTCTCGAGTTAGACTTCAGGTGGTCAATATAGAAAATAAATCTTGACTCTGAACAATGTATATGATGTTGCCTAATATTTATTAACAAAACAGGAAACTGAAGTAAACATAGACTCATATAGATTTTAGTTTTAGCTATCAGAATTTATCATAAATTTTGAGAATGAATATTGCTTGTGCTCTCTGGTTCACGTCTATCAAAGTTATGCATACGGCAAACAGCGGTTCCTAAACTTGCGACCTGCGGAATTCGCTGGCCGCACTAGTGAATATGAAATATTCATGAGCCAAAACCGTAAGCAGGAAGCAGTATCCGGTACATGTGATCGCTACTGTTTCGTAAGCAAGTCATTCCACTTATGAATTTTAAAAATATCATCATTAAAAGAACATCCATATGAATATAATATCCGAATTTTCTCCATATATCTCTCTAACCATTAATTTCAACTAGGCGTACGTCTAATGAACTTTTAGGTTAGCAAATAGATTAATAATAAAATCTGAAGAGGTAAACTGAAAATTTTCAAGCTAATATGTTGAACAAAGTTTATGAAAAACTCATTTGACTCGTCCACCGGTGTGTTGCGGTAGCGTTCTACAGTACTAGTTTTTTAATAAATAAAAATAACATTTTCACTGAAAAATTCAAAGTAAATCTTTTATTATTTTAAGCAAAATCCTTCCAATATTGAGTATTAATTCCGAATTGTCATATATTTCTGAGTGATTTGTTCATGGGTTGGTGGCGATCTGGGAAAACTTCTTTGATGCTTGAAATAAATATGCCTTTTAAATCTTACTAAAAATAAACCATATCTATAGATTATTATTAAAGTACATTAACGAATCTTATCAACCCATAAAGTATAAATCATTGAACGTTAACTTAAACTTCGTCTTCTTCTGAAGATGCTTGCCCGTGGAGGTTGACAGTTCGTTTCTCGTATTTAATTTTATCTAAGGCAAGACAAAAGAGCTTGGATACCGATTTGATACCAGTCCGTCATCTTATATTTCGCAATCGGAGTCTTCTTCTTTCTACAAACGAGTCTTTGTCTCAAATTTCGATAAGTTATTAAAACGATGAAATATAAAACCATCGTCATTATATATATCGTATCCCCCTGACACGGCATGATAAAGCAATATATTCGTTACGCGTTGGGATGCGACAGATCCATGGCAATGGGAAAAAGACCTGCGGGAAGACCCAGGGGATATTCAAGCAAGTTTCTTTATGGGAAAAGATGAGGAAACGCATATAAATACATGTACCTTTTATGCCCTTGGCAGCGGGGTTTTTAGCCTATCAGGAAAAGACTCCCGATATACATAAGCATATCTGCCTGTGGGAAGGAGACCAAGAGGCCCGTTAGAAGTGAAGAGTTCTAGAGACTCGACCAGTAGCAATCAATCTTCTTTCTAAGTAGAATCATTATAATTCTACATTTGTGTAAGCAATTAAATACGCTAGTTCTACAAATTATAGCAATTTAGTCGTTACAATATATTTTGTATAGACGCGAAACGCCCATAGGTCGAGCAGTCACTGGTGGCCCGAAGCATAACGTATGAAATATTCATGAACGGAATCAGAACAAACTTACACGAGAGCAGAATGCAACGTCCGGCGCAGGTGATCGTTACTACTTCCCGTCTAGAGGCAGGTGAGCCATGTGTACAACATAATTTGTTTTTATATAAGTAAAATTCACATTATAGGATCTGCGTTCTATAATATGAAATTTAAATCGATTATAACTACAATTTGTCATGTCGACTTAGATGAATGAATATGGCCCTTATTTCAAAGCTAATAGGTGTAGAAAAGAAATCGATTTTTCTTTATATGGTAAGGCTTACTTTACTACGAGTGGTTGAGTACAAGTGGCTTACATATTACTTATATAAATAAGTAATATTTAAGGCACTTTTACATTTACTAAACAAAGTATATGTTGTTAATTTCGATTTATATAAACAGGATAACATATGACGCTAAGAACATAGATTAATTCTTGCATATACAAAACCAGTGAGATACTAAAAACAAGTTAAAGTAAAAAATCAAATGTTTAACTAAACGTTTAAAGTTTAGATACAGCACAAGATATTTTTAGGTTTTCCACCTAACAAAAAATTAATTGGCCTCGTCTGCTTCAGCTAAAACCCAATGTCACTCCGATACAAATGAAGGCACAAAAAGTCATTTGATCAACGAGCGATTCGAGATGTTCTAAGTAATATCGAATGATTACAATAAATCCACTTACTTCACAATCCCAGGCTTATGGGATTCGTTAAGTATTAATAGATTTAGATACCAGGGAGCATGTATGAGCGTCTTAACTAAGCTGTGGGAAATCCTTGCAAAATCCCGTTCTGACAGATTTTTAGAACTGAGTTATTTATATGGAAAATGGGCGAAACTTACTATTGCAAGCTATTTCAATATTGTGTTTTTCGATTTCCATTTTCTTTTGGAAATATTCTAGCACGAGTAGATTATACAGTTTCTTGTATGAAGACTTCGTTGACAATTTTAGTCCTTAAAAACAATTTTTTTTTACTGAATTGTTTATTATTTTTTCACAAATAAATGCATTCAAATATCACAAGTTTATTCAATACATGTATTTTTTTATTTATTCCCATTTTGAACTTGTTTATTAAGTAAAAATGTACAATACATTTCGGCTTAAGATCGATTGTTGAATTTAAAGTTTTTGTAATATTGATATAGATTGTACAGACAACAGCACGTTAAATTTTTCCGTTTTTAAAACTTAATACTTTGAGTGTAAAGTTCAAAATTGATTGCGGAAATTTGGCTGGCATGTTATGATAAACGGCTTTATGCATCTTTACATTTAAATAAAAAAATCCCATAGCCACCAATACTAATTTCTGAATTAAAACCATTCTATAATTACTTGTACATGACAACCAGTCGGGGTATGAAGCCCCATTTTTCTCTAGCATTCATTAATTACGGATTCATACATAATGTTCGAGATTCGTAATCGGGTTTGCTGGAAGTATTTGAAATTTAGGACAAATTGCCGAGTCCGTCTGAAAATTAATCGCTATTTGTAGGCTGAGTTATTAGGTTTGTTTGTTAGGATATCGTTTGGAACATCAAAGCGAGCCTGGAGCTATAAAGTTCAATATTAGACTTTCATCAAATAGAACTTTAAGTTAGAGAAATATGATTTTAATCTCACCCCTTTTATAATTTAACTACTGAACAGGTCCAAAAGCGTGCAGATTCAGTTTTACTACCTATTATAATAGTTGTAAAACGTTTTTAAAATTGGTACTTGATCGTACTAAACTTAAACTAAAATATTTAATTCAGATAAAAATCAGAGATTATTAAAAAAAAAACTATTTATAACAATACATTTTATTGCTTTCAAAAAGTAGAAGAGTATACACTTTATAGTTAGTTCATACACTTTACAGCAGTTTCACAAGTAAACTTTAAAATTATTACAAACTATTAACACAATTACTTTTTAATACGAATTACAAAAGGTTAACAAGGTAAATCAACAAATCACTGTCAAATGAATATGCTAAATTGAGTATACTGTTAGCAGGCATATTCATAGAATTTGGTCATGCGGTATATCACTAAGGAGACCATTTCTACTTATATTACTAATAATATGTTATTTTATTTCAGTATAGTGTTTAAATAAAATAATAAAACACTGTTATAAGGTTTACTGTCACATTTCTTCGTTCTATTATTAAATGTCACCTTCATACTTCCATTATCTTATGTTGCTAGCTCAACATATATTCTATCGAATATTTAGCAAGTCTGCAGTCAGCCAACCGTGCATGCTGCACCAAGTTTGGATCGCTCGCTTTGTAAATTGAATTGATGGAGCAGAGTATGCGTGCGTTGAGGCGATTTACCGGTAATAGATAGCAAAAAAAACGAATGTCAAAATTTTATCCGGTTTGCTCAAAACCTCTGTTTTAATTTGCTCTAAAGCTTTTTCCAAATATCGATATTAAGTATGATTACATCATTAAAATATGCAGTAACTAGGGCTTCGATGAAAATATGTTACACTTCGTTAATTGTATCTTCCTGGAAGCCATAAAATATGAAATGGAAAGAAGACTTAAATATGATGAGAGGAAGTAGATTAACGAAACAAATAATATATACGGCTAGCGTGACAGTAAATACTGAAAATCGAAGAACGATAAGAACGTATAAACTAAACCCGACCCTGTTAACGATACAATCCAATCCGTATCCGAATGGTACCTAATCTAACAGAAGCCTAAAGTGTATTCACAAATGTAGCTAGCCGAAATGAGAGTGTGTTAGCTACTTTTATCGTAGAACAACGAGAGGTGAATTAGACGGATTCTCGAAGGCAGACCACGTCTTGGCAAACGTTGCTAGCAAGATGGATTTGCGACATCAGAAAGGTGGCTGGCAGTTGATGAAGTTAGCGAGAGATCGTCTTTTATGGCTCATAATAGGGAAAGTATATACCCAACAGTGAACTGTAACAGACTGGAGTAATGGGTGACAAAAACCAAAAAGAAGATGATTTGATTACAGCTTATGTTTCTGGTCTGTCGACTGGTCAATTGACGCAGGACTACAATTAAAACGTATTCGTTTCAGGTTTAACAGTCGGACTTCATAATTGCCTTTCTTAAATAGCTTTTATTATATTTGTATAGATGAAACTTATCATTAAAATTTAAAGTTTCATTTGTTTTATTCAAAAAAAGAAATGATACATTTCTTACTTCACGAAAATGCAACTATGTAACGCCATAATAAAAATAAAAAATACAACGGCTACCATCAAAGCGTGAAAGCTTTGATAACATGTAGGTCATCTGGGTGAGTGCCTAAAATTTCATTTCAAGCCCCTGTCACTGACAACACGCGTTTCTAGTATCCACAGTATGTGTATACGACCACTGGAAGTATTTCAGTATAAGGATTGAAAATAAAATTCATCGTAAATGGAATTGCTTTATGGAAGTGTTAAAATATCCATACTAAATCTATGCCCCTTTTATAATAAGCTTTTATTTAACTTGCCCTATTAGTTTGTGGCAATCTTGTAATTCAAATTTGACCCACTTCCCAATGTCCGATAGTTTTGAAATTTTGCATAGACATGTTAGTCAAATGACAATGCAATGTTATGGTATCAATAAGCTGATATGATGGTGAGGACAGAAGGTGGTCACAAGAACTTAGTGATGAAATAACGCAACTGCATCGTGTTTGGGCTATTAAGATCCATCTTTATAAGAACAATAACAGTTTTGCTTGCTAATGAACTAATGCTAATGAAATCGGAGACAAGGAATCACACATATTTTTTCGTGCTTAAATTTATATGCTTTGAAAATATACCCATGTAGACATTTTTTATCAATAAAAATATCCAATTCAAATAGATTGTCTCATCTCCATAGTTTCTCATAAACTTAGCATTTGCAATTATATCTTAGAAATAAATAATATCGTATATAAGCTTGCATGTCAAGTTACCAAAATATATAAAATTTATCCAGTTGATTTTAAACTCGTCCTACAAAACATTACTGTTTAAAATTAAATGCAGAAAGTTTAGAGATTTTTATTAGCTGACCTGCAATTGACTGTAAAATTTTAAGTTAGTGTGGGAAACTCGCTGTAAACTATTTTATCACCACAGTGACCAAGGGTCAGGTTCGGTAAATAGGTGCCGAAGAAAATAATAACCCACAGCAGTCCAAAGGCTTTTATATCACCCACAACAATACTGACTCTTGATGACATGAACAATTCACAAACAAAAAGCTTAATCGTATTTAGGTGTACACCGTTACATATTGAAACGCCCTCTTAGTAGTAACGTAGAAAAACCATTGCCCTCAACTAATAAATTAGCGTAGGGACTTATAACGAAAGACAGTTAATTACCTCGCCCTGTGACAATAAGCAATGTGTTTTCTTATAAAAACCTGTAACTAATAATTTGTTACTTTACAAAACACACACTTAAAAAAAAACAGACCTTTAAAAAATCATATACAATAGATACACTAGATGAATAACATTACATCGAAGATAAAAAAAAATTCAATATCTAAATAAAATTGAAAGAAACAAGTTGTATTACAACGCCGCAAAGGGGCGAACCTCATTATATTATATTATACAGGAGAGCAAAATTAATAGTAGAAGATCCGAACCTAAATCGACCTTCACCGGGTTGATAATGGAATAAAACTTATTGTATAATTAATTTAGTATATTAGAAAATATATTAAAAATGGGTTCGCTAAAAAAATCCTGGACAGAATATTTTTAATTATTTAAAAAAATATATTTTTTTATTAAATGTTGCAACATCAAGATAATAAGAAAAATTTAATTCTGACTTAAAGTATAAAACATATAGAATGTGCAGACGTTGGGTTGTCTATTATTTACCTGGACGAACTACTGGGTTGTCAGATATAAACAGGTATATCGATGCCAGTTAATTTCACTTGATTTGATAATAAAAAAAATTATATCAACATAAGCGCTGTTTCATTACGAACACATTGATATAGGGTTGTCTGCAAAAAATTCGGTCCTAATACGGGTTTGCGAATTTTAAAAATTAAAATTTTAAAGATTAAAATTAAAGTTCGTCCCTTTGCGGCGTTTACGATTAAATGTTAACTTTTCTACAATACAATCCAATAAGTAAAAAAAAAATGGTGTAATATAAAAACATATTTTAAACCTAAATACAATACACTCTTCGGTAGTCATGTAAAAAGTCGTTGACCATCTATATTTCACGTATAAACACTGCTTATGATGACATTTCTGTCAAATGAATGCTGTATAAAATTCTCGCTCGACAAAACTGCCACCGGTTCAAGAAATTTTTTACACAGTATCCTCTTGACTTTACAATGGGCACTTAATAAAATCCGACTGGCTATTGGTGTTTTTTTCTGATTGCCTGAACTTCGTTAAGAGCTTGCAACATCTCTTTGTACTGAGGTATAAGCAAAAGTTTGTTTGGAATAAAACGTTAGCGATCGCTCTGAAGTAGAGACTGGGTTTCTGAAACTTTTTCTTTAGATACACAAATTGGAATTAATGGAAAGACAAAATTGAAAATCTATCTATACTATTTTATCATTATTTGTATATAATATACTTATTTTAGTAAAAGTGATATAGCTGTCACATTTATTTAATTAATATTTAAAGTAAAAATTAAAATAGCGTGTTAAGTTAAAGCTGCTTAAAAATTCAATAAACTTAAAAATAAGTAAAATGTAAAATAGAGTATGAATTTCAAATTTAACTAAAATAACTTTATATAAGAACTAAGTTAAATACAACTCGAACGTATGTTTAAAATAAATGACTATCATGATATCAAACCTATCGTGTTAGTTTTAAAGCTTTAAAAGGTGAACCCAGCAAAAGGTACATTAGTAACAAATGCTATCCCGCAAAAGTGCAAAGAACTTCTAAAACTCAACATCTGGAGAGGATTAAGATCTAGGCTATAAATCAAAGCTGTTCAGGAGTTCAGCCCGTTAGATCTCAAGACAAATAGTTTTCTCGTGCACTATTCTCCAACCTATGTGTTAGAGTTACTCGCAGACTACTTCTAAGGTAACATCTTTGGGTTTCTAGATTAGATTTCAGCAGGGCTTTTATGAGGTTATAATTTGGCACCAGAACCTTTATATTGTGTCTGGATCCTGGATCCTGGCACCGTTTTCTAATAACTAAATTATTATTTTTATTTACATATAAAATTAAATTATACCTACATTAAACTTTACTAAAAAAATCTAATAACAAATGTTCTAAGTGAAACGTGATATTAAATTGAGTAAATGTTTCGAGAATATTTAAAATTAAAACAATTATATAAGTCTTTCTCTGTTATTTATAGTACAACTTTTCTCAAGTTCTGCACAACAAAACACTCCTGTCCTATTACATACATTCTTTAGCTTTTTGATATAAATCAGAAATGTAGACAAAGGACTCAGGGATATGTAAAAATACAGGGGTCAACTATTTATCATGCCGAAATTACTTATCGAAATAGATGAAATGAAAGATTAATCTAGTGAGAACTCTTCCTCTTCTTTATCTACGTGCGTCTCCATAATTCGACGCCAGGTCGGAAGTTATTCCTGCCAGCACAGCTCCGCCAGTAACCCGCCTTCATCCAGTGAGTGATTATAAGTATCAATATGCTAATCGACTTGGTTATATGAATATACCAATAAAAAATATAAAAAACAAAAAACCCGACTGCGTGAAACCAAAAAAAAGAAGTGAAAAAATATATAATTACTTTCACTAAAAACTAAAAATAAAAAAGCAAGCCCAGTAGTTTGGAATGTTATTAAGAACTAATAAATAACTGCTCCACTGAAATAGTTTTAAAATCTATTCACACATAAAATACATCATAAATTCAAAAGCAGAATAGAAGGATTAACAGTCGGGACCAAGAGATAGGTTTTTGATAAAATACCTAAAGCTTCCCGTAGGTGAAAGAATTTTTAAAATCAGTCAATATTTTAGAAGCCTTTTCAAGGCAAACAAACAAATAATCAAATCCTTCATCTTTATAAGTGTAGATAAAAAATTTGGATATAGTTAATTAATTAATTGTTCATCTCCACATGGTACCATTAGGTAATTATACTCTTTTAATTTATGTGTAATCTTGTCAAAAAAAAAGGATTTTTAAGGTGGATCCCTTCTTACTCGGTTGCGTTGTTAAGTTGTGCACGCTATGTAATTTGCATATAAATAACGTTAAAGTAATTTACGTTTTCAGTTAAGTTTCTCTTGCTAAGTTAAGCTTGTTGCTGAATAGTTTTTATAAGATATTTTATTAAATACTATTAAAGCTAATTTTGATAATTAATCTGTATTATTTTATAATTTTAGTGGATCTGAAATACCTACAGTTCTTACTTAAATTAGTTGCCAAGTATATGTAAATGAACAAACTAGATTCAAGTTAGGATAAAAATGTTCAAGCCAGAATAACATAATTTTCGTTATTATATTATATTTATTATTTCCAGAATTTGAAGACTAAAATAATAGTATAAATAATAGATTGTAGATCTACTTACATTTCGTGATTATAATAGAAAGACAGTTACTTGACTAATTGTTGGAAAACATAGAACTCACACGTATAGAACGCTTTTACTTCAAAGATACACATCAAGCCACGTTTGGCAAATGTTTCCGTTATGATTAAAATGCCTTTACAACACGCTCTGAGTGGGACGATCTAGCTTACAGGATGGAATATGTTGGAATATCTCTGGCTGAGGTCAGAGCAAAAATGACTCGCTTTTTCAAACGGACGCAACGATAATTTATTATAAATGTAAAATTTCTTAGATATTACATTTGCTGTAAATACCTGAAAACTAGAAAGTTTTCGCCGACCTTTATAAAAATGAATCTGTAACTACATTCCAACTTGTGACTGCTAAATTAATGATATGATTTAATTAATAATACATGACTTTAATATTACACAATAACACTGAACTGACATTCTTATTTTTTTTTTTAATAGAGAATAAACATATTTCCTCAAAACATCCCGCTTTTAACAAAAATAGAAATGGGCACGTTAATAAAAGACCCGATGCTCATTGTGAATTAAATCATGAACTAATTTTCGTCACTGAACCCTCCGATTCTAGCAAACGATTTAATGAGGTTACCAGAATAATAAGAAGCTGGCGTATTTAATATTATGAAATTGAAATTATTACTGAAAATTTTGTAACCACGTCGCTCAAATAACAAGTTATAAACCGGATAGAATAGAATATTATTGTTAGACACTGACCCGACCGAGAACTAAATGAAGAACTTCAGAAACGATGACATTAAAACCAACATATAATCTACGTTGCGGATAAAATCGGTCAATTCAATTGTTTCTTTTAATAATTAAATAATAATATATTTTACTGGAATGCAATACTATGAGATAGGCTGTTTATAAACAGTAAAAAAAACTATAAACGTTCATCTATAGTAATATTTAAATAACACTAACTTTACAAAAGTTTAATAATGTTATCCAATGAATGCTAAGCCTTGATACACCATCTGCAATCAGGCAATTGCAAGAAAAATGGCTGAGACAATTTCACAACTCTAATAAAAATTAACGAAGCGCGAAGACAAGCGGGGTCAAAAAGTTTTATGAAAAAGTTTCTTTGCGAATTAGGTCGAGGTGGAAATATACAAATATTGTGCAAATCACTCTCAGGTCGCCAGAGAGTATTAGGGTATCTGTTTTGTTATTCATATTATTATGTTTGTTATTTATCAACGTACTTTTTACAACATAAACAAGTTCGTTACATAAAGAGCTTATGTAAATCCGTAACCGTGTTTTTCTCCTTAAGAATATTTTATTGTGGCACTGTGTCAAGATTATGCAGATCAACTCTAAAGATAAGAATTCAGGAGCCTTAAATGAATTACTTACTTTACGGGAGCACTATAAGGCATTATGAACAAAGCTAAATATCGGTACAACATAGAAAAATTTTGAAATTGTTTCACGTGGATATTTGACGCAATTGATACAAATGCTACTCGTAATATTCCAGTAATGGTTCCTGTTCGTCTAAAAGGTAGTTGTACATAGTAGTAGCACATTGAATTTATTTTTGTTGTATCTGTGTACTTTGGATATGTTTGTAGGACTTCGTTAACGCAATATAGACTTACTTATGCCGACTGTAATCAAAAGTAAGATTAAAATTTATAAACAGTGTTGTTTAAAAGGATTTTAATCAAAATTTGGCCATCGTCGGTTTTAACTCTGCGTTAATGACAACTCAACATGCACTATATTAGTTGAAATTTACTGTAACTAAACTGTGACCTTTTCTATCGATCTGAGAGACCAATTCACTAGTATCGAAAAGGAAATTAGTATACACTAGCTTTTCACCAGCAGCTTCGCGCGCTTGTTTCTTAATTATACATATAAATCTCTTAAATGACTCTCTTTACTACATTAAAATATATATATTTTAAAATATTTCAGCGTACAGACAGCGGTAAGCGAATCTATATTATATACCTGAGAGTTTTTTCTTAGAAGCAAACAGTGACGCAATATTATCGTACCTCGTAACAAAAACGCGTTACTTAAAAAAATTAAAATGTTCTTAGAAGTCACTCTTGACATCCCGAAAAAGAGAGTTTGTAATATAATTTACCCAACATAATTTAAATTACTATATAACAGGATTTTATTCTTGTTTTGTTTGTTAATTATACTTCAAGAGTAGGGTTTGCGCAACCAAAATCTAGTTAAAAGTTTCCTTGGAACAAGAAAGATGTCTTGATATAACACCAGTGAGGGAAGTAATTGAAAAGGTTGTTATATAAAAATTTGATGTGGGAGTTTTGTTCATAATTATCAGTAAATGTAATAAACCGGTATGAATGATGTAATGGAACATGTACTGCGTAGAAGACACGTCTCTCAAATAAGAACTTTGATACTTACTTTAGTAGTGAGAAGAAAAGACTTTAAACATTTATCTTATTTAAAAAAAGAACTAAAGTCAGTACTTGATTTAAGCATTGGCAGGCTAAAGCAAATTGACAATGACAGAAGAAAAAACGTCAAATTGAGGCTTATGATTGATTCCTTATGACTCTTTTTCTGATAAAAAAAGTGTTCCTATCAATTATAACTGAATCTCTAATTTGAGTAGACAACTTTTGCCTCTATAGTAAGCGTCAGCATCTCTTTGATTCCTCCAGGAAACTGCCACCCGGGACACTCTTCCACTATTTGCGAGATGGACTGCTCCTGTGCCCCCACCATCACAGGCAGCTAAAGCCACTCCGTGGTTATATGAAAAGACAGACTTGTACGACCTGGTCTAATCTAACGGCGCGTATGTGGCAAAATCTTGTTATAGGAAGCTCAAGAGTTAACACCATGCACTAGTTACTTTAAGCAGCATGTGTCCGTCTCAGAGTGGGTGGGGCAATGCGTGACAGGCGGGAAGCTATTGGGTGGATGTTGGCTGCAAACTTCCCGTACTGGTTCCCAAGGCTGAATGACTGACTACTTAAAATGACACTGGTTTCTTTTAAATATGTTTTTCAAAAATGGTTTAAGCCCAGTGCTGAAATCATTCTTCTTCTCATGATGATACGGTTACATTAGACGACAAATAAGAACTTACAAATAAATAAACAAATACCATACACACAATCAAACTCGAAACAGTTGTATTATGCAAATCGCAAACAACGAAGATACCGTTTACCAAATAGACACGAGTCGCTATAGCGCAGTTAAATTTCACATCATTATTAAGTTTTCCGTTTCAGTTCTCTAAAGGTGCTTACAGAAACATACATTTGATAATGATTCTTGCAAACTCCGGGTCGGTGCTAACTTTATTTGATCACCAATATAATGTTTCATTTTGATCACTTTGCGTTGAATTGTTCATTATGCTATTAATACATTTGATCAATTTTACATTGTTAAATGCTATACTGAAATTTTAATGTGGTAATTTATTTAAAATAAAATGTTTTATCTAATAGAAGGTTTTTTTCTACCATCTTAATGATTGTTGTTATTCTGTCCGGCTTGATCACGATTTAATATTAACTATCATCATTTCATCATCAGCCCTTTTACGTCCCCACTGCAGGGGCTCAGGCCTTCCTTATGGATGGTTAAGGAGGATGGGCCATGACCCTCCACGCTGGCCCAATGCGGATTGGAGGGTATTAACGACTGCAAATGCAGCCAGGACCAACGGCTTAATGTGCCTTCCGAAGCTCTGAGTAGCTCGAGATAATAATTTTTTGATCACCCATCCCGTGACCGACCCTTGCAAAAGTTGCTTAACGACTACGATCACGGGCCGCGGCGCTAATCCACTACGCCACCGAGCTACTCCATAACCTGATGTGTTCATAACCTGAAATATTAACTATAGGAAGGTTTATCTAATAGATTATATATATATGATCGATGTATATGATCTAATAGATTTTATATGTGAAATAAGTATAATTTCTATATTAAACCATACCCCAAGACCACACACATAAACACGCATACGAAATTTCTCTTATTTACTATAACTTCGAAAACGGAACGATTGTTTTTTCCCGGAACACGTAAATCATGCAATCCGATAATTCGACGATTAACTGAATAGAATACACAACTAGAATACATAAACGAAAGTGAAATTAAGAAATACTCATTTAATATACTTACCTATTTCATATGTATTTCTAATATTAAAGACATATCTTATCTCTTTACATGAATTAGTATAAAGTTAAATCATTCATTTGGCTTCGTATAAATACATATGAGCCCTCAAAGATCGCGAATTAAGATTGTGAAAATAAATTATTACGTATTTGTAAATATATTTAGAAGCTCCCATTTCTCCTCGCATGCCTCTCGTCTTCGTATTTATAAAGGTAATTTGGGGAGGAAATCCGGTGGGGCGCAATTTGAATCGGTCTCTCAAGGTCTCTTGAGCAACTCTCTCAATATAAAAATTACAAAAATAGAACTTGAATTGAACATACTGTAATAATTATTAAGGCAACAAACTGAGATTTAAGCTAATACAAAGTTATACATCAATAAGATGCGTTAATAGTATCAATATTTTATACCTAGTGACAAGGTCCAAAAAAATTGTAGATAAAATGAGGAATATTTTAGGTATAGTGAACCACACATCAGGTTATGCAATTAATAAATGTGGGATGGTCGATTGTGTGGAAAGCGGCGCAATAATGGTTACAATCACAGAACACAGAAAAGAGGTTACAATCATGATGGCATTCAATGATTGCCATCATGGGCGATAGTATAGAGGGCCTATAACAACTTGACGTTGACAGCCCGCTATTGGCATCACGCAAACTGCTAGCAAAAATGTCAATGCTTTTCAATAACTCTCGAGTTAAGTTGTTTATGCTATTGCAGACTGTAAAATACATTGGGTCGTAATTGAACTGAACTGAAATATTGGAAATGTTTCTATGAATTTAGTTTTGTAAAAGAAAAACTCATATTTATATGTGGTAGCAAAAAGGATTAACTTCTTAACCAAATACACGATAGCAACTTAAAAAACATAATAAATATCCATAGATAAATTATTTGCAAAATTGAACTAAAGACTTGCTATCAACCTTTTATGTATTGGTACTGTAACTTTTGAGCGGTGTTAGTATATTATGATTTTCAGTAAAAGAATTTCTAGAGTATCGAAGTGGCGCGGCATGCTTCCAATAAAAGTTTGCTTACAAGATAAAGGGTTTCTCACTTGTAGCCTCTGACCATAAATGCAAGTGCTTTTAACTTGGGATTTAATCAATATACAATATCGTTACAATTTTTTATTAAAATTATTTAAATCTGTTTTAGTGAATACCTTCGCAAGAGTTCTTCGCAAATTTTAACAGGCAAAAATACTTTTCAGTGTTCAAGTTAAAGTAATTACAATCGATAAAAATCTTTTAAAATATCAATGTTGTTTTATTACTATTTATAATAAGAAGGCAACTCTAACGGTCCAATGCAGCGAAGGTATTTATTCCCAGAAATAAGTTTCGCTATTGTATTATTCTTTGATTATAGAGTGGGTGATCATATATTATTTTATAATCTCGAGCATGCTGCATCTGCAGTAAAAATAATTGTACAACCTTCTGTCATCCAAATCACAGTATCACAGTACTTTTGTAATCTAAAATTATAGATAGTTATTGATTTTAATGTTTTATATAAAATAACACGTTTTAATTTCAAAACGTCGAAGTTGAAAACGCTAGGTGTCGCTGAAATCGTGTTCATAACCAATAGCATTTTCTTGAATAAATCGCTTTTGAGATTCATTTCATTTTTTTTTTCATTTCATTAGCTCTTTTATGTCCCCACTGCAGGGGCTCAGGCCTTCCTTATGGATGGTTAAGGAGGATGGGCCATGACCCTCCACGCTGGCCCAATGCGGATTGGAGGGTATTAACGACTGCAAATGCAGCCGGGACCAACGGCTTAACGTGCCTTCCGAAGCAAGGAGTAGCTCGAGATAATAATTTTTTGGTCAACCATCCCGTGACCGACCCTTGCAAAAGTTGCTTAACGACTACGATCGCGGGCCGCGGCGCTTATCCACTACGCCACCGAGCTAAGTATTATTTATGCTTTTGAGATAAGTATTATTTACCATTTTTTACCTGACTGCAAAGGAAGAAGCAGAAGAACTACATTGGGCTGACGTACGAAATTATTTCTGTTTAAATAAAACTATTTTGAACGGTTGTAGCGCGTTTATATATGGTGTAATATTATTACGTGCCAGGAGTATATGGGGTGGATGAGATAAGTATACTGAATAACATTTACTATGGGAGCAACAATTATTCACAAAAAAATAATCAGCCGTTTCATACAAAACTATAATATCTACAGTCGCTATGTTTTTTCGTGAATTCAGTTTACACAATAATATGAGGCACGCAATAATACTTATATTTGTTTTCAAGGCTTTTCGGACCCTTTACAGGTTCCGTGTTCACTTTAAACCGTTTCTATTGTGGATTCGAATCCCATCTCGTCTTTCAACTCTCATCTGGGACTGGTGAATATATTAAGTATAATCTTTAAGATAAAAATATTATAAACATTTCTCTACCTAAGCTTACCTTTCGTTTTTTTTCTATAACTTTTCTTGACTATGCAAAGAACTAGGTATTGACGACATACAAATGATAGAGCTCTAAACCAATTTCCTAACGTGTTCGTCGCCTTCTGAGCTAGGTCAGAAGTTAGATGGCTAACTGTCGACCTAGTTTTCCATACATCGATAAAAGCCTCGCTTCCTATTGAAAATGGGTAACCCAAGCGTTCTGTAACAGACTCACTCTTGACATGGAAATGGAAGTTAAACATTTTGAATTTGCTTTAGAATTGATATGAATTTTAATACTACCTTTTATAAAGAATTCAATTTGAAAAAGATTAGAATTTCCATCGTATTTCATGTTTCGTTTTTTCTTATAAAGTATCCCTATAACTATAAATGTTTTCCTTTACTAAAAAATAAATAACATTATAACAGATATAAAAAAATGACTATATATTGTATTAAATGTAATGTAGATTATTAAGAACCATTAGCGATTAAAACATATTTTAATAGCATCTATTCGCCGAAGACTATTCCGAGAAACATGGACAACGTCAAGGTGTACCAGAGGTGCGAGTTACTAATTAGAAGGACAGGAATACCACGTGACATTGGCTTCGATTTACTTGGCATTGCATTCAATCAAAATAAATTCAACGTTAAATTATATAATGTACGTTAAGTGCATATCTAATACACTATACATTGTATCTAATAATACAATACTGAGTGCACTTTAATTGAATTCAATGTCAAGCAATTCGAATCCAATATATTTTAAAAATCACGGAGTACATTATCTTCGCAACTTATTTACCCAGCAAGGAAGTAGATTTAATGTGGACCAGGGAATTGTTACAAGTAATCTTGCAATGCGTCGTAAATGCAATTTATGACAAATTGTCATATAATCAATATATTATAGTAGCGCATAAAGTAATAACTTGAACACAATAATAACTCCCGTTTTCACTTACCTAGAATAAAGCATACGTTAACTAGAAATCACTTAATATAAAGAATTGCTTAAGCAGATTTTTCTTTTCACCAAACCTGTAAGGTTAGGTAATGCCTTACTAAGCACTTGCTTAGATAAGCAACGTATGTCCATGATTTTGCATGCAATAGTTCATCTTCTTTATTTTTAAGTATCGCCTATTAACATTTACACAATTTCACCAGTTTCACGTTAGTGGTCTTCACACGTAAAGAGACGAGCACCTAAGTCGTCAATGAACATACATGAAAGTTCGAAAATTCAAACATCTCATTATTTATATCTTAATTCTAATATATAAAAACTCCTCGTTTAGGCGCCGCACAACGCATTTTTAAGCATTGCCCAAAATCGTTAGGTGTCTACTTGCCATTGGAGAAACGCGTTTTCGCCTTTGACAATGCCAAATATTTAGGTGTCAGGTTTGGGCAACTTTTAAGTTTAGTGAAAACGAGCATTATACTAAGTATGAGATTCTTAATTTACAGTCCACCAAAGCTACATACAAGCACAATATGTATACATGCTTTGTAGATGTGAGAATTTTATTAGTTTACAAGCTAACAAAGTACATAATGCAAAATAAGACTGATTACTAAATAAAAATAAAAGTGATTGCTAAATTAAATAAATACATTGTGTCCATAATGTCATTGGTTGTATATTTAAAATTGGTTCTAAATAAAAGTATGCTTTTAGTTGTTAGTTGACGCTCAAGCTTTTTGTTTTTCCTCCACCCAATGAAATTAATTTGAAAAGTAACTTTATCGCTTTATAATAAATGGCTAATTTATATGATCACTACACTTATTGTCTATAATTCAAAATTTATTTAATAATATTCGTTTTTCTATATAAGTTCTGCCAAACGATAGAAAGTTTTTTTCTTGCGAAAATTACTTACGGATTTGATGGAAGTTTCAAATTCAATTTCACAACTATCGTGTCGTACCCTAGTATCGGCATACTTTTAATAGACTCCGTGTAGACAATTTATTAAACTTTTGAACTAATGTAGTAGTAAATATTACATAAAAAATAATGATAATCATTTGTCTTGGTTTAAAAAATAATAAAGAAGATACTGTCGCATAATAACACCCACCATTTTCAACGCTGGAGTGCGAAAAAGATAAAATACTTCACAATATATTTCTACACCTATCTGTATAAACGTCTACTGAATAGAATTTATGCTTATTTAACATACAATTAAGTAGGTACCTCACGTCTCAAGTAACTCTACTAAAAAGAGAAAGATATGACCTAAAAATTAAAACACCCAAAAAATCGCTCGACTACAGTCAATGTTAGTATTCATAATAATAAATGTACCTAAGTAATAATTCTGAGTGAAGTTTCAAATATTTCCAAGAGAAAATTATATTTAGAGAAGTTCGAGTTTTCTTAATGCGATTATGTAGCTTTTGGAATTTTCAACTTTCTGATTTTCGCTAATTAATATAACAAGTTATTAATTATGATTTTCATCACTTTTAGAAGTGTCATCAAGGAAAAATAAGTTTCACTTTTACGAGTATAACTTTCATGTCAAATTAGATTCATTAATGATCTTCAAAACGTTGAATCTATTTAGAGCCTTTGTATACGACGAATATTAAATACGCTGATAACACGCGTTGAATGCAATTAGGACGCCTAGCAAACGCAGAGCCGTTGACGCGTTGTGACCTTTGCACACGATGCTCGCGCTTGTAACTTTTTTAATTGTAAGCAAGCACAGTATTACGATGGCCGCCGTGTGCGCACTCCTCCCCGCACCCCTTTCTCTGCGGCTTCACTCTTTGACGCTCTATCGACTTGCATTTGTATCGATGCAAACCCGAACAACGTGCAGAGAATCCATCTTTGAATGAGATTGGAGAGGTGCAAAAAAGGGCAGGGTAAGGCAGAGCTAAGTCTGCCAGACTAGTGTAAGCTTTATATTTTGAAATATCAAGATAAATATAAATAAATAATCTTGATAATTATTAAAAAAAATGGCTAATGAAAGAACATAGCAGAAACAAAAATGTAATGCACTTTTACATTTATTAACTTAATTATATTAACTTTTACAAAGGTTTAAGTGAAGTAGTAGCTAGGATTTTTGAAATTTGTTGAGTTTGTTACCTGAACAATATAAACGACAATATTTTAAAGTAAACACAAAGCTCAGATTATTATTAGTTTTACTTGAAGGAACAAAACAGGAATACTACCATGGATGTGACGTGATGGTATAGATGGATATAAATTGAAATTAATACACTACTTTCCTATATCAATTTGATTCAGTGTTTTTCACGACATTGAAAATTGTATAAGCCGAACGAGTTATCTGAAACAAATAACGTAATATTCCATCAGTCAGGAGTAAATTTTGTAAATGATTTCTTTTTTCAAATGAGAGTATTTTTTTTTTATTTTCAGATAAACAGATGACATATAACTTAATAATTATTAGTGCTTTGTACAGAAGTAATAAAACCATGCTATGTACAGAAGTAATAAAACTTTTGGTAGGCCGGATCATTAGCTAACCTAGGCTACGAGACGAAAAAGTTATTATTTATTTATTTATTTAAGAACAACCAACAAAACATACACCACAATCGTATAACAGTAAAGCTTACATCAGTAACTTGCAATAGTGCTGCTTTAATTACAGGTTGTTACTACATGTACCTATAGCAAGTAAACAATGTAAACATAACCTTAGATGATGGTTAGTGCAGAAGCTAATTTACACCTGCAGGGTATTGAGAACCGATCATGTATATAAAAAAGAAAAACGAAAACAATAATAGTAATAAATTAAAGGTATATCTGACCAAAAAGGTACAATTACAGAGTATTATTAGCACTAACAGCCGTCATGTCAAAGACTGTAGTACAGAGCTGAAATTATTATACAAAATATTTTTAAACCTATGTAGTGAATATGACATGTCGATATCATTGTGATGATCCATCTAGTGTAAGAGTTGATTATAGTATATTTGTATTCTATTGATTGTCGAGAAGTGACCCAAGTTTGTTCTGAAACTTTTTACGCGAAAAGGTCGGTATTTTGAATTATCTCGATCATCTCCATGTTCTGAAAGATCCACGCGTACTGGCTGCACATGTCTTTGTTAATACCCATCAATTCGCATTAATTTCCGAAACTACTGAACCGACTTTACCAACACGAGCTAACTGGCGAAAAAAATAACTAGTTAAGATATAAATTAAAATTTTATAGCTGATATATTCCATAACATTACAAACAACGTTATAACATTTTCATATCTATAAATATTTTTAATTGACTACTTGGCACCATTGACATGTATAAGGATTCTGAGAATGTTATTGTTAGTTAGAAAAATATTTAAAGCCTGTAAAAGAACATACTTCAAAATTTCAGCTTATTTTTTTTATTAAAAATGTTATATGATTCTATGACCGAAAATAAGAAAGGAATAAATAAACGAATATAAACAATTTGACCCACTGTAAATACATATGAAACTTATTATATTTGATTCACAATGCTATACTAAAAAATATTCTTAATGAAAAATTCTTAAAAAATCCACCCTATCCTATACTCTGAGATAGGACTCGAACCCATAAAGTGTCGCAATCCGGACGACTGCTCTAATCACTAAGCTACCCACGACCTAACAGTACTAATGAATTTTTCAAGCACTTGTTACTTCTTCGCTTCTAAAAAACGTATTTTCATCAATGTTCAGGCAATCCACCTTCTTGCTCAGTAAACTTTTTTCTGGGTTGTGTAATAAAGTAGATAAACATCCGTTCATCTATTTCATTAAAACTTACCCATACTAAAGTTGATAGTCCAACGGGTATCATGTTTAAAACTTTTGGGACCACACCGTAATGCCATCGACACATGACTATCAGAATCTGGCGTCTGAATTTCGGTGATACCATGTACCATTTACTAAAATATATTGCTTCGTTAACTGTATCACTCTGAAAAATAATAATACTCGTACATATAAAATTAGTTCAATCAAACTGAGAATATAAAACTGAATAGTTGTTAATTCAATGATGCGCTTGGGCACAAGTTGTTTTTTATGTCAACTTGATAACTCCTAAGAAAATAGTAAGAATTCTTGCACCTTTTCCCACTGCAATGACATCAGAGAAGTAAAGGGTAGTAAACTTGACACCATCAGATGTTTTACTTATCGCCCAGTATCCTATTACTCTTTTCAATACTTCAGAATTGATAGAAACATACTAGTAATTGCGAAAATTGTTGTGCAGACCGTCGCCGCATTTTATATCCAATATTATAAAAATTACAAGAAGGTAAACAACTTTGCATAAACTGATGAATCTCTTACAGAAACACAAATAAGCGTACTGACACTATTTTAAATGGTGTCGGTAGGCGGCTGATATATCTTCATTAAACGATAAGTTGTGATAGATATCAAATTAAATATCTCTGCATATAAAAGTTGTTGTAAAATCAACGCCGTGAGCCACCAACAGTTACAAGTCTGGTGAAAGGCCAACGCATATTCTCGAAACAAATACCTAATCTTCATTTTAAAGAATTAATTTTATTAACCACACGCTGCTCTTTAAACTTCTTGAAAATCATTAAATGAAAATGCGAAAACTACGCTCGCGACAAAAACAGATTTCATGTTAGTAAAAACATTTCAAGTGATGAACGACTGATATTGCACGCAAGGTAGCTCTAGAAAGGAATGCAAATACTTTAAGTGTCTCAAAAATATAAAAACGACATCTTTAGCCGAATGGTTCGCACGCTGGTTTCAAGATGTCGCTATCTCTGAGGTCCCGGGTTCAATTGCCGATCGGGTCAATGTAGAAAATGCACTTTATTTTCTCAGGTCTGGTGTTGTAGTATCTTCGTTGTCTTAGATACTCCATTATCTAAACAACGTATGTGATGTTGTTTAATATTTATTTATATATAATAGTAACCAGCAACAAACATACCTCGTCTTGTACCAACTGACCATGGTAACAATATAAACAATTCTGGGCCTGATATAAGACTACTATGGTCGCCAATACTACAAATTGCGTAGTGAACACATCACACTAAAACATAAAAATTTATTAAGATATTGGTATTTTTTAAACGTAGTTAAAGTATGGAAATTACTTATTCTAACTGTAAATTAAAACTACTTACCGATGTCATATTATAGACAACTGAACATATACCCAAAGATAGAGTCATAAAATTAATAGTTATGCCGATATTTAAAGCGCTGTTTACTTCATTGATAAACCTAAAAGAAAAGTAACCATCAAAATATGAATTACTAAATCAATAAATGGTAAGGTCTATTTAAAATCGGCTGTCATCCTGCCACTTTCGAATTAAAACATAAATACAAAATATCGCATAATCTTGTACTTGCCATGAAATTTTTTCGTATTTTTTAACATATTCAATAAAACGATCATTAAGATTGACGTCGAGTTCATCCAAAAATTTGAATCCGCCGTTACTTGAGTTTATACGTTGAGCGCCATCACCGTCAAATATATGCTTCAATTTATACTTCAGTGACTTTAATTGATATGCAGCTTGCAGATAATAAGAAATTATCATACAATCTATTGCATAATGACCAAAAGAGTTCCAGATCAATGTGATTGCTTCATATATCAAGGCACCAAGGAATCTATAACATTAACCTTTAATTAGTTATGGTGTGTAATCAAGTGTACATCAAACACTTTTAAAGTTTTTAATAATGTAATACTAATATTATTAAAGTTTTCGGTTTTACTCAAATATTTTCATTTGAATCAGACTTAAATCCATAATTGACATTGACGACCAAAAACACGTTTGAATTTAATCGATTACATTCGTTTGGATTTTGAATATAATTCAATATCGAAAAATATGGATGGATGGACCAGTCAAAATAACACTTATTTACACGTAATAAAAATATACGACGGCCTTATACTGAATAGCATCCCTATTGACTGGATAAAAAAATGAAATTCTATTTCGTGCGTCAGTCAAAATATAAAAATATTAGATGCCTATTTTTTTTTTCAATTTAACTAGAAGTGGCTTAGATAAATAGATAAATACGGTAACTCTAGTTTAGATCTAGCGAGATCACAAAATCACTTTCGAAGATTTTGAGATTTACAAGATCTCTTGCAAATAATTAACTGGCTTCTCAGATCCTTGGACTTTAATAAAATATGCGTTGACAGAGGATTATAAAATTAAATAAAAGGAGCTATATGCTATTCTTTAATAATAATGCTTATAATGTATTGTAAACAAAAAAATACCGATATTACCAAGCGTTTGACAATTTTATAATAAAAACCTTAATAATATCAAAGAATATGTAACGATCAAACTTTACGGTTAAATTTTGACACTTTTATTTATACTATAGGTCTCACTCGAATTGTGAGACCACTAGTATAAATAAATTGGATATATCAAAATCAAAATTATTTATTCAGTCTAGGCTGTTACAAGCACTTGTGAAAGTAGAGAGTTACGCCACCGGTTCGTAAATCTACTGCGGGAGACCTTGTACCGAGAAGAACCGGCAAGAAACTCGGCAAGGGCTGCTATTTTCTCCCTGTTTTATTTCATACAGACAATATTGAAAAGAGACTACATTAAAACATGAAGTCACTTCCCATTACAATATTATAAAATGTAAGAGTAAAACAGTATTTTCGTCAATCGAATGACATGTGTAGTCAAAGAAGCTCATCGATAAACAATTTAATATACATGAAAAATAGGCCATATTTTTGTCATCTAAATATCCATTAACAGTATAATATCCTTAACTGATTAGGCTATTCTTAATATGGGTTTTAAATAGTAAATTTAAAATTTCTATAGGAATTTTGTTATAGTAGTGTACACCTTGACCCATAAATGATGATAGAACCTTCTTTGCCTGCATGACGGCAAAACAAATTTATCTTTGTTTCTAGTATTAAAATTGTATACATGACTATGTTTAATATAATTGTTAATATTATTTCTAACATAAAGTATACGATTGTATATAAATTAGGAGGCCACTGTTATTATCCCAATTTCTTTGAATTTATCTCGAAGTGATGTTCTTGAACTCAATTGATAAATAGCCTTTACTGCTCTTTTTTGGAAAATAAATATAGACTCTATATATATGTACGTTTCAAAAGATTGTATATGGACTAATCAAGAAATCGTCAGACATAACTTATCTAATTGATTTTATTGTGTAATTACCGATTCCAAGAGCTAATGTTGAAAGGATAATATAATGGCAAAGTATATTCAGGATTCTTGAGTTTTTTAATCAGCCTGTCCGATGTCCATAAAACAGAAGAAAAACACATAAAAGAAATAACTAATTTGAATAGTCTGGTTGCCTTTAATGTATATTTCTTGAAATAAACCTTATCTCTATTAGTTTCAACACTAAATATTGGATCTGTGAACAATTTCTTTACATTAGTATAGCTGTACTAAGCTAAAATATTTAATTGTTAATTCACAGATGTGAGACTTTGATTAACTCTGCGAGTGTACATAAATTAAGTTATAATCTAAGCATTATATTAAAAAAGTCTAATGAAAATAAAATTTTTAAAATCTAATTTTAATACTCACCTTTAATAAGTGAATGAACAGCATCAAGTTTCGAATGATTAAAGAAGATGGCCAATAATTTCCCGAATATATTAATTTGCGATACTTCTTCAATAAAACTAATCCACGCGAATTCTTTCAAAGAAATACTCTGAAATTTTTATAATAGAATAGAATAGAAGTTGATTGTTTAATATCAATTGAATTATCTAGTAAAAAAATCAGAAAGAAAGCAATGTTCGCAAATTAGAAGCAGGTTGGTGAAAGGTAAAATATTCTTAATGAAAAATCTATAAAAAAATCCACTTTGTTTCTGGCACTCTGAGATGGGACTCGAACTCACGACCTTCCGCAATCCGGTCAACTGTTCTAATCACTAAGCTACCCAGGACATAACAGAACTGTCGAAATGTTCAAGCACTTATTACTTTTCTCGCTTATACAGAGCGTATTCTCATCAATGTTCTGACTATCCACCCAAAGAACCGAAAGAAATATTATTCGTGCGTTCGAGTCCCATCTCAGAGTGCCAGGGACAAAGTGGTTTTTTTAAGCATTTTTCATAAGGAATATTTTTCAGTATATCATTGTGAATGCAAGATTGACCAAATATACTAATAGTGTAGGGCAAGTCAAATTCAAGAAAAATCTTTTTAGAGATACTCGAAAATTGCCTCTTCGCAAACAATTAATTATATCCGTAGAGAACAAAGCAAGTTAACGGTAAATAGGTATGCGACGCGTAAAAATAATAATAAGAATTTACCTGAATAATAAAAGCAATACGCTGTACGTTAAATAAAAATATAATTAGTATAGGTATCATCCTGTATACGTCATGCAAACGTTCCCAGTGACGATTTGATGAATGCAATTTATATATTCCTATCCAAATCAGAAATGTATGTATTCTTCTATGCATATCGAAAGAATCACTATAATTTGTAAGCACAACTTCGTTCATTTTGATTATAGCAGCAGTAAAACTAGGAAAAAAACATCATAATCTAAATCTACAGTAAAATTAGAAAGGTATTTTGTTAAATCAGCAGCGCTAAGTGCAGCAGGAAACCTACTTCAAAAGGAAACAATAAGAAACTCAATATTACAAGTACCCGCTTACTCTCTCTCTCACATACACACATAAACACACATTCGTACACATAGAAAATATATATATATGGGACACATAAATAATAGTTTTAAATCTAAAATATATAAAGCTTAATTACCACTGACTGACTGACTGACACACTCATAACGAAATCTCAAAACTACAAGTGCTAGGAGTTTAAAATTTTGCATGCGTGTTCTTTTTTAGGACGTAGGTGCTCACTAAGACGGGATTTTATGAAATTCAACCCCTAAGGGGGTAAATTGGGGGATGGAATTTTCTATGAAACTTCGTTCTTACAACTGATAGAAGTTTAAAATTTTGTAGGCTAGTATAATATAAATGTTAATAAGTTATACAAATGTCAATAGTAATAAGTGATGGATTGAAATATTATAATTTGAAAAAATGTATCTCAATAAATTATTTTAGGGATTTATTAATATAGTTTTATCGTTTATGAACTCCTGGATTGTATAGTATTATTTATTTATAAGCATATTTTTAATTTGTTTAACAACCATTGTAAATTTTTTTCTTAATGAATGCTTTCTGGTGATTTATTATAAATGTGAATATAAATGTATAGTGGGCATTGAGCTAATACTACTACTGATAGAAGTTTAAAATTTTGTAGGCTAGTATAATATAAATGTTAATAAGTTATACAAATGTCAATAGTAATAAGTGATGGATTGAAATATTATAATTTGAAAAAATGTATCTCAATAAATTATTTTAGGGATTTATTAATATAGTTTTATCGTTTATGAACTCCTGGATTGTATAGTATTATTTATTTATAAGCATATTTTTAATTTGTTTAACAACCATTGTAAATTTTTTTCTTAATGAATGCTTTCTGGTGATTTATTATAAATGTGAATATAAATGTAAATAGTAGTTCAATGATAGTGGGCCAGATTTGAACATTTCTATTCTATATTTAGGTTTAATTTATGGTTATGCCTTGAGGAAAAGCGACGCGGTAAGTCTTTTTTTTTTTTGTAGAAGTCTGGATATTTCTTCACGTAAGGATCTCCAGATTTTTTAATTGTTAGTTACAACTATCCGTATTCTGCAATTTTTTCATTACAGTAATACATTTTTTCTGAAAAATAAATAAAGATTCTGCATCAATGCTATTACCTCACGCGATTACGCTATAACTCAATCATACGTAGGCGTAAGCATTATTTCTGATAATGGCGGTTTCTTCTTTAGTGTTCTTTTTCAATCCCCAAAGTGCGTATGTGAATCTAGAAAGTTTAAGTGCTACTTTTTCCACATAAGCTTTCGAATTTATGTTGGTGTCTATGTTTATCCCTAACAAATAAAAGGTATTTGTATATCTTTATACTTAAAATAATATTTAATTGATTTTTGGGGCGGTCCGAATTGCATTATTTTTGTTTTAAATAATTGATTTCTAAATTATGATTATTAAGCCAATTCTCGACTTCGGCTAGATTTGTTTTCAATATATTATTCAGATCTAAATCATCGTCAGGTGAGAAGGGGGTTTAAATTATTACATCATCTGCGAAAATAATGTAAGTTTTGTTAATTATTTTTGTTAAATCATTTACAAATAAATTTATATGTATTAAAAATAATAAACAACCGAGCATTGTTCCTTGAGGAATAGAATGGTTAATATAATTTATATCAGAGAATGTATTAGAATAATTTTCAGGCAAAAATATAACTTTTAATTTCAACTATTTGTTGTTTATTTTGTAGGTACGATGCAAACCAGTTATGCGCTGCTCCTCTTATACATATTGCTTGTAATTTATTTGGTAATATTTGACATTGAATTTCGTCATAGGCTTTTGTCATGTCAAGTAAAATTCCTTTTGTATATTTTTTATTATTTAATATATTTAATGCGCCTTGTATTTAAAAAAGGGCCTGTGTTCAGTTGAATAGTTTTTCTGGAAACATTTAAAAGCATTTAGTTAACTTGAATTTTCTTTTTGTTTTTTTGCATTTATTTTAATTTGTTTCTTTGGTATACACTTATCTAGTAATTGTCTAATATATTGATCGAATGAGTTATAATTTTCGTTAACATTTTGCTCCGGTTTTATCATTGTATTCCAATCAATTGTTTTAAGTAATTTTTAATTTAATTATTTATTCAATTGAAAACCATTTTTCGGTTTGCCAGTTGATTATTACGTAATTCTGATTTGTCAAAATTGAAATCACCTTCTATAATAGTTTTATATTTAAGGTTTAAGGTTCTAGTATTAATATTTAAGATAGCTCATTATTTTGCCTAACTGATTAAAAAAGTAATCGATCTGTTTATCGTTCCAGTACAGTGTTATTATTATAATTTTTTTTTTATTAATTGAATTGCACATACTTCGAGAAGAAATTCTATAGACATCTCAATACCAGGTTCTCCCTCTAGACTGCATTCAGCAGAGAGCGACTCGTCGATTGCCAGCACACTTCGAGTCGGCTTGATCCACTAACCCTGCGTAGAGATGTTGCTTCACTGTGCATCTTCTATCGCATTTACTAAGGGGAATGCTCCGAGGAATTATTCGGACTCATACCTGCCGCTACTTTCCGCCATCGTTCCACGCGACAAGAAATCCACGCCCATCATCTGGATGGTTGGAAGTCCTCAACTGTGTGTTTTTCTAGAAGTTTTCTACTTCGCACAGCCAAACTCTGGAACAGTTTGTCGCCAGCGGTATTTCCGGATCGATACGACCTTCAAACTTTCAAGCGTAGAGCATATTCGTCCCTCAAAGGCCGGCAGCACGCTTGTAGCTCCTCTGGTTTTGCTGGTGTCCGTGGGCGGCGGTAATCACTCACCATCAGGTGATCCGACTGCTCGTCTGCCCCCGATCCCATAAAAAAATGTAAGCCCTGCACAATTATTCTCATATTACAAGCGCGCTGCCGGCCTTTGAGGGTTGAATATACTCTACGCTTGAAAGTTTGGAGGTCGTATCGGTCCGGAAATACCGCTGGCGACAAACTGTTTCAGAGTTTGACAGTGCGAGGCAGGAAACTTCTAGAAAATCTCACAGTTAAGGACTTCCAACCATCCAAATGATGGGCGTGGATTTCTTGTCGCGTGGAACGATGGCGGAAGGTAGCGGCAGGTATGAGTCCGAACAATTCCTCGGAGCATTCCCCGTTATAGATGCGATAGAAGATGCACAGTGAAGCAACATCTCTACGCAGGGCCAGTGGATCAAGCTGACTTGAAGTGTCCTGGCAATCGACAATTCGAGTCGCTTTCCGCTGAATGCGGTCTAGAGTGAGAAGCTGGTATTGGGGTGCCCCTACCCAAAGATGAGAACAGTCCTCCATATGGGGCCGAACTTGCGCCTCCTTGGGGAACACCAGCATTAATAGACAGTAGGTCTGAGCATTCACCGTCGATTAAAACCTTAATGCTTCTGTCTGCCAAGAAACTAGTGACCCATGCACATAATTTCTCGGGAAGCCCATAGGCGGGAAGTTTTGATAGAAGAGCTTTGTGCCACACTCGATCGACGGCTTTCGCTATGTCCAAACTTACTGCCAGGGCGTCCCCCTTTGTTTCAATTGCCTTAGCCCAGTTAGGTGTCAAGTAAACTAGAAGATCGCCAGCAGAGCGACCACTACGAAATCGTGAACTGTTGGTCACTAAGCAACTGGCGATCCTCAAGGTACCGAAGGTGCTGGTGGTTGATAATGGACTCCATTATCTTTGAAAGCAAAGAGGTTATAGCGATCGGCCTGTAGTTGGAAGGGTTCGAGCGGTCACCTTTTTTGGGATCGGATGCACTAAAGCAGTCTTCCATGAGGTTGGGACGACGCCAGATGAGTAAGAGAGCCGTAATAGGCGCGTTAAGACCGGTGCCAACTCTGGAGCGCACGTCCTTAGCACAATAGGGGGGATACCATCGGGCCCACTAGACTGGTGGATATACCTTGTTTTTTGTGCTTTGGTGAAACCGGATATCAGGCATAGAGCTCTTGCACCGTGGAATGGTGGGCGGTTTCAGCCCCCAGTCATCCAAAGTTGAGTTGGATCCAAAAAAGTTACCCAAGAGATCGGCTTTCTCTTTTGCATCATAGGCTAGTGAAAAGTTATCTTTGTGCAACGGTGGTACATGATAGCCAATAACTGGTTCACACAACATACTTTAAAATTATGTTTGAAAATACAAAATACCTACTTTCATTTAAATTATAACAGAACAGGAAAATAATATAAAATTAATAAGGACACATCGTCGGCTTTATGCCATAGGTTATAAGAAATTCGTTTACTTTTCGGGAGACATGAAACAATATGTCTGTTGGTCACATGTCGAAAAGTGTTTAGTCACCGATTATTATAAAAGTATAGGTTTTGTCAATTGATAAGATTCAATGACATGACATACCTGTACATTATCGCGTTTTAAAACGACGTAAACTTTATTGTGGTAGCGTTTCATTATACCTAATACACAAAGGGCGCGAAAAAATCAAAAATAATTATCTCACTATTAGAATCATGCAGCACATCTCTTGTAAGAACGAGACAAACATACTTACTTAGCTTTTCGTAATAACCCCAGTCTCTTACGCATGAAATGACGTTTTTTTTTTTGCTTCTCTCATTAATAATGTGTAATTTATACTTTTGTACTCGTAATTTTCACAGAAAATAATGGCATTAGCCACAACGCTTGGTAAAATGTGACTAAAGCGAAACTCAGGCAATTGCCTTGCTTTCTTGCTGTCAAATTTATGCGCAGATAACCATCTAAACTTTTTAACACATTATTGATAACATTAGAAAAGATTGACTAACTCATTTTTTGCGTATACGCCCATCTGGCTTGAAGCCCGCGACATATACACCGACTAATATCTAATATGTTTCAGCACTTTGAAAACTTTAAAGCTATTTATCAAATTTGGAATACGATGGAAAGAAAAACATTCATCGAATAGGCTAGTTGCCAACTTTTTTTTATTTCATAAATAAATAGTCCATTAACATCTGAGAAATAATGTCGAAGTAACAGCATGTGTGCGATTAATAGATTCGGAGATACGGTGTTGTGTTTGTAGAACTGCTGCTAGTTGGCCGAAAACGCTCCCTACAAATTCAAGGCACTAAGTGACGTCACATGGTGGTACTGTAGCGAAAAATGTATGGGCGTCTGGACATTTTTTGTAATATCTTTATTATTTGTGCGTTTATGTTTATAGTTGTTATAATGAAAATTGTAACATTTTTAATATCTAATTTAATGTCTTATGTATTTTAGCAAAGGGTTTAGCCGGATACGTATGACTAGTCGGCCCCCAAATGGGAATCGATATCGAAACTTATGTTTTAATATCGACTTGATGTTCAAACACGATTTATGTACTTTTCGCGACCGACTTCCGCTTTGACCTTGAGATAGAGAGCAAAATATCCGTGAGCTTGACTATTACTGAATGTGATATATCTCTGAAGCTAATTAAGATAAAGAAGTGAAACTAACGCGAGGTGTTAGGTTACATTACAGAGTATATCACATATATTTTTTTATAATTTTTAGAATGAAAAATTACATAAAAAAATAAAAAATAAAAAAAACATGTTTTTTTTCTGAGTTCTCTGTGACTTACAATCACGAAATTAATATATGTTATGCTCCTTTGTGTGCTCTATTACCCATAAAAATTGCATGAAAAAAAAGTTGGTGCAACACAACGGAAAAAAATTATATGTGATTTCTGTCTTATAGTATACCCCTGTATTATAAGGTGCACATTACATCATTGTTTTTTTTTTCGAAATTTCACATCAGCTTGTTTTAAAACATAAGTAAATAGTCTTAAGAGATGGGATAATAGTTAAAAAAGAAATGAAAAAAAAACAGCCAGTGTTCAATACTTATTATTATTACTTTTTCGTGTCAATCAAAATACAAGAAACAAAATATTAATCATCGTCACTGTTGTAATTAATTACAATCAGCTCAGATGCCGTTAAACAATTCAGTGTGGTTTTTTTAACTATTATCCCATCTCTTAAGACTATTTACTTATGTTTTAAAACAAGCTGATGTGAAATTTCGAAAAAAAAAACAATGATGTAATGTGCACCTTATAATACAGGGGTATACTATAAGACAGAAATCACATATAATTTTTTTCCGTTGTGTTGCACCAACTTTTTTTTCATGCAATTTTTATGGGTAATAGAGCACACAAAGGAGCATAACATATATTAATTTCGTGATTGTAAGTCACAGAGAACTCAGAAAAAAAACATGATATTTTTAATTTTTTATTTTTTTTATGTAATTTTTCATTCTAAAAATTATAAAAAAATATATGTGATATACTCTGTAATGTAACCTAACACCTCGCGTTAGTTTCACTTCTTTATCTTAATTAGCTTCAGAGATATATCACATTCAGTAATAGTCAAGCACACGGATATTTTGCTCTCTATCTCAAGGTCAAAGCGGAAGTCGGTCGCGAAAAGTACATAAATCATGTTTGAACATCAAGTCGATATTAAAATATAAGTTTCGATATCGATTCCCATTTGGGGGCCGACTCGTCATACGTATCCGGCTAAACCCTTTTTGTAGTAGATTTTTTCTACTTTTTTCAAGTTTTCAAAGCGTAAAATTTTCCAAATCAGTGACTTAAAATTTGTTTTGTTAAACAATTATAAGTTAAAATGGTTCATATTTTTCGAAGATATAACAAAAACCTGTATTTTCACTTGTAGGACACAAGCCTATTATATAAAACTTGAATCTGAATTGAAAACTGAAATCTACGTAAAATTCAAAAACATAACGATAACGCAGTTTAGTTGAAAATAAACGCCATCTAGTATAGCACAGCTTAAAGTGCTTACTACATTTTATTTTAAAAGTCCACTTCGACCAAAACGTATAGTTCAAAATATTAAACAATCTTTTTCCGTATATAAAATTATTTTTACTTGAATATTTAAAAAATAAATATTTGAAATGTCATTTTTGTTCCAAGTTATGTTATGAAATACCAATTTCCATCAATATATAAAGAAATCTTTATAAAGAACGGTAGATAGACTTTTTACAATAACAAATCAAATTGTAAACAATGGTCTCGCTCGCTCATGCTATGGTAACATTTTGATTCCTCGTAAAAAAATACAGTAACTATTTTACCTTTAAATGCTGGTTTTCAGGATAAAATAGAACATATTATCTTCTTAGAGTCTTAAAATATTCAAATACCAATTTTTATCGATATAAGTCCAAAAACAAAGAAGTTTCATACAAACTTTTTCAACCTTTATAACCCCCTTCGTGGTGGAATTTACAAATCCCTTCTTACACCCCCTCTAAGTAAGAGGAATATATTCTTAAAATTTCAAGTCTCTATGACCAGCGTTTAGACTGTGCGTTGTCTGTCAGACAGTATGTCACAACATCTCCTTTTATATATGTATATACATAATATAGATTATAAGAAGCTTGATTGCGTGGTGGGTTAGCACATTTGGTTTACTATGTGGTTAAGTAAGTAATATCTTTATTGCACAACAAGAAAATGACATGAATACACTTAAATATTTTACATAACTACGTACAAAAGACAAACCTATCACTAGCCAGCGATTTCTTTCAAACAGCCTGGCATTGGATGGAAAAACAACAAAAAATAATATATTGTGCGTACAAATAGACAGATAAACAAATAACACGTTAAAGTGATTGATTATATTTAATTCGATTCCATCCATAGGAAAGAAAGAATTCCCCTATATATATACTTTCCCACGCAAACGAAGTCGCGGGCACAGTTAGTGATAAATATACTATTAATGTTCATACCTTTTGAAGTCTTTAAGTAAGCTTATAGCTTATATTTAAATACACACTATATGTATTTGTATACTCCTATGCCAGTTTATTTGTCAAATGACAACAGACAGTACATATAAATCTTTTATTTAAAAACAGCTGGATTATAATTACTAAACTAATAACAGAGTAATTTTAATAATATAAGGTTGGGTATAATGTTTCTTTGCATTATATATGAAAATTCAGGACACTTCAAAGTTTACTTATATTTAATTATAGTACATCTGTAATTTCCTTCGATAACTTTTAGACTAATTAAAATAATCAACATATATCGCCCGCATTCTCCATGCGGGCGATTTATTATGCGAAACTATGAAACTCATCCAAATAGTCGATATTTTAGTCAATAAAATGTATGTCATAATACCTTAAATAATTTATTGTATTAATCAGTTATGATTCTGTTAAGAATGCCTTCGATTTTAAATATTTATTTAAAAATGCATAAAAATATTAAACGTAATTATTTATATTGCAGATATTTAAAGTTTAATAAAAATCAACCAAAAATACCAATACAAATAGCTACAAATACCAATAAAAAACTGCAACTATTAATAGCCAAGATCGCAATCACTTTAGTACTCGCAGAAAAGTTAAAAGCCAAATATCAGTTTTTCAACATTAGCTACGATGCTTGAAAAGAAATACAAAATGGTGGCTTTTTCAAATGTAATAAATTCATCTCTGTGGTATTGTTTACTAGTTAATTTTCTCCGTTAAACTTTAGCTGTATTGTTTACACTTTTCCGGCAGAATCGTATCTCGGGGGTTAATACTAATACCGTTGCCCTTCGTCACCTCTAGAGAAAGTCTAGCGTTAGGGTCCTATCATGTCTACTGGAAAGCAATGCAGTTTCAGAAGTATAAAGTACCTGCGGCAAATTAGGCCCGCATTGTAACACGCCTCCGAAATGATGTAATAAAATTAGCTCCTCTTTATGTTTAAACTGTACTTACACATAAAGGTAAGGCGTATCTTTCGGTATTATTCACTTGTGAGTAAAACTTTAACAGGCATAGAAGTGAAGTAAACTAGCCCGATATTTCAAAGGTTATTACAACGCGGGCCGTTACTGCCCTGGTTCCTTGGTGGTATCTGAGATGGTGTATACCTGAAGGAAGATGCGTCGCTAAATATCGTCGCTTACAAAATATATGACATGACAATAAAAAAAACAGAGTGCAAATTAGACGGATGATCCACTACGTAATAACTACATAATAACGCGAAATACGCTTGGCGAATTGTGCAAATCTAATTGATTTGTCCCGACGCTCACTTTTAAAATGATGTTTTCATCTCACTTAAGACTTCAAGATAACGCCCCTGAACTTTATTTTGCGCTCGAACGGACACACCAATCAATGAGTGGCACAACGGAAAATATTGACAAACTTATATTGGACTTGCAAGAGTTTCATGAGCGAGCGAGACGGTTTCTGTTTGTCCTCTAGATTACAGTGTCGCCTTTGATCTGTGAAGTGTTCTTTTGTTATTTTCAGAACTTAACTCCGTATAACGACGTTTACCTCTTTCGGTGGCTTTCGCTAATCAATGTGCAATTAAATACGTTATGTATTAAACATATATTGTTTTGGAATATTTTATAATTTCGATGGATTTCGAGACCCTTCTTTTGATTCTCGGTCAGGTCAATGCATAAAATTATCTTTTCTATATTGGTATGGGTGTAGGAATGCTAAATGCTACTTCATTTAGAATCTGAGCAAAGTATAATTATTTTTAATAATTTACTTTAAACTAGCAAAAAAACGTTGTTTTCATTAATATCAATAAATGGGTACCCACCGAGCAATATGATATTTTTTTTCGTTTTTTGCATAATTATATGGTACAATAATATAGGCAAAGTGTGCATAGCCGACTAGTGTCTGCATAGCTGATAATTTCTCTTTTTTTAAATGCTAACGCCTCTCATCAGTACTTCTTTGAATATATAACGCGACTTCCATATGTTCTCAGTAATTCCGAGTCATACTTTAGTTTCTAGGGTTTCAAGTGAAATTGCGCGCTCTTGATCCATATGACTCTATTATACTCTCTATTGATTTTTTATTTTATAATATTTATCTTGGCAGTAGCTTTAGTCATATATGTCATTAAAGTGTTTTCGTTAATGGTTCCAAAGAATGACCTGTGATAAACGATTACATAATCGGGAACCATATTGATAGAGACTCGTTGGCAAGTCATCCGCCAGTTTACGTTGTTAAGAACTACCTTTTCGGCAGCTGTTTCTTCCGCGTGGTCCTGTATTATAGACATAAACCTTCCTCTTACATCACTCTCTATACTGATGAGAACTGCATTAAAAATTTATGTGTACATAGTTTAAAAGATCTCAGAGTACATACAGCGGAAAGCGACTTTGTTTTATATTATGTAATAGATAATATTTTAAGAGCTTAAGTTTTCTGCTCTTTAAAGACTTCCAATTTATTTTTAGATAATAATTTCAAATTCAGTTCAATACAGAGATAAATATATTATGTTAGTCATCTCGCTAATACTCTGAAGGACGGTAGCGTATGAGAAACATGTTAGAATAAACATTTCAAGCCTTTATACTCGGTCGTTAGAGTCAGTAACTAAGACGGAATAATTGGTTTTACTTATGAGAATATCTCGTTATACTGTTACGCTTTAGTGTTACGGTATATGTACCGTTAAATGCAGCTCTACATTCTACGAACGGGTCTAATTGATTATATTATTAAGAAACTATTGAATTACGATGGAATTACAATGCTTTATTAATATTTATCCTATAATTATTTTTTAGCGTTCTGTACCCAAAGGGTACTGGATACTGCTACTAAGACTCCGTTGTCAGTCTGTCCATATGCATGTCCATCTGTCATTATGCTGTTGTCTCATGAAGCATTATCACGCTTTAGACAGTTGAAATATTTCACAGATGTATTTTTGTTGTGGCTATAACAGCAAATCTTTTCGTGTGAAAAAGAACTCATAATTGACCGGTTTCTTTTTTTATTTGACAGCCCCAGATGCCCGAAATGCTGGTCTCGAGTCTGGTTATGTCAACGAAATAATAGCATTTTAAAATAAAATAAAATATTATAAGTGCAATAAATTATTACTGAATCAATAACGAATGATAATGAGTTCTTGGTACCTTTTTATTTTGCAACTAGCTTTCCTAGGGAATTGTTTTCTTGGACAAAAAGTAGCCTATATGTTAATTTAGGCTTAGAATGATCCGTGCCTAATTTCATCAAAATCCGTTCAGTAATTTTTACGTGAATGAGTAAGATACATACATCCATACGTTCTCACAATCTTTCACATTTATAATATTAGTATTATATAGTGACGAGAACTATGTCGAAGAAGCTGTTAATAAAATGCCATTGACACGCTCCAATTACGTAGTTAATTATTCGTATAATTTTATTTTATTATTAGGTAGAAATCCTGAAGATTGATAAAAATGAATTCACTTTAAGGGAAAATAAAAGGTGCTTAACAAATTAAGCAATCTCTCTGAGGTCTTAATTAGCTTAATTGGTCAGAACAGTGGCCTGGTATATTCGGAATTTTTAAAGTGTTTTTCTGACGTATCTATTTTAACCAAAAGACAAGAATTTGAATGAAGTTACACGAGTTAAAAAAAACTATATAAGTAAGTATATAAACGATTTTTTTAAATTAATAAACACTGTCTCTAAAATTCTCCTTCTCGGATGTTACGGGATTTGATATAAAACTGCTTAATTAAGTTGCCCTAAGCTGGGATAACAGATAACAGTAAACATTTTTTATAACCTAAGCGAATGTTTTTAATGAGATTTTTCGAGTCTATAAGGACGAGATGCAAGAGATCCTTCCTCTTAAATATGTTTTTTTATTTACAAAGGCTAGAGGAAAAAAATACTTTTACCTTGGTCTTGTTTACATACTCTCATTACCTATAAAAAGTAGGTTGTATGTCATAGCCGTAAAAATATGTTTTACCTCGGACATTCGCTAAAATTAAATTATGATTTTCTTTTTTAATTAAAAAAAAAATACATTTACATAAAATAGTGCCTATTATTTTATGTCAATGTGTATGAAAATAACTATCGCATACATTGCTTATATTTTAATTGATGCCTCATGTTAAATCTGGAAAGTTTATTTTCTATATTCACCTTAGAATCTTCTTTAAAAAGTAACTCCTTATAAATAAGCTTTACGTGAATTTGAACGTTAAGGTTTTATTTTCAAAGTAATCTTTGTAGTAGTAAATTTATGCCCGTTTTCATCTAGAACAAGGCATATCTTAACTAGAAATCTTTTAATATTAAGAACAGCTAAAGCATATTTGTCGTTTCACCAAACCTATAGCCTTACTAAGCGCTTGCTTAGGCAATGTTTATCTATGATTTAGCATGTTTCAGTTCCTTTTTTTTATGTATGGTATATTTGCGTTTACATTCCACCATTGTCAACACACAACACGAAAAAGGAAAAAATACTTTTTCGTCTTTTTTTAGTCCAATTACAGACAATATATCATTTTGTCACTTACACAAAACACAACATTATAAGCGTACACTTAGCATTCACCATTGATAAAAGCAATAAAAGCAGATTGAACAGTCCCATGCGAGCGTGCTAACGTTAACTGTATTTAAATTACCCATTAATAGGGGTAGTAATGCTGTGGTTTTGAGGTAATTTCAAACTCCGACTCGCTTGAAAGCGCTTAGTGTCCGACTCAGTCTGAGGTAATCCTATTAGGTATTCTCTGTGTGGTGAACCTATACCATGAAGATTTATCTCGATTTAGAATATCACAGATTTGGTTAGTTCCAAAATATATGTTATCTAATAATACGGTGACTTATTATAGTGCTGAGTACGTCATAATAATCTTTGATGTACAATAGTAGTTTTACTCTTAGCTGATAACATTTAAATTGGTTTCTTATTATCATATACATTATTTGGTATTTTTATATTTGTTTCTTTATTTTTTTATTATCATATAATTAATATCTAATTATTATTTTTAAATGTTTTATATTAATTTTCTGTTTTTTTAAGGTTCTCGTCCACTTAATGCACGACATACAACGCATTGCACAGATTTGTCGATATACGTCCACGGCAGTCGCATTTTTCATAGATGCTTCTCCAACTATTTATATGAAATTATAACAATTATTATTTTCTTATCATAACTACATATTGTTCAGTAGGACCATGTCAAAAAGAAAACTATTGCATCTGCGTGCGTTAACTCTAATCCACTCTAAGCACAGAGTAAGGCACTGCATATTCTTTTATTCGATTCCATCCATAGGGAAAGTCTGTGCCCCAAATTTATTGCCTATTGAAGTAGGTTTTACTTCATTGAATCTCTATGTTAATACAGCGCTACGCTTGATGACAAGTTCCATGCTCTTTTTTTAATAAAATTATCATTATGGAACATTAACCTCCCCATTTGACAACTCGCAAGCGAAGTGTATCTGGTAGGTTCCCGTTATTTTTATTATATCATCTCTAGACATCTCTCAGGTTACCATCCTACACTTTACTCACCAGTCCACTATTCAAGACCGTTCCTACCACAGGCCATCCGTATTTTGAGCTATATGCCCTGTTAATTCCTAACTTAGCCTGATACCTCGGTTAAATATGACAGTAACCTTTATTTGACCTTGTCATTTCTGATTAAGTAGACAGACCCCCATCAAAGCACACACTAATTCATTTATATCTAAAAACATAAATATCAAGTACAAATATATTAAAAGAAACCACCAGACACTTACCAAACCCATCGTCACCGATAGCGATAGCTTGTAACTCGCAGAGTGCGAGCTTGAAATTCGTGGATGACCCGTGGTAAGCGTACTCGCAGCTAGCGGTAATAAATTCGAGATAAAGTCAGTTGCTGCTGGGCCGTTTAAATGTGCTATGACCTTAAGGCACAACAACAAAGTTTCAGGTGTGTCAAATAATCGATTATGCTCAATTGTTTGTAAATAATAATAATGGATTGGTTGAAATGGTAAAATAGTATCAATTGGTAATTCCCATGATAGTTAGTGACTGAACCACCAATAGGAACTAATTCATTTGACCAACTAAGCTAATAGAGCTTTGACATTACATATCGTAGTTACAGGCGGCCTGCTGTACTATACTTTTTTTTGTTCCTTATACGCTGTTTGACTTATTGCATATTTTTTTCATAATTATTCAAAGGATGGAAGTTATAAGTCTATATTATAGGTATCGTAAAACCATCGTTAATAATAGATTTGACAATATAATTATTAAACAATAATTTAGTATGATTTTTATGTATGCTTAACAATATCTCCACGAATAGTAGACCGATTTTCAAAATTCATTCTTTTTATTTAAAATACCATTACTCGTTAAGTGTTGTCGTCATTAGTTACATTAACCTCATTACATTTTATCTAATGATGCCTTTCTATCATAATCATATTGTGGTGAGATCGATGCTTAGATAAATGAATAAAAGGCTGAAAAAACTGTAACAATCAAAAAAGGAAAATAAAAATATTTCATATTATTACCTTAATAATAATATTAAAATAGAACAATTACATACCCCATTTCTGGGTTTCCGTTATAGGTAGAAAACTTAGTAGATATTTCATGAAGATATTCGTTAACAAGTTTCTTATTTAAATAATAATATCGTAAATTATTATTATTATTAATAAATGCGTATATTTTTTGCTTATATTGATCAAAATAATCACCCATGCAATCAATGTACCTTTGCCAACGCATTGGTAGCTTATTGATGCCCTTCTTGAAGAAATTAGCTGGACGGGAGGCAACAAATACTACAAAGCAATTTTGTACTGCCTCTCGGGTATTGAATTTTTTCCCGCAAAGAAGTAATACAAATCCTGGAAAAAGGATCGAACAGGATTCATTTCTCGTCACGAGTAACAATGCGGTTCAGAATTCCTTCATTTGTATGCCTATTGAGCAGCGCAAGGCACGCCTCGACGCGTACTTCGCGTTGGCGATCATAGAGTTCGTGGGGTACCCATTTATTAAGCTTTTTCACCTTGCCAATTTGACGCAAATCTACTAATATTGTTTTGATGCTAACGGCGAAAGCTGCTACTAATTCAGCCGTAGATTGAGTTTTATCAGTTACCACAATCGCCTTAATTCGTCATTGTCAACCTAAGTTTTCGAACGACCACGGGGTTCATTTTTCAGGTCAGAATTTCCAGAACGGAAGCGTCCAAACCAATAACGTGCGTTCGTTTTCCACGACGGTACTCCAATTTTCAACTTATCCATGACGACGAAATATGTTCGAATGCTTTGAAAATAAAACACTAATTATTAAACAAATGACGATTTTTGAAAAAATAATTCTATTTTTTTTAAATAAGATTAATTTGAAATTAGAGTTATCACTTATTAGCCAAAAAAAATATTTTGATCTGGCCAGCATGGCAGAACGGCAATTTCATAGGTAAAGACCTATTATCTCATGCGGTATATGAACAGATATACGACTCAAGCTGATTTGCCTCAGGTGACACATAAGTCGGACGTGTCTCGGAATAAATCGCGGATAGCCCGTGATCGGCATCGGTAATACCTACCGCCAAATTCCCAGCGTGAATTTATTCAAAATCTTAAGGGCTGTTTAATGTTTGAGAAGCATTTAGGGAATTGTCCAATTTTATGAAGTAAATTATAATACGTATTTATAAATAACTTTAATTTGACTTTTGAAAATCATATTGATTCATAGTCTGTAAAAAAATACAATCAATACGAAATTTTAAACTTCTATTCTCTTTTTCGACTTATTTTATTTTAATGGAAAATCGTGGTAAAATGTAATGAACATTGGGAAAAGAAGGATAGAATATAAAAGTTTCAATTCGATTTTATATTTCAATTTCATATATATCCATTTTGCATTCACGATGCTGTACGGAAAAATATACTTAATGAAAAATGCTTAAAAAGTCCACTTTGTCCCTGGCTATTTGAGATGGAGTTTCGAAACCATGACCTTTCACAATCCGGGCGACTGCTCTGACCGCTGAGCTACCCAGGACCTAACAATACCGATGAATCTTTCAAGCACTTGTTAATTTTTCGCTACTACAGAGCGTACTTTCATCATTGCTCAGGTAATCCCCACCCAAACAACCGAAATATTTTCTTTACGAATATTTTTCGATAAAGATGAAAATATGTTTTGATTATTTTGCATTTACAATGCAAATATTCTTTAAAAAAATGCTTAAAAATCCACTTTGTCCCTGGCACTCTGCAAGCAGGTAGGAGCGTTCACGATATTGTATAGGTTTCTTCTTCTTCTTCTTCCAACGGGCGTCTCCGCAACTCGACGTCAAGATTGCGCCTGTTTTGCGTATGGAGGGTGTGTGGCCGGATACTACTCCAGCCAACCCAGCTCTGCCAGAAACACTCCTAGCGCCTTCACGTTTGCGATGGCCTCCTGGAGGTTACCCGGCGAGCCGAGGTGCTTTGCCCGGTAGCTGGCCACTCCGTTGCATTCCAGCAAGACGTGAGCGGCTGTTTCTTCTTCCCTCATGCATCCTCTGCACAAGGGGCTGTCAGTGACACCTAGATTAAAAAGGTGCCTGTTAAAATTGCCATGACCAGTGATAGCGCCTGTTACCAGGCGCAATATTGGTTTACTTAGCTGTAGGAGGGCCTTGGAGAGACGAGCGTTTACTCGGGGTAGTGCGAGTTTTGCCTGCCTGCAGGTCTCCAGGGTGTGCCAGTATTGTTGGTGTAGTTTGCCCGAGTGGTCTCGTATCTTACCAATTAACCAGCTTGCGGGGATAGGGATTATCGGCTCGGGGCCCATTGGTGATGCGTCTGATCCCCTGCGTGCCAGTTCATCAGCTGCATCGTTCCCACGTGATCCACTGTGTCCTTTTATCCATTGGATAGTAATTGTGTTCTGTGTCCCTACCATGTTAAGAACCTGGTGACACTCGTATAGAAGACTCGATCTGACAGAGCTGCCTTTGAGAGCTTGTAAAACGGATTTGCTGTCCGAGTAGATCCGGATTATTGATCCTGTTACCTTTCTTGTTGCTATCGCTCTCGCTGCCATGATAATCGCCATATATTCAGCCTGAAAGACTGTGTTGTATGTGCTGAGAGGCAGGAAGAGGTGTATGTTGAGGTCCTCGGAGAATACTCCGGCTCCTGTTCCTGATGCGGTTTTGGAGCCATCCGTGAAGACTGTGAGGGCCTTGTGAGTTACCTTTGGATTGTCAGTATCCATCAGATGTATCTTGTATTTCTTATCGAAAATGAAGACGGGTTCGATTTTGTCACACGCCGCTTCTACAAGTGGGGTGTTGAGCCATTCCTTCAGTAAGCCATTGAGATGTTTGCTGGTCTCGAACCTTACCAGTTTGTAGTTTTTTAGTCTCAATGCTGTTTTTGCCGCTTCCTGTCTGATGTAGATATGTAGCGGTGTAATATTTAACATTACCTCCATAGCTGCCGTGGGAGCCGTGCTCATGCATCCTGTTAGGGCGCAGCATGCCTGCCGCTGGAAGCCTTGTAGTTTATTTTCACATATAGACTGAGTAGTTTTTGGCCACCATACGATGGCACCATAACTTACCATCGGTCTTATGACTGTGATGTATAGCCACAAAAACAATTTTGGCGCAAGTCTCCAGCGCTTCCCAATCATCCTGCGGCATTGCCACAAAACAACGCTAGCAGTCTTGATTTTTTGTTCTATGTGGCTGTTCCAGTTTAGTTTACTGTCGAGAATTACACCTAGGTACTTTACCTCCTTGGACAGTTGTAGTGTGGTGCCGAATAGCTTCGGTAGGCCGTACGTGCCTACTTTGCGTTTGGTTGTAAACATTATCAGTTCCGTTTTTGCTGGGTTCACGGCCAGGTCGTATTGTTCACACCAGCGTTCGACTTGTTTCAAGGCTGCTTGCATGATGTTGCAGGTTATACCAGCGTGGGTGCCTAGAGTGAGTATTGTAATGTCATCGGCATACCCTATGGTGTAGAAATGACTAGCGTTCAGGCGGGTAATCAGGTCGTTGACCACCAGGTTCCATAGTAGCGGTGAGAGTACTCCTCCTTGAGGGCATCCCCGCGCGACCAGTGCTCCTGTACTGTCCTCACCTGCTACCCGTACTATCCTGTTGCGTAGCATGTTTACGATCCAGTCTATAACTTGTGGCTCAGCTCCATGTCTTTTAAGAGCTTCCTCAATGCTGGCGAAGTTAGTTCTATCGAAGGCGCCTTCAATGTCAATGAAGGTGCCCAGACAGATGAGTTTATTGTGAAAGGCCATTTCTATCTTACCGACTAGTTGATGGAGGGCCGATTCTATAGATTTGCCCGTTGTGTAAGCATGTTGATGTTTATGTATCGGAGCAGTACTCAGTGCACCGCTCCGAATATGTCTGTCGCATAGTCTTTCTAGAGTCTTGAATAGGAAAGATGTTAGACTGATGGGGCGAAAAGATTTGGGGTTAGTATAGTCGGATTTCCCCGGTTTGGGTATGAATACTACCTTTACCTCTCTCCATCTGTGCGGCGTGTATCGGTGAGCTAGACACGCCTGTAGTATACGAGTGAGTGCTAAGACTATGTCTTCGCCCCCCCATTGTAGTAGCGCTGGGAAGATGCCATCACTTCCTGCCGCCTTGAAGAGTGAGAAACTATTGATTGCCCATCTCACCTTCACAGACGTTGCGATTTCATTGGCGAGACGCCAGCATTCTTCCGTCGGTGTTGGCGTAGTGTCACGCCATACTACCTGTTCGATTGATTGACAGTTTGGGAAATGGGTTTGTAATAGGATGTGGTCGGTCTCGTTCTGGTTCTGGGTCATCGTGCCGTCGGGTCTCCGAAGATTCCCTAAAGCGCCCGGTCCCTGCTTGGCCAAGATTTTCCTTACCCGATTTGCCTGTTGAGTGGAATTTATCTCCGCAGTGAAACTTCGCCAGGAGGCTGTTTTCCAGTATCTAATTCGTTTTTTGTACTTAGCTTTGATAGCTTTGTAGTCGTCCCAGTCAGTTTCGCTTCGGGTGTTCATGGCTCGGTTAAACTTCTTCCTCACCTTGCTTCTTATTCTCTCCAGTTCAGGACCCCACCAATGGTGTTTACCCGGCCCGTTTGATTTCAGAAGTTTGGGAGGGCAGGCTTCTTCATAACATCCTAGGATGCATTGCGAAACCATATTTACCTGTTGTTCTATTTGGTCCGTGGTGTCAATTCTATCATTTTCGTAGCTCATGGACAGTTTATTTGACACCAGACGGCTGTAGAGATTTTTGTTAGTTTTCTTAGGGTACCTCTTGGGGACGGGTTTTGTGATTGGTACCTGTAGGTTGAAACGAATCCACCGATGATCAGAGCATGATGCCTCCTTCGAGACATGCCAGTCCGATATCGCATTTGCCATCTCTGGTGTCGCGAGAGTCAAGTCTATTTGAGCTACCGTTCTTGCTCACATAGGTGGGTTCGCTTCCTCTGTTTATTATTAGTAAGTTAGTGGTCAGAAGGAATTCAACTAGTTGGTTACCTCTGATGTTGTTTTTCTCCATCCCCCACAGGGGGTGATGAGCGTTGGAGTCTGTTGCGATGATTAGTTCCACGTTCTCCTGCGCGCAGAAGCGGACCAGGGAGGCGACCTCCTCCGGTGGTGCTCGCTCTCTTTCGTGCATGTACGCAGATGCTAGGATCATATAGCAGTTATGGTTATCATGTTTCATGGTCAGCCTTGTGGCACAGAGATCTCTGGAACAGAAATTTGTTAAAGGCTGTGTTTTGATATCTTTTGAAGTGTATATACAGGCTCTCACGTCGTTAACAGTGGCTTGTATGAGCTTACCTCCCAAATTGGAGAGTCCTCGTATTTCGCTACCATTTATCCACGGCTCCTGGATCAGCGCGATTGCTGTTGTGTTAATCTCCAACCATTTCCGGAGCTGAGCCGTCGCGGTGATACTGTGGTGGAGGTTGGTTTGTAGTAGATTGGCTCTACTACAGCAGGACGCCATCTTCCTGGCAGTCCACGTCCTCGATCTCGAGCTCGCTGAGTCCCAGCAGACAGCCTTCACTCAGAGGCGAAGAGGCCTCGTGCGAAGGTCCCGGGACAGCAGTGCTCGGAGTCTCCGTGGACGTGGTTGTGGCGTGTTGTGGGCCGGCGTCTGGTGTTGGTGCCGGTGTAGGAGCCGGTGCAGGTGTTATGTCCGGTGTAGTCTCCATTTCTTCCGGGGGGGCGGCACCGGGGTTGCTCGTCGGCGGAGTGTCAACGTACTTCCCCTTCGCGTCCCTGAATTTCAGGTACACGGACCCTGAGATGAAGCAGAGTCTGCGCCCCTTGGCCAGGATCGCTGGCACGTCCTCTTCCGGAATCGAGAGACTTATGAAAGTCGTACCGAAATTGGGTTGTAAATGGATGCCGTTTAGTACCCATCTTTCGGTGTTGATTTCTGGGTTCCCGATCGCTAAGCAGTTGCCAAGTACTGACCGGTCGCTCTTCCAGAGTTTTGGAAGTACGAAACCGCACCTGACCCTTCTGGGGATCTCGTCAGCCCGAAGGACAACGAGCTCAACTCCATCAGGATTGGGCAAGCTTCGCACTTGTTGCTGGACCCATTCCGCGGTGTGTTTATTTCCACACGTGTACCTAAGGCACCCATCTATGTAGAGTGGTTTCCCACTAAACACTAAGGCAACCTTGGCACACTCGTGGCGTACTTTGGTCTGCGCAATCTGCATTATCGCTTCCTCGATCTTATCCTCGACCAGCTCCGCCGTCGCTCGAGAGATAAATCTTTCGCTCGACGTGACAGCTATTCGGGTATCCGACGAGGTCGCTGCAGATGCAACTGAGGCATAGGATTTTGAGATGGGGCGGGGGTTAGGTTCGGTTACCGACTCGGTCTTTTGCCTTTTAGGCTCTCCTCTAGGAGACACAGTCTCATCGAGTCGTGCCCTCTTGGCGCTAGACTTCGCCTTTCCCTTGCCTTTCCCCTTCCCTTTTGGCAGTGGGCGGTCCTTTTCCTGACTCGGTACCCGTTCCATTTGGGGTTGCTCAGACAACATGTTGCCTTTTGCTCCCCCATACGTTCGGGGCTCCTTGTCCCGGCTGGTAGTGGGTGCCGCTTGGGGCTGCTTTGGTGTTGGCAGGTTTCCCTGCTTCCCACCTTCAGCTACCCTTTGCGTTCCCTGTACCGTGCCGGTGGTCGGGACAATTCGGTTGCTGGCTGATGCATTCATTCGGGATTCCCGTCTGAGCTACTTCTGCCGCTGCATCCTTGCCTTCTGCTTCTCCTTCCTCTTGGATTTCTTTAGGGAAGCTTGAGCAGCGGCAGTAGGAGTTTCCTCCTGTGTCACGTTTCCGCTCTTCCTTCCCACCAGAGTCCAATCTTACTCAGGCAGAGTAGTGGTCCCCTTTTGGGGTGTAATGGTGCTGAGTTTGTTACCCTCCGGTTTCCCTTCGGGCGTGTTGTGCACTTCTGAGGATACCATTGAGGCCTGCTCAGAAGCAATTGAGTCAGTAGTTGCTGATGTGTGTGGCAGTGAATTGAACCTTTGTGTGTCCATACTGTATAGAGTAAAGTCTTCATCCAGTCCGTTTCCCACCCTCCATGGAGCCCGCACATCTGGGAGTATAGAAATCGCCCTATAGAAAACAAGGTGCACTAGGATTACGGACTGGATATAGATATAGGGAGTTGGTGTCAGGTGCGACATCGGAGGCTTGAAGTGAGAGGCTATGTTACCGGTTCGAGTAACCCATTTGTTCCACTCACCCTCACCTCGTCAGCATGACCTTAACCGTCCAACACAGCAAGCTGCGCCGGATCCCTCCATATCTCGCGGCGGCCCTCTGACGGGACGCGTGACCGTTTCCTCTCTGGCGCTACCCAGAGAGGCTACCGTTTTGTTTGAAATCCGGACCAAAGGGGGCGTGTTGTGTCGCGAAGGTACTACCGCCGACCTCGCTTCACTCAACCCCCCAGGACTCCTTCATCCCCACTTACGGCGCTCAACTGCGCAGGCCTTAGCGCAGGAGGGGTTATTAGTCTATCGGCTTTCCCCTCAGAAACCGATAGAACCGAGGCCTTTGTAGGTCAGCCTGGGGAGGAAGGTGTCAGGGAAAGGACGAAAAGGGGGTTAGGAGGCGTGTTGAAGTGCGGATAGGATCATAGGATTAGAGGGTCTTAGGATTCCCTCACCGTGATGGAGTGCACTGATGAGGTAGCGTTAAACGCTTCGGCTACCTGGATCCCAGGGCAGATAGTGAGTGTGCGGTGCCTGTTCTTAGATCCGGGTATTACCGAGGTGAACGACGTGGCCGTACGTTTAACACTTGACGGTAGGCATATCCTGCTCAACACCGCACACTTGAGCATATACCAGCCACCCTTCACCCCAAATAGTTGTATAGGTTTTCAAAATTAACTGTTTCATTCTATATAAATAATGAATACATGATCTAAGGAGAGCGAAGGTAATTAAATGATTAGAAAATAAAATATAATAATCATGTTTTGTATACATATATATATGACGAAAGAAAGAGAGAAAGAAAATATATTAATAGAAAATTATAAAATAATAATAAAATTTTGGTAGATGTGGTTCAGTCAATCTTGAACAAACGTTATGCTTAATAAAGTAAATACAACTTAAAGTTAATTTGCAATAAATATTATATATTGAAATTAATAAAATTCTTCTTACAAAACAAATTTTGCGAACTCGTTTCTGTTTAATTGCTACATTGGCGGTTGAATTACAATTATTCAAATGTCGTTATATCGCCAAAGTGAATACAGTATCTCATTAAATTTGTCCAATCCAATAAATTTCTACACAAAAAGAAATCTAATGATAATAATCTGATCATCGCCATTCAAAAAGCAACAAAAGAAATTCACCTATTGTTTTGCTCTGTGTTCTATTCTCGATATTCGAAATAACAATTGAATGCTATTATTCATTTGTTGGGAAGAAATCGTTTTGTGTTTAATTCAAAGAAATTGCTTTGCCCATAGTTTCACGTTACTTCATCGCCAGGTGGAAATTAAGTGTCTCGCTCGTCTGGGAGACTATTATACTCAAGGATAAAGGAAATTGGCATGTCAACAACGAACTCAGGACTATCTTCGAGTTATTATTGATATTGTGTCGCCCATTAACGACTTGGTTTTTGTAAAACAATGGCAGCGCTAATTTTTCTTTTTAGGAAAGTAAAGATTTAGATTTTTTGTATGCATAAAGCTTTTAAACTTTAATAAAACCTTTAAAATGGGTAATAGAGGAATGTTTTTCGATAATTCAAGAGTTGTTTAATGCATATTTCGTTTTTGTAATAAAACATTAATGTTTGTGTGTCGGCTTATAAGCCGTTTAGTGGGTTTAAAAAAGCTCTTGAGCATTCAAATAAGAAACGGAATAAAATCCAAATAAGTTTTCGTTTATAAAAGGTGTTCATGGATTTTTATTTTAGATATAGAATTAACAATTTATTTATCAATATATAATGTATTTGCTCTTTAGTATTACTTTATTTGAAATTCAATAGAATTTTTTGGTATGATAACAAAAGATTATGTTATCTAAAATTTTAACAAATCGTTTTATTTTGATTTGTAATTGTGAATTTTGAAGTATGTCGTTAATTTATTATATTTTACCCGACTGCGCGACGCAAAGGAGGATAATGTGTTTATCAGTCTATGTATGTATGTATGTTTGTTTCTATGTGGCGTTCTAGAGACCAAATGCGTAAGCTGATTTTGATGATTCTTACGTCAATCGATTCGTCTTAACCTTGTGAGTGTCACTAAAGACATGACAGTAATCAAAATTCACCACAGCGACAACCAGACGCCATATTGTCTAAATGAAACAAATAAAAATCGATGAACAATGTCAAGTGGGACGTCGTAGAATGGGTATTTTAAAATCATCTTTAGGTTCCTTTTATCATTTTTCATTTAAAATAATATTTTAGGATATATAATGATTTAAAGTTGTTTAACAAAACATTCTCGCTAATTTTCTTACTTATTGATTAAAGTTTTTATTTAAAGTATAAACGATATACAAACAAAAAAAAAGTGAAAAAACATGAAGAACTCGGGTCCCCTTGGGAAGATTTGATTGGTAAAATTTGAATGGGCCCCGACTATGAGTCGTTTTGTTCTGTATTACTTAGTAAACCTCTAAACTACTGGGCTTGTTTCTTTTTTTTTTAGTTTTTATTTAGGTTAATTCTTTCATGTATTCAGTTTTTTAAATTCGTTTTTACGCAGTCGGGATTTTTGTTTTTCTTTAAATTATTTTTAATATTTTCTATGAAAGGTTTTAATATAAGATTTAATATCAACCTTTTTACTAGACTCTTAAGAATCAAGAATTATAATAGGTTAATATCTGTTATACATCAATTAATTCGTTGAAGATTTCATTAACTGCAGAAAGGAGAGATCAAAGAACACCAAGGATGAATTTAAATAATTAAAGCTTCAGTAGGATCGCGAATTTGTAAGTATTAATCCTTTAACACGGGTCGGTTATAGATTGTGTTTAGAAACTGGTAATTACTTTTTTAACTCAATTCAAATTAGAGAGACTAGACATTTTATTTTTCAATTAGACAGATTGATTTTTTTATGTATATCTGGTTTCAGTAGGGCGCCGCGTTATGTTTCTAAACAACTTTCGCAAGAGTCGGTCACAGAAGAGATGAAGAAGACACTTAAAGCCAGTGGTCCTGGCTATGTTTGCAGTCGTTAGTGACCTCCAATTCACTTTGGACCAGTGTGAAGGGTTATAACCATTCTCCTTAACGATAGATAAGGAAGCCCTGAGCTCCTGCAGTGGGGACGTAAAGGGCTGATGATGATGATTTTCAAGGTGGTCCCATAGTTTTGTGTTATTCATGACCTATAAAATTAGAGTTTTTGAACAAAATAAAGAATATTAATTCGGTTATTCAATTTCATTTTTTTATTATTTATAATTATCACTGTCATGAGGTTAACTAGAACATCATCATATTCATAAACGACTAGCTGTTCATTCGCCCGCGTAAATTATTGCCTGTTTCACCCGCGTATAGTCTATCTTTCTGTAGGAGTAAGATTTTTTAAAATTAATTCCAGTAGTTTCGCAGCTTATTAAATAAATTACTAATTAAACAATCTAATCATTTATCTTTACAATAGTAACTAGCTTTCCACTTAATATCATTTGCAAACAAACAAATGATCAAATATTTCGTCTTTATCGATGCTATATTAATAAACAAGGTTTAGGCTCAGAGTAAATTTACCCTAAAATTGTAATTTTAGTATTAGTCCAAATTCATATTATACAGAGAATAAGAAAGCCCACTACTTTCTATGAGTAAATATAACTCCCTTGGAACCTCTTATTAAGTTAACCTTTGCTAAGTATCTGTTTAATAATATGAATTTTAACTGACACTAAGTGCAATCTCAGCGTAAATTTACTTGAACGCTACACCTTGTTTATAATTAACACTATAAAACATAACGTAGATATAGATAAGATATAATAGTATTATCTCTTGTCTCATATCCTTAATGAAATAAGGTTATACACACATTCGTCCTACTCAAGCGTACGGTATCAAATTAGCATCCAGCCTATTTTTAACTCGGGAACAAATCGAGTCTCGAAAGCAAATAAAGTTAGCCGAGTATAATCAGACGCGGCATGTAACCACTGAACTTCGCCGTTTGCTCATGACAAGGCAGTCGGAGGGTTAAACTCCTTCAACTTTTCAGCTAAGAAATTCATCTTCAAGGTAACGTTAAATTGGTGGGATAGGCTTTGACGTTACGTGGAGTTTTTTTTTCTCATAATAGCCAATTATGGTGGGTAATGTAATGTAGTCGTTTTGTATCAATGTTAAGGAATTTTTGCTGAAACATAAAGAGTTGAAAGGATATTCGTTTTCTGTGTATTTGTTTTTATGGATGGTTGAAATAAATTGCTCATTTAGCGGAATGGACACGTTTTGTGTTATATAATAGTGATATTATTATATTTATTAATGCTGTCTGTGCAATTCATTATGAATATTATTAATACTACGTTACTCACATTTTTCATTATAATAAAAATTCGAGACAATAAAACCTCTTCTTATTTTTACCCACCAATAAATAAAAAAAAGAAAATCTATCATAATTGCTAATGATGATATAAAAATACTTTTACACAACTCAAACTCAACTTTTTATATAAAAAAAATAATCTATATATGTGAAAGTGATTATAATATTAAAATAATAGAAGGATAATAATATCGGTCATATTCTTTCCCGAGCTATCGAGGATATATCTTATTTAAGTCCAAATAATCAATTCTTCAGTCTTGGGTTACTCCAACATTTTGGCCCTTTGAGCCCGGTACTGATCCTTACTGTCGAACCCTTTTCTTTCATTATCTCTCGCATAATAAAAACTCATTAACTGCACAATTCACACACTGAATACAAATACGCAAAACCGGCGCCATTACATGCAATTGCTCATGCTGTGAAAAACAGAATTACACATTTTAATATTTAATATTAGGTGCGCTTATTATTATAATTTTAAATATGCGAGATGAATTAGGTTTTGCATACGAATTAGAATTACGAAACGTTGCAATTTTATTTTGTTCTTTAAAAATGTAGAAAGAAGCTCGGTGGTGGGAATTTTAACATGCCTATAAGATTGTTCAAATAAAGATACGATTTCTTAATTTAGCTTAGTGCAATAAGCGTTATAACGAAATCAGAAACATCGTCTATAATAAGACGTTTTGAAGCGGACTTTGCTGAATGAAACTGTTCTATAAATGTATTAATTGACTGAAACGGTTTAAAATTTTATTTATATAATTTGCAGCTTACATTCGCGTGCATTTATATATTTCGAAAAATGCGTTCCATAAAATTAAATAATTATCAGCAATTGGCATGATATCCGTTAAAGCTTTGCCAGATAAACAACTTATTAAATATTGGACCTTCTCGACCTCTGTGTGATACGAAACATCGTGAATAAGGCTTTTGAAATGTTCGAAAAAAATCGGAAAGTTATTTGGTGCACCATCAAAGGATACTAATATGTTCAAAATAAGTATGTTTCTGAAGATTTTTCCACTCTGAAATAATAAAAAAAACAGTCAGTAAAAATATAATCAAACTTAACGACTTTGTTGATTCGAATGGTATTATTCGTGTTTGTGGAAGGTTAATGTACTCTCAACTTGACTATGGTAAAAAGTACCCCATTTTACTTTGTTCTAAAGAACGCGTAGTTGAACTTTTAGTAGATTAGTACCATATCAGCAACCTTCATACAGGTTCCGCTCTTTTATTATCACTCGTCAGACGAAAATTTTGGATTCTGTCTAGAAATTTAATATGTCATAGTGTACATAAATGCAACATGTGTTTTAGAGTCAACCCTAAAAACACTCTCCAATGGGTGATCTTCCCGCCTTTGGAGTAGCTGAAGTGAAACCTTTCGTATATACTGCGGTTGATTACGTTGGTCCTTTCTTTATAATGCGTATTTGTAGGCTGAAATAAAACGTCAATAGACATATATTTACTTATTTGTCTGTCTAACAGCTATACAATTATTACATATATTTAGATTGCTATTTTAAAAATTCTTCGTGATATTATAAAGAACTACTGTTCTGTTTATGTGTTAATAGATAAATGGAGTTTTTACAGAAAACGTGCCATTAAAGCCTTCATGTTATAATCTAAAGTATTATAAAGAGGAAAGATTTCATTGTTTGTTTTCTTTCAATGAGCTCTTAACTACTGGACCGATCTAAAATTCTCTTATTCTTTTAACATAGGCTGCAATAAATAAAAATGGACAAATTTACTACATTGACCCGATCGGCAATCGAGCGCGAGACCTTAGAGATGGAGAGAGACTGCTTGAAACCGGCATGTGAAACACTACAGAGTTATTTTTAATTATTTGAAATTAGTGAAATATGAAATTAAAATATGAATTTTTTGACGTACCCAGTGAACTCTTTCTTCACTGTACGTCTATCAATTAAACGAATTATACAAAAAAAAAATCAATTAATTAATACAACTCTGAGTGTCCACCTGAAAATGTAGGTGTACGCAAAATTACAAGCGCGCACGCTCGAGCACTTTGATCTCGACATCCTTTGAAGTAGAACGCCACAACAAGTGCCGCCTACAAATGGAAAATTGAAGCGCCCACAGTTCTTTTAGGGCTGTAAAGCAATTTCAGAAATCAGGTCAACACATTCTCATCATCTTTGCTAGTAAACTTCATTGTTTTCTAATGATATTTACTTTTTTTTTATCTATGTTTATTAAGTTTAATACTTATATAAAGAGGAAAGATTTGTTTGATTCTTTATTTGTTTGCATTTAATAGGCTCTGAAACTACTAAACCGATTTTGAAATTATTTTTAACTTTCCATGCCTGAACGAATTTTCAATAGATTACATAGTACGCGGATGATAATGACAGCTAATATTTAAAAAAAAATGTTGTATTCATAACGCAATATTGATATTCGCCTTATAGAAAAATATTTTAAGAATCTACAACTAACATTTTTATATATTACTTAGTAATAATATTTAGAATAATAATAATATTTATTAGACCACAACAAAATACATGATTTTCGTTATATCTAAGCTTATCATATACTGTACCTAATAGTATGCATCTGCTGCTGAACTGAGTTAATACCCGTCTTTCAGCATGCAGGGCCTCAAAACCTCAGATTCTTGGAATTACTAAGTATATTTTAAGCAGATAAGCAACATTGAAATTTGTTTCTTATATTTGGCACAAACTTTACCAAACCTATAGTGTTATCCTCTCGGTGACTAGAATGATAATGACTGAGTGCGTGTGAGAGGGTGAGTAAGTTGGGTAGTGAATTATAAAACTTAAAATTCCAACCACCATAAAGAAATTTACCGCGAGAAAAAGTTACCATTACACTATTCAGTCTCGGAGAGTGAAAAGCATACCTCTATGTTACGGCAACACTGTAAAATCAGTGAGAAAGCCATTCGACCACTCAGTATATAACCGCCGGCCAGTTTAACCTCATTTTTATTTAACGGGTAAATGTTATGTATTTTATTAATTTTATTATACATAAATGGGCCTAGAAATAGAAAAAAAATCCGAATAAAAGTAGTTCTCGGTTTATGCACCTGTCTACAAACCGCAAAATATCTACGCCGCGACAGATAGAGTTATATTCTAACAAAGAATGTTGTTTTAAAGTTATATTAAGTAAGTAAATTTGGCGCACAGACATTAAATCACAGTATTCATATAGAAGCTTTGTGGGATTTTTTTTTTATTTTTTTTTATTTATTTATTTATTTAATAATCAGCCCAGCAGCTATAATCAGATTTTTTGACATTTATTAATGACAATTTGGGTTATTCACATCCTGCGATGTGTCACCTCATATACAAAAGTTTAAACAGATGTTTACAGCGTAGCTATTCTCTTTCTTTTTAGCCGGTAAGCAGATGCTTTATTATCTAACAGCATTACAGCAAGCTGGTTTCTATGATGCTGTAGCCTTTGTTTATAGGCCATACAAGACCTTTCTATATCTTCCTTGACGGTTGGAATCTGTAAGTATTCATGTACTTCAGTATTCATTGTAAATCATATTGCACTGCTTAGTGTTTTTAGGGCTTTATTTTGAAAGCATTGCAGTATTTCTATGTTGGAGTGACTTGCAGATCCCCAGAGCTCTATACCATATATCCATATAGGTTTTATTATGGATTTATAAATTATGATTTTATTCTCCAGACTAAGTGTAGATCTCCGGCCCACCAGCCAATACATCTCCATAAATTTTCTGTTAGCCTGCTCTCTTTTATTTTTATGTGTTCGCGCCAAGTGAGCCTTCTGTCCAAGTGCATACCTAGATACTTGACCGTGTTTTGCTGTGGTAAAATACTTCCACCAAATGTCACTGGAGGACAGCTATCTCTTTTTAAAGTGAAAGTTATGTGCATAGATTTTGTGACACTAGTTTTGCTTCTCCACTTTCTTAACCACGATTCTATAACATCAAGTTGTCTTTGAACTTTCAGCGATGCAGTTATAGGACATCTATCACAAGACAAAACAGCGGTATCGTCTGCATAAGTTGCGGTGATGACTTGATTGGAAGTAGGCAGATCAGCAGTGTATACTGTATATAATATAGGCCCGAGAACAGATCCCTGCGGTACTCCAGCTTCTATTTGATAGCATTGGGACAGACAGTCTCCGTACTTTACCTGGAACAATCGGTCTTGTAGGTAAGACTTGAGGAGCATGTATGCAGTATGTGGCAAGGAAATTTTCAATTTACATAAGAGACCCTTGTGCCACACTCGGTCGAACGCCTGTTGAATGTCAAGGAAGACAGCCGAGCAGTATTCCTTTCTTTCCAGAGATTGACGTATTGTGTGGGCCACCCTGTGTATTTGCTCAGTCGTTCCATGTTGTTGTCTGAAACCGAACTGGTGGTCTAGTATTGTATTTCGTTCTTCAAGTATAGGAAGCAATCGCTTCAGTAGCAACTTCTCAAACAGTTTGGATAACAGGAGTAAAAGGCTTATAGGTCTGTATGAGGTAATTTCTGTAGCCGGTTTGCCTGGCTTTCCGATCATATTTATGATTGAAATTTTCCACATAAGGGGGAAATAATGTAATCTGAGGATTGCATTGTAAAGGATTGTTATGAGAACGATTCCCTTCCTTGGCAGACGATTCAATATCTCTGACGTGATTAAATCAAATCCTGGGGCCTTTTTCTTTTTTAATTGTTTGAGAAATAGTATCAAAAGGAGTAAATAGCCGTAACGGCAGGGACATCTGCTGATCGCTATCAAGAATGTCGTCGAATTCCTTCTCTGGAAACATAATGTCAGGCTCATTTGGTTTAAAAACTTCTTCAAGGTTTTGAGCAAATAGTTCTGCTTTTTCTACAGGTTTCCTAGCCCAGTTACCATCTGGTTGTCTTAATGGAGGTATGTGTTCTTTTGGCCTTTTTAGTGATTTCGTTATTTTCAAGAGTGAGTAGTCTTCTCTTTTAAAAGGTGATAAAGTTTTTAGTTTATCTTGAAGTGTTTGATTTTCATTTTCTTTGATTATTCTTTTCAGATTTTTTTGTGCTTTATTAAGCGCTTTTTTATCATGCATATTCCTGCTAGTTTGCCATTGTCTTCTCAATCTTCGCTTTACAGTTATCATATTTCGTATTTCCAGCGTAAAGTCATATTTTTGTGGGCTGTACTCAATATGCGGAGTAGATAACCAGGCAGCTACTTGAATAAGATTAGTAGTATACCAGGCAGCATTTTCAATGTCCTCCTCAGTTTTCAACGGCATATGTAGATCTGCATTTTCCTGTATGTAGTCCTGGAAAGACCTCCAGTCTGTTTTGCTATTGTACAATTTTACATTTGATTTTGATTCAATTTCACATGAGAGCATCTGGGAATCGCTGAAAGCAATAAACATAAATGAAAAGTATATCAAAATCCTAAAAAATATTTACTCTAACAGCACAAGTAGAGTCAAACTGGATAGAGTAGGCGAAGTAATCAACATAAAGAGAGGTGTCCGGCAAGGAGACCCGATCTCACCAAAATTATTCATAGCCGTCTTACAAAACGTAATGAGAGAGCTGACATGGTCCAAACAAGGTATTAATATAAATGGAGATTTTTTAAGTCATCTCAGATTTGCCGATGATATAATTTTACTCTCGGAAACCCCTGACCAATTAAATAAAATGATAAATGAATTAAACCAGGTTAGTACAAAAATTGGTTTGGAAATGAATCTAGATAAAACTAAAATTATGACTAACCACAGGACAACGCCCATCTTTATAAATAACACACCTCTAGAGTGGGTCAATCACTACATATACTTAGGAAAACAAATTTCCTTTAGTAAGGAAAGACGTACTGAAGAACTTAACCGAAGAGTGGCGATTACCTGGAACAAGTTTTGGCACCATAAGGAAATACTAAAATCACAACTTCCGCTACAGACCAAGAAAGTAGTCATGGATACAGGACTTCTACCGTGCCTCACCTATGGATGCCAAACTTGGATTTTCGATCTTAAAACCAGGAACAAAATTCAGTCTACCCAGAGAAGAATGGAAAGAAGCTGCCTAGGTATAAAACTAAAGGATAAGGTAAAGAACGTAGACATTCGAAAGAAGACAAAAGTATGCGATGCCTTAACTTTTGTAATATTGGCTAAATGGAAGTGGGCGGGCCACGTAGCCCGCTACAAGGACGATAGATGGACTCTACGGGCAGTAAAGTGGCCTGGACCAAAAGGCATCAGACTTTGAGGTCGACCAAAGGCCAGATGGGCAGACGAAATTGTAGCGTGTGCGGGCGGAAGTTGGATAGAGAGAGCTAAGGACAGAGAAGAACGGCATTCCTTGGGGGAGGCTTTTACCCGATCGGGGTCCATGCATTAAATTAACTTAGGTAGTTGTAATCAACCTAATCAAATTTATTAATATCTAAACTAATTTACAAAATGATATTTAATTTTTATCAATTTATATAATACAATTGGAATTATTTAATATGTATGATGCATGGAATTAAATAAAGCTTTATTATTATTTAAATATATTTATAATTTACTCTTCCCGACCCCTCGACGATTCGAGGGGGGGGAGGATTCCCCCCGGCAGAGGAGGCCAGACGGCCGGGGGTCAGGGCGACAAAGAGAGAAAACGGCGGACGATCCTTGCGTTATCGAGCAAGATCGCCCGCTGGAGCCTCGCAATCATTGGTCCGTCACGGAGTCCCAACCTCTTCAGATGGTCGTGAAGAGAAGTCGAATAATTATTATTATTATTATTATTATTATTATTATCTTTCCATATTACCGTGGTGCTCAGTGTACATGCTTTGTGGGATAAAAAAAGGCTTAAACGCACATACTTTTAGTACAGCTCTTTGCGCTACCTCTAACGATCTCAGTGTAGTTAATACATTTAAGTATGAATCAAATGTTAATATTTTGTTTATCAAACTTTTTCTTAATCTTTTTTTAACATTCACAACTTAAATATGATACAATACATATTAATATATTTAATTTTTTTTTGTTTCGATTTGTAAATTAGGTGAAGCATTTGGGCCAAATTTAATACCGTAATAGTGTAATTTTGGTGTTTTTTAAAGTTATTTATATAAAGCTACTAAATTAGAATTAAGTTATTTGTTGTTGGAAAGTTAAGTGAGAAGTTTATTTCTCAGATAATACAAATCACTTACTTAAGAAACTTATAAGTACATGGGGAAAAGTAATGAAAACCGAATGGTAATTATTCTGAATATTTTATTAAATATCTCCATAGAATTTTAAATAACACGTGAAATTGTGACTACTGTTTATACAGTTACAGATATTTTCGGTATTTTAATGTCACATTAATTAATTATGTCACGTGGGTGTTTTAATTATTACAGAATGTGTTTCCCATTCTACTATGCGTGGGTATTCGCAATTTCATTGGTTTAAAATTATAATTATGTTTTGAATCTTTAATCTATGAGTTTTCTTCGTGTGTGTGTTTACTCTTATTTTAATTCTAAATACTAATATTGTGATTGACTGTCCTATTTAACTCAACTCTGGATGGATCAATCAGATTAAGTTATAGAATGTTATTGAAAAAATAAATAAAAAATAAATGTATTCTTATATAGATATGCAGTCCAAGTTACTCGGTCTTAAAATATTCAGCTTTTTTATGGCACTATTAGCGTTTCTCGTTACAAGTCACGCTTAGGCAATGTACGTGGTTAGAATGGAAACGTTCAACCCTTTTCCTGGTGTACTTAAAGCTACGAATGAAGATGAACTGTGGGATATTCGATGATTTATATGTGTTAATTTCTTTGATTATATATATTACATTAATTTCTTCCTACAATTCAGATGTCAGAGAAAAATTAGGTGTTCATGCATGATTCGCTGCACACACACACACCCACATATACATTAACACACTTATAATATTCATTTCAAACATATAAAATAATATCAAATTAGTATATTTATCCTAGACGTGCTACCGCACAATTATATCTTCTCTATTTGTTAAGTATTCATCAACGGAATAAAAAACTGTAGCCAAGCTTAACTGTTTTGTGAAACCTGTTTATAGACTTTTCCAAAGAAAATAAATTCAAATAAAAAACTAAATCAAATCAGCGAATTTATTAACATAATTGCGACTAACCATAAAATATACCCAGAATGTTTGTATCGGTACTGCTATCCCTCCGTGATGATAGAGGATAGTTATGCGGTACAGATTCTCAAATATTGGCCATTAATTGCATGTGCCATCTACTACCTGGGGGACATAAAAAGTACTTTTGAATATATTTTGGCCAGGGAGGAAAAAACATTAAATTAGAAAAATAAGTACTGCTTAATTTCTCTACTAATACAATTATCTAGCCCGGAGACGTGTGAAATGGACTGAACAATTGATTATTTTAGGAATGTATTTCAGATTTTGATGCTTATGAGCTCTGATCGATTTCTGTATCTCATTTTTGTTGTAATTGATTTGTCGACCTATGAAATATGTTCACAAAGATCGCTCGCACCCCGTTGCGGACTCTATTTCATCAATTCCAAATCAACAAGCCCCAATTACGTTAAGACACTGTTCATTAGTGAAATCTTATTACCATAGAAGAGAAAGAAATACTTAACAGAAAAGAGATGATTATGAATACACGCAATAAAACTGTTTAAAAGAAGTTTTATTTGACTTGTGACTTTAAAATTTTCATTTTTCATCATATTCCTTAGCCGCAGTTTTAATTAAAATTAATAGTAAATTATTGACTTAACTAAGTTGTATTTCCGCGAGTGTGATTTTGCTAAAAAAGTTATTTTTATCTTTTAACTGTCGTATTTCATTTAGGTTAATGGCGTTTTAATGGATAAATCATAAAATTTATTTCGTTATTAACTATCTGTGTTTTTTAATAGTTTTTTATAGGAACAAATTTATTAGTTCGTCCATTCTTTAAGTCAGGATCTCATTTATATTTTCATCCATCGTTTACGGAAACAACAAAGGAACGTGATACCTATTCTGTTAACGACGTATTTTTTGTGAAAGATCCTTTTTTCAAGAACGTTCGCCGCCCAAGTTTTATATTTTAAAACTGATACCGTTTCTGAAATAATGCTCTGGAGATCATACCTATTATTATCATACTCCAGTGTAGACCAGTGTTTTTCAATCTGTGAGTCACTATTCCCTTTTCTTAATCCAAGGAAAATGCGTAACCCACTATGCTACACCGCCTGAGAGGACGGCAGGGGGTGTGTGGGACTCCCCTCTGCTGAGGGCGCGGGCCTACGCACAAAGACCCTGAACATATTCTCAGTCGGGAGTGGCGCCCGAGAACTCGGACGTATTCATCAGGATAGCACCCCCTGTGCGAAAAGGACCTTCCTAGTCCTTCCTCGAGGGTCGAAAAGGCACAGGGTATGGTTATGCCTTTTCTCAGTCAGGATTAGCCGTATAATGCTTATTTCGTTGTCAGCCACGCTGGCGTTTGGGAGGTTTACGCTAATACCCCCCATTCCTCATGTGAGGTCGTAACTCCTAGGGGGTCAAGGAGCCTTAATCGAGGGGTCGCGGACAAAAGGCAAAGCCAAGAAAGGGGTCGAGTGTTCAAAAAGTTTGAACACTGGTGTAGACTAGTAATTTAATAAATTTATCAATCTACAATAAGCCCACTGTTATTATAATATCGAACGGCAAATAAACGTAAACAAGTAAAACAGTCCACTGAAATATCTGCTGCATTCTCTCTCATCGTGATCCGTTTATTTATTGCTCTCATTTCATTTCGATTGTATTTTAAATTACTCGTGTGATTGTCAGATAATTTGTGCCGCTTTTAAAATGCCAGTCCAGTCAGTCGGCGAAGTGCTCTCGGTATTACAATACATCGCAAACACATTTATATTATAATTATTCCGACCAAGAATAACTCAGTTGTATAAAAATAACACGTTTCCCTCCCGGCGGAATAGAATTAAACAAGGCTTTGTGTATGAAAACGAAGGAGAATCTGAATCTCAACAATTTCTTATTTGTTTTGTTATGTAAGCGTTTATAACAATGGTGATTGTTATTTTTAATGATATTGAAGATTAAAAAAAATAAAAAATCATAACTTTTTGTATCTTTTTACAACAACATTTTTAAGTGTCAAGGACAACTTATCATGGTTTCAAAAGAGTGTTAAGAACCTTTTGTTTCCATAAAAAATGTGGCTATTTTAAAAAAGGATATTCAAAAAGTACTTATGTCACTATCATAAAACACGCACACAATATATAATAGTATAACAAATAGTACAACAATTTTTTTTTGTTGTATACGTCACTGCTAATGGTGCTTTGCAGTTAGTTAAGCTTTTCATTTTTAGAATAGAAGTGTAGTGGCTTAATTTTCTATTAAGTTTATTTTAGTACTATACAATATACTTTACATTAAAGAACGGCTGTAAACGTTGTGCTTTATTAGATTATATTAACTATGTATGCAACTACATAGTTTTCTCAAAAACTTTTGCTAACCTTAACAATAAATTTCTTCCATAACAGTAAATTTCTGCGCTCCAATTCACCATTATTGACTCGATATACTTTATTAACTTTAAAAGTGGAGGTGTTAATTAATCCGTAATTTATGTTTTTATACTTTTATGTGTTTGTTTTTGTGCATCTAACATTATTATAAATATTAAAAGATATAGAAAATTCGTTGCGTGCTGTACATGTGTTGCGTGCGTGCTTGTATATTCAGAATAAATTTTGCGTTCAAAATTTCAATATCTATACTTATTATAAAGCTGAAGAGTTTAGTGTTTGTTTGAACTCTGTAATCTCGTGAACTAATGGAAAGAATTGTTTTGTTTTTTTTGTGTTGAATAGTCAATGTTGCGGAGGAAGACTATAGTCCATATAACATCACGCTATAACTAATAGCATTGGAACAGCAATGAAGAATGTTGCGAAAACGGAAGAATATTTTACTCTTTGAGAGATTTTCTTGCATGCGCTGAGTTAACGATGAAGTTTACGTAAAAATCTTGTATTACGAAATTGATCCCCATTAAAAGTTCTAAAAAAAGTCTGCAGCCGTATATGTCTATTTTATATCTTATCTCGAAAAAAAAGCACATAATGGGATGAAAATGAAAATAGTAACAGTTTGTATTGGGCATTAATCATTACTATAGCAACCATTGTTTACAATTCCATATGTCATTCTAATTATATTCCAAGTCATCCCCTTCAAAATCCATTATTAAAAGCTGTACACGTAGGATTAAATAATGGTTTGAATAATTCAAATCGTACAATTGTTGTTCCTAATATTAAACGCATATGTTATGTTGGCTAAGTACACGAATGTGTTACATTTAGCTGACGCTACTGTACTTTAAAACGGGATTTTGAAATTTGTTATGTTGGAAGTCTTTATATTTTTCCGATTTTTGTCAAACAAAGTAGCTTTCGTTTTCAATTTTTCTGTTTTTTCAATAACACAATTGAATAGGTAATTATTAATAGAACAAAAAATAAAATGTTATATGTAGCTGACGCTACTGATGACTAGGTGAGTTATCTTTCTATCAAACAAAGTAACTTTCGTTTTCAATTTTGCGTTTTTCCTAGAACATTATTTAATGGGGAATTGTTAATCTGACGGAAACATGCAATTTTGCAAAAAGCTGTTTTTGCTACATAATACTACTGTATTTTTAAAACGAGGCTTTGATTTTTTAGTATTTGTTGGTTTTTAAGCCCCATAGCGTGGGATATCGTTGGATAGATCTAACAAAAATATAAGTTGTATAGAAAGACCGTTTTTCTAATTAGTAAGCTCAATGAGCTTCAAAGTGCCAAATTTATACCAACTAAACGATTGTTGTTAGAAATTCATACGGAACGGCAGTAGTATTTTTAGGTATATAATGAATTTAATAGGAAAACTATCACACTTAAGTTGACTATACAAATTTACGAGTACTAGTCGACCAAATGTATTTATCTCGAAAATTTTGACCAAGTTTGAAAACAACAAATGTTTTAAACCCTTAAAATGAAAGCCTTTATCTGAAAGTCCAGAATAAAATCCAAAAAATGACGTAATTATTAAATGATTTCAATAAAAGGACTTATTAAATGATTTCAAGGAAAGGAAGGAAGGAAAGAATTCTATTTCATAGAAAACATTTGTTTGAATTTTTTACAAGGCGTGTTGATTCTACTGCGCACTAAACTGGAAAAGACCAACTGGACTATTCCATGAAGAAATGCAAGTTATCTACAGAAACATCGGTAGATTTTTCTTATTTGGTTCCATCTATTGGGCAGGCCTATGCCTCAGCAGTGAGGATGCTGATAAGCTAATGATGATGATAATATAAAGGTGGATGCTTACTAGCAGATTTTTAATTAAGATGAGCTTATGACTCCAGTATAGCATGAGAGTGTGCACACAGTACCTTCGGGTTACGTGGACGTAGCCGCGGGTTACAGCTAGTAATTTTATACACGCCGAAAATTTAAAATCTCTAATTTTTCATTCCTTTTATTCATTTGTACAAATATTTTTAGACTTAAAACGTATAATTATAATAATCAACATCAGTTTCGGACATCTGTTACTTAGTCCCGGCTGTCCTTAATTAAAATTTAAATAGAATTACGAGTAAAACGCGACCTCTAATTTTAATGGATAATTCGAATCTCAATCTTTAGGTTACCCTTTTAAATGAGAGGCTTTAGAAACAAAAATTAAAAGATAAAGTATATTTATTTCTGTTATATATAATACACCAAAAGAACGGACAAGAATGTGTTTGCAAACATCACTCATTTTGAAGATATTTGTAATAATTATATTTTGTTTTCTGATCAAGCAAGAACAAATTATACTTTTTTTTATAACATAGCTAATTATAACGTACACCTATATTGTGACGTCATTAAAACTTATTTGATAATATTTCTACTTAATGTAATTACGTCGTGAACAACTCCGTACTTAAATAAACATCTTATATAAAATAGGTATGCAAAGTAATGCTTGTTATTTGTGAACAGCCAAAGAAAACATAACGTCTTTTAGCAAAGCTCCTATTTTAATGAGACTGAAACTGATGAGAGGTGAGAGTTCCGTTTCCTTTGTCATAGTTCCCTAATTAACGCCACCGTCCGATAGGTATTACAAAGACTAAATAGGTGCAGACGCTTTAAGTTTTACATTTTAATTATGTACCTTTTATCATTAAAACAATAAGTTACATTAAAAATAAGTCAAAGTGCATATGTAATTGTTAAAATTAATAAAGCGAACATGTAGGACATAGATATATATAAAAAGATATAATTTTTACAGCTGTGCATAAAATTAAAGAAAAAACAGAAGAAAATTAGTAGGCCGACGAGAAAGACAGAGACAGAAGGTAACATATTGCGTAAAATACACCATGAAAAACTATTTTACCATTCATTACTGAAATCTATTACAATTATCATTTTTCTGCCGTGCCACCTTTGGTTTTGTATTTTTTGTCAACTTATTTTTATTTTAAGATTTGGTTTATTTATATAAAATGAATTCACAGCGAATGAAATTAAACTCAGGAATTCTTATATCTTTCACAATCGTATAGTGAAAGTAAACACTTTCATCGAGTTTGTTATAGTATTTTATAAATATTGCTCATATTTAGGAGCTACAAAGATTCTTTCGGGTAGGTATAACAATCTGATAAAAGAAAAAGTAATAAGGAGACTTTATCTTAACGACCTCCGCGGTCGACTCACTTGTACTTAAGATTTGCCTAAATTGGAAACGCGGTTGTATATCCCAGTGTTATATTTATATAAAATTCATAACATCATAATATACGAATTTAATAGTAAATTAAGCATTATCTTATTTAGTTTACTTAATCTACTTTACATACGTTATTAAACATAATGAAAGGTATATAGATTATTAAATAAACTTTCATATATATAATTCCTAGACCAAAATACATTTTCTATTTATAAAGGTCGTTGTAATTGAACATTTACATATGAATATTCAACTGATATTTTACATACACGTTTAGATTTTGTGGCATGGCAAGCTAAGTTTCATCATTTTAAAGATGGTAGCCTAGTTATTTTTTCTGCGCTGTCATAATATCAAGTTAATAAATACAATAACGGCGGATATCATCCAAGATGGCGGACGAATTAATCATATCATATTATTTAGAGGTTATTAGTTAAGAGCACGGAAAGGACGCAACCTCCACCTTCATTATTCTTTTCTTCTCTTTCTTTCTCTTGACTTCTGACATTTATCGCTTCAAATAATAGATGCCAGATGATGCCAGCGTAAAAAAAAAACTAATTAGTCCGCCAGTTGACGACCTCCGTAGCCGACTGGTTCGCACGCCGGTTTCAAAGTTTCGTCATCTCTGAGGTCCCGAGTTCGTTTCCCGGTCGCAACAATGTAGAAAATGATTTTTTTCTATGTTGTCGCGGGTCTGGGTGTTGTGGTACCTTCGTTGTCTCAAATACTCCATAATACGGGCGTTTTAGCTACTCATCTTGGAATCTGAGCAATGTATGTGATGTTGTTTAATATTTATTTATTTAGTCATATAATACAACAATATTAGATTCGTACTTTTGTGGCCTCAATTTAACTTAAAGAAATGGCTTGAATAATAGGCAGTGAAGTTTTGTAGTGGGGCTCGCCACATCACAACTATATAGAAAATGTACAATGGCGTGACATCATGCCACATTTCAACTCAATGTATCGCAGTAATTTATAGATTATAATTGCGTGATAAAAAATAAAAATAATCATTTAATATTTTTCAATAATCTACCCGACGGACAAATAAAAATATAGTCATAATTGCTATTCATTCTTCTTCTTCATTCTTCTTCAGTCTTCTTCATTGTTATACTTTGTTCAAATACCTAGTATCTCACCTACTGTCTTAACATCTATACAGAGAAGACGCTTATCACCCGGCACTAATTATAAACTTGTTGGCCAACTTACCTTTCACTTTGTTCGTTACAATGAGGGTTTCCGCATTGTTTTGAATTAAACTTTACGCCTTTTGATTAGCAAAACTAACTTTTAGATAATAATGCCGAAAGGCCAAGAGAGTAGACTTTAAAAGTCTTTCGGTGTCATATGTTCCAATCAATAATTATATGTTAAGGTGGCAGTAAACAGGTGTGACCTTTGATAAATTATATCGACTATACGTTTCACACTCTGATAATATGTCAAAATTGTTTATACATGTAAAATATTTTAGATTATCTTTAATTTAATAATCTATAGTTAATTAATACGACGAACTAACAGGTGTTATCTATGTAACCTAAAGTTAACTTTAACTAAAGTATAGGAGTTAGAATATTTTAGCATAGAATCTATGTATCCTAGCGGCTAAACTTAAAAAAAACGCTTCATTAAGAACTCTGTATGAGTAAATTGCTGACTTTCTTCAAATAGCCCGAATCAATCTTAATTCTGAATGAAAAATACTCCAAATATAGGAAAATACTACGATAACCTGCAAAACACCGTTCCGAGTATGCTTTGGTTTTCAAATCTCGTAATCTTCCTCGACGTCTTATTACAACAATTTTCCGCCTTCGTTTTGGTCATGTTACCTCCCCAGTCTTCCTTAATACAAATCGTGTATTACATAATTCTATATGCGTAGTCTAAATACTAACTTGTCTATTTGTAATAAACCTAGCTTTTTATGTGTTTACAAACTTTTTGCAAACGTTTACAAAATATTAAATGTATAACATTAAATTATAACCCACATACCACTTCTATGTATTTATTTTCATATTTTTCTATGACGTTTGCTTTGTGTTGCCCTTTTAAATCAGGAAGATAGTATATTCAAGTATAATATAACTAGTAAAAATCATTACCGAGCGATTTCATTCGTGTCTCCTTCACGACGGAACGTTGGCGGAATCTCTGTTTAAAACGGAAAATGGCCATAATTAAACAAAACTTCACGTTAGTAACTTTGTATGCTATCAAATCTATATATACTTTGATGGCTTACCTTTATTATTTAGAGTATCTATCTATTTTCATGGAATAAAAAAGGAAATTACACATACCTCTATGAAGGACTTTAATATTTCAACTTTCTTCTTTTGATATATAAAACATGTACGGCATAAAAGCGCAAATAACGAGAGCTTTTACGTCAAAACCGATTTTCTCAGAAATTCACCTAGACGAGCTGAAGTTTTTCAACGAACCACCGCTACAAACTATTAAGTATGAGGTAGAGTTCTATAAGTTCTTTCACAGTTTACTCCTTAAGGTACTTTTTTCAGTAGATTTCAGCGTTTCCATGAACTTTAATATCTAGAGAAGTTTCTGTGTTCGTAATGAATATTGGAAAATGTTTTATGGTATGTAAATGAAATCAGAATTCCTTTAAACACATCGTTGAATGCTGAAACGTGCGAGAAAGACGGCGATATTTTGATTTCCAAATGTGTTGCTCATAAAATTACTAGTTACGAATTAATTTATGAGACAATTTTGAAATTAATTTCAATTCAAATTGATGAAAAAAATTAATGAATAAATGATGAATAGCGAAAACACAGCCTACCTTTAAAATATTAACTTGCGTAAATACGCGTCAGAACATATTACGCGTCAGTTATTATCCGAAATCCTCTTACGACCTCTTTCAATATTATCATTATAACTTCTTTCAACTTATATAAAAAAAATCTAAAGAAAATCGTGGAATCTATTTACCGTCAAATACCGAAAACAGACAGATGTAAAAAAAAAATATTTTACTGCTTGTTACATGCCTATACTATACCACGAAACGGCAATTAGTTTTATTCATTCTCATGTAATTTTATCTTAATAAATAACTATAATTAAATCTGTGTTTTTTTTTCGATCCTCCGGCCGCAGCCTTTGTAATTTACCCTATTTTTTTTATTAAATGCTAAACAAACGTTAGCCGCAATCTTACGCGGAGACTTAATTGAAAATGTAGTTAGTTTAAATTCAAAGAGCGGAAAAGAAAAATACAAAGGAAACATAAGATATTACCTAATTAATTAATTAATAAAGAATGTTAATAAAACAAGAAAAGTAAAATAATAGAAATTTGTAAATTAGAATAAGATAAATGTACAAAGAAACTGTAATAAAGAATAGGTACCCATTATTTAATAAAAATTAAAATAAGAAAAACATTAGCTAGGAATAGAGATAGATGTGGCAATCCCAGTCACTTGAGGAATAAAAGAGAATGGAATGATAGAAAGATCAGGAATGAAGAATGAAAGGTGACTAAAAGCGAGAACTGGAATAAAAAAGAAACAGAAAAATAAAGGTCTGCTACAAAGTGGAGTGCAGCCAGGAAGCTCGGCCAATTAAGTGTAAGGCCGGGTAATAAAAAAAAAGATATTACATAGAGTCTATAGGCGTTAGAGCTCTGATATACTTACAAATTAAAAACACCACCGGAACTCCAACATGTGCTAACTGGCACTACCCAAAATTAAAATGATCTTCTGTCCGTATTGATGCTTATATTTGCGGTAATTTTAATTAAAATAAATAAACTTTTGTAGTTCCATGTATTATCTTTTTATTTTTAAGTTATGGCCTTGTTCCGTAATGCACAGAAATTCTGCCAACATCCTATAATGAGAGAGATACGAGACTCGAGAGTCTGAGCGGTAGTTATGATTAACCAGTTCTTCCTTGAGGTTGTTCTTTCGCTACTAAAAAAAACAAACATCACTATCACTATGGTAGTTTTATAAGTACATATAAGAGGATTCCGCAAACACTTATTTTTTATAATTTGATACTATGTTTTTAATAAATTTGCAAAGTCATAGAAAACCGGGTTTGTCAGAAAAAGATTCAAGAGTGTCAAGATTAACTGAACGGGAAGTTTTTGGTGGCAGTTGATTATATAAGGAAGTATATTTCTGACAGTTAATAAAATGTAATCAGTGCTACCTTCTTCAATTCCACATATGCAGACAGAACTATTTAAAATTCAAATCTTTGAAAGAAAAACGTACGTAGTTACGTGAGGCTTACTCGGCACAGAGTTTTGTAGGCTACCATAATGTCGTCCTATAGTTTTAGAAGATGTATTATCTTAACAGCGTTGAAAAAAGCCAAAGGACGAATGACGTTCTGTGTTTTTCTTCATAAATCCATCATGGCGTTTTAAGCATGTAGGAACCGTAAGATTAAAGGTGTGGGTTCTTACTTGATGATGGAAACAACTGGCCATAGGGGGAAAGTGGACCACAATCCCCGGGCTAACAACACGTAGCTTGGAGGGAGACAATTACTCTTTAGTCTCCCTGGCCAGTTGTCTCCATCATCAAGTAGGAACCACACCTTTCACCATGGCGTTCCATCACTGTAGGACCAACCTCTTCAATCTTACGGTCCAACTCCTTCAATCTTACGGCTCTTAAAGTGGGGTTGCATGACTTGCAATCACGTTTTTAGATTCGTAGTACCCACGGCGGAGTCACATACAGCAAGCAGACCCGTCGTCTACTGTTTTCACACAAAGCACACCTTTAACGGTGTACTCTTAAAGAAATCAATAGAAAAAAGCAAATTAGCAAAAGAGATACAATTAAAGCAACTTCACCATATGGAATCAAATAGAGAGAATGCAATTGAATTAAATCAAAATTCAAATACTCGTGTGACTAAAGAAACATTATTTGGTTTCCGAAATAGGAATTCCTTTTAAAGGAAACGGTCCAAATCTGCCCCAGAGTCATTTCATGTTTGAAATTGAAAACACGAAAGAAACGATCTTCACGCACTTAATGAGATCATAATAATAAAACATAGACATAATTTACATTTTACTAATGTACCTCTAGAAACATCTTATCGAGAGGGGTCTCAGAATACAATTAATCAAGTACGAGTACATAAATAATTTCCTAGGGACAATGAAATCCAAAGTAGTTTTACGTTTAAAAATATGCGAGTGACTTTGCCTAGAAGAGAACGCAGTTTAGCGACAGGGTCGCCTGTTGTACAACATTATTCCACAAAATCGTAAAGTCATTTTAAGTTTTTATCTATTATATAGTTGTGCAATAAAGTGCGTAAGTAAATAAACAAGTTTTTCTTTAGGTCGATGAAACAAAAAAAAAGGAGAATTAAGGATTCTCATAAAAGAAATAATAATAATATATATTTGTTACGCTTCCACGGACCCAATATCAATTGAACGAAGTCAAGAGTATCCTGAACCAGCGCGCCTGTATGAATCACGAGAGCAAATGAAGCGAAATATCTATCAAGTGGAAATGAGTGATCATATCTATCTGATATTTCATATTGTCGTATATGTTGCCAAAATGTTGCCAACAATTTTGATAATTAATGCTTTTCTGGGGATATATAGAAAACTGTACACAATTAAATTTATTTTCTTCTTTTTCTGTATTAATAAAGAACAAACAGTTACATTATGAAGCATGTATTACACAAAAAAGTGGACAAAAATTTCATCCTATGATTATAATATATTTACTTTTTTAATATTTATTAATCAACCATTTTTATTAATAATTTTATATTCAGAGCAGCATTTTCAAGGGAAATTGATGGCGCTAGAGCTACCGCGTTCAATCATCAATGTGGATGTTAAGCAACTTTCGCAAAGACCAAAAACTTACTATCTCGAGTGCTTCGGCAACACTGGACTCGATTCGATTCCATTCATAAGGCCCAACAGTCTAAACATTTATAGTCCGATGAAGACAAAGATAATAGTATGATACAGTATGAGCAGTAGTATCGTAAGTAGCACTACATCAAAAGAAAAGAGAGTTTCACAACTATAAAATATCACTAACATATATATTAAGTAACGATCACGATATTGGAATTTTTGCACTGATCACAAATTATCTTTGTATACAGTTATAGTCAAAGTCAGATTTGCTATGACCTAATCGAGAATCGATACAGGAAAACGGTATGCTTGAATGGACTTATAATAATAACATATTTTCATTTTCTTTATTAACAACATAATTGAAATAATTACATACTACAAGACTAAATATAATTAATAAAAACGTAGAAATTACAAAAAATAAACAAAATTAAAATCAACTGTGTTGGGGCAATACAAAGGGGCTAAGGTTTAGAATATGATTCTCCTGCATAGGATGCAAGGTAAATCACTATAATTCTGCAATAACATCATGAGAAAAGTGAGTCACCAAAATCCAGAGTTGGATTCCCAATCGTGTCAATATATAGGATGAACTTTTTTCTAATAGCTTACAATGTATTGTATACTTGTGATTATGTCTAATATTTATTTAATTGTAATAATTGAATTTATATTAAGTTAAAAAAAGAAAAAGCTAAAAACAAAATAAGTTTAAAAATATATAATTAATTTTAATGGATGTTAGTAGCTATTGTATTTTTTTATTCCAATTGCTACAGTACACTCATTAAACATGTAATACTTTTATTTTATGTGCACTCGGCTGCACATTAGGTTACCTTAATATGTCAAACCATAATGGATTTTGACCACTATCCTCAACGTTTTAAGGTCCAAAATAAAGTTGAATATGTCAGTTTTGTATAGCCTGACGTGCTGTTTACCTTACTGCATCTACACGAAATTGGCAAAACAGCCTTTAAGAGATGAAGACTATATTTGATAAATTTTAGATAAATTAAGTTTTTGATAAAGGAATTCAGCCGAAAGCCTGACATTACCATTAGCTATCGATAACTTCACATAATATCCGCTGAAAAATTCATAAAATATTAACAGGTAGATACGTAATCTACTTTCGCATACACGATGCTTGATGTGTGGATGTGGATTTTGAAAGCAATTTCCGACTGTGCGATGAGTATCTTTAGGTTCCGCTTTTGAGCATGTGCGCTTACATACGTATATTTTTCAATTAACGCTTCGCGAAATTATGATGTATAGTAAAGTTTACATAGCTGATTGACTCACTCACACGCCGATTTTAAACTGTCGCCATTTTTGAGGTACGATTCCTGGCTCTGTTAACTGTAAAAAGAACTATTGTTTTTTCTCTCAGGTCTTGTGCAATTCAAATTGTTTCAATTTTGAGCTTTAATCACTTTGAATATGTGTGATGATTGTACACATCAACGGATTAAGATAAGTAGCATATGAAACAAAAAATACATATTTATAACGAGATAGATCTAAGAATATATATGGAGGTCAAAAGCTTACAAAACTCACGGATTTCAAACACCTTACCTTTGCGCCAGGATTGTTTTGGTGCTGTCTCTGATGCCTCTCAAGACATGATACTCTAAACAATTTTTAATTTACTTATGTAGTAATCCGCCACAAACTCGAGATAAATATGTAAAAAATATAGTTACATACAAATTGCTAGATAATCAGTTGAATTTAATATTTTTTTCGTGTTTTCTTTAATAAATTTTGTCTAAACTAATATTTCAACGTAACGAAAACCAATTCGCCAGTAAATCGATCAGTCGAAAATAAAATTATCTTCTTTTACGTTAAAAAACTCTACGTAACGTAACAGTGAACAAGTTATTTACCTTTCATTTTTGCGTCTGCTTGTGAAAATAAAATCAAACTTTTAACGAGTTTGTTATCTTATCATTTTTTTTAAATTTCCTTTCCTCGATTTATTTATTATGTCCATCACCTTTGTTATCAATCATCAACCTGATAATGCCCATTCTCTTATTTATAATACGACAATACGGGTGTAGATATTAAACGAAAATAAATACTTTTTTTTTCTGGAAGTGTTTAATATATCGCACACCTAAATCTAAACTAAGACAACTCAAAAAACTAATTTGGAGGCCTGACAATACATTTGTTTACGTGGCAGGAGCGCGACCACTGTTGATTCAACAAAAAAAGAGCTAAAGTTATCTAGCGGCTCATCCCCGAACCTTTATTGAATCTGTTATGTTGGATAGATGCTTATTATCACCGAGTATTTGAATATTGTACTCAGTCAAAACTCGCTCAAATTTTTGAGTTGTCTCAGTTTAGATCTAGGTGTGCGATATTATCACCGATAATTACACTATTATGCTTATAATATTTATAACATTGCTTTAGTTAATTATGGGAAATCATATATTTTATACTCGTTGTCATGTGAACGCAAAGAGCGAGTGATGTCACGCTTAGTCATATCAGAACATAGAGAATTAAACCTTATGGATTCATAGAAAGATATTGTTTTAAGAGGGGTGTGACGTCATAGCGACGCTATGACAGGAGTTGGGATTTTGACGATAGATAAATTTTAAAATCAGTGTACATAGAAAAAAATATATTTAATTAGCGTACCAAGTTTAAATAGGAAAAAGAAAAACAATTATATATATTTCATTGTTTTTTCTCATCCTTACAGTCGCGTAACTTGTAAACCTTCCACTTACAGTACTACAATATATTCTAAACATATTGTATTCAAATATACTCTTGTCTTAACTCGTACATAACATACACGATTCAGAGTATCTCGAGTAATGTATACTTTAGACACCAACAATAATATTTCACATATTATTAAAGTTATGATATAATCACTTTTGCTACATATTCAAGCACATATAAACAAGTATTTATTCACTTAGACAGTGCTTTATTCTCCTTACTAGGATTTGAGATAATCTTTACATAGGTATTTAAAAAGTATGAAATCTTATCTGTGGTCGATGTATAGTTTAGCTAGGCTGTTATGATAAGTTAATGACAAAAAAATCCGACGGCATACACATGAAGCATAAAAAATGCCCAATACTTCTCAAATATCTACGTTTATATTTTATGTGGCGGGACTGTTTGGTAATTAGTTGGACCACGAATGTTAAATATCGAGTTTTGTAAATCTAAGGTTGGGTAAAAAGTCTTTACGCATGCATAAACTTGTAATAAAATCTTTTTGGCTATACCATTTGTATCTGGCTGTTTTCGGTATCATTAAAAAGTTTATTTTAAAGAATATAACTCGGAATTCAAATTAGAAAAATACATTCATATGCCAATTCATATCGTTTGTTTCCAACATTAATACGGGTCGTTATCACTAAATTTGCACATTCATGAAAACGGTGCCCGCAAGACATGAAATTGAAAACAACTGAATTAAGCGAAAGCCTGCTTCTTCATTAGCATACACACGAGTACGAAGAAACAAAAAGGTTTTAACTGTCGTATAATAGGCACTCGAAACAAAAGAGTCCCAGAATTTGAACCCTTACCAAAATAAAACGATATCAAAATTAAATTTTCATCTATGCAAAGAACGGTCGGGATCTAAAATGAGAATCTCCATATTAAAGTTAGGTAAACAGAGGGCGTTCATTTATTTTCGGGCACGGCCCTCGGAAATTGCTCCTTATTATTGGATGTCATAAATCATACCACCTACGGCAGAACGCCGTGTTCCAGGCAAGTATAAGACAAAACTTTTCTGTTATTAGGACGTTTCGATCTTTTATCTTCAGTTTGAATCTTGTAGTTTCTCTTTGTTAGACCTCTGTACTATAGCATTCTTTACGTTCAATATATATTTCGTTTATGAATTTGTACGATTCTTATAAAGAATAATTTATCACCGAGTGTTCCGCACAAACTCGGTTATCCATTTTGAAAAGTTCTTAATGGATATCATAATTCATCCATTTTCAAATGTTTTCATAGATATCAAATACTGTGTAACAAAGATATATTACAGTGTATGCATACCTAGATGCATTAGATTAGTCACACATTAGATTAGCTTTTTTAAGAAGATATCGTCAAACAATTAGTCAGGCGTTTTAAACTATGAAAGCCCAGAATATATAAAACTATAATAAAGTTTAACAACTCTCTGCCCTAAATACCAGGTGTTTCTAACATTATTAAAATTTCTCTTACCGACAGTGATATCGTGATATAAATGATAGATAACATTAAAATGACAGTAGACATTGATAGTTTAAATTGAATGTTTAGGTATATTCGATAATTTATCTTCCATCTATATTTTATATATCATTGTCTAATGAAAATAGTCACCATTTGGAATTTACATTAATGAAAGAAGTAGTAGTAATAGTAATGCAATGTAACAGGTACACATAGCAACATATAGGCACAGAAACACATAAATTACATAGGCATTTGAAAATTACAGAGATTTATGCCGTTTCTATCTTTACTCATTATTTCTATCTCTAAGTCTAATAATCAAACTTCACTTAGCGATAAGAACCGATGACCGAGCACCAGAAACGACGCTTAGTGTAAGTCCCCATCCAGGTGGACCGAAGATTTAATTAAGGTCGCGAGAAACCGCTGGATACGGATAGAGTAGGACAGGTCACCATGGAGATCTATGAGAAAAAGCTTTACAACGCTTTTTGCTATAAGCGTTGTAAATAATAGAATAGAAAATTGTCTATTTAGCACCAAATTACAAGTATATAATATAATAGTATAATAGTATAGTATATAATTCATAGTATGATAATAGAAAATTCAAAATTAGGTACTAAAAAGGTCAAAATAAGATAAGGAGGAATAAAATAAGATAAGGATTGAGTAGCTCGGTGACGTAGTGGATAAGCGCCGCGGCCCGCGATTCTAGTCGTTAAGCAACTTTCGCTAGGGTCGGTCACGGGATACTTACACAATATACTTACCTTCCCCCCCCCCCCCTTTCGTTCCCGTTTGAGTCGCTTCCATCCCTCTCCGAAGAGAGGGTACCGGATGCTTCACTGGTGGGAGCGGGGGGGACGCGGGCTTCTTGTTCCTAGAGGTTAGCCAATTCCTGTGCCTCGGATCTTTCCGTGCGGACCGGACGACGGGTCTCTGGTGGCGGGAGCATGACAGTGTTCCCATACTCGAGGTCTTGAATCCGCAAAGGTTACCTTCTCGCCTTGCAACCCTGTTGGTTACGATCGGCAGGGAGGCTCGGAGAGCTGGTAGTGAGGAAAACCGGGGAGTGGGCCGGCGTACACTGGTGAGGGAATTTTCCATCTTGCACTCTGGTAGTGGGGCCGTCGGGGCCGGACTGCCCCACACACCGTTCGGTGTGTGGAGTGATCAGGCCTCAGCGGGGCCACTTCAGAGCGTGACTAAGGAACGGAATACCGTTGACTGGTTCGGAGCACGCTGAGCTGGACATCGGTATCCGGGGCTATCGGGGTGAGGGATTCACAAGGGCCTAGCCCAGGTGAACTCCCTCTCTTAGACGGGTTAGGGTGAGAGATGCTCAGTCGCGCATCTCTTGCCTTTGACAGGGGGCAAGTCTGGTGGGTTAGCGCGCTCACCAGGCATTGCACGCTCCTTGTCCTGTCTGAGGTTGGACTCGAATGTTCCTGAGCCCTTCCCTAACCCGAGACGGGACTCGCCCTGTCAACGGGGTGGGTCGTGCGTAGGTAGGCGCGCGGAATATGGTCCCGTATGGGACCCATGCCGTGCCCTACTGGCGCGTGAGGGACATCGCTGAGTTTTAGTGGGTAGACCCCTGCTATTTGACCAGCCCCATTCTGGGGTTGGTCCGCAGGGGAGAGTCCCACATAACCCGTGGAGCCCGCGCAGGGTGAAGCGGGTATGCGGAATGCATTTCTCAGCGTCAAAAAAAAAAGGGGTCGGTCTCGGGATGGGTGACCAAAAAATTATTATCTCGAGCTACTCCGTGCTTCGGAAGGCACGTTAAGCCGTTGGTCCCGGCTGCATTTGCAGTCGTTAATATCCTGCAATCCGCATTGGGCCAGCATGGAGGATCATGGCCCATCCTCCTTAACCATCCATAAGGAAGGCCTGAGCCCCTGCAGTGGGGACGTAAAAGGGCTGGTGATAAGATAAGGAGGAGCACGTATAGCATCACATATAATTACATGCAATTTACAGGACACATGTATAAAGTAATTGTCCAGTTTATAAACTTACTAGATTAACATTAACATAATTCCAATCATCAAATAAGATTAAAAAAATGTGTGATGACAAATTAATAATTTCAATGAAACAATAGTAACAATTAAATATTTATGATTATAAAATTAACAATAATAATTCCCAAACACAGCATCAATATTAGTGTACACAGCTATTTCGATCTTTGAATATACATTAGATAATCCTTAAATTTGGTCTTAAACGTTACAATACTTTTAGCATTACTAATAGGAGGAGGGATATTGTTCCAACATTTTGTTAGAATAGCTAAAACTGCCACGGAAAGCAGCTGTGTTATATTTCGGACAAATCAATCGCAAAGCGGTTCTAATTGTGCGGTTTGAAAATTGAAGTCTATCATTCAAATATGAAGGGTTCTGAGTCTTAATGATACCGAATAGCAAGCTCGCAAAATGCAATTTACATCTTCACTCCAGATTCATTATGTTGTGTTTATTCCGAAATATCCACACTGAGATGTCTACGAAAATCATACAAAACCTTTAGTCTATAATAACAATTACCAACCACTTCAGCCACGTGCCTTTCAAAACTTAGTTCTTCGTCTATCAATATACCCAGACTTCTTGCCTCTGTTACCCTCTCTATATTTACATTTACAATATATTACTACTGAGATAAACCAATAAATCAATTTACAAGGAAATCGAACGTGTTAAACCGCAATTTATTATTACTTACTTATTGCATACGTAAATACTACACGGTAAATGACAAAATTATAAAACACTTAATTTTTCTCTGTCCAAACCATAAATTACCAAAAAGTATTCCACCACCGACAAAAGTATTTTCAGTGGAACAGTAAAAAGTTTTTATTTCCATTTCCTTTTCGAAACCTTCCAAAATAAACTCAATGGAATCGTCTTCTCAATTAAAGCGTGCACCTTTTGTAATGTCTTATAAGGCGGGAACGCCTTCAATTTGCTTTTATTGTTTAAAAGAAGACTACAAAAGCGAGGGTTAACGATTGCCGGGGTCGAGATTCAGGACTTGAATATCTCCCTTTGAATTAATATAGTGCTAGCGAATATATACGAAATCGAAAAGATTTTAGTTTGTTTTCTCAAACTTATTGTATATTATATTATAATATTTGATCAATTTTCTTAATGAAAATTGCTAAAGAAATCCACTTTATCCCAGGCAGTCTAAAATGGGACACGGGCCCATGAAATTTCGCAATCCAGATCAGTCGCCCAGACTGCCAAAGGTCATTAGTTCGAATCCCATTTCAAAGTGCCAGTGATAAACTGGATTTTATAAGCATTTTTAATTAAAAATAATTTGTTTTTTGATTAATGGGGACTTATTTAAAAAATTGTACAGAAATAATGTCATTTGTTACTCTCCATTATTGTAAATATATTAACATAATGAAGGATGATAAATGAGTATATAACACACTTGTTCTTTATATTACGAAAAAAATCACTTGGTTTCTTTTTACTGTAATACGGCATGTATGAGAAGTGTGAAGTGTAACATCATAGCTACACTAGTTTTCAATGCCTATAGTTATAGATAGCATCAGTCGGTGTAATAATACTTTTCTCCTTTAGTAATGAACCATATTTAATTTTGAAACATATAAGTATTTAGATAAATAATATAATTCCATTTCGTTATAAAATAAGACAACCAAAGTGTAATACTATAACAAAATTGTTATGTTACAAATGCGATAAATATCACAAGAGAATACAGACATTGAAATATTTGAGTTAACACCACCAATGCCATCTGTTAAATTTGAACTCCAAAAATAACCTGTCGTTTCAGGATAACACGAAGAGTCGAAATATATATTTCATACCGACCAAAAGGCACCTGGAACTTTAAGGGACTTAAATGAGTTGTTTTACGTTTCTTGTCACTTAGCTTTATTGTACCGTATGTCACGTTCACGGCGAGTAACCTTCACGAAATTTTGCCGAAAAATCCAGCTCATCTCAAAACCACAACAACAGCGGTGATTGATGATAGTTATTAGCCCGCACCGACGCTGACCGACAATGTTTTTTCCTCTCCTTAATTGCGTTTTGTCAACATCTTTTTTATAACCCCTCACTGCCTCTGTTAATGATTTAGAAGATTGCTCATTTGATAATTTAATGGAAATACCAGAATATCTCTCATAATAAGTTCATTCATAAATTACAAAGGGGAATATTACATTGTAATGGTAAAATTCCTGTAAATTTATTATCGCTTTGTCTTTAAGATCTTGAGGATCTCAATTATTATATTTCAAACAGTAAAATTGATTTACTGTTTGAAATATAATTAAAAATCTATAATTTATAGGCAGGAAGATAGAATAAATAAATATACCTTTCTTTAGCTAACTTAGTAGCCTAGTTAGACAAGCAAGCTATTATTATGACGGGAAATTTGATTATTGTTACTATCCTAAGTTACCGACAATCACAATCGATTTTATGTTAATTGTTTGATATTAATAATTCAAATAGCAGGGTTTGGGAAAGCAAATGCTAACTTTCTAATTATTTTCTTACGTAGGTGACAAACTGTAAAACCAAAATTGTAAGTGTGACCAAAAATCAAAGCATTATTTAAATGTAAAAATTAAATTAAAATAAGGAATGTGTTTTATTTAAAAAAATACTGTATAATATTTTACATGTTAAGGTGTCCATTGACAATTCCTATTTACAGTACAGGGAGCTGATAAGTTTACACCTTATTCACCATATAAAAGTAATAAATGCCATTGAATTTATCTTACCGAAATTAAGATGTACGTATAGCACTATGTATAATTTATCATTTACCCTCTTCACCTATATTCGAACGAACGGCCAAGCAGGAATACGCGGAGCAAATAATTTAATTAGAAATTTATCGCGGGTCATTGGTTTGAGCGTGATTAAGCAAAGGTTTAATGAAATTCATGGGAGTGTATCACATTTAAATTGCGAGATAATCTGTTTCTTCGTTTAATTTATTGTTATTAATCTAAAGAGAATATATCCGAATACGTTTTTGTTAAAGAATTTAAATGTTCAATACTGATTAAATATCATAAATCTAATACTGGGAAAACATATTTGATAAAACGAAAAGATACACCTTTTCCATCCGTGACACGCTGTTTAGCAATTTTTAAGGTTGTAGTTTTGACATTTAGCAATGTATGTAAATCTAAACCTTCAAAATATGCGAAATCTATTACGTATAATATTCAGAAATTATGAATTGATGATAATTTTAACTTTATCGAGATTTATGGAGGTGGTAAATTACGGTAGGGGTAAATAAATAAGTCAAATGAATTTTTAAAATAATTCAATTAATTAAATATAAACTTTTCCCTATTTTTATTTTGTTGTTTTGTGAATATGTCCAATAGTATTGTTTTAAAGGTAACTATACCCTTAATTAAAAAGACAATCAACACCTTAGTTTTTTGTAAACACGGAACCTGTAAAGAGTCGGAAAAGTCAATAAAACGCAATGAAACCGTTTAAAAGTTGTTTTATTTATAAGCAGTACTCGAGAAAATATAAGAAATCAATATTATAGATAGAGATCTTTTATCTTTACATATATTTTCTGCTATGTAAGTCAATAATTAGCATAAATAAGGATTACATACCAACAACCCTGAAACCTCTAGTGATAAAAAGAACCCTACAGAGAGCTTAGTACCTTTACATATTTGATATGTTTGAGTAGGTACCCTACGCCACACTCTGAAATATTACTTAAACTTCAAAATAGCTTTTCTTCCATTATTTGAGGCCTCTATCTATACTAATGTTATAAAGAAGAAGATTTGATTATTTATTTTCATCGAATAGATTCCAAAACTACTACACCAATTTACCTATGGGAAGTTTCATCATACGCTGGTATTCTTTTTATTTATATTCTTTTTTACGCGGGCTGATTCGCGAGAACAGCAAGTATCTAATAAACTTTATAAATATTAAAAAAAATACTCTTCTACAATAAGTGAATAATTTACATAGTATAAAAATGTCATAGAGATTCTCTACTCTGTACATATCTCATAACTTTTTATTGTGATATAACGTTGGAAAATTACTTTCTTAGGGATAAAATGGAACTGTGAGGATTAAATTAAAAAGCTTTCCTATAAACTTCCTAAACTATTAAAATAGTTCCGTTGATTTCTAATTGTGCCTTTCGTGGTCACAGGCAAAAGTCTCGCTAATTAATGAATACTCAAATATTTTTGAGGTAATCAACATCACTTAAAAAAGGGTTTAACATACAATCAAACTAATGGAATGAAATAGGTATAAAAATTAATCGTTTATATGTATTTGCATTAAAAAATATATATAAAACGTAATTGTGAAAGTACGATATTAGAAACTTCCACGCTTAAAAGCTGAGAGACTGAGTTAATGATCCATACTTATAAAATTGTGAGTGCAACATTTAGTAATCCTTTAAATATAAAATGAACGTGTAGTAGTGTACAATTAAAACATATTTAATGTTTAATTAATTTTTAAGTATGTACCTATAATTAAACAGATTCCTTCATCCGAAAAGACTTTAGTTAATTTATTTAAGCAAAGCCAAGGATCAAATTATTGCAATCCAAATGAGTTAATCCATCGGAATATCCTATAAACTCGATTAAAACTAGACTTAAGCTCCAGAGAGTAAATGAATTCATTTAAAATAAATCTGCATTTCGATGAGAAATTATGTAAAAAGGATCTATTCATTATCATTATAAATTTAAAGCAATTTCACTGTAAATTCAAGTGCTGCTGTCAGGAAAAGCACATAATATACAGAAGCAAGAAACCATAAAAATATATATAAGTTCTATAGTTGATATTTTTTACTGAATATGGGTTTAGTATACCCATATACAAAATGTGTTCTTAATTAATAGTTCGTCAATGAAATGAGCTTTCCCAGAAATTAACTATTTATTTTGATTACAGCCGATTCAGAGAGACACCCAAACATTTTTGCTTGTAGTTCGCTTAAAAATGTAAATAGCTTCTATAAGTAGGCATTTGTACCATATTTTTAAACCATTTAAAACTACTAATGACATCAGGTAATAAGAGCGCAACGCCTTATAATAGCTTTTTATATAAATAATAGGAGCTATTAATGTTTATAAGAGTTTATATATCCACAATTGCATGCAAACTGTTATACGTATAGATAGTTTTCTACAATGTGATAGACGGGAGTTTTATATTCCAACGTTAACTTTAATAAAAAGGTCACTTTCACGCTTTTTTCTTTCTACTTACATCTTCACTCCGGCCGAGTGGTCGGTGTGAATCAGTTGAAACGTCGGTTAATATAGTAGTTAGAAATGCCTACTGATTTTAATCGAGTTAATAGGCGTATTTTAAAATTTATTGCAATGCAACGAGAAAGTATACAAGAAGAAATTCTTTACATAAAATTAAATGTGTAAAGCAAATAAACTCTTTTAAACATTAATTAAAATGACGTAATACGTGTGTTCACGTTATTACGAGAATGTGTGATTACACCTACCTAAAAACTTTGTAGGCAATTTTCCTTAACGAGAAATAAGCACATTACTTATAACATTTTCTGGAGAATAAAAATCATCTTAATAATTCTACGATATTCAACTTATATATTGCTTTATATTTATACTCGTAATAATGAAAATTTATGAACAAGTAAATCACTAGCGTATAATTTCATAAAAATTCGGAATAATTTGAACACGAGGTTCAATGGCAAACGTTATTTATTTATAACTTTAAGTATTACAAGAATCCTGCAAACCACATTCATATCGCGATGCAGAATTACATACAATTTTTACAGGGTCAATATCAACATCGATGAAAGCGAATGAGGAGTAAGGGCCGTACATCGTCACATTCGGTCCTCTCCGAATACCCCGCAAAGAATGGCGAGAAGATATAGATAAATTGATAGATCACCAGCGACGATAAACCTATTCTATTTGACAATAAAACAAAAAACCTCTATAGTGAAATTTATAATAAATATGATTTGTGAATGATTGACGAAATTATTAAGCGTAAGTTATTTATGCAAATGCTATCGTCTGTTTTTCATTGACAGGCTACTCAATATTATTGAGCAGGCCTAACAGTGTCTAGTAAAGACGAGGTAATGATGATGATACGAAGGATGTACAAAAAAAAACCTCGAATCTTCACTTAACTCTATTTGATCACAAAAACAGATGTCATCAGAAGTAATCAATCAATAAAAATAAAAAACGCGAAAAATAAATATACGCGAAACGTTAAAAAAATACTTTCGGGAAGCTACATCATACTAGGGCGACATACGCTCAGTTGCACAAATGCCCATTAAGGTTTAATAAAGACTTTAAGCGCTAATTAATGTTCTAAATTTGAAAATTTGTATTGGTAATGTCGCTTTATTCTAATGTCATTTTAATGTGCGTTTTTGCATCGTACAGTCAGACTATATCCAAATTCATATGTCCCAATTCGTTCAGTTAAACAAAACTAATAATAAACTCGTTCTACTTAATCGAGTCACCCCGCCTGTTCATTATTTTCAATTATCATTGAACTCGAACAATAGCTAGAATGAACAACCACAAGTGAAGTTTATTACTACTATCCGTTATTGGTTACCGCTACCGTCAATGGGTAAAGGTTCATGAATATTAAACACGCACATCCACGTCTATTCGAACAATAAACACAATTTTAATAGTGAGGGGTTAAAACTCCTGTTATTTTATTCTGTTGGAACAAAAAAGATTTTATTTTCGTATAACATCATTATCATCAGCCCTTTTACGTCCCCGCAGTAGCTCAGGCCTTCTCTATGAATTGTTAAGATAGGCTCCTTCACGCTGGCCCGTTGCGGACTGGAGGGTGTTAACGATTGCTAACGCAGCCGGCACCAACGGCTTAACGTGCCTTCCGAAGCACAGAGTAGCTTAAGATAATAATTTTTGGTCACCCATCTCGTGAATGACCCTTGCGAACGTTGCTTAACAACAACGATTGCGGGTCGCGACGCCACCGAGCTACTCTATAAAATTAAAAACTGAAACTAAAACCAAAGATGAAATAAATCTTTGTAAATATCGTCGATACTTCTAAGATGTAAATAAAATATAAATTAACACCAATACAAAAATAATTTGAGGAACTCTCCTAGTAAAACAATGTGGAAAAATTTTGCTTGAGGCGATTACGGCACGTAAGATACTTTCATCACATTTTAATACCAAAATTGGAATTATAAATACGATTATAAACAAGAAAAATCAACGAATCCGACTAAGAGCATTTAAAAAAGAAGTTTTTTATTTATTCCGATAGTATAATTAAAACAGGATGACGTCGAGTGTAATTGGACGATTTCATAAATAAAAATATTCGAATAAAGCTCTTTTTTCAGAAGAATTACTTTTACAAAAGCGATTTTATAATTTTTCCATGGTTTTGACCATGAACGTGATCATCCAACTGCGACAAAAGGCTTATCCCAATTGCTCATTTCCTAATTTAATGATGAAAAATTACACACGACCTTCATACTGCTAGTCTGCGTCACGTAATTCCACATCACGTGATCCTTTAACGAGATCGTGTTTCGATTATCCTTAATGGTAGGAACATAATATTAATGCAATAGTAGATGAGAACAATGCCAGATCTAATTTAATAGGAATATACGTTGCTGTTATGTCTCCATGCGCTGTCACGGGTGTCACGCTCATTAATAACGCAAAGATAATTACAATCAGTCTAATTATAGATCATGCTGGTCTTGGTGGCGCAGTGATTAGCGCGATATGTAAGTTAAGCAACTTTCAAAATGGCTGGTCGTAGGATTGATGACCAAAATATATTATTTAGCTTAGGAAGGCACCTCATTGGTCCCTTCGGATAGAGGTAAAGTACCTTTTGCGTATTTTTTTGTTGTTTGTACCTAATAATATACTACTGATTTATGAAAAAGTCGTTTTGTGCAAAAACATAACAACTATAATCTTCTCAATTTCAACAGATTCCCAAGCTTTTGATAAGCTCGTTATTATTCAGATATATTTGCAGAGCGTTACCCTTAAATTACTTGCATTCTCAAATCTACGTGACTCATACTATGTTCCCATTTGAGTGCAATGTGTTGGAATCTAATTACCGTGTCGAGTGTCGACGTTGACTCTTTTTCCAGACTGTATGCGTTAGTCCTTAATTGCTATTGAGGTCCCTGCAGCCGGTTTAAACGCAATTTTACACGGTTCGTTTTGTTTTCTCTTTATTTCCTGTTAGTCCCGGTCGACACGAATGAATGGGCAGTGTCAAATACTGTTCCGTTGGATACTTTGGTTATTTTTGTTCGATTCCTTCATGTGTATTTAGGGATGCTATTAGCGTAGATAAATAATACATTACTATTTTACATTGGATATTGTTAGTGTTTAGTACAATGTAAACTACCCGGTTAGTAGGGGCGAATTCCGCGAATTCACTCCGCTTTTAAAGTCCGTTTATATCTATATTGTCCGGCACAAACACCAACTTCAACAGACATCCTTTTGCTCTATTTATATATTAATTTGCTTCTACATATTTGGTATACAAGAATCATTTAAACAATCTCATGATACACACTATAACGTGCGCTGCAAGGGTTATAAGGCAAAACAAAAAATATATTCAATATAAATAATTTTAATGAAAAATGCTTAGAAAATCCGATCAGGGACCAAGTGGATCAGGGTTTTCAGTATAGCATTGTGAATGCGAAATCGATCTAATATGTGAATGAATGTGAATGTTGGGTGGATGTATTCACACTGCACGGCATATAGTATTACTAGCTTTCGCCAGCGGCTTTGCATATGGTCCCTAGACAAATGTTAAGTGGGATAAAAAGTATCCTATTATCTAAGTCAGCTAATACCCTATCTGTATACCAAATTTCATAAAAACCCCTTCTGTAGTTTCGACGTGATTGACGGACAAACATCCAAACAAAGAAACTTTCACATTTATAATATTAATAGAATATGCAGATTAGCTAAAGAATATTTCTTATCACGACAGCTTAGTTGGACAGTTTGTTTGTGAGTTTTGATATTATTATATCGAGTACGAAATATACAAAGAAAGGATTTTTGAAAATTTTATTCCGTAAACAAATGTATGCAGTTTTATATTGTTTTTCATTAGAACTATATCACATGTTTTGTAAGAATTTTCTATTTCGCCGTAATGAATTAAAGACGAAAATATATTTCTAAAAGCGTATTGAATTTTCCATTTGCGTCACAAAACATAATACGTCTACAAGTTCTCCGCCGAATCATAAAATTACCTCCGAGCTATTCACGAACGTATCTCAGTTGGCTTGGAGCAAAACGTTGGCGAGCCAGGGCTGTACTATAACGAAAGATTGAACAACTTAAGTCCCAACAAAAGAAGAATTTAAAGCGTGCCGTTTTAAGATGATTCGTTTAATAAACTCGCCGCAATAGGGCGTTGGTTTTAATAAATTTTCTTTAACCGCAGTTCCAAGGAGATATTTCTAAGAATAATATAATCAAGAATGTTGAGCTTGAAGCCCGGAGCTGCAATAAAGGAATCATTATCGAAGCAAAGCATTTCGGGGGATTTTGGTGAGATAGAAATGGATGAGACGGGCCCTAGTATAGGGGATTATTTGCATTATCTGTACTTCTTGAACACACGTCGCCGAAGAATTTAGATGGAGGTATCAGATCTGATGACAGGATTTCTTAGATTACAAAAGTTCCTGTACGTTTAACATTTAATGACATTTATATCTTACAAGATTATCAATATTAAAGAATTCATTTTAGATTATTGATGCTGAAATTTATTTATAAACCATCTCCACTCAGTAGCCATGATGGCACAATTCATAGGCTATCGCCATTGTGTAGAGGGCATGATCGTCTATAGCGGCCCATGATCTTCGATAATCGTGCATGCACGAACGTTCACACAATCACCGATCACTGAATTCCTCTTTGTTTACGTTACGGTGCGGACGCGTGCTGTATTACCTATAATCGATGTCATCTACCTAAAATATCATAGCCGTTTACTATATTCACTTGTAAACTATCGCGCTGCATTATTACTTACTTTTAATAATGGGTATTAGACGCGACTTTTTTCACTGACCTTGCACCGGCCGTCGTCACGTCGGCGCAGGTCAGTGTAAAAATCGCGACTAATACCAAAAGGACGCTTCACAAGGACAATTTGGGTCCTTGTTTCGACATTGGGATGACAATGTGGGATGATCGCCCATCATGGGCAATAATGGCGAGAGCCTGTTACAAAAGTACATAATTAAATTTTAAAATCCAACAATATTTTATTCAACCTGTATTAAAAAATTTCTTGAAATGAATTTGATAAACGTATTGAAGTGAATTTAATAAACGCGTAACATTTGGCATTGAGACTAGGGTTGCCAGATAGTGAGACTAAAATATCTGGACAAAATTTGAAAATGTCGGGATTTTGGGATCACAGTCGGGACAAAAAAATATTAATAAAAATCCACTTTTTACTAATTAAATTTTAAAATAATAACAAGTATCTACTTTTTTGTAAATTTATAAGATCACATAATAATAGTATAATATTTAAACAACTGCTTATTATATTTGTTACATGTGGTTTTTTATTTTTATACTTGGAATTCGATTATTCAGAATCTACCAATTTTTTTCGGAACATATTTGTTTCTTTCGGGACTCTGGACATCATGCAAAATGTCTGGACAATCCAGACGAATCCCGACCATCTGACAACCCTAATTGAGACCAATTTGAATGATTTTGCAATAATCCTAATGACTCATTTGTGTTATTCATCGGAGTCCGCATGCGGGTGTAGACAATTTTGTATATAATTTTCAATAGCCAATAATAATAGTGCCCTAATTTTGAGATTTCTTAGCTCATTCAAAAAATAATATCGGAAGTTATAACATTTTCTAAAGTAACTACTTCTGTCGACTATAAATACGAGTGTTCATATGATAATTCATTAAGCCGTTTCATTAAGATATATAGAATAATAATTAAAAAAAAACTTACTTGTACAGCCAACATATCCGGTTATATAAAACTATCAGATTTTCCCACAAAATTTTAAACCCTAATAATGTTTAGAGATCAAAATCTATCACATAAATTCAAAATATTGTGGTAACCTGACGTTGAGTCATATGTACTTTGTTGAAACCATAAAAAAAGGGAAATTTTATTTGAGTATGTTTCAATATTCGGTTTTCTCACGCGATATTTGAAATGATACAGTCAGGTTGTAGAATGGGATAAATTTCAATTAATCAAAACTGTAAAACGGTTTTCACAAATAGTTTTCGGGATGAGTGTCGTTCGATAACAGTTGTCTCGGGTTAATGGTTCATAATATTTCCAATTCTAGTGAAATAGTTCGTAGTACTAAAATGGTAATAGTTAAATTAGTTAGATAGTGGCGCACATTTATATAATTAGTTTTCATAAAACAAATCCATATTCATAGTCAGGTGATTTACTCGCCGACTTTTTTGGCATTTGTTTAATTTCATAAATTTCACGACATTTAAAGAGGATTTATTTGATCAATTAAGTGAAGTTTTTGTCATAATAAATAACTCCAAATTCACAAAGACTAACTCTTATTTATTCTTTCGCTACTCTTTTTCCGGACTTTCAAAAAACAGTGGCTTATTTTTACAATATATATTTATTAATGAATTGAACGTTGCCTTGTAGAAAAACGTGGTAATTATTGCAAGAAATATTATATTTAGCATATTCTACACATAAAGTCGCCGTAGAAAATACAGAGACTCCGCTGGCCCGCCCACATATAAATACATGTACACATGTGATTACAAATCTTGTGATCACTACTAACTTTTCTACGTGTACATATACTTCACTGCTCACGGAGCATCAGCAGTAGCTTTTGAATATAATTTGTTTGTAGATTAGGATTTCGTGGTTGTGCATCGGTTAACGGCATTCTGATAGATCCTGCGATTTTTTATTTTATTTTATTAGGGACAACAGGTAATATAATTATATGTTACAATATTTATGTGTAGATTATTATGAAACCCACATCACTATCCGCATGTTAAACAGTGAAGTTATTGAATTTAGCATTATTTGATTTACAAAAATAAGCAGGTGTTGTTTTAGTATAATGTACTAAAATTAAATGAAAGTGACATAATGTTACATTCGGAGTGTGTAAAGAAATTACTAGTTCACTTATTGATTTCTTAAATTGAGCGGTATCTAAAGTTTAATTCTTTTATGTATATTTATCAATCGTCAATAAAAGTCTTACCTACATCTCAATAAATCGTTGACCGACAACTGAGTCACGTCGGCAAAGTACCCTATTCTCTAAATGCTGCCTTGATCAAGGCTGGATGTAAATATATATATTCGCAAATTATTACGATTATTGTAAAAGCATTTAATACAGCTGTCACTTAAGCGACTTAAATATTAATCAATTTATCAAAGTTGAATACGAAGAAACATTTGTGAATTTCACAATTACCTCTGTTAAAGAATTGTTAAAAAGTAAGATGTGTTTCTAGCATTAAGAAGACTTATTTGTAACTTATTTCTTGACAAAAAAAAATAAGTCACGATATATGATGATGCAGTGAGTCTTATGAATCGCTAATACCGTCAATGTATTTTATCAATCGCTCGAAGGGCTGTATGTTTACAATACGTTATATCAGAACGTTCCGCATAATATACGTCTTCGGAGCTGACATGGAGGCGACTCTATTACTCAGACGTAGAATTTATGAACCGAATAACGCCGACTCCACAGATATTGGAAACGTGATGCAAATGTTGATAGATATTGTATTATATTACGTACTATTGCGTGCAGCGGTGAAATCGAAATGATGTGTGGAACGATCTTAACATACAAATCATGACGCTTTCAGTGCCATTTCTGTGTGCACAAAATTGGGTATGGGCTCTGACCTTTTAATATTTATTATTGCTTCCTCTTAAGGCAGCGTATGCAAAATGTTCGACCGATTACAAATCAAACTCGATAAAGCTGAACTACTCTATTCACTCATAAAAGTACTTTATATGTATATTTTGCCAAAGAATACATTTTTACTTTTGCTTGTGTAATACAATTAGTAGTAAAAAGTGTCAATCGCATGCATAGGAGTTCTTTTTTGTGTTCAGAATTAACATTCAGGTTATTTTTTTTCCATGAAACGGTTTCCAGGGAACCACGTGTATGAAGCCACTGGTTAAGAAGTTTACATATCTAATTTATTTTCATTGACAAAATGCTAGTAAAATTATATGCATTGCTTGTTCTCCATATAATTTTTTGTGTGACAAATATCCCTACGGTTTTATCTATGGTAAATCGTTACTTTAGACTTTAATTTATTCAAAAATTGTTATTTTAAACCGCCGCTCCTACCACAGACTTACTTGTTACACTATCACTCGTAGAGTATATTGTTCTATAACTATCACTGTCTATTACACGTGCCGTAGTCATCTTTTGGCTATTACAAGCAATTTTTTATTTTTATTTATTATTTTATGGTCGTAAAATAGTCCGTGTCGTCACTACTGGTTTTTGCAGGATATCAGTACAGTAAGCCCCGCTTACTGCTCATACTGAGTTGAGGCCAGCTTGGCATGTACCATGACACATCATTTACTATTTCAGTGTCTTCATTGTGTATTCTTTTTTTTCTTTTTTTTTTTGTTATGTTTGTCATTTTTCAGTTGTATTTATAAACTGTATGTAAATTGTGTATATGATGTGTGTTGCCAAATAAAAAAGTATTCTATTCTATTTTGTCGACATTACAGAAACTGTTTGCGAAATAATATACAGATTCTTAATAAAAATATAAATAACAATTCTAAAAGTACCGTACATAAACAAACATGAGCAGGTACTATGTAGTAATGCATACATACAAATCTCTGTTGCCACTGTCTGTCAATCACAACTTGACGAATTGTTTCCCCGGCCGTGCATACCTTACAGTTATGTTGAAATTAACCCCTTGTTACACACCACGACAAAAGCAATAATATAGTCAGAATAATGATAAGCGAGATTTATTTATTTCATGGTATGCATTTACAATCGTTCAAAGATATAATCGTTTATAATAATATTTTATTACACAATTTATGAAACCAGAATTAACTAATGAAAAAATAGGATGCGTAATAATTATTTGAATGTTATAAAAATTGCAAATTCATAAGCTTTAATAAATTAATTACCAATAATTATACATTTAAAAACAATTCACTGATAAATAGAATTGGATTTTAATTAAACATATAAATTGATAATTTAACGTATGCATGAAATTAACTAATGAATTTATTATATCTAAAATATGCATAAGTATGCAAAATGCACAGGAAGCATTACCAAAGAAAACGTGCAGTTTGCAAACATACAAAAATGGGACAACCTCATTATCTATACTTATTCCTCTAATAAAACTGAAGGGTTTGTTTGTTTGAACTCGATAATCTAAAGAATTACTGGTACGATTTTAATTTTTTTTTTTTTTTGTATTGAATAGTCCATTTATCGAGGAAGGCTATCTGCTATATAACATCAAATTATAACTAATAGGCGTGAAACAGCAATGAAAAATGTTGCAAAACGGGAGAATATTTTACTTTTTGAGAGCTTTCATTGCGTGAAATGCGTAAACGGTGAAAAGTACACAAAAATCGTGTATTGTGTAAGATACACGATTTTTGTGTCTATTCCCAAATCTATTCCCTTTAAAAGTTCTAAAAGAAAGTCCACAACAGCATATCTCTATTTTATATTTTATCCCGAAAAAATCACATAAATTAATTAAAATGGGAGTATATAGGGCATTAAACCGTTACCGTAGCAATCATTGTTTACAATTAAATTTGTCTTTGTAATTATATTCCATGACATCCTTAAATCCATTATTAAATGATTAAAAGTGTATACGCAGGATTAAATAATGATTTGAATAATTCAAATCGGTACAATCGATGTTACTAACATTAAATGCATGTTATGTCGGCTAAGTACACGAAAATGTTACATTTAGCTGACGCTGCTGTACTTTTAAATCGGGATTTTGATTTTTGTTATGTTTGTAGCCTTTATTTTTTTCCAATTTTTATCAAACAAAGAAGCTGTTTGCAGTTTTTAAGGTACCGTAGTGAACTAGGCACCCTGTAGTTTTGTTGTATCCGTCAGTCTGTCCATTAGTCCGTGGTTTATCTCAAAAAGGATTGTATTAGAAAGGTGTAAAACTCATTTGGGAACAACAAACGTGACTTTTTCGTTTTTTATAATGATAAGGGACTCTTCGTGCACGAGTCCGACTTTGGCTTTCCCAATTTTTTTAAATAATATATTTCAATGGAGAATAATCACAGAACACTGAGAAGATGAAATAATCATCAGATGACAAAATTATATTTATGTGACTATTACCGAAATACTTTAACACTTTACCGAGGGGCGTTAAATAATGTTTGCGGAAAATATACCAAAGTGCCGATAATTATGATTGACTAAAAATCATAAACTACTTACAGTGAAATTACTAATGGTAGGAATGAGTGTTATCTAAAATAATAAAATTCAATATATCAGAGTTGTATCAGAGTTTTGGGCGAAAAAAATACTGAGTGAATGTGACTACATTCGTTAGATACCCACAAATTGAAGAGATGGTAAGATTGACGAGATTCGTTGACAAAATTTTATTTGGCATCACGCACTAATATCTCTGAATATGCTGAATTGAAAAAGCAAGAACAAGCTGACAGTCAAATTGCAATGAGGATCAGTCGTAGAATCTTGCACAAGCAAAGCATCGGGCTGTTTTAAAGAAAGACCAGAATAATCACAGTAGTCAAATATCTAGATTCAAGTAAAATGATAGTGTAATTATTAAACGACTACAATAAAGGGACTAGTTTTTCAAAGAAACTATTTGTTTGTATTATTTTTCAAGGCATGACCATTCTACTGAGCACTAAAATGGAAAAAAGAGCAACTGGACTAATCTATGAAGTCATGCGCATTATTTACAGCAAATCGATAGATTTTCCATAATTGGTTCCTTCTATGGGGCAGGTCTATGACCCAGCAGTGGGGACGTTGATAAGCTAATGATGATGATATGAAGGTGGATGCTCAATGGCAGATTTAAAATTAAGATTGGCTTAAGTGTCCAGTATAGCAGGTCAGTGTGTACACAGAACCGTTTAAAATAAAAGAAACGGCCAGTAAGCCAATGTTTGTATTGGCTGAGTTGATTATTTGTATTGACAGGCGTTGCCAGATTTTTTTCGTGTCCGAATCACCCAGTAAATTTATAGATTTTCTCCAAAACATTCAAGGATTACTGTCTAAAAAAAGTGATAGAGATTACATTGACGAAGATTATTTTTAAATTATGTCCTGATTTTATTTGCTTTACTATAACATTTGTGAAAAGCGATTATTAAAAAAATTAAAACATTAATAACTACGAATTAGCAGCATATTATTCTAGGGAAAAAGGTAGAGGGGGTCTGTATAATGGTAAAAAATTAATAGACTATAAAAAATATATACGTTTGATAACACTTTTATTAACTTTGATTTCGAAAAGTGTTATATAAGTATACCTTTACATAAGTCGCTAATTATTTGTGTATACAGATTATCAACGGCGATGAAGAAGCGACACCTTGAATACTTTTTTACCAGTTAGAATTTTTACTGAATACATATTTACATAAATTTAAAACACAATATAATAACATTAAAAAAAACCCCCGAGAGGAGAACCTTGTTTGGATCATATAATTAGTAATGTCAAAGGCGCAATTGGATTCCTATATCTGCTCCGCTTATCCGACCATAAAACAGCACAAATTTTAAGTTTTAATACAAAACTAAAACGGAGTATAACAAAAGCAACTTTTACATATAAAAGATGTTACTCTAATAAAAATGTGATGAAGTTTAAATAAAAATCACTTATCTAGTCTCTATTTCTTGAAAATACATACTAATACATACAAAAATACAGATCCCGATAAACCATTCAACATATTTTTTTACTCGTTCTGTCTGTTATACGGGATTATTAAATAAAAAATTGTACAAGTTGACATCTATGGAGGATTTCGAAAGGAAATAAGAACATTTGTCAGATGTAAATAAAATTAAGACACAAATTTTGTACAAAAAAGAACCATACTAAAAATTTTTTTTTGAGAATTCTTGATTATTTTTGATAAAAAAAATATCTCTATTTTAGCGACAAAAAATTTTTTTTAAATAATTATTTTATAAACTTAACTAACAATGTAACCAAATATCCAAATGACATATTAAATAATTCAATATTACTTACACCAATTGCCGAATGCTATGTTGAAAAAGTAATAACGGCATTAAATAACACAAATTTTGAAGGATATGACAATATAAGTACATATGTAATTAAAATATGTTAAGAACAAATTAATCCTATTTTTTACATTTTATGTAAATCTTTCAATGGAATGGCTATATTTCGTGATAAGTGAAAATATTTCTGTAGACGATGCTGTATAACTGTTGATGATGGTGCAAAACAAAGACGGATTTTTCTATTGACGATTTATTTTTCTTCTTACTGACTAGTTGACTTAACTGCTACTGCTGATTGACTTCTTGCTGAACTGCGAATATGTAAAAATTTTGCCCTACCCTTATTCTAAACTTAACATCTAACTTAGATACTAGTGACGCGCGGCGGCCGACCAATCACAGCGCGTTTTGCGCCCGCGCGCCTGGTGGGGGAATCGCCCCCACCGTGCGGACGGCGCCTACGCAGCCAATGGGCTCCCTGAGAATTCCGCAAATGTAGGCGCTGTGATTGGTCGTTCGATCTGTACATTTTTCGGCACGTGGCTGTCGTCAACAATTTCATAGTTAAACTTTTCTATAGAAAAGGTGATAAAACTATTTTTCAATGCAGTTGCTCATAAAGCGCTATTTTTTTAATCCATTGTAAACACCGAAAGTGAGTCTTTAAACACGTGTTAAATAAAAATATACTGAAATTCTTTAATGCACACGTGCTTAAAAGTATTTTTTTTTAATTTTTTCTGGCCGAGCACCAAAAAAATAAAAAAAAAATGATGAAAATATGTCAAACTTTAGAGGCAATAGTATTTCAAGGAGCCTAGAACGAATATTTTCAAATAAAAATGTATAACACGAAAACATGTTCAAATATCACGTTTAATTTTAACAAATAATTTTTACCTTTAATACATACTTAGTTTTATTAACCTATATATTTGTTTTATTTCCTCGCAAAAAGCATTGAAAAATGTTGTAAGAAACTTGAACGTAAAAGATTTTTCGAATTCGTGACAATGAAAACCCTCGCTACGCTCGTGTTTTCAATTTGGCCCTTATTCGTTAAACCTTACTTTCCGCACTCGTATCTTAAATAACTATAATCAAACATCGAACAATCACAATAATAACGGTTCATAATTCATCAAAGATATATGAAAAGATAATACAAAAAAAAACATCCTAATAAGTTAAAATATTTCATATTAAACTTTTGTATAGAAAAGGTGATAAAACTATTTAATTAACTATCGACCAATCACATTAATACCGATTCATAATTAACTAAAGGAATATACAAAAGTAATATACAAAAAATGCATTATTCTTTGATAAATAAAATATACTTAAGAATAATCAGCATGGGTTTCAGAAAAAAAAATCTTCTACTATACTCGCGGCTTTTGACTTAATAAACGAAATACTACAAAATGTTAACAAAAGTTTTTATACAACAGTTCTTTTCTTTGACATGTCAAAACCATTTGACGTCGTTTCCCATGAAAATCTAATAAAAAAAATTATATAACAGTGGTATTAGAAGAACTGCATTAAATTGGATTAAAACTTATCTATTAAATAGAATACAATATCTTGAGATAACTCAATTGTATTCTATGGACATGATTCAAAAGTATCAATCATAGTTAAAAGATAAAAATATTGGAGTATCGCAAGGCAGTGTTCTTGGTCCTCTTTTGATCTTGATATGTGTTAACGATTATCCTAACCTAACTACATATATGTATAAGCATTTTATTTGCTGATCACAAGAAAATGCTTTAAATATAAAAAAAATAGTGACGACTAATCATCATCATTACTTCAGCCGAGAGACGCCCACTGCTGGGAATAGTCCTCCCCGAAAGATCTCTAAAGCGATCGGTCCTGCGCCTCCCGCATCCAGCAGCTTCCCGCGAACTTCACCAAGTCGTCGGTCCACCTTGTGGGGGGCCTACCAACACTGCGTCTCCCAGTACGCGGTCACAACTCCAGGACTTTACCGCCCCAACGGCCGTCAGTCCTGCGAGCGATGTGCCCTGCCCACTGCCACTTGAGGTTCACAATTCTTTGGGCTATGTCGGTGACTTTCGTTCTTCTGCGGATCTCATCATTTCTGATTCGATCTCGCAAAGACACCCTGAGCATAGCCTTTTCCATTGCCCTCTGAGCGACTTTGAGCTTCCTCATGAGACCCATCGTAAGCGGCCACGTCTCAGTACCGTATGTCATCACTGGCAACACGTACGAATTAAAGACTTTCGTCTTGAGACACTGTGGTAGATGTTCCAAGAATACATTGCGTAGCTTCCCAAACGCTGCCCAGCCGAGTTGGATCCATTGATTTACCTCTCTCTGGAAGTTGGACTTACCTAATTGGACCATTTGTCCCAGGTAAACGTACTCGTCGACAGCTTCCAGTGTAGAGCCTCCAACATTCACTGGAGTGGGTACGACATGGGAGTTTGACATTATTTTTTTCTTCTCCATGTTCATTTTAAGACCCACTTGCTGGGAAACTCTACAGAGGTCTTCGAGCATTGTGCCTAGATCTTCCATGGTCTCAGCCATGACTACGTTATCATCAGCGAAACGAAGGTGCGTCATGTACTCACCGTTTATATTGATGCCAAATCCTCTCCAGTCCAAAAGCTTAATCACGTCCTCCAGTGCGGCAGTGAACAATTTCGGCGATATAATGTCGCCCTGTCTTACTCCACGCTGAAGTCGTATTGCTTTCGAGTTTTGGTCCTGGATCCGAACTGACATGGTGGCGTTTTCATACAGTGACTGCAGCACTTGAATGTACCGATAGTCTATTTGGCACCTCTGCAGTGACCTAAGGACGGCCCAGGTCTCGACGGAGTCGAAGGCTTTCTCATAGTCCACAAACGCCAAGCATAGTGGCAGATTATACTATTCGGTCTTCTGTATAACCTGTCGCAGCGTGTGAATATGGTCTATGGTACTGTAAACTTTTCGGAAACCGGCTTGTTCAGGAGGCTGGGAGTCGTCAAATTTACGTGCGAGACGAGTCGTGATGACTCTCGAAAACAGCTTGTACACATGACTCAGAAGAGTGATGGGTCTGTAATTCTTCAATTGGGTCCTGTCACCCTTTTTGAAGAAAGGTACCACCACGCCCCTGTGCCATGCTTCTGGCGTCTTGCCCTCGAGTATGGCGGAATTAAACTGACGTCCGGGATGTCTTCGGTATAATGTCGGGCTAATTTTGCTCTAGGGTCTGTAGCCTCAATGTAAGGTTTCTGTGATGTTGTGTATAACTGTCCATAGAAGCGTTCGATCTCCGCCACATGCTCAGGACGGGATCTAACGACTCTGCCGTCCTCTGTCTTTAGCTTCGTCAGAAAGCTTTGTCCGAGAAACAGATCTCTAGCGAACACTTTGGAGCCTTTATTCCGCTCAATCGCCTCCTTAATACATTGAGTAAATTGGCGTATGTCGCGTGTGAGAGACTTCGAGATCTGTCTATTGAGTTGCCGACGAGCATCCTCAGAAGACTACAGAACTATTTCATGTCTTTCTTCCATTAGCTTGCTTGTCTGTTCCGAGATCTTGCTTCTTTTTTGAGTACGGCGAGGTGTGAGAAATTTTGAACCCACTGTAGGACAGCTTCTACGACCCTGTCATTGTATTCGTCCACATGCGAGCAGCTCTTCAGGCAATCGAAGCGGTTTTGTAGTCCGAGCTGAAAGTGCTCGGGGTCCCGGATCTGGGTGGATTCAGGACGGAGCGTAGACTTCACCAGTCGATACCGTTCAGCTTTTACATTTAGATTCAATGCGCCTCTTACCATACAGTGATCGCTTCCCGTATTAAACGAATTGATCACTGAGACGTCATTGAATATCCGAGTCTTAGTCGACATGATGAAGTCGATCTCGCTTTTTGTCACATCATCCGGACTCTTCCAGGCCCACTTTCGATGCAACCGTTTTTTGAAGAAGGAGTTCATCTCCATGTAATCGGCTAGCATTTGCCCATGGTGATTTCGGATCCCAGGTCCAAATTGCCCCACCTTCAACTCCTCATCGCCACGCTTGCTAAGCTTGCGTTGAAGTCTCCCATGACAACAGTGTAGTGGGTCGTGGAACCATGTGTTGCCCGAGAAATGTCCTCATACATTGCTTCCACTTCCTCGTCGGGGTGCGTCGAGGTCGGGGCGTAAACCTGTATGATCTTCAGCGAATACCGTTCGGTGATTCTGAGTATAAGGTACGCCACCCTATTCGATACACTTCCGATCTGTACAATATTGTTCACGAGAAACTTGTGGACGATAAACCCGACACCACCTTGGGACAGATCTTCGCCCTCCCGGAAATAGAGCAGGTTGCCGGATTTAAGGATCATCGTGTCCCCGCCCTCTCTTCGGACTTCGGATAATCCTAAAATATTCCAACGAATCCTGCTCAATTCCTTTTCTAGTTCCAGCGGCTTCTCCTCGGTCCGCAGTGTGCGTACGTTATAGGTTGCCAGGGCCAAGGTCGTTTGACGGGGGATCTTTGCCGCCCGGGGATTCTTCGCACCCCTGGTGTCTTCGCCGAGTCAGCGTCCGTCCGCGCCGGCATGGCTTACGGCACCGCCGGGCACTCGGGGCCTTTCAATTTGGTCTATTTTCACGTCTTTAAGGGGTTTTGGGCCGTCTCCCACCACGCTGGCCCAGTGCGGGTTGGTGGGGTGCGCCAGAGCCTCGTTGGTTAGTCGGCAGGGTGTACCGCGTGCAAGTGAAGTTGGCTTAGTATCCGTTAGATGTTGTTCGGACCCTCTTACAACCGTGACGACTAATAAGAATATAGAAATTTCTGACCACGAAAACGACATAAATAGTAAAATGATGACGATAGTAAACTAACTTGAATTCCATTATTTGAAAAAAATATCGAGAGACAAGATATTTTATAAATTATAATAATACAATCAAGAAGTTGATAACTTTGGATTCCTAAGCATAATTTTTGACGAAAAATTAGGTTGGCAACCACATAGGAATCAATTCTACGGTATGGGCAACGGTACACATCTGCAAAGGGTATTTATTGCCCAAAAAAATTGTTCAAGGTCAACGTGTGGCATTGCTCCCGATGTTTCATGTAATCTATGGTTTAAATTTCTTGGTATCGTACCTTACTTGTACATTTTTGAATTAGCAAAATTTGTTAAACAGTATCCAAGTTATTACAGAAAAGCCCACGAAACAAAAATAAAAATAGGTAATGTAAAGTGATTTCGTATATTCATAATTTGTTGATCTGGTAATGACAAGGTTTTTTGATGAACGGTCTAATTTCAGAAATAATTCTCGATAGTTAAAATGTCATGACTGTGAACGGAAATTAAACATGTGACACATGCAGAATTCTGGATTTCTTCTGAATATTCCTTATTGTACAACCCTACAAAATTAAAGCTGTTGCTGCAATTTTATATTGTATGGCAGACGGATTTTCTTTTTGTTGCCAACCAACTTTGAAAATATTAAGAAAATAACAATCTTATATTTTTCCATTGTTATTGCAACCGTGTTAAATATACAACCTCATTGCAATTTATCGCTCACGGCGACAATACAGAACAGAGTTATCTCAAAAGTACACTAAAAGCTCTTCATAATAAAGAAAATATTTGAAAGACCAAAAGTAAGAGAAGATAGTGCTTAAGAATAATTTTCATCAAATTATATTGTGTTTTTAGAAGAAAATCTTTTATAAAGTAAACTATTTAATCACGACGAATTATATACCCACTTGAAAGTCGAAAATCATTAACTGGAACAAGGCCGAGAGTAGCCATTAAGAAGAATGTCAGGTAATTTAGAGTAAGCAATTAAAGCGGAAAAAATGGCTTCATAATTATTCACCATTTCCCCCGACAGTGCATTAAGGAGGAAGAAACGAATATTTTTAAACCAATTATAAATCTACTAGGCGGTGCCTTTTGGCAGATTCTGATGAAAGAGCATAATAAAAAGTTTTATTGTTGACTTGATAATGAATAATAAAAAGAAGATTCCTGCAATGAGAAATGTGTCTCACCCCACAGTTAAATCAAAAGAAAGTAGACAGCAGAAATATAAATTATACGTAATAAAAAGTAAAGTCTTAATTACTTTCATTTTATTATTTTTCTTTATAGCAAAAGATCGAAAGCTGATCTTCAATTAAAACAGTATAGCAATATTTATACGGATTTTATTTTATATGAACATATCTTACTTATGATCTTAAATTTGAGAATATTTTTTAAGAAATTGTCAATAACGCTATTACATCAAATTAAATAATTAAACTAAAAATTTACTTCACAACATTGAAAGAAAATAGGTTTACGGAGAAAGTAAGCGAAACTTTAGCTTATAAAGTGAAAAGATTATCAAGCTACTACTAATCTGAGGGGTTCTCTCAATTCACGCAGTGCGTTGCCCTCACAAAGCGTAACCGTTACATAGAAACTTTGCCAAGAGCTGATAAAAGATCTAATTTATACTGAGAGGATGGAACCGACGCGGTCGTGAGGGAAAGTTTTGGTTAAATAACGCTTAACGTTTATTCAGCTAAGCAAAGGATTAAACAAAGTATAACGTTTTAATAAAATTCGTGCATTCATTTATTCATTCAGTAACCGCCTTGAAGCGGTCGAATACTTTTCAGTTTAAAAAATATGGTATTTCTCGGTAATTTCCGACAAAAAAGAATCTGTTTAATACGGAATTTTTAAATATGAATACATACTCCAATCTAAAACATTGCAAAGTTTTATGATTCGAGTCAAATAGCCACAAGCATCGATTAGCTGCATACTTCTCTATTATTATTGCTATGAAAAATTTAAATTAAAATAGAGCTAAATTAAGAACTGGATTCCATAAGAAATAAATCAAGAGTTAACAAATTCGTTGATTGCGTGCGGAGAAAGTATGCTTATAATAATTATTGACTTCTTTTTCGTTTCGAAAGCATTTATTCTAGGGATATTTTAGCAAGTAAACTCATGTTTGAAATCATAGTAGTTTTTAACTGCTCATTAATTTTATTGCAAAGTTTAAAAAAATACCATTAAAAACATTCATAGAATGCCGTTATAACTAAAAATTCGGGCAAAGCTACATCAACATAAAGTAAATTAACAAAAGAAGAATAAATACCTTTTGTTTTACATATTCCTTTCCAAAACGAAAATATTAACGATATAAATCATCATTATCTAAAGTATTCGCGATAAAATTGAAGTAGACTAATAACTTTGCCCTAACATATTTGAAACACACACTTGGGAAAAATTTGCGTTCAGCGTTTTATATCCGAATTCGCACACCCTGCAGTATCAGTAATACTCGCAAATTATCCGAACTTATAAAATCTATCTCGCGAAAAATTCAGCAAGCTCTCTGAGTTTGTGCTAAAGAAACTAGAACCCATAAACTCATGCTCAGACTGGGGGATAAAATAAAATGAAAAAAGGCTGAATGGCGCTGCCTCCAAGGTTGCTGGCAGTTATCGGGGCTCGTAAACAAAAGATTGTCGATGATTCACGTCCCGCTGCTCCTGCCTGTTTGGTTAAAACTTCGCTCGTATTATCTTTACATAAATTCCTTTTAAAACTCTCTGATAGAGCATTGGAGTTACATCCTTTGTAGCTTTATAACATAGCGAAATCTCAAATGTAAAATAGTCAATTTTATTTCAAGAATAGAAATATTTTAGTAGCACTGTTTAAATTTTTGTTTATTTTTTTCACATTTTGTATCATTTACTTTGTAGTGACAAGCTGGACCGAGACATTGATTGTCATTAAAAACTACTTTTCCTATTTACACTTCAAAATTTCAGCAATGCTATTCTCATATAAAAACAACTCCGAACTCGACGTCGATCGTATCGCTATCATAACTCTGTTCAATCAAATAAAACCTACTTCAAAAGTTACTAAAGGTTTTATTACATTGAATCTCTGTGCACGTTTTGTATCATTCAAGCTCTATTCAGATTTTATATTATTGAAGCTCTTTGCTGTCACAACGCTGTGCTTGACAGACGAGTTATCAACAGAATTTGAGAGTAGTTGTTTTAATAAACATATGTGGTACATAATTTATAAGTAATAATATTATTATTGAATCATTTCTAATTTTTTACAGACAAGCGATAAATATATATTAAACCGCTGTGACATATTTTACCTAAGCACGTATAAATTACTTATTATCCCAGTTCGATATTAATAGTAAAAATAAGAAAAGTGGATCCTAAATGAATAGTTACTAACTATAACAAAAGTAATAAACACAACAACAACAAACCATGAAAAACTTATACTAATAGAATAGAATATAAAACTTATACTAAATAAAATTAGAACTTAAATCATATTTAGCCATATATAGATAGCATGCAAATATTTAATTAATTTTTTATTACTTGTAATTACTAGTTTTTTATTACATTCAAATTCTTATTATATTAATTATATAAAATTATTAATTATTATAAATCACAACCAATATCATTGCTAAATGTCATAATAACAAATATAAGTTGGAAAGAAATTGGAAATCTTCTAATAATATAGCCATAATATTACGCCACAACGACATAATATTACGAAAAAATACAGATTATAAAATTCATACAATAATGGATATGTAAATGAAAACATTCAATGACTAAGTACATTATTTCTTTTCTCTACATAATATTCGAATTAACTACCCGCTGAAGAATAACAAGCATTATTCAAGCTTCATTGTGCCCAAAATTTATCATGTGCTACTGAAAATGGCCGAACCTGTTCCGAATGTCAATTAGGCCACTGAATTTCGGGGCAAGTCCATGTTCTGTTATTATTTTGACAGTAAATCAATAATGACAGAAGAAGAAACGTCTAATTGAGATGTATTGACTTATTTATATTGGTCGGATAATGGTTTAAACCTGAAACTAAAGTAAATCTGCGTTTTATAATAAGACGATATAAATTTTGAACCCCCAAAGCACAAGTATAAATAAATATTAGACAACATAACAAACATTGCTCATTGCTTCTGCTCATACATCTCTCATTAGATCTGAAACAACTAAGGTACTGCAACACACAGAATCGAGACACTACATGAATCCGGCCGGGAATCTAACATGGAACTCTAGAGATGCGACACTTCGAAACCGGCTTATGAACTGTTCAGCCGCAGAGGTTGCAGAAAATTAAATAAAAAAATACTTATCTTTATTTCGTGTCTTAGAAATCTATAATATATTTTATTATCGACTCATATTTTGATTAAAACAAAATTAGTACCAATAAGACATATTTATGATATTAAAAAATTGAAACTAAACCAAAATACAAACTAAACTACACCCAAAAATGCATCAACAATTTTCGCTACTTTTGTCGGTGAAGTACGTGAGATGGAGTTTGATGAAGACTTTTGTTTCTTTTCCGTTTAAGACTAGATGCGACTTTATTGCGACTGCAGCTCGAAGTCTCTTGGGAAGGTTATTGGAGCAATCCAATTAGTTTATCTTCAAACTAGTGTGATGGCAGATGTTGAAAATAACAAAGTAAATTCTGAAGTCATTTTATTTGGTTTATCTTCGAAACAAATTACCAAAGGAGGTTTTGACTTAATTAAATTATAAAAATAACATTCATACATATTTTAAAAAGTAATTCGCTCAACTGACTATCTAAAAAATACTTTTTCTTCAAGTTTAAACCAATTAATGATCATTCATGAGGCACGAATTAAATTTAAACAATACACGAAATCAAGTTTCTTTGTATTCATGAAGGTTTTGCTGAATGAAACATGATGATTATTGTTTTAAGATATTGGGAAAATTCGACAAGTGAAATGAAATTTCCCAGTTTATGGATTCGCTCGACTTAGGTGTACAAATTCAACTAAAATGACTTTAAAGAATAATAAAGAAAGTTAGTATCACTTCTTAGGTACTTTTCTCCGTCAAATTAAATTAAAATTGTTTAATTGATTGATCCCGATTTTGACAGGGTTATAACAACATTGATCTTTTCTATTTTGCGTGTAGCTTCGCGCAAGTGCACGATTTTATACCCGCCCTCTTGGTTCCTCATTAAGTTCGCTGTGGCTCAAACTCTGCTCCCTAAGGAGTCCGTCGCTTTCATCATTCTGATTAAATTCGTTCTCATGTTGTACTTTGGTTACGCAGCAGCTGCGGCGAATGCTTAAATTCCTGATTTTATTGTGTATTTGATCCCGACCACTATTTATTAGTTTAATGAATGTTAACAGAACTATAGAGAAGAAACAGCCTGAGAGTTGTGTTAATGCTACACATTTGAATAAAGAAATTCAAATGTGTAGCATTAACACAACTCTCAGGCTGTTTATTTTATTTTATTTTAAATTAATGTGACTAATATTACCTATTAAACACGCTTTCTATGTTATCGAAACGGAGAGTGAAGCCTACTTTTCACTAAAGTTAAAAAAAATACAATTTTGCTATATAATGGTTAGTAAGATATTAGAACCTAAATTCAATTAGTTTTATGACTCACGTCTAATAGGAAGTACTATTGAATATGAATTAGGTAATATCATTTTTTTCCAATAAATGATGTTTAATTGTTTTTGTTTTAGATAAATAGAGAAACCCATCAACTGTTGAAGAAGAGATCGCGGAACTTGGAAAAAAAATGAGTCAAATTAGATGAAAAATGAAATGAAATGAAAATTTATTTATTTTATACACTTTTTTCAGTACAAAATGTGAACTGCTCTCAAGGTTAGCCTGTGTTACGAGAGGCAGGCTCCTCCTCAAATACATTGCAATACAGTGTGTGTATGTGTGTGTGTGTGTGTGTGTGTGTGTGTGTGTGTGTGTGTGTGTGTGTTTGTGTGTGTGTTTGCGTATCTGATTTTTAGGAAAGGCTAGTGATTGTTTGCATAATTTGTTCTAAGTTATCATACTTGTATTGTTCTAACCATTTTATAATCGAGTCCTGAAACTTTTTTGACCTGTATTGTACAATGTCTTTGTATGATCTCAGTAACTTTTTATAAAGACGTGGGGCTATATATAGTATACTAAGTGAAGTGACGTTAACAAGTGTTGAGTGAGCTGTTGGAACTTTGTATCTAGGGACTCTTCTTGTTACCAAGGGTGTATATGGAACTGTTTTGCAATGGAACCTACATAGTATAAGGAAAACGTAAAGTTTACGGACTGGGAGAACCATTGCTTGCTGATAGAGTTGTTCTGTTGGGAATTTATATGGTACATTTAAAGCTACTTTAAGTACAGCTCTTTGAGCTCTCTCTAATTGTATCATATGTGTCTTTGCGGCACCTCCCCAAACACATATACTGTAGGTGAGTATACATTGACAAAAGGCTGTTTAAAAAAACAAACATCAGTTTTCGAGCTTTTTGCTGACACCGTGCTTATGTGTTCTTTCAATTTTTTTTTTTTTTTTTTTTTTATAATTTATTAAGGAACAAACAGTTATAAAAAATTACATGAACACAAATCAAAGAAAAATATAAATAAACCTATAGTTCCCAACATTACATTTGTTTTATTACTGTTAAACAAAGAAAAAACATCAAACAAGCTAAATATGTTGAACAATATAAATAAATGGGTATCCAACTATATCTTATGCTAAGTTAAACGAACTATGCAACACAAAAATTCACGCTTCAATGCACCGGTCGGCGGCGGCTAGCAAGCGCGTCGCCAGTGCGCCGCCGCAGCAGGCGAAAAGTAGACGCAAAGTACGCCGTTTAACATACTAGGAAAAGTCATTACCGATTGTGGATATTGAAACTAAAATTACGTTAAAATTAGGCAACTAGTATAATAACAACTATATTGTGATGGTTTATTTATTAGCAATATCGGGTAAGTAACTCTCCCAAGTTACGTTATTAACAAATTATAATAGAATACATAAGAAACTAAAATCAACAACTAAAATGTAATATACAATTTACTAAAAACCAATTAGTGTCCTCATTTTTTATTTATTTTTACTTTATTATGTGTTATAGTTGGTAGACCCGGTTACACAAGGATCCAATCCAATTATCACATTGCAAATCATAACAAGAATCATACTCGTAAAATGAAAAAACTCGATCAAACTTAGTCCGGACTAAGTCCAAGAAAAAGTTGCGTGATGATGCTGCCATCAGCTTCCAATTATTGCAGACCAGACAGGCCGACAACAAGAGGTAACATATTTTTTAGCGATAGAAATTATTGTTACTGTAAATATATACCATTGTATTATCTTCGTATTCGCTTTTACCAAGTTATTTAGGTGTAAACTTAAGTTAATTAGTTAAATTAATTATATTGTTTATTTCCAGGTTTGAAATTACAAAATTAAGATACTAAATTAGAAGTGGGATCAAGACATGATAATATAAAATAAAATAAGATAAAAGACAATCGTTCGACAATGATAAAACACACTTTATATGGAACAGCAATCCTTGTAAACGGGTAATTGGAGTGACCAAGTCAATAACAGTGAGTCAGGTCACGGTTAAAGTATTTTAATTTAAATTTAAAAACAAACTGTAATAATGTGATACTAAAAAATGCGCCTATATAAACTATACGTCAGTGTTGCAATATTTCAACGGCATGTCGTTTAAACGCAGCAACAGATGTTCCAAATATATCCACATCGTTAAAAAACGTTGTTGTAAAGGGTGCATGCTCTTTTTATGTAACTATTACTTCCATAGCAAGTTCTACTTTGCTTAACGAAGAATAAATCTTTTTTTCGAATGGATCGCTCTTGTTTCCTGGGCACTCGAAAGAAAATCTTTTCCAAAAGAAACGGGGCATCAACCATATCATTCAGTATTTTAAATAAATAGTTTATATCTATAAGATCTCTTCGATCTTTTAGAGAAATCATATTGTGAATAACAAGAGAGGACTCATAATTGAGGTGTGGATTATAAGTTCTATAGTCCAACGACTTAATAAACTTGCGTTGAACCTTCTCAATTTTATCAGATTGCACACGATAAGGAGGGTTCCAAACAGGGCTTGCGAATTCAAGACGGCTTCGAACGTAACTGTTATAGAGTAATTTGTATGTAGCAGGGTTTTTAAATGGTTTACCTACGCGCAATATGAAACCTAAAAACCTAAAGGATTGATTCACAATTTTGTTAATATGTGGGACAAATGTCAGTCCAGAATCGATTAGTACGCCTAGATCCCTAATTTCTGTTACACGGTTAAGAATTTTACCACATAATTTGTATTGAACTTTAATTGGGTCTCTTTTTCTTGTATACGTGATTGTATGACATTTGTCTGGATTCAAAAATAATCCATTTTCATTACAAAATCTTTCGAATTCGCCTAAATCATTTTGCAATAAAATAGTATCTTGTGTATCACGTATTACTTTAAATATTTTTGCATCATCAGCATAGAGAAGTGTACTAGAGTCTTTTATTAAATTAGAGATATCGTTAATATATAATGTAAAAAGAAGTGGTCCTAAATGTGACCCTTGTGGAACTCCAGAAGGTACATCTCTGTATGTGGATGTATAACCGGAGAGAACAACTGCCTGACTACGATTCAATATATATGACTTAAGCCAACGGAATAGATCTCCATGGATCCCAAGCTGCCAAAGTTTTGCCAGCAGAGTATTATGACAAATTTTATCGAAACATTTCGCAAAATCAGTGTAAATAACATCAACTTGAAAATTCTTATCCATTGCATCTAATAAAATCTCTGTGAAACTTAATAGGTTACTTTCAACACCACGCTTCTTACAAAACCCATGCTGCGTTTTTGTAATAACCCTCTTTACAGCATCAAGTAACTGTTCAGTGACGATTTTCTCCTGTATTTTGGCGAAGTGAGAAAGCTTAGAGATAGGTCGATAGTCAGTAACGTGTTGACTAACTGAACCCTTAGGTACTGGCGTTATTAATGCCCGTTTCCATTCCTGCGGCACAACACCAGTATTGAACGATAGCTTGAAGATATGAAGCAAAGGATCAGTTAATGAATTAGCACATTTCTGGATGAATAAAGGATTTATGCCATCTGGACCAGTTCCTTTGCTTGTATTAACATTTTTGAGATACTTATTTAATGTATCATATGATATCTCAATAGTAGCGATATCTATCAGTGCCTCAGTTGGTGGATTCATAAATTCCGAAGATATTCCCCTCGTACTATTTACGAAAACAGAGTGAAAATGTTCACTGTAGAAATCACAGATTTGTTTACCCTCACTACTACTCTTTCCATTGAAATACATAGTATCTGGAATCCTACTATTGCCTTTGATTGCCTTCACATATGTCCAGAAATATTTTGGAAATGTTTTAATTTTAATCTCTGCGTAATTTATATAGTTTCTGTAGCATTCACTTTCCATATGTTTAGCCCTTTTTCTCAATAATGAAAACGATTGGTAGTCTAGAGGATTACCATAAAGTTTCCATAATTTATGAATTTTTCTCTTTTCATTTAGTAACTTTCTAAGAGGTTTTGTGTGCCAAACAGGATAGCTTCCATTAGATTTATGTATTTTGTAAGGAACATATCTAGATATAAGATTTTTTAAAAGCAAATAGAATTTAGATACACTTTCATTGACATTTAAATTATTAAAAAAATGTACCCAGTTAACTCTATTAAGCTCCTCGTTGATTGAGTCGTAGTCAGCCTTGCAAAAGTTATAAGAACGTATCAATGCTGAGCGGATTTCAGTAAAATTGTCTATATGTATGCTTATTTCTATAGATTTATGGTGCAAATCTTCTTGGGTCAAGGGGTGAGAACAACTAACAATATTACACGTAACGTTACCTATAATTAAGTCAAGTATTCTATTATTAATATTTACAATGCCATTGTATTGTTGAAAACCAGTAAACGCTAAGTAATCTCTGAGAATATTGACTGAGATGTCGCCACCTGCTTGCAACAGTTTATAGGAGTAGTGAGTGTCCTTCCATGTCGCGTTAGATATATTAAAGTCGCCCAGCAACAAATAATAATCCTCGGGACGATCGTTTAGGATATCACTTGTCACGGTGAAAAATGCTTCCAATGTGTCACGATAGCCCGGGCCATGAGGTATGTAAACACACGCGATGTTGAGGTATACCGAGTTTTTTGCATTTAGTGGAACAGATAGCCATACACAGTCAGAAGAAGCACGTGGCGGGATTGGCCAGTCTCTGCGAATCGGTCTTAGATTAGTACGCACTGCGACAGCGACACCACCGCCACGTCTAACGCCCGCCTCCGCCTGCGACCTGTCACATCGAAATACAGTGTATCGACCATCAAAATACTCTCCATCATAAAAATCAGCAGTAAGCCAGCTTTCCGTAATACATATTAAATCGTAGTCAGATGTAACTACGTGTGATAGAAAGTCATGAGATTTCGTTCGCAAGCCCCTAACGTTTTGATAATAACAAAACAGTTTTTTTGGGCCCATCAAAACCTAGACAAAACAGATATAAAACACTCTAATAACATGAAACAATCAATTATTTTTACAATGAGAAGTACACATCGCAAGAAACCGATTGAAAACAAAATATAGAACATTAAACTTTGGAAGCAAAGATTTAACATACCTTTCCAATATTTTAAAGTCACCAATCTAAAACCCACAGCAACCCGATTCACACAATCAAAACTTATAAAGGCTGCATAATAAATTTTAATAAAAAGGAAAGTTAAATTGTTGTTTAGTAGTCACTTTAACTTGGATAGATCTGACTCACCATTTATAACAATAATTTTGGACTTGTCGTTCCTACGCATTAAGATTTTACAGTCTCTTATCCATAAGTATGTATATCCCATGCTAATTTTTAACTCCCTGGCCCGTTTTAAAAGTATCTTATTGCGGGGGGTAAGATGGTCAGACACGTATATATTCTGTTTGGGGCCAGAAAGATCAATATCGGTGGTGGTAAGACCACGTCTTGAACGCACTGCAGCCAACATTTTATCCTTAGCAAGACGGCGCGTGAATCTCACAACAATAGCAGGAGGGCGCGGCTTGCTAGACCCAGACGTAGACATATCCTCAGATTCAAAACGTTTCACACGTACGATGCCATCTATGTCACGTTCATCCAAAACATGCCCAACCTTACTACTTATAACTTGTAATAGTGTATGGAGATTCTCGCCAGCGGTAACAGGTATTCCAGAGATTTCAATATTATTTATTCGTGCATATTGTTCTCGCGTGTGATTCTCCAATTGTAATCCAGAAATGGTTTCCCTCGCAGAATCCAACTCTGCCTTCAGTTGAGGTATAATCGAAGTTTTTCTCTCAGTTTCTATAAGTCTATCTTCGATGTTACTAAAACGGGTCTCCATTTCATTAAATTTATTACTCAAATCCTGTATAGCATTGGTTATAACTTGTATATTAGAGTTAACAGTAGTAAAATCTGCACGAAAAGCCCTTATTTCCTGAAGAACATCTATAAGACTAGGCTCAGTAGGGGCTGAGATATTACTCGATCCACCCCCAAATTCAAAATTTACATCGTCACACGACATATCAGCATCAACTGTTGGTTGCTCGAACTGGCGTCGGGTAGGTGTTTCATCGCCTTTCGGGCGCCTTTTTACGTTATCACAAGTGGGACATAACCAGTTACCTTTAGTTAATATATAGGTTTGCTGTTTCATGTTAAGACACTTGTAATGATAATGCCCTTTACAGCTGATGCAAACCAATACTTCGTTGCGACTGATCTTACCGCTACACGCCAAGCAATTCATTGTGTATAAAATAAAATAATATTCAGATTCCAAACTCACCGTCAGTGTTTTATTTTGATATAACTTTTGCCTCTGAGAGGTATCAGTCAAAGTAGGCGCGTCTGCGTCGCTTAGTCTTTGTTCGATGACGCACACACGACCTGGTAAACACGTAGTGGAACGGCGCACGCAAATCTCGCACTTAACTCTGTACTCACACTACGGACACGCACGCCACATTCACCTGCAGGGGGCTCGTTCACAAAAACCAAGACGGTAGTTCTCACACGAAGACGTATTGTTGTTGTATTAACAATTATTACGAAATCAACAATTTATTGCAGTTATACGCACACAGTGATTATTATGTTAACTTAGTATGATGTTATTCAATTTAGTCGTGATAAAACAATTACACAATAAACACGTTCAAAAATAATTTAGGTGGAGCTCGTAACAGAATGCACTTATCAGTTTACCTTTTCGGCAAAGATGAAAAAAAATTTTAGATTTTCATCTACGACCACACCTGAGTACCTAATTTTTGGAACGCGTAAGAGTGTTTAGCAATTGCAATTAAGTTTCATTTTCTGATTACATGGAAATGTGTGTAATGTAAGAGTTAAATTATTTTTCGGATCTTTAGCTTTAGTCTCACTGAAACATAAGAATTTAGTTTTTACAGAATTTATTGATAAGAGATTTTGAAATGAAATAAAATTACGGTATCATCTGCAAACATAATTGTTTCAGCCTTAGGTAATTTTATATTACATAAACTGTTGATATATATTAAAAATAATGTTGGGCCAAGAGTGCTGCCTTGTGGGACGCCGTAGGTACACAAGGCTGTCTTACTGTAATAATTATCAACCCTAACAGTTTGACTTCGACCTGTCAAATAGTCAGTGAACCAAGCGTGCATCAGTCCCCTCACACCTAGATTTTCGAGGCGTCTAAGTAATATCGGAATTGCAACTGTGTCGAAGATAGAAATTAAAAATAAGTACACTACTTTATATATACGTAATAATAGTAATTCCTTATTGTCAAAATATGAGTCATTTTGCAGTCGAGACCTTGACAAGCTTAATGTGAGTAAGCAATTAAGTACAAATAGTTCTGTCATAATCTGTCAATATTTCTCATTGACGTGTTGATTTCATTTGGTTTTCTATTTTATTTTGACGCCTAGATTAAAGCTGCATATTTCTGAAAAACTTGAGTTTCAAAGTTTGTGTCTTTGCATTTAAAAGTGTTCATTGGTGCTGTAATGTAATATCATTTTAATCCAAAGAAATTCACATAATGCCGTGGCATGATCAAAAGATACAAACTTTCATACAAAAGAAAATTTTGCAGAATGTTTTAAACGTTTGTTCCTTTATTATATGTCTGACTACACAACCTTTGTCGTTATAAAAGGATCAAAGGACAATACAAGCCCACAAGTCTTGATATGTCCTCGCCACACTAAATTGTTACAAAGGAAATTTATCTGTTAACCTTTTTAGTAAACTATGGATGTATAAAGAACATCTGTGTTATCTGTTGGCATGATAAACGATACCATAGCGATTTGAATCCTAACATGATTAGTAATTTCACATAAAAACCTATATATATAGCTAGTTTCATGTAACGCAACGTTAAGTTAGTAACACCTAATTCAACATGGAAATATTTTTCTGGTAAAACTATACTGTCGTCCAGAGAATAGATAGGGGACGTTTTTGTCTATAAAATCTGACCTTTGTTATTCTTCCACGTGTATTTGTATTTATATAAGCTAAACTATATTATTCTCCCACAGATAGTCTATGAATCTGTTTCTTTTTACGTAAAAGTAGAACCTACAAACACAAACACACTTAAAACATTCGATAAAGTCAACTTCAAATCCCAAAATCCATATAAAATTTAAAAATTACTTTAATACTAACTCCAATTTTACAATAGCCAAAATAAGTTTTTCTTTTGTAATTATTATAAATATCATCGTCTAGTATATAAATTGCTCAGAACATAAATCTGTCTGGTAAATTTTCCATTATAATGACGAATATAGAAGAAAGTTTGAGATTGGAGAATTTGTCTTCGTTGTGGTTAAGAAATTTGAAACTATAGTAGATCAGCAACTCGCCAGTAGTTATATTATACTAAATTAATAAAGTTGTAGGGCGCAGGTGCCCTGTTCGACCCTAGGATACAAACACATAAGTTGCATAAGCAAAACTTAGCAAAAAGTTATGAAACCCACGTGTAATCGAGAGCTCCATAAATAATTTAGGCCAAAGAAATAACATTGGAGCTCAAATACTTTATATGAGACTTATCTTGACTTCTTAGTCTTTTATTTTTAGCATACTTTTACTATGAAAGTTTACTATATATTTACTATTCTATATATTTACTATATAATTAACATAATCAAATAGCTGTTGCTTTTGATGTCTAGTTAAATATGATTCTTACAAGATATTTTAAACTCAGTGAATACTGTTTTTAAGAATAATAACAGATTTAAAGTCTCATGACCAGCCTATTAACGTCTCCACTGATGGGCTGGCTCAGGTCTTCCCTATGAATTGAATCGAATCGAATCAAATAGTAACACGGGCCCAGTGTGGATTCGTGGGTATTAACGATTACAGATGCAGCCGGGGCTAATGGCTTAATGTAAAACGTTATAACGTTATTTTTGACCGGTAATCAAACCCGGGTGCTCAAAGGCCTTGAAATTTTTCATTAATTAACATTTTTCAGACAAAAGCATGTTTATAATGATTGATATAATGAAATTTGATCTTGATCGTTGAGGATAGCAACAAAAATTTAATTTAATTTAATCACATACCTCGTGTGTTCATAAGTTTTGTAACAAACTTTTTACCGAAAAACTAAAATAAAATGTTACTGGCTGTTATGTTTTTTTACCAATTTTGACTTTGGAATGTTAACTTTTAGTTTAATTGTATCGCAAATTCATTTGTTTATATTTTCTCGTGATGGAGGGAACGAAACAATAACATGTAACTGTCATTTCGCTATTTAAGGTGGGAAAAAAAGGATGTAGTTTTTCCGCGAGTTGAAAATTTTCCTGTAAGCCGTAACTTGGTCTATTACACAATACAGCGGTACAAAGAGACAAGTTCTCTACAAGATCGCCAAAGGACTGGACAAATCGTCTAAGGGCCTGTATTAAAAACAAGGGCAGTCATTTTGAATACAAGAAATATTTTGTTGATTATTATCTATTTAATGGTTATTGAAAATTTTATAAATATAAGTTAATTATTAAAAAATATAAGTAAAATATTATCTAAAACATCTTGGGTGATATTATCTACAATTGATTTTTCCAACAGTAATGTCAGCCCAATAATATTGGGACGAGCCGCTCTGTAAATTGGTATGAAATAATCTGTTAAACACATCTGCTAATTCTGCAGAGCATGTTCATCTTTTAGCTGTCACTGAATAGGAATAAGGTCTTTGGGGTTGCAAGTCTTGCTATCTAATGGGACACTTCTTGATAATAAAACTTTCCGCCTTGCAGTTTGTCTTCGCCTGGGGGCAACCTGTAATATCCCAATCTTTGCCCTTGCGGTGAAATGGTCCACCATTTCAGATCATCACACCTTATCATGCAGAAGAAGTGCTGGTCGTATCTGTCGACATGCAAGTATTAATGATATCATCCGTCGAGCTCTTTCCACGGCGTCAATGCCTACCATTCTAGAACCAAACGAGGGAAGAGGCCTGATGGGATGTCATTGGTATTTTGGAGGATGAGTCAACCCTTATTATAGGATGCACATGTCTCGAGGCGGATGTAGCCGCCGCTGCTGCAGAAAACCTCAAACAGCGAAAATATTCAGATATAAGTTGATACGTTTGGGGTCGAAACGATGGGTCTATGGGGCCGGGGGTCGAAACGATGGTACGTTTAAAAGACACTTTTTGCTGTTGACACTAAATATTATTATAATTAGATCTTTTATTAATTAAAAAATATATATATGTCGGCGGGTAGTCCGAAGAGGCTATTACGAAGCCCAAATTGATCGTCTATATCAGAGGACTATCTTTAAAATACCACTGCAGGCGTGTATACCAACGTGGATTTATTCCATTTTATCACTTTTCATACGAAAATATAACGAGATGAGCGTGATGCCGTCGGATGTCTTTACTCCTCGGCGATCGGAAACAGAATGTCTGCCAAAATGGCAGCAACTTGCTTTTTTATAACGAACTGTCAAAGTCAGTGTCACCATAATAATAAAATTAAAAGTATCGATGATCACGCCCTCTCTACAATCGAGTAATAAAGTAATCGAATAGAAACTAAATCAAACGATCTTCATAAAGCTAATGCGACATGTATAATTTTAAACGATTATTAACATACACCTTACTTATAACTAAAGCTAGATTCATAGCTAGAGACCATAGCGATAAAAAACGGCGGTCAAACCCCTGGTCGATGCACTCGTAACAATGTATTATGAAGTTTTCAGCTCATTTAAGAAATAAACGAGATAAGAATATTGAAGTAACGTACAAAGTACGATAATGTACTTAAAGAACAAAGTTGAAATGACTCGATTATAAAACTTTTCTCATTGAAACTCAGAAATAAATAGATTAAACAAATACCACACAATGTATAAAGGTTTAATCTTCTGTCCGTAGTTGTTAGTGTTCTAAGAAGAATGTTCATGTAACATTCAGTTACCTGACGTTAGAAGTAGTGTGCGAAAAGAACTTAATAGAATACAAAAGTATTTATTTAGCACCAAATTACAAGTACATAACATAAATAGTATGCTAATAGACTATTCAAAATTAGGTACTAAAAATTTCGCCGCTCAGCAATATGCCGCAGTGTTTAACTGCGACGCTGATTTTCAGCGGATACCTTAAGTAAATAAATAAACAAACTAAATAATTTAAAATAGGAAGGAGCACATAAAGCACCCAAAGCAGTTGTAGGAATTTGAACAATTTTTAAAAGTGATTGTTACGTTGCCAGTTGGCATTTCTAATGTTTTCAAGTTATTATTATTAGTTACAATTTCCCCAGTCTCACTCCTCACTCTCTTGAGTGAAAGTTGGAGAAACGAGACCACAGAGTTCTACAATCGGTGGCGGCGGCGGAAGCGGTTGCGGATGGTGGAATATACGCGTGTGTACTCGTAGATGGTTGAAAGTTAACACTTGACTCCAAATTTATGTTCCTTGTAATGTAAGAGCTAATTTTTTATTTATTTCTTATCGAGTCATCTATATATCCTTCGGCTACCATGCTTGACCGCCATCCTCCGTAGCGTTTAAGTGTTAATAAGTCCGCACCTGAATCGGCGAGCAATATAGCCGAGGACCTTTTGAAACTGTGCCCTGTGTATTCATGTGCTTGAGGCAAATTTAAGAAAGTGGCAATTTCGTTCGGCATTGCTCCAGATTTATTAATGCCAATGGGTTGTGGTAGTGCATTTTCCATTTTGGTAATTTTGAAAAAATCTGTTAGAATAAGCTTTTGTTGAACGAAGTGCTTCGTATTTCTTCACTACGTCATAAAAAGGCCCCTGTATTGTGAACGACCTTGGAATTTTATTTTTTGTGTTTTTGACCTGGCCAAGAATAACCCGCTCATGGTTCTCGACATCATTAGTTGTGATGTTTACCAACTCTTGACGTCTACATGCACCATTTATACCGAATATTAATGCAATCTGAAAAGATATAAAAATATCGTATAAACAACTATATAATAAAGAAATATGAAAGTGAAAGAAATTAATAACAATAATTTAGTTTCAACTGACCTTTGTTGCCAAATATCGGCAATCTGGAGCTTCTTTTAGGAACTTCGTGATATTGTCAGCCGAAAATACTTTCGACGTTTTACTTACATGACCATCTGAGCGTCTTTTTAGAAATGCTAGCAAGTTGGACTATGACTTGATATCAATACCATGGTTTGTTTTAGCATTGAATAGTAGCACCACAATGAGTTTGACTTATATTTTTGAGAAATTTCCATGAAATAGGCTAAAAACACATTTTATGAAAATGAATTTGCATCTTTGCTTGTTTTCCATATGATTAAATTTTGATACGTTTGTATCTATCGGTCGATTTTTCAGCCAAGAGGCTTAGAGTATCCTTTTTCGCTGCGTTTAAGACTTGTGGCGACGTCAAATTAATAAATTCATCACTACTTGATGAAATTTTCAAATAAAAACAATACAGCGAAAAAAAAAAAGCGCACGACATCATTTTTACTTGTCCACAAATTAGCGATGCGCGCGCATCAACGTTTTTTTTTAGGCAAAGGTACAAAAACAGCCAGTATTACCAATAAATTAAATTAATATTTTTGTGTTTTTGTTATAAATAAATGATTGTAATTTATTGTCAAAATTAATTTAATTAAAGAATTAATTAATTATATTCTATCTCCCAAAGTTAATTTTATTCATAAAATATTGACCACTTTTCTGACATAAAAACTCTTTGCTAAGATTTTAAAAAGTAACAATCATTTTTAGATAGAGCATCTTAAAAAACCGTGCATGTTAATTTATTAAAAAGACTCATGCGTTTTACATTACAATAACGCACAAATGCGTCATGAAATACATTACGATATTGAAATTGGTGTAATTACAGTCACTTCACGAGCAAATATGTTATAAAAGTCATTTTCCAATTCCAACCATCTATCATTAGACTATGAAGTCGTTTTTAATTAGTTGACAGATGTCCTTAGAAGCAAAGACAGACATAATACTGGTCAGCAGATCGATGTATACATCAGACGGAAGATCCGTCAAACATCTCACGCACACACACAAACACTTTGTTTTCATAGTTTGGTTTGTACTCTCTCGCTTCACAATAATCTCATGCAAATAAATATTTAAATAACGTCAATTACAACATTATCTAGCCTTGGATCAGTCCCACGAGTAATCTAAATTTCTTAAAATATTTGTATGCATTATTTATTGATAAATGTTGTGACATTTGTGAACAGATATAAATAGTTGTAATATTTATTATATTATTATTTTAATAATGAGTTGGCACCGGGCAAATATTATTATCTCCAAAACATGAAACACGTATTGTTATCCCACTAAGTGTTTGCCGCTGATTTAGCAATATATTCGATGTTTCTATAGAAATTTCCGTTATTACTTATTCACGTGCAAGTACTGCAATCCAATTTAGGATATTTGCAAACTGGCTGTTATGTTGCAGTCGAAGCGGGGGCTATTACAGAAGTTTCTACATTCCTTGCATAAGACTAGGAATGTTGCGTTTGAACCATGGCTGAGCTCCAACAACTCGTGAATTTTGAAAAGGAAAATTCTGATCGAGTATAACGAATTCTGTATTTTAACCAAACCATGTTCTTTTTAATATCAATGTATCTACGTTATATAAAAATAATACTTTATAGACTATACATATAAACCTACCTCTGTAATCACTCTGTATATTAATGAAAACCGTATTCAAAACCGTTGTGTAAGTTAAAAAGATCTCAGCGTACAGACAGCGGAGAGCGACTTTGTTTTATAACATGTATTGATGTGAACATTATTATTATTATTAGCTACAAAGCCATGTAAGTATCTAGATAGAATAGTAATTAGCGTAAAAAATTACGTAAGCTCTTATTTGTAAATAGTGTGATGAGATATGTCTTAACAATTTATATAATGGATAGGAAACCAAATTTGAAAATAAAGGTATTAACAGACAAATACCAACCCATACTTTAATAAAAAAAATGTTTTTAAGAAATAAAAATTATTTCTTTTTCCCTGACATTATGAGAAGGGACTCGAACTTTCTCGAACTTTAAGCTCTAATGAATGTGAAATTTGCATTTGTAATGTCGCTTTGAACTAATGACAATTATAATGGACGTTTGTGCAACTAGCTCTAAGACTAAGAATTCTAAATTAACAATTTTTTCCATTTTTACTTATCGAACCGAAATAATTGATTTTAGTAAAATATTCAGAATTAAAGTTATTATTTATTATTTAATTTTATATGAAAGGCCATCGGGAGAATGAGCCATTACCTACTACGTGGGCCCAGTGTGGATTGATGGGTGTTAACAACTGCAAATAAAGCCGAGAGAAACGGATTTACGTGCGTTCTGAAGCAAGGAGGAGCTCAAGATTTTTGGTCAGTATGGGTGGCCAAAAATTTACTGTAAGCGGCCCTTGCAAAAGTTGCATACCAAACGTATCGCAGACCGAGCACACTACTACTGTGTCATCTGTTTCGATTTTATATAATTTCCTTTCAATTTTTCACTATTATGCCATTATATTAATTACACGCTATTAATTTTATTATACAGTCAAATAGCTCGCACATCAGTATCATGGCATCGCCATCTCTGAGATCCGTAGATAAATTCCCAATCGATTTGTAGCGGGGTACGGATTAGCTTAGAGTTATGTAGTATATAAATGAAAATTAGGTTATATATGTATAGAAACACTTAATTACATACCTTATCTGGGTTTTCCTCAGCAGGTAAGATATTTCACATAGAACTATAGAACAGCAAAGATTTAGATATTACTTTAAAAAATATTGCATAAATATAATGATTAAATTAACATAGAATCGTGTTCTTGCCAAAAGATTTTTTTACGAACTGACATTCAGAATAAGCTTATCACGTTTCTATAAAAATTTAAATTCAAAAGTGAATAATAAAAAAAAATATCTTAAAGATTTGAGACAAAAAGTTTGGATGCGGGAACCTAGGACAAAATAAATGGTGTGGTAAGATACACCGTTACAGGATGTTGTGTTAATAATGATTTGGCACCTTCATTATTTCAGATAGCCATTAAACAAGTGCTTTGGTTACTTAATTAATTTATTTTCTATAATTATACATTTTATTGAACACCGAAATATTTCAAAGTGCATGGTAACATTTTGTTGGATCCTAGATCTAGTTTTTCTAAATGCTTACTCATTACGCACTAAGTTGATAAGGACATAAAGTGCCCGTAATTTGTTTGGAAAGCCAATAACAACTTAATATTTCGCTTACATAATTAAAAACTCTTTTAACTTAAATATTGCTATACTCTAAATATCTATTTAAATAATCAGATCTAGAATTTATCCAATATTATCACGTTTTATGTATGTATAAGATATCGTAAACGTTTCCAGATATTCACCACTCAAATTTCATGGATTTATTGTGTGTTGTCCACAGAAAGGCTTTCCATTTTCCGACGCCCGTTCTATTTGCAAACTGAACTGATACCGTTCCAATTCCCGGATGGATGTATCCCAACAGTTTGCGAAACCAATCTAAACCTTAGTGTAATCAGTTTTAGTCTAAGTTAGTGTCTTGTTACAAATTTAACGAGGAAGCGTTTTAGGTACTAGGAAGAGGTTTAAGTACTAAAGAAGATTGTAAATTAATACATCAATTAATTTTTAACGCGTTACAATCTAATACTATTAAAATAAAAATAGTACCGTTATAAAACCTGGTTTCGATTGTTCAGCCTGATAAGTATTATCAACAGTGCCTGGTCAATTTGATTATTTAAGTTTTTATCACATTTTTCATACTACACGGGAATTTTCATAATGTCCAGTTAATCAAATGGTCTTCTTGTATATGGTACATATTCCAATTAATACTATCAAATATAGAGTCAAAATATATCTTCATCTTTATTGAAAGTCCATTTCTTTCGTAATTGTATGTTGATTGTTTATATATTGTTGAAAATACATTCAAAATGTAATATCGGCTTAATTTTTATTGATTCTTCAACAAACTAAAAATTCCCAAGTGCGCTTGTTTTATTAACATTTTCAAAGGATTGAAATCCTGTAAAGGAGGATCCAAAAAAAAGGGAATAAGAATTATATCTAAAATAAAAGATCTTCAAAACCCGTTCATAAGTACTGAAAGTTAAGTATTACAAATCATAATTCCTAGGCACGTAATATTGTCATGAAAAAACCATCCGAACCCGCGTTCAGGTCGAGAGCATCTTAAAATAACTATAAAAACAGAACACCGCTTACAGAGGCATAAATTATGACGATATCAATTTCACCCTCTCCCGGCGCAAAATTTTAATTTCACTAAGTTGCCTGCTGGGCTTAATGTTATTAGTTCGCTGTCCGTTAAATTGATATCGGGTGGTGTTATCTACTGGTACCTGCTTGCCTTAACACTGCAGTTGTAACATACATAATATTTTATGTTAGAATATTCCAAATCGGCTCTCGTGTTATATTAATAATATCTAAGCGTACAACTACCTACTTTCGGCGATTGTTAATATACATAATATGTATTTTAAATTAGAATATTCATCAAGTGAGTTTATGTTCCAAATCAGCTCTTGTGTTATATTAATAATGTCTAGGCGTACAGCTACTTGCGGCATTATTGATTTGTAATTCTTAACCAGAGATATTAATATTACTATTTTTGTTCATTTCTTCATTGTCATATTGTATATTATTTTTATAATCTTTAAATGGTGGCTTTAGATAGTATGTCATATGTAATTATACATCACGATGTTGAGTTGATTCATCGGATACATACCTACTTATATATACTCGAACAAAGTTTGCATAAATATCGCTGAACGCCATTGAATCTTGTGTTTAATTTCATTCTAATTTTATTTGGTATTTTCATTTACTAATAGCTCTTCAAGTCGGATAGTTTTCTTCAAGGCGTATATTATAATAAGATTTTAAAAAATCTTCAGACTTTGCATCATATAAATAATTGATATTGCATACGGGTGTCTGGATGTTTTATATGATTTCATACAAAAATCCTAAAATTTGTAAAGCGTGGTCGGTGATGACGAATGTGCATTTAGCGTAACATCGTATCGATACCAAAACGAAAATTAGTTGCGTATCGTAGCCCAAATCAAGCATTTGCGTTCCTACTTCCTATACCTTCTCAACTCTTGGTAGTGCAATTACAATAATAAAAAGCTTTTATGGCTCCCTAACGACGGGTTTCTCCAATAAACTATCTGGCATTTGGTTTATAAATTAATTAAAAGAAATTTATTATCAGAGTTTAAAATAAATAAAATCTAATTAATAAAAAATATACTTATATAAAGTATTAAACCAAAGGAAAGACACTTACCGTTGTAAATAATCGACGATTCAACTAACAAATGTAATCCAAATAGTATGATTTATTTATTACATCATTGGAAAACCTACATCTAATAAAAAGAAATATTATTAAGAATAAGATGCAGAATGTCAGTTACAGGCTCTCACAAATATGAAACAAAGTTCACACGTACACCTACTTGTATTGCTTAATGCGTTTCTTGCCGAATATGGACTAGTATTAAAAAAAAACAAAATTCAAAATATTAAATAAGTTATTGAAGTTATTACTATCCCGCCAGGAAAACTCCTTTTGTCTGTAGTTTGTGTGTACCAGGGGTAGATGTAGTTGTGGGTTATTTCTCAAATGCTTATTTAGAACTCTCTGATTATTATCTGAGTTTAAAATAAAGAAAATCTAATTAATAAAAAATATATTTATTATTTACAGAGGAAAGACACTTTCCGTTGTAAATAATCGACGATTCAACTAACAAATGTAATCCAAATAGTATGATTTATTTATTACACCATTGCAAAACCTACATCTAATAAATATAAATAATATTAAGAATAGGATGCAGATAGTCAGTTACAGGTCCTCACAAATATGAAACAAAGTTCACATGTACACCTACTTGTATTGCTTAATGCGTTTCTTGCCGAATATGGACTAGTATTAAAAAAAACAAAATTCAAAATATTAAATAAGTTAATGAAGTTATTACTATCCCGCCAGGAAAACTCCTTTTGTCTGTAGTTTGTGTGTACCAGGGGTAGATGTAGTTGTGGGTTATTTCTCAAATGCTTATTTAGAACTCTCAATGAAAGTTGCCTTAATAGTTCTAAAGTTTTTACTAGAGTGAAATCTTTAACACAACGCAATACGAATCATAATGACTCGAAAGCCTATCTATATGCGTTATACTATCTATATATCTATACTATCTATATGCGCATCAAATAGTAGTTTGGAGTCCTGAACATACCCAAATCCAACAACATAGCAGATAGATTTTACAATATCGTTCCATTTAGTGTTTAGAGAAACCTTAATAGGTTCCAATTACGAGTGAATGTCACCAAACAGCAACTTTGTTGGGTTAAGCTCTATGTCTTTAACTTGACAATACGATACAAGTCTGTTTAAATCGGAATGTAGGACCTTGGCATCATCAAGTTTCAAACAGAGTAGACGAGAATGTTTAAGACATTGACTGATGTCAGACACGAAAATAGCAAAAGGTAAAGGGCCCAGCAGCGATCCCTGAGGAAGGCCACTGGGGACCTTAACTCAACTAGACTTGTAGTTGTTTATAACTACCACCTGAGACCTATTCTCAATATAAGAACCAAACTTTCTAAGCAAATCTCCTCTAATACGGACTTGCATAAGTCTAAGAATAAATTTCGCATGATTAATTTGGTCGAAAGCCTTACTTTACTCTATATATATATATCATCGACTCATCCACCCGGGTTCATTGCCGAGGTAAGGAAATTATTAAATAAGACCAAATTGGATACTGTCGACCGTTTTTTTTTTTTTAAGAAAACCATGCTGAAATGGGCAAAAAATTATGTTGTTTATTTTTTTTTTCCTTTTATTATCTTAAATGACAAGGAAAACATTATTATGACATTATACTAAAGGAATGACACCAAGAGACACTCAAGTATGAGTATTCGTAAAAACGCTAGCATTTATGTGTGGTAGAATGAAAGGAGCCAGCGAGGAATATAGGCAGTACGAGAACCAAGAAAAGAAATTGCAAGTGATGTATGTGTAATGGTATCTTCAATACAATTAAACGTCATGGATATCGGGCTTATAAATATATTATAATAATATAATACTGAGGACTGTCGTTAATCTATTTCAGGCCACATCTCATAACGATGAGAAAGAGAGATTTTAATGCTACGCGCCACGGTTATCACAAAACCTCTTTCGTTTCCTTAACTTTTACAATTATTTAATACATGCTCTACAGTAATAATGATGACCAATATCACCATATAATAATATGCAATCGATTTGGTCATAAAAGGTGAGTGTTAGGTTCCCGCGGCTCCTACATCGTTGGAATTTTGTAGTGTACATTAGCCTTGACAAATTTATATCCTGTATATTGGCCAATTTTACTTTGGCATCTACTTTTGGTTTATTTTATATAATCCAACTGGTACTACATATATAAGATTCTGCTATCTAAACTAAAAACTAATCTGCTATAAATATAGGAGAAAACTGTTCAAAAAAAATCTTTCAAAAAAGATGAACGTAAAGTCTACTTTAACGTAAATGGAAATCGGACCTGGCGTAGGTATATGGAAAACATACAGAAAGCTATTCTCGTGTGTTCAGCTATTGAACGACAACGACGAAAGGAAGACTCCAATACAAAGGAATGTCAGACACATAGATCCGATGGAAACTAGACATTCTATAAAACAGGTTACAGGTTAATCGTTAGAAAACAAAAATTGGAGCTTAAACTGTATAATCATCGTGCATTACCAATAACTCTCGCTGTCCTATCATATTTCTAGATATTATAGTTGTGTGAAAACAGGTAAATTGGTAAGATTAGCAAAGATAAAAATAAAAATCTCTTTCTGTAATTAACACCAAAGCTTATAATAATGTTTATAATAATTACATATATATATATATATACCGAGAAGTGTAGAGGAGGAAACATTTATCTGTTCATTCAAAGTGTTTCGATTAATACTCTGTCTATTAATTTTTAATCGTTCCAACGTGTTCATGCAAAAAAAATTATTATACATGTTTAAAACCTAATAGGAATACCTGTTGGCTAAATAATGGCCGGTTTTTGATTATCTCTATATATATGATTGTATACTAAAGACATTAAGTATATATATATTATTGTTATAAATTTAGTGCATATATTATTTAATAGTCGTATTGCATCTACTCCCCTTTATTATTATTTATGTCCTTTTTTTGAATCACCATAGATTGACTTTTTTTTTGTACCGAGGGGAACTGACCTTAACATGCCATCGACCTTGTGGAGAGGCCGACTGAACCCGGGCTCTCCTGCTGCGGAGGTTAAAGAACCCCTATCTACAGCAGGCCTACTGTGCAAAACCCCCCGTATTACCCTCACAAGGGTCTGGGACCTGGTATCTAGCAAGGAAAACCCAGGTTACCCAGACCGTGGGGGACCGACTGAACGGTCCTCCCTCTCTGCGGCCAAAAGGTTTCCCGGGTAATTTTGAGGAACCCTCCCCGGACAACTGGGGTATGCAACGAACGAGGGAGTAATCATCCCCCCCGCTCCCCCCGTTAGGAAGAAGAGATGCGCGACTGGGCTATCTCATCTTCCTGTATCGCCTGACGAACACTCTGATAAGTCGCACCATTGGTTGCCTGGAAGAAATTGCTTAATAGCAATAAGACCGTATTTTTGTATACACTCTGATATTTTTCTTTTTTGGAATATATCCTATTGGATGTAACTTGAATTATTATTGGAATGGAATAATTTAAATTATTATTCTTATTGGAATGTAACTTGAATTATTTTTTGAATCATGTGAATTTGTTTGCGGACTGTGCACAGGTCTTGCAGATACTGACCGAGTGTAAAAATTGTTGGATATTGTAATTTCACGGTTATGGTAATTGACTTGATTCTAATAAACAGTGCTGGAAATTTAAAAAAATAATTTAATATTTAACAAATTAATTTAACAAATAACGGGGTGTAAGGGGTCCGAACAAGGGGTGTAAGGGGGTCCGAACAACATCTAACGGATCCCAAGCCAACCTCACCTGCACGCGGTATACCCTGCCGACTAACCAACGAGGCTCTGGCGCTCCCCACCAACTCGCATTGGGCCAGCGTGGTAGGAGATGGACCAAAACCCTTCAGAGATAGAAAATAGATCCAAACAAAAGGCCCCGAGTGCCCGGCGATGCCGTAAGCCGTGCTGGCGCGGACGGACGCCTACTCGGCGAAGGCACCTGGGGTGCGAAGAATCCCCGGGCGGCAAAGATCCCCCGTCAAACGACCTTGGCCCTGGCAACCTACAACGCACGCACACTGCGGACCGAGGAGAAGCTGCTGGAACTAGAGAAGGAATTGGGCAGGATTCGTTGGAGTATTGTAGGATTATCCGAAGTCCGAAGAGAGGGCGAGGACACGATGATCCTTAAATCCGGTAACCTGCTCTATTTCCGGGAGGGCGAAGATCTGTCCCAAGGTGGTGTCGGGTTTATCGTCCACAAGTCTCTCGTGAACAAAATTGTACAGATCGGAAGTGTATCGAATAGGGTGGCGTACCTTATACTCAGAATCACCGAACGGTATTCGCTGAAGGTCATACAGGTTTACGCCCCGACCTCGACGCACCCCGACGAGGAAGTGGAAGCCACGTATGAGGACATTTCCCGGGCAATACATGGTTCCACAACCCACTACACGAGACTTCAACGCAAGGCTAGGCAAGCGTGGCGATGAGGAGTTGAAGGTGGGGCAATTTGGATCTGGAATCCGGAATCACCGTGGTCAAACTACATGGAGAGGGAAGGACTCTATATGATGAACTCCTTCTTCAAAAAACGGTTGCAACGAAAGTGGACCTGGAAGAGTTCGGATGGTGTGACAAAAAGCGAGATTGACTTCATCATGTCGACTAAGACTCGGATATTCAATGACTTCTCAGTGATCAATTCGTTTAATACGGGAAGCGATCACCGTATTGTAAGAGGCGCATTGAATCTAAATGTAAAAGCTGAACGGTATCGACTGGTGAAGTCTACACTCCGTCCTGAAGCCACCCAGATCCGCGACCCCGTACACTTTCAGCTCGAACTTCAAAACCGCTTCGATTGCCTGAAGAGCTGCTCGGATGTGGACGAATACAATGACAGGGTCGTAGAAGCTGTCCTTACAGTGGGTTCCAAATTTCTCAAACCTCGCCGTACTCAAAAAAGAAGCAAGATCTCGGAGCAGACAAGCAAGCTAATGGAAGAAAGACGTGAAATGGTTCTGCAGTCTTCTGAGGATGCTCGTCGGCAACTAAATAGACAGATCTCGAAGTCTCTCACACGCGACATACGCCAATTTAATACTCAATGTATTAAGGAGGCGATTGAGCGGAATAAAGGCTCCAAAGTGTTCGCTAGAGATCTGTCTCTCGGACAAAGCTTGCTGACGAAGCTAAAGACAGAGGACGGCAGAGTCGTTACATCCCGTCCTGAGCTTGTGGCGAAGATCAAACGCTTCTATGGACAGTTATATACAACATCACAGAAACCTGTCATTGAGGCTACAGACCCTAGAGCCAAATTAACCCGACATTATACCGAAGACATCCCGGACGTCAGTCTATACGAGATTAGTGTGGCTCTCAAACAGCTCAAGAACAACAAGGCGCCAGGGCATGATGGAATCACAGCGGAACTTCTGAAAGCGGGTGGACTACCAGTCCGGAAAGCGCTTCAGAAGCTATTTAATTCTGCCATACCCGAGGGCTAGACGCCAGAAGCATGGCACAGGGGTGTGGTGGTGCTTTTCTTCAAAAAGGGCGACAGGGCCCAATTGAAGAATTACAGACCCATCACGCTTCTGAGTCATGTGTACAAGCTGTTTTCGAGTGTCATCACGAATCGTCTCGCACGTAGATTTGACGACTTCCAGCCTCCTGAACAAGCCGGTTTCCGAAAAGGTTACAGTACCATAGACCACATTCATACGCTGCGACAGGTTATACAGAAGACCGAGGAGTATAATCTGCCACTGTGCTTGGCGTTTGTGGACTATGAGAAAGCCTTCGACTCCGTCGAGACCTGGGTCGTGCTTAGGTCACTCCAGAGGTGCCAAATAGACTATCGATACATCCAAGTGCTGCAGTCACTATATGAAAACGCCTCCATGACAGTTCGGCTCCAGGACCAAAACTCGAAAGCAATACGACTTCAGCGTGGAGTGAGACAGAGCGACGTTATAGATCTGAAACTGTTCACTGCCGCACTGGAGAACGTGTTTTAGCTTTTGCACTGGAGAGGACTTGGCATCAATATAAACGGCGAATACATGACGCACCTTCGTTTCGCTGATGATATCGTAGTCATGGCTGAGACCATGGAAGATCTAGGCACAATGCTCGAAGACCTCTGTAGAGTTTCCCAGCAAGTGGGTCTTAAAATGAACATGGAGAAGACAAAAATAATGTCAAACTCCCATGTCGTACCCACTCCAGTGAATGTTGGAGGCTCTACACTGGAAGCTGTCGACGAGTACGTTTACCTGGGACAAATAGTCCGATTAGGTAAGTCCAACTTCCAGAAAGAGGTAAATCGACGGATCCAACTCGGCTGGGCAGGGTTCGGGAAGCTACGCAGTGTATTCTCGGAACATCTACCGCAGTGTCTCAAGACGAAAGTCTTTAATTCGTGCGTGTTGCCAGTGATGACATACGGTACTGAGACGTGACCGCTTACGATGGGCCTCATAAGGAAGTTCAAGGTCACTCAGAGGGCAATGGAAAGGGCTATGCTCGGGGTTTCTTTGCGAGATCGAATCAGAAATGATGAGATCCGCAGAAGAACGAAAGTCACCGACATAGCCCAAAGAATTGCGAACCTCAAGTGGCAGTGGGCAGGGCACATCGCCCGCAGGACTGACGGCCGTTGGGCGGTAAGGTCCTGGAGTGGCGACCGCGTACCGGGAGACGCAGTGTTGGTAGGCCCCCCACAAGGTAGACCGACGATCTGGTAAAGGTCGCGGGAAGCCGCTGAATGCGGGAGGCGCAGAACCGATCGCTTTGGAAATCTTTGGGGGAGGCCTATGCCCAGCAGTGGGCGTCTCTCGGCTGAAGTGATGATGATGATGATGAAGATCTATTAGGTTTTGATAGACCAAAATAATTGATTTATGATATTTATAATTTCTTCGCGAATGCTAAATCACTGTTTTGCTATAATAGAAGCTAACTCAAACAAATATCCATAATATAAATATTATTATAAACCATTTTATACAAAGAGATCTAATTATATATAAATGTATAAAATTCTAGGTACGTTGAAATGCGACATATAGTGGCATTCGACCCACCCTTCATTCTGCAATACAGACATGTGGGTATTGCACGCGCGTTGGTTTGCGGTGAGTATGCAAAGAGAAATTTTCCTGCCTTAAAGACATAAATTTTATTGACATCAACGCTTCGCTCCTCACTGCAAATTCTGTCTCAGTTCACATCAATAACAAGCCGAATACGAAAACGGTTTTCAAAACAAAATTTCCTTCATCCATTTTATATTTAAACTAGCTTTTGCCCGCGACTTCGTCATTTATTCATGATATCGTGTAAAATATCTGAAATAAAGTTTCATTTATCAAAATTCTTTCTTAGGGGATGCCTACGTCATAGTAGCTTTATGCATGCAAAGTTTCAACCCGATCGATTTAAAATTGACAAAGTTTCATAAAAACATTCATCCCCTATTTTATCCCCTTGGGGATAGAATCGATCAAAATCCTTTCTTAGCGTGGTTTGGGCTGTGCATTGATAGATCACTATGTCAGTCAGTCACCTTTGAGTTATATATATTTAGATTTAGATTAAAATATATTATCTCTTCCCACACATTAAACATAATTTAATTAATTTTATAATAATAATTATTTTTATAATTACTTTGGTTATATTATAATGGAAGAAAAGACTTTATATTAATTCAAAAGAATATTTATCTTGCACTTTCACAGTTTAATTCTTAAATTCTCTTCGGATGCTAAATGTGCAACGGACATTATGTCTGGTAATTTCGAAAGACAATTTTATCCAATCAAATCAAAGCTTAATCTGTTAGTCTAAAGTCCCGAATTGATTGCAGATAATTGGCGTTTAGTGGTAACTTAATATATTCTAAATACTTTTTAATCACTACCTTGACATTTCATTAAATGCGAACATTTTCAAATTGCATACTTCTTGTGCTGTTGAACAAATTTACTATTAATAAAATAAATGTGAAGGTTGGCAAGTGATTCAGTTAAAATTCAATGCACTGTTAAATTGTCTTCTGTAATTAATACCAGATTGTTTGTTATTCATAAAATACTACATAATTTATTTACCCTATTTTTTACTCTTTTCATTTCCAACTCGAAAGTCGACTCCACATATAATGGGAGCAAGACTTTAAAACGGATTAAAGGTTATAGTTTATATCTTTTTTCAATCGCTTTCAAGTCGGGAAGTAAACGGGACAAGTAAATCCGCGTTGTCTCCAGTTCAGACGGGAAAATGTCGTCAGTCGTCGATCACTGTTCGTGGGTATTATTCAACTGAGAGATAAGTCCGAGACGTACCTGTGACTCGACACCTCTGAATAGATACCGATAGTGTATGTGTGGTCCAAGTTGTACACTAACGGCGTGATAACATTTTTTTTGTTAAGTAGAAAAATATTTTCTTCCGATAAATAGATAACAGTTAAAAGGGTTACTAGATGATTAATCAGTCAATAAATCAGCGTTTGTTAAGTCTGTGACTTAAGTGCTTCATTGATGTCAGATAGATTTGCAAGGTATTGATTCATGACAAAAACAATAAGAGAAAAGTCGATTCTGAAAATAACCCTGACAAACGGAAGGCAAACCACGGGGAAACCCTGTAGAATCCATCAGTCGATGCAAGATCATCAGATGACCGTAATGAGGAAAGTATCTACTGGTATAAAATGTATCAAGCTGGCAAATGTATTGGTTGCAATGTCAACTAAACAATCTTACGATGACTAATTTTACACTAGCAATGTCAACTAGACTAAATGGTAAAACTTATACCAAAACTTCTCCTCATCACTTATGTGTAAAAAGATATGGTAACAAAATATGGACTCAATAAAAATAATAATAATAACTTCGGCATGAATGGGCCGGCTCGACCGGAGTGATACCACGGCCTCACAGAAAACCGACGTGAAGCAACACTTGCGTTGTGTTTCGTCGTGTGAGTGAGGGTACCGGAGGCCCAACCCCTCCCTATTCCCTTCCCTCTACCCTTCAACCCTTCCCTCCAAGGCCGGCAGCGCGCTTGTGGGCTACAATCGGTGTTGCAGGTGTCCATGGGCGACGGTAATCACTTACCATCAGGTGATCCGTCTGCTCGTCTGCCCCCTATCCCATAAAAAAAATAAATAAAGGTAATTGTTATATTGTAATGAATATTTTTTTTAGTTTATAATCTTTTTTACCACTTGTTCAATTCTTGTATAGTCATTAAAAAATTACAGCATTAACATTTGATTAATATTTCTTATAAATTAGACCATTGGTAGATATATCAGACTAAATCGAATGGCGACTGTGAGTGCGAGATTGGAAAATAAATCTGGCTTTGAGCACGCTGGAACGTGTCACAACTTTGTAATAATTGTCATATCATGAATTATACAAAATCGATATGAATTTGTTTGTCAACAAGACCACATTTTTCTCTGTGATCCTAAAAATGTTTTCTTATTATGGTGACTATTTACAATTGTTACAAATATATAAAAAAATGTTTTTCTGTACGGTCTTCTGGTTTCTACGTATATGAGTACATCAATAACTGAATACTCTTCATATGCTATTTAAAAAGTGATTTGAACGATCTTCTTCCAAAATATTAGGTAACCCTTATTTTATTGTGAGCTGATAGCCATTGTTCCTCTGCCCTGTTTCTAGGTGCAATTGGGTTAATTGCAATCTGCTTACTTTATTCTCTATCAACTATGTTCTACGTTCAACCTTCCCCCACTGAACATAATAGCAAAATTAGTTAAAAAAGTAATTAACTGAAATCAAAACATAACAAAATTTAAAAGCATTATTAAAGCGATCAACACAATGAAAAAACAAGTATAAAACAAATGCCTTAGTGAACCGATATTACAGTGAGAAATTGTTATTATTTCAATCTTCAATGTAAATTCACGTCGAAACGCGAAGTTCTGAAAAGGTCACAATGAACAGCCAAAAAAGTAGGAAGGAAAATTAAAAATATTTTTCGGGCTACCGCTAACGAGGCTGGCGGACTATCTGCGTTTTACCAAAATCGGATTTGCTTTCGCACAGTTTTCTATTTGTTTCCTTTTTTCGACCTGCTACCGTTTGTTTTGATGATTTTATGCGTCACGTTTCAATTTATTTGTGTCAGAGCTGTATGATTCGTGATTTTTTTGCAACAGTGAAATTTATTGAATTTTATTTTAGTAATTAATGTTAAAAACTTTTTTTTTAAAGAACTAGCGTATTTTTTCTGCATAACCATAAACCTTTTTAAATCACTTCTTTTTTTGGCCACTCGGAAATTCTCTATTCGCATAAATACATATTAGATAAATTTTATGTTATCTAATTGATATATGACAAAAGACAAAATCGTTGAGGACACTCATCCGCAAATGTTAACTTCATATATTATTGGTTTATATTGCCTACCGGTAGTTCCATAGTAAAAAACGCGTTCTTAAAGAGGGTATCTATATTGTATCAGTTTTTGATCTAGGAAAAAAAATAATGAAGAATCTGGAGTACCCTTTCTTACTGAAATTAAGATAGAAGTTGATTTGGAGCTGGATGGTGCAGACGCCTGATCTTCCGCGCTAGGGGCTAGCGGGTATGCGTAACGCATTTCTGAGCATCAATTAAAAAAAAATCTTGATTTGAGGATAAATTGCCTCCTGGCAGTTTTTAATATTTCACTTTCAAACTGTCAGTAAGCAATCTACAGAGCATCGACCAAATACAAGACTTCTATGATAACATGTGCGGACATTACAGCATTCTGCTTGTTATATTACACTGTGGCATGCCTTGGCCATAGCTCAGTTTTCCACAATGGTTAACGTATCTGCGGTGTAGGAGACATTGCGGTTTACTGATACACAAATCAACAGCTATTCTATACACACTAACACTTATTGTGTTACATAGATAGAGACAGTAAATATTTACTCAATATCGTAAATACGAAAGTGTTTCTGCCTGTTACGTTACCTTCACGTTTAAACCACTATACTTAGAGTTTAGTGTGGAGATAGTGTAAAATTCTGATGAGGATTGGTATAAGTTCGTCCATCGCCATCACCATCCTATTAATGTCTCCACTGCTGGGGCTCAGGCCTGACCGATGGAAAGACCTTGACCTACTACGCGGGCCCAGTACTGATTGGTGGGTGTTAACGACTGCAGATGCAGCCGGGACCAACCGCTTAACGCCCTTTTCAAAGCACGGAGGAGCTCAAGATAAAAAATTTTTGCTCACCCACCCTATGGTCGGTACTTGCGAAAGTTATCTTATAACTGTATGGCATACCGAGCGCACTAACCAATGTGCCATCAAACTCCTCATAAACTCCATATAAGACAGTTGTATTCTTTTAAAGGGGTATATTAATGATGGGCTACAAAACACAGAAAAGAGATTGGCGATCAAGATCTAATAATATGATTTATTTCGCCCTGAATTTCGATAAATGTACAAAAATAATCCTATATCTATAATAGATATCAAAAGGATCTATTAAAAGTATCATCATAAACCTGTTGCAGTCCACTGCTCTCGTAAGCCTCTCCCAGAGTGTGCCACAAAACACGATCTCTCGCTGTCTTTATCCAGCCACTGCCGGCCACATTCTGAGGTCGTCAGTTAATTCCACCGAAAGGTGTCAGACACTACGCTTATCGAGGTGTGGTCTCCATTCGAGAACCAGTCTACTCCACCTCTCGTTAGTTCTGTGACAGATGTAGACAACCCACTGCTACTTCAGCTTGCTACATTATATCTTTTCGAGAGACTCCGAGCTCATACCTTTCCATAGCTCGCTGAGCGACATGTAATCGGTGGGCCAGCTTCACTTTCATGTTCCACGTTTCGGCCTCATGACTGGTAAGACGCATAAAATAAATATTAAACAAACATCATATACATTGCTCAAATTTCAAGGTGAGTAGCTAAATCCCCCGTATTATGAAGTATCGGACACACGAAGGTACCAGAACACCCAGACCCGAGATATTATAGGAACGTCCATTTTCTACATTGCCGGGACCGGGAATGGAACCCGGGACCTCGGAGATTTTCATATATTAAATACCCAAGTCTTCAGGGATTGTGGCAGTCTAGATAAAAAAATATTACGCAGCTTCCCAAACGCTGCTCAGCCCAGCTCCAGTCTGCAGCTGCTTTGGGGCATGCAAACAAAAGTCTTCAATGTCATTGAGTCTTCAATGACAAAATTCTTCAATCTCTGAAACCGATGTTACAATCCTGCCATCCAAAGGTTTTGGGTTTTATCAAATGGTACTCATTTGATAAAACCCAAGTAGATGAATAGCAAAAACTTTAGACCCCCAATTATGCTCAATAGTCTCTTGTATGAGGCTAGACAAGGTGTTGAAACTACGGAGGTCATGCCTTACCAGTCTCTGGGTGTTCTTGTGGAGCAACCGCGTATCTGAGAAACTCGGTATTTCTCGACGAGGTTTCATTAATTCCAATGTCTCGCTAGAAAGTTAAGACTTTCGATTTGCTAGCTTTCCCTTAAAGTGCCTATTTCCCATTTTGAGTATAATCCCTACAACAATTTCAAGGTCCTCGATAACAATTGCTTTGGTTTCCAGTGCGGAGAATACGTTGCGTTATTGTAAACAGAATGCTTTGGACCCATATCCGACTTGGAACAGTGTTGGACGAAGAACAGATTTCGTCATGCGGTTTCTCTCTAGTTTAAAATTGATATATACCTCTTACAAGTCCGTTGTCACTTCTGGTATTGAACCTATTGATTACGAAGATATCCCTAAATGTGCACTTCTTGTCTATCATTACGAAATCTATTTCGTTTTTCGTCTTACCATCGAGACTTTGCCAAGTTCACATTCGTTGGAGCTTTTATTTAAAGAAACTGATCATACAGAACCTTGTTGCGAAAGTTGACTAGCATTTGCCCCGTGGTTCCTGTGCTCACAGCCATGTGGTCTAATATATTTGATTCGCCATATTTTGGTACTCCTATTTTGGCATTGAAGTCCCCCGAGACAACGGTGAAGTAGGTCTTGGTGGTAGTATAATATTTATGGCCTTGGTGATATCATCATATACAGCCTCGACCTCATTGTCCAAGTGCGTCGATATTGGCGCATATACCTGTACAATTTTAAAAGCATACCTCTTAGTTAGTTTAAGTATTAGGTACGCTACCGTATTCGACACACTGGAGATCTCCAACACTGTCTCAGAGAACTTTGTTGACAAAGAATTTTGGTGTACGCTTTACGATGGGCAGGCGAGTTGGTGAGCGCAAAGCTGAATCTCACACCGCTGATGCAGCTGCCTGCCATCAGCAAGAAAATTTTACTCAGCTTTTTAGACGGTTATACCGTAACCGGTTCGGTCGCCAGAGCCTCGTTCATTTATCAGCAAAGTGTACCACGTGCAGGATAATTGGTTTACTACTTAAAAGACATTAAAGTACATTCTTGAAGTTTTAAATTTGGACGTAACCCTCTCTGAGTAGCAAAACACGGGCTGTGTTTTGCTACTCTTCGCTTATATTTATTTTCCTTATTGGAAACACTACATTTTACTACACACTACATTCCTAATTGGAAACACACACTACAAACCAAAATTATTTATTTCACCGTGTAAAAAGTCTATTTTAATTCTTATAATATTACTTAACCAAAATATAACTTTTAACCGTATAAAAATATTCATTCCCAATTAGAATACAAAATCACTTACTGAGAAAACAATTTGGATTTAGAACAAAATGTCAAGCTCACCCACACAATTTCACTTAACATTACAATTAGCACAAAGACAAATGAATATTAAACTAATAATATCTGTGACTGATTATGATTATGTACTCAATCCTATTGTTAATTAACATCTTGTACTAAATTGGCACATAAAATTAGTTGGTATACCTACTACGTGATCATTTTGCAATGTAGTGATCTTGTCCTTTAAACTTAGTTTCGAATATTACAATACATTTATAGTGGTAATTTAATAAGTTTATTCAAATAAAGTCATGAAAGTAAAGCTTACACAGTAAGCAAATGACCGCATAACGAATTCTTTCTTATTCTTTGTAAACAAAGAAACACCAACTCAATCTCTCTCTCTTTCTTTCTTCTCAGTATTTATTTTGTTATTAGAAAACCCTTAATAGAAATTTTAGCAGAGATTCGAAAAGGAAACCACGATGGTCCATTAAAAAAATTAATCACGTTTGTTGTACAATATTTTATGAAGTTGGTTAAAATTGTCGACTTAAATACAATTGCTCGACTATTATTCGTAAACTTAACTTAATTGTGATAGTTTTCCTTTAACTTTGTTATACATAAATACTTTGCAGCCCATTAAATATTTTTTTAAAGGTATCATCATCAGACTATTAATGTTCTGATTGCTGGGGCACGCCCCTATCGGACTTCTGTAAATAGGATTAAATAGGGAGAATGGCCGAAGCGTTTCCAAAGGATTGGTGAGGAATGGCCTAACATTATTTTTGTAGTGCTGAAGAATTTAGATTAGTTAATGTCGGACACCCGTCTGAAGATTCGCTTTGCAAAAAATTTACGCAATCACAAACTGAAAACGCTAATATAACTAGTTCCATAAGAAATTCTATATTCAGCAATGTGATAATAATAAGTTCTGTTACCAACAAATCTGTAATGGCAAAATAAAACCAACCGCATTTGTTCTCTAGAGAATAATTTCCCACGAGACCACCGGCTAATGGCGATTTATAGACAATAAAACTTTTATTCTTACTCACTACTCTAAATATATCAGAGAGCAAATACCTTAGTTGTAATAAACACTTCAATAAAATAAACATTTTGTTCTCGGGGATGGTTGAATATCTAAAATGAAGACACTGAAAAAACACACTCACATCCGTATGCATATACACTCTCATTCTACTACTCATTGTACATGTACAACATCGGTATTGGGTTAGTGATTATCACCAGCCTATTAATATCCCCACTCCTGGGGGTCAGGCCTTCCCAATTATTATCAATAGGTAGTTACCTATCCAACGAACTGCTCTAGCTTTTTATGTCCATACATACACGAAAGTACCGATTGTAAAAGTTTTTTCCAGAAAATATGGATCATATCCTGTCTTTTTTCACTAAATACTGTTTCATACCGTTCTTAAATAGTGTTTAAATATAATTTTATAGCCTATGTCGCCCGAGTATGATGTAGCTTCATGCAGGTGAAAGAACTTTCATGATCGGATCAGTGTTTCCGAAGATTTCTTTTACAAAGAAAGTTAGAAGTTTCATCACCAGCCCTTTTACGTCCCCACTGCAGGGGCTCAGGCCTTCCTTATGGATGGTTAAGGAGGATGGGCCATGACCCTCCACGCTGGCCCAATGCGGATTGGAGGGTATTAACGACTGCAAAATACACCCGGGACCAACGGCTTAACGTGCCATCCGAAGCACGAAGTAGCTCGAGATAATAATTTTTTGGTCACCAATCCCGTGACCGACCCTTGCGAAAGTTGCTTAACAACAACGATCGCGGGCCGCGGCGCTTATCCTCTACACCACCGAGCTACCTCTTTATAATATTAGTATTGATATAGCCGACCTCTTCAGTTGAATTTTTTCTATAAATATATTAAAATGCCATTTTTTTCTTTTCTTTATTTTCTCGTTTGAACACACTTTACTTTATACTACCATTTCTGAGAAGGTGAATAACTCTGTCAACAATGTACTTTATTTACGATAAATGTGTATATTGTTTATTCTAATCTAAACTCTAGGGCTAGAAACTCCACATGAATGAAAGTCCATATCGACGTAAAAAAGCGGAAACGTAGTAACTCCCAAAATCCGAAATGTTCGCCAGAGTCAAAAACATTTTGAAATGAAATTTAATTTAATTTAATTATATATATATAAACATTTTTGAAATATATATATATATATATATATATATTTACGTCGACATGATTCATCTCTCAATAATATAAACAACCCAATAGTATTCACGTGTACCCACATTTACACATGACTCCTTGAAACCTCCTTGGAATCGTATGTACATTTATATATGAGAAAAAAGGTATGATATTTATATATGAGATATAAATATCATACCTTTTAGTACTTAGAATATAGATGAGGTATTATTACATTTACTTGTAAGGCGTTTCCTTATTGAATTTACATAATATGACGTAAGCGAGATCCTCTTGATACATTATCAGTGATTTATTTTAAAATAGATATAATTATTATTCTAATCTCAATATAGTAATACTTTAATTTTGGATGAGATTTGTTATAATTATTATTAGATTCAATAATCTGTATTACAGGACAAGTGATCATTACAGAGCTTTCGTAGTATGTAGTTTAACACATATAATCGATTGTACGAGTATTTACCCTTGGATTATTTATAGAAACGAAATATTTCCCATGTTTGTTCGATAACAAACAATGATATATTATTTCTTAGTCTAAAATTATTAACTGTGTTATTTAATTTTATAAGGAAAACGATAACTGTTCACCAATTACATGCTTTCACTTATAAAATTATTATTTTGTAACACTAATAATATGAAAAATCTACTAAAAACTTTTTTTCTTTTTATTGTGAGGGAACCGACTAGCCAAAAGTCTAATACGGCCTATTTGAAAGCAGCTGAATTTGGACAGAAAATGTCGACATCCAAAAAGTCAATCAGCCGATTAACCGATTAAGTTTTTGCCGACCTAATAAATTATGTGTCGCTAATTAAAATAGTTATCATTAGATTCTTAAATATTTGTATTACTTTGATTTGTAGCTCTGCTCCGGCTGCATCTTACATTTTCCCTAATGGATGCCACTCCGAATGGATTCGGCAACATCATCATCACCAGCCTCAGGGCTCAGGCCTTCCCCATGAGTGGAATCGAATCAAAGCGAACAGGGAGCCAGGATCAAATTAACGTGCCTTCTGAAGCACAAAGGAGCCCCGTGATAATAATTTTTGGTCACCTATCCTATTACTGACACTTGAGAAAGTTGTATTACAGACCGAGCGAGCTTACAACAGCACCTTCGAACTTCTGATTGTAAATACCTAGTAGTCACTCGAGCACGGAAATCATTAAGTCTAATGTCATCCCTCCTTAAACGGAGCTTACATTAAATAAGCTTCATAAACTTCTCCAAGTTCAATTTACTAAACCTTTCTCTTTGTAACAAAGATTAAATTGAATACCATTATTTTTTAACGCTGCCGTTCCGCGGTCATTATAACTTTCTTTTTTCATTTAATATCTGAATTAGAGTTTATCTAAATGCAAGCTTTATTTGACTTTGTATGAATGAGGTTGGCAGAACATATGAGAAAGTTTGGCCGTTTCTCAGAGCAGTCTAAGTAAGCACGTACCAGTATAAAGTAAAAGATATAGCGGTAGCGACGAACGTTACTTGTCAATTTCTGTCGCACAAATCTTCCATATGAAAAGAGTTTTATTACAATTACTAGCTTAGTCTCTAGGTTACACAGTAATATACACAGTTCCCTAGAGACTACCCACGTAGTCTCTAGGGAACTGTGTATTTGGATATATCGATTCATATTATGACATGGATATGCACGTATATAATTACAAGAACAAACTGGATAGTAAACAATGATTACAATGGTAACGTTTTAAATCCCTATATAATCTTCCACTTCCATTTTTATCCCTTTATTTGTTGTTTTTAGGGATAAAATAAAGCTTATGTCCACCGCATGTAATGTAGCTTCCCGTAGGTGAATGAATTTTTAAAATCAGTCAAGTAGAATCAAAGCCTGTTCTTTGCAAACAAATATTCAAATCTTTATAATATGGTTATTATGGAAGCATATATACAATATATAGATATATTTACAAACACATTATATTTAATTTACAAATAGACATGTACCATGAACGGGAGATCCGTTCGTAGCACTTGATGCTCTAATATTGATAGTTTTATACTTCTTGATTCTGATTTCCGTGGGGATAATATCCAATAATATATGAAATGTTATTCGCCTTGCGTATTACCAAAACAAAAGACCTCCGTAACCGAGTGAGTCGTATGCCGGTTTCAAGGTACTGCTATCTCTGAGGTCCCGGGTTCGATTCCCGGTTAGGTCATTGTAGAAAATGGACTTTTCTATATGAGTCTTATTTCCTTCGTTGTTTCAAATTTTCACAATATCTGAGCAATATACGTAAGATGTGGCGACGTATGATGCCCACAGCTGAGCATAAGCTTCTCTATATATATCTATCTCTATGCCGATGAGTCCTCAGCTCCATCAAGCGATTTCCTGTAACCTTGAGAAGATCGTCGCTCCACCTATCGGGGATCTCCATACAGAGCGTCGTGCGATACGCGGTCGCAATTCTAGTACCATTTCGCCCCAATTGATATCGGTTCTTCTCTATGTGAAAATATTCTTCTCTAAGTGATAATGTGAATCCTTCGAGCAATGTCGATGACGTTGGTTCTCCTATGAATATCTCCTTAATAATACGCTAACATCTGTTTTCTTGTACCACATCATATTTTGAACATGCGGCAGTGTATGCTTGAACACATCCAACTTATATCTTACCAGACGGAGCTCTATTCCTCTAAATTTTATGAAGTTCAGCAAACTACACGAACCATCAAGAAAGCGGCAATTCACGACTGCAAATGTAATTTATGCTTTTAATAGTTACGTATATTAGGATTGTTGTCTTAATGGTAACGCAAATTCAGTATGAAATATAATCATTTTGATTCGCGTATTGAGTCTAAAAACAAATTGAGTCTTATAGATTTAATAATAAATTTAATTTTCCAATCATCATAAAGTTAATTCAAATATTTAACCCATCCAAACAAATTGAGTTATTTTTGTAATATTTCCTGTCATTTTGAATCAGACGCCTCATAAATTATATTCTACAAGGAAAAATTTCATACGAAAATACTACATAGACAAGATACCTTGGGTTACTTGGGGCCTGGAGAATTTTTAAACATATTTCATTAAAAATAATTTTCGATATAGTAAAATTGATAAATGTAATAATTAGAACAAAATTCTCATCTTAATCGAAAGTTTAAATATTTGTAATAAATTATTATTACTATAATATTTGTTAAAATATTTCCTTCAGCTATTTGGCTGGAATGCCTGAACGTTAATAAAAATACGCTCACTAGTAGAGAAAAAGAAAAAAGTGCTTGAAAAGTTCGAAAAGGAAAGGAACTCGAAAAGGGTTCGAGTCCCACCTCGAGGTACCTAGGGCTGGTCGATTTTTTTATTATTTTTTCATTAGAAATAGTCACAGAACATAGAGAGAGAATAGAAGTAGTAAGTGGGCGGGGCACACGTCGCTGGCATATGCGCTTTTACTCATATGACGCCCTTTCCTCGGTTTTATGTTTGCCAGTCGTTCGTCAATCGTCGAGTGGTGATTTTACAGATTTTTTCTATAAAAAATGCCGTTTTGTGCTATTATCACTTGCAAAAAGCAAAGCAAAGTATACAATCTAACTAATGCAAACATTTCCTTTCACTGGTAAGTACAATTTTAGTGCTAAAATATAAAAAACGTAATAATTTGACACAATGTTAAATAAAATATACATTGATTGCTCAAACCAACATCAATGTTTCTGACCCCATTACTAAACAGCAATGTAAATCATTTTGTGCACTTTTGCAAAAAATAGTGCTGTGCCTCCATTTGTCTGAAATGTACCGATAGGCTGCTGCTGCTCGTAATCGTATTGTTAATTATATAGATCGTAATCGATAACTAAAACATATTTATTTAGAGCTTTTCTTTCATCATTTCATAACAACGTTATCGATAAATATATGCCATAATTATATAAAACTAAAAAATACTGTTTACAAGGGAAAATTATAGATGAACTGATACTGAACAAATGAAATAATGAACTGTCCAGGCACTTTTTTTACGAAGATTCGGTTAATTATTTACACACAGATAAATATTAAAAAATACTGATGTGCTATAAATATCTAAGTTACGAAGTATATCACCGTTTTATGTTTCCAACCTTAAAAAGTGATAACAATACATAAATTAAACGAAACTTCACGAAAAGCTAAGAGTTGGCCTAATAGGTCTTGTTAGAAACTGGTGAAACTGGATTTCACTTATTTTGCATTACTTATATTTCAGTTTCCCTAATAACTATACAATGGATTGCCTTGTTTACATAATTAATTTTGCCCTATCTATTTTAGACCTAAACCTATCAAATGAATTTCAAAACAACATAATATCTATACAAACAAAAAATTATGTTTTCAACTAACGTAATATTGTTGGTGGTGTGAATTTAATTTACAAAATTAATTTTTAGGCGTCAATTTAATTTACCTTATTATGCTGATTCATAATCGGAAACTATTATTATAGAAATCGAGTTAAGAAAGCCACTTTAAAGAACCGCCCACAGAACAGCTTTTATCAGTTTTTTTGTTGCTCCATATTTGCACATAAGTTTATAGACGCATGTCTCAAACGGATGTGACTTTATATGTAGATTGTACGTACTTATCGCTTTTGTGTCTATCTTTAAACTTTTTTTGTCACGGCTTTCAAACTCATACTTGACCAGCAATTCCTTATTGTCCAGTCGTTGCAATTAATAATGTAGCTACTACTATTATTACAGATATAAAACTTAGAATAATAAAGTAAAACAAACATGGCTATGATCAATTTATTAGTAATGATCATATTAGTTATTATGAAATGAAATGAAAATATCTTTATTCAAGAAGGCTATTACAAGCACTTGGAATGGCAAGTTTATTTTTATTTCTACTTTTTTTTTGTGAAGGAATCGTAATGTTTTCTTGCGTACATAATATTTTCATTGATGTATTGAGAGGCAACAGTCAAAATATTTATTTCTTTAAATATTTCTCTGAGAGATTCACTAGACCGTAAATTATATATAGCGTGGACAGCTCTCTTTTGTAGAATAACAATATCTTGAATGCTAGCCGCAGAACCCCATAACAATAGATTATACGTCATTCATTACACTATGAAAATAACTAAAATATACCAATCTTGCCGTTTCAACATTTGTTAAGAGTCTAATTTTCTTAACAGCAAATGCTGCAGAACTCAGTCTACTTGACAAATTATCAATATACCAAAATACCAAGGAACTTTGTCGATTCCACCATCTCAACTTTTTCACTATTTACATTTATAAGTATATTAACATGCCTCACATTAGGTAATGCAAACTTTATGTATTTCGTTTTATTTGAATAAAGCTTTAAATAATTACTATCAAACCACTGTAGAAAATTGACGAACTGAATTACATTGAACTGTTTCATAACAAAATTTAAAGCTCTTATTTTATCAACTAATATGTCACATCACTAATATGCACAAACGGAATGATACCAGTAAAAAAATACAAATTAGGCTTAATGTAATTAATACAAAAATTCTGTTGTTTTCTTAATTTTTGTTTTTTTACACTTTCCCTCGCTTAATTATATTACTCCACAGACATACGATAGAGTGTATCATTAAGTTTTCTTAGTTTTTGTACTGCGTTTTTTAAAAGATATTTTAATAAATTATGTAGGGAAAAGCCTTAATTTTTCAGTATTCACTTGGTTACAGCAAAATCTAATATTAATAGTTCGCACATAAAATGATGACCCCAATTTTTTTAAATGTGCATAATCTTAAAATATTTTTTTCCTTCTGGTATCCCCATATACAGCCACGTGACAGTTCAACATTCATGTTAAAGTAAATTATTTATTATCACGTTGAATTAGAGTTTGTTTTTAATCTTGTGATTTCTTAGCTTAGTATCTTTTTGGGATTTGGTTTATGTTATCGTGAACCTATCGCGTGGCGGTTTTTCATGTAGTGAACAAAATGATCATTTCATCTAATCTGTATTTGTGTGCGGAGAGGCGACACTCGGTTCCCATACTAAATTAATATCATTATACTTCTAATCTCTCTCTATGTTCTGTGGAAATAGTTATCAGTTTAGCATTGTTAATGCAAAATTGATGAAACATGATAATAAGTCAATACTTCTCATACAGAACACATAATTCCTAGATAAATACCTAAGTAGAAAATCGAAATATTGACATTAACTTCCAATTGCTTGCCATGGACTATTAACTATAAACGGTGTTTTATAATTTACTTTCACTAACGTCAGAAGCTACCAAATATACTAACAGGATTTAATGTAAGAGTTTACTTCCTTAGATTTTTCACGTTTACGAGCTTCATTTTTCTCTACCGCGGCTTATGAAAGCCAGGTAGCAGTCATAAAACAGGTACACTAAATTAATATAAGTAGCATACTATAGAAATCCCAAACGAAAATCCCTGGTAGGATATTAATTTCTCAACTTAGACGTCGGAGGGCAATTAAAACTTCCAGTCAGAAATGTGGATCGAGAGAAACTCGCAACTCTTAATTCTTTCCCGTTTAATTTCATCTCAGAATCGAAAAAGATAAATCTTCGACGAACCGTTTGAACCACCGCGGGTTAGTGGTGCCATCTATTTAATAATTGAAATCGATATTCGTGCAAACTACTTTTCGAAATTGGAAGCGTTTAGTTTTCAATTATGGAAAGTAGTGCCATTATTATAATTCGTTTGTTTGCAAGAAGAAAGATATAGAAAATTCTAAATATAGATATAGAATATTTTACAGTGACGTTTTAAAATTGAAGCTTGTCTTTCTGAATGAATAGTTGCGCTACCTCTCTGTGTAAAGTCCGTCCTAACTAAGAGATATACAAATAGCAATAATACCAAGGTAAAAAAAAGATATTATATTTAGTCGATTAGTCAGATAATATAATAGTTAATATTAGATAGGTGTTTTTTGCTTCAGTTTACCAAGAAATTGTTTAAATAATGGGCACTAAAGTTTTGGAAAAGAGTGGGGGATTCACTACATCACAACTATGTAGAAAACGTACAAAGATGTTAAATCATGCGACATTTCAATCCAATGTATCGCCGTAATTTATTGTATACGCAATAAACCTATTCTTCATTAATCAAAATTTGTCATCATCCTTATTGTGGATTGTAATTAGGTTTATCATGATTGATCTCAAATATTAAAACAATCCTAATTAGTATCGAAACCCGGAAAAACTTAGTTAAGGTCCGGACCTTGACACAATTTCGAAAAGGTGTTTCATCATGAGCCGGCGTCGTCGCCCGAATGTACCCGAAAACTCTCTCTCTAAAATGTGTCAATTCAAAACTAGTGTTTTTATTCTTTATTGGAGATATTATTTGTGTGTTATTGTATATTTTGTGTTTTATGGAACTTTAGCAAATATTTATTAATAAAATTATTAGTAAAAATAAGATTAATATTATTGGATTAATAAGCGTATTCTTAATATATTTCCATAAATTGTGTTTGTTCCACTGAAATATCGTTTAATCAGTACAATCGTAGAAGAAGACTATAATATACTCGTGTAATAATTATGATTCAAAGACGTCTAATTTTCATTTAACTATTATTAAAGTCCTTTTGATTGAAATCTCTGGAATCAAAGGAAGTCTTTGTAGTTTGCAAATTAAATACGTAAATTAATAATAAATACTAGCTGTTTTCCTGCGACTTTTATTCTCTTTAATTATAACCTTTTTCACCCGCGTGTGATGTAGCTCCCGTTAAGTGACATAATTTTCATCGGTAATTCTGAATGTTTTCCCCTACAAATAAATGAAGTTACTCTTTATAATTATTAGATTAAGTTTAAACGACCTTAATGGCACAGTGATTAGTATCTTAAGGATTGTTAATGTAAATCTGAGACAAAGTTTCAGGAGATGAGTGACCAATTAATTACTATTCTGAGACTAATGTCTGCTTCAGAAGATACCATTGCTCTCAGCTTCTTTAGCAGATGTTGACACTTACTAATCCGCAGTGGGTTCGCATTATTCCCACTATCCAAATTTCCCAAAAGTAATGCATGTCTCCAAAAAGGTGAGATATTGCTAGAATAATTGAATTAACGTATAATAAATGCTTAAAGTTGCAATATTATAATTACGTTATCTATGAGTACGTGCTAGCGCTCGAGGTGCAGGATTACGTCCAACTTGCCAAGATTTACATACATTGAAATATAATTTACAAAATCGTCGGTATTACTGAAAGTTCTCGTTTTGAATTTCAAGTTGCATAAATAAACCAGAATGACACAAAATATGTACAACTATTATTCTTATATCCGATATAACCATATATATAACATAAGAGTGATAAAGATATATATAATATTATATTTGATCAAATTTGAATTCACAATGCTATACAGAAAAATATTCTAAACACAAAATGCAAAACAGCGATTAGAGCAGTCGGCCGGATTGCGTAAGGTCATCGGTTCGAATCCCATCTCAGGGTGCCAGGGACCAAATGGATTTTTTAAGCATTTTATATTAAGAATAAAGATATATATAAATGTGGGATTGGCGGAATAAAACAGGAGGATTACAGCAAATCGTCGTTTATTTAACTTCTTTTTCTTCTTAAGCACATGCACACGGTATCGTCGTTCAAATCGTTCTCCTCGCTCGATCTCCTTCCATACTTTATTTTAAATTATTTTCTATCTCTTTCACTCCTCACGCATACACTCAACTTACTATCTCTTTCATTCTAACCTACCGTTCCGTTTCCCACATAAATAATACCTTATTGAAATAGAAATTCTGTTTCATCCATAAAATTTCTTTCGAAGAAGCTAAATCTTCGCTAAGGACAATTGAATAATTTCTAGTTTAAACCAAACGACATTAGAAAATTGTTTCAATTTAAACAAGTCCCCTCGCAGACCTTATAACTAATGTAACACAGTCCATAATAAATCTACGGTCTTTTTTTGCCAGTCATTATCATTAGTCAAAGCGAATAGCAACATTTACTAAAAAGAGAAAAGACATTTGGGAGAGCGGTCTTAAAAATCACACGGTATGGTAGGAGCAACCGGTCCAATAACAAACGAATTGCTTATAAATATTAATATATTGAAATCCGTTCCATTATGCAGTCGAAACCAGCCACAACAAAATATCCGGTCGTTGCTTACCATGATAAAGTGGTTTAAATCCGTATAATACGTTTGCGAGCGTATAAAAAGGCCCTTTGTAAATATAATCTTCCATCCATTAACGGCTTCAAATTCTTACCGATGTTATTTATTTCAATACAAAGAGTCCGGTGAATAAACTCGTTCATACATTTTCATATACTTTTGTTTGTTTACAATCTGTCTCTTTGTTCATTAAACTACAGATTTTCTTTCTATTTTTCACGAAAATATTTATTTTTCTCGTTAAATTTAACAACGCTTTTAAAAACCTTTCCAAAGTTCTATTTTCACACAAATTTTATAAGTACGTAATATCTTGTCTTTAGAGTGCTACGGTACGTCAGATAGGATATCAATTTTAAGTTATATTAAAAGCAATTTTAGCAAAAAAACATTGAATCGCCCATCCTACATTACCAGGTTTTTAAAAAAGGTAATAATATACTCTAACTTCTGGTGCTAAGTAGTATCAGAAACCACTAACCGTTACCGAAACCACTAACTGACTAAGTAACGTGTGTAAAATTCAATCATCATCATCATCATCATCATCATCATCAGCTGGAAGACGTCAAATTCAATCATATTTCCTTTTAAATCATTACAAAATACCATACACATGTTTTGTACTGTACTGTACTATAAAAAATGAATCATAATGGTATTTATATGGATGTATAGAGAATTGAATTTAGTTTGCTATTAATAATTAAGAATACTCTTTATTCTCGACGAATTAACTTTCAATAGATGTCTTCAAGATTGATGCGTTTTTTTAAATAAAACATACGAGCACAACTTTATATGAATTACATAATATGTTATGTTGTTTTTGGCACGCATTTGGTACGCATATTTTTATATGCGTGATTTTTTAAAGCGAAATCATTTTAGATGTTATAATGTGGAAAGTCCATAGGTACGTACTCTGAATTAAACACTATATGTATATTAATAATTTATTTATTTTAAGTGCTGTAAAGTAAAGCTGGATGAAATCGTGATAAAATATGTTCAGAGGCTTGTATGGAAGTAATTAAAGAAGTCAGAAATAGAGTTTCGATTCGTATAATTTGTATCATTTCGTATATTCGTATAATTAAACAAAATCAAAGATATTATTCAAGAAGATGGTATATGTAGAGAATGAAGAGACTCTAGAGTTCTATGAATGCTTAAAAGAGACGTATGCATATGCATACGTCAGTAATTAGTTAAGGAAAATAAGTAATTTTTATAGTAATTGTTAATAAGCCCATATGGGCTTTGATAAAATTACTTATTTTGTTGTCTCATGATTAGTCGATAAGTTTGAAGCTTATTTTATTTTTTTCTAAAGATTTTTACGCTGAGTAATTGTAGTGTAAAAAAACTAAACATCTAAAAGTGCTATGTATTTTGTATTGAAGTTTTATGATCTTTGAATAGTCATTCTATTAGTACACTACTGTCCAAAATTTGGTATAGCCCATAGGTACATTCAATGTTTGCACTTGAAGACCAAATTTTTTTTAAATATTTTATTATCATAAAAACTGTTTATTTTCCTGGTCACGACCGATTATTATTAAGAGTTGATTAGTTAATAAGCTGAACAGTATAATAATGTGTACTTAACATGAAGCTAAAATAATAATTTTATTCTAAGTTCTGAAAAACGTCCACAAGTAAAGGACACCCCTGCCTTATGTTAGAGGATGCAAATTAATACTGAGTTAGAATTTACAGTACTAAATTGTACGTTAATTTGAAGTGTTTTGCGGTTGTTTTGTATCCGTTAAGATAGAGCGATTGTCGTAACTAACAATAAGTCTTACAATTTGTTAAACGGAGACTCTGTTCCGATAATAGGTTTTGAAGATTTCACTAACTTTATCATTAGATCTATTTTTAGATTTTGTTATTGCTTTATTTTAATTACAGTATATTAAAAGTTTTAGAAACTGACAAACGCTTAAGAAATATTAGCAGAGACAGCAGTATCAATTTACTTGTTTTATTTAATTATTTTTAGAAAGAACTGATCGTCGTCTAAGTCGAATTAAAGGTCGAACGGTTTGCTTTAATTTCAGGAGAAGAACAAACATTGGTGGTGCGAATTGTATTATATTCTCCAAGCTAAACGTTTTTACATTAACCCGTGTTCACATGTAAATATATATAAATGCTCCTGTACATAATAATATACACGTAAATATGAAAATAAAAAAAGTCTTCATTCAAACCACCCAAAATAGTGGACGAGTTATATTTAAGCACTCTATCAGAGGAAAGGGTTTGCTGAAATACTTAAGATAAAACATCAAAATAAATAAAAAAGTTTTATTTAAATGCGCTAAAAGCAAAATAACTCATTTCTTAAATAAACCCATTATTTTGTTTCATTAAAATAAAATTGCATACACTTAATTACAGTATAATGTCTTATCAGTAATATTTTAAAAAAAATATATAACTTACTACTATTTAATAATCTGGAAGGATTTTTCTGTTGGAAATATTAACTCAACGTAGAACACACAAACGAAAACTAAATAAAACTTTAACATACCACTAGTTTCAGAGGTATTTCCCCGATGTTATCTTATCTGCGTTAATATAAAGCTGTAACTAATTAATAATCACATGTTTGCAGGGCCCTGTAATTATCATAGCATCATAAAAGCGACCTGCTTTACCATACAAAGAGGGTAGTGAGGAAATGACGATATATATCACATTTAATTTATTCAGGGACTTAATGAGACCGCTATTACGTACTATATAAAATGGTCCCATAATTTTATTAATATTTTAGTATACGCGTCTCACTTTTATGTTTAAGTTTATGAATTTATATAACTAAATATATCTTTATAAGAATTGTTAACGAAGCTTTTCCTTTTTGAACGGACCTTTTAATAATGAAAATAAACCGTTTGATATTATCAGCTCATCATTTGCTTGCCCTGTTCCCAGTCTAAGTGGGGTCGATACAGTGTATCCTCTTATTACACTGTTCTTTGTCACTTGTTATCTTATTACTCAGTCCTTTTACTTTCATATCATCCCTCTCACAATCCATCCATCTACTATGTGGTCGTCCTCTTGATCTCCATCCATTCACATCCATCTCCTATCTTATATACCATTCATTTTATCCCTTCTCGTATCTATATGTTGATATTATTGTATAATTATTATTTATGATAAATTTCGCATTCACAATACTACACTGGAAAATATTCTTAATGAAAAATGTTTAAATAATCCACTTTGTCCCTGGTACTCTGATGGAATTCGAACCCATTTAGCGAAAGCAAAAAAGTAACAAGTGCTTGGAAAAATCGTCAGTTCTGTTTTTTTTTATAATACCCAGACAACAATCCTGGCCGGGCCCTATAGTGCACTCTACAGCAGGCCTTTATTATTGCTAATTTCTCATTAATTCCAGTTATCTCTTTTTTTCTTATCCTTTCATGCTTCATTCATGTTCTTGCTTTCCTCCATCATATCTTTCTTACTTCGAGTGACCGGGATCGCCACATATATCTCTATTTCCTACTCTACTTATATCTATTCTTTTGTAAATAATGTACTTCACGCTCTTTCTTTTTTTATATTATACTTATTCTATTACAATTATTTTTGTTATGTCTATTTCTACGCTAATACAGTCCATCCCCCTGCCTTTTTTATTAGATTTATTTATTCGGTTGTACTTTCCTTGTTACAATACTTGTTTTCTTATTTCTATTAAATATTATTTATTTGTTTTACATTCTTAATTCTTAATTACAATACTAACCTATTTTGTTTACTTTCATTATATTTATATCTACTAATAAGACAGTTGTCTATATACTATTTATTTATTTTTACCTTTTCCATATTACATTTATTCTATCTTATTTCTATTTATTTACATTGAATAATTGTAATCATTCTATATTGTTTTATCTTTTCAACCCCTTATTTTTATTTTAGTCTATCCTATTATTTCTAGTTGTTTTGTATTATTATTTTTTTCTTCATAAGTCCTCATCATTATGTTTATTCTATTCTTATATTTACTTTTGATTTTATACTCATATTTCTTTATTTTATTTCTAATCCTATTAGATATCTGCTTTGTCTGATCCTCTTATTCCTTATCACCCGACTGCGCGACGCAAAGGAGGGTAATGTGTTTATCAGTCTATGTATGTATGTTTTTTTCTATGTGACGTTCTACAGACCAAATGCATAGACCGATTTTGATGATTCTTACGTCAATCGATTCGTCTTAACCTTGCGATCGTCACTAAAGACATGACCGTAATTAAAATTCACCACAGCGACAACCAGACGCCATATTGTCAAAATAAAATAAAAAAATCGATGAATTATGTCAAGTGGGGTGTCGTTAAATAGGTATTCTAAAATCATCTTTAGGTTCCTTTTATAATTTTTCATTTTAAATTAGGATATATTATATTATAGTTTAGGATATATTATAACGACTTAAAGTTGTTTAACAAAACATTCTCGCTCATTTCCTTACTTATTGATTTAAGTTTTTATTTAAAGTATAAACGATTTACAAACAAAAAAAAAGTGAAAAAGCATGAAGAACAAATATTTTTGGTAAAAAAACTCTAGAGGGACTAATCATCAGTAGTTTAGACCATCGCAAGTTATTTAATAATCCCACTTTATTAACTCCATCAATGAAATGACTAGATTGCGAAATTTGCCATCTTATAACGAAGTCAATGAATCGTAACTTAAAAGTATCAAATAAAAATTAATAATTAAAAAAAAAACAAAAAGCCCGACTGCGTCAAAACGAATTTTTAAAAATACATGAAAAAATTAACTTAAATAAAAACTAAAAAGAAAGAAACAAGCCCAGTAATTTAGAACTCTGTTAAGTAATACAGAACAACAACTCACAGTCGGGGCCCATTCAAATTTTACCATTCAAATCATCCCAAGGGGCCTCGAGTATGAGTCGTTCTGTTCTGGACAGCCACTAAAGGATTATCATATACCTTTGAAGGGGGTTTTCAATATAGAAATAAATAATGTTTTACACTCCTAATACACCGAGTAGTCACCACAAAACGTCAAATTTTCGCTGCCCACTTTAATCCTCTAAATCTAATTCGTTGACTAAACATTACATTAATTTAATCAAACCTCAAAGCCCAATGTTAGTCCGGAAATCCGTCGCAGCGAATGTCTCAATAACATCATTTGTAACTTCTGCCGGCACCACCGCCTCAGCTAGCCTGAGCTGGAGGGAAACCTCAGAGCTAACTCTCATACGTTTAACTTTGTTGAGAGCGACGTATGAAACTTGAGATTGTTACTAAACTGAAGTAAATAGTGCTGGCATTAGAGCGGCTTACTATAATAAACAATCCCCTAGGTTTCCCCAAGCTGCCTCTACCAAGATAATGTTGAGAATATATCAGAGCTGTTAAGCATTTGTTACGTAAACAGCATGCAAGCGACGATTGAATGATGCGACAATTTTCATACGTACCCTTGCTTTGTGTTCTTCTTATTAATTTAGCGGAGAGGTAGTTCCCAAGCGTTCACGTGACATTTTATATGCCGGTGTCTAAGAAAAACATAATTCGAATATTCTATCTTAACAAAATTGTGTAATTAGTGTCTATGCATTTGTTACCTATTGTCAAATGAATTTAAAATTTCTCATACTTAAATATGATCGAATATTACCTACCTATCAATAACATTGTTTTTTACAGTTCAAAAGACAACAAATACCTATGTCACAAGGTATTTTATTAATATGAGTAAACATCTTTCTTTATATTTCCTTATTTATACTTAACTGCCTTACTATAAGACAAATTGTAACTGGGATACAGAAAAATAAATTTTTTATTTTATTATATTATTATTCCCTGGCCGTCATTATTTGTTGATAGCAATTTTTTATCGAAAAAACTGTTTTCATCAGCATTTGGAGACATTTAATTGTTTTAATATCTTATATTTATTTTGTATTAAAAAATAATTTGTGTATTGACAATTCGAGATATATGATATCAATGTCAAAAGATAGATAGATATTAATTATGGTAATGGTGATAACATTATTACACGATATTTTTCCTATCCAGCGATTAACTCTTTAAATTTGAGAATTAAATCGTATGTATTATTATACCTATATACTAGCTGTGCCCGCGACTTGGCCAAGCCCAAGTTAGTCCTTATTACATAAGCTATCTCCCAGTGAAAGTCCCATCAAAATCGATCCAGCAGTTTCAAAGATTAGCCGGAACAAACAGAAAGACAGAAAGCAAAAAATGGTAAAAATGTTACTTTGGTATATATGCATTACATTTGCATTTAGTAAAAAGTTGTTATTTTAAATTAGATTTAAAGTTGACAGGTGCCATTGATTTTTGTTTTGACGTTACGAAATAATTATTAGGTAGAAGCTCGCGTACTTCTAGCGTGCTTAGAGCTCGTCGACGGACGTCGAAGCACCTCATATGCAGCAATTGTTTGCAACTTGCATTGTGCGAACTTGCACATAGCAAGAGATGCGTGGTTAGTAACCAAAATTCGAGATAATGCTGTTCTGCTACTGAATCGTTTAAATGAACTATAATTTCTAGTTTTGAAGCTACAAATCGCGTCTTTGCTTACCGTTTTTCGCTGTATTTGGAATGAATCCCTTAATTGTGCACATTTTGAATGTTAGAATTTATGCGACTTTACACGAATGCTATAATAACACTTAATCAGTTGTTTTGCTTAGTTTTAATAGTTCATGTTGGTGTTTAAGCTGTTAGATCTTAATAGTATTAGAAGAGTAACACTGAATTCACGGAAAAATAATCAAGAGTTTCATACCGTTAGCGACTACAGGTATTACAATTTTGTATGAAACAGTTAATAATTTTACCTTGAATTCAGTGTATGTCCCATAGTAAAAGTTGTTCAGTATAGGTATTTAACTCATCCGCCCCACGATCTAATGGCATATTATATTATTATACCTTATATAACTTACATTGTGAGTAAAAGTAATTTAGAAACTAAAATAATACCAAAACGTCTATTAATGTTAGTGTCATTTAAGAAAATAGGAGGAAAAAAGTTTTTTATTAAAAACATTATTGACCTGACTTTGTCTATGTTACTATACAATAATTTAGTATTTAAAAACATGATTTCATTTTAATTCAAGATGGGCAAGGTTTTTGTCTTGAAATTCAAATTTCCGGGAGGTTTCTTTTTCTCCGTTTCCGTTGAAACAGATGTTACTTAAACAACGTTTTAATTTCAATGTGAGTCCGTAAAACTTTCTCATTTCGCTTTCCCTAGAAATGTACGTCATTCAGACAAATGGACCAAGTGTTTGCAGCTTTATGAAATTTATCAAATTATACATGACAAAAATTAAGAAAAGAATAATTTAGTTTATTTTTTATATTCGTAACAAACGAAATTTTTATCTGTTTTTATCATTATATAATTAATTTCGGTCCACGGCAAGTCAAATAGAAAGTTCATTCATCCATATACAAAACAGTTGAGAAGACGTCCATAGAAAGAAGAAATAACATGTCATTGAGTTTAATGTTTTCGCAGGATATGCATCTGCTACAAGCTTTAAACCGTCAACGCCATCTTATCGATTGTCTGCTAGTCAACGAAACAACCAATTCTTATGCTCGAAGTCAATACGCATAAGTTTAGTAACAAGAAAGTAGTAATTACATAATAATATCGAGTGGGAGTTTCTACCGTCAAAATTAATAGTTCTGCAGCTACAACTTGCAATGCAGGTTAAATGAAATTGCAATACTGCCAAGTTAGATTATAAATTCCTTTTGGTACGAACAATTAATATAAGCAAGAACAGGTGCGGCAGCCCCGTTCACCGGTTAAGTTTTCGCCAATAAATAATATTGTGATTAGTTTGTTATCTTCCTCGAGTAAATGTTTAAGTCATTTCAAGTCTTTACGCATGGAACTTCTAGGTTCGTTAACAAATTTTATGACCAATGATAGGTCTTGTTATGAACGTTAAAAAAAATACATTCGCTCGCGCATAGCACATCACAGACATGAAGGCGTTGAAAGCGTTTCGGGCTGAGTTGGACTGGCTGGAATAACTTCCGGCCACACACACACACACACAAACACACACAGACATACACACACACACTCACACACAGACACACACACACACACACTCACACACACACACACACACACACACACACATACACACACACTCACACACTCACACACACACACACACACACACACACACACACATACACACACACACACACACGCACACGCACACAAAACAGACGCAATTTTGATATTACTAAACAAACTGTAAGTATATTGACAATAATCATCCGTCAATCTGCGGGTGAAATGCAAATCGTAATAATTAGCATCGTGTTTTAAAAAAATATTTTTTCTTAATGACATAATAATGTAATTTGAATATCATATGGTAATTAGCATTTTTAGCGGTTTAAAACAGTGAGCCTTATTAAGGGACATTGCCTTATATATGCGATGTTATGGTTTAAAATAAAAAGAAAACCATAAAAGGTGTATATAATTAACAATAAAGTATACAATATAAAAAATTGTTCACACTAAATTTTTGTACAGATAGATATTATCAAGTGCAATCAATTTCTCTTTGCGTTATACTGGCAAGTTTCGAATATATTCACAATATTTCGTGTAACAAGTTAACCGTTTGAAGAAGCTTAAATACGCCGTTCCGATTGCGATTAAAGTGTCATAACTTTCCGTTGTAGGGGTGCCACAAACAACAACCATCAAATCACCATATTTTACTAATACTCTTCGCCTCTGTTTGTCTGTTAACTTCTCTTCAAACCACAACATTAAAGGCAATTTTCACTTTCGGATAGAATTTTATTTTGGAATCTGTTATCAGGATAAAAGCGGGTTAAGATACTATTTTACTTTAAAAAAATATAATATCTTCAAATCTGTTGTCTTGTAAAGAAAACATTCACTTTAAAAAAAAAACCTTTAGTTCTAATAGCACCTACAATAATCATAATATGACAAATGATTCCAGCAGTGTCGTGCCGCTACTCAAAACATGTCAAACTTTATTACAACGAGACTGAGCCTAACTCATTTGACCACATTTTATAGGCGACTTAGTTTGTTGTCACTAATTCCACTGCTAAAGCTGGAAGTGCTGCTGGCTGCCATAGCACCCAATGAGACATATATCCTCTCGTAATTAACAAAATTCAAAAATGATCTAATATTCATATATATTTTTTTAATTAAATTCATATGATTTTTTAATCCAAAAAAGTCGGCAACCCTATTCTGGTTGTAGGATACGCCATTGTAATAACATTATGTACATACTGAACATCGCCTACGCACCTACATACAGTAATCTAGAAATTATTGATACGGTAGTTTTAATTATTTTAATCAAATAAATATTAATCAACATAAAACATACATATATAACGGCGGGTAGTCCGAAGGGGCTATTACGAAGCCCAAATAGATCGTCCATATCGGAGGACTATCTTTAAAATAACATTGCAGGCGTGAATACCAACGTGGATTTGTAACATTTTATTACTTTTCACATGAAAATATAACGAGATGAGCGTGATGTCGTCAGATTTCTTTACCTCTCGGCGATCGGAAACAGGATGTGTGCCAAAATGGCGGCAACTTGCTTTTTATTAACGAACTGACAAAGTCAGTGTCACCATTCTAATAAAATTAAGGGTATCGATGATCACGCTCTCTTTACAATCGTGTAATTAAGTAATCGAGTAACTAGCAATTAAAATAAAAGAAACTAAATCAAACGATCTTCGTAATGATGATGCGACATATATATTTTCACATCAAATTGTGTATTTCATTTCCACATTTACTCTAGCAAGAATCGGAACCAAAACTTCAAAGCTAAAAACGCCATAACAAGAGCCTTTCATTTGTACATCGTATATATCAGTTACACATATGCCCCCATTTGTAATTAAATAAATCTATGCTATTAGATATTAGATTAGCGCATGGTTATTACACAACATTTTAAAGTCTTCATTATCAGAGTTTTAATTATTAATTTTCAATCACGATGAGTCCGTGGGGCCCCGGAGCCGATCGTCTTTATCAAGAGTTAAAAGAGAAACTTTTTGATAGGTCTGGTGATCAGAAGGCTGATTTGTACCTCACCCAAAGAATTAGTTTGGCTATTCAAAGAGGAAACGCTTACAGCCTTCTGAGCACCTTAGTTGTTGGCAATGAATTTTTATGAAGTATAGATAAGACATAGATAAGTAGTTTTAATAACATAATAATTATTCTACACAGAAATTAATAAACATATATAAGTTTAATTTAATATCATGTTCACTGGATTAAATAGACATTATTACATATATTATATGTATTTATTACGATATTTATTTATGATTTTCTTAGAACTTTGCCTGTATAATTAATGTAAGGTGCATTGACTAGAGCAAGCTCACAAGTTCTAGATACACAGTCGACTGCTCTTAGATAAAGTCAACATGTATAGCATTAGCAAGCACTAAGACATGATACTACATCAGCATTTCAATTAGATGTCGATGTGAAGTTTATTGGTGTGTACGCAAGTAAAGACACAAGACGTGAAATAAATGAAAAGCCAGTCGTTTAAGTTGTAACTCTTTATGAGAGAAGTAGAGATTTGAAAATATATATAGTAGGTATATATTATCTACAAAGAATGAAATATAATGAGAAATATTACAATTTACCAAGATTATGGGCTTTGTAGTTTTTAGTTTCAAAGATAAAGGGGAGAGCCAGTTGTAATTTCTCGGCCATTTTCTTGGAATCTTAGAAGATATATTTTTTAATTTCACTTTAAATAAATTATACTTAAAATCATCTTAACAAACACTTTGATTCAATGTTACACGATATAAAAGGGTCTTAAAACATACATATGTAACTACAGGCCAATATCCCTTTTAAGGCACAGCTACAAATTATTTATGAATTACAAACAAACTTCAAAATCGCCTGGATGCGTTTCAGCCAGTGGAACAAGCTGGATTTCTTAGTAGATTATTACCTTAGATCATATACATACAGCTAGATAGCTAGTTCAGATGTCAAAACAATATCAACTACCTCTCTTTATTGACATGGTTGACTTAGAGAAGGCTTTTGATACGGTCGAGATTAGGGCACTATTGCAATCTCTTATACAATGCCATATTGACTGTCACTATATTGATCTCATTAAAAACATATATAAGCACGCAACTATGGTAGTTCAAGTAGCAGGAGGAAGAACAGAGCCTATAAGGCTGGAGAGAGGTATCAGACAAGGCGACACCATACCCCCAAAGTTGTTTACAAACTTACCAGAGGATACCTTTAAGAGACTGGAATGGAATAGAATTGGCATAAGAATTAACGGCGATCATTTCACCCATCTACGTTTCACGGACGATATTGTCATCTTTGCTGAAAGCGGGGATGCGATTCAGCGTATTCTGTTATCGTTAGCTAATGCATGTCGAAGATTCGGTTTGAACATGACCCTATCAAAAACAAAGGTAATGGCTTAAACGAAAACATAAAGCGCAGAATAAGTTTGGGATGGGCGAGCTTTGGACAAATTTCGGAAAATATTGGATCCAACATGCCAATGCATCTTAAAAAGCGCGTTTTTGACTAATACATCCTCTCGAAATTAAAATATGGTTGTGAGACGTAGACACTAACAGATGGCATAATGAGGAGACTCAGAGTAACTGAAAAAGCAATGGAAAGATCTATGCTTCGGAAATCTCTTCGTAATCGTATCAGAAATACCGAGATATGGACTGGTGTTGTGGCTATAGGAAAGCGAGTGGCTAAACTAAAGTGGCATTGGACTGGCCATATAATGAGATGCTTAGACAGACGTTGGAGCCAAAAGATAACCATATGCCGACCATGAACATCCAGCAGGAAACCAGGAAGACCGACGGCAAGGTGATTTTATTCAAACAGCCGGCATATCCTGGATGCGTAAGACAACCTGCAGATCACGCATCGATCAGGAGTTGGGCGAGGCATATGTCCAATACTGGACAGACAAGTGCTGATAAAGAAGAAGAAGAAGATTATACTTAATTATTTAAAATTTGTAACATTCTAATTATTGAAGATAATAAAGATTATGGAAATGTCATCAATAAATATGTACTTATAAAAATAAAACAAAAACACAATGGAATATCCATAAGAACCTTACATCTAAGCTATGTCTATAAAATATGAATATTTCCCTACTTTTACTAGACACACGCGTCACAGGGTTATTAAGTTTTGTGATTAACGCTTCCACTTTATAGGATACTTCGTGGGTTTATAATATGATACTTCTAGATAGTTAAAATAATATTATTAAAATAAATGTAACTAAATAATTTTAAAATGAAAAAGCACGATTGCCAAACTCTAACTAAAAATAAAAGAAAAAAGTTGTTTTTATTACTTGACTACGCAAAATTTGCATCACATGCAATGTGAATTTTGCGTATGGACCTCATAGATTACAAACGTTCCACAAAAAGTCCCCCGACTACATGAGAATTTCGTTTAGCCAATACAACTTGGCTAAACGAAATTTATTAATTAAATTATAGCTTGAGTAGTGTAGTGGCAGATGATCGTTAATCTTCGGCAGGTAGCGGCACTTTAAAAAGAAGAAACATAATTTACTCAAATAAAATTGATACTTTACGTGGTATATTATATTTATGAAATTTACCGAATAAAATTCAGCTTTCAAGTGCTTATTAAGCGATTTCAATTACTATATATCTTGTTCCAAATATTTAATCTAACAATTTTCTATATATAAACTTGATAAGTAGGTACAGTTTTCAATAGGTACAAAATTTCCATTTAAAACGCACAAAATTATATAAATAGAAACGAATAGTAAGCTAATGATTTTTAATTATTTAGAATTTTATTTAAATTTCAAACCGATCAACTAATTTTTAATTAATACTCCACCGCAATACAGTTAGCAGCAGTGAGCAAGCCGTTTCAGCCATTTTATTAGCTTAGATATCGTAAAACGTACTCCGATTCCCGATCCTAAGCATAGTGTCATAAAATCCCGATAAAGGTTTAAAATAGAAATCTAGATCTTACTTTGAATCTAGATAGCAGTTCGGCTACTTTAGATTTAAAAACATACAACAAACATATTTATATGATATTTTATATTAGAAAACATCATATACATTGCGTAAACCGTAAATTGCTAAAGCACCTGTATTATGGAAATCTTAACCTAGAACAGACAATTTAAAAAAGCTCATTTTCTATATTGACTCGAATGGGAGTCGAACCCGGGACCTCACAGATAGGATATCTCTAAACCGGCATGCGAGCCTCACAGCCATGGAAATCGTCACACTTGAAATGTTTCCGAGAATTTTGAACTTCGCGTTATTTAAAAAGGGATTCTTATAACGCGAAGTGTTAATGTGCCTCTGTAATTGTAATAATATTGACATTAGTTTTCAAAAAATAATACTTCCACGGGCAAACTAATCCTCGTCTCAATAAAAGCATGAATATTATGTCATTTAAATATAAGTGCTACGCAAATTGTGTCGATAACTCATCACAAGCACCAGTAAAATATTGTAATATTGGTTATAAAATTTTAAATACGATCGTAAAGATTCGTCTAAAATTATATTCGAAAATTTTGAAATTCCTCGTCTCACTTTACGAGTCCATTTTAAAGATGCGACAAAATTTTATATCCAACCAGTTCGACGAGTGTGTCAACGTTTAATTACACTTTTTCGTTAGGTTACTTACACGTGAAATATGAAAATAAAGTTAAAAGTGGCAGAGATATTCGTTAGCAGAAAATCAGCGAGCTTAGTAAATCCTTTCGGTAAAAACTGGGCTCCACTAAATGAGGTCACCCGCTGAATGGAAGCAACAAAAAGGGCTACCCTTCTGGCAGACACATGCTATGAATAGAGATGTGCCGATGTCAATATTTATGAGCGAAGTTTGACGCGACGTGAACGCTGACCAACTGATTTTGTGGAGTGAAAGGGCTTTTTGAAAGAGTTCTTACCCAAAATAAATATGGATTCGTCGTAGTGAACTAGTAAACTTATATTGATTGGATGGGCACCAAAGACATATCATACCTTATATCAGCTCTTTTACATGCCTATTGTAGGGGCTCAGCAAGACAATTCTGTTAAATTTAATTAATAATGGCATTCTCAACTACTTTTATTTTACCAATGTATGTACTATCTATCTAAAGTCCAATATTATTTTATATCTGTTACCATTGATGTATGAAAAATACATTGCACTATTATACTGGACTATAGATAGATAGTACAATAATAAAATCCAAGTAATTATGATTCTATTGAGATGCGATTATCACGTAAATATGGATGGTTAAGGAGGATGGGTCATGACCCTCCAAGCTAGCCCAATGCGGACTGGAGTATTAAATACTATGGAGCAATGCGGAGTGGGCATTAATGACTGCAAATGCAGCCGGGACTTTCCAAAGCACGGAGAAGATCGTGGTAATAATTTTTCGGTCACCCAACCCTTGACCGACCTTTGCGAAAGTGGCTTAACAAGAACGATCGCGGGCCGCGACACTTATACACTACGCCACCAAGCTACTATATCTATAGTAGCTTTTATTGTTATCAGATATAAATATCTATGTACAGATACACATTGCAGATATACATATCAGGGGGACCCACTCTGTTTGTCCCAAAATAAAATTTAGGGTAATTTGGAATTACTCTAATATAATTATCTGTCTCGTTATTTTTAGTGCCTAACCCTTTTAAAATAAATATTTAACTACTTCAACTACGTTGCTTAAATCCCAAATAAGACCGACGTAGTAAAGAAACATCTGATCCAATTTCTTTTCTCTAAAAACAGTAATTAAACTTGAACCAAATTAAATTCTTTTGTTTACCTCTACTTTAATGTCAAATTGGACTTCGATATATTTGTATTTATTTTGACCATCGCTTTATGCAACTTACGAGCAGCCTGTCATTATTTAGAACAATGAATGATTAGAATTTAGATGAATCTATTCATGAGTAATATTTACTAAACTTTAAAACGAATATTAAACAAGTGATGCTCAGATATATTAAGTTTTTCTACTTGAAACTATATTTTAACTATTAGACTAACAACGTATTTATAATTATGTAAGTCCAAAGTCATTTAATGAAACCTAAAAGCACTTTCATTACGGGTTTATATATACACCTATTCTTACAGACATTCTCAAACATAACGAGCTGAGTATTATATGGTTTTTTTACTCGACCTTTTTAAATTACTCTCTTAATTTGCACAAGCAAGTCCATATTTTGACATTATGATTTACTGCTTTTATAAGAAAGGTTAAATGGATTAATCTAGTCATCTGTCATATTTAAAAGGTCAATTGCAGGATAAATATTAGCTTAAATGGTGAAAATCTATTTATCTAAAAGTTTTTAAATGAGTAGCTTAGTGAATTTTATTCTTGTTAATTTGATAGTAAAGCCTACTTCTGTAAAAGCTCTCATTTGAAATATTTTTTCTAGTATCTTCAAATAAATATTTCATTTACACATTGATCAGTATTCTCGTAAATAACAGTTGCGCATAGCTCTGGGGACCGCGTAACTCAGGCCATACATCAAACCCATGGATCCATATGTAAATCATAACTGAAACGCAACTTGGAAATAAGGTTGAAGTTATTACTAGCGTACCTGTTCGCGGGACACAAAGGGAATTGAATTGTATGTAGGATTAAAATACCGGTGAACATACATAAATAAATAATATACGTCACATAAATATTTACCCGCCGAACATAGAACCTTCTCTTTTTCGATTGCGGACTAAGTTAAAAATGAAACAATTTGTTTTTTTTTCAGGAGCTGCATTAAGGCTCTCTTGTACCTCAACTTATGTTCCCAGACAAATACACATAGAGAGTAACGACGCGCTCACTTTGATTTCATTTCATAGATTACATACATTTTTAATCATACAAAAAAGCTTTTTGTTTATATATATTTTTATATAGTTAAGATGAAACATACTAGACGTAAAATCGATCGATAAATCTATCTTTACAATTTTGTTTCATCGAGCGAAATATTGAAATTTATGTTTCTTTTTTAACAAGTACTTGATCATATGTTTAGTTTTCATAAAATGATTTTAATTTGGCAAATATTTGCCACTTCGTGCACGCTAATATTAGCGTAGCACTTTTTGAACCAATAAAACTATCTTAAAAAGTGACAATTTCGTAATTATCGCCTTAAAGTCACTTATTAATACGTTTTAATAAATAACAAAATGTCTTGTAGTAATTATAACCTAAAACTTTTTGATTGAATTAGCATAACTTATTTTACCTTTATAACCTGTACAGTACAACAGAACTAGATACCACGTGACTGAGTAATTCAATAACGTGATTAATAAATCTAGAAGCCTAATAAACGTCTGCGAGGCATACATGAAATCATATATTCGCTTTTTTCGTGCTTTTTAAACAACTCAGAGCTTAACGAGAGCATGCCGATAATGTCAGTATCATTCGAATGAATCTGGTTAATTTTTACTTATGAAGGTATGTACGCCTGCGAGACGTATGATTCAACATTGTTTTATTAAATTTGAATTCATTAGAAGTCTGTTTATTCTTAAATAATATTTTACGTCACAATGATTGAGTTGAATAATGTTAATTTTAAGAAATAAATAGATGTTTTTGCAAAAAGGTGATTTTTAAATTTGTGTTATAATTATTAATAATTCGTTATTTTTTTGTTCAACTATGATTGCTGCTTCATTTAATAAAACTTTGTTTAAATGTATAAATTGATAGCCCTATCTTATGGTTTACCTATCTTATAAAAATACAGACATACTATATTACCTATGGTTTGTAATTTCCTATATACGCCTCTGAAACGTATGATAAGGCTTTGTGTTACTCTCAAATAGATTAGACTTCTAGGGTTAAATGCAAATTCATTCCTTTTAAGAAGACGCGTACACCAAAAATCTTTCTTTTAATTGGTTTCATGTCATGCCTTTTAACGTCCCCATAACCAACCACGCTGTGCCACTACGGATTGGAGGGTATTTACAACTGCAAACGCAGCCGTAAAAATCCTCCATTACGACCAATGGTTTAACGTGCCTTACGAAGCACAGAGTAATAATTTTTGGTCACTCATCCTGTGACCGACCCTTGCGAAAGCTTAGCAACAACAATCGCGAGGCGAGGAGCTTATCTACTACGCCACCGAGCTTTTCGTTTTATATAATAGAATAGTTTAACTGAACGGAATATATACCTACATAACAGTATTGTGTTTTTGCTGCACAGGTGGCATTAGACCGTGCAATTTGTTTCAACCGCAATGCGGAATAAAATTTGTCTTTATACCTGACTGTTAAAAGTTTTTAATGGATGTCGTTTAATACTTGGTATTAAAGCGCATTTTAGTGATATTTTGATTATACAATTGCTTAAGTACACACGGCGGCATATCAAGTTACCTATACCGATGTCAAACTTTACTGTCAACGTATTAAAGTTGAAAATCAATATAGAAGCTTTGACAATCTTTTGTATCATAATGTGTTGACTGTACTTTTTATTTAACGCCCGTGGAGTACAAACTCATTTTAAAACCACTTACAAAATTGAACTCTGGCCTAAAAATAAAACAAACTATTTTGTTATCAAAGTAATACTCGAATATTAGTTATTAGTAAGCACAGTGCTTGTTTATAATTGTATTTTATATTTACTTACAAAATATAATATAAAAAAGTAAATGAATCACAAAGCTCTATGATCAAACCTCTTTGAAATTTCAATGCATATTAAACAGTTATGTAAAAGCAGTATCAACGTTATTTCACTTAAAAATTTAAAAAATATCCTTACGTTTTTAAACTAATATCGTATATATTATTTTTATATTAGTTATATAAAATTTGCCTGACAAAATATGACGAATTTATAATATTAGTAGGATAGTGAAAATTAGAACAACTGAATCCATGTCAGTAAAAAGGAATATTTATTGAATTTTAAATCCAATATTCTTAAAATTTCACAACCAATATCATAAGAGAGGGTATTATTACAAGGTAGGTGTAACTCACTATTGTTAACGCCGCAAACCTTAAAATGAAGCTTGGCGTAAAGTACTAACCTGGTATGGTTGCTCGCAATAGCTAAGACATTATTTCATTTTTAATATGGTAATATAATTCTATAGTAATAAATACCTTCTGGGTTATAAAATGATTGATGACTTTAAGTAAAATAGCGTGAACCGGCAAGCACTAAAAAGTGAATGACTTTATTAATAGATATTCTCAAAATTAAAAGAAATTGAGATACTATCCTCAACTGACTGCGTATACTGGCATCACCTTATGTTATACCACATGCGTCTGCTCTAATCTCGAGAACAAAGTACGAGTATAATGACCTACCACAACCTACTTATTTAAAAGCTTCCAGTTCGAAACAAGATGTTCAGTTATCAATAAATACTGCTAATACAGAATTTGGGTTACATGGTACGAGGTAACCCAATAGACTGAGGTCTTTATTCCAATATTATGTATATTATATCTATATCCAAATTTATTATATATACTCTATTTGTTTTGCCGTGATCCTGAATAAGCCAGAATAGATATTTGCGAAATTAATCCAAGACGTAGATTAAATTTTGAAGCAGACGTCATATCGCTCGTTTCCAGACGGCACTACGTCAAATTAATGTAGATGTGAATCTTCATTCATAATACACGTGTATTAAAAACATATGAGATATCATAGATTATGTAATGAATTTGTAGAAACCCGCAACGAATTCTACTATACCTTTTTTACCTATTTATTAAAATATTGCACTGGTCTAATGATACAATTAGGATATCAAAGATATAAGATTTCAATAATTCTTTCGCCAGCGGTAAACTTTATTCTATAGAACTACTCTATAGAAAATTTCACATAGAAACACAACTGGTTCGATTCAAACTGACAATATATTTTTCATAAAAACAAATACATAAAAAACCATAAAGAAAAATTACAATATAAAACTTTAAGTAATACGAGTACAAAATGTTTATATTCCACAAGCTCAGTCCAATTAAGTAGATTTTATCGAAATATATCATTAATAGACTGCGAGTAACATATATCTTAATCATATAGTTTTTATTACAGTTATTATTTCATAGCAAATAATAATTAATAAGTGAATATTATAACAACAACCAGTTCTCTGAGAGTTGACGTCAAAATAGGCATAGAACTCGAACAAAAGCAGATGACTTAAACCGCAATCTATAAGCGGCTTTAAAATGGCGAAGTGTGGGGAAACTGGTTGGCACAGCGCCCGCTCCGACCACGGCCATTACCAGATTCTTTAATATTTTAATACTGTGCATTATGCATTGCATTTCAACGCCAAAACCTAGACATTGTGACAAACGAATTTTAATCCTGTCTGAATCATAAAGGCTTTTAGTTTTAATTACAAACTTCTGGAGGCCGAGTATTCGTATTGTTGCAATTTTAAATGTTAACATTATTCAGTTTCATGTTCTGATGTGTTGTGTCTATTTCTAGATTATTATTTTAAATGCTCATCATACTGCATCGTTATACTGTATTTACATTTGTAGACAAAGTTTTTGTTTACTAGGTTAGCAATAAGAAATAAGTGAATTTTTTTTATATTAAATTAAAAAACTGAACTTTAGAAGTTATATACTTCATTAAACACCAAACTTATAATGTTAGTGAATTATTGTATTGTGTTAAGGTAATATTAAATAACATTCTATAAAGTCCTACTGAAAGTTGTCCTAACATTAAATGTTGAATGGCGTACTTACACTGGTCGAAGACAATCGCGTGTGGCGTGCGGGCTATTTCTGTTCCTCGCTTTCTTTGGTCAGTCATTGTTTATTGACCAATGTAATAAGCGTGCAGAGATGACTCGCACTCCAAGTGATGACTCCATCGACCAGGGTAAATGTACCATTAAAAATAGTAAGCACGTTAGTTTGTACCATGTTACCTAATTTTAAATCTATAGAATAATAAGATTGTTACTTTTAATTTGTATCTGTTGTTAGTTTTATGCTATGTGAATAAAATAATAAATGCATGAAATACACTTTATTTCACACACTTATGTAAAGTTACAAGGTACAGACACTTTCGGTACAATTGAAAGCATTATTGCTGTCGGCGTATCGGATTGGTGGGCGGTAACGATTGCAGATGCAGCGCTTTTTTTAAATACGGAGGAGATCGTGATAAAGAATTTTTGGCCACCCATACTATGACCGGCAATTGCCAAAGTTGCTTAATTTATTAATCGAAGTCCGAACGGGCTAACCACGGCACCATCAAGCTGTGTGTGTATGTAGAACATTAATTAGCATAAAATCTAACATCAGCACGTAGTATGGATATTATCACATCAGATTTTATAAAAATTTTGTCATCACTACCAAAGAGTCCATGGGATATAGACAAAAACAACAAACTGTACCGGTAAATCGCTGGATCATGTCAGTCAGAAGCTCAAAGCGTCACAAAACCTTCTCACCCGTTACTCAACCCGTCACCCGAGAAAGGGTTCTAAGATAAATGTATGTATTTAAGTGAAAAAGAATACTCTACACATTTATGTATACATACACACATAAGGGCAGTCAACAGTAAAACGTGTTTAAAGAGGATGTTTGCGGAATTCATTTTTATCTTGCACGTAATACTTATTGGGTTAGCGCGAGATAAGGATGTTCCATTTTATGCTTACTTTTAAAAGACTTTCGGTTCTGTGAATCGTCGTTTTTTTTAGTACATATTTCGCTTATTTATAAATTAATAATAAAAATTTTGTTATTTTTCTAGGGTACCAGGCATTGGCGACTAAATATATTTTCTTTTCCCCTGTGTAATCTTCTATACCTATAGACATTATTTTTGAAGATTTTAGCTTAACGAAAATGTTTAAAAATCCACTTTCTCCCTGGTACTCTGAAAGTTAGGCATTTTTCATTAATAATATTTTCTAGTGTAGCATTGTGAATGCGAAATTAATCTAATATAAGATTTTAGCTATTAAAAATCTGCCATTTTCTTAGCTTTTTAAATAGCATTCATCAAAATAAGACGTCATAAAGAATAGTAAAGATTCAAAACATTTTTCTCTCTTGCTTGTAGTTTTTTTCTCTAATCTCAAAAAACAAAACAAAGTCAATTCTTCTAAAATCTTGCATTCATTTTTTTCCTATATCAATCGTTTCTCCTCTTATTTTATTAATGGCTTTGAAATCGCCATAAGCAGCAAAAAATAATACTAGTGAAATTGCTATTGCTAAATTTATGACATTATTATGATTTTTGGCGGATGGCAGCCGTTTGGAAGGCCCGGGGCGTGCCACCCCCTCTGCCCCCGTTAGTCCACCACCGAAAAGTTACCTGTCATTTTGTGTCATATTACAAAATAATATTTTATGGTAATAATAACATTTTTTTAAATAGTTTGACAATATCGAACGAGACTTATCTCTCATGAGACAGGAGTATTATGGTAGCCATTACCTGGCGTTCGATAAATTACTATTCAATCAATCAGAAATACGTATTGCATGACCAAACAGTCCTCATTCGTACCAATTAGAAAAAAATAATAATAATGTACATACCTTGTTCCATCATCGAATTTATACTTAATTGCAGTAATCAATTTATTACAACCAGCCATTTTACGATCTGCCTTTGACGTAAATACCGAATATGAAATATTTATTAATCATCCAAAATATTTTTTCAAAAAGCGGCCCGCCTATCAGTTTAACTGAATCAATACCAGACATGATAGTCAATAAATCTTTTGAAGTGCCATATTTCCGAATGATAATAAATTTATAAATTGACTTTAATACGTTTTATAATTTTAATGCTTCAATTAAAAATAAGTATTATTAATGAATAAATAAGTGTAATATACTAATAGTTTCATAGAAACACATGTATTCTTAATTCTATACATGCAAAACAGTAGTATAATTACTAATGTAATAATCTATACCGGGCCCCTATATACTCGTACCATTAAGAAGTTTAAAAGATTTCAGTGTACAAACAGCTTGAGGTGATTTTGTTTTATACTCTGTAGATATTGTAAAGTAGTAATAGTAGTATCTATGTATTATTTTAAAATATTTTTATTTTATTATTAGATTAAAGCAACAACAATATAAGAGCAAACTCAGCAGATTCACCACTCTAAGTGCGTCAAAGGTTTTTTCTTATAACAAAGGCGTGTTTTTCTGACGTTTCTAACAGCAGGTACCTACTACAGGGTGTATAAATTTTAAAGAAAAATATAAAAGGTGCGTTTTCAGCAAGTTTTGTTTCTTAAAAGGAAGAACGACCCTCGCAGGCAGGTGGGTCGAGAATTTATTATCTCTACTCACCGAGTGACCGGAATACACGCAGATGTTGGATCCACTGGAAGGGAAAGCAATTTATCAATTCATCGCTTATACATGTTGTATAGCACAACATTCAGATTGATATAGGTAATTAATATGTATTGTTAATATTGTTTTGGTAATGGTGTCTCTATTTATTTATATCTTCACGTTGTATCCCTTGCGGGGTAGGTGGAGAGGACAGACCACTACAAGACACGATGCTTTCATACATTTCTCACTTCCTCCGTTTTCATTACACTTTTCATACACGCTCGCCAGTTATGGCTTCTATCGTCACCCTCTATTAGCAAAATAATTTTTAATGAGTTAATTTGCTTAAAAAATATTTTGATTTTGATAGATTACGATCTCCGAGCTGAGCTCTCCGATCGAGAGTGGCTCAAAGTCAGTTTCTAGGCGTCTCTATCACCGATGTCTTCTGTTAAAGAGATGAACGATTAAAGAGAATGTAAAACATGACTCTTTCACTCAATTTTTAAATAATTACAACCTCTTTGGAATCCTGTGTCTAAAGAGTAAAACAGGACCCTATTACTAAGACTCCGCTGTCTGTCAGTCCGACTGTCGTGACAGTCAGACATTTATAATATTCACAGATGGTATATTTCTGTTGCCCTATAATAACAAATACTAAAAGACTATACAACAAACATGATTTTTGCGTTTTTATAGTATGAAAATACAGTAGTAGCACAAATATTCGAATACTAGTATAGTATTCGAGTATCTTTGCTAGTACTGGCCAACGTAATAAAAATACCACTATAAATAAATCATTTCTAGAAATTCTATGCCTAAAAACCTTTGCGAATGTAAAACAAAGACTGATGTAACATTGTATTTATTTATGGAATACAAGAAAGTATATGTATTCTCAGTAAAATATTCAGACCTAACCTAACGTCTCTTCATAATCAATAATTCGACTGCTAGTCTTAAACATAACAAACGATAGACTTCCACCTAACATGTTTTTCTTAAAATGTGTGTGGGGTAAAAGTTGATAATTATTTAAAGTCAAACAGCCTTTGAGGTTTAGCAAATGTTGCCGTAGAAGTACTTCACGACCTAATTAAACAAGGGCCTTATATACCGGAACTCCAGTACAAATTTAGAAGTCGATCGATTTCCATTCAGAACCCTAAAGGTTACACGGCACGGCAACCCAGCCACTAACTTGACATCGCTAATTGAATGGCAACATTTCAATTTGACGTAATGGTCATTCGAAGGTTATTTTCCGTAATGTCAATGTAAAAAGTCAATAGCAGCTGTCAAGTTCAAGTTGTTAATAGTAGGCCTGTGCGCTTCAAGCGTGCTTACAGCCCACAGACGACAGTAATGGCCGGTTTCTGAATTGAGAAAAGAACAAAATCTCAATTGATTATTCTTAATAACTTAAATACTTTAAGTTTCAAATGGCAAAAAGTCCTAGTTTTGCTATCTGCTATCAACTGATCATTAAAATAATTAAAAACAGAAACAAAAACCTGTTAAAGTGACGTATCAGATGGCTTAAGAACGGTTTGAGACGTGTTTAACTTTAAATTCTCAATTCAGAAACCAGGCACATCGTCGCCGAAAGAAATACTTTGCAACACACGATGTGCGAGCTAGCACCCCGCATGTGACGAATTAGCGCGCAGACAACTAGCGATAATCAAAATCGTGACGCCGCTCTGCTGCTAAACCATGTATGATGTTAGAAAAAGAAAAAATTGTAGAGAGTGACTCGTTTTCATAAAAGCGAATAAAAACTTTTAAATCATAGGAACACGTAAAAAAAAATATTCAAATAAACACAAAGTTTTAATTAAAGACAAAAAAAGTTATGAATAAATGCTACACGTCTATCTGCATATAGTTTTAGTTTCGGCTTCAATTTGCGTACTTTTTATCACCCTCTTTCAACAGGAAACAGTAGGTGGCAAAATTATATAATTCCATTTAAATTTATCATTATAATTAGATTCCTTTGTTATTCATAACTGCTATTTTGTAATTCTAGATCCTGTCTTTTAAAAGTACAAATCTTGTACTTAACTGTGTGAACCAAGGTTAATTTGAAATCTTAAGTTATACAAGATTTTCTCATAGTTTGTATGGTTTCCTAAAACAGAAGCTTGAAAGGAAATAGATTTCATTAGCATAACCGTGTTATCAACATCTGTGACAAGAAAAAAGGTAATCAGATGTCTAATACATATTTAATGGATATGTGAGTAGAGGCAGACCGAAGAAAAGATGGATCGGCTGTGTGAAAGAGGATATGAATAAGAAAGGTGTGGATGTGGAGCTGACGTCTGACAGAGAAGAATGGAAGAAGAAAACATGTAGTGCCGACCCCACGTAACGTGGGATAAAAGGCAGGAGGATGATATGAGATGTCTAATTTATATCAAGCCTTACATAAATAAAGACACTAACCTGTTTAAGTTTTCTTCCCTTGCAAATGTTATTGTTATTATAACGAACATTAAAAAGATTAATATTACCCCAGGCTCTCAAAGATTCCCATATATCTATAATATTACTCCTTATTTTATATATTAAATTATGTCAGCAACTATCGTATAGAAATACAATATTTATATGAAGCGAAATATGAGTAGAGTACTCCCGCTATTGAAGTACTTCCGTCCAATATTAAATTTCGTACGTACATACCAGGCTTAAAGGTAATGTCGCAAATCCAATTTTCGACATAGACACTCTAACGCACTATGCAAATTAAATACCTTTTGTTTTCGACACAAGACTATCTCGAACATAGGTTCAGGAATGAGAAAGAATTCAGGAACTCCACATTCTTTTATTTCAGAAATTTCCACAGATCACGTTTCCAAATAGAGTTTATTTGGATTCTGAGGGGTAAGTCGTGGGGAATTGTAAAATAATTCAATCACGATCCAATATTCAATATAACCTTTTTTACTAATATTTTTAGGACAATAAATTAAAAAAGCTATTTCGAAAATATCGACTAGTCGTCTATAAAATAGGTTACGCCTTTATTCATTAAAATCATCAAAATAAAAACTTTTGTCTGTCTATTGATGATTCTATTTTTGTTTGCAAAAGTATTGACTATGTGTACGACTCTAGCGACACCTAGCATCCTCGACATTACCCGCCTTTACGCTTGTTATTTTAGAAAAAACATTAAAATCAACAACTATATACTGTTTTACATTACAAAACTACTACGACACTATGATTTAGGTGGACAGAGGAATGTAAATTTTATAAAAAAAGTGTTTTATTTTATTTATGTCAGAATATGTTTAGCAAATTTTTAGTTACAATTTTACTAAAAACAAGAAATTGAAATACCTTTGACCTTTCTAACGATTATTAGATAATAATAATCATAAACAGTTATACATGTGTCGTTAGTTGTAAATGAAATATGTCTTTAAGATCGAAATCAGTATTTCACACACATTTCAAAACCAAAATAAGCTAAATCGACCGACCCATTCTAGAGTTTTAGCGAGACAAATTGATGACCTACTTATATACTAACGTATACTTTCAGAATTTTAGACTGTGGTTTTAGAAAAAAAAATGATACTGTTGGTGTGGCGTCGATTGTACGCCGAGGCTTAGCAGATAAAATATTAACCGGGTACCTCTTACGCCACGCGTTACGATCACGGCTCTCAGAACAATAATTACTCGTTTTACGGGATTCATTAAATATTAGACGTGCCGTTAATAAACTGTTAGGAACTCACAGTGACTCATTTTATGTTTTGTTACAACCATGGTGGCAATTATTGATACAAAGTAGGTGTAATTTCTACTCAAAACACTCGTTACTAAAACTAAAAGCCCGAATATTTTTCTTTTTATTTTGTTCAAGTAAAAAGTATGTATATTTTGAAGAACAAGAAATATTTTGTTTTGAAGTTATTTATTTTCCACTATCTGTTACTGACGAATGTGAACGAGACCGTTAACACGAAGCGAGTAACCGAGCCAATCCCGTAAGCTAGTCCAGTATTGGCATCTTATAAATGCAGATAATCCTCAAGTCAATTTTACTAGATTGGCTTGGTTGGCTTCATGTAAATGGTCCCTAAAAGAAAACCTGTGCTCCAGTAAGCGGGACTCAATAATTAATACAATCATTATGAAAAAAAAGCTTTAAAATTAGAGAAGTTACACGATGGAGGTATCTTATTCAATTTGAAGTAAAAGAGACAGATTTTACATTTAGATATTTTGAAATTAAAAATGAAACTGGAACGACCGCGTCAGTTGAAATATTTGAAAAGTTATAATAAAAAATGAGTCGTATATTTAAAGCACTGCCTTTTTTATTCCGCCAATCAACACACATTTTAACTGAAATCATAAAAGGAAAAATGTATATTTAAACCAAACGTCTTGATATTCGAGTTCTGGGAATAATCCAAACATATATAAATACCTTATATCATATGTTACAGAGTACATGTACAATAATATACCAAATATGTTAACAATTTACACGATTTTCTAATTAAATGTGAAACATAAACTTGTCGTGAGTATAATTTGAAAAATAAATAAACCTAGTAAAATATAACACTTGCACAACAAAAAGGTGAAAGATTATTTGATTTTACAAATTGTAACTCAAAAATAACACAATTTTATAAAGGTTTCCAGACCACCTTTCACTCAAAAATCTTGTCATAATATTATTCTTTGATTAAAATGAAAAGGGAAGATATTGAAATAGCGTCAGCGTGGTCGGGAGAAATGATACTATGTTTCAGGTTGTAAATCTCTCTAATTAACTAAACAATATTCGTCTTATATACAACTTAAATCTAAGAGGGGGATATGAGGGTACGTGATATGTAACTGCTAAGGAAGCACATTTATAGAACGTGAATTATTTGCATATTAGTGCATTCCGTCCAAATCACGTTTATAACTTGATTCTTAATATTCACATACTACAATATGGCAAACTCGTAATTACATTGAAAAATGGTTCTGATAAAAGTACATAAATAAATTCACTCGCAGACTTACATTGCATTCCCCGAACAAGCAAGATACAGCTATTAGTGCAATCGTAAGCGAGACAGGAACTTGTTTATTTCAATTAAAGGTATTATTTTAATTTTATGCTATTATTATTAGCGTGCCCAATTTCGCGCGTCCTGTCCAGTAGTTTGAGCTGTGCTCTGATAACTCGGTAAGTCCTCATTTCTAATCATTCAATTTTCTAACCCACAGAAACTTAACATTTGTTATATGTATAGATAGCTTATCACATTCGATGAGTTTTCGTGCTAAGGATACTGAACTCGAGGTAAACTTGTTAGTTCTGTAATGATGTACTGTACCACCTAAGTAGGGAAAATAAAATTAAAATTGACGTTTGATTAAAAAAAATATATAATAATTAGGTTAAATGAAAACAATTTTACCGAACTTTCATTATGAAAACATTTATGTGAATAGTAAACCAAAAAGAACTTACAAACCAAAAAGAGGGATGATTACACTAGAAGAAGTGTTGTGTTACAATTTGAAAAAAAAACAAGAATTAAAAAAAATCGTTCAAAAATTTTTTAACCCCGTCCCCACGGTATTGTACCGGTGTGCCGTACCACCTTATATTTTGTCCATGTAAACTTTTCGTCTTTGATATTCAATTTCATTTTTTTTTTAATATTCACCTTTCGTAATTTGAAATTTTGACTATTTCGATAGGTATGCTCTCTATGAATGTGTGCTCTCAAAATATACAGTTTTTTCTTTACCGTTTACTTTATCATCATAAAATAAATCAATTCTCAAGCTTAGCCAGACTTTCATTAATTCGCCCAAGCATCGAACCCGTCACAGTATTTATAAATTTTATATGTGATTAGATAATCCTATCACCTTATCTAACTACCTATCCAGCACATTTCTTATACACATATTTTATAGATTTTTGCTATACTTTGTTACTGTTCGGTAGGCTATCAAATATAAAGGCTATTAATTAAGCGTTGGTAAGTCGCGAGTAATCTGATAGCGGCTGACCTACCTTGTTCCCTCGTCCTGAATCTCAAATATAGGTTATGAACTTCGCCCTTTACTCTGCCTAACGGATTCATGGATATTATAGCTTAACTTTTTTTTCATGTTCACTTTGACCTCCTCCTACCTAAATATAGCAGTGCCGCAATATTACATTATTTAAAAATTTATTATGCACATACCACAACGATACATTCATTAGATATTTATTAAAGTGCTTACGTTAACTGTATCTATTTTACTAGTTAATTCGGTAACACAGGTATTTACAAAATCACTACCCAATTTGAAAGTAGTTACTATCAGTCACATTCATTAATATTCACTGATTTCTCGTTATTTGTCTTTATTTTTACTCTGTGGCCTACAATAATTCACAATCAGTCTGATTGTGACGAGTCTTCGCCTTCCTTAGCTTCTTCAAACACTGGCTTTATAAATCCATTCTTGGATGCTTCCCCATTACTTCTTTTATCAATATGAGCTGAAGAAGCTTGTATTTCTCATGCCTTAAAACATGAACATGGTAACCTTTATTACAAAAAGGTTTTTAAACTACCACTTCAATTACAACATACCTCGGCTTCACCGTAGTCAGAAACAAGTTACAATAAGCGTATAAAAACCAAATTTAATCAAAACAATCAACATTAAACATGCCTCAAACCATTTCAGTTGCCGCAAACTGACGTGTAGCCGTGGCTTAGTTATTTCGCGGTACGTATAACTTTAATGTACTTGTGTGGGTGACATACCTACCTTAAAGGGCCCGCGAGACGATTTATAGATAGATAGATAAACACTTTATTGCACTTAAATAATAAGAATTTATAGAGCATTTTACGGGTAAAGAGGGGCGAAGGCGGTCTTAGCGCTTAAAGCGGCTAGGTTGGAAGCGTACTTAGGTTTTGGTGTAGTTTTGTTCATTACAAAGGTTTGTTCAATAAATTTAATCTTGTATAAGTAGCAAAAAATTTTGCGTCTGATCAGTTTTTAATGCATGTCCGGAAATATTTTCTGAAATAATTAAAACAGTAGTAAAAATGCTTATCTTATTTAAAATAAATCATCTCTGAACCAGATGGAATACAGATCATAAAAATATGTCTTCGATTATTTCGATGACTTCCGTAAGCGAAAAGTCGCTAGTACGTCTTGACCACCATATTGTTAAATTTATATAAAATAAAGATATATAAATACCTTTTCGAATGCAAAATTATTAACTATGAGCCCAATTAACGATCCCCGTTTGTCCAGAAGAGGAGAATTCTCGGCAAATAAAGACATGATTTTGAGTTCAATATTACAAACGTTCTGAAACATTCTTTCTTACCAAATAGTAATGTTTAAAAAAATGAAATTATTCGCATACAGTACAACACTAGACCCTTTTAATCATCAAAACTTTCGATCGTCTACGACACCCATTACGAACAGTAGGTATTAGTAGACTATGCGAGTACTCCCCGAGGAATGATATTTTGCGATCGAGACGCAATATCGGATGCCTGCCCATAGAAAAGATGGTCCCATCAAACCGGAGACAAATATTTGTTCGGGAAGCTTTGTTGCATTTGCATATATTTTTCTGAACGTAAATAAACTTTGGGCATTAGTCACTTCGAGCACTTCGGGTTAGACAAGATGTTTTTTCCAATTTTAGGTGGCTACCGTGTTGTTATATTATTACACAAATAGATATTTAACTAGCTTTGCGCCAGGGCTTTGCCCACGTATCATACAAATAAACCTTCCTCTTGATTCACTTTGTGACCACATTAAAATCTTTTGCGTTGACTTTGGTGTTTGGTGACTTTGGTTTATACTATCTATTGATTGATATTATATTATGTTTCGATTTTGACTGCTTTTGTTGTTTTTAAGGGCCGATCATAGGATGGGTGACCAAAAATTACTATCTCGACCCTCTATCTGCTTCTGAATACATAAAACCGTCGGTTCCGGCTGTATCTACAGTCTTTAACATCTGCTAATTCACTTTGCGTGCACGTGTTGATTATAAGTTCCTTCTTCCCATTCAATCCAATCCATAGGAACGGTCTGTGCTCCAGCAGTGGGGCATTAATAGACTGGTAATGAAGACGATTTTTTATTAACTTCAATTTAACAACCATGTCTTATTTCTTATAAACCTTCATAAAAAATCTTAGCTTAACACCATCGACAATGGCGGGAGTGGGGAAGCGGGGGCGATCCACCCCGGGCAGCACTTTTTAGGTGGCAGTAAAATTTTACAGTAAACAATAAAATATATTTTTAAATATTTAAACCAATTCATATTTTTAACGCAGCTATGAATTCGAACCGAATTAAAAGAGCACAGAATTTTTAATTACTTATTCTGTGACGAATTCGGAGAATACTCTTTCTTTACATGATATTTTGTAGCGAATGGCAACACCATCTATACTGACTCAGGGGGATTCTCCGTATTATATTTTATGCTTGGATTAAGAGGGGCAGGAAAGACACCCAAGCTACGCCACTGAACATATATAATTCTAACCGTTTCTTAAAATATTAGCACAGATATTACGTTTCATTCGACAGCTTTTCAAAATATGAATCATAAAAATCAAACCCAGAATACAAATATTCACTCTATAAAATAAAACCTTTATGTAGAAATGATGGGCCGCCGTAAATCAAAATAACACAATATTCTGAACGTTTCCAATTCATAGTAATGTACTTACATCGCTATATTTTCGATTGCATTGTTTCAGTAGAATGAATCCATTTTTATCATGTCCATTCATAATGTTAAAATTTTTGCCAATTCAATTTGAACATCTCGTATAAAATGAAACATAATCCTTTGGTCCTTTGTTTGATCTAAAGCTTTTGATTTCAAAAGACTAACAATGTAATTAATCTTTACTCAACATGTAAAATTCGTCTTTTAAATCCATTATCATTGCAACTATGATGCGAAACAAACGTATATTTAAATTGATATTCAGTGCAAATATTTATTATTTATTCAAACTGCATTGCACAAACAGCGGACTCAATACCAGTACAAATTTCAATAGATATGTATAACATTCACAAACTGTATTAGTTCAAATATACCCCGGTAAGGGAAGGTCGACGTAAATTTTCGAAACGGCAACGTAGCTTTCGAATATTGCAGTCTGTTAACAATATACAGGAATATTTCTTTCCAGTGCAAATATTTTTTTTGGTGATTCAGTATCAGTAATAGAACACTTTTCCATAATTAGTTAAAAAAATTTTTTTTAATATTTTTATCCCTATCGAAACAGTAGAATATGGACACATTTTTTAAAATAAAACTTCAATGAAAACGTCTTCTGTTGCGTATACCACCGTGCATCCCCGCCGCGCCCGGTAGCTCCCCGCCACAGCCCCCGCCGCCCCGCCGGGACCGAGCGACGCGCGCGACAGTGGCGGCAGCATAGAGTAAGGTAGAGTGGAAATATTTTCTATGGTTATATAAATATCATGCAATCTGAAGTTGACATCAAAAACATCATGTTGTCTTTTTTTAACTAATAAGAAGTTTCTTTAGTAAACAAAGATAACACTAGTGTGACAGTTCAAAATTTTTTACATGACGTCATGAGATATAGCTATCGTACCACCTGTCAGCCATTTGCAAATTTGCTTTGCGTATTCTCGGAAGTAGTTCAGCTGTCAGTGTTATAAGTTTTGTGGTTATTTTCATTTATAACTTTAATTTATATAACTTTCATGGCAGAAAATTGTAAATTATTTATGCAAAACAATGCCTAGGTGCTGTATAATTGGTTGTGCGTCATCAATATCCCGCAAACCGAGCAATATTACGTTTCACCGGTAAGTTAAACACTTTCTTGGAATAACAGTATTTAAAACGTAAGTTATTCTGAAAATGATTGCGTGTATAAATCGATACATATCGTATTTTGGCGTGTTCTATTTATGCTATATTGCTCTTTTCGTTTATATTTTTATAATATTTCGGTCCGTAAATAATATTGTTTACATTGCTAGTGTTGTTACTTTAACATATGGTTTATATCGATATTTTTAATATTTAAAAATAAATTAATTATTTTAGATTACCAAAAGATGAAAAAAAAGAGGAAAATGGCCGAGTTACATAGAAGCAGAAAATATTAAATGTAATGAAAAAGTTACTTTTATCTGCTCACTTCATTTTAGGGAAAGTTGTTTGAATCGAACTTTAAATATAATAAAATTACGAGATGATGCATTGCCAATCAAATACTCTGGTAAGAATTTTTGACAATTGCTTTTAACTTATTTAAAAAAAAAATGTCTATTACACTTAGTTAATTTTCATTTGATTTTACTGATTTATTTATTTAGTTTTTTATATAGTCATTTTGTTATTCTATAAATGTACCTCATTTTTAATCTTGCGGTCATATGACGACTATTTTAATTGAAAAAAATCAGAATGCAATATATAATAATATTATAATATAAAATTCTGATCATAATATACTCCCAGTAAAATATACAAAAAAATGAGTTAAATAATTTTAATAAAAATTAAAATATGCACACTTATCAAATTAAAGGCATAGTTAAAGGTTTTCTTTGCTGTTCAATAGTATAATCTTAATACCCAAATGACTATTTTGCGGCGTGGATGTTTATTTTGCTGATGCATCATAAAATGCGCTACCTTTTTGAATTTAAATTGCTGACCGTTATCATGATTATTCACAGAACATGAATTGCAGACTGTTTTAGTGCTGAGAAAATATTTGTATGCTTGCCTATTGATCAATCGGCTGTTTTCTTCTTGCTAACCAAATTTTTAAATAAAATGCCAATTGTTACTTCTTTAATAATGTTACTGTTATGCCATTTGTTACTTATTCATCACCAACTTTGTTTTCTTTATTTTCTCTTGTTTATTCATCAAAGTTTACAGTATTTTTATGTTCTTTTACCAATAATATAATACAAAGATTATGTAGGTGTTTCAAGTTTTCTATGTTTACTACTAAACAAGATGTTCTGAACTAAAATTGTGACACAGTACGCACGGTATCTCACTTAATGAGGAGGAAGCGAAATTTATTCAGTCAAAACAATTTATTGAATAAATTTATAGACAAGTTGGCTTACTAGTTACAAGCATATAAGAAAGTCGAAACTCTGTGCTTATAGTTCAGCAATCTATTACGGGAAACCTTGTACCGAGAAAAGAAGAAACTGTAAGAAAGGAACCGGTAAGAAACTGCAAGGGCTGCTTTTGCACCCTGTTTAATTTCGTACTGAAAAATAAAAAATGACTTTATTGGACCAAAATGTCACTTTCAGACAAAAAAAAAGCATAATAATTCATTCGTCAATCGACTCATTAAAAGCTTATTATAGTTACCGTGGTAGTTATCTTGGACAGTAGTCACACTTCCCGTGGATGCAAAATTAAACTTATGTTAAAAAAACTATTGAATTATAATTGCAAAATGTCAACTTGACAATATATATGGAAATAATTATAAAATACGATTGATATTATTGTAAAACTTTTAAGATATATATTTTAGTACTATAGTTCTTAAAACTATGTAAAATTGGCTATATTAAAGGAAAAAGAAACATATTTATCGAGGTACAATCATATTATAAAATTATATTATTAAATAATATAAATATGAAAGTTTGTGAGGATGGATGTTGGTTAAAAATAATGTAACATATGTTATATTTACTATAGTGACGCAACGGAGTCGCAAGAACAAAGAACGCAAGAAATTTTAGATGTCCAACAAAATACGAGCAAAAGATTGCTTAATGATTTATAAATAATTGATAAATTCACGCCACTTTAAAAAAAATATTATTTTCTTAATACTGGCGTGAATTTTTCAATTTAATTAATAATAATCATAAATAGGATTGGCACGTAAGTGTGAAATGAATAGAAGTGTAATAGGTAATAGTTTAGCCATGCCCCTAACAATGAAAATTATATTATATTACTAGCTTTCGCTTGGTTGCCCCGGGCTGCGAGCAGCCCGGGGAGGTCACGAGTAGCTATTGGAATCGGGGCGGTGGGGTTTCAAGTCCGCCTATTGTTATGTCGGGTTTACAGTTTGAAATTGCGTAGAAAAGGTCAGTAAGTTCTATCTTCAAATAAAAGGTGTTAAAGGACACAAAGCATCATACATCAAAGAAAAAGTGTTGCCAGTTGACACTTAATAGAAAAAGAAATATTCAGTAGAAAAACGCAAGCACAACTTAAAATAAATTTTGTATAGATACTTAAAATAAGTTTTGTCTTTTATTCTCTTATTCTTATTTATTAGTAAATTACTCTATAATGTTAAAAAAACAATCGCAGATATATTTCCATCAGTGTTACTATCATTAATCAATTAAATGTCAAGAAATAGTATTTATTGTATTTGCATTATTACATTAAATTATTTATGTAAGATTTATATATTATATGAAAAGGGAACCGATGTCGTGGCCAGATATTACAATGGATCAATTCACGACGCGATGGGGTTTTAAGTCCGCCTTAGTTTCAGAATAGAAGCTTTCGCTTGGTTGCCTTGGGCTGCGAGCAGCCCGGGGAGGTCACGAGTAGCTGGTGGGATCGGGGCGGTGGGGTTTCAAGTCCCCCTATTGTTTCGGTCGGTTTACAGTTTGAAATTTCCTAAAAAAGATCAGTAAGTTCCATCTTCAAATAAAAGGCGTTAAAGGACACAAAGCACCATACATCAAAGAAAAAGTATTGCCAGTTGACACTTAACAGAAAAGAAATATTCAGTCGAAAAATGCAAGGAAAACTTAATTTATTTATTAAGATTTATATGAAAAAGGAACCGATGTCGTGGCCAGATATTAGAATAGATCAATTCACGACGCGATGGGGTTTTAAGTCCGCCTTCGTTTCAGAATAGGAGCTTTCGCTTGGTTGCCCCGGGCTGCGAGCAGCCCGGGGAGGTCACGAGTAGCTGGTGGAATCGGGGCGGTGGGGTTTCAAGTCCGCCTATTGTTATGTCGGGTTTACAGTTTGAAATTGCGTAGAAAAGGTGAGGTAAGTAAGTTCTATCTTCAAATAAAAGGTGTTAAAGGACACAAAGCACCATACATCAAAGAAAAAGTGTTGCCAGTTGACACTTAATAGAAAAAGAAATATTCAGTCGAAAAACGCAAGCAAAACTTAATTTATTTATTAAGATTTATATGAAAAAGGAACCGATGTCGTGGCCAGATATTAGAATAGATCAATTCACGACGCGATGGGGTTTTAAGTCCGCCTTCGTTTCAGAATAGGAGCTTTCGCTTGGTTGCCCCGGGCTGCTCGCAGCCCGGGGAGGTCACGAGTAGCTGGTGGAATCGGGGCGGTGGGGTTTCAAGTCCGCCTATTGTTATGTCGGGTTTACAGTTTGAAATTGCGTAGAAAAGGTCAGTAAGTTCTATCTTCAAATAAAAGGTGTTCAAGGAAGCAAAACACCATTTATCAAAGAAAAAGTGTTGCCAGTTGACACTTAATAGAAAAAGAAATATTCAGTCGAAAAACGCAAGCAAAACTTAAAATAAATTTTGTATAGATCGGCTTGTAATCTTTTATTCTCTTTTTCTTATTCAATAGTAAGTTAACATTGAGTTAATACAGATATTGGGGCTTTAAGTCCACCTATTGTTATGTTGGGTTTACAGTTTTAAATGGCCTAGAAAAAGTCAGTAAGTTCTATCTTCAAATAAAAGGTGTTAAAGGACACAAAGCACCATACATCAAAGAAAAAGTGTTGCCAGTTGACACTTAATAGAAAAAGAAATATTCAGTCGAAAAACGCAAGCATAACTTAAAATAAATTTTGTATAGATACTTAAAATAAGTCTTGTCTTTTTTTCTCTTATTCTTATTTATTAGTAAATTACTGTATAGTATTAAAAAACAATCGAACATATATTTCCATCAGTGTTACTATCATTAATTGATCAATTAAATGTCAAGAAATAGTATTTATTTTATTTGCATTATTACATTACATTATTTATGTAAGATTATTTATTATACGAAAAGGGAACCGATGTCGTGGCCAGATATTAGAATAGATCCGCCTTCGTTTCAGAATAGAAGCTGTCGCTTGGTTTGTTTTAGAGCATAAAATCGCCTACAAAAATTTAGTAAGTTCTATCTTCAAATAAAAGGTGGTTAAGTACACAAAATACCATACATCAAAGAAAAAGTACATGCTAGTTTACACGCAATAGAAAAATAATTATTCAGTCGAAAAACGCAAGCACAACTCTAAATAAATTATAGTCTCTTATTGTTATTCAATAGTAAGTTTATATTTAGTATGAAAAAGGATCGAGTAGATATTTTCTCCAGTGTTACCTTAAGTAATACCCCAAATAAATAAATGTCAAATTTCAAACTCATACCTACGTAGAACACTTTCATTTTCAATATCAAAAGAACATGTTTTCTCAATAATCTAAAAGTATAGAAAAATATATTTTAAGTATAAAATATTATGTCAAAAATTGTTTTTTTTTTCTCCATACTTATATACATGTGAAAGTGTGGGTAAAGATACCTACAAAAATGGTCCATATATACACGCTATAAAGATCCCGAATTGTCAAATCCATCGAAATCAAAATTGAAATTGATATGGTCACAGCGCGGGCTCGATTGCTCATAGTCAGCCTTACACGATCATCTTTTAAACATTTTAAACTAAATGTTACCATCAACAAAAGCGATTCGTTTCTGGCACTTCGCCGGCCGCTGCCGCGGCACGCTCGCTACGCTCGCTCGGCTCGTGCGTTGTTTTTCATACACTAACCTTACCTAACCCATATGTCATAATAAACCTATACAAGTTTTTGTTGCTTTACTTATTACAAAGTTCTTGAGCATAAACGAGTCGCTTGTAGAATCGGAGCGGTGGGGTTTTAAGTCCGCCTCTTGTTATGTTTACAGTTTGAAATTGCCTCGAAAAAGTTAGTGAGTTCTATCTTCAAATGAATTGTGTTTAAGTACACAAAGCTCCTTACGTAAAAGAAAAAGAGTTGCCAGTTTCCACTAAATAGAAAAATAAACATTCAGTTGAAAAACGCAAGGAAAACTTAACTACACTAAACTGAATAGATTGGCTTGTAGTCATTTATTCTCTTATTCTTATTCAAAAGTAAGTTAATATTTAGTTAATACAGATATTGGAGTTTTAAGACCGCCTCTTGTTATGTTGGGTTTACAGTATAAAATTGCCTAGAAAAAGTTAGTAAGTTCTATCTTGAAATAAAAGTTCTTTAAGTACGCAAAACATCATACATAAAAAAAGGTTGCCAGTTTACACGCAATATATGTAAAAAGAAATATTCAGTTGAAAAAAGGAAGAAAAACTTAAAATAAATGTTGTATAAATCACCTTGTATTATTTTGTTCTTATTCAATAGAAGATTTCCTAAAAATCACAGTAACAAAAAACAACAGTTTTTTATCATCCGGCAACACTTCAACTGAATAAATTTTTTTTCTGTAAGTAATCTGAAAAATGTTACCAATAACGCCAAAATCAGCTCTATGAAATAAAAACCGTGAAAAATATATACATTTTCTAGATAAAATGGTCGCTGTCTTAGCCGCCATCTTGAATTTTAAAATTTCAGCCTCAGTCTTAAATAGCACACTTATAAGCACATTTCGTCACAGTTCCTTAACCGATTGACCAGGTCTCCATTTATTATGGCTCGCTTCACTCGCTTTTTCTTTTTGTTTTTTTCGCAGTTCTAATCTAACCGATTGATGGTGTGCTTTATGGCTCGCTTCGCTCGCATTTTACTTTAGTCACAGTTCTAACCCTACCAATTAACCAAATCTCTCTTAACAGTTACTCCTTATGGCTCGCTTCGCTCGCTTTTTGTTTTAGACATAGTGCTAACATAATCGATTGATCAGGTCTCTCTTAATGGTCTGGCATTATGGCTCGCTTAGCTCGCTTTTTGTTTTATTGGCAGTTCTAATCTAACTGATTGACCAGGCCTCTATTGATGGTGTCCTTTATGGCTCGCTTCGCTCGCATTTTATTTTAGTCACAGTTCTAACCTTACCAATTAATCAAATCTTTCTAAATGGTCACTCTTTATGGCTCGCTTCGCTCGCTTTTTGTTTTAGTCATAGTGCTAACATAACCGATTGATCAGGTCTCTTTTAATGATCTCGCATTATGGCTCGCTTCGCTCGCCTTTTGTTTTATTCACAGTTCTAATCTAACTGGTTGATCAGATTTATAGTGATGGTGTTCTTTATGGCTCGCTTCGCTCGCATTTTATTTTAGTCACAGTTCTAACCTTACGAATTAATCAAATCTCTCTAAATGGTCACCCTTTATGGATCGCTTCGCTCGCTTTTTGTTTTAGTCACAGTTCTAATCTAACCGAATGACAATGTCTCGCTCGCTTTATTTTTCTGGCTAAAATAGTGGAATTTTTTCTCACCACGTAAAGATTGGGTAAAGATACACAAACGGTCTATATACGCTATAAAGTTCCAGAGTCGCCAACTCGGTCAGAATCATCCTGAAATTTATATGGTGACTACTATCAGTGTTGCTAGTCGATCACTCAAATTATTCCAACAATTATGTTATAAATGCAACAGTAAAATTTTTGTTAAACCGTAAAATCATTGTAAAGAAATGTTTTCATATTTTTAATAAATGACATACATGAAAGTTTCTCAAAAACCTCGGTATCAAAAAATTTTCAGTTTTTTTCATCTGGCAACACTTCAGCTTACGTTTTTTTTTAAGTAATCTGAAAAATGTTATCATATGCGCAAAAATCAGTTCTATAAAGTAAAAGTCGTGAAAAATGATCAATTTTGTAGATAAAATGGCCACAGTTTAAGATCGCCTTCTTGAATTTTGAAATTTCAACCTCATACCTATGTAGCCCACTTATTGGCGCATCCAACGCACTTTTTATTATTTTCCTAGCGGCGATAGTAACTGAGATAGAGTACAAAACGTGAATAGTGGGCATTAAATCTTCAAACCGCCGTAGCTGCCAGGGTTGCCAGGTTTAGGCGATGGCAATAGTCAAATGTGATTTCGGGATGCACCCTCCATCGACGGATACCAATTTTCAAGTTGTAAAATTGTTCCTTTGACAGTTACAGTTTTTGGGGTAAATCTCAAAAACTACCCTAAAATCGGGTAAATTTTTTTCCACCATGTGAAAGAGTCTATAGAGATACACAATCGCTCCATACATGCCAAATACCTGCGGGATTGCCAAGTCGGTCAAAATCGAGGTTGAATTTCAAACGTTGTTTGCTCTCAGTGTTGCCAGTCGATCATTCTATTTTTCCCATCGGGTATCTTGAAAAGTTAAGAATAAAATATTTATATCAAAAAAGTTCAAAAATTCGACAAAAAGTGTTTCCTCAAAAATCTCATAAAGTATCAAAAATTTTCTAGTTTTTTTTTCACCTGGCAACACTTTAGTTACTTGCCTAAAAAAATGTTTCCCCGGAAGTACTCTGACAAATGTCGCCAAGTGCATCAAAATCGGCTCGACGTGGCGACGATACCCAATTTTTCGGATAAAATGGCCGCTGGTTTGGCCGCCATCTTGAATTTTGAAAATCCGGCTCCGTACCGGTGTGGCCAACTCGATATCGCATCCGATGCAGTTTATACCATTATCCTAGTGGCAAAACCGACTGCGCTAGAGTCGACAAAGTAAAAAATGGGCAAAATTTTTCAAATCGCCCCATACACCAGAGTTGCCAGGTGTCGACGATAAAAATGGTCAAATGTCATTTCGGGGAGTGCCCCTCGTCGAGGAAATGCATTTTCGAAATCCCAAAACGGCTCCTTCTACTTTTCATCTTTTTGGGGTAAATCTCCGAAATTACCCTAAAATCGGGGAAAATTATCACCTCATTCGAAAGAGGCGGCCGAGACTAAGGACCGGTCCATACAAGGCAAAGAGCTCCGATGTTGCCATGTGAGCTAAAAGTGCGTTAGAATTTTTCGAAAAAGTGAAAAAATCACAAAATGACCGCTGCCGGCGCCGCCATATTGATTTTCCCGAGTTTCATAATTTTCCCATAGTCACGACTATATCAGGCAAGGGACCTCATTCACAGATTTTCTCCGCTGGCCACCCAGGTTCCCAAACAATTCGGGTTATGAGGGCATGTCGAAAAAAATATTTTCTACCGTGGAGCCCAGGGTTGTCAGCTCGCAGAAACAAAAACTACCAAAAGTCATAGGGCTCCCCCGGCACCACACCGCATCGAGTCTGTTTTCCGCGAAAAGTGCGTATTTCGAAATTTCACTTTACTCCCAAAATCTCATAAACTACCACGAAAATGGTAGAAATTAGTACTAATATGGAAAGATCCTACCGAGCCCCACGATCGGCCGATAGAACGCGAATCCGTCCGACGCCGCCATCTTGGAGAAAATCTCACTGGAAAATGGCGATTTTTCATTGCCGTAACAAAATGGCCGCCCCCGCCGCCGCCATGTTGACGCGCAAATGAAAACTCCCCGTACGTGAAAATCGACTATAATTCCGAGTCGCCGGCGTAAAAATCCCCCCTCCAAACCCACCAAAAAAGAAACGACGATTGCTCGAACAGAGGTCGAAAAATGCCAATTTTCTAGGTAAAATATCTCGGCCGCCATTTTGTTTTTTTTAACAAACCTTTTTTCAGTGTCATTTTTTTAGCCAAATCTACGACCATTTTGAATATCGTAATCATAGAGTGTATAATGTAGAAATTAAAAAAATTATCTCGGCGCCATTTTGTTTTTTGGCTAAACCTCAATGCCACTTCAACTCGAATTAAAAAAATATTGTCACTCTCCATACATGAAAATGACATTTTCCCACTCCTTCTAACCGAAAAAAGCATGGTGAAAATGACATTTTCCCACTCCTTCTAACCGAAAAAAGCATGGAGTTAATTAAGCTTTATATATTTTATATATTATAGACTAGCTTTCGCTTGGTTGCCCCGGGCTGCGAGCAGCCCGGGGAGGTTACGATTAGCTAGTGGAATCGGGGCGGTGGGGTTGTAAGTCCGCCTATTGTTATGTCGGGTTTACAGTTTGAAATTGCGTAGAAAAGGTCAGTAAGTTCTATCTTCAAATAAAAGGTGTTAAAGGACACAAAGCACCATACACCAAAGAAAAAGTGTTGCCAGTTGACACTTAATAGAAAAAGAAATATTCAGTCGAAAAATGCAAGCAAAATTTAAAATAAATTTTGTATAGATACTTAAAATAAGTTTTGTCTTTTATTCTCTTATTCTTATTTATTAGTAAATTACTGTATAATATTAAAAAACAATCGAACATATATTTCCATCAGTGTTACTATCATTTAAATGTCAAGAAATAGTATTTATTGTATTTGCATTATTACATTACATTATTTATGTAAGATTTATTTGTTATATGAAAAGGGAACCGATGTCGTGACCAGATATTAGAATAGATCAATTCACGACGCGATGGGGTTTTAAGTCCGTCTTCGTTTCGGAATGGAAGCTTTCGCTTGGTTGCCCCGGGCTGCTCGCAGCCCGGGGAGGTCACGAGTAGCTAGTGGAATCGGAGCGGTGGGGTTTTAAGTCCGCCTCCGTTGCAGAATTTGAGTACTTCGATTTTTTTGTTATGTTTGTTTTATAGATTGAAATCGCCTACAAAAAGTTAGTAAGTTCTGTCTTCAAACGAAAGGTATTTAAGCAAGAAAAAGGGTTGCCAGTTTACGCTGAACAGAAAAAGAATAATCAGTCGAAAAACGCAAGCAAAACTCTAAATAAATTATAGTCTCTTATTCTTATTCAATAGTAAGTTTACATTTAGTGTGAAAAAGGATCGAGTAGATATTTCCCCCAGTGTTACCTTAAATAATACACCAAATAAATAAATGTCAAATTTCAAACTCATACCTACGTAGAACACTTTCATTTTGAATATCAAAAGAACATGTTTTCTCAAAAATCTTAAAGTATAGAAAAATATATTTTAAGTATTAAACATCGTGTCAAAAATTGGATTTTCTTTTCTCCATACTTACCTATGTGAAAGTGTGGGTAAAGATACACAAATATACAAATGGTCCATATATACACGTTCTCCTGAATTGTCAAGTCCATCGAAATCAAAATTGAAATTAAAATGGTCACGATCATCTTTTAAACATTATAAACCAAATGTTACCATCAACAAAAGCGATTCGTTTCTGGCACTTCGCCGGCCGCTGCCGCGGCACGTTCGCTACGCTCGCTCGGCTCGTGCGTTGTTTTTCATACACTAACCTAACCTAACCCATATGTCATAATAAATCTATACAAGTTTTAGTTGCTTTACTTATTTTATAGTTCTTGAGCATAAACGAGTCACTTGTGGAATTGTTATGGTTACAGTTTGAAATTGCCTAGAAAAAGTTAGTGAGTTCTATCTTCAAATGAATTATGTTTAATTACACAAAGCTCCATACGTCAAAAAAAAAGGGTTGCCAGTTTACACTAAATAGAAAAAGAAACATTCAGTTTAAAAACGCAAGCAAAACTAAAATAAAATTTGAAATAGATCGGCTTGTAGTCATTTATTCTCTTATTCTTATTCAAAAGTAAGTTAATATTTAGTGAATACAGACATTGGAGTTTTAAGACCGCCTCTTGTTATGTTGGGTTTACAGTATAAAATTGCCTAGAAAAAGTTAGTAAGTTCTATCTTCAAATAAAAGATCTTTAATTACGCAAAACATCATACATAAAAAAAAAAGATTTCCAATTTACACGCAACATAAAAAGAAATATTCAGTTGAAAAACGTAAGAAAACTTAAAATAAAGGTTGTATACATCGCCTTGTAGTCTTTTATTCTTATTCAATAGAAAATTTCCTAAAAATCACAATATCAAATAAAAAAACTGTTTTTATCATCCGGCAATACTTCAACTGAATACATTTTTTTTCTGTAAGTGATCTGAAAAATGTTATCAATAACGCCAAAATCTGCTCTATAAAGTAAAAACCGTGAAAAATAACCGTGATACATTTTCTAGCACACTTATAAGCACATTTGGTCACAGTTCCTTAACCGATTGACCAGGTCTCCATTTATTATGGCTCGCTTCACTCGCTTTTTCTTTTTGTTTTTTTCGCAGATCTAATCTAACCGATTGACCAGGTCTTTATTGATGGTGTCCTTTATGGCTCGCTTCGCTCGCATTTTATTTTAGTCATAGTTCTAACCCTACCAACTAACCATATCTCTCTTAACAGTTACTCCTTATGGCTCGCTTCGCTCGCTTTTTGTTTTAGACACGTTGCTAACATAATCGATGGTCTCTCTTAATGGTCTAGCATTATGGCTCGCTTCGCTCGCTCTTTATTTTGTTCACAGCACTTTAAGCAATTGACCAGTTCTCCATTTTTGATGGCTCGCTTCGCTCGCTTTTTGTTTTAGACACGTTGCTAACATAATCGATTGATCAGGTCTCTCTTAATGGTCTAGCATTATGGCTCGCTTCGCTCGCTCTTTATTTTGGTCACAGCACTTTAAGCAATTGACCAGGTCTCCTTTTTTTATGGCTCGCTTCGCTCGCTTTTTGTTTTATTGACAGTTCTAATCTAACTGATTGACCAGGCCTCTATTGATGGTGTTCTTTATGGCTCGCTTCGCTCGCATTTTATTTTAGTCACAGTTTTAACCTTGCCAATTAACCAAATCTCTCTTAATAGTTAACCTTTATGGCTCGCTTCGCTCGCTTTTTGTTTGAGTCACAGTGCTAACATAACCGATTGATCAGATTTCTATTGGTGGTGTTCTTTATGGCTCGCTTCGCTCGCATTTTATTTTAGTCACAATTCTTACCTTACCAATTAATCAAATCTCTCTAATTGGTCACTTTTTATGGCTCGCTTCACTCGCTTTTTGTTTAAGTCGCAGTTTTAATCTAACCGAATGACAATTTCTCGCTCACTTTATTTTTCTGGTGAAAATATTGGATTTTTTTTTCTCACCACGTAAAGATTGAGTAAAGATACAGAAACGGTTTATATATGCAAAGCTTCCGAGTCACCAACTCAGTCAGAATCATTTTGAAATTAATATGGTGACTACTATCAGTGTTGCTAGAACTCAAATTATTCCATCAATTATGTTATAAATGCAACAGTAAAAATTTTATTAAACAGTAAAATCATTGTAAAAAAATATTTATATATTTTTCATCAATGACATACATGAAAATTTCTCAAAAATCTCGGTATCAAAAATTTTACCGTTTTTTTTATCTGGCAACATTTCAGCTGAATACATATTTTTGTTAAAAGTATTCCGAAAAATGTTACCGAAAACGCCAAAATCAGCTCTATAAAGTGAAAGTCGTGAAAAATGATCAATTTTCTAGATAAAATGGTCGCTGTTTAAGCCTCCATCTTGAATTTTGTAAATTGAACCCCATACCGGTGTAGCACACCTATTAGCACATCCAACGCAGTTTTTATTATTTTCCTAGCGGCTATAATGACTGCGCTAGAGTCCAAAACGTGAATAGTGGGCGTTAAATTTTCAAACTGCCGTAGCAGGCGGGGTTGCCAGGTGAAGGTGAAAAAAATAGTCAAATGTGATTTCGGGATGCGCCCTCCATCGTCGAATATCAATTTTTAAGTTCTAGAATTGTTCCTTTGACAGTTACAGTTTTTGGGGTAAATCTCAAAAAATACCCTAAAATCGGGTAAAATTTTTCCATGATACGAAAAAGTCTATAGAGATACATAATCGCTCCATACATGCCGAATACCTGCGGGGTTGCCAAGTCGGTCAAAATCGAGGTTGAATTTCAAACGTTGTTTGCTCTCAGTGTTGCCAGTCGATCGTTCTATTTTTTCCATCGGGTATCTTGAAAAGTTAAAATTAAAATAATTGCATCGAAAAAAATTCAAAATTCGACAAAAAATGTTTCCCCAAAAATCTCATAAAGTATCAAAAATTTTCAAGATTTTTTTTCACCTGGCAACACCTCAGCTACTTGCCTAAAAATTATTTCCCCGGAAGTAGTCTGACAAATGTCGCCAAATGCGTCAAAATCGGCTCGACGTGGTGACGATACCCAATTTTTTGGATAAAATGGCTGCTGGTTTGGCCGCCATCTTGAATTTTGAAAATCCGGCTCCGTACCGGTGTGGCCAACTCGATAGCGCATCCGATGCACTTTTTTCCATTTTCCTAGTGGCAATACCGACTGCGCTAGAGTCAACAAAGTAAAAAATGGGCAAAATATTTTAAATCGCCGCTCCTACCAGGGTTGCCAGGTGACGACGATGAAAATGGTCAAATGTCATTTCGGGGAGTGCCCTCCGTCGAGGAAAAGCATTTTTGAAATTCCCAAACGGCTCCTTCTACTTTTCACCTTTTTGGGGTAAATCTCCGAAATTACCCTAAAATCGGGAAAAATTTTCAGGTCATTCGAAAGAGCCAGCGGAGACTCACGACCAGTCCATACCAGGCGAAGAGCTACAATGTTGCCATGTGTGCTAAAAATGCGTTTGAATTTTTCGAAAAAGTGAAAAAATCACAAAATGGCCGCTGCTGGCGCCGCCATATTGATTTTGCCGAGTTTCATAATTTTCCCATAGTCACAACTATATTTGGCGCGACACCTCATTCACAGATTTTCTCCGCTGGCCACCCAGGTTCCCAAACAATTCGGGTTATGAGGGCATGTCGAAAAAAATGTTTTCTACCGTGGAGCCCAGGGTTGTCAGCTCGCAGAAACGAAAACTACCAAAAGTCATAGGGCTCCCCCGGCAGCACACCGCATCGAGTCTGTTTTCCACGAAAAGTGCGTATTTCGAAATTTCACTTTTCTCCCAAAATCTCCTAAACTACCACGAAAATGGTAGAAATTATTACCAACTTAAAAAGTTAGCAGCGAGCCCCACGACCGTCCCATACGACGCGAACCCGTCCGACGCCGCCATCTTGGAGAAAATCTCACTGGAAAAGTGCGATTTTTCACTGCCGAAACAAAATGGCCGTCCCCGTTGCCGCCATATTGACTCGTAAGCGAAAACTCCCCGTACGTGAAAATCGACTATAATTCCGAGTCGCCGGCGTAAAAATCCCCCCTCCAAACCCACCACAAAAGAAACGACGATCGCCCGAACAGAGGTCGAAAAATGCCAAATTTCCAGGTGAAATATCTCGGCCGCCATTTTGTTTTTTTAATCAAACCCTTTTGCATTGCCATTTTTTTAGTCCACTCTACTACCATTTTGAATATCGTAACCGTAGAGTGAATAATGTAGAAATTAAAAAAATTATCTCGCCGCCATTTTGTTTTTTGGCTGTACCGATACGCCATTTCAACTCATAAAAAAAAAATATTGTCACTCTCCATATATGAAAACGTCATTTACCAATTCCTTCTACCCGAAAAAAGCATGGAGTGAGTCAGTGAGTGAGTCAGTCAGTGGTAATTGAGCTTTATATATTATAGACTAGCTTTCGCTTGGTTGCCCCGGGCTGCGAGCAGCCCGGGGAGGTCACGAGTAGCTAGTGGAATCGGGGCGGTGGGGTTTCAAGTCCGCCCATTGTTATGTCGGGTTTACAGTTTGAAATTGCGTAGAAAAGGTCAGTAAGTTCTATCTTCACATAAAAGGTGTTAAAGGACACAAAGCACCATACATCAAAGAAAAAGTGTTGCCAGTTGACACAAAATAGAAAAAGAAATATTCAGTTGAAAAACGTAAGGAAAACTTAAAATAAATGTTGTATAGATCGCCTTGTAGTCTTTTATTCTTATTCAATAGAAAATTTCCTAAAAAATCACAATATCAAATAAAAAAACTGTTTTTATCATCCGGCAATACTTCAACTGAATACATTTTTTTTTCTGTAAGTGATCTGAAAAATGTTATCAATAACGCCAAAATCTGCTCCTATAAAGTAAAAACCGTGAAAAATAACCGTGATACATTTTCTAGCACACTTATAAGCACATTTGGTCACAGTTCCTTAACCGATTGACCAGGTCTCCATTTATTATGGCTCGCTTCACTCGCTTTTTCTTTTTGGTTTTTTTCGCAGATCTAATCTAACCGATTGACCAGGTCTTTATTGATGGTGTTCCTTTATGGCTCGCTTCGCTCGCATTTTATTTTAGTCATAGTTCTAACCCTACCAACTAACCATATCTCTCTTAACAGTTACTCCTTATGGCTCGCTTCGCTCGCTTTTTGTTTTAGACACGTTGCTAACATAATCGATGGTCTCTCTTAATGGTCTAGCATTATGGCTCGCTTCGCTCGCTCTTTATTTTGTTCACAGCACTTTAAGCAATTGACCAGTTCTCCATTTTTGATGGCTCGCTTCGCTCGCTTTTTGTTTTAGACACGTTGCTAACATAATCGATTGATCAGGTCCTCTCTTAATGGTCTAGCATTATGGCTCGCTTCGCTCGCTCTTTATTTTGGTCACAGCACTTTAAGCAATTGACCAGGTCTCCTTTTTTTATGGCTCGCTTCGCTCGCTTTTTGTTTTATTGACAGTTCTAATCTAACTGATTGACCAGGCTCTATTGATGGTGTTCTTTATGGCTCGCTTCGCTCGCATTTTATTTTAGTCACAGTTTTAACCTTGCCCAATTAACCAAATCTCTCTTAATAGTTAACCTTTATGGCTCGCTTCGCTCGCTTTTTGTTTGAGTCACAGTGCTAACATAACCGATTGATCAGATTTCTATTGGTGGTGTTCTTTATGGCTCGCTTCGCTCGCATTTTATTTTAGTCACAATTCTTACCTTACCAATTAATCAAATCTCTCTAATTGGTCACTTTTTATGGCTCGCTTCACTCGCTTTTTGTTTAAGTCGCAGTTTTAATCTAACCGAATGACAATTTCTCGCTCACTTTATTTTTCTGGTGAAAATATTGGATTTTTTTTTCTCACCACGTAAAGATTGAGTAAAGATACAGAAACGGTTTATATATGCAAAGCTTCCGAGTCACCAACTCAGTCAGAATCATTTTGAAATTAATATGGTGACTACTATCAGTGTTGCTAGAACTCAAATTATTCCATCAATTATGTTATAAATGCAACAGTAAAAATTTTATTAAACAGTAAAATCATTGTAAAAAAATATTTATATATTTTTCATCAATGACATACATGAAAATTTCTCAAAAATCTCGGTATCAAAAATTTTACCGTTTTTTTTATCTGGCAACATTTCAGCTGAATACATATTTTTGTTAAAAGTATTCCGAAAAATGTTACCGAAAACGCCAAAATCAGCTCTATAAAGTGAAAGTCGTGAAAAATGATCAATTTTCTAGATAAAATGGTCGCTGTTTAAGCCTCCATCTTGAATTTTGTAAATTGAACCCCATACCGGTGTAGCACACCTATTAGCACATCCAACGCAGTTTTTATTATTTTCCTAGCGGCTATAATGACTGCGCTAGAGTCCAAAACGTGAATAGTGGGCGTTAAATTTTCAAACTGCCGTAGCAGGCGGGGTTGCCAGGTGAAGGTGAAAAAAATAGTCAAATGTGATTTCGGGATGCGCCCTCCATCGTCGAATATCAATTTTTAAGTTCTAGAATTGTTCCTTTGACAGTTACAGTTTTTGGGGTAAATCTCAAAAAATACCCTAAAATCGGGTAAAATTTTTCCATGATACGAAAAAGTCTATAGAGATACATAATCGCTCCATACATGCCGAATACCTGCGGGGTTGCCAAGTCGGTCAAAATCGAGGTTGAATTTCAAACGTTGTTTGCTCTCAGTGTTGCCAGTCGATCGTTCTATTTTTTCCATCGGGTATCTTGAAAAGTTAAAATTAAAATAATTGCATCGAAAAAAATTCAAAATTCGACAAAAAATGTTTCCCCAAAAATCTCATAAAGTATCAAAAATTTTCAAGATTTTTTTTCACCTGGCAACACCTCAGCTACTTGCCTAAAAATTATTTCCCCGGAAGTAGTCTGACAAATGTCGCCAAATGCGTCAAAATCGGCTCGACGTGGTGACGATACCCAATTTTTTGGATAAAATGGCTGCTGGTTTGGCCGCCATCTTGAATTTTGAAAATCCGGCTCCGTACCGGTGTGGCCAACTCGATAGCGCATCCGATGCACTTTTTTCCATTTTCCTAGTGGCAATACCGACTGCGCTAGAGTCAACAAAGTAAAAAATGGGCAAAATATTTTAAATCGCCGCTCCTACCAGGGTTGCCAGGTGACGACGATGAAAATGGTCAAATGTCATTTCGGGGAGTGCCCTCCGTCGAGGAAAAGCATTTTTGAAATTCCCAAACGGCTCCTTCTACTTTTCACCTTTTTGGGGTAAATCTCCGAAATTACCCTAAAATCGGGAAAAATTTTCAGGTCATTCGAAAGAGCCAGCGGAGACTCACGACCAGTCCATACCAGGCGAAGAGCTACAATGTTGCCATGTGTGCTAAAAATGCGTTTGAATTTTTCGAAAAAGTGAAAAAATCACAAAATGGCCGCTGCTGGCGCCGCCATATTGATTTTGCCGAGTTTCATAATTTTCCCATAGTCACAACTATATTTGGCGCGACACCTCATTCACAGATTTTCTCCGCTGGCCACCCAGGTTCCCAAACAATTCGGGTTATGAGGGCATGTCGAAAAAAATGTTTTCTACCGTGGAGCCCAGGGTTGTCAGCTCGCAGAAACGAAAACTACCAAAAGTCATAGGGCTCCCCCGGCAGCACACCGCATCGAGTCTGTTTTCCACGAAAAGTGCGTATTTCGAAATTTCACTTTTCTCCCAAAATCTCCTAAACTACCACGAAAATGGTAGAAATTATTACCAACTTAAAAAGTTAGCAGCGAGCCCCACGACCGTCCCATACGACGCGAACCCGTCCGACGCCGCCATCTTGGAGAAAATCTCACTGGAAAAGTGCGATTTTTCACTGCCGAAACAAAATGGCCGTCCCCGTTGCCGCCATATTGACTCGTAAGCGAAAACTCCCCGTACGTGAAAATCGACTATAATTCCGAGTCGCCGGCGTAAAAATCCCCCCTCCAAACCCACCACAAAAGAAACGACGATCGCCCGAACAGAGGTCGAAAAATGCCAAATTTCCAGGTGAAATATCTCGGCCGCCATTTTGTTTTTTTAATCAAACCCTTTTGCATTGCCATTTTTTTAGTCCACTCTACTACCATTTTGAATATCGTAACCGTAGAGTGAATAATGTAGAAATTAAAAAAATTATCTCGCCGCCATTTTGTTTTTTGGCTGTACCGATACGCCATTTCAACTCATAAAAAAAAAATATTGTCACTCTCCATATATGAAAACGTCATTTACCAATTCCTTCTACCCGAAAAAAGCATGGAGTGAGTCAGTGAGTGAGTCAGTCAGTGGTAATTAAGCTTTATATATTATAGATAGATAGATTTAATAAGTAGTAGTATTGTAGCAGTTTCACGAAATACTAACTTTTATTTAATATGACTTCAATGTCGATACAAATATCGATATCTTGGGTCGCGCCCTATGACAATTCGCCATTGAAGAATTTGCATTTGAAGTTTAGGCATATACGCTTTTTTCGTAGGTATGGCCGGTCCTCTTCTTTTATGTCTATGAATATAGCTATCGTACCACCTGTCAGCCATTTGCAAATTTGCTGTGCGTGTTCTCGGAAGTAGTTCAGCTGTCAGTGTTATAAGTTTTGTGGTTATTTTCATGTATAACCTTAATTTATATAACTTTCATGGCAGAAAATTGTAAATTATTTATGCAAAACAATGCCTAGGTGCTGTATAATTGGTTGTGCGTCATCAATATCCCGCAAACCGAGCAATATTACGTTTCACCGGTAAGTTAAACACTTTCTTGGAATAACAGTATTTAAAACGTAAGTAAGTTATTCTGAAAATGATTGCGTGTATAAATCGATACATATCGTATTTTGGCGTGTTCTATTTATGCTATATTGCTCTTTTCGTTTATATTTTTATAATATTTCGGTCCGTAAATAATATTGTTTACATGGCTAGCGTTGTTACTTTAACATATGGTTTATATCGATAATTTTAATATTTAAAAATATATTAATTATTTTAGATTATCAAAAGATGAAACAAAAGAGGAAAATGGCCGAGTTACATAGAAGCAGAAAATATTAAATGTAATGAAAAAGTTACTTTTATCTGCTCACTTCATTTTAGGGAAAGTTGTTTGAATCGAACTTTAAATATAATAAAATTACGAGATGATGCATTGCCAATCAAATACTCTGGTAAGAATTTTTGACAATTGCTTTTAACTTATTTAAAAAAAAATGTCTATTACACTTAGTTAATTTTCATTTGATTTTACTGATTTATTTATTTAGTTTTTTATATAGTCATTTTGTTATTCTATACGAGTAAATGTACCTTATTTTTAGTCTTGCGGTCATATGACGACTATTTTAATTGAAAAAAATCAGAATGCAATATATAATAATATTAAAATATAAAATTCTGATCATAATATACTCCCAGTAAAATATACAAAAAAATGAGTTACCTAAATAATTTTAATAAAAATTAAAATATGCACACTTATCAAATTAAAGGCATAGTTAAACGTTTTCTTTGCTGTTCAATAGTATAATCTTAATACCCAAATGACTATTTTGCGGCGTGGATGTTTATTTTGCTGATGCATCATAAAATACGCTACCTTTTTGAATTTAAATTGCTGACCGTTATCATGATTGTTCACAGAACATGAATTGCAGACTGTTTTAGTGCTTAGAAAATATTTGTATGCTTGCCTATTGATTAATCGGCTGTTTTCTTCTTGCTAACCAAATTTTTAAATAAAATGCCATTTGTTACTTATTCATCACCAACTTTGTTTTCTTTATTTTTTCTTGTTTATTCATCAAAGTTTACAGTATTTTTATGTTCTTTTACCAATAATATAATACAAAGATTATGTAGGTGTTTCAAGTTTTCTATGTTTACTACTAAACAAGATGTTCTGAACTAAAATTGTGACACAGTACGCACGGTATCTCACTTAATGAGGAGGAAGCGAAATTTATTCAGTCAAAACAATTTATTGAATAAATTTATAGACAAGTTGGCTTACTAGTTACAAGCATATAAGAAAGTCGAAACTCTGTGCTTATAGTTCAGCAATCTATTACGGGAAACCTTGTACCGAGAAAAGAAGAAACTGTAAGAAAGGAACCGGTAAGAAACTGCAAGGGCTGCTTTTGCACCCTGTTTAATTTCGTACTGAAAAATAAAAAATGACTTCATTGGACCAAAATGTCACTTTCCACCAAAACAATAAAAAATATATAACAGACAAAAAAAAGCATAATAATTCATTCGTCAATCGACTCATTAAAAGCTTATTATAGTTACCGTGGTAGTTATCTTGGACAGTAGTCACACTTCCCGTGGATCCAAAATTAAACTTATGTTAAAAAAACTATTTAATAGGGATGATGAGTAGGTAAAAAAAATGCAATTCTTTTTAGTCCGTCAGTCGGATAATAGAAAAATATTAGATACGTATTTTTTTTTTCTTCAATTTAACAAGAAATAGCTTAGATAACAGGCATTAAAGTTGAGGAGTGGGGGCTCGCTACGTCACAGTTGAGTAGAAAATGTACTCTAACGTGACGTCATGCGACATTTCAACTCAATGTAACGCCGTAATTTTATGATTACAAAAAAAATAAAAAATACGTGTTTAATATTTTTTAACACTCTACCTGACGGATAAACAAACAAAAATTAGTCATCATCCGTATTATAATTGCAAAATGTCAACTTGACAATATATATGGAAATAATTATAAAACACGATTGATATTATTGTAAAACTTTTAAGATATATATTTTGGTACTATAGTTCTTAAAACTATGTAAAATTGGCTATATTAGAGGAAAAAGAAACATATTTATCGAGGTACAATCATATTATAAAATTATATTATTAAATAATATAAATGTGAAAGTTTGTGAGGATGGATGTTGGTTACTCTCATGTAAAAACTACTGAACGGATTTTGATGAAATTTGGAATACGAATAATCTTTTACCCGTGGGAAGCACAGTCATACGCTGGTAACATATGTTATATTTACTATAGTGACGCAACGGAGTCGCAAGAACAAAGAACGCAAGAAATTTTAGATGTCCAACAAAATACGAGCAAAAGCTTGCTTAATGATTTATAAATAATTGATAAATTCACGCCACTTTTAAAAAAATATTATTTTCTTAATACTGGCGTGAATTTTTCAATTTAATTAATAATAATCACAAATAGGATTGGTACGTAAGTGTGAAATGAATAGAAGTGTAATAGGTAATAGTTTAGCCATGCCCCTAACAATGAAAATTATATTATATTATTTAATAAGTAGTAGTATTGTAGCAGTTTCACGAAATACTAACTTTTATTCAATATGACTTCAATGTCGATACAAATATCGATATCTTGGGTCACGCCCTATGACAATCCGCCATCGAAGAATTTGCATTTGAAGTTTAGGTATATACGCTTTTTTCGTAGGTATGGCCGGTCCTCTTCTTTTATGTCTATGGGCGGCAGTGAGACATCGCATGCGCCGATGTGATGTGCCCTCGCGTTCCCGCGCACGAGCGAACGCTGAGCTGACGCACGGCGCGCGGTGTCCATAAATTAAGTTTTAAAATCTCGATCTTTAATAAGCGATAACTTTATTTTTTAGTATTGGAACATATCAAAATAAAAAAATACGTGTTTGTTTAAATTACTTAAAGTTATTTTCACAAAATCTTCGCAGTGGTTTTAAATTATTCCTGTAGAATAAATATAACATTTAAAGAAAGTAGTGCTAATACTAAACTTGCAATTAATTTATAAAATGTACCTACATAAAAATTCTTGATACCGTGCACATTTACTTGGTGCAAATGCTGGTTTTAAGTGATGTTTAACTGACAGCCCATATTTTTATATGTAGTTAACAAACGCCTTCATATGTAATTATAACTACCGTTCAGTCTCTTGAATCACGTGTCTCTCTCACTACGGGATGTTGGCAAAATTTCCATGTACAACGGAACAAGTCCATATTGAAAAAAAAAAAACGCCTTGTATCCGCAGTTATTTCTGTGATGATATTCACTTGTCTAAATTGTGAGCGTCAGTGACTGTACCTAAACTGACGCATTGATTAATGACAATAACAGATGCGACAAAAACTGAAACTTTCCTCAAACTCGGAAGTTTTAAGTGAACTATCGTGATGTGCGCTCGTCGTCGACGGAGCTGCGACGCTCTCATCAATCAGACAACTGAACATTTTTGACTGCCATTGTTGGGTATTAAATTATAAAGTTTCACACAAATAATAACTGCTAAATTCAAAGATAAATAATTAGGAAATATTGCAACAGAAATATTCACTTTCCTACGTTTTATACAAATTAATATTTTAAAGTAAAGTTAATGAGTCGTTTGTTTTTCTTTCAGGTTGTAATGGAGATAGAATGGTAAAGAGTGATAAAGAATTCATTTTACAGCGAAAACACTCTTTGTTACTTACCTTCCTTTATGCAGGTGAAGCAGCGGTTAATAGCTTTAATACTAACATAAATTTGACATTCATCAGCACCAGCTTATTAATATCCCCACTATTAGGGCTCAGACCCCTATCGATGTTAAAATTTGACATTATTTTGTTTTAATCGAATGGAGAAAGATATACTCAATGACGCAATGTTTAGCGCACTTGGTCTGGGATACGGTTGTTAAGCATCTTTCATAAAGGCTTTCCTATGAACGGCAAACTACAAAATTTTTGGTCACTCATACTATGATAGGTGTCCAAACAAATTTATTATTTGTTACTCCTCCGTGCTTCGAAAGGCGCGTTAAGCCGTTGGTCCAGGCTACACCTGAAGTCGTTATCACCCATCAATCCTCACTGAGCCCGCGTGGTTTCATAGGGAAGGCCTAGACCCCGGTAGTGGGGACATCAATGGCCTGGTGATGACAATCATGATGTTAAAAATCAATATATCTGTAAATACAGAAACATAACTATTTAAATACATACAAAGATATAAAGTTTATAAACACACATGTAAAACATGTGTGCCAAATATTGCAACTGTTTAATGTGGGTTAATGTTCAAAATGACAACGATCGAAAAAACACGGAATAGAAAAGAAGAAATGAACTATGGCAAGGAACAAATAGGTTTATTACTGAAGATGGAAATAAATTTAACAGAAACTTAAAGAACAACAACATAGCCAAAGATATATAATTTCCAAGTGAAAATGACGTAGATGTCTGGAAATCAATACTATCTAACCCCATATAATACAACAGGGAGGTAAAGTGGATACACGATCTTGAAACTGTGTCAAAGATGTAAACACTATAGAAACAGAGGATATTACAGAAGAAGAAGTACTAATAGCGGTCAGGCATGATTCCAAAAAAATTAACTACATCACCCAAGACTCCAAATCTTCAAAGTTCCCTATAATAATAATACATCAAACTCCAAAAAATAGTTATGCTAATGAGTTAACAGAAACAATTGAGTCAATGTGAGTATCTCGTTAAATTACATTGTGAATAAATATAATTAGCTGAAAAACTTAAGTTTTCTAAACCAAGACTAGTTTTTCACATTCGTGATAATCGAAATCTTTTATCTTAATGATGTTAGCCGTTTGAATTTACAAACTAGATTCTCAAAACGAAACGAAGACCACTTATTTAAATATCTAGTCTAGCTACATATGAGAGAAATATCAGTATTAGTAATCGCAACCGCATATGAAAAGTTTGAGAGCAATGCTTAAGTGTAGATTTGGATGGATGGATGGATGGAGAATATGATATACGTAGGTATAAAAAGACTACCAAAAAATTTTATACCTTTCACGAATAAGCCGATTAATACACGATAAAGACTTCGGTTTTGTGTAAATTAGCTCGTTTGTTAATTGTAAATAAAATCTGCTTTTTGTTCTTATTTTGTTTCTTTTCCCCTTTACTAAAAAACTAAACAAACGCGTGTTGCCTCTTATTTACACACAACTTATTATTCGTATATTTATTAAGTACGTTTTTCTTAATACTCCCATTAATTCCAACAACAAATATTTAAGTTAATCACTTTCCATCTATAGATTTCCCAAAAAGTTAAATCAAAAAATACATACATAAACTGGACTATGAAACACCAGTAACAAAAACTATGAGGGATAGCACTGTCTCAGGGACATCGAATTTATTGCTATAGAACTAATGTCTGTAGGTACTGTTGGATGCTCTCCAAAGCAATAGGCGAAACTTCCAAAAGCCTGTCAAGCCTCAGGAGTAATGTTTCCATGACTGTTTTGTACGTATTTTAGCCGTTAAACCATGGTTTATTCACTGAAATATTTTTAATACGATGACAATACTGCTTATTTAGATATTTACAACCACAGCGGCTGTATATGATTTTTGTCCATCATCTAAAACAATTACCATTTGAACATCAAACAATTTCTAGTTGGCAATGATTTAAAAATAATTTTATAAGTTAATCAGTTAATCAATTTTTGTTAACGCCTTAAAGGAATTGTAATTAATTAGTATAAAAGTCAGCCTGTCAGATGTTATTTTTTTCCTAGTACTTGTTCATCAAAAGAGAAATATTAATTAAAATATAAATATAGGAACTAATAAGTTATTGGTTGGTCGCTACTTAAATAATAATAATACTGAACCCGTCACTATTATTTTGATTCAAACATATTTTTACACTAGGTATTAAAGCGTAGCGCCCACATAAGTAACTCAATATTTCTAACCTTTTTTTTATACTTCCAATAGTAATCTAAAAACCATAATCCAACAGTTTATACGATACATGATCACCAAACTAGCGTGAAACATTAAAAATCAACGTGCATCATAAATAATCTCACTTCTTTATGCACACTTCATTTATAACGACCGGTTAGAACACAAAAAGACCTACTTCGGCAACTAAATACATATAACAAGTCGATTATCCCTCACAGACTCACTACAACGAGAGTGAACGTATAAAAACGTTACGAGGGACTTTGAATTAAAGAATATTTACATAATTCAAGCAGCGCGGGTGCTGTAACAGGAGCGCCTTTTAAAAGGGTAAAAAACCTCTCTGCACATCAGTTTACTTTGCCTCTCCGCCCTCTAGTGATTTAGATAACAAGCTCACTTAGGGATTCGACAGAATCAAAGTTATCATTGTCCAATATAAAATATACTGCCGTATATATTTAAAAATGACTTTATATAAACAGATGAGCTTGATGGCGAAATAGTTAACGCAATTATTCTGCGATGCTAAAGTTAAACAACTTTCCCAAGAACAAGTCATAAGATGGGTGACCAAAAATGTATGAACTCCTCCGTGCTTCGGAAGGAACGATAAGCCATTGGTCCCGGCTGCATCTGTACTCGTTCGCACCCACAAATATGTCCGCTTTGTGGGTCCTGGCCTAATCTCAATCGACGACTCTATTGGATTCCATTCATGCGAGTCCTGTGCTCCAGCTGTGAGGGCATTAATATGCTGGTGATGATGAAACAGCTGATGAGGGCGTAGGATATGACGTTATTTACGAACGAAGTCGTAGGCAATATCTAAAATAAACCAAATTGAAATAGATAAATAGTTCACATTTCTCTTCGTATTTAAAAGATTTTTTGTATACGCTTACGATCAGCAGTGGACATCAGTTATACAGCTCATATGATGAATAAAAAAAAAGAGAAATCAGTTATAGATAAATCAATTCAGAAATTAAATATTCAACTAGAACTGAATTCGACTTACCTGAATTTACTTTAGCTTACCACGCGTATTAATGAGAAATCAATAGAAGCTTTTGTATGTAAATTTTACAGACGTAAAATACTTAATATTGTTACACACAAATCATGTGAAATGAACAAATTAATGTAACGACCATTAAACGGTTATCCGTAAAAGAAAATAATGTTTTTAATTAAACAAATGACCAGTGTTCGAGTTGTGGTTAGCGACTGCAAATAAACAAGACAGCATGACTGTTTATAAGATAAAAGATAAGGATAGAACTTGTAAGCCTGTTGTTTGGTCACGATAAGATTTTACGCGGTGCTTCCGCTCAACCCAATATAAGTTTCCTGCCCTATCTCTACTCGAGTCTTAGCGTCGACGAATATTGAATCACTCGACTTTTTCACATTGATCGAAACTTGTCTAACATTTTGAAATTCAACATTTTGACGACTTTTAATTACTTGACTTCTACGTATAGAAATACAAGTTGAAGCACATAAATTGATACGACATCTTTCGCAAAAGTTTTAATGTAAAAATTAACTATATCTGTCACTGTCACTTTCTAGCATGTTAAACTAACATGACGTTTTCGAACTTAAAAAAAAACAAGTGGACATAGATAGATAGTTATAATATTTTTATTGTACTCGCAAAACAAAAATACAATTAAATTACGAAAATATGACGTCCTACAATTGGCGTCCTTGTCACCAAAAGTAGTATAAAGAAGTATATTATATTTAAGTGATATTTTACTAAGATTTATATAGTGTGTATTGTATTTGACACAAACTTAAATTGAAATTAAAAATAACTTCTTAGTGTTATCTACTCATATTGATCAACAATCGTTAGATTACAATTTATATGGCTATATTAAAAACGTATAATTATTGTTATTCGTAAACAAATTGAAGAGATTACCAAAAAGCATTAGAAACAGTTAACTAGAGGAATCTCGAAATCGTGTCTGCATTGGACCATTTGCCTAGGCGCTCTAGAAGAGTGTCGTTAAAAAGTTGGAAAATGTATTTATTTTGTGACATAAAAACTATTACTATAACTGTTATTAATTAAAATATTTTTATATTCCCTTACGTTTGTTGTGACCAAGCTAATAAGATCGTATAAATTATAATCCAAGTTCAAAATATTTACAGAACATTTTTTGTTGTCATTATTTGCTAATATGATTATTTTTAGAATGCAGTACTTACAGATATTTTATATTACGAACGTAATAAAACTACAATTTAATATTTTAATAATAATTATAAAAAATAAAATGTTTACAGTAGATTCCTATCTGCACATAAATTTTATTTGTCAATTTTACTATTAAAAGTCTAATTCTAACAGGTTATTTGCACATAGATGTAACCATATTGTGAAAATAATATGAATTTGACCTTTACCTATAATGAAGTTAGTAGAAAAAAAAGATTCTTAAAGAAATATATTAGCAGTGAAACAAACACTTTCCCAATAAAATACGGAGAGCGTTTTGTTATATCACCCCCTCGTTGTTTACTTCTAGCGTTTTGTTTACACTGCACACTCGTGTATGGTTCTTCATACCGCCATGTCATAGCAATATATTCTTATAGCTATTTTATGATACTAAGTTTTTGCTTATGTAATTATATACATATTATTATATGACAAAAAGGCTAAATATCGATAGTATATTATATGAAAATTACGCAAAATATTATTGCCTAAATATTTATTTTAACATTGCGATATAAAAATATTTAGAATCCTCACAAAAAGCCCTCTTGGTGTGACACACAGTATAGTTTACATTTTTTAATTTATTTTCGCAATAACCCCCAAATGGGGCCACTCCAAATTTATATTGAACTGAATATTAATTTAAATTGAACGTTCGTCTTTAATTCACCATTTTATACAATATATGTACCAAAATTCAGCCCAAGTTGTCCAACAGTTTCAGAGGAATTCAGTTATGACGTAACTGATGAATGGATAAACAGACAGATAGACAGTCGAATATTCCTGTAAAAATAATAAAAGTTCATCTCTCGTTTTTCTTACCAGCCAAAAAACGTCCATCGAGTGGTAGATAAAAAATTTTGAGCGACTAGAAATTACTGTATCTGAATGAGGATTTTTTTATTTTGGTTTTTGTTAACCCTTAAATTAAGTCCTACCTTAACAACAATAGTTATCTAGTTAGGTAGGCAATAAATAAAAAGAAATTTTCTATTTTGTCTCGAGTTTGAATGTTGTGATACCTTTGATATCTATGATACTCCTAACCGGGCTTTAACTACTCATCTTGAAATCTGAGCAATGTGATGTTGTCTTATATAAAAAAAAATAGATCCATCCCACTTCGACCAGTCCTTACAGACTTTACAGTCACGGTAACAACCCTAAAGAAAGCTCGCGTGCTTATTGAAGTAAGATAAGACTTCCGTTGCCCATGAAGGTACAATTAAAGACCCATTAAAATGCTATCAACACGTAGTCGGCAATAAGACAGTTGAAGGACGAGGTAATGTGCATAATCACTAGTATTGTTAAACAACAATGATAAAAAGGTGATATACAGTAAAAATACGAATTAGCAGAAAAAAGGGGTAACGTAATGACACACATCAAAAAAGAGTTGAAAAGTCCATTTTCATTATTCGATAAATTAGTATATAACTGGGTGTATCTTCGGAAACGTGATGATAACGTCTAATGAAATTCAGTAGTCAATAGTACTTTCGTTGGTACTTCATCCGTCCGCCTGCTAACGTTCCCGGCATGTAATAATAATGCAGATAAATTCCGTATACCTTGCTACTATCTACTGTTGATGTTAAAGTTTGCGGTCCAGAAATGTAGGTTGCTCGTCATTTCAAATAAATACTCTCTAACCACTAAAACCTGCTGATAATAATCCACTACGAACTCATGCGATTGTTTATTATAATACGATTGACGGTACAAAACGTTTTTTGCAATTTATCCTGAATAACCAAGCTTCATAATTTAACCACCACCTCTATCACCTTTAGGTCTTTTACGCTCGACCTCCCCAGTTAATATATTCGCACAGCACAAGAACTGCAGAGCGATACTATAAATCTAATTTGAAACTCTAATTCGATAAATCTGAACTCTAATTCGAATTCGCTCAAGTAACCGAACTCATAATCGTATCTATTTAACCTTGAAATGGCATTCACTATACGTTTCGTGGCAGAAGTTCAAAATGACAGGGATGGAATATCTGAGATATATTAATTAATTAATCTTATTTTGTATTTATATGTATACAAAAACAGAATCAAAAGAATTATCTAGAATCAAATTATTACGACTGTTATAGTTTAATCTACAATATTCAATGTTTAAAAGAACATTAAATAAAATAAACATTGCGGTGTTTTGTGGTCAAATAGCTATACCAATGCCATGTTTCCAAATAACCATACCAATACCAAGCCAAAATAGACAAGCCAATGCCAGATGAAATTAAGAAAATAGTTTTGGCTGGGTTGATTATTGTCAAAATCTCACTTATTTCAGTTTAATTCCCTCCACGAACGACAGTTAGACAGTTAGTAGCATTATCGAGTTATTACAGAATACGAAATTTAAATGTCACATTGGATTTTCGATGTTCGAAACGTTTACAGAAAGCTTAAAAGATTTTAAACAGCCACTAGACGAGGTGATTAGCACACAGTATCCTAAGCTTCGAATAATTTGTGGACATTTTATCAATCCGTGAATATTATATATTATGTAATTTTTTACACATCGCAAGTACTACTTTATGTAATGGGCTAGATGACAACTTTTTTTTATTTCATAAATAAATAGTCCATTAACATTTGAGAAATAAAGTCGAAGTAACAGCATGTCTGCGATTAATACTTTCGGGATACGGTGTTGTGTTTGTAGAACTGCTGCTAGTTGACCGAAAACGCTCCCTACAGATTTCAGGCACTCAGTGACGTCACACGGTGCTACAATATCGAAAAATGCATGGGCGCCTGGAAAATTTTTGTAATATCTTTGTTATTTGTGAGTTTATGTTTATAGCTGTTATAATTAAAGTTGTAACATTTTTTATATCTAATTTAATGCCTTGTGTATTTTAGCAAATTTTTGTACTAGATTTTCACTACTTTTTTCAAGTTTTTTGTTAAACATTTATAAGTTAAATGGTTCATATTTTTCGAAGATATAACAAAAACCTGTATTTTCACTTATAGGACCCAAGCCTATTATAACATATAATTTCACTATCTATACACATTACTCGGCATTTTTTAAATGTATATATTTTTCACAGATGAAGCTTGTAGGTTGTCAAGTTTATAGAAATTAATCAAAGTTATATCTAGAATCACACAGATGAAAGCGACATTCTCAAGCAGGTAGGTTCTTTAGTGAACATATTTCCTCAATTCCTCTATTACAATATTAAGACTTCTGTCGGTAATATGGTATACGTTGCTCTAAGTTAAGTCTTTTCATTGTGTTCTCGAATGCAATAGGCTTAGGTACATAGTAAAATTAATAATGGTAAGCTAGACCTTTGTTCTTATGCTATAGCTTGGGGAATTCTCGGTGCACGCTGAACACTGCATTGTAAGTCAATTTATAATTGATGAATTAGTACGTTTTCATGTTAAGCTTAATTAATTTTTTACATTTAAATAGAGTAAATTTTATAAAAACGAACAATTGTCAAAGATTGCCCAGGTACTAATGAAGTCCTCTGGTCAATTACAAAAAATTTAAATGAAAGTCAACCAAATCATGCACCAATCAGACACACTACCTGTTAGCACCCTTATATGGCGTAAGCGTAAAAAAGAATTTATAGATTAAATTCTTTTATTTTCTTTTAAAGTAAGGTAATGTGTCAATAAAACGACATACCCGTATTTTAATAAAATAAGAAACAATTTATTTATGTACACTAATATAACTATAAATTCTATATTTACATTAATTACGTTGAGCAAAATCAATTCATAAAAGTTATTAGAAAATTGTAAAAATTATACACAGTCTAAACCAGTTGGTTATTCTTATAATAAAATTATAAACTTGATCTTCACAATTTTTTTATTAACATTATAAAACCACATTTAAACTTAACGTGAGCCATAAGAAATTCATTGAATTATTACACTAATTTTTGATGATAAAAATACGTATTATAAATATAAAGTAGCAATTTTTGTTTGCCCAACACTAGATTTTAAATTATTCACTGACCTGACTACGGGCTAACTTAAATTACCACAGTAATATATAATGTAAAATGTCATATATTACAATATATTATGCGACAACAACAAAATAAAGCTGGACTAAATATTCACCAATGTAGAAATGAAGTAAAAATCATAAGATTTTCTCACACATATCAGTGCCGGCTTAATACCGATACAGGTCCTTATCAGTGATTAATTAATCTTTCATACATTATCCATGTATTCTAACCACTCGTTGGTGTCAGTGCAGCCATACACCGGAAGACAAAGTTTTTGTTCGGTCATGGACGCAGTTTAGAAGACAGTTGAATATTGAAAATATTTACTTTGGTTTTAATATATTCTTCAAATGATATCATAATTTATCCTGCTGTCTTCTTCATTACATGAAAGCATCATAATTATATCTTCTTTATAGTTATATGCAATCGGGTCTTGTTCGTGCATTTTTTAAAACAATTAATTTACCTCGACGTTTCGGCTACGTTACAGCATGACCACGGCTGCTGTAACGTAGCCGAAACGTCGAGGTAAATTAATTGTTTTAAAAAATGCACGAACAAGACCCGATTGCATATAATTATAATGTATACAAATCGTGTGAGTTTAAAAATATTATTAGCAAACCGATACGGGCCGGAAATTGCAAACAAAGTGCGCCATCTAGAATCGTTACGGAAGAAAAAAGTGAGGTTAGAGGAGTCTCCTCGTGACCACGGCTGCTGTAACGTAGCCGAAACGTCGAGGTAAATTAATTGTTTTAAAAAATGCACGAACAAGACCCGATTGCATATAATTATAATGTATACAAATCGTGTGAGTTTAAAAATATTATTATATCTTCTTATATCGTTGCTTATTATGCTTGACGAAAAACTAACATGTGTCAATAGTACGGGCGCATCACTATAGCACTGATACGAACATGTGCCGGCAATGTGCCGGCGCTGACACTGATGTGTGTGAATAAGACTTTATTATTATTTATTTTATTTATTTATATGTTTTAGCCCTCGATTATAGCGGTATTTTGACTAACCGATTAATTCTTTGTTTCCACTACTTATGTAGTAGTTCATTTATTTTTATAAGTCTAAAGGCAGTATTGAAATAAAGAATTATATCTATTTTGATGACCAATAATCTTCTCAGATATATTGTCGAATAATATAAGAAGAGCTACTTATAAACATATTCATGCCCGATCGCTTGCAGGTAGATAATGTTCTAAACTTTGGGTATAAATAGTAAGAAATATTACAAATGGATCTCACAGAATGAGACATTTAGTGGAACTTCATACCCAAATACTGATCGTATCAAAATCTATAGACCTATTTTTTAAAAGATGCTACAAATCTTTCATTGACTTTATTTGCTTTCATTTAAAACAATTCTCGCTACGAAACTGACTAGGAATTATATTAAAAGATCTAATGATGACTCCTTTGTTATGAAGAATATATAGATATCATACATAAGATCAAACGGAATAGATAAACATTTAAACATAATACAACCCAAACATTTTTAAATTAGTATTATATAATCACTTTGTTAGAATTTCATATAACTTCTTGAGATCAAACAATAGATAAAGAAAATGTTTAGTTGAAATAATAAAATGGTATCTATTTATATTTATATTAGAATAAAAAAATATGGATCGATATTATTATTATTACAATGCATTATTATTAATAAATTGTAAATAATTTTAATAAAGTAACAAATATTGTAAATATTTTTTTATAAATTTCACCTAGTTTTGATGCTAGAGGCTTTGGTAAAAAAACAACTTCAATAAGTACTTCAAAAAAGGTTCCTTCAGTTTCTCACGAAATCCCTATGCATTCTTTTTTGTCATAACACTTTAAAACTATTATTTAGCTGTTCAACTAATAAGAACCAATCTTCGATAAGGCTCGATTTAAAGCGAGACTATTTTAATAATACTATTTTTTTACAATCGAACTGCCATTTCAGTATTCTTTCAATACAAATACTTAATTTGGAGGATTGAGGTATTGGGAAAAATTTGTGGTTGAAAACTTGCCACTTTTACAATTAAAAGGAAATACTCTTGTTCTGATGAATAATCACCGATGAAATGGGATGTTAAGATTTCATGCTAATTTAAAATGGAACTAATTACAACAGAATAAAGTATAGTTCCAAGCAGCGATTCTCCTGTTGTTTTTGTACAATAAAGCGCCGCTGAAATTGTGAAAACTTTGAGTAACATTTCGCAACTATTATACAAATAATTGCATACAATAAACCTTCGTGTTAGCTTTTATATTATACGACATACCTACATAAATTAATAATAACGAAAATAATGACAACTGCAATGATATTATTACCACAGTGCTCCGTCATAGCCCAATAAAATTTATTCATTCAAAATAATCTGGATACGTAGACATGGTTTATGTTCGAATTCATTCGGAAACAAAGAAGCGATGCTTTGGCCAAAAAGAAGAAATATTCATATTGTGTTTATAGAAAATATAAAAGGCCGCACAGACACACGCAGAGAAGTGTCACCGAGCCTTCTTTGGCGAGAAAAAATATAGAGGAATAAGAAGGCGAGAAATATATCACATTCACGTGTCTCGGGTGTTCTTGGGGCTTCACGGTATGAGTCTGTTGGACCTATAAGTATATTAATATTAATAATTGAAACCATAAATAACAAAGCGTATATAAAAACACCATTAGGTTTCAGACTATCGAAAAAGCACTTTTTGTTTTCTAAGAGCTTGTAATGCACATGCCCTTTAGGTAAAGTTTATAATATACAACATAACCTACTTAGGCTCGTGTTAAAATACAACACCTTTTATTATTAGTTTTGTTTACAATTGGTTGAATTTTCTTGCTCACGTTAAAACATCATCTTAAACAATCAATCTTATTGAATATCGTATGAAAAAGTCGCATTTGTACTTTAATTCGCTTACAATTAAGTTGCTTATGCTATGACTCAAGTCTAGATTGTCTACTGTTTCTGAATGATTCTGTGGATTTATTTTTTACAGCATTGTCACTCAAAACCGGCTGAGCTGTGAAAAAGAATAATAAGCTTATTTAAATATTCATAAATAATAATATCTAATATAACATATTTTACAAAATGTAGCTTTAAGAGCAAATATTTTGAGTTGACCACTACCACAAATAACCACAATTCACTTAAATGAAGTAATAAATAAAAAAATCGGGAAAATATGGTTAATGATACGGTTTGATTCGATTTAATTTATATCTTACCGAACATTCTCAGAAGAACTTTTTCGATCCCATGTATAGGTGACTCGAAAATTATACATAATAGCATTCCTAGGGTGAATGTGATAATTATATGAGCTACACACGTAAACGTCTGTAAAAAAAGAAACATTTATTTAGACACTTACTTATAAATAGACTCTTAATATTTCAAAATCATTTAGTATACATTCAAGAAAAAAATAGTAACATAAACTGTTCTATTCTAGAATGATTCACAATCATCATCAGTATCAGTCTTTGAATGTGTATTATGTATGGAATAGAAGCAACGGGCCATAAACCACCAATGCCGACTGGACTAAGGACTGCAAATACAGCTGAGATTGAAGGCTTAACATGCCTTCTGAATCAAAGAAAAGCTGGAGATAATATAGTTTTTGCCACAAATCTAATGATTTGCCTTTGCTAAATCTGCCTAACCTCCAATCAAAGACCAGTAGCAAACAAGTTACTAACCATATTAACTATATCCACATGCAATGGATGTCTCAGTTGTCCAACAGCAAACAACTCAACGATACCGTTTACCAGGTAAGCGCAATAGGTCAATCTCGAGAATGGAACCAAGAATTTCCAAGTGAAAAGTTTTGTCATGATACCTGCAAAAAACAAACATAGGTTTTCCTCGACTTATACAATCCAAAACCATATTTCCCCAAGTGGTCCAAATGAACTGCCAGAAGTCCAATATAATCTATTCTTCACATATGATGTTATTTAGAAATCTAGAGATTAGAGTCCAGAGTTTGGAAATATCATAAGAGGATATCATTTCGATATATTTATGAGACAGTTGTTTTTCTTGATAAATATTATGATGGCATTGTGAATAAATGTGACGCCTTTAATGCTTTCGTCAAGTTATGTTTTGTGATGATATGGAATTAAAACATCACTATCCAAAATTACGCTATGACAGTTTATAACAGAATTTTGTTTAGAAATCAAATAATTTTCGTAGATAGATAGTATTTAATACAAACTAAATATCAACTTGTGGTACTCAAACACGCAAGAGCCATTTCATGCAAAGCAATGGCCGATTCTGTTCAACGATATTTGTTTAGTGATCGTGTACGTGTACATGGTTTTCATGCAGCTTACAGTAGTTGTGGCCTCAAAGCGAGCTTTTAGCAAATAACTGTTGTGTACCTTTGCTTCAAGGTTGGATCTAATTTGATGACGTCCTGATTACAAATCTAAATTAATCTGTTTGTTTAATTACATCGAAAACGTCATTGCAATCCGTGGCGTTTTTGTAACAATCCTAGTACTAAGCTTATTGTTAATAGAAGAATGAGAGCAACAATATGTATTATTTTATATTAAACAATGATTATTTTTATTAAATAATGCAATTTATGAGTATTAATCGAGGGATTGTTAATTACGGGATTTAAACTTTTGTCACTTTTTTGATCACTTTTTTTTTGGCCCTTTACAAGTGGAATAAATAATGTGATTGAAAAAAGTAATACAATACTAATCATTCGAAAATAAGTTCAAAAACTGAAACCCAACTACAGCTAAATCGCGCTCTAAAAAGTTTGAAACAAAAAAAATATTTTATAGCGACGAGCAAAGGTCGTATGTCACAACAGTATGTTTTGTTATAATCAGTGGCATACGTTCATACAATAATTATGATTTTTAAGATTTTAATAAATTGTATTAAACAATAATTCAAATACATTAGATACAGTGTTTATCTCCAACTAGCTAAAATTATGCAAACGAAATTTTGTAGCATTTGCAACATCAATCACGAGACAGATATGAACCAATTTTGAAATTCTAGTTAGAGAATTGAAAAATCGTAAAATGAAAACCAAATAAATGAGACTTTTTTTAACTGGCAAAGTGAGAGGCACTTATCAAAAGAGGTCGTAAATGTTGAAGTTTAAGTAATATTTTTTTGTAATGAAAAATACCCAAAATATCCAAAGGTCTCATGACCTTTTGCAATTTGGGCGACTGCTCTAACTATTGAGCTACCCATGATTGCGAAAGATGATAAATTCGAGTCCCATCTCAGAGTGCCAGGGACAAAGTGGATTTTGGAGCATTTTTATTGAGAATATTTTTCAGTATATCATTGTGAATGTAAAATGTATCAAATATAATATATTTTTTGTTTATCTTCAGTGTATGTTCCAATCATGGTATCTTTCGGAGGATACCCAACTGTTTTTCCTTGCACCTATATTCACATACGAGTATACCCTTTGGAGATGAAGAAGAGTAGGCCAAGAAATTTATTTTATAGCGACAGCTATATTATAATAGTTTCAAACTTTTTAGAGCGTGATTAGCTGTAGTCGGGTTTTAGTTTTTGAACTTATTTTTTATTTGATTGATCTTCGGATGGTAAAAATATAAGCTGCCATTTACCTCCGTTTCCAGTGGCACACGCGATTATTAGCCAGCCATTAGACAAGCCCCACGCAAGTCGAGGCAGTGAGGTGTAGGCAGCTGACTCTATCCTGTTGTAAATGTACCAGTCCTGGTAGAATATGCTGACAGTGAAGATTGTCATCGAGCCCAGAATGACTGATACTATCCAACCAAGAGTCTTGACCGTTCGGGACAATTCGTAACTGAAAAAAGATATTACTTATGATAGGAAAGACGTAACTGAAAAAAGATAATACTTATGATAATCATACAATAGTTGTAACTTATTGTATATTAGATTTTAAGTAATTGAAACACGTTTTATCATAATCTTCAAAGCGAAAAAATGAATCTGCGAAAAACAAAATTGAAATATTACTATGTATGTAGATAATACTGTTTAAGGCTCTGGTTTTCTGCGACGCTTACGATGCACTAGGATATGCCACCACAAGTGGATCTGTTTCTATTATTTTTCCATCGATATTTTAAATGTTCTCATAAATAAACAATTAGAAATATTTCGTTTATTTGATCTCGATAGCATTTTTTGACGACTCTAAAAACAAAAATACTCACTTTTCTTTCTGTATCCGATGTAAGAGATATCCCGTTAGCAGCCCCAAGAAGTAAGACGGCATTTTCATATGAGTCTTTATATAGGCTACATTGAAGTAGTAATTCGAAATGATGTCATATAGCTCCCTAAAAAGTTTATATATTTATAATATTTCAAATTACTGTTATTTGAGGCTATTATAGTTTGAACGTTAATTAAATTATATGGAATAAATGTATAATATAAAATCGATAGTGTCACAAGTTTTTCTAGCTGGCATAAGGTACCAGTCTTACCAACAAAATGACTTCTATATATATCTCATCTCTAACATTTCGGACTGTAAATGGAAATGATAAAAGAGCTGCTAATGCGTATTCAATACAAATTATAATTTAGTACTCAGCTGAGTTACTCGGTCGAGATGTGCAAGTTTGATAATTTGAAATTGATATAAATAGCACATATAAACTTATTATTTATCCCATGAATTGTACATTAATCCTATTAATTGTAATTAATTGTACCCAGTACAATTTAATTGTATTGTACACAATTTGGGCAATTTTATTAATTTTATTGTACACGATATGGGCAAATATTCGGCATTAAACGGTTATTTGCCGAATACCCGAGTAGTTATTAGCTGAACAAAATTCTGAACTTACTTAGCATAAACAAGTAGAGTCGGATCCAAGTTGTCCTTATAAGTTATTATGGCTGGAACTATGGTACCTATGAAAAGTGTAACACCAAGAATGCTTGGGCCAACTCTTCTCCACCTCCAAAGACTATATATGAATATAGGTGCAAGGAAGAACAGTTGGGTGTCCACCGAAAGATACCATGATTGGAACATGCACTAAAAATAAACAGAAAATATATGCTTATTAGTTAAACTTCAACATTTACGAGCTCCGTTGATTGGTGCCTCACACTTTGCTGCTAGTTAAAAAAACGCGTTTATATGATTTTGGATTCGATTCTTAAATTAGAATTTTCAAAATTAGTTGACATCTGAGTGTTGTGATTGATTTTTCAAATGCCACAATTTCTTTTGCATAATTTTAACAATTTGGGGATTAACACTGTATTTGATGGTTTTTGAATGATTGCTTAACACAATTTATTAAAATCTTAATATCATAATTATTGTAAGAATTTATCGGAGAAAATTAGGTTAAAATGCATTTGTGTACTGCATTTTGATGTTTCTCTGTGTTGTGTCCAGTGTAACGCACAAGGAAAATAATTTAATCAGTCATTAATATTTTGTAGTTAAAACCAATTTTCTTTTCGGTCCCGCGAAGAAACATTGTTATGATTATTATTAAAATAAATTAAGGACAAGAACTTCTAATGTTTTAATCTCGTTATCTTTCATCCAGTAATCACTTGTGTCAAACGTCTATACATTGTCAAAGGCACATAAAGTCATTCGAAATCAAATTTACTCTTAGGTTTTAAACCCCATTGTGCTAAAGTTATAGTGCGAACCACTGTGATAGGCCAGCATTTGCAGAGCACTTCGAAGTTTGACATTTTGCTCAAGTACACAGTGTGTCTTATAAATAGGTTTTATAGTAATTCTATTTCAATAAACTTCTTAGTTTGAGAATACTCACCATATTTTCAGTGTCGACATAATTATTGACATACAAAATATTAGTCCACCAAGATTTTTCACATCGCTCCTTCTCCAATAAGATTTTATCTTTCCATAGCGGACCTTCTCCAATTTTTGGAAACCATGTCATATAGAAAAACAATACAGCCAAATACGCCGGGGTGAGTCTAGAAACACAAAACAATGCACAAAACTATTCTGACTGCCATATCATACACGAGATATAACTGTTACTTGCTTGATTAGACCTTGATTGACAATGAGATATTATATAACATGCAAACTATTATCTATTTTCAATAAACATTTATTTATAATATATGATTCACAATTTTTTATTTAAATACAATCTGGCACAAATAGATCGTAATTGGTAAATTACATGCCGTATTTCTAAGAACGTTTTTAAAAATCCTCAGTGTACTTAAACATCATTAAAATCTAGAAAAAAATTGCGAAGTATGCGAAAAATTTTAATGAGAATCTTAGATAAAATACTAAAAGCACTAAGCTTTATACACTCAATTGAACAAACGATATCTATGTTAATAAGGACTTCAAGCTCTAATGAATTTTCTACGTTTGAACATTTGTATCAATAATGTCACTTCAACTAATGTCAATTTTAATGGATCTTTGTGCAACTGAGTGTACTTACACTTTATTTTCAAATCCCTATGCACCCACACTCGTAAGATAGGATTTTGAATAAACTAGTTAGTTAGTTTAGAAGTTATATTCAAAATCCTATCTTATAAATTCTCTGTGTCGTAATATTTATTATATAGTGTCCCAAATTTCAGCTCCATCGTTCCAGTACTTTGAGCTATGTTTTAATGGATCAGCCAATGAGTCTCTTTTCTTTTCTATATGGATATAGATTTAGTATATTATATAAACTGAAGACTTTCAGTTACGCACCGGATATATCGAAATATTAGGATAGGCAATACGTTGAGCTTTCCACCCTTTTTGTCCAGTTCAATGAGAAGGAGCCGGCAAAAGAGAAACGCGCTGATCATAAGAAAGGTGTCCACCAAGAGCATGCTGTTTGTTATCAAACTCAATAACGGGCTTCGGATGAGCTGCAAAAAATAATCAATTCATTAAATAAACATAGAAATAGGTAAGTTTTTATGTAAAAATTTGCGCTTAACAATTTTATTAATTAGCAATTAGCAATATACGTATTATGAAAATTGTACGTCCGTGCATTACATTGTATCATACATACATTTACTACAGCATTATCAGACCTATCGACCCTGTACATGACGGATGCTATTCTCTTTCGCTGAATAGCATTGAACGAATCGATACGACTTTCTGTGAACATTTCAGATCCACTGCAATAACGGTTCAGTCTCATCAGATGTCGAAAGATGTTATTATATGTTACTCGTAGGCTATCATGTCCTTTTTTAGTGTATTCAGTCTAGAGTTGACATGTATAAAAAAAATGACAAAAGACCTAGAGGGCGTTAATTTCACTTCATTAGAAGCTCAACAATACTATTGGGCAATCCTATTACCCACAAAAACCCTACATTGATGTCCAATATCGGCATCATCTATTAAGCAATCAAACTAAAACGTGGCCAAGATACTTGAACGTATTTAGTATTTTGATGGGAACCATTATTACCATTAAGTCAAACTGTTGATACATTGAAAGGACTATTTCCGGATCTTTGTCTCACTCCACATGAAATTTTTTATCTACTTAATATTTTCGAACCCCATCTTACACTACAGGGCTGTTCACGATACCAGTATACCAGAAGATCAACAACCTCAGGACGAACATTTACTTCCGCATTACGTAACTTTTACCATGTTAGTTCATGATTTAAGCAGCTGTCATTGGCAAATTAATAGTCACAGGGTCACAACTCGTAGAAATAAATAAATATACATTAAACAACATGACATACATAGTTCAGGTTCCAAGATGAGTAGCTAAAGTACTCATGTTATGGAGGATCTGAAACAACGTATGTATATGTGTAAAATTTGGAAAAATCATTTCCACCATTCTGCTACAGAGATATTAGAATACTTCGGATTGCGTGAGAAACTATGAAAGACTTTTACTGTGTTCAATTATCAAGTCTATGGAAACCAATCCTCCAATAAATTTCAAGTTCAAATTTGATTTTAGGAAATTTGCATTTAGTGGTAATATGATGTTATCGTCATCAGCTCTTTTTATCTTCCCAAACACTGAACAGTTAGAGATAATAATTTTTTGGTCGCCCATCCCGTGATTGAGCCTTGCGAAAATTGCTTAACATCAACGATCGAAGACCTAGTGTTTGCATTGGTGATGTTTTAGATCCTCATTATGCAAAGAATATTCATTCATAGAAAATACTAAAATTATTTCGTTCATGTGAATTATCTTTGAATTTTTTAAGTCTATAGTTTCTTTTCCTTTGGTGACAAGATTAAATATTGAGAAACTATTTCTAACAAGCCCTGATTTCTATCCAGGTCTGGCCTTTCACACCAGATTTCAGAAACAAAGATTTCTTCATTCAATTTATTCAGTCTGGTCACTCAATTAACGAAACAAGACCAAGATTAGATATTAATATTATGTTTATTACTTATTTATGATTATTTAACATTTAAGAAACAAAAGTGTCAAACGCCTATGTGAATAAGGTTTGTATAATACTTTTCTCTTTTATTTAATATGGTACGAAAATGCATTTAAGCATCATAACAAGTGTTATATTCAACGTAATAAAATCAATAATTATAAATATATGTGTACTTTACTCACATTATCCCAGCCTGATGCATCCATTACAGGGCCAGCACCAACAAATAGACTAGAATGGCCAGCCAAAATGAAAATCATGGCCAAAGCTTTAATGCCAGCGATACACTCTAGACCGAGACTCGTATTCTGCTTAGTTGAGATAATTTTCTTTATGTTATGGATGGCGGAAAAAGCGATAATCAGCTCGTGAGTGATAGTCTGTTTATTGCTACCACAACTCAAGGAGTAGACCTCGTAGAGGGTGCTCATCAGAAAAATAGCAACGAAAAACAGAATTACTGCTCTGAAACAACATAAAAAACTGCAATTATTTAAAACTGAAAAACGTATTATCCTTATTTAAATAGTTCATCAAAAAAGCAAAACTAATATTTTACATTATATCTTTAATTTCCTTGACAATCCTAATTTAATTTAGCCAAAGAGATTTTCTTCTATTTTTTATTACTTAACAATATCAATTAGATGAACATAATTGTATGACCGCAATAATAGGATATCGAAGCAAACAATTTTATCATAACACCTTGTGTAGTACGTGTAAACTTTATTGATTCAATAATTAAAATCATATTAACTTGTTTTTATTATAATAATAAATAATTTTTGAAGACTTTGAGCGGAAGATTTTTATATTGATATTTTATAGGATTTAATTATTTGTTTTTAATAGATTAAGAGTAGTCATAAATAAAAAAGATTTCTAAAATACGGTTACTGCGAACTGTGTTTGAAAGTAATACGAGGTGCTAGTATCTATATCTATGCATTAAAATAATTGCAAGTTCATAATTGCATTTTAGAATTTGTTAATTAATTAATTAATCTACCTTCATGTTACTTTATTATCGGGTCTTTAATACGTCTTCTTAAGCTTCCTTGATATTCATAAATTTTTTCGTAGGTGGTCGCCAGTTTTTACGGTTTCTGACGCCAGCTTAGAACACGCGATTTAGTTCATGCATATTTGACCCAAGGTGACCAAAAATGTATTTATGTTCTTATTTATTATATTGCTAAAATATTGAATCCACGATGCTATGATGGTAAGCAGTACTTTTTACAAGTTTTTATTTAATTTGTCATGTACTTTATATAAGTTAAACCTTGTAAGCAAAATATCGACACCCGGCTTTACATTAAATTGATTTTTTGCATTCATATATGACTTGGACAGCGATACTATAGATAGTTCAAAAACAACCCGCTGTTGAAAAGAAAAAGAGGTACATCTTCAATCATACGTACAAGTAAACCATGTCTTTTGTAGAGACTGTTAACGGTTCCCTGGCGAAACAATCCCGACTGGTGACAGCAACAGTTGTTGTGTTGCCAACTGTCCGCGAGATGACGCCACTGACAAAGTCTTGGACTGATCGCGCGTCGCACGCATTAGGTACGCATACCGCCCAGCGAAGGGTCTCTCCACGGCCAGTGCGGACCTGGAAATATTAAAGAGGATGTTTCAGAAGATTCTGAACTAATCTTAACTTGATAGATATAATGGAAAACAACAAAGCAACGTGAAAGACTGTTGACAAAATTATAAAGTAGTGAAAAAATACAATTCAGAATTTTTAGGAAGAGACTGATGCTACTATTTAAATTCTCACCAAAATTGACTTTAAATTCAACCTTTTTAAATTCAACAATTTCGTGACTTATTTGGTAAAAAATGTTTTTGAGAAGAACATAGAATTAAATGTAAGAACTTAGAAACAATTACGATAATTTTACAATTAACGAAGTATTTAAGTAATTAATCAAAAATAGTTTTATTATGCATAATTTGCCATCGTACGTCCCTTTACGAGAAGACTTACACGTTATGTGTTTTGATGTTGCCTTTCAACTTTTACAAGACGTTCTCGAATACTACCTAAATTAAAGATTGTTCTTTATAAAATGATGGGGAGACATTATGCTAGCAATGTCTTTCAATATAAAAAAAAACGAAAAGAGTTCTTTATTTTTGGTTCACAACAGAAACACCAAACACAATTTAGACTCGTTAATTTTTAATAAAACACGAAGCCGTGGTGTTATTTTTAAAATATTAAAAAAGGTACCTAAAAGAAGAGAGTGACAAATATTATTATAGTCAAATTTTTCGTCGTTCAAAAAATAATGTACTGTGGTATCAAATACTATAACGGTGCTTTTGTCTCACCTTTTGATTTTCCGCCTGAGGCCACCTGATTGTAGCTAAACAATACTGTCCCTCAATGTCCACTCCATCCTCTTTACTCTTTGTGTCGACACACTCATCGAAATTACCGAGATGGTAAGATGACCCGAACAGCAAACCTTGGGGAGACTTCGAAGAGGCGTCGAACACTGGAAAATAAACAAAAGGATTTATAGAACGCGTATGATTATGCGTCTATATAATTACAAATAAGATTGATCTTGATATTGAGTTAACAATTATTGGACGAAAATTGAATTACGGGTATAATGACTCAGACAGAAATGGAGAAAATGTAAACATCAATTATGTACGGCAAACAATGCTGATAAATTTTTATGAAATCGATGAAAATAGTTTTAAACTATTGGTTTGGTTTTGAATAAGTTTACTTGTTGACCTTAACAGTTATTTCGAACAATTTTTAGAGTTTGTGATACGAAAGACATCAGTTTCCTTGATATGAAAATGACACCAAATTTTAAAAAGTCAATTTTCTACTGTATGAAATAATATAGGGCGAAAAAGCAGCCTTTGCAGAGTTCCTTGCCGGTTCTTCTCTGTACAAGGTGTCCTGCTATAGATTTACGAACCGATGGCTATGAGTTTCGACTTTCACAAGTTACAAAACACTTATTAAGCACAGCTTAGACTTAATAAATATTTTGAGTTAATTTGATTTGATTCACAACCCCGTAATTAGTAAAAAAAAAATCTCAATCCAGATCACACATTGCAAAACAAAAAATATTAAATCAAAAGGAGCAATTCACTTTTCTTGTCGGAGTTTGTTTCGCCAATTCTTCACTGACAAGACTCCCAAATTTGGAACTGATGGTAGATTACGGTAGCCAGGAATAATAATAAATAAGTCAAATGAATTTTTTGAATAGTTTAATTTAATAAATGTAAACGTTGCTATAAAATATATTTCTTTTTGTATTGTGAATGTGTTCAATAGTATTGGTTTGAAGAACTCTTAATTAATATGACAATCAACATATGTATTCTTATGTGGACCTGTAAAGGGTCCGAAACACAATAAAACCGTTTATCACTTATGGATAGTGCGCGTGAAAATATAAGAAATCAATATATATTTATTAAGCTATTTTAACAAAACTATACTTTAGCAGCTATACATATTTTTAGACTCTTAATACTGCTAATGTTTCCGTTAATTGCATCTCATTCTCCATGTCGTCTCAACTAATTGTTTTTTACCGTTGCTATCTACCTGAAGTCGAAAATTATTAATAAGAGAAGAAATTTCTTTTTCGCAAATCAATAATGACAAATATAATTTTTAAATAAATCTGTTCTCAGATAAAAAAATAAACTATTTTATTCAACGATTGCTAAAAGAGAAAATATAAGACACATGTAAGTATTGTAAAAACTCTATACAAAATATACCAGTCACCTTAACACCATTATTATTCTACAGATTTACAAGTATTCCCATCCTGTTCCGTCAGTAATAAGCACGTCGTCGTTCTTATGACAGTTGAATATTAAGTACTGTTATTGGTAATGAGATAAATTTTTAAATACACAAGTTATTTCAAAATTTAATAAGACTTTTGATTTTTATATACCTACATAAATGCATATCCTAATGATTTATCATGATAAATGAATCAGTACTTAATATTCGACTCTCATAAGCACGACGTGATCATTACTGACGGAGGAGGATGGGAAATCTTTTAAATCTGCAGAATAATAATGATATCAATCCTTATTCTATAATTTATATTCATTTGAATCCTTGAATATTTCAAAATCACAAAAATTTTACCTTGTATACAAACCTATTGTATGGCTAAGTGTACAATTTTTTTGGTTTTAATTACCACTAGTAATTTCATTTTCGTATAATACGAGGGCAGTATCATATTTTCTGGTCTCAATCGAGGTGCGGGGGTGAGACGCCGTGCGTAACCATAGCAACGCAGTAAGGCCATGAGTGTACATGTGATTTACACTGATGATTTATGGTTAATTTTACAAGGTTGAAACATACAATTCATTTCTACTTCAGGTCTGTAGGTATTTTGGGAATGGTATAATTCTATCGCCGTATAATATAATATCATGTTTTGCTTTAGATGTAAAAAAAATATGCAATCTGTTTTAAATAAAGTCTCAGTCTTGTTACGGCTAGGCCCAGTATATCCATTTCACTTTTTATTGTTTGCTTTCGTTACATTAATAATATTTAGATTTTTTATTTTTCTTTCATTATTAAAACCAAAGATAAAATGAATACGAAGAAAATACAGAAGAAAATGTATTTCAAAAAACAATGTGCTATTTATGATCTTCATCTCATCTGTACCCGATTTTTGTCAATATACCTACAATTCGATTACACCTGTCAAAATAACTATGACAATTCTAATAAATCAATAATACTCGAAACTGACAGGTGTGAGATTTCGAGCCTCACACAATGAAAAACAGTTTCTCTCCATCCGAGTTGCATCTCAAAGCGCTCGGTGGATGGTTCCTTCAATAAAATAAACTTAATGTCAAATACGTTCAGATTGCTCATCTATGCTAAACAAATAATAAGAAAATACAATTATTTCAATTAAAAGATAGAGTATAAAATAAGTGCATTGATTATATACATACTTAGTATTACCCTTTTATTTTAATCTAGCTGTTTACCCGCATTTTCAGATAAAGCGGACATTCGCCTTAATACAGTTTTATAATCAGCAAATATGTTTTAAATTTATTTATTAACACCAACAAGATTTACATTAACTTTTTCACGTAACTACGATATATATTAAATGTAATCATTATAATTGCGATCTTAACTAAAGAAATAAAGTTATCCATTAGAAAACTAATTTAATGTTTGTAATCAGTAGTTTTCAACGATAAATGATAGTCAGTTCTCGCACTTTAAATAACGAAATTGTAAATAATTATTAAATGGATCTCAATTACTTCCTACATTTTACATCCTACAGTAAGAATAACATAATTGAATTTAACACTATACTAAGCACCAACGTGGAAGGCTATAAATATAAAAGTCATGAAAAAGACGTGGTAAAGCAAGAAGGCTTTTTTCTTTATATATATTACGTAATAGTTTAGGCAGAAAGAATACATTTCAAGTTTGTTTATAATAGAACTTGTTCTGATTTACTGATTAGTCATCGCCGAGTCCAAACTATTAGGATAGAATAGGTGTTGAAAGTTTAAACGGAATCCTGTCAGATTTAAATTTAAAACTTGAAAAACTTTTTTAGTTTAAAGTACTAAAAAAATTAATACGGACCTCTTTTAATCATTTGAAGTAATTCTCTACGGCTAAAGATAATAGGATTTTGAACTACTAAGATAGTTTGTATGGAGAATACACCTTATTGATGAGAGGGTTATAATAAAAGTCACCTGTGGGCAATAATAATAAAAAGTATATATTTTATTTAGTCACTGCAGTAACAAAGTTTTTAAACTTATTTTAACACTGAGTCTCTTTATACTAATAAAATTATAGAAAAGAAATGTAAAACTATGGCGAAATAATGATAGTAGAAAATATGGTCAAGTGGTATGAGTGAGTACGCGCGATTGGTATGGCCATCGGTAAAACACTAACTTTTGCTTAAATATTAGAGACATTGCAAAACATAATTTAAAATAATTATGAATTAAGTAGCAGGCGAATATTGCTGACGCGCGTTGCCTACTTGAACTGTAATAGTTCAATGTCGGTCGGTCGGGACCGTACATAGTTCTTGTGAATATTTACACAGTTTTCTTATAGTATAACTGACTTCTCTTAAATCAATATTTTAAACAAATATTTTATTATGGTATAACTGACTTCTATTAAATCAACTATTAGTAATGTACCAAATCAAAAAGTTGTGCCAAAACCGTAGTATGTTAATTATTAACACGTGTATATTCATTGTTTATTTCTCCCTTTTTTAGGAAACAGACATACCATTATGCTGTTAACACATACACGTTATAACACAATATTTAGTTACGATTTTGACACTAAAGTATGAAAATTTATTTAAATATTTAGGAAAATAAGTATCGTTATTTAAAATTGAAACGTTGAAAATGAAACGGTTTTCTCATTTTGTGTTCACAATATAAATTTTGAATTCTTTAAGACTGCAGAAGTTTTTGGCACAAATCCGAGGCTCCTACGACATTCGTCTATATTATTGACTAGCTTGGCCCGCGACTTCACCCGTGTGGTCTAGTTTTGAGTCCAGAAATAATAAAAATCCATAAAAACTTTCATCCCCTAATTAACCCCCTTAGGTGTTGAATTTCGTAAAATCCTGTCTTTGTGAGCACGTACGACCTAAAAAGAACACGCATGCTAAAATTTTAAACTCCTAACATTTGTAGCAACGAATTTTAATACAAACTTTCATCCCTTAATTTAGCCCCTTCTGGGTGGACCCGAACGTGCTACCACATTCCTGAGGATGTGATGAAACACACCAAAGGAGCATTGAAAAGTCGAAGAACATGCTTTAATGAAAACAGAAGAAACATCTTCCTTGTGATAATACCATTCAGCATTATTCAAAATACAGTATTTCAAATTTGTTTTAAATACTGTAAGAAAAATCCTGATGCACCCATTGGGGTAACTTAACATAATAATAAGTTAAGCTTTAACATCATTAAAGCAGTTCTGCATCTAAATAAGCATTTACATTTCTGACAAAGATGAAGACAAAAGAAACAGAAGCGGAAAAACGATTATTCCTTACATCCGTCCTCATATGATATACTGCTACAAACGGTTTCCCTATACGCCTGCTAAAGCCGCGTACTCATTAGCGAGCTTTTCCTGAACCGAAACAGTAACAAGGTTTTAGTACAGTTTTTATACTTCCGTGTGCTAATTATTTAATATTAAAATAAACTGTAATCCTTTTCAAACGAAGCGAATGTGATTTATCGACTTATGTAACTTTAAAAGTATGCCTTTTGGAACGAACAATTATTTGAATGATCAAGAAACGTAATAAAAATTATGACATTCCTCTATCAGGTTTATTTTTTTATTTTAAATCGAAAAAATAAACCTGTTCTATACTATTGCTAACTCTGTATACAGGTTGCGCCCACCGCTAAATTATAGAGAATAAATCAGTGCGTTACAAGCCACCGGTCTTGTCCCTAACATCGTATATTAAAGTGGCGACGGGATGGGATCAAAATATTTTCCACTGGCGATTCACCCCGTAAAGAACAGATATAAAAAATCTCACCGTCGTCTTCATAGTCACTTCTATTACCATTCAAATCTACGTAATTATTTTTTTTACACAGTTTCCTTAAATTCCCGTTTTTGTGACACTTTAAACGATTAACGTCATATCTTATAAAACCGAAATAACCAATTCCGTTCCGATTTAGTTGTAAAAATTTAATTCCGAACGATTTGTTTTATCCAAAGAGCATAGTTTAAATATATTCACCCCTTAGCTTCGATCAACGATACATTTATAATTGAAGCTCCTTAGATTCACCTTTCCAGTATACAAAGATACTCTATGGATTCACCCAACGCAATTCGAAACAGATTGTTGACATTTGCTCTTTGGTTTGTTTCCAAGAATAAACAAGGTGTGAAAAAGATAAACATTAAAAACCTATTATTGTGATTATTTTATGGTCATTTTTCACGGACTGTGACCGATTCAAATTTGGTGAATTACAAAGAAATACTCAAAGTATTTGAAAATGTAGTATAAAATATTTTATGTAACTCCGGTGTAAGTATTACTTACCTTACTCCCGCTGTAAAATAAATAACTATTACATATATAAAGAACTAACATTCCGTCAGCGGCTTCACCCGTGTTTATCCTGTATTATACATATAAATCCTCTTGACTCACTCTGTATATCGATGAAAACCGCATTGAAATCCGTTTCGTAGTTAACGATTTCAGCGTACAGATAACGAGAAATAGCTTTGTGGAGATACAGATATAATTTTAATATAGGATCGTTTTATTATCCCGAAACTTGGTAACCCTACAGAAGCGTAAAATATTATCCTAAAACTTGAACATAATATGAGCGCGCGCAATCCAGAGTTCCAGACAGCTTGACAGGAGTCGAGACCAAAGTATAATAACGGAACATACTGTTTATCTGCCCATCACAACTTTCAATTTCAAGAATTTAGGATAACATAAATATAATTATGAGGGAGTGGAATTTTATGATATACATGTGGACAATAACCTTAAAAACCACTCACCTATTTGAAAAAGTATTTATTTAACATTTCGGTTTTTTTTAAACATTTCACAATTCACAAATAAAAAACTACTCACATATCTATGTGTCAAATAAAAAACCACTCACATAAATACATAAGTGTTTGGCACCGTGTTTGGCAGCTTCATGTGTCAATATCCGGAAAGGTATAGACTCGTATTATTCAAAAACCAAGCAAATCCACATGCAAAGTTTTATTTAAAAATAGAACATGTCTGCATAAACCATATCAGGTGCTCGAGAAGGGCATTTATTAAATCGAGAAAATTTATAAAAAGGTACACCATTTACCACCCATCTTTTTTTATGTAACTGTCCAGTCTAACTTTTGGTTGCCTGGAAGATATTGCTTTTTAGCGATAAGGCCGCTAATTGTACTGTTTATTGTTATTAATTTGTTATGTTGATTTTATTTTCAAGTACAATAAAGTGTTCATTCATTCATTCATTCGTTCATTCACTCACAACTGGTGATAGAAAGAATTTGTTCAAAAATTATAAATGATCATTAAGATTTTTAATGAAAAATATAAAAAAACTAACAGCGCCATGTACCCCGAGTGATAAGTGCAGTACCCCGGGTTGCGACAGGTCGTGGGTTAGAGTCCCATCTCGGGGTACCTGAGGCTGATGAATTTTTAAGAATATTTACCAGTTTAGCATTGTGAATACAAAATTAAAATATAATCATCATTAAGATGTTTTGTTTACTAACAGTGGTAATCAGTTAGTAGAGCAACTGCCCGGCCAGCGAAAGATTCATTATCAGGTTTTTCTTAAGGCAGAGAAAATGCCTTTAGAACCTTGGGTTATTGATTTTATTAAACTAAATAAAATAAATAAAATGCACTTTGAACGCAAGATTTATCAAATATTGTTTTAAATTTACATTTCATCAGCGTTATAGTTATTTACGAAATTACTCTACAGCTCATTTTTATATGTGTGTTCATAATGAATAAAAATGAGCTGTATTTTGTTAAACAAAAGTGGTGGCACCCTTTGCTGAGGGACAGGGTCATCCTAGCCCGGCAACGGAGGCTATTATATATTTTTAAGATAATAAATAGGGGGAGGCCTATGTTCAGCAGTGGACGTCTTTCGGCTGATGATGATGATGATGATGATGATGATGAAAATATGTGTAATATAGTAATAACGAATGTGTGTCAACATATATATTTGAAATAAATTATTATTAATACCATTAACGAGTAAACTATGTTTTGATGCTATTGCAAGTGCCATTATCATAGGTTAATTGAATTCTTGAGGGTGGATGTTATTGGCAGACATACCGATCTACCCTTCATCGAGTTCTCTTACGTTCGATACCCTTACCATTGTACACTAAAATAAAAGTAAGATGGATGTTTATTATTCCGTATAATTATAACGCTGATTTATCAAATACTAGCTGTGTTCCCGCGACTTTGTCGACGTAAATTATAACCCATGTCACATGCGTATGATATAGCAGTGCCCGTGAGTGATTTCTTTTGATATGTCAAATACTTTCGGAGTCTATTCAGTGCAATCACACAATCAAATATTTCCACGTTATATTACTAATGCCTTAAGATGTGTGTTATGAGAATACAGTTTTATACAACTTTCACAATGTGGCACGCAGAAACTGGCTGCGACTAGCCGAAGAATGAATTCAATTGCATATGCTTGGAGAGGCCTATGTCCAGCAGTGGACGAAGACAGATAGACGGTGATGATTTTTACATAAGAATGTATAATTTTTCATCTCATAGTTTCCTCTACCAACTGATTAGATGTTACTTCATTGTTTGCCAAGTTGTATTACCCACTTAACTCATTACTCTCATAGTAAGCAAGAAATGATGCCATAAAATATCGTTATCCAAGTTTATATTAGAAAAAGTTTTTATCGCACTTCCACTGGTCTACGTAATGTATAGCATCATTTCGAAATACGCCTCGGCGTACACCGAACTTTATGGTCAGACCACGTTAGCAATATAAGCGGAGTTGTAAACAACATCAGAGCACAAATTAATTCACTTATAAAGTGTTGTAACCTCTTTGATAATAAAATTTAGAAAAAAAACTAGAGCGACTTCAAAAACGTGAAAAATTAATCCCACTTAAAGGTTATTTTATTTTTAGTGATATATTAAAAATTTAATGTTAACTTGACAAAAATTATAAGAATGTAAAAAAACGATCTCTTGTTTTTTTTTCGATTATTACTATCAGTTACTTTTTTCATCATCACCATCCTATTAATGTCCCACAGCTGGGACTCAAACCTTCCTTGTGGATGAAAGTATGGGCCATGACTGGGCCAATGCGAATTGGTGTCATTTAACAATCGCAGATGCAACCGAGACCAACGGCTTAGCGTGGCTTCTCGAGCACGAAGAAACTCTAGATAATAAAATTTCGATCATCCATCCTATTAACGGCCAACAGCTTTCGCAAAAAGTTGCTTAAACACCGTGATGCAGATCAAGCGCACTAAGCACTGCGCCATTACTGACTTTTTTATTACAATAAAACTGCTAATACGATTTCAAAATTTTTATAAGACCACATCAGCTCGAAGCCACATAATTAAGCAACGTTAGTCTGTTTTGTGAAAAACTGAAAGCAAATCACATCAAACAACCGGTATCGCCTGATAGTCAAAGTTTATCATTGTAGCAAACTTTCTAGTAAAATAACAAAATTTAAATGACGAAGACATTAGAAGAAGAAGGGGAGTAACATTAAGTATAACATGTAACAGTCAACATATAAATGAATGAAAGATAAGTATACAATATAAATTCATATTCTTTCGCCTTCTCAAATATTTTTCTTGAAAATAAAATAAAAACAACTTGAGTGTGATTTTTTTACTCTGTTACGTAAATTATTGAAAACCCGAGAGTTACAAATACACATAACATATTTTTTGTTATACTTAAATATATTTTTTGTCGTCATAATAAAATTTATTCATTTATAAGCGAATATAATACTTAACACTACATTAAGTGTTACTTTGAAAACGCAATTTTTAAAACTAATCAATAGGAAAATATAATGTTAAATAAGTATTACTTTAAGTGGAAAATACACAACACTTTTTGCTTATCTAAATATTAATTATACAAGTAGATACGTAAACACTGTCGTCATAAGACAGTTTTTTTATTTCTACAATGGGTATTAGTCAATAGATCGTTAAAATAATATATAACTATGATGTTGGTTAAAATATTTTTGGCACATTAGTCATCAATCCAATGTACACACACGTACATAGGCTACACATCAGGTTACCACAATATGTCTTATTTCTCCAGTTGATTTTAAACTCTACCCTCAAAATGCTAAGGTTTCAAATCATGTGGCAAAAATTTACAATTTTTAACACACAACACGACAAAATTGAATTTTTTTGCCACATGATTTGATTTTTTAATTTAATTTGTATAGGCTGACTTACTGTTGACTGTTTATTTAATAATTTAAAAGAACATAAAATCTAATCTAAATCTAAGAAAAAAATACCACTTTATCGAACTGGAAAAATGGACCATGACCCACCACGTGAACTCAGTGGGGGTCGTTGGCCACCACCGATGGGTATCGCCAACACTTATCGTGCCTGCCAAAGTACAAAAGAGTTGAAGAAAGTAATTTTTTTATTAATTCCGCATAGCAAACCGAACTCGCTCATCACTACCATCAAACTCCACTTCATAATGGAGTTAGACCTTTTCACAGCTTTACGCTAACTAAATAATTAAAATAACAATTTATTTGACAGCCGCCATACGGTTCTGTGCGTTTTTATAATTAATATTTGAAATAAATAAATTTTATTCTACTGTATGCTCTCCCTTAGCAGTCTTGTAACAAGACATTAGTAGTCCCTACTTGTGCGACCTTAGCTCGTTGCGAATGCTTAAGCAGATATTCGGGAGCGAGTTCCAAACGCGAACGCTTGCACTGTGGTAATGACCTAAATTGTGCAATTTTACGCGTCTTAATTATTGTTAGGCTGCATATAAGACAAAGAGAAATAAGAAGAAATAAATAGGCAAGTCAGTTAGTTAAACAGGCAGACAAGGTATAGCTTATTATAATTAACAAAACTGTAAACGAATGTGGAATACAATCCATAATAAGCAATAATGAAATTCCTTCGTAAATTATTATTATTAGAGGAATAATAAGTAAATCCGCTTGGCTTCTTTCTTATTTCTAAGTGTATTTTTCTGTAAATAAAAGTGTGGGAATTTCACAATTTAGGTAAACCTTTCTTTAATTGCTTGCTTTCCTCTAATGTAATTTTTTATGAAATTGAAATGAAACCCTTGGTAATACTAAATTAAAAAAAGTGAATACTAAAATTACTCTTTGATAAAAAGTATTATACGAAAATAAATGGACTTGTTGGCCATGAACCTTTTCTAATTTTAAATTATATTTTTTGAGAAAGATCTCGTTTACGCTTGATTATATAATTTTATTTAATCAGTTCTACATTGCTCTACTATATTACATGAATATACTTAGAAATTATGTCTTTTATTTCGTTCTTCAATATGAATGGAGAATTTCAATAATTCAAGTTTCGCATTTTCCATAACAGCTTATGATGACTTTTTTCTGTGTCGTTAAATTGAAAGTTAGTGATTTTTCTTTAAGTGTAACACATTTTGTAAAACTTAGTAAAACATAACAGATCACAAAGCGATCGTGGCATTTTTCATTAGAAATAAACACACTTAATTTAAAATAGGTAGATATAATAATAAATATAGCCACTTATGAAATAATCATCAGTGTAATATAACATCACGTCAGGTTACCACACTATGTCAAATTATGTCAATTGCATTTCTACTCTACCCGTAATACTATTAAGGTTTGTAATCAAAAGAAGAAGTTTGGCTGATTTGTATTGTATAACCAGACGTGTTGTTGACTGTACACTTGATTCGAAAATTATAACTGTCGCATGCATCAGCGCATCATCATCGCAAATGCATGTTTTTATCAATTAAAATAAAGATATTTATTTATTCTATGATTTCGTTTATAATATTTTTAACACTCTAAGGTATTTCAATTACAAAAAATTACAACACCGAGAGGTTTCGAACAATTATGTAAAATTAATTTAAATAATTAAGATACGACAGCTGAAATCGAACTACAAATAAAACAAACAAATTGTATTATGACTTAGTTTAGCAAAATTCTCATTGCAGTCCGTCCGTTCGTCAGTTTTGACTTCGCATATTAATAAAATGATAACAAAAGTTAAGAGACTGCACGTCCAAAAAACAAACGTCTTTTGCATAAAAACTAAATCACCTTGTGTGGTATGGGTCCATTGAATGCAAGTCACGCACCGATCCACTGTTTCATTGTGACAAAGCATTTATAAAAGATCCCGACCTTTATGTAAAAGCAAAACTAGATGTAGGTATAATTATTTATATATAAATTTTAAATATCTAAAAGCATTATCCAACATACTGCCGTTTGCGTAATTAATAGATATAAAGCCAGTTGCACAAACGTCCATTAAAATTGTCATTAGTTTAAAGTGACATTACCGACGCAAATTGAATTTCGTTAGAGCTTAAAACCGTCATTAGGCCTTAATGGACGTTTGTGCAACTCACCGATAGTTAAGCAATCATAATGATTTTCTTTTTCTTTGCAATACCCATCTAGTGTCTTAATTAATATGAATTAATCTTGTTCTTAAATTCAAAATTGTTATCAGTAGAGTTTTAAAAATGAATAAACTACCCCAATTCAAACAATTGAACAAATAAGTCATTATTTGTTTTCTATACAGCAAATGCAATTGTTACACGAAAGCATTTTTTTGATAATTTATCCAACAGAAACAGCATCGCATAATAGCTGTTTTAGTATGTTACCCGCGTATGATGTAGCTTCCTGCATGTGCAAGAATTTTTAAAATCGGTTCAGTATTTTCGGAGCCTATTTAAAGAACCGAGCTCTTTATTCTAACAAAATCTCTTGTTTGAAACAAAGAAAGAAGTATACCTATCACCTTTTTTCTTTGCAGATGGTGAGGTTTATTAACATCGCAATATTTTTCTTATATATTAATAAGAGATTATTATATCTTTATTTCTTTTCTGGACGTCAATTTGATTTGGTTTAGACGTCATCTTAATGTGCCGATAAACTAGATGTAATCATCGTATTCGTGCTTAAAATGGAAAACCTCTTTGTCTTCAAACTGAGTTAATGTCAAATTACCCAGTTCCCGCGGCAACAATGAAATCCAATTCCAAGTAAACAAACAGAGCCATCTGAATCAGCATTCAACTTGATGTGAATCGCTATGTTACAATTTATTGCGTGATTAAATCTATAATATCGAGCATTTCTATTCGTATTATGGACATTATAAGAATAACTTTACTAGATTATTTGAGTCAATTTTAATTTATCGTAAAGTCTGTCAGTAATAGTTAGCGGGTTAGGTCTGAAATGCGGATGTTAAGCAACTTTTGCCCGGGTCGGTCTCAGGATGGTTGACCAAAAATTTTCTAAGTCAAACTCCTCCGTGCACAAAAAGATGTAAGCGAGACATGTCAATCCATCGATACCGACTTCAACTGCACAAAAAGATGTAAGCAAGACAAGTCACTCCATCAGTACCGGCTATAACTGAAATCGGTAATACCCATCAACCCATATTATTGATTATGGCCTATATTTGATTACATCCATAGGGGAGACCTGTTCCACTGCAATGGCGATTAATATTAATAGATTTGTGATGACTTAGAGAGTTTTCTTTAATACTCTTTAAAAAAAGTTTCACTAATCGAATTATACTCTGCATATTATTTCTTTTTTTTTATATTATTTACATTTCTTTATTTTGTAGGTTACTTATTATATTCAGTAAATTTACTCCGCAGCTCTATCGGCTCTCTTAAATGCTTTTCTAAGGATGTAATCATTCAATTGTGTAATGTATTATATAAAACACTATCTATATTTTCCTTTAAGAGACTCATCTCTCAATAAATTATGAGTAATAAAGTCCACTCATTGCCATAATTGTAGAAGCCTTGTTTTATTAACCTTACCGGTAAAAGGTAGCTGCATGTTTTCTTAATCAACAAAAGCTATAATTAATTCAACAAGTACCTGAGTAATACGCAATTATATAATACGACAAGGTTATTTCCCAAAGAAATAAAACAAAACAACCTTTCTGTCTGATTTTCTTATTAATTTAAATAATTAATGAACTTAGTCTACAATAATCAGAATTTCGCTTTTGATATTTTATAATGAGTTGCGATAACTTTTTGTAATACAGAAAATTCATTTAATACACTTTTATTTACGTTTGAGCCATAAACTTTATAATTTAGTTTATTTAGATGTATGCGATTATTATTATATAATATCATATTTATATAAATATTTATTGTAGGTATGTAGTTTGTGTGTTTTTATTTTCATTGTTGCACTTAATTGTATATTGTTGTTCAAATGTACACCCCCGTCTCCGTTATAATGACTTTCTTTTTCTCCATCCAAAGGCTGCATGGAAGAAATCGCTTTAAGCGATAAGGCTGCCAATTGTTTGCACTTTAATTAAGTTTAATTTATGTTTTTTTTCTGTAAATAGTGTATTGTCAACAATAAAGAGTTATCTATCTATCTAATATAAGTTCAAGATTTTGCAAACTTATAATAAGGTTTTAGTCTAGATGAAGCGACCTACATAGACGTAAATATGTCATGTACATTCGAAATATGCCTATTTTAATATTTGTCAACCGCTGTCTAAACACTATTCTTTGAAAGTAAAATATTAAACCTTGTTTCTGTGTTCTGTGAATTTGCCTAACTTTGTTAAAGCACTATATTTGACTGACACCCGACAAGTAACTTGAACGTAACGTAAAAACTGTCATGCTTGTAATAAAATAATATATTTTCATTGTTCCTTAAAAGTATTATAAGTCAAACCCACGGTCTACATTTCATAATCTGTACTTTTTTACAAAAAAAAAAAATTACTATTGTAAAGTTCGTTTGTAAAATTACAAACTATTGATATTTTTTCCCTTTACTTGTTTTTCATGATAAAAAAAATGTATTCAAAATACCAGCAAACTTACCTAACCAACAAGATTAGAGGATGTGAACTAAAAATTAATAAACGCGCATAAAACCATGCATGTTTATTACCATTTGGTAATTCAATCGAAATAATATTTTTGAAAAAAATTCAACGTCAGCTACTTAACTTAAGATTGAACGAATTACAAAATATATATGTTCAAATAAAATTGTCTGTAATTAAAACTAGCATAACCAATACAACGTTTCGCGGACATTCTATCGAATGCCTGTGCAATCTAATCCTTACTCAAAGCTGCTGTTACACAACGAAATCCGTTTTGGTACTAGTTTCTAGTTTGAGGTCGTTGCTCTAGGACAGCTGAACAGATTTAATTTGTGCAATAGTACTTAGACGAGAAAATTATGTGCTTTATCTATCCTAGATATCTCAGTGTGGTCGCAAATAGAGTGTTAAGAATGACGCATAATATTATCGAACGGTGACAAATGGGTGAGACATGATGTAATAGAAAAAAATCGGAGGCTGAAGGGGAAAGTCATTGATTAAATTTTGATATTTGATCTTTAAATTTGATCTTAAATTTCTTTAGGCGGTTAAATTTTTTTTTCCTAAAATCTGTCATGTGTATTCGAAGGCTTGTTAGGACAGTTACATATCTATCGCTATGTGAAAATCATTATGAACAGATAATAATATTTATTTAGTTTAGGTAGTACATTTATAATCAAGAAAAATTCACCAGTCCAGTCTCGGATGATGAATTTTTAAGCTTTTTCCATTAAAAATATTTGTCAATGTGACTACAAAATTGATGAAATAATATTTAGAAAATATGTAAACACTTAGGACGTGCTGTTAACTGTATATAAAAATAATCATAAATATGGAAATAATAATACCCAAAGCACCCGAAGGCTTATTTTTAACTTACTTTATAGTTTGATCTAACAAAAACATTATAGACCAAAATAAAGCTATATTCTTAATGGAAAATGCTTAAAAAATCCACTCGGTCTCTGGTACCCTGAGTCGAGACTCAAACCCATGACCTTTTGCAATCTGATCGGCTGCTCTAACTGAGCTACCCAGGACCCAAAAGGACCGATAAATCCTTCGAACACTTGTTACTTTTTCTTTACTACAGAGCGTATTCTTATCAGTATTCAGACAATAGACAATATTTTTCAGTATAGCATTGTGAATGCGAAAGTGATGAAGTATACTAATAAAGCTATATGTCTGTAATAAAACTATTTTAATCAAAAGCATAAACCTCTCAGGCATAGTATTGCGGCCTTTGATTCACAAGGTTATATCCAATAGCCATAACCTAACACAATACCCAATTAAAATATGCAAAATAATGAATTTATATTTAAAATAATTAATATTAAAAACTTATATACCAATAAATGGATAAGACAGATAACATAATTTTCTATTAATTAAGTTTTATGGAAATTATTACACAGAACATTATGGTAGAGCATCCTCGCTTGTTTCAGCTGAGTGACTCTTAATTCCAATTTACATTTAGTTAACTTGCTCATATACAGTGCTATTAATAAACAAGGTTTAGCGTTAGAGTCAGTTTACGCTAAAATTTTAATTGTATTGTCAAGTTCATATTATACTAAGAGTAACCTACTAGGAGTAAATGTTACTCCCATAGAACCTCCTTCTAGGTTAACTTTTGCTAAGTCTCTGTTTAATAACATGAATTTTGACTAATACTATTACTATTAAGAATTAGTCTACTCTAAACCTTGTTTATTAATAACACTGATAGAGAAAAAAAACAATTTCTATTTCGAAATTATATTATTAATATAACTATTCAAGTAAATGTAGAGTCAAACACTAGTGTCACAGTTTGTAATACTATATGCCGTTTAAATCAAGTTCTCACGAAGGTCGAATACCGCGAGTTTATATTTTTTTTTGCTATCGATAAAAGAGCGTAGGTAAAATTAGGAAATAACCTCGAGACGAAACAAAAAAGGAGACAATTATTTTTCAACCAAGAATTAAGTAACCGATTTTGCATATTTTTATAGCAAAATTGATTGACCTACTTGGTATACCGAATTTGGTGAGATTTGGCCTAAAGTATCAAGTTGTGTTTTTTTTTTATTTTGGGTCAAATAAAAAAATAGTTCTATAGGTAGAAATCAAATGTTTTCTATAAAATCAACAATAATTCAATTTGTCCTCTTTACACTTTTCTTTATGCGAGGTCTTAAGACTGGGCGTAAAGACTAATTGTGCCCGGCAGTAAGAGGAGGAGATAGGATTGAAACTGCATGTAAAAACTGCAAAAAATCTCCTTTCGCCTGAGGATCGTTACAGTGAAGCGCGACTTCCATAGAGGACAGTATAGGATACGAGAAGTATACCGTCCTCTATGGAAGTCTTTTTTTTTTAGTGATTACCGCCGTCCATGGGCGGCAGTAATCAATCACTCACCATCAGGTCTGCCCCCTATCCCATAAAAAAAGAAAAAAGACAGATGACATAAAAACAATGCACAACTAGCCTAATAAGAATAAGATTTTAAAAACAACATTTAAAAATTGTTTAACGTACCATTTGATAAATCCATTAACGTACCATGATTTTAGTTTCCGTCATAAAAGAAAAATTTACGCAGCTCGACGCAATAACTTTAATAGAAAAACTGGTTACTAAATCCACAACATTTTAAATTATTAATTCACATTATAGTAATTCACGTTTGTCCTTTTCCAAGGAAATAGTTTTGCGGTGCAATAAACAATATTTATGGGATTAATCGTTTTATTTTTATAATAAATTAAAATAATAATATCTACGTTTTATGCTAAGTGCCCACCCAACAGGGCTATTGATTTAAAACTTCATTAAAAGCCTACTCCGAGTTATAAACATAAACTAAACCACTTAGAAGAGACGCACACCTGTGGTTTTTTAACAAGTTTTTTATTTATTTATCTAATACGATGTTACATAACTTATCTAATTGAAAAAATGACAAACAAATAATACATAAAATGACAAACAATGTATATTGTAGAATGTTTTCATAGTAAGTAATTATGTTTAAGTTTGGTAAGTTACGGAACATTAGAACTGACAATATGTATATGAAATGACTAGCTGTTGCCAGCGGCTTCGCCCGTCATACGATAACTTGACAGTGCGTTTATCCCCAATGAACCGTTAAGTAGGATAAAAAGTAGCCTATATTAATTCAAGTTTAAAATTATTTCTTATTTCATCAAAATCCATTAACTACTTTTTGCGTGAATGACTAAAACCGACAAACTTTCACATTTATAATATTAATAGGACAATCAACCTTGCACACTCGACGGATGAATTAAAATATTTTCTCTTTATAATATTAGAATAGGTCTATCTTAATATTTGTTTTTTAATGTACATGAATATTTTTATACATAATATCTACTAATAATATACTATACTTTTCCCACAACTTCGTCCGCGTAAATAACAGCTTTCGTCACCCGTGTATGATGGAGCTTCCCGTAGGTGAAAGTATTTCTAAAATCAGTCCAGTAGCTTCGAATCCTATTCGATGCAAACCAACAAACAATCAAAACTTTCCTTTTTACATTATTATATATTTTATAAGCAATGACAACTCTACTTACTAGTCAAACCACATGTTTGAATGATTGGACCGACACAAAAGATCTAGTATTTATTTCCGCAGTTCCACGTAGCCGGTAAACGTAACAGTCATACATAAACGAAGTAGTTATCCTTCTGAGGGTTTTATTGTTGACTTTGAACTAGTTATTCATGTTTTTTTTTACTTATTACTATTTTTAGAGCGTCAACAGTTATGAGAAATAAACTAAAAAGTATTTATTTAAAATAGAACCGTTACTGACGAGTGATGATTTTTTAAACAGTGTTTAAACAACCTTATTTTAACCGAATCCAAAAATAGAAAGCGATGCCCCTTACAGTATTAAACTAATGCTGATGCTCTCTAACAAAGATGATGTCAATTGGAATGATTTTTTAAAGCATATTAAGTCTCGTACACAGTTAGCACGTTAGGTCACTACAGTAAATCAATTTTCTCCAGTTGAGTTTTTCTAATTTTTACTAAAATTTGACAGTTTGGTTTAACCTGAAGTGATATTGACTGTACTAAAAGATACAGTCATTCGTTTGTATCGAGGTGTCATTTAAAGTTCTAGGTTCGATTCTCGTTCGAGCCAATGTACAAAAGAACTTTTCTATATTATTGTACAGAACGGTTGAGCCAGGCAGACGTAGAATAAACTTATAATAGTCGAGTTGGGGTGGCATTTCAACAAGAAAAAACCCTCTTAAAGAATAAAACACAAATAATTCTATGTTTTTATAATACAGGTGATTGAACTGCTTAGTATAAATCTGAGAATATACATTAAGTTTTCTAAGGTCGATGTATGTCTGGTGGCATATTTACACTGGTTGACTACATCCGCGTGAGGCGTGCGGGCGATTTCGATTCCTCGCTTTGGTTGGTCATTGTTTTATTCATCAATGAGATGAGCGCGCAGGGGTCGCCCACAGTCTCACATCGAACAGTGTAAATGAGCCAGTACAAAATGTGTTTATCGTCCCGTCAGTCGTTGAACGTCACAACTGACAAATGCTCCCAAAAATCACAAATTATCAACTGATTTTGTACAAAGAACATAAGCTGTATGGAAAACGGGTTATCAACATCATATTTCTATGACAGCCAATATAGGAATATATAAATTTCTCTATAGATTTTATTTATTTATTAGAGTAATTTCTAATTCCCGTTTTCCTTTTTATATTTTTATAATAAAATTCATCATCCGTTAAAAAACGTTTTAGACTCATTTTGTCTTAAAGCCCACCATTCTTATTATAATTAACTTATACCAACTACATATACATCAGATATTACTATATATATCTGATGTATATGTATATATTCATAAAATAGCGTTCTCAGAAGTCTGGTGTCTACTCATATAAATAAACTCTATTTTTTTAGTTACAATGTCTAATATTTTTTCTTTATTCGTTGGGGAATAAGGAACACGTAAGGGAACCGAGATTATATATTTTTTTTTAAATAATACCGACTTATAAATAATATTTAACCTAAAAGCAACTCATTTAAAAAAATGCTATTGCTATATGCTTCTGTAGGTTATTAATTGAATGATAGACGCCCAACTTCAATAGCATTTTCTTGAATAATCAGTTTTTTAAAGTTCGAAGTCGGTTCTATTTTTTGAAAACAAAAGTATTTCATTAATTTTAGTGATTCTGATATCTTTTATATAATAGGTAACACTAAAAACATTATAAATATAAATTTATATTATAAATATAAATTCAGTCTTAGAAAAGGAGATTTTGTTTATTTGCTCGACTTATTTTTTTTTTTTCAATAATTTATACTTATATTATAAAGAGTTATTGCTTGTTTGCATTGGCTAGGTTTTCGAAACTATTGCACCTATTTACAAGAGTCTTTCATCTACAAGAAGCTACATACTACGCGGGGAGATAAGCTATAATTTACGCGGGTGAAATCGCGGGCGAGTGTGAAAGAAATTAGTTCACAATTCAAGAAGTTTTCTAAGTCGGCTAGAATCTAACTTTTCCAAAAAACTAAAAATGTTGTCCATTTAGTTAAATAGTATTTACTAATGATGTGACGATTCGATTATTATATATATATCGATTTATCGAATCTAGTATTACTCATAGTCGATTAATAATCGATACATGTCAATGATTATTAAATATTTTTACCCCAAAATTTATTAATGATATTATTAATGATTCAGATTAATTCCACCATATTTTAAAGCCATCCAATCTAATGCAAAATAGTTAAAAATCAATTTAAAGATGATGTTTACTATAGCAGCATTGTGCATGCAAAATTTATAGAATTAAACTAGCTGTAGCCGCAATTTCGACCGCGTGGAAAGTACCCTTAGAAATTCCTTTTTACATAAGCTTCCTGCCAGTGAAAGTTCCATCAAAATTGGTCTAACCGTCTCGGAATTTAGCCGGAACAAACAGACATACAAAAAATATTATTTTGGTATAGGTATGTACCGTGTATACTTATAAAGTCTTATTCGTCTTAGTCGTGTATACTTACATGTAAATTAAGTAAGAGACAGAAGAAGAGTACAGAGAATAAAACTGTAAGATCCGTACATTCATTCATCGGTATGTTCCCCGACCAAAGAGTAAAGTTACCTATTTGTTCGTGGGAGGATTCCAGGTTTGCCATAATAAGTAATAGAATATCTACTAATAATATTCACACTCGCGATCCGCTATGGGTAGCTGAGCCATCGAAATAAAGTAAATAGGTTCTATACTTACGCTTTAAACTATTCCTATTGCTAACGTTTTAAAAAATAATCGATTGTTAATCTTCAATTAGGAAATCATAATCGATAGCAACTGATTATTCTAAAAATCGATGAATGGTAATCGATTCCGCACACCATTAGTATTTACTATAATTTCCTTGGCTATTTTATACATACATACATATAAAGAAACTCCATAATTCGTAAGCATGTTTCAACTATTATATTATTCACATAGAATTTTTAAGTAAACTAGAATTTAATTAAGATCTGATCCCCCTAGATTTGTCAGGTTTATGTAAGAACATAACTAATTTAAAACTTTAAAATACCGAATCGTATTGACTTTTCATTTTTATTTGTAAAACATATAACAATAATATATCTGAACAAGTAATTATAACACGTATATGTCACGTACCGCAGTTTCTGTTTGCTTACTCTCATTGTTTAATACCTTAGAATGCACAGCACCGTCAGAATTGTGTTGATTAGTGTTGAATTTTCGTAATTAATATTGCTGGAAAATAGCTACTTTATCTCAATAATTATTAAAGAACTCCTAGTCTTAGTTCTTAATTCATGGTCATTATCGGTTTATAAATAATACTAAAGCCGTACCTAAAATGACTTCATCATCATGGACAGTAAATTAATGTTCTTATGAAGCGAATTCGCCATGACTTAACACGCTTCCTAAATAGACCAATTAGAGGGTATTAGCGACTGCAGAAGTGCAGATACAACCAGGACCAACGGGAGGGGGAGGAGTTCGAGATATTAACTTTTTGGTCAATTATCTGAAGATTATCTTGTGGAAATTGTTTAACTTCCGCATTGCAAATTGAACGCCCTAACCACTGCGTTATCGAGCATTTAAAATTACATCAATGCCCATAAAAATGCAGAATTTGGTTTGAACATATTTTAGAAATTCTTTAAACACCACCAATACATGAAGAGGTACAACCTCGATATACGAATATTTTTAATAAAGCTATAATAGTATTTTATAAGAATTCCTAATAACGCCTACTCTTCCTGATGGTAAACATTTGATAATCTCCAAGTTAACCTTAAAACAGTCGCAAGACCAATGAATTTATTGACACATATGATTAACAAACGCTTATGACGTTGATTTAACGCGAATCACAAACTTAAATAGTAAATTACCGGAAACATATGAATATTATTTATTATTTCAAACTTTCCTCTTATTCGAGAAATGCATATAAGATTTCTGTCGTTTAATTTATCAGGAACCCAACGACGCGATTAGTATGAATTTCAGAGATTAAGCAGCTTCTGCAAAGGTTTTGCCGTGTCCTGCATGCAATGACTCACATGTCTAGGTAGCAATCAGGGTATAATAAACAATAGTTCCTTCGTCCACTCTAATCGGTAGTCCGATAAGCAATGCATCTCCTAGAGAGGTATATCTGTACAAAATCAATCTGCACTCGTTAGCGCAGGTACGTACATTTTTAAGACACTCCTAAGACGTCGCAGGTCTGTCATTACATCAAATCAAATTATTCAACTAAAAACAGAGAATGTTACACTAGGTAAGTCATTTACATACATTCATTTATAGATATAACATCATAACTATTATTTCATTATTATTATACATACATATAATATATATATTTTTTATAAAATAACAATATAAATATTATTGTTACAACATCGCACATTTTCTTAACAAATTATTATTAAATTATTTCCATGTTGTTATTATTATTATATTCCCATACTTTTAATTTCATGTCATTTTTAACAAAAAATCAAGCAATAAATAATTTCTAAAATCTAAGAAAGTGAGGATTCCTATATATATAATAGTTATCATAATAAATCGTTATCATAGTTTTACTGTCAGTAAGCAGATCTTTCAATATGAGGTAAATGACTCAAAGTATGGCCTGAAAATATATGCTCATTTTTATGTATTCATGATATATGTTTAATTATAAAACCACTCTTTCAAACTTTTTAATATTTCCGGAATCCTTTCATTTATCATGCTCTGTGTAATAACTAGTGAGATCGTGTACGAGGAATAAAACAGGACCTAATATTAAACCCTGTGGTATACCTATAGTCATAACAGCACTTAAAGAAGATTTTTTCTATTTAGCTTTTATTATTTATAGAGATAAAAAATTGTAATGGGCCTATTGATAATCTCTGGGGTACTATATAAGATATTGGTGATGAGATACACTGACAAGAATCAATTTAACTAAAAATAATTAGTAAAGTAGCGCTCTGCCAGCTATACCGATAGATATAACCGATTCTTGTTTTTTTAATAAATGATTTAACAGTATCAAATGCCTTTATAAGTTGGTGAATATTGAGGATTTTTTTATTTCATTTTTAATGTTACATTTATGGGCCTATAACTTTATTGTTTTAGATTCATAACTGATATAGGTGCTTATATATACTAATTTTTCGAGGATCATTTAATATTTGTCTCGTGGATCTGTTAATCTACGTGGATCGGTTTAATATCGATTTTTAAAACGATAACTACTAACTACTACGACAGTAAAATAAATATTAAACGTAATCACAAATTTTGCTCAGATTCCAGATAATCTCCCTTATTATGGAGTATCTGAGCCACCTTATAACTGGTGTGTGAACCACACTGCCATGGAATTACAATAGAGCATTTGAAAGGTTATGGTTGCTAACTCGTCATGATTCAAAAAGCTTTTGAAATTACCTAGAATTATAAATTTATGTTAATTTTGCTTTAGTTACAGAAAATTTTCTATTTATTTTTTAATAGATTAGTAATATTCTAATTTAAGACTATAAACATAAATACGTCATAATATAATTTAATTCGAGTATAAGTTAAGCCAGTAAATAAAAGTTTATTCGATAAATTTATATAAGCGCCATGACTGATTTACGGATTATTTTTAAATGCTCTTAAGTAACAGCTTTGGGTTATTTTTAGGTTAGACGATCTTATTTGTTTTGTTTGGTGGAATTGAATACGTAAACATGGCATTGACTCAAATGACTTTTTGCTGTTTAAGCTATGAGTGGGCGTTCGCCAATAGCAAAGGAAGACAGGTACGTTACATGAAGATTTATTTAAGTTATAATTAAAAGGGAAATTATTAAAATGTCAATCATGATTACTATTCCACAATCCTGTACATACCTTTTTTTGGGGATTTTGGAGGGAAACTCATTAATCACATGAAAATCCAGGTAGGTCCAATGTTAATAGGTGGGGGTTTATGTATTCTATATGTAGAAATTTTTGGTATTCCATTTTCCTAAAAATATGCCAATATGTATATTGTCATCTATCAAAGGCTTTTGATAGTTTCACTAACGATATCTTACTAAAAAAGTTTGAACACTATGGTTTTCACGGAAAAAAAAGTTATGAGATGTTAACAAATGGAGTACATTCTGACAATACCTACATACATAATTGCACAAATTGTATAAGATATTCCACTTGTATATAATTTGTTTCAGAACAACCTTTAAACTGTTAATATTTCTAAAGTATGTTTCGTAGTACCTATAATTAAAACTAACAATAAACTAATAGAGTCGTCTATTCCTCTTACTATAAGAGATACTCCTTTATCTAGGTGTGCACGCACGTGCCAATATATCAAAGAGGCTACATATTACGGTCATTAAAAATAATGAAAAGGCATTACGTTGCTCATTGCGAAGCATGCCTTGTGTACAGCAATCAGATACAATGGGCGCATTAAACCCCATATTGCTTATGGTGACGAGATCGTATGACAACAGCCGGATATCTTATATTATAAACTAAAATAAAACGATTGCTTTTTTAATATCATTATTTAAGATAATATAAATTCCACAAAACAAAGTACCGGTACTGTAAGTTAAAAAAAAGAAATGTATTATTTCTGAAAAATTTAAAACATACATCGAAAACTCAAGTGCTTTTCTCAAATCGAATTCAATGGCAATAATTCTAATCACCCTTCAAATTAATTTTGCCTTTCGCAGACTTCAAATGAAGTTTCTTGAATATGTTGAGCGTCTTTATAGTTGTATTTTCGAAACATCAAAAATTGATTTTCGTTAAAAAAAACATCTACAGTCGTTTTTCATTTTGTTTGATTTTGAACAAAGATAAGTAAAACTGCTATAACAATTTCAATGAAATTTCTACGGGACCATTATTATAGTTCTATCGAATAAAATGGTAAATACTTTAAAATCGGTTCATGAACCACATAGTTATACATAAACCGCCTCCTTCTTGTTTGATGTCAGTTAAAATTGAAATTTTAACATGTTGCGAATGATTTGTGGTTTTGAAACATAGTTTTAATAAACACGATTTTTAGTTTGCTGCTGCAACCACAAATTGTTTGTAATGTAAGAGTTAGCTCTTAGATAACTAAATTCATATATATATAAGTAACAATATACCTAGTCGTAGTGTAATAAATAGAGCCTCACAGTCGTCGTAGAACGCTGCACTGTTAATTCAATAAAGTTCAATGAAATAAAACCTACTTCTAAAGGTAATCGGACCTCTCCTGTTAAATAGAATCGAATAAGAAGTGGCCATGACCCACCACTTGGGCCCAGTGCGGATTGGAGGATATTAACGACTGCAGATGTAAACGGTGCAAAATGTAAGTTGCTCGGTGGCGTAGAGGATAAGCGCCGCGGCCCGTGATCGTTGTTGTTAAGCAACTTTCGCAAGGGTCGGTCACGGGATGGGTGACCGAAAGATTATTATCTCGAGCTACTTCGTGCTTCGGAACGTACGTTAAGTCGTTGGTCTCGGCTGCATTTGCAGCCTTTTATACCCTCCAATAAGCAATGGGCCAGCGTGGAGGGTCATGGCCCATCCTCCTTAACCAACCATAAGGAAGGCCTGAGCCTCTGCAGTGGGGTTGTAAAGGGGCTGGCTATGATGATGACAATATAGTGGTAGTGTAATAAACAGAGCCTCAAAGTCGTCGTCGAACGCAGTACTGTTAATTCAATAAAGTTCAATTAAATAAAACCTACTTCCAAAGGTAATCGGATCTTCCCTGTTAAATAGAATCGAATAAGAAGTGGCCATGACCCATCACTTGGGCCCAGTGCGGATTGGAGGATATTAACGACTGCAGATGTAAACGGTGCAAAATGTAAGTTGCTCGGTGGCGTAGAGGATAAGCGCCGCGGCCCGTGATCGTTGTTGTTAAGCAACTTTCGCAAGGGTCGGTCACGGGATGGGTGACCGAAAGATTATTATCTCGAGCTACTTCGTGCTTCGGAACGTACGTTAAGTCGTTGGTCTCGGCTGCATTTGCAGCCTTTTATACCCTCCAATAAGCAATGGGCCAGCGTGGAGGGTCATGGCCCATCCTCCTTAACCAACCATAAGGAAGGCCTGAGCCTCTGCAGTGGGGTTGTAAAGGGGCTGGCTATGATGATGACAATATAGTGGTAGTGTAATAAACAGAGCCTCAAAGTCGTCGTCGAACGCAGTACTGTTAATTCAATAAAGTTCAATTAAATAAAACCTACTTCCAAAGGTAATGGGCCCAGTGCGGATTGGAGGATATTAACGACTGCAGATGTAAACGGTGCAAAATGTAAGTTGCTCGGTGGCGTAGAGGATAAGCGCCGCGGCCCGTGATCGTTGTTGTTAAGCAACTTTCGCAAGGGTCGGTCACGGGATGGGTGACCGAAAGATTATTATCTCGAGCTACTTCGTGCTTCGGAACGTAGGTTAAGTCGTTGGTCTCGGCTGCATTTGCAGCCTTTTATACCCTCCAATAAGCAATGGGCCAGCGTGGAGGGTCATGGCCCATCCTCCTTAACCAACCATAAGGAAGGCCTGAGCCTCTGCAGTGGGGTTGTAAAGGGGCTGGCTATGATGATGACAATATAGTGGTAGTGTAATAAACAGAGCCTCAAAGTCGTCGTCGAACGCAGTACTGTTAATTCAATAAAGTTCAATTAAATAAAACCTACTTCCAAAGGTAATCGGATCTTCCCTGTTAAATAGAATCGAATAAGAAGTGGCCATGACCCATCACTTGGGCCCAGTGCGGATTGGAGGATATTAACGACTGCAGATGCAAACGGTGCAAAATGTAAGTAGCTCGGTGGCGTAGAGGATAAGCGCCGCGGCCCGTGATCGTTGTTGTTTAGCAACTTTCGCAAGGGTCGGTCACGGAATGGGTGACCGAAAGATTATTATCTCGAGCTACTTCGTGCTTCGGAACTTACGTTAAGTCGTTGGTCTCGGCTGCATTTGCAGCCTTTTATACCCTCCAATACGCATTGGGCCAGCGTGGAGGGTCATGGCCCATCCTCCTTAACCATCCATAAGGAAGGCCTGAGCCCCTGCAGTGGGGTTGTAAAGGGGCTGATTATGATGATGATGCAAACGAGATCAACAGCTTAACGTACTTTCCGTATAATACATTTTTGGTCACCCATCCTATGGCCGGTCATCGCTAAAGTTGCTTAACTACCGTATCGCAAACCGAGCGTGCTAACCAATACGCAATCGAGCTTCTTGAAATAATATTATATTACTTTCAAATTATTAATCCATTTTTCAAGTAGTCTGGGAAATCATTTCCGCAAACACAAATTTGCATTGACTATTATATTATAATACGAAGAATCTTGTTAATTAATTTTTTATAACATTACCTAACTTTAGATTACCCGATGAACTAAAAAATAAATTCATAAACTGTATATAGCGTAAAGTTTTTAATATCTCTATATTGTTAATTTTAACGAATATAGGTGGATTTGTTGTAATCTAGAATTCTTTTGACATGTCATGACAAATTTTGTGTAAATTTCTCCAATATCAAATATGAAATTCATATATATTTTGAATAAAGTAAAAATCGCATCAAAGTATTGAACAAAAACATATATGACATAAAATAGTGAAGCATTTTATTCGTGCCGCAAGCCTGATGCTATAAACTTTCCAGTTTATTTTTTGAAAGAATTCCCCAAATAGCAACAACAATGTCCACAAAAATATGGACTGAAGAAAAATTGCGCATAGTTAAGCTTCATTGTTCAGAATATAGCCGCCATTGTGCCAACATGGGCAAACTGTGTTTTTCTTTTTCTAATAAGAAATATAACACTGATTAATTAAATTTATTCGCTCCTTTCTTTGTGAAACTCAAACTACGTTCAGTTATGTTAAGGTGAATATGTACGTTGATTTTCGAACTAATCACGCTTTTCAAACTTTACCCCAGACAGAAAATCCAGCCAATATGTATAAAAAAACAGCGACAAAATACAATATAATAAATAATTTGACTACCAACGACATTTACTATAAATTAGTAATATTTACATTTATGGAAGGTAACAAACGATGGGTGGTGATTTGATAAAGGTATTGACAGTCCTTAATCGGTTCATATAACAATGTTGGAAAATATTGTATGGAAAAAAACTTGGAGAAAGTCACTTTATTTATCGGTTCATATAGGATTTTCGGAAGATTTTGTACGAAAAAAAATTAGAGAAAGTTTTTTTTCGGCAAATAATAATCATATGGTAATTTTTTCTCTTGGTTTTCACTCATAAACGAAGTTATTCTTGACGAAAGTTTAGGTATGAAAATTAAGAATTTGTAGAGTTAACTGAAGCATTAAGAGAGTTTGTTAGGACATTGTTGAAATAGTTTTAAAAGAAGAAATGGCGCTACTGTTAACTTATTCAAAATCCTAAAGTTTTTTCATTATTCTGATTAATTGCCTATGAATTCCGCTATTATTACTATAATTTACTTGCAAATAAAGCTTAATTCCTGAGTCTTAATTTCAGTAACTAAGTTAGGATTAGGAACATTGTTTAGTACTTAATTAGATTATACTATTACAACGGTCCGTTTTTCGGTTTTACACATTTACACTGGTCAATAATAATCAATGAATGCGAGTTACAGAGGAACTCGATGGCGCAGTGTTAAGATGGCGCGCTCGCTCTACGATACGGCTGTTAAATAATTTATGCAAAGGCCGGCCATAGGTCCTTGCAAAAAATCCTATCTTGAGCTCCACCATGCTTACAAAGGCACGTTAATTTGTTGATCTCGACTGCATATGCAGTCTGTTACACCCAACAATCTATGGAATGCTATAGCCCATTCCCCTTATTCAATTTAATTCGATTTTATCCACAAGGAAAGCCCGAGTCCCAGCAGTGGAGACATTAAAGGCTGGTGATAATGATGAGGTACAGAAATCACCCGCACGCCGCCCGCAGATGTCATGTAAATAAACCTTTAGCCCGCAACGGCTCATCCGTCGAGTATAAAAAGGTTGGTTCAAATTTAACGGAAGATCAGAAAAAATCCGTAGGCTCCGCACGGATGTGATAAGGACCCCATCGCATAATTTTGGAAAGTAATCATAATTTAAAAACTTATTTATTTAAAATAAATTGATCTACTATGTACGTGTTAATGTTTGTTTTTTATACTTGTTGTATATACTCTAGGCATCGTACCTCATTAGGGATGACGACTAATCTTTGTTTGTCCATTAGGTAGATTATTGAAGAATATTAAACACGTATTTTTGCGTAATCAATAAAATATGGCGATACATTGAGTTAAAATTAAAACGTTGCATGACGTCACGCTTTTGTAAATTTTCTACAAAACTGTGACGTAGCGAGCCCCCACTCCTCAACTTTAATGAATATTATCTAAGCCATTTCTTGTTAGCTGAAGCAAAAAAAAAATACTAATCTAATATTTTTCAATTATCTAATTAACGGACTAAATAGGTTTTTCTTTTAATCCAGTCATCATCTCTATTCATAGAAGCATGTGAAACAAATATTTATGAATGTTGAAAACCATACCATCGGTAATTAAATCTGCGGCAACCTTGCATTGAGTAAAACGAATATAGTCTATTTTAAAATGTCTAAACCAGAATGTAATATCATTTTCCACCCATCTCATCGAATGTTGCGACGATTTTTGTTCACACAAGCATTTTTGCCATGCGGGTTCGATATGCGGTAAATGTTTTTATAATCATAATTAGTCTCTAATCGAATTTCTCAAATATTATAAGTATATAAAAATGAAGTCAACATTTTTAATAATACACAATTAAAGCATAAGTGGTATAATGCTTTATGTTACACACAACAACACAGTTGTATAAAATATCAACAATGACATGTCTTTTCTTTTTCAAACTAACATTATTTCTGGCGAATATAAAAGTAGTTCAGTTTTCGATTATAAGTATCCCTTATATACTTATTTAATTAAAACTATTTTATGAATCGATCATGCGGAATTTCACAAGCTTTTTTATAATTTTACTTATTTTGAAGGTCAACCATGACGCAAATGTTTAATTAATTCAAAGACCGCTTTCGCTCATTTTTGTTTGACAGTCGAAACAAGTTCTCAATAAGAGATTTAGTATCACAAAAGTTAATAAAAAAATACTACTTACTTTTCAAAGCCCATCTTTTGTTCTCCAGTAATCCATCCAAAAATTTCAAACCCTGTTTTCTGCATTCTTCTTCTTTTATATTTGAAACAGCCGATGTCAATGAGAGCAAATCGCTCGCTAGAACCACAGACGATGCATAATCTGGTGATTCTTCTACATGAGCTATAGACGGTTTCGTCCTGCCTGGCATCTCATACACATCATACGGTTCCGTATCATCATCAGTCTTATTATCTGCGCTTTTATTCTTAATGTTAAGTTTATCTAAATCTACTAAGCTACCGAGTTTTGCAGCTAATTCATCGCTAAAAGTTTTATTGAAAGCCAATAGGGTTCGTCTGTCGATTGTTTTATTGGCGTTTACTAAGGTGGATAGTTTGCGTAATAAATTTTTGTCTACGTTAGTGAAATTGCTTTGTGCAGCGGCAAACGCGCAAACGATCGTGAAGGCTGCCACACGGAACATGGCTCACGTGCGCCCGCGTCGCGCTCCTAACAGAACTGATACAGCCTTTGATCGATCGAGCATCGGACAAACCATAGCAGTATGATGTTAGGTTGACCTCACGTGTTGGACATTGTTTTTTATCGTAATTATTATCTTATGTGTACGACGACCTGTTTTTTAACATAAACTTAATATTTTTATTTAACTAAAATTTTATTTTGGAATGATATATTATGAATATGTCGTTGTTTGTCCATTCTTGCGTCACTTGGAACTCGGAATTTCGGTTTTCGGAGTTCCTTTTTGCTCGCTTAACATAACATTTAACCTTTGTGTAAACTTAAGTTCCTTCATAATCCTCAAATTGATTATATACGATATGTCGGTTACTATGTAACCTGAATTTTTTTTTAAGTATGATGTCTGTCCGTTACCAGCAAGTTTTAGTAGGACATTTTGGTAATTTATTATAGAAATAGAAAATTAATTGAAACTACAGAGTCGCAGTCAGAAGATATAAAATTTAGTTCATATAGAACTTGTTTTTGCGTCCCAGAATTGCTTAAAAATCTATATATTGACATATAACTATATGTATATAATAAGCGCTGCGATCTGTTATCGGTGTTGTTAAGCAACTTTCGCAAGGGAGGGTCATGGGGTGGGTGAACAAAAAATTGCTATCTCGAGTTACTCCGTGCTTTGGAGGACACGTTAAGCCATTAGGCCCAGCTGCATTTGTAGTCGTTAATAACTTCCAATCCGTACTGGGTTAGCGTGGAGGGACCATTATCCCTTGCAGTGGGCACGTCATGGTTACTTTTAAGACAAGTACGTTGTATTTTTTTGTCTTTTTTTTTAAATTTAATATAATTAGTAACACTAAAATTATTTAACTGTATAGTGAAAGTCTTATATATTTTATTTATTCGCTCGATATAATTATTTTCAATACTGAATAATAATTATATCTACACTAATATTGAACCGGTTTTAATTTTCTTTTTTTCATCTACGGAAAACTACATAAAACGCGGGGAAAATTGTTCACAATACAAGCAGAAGTCGATGAACATATAAATTGCTCCTTTACGAATATAAAAGAATGCAAAATACGCTATATTTTGTTTCTTCGCTAATATAAACATGTAATTTATGTATTTTGTTATTAAAAATTACTAGTAAAAAAAGAATTTTATATCTATGTCTGTTTATTCAAATATCCAAGTCAATTCACAACATCGATTCTTATAATTACTCACTCGATTAAAAATTAATTTAATCTGTTTTATATGTATAAGTATATATATCTGATACATCTAAATATGTCTGATACATGAAAATTTTATAAGTAGTTACTTGAATATTGGAGGGAGACATCGATTCTTATAATCACTCATTCGCTTACTCATTAATTTAATCCAAAAAATCAACAACTCTATGTTTTGAATTAACCTTGAGCCCATTTTCCACAATTTTTCTATAATGTGTAAATTTTAAATTTGTTATAATGCAAATGTGTCCACTTTGAGGACAATGCAAATGAATTTTCTATATAATATATGAGTTCTTAAATTTACATATCACCGTGCATACTAATCTCATACTCCTATTCCATGACAGTTGAATGTTGCCATGTTTATTTTAAGAAAGGTTCACGCATCGTAACCATAAACTATTACTATAAATGTATCTAGACTTAACTGCCGGAACTGGCTTAGGGCCGGTTTTTTGATACGCAGTTAACTCAAACGTATGTTAAAATCTTCTTCGAAAAATGGTTAAATATGTTTTTTATGTATGTTTTTTTATCAAACATACATAAAAAACATATTTACATATACATATGTTTTTATCAATAGTTAGCCTAAACAATTGTCACAATTACAACTATTGGTAAAAAACATCTTTTAAATTATAGGTGCATGTTCGAGCCGGTTTTTTTGACAAAAGAGCATAGCTGTTCACATAATATTTAGTTATATTTTACACTAGTAATCACAGTCACTCTACTCATCAGATTTGCTTGACCATCACATTATTGTAATAACTTTATTGTTTGAGCGAGAGGGTAATACCGGCATTTTAATTATCCACGCCAATTACAATTCTTAATCTGGAAGCTTCGAATTTGAAATGAATTAGCACACATTTGGAAGTATTAGAATTATGAATTTTAAGTTTTTTTTTTTTTTAAATTACACTAGCTGTTACTTCCCGCTACTTCGCATGCGTAATAATAGAATCTTTTCACAAGTGAACGAATTTTTAAAGTCGGTGCATGCTGCACGGCACGGTTCTGTATATTTGATGGAAACTGACACAGTTAAATCTTATCTCATTATAACATTCGTTTAGGTAAATAACTAGATTCTAAATCAACCAAAACGGTTTCAGCAAAAGATCAGCGCTGATCACAAGACAAGCAGGTCAAGTCTGCTAATGTTATTTAATAATTACATACGTAGACTTGTATTTTACCATTGTATTATCCACGTAAAGACCTATATTATTAGTACAATGATTTCCTCACACTCCAATGGTCGTTTGTAGAAGTGCCATTTCTTCATATTTATGAAGTTTCCTTTTATATTTCGCTATGTTTTATCGATTGACGTTTTGGCAATTTTTGATACACTTTTATAATATTAAACAAAACTTTAACTAAAACAAATGTTTTCACTGTGACGCTGTGGCTACACGAAAAACGCTAATAAAGGAACCTCAAAGATAGCGCTAGGAACAGAAAAAAAATAAATATATTTTATTTCGTAAACAAAAATCACTTAAGTTTTGAATTTTCTTTTTTGATCTTTAAGTCTGAGCTTATTATGGCTCTGAATTTCGTGACTGACGACTACCAAAGCACGTGTACTAGTTTGTATGCTATTATGATTCAAGACTATGAATATGAACTTCATTTAAGATAAGTTCGTTTAATTTATAATAATATTAAACTTCAGGTAGAAGGCACAATGGCAAAATACAAGTTATTAGATTATTATTATATAATTAGATAATTATTATAGCAATTGTTTAAAATATCTTTCCGATCATATAATAAATAGTCGGAGGTCGTGTTAAACCTTATAAGTGTCTATTAAATATTTTTATCTTTCTTTTAACAAAGCGGGAAGTTACGCAGATTTTTAAAAGCCGGTCATTGTATGGATGGATAGGTACCTCATAAAGATAAGGCACGTTAACCGTCAGGTCAGTAAACAATTTTTAATTTCTACTAATCCACGTTGGGCCTGTGCCCTTTCAGTTTAAAGGAAGAGTGTTTTTTTTTTTCAAAAAATATGAAAGCATCTTCGTCAGCATAGGTTCTGACCTAAATGGAGAATCGAAATGGAAAACCTCAATGGAATGTCATGTTTAATTTCGTCGTATGTGAGGTCTTATGATCGAATTCAATGTTTCTATTCATTTTTATAAGAATAAAATTTTAAAAGCAACGTTTTGACTGTGAGAAAAGACGCAGAAACATTAATAAGTTTCCTCCTTCTTAATTATTTAGATAGATAGATAAACGTTTATTCGACAACCACACACAACACAATTACATACATAGAAATTTACAACTTACAAAGAAATACAAAAAACAAAATAACACAATACATAATGATGTACCTGTGTGTAGAAATAAGAAAACTACAGCTTATTTATACGTTATTACTTAGTACAAATCCAATTGAGGGACTACGGGTTTTTTTTATTAGTACTGATCTATCTTTAAATCATTTTTTTATGTATGTACTTTAAAACTTAGTTTATCCCTATGGTTTATCCCTTAACTTTTGATGTCCGCATACTAATATAATTCATCTTCTTTAAAGCGATAAAGTTGTTACTATAACATGTTAAATTCTTAAACAAACTGAATCATTCTAGTTCAACAAACATTGTCACAAGGAAGTCTAGGTGGATATTTATTTGCATAAATTGACATCACAATGTTATTAAAATATAGTTAAAATACTTACTGTTCCACGCGTTTTTCTTCGCCCGTTCTTATTATCAGCCAAATGAGGAGGTACAAATGTCGGACGATTCAAAATTTGAATATTAAGTAAGTTCATTTGAATAAAGATTTTTTGGACTTTAATACCTCAAACGGCCCAAACGGCTTTTTTTTAACTTATTTATTCTTTAATACCAAATTATAGAAAATGGCGAAATTAGCAGTCCGTAGTCAACTGGTGAAGATATACAGAATATTTGTAAGGCAGTGAGTGACATTGGCGGAGAATTAAAATACTGATATAGGTAATTAAAATATTGCTTACATAAATATACCAACACCACATACACATAATTACAATAATTGGGAATCCTTATAAAGATCATCCAGTGTCCGTTTGTCTGTCCAGTCATCTGCCACGGTAGATTTTCTACGAAACTAATGGACTAAATGAGTTAAAATTTGGTAAACATATAAAAGTATAATAATACATATAACAGGTATAAGTTGGTGTACTCAGCGGCGATCATGCAAACTTAAATAAATGAATTTTTAGACGTAGAGACGTCTTTCGAGTCGGAGTCGCTATTTTTTAGGGTTCCGTACTCATAGGGTAAAATGTGAACCCTTTTACTGAGACTTCGCTGTCTGTCTGTCACCAGGCTGTATCTCACGAACCGTGAAAGTTAGTTGAAATTTTCACATATGATGTATTGTAGCCGCTTCAAACAACAAACGTGATTTTTTGATTGTTTTTGTTCGATTACGACAACAGATAGACATTAAAAATATTTAGAGAATATTAATTTATTATAGTAACTTAAAAAATATTAATTTAAAATTAAACAAATATATGAGGGGGGCTCCCATAGAACATACGTGATTTTTGCTCGTTTCCGTTAGAAACCCTTCTTGCGCGAGTCCGACTCACAGTTGCTCACTTTTGGCCGGTTTTTATTATGTAACGTCAACTTTAGCGCTTGGTGCAAAGCACAGTATACGGCTAAAACCTTGAACGCAAAGAGACCAGAAACCAGAACAAATGGATTATTATCATTAAGCAAATGATTGATATTTGTCTTTCCGATTTTAATATTGATTTGTTGTCTTTTATTATATACTAACATGTGCTTAAACTAATATTAATTATTGAATTTAATGACCTTACATGACTGGTAAAATTGACATTAGACGTATCGTGGTCTGTTCCGTCGTCTATCCTGCTCTTACTTACGTATTTTTAATGCAACAGACTGGGATAAAGCTTGAAGCAATTCATGTTATAATAAAAATAGTTTAAATATTACATCCACTAAATATATTAAGCCTCTTTGTGATTCCCCCAGTTATCTGTTCTTTATAGAGAAAATAATTGTAGTTTCTTTTTTCCATTAGGCAGCATAAGCTATATTTTAATAATTATTTATTTTATTCGAAGTGTAACGTAAAAATAAGCTGTACTTGAAATAGATAAAATTAAATAAATAATGGCACGAGACAAAATAATAAAAAGAAAATTCACCAAAAAAAAACTAAGTTACATTAAAATGCATAATGTTTTCCATTTCTTCTGGTCGAGGTCTTTACCGTGAACTTTTACCATAATTTTACCATAATTAATTAAAAATAGTTTTTGACATGCAATTCGGGATCTAATGTCTTATATCGTATAGATGAAAGTAATGCAACCCCGTCGAATTTAAACTCTATATCTGGCAACCACATAAGCTTATTTTAAAAGATATTGTTTTTAAATTCCCTTAGACTCAAATATATTAGTATGTAGATTACAAGGTTAAATAGTCCAATAAAAACATGCAATAACAACTAAGCGTCAGTGAATACCAGTTTTGCATATTTTAGAAGTTACTTCCGATTTCATGTGACGTAATACACTAAGATCAATGTCATTACCAAAACTTTAAGTAATAAAACCAAGAAGTTTATATATGAAACTATGATACATTTTATTTTCTTATTCTTACAATAATGTCTTTTTGGGGTTCCGTAGTTAAGTCCGTCCGTCCGCGGTTTACCTCAAAGTCTATTGCTACGGGAAAATTGTAAATTGGCATGAGTATACATGTTAATTACGCCGACAAAGTCATATAATACCCTCCTCAAAAACCTCCCCTCCATGTAATATGGGGATGATTATTTTTTAAGTCTTCGCCATACTGTGGGGCATGTTTGGATAGGTCTCTCAAAAACATTAGGGGTGTGGGAAGGACGTTTTTCGATTTGGCATATCGTTTTTCATTAATTGAGCTTTAAAAAGCTTATTTTCGTTAAAGCCAAGTGTGCCCAAAGCCCCATCCTCTACCAACTAAATGGTGGATGGCAAAAAATCAAACGTTACGGCAGTAGTACACTTCAAAGTCAAAGTCAAAATAATCATTATTCAAATAGACTTCGTAAATGTATTTTTGAATCGTCCAACATTTTTTTCCCCTAGCACTCGTTCAGGGCGTATTTTGGCTGATAAGAAGAACGAGCAAGAAACTCACCATCTAATGGGAGTAAAGACTTAAGTTGGCTGTACAAGTTTACGAGTAATAGTCGACCAATAGGGATGACGACTGGGCAAAAAAAAAGGAAATTCTTTTTAGTCCGTTAGTCAGATAATAGAAAAACTTTAGATACGTATTTTTTTTTTGACTTCATTTTAATAACAAATAACTTATATAACTGGCGTTTCTCAGTTTCATCGTTAAGGAGTGGGGGCTACATCACTGTTTTGTAGAAAATGTACAAAAACGTGACGTCATATAACATTTTAACTCAATGTATCGCCGTAATTTAATGATTACAAAAAAAATATATGTATTTAATATTTTTCAATAATCTACCTGACGGATAAATAAACAAAAATTTGGCACCATCCCTATTTAACTCGAAAATTTCGAACTCGGTTTTGTTACTTTTTTAATCGATAATGGTACGGAACCCTTCGTGCTCGAGTCCGACTCGCACTTAGCCGGCTTTTATTTGATTATAAAAATTATGTCATCTCATGAAAAAAATTAAAAAGTGATAAGTTATAGAAATAGTTACTGAGTAAAGTAAAATATAATTATTCAAGTAGGGAAGACCGGGTTGATTGACCAATTTTCAGCTTAAAGGTTTCTATTTTTATTTCTTTCGAGTATATTAATTTAACAATAGATTCAGTTTATAGATTAACTATTAAACTTTGGAAAAATGTGGCAAAAAGCACGTTTTTTATTATGTTACGGGGTACAGGCCAGTTCTTGTAATATAGGAAAAGCTGGTCAACCTACCCCATGCTTGGGGTTGATTGACTATTCGACTGGGATAAGTTGACCAATAAAGTTGTAAGAGCAAAATCTATCTCGGTCTCCCCTACTTTTGAATAGACCAACATTTTTTTACTACCAATTTGTTGTGTATTTTTTTGTGTAGCTTTGACATTAATAATAGGTACTTGTCCTTGATACAGTAGATAGGAATACATCAATCATCACCAGCCCTTTTACGCCCCAACTGCAGGGCTCAGGCCTTCCTTGTGGATGTTTAAGGAGGTTGCGCTATGAGCCTCCACGCGGGCTCAAGGCTTAACGTACCTTCCAAATCACGGAGTAGGTCGAGATAATAATTTTTGGTCACCCATCCCGTGACCGACCCTTGCGAAAGTTGCTTAGCAACAAGATGGCGCACCGTAGTGCTTATCAACTAAGCCACCGAGCTACTCAAGAAAAAGTATATTTAAGATTAATGATTTATTTAAATACGATTTTAATACGATTTGAAACTAATATACGATTTTTTTTATCGAGATATTTTTAAATTGTCGTTTTAGCTATAAGAGAGCCTGTTCTATAATGAAGCAGTTTTTCGCATAAAATATATATTTAATTTTATTTCGATCGTATGTTAAGCACAATTCTGTTTCTAAATTAATGGAAATTAATTATTTCATTATATCTGGCCATTCATTCTTAATTAGTTCCTAAGCCCACCGCTCATTACCAAGGAGGCGCCATAAGCATGACCTTTTTCAAATAAACAAAGTTCAAGATATTAACGTGTTACGTGCAACTGCATATATGGTATTTTTTACAATATATTTCTTTCATTACGTATGTGAGATTTCATACCAATTCGAACCGAACATTTCACATTTACTATAAGCGTTTTCGGTGTTAAAAACATAATGAGGAAGCTTTAAACAGTGACCTATAATTTTTTTTAAATTAAGTCACTCCCGCAGTTTAACCGATGTCCCGAAGGAACGTACAGTCTTCTTAACAGAGCCCTTTAAATTATGACATGATTTAATCAATATTAATTAAAGCTTATATTATATAGATGTAATTTGTACATAACTGTTATGATGAAAAAGGTTTTATATTTATAAACTTTTTACTATATTTACTTGATTACGTTTAATTTGTATACAGTGCCCTCTTAGATATTAGAGGTATATATGAATTAATCGCGTCATAATTAAGTTCACAGTACTATGTACTATTACAATAACTTTTTCAATAATTCGGCGTATTATTTTCAACGTTTATAGAATATTTTCTATTAAATAACTCCATCCATATTTTTGTATGAAATTTCAGAGTAAAAGTCAAAGTAACCCATTCAACAATTTTTGAGTTTAACACCTTCAAACAGATACAGTTAGATTAATATTAGTACAAGTTATCTTAAACATGAATAATAAAACCACATCAGGAGTAATAAAAAAGGGATTTTATTTCGTCGTTTGAATTTGGATATTACGAGTGCTATCTGGAATACCTATAATATTGAGCTCCATTACGATTATTGCCGTTAGTAGTCCATTCCCATTCGTCTAAATCTTGGTCGTTATCATTGCGGCTATAAGGTCTTCTAACTAGAGACGTATCTCTCTCTTCCCACAAATCGTCTTCCCCTCCCTGTTCCTCTTCGATTATTTCCAAATCATCATCATCTTCTCTTTCTTCTGGCTCTTCGTCTTCTTCCTCTTCCAAGATTTCTTCTAGGCCTTCGTTCCTTTCTCTTTGCATTTCATACTCTATTTCTAATTCAGGTATTTCTTCTAAGACCTCTCTGTGAGCTACGAAATGTTGTCGATTTCGGATCAGGGGTATGTTAGTAACTTCTCCTATATTATCTTCAGAATTCTCTATTAATTCTTCTTTATGTTCTTGTACTTCTGTTTCTTCAACGACCTTTTTTTCTTTATCCAATTCTTTCACAGATGTTGATGAAAAAGAGAATAGTTTATGTACTGACTGCATCGGAATGACGAATGTTAATGTTAAAATAATAGATAGTATTAGTATAGCTGATATTTCTTGAGCATCAATCTGAAATATATAAATCATATTTTTGAGATGTTCTTAATAGCTTTGACGTCAACTTTATTAAGATTCATGTCATTGATATATTATCATAAATGTCTATATAATAAATGTTTCTAACAGAATCGCTTTATAATAAAAGATTATTCATTCTTCGATTTCATCGGTAAAATGTGATGATCCACATTAAAAGTTAGCTGTATATGTTTATTAGTCATCGAACATATAAAAAAATCACCTCCACTTACCATAGATATTAATGTAAATTCTGTGGATGTCCTGACAATGGCAGCTTTGGTAAGAAATACAATAAACTGTGTTAAATAAAGAGCGTAGGAGAGGCGGCTCAGGAGGGCCAGAAAACGGCAACTCAGGAATCGTGCAAGCCATTCTGAAAACAGAAAATTAAACAAACCTTAAATGGACATTCGATTTACCATTCACTGTTTGGTCAGTTCAACAAGCATATGTTTAATGTATGAATAGAACAGAGTATGACAAAGAAAACGATATATTAAAAATTGATTATTAGAATACAACTTTTGTCATGATGCGGTATCGTCGACATTTTCCATTCTCACGCCATCCTTCTTCAACCTTTTTTTATTATGTCTATATCCAAAGATGTTCGTTTTGCGTTAATATTTCAAATAATTTGTCACTGCTCTCATAATATAAGCGTACTCAGTCTGAAACTGAAACTCATTCCAAAATGGTAGTAATTATAAAGTAAATTAAATTATTTCTGTACCTTACATGTACTTTTTTTATATATTTTCCTCCTTTCATTACGTTTGTCTTATCTTAGAAGCCATATTCAGGCTTATTTATTCTTGTTAATTATTTTGTACCCGAGCTCACGACCTACGTAGCGATAAAATCTTGACATAAGGTATAACGATAATAGAAGCACCATTTACGCGACGTAAGAAAATAATTTTTATGTCTAATAATATGTTTCTGAAACAATTAATTAACACCGAACCTGTAAAGGGTCCGAAACGTCTTGAAAGCAAATACAAACGCGCTTAATGTTCTTTTATTTAATCATTAATATAAGTCAAGACTAAAAAAAATTTAATGACAGGTAAATCATTTCCCAACTCTTTTATGTGGGGCCATTGCGATATGTATTCTTATTTTATACTTCTCGATCAGCAGTCATCCCAATATTTACCCCTTTCTTACTTATAGAATATCCATCTTTCTTTATTTGCAATATCTTCTCATCACATATCTACATGAAGAACTACGTTGATATATATATGACTCCCTATGTTATATCGGGTATATATTATCGGGTCGGTCATAAAATCGTCAATTTTTACCAAATATACCCAAATAAAAGATTGAATTAAAGATATTAGGGCACATAACTCGCTTTTGACCTTTTCAAGTGTTACGAGGAACTGAACTTTGATACTTCACAGCTATTAACGGAATTAGTTTTACCATAACATTTAAAAAAGGTTAAAAGAAATATAGTTGCCTATGGGTAAGTTAGAAACTGGTTTTTCTGTCCTACATTTAAATTTTATGTTGACCCAGAAGTAGATTGTGATACTTACCACATTGTCCACCATGCACAGTATAAATCACCCACGCTATCGCTGCAGCAGAAGCGATGGGAGCGAGCGAGGCGTACTGAGCGGCGAAAGATGCGCTGTACCGGTACTGTGTTGAACCAGTATCGAATCCTGCCCACCATACGAGACTCCATAACGTCAGGCAAATCAACCAGCCAAATGTGAGAGTGATCTGTAAAAAAAACTTAAACCTGAAATAACTAGCTCTAATCTCCTAAATCAAGAATCAAATTATCATGTTTCATAGTGAAAGACACTGAACTTAGAGTAATATTTTCACGCCCTAGTCTAAGACAAATCCTGATATCGGAATTTGCTTTTATGGGTAAACCCGCTGAATAGCGCTTATTATAAAGTATTACAGTAAGATAGAAACTAAAGATATCAGAATGATTCAAGAAGCGCACCCTTGTGGTTATTGAAAATAAGACTTATTGAGGAGGATGATGGAAATCAGTTATTGTAACGGTATAATGAAAGATTTAATTAGACTTTTATGTTACAGTTTCAGTACAAACAGTATAGACAAACATGATATTCCTATTAAAAATAAAATTTCATAACGAAAGATATAACGAGGTGCTACCAACAAAAGACTCAATGCAAATTTAGTCGTAGGTACGTACGGTCATCGCTGGTAGCACCTATTAAAGATCTGCTCTGCACAAACTATACGCCATATAAAGCTAAACTTACACCGTGTCCACACGCATGCACCAGATGCACGGTACGCGACGAATCGTACGGATTTTGAAAAATAGTCAATGGAGTTGTGTGTTTGCGCAACATTGTAAATTTATGGGATCTCTTCTTATTGCATAACGTTTTTATTCCTAAGCTGTGCCTGCGACTTCGTCTGCATGAAAAAGTACATTAAGAAAATTCTTCCTTTTCAATGAATGGAATCGAATCGAATAGGATCAATGGTTCATAACCCATTACGTGGGCTTAATGCGAATTGGTGGTTATTAAAGACTTCTGATGCAAACGGGACCAACGTGACTTAACTTGCATTCTGAAGCGCGGAGGAGCTCAAGATAATATTAGGTCCTTAAATATGAAATTGGTGTTTGGTATGGGAGGAACAAAAAGTCAAATATTTTTAATATAATATTTTTATTTCATCATAGTATAAACCATTGTATAGATCAGCCCTTAACCAAAGTGGTAATAACGCCCCCTTTTGGGCGCTGCGGGCCTAAAGGGGGGCGGCAATACCCAGATGAAAAATGGGGGCGTTGTATAGAAGCTTCGGGGGACGATTTGTAATTTCCTCTACGAAAACTTCGACACTGACTGAGCTTTGGACTATCGACTACAAGTTTTGAAAATCAACTAATAATATTAATTAAGAGATTGCTCATAATAATTCTATTCTATATTTTTCTCCGTGTAATTTATGATATATATGCATATATTTCCTGTTTTATTGAATACATAAAATAAATTTATGTCAATCGGTCGCTCCATTTAAAAGTCTTGTTTAGTGTGAATTTTTAACTTCCGCTAATATAGCTCCCGATTATTAATATAATTTGAATTTATAGTGGTTTTTAAGTAGGTAAAAAAAGGGGGCGCTTAATTTTTTTTTTCTCAAAGTGGGCAGTAGACGATATAAGTTTGGGAACCCCTGGTATATATTATAAAAGGTTTGATGGCGTAGTGGGTTAGCGCATTTACGATGCGATTAAATAAGTCAATACTACACAAATAATAATTAAAAAGATCAAAAACAAAAGAAGAACAGTTCAAACAACGTAAGTATCACTAATAAGAGTATATCTGGTGTACGATCGAAATGCTCAGATACCAGAGCGCGAGAAGTGGAAAAAAAAGGTAGAGAAATAACCGTCCCTAGGATGGGTAACCAAAACTATTATGATCTTGAGTTCCTCTGTGCTTCGGAATGCACGTTAAGCCGTTTCCCGGCTGCAACAGCGGTCATTAACACTCACCAATCCGCATTGATTGGTCATGACCCACTGATTATATTCGATACGATCATATTCCATCCATAGGAAAGAAAGAATTCTAATAATATACTTTCCCACGCAGACGAAGGGGCGGGCACAGCAAGTTAATAATATTGTACAAAACATAATTCACTAACAAGAGCTTGATTTTCCAATCTACAGTTGGTTAGTTTACAATATATTAAGCGCCGCTGGCATTTGGTAGTGCACGATAGAATCCTGTCACACAATGATCGACGGACGGCCATATTGGCGTCTACCGTTCGCATAAAAACTGAAAACGGATTCCGCAATGCGGTAACTCGATTGCGATTCTGAGTGCGTTTTGAAGAATACCATCCGAACAGTCAATGTTCGTTTGGGGAATTGGAAAATGTCATACAAATTACAATACGGGAATTTAACTTCTATTCCATATTTTCAGATAAAATAAAAAAAATCCTTATTATTGTTCAATGAATACTAATTATCTCCCTGAAAAGCGTGGTAAATCAAAAGGATACTGTTTCTACCATTATTGTAACGTAAAAGCTAGAAAAATAAATAATAAAACCTAATATTCCATTAAAAATTAGGTATATATATATAATATAATTTTTCATTTAAATTAGTCATATCATAATTGTATTATGCCCAATCAAATCATAATAAATAATACCCAAACAAATAATTATAAGGTCGATCGATTCTCATTATCTACACAAAAACCTAATTGGATAATGAGAGAGCTCGTAATTAAACGTGGATCAATTACCGATTTCTGGTACTTTATTTATATTTGCACGTATGAAGAAAAAAAAAACATTAATATTAACGACTATGAAAATTTAAAATAAAAGAAAATTTTATATTTTAAATAAAAACAAAATAATAAAACACAAAGAATAGTTACTTTGTCAAACTAAAACTTTTACACACATAGTCGCAAAATGCAAACAAAAAAAACTGAACACAAAATTTTATAAAATTACTGCAAATTACTTTTGGTCACAAACCTCATTCTATTTACGCACTAGGATCTTCTTCCGCGGCCAAATTAGCTATAAAAACTATTTTGTTCAAACAGAATATGTCCCAACTATTTCTAGGAACCTAGTCTAGTATCCTCCAATCTTTTTTTTTTCCAAGTTAAGCAGTATTATGCCACTTTTTATACTTCTATAATGACTTACTATGTCTTATGAGTTTAGGCGATTATTTTTATTCTCAATCTTGTTTGATTATTTATTTTTCAAGATGCACACTACTTTGAAATAAAATTTATATATAACAGCCATTTCCAAATTGCGTGGAATTAATTTTGAGTAGAAAAGAAATAGACATTAATTTAAAGTAGTTTTGATAAAATATATAGGAGAAAAATGCTATTCCAGAATACCACCTTTTCAACCCAGGGGAGAACAGATAATGGTCGAAATCTTTATTGCCATAATAAAGACTAAGTGACTCATTACGACGTTGGCGAAGAGCAAAATCTATCCTCTCGGATTACTCCACCATCAGTTTTTATAACTTCCTCGTCGAGGTCAAACGGTGATGCACATACGTGTTAATACATTACACTATTACGTTATCATTGTCACTATATTTAAATACTATATGCTGGGGTTGCAATGTTCAAAAAATAAAAACCCCTTAAAATAAAATAATTAAAAAAAAACTATCTTTCCGCCAGTGGTTTCGCCCGTATAGTCCTCTATTATACATATAAACCTTCCTCCTCCTTCATATGTTAATGAAAACCGAATTAAAATCTATTGTGAAGTTTAAAACATCTTCGTGTACAGAAAACGGGAGGTGACTTTCTTTTATACTATCTATAGATACGAACAGAGATGTGACTTATCTTAGATACAAGTATTTGAAATACAGATACAAGATACAAAATACGTATTTTCATCTTGTATCTAAAATACTTTTTTTAGGAAGTATTTTGTATCTTGTATTTAAATACTTTTGTTTAGTATCTTAGTATCTTTTAAATATTTTTTCTGATAAAATACTTTATAAAAAGATTATTTCTTACATTTTATAAATATCACAAAACATTATTTGCCTAAAACATACATATTTACAAAAAGAAAGTGTTCAATTATCAACGCAATGAATATTTAGTTAACAATAACTCGAATCCAAACATTGTTTGGTGTCATTTAAAAAGTAAATGCGTAGAACTGAACGTACGGTTATACCGGTATAATACACCCTCCCTAGTAAAAATTGATAGATGGCGCATAGGGCTTGAAATCGAATAACCAGTTACAAGCAATAAAAAATCTTGATTTATGTAAAAACCCGGTTATATGCTATAAATAAAACTCAGTATATCAATTAAACTCATTATTAAATTTTATTATTTTTTTGCACATTATACTCTTTAAACTAACAACACCATTCAAAAAGTTTATTTTTAAAGAAATTTCACTGTGAAATTCGATAGATGGCAAATGCTTGAAATTATATCCCGTGAGCAAAGCAATATTGCTTTTATTGACTCAACAGTTAATCTTTTTCTATCTTTTGACCACTGCATATTCATGAGCGAAAAAAAATCAATATTCGCATTATGAGGCATAATACAAAAAAATACTGACAAATCTTCAGTAGTTCGGAAACGAGTGCTGTCATTGCATATATTGAAAATAATTACCCACTGCTTTTCAACTAATTCGTCATAAAAATAAATTTGTTAATAGAAAAAATTCTTTAAATAATTTCTTTGACATCGACAATTAATACTCCTTTATTTTTCAAAAATCTGTGATGTAATCGTATAGTAGATTTCGCTTTAATAAGTAACCATTTAATTCAAGGGATCTTTATTGAGAAACAACAAAAAAATGGGCGGAGTCCTGTCTTTATATTAGGTCTTTACCTATGTAATTGCCGTTCTGCTGTACTAGCCATTTAAAATCAAACTATTTTTTTTTATGGAGTATGTGTGCCATCGTGGCAGCAAAGCGGCACGCAACATTACAACGTTTGCAGAGCGAACACTACAAACGAACGCACCACCCGTTATTGGTTTGCCCGTTATTGGTTTACGAAAAGGTTGCTGTTTGGTGGTCTAACGCGGATGTATTTCATCACAGCTTCTTACCAAACAGGATGAGCATTACTGCAGATTTACTGTGTGTATTGTGAAGAACTGAACACAATGACGGAGAAGCTGGCACAACTCCAACCAAGTTTTGTCAATCGTTCGGTTCCACTGCTCCTGCACGACCACGTACGACCTCATACTACACAATTGGCGGTACCCAAGCTACAAGAGCTGGGGTTTGAAGTTCTCCGTCATCCGCCGTACTTAACAGACCATGCGCCTACAGACTTCTAATTCTTCCAGAATTTGGATAACGTCTTAGCGGGAAAAAAATAAATTCTCGAGAAGCAGTACAAAATGCCTCTGAAGTATTTGTTGCCTCCCGTCCAGCTGATTTCTTCAAGATGGCATCATTAAGCTACCAATGCGTTGGCAAAGATGTATTGATTGCAAGGTTGATTACTTTGATTAATAGAAATAAGAAAATAAAGCTTCATTTATTTTTTATTATTTATCTTCATATCACAAATTGAAATATCATTTTTTACCTTTCAATTTTTGCCAATTTTTTTAGAACGACTATAAAAATACGACCATGATACGACCATCTTAGTCTAGCCATAACTATTTAGGTATAGATTTCATTATAACTTCAAATATTTAGTTTCAACCATCTTCACAACTTAAACAAGCATTATTACATATTATTCAGATGATAAGTTACATAAGTGACATTCAAATATTTGTTTTATACCTATTAAGTTACAGTATTCTACATACGACATTTATGCGACCTTGTCATGAAAATCCATTATTGATATTAGCAAACAAATTGAAAGAATAGGAAGTTCCATGAACAGAGAGTCGTTTATTTACATCCCAAACGGGTACATGCATAATAGGGAAATGACTGCACGAGCGATAAAAATTAAATAATAAAAATTTATGCTTTTTAGTGATACTGATATTTTTAATACAATAGGTAGCTCTAAAAAATATGTTAACATAGTGAAAGTCTTAGGAAAAGAGTGTTTATAATCTCGACATAATTTTATCCAATACGTTATCTATACTCCTATTATAAAGAGGAAAAATTTGATTGCTAGTTTGTTTACTTTGAATAGACTCCTAAACTGTTGGACCAATTATAAAATTCTTGGGGAGTGAAAAAAGTGCATCGCCGCAGAACATATAACCTTTTTTTGCCTTTTTCTTTTACCTAGATGCAGGAGCAGGTTGCGTTCATCGAGACGGCAGCATTCATTTTCCATTTCTATTTTTCTATACTATTTTTTGTTTTGATTACTGCTTTTATTACGGTCGTCCGTATTCAGGTTAATTTAAGTCTTTCAGAAGGCTCCATGAGGGTGAGGGTACGGCCAAGTCCCATGCCCCGTGGTACTCGTACGGTACCAGCTGAGAACCTCCCTGAAGTTATGGATACGCAATACCGGATCTATCTTTTTGGGGACAGCTGGAGCGGCTAAACGTTGACTAGTTCCCTAGCCAGGTTACGTCTGCTGGGTGCGCCTGTGTCGCGGTTAGTGAGAGGTACATGGGGAGTCAGCCTGCGTATGCGGGTGAGGGGACTTCCCCTGTGGCCCCGGTCTTGGATGTCCGATCCAGTTGTCATACAAACCGTTTGAGTATGTGTGACAACCAAGCTGGGCGGTACCATAACTGGGGCCGCGCAAAGAGAACCGGCGGAGCTGGTGATAAGGGGCCTGATAGCGCCCTTTTCAGGGCTTTGGTCGGGCTGGACGCCAGTGGAGGCCTGAGGAGATTTGCCTCGAAGGCGTCCCAAATAGACAGTTTAGGACTGGAAATGGCCAATTGCGCATTTCCGATTTTTTATGGGGGCACTTCGGTTAGTTTGCGCGCTAGCCGGGCATTACATGCCCCTACCCTGTCTGGGGGGCGCGTCTCATATGTCTCTGAGGTGTGCTCCCAACTCGGTGAGGGAAATGGCCCCCCTGAAATGGGGGCGAACCGCGCGGTGTATGGCCTTCGGGCCGGTCCCGTGCATCGCTTTTGTTTATTCAAAGTAAAAAAAACACTAAATGTGTGACGTTGTGTTGTTTACGTCGATAATAAATATATATTAATCGATTTTGTATAATTTCTTTTATTAATAAGGCATCTATCGTCAAATACAATCGTTTGATGGAGTTTGTTGTCGCAAGAATCGATCATAACGTCCGAATTCACATACTTTAATGAGTTATAATATTGTTTAGAAGAATTTATAATATTTGCAACCATTGACAAGTATCGAAGGCTTTATGAAATCTATAAATAATATTTAACGTGAAAAGAAGAACATATGAACTATCATAATACTACAATAGCTCAGATTCATTACATGCTAGTTTAGTTGCTTAAAGTAAATTTTCTACCTATAATCGAAGTTTTAACATTGACTTTTTACTCACAAGTGACACTCATCAAGGGTATTGACATCAACTTTATTACTTTGTCAATAGGTATTTAAGCACGTGTAATTATTCGGCGAATTCATAATATACTTTTTTCTAGATGATCATCAATTTTGACATAATATCACTCGCGAATATGAGTTTGAACAAATACTTAAAACAAATATTCATAAGTTAATCTTAAAATCAGGTTATTCACACACTCACCAAATTGTAGAATATGCTTTGCATCTCAAATAATCACATAATAAATGGCGGATAATCTTGTTTCCACGGGGCTTTCCCCAAAGATCATCATGCCATCACCATATTTGGTATAAAAAATCATAAAATTTATTTAATATGTAAATATATAATTGTCATATTCGATAACATGCCAGTCAATAAAACTATATTAACAAGTTACACGATAAAGTCAAGTTTTGGAATAAGAAGAGATTGTACCACTATTTTTGGTGACACCAAAAATAGTGCAACAATTTCTAATCCAAATATCGTATTTTTAAATCTATATGTAGCATCTAAATCGCCACATACTTCAAAGGCGACATTAGACCAGTAAATTTTTCGACTCCGTTAAACAAATTAGAGCTTGTATCGCGCTTAGTTGCACAGCTTCAAACCTATATAGAAACCTATCAAATTTATATAAAATATACATATATAAATTCTATATCGATTAATAGTACAGTCCTTGGAGTGCCGCACGAAAAAACAATAGGAAACGTATTAAGGATTTGATAAGATTTCGTGACTTCATGTACGTATTAACATGAAGTCACAAACAAGCCTTAATGAATGTTATATTGGAGAGATATCGATGTTACCTTGCCATGTTGGTGCGGTTTTCTCAACAATAGCCCCAAACTCAGCCCTATCAGGTATGGCGTAGACCGATGCAGCGTAGACGTGTAGCTGAGCCGTGCTGTGCGATACAACTGGCTGACGCTGCAACAATATAGATTTTATAATTGATAATTACGATTACTAATTATTATAGTAAATCCAGTCTATTTTAACACATCTATATTAATAACAGGCCCTACCTTTTAACTATGACTACATGTATTTTAGAATTTTGTTTTAGCCCAATATAACATAAATAACAACTTAGTTTACCCAGGGACTAGTATCTTATTGAACCCAAAAATCGAATCAACCTTCTGATTCTTAGAAAGGTCCATTTCTATGTACGTGTATCTAGATGTATAAAATTGTTTCTAAATACAACAAAAACAATATTTAGGAAAGATAAATGCGAAACGAGATTATCCGATTTATTTACCCTTCCATCAAACTTTAACGAAAACTTATTGGAATTAAGTATGTTCTTATAAAGGTCACTGATAAATGTTATGCTGCATTGGATTTTTATTAACGTCGGTTCTCCATTGGATTTTCCAATATAGATTGTAGAAGTAAAATGTTAATGTTTGTTAAGTTTAGTATATTTCAACACAGATTGAAAAAGTGAAATCTTTGGTAAATGTAGAGTATTTTAACACATATCGAAGATGTTAATTGTTTTGGTAAGTGTATAATATTCTAATACATATAGAAGATGTAACATGTTTGGTAATATTAGTGTATTTCAACACAAATAGAAGAAGCGAAATTTTTGGTAAGTGTAATATATATTTCAACCCAGATCAAAGATGTGAAATGTTTGTTATACTTAACAAACATTTCACTAATTCAGATATACTATATCGATTCGATTGATCATAAACTAATTGCGATTAATCCATTGATCGAAACTTGCTTATTCTAAATATCATATATAACTCAACCTCGAAAAAAAATAATCAATTAACCTTACAACCATTAATTAATTAAATCTTCTTTAGTGAACATGTTTGTGTTTGTACTTTTTAGTCTGCTTTTTCTTAAACTACAATACTTAATGTCTCAAATAATAAACTCTTACAAATTATGTTTCATTAGTAGCAAATATACATTAATCATCGATAAAACATAACTTTATTTGCTGAAAGTTTCTCGCATTTAAATTAAATTCCCTATATGTTTTTTCGTGGGCTCTATCTGAAATCTGTCGACATGAAACCACAACACTAATTACTGCGTGTTAGTGTAATTTTACATTAAGCTATGCATTTAAGTACATCAATATCTATTTTCTTGTATTCTGTTACATACCTTTGTGATATATATGAAATGATTTCTCCAAAACTTTATGTTATGACGTAAAATTTGTATCCTTTATTTCTCTGTATTTCGTAATTGTTTTTCTTCTATTTGAATAATACTAAAAAATCGAATCGAATCCCAGGTGCCATAGACCTAGACAGATTCGAACCCGTAACGCAATCCCTTCGCAATCTGGGCAATTGCAATAACCAATGAGCAACCCGAAAATCTTGATTGACTAACGAATTTCTCGAGCACTTGTTGTTTCCGTTAACTAATAACGGATACGTACGTAAATTAACGGTATATTTTAACAAATATCCAAGAAATAAACAGACGAAAGATTCTTTTACAAATATTAAAAAAAACCTATAAGATGCATATCAATCTATTATATTGTGAACGCAATATTTATCAAATGTTATAATTATTACTGGCTTTCCATAAAAAAACCTTTAACTCGTTTTGAATATACCAAACGTTACTCAAATAACTAATAATAAATGTAGACTTCATAAATCCAATACCAATAAGTATAAACGCTTATTCGATACTAAATAAGCTGAGCGAGCAAAAATCCCTATATTCGACACATATTTCACGTCGAAAGTATTTCGGCAGCAAAGTCAATTTCTCGCCGAGCTGAAATCTGAAACTTGTTAGTAGCCGTGCATGAGAAACCACATTTTGGTGCGTTAAAAAGTTGTATATTAACTTTAAACTTTTAATGATGCACATTGACACTGCCTTTAAGTGAAGCAGCACATAAAGTAGAACTTTAGGAAATTAAGAGTTTCACTTCACAAGGAGATGACATTGTATGTTTTGTAATAGATATTGGTCCTGATGCATTAATATTCAGTGTCAGATCAATGGTCTATTAAGAATCATCAATCCAACGTATTAAAAATACATTACATTCTGAAAGTGACAGTAAATTATAGAACATTATAAAGCTTGCCTTTTCGAAGATACGGCCCACGATCACATTATATGACAAAAAAAATTGCTTTTGTTTAGATTTCAAACTGCACTACTTTATTTGTTTCTAATTTCAATAGTAGCGCGAGCCTGGATGACCGAGAGAGTGCTAATCATTTTTGGTTTTCTAGTAATAATTCAGTATGTTTTTTTAATATACCTGGCCTGTCTACACATTCTATATGCAATATATGACCCTTTGTAAACATGAATATTTTAATGGACGTATGTGCAACTGGCTGTAAGTCAGCGCTACTAAAACTTTTTTGATAATGGAGACCAGTTTTTTTACACGGAGCCTTGAAAGAAACGTTAGTTTCATGTGTACTGTTACTGTAGAGGTACAATAATGTTGAACAGGGTTTATCAAATTAATTGAATGCATATTTTGCTTATCCTCCGATCGTTTGCATAATATAATCATTTGTCCAATACTGTTTCAACCCTCAGGACAGTATTGTCTAGACTGGCGATATCAAAATACTATTAATCAATATATATATAAAATTCTTGCGTTACTGAGTGACTGACTGAATGATAGACAGAAATAGTATATATATATATATTATATATATATGTCTATCATATAGCAGTGTAGTACAGCCGAAACTACTGAGCGTAAAAGTTGAAATTTAGAATGAAAATTCCTTAGGGAATGTAGAGGAGCACTAAGAGAGGATTTTTGAAAATTCCACTCCGAAGGGGCTAAATTATGGGAGGAAAGTTTCTATGAAATCTCGTTACTACAAGTGCAACAAGTTTCAAATTTTGCATGCGGTTTCTTTTTAGGACGTAGTTGCTGACTAAAACGGGATTTTACAAAATTCGACCTCTAAGGAGGTAAATTAGGGGATAAATGGACTTAAAACTAGACCACTCGGGCGAAGTCGAAAGCAAGTAAAATTATAAAACTTCCATTACATACCTGACTCCGTGATAAGCAACCATGGTTAGCCTGTGTTCCTGTACATTACTGTATCTTGAATAAGTGGCGTAAACCAAAATGCTTGGTATGACATATTTGGCGAATGGTATTTTGGACTGTATGGCCCATACAATAGCGATCCCTATGATTGTCAGCTGCATGTCCAAAGCTAGTTGATGTGTTTGCGGTGCACACTGGAAAACAAAAAAAAAAAATAATTAAACTATGCCCGTAAAAACTCTTGGTTATGTATTTTGAACTCGTGTGTCCGAATTCGCGTCATTTAGTGTAAAAATTCTATTGATTCCATTTTTTTTTTTGTATAAAAATACAAAAAAAAAATTGATTGGATACACGTGTCTCAGATATTCTATTCCTATATCATTTCAAAACTCACTTCACTTATGCTACGAAACGTTATTACCAATTCAAGGTTGAGCGTATGCCTCTTTTTGAAGTCAATTCGGACACCTGAGAGAATTCGAATTCGGGTTTGGAGTTTTACAGAATTGCAGGGCTGGTGACATTGTATGCCATCGATGTATTTTATTTCGTCGTATCTGGAATCCGACCGGCATGTCGTAACTCGATTGAGTTGGATATGATTAGAATCATCGAATGTAATGTATTTAATGTACAGTATACTTTAGTTATTTCCACAGCGTTATGTCATATGGTATTCTGATGTGGGGTATGGCTGCAGATATAGAATCTGTATTTATTTTACAAAAAATAACGGTAAGGGCTATTTACCAATAAGGTTCAAGAATATCACTTAGAGATACATAAAAAAAAATGGATATTTACAGTAGCCTCCCAATTGATAAACAATTGTATACATTATGTTAGAAACAATATTAACATTTACATTAAACATAGTCATGTACACAATTTTAATACTAGAAACAAAAATAAACTTGTTTGCCGTCATGCAGGCTAAAGAAGGTTCTATCAACATGTATGGGTCTACATAAAAACCTATGAAAATTTAAAATTTACCATTGCCTAAGTTTAAGATCCATATTAAGATTTGTCTACTCATTTAAGGATATTATACTTTTAATGAATCTTTAAAAAACAAAACTGCTTGGTGTTAAATATGGCTTATTTTTATGTATATTAAATTATTTATCGGTGAGCTTGTTTGACTAATTATGTGATTCGATTGACGTAAATACTGTTCTACTTTTTATATTTTCTAAAATTGTAATGGAAAGTGACTTCATGTTTTTTTATTTTTCAACCTTGACACTGTATTAAAGAAAACAGTGAGAAAAAGCAGCCTTTGCCGAGTTTCTTGTCAGTTCTTCTCGGTACAAGGTCTCCCGCCCGTAGGTTTACGAACCGATGACGTAGCTCTCGACTTTCACAAGTGTGTTGTATATCATTCACAAGTCGACATTAACCCACAATGATACGTGCGAATTTGATTAAATATATGTAAAGTAAAAGATGACTAACTAAAATATGAATGTGCAGCGCAATCACAGTGTTATTTCTTTAGAAAAAGAGCTTAGAAGTTGAGGACAAGCGCAGCGATGTCACCTCAGAGAGATGCAATCGATTAAAAACTATTTGAAAAGCTAATAACGGACTTATTTAATGGGCACGGCTCTATGCTGTAACAACCGTGATGCTGAGCTTAATCAACGTCAAGTTAGGCACTATTTTTAACAGAATAGCATAATAAGACAAATGAGCTGATATTTGACCATCGAAAAGGTAGTAAGTTATTAAAGCATAGAGAATTTCAAAAAATCTAAGAAGGCTTAGTTAAGAATTATTAAATTCACATGCGTTTTCATTAATGTCACTAAACTGGTTTCGATTGAATCTATGATTCTTTCTTACCATATCTTCGAAGCCGAAGTAGTTCTGAACGTAGAGTAGGTTCCACCACCAGCCAGCCTGGCACACCCCCGCGTTCTTAGTGACCAAAGTGCCCCACATAGGACCCTGTGATACATCGTCCCAAACGTATGCGTAAAATAGTACCAGGGCTAGAAGTGCGGGAGTTAACCTAAAAATTAGGGATTCATTTAATAATAATCATTAAAACAGTGCAGATCTCATATAGGTAAGAATTATATCAATAAGTAGATAACAAGATAATCATACTCTATCATCATTATTTGAGGCATAAAAATGCTATAAAGCATCTGTAGTAATACTCTAGGCCAAAGAACAGTCCATTAGTATATTTTTAAAATTTTTATATTGATGAATAAGTACGGTCAACAGCATATCAACAGGTTATTCAAAAAGATCTCTTCACTATATTAAAACTTTAATGCTTAGATTATATTCAATTCTATTATATCCTTAGAAGAAACATCTACAATTAATTGAAATTTTTTAAATTGTACGTACATATAGGATATTGCTGTGTGTATATCGTGGATCGCGTGTGTCGTATTTTTTATGTGATTTTTTGAATTAATCCGACTCTGACTAATTATTATTTGTAAAAAAAAATCTATGAAACTTATAACTTTCACCACTGTAAATTCTACCTCCCTATTAAATTTTACGATATAATTTTAATCAATAACTTAATTCTTCAGTTATAAAATATTTAGAAAAGAAGCAGCAAGCGAAACGTTTATGTTATTTTTAGCAAGCGAAACGTTTATGTTATTTTTAAATAAATAACGGATACAAATATCCAAACTAATATTATGAAAAGGCAAGCATTGATGTCTAAAATAAAGTGCTTATGTAACTGACCTAATGTATCTTTGGAAGAGTCTCCAGGGTGCAGATGTATTTCCTCCAGATCTATGAGCAGTCAGCGCTCCACTAAGCAACAGGAAACAATCAGTGAACACCCATCCGGCACGACACCATGACCATAGCGGCGAACTTACTGTCTATAAATATATATATTATTTTTATTTCCGTGAAAAATCCTGATGAATTCAAAAGGACTCGTATGATGTGAGTTTGGGAAGGTTAAGTTGTAAAAAAAAAATCGGTGAGATCATTATTACTATCTCAAATAATGATAATAATAAAAAATTGTATATCAATTACTTCATTTCGAAAGCGCCTGGAAAGAATCTTTATTATTTTTACACGTGAAAATATTGCTCGCGAAACGCGACAGGTGTAGTATTTATTAACAAAAAATTGAGACCCCGTTTTACGAAAATTACTTAAAATATAGAAAAAAAAGGAAAAGCATTTTTGTATAACCATGCATAAATTATATTTTAAACTACTTGCTAATAAAACCTTAATTATATATTTCTGTTTTTTCTGTTTATATATATCTGTTCGATTCAAACTTTATGGTCCACTGAATTGAACTAAACTGAATGTATTTATTTTACTTCAATTCAAACAAGAAATAGCTTAGATAACAGGCATTAAAGTTGAGGTATAGGGGCTCACTACGTCTCAGTTTAGTAGAAAATGTACAAAAGCGTGACGTCATGCGACATTTCTTCTCAGTGTATCGCCGTAATTTGTTCATAACGCAAAAAAAAACGTGTAAAATAAAAAAAATGAATAGCATAAGTTGCCATGTTGTGTAAACTAATTAAACAACTTGTAAACTACTTTTGGAAGAAATTGTAAGTTTCTTCATTTACACCAACATTTTTAGCATGTAAATATTAAAAAAAGTACCTTCTTATTATCACAAATTTTTCACTATATAATAGTATTTTGATAAAACAAAGTGAATAGTGACATTATAATACTAAGCAGTCATAATAGCGTTCACATAATTTATATGCGTATGTATTGTAATAGATATTTATTTAAAAATAATTTCGTTGTTCTTTCCTTCGTCTTTTTATTTCTATTGTTTTATTTTTTTATAATAAGGAAATGGCATTGACCGGACCTTGATCTCATTACAGTTAAATAATATCATTACTAAATAATACGAGATGAGTCATTTGGACGTCGCACGCGCACGGCAAGCCAGCAAAGACACGCTTGGAAAGATGCCAACGTTAACTAATCGACGAAAAACAAGTATTTAGTATTACTGGGATAGCTCTGTGACCCTTACCTATATTATGGTGTATAATATAAACACTCATAGTGATCTCCCTTTACCGTGTTTGCACTTTACACTCTGATGAGTCACTTTAGAAATTTTACTATTACTTAGTCAATCTATCTAACGATTCAAATTAAAATAAAAAATCTATATTTCAAAATTATTAATCATTAAATTTATAAAAATAGAAATCAGCTTTTTATTATAGTATTGTTTGAATTTGTTAATATTACAATGTAATATGCTTTGCAAATTTCCAATGAGTAAGTAAATTATGTTTGTAATTAACTTTTCATAGACTCGTTTCTTAATATTTACACAGAATTAGAATGATTGAACGAATAAATACGCACATGCTTTAAAAATTCAATGTCGTTTTTTGATAACACATTTATAAATATATACATTTATCTGTACGAATTAATCTCAATATATTCACAAAAAAGGCATTGTTGAATCAACACCAGCAGCGGGGAGCTCCGACATGTCGTCAGTACAGACATCGGTTGAATCTTAAAGACGCCGTCCACATCACTAGTCGTAAATACATAATCGACTATTTATATTAAAATAAATTATAGCAATAACCACGGTTAAAGTCGATCTCTAGTAAACGATATTTTATATGTATGCGAAAAGAGAAAATGTTAGTCTGATAACACATTTCATTTATAATGATAATAACGGTGGGTATCTTAATTAACAACCATCAAAATTGTAACTAAATGTGCAAAAATCATCCATATTTATGTCCCTAATTGGAGAGTTAGGTCGATGTATATCTGACGAAAGATTCGTCAAGTATCTAACAGATGTATGCGTTAGTACGCGACGGATCATATTATCATATATGTATGAATGGTGCGCGTGAGGATATATAAAAAATCAATATTATATATTTGTCAGTTCTGTCATTCCGCGACCGACAAGAGACACTTCTTCGGTCCCTCAAAGTAATTTGAATTGTGTTATGTAAGTGTTTGAATTAATTATTTATTATTTTCCATTAAATTACAATTCTATGGATTTATTTTATCATAAATGCATTAACATATCAGTCTATTTTACACTGACACCAAAGATAATTTAATAATATACAAAATTTTCTACGTAATTTAATACAATAGATTTAATCACGCACCTAAATCACTTCCCTGTGGCACTCCACTCTTATTACAAGTACTTGTAATTTACCTTCTTATTGTTATTAAAATTAAATATTTTTTAAAATTTATTCTCTGAGAGTTTATACGTTTATTCAAACTCTTTACAGAGTACCAGAGTCAGGAGCATATTGGTCGCGGAACATCAGATCTAACATTATGAACTTGCACACCTGACGAATGCTCTGTCGCATACTAACGCATAATTCCGTCATTTGATTTGCGTTGACCCTTAAGTCGCTATTCGATATATCGTGAAAAATATGTAACGACGATATTAGTGTAAATTAAATACCTATTAAGGCTATAGTCAAGATAATTCACACAGTGCAGGTATGTGACATGCCCCAGTTTCATATGAATATAATTCACGACACGTATTCTGCTCTAATTCTTGCGTTTAATGCAGTAGAGTGGGATAAAGTTCACGAGATATCGATAAATGGTTTTTAAAAAAGTCCTTGGTGAGCGAAAATTTTCGCCTCGCGTCTCAAGCACTTGAGACAATGATTAAAGATCTTTCACCTCCGTGATCTTCAGCCTGTTGGAGAACGGCGTAACTCCTACTGATATGAACTTGTGTGCAACCAGCAGAGCTAATGTGGCGAGTCCGCGGATGCCGTGAATTGAGGCGACCTCGTCATCGGTGGACGGGGCTACCAGCTTTCCAATAGAATGGTATAACGAGAAAGCATTCAATACACCATCTGCAAATACAAATTGAAGATTTTATTTCCCAAATATTTTTTTTTTTTATTAATATCGGTAAAAGTTGTGGAAAATAATATTATATGATTTTTTTATTGTTTTATTGACGTATATTTATATAAAACAATGAAATAATCTTACTATTTGAATTTTATCATCTTTTAATTCACAACCACAAAAATTCCCATAACATGGACTCATGTAAAACGACAGTCATTTTCACTTCAAAAAGTGAACTGTTTGAAGCTCACAAATACCGTGAATTTTGTTATTAGCAAACGAGTTTTGCGGAATTTCATTAGACTTGCTAAGCGCACAACTTTAACTTTACTTCATACAATATATCCTTTATTCATTTAATGTAGATAAATTTCTAAACGAAAGAGATTAAAAAGTACTTAATTGACTTCATTATATATATCAAAATCTTCTAGGTTTACTGGGCTTAAACTATCAAATAATTAGTGAGATTCAATATTAATTACAAATTGGAGCATTAAAAGTGATGCTTCTATCATTCTCAATTCAAAACACTAAACCTATAAAAATCGCTATCAAAAACATAACAAAACTATTCCATCACTGTATCCCGTCAATAGTGATTGCGAAAAAATTGAATATAAAGTAAATATAATGTGTATTGACTACTTTATTACCCTCGCACCGAACTGAACACTTGTTACGAGTAGATCCAAGCTACAGTATTTACAATCTGGGAAGTTATCGGTCTAGCAAAACTTTGAGCGAATATAGCTTGCGCTCAAGCCCCACAGTTCATAAGTACTTCGCACTCCACGAAAACTGTGCTAAGGATTTTCTATGCAAAGTGAAATATCGCAAACTTCCTAGACTCATTCCTCTAGTTCATTGGCTTTGAGCCGTTGAACTTCAGTACTAAATAAATAGACACACGTAGAATTCGAGATGATAGAAGGTTCTACTAATAATGATGTGATAGATTCACCGTAATGAGGCCACATAATCTTAGTTTTAGGGTAACATAATACAGAAATTCTTAACAAAAATTTAAAGACATGGCAATGTGGTAAGAAGAGGTTTGGAGTTTTTACCTTTCTTTTCTGAAACTTCATCTACTTCCTGTTCATCTTCCGTCTCTTTTTGAGGGCGTATCTCTTGGTCGTCTGTTTCATCTTCCTTGGTCTTCGTTGATTTTTTCCTTGAAATGAAGTCTTGAACAGTCGCAACAAATACCAGCAAAACGACGAAAGCATAGAGAGATCTGTAAATTAAAGTACTTTTATGAGCTAACAGCTAAATTCTTATGCTTATCTTTATTGTGGTTCTTAATACTTAAATTTCGATAAAAGACAAAACAAAAAGGTTTTGTTTCTCTAATGTGTACTAGTACTAATGTGCTGTTTCGTATAATAAAACACAAGTTTTATTGTTTATATTTCATTTTCGATTTCAATTACAAAAACTCATTCATGATTCTGATTACCAATCCAACAAGATGAAACTCTTTTACCCCCCTCTTGCAAATTTCATGGTCGCCACCACTACAATACGTGGCTATAATTACACTAACAGTGTTAATATCGTCGGCAGTTCCAACCAGCGCTCCCACCAATCAGCGTCAAGCGTGTGACAGTCCGTTGGATCGACCTTGATCCTGACCACCAAGCCGCTGGTGTGCTGGTAGTGCTTGAGGGCGTCCTTAAGCACCACCTCCACATCCTCAGGAGCGCACGCTGTTGGTACGCATACACCCCATCTTAACGTCGAAAATCGCGGCACGAAGTGACCTGGCTAAACAAAGCATGGCTACGCTTAGTGACGTCCTTTTGAAAGATTAAAAAATGCAAATTAACTGCAATAATAAAATTATTTTTTTATTCATCTGTAACAAATTGCTGATATATTCTAGTGATTGGCAGAACTAGTATATTTTTCATGTTTACCCTGATGAAGAAAAAAAGTAATATATATTCTGTATGATACTCGTATACTAGCTGTTTTCCTCCCGTAGATGAAAGAATTTTCATAATTGGTCCAGTATGTCCGAAGATTACTCCCTACAAACTAACAAAGTATATTCTTGTTATGAAATGTGTCATGTTTAAAATAGCAATTTGATATAATTATTAATATAAAAATCACATACTTCTACAAACAACAGATGGCTCTCCAAATTAATGCCTCATATATAATATTTTATAGCAAAATTGTTTATTTTATTTTCCATCTGCGCTTATCCAAATTTAAGTTATATATCCAAACCTAAACAAAGGCCTTTTGTTCGGACTTCTCTTTAGCTTAGTACGTTATTGAATTGGTAAAATTGGGCGTAAAACCGATTAATGAACATTAATTCTAGCTGCCTTATGTTGAGTGTTAAAATTTGTCCGGTAAACATACTATTCCTGTTTAATTAAAACTATAAACGTAAACTAATATAGAATTCTAACGGCTTGTCGACATCTCTAAACATTAACACGATATAGTTTGGACAACGGATGCATAAAGTTATAAATCATATATTGACTTAATTTCTTTATAAATCGGAACAAATTATTTTTTGTAACCTTAGAAAAGTACCAATTTGTATTTTTACATAGACATACCACTCAATGAACTATTAATAACTTTTTATGTCTTATAAATTTATCATCTCCAAAATAAGCATATTATTTTGCTTAAATCCTAGAGGTCTATTTTTTATTCACTCGCTCATAATCTTCTAGAAGTCATACTCGATTCTTTAGATGTATTATGCCGTTTTTCTTTATTTTTGAATTGTTCTTCTCAATACTGCCAACTTATCGAAAATGATGAATTTTAGTTCCTTTTACGCAGAAAAATGAAGTAAAAAAGTATATTTTAAAGAAAATCGCTCAAGTATTATCTAAGGAACATGGTATGTGACAGACAGATCTATAAGAATACTGTTTTTTTTTCTTTTTTAAATAGTACAGAATCGCAAAAAAACTAAAAGAACATCTCACATCATCGATCCTACTCTTGATCAGGTTCTTGGCCTGCGCCAGATGGACTGGCAACTCCAGGTCTGGATGTTCCGCTTTCACGTCCAAACTGGCCAAACAGTACTGCCCCTGGACTTTCACCACGTTCCCTGATTCCAACTGTACTCGGGCTCGGCTGCTCAAGCACTGGTCGTAATCCCCCAACTGAAGACCGTTGCCCTGAAGCAACCCTGAGGGAATCTTCGCTGTTGCGTCAAGCACTGTAAAAAATATTAAAAAGTTATACACATTAGCGGCAATTTATATTCTTTTACTAGGGTTACAACACACAATGTATTTTATTTATCCTAATTTACTACTAAACGTGTACAAAGGCGGGATTAATTTTACACTCTGTCAATTTTAGCCGGATATTAAAATAAAATAATATTATTTCTTAGGAAAACCAATAATTTTTATTTAACATATTTGTATGTTTCAGTGCGACATGTTCCATTTACATGTTTTATTTTTTTTACATTTAATGCATAATAAAAGCTTTAAAAACTTTTTTTATTTATTTTATTTTAATCTTCTCATCGAACTCTTTCATTTGATGCTAATATGCACAAAAATTAACTCAATTCGGTTGTATGATTTGCCGAGTTCATAGGTCTAGAAGAAAGAAATGGCACAAGTATATACAACTAGATGTTTTCCCACGACTTCGCCTGCATAAATTATAGTCACATTCACATACAATGTAGCCTTGTAAATGTAAACAAACAAACAAACAAATCGTTGCTCTTTATAATATTAGTATGCATATCAGTACGTAAACGCTTTCAATTTAATATTATGCTATTATTATATTTACAATAAATCTATCAATAAAAATAAACTATTCACATTCCAATATAAACAGAAATCCAAAATGTCTTTCTCGGTTGATTCCATTTTTTTACGTAAAAACAAAATAGAATCGCAATGTGATTCCGATAAAAGGATTCCATTAGTGACATTTTACGCGGAGCCCTAGTATTTTCAGTGTTCGGTCCTCGGAGACCGTAGTGAAGGACATCACGCAAGTGTCGTTCCAGTAAATACATAGTACTTCACATTATAGCCATTATCAAGATAACATAAACACAATAAAAATTGTATAATGTACACGACACAGGCGCTTTCAAATGCGTTCTTACAATATTTTTTTACAAAAAATAATGACCCAATTAAGTTGTAATTAAAAATACATAATATATACAAGTATAAGAAAGAAAATATCAATTTAAGTTTTGAGTATGACAAAGGTATCATACTCAAAACTTGAATTTATATTTTCTCAATCTTTCAATATAAAATTCGTGTATTTTAACCGACTTCAAAATCGAAAAGGAGTAGGTTATATGTTCGAGGGCGATGTAATTTTTTGCCGATTTTCAAAATTCTTTTTTTATTCCACAGCTTGATAGATCGAGGTGGTCTTATTTTTTTTTTTTTGAAATCCAAGAAGTATTTGATCAATTTTGCATTCACAGTGCTATACTGAAGTATATTCTTAATACAGATATTTAATATTTTGAGTTTTACCTATTATATAAAAAAATATCACTATCACTAAAAAGCATGAAGTAAAAGCATTATTTTTATCAAAAAATAGAACTGAATTCAAACTTTTAAAAAAGTGATAAATGATACTTATCTCGAAAGCGACTTATTCAAGACAATGCTATTGATTTCAGGCGCCTATCATTTGTTTAATAACCTCCACGCGACTTTAATATAGCATTTTCTTTAATAAGTCGCTTTTGAGATAAGTATTATTTATCACTTCTTTAAAGTTTGAAATCGATTCTAATTTTTATAAAAAGTTTTTATTAATAATGGTCTTCAAAAAAATTTAATACAACAAGATCAAGCATCATTTAAAGGATTTCTTAATGGGTATTAAAGTGTTACCTTATTTTTAAACAGATTTTAAAATCAGCAAGAAGGTTCTCAACTACATAAAGCGGCATTAAATATAACCTTGATTAGAGAACGACTTCATAATTAATTGGATATTTTTCGTGCAACAACTGTTACTGAAATTTCTGAATCGTTGCCAATAAAATTAAAAGTATAATCAGCGTAAAACAATTGCTCTGCACTTAATAAATTATTAAAGAATTATTTTATTATCGAATTTAAAACCAATTTGTATGTATCTTGAATTCATATTAAGCCAAGTTTTCATAATTAATGCACAGTTCTTTAAATAGGTACTATCGGTATGAAGATTACTCTTAAAGCATTCTTATTATCGAGGTACTCGACGAAATCGAAAATTTACTATCTCGAACTCCTCTGCACTTCGGAAGATACATTAAGGGCGTTTGTGCACTACACTGAATTTTCATGCCCGGCGGTCCGATTTTTTCAGGTCCGATATGTCAGGCCATATGTAGGTAATGCGCGCTTGTGCACTGTCAGGAATTTTACCGTCCGGAATTTTACTTTTCTCTATTCCGGAACGGTTTTTTCAGGTCCGTGATGGCGGCAATGAAAAACGTGTTTACGCTTGTGCACTGCTGTGTCCGAGATCCGGAAAATTCATAAGGAATAGGCTTGGGAAAAAATAATCGACTTGAATCGATATTTATTTCGGCAATATTGTTAATTTCCAATAAACTTATAATCAATATTTATTGTTGATTATAAAATGCTATAGTTTATATGATGATTTAATATAGTTGGTATATATCACTGCATAAGCTTTGGCAAACTCGGTATAGTTCTAATTTGATCAGCGTATGGTTCTAGTATCGATACTTAGTTAGATTTTAGAATCGTATTAAAAGTATCGATAGCTTAAGGTAAGATAAATAAGTGTTGTTACGCTTAGACGCCTAAACAACTGAACCCATCTAAATGGAAATTAATATAGTAAATAGACTTAACTTTAAGAAAGGACATAGGCTACATTTTATCACGAAAAATAGGGGATGAAAGTTTGCCTGGAAATTTGTCATTATCAATTTTTTTAGACAATTGATAAATATAGATAAATATTTGACAACAGAAGTAATAATAAAGAATAAACAGAAGATTAACAAAAGTAATTAAGTGACACTCAATGTCTTTTTCGCATTTAATAAAATTTTAAATGTATGTTTGTGTCATTGATAAATTAAAAAAAAAGAAGTATTCTAAGGGAATAATATTTCTGCTCAAAGAAACTACACCATGCGTATAAAATTATGCCTATATATAATACAGTCAATTGATCTCGTAAAGTTCATTTAGCATAATAATTCTCTGCTAACACGGCATTAATTTCGATTTGTTTACGAAATGGCGCCACCGATTGGTCTATCTCTGTAATCGCTGAAAGTTGTTTTTACAAAACTTTGAAAAAAAAAAAAGCACGTTTAAAAATTTAAACATCAAGTACTAGACCATTATCAGTAATTTTATTCTAATGTCACAGATATTTTTAGCTATTTTATGTGAATAATGCTATTCCTAAATTAGTAAGGGTATAAGTTATCCGATAGTAGTAAAAAAAATGCTTTCGTCTTGCCATAATTTTTTATGGTTTATGTAAAACGATCAGATCATTATTTAGGTACCTTTCTACGTCTTCGAACGGAATTACCGACGTTCCAAAAATCTCATCGTACCTAGCGTAAGTGACGTGTAGCTTCAAAGAGAGCTGCCCTACACTGCGCCGCTCCGATCAGGAAAAAAACGGACAAGTGCACAAGCTACTCATCCGAGTTTTTCATGTCATTCCGGACCGGAAAAAATCGGACCGCCGGACCTGAAAATTCAGTGTAGTGCACAAGCGCCCTAAGCCGTTGGTCCCGGCTGCCTCTGCTGTCGTTAATACATACCAATTCGCACTGAGCCAACGTACTGGGTCATGGCCCATTCTCCATTCATGATTCCATTCAGAGGAAAGGCCTGAGCCCCAGCTGTGGGGACATTAACAGTCTGATAAGGATGATGATTCTAATCATCATCTTCTCCTAATTAATATAACCACTGCTGGGATATAGGCCTTCGCTATGGAATCAAATCGAATCGAATAGGTTGGCCTTTACAAATCGCAAATTGACACGCTAATCACCACGCTATCATACTCATCTAATTAAGCAGTAATTAAAACTTTTCTAGTAAAATGTAAACTAAAAGTTTTTCTTCCTTTTCACTAATTAAGACGATAGTCTAAAGAGCAGGGCGGCCCAATCCACATTTGCTTAAGGGACCGCGATTTATTTGTTAAGAAAATAAGGAATAACAAGCAAAACCTATCAATACTACAGATAAGAGACAAAAAACGGTTCACTTGAAACGAAGCAACAATAATTCATTTTAAATTTTTCAACTACGCATGTATATTTTGATGAGACCAAGGGGAATAGTTTTCGAACAATCAAGAATTTCATCAAAAACTAATACCATATGTGTTGAGGTCTAAAGAGCTTTATCAAGTTTTCAACATTTCTATCATTAAATTTTATAAACATTTAATTTTAAAAGCTATTTGCCTTGCCACTAAAATAAAATCTGTCTTTGCGTCAAAACCTAATATAATAACATTTCTACTTGTACGTTCATCGTTGTAAACACCGATGTTATCTTTATATATTTACTGAGATGTCAAGTGCATGATGTCTTAGTCTATAAAAGATTGTGGAAACAGTTTATAAGTTACCGAAATATTAATTCAATATAAATATTGTAACAATTGTTGAGAAACCAATTAAAAAATCTTGTTTCTATTTTTACTTTAAATCCATTTTTTTTATGGATTTATACGATTTATATATTTATACTAGCCTAATGTGCACTCAATAAATTATTAAAGAAATATCTCGCACATATTTTTATTATTTTATCATTCGGTTTTGTTTAATGATTTGTTTTAAGAGTTATGCCTACCCCCTAGATTATTTAGTATCGTGAACCCTCTTAATGTCAGAAATTAGTCTTGACTACTCTTGTCCCAATATAATAAATAAAAATTAATCTAGCAACTTTTAACAAAAATGAGTACACAGAATAAAAGTCCATTCATCATTCATCCCCAACCTGATTTTATGTCACAAAAATCTGCTGTAAAAACACACAGAAAACCAAAACGTAAAACATACTTACTGTTGAAAGCCCATAATTTTGTTCCACGTAATTGCCTCAAGACGATTTGTCCGTGACGCCTACATTCCGGATTATGAATACGCGAGAAATTTGGCGCAAAAGTTGGGAAGAATGCATAAAAGTCCTCAAATTCACTCTGGAGTAAGTTTCGTCGCTGCAAAGCATCCGTCACGTGTTTCAAATTACTTTCACTTTTAGGGAACATTTCTCGACTGTCAAAAAGCGTTTCTTTAGACGATTTATCCTTTTTACTGTGCTCTTTTTCCTTTTTGTGTTCTGTATCGGGTATAATATCAGTCTTGTGTTTAGTCAGTTTTTCTTCTGTTTTCTTTGTTTCCGTTGCTGATTTCTTGTCTATTTTTTTATCTTCATCTTTGCTTTTTATCTCTCTACGTTGTATAGGTTTTCTTTTGGCTTCTTCTTTTTTAACAGGCTCTTTTCTTTTATCTTCGGTTATGTTTTCATCCTTAATTTCTTTTTCATCAACTTTTTTTGTAGTTACTGTTGGATTTACGACTTTGGTTGGTTTACTTATTTTCTTTTCTTCTTGATGCTGTTTATTATCTTTTGTTTTCTGCTCAAAATTTTTATTTGATTGTTTTTCATTCTCATATTCCTGATCTTTTAATTCCAGCTTGCGTTCTTTTTGTTTTTCTGTATTTTCGTCTTTATTCCAGCTCTTGAACATTAATTTATCATCTATAGTCGGAGAACTTTTGACAATTTTTATGTAAGATTCAATTTTGGTTTGAGATTTTTGTTTGGGTTTTCGTTTTTGATCATCATCATCGTTGTCATCATCATCACTGTCATCTTTACCATTATCGTCATCATCATCATCATTTTCAACCACTCTTTGTTTCATATTTCCTTGGTGATCATTTATCTCTTTCGGTTTTGAGCTGACTTTTTTCGAAAGAAAATTAGTAATATCATCTTTATTGTTATCAATATCATCATCACCATTTTTAGCACTAGTAACGACTAATTTTGCTGTTGACTTAATACTAGGAGGCTTTATATCTTTTGGCAAAACAACAGGCTTTTTTTTTGCATCGTATATCTCATCGCTGTCTGTGCTATCATCATCATCTTCATCGCTATCTTCATCTATTTCACTGGCTAGTATCTTTGTTTCAATTTTTTTCTTTTCAACATTTTTCAAAAGGAGAGGAGCTTTACTTCCTGTATTTATAGTAATATCGTCTTCATCATCGTCGTCATCATCATTGTCTTCGTCTTCATCATCATCGCTATCATCGTTGTAGGCTTTTTCTTTATTCACAGATTTCATTGACTTTAATTTAGCAGTTGGCTGAATATCTTTGTTTGCTTTTGAATGAATATTATTATTTAACACCGAATCACTAATAACAAAATCTATACTATCATTATTGTCGTCATCGTTCTCATCACCTTTACGCTTAAACCTTAAATTAGACTGTGCTTCCGAAGTTTTCTTATTAATCTTTTGTAATTTTTCTTGTGTCGCTTTCTTCAAATCATCATATCGCCTGCCACTTTCAATTTTAGCAGTGTGTAGTATTTGACTAACCTTGAGTTCACTATCGTCACAGTTATCACATCTCTTTTTCTTAAAATCTGTTTTAGAGGTTTCGTGCGTTGCTTTAGGAAAATCGCGTACGCGGAATGCGCTTATCACTGTTGCTAGGATTGGTAACGAGATTAAAATTAGAGTTAAGGTCCAACGGTAGTGAGCCATTGCCGCCGCGTAGAATTCACGACGCCATCGTTCGTACAACTGAACTTTTCACCCGCGAACTCAGTTTATTTCTGTCACACACTTTAGGCATATCTCAATGGCGTACTAGTAGTAATTTCATTGATGCTTTATGAGCAGGTCTCGTTTGAATTTGAATTTGAGAGTTGGATTTTATTTGGGAATGGTGCGATTCCCCGGAGTTGATTCGAGTGAACTGGCGAACGAGCCCAGCTGATGGCATACTTCCAAGATCAAAGTAAAAATAGTGTGGCAAAGGCGATTGTCCGGTGCACGCGGGCGTTTGACTACGATGGACGGCTGCCTGCAACGATTGACTGTGATAGGTCAGCTACAAAACATAATTGTATCAATTAATATAATTGAAAGTATTCATAATCAAATTACCTATTTAATTAATAAAATTCAAAGTGACAAACTTCCATAATACTTGGTGTATTAAAATATACTTAATTCTAGAAGTTTGTCCATAATTACATTCAAGTCTCATGTTGTAGACGTTGTAGGAAACCATTAATTATTTAACAATTACAACATGAACGTGGTAAAATTCAATAAATAGTACTCATATATCACACGGTTTATACCCATGTACTTAAGTCAAATTCAGTATTATGGTTGTTATAAATTTGATTAAATGTTTATGAGCGATAAAGCTGAACTATATTCTTTATTTATTTGTATAAATAAAAAAATATATATAATTTATTAAATTCACAACTCTAACGTTTCGAAATATGATTGCTATTTTAAATTTGTTAACGTCATTCTCAAACTGCTTGTATTACTTCTTAAATTATTATTATTAAATTTGCTATCCTTGATTAGTTCCATTTAATTTAAAAATAGAACAGGTGAACAAAGATATTAAGTTAGGTAAGTTAATTATTAAATTCTTTATTTAAAATGAAATTTCATTTAAAAAATAATACAGAGCACATAAATCAAAACCTAGTTAAGTCCATATAAGTCCATATAAGAGTACCTACTTAAAACGCCTATTATTATACTGAAATAAATTTACTTTGCCGACAAATTGCTATCACAAGGCAACAGGCACTCGAAATAATAAATATTAATGTGGTCACAACCTGCGCCGCTCATATATTTTACTCGCATTTTCTAATGAATCATCCATATTTTGTTAAAGTTTTACATATTCGTGCAAATATTGAACAGCCGTCAAATTATGTAGCTAGTATAAGGTGTATATTATTATAAACATATAATAATATACAATTTTAAATAAAATTCATACAAATATTTGATTTGACCTATGGGTAAAATTAACTAAATTGCATTTGAAACATACATATGTATATATTTTTAAGTATGTATTTATCAAACATCGATTTACTGCTAAATTACTAATGTAAACTTTTCTCCATTCCGACATAATACTGCCAATTTTTATTGTACCTCTCCCTCATGTAAGCCAAACAAAAAACATTAAAGTATGAGTCGGCGAGTCGGACTCGCGCATGAACGGTTCCGTACCGTTATAAAACAGTAGGTACCGTATATAAAAAAAAAATAAAACATCACTTGTTGTATGGGACACCCCTGAAATATTGATTTATTCTCTTTTTAGTATTTGTTTATTATACGGCAACAGAAATACTCGTAATACACCTGTAAAAATGTCAACTGTCGAGCTATCACGGTTCATGAGATATAGCGTCGTGACAGATATAGACAGACGGACAGACGGTCAGCGGTCTTAGTAATACGTATTACGTCCCGCTTTTTACCCTTTGGGTATAAAACTCTTAAAATAGTTGATAAAATATGATATATATATAACTAAACATATTTTTATGTATTTATCACACATTGATCTCCTACAAAATTATTAATAAAGCATTTCACTTTGCCAATTTATTGGTGCCAATTCATTTGTATCTCTTAATTATTAAAACCAAACAAAAAAAATACTTACAGGTTGATAGGATAGGTTTGATTTTATTTGGATTTGTTTTAATGTTATTCTATAGTCACATGTAATCAAAGGAATACCTATAATTTATATCTACTCCTGTAAACTATAAGACTTCTATTATATTTATTATTTACGGAACTGAAAACACAGTTTAAAAAGTCTAGGTTATAACTAGTTAGATTATAAAACATTGATCTTTACCTGCGCAAATTACAGAATATCTTACCACATGTTACCCGCTTTAGATTTATAATGTCTTACTCGCGTATGATGTAGCTTCTCGAGATGCAAGAATTTTCAAAGTCGGTGCAGTAGTTTTGGAGCGGAGCCTACTCAGTGCAAGCAAACAATTGATTATTTGTTTGCTTTAAATAATATTAGTTGTGTTTTTTATAGAAATACTTAAAACTCAAATCGTTTTAAATACCCAAGAAAATAATAATTAGACCAAAAATTTATTGAATATATTAATATTGTATAAATAACTAATTATATTTTATTATAATTAATATTTAAAACGTGTGGAAGGATTGGATTTTTTTTATAAAAGTTCGAAATTGCGCATGCGCCCGAACCCATACAGGCTCACAGAAGGCGGGAACCATGCGGTATCGGAATACCGGAAAGTAACTATTAAATGTTATGAAAGGGACAGTTAACCAAATTAATAATATGTTGGTATTATATTTAAAAAAATAAGGATTAAATGCTTTTAATAGTATCTAAGCGTTTCGTTTTTATTTTAAATTGAACAAAAACATGTATTGAGGTCACGTAAATTCTGATGCAAACGAAACGTTGTGAAAATCTGAAAACATTGGATATTGTTACTTAGGATCATGTAATATCCAATACTTGGGAACCCGCAAGATCAAAGGTCCCACAGGGCACCAATTGTTCACTGTTGTAGTGAAGCATGCGGCCATGCATATATGACGCAATGTAGACAAGGGACACTCATATTGTATTGCAATGATATACTAGCCTTCGATGCTTCGTTGTTAGAATAATGAAACTTAAGATTAATTGTCATTGATTTATTGTTGATGCTTGAAACTTTTTGCCCTACAGACATTGATAACAATTCTTTTGTATTTAACTAAATTAGAGGTCAGGAGTAAACATGTGAAGCCTGTAATTACAACAAAAAGATCGTAAAAAATATTCTGTATTTATTATTGCAGGTTTTGTTAGTTTTTAATTGTTTTTTTCTTTATAAAGATTATATTATAATTATAAAGATTATAAAAACAATAATTTTTTAAAACAAAACAATACAGCCTTTCATATTTGATAAATTTTTGCATTCACAATGCCATACTGGAAAAGACTGTAAAATATACTTAATTAATGAAAACTGATTAAAAAGTTCACCAGCCCCAGGTATTCTGAGATGGGACTCGAACCTACGATCTTTCGCAATCCGGACGACTGTTATAACCACTGAGCTGCCCAGGACCTAAAAGGACTAACGAATCTTTCAAGCACTTGTTACTTTTCGCTACTAGTGAGCTTATTCTCATCAATGTTCAGGCAATGCACCTAAATAGCCAAAACAATTAACAACCAACCACAATCCGAATAGCCGTTTTAGTCAATTGCCTTCAGAAGACAGAAGTATTTGTGTCTGAACAGTTTTTATGATAAAACCTTATCCGGAAGACGACAAACATAATTTAAAATTTAAATAAACAACATTAAAATTCTCACCTTTAGTAAAGTTGGTACACGCTTTAAGCTTTTAATGATAAAACGTTTTAAGTTTCTACACCAAAAAGTTTTATAATGCGTATAATTAAAGTCATTATGAAGTATGGCGCTTGAAAATTTGTTGGAAATATTGCTGGTAAGTAGGTAAAAGGTAATTAGCGATCATCAAGGCTGCTTAACATTATCGGAGGCCAATAACCACCACCAAACCAATTACATGTCAAATATCAGCATCCCCACTTGGCGACTGCTTGGAAGCAACGCCAGTGACGGTAGCCCAAACACTGGTAGTGACGTATACGGTAATTGCGTGCGTATGAACCACAGAACACAGAAAAGAGGCGAACCATTGGGCCGCAAGCTGCGATGCCAGTTGTCGTGATAAATTCGTCTTTTCTCTTCTCGAACAGGGAGAGGTATTCCCTCTGCTGGAGCCAGCGCTAGAGCCTGACAATCGCCCGCGAATTGCATGACTGCACCTGATTGAGGGGATTCTAATTAATACTCCTTAAAAGCCCCTCTCCCACGCGGGCATCCCCACAGAAAGTGGCTTGCCGGCGACTACGTACGCATGCCCAATCGAGAGCATGCTCGGGATTTTGACTCCCTAATACCCTTTGCCGTTCGTTAGGTGACAGTGCGCAATGCCTTTTATCAAGTCAAAAAAAGGTGATGCAGCAACTAACCTCCGCACTGGGTACTAAGTGATGATACACTTAGTCCTTCCATATACTAAAGTATGAACAGTTATTATCACTCTTTTGTCCTAAGCTCTTATACTATTGGAAGATAGCAAAACTCTTCTTTCTATAAATAAAGGTAAGGTCTTGGTACCTTCGTTACGTTAATTTCAAACTATTAATACAAAATTTATATCAGTTCAAAAATTTCTCATTCATTATAAAATTATTGTATCTAACGTTAGCCTCGTTTTTTGTTCAATAAATATACCAAAATAATTAATCAATTTCGCCTTTCGCCTTGAAAAGTTCACAAAATAAATGGCCATTCGTGTAACAAATAAAGAAATATTTTTTGATTAAATTTCTTACTTTCTTCTTTCTTTCTTTCTTATATAACATATAATTCTTGCATATGAAAGTCTTATATCATTTCATTTGTAAGTCTATTAGACGTAATAAAAACAATAGAACTCATACAACGCATTAACACTCAAACATTGAATTTAAAAATATAAATATCATATATGACAGGAAATGACCATCAAACGAGTTAGGTCTAGTGACCGCTCCTACATAAGATAAAAACGCCTAAAAATATTAAAATAAACAAGGTTTATAAGGAACTAACTAAATCAAAAGCTGTTTTATCGAATAGTCTGCGTGCGGAAGTTTCAAATATAAAATGAGTTACGTAAGGTCAAAATTTGCATGTTGCAAACGCAACCTTGTGGTACATAACTTCATTTGTTTTAAGAAAGGCAAGCATGTGGATTGTGTCAAAGTAATTAAACAATCGAAAGAAATAGGTAATATTTATCCTATTCTCGTGTTAATGATCTTAGGGGCATATCCATTTACGACACACAAATATTTTATAACTAGCTTTCGCCAGTGGCTTCGCCCGCGTGGACCCTAGGGAAATGTTAAATGGGATAAAAAGTATCCTATTATCTAAGTCAGCTAACACTCTATCTGTATACCAAATTTCATCAAAATCCGTTCAGTAGTTTCGGCGTGATTGACCGACAAACATAAAAACATCCAAACAAAAAAACTTTCACATTTATAATACTAGCTTTCGCCAGCGGCTTCGCCCGCGTGGACCCTAGGGAAATGTTTAGTGGGATACAAAGTATCCTATTATCTAAGTCAGCTAACACTCTATCTGTATACCAAATTTCATCAAAATCCGTTCAGTAGTTTCGGCGTGATTGACCGACAAACATAAAAACATCCAAACAAAAAAACTTTCACATTTATAATAATACTAGCTTTCGCCAGCGGCTTCGTCCGCGTGAACCCTAGGGAAATGTTTAGTGGGATAAAATGTATCCTATTATCTAAGTCAGCTAATACTCTATCTGTAGGTATGCCAAATTTCATCAAAATCCGTTCAGTAGTTTCGGCGTGATTGACGGACAAACATCCAAACAAAGAAACTTTCACATTTATAATATTAATCAGATTAATAGGATATTTTTCGCCTTTCTCGTACCTCACTTGCTGCAAGCCTACCACGTACTTTAATAAGATTCAAATCGATGATTGGTTGATTAATCGGAGGCACATTTGCGATGCGTCCCTCGCCAGACCATTTTAACATTACATAAATTGCTATTTTGCACCTACAAAGTATTATAATTTATAACAGCGGTCTAGAATTAATTTTCGTTTTCAATTAGTACTAATCCACAACATTTTCAAAAGTGTGATTTAAAGCAATCTTTACTTAGTTTACGAAAGTTCATATACTCGTTTTCCTTACATGTAAAAAAGTACAAGAACTAACACCTAACAGCGTCCACAATCTCAAAAACGTAGTAAAAAGCACCTACTAGAAAAAAAATGATTGAATTACCCTAAAACATGTAAAATATGATAAATTTCCATTAATTAATAATATTTTATTATCGATTGTTTGTACAGTTTGTTGTATAACAAGTTTTTTTGACATTGCGTCATATATTTTTTATCTTTGTGAATTTTTCAACTCCACACAGTTATGATTATATTATACAACTGAATAGCTCGGTGGTGTAGAGGATAAGCGCTGCGGCCCGCGATCGTAGTCGTTAAGCAACTTTCGCAAGGGTCGGTCACGGGATGGATGACCAAAAAATTATTATCTCGAGCTACTCCGTGCTTCGGAAGGCACGTTAAGCCGTTGGTCTCGGCTGCATTTGCAGTCGTTAATACCCTCCAATCCGCATTGGGCCAGCGTGGAGGGTCACGGCCCATCCTCCTTAACCATCCATAAGGAAGACCTGAGCCCCTGCAGTAGGGACGTAAAAAGGCTGGTGATGATGATGATACAACTTAGTATTATAATATATGTGATGCAACTAAGAATATACAGCAGATTATTTCATCATCATCATTTCAGCCGAGAGACGCCCACTGCTGGGCATAGGCCTCCCCCAAAGATCTCTAAAGCGTCAGCTTTGTTTACAGTAGATTTTTTTTAACCTACTCCAATAAAAAAATAAGTTTTTAATTTGACTGTTTTCTTATATGCTAGTTGCACCTTTTTTGTTTGGAAGAGTATATTCTTAAAATAATCCCATTGAAACTTTGCCAACATTATGTCAGTGATTTTGTTTAACATAAAATACTGGAAGAACCATATCGCCTAAAATATTGTGAAATAAAATGTTTATTTTAAAAAAGAAATAGACATAAAATAATTCTTACTATTACAAATTCCAACTTCATTTGAAATCATACTTGTAAAAAGTCCGATTTTCGTTTCTTGGGTATGTAGACCGCCAATTTCGCCTTGAATAAGCGTTTCTTGATGCTAAACGCTCTCTTAACTATCTTTGCTTCCATAATTTTTATAATTAAAACAATTATAAAAAAAAAATACCGAATACATTTAAACAATGCTGTTAAATCATACTAGATACACGTGCACAAAAGTGTTTCGAAAAACGGCAATATATGTTATGTTCTTTTATCAAAAATATCCTAGTATATTCTAAAATAAAGTAGTTTAGATTTCACTTATTTATTTGGTGTAAAAGACAATTTTTATGTACGTTAAATTTCTTTGTCGCTAAGCATATTTATTTCGGATAAGGATTCAATATCAGCTACTCAAATAAACGTCTAGAAATGGACAAAATATTAAATCCACTTTAACAGAATTTTTTTTATTTTTTGTGAAATAATCTTAACACATAGTAATATCCCATAGCGAACTTTTTTATAGACAGTTTAAAGCTCCTTAACTTTTCTAGAAGTATTTCTATCCCTAGGGAACCTTATATCTTACTCCCCACTTTCAATACTTGTCCACAAGTCACTCTAAAAATCTACGTTCTGCTTCTAATCGTCTGTTCATGTCTCCTTCTCATTACTCTGATGTAGTTTATTCTCCCTTCTTTATTAAGTCTATTCTTCTATGGAACTCTCTTCTTCTCCTTTAATTCTAAGAATATCTACCAGCGTTTAAAACAAAGTTACGCAGCTACATTTTAGAGCAAGCAGATTCCTTTAATGGTTATACGTGTATGTATGTATGTTTCTATATATATATTGTATGTATCTTAAAGTATGTATTTGACTGGCAGAAAATGCCGCAGCATTAAGTCCGCCTATGTATGTTTGTGCATAAAGAAAAATAAATACATAAATAAATAAAACCTACAAAATTTGGCCTTAACAATATTAGTAGGAACTATCGTAACTAGGTACTAACTTGGATGACCGGTATCTTTTTGGTAAATGAAACTTAGCTAGATAGCCTCTTAAACCCCTGTATACAAAAGTCTTTTTTGAGATTCAGATTGTAGTATAAACAAAGTCGCTTCCCGCTGTCCGTACACTGAGATCTTTTTTACGCTATTAAGGAACAAACAGTTAAACATTGTAGATATTGTTCACAGAACTATTTAACTTGTGTAGTTACATATTTTAATACGTTTTTCATCAACATACAGAGTGATTTAAAAATAAGGTATAAATCTGTTTACACTTCAAAAAGAATAGGCGCTAAAAAAGCTTGTATATAGGTATATACAAGAATTGCTTATTGAAAAGGTATTAAATTATTTTAATACTTTAATTATTTTAATATTTATTACAAGGAACTAAAAACTCAAATAAAACTGTTCATAATGAATAATAATATTCATTAGACCAAAACAAAACAAAATACATAATCTTCGTTACATCTAATCTTAACATATACTGTACCTATTTAGTTAGCATCTGCCGCTCAACTGAGTTAATACCCGTCTTTCAGTAAATCCTCTGGGTGAGTAGAATGGTAATGACTGAGTGGGTGTGAAAAGGTCAGTAGCTTGAGTAGTGAATTATAAAACTTAAAATTCAAACTTAATAATACTTGAACCACATGGATTATATAGCATTGTGAATGCTAGTTTTGAGAGTTAGGTATTTTTACAATAGCTCTAAAATTATTGAATTGTAACGTTCATTAATACAGATGCCAGTTCTGATCAATTAAAAATATACAATTTATTTGTATAAATAAAAAAGTCTGCACTAGACTTATTTAGTTGTTTTTTGTTGAATTCAATAAAACAAGGCCAGACAAATCCAGACCAATCGGTTCAGAGGATAAGACTCAACGAAAAATGTGAGCGATTAATGTGAACGAAACGTTGACTGCTATAATTCCAAATACAGAGCAAACTTTTCAAGTCAATAACTCGTTTTATTCTTCAAAATACCGAATATACAAAAACGAACTGTAGACAGCATGATATTATTTCCTGACGGTTCATCGGTGGTAATATTTTATGTGATATTTTTTTAACTTTAAATATAAAAACGTCGCCTTGGGCTAAACTAGTAATTCAGCAAATTTTTATCCAAAAATCTAATCTCAATATAATCTCAACTACTTGAATTTTATCATTGCTATTTACCTGAAGTCCGATATTATTATTGCAATATTTTCCTTACAAATCAACAGTGACAGGTACATTAATTATTTTATGATCTAATAACAAGAACTGTGTCATAAAGGGAAAGAAATTGAAGCGCTATTGACTTTCCATAATTACGTTAACATTAGTAGAATCACCCTACTAATCGCTCATCAATGTAACACGCAAAACATATAAAAACATATTTTGAAAAAAACTACGTCGAAAATTCTAATCTTGTCTCTGGTATTCTATTCTGTTATAAATATAGATTCGAACTCGTTATCGAACGATATATTAAATATACTTGAAAAAGTAATAAAGTAATGTCAAGGTCAAGTCAAGTCACTGGATACTTACCTGGGACTGGTGGATCTTTTAAAGCATATTTAATTAAAAATAGTTGTCATTGTCTATGGAAAGTTGATAGAGTATGATAAAGTGATAAAGTAAACTTTTTGTCACCCATCCAACTGTATATTGACAATGTTGTCACTATGCCGTCGATTTCCAAAATTTTCTGACCTTTTTAATATTACTTCCCTTTGAAATGAGGTCATTGAACAGGAAAAAATTTAAATGAAAAACCCAAAAGCATTATAACAGACGCTCCAAGTTGGTTATAAATCACATAGAAATTTACATTCGTACCTATGTACCTCTGGTTCGTATGAAATTCGGCGAAACATGATACCTCTACCTATTGATATTTAAATACACTAAGGCAAATCAAAAGGCTTATGAACTGCTTAGCTTAGCAACAACTAAAGAGCAGTTCATCATCAGTCTATTAATGTAACCACAGCTGGAAGAAAGGCCTGTGGGAAAAACGTTCCTGCTACCACTCGGAGCTAGTGCGAATTTGCTGCTGTTACGAGACTGGCATCAAGGGTTTCGGTTAAAGAATATTAAAGCTAAAGAGAATAATGTACATATTATATGCTATCATGGAAAATATTTCAAAAGTTCACCTGCCCCAGATATTCTGACATGGAAGAAAATTATCCATGACAGCATTGTCGATGCAAAGTTGATCAAATATAATAAGAACAAATTTTTATCTTAATCGGAAAATAAAAAACATAATAAAATTTGATCAATGCATGCATAGCATTGTGAACTGGAAAATATTCTTAATAAAAAATCCACTTTTAGACAAGGCGGCATTTTTAAGCATTTTTCATTTAATAATATTTGATTTGATTTTGATTTCATTTAATAGAGTAGCTCGGTGGCGTAGTGGATAAGCGCCGCGGCCCGCGATCGTAGTCGTTAAGCAACTTTCGCAAGGGTCGGTCACGGGATGGGTGACCAAAAAAGTATTATCTCGAGCTACTCCATGCTTCGGAAGGCACGTTAAGCCGTTGGTCCCGGCTGCATTTGCAGTCGTTAATACCCTCCAATCCGCATTGGGCCAGCGTGGAGGGTCATGGCCTATCCTCCTTAACCATCCATAAGGAAGGCCTGAGCCCCTGCTGTGGGGACGTAAAAGGGCTGATGATGAATATTTGTGAAAATATTTCTTTTTTGCCTGAAAATTTATGAAAATACTAGTAGGAAAAAGTCACAAGTGTTTGAAAAATTCGTCAGTCCTCATAGGTTCTGGATAACTCAGTGGTATAAAGCAGTGACCCGGATTGCAAAAGGTAGTGGGTTCAAGTCCCATCTCAGAGTACTTGGGGCTGGTAGATTCTTGCACATTTTTAAATACAAATATGTTATTACGTTAATACGTTTAGTTCAAAAGGTTTCATAAAGAGTAAAAGATAATCTCTGCAAAATATAGCATGATATATTCAGACAGTAGCGATTATATACTATTTGGATATACTCGAATGACCGGTCGTTACTTCTCATTTAAATGTCCATAGTAAAATTACGTATCACCTCTTAAGTTGTTTGATCAAAACATTCGAGAAACAAAAACGAAAAAACCTATGTATCTATATTATATTTTTGTTCAATTTTGGCCTTTAGATATGTACTTAATTATGTCAAAAATAATGTAGAAACGGGTTTTAAAATAGCGACATTCCGGTTAGGTCATATTGAGTAATTTGTTTTCCAAAAAATTTGATCACCTCATAAAATAACGTTCAAGGCAGCATTAAAAAAATAATAGCTAGTCGGATTAAGACAGGACTTATTTTCGAGTTACCATAATTCCCAAACAAAGCCCTCTTTTTCTTCAGAGATATTTGCTATCCTAAAATTTGTTATTCTGATCATTACCAAAAATAACAATCAGTCGGTGGTCGCGCCATTCTCAAATAATACGCTTACAACAAAAAGCATTCTCATTTAAATAACATTTTATATAATTGTGACTTCATCTGCTTAAATTATAGCCTATGTTACCCGCGTATGATGTAGCTTCCCGTGGTGGTCGGATTTTTAAAACCGGTCCAGTATTTTCGGAGCCTATTTTATGGAAACAATCAAAACTTTCCTCTCTTTTGAAAGTTCTCCAGAAATAAGTTTATATGTATAAAGTATATGCGTAAGCAGCTGTGTTAATATATTTATTCACACAGCTGTTTACGCATATACTTAAAGACTCACATTTATTTATTGTGAAAAGTGGCGGTTAAAGCATTCCACTTCTTTTTGTTTAAATAATCTAACAAGTTCTCTCGCTCGAGGCCTACAACCTCTAGAATCAAGGACGACTGAACTAGAACCAGACAAACCAGTGAAGGTTTGTTGGCCCTTGAAACATAATTCCTTTTTCTTTCTTAGAGGTCTTGGTATGTTGATCTCGTAATTACACTCCTTGCACCATCGTCGAGATACTTAATGTTTAACGCTCTGCAAAAAGTCGTTGGTTGATTAATAGCGTATTTCTGATGCATTTAATTCACGTCGTTGTACATCACTTCACAGAAGAAAACACATATAAAAGCGGTTTTATAAAATCTCAAGCTGTGCCATCAACCCACATTTAGTTGAGAGACTAGCACCACCAAGAAACTGGGATAGGTGCGAAGATCTAACAACTTGTTTTATTTAAATGACGCTATTGAGGATCAGCGGTTTTATTACCTTTTTAATTAATTAATTCCGGTGAATTTTTGCTGGTCTGCTAAGAATGGTAACAAAAGTTAAATGATTCTTCATAAGCCTTATATTTATTTCTATAATTTCAATTATAATATAGGTACCAAGTATGTGTAATGTATAACATTTTTTTTTCATTCCGATGAAATTCTACATATCATGATACTGGAACCTTGTTTATTTGCCTAAGTTTTAATACACTTTTTTATATATCTTTGTTTTTCTTTTTGGGATCGATATTCCGGTGAATTTTTGCTTGTCATCATGATACAAAAGTATATCAGGATAAGAAAAAAACACTAAAAATATAACCAACTTCAAACTTTAAAAATATTGAAAAACACTACTAATATTGAAAATGGTAAAATTTTTAGTTTTTGGTTTCCTGCAGTTTATTAAATGACAACGTTCAATGTTTCTTGAAAAATTTAACTCTTTCTAAGATAATGTATGAAATCGATTCTATTTTAAGAAAAAAAAATTACTCATAATTTTTTGATTATATTTCAATATTAGTGATAGATCTATATATAAATATTTTCTACGTATCACTAAATTATTAAACATTTATATAAAATGAATTAATAAAACGAAAGTCCAGAAAATTTTTATATGTCGTGCAAACTACCTAACCACGAAGAATTTGGTAAACATTTCTACTTGCATAAAAAATATACTGCCGTCGTAATACAGAAGGGCACATCTATCATTTTGGTCAAACTGAGATAATTGAGATTAAAGTTTTTATTCTTCTCCATATTCTACTCCATGGTGTGGAAACCTATTGCTTAAAAGAAAAAAAAATGCTGATTATATATGGGAAGGTTAATACTATTATTTTTTTTTTTTTATTGTTTATATATAATTTATTATGAAATAAATTCAAAAAACCCTTTCAACTTCAAAAAAAAGTATCTATAAAAATACCACTTACTACAAAGAAAAGGCATAGTTAACCAAACGTGACCTTTCTTGTTAATATTTCATGGACATTGAGTCTAAGAAAGGGCACATCTGTCTAATTGTGCCTTTTTAATTTAATTTTGACTTAATGTTCTCTACAAGAAAAAACAATTAATCATATGAAGTAAAATTCACATCTCCGTATTTGTGCCTTTTTAATATAATGGTAAATAAATCTGCCTTTTCTATGTAATGGTCAATAAATGTGCCTTTTCATTCCATAAAATATTAGTCTCATTTGTGGCTTTTAAGCCTACAAGTATCTCCAAATTCCTTAAAGATAAAACTCTACAAAAAATTGAGCATATGCGCCTTTTTTCTGATTTTAAATATCTATATAACTCAATTTTGTAAAAAACGTTAGTTGTGCCCTTCTCTCATACGACGGCAGTATACATGATACCCGTTGAATATAGAAATTTCTCTTTTTGGATTTTAAATGAAACATCTTTTGTTTTTGTTTTTTTTTCTAATATAAACAAACATGTAAATCGGGTACACCGATTCGAGGAAAAATCGGTAAACCTATATAAAAAGGATACATCGCCGTCGAACAACCGTATAACCGCCTCATTTTCGATTTTGAAGTCTTTTAAATTCAATAATAAATCTTTTAATTATGTTTGTAAGGGCTACTCGAAGCGATATTCTTCGATTGGCTCTTAGAAGTATAAGGTATGTTATTGAATATGAGTTTAAAGAATTTTCATGAACATAAGTATATTTGCAGGTAGGTCGGTGTTAAAAAAAAAATTAGATTTTGGCTTCTTTCACCAATAATAAATATTTAACAACATCTCATACATTGCTCAGATTCCAAGATGAGTAGCTAAAGCCCCCGTATTATGGAGTATCTGAGACAATGAATGTACCACAACACCAATATACCTAAAGCTACATTTATCAGTGAGTAACATAGGCTAGACTTAACGTTATTTTTAAACAAGGCCGCCCGACTATAGCGGGCATCTTGGTAATATTTGTTTACGACTAGCTGTGCCCGCGACTTCTCTTGCGTGGAAAGTAGCGTAAGTTATCCTTAATTGCATAAGCTATCTGTCATTTTAAGTCCCAACAAAATCGGTAAAGCAATTTCAAATATTAACCGGAACAAACAAACAGATAGACAGAGTGCCAAAAAAATATTATTTTTGTATATATACCGTGTGTTATTTTAACATCACAAACACGCTCCGATTTTATTTATTTATTTAGATATAGACCTTATCCGAGTGCCTCACCCGTCAGTCGCCCTCTCTGGGATTAAATTCCTTTTCGTGTTAATATAGAAAATTTTATATTGTATCGGATACGAGTGATGGAAGCAGCCATTGTTTCAGATTTATTTCTATTACCAGCGGTCTAGTTCTGGGTCATAATCATCATCATCCGCCTTTTACGTCTCAACTGTAAAGGCTGAGGCCTTCCTTATGGATGGTTAAGGAGGATGAGCCATGACTCTCTACGCTGGCCCAATGCGGATTGGAGGGTATTAACGACAGCAAATACAGCCGGGACCAACGACCCGTCCCAACATGCCTTCCGAAGCTCGGAGTAACTCGAGATAATAATTTTTGGTCACCCATACCGTGACCGACCCTTGCGAAAGTTGCTTAACGACAACGATCGCGAGCCGCGGGTAAGGGTGCAAAAGAGTAATCAACCAAATGATAAATATTAGCGAATTAAATATTGTCGAATCAATATATAACTTCCAAACAAGCAAACAAACAAACTCAGCATTTTATCGATAATATGATGAGAAATCTCAAACTTTTAGAAACACAAATACTAAGCTATTCTAATTGGGATTGTATCTGAAATGTTTATTGAAATCGTGGTTGTATTAAAAGGAAATTTCTAAAAAGACAGAAACTAGTTTCACAGTTATGTAGTTTAATAACTAATCCGAATCTTAACTCGCAATAATTATTCATGGCTGCTTTATATATCAGTATGGGACTGGAAAGTCCATATATGTGTCCGGTTCAAAAGTAAGTTTTCATAAAATTCTCCTTATTTAATTTGGTATTCATAGTAGTTAATACTCTCCCGAGGGGTATTTTTTTTTACGAATTATACCAATTAACGTTTTTAAGAATAAATAATAAGGACTTTGCGTCTCACAAAACAAAATGTGCAATTCATCGGTGAAAGGGAAATTGGATTTATTGGTAATTTCTTGCACAAATTAGACTGAATTTAGGTTTAGTCTTGTCAAACTGTAACGGTGTGCCATACCACCGTTTATTTTGTCCTAGGTTTCAACAAGCGAACTTTTTGTCTTTGAAATTCAACATCATTTCTTTTTATTATTCCCATTTCGTAATTTGAAATTTTGACTAATCAAATAAATTCTTTATAGATGTCAGTTCGTAAAAAATTCTTCTGTTGTGAATATTGTACATCGTATAAATTTAAATATAAAAAAATTATAAATGAACTTACAATAAAATTATAAATTAAATTAGATAAAAGTATATCCTGAAACTTGGACGATCCAAGTTTTTATTAGGAAACCCAAAAAGGGGTATGTATTCGTTTTATTTTGGTAATTTGAAATTTTATATTTAGTTTAACATACGAACTGTTTTATACTTTAAATTAAATAAGATTGGAAAATACAATCTTATTTAATTTAAAGTATATTCTTATTTACCCAACAATAACCAACCCAAGTTTAGCTGTTTTTGTTCTTATGATGTCGCTCTTAAACGTTTATTCAATTTAAATTGGTAAGCTCAACACGTGTCAGCTGTAGATACTCAATGGATGCCGGCGCATAAATCACCGCAACATCGAATTAATAATATACCGATTGAATTTGCGTTCGTTCGTACCTATCTACTAACATGAACAAACAATTTTTGCCGTGCGACAAATAGATAGGTGAAAGAAACGCACTCAGAGAAAAGCGAGCGAGCGAAGCGACCGTCGTGAAAAAAAGGTGACGAGCACATATAGTTCATATAGCTATTGAGTTTTTTTTTTTTGCCTTATAGCCTAAGAGGGTTCGATTATTATGCCTCTGAACCATTATGCATAGTATTTTTTACGTTTTTACGATTACGGTTTCTTAACATAGAAATTTTATATGCATTATTAAAATTGAATATTTTAGCGTTGTAAATTCAAACCATATTCATTTAAAAGATCCCAAAAAAAGAAAAAGAAATCTCAGGTACCACTTTTTTTCCTGACGTACAACAGGGAGCCAATTCTACTAAATAAATTTTGTTTAAATCGAATCGAAAACGGATCGAAACCGAACGAAACTACAGTTTTTAATGGTTTTCTATTCTACAAAGTGACATACGATACAATTCCAGTTCTATTTTAGCTGGTCTATCCGTTTTCGATCCGTTTTTGATTCGATTTAAACGAAATTTATTTAGTACAATTGGCCCACTGAAACTCGCCACAAATTATACATAACTGTAACTTTTTTCGCTATCCTCAACTCTGAACCTTAACGTATTATAGGTGAAGTTCAAAATCAACATTAGAAAATAATAATCATATTCATTGAATAAATTATAGTTATATACTAATAATATTTGAATTAGTAATCGGGAATTTACCTTCGATCTACTTCCACAAACAGGTGTTACCAAAACCAAGAAGAGACGTTAACATTAATTATATATTTAACCATATTTCACAAAGTAGGACTTTTCTGACCGTTGACCTACTCGATAAACCTGTATTAATCTCCTCAATATTGAAACCAGTCTTGCTAGAACATACAAAATTTTTTATTCTATGTGACAACTTAGTCATTATGTTATTTTGTTCCAAGTTTTTTATAAATTCACATTGTTTTATTTACGTTTCTATCCGACTTTGGCAAAGAAAAACGGAGGATAGTTTTGACCAATAAAACACACATATAAATTAATATATAAAAAAGTATCGAAAAATATACTTATGTTTATGTATGTTTCTATATCTGTCTACGTAACTACTTAAATACCCAAGTATATAATTTGGTTTTTTAAGTATAAAAACAATTCTTTCTTTACTGATATCAGAAATATAAAAGAATGAGCTAAATGAGCCATTTCAAAAAATGTAACACCGTAAATATTTTCAACTTTGTAAATAACTTATTATATTATAGTACCTACCTACAGAAGCAGGTATAATTAAATTTCTTTATTATGTTTAGTTTCGCGAGAGCGTTGCAACAGCATTAGAATCCATTACGAGTATAATCTTTAGAGCAAAGTAGGTGAGATTCTATTTCAATCTAAAGTTTTTTCTATCTTCACAGAAAATAAATAAAATCATTAATAGTTTTTACTAATTTATTTATTTCTCATAGAATAAACTTTCAATAATGAGTTTTAATTTAAATTTAATTGATTTTTTAGATTTAATGTGTCTTTAATTGATTGCGTATACTTTCTAGTGTCCTCAATAAAAATTAGCACATTTTTAAACTTACTAATATGTAAAAAACTGGCGTCTCGACCACGCTCATTCGTTATTTAGTAACATGATTTTTTTAACATGTTTAGATACAGAATAAAGGAAATAAGTATTTACATATTTCTTTATTTCTGTAAGCACTTGTAGAGTTTCATCATCATCATCATCTCCAGGCCTTTTACTTCCACACTAACTCGAGATAATAATTGTTTGGTCACCCATCCCGTGACTGACCCTAGCGAAAGTTGCTTAACGACTAGATCGCGGGCCGCGCCGCTTATCCACTACGCCACCGAGCTACTCACTACGCCACCGAGCTACTCACTACGCCACCGAGCTACTTAGCTGTAATGATCTTACTGAAATGAAATGAAACTGAATGAAACGATAATAATCATACAGTTTTCTATTAACATCCATTTCACATCGCTTCCCATAAAGAAAATTCTCATCAACAATTTCACACACATAATAAGACCTTAAAATCATGATTAGGTTATAAAGGACAATCAGCCAGTTGCACAAACTTCGATTAAAATATTAATTACTTTAAAGTAACATTACCCATACATATATGAAATTCACTAGAGCTTTAAGGCATCATTAAACCTCAATGGACGTTTATAAACATGACCGTAGGTTCCACAGTTTGATCAATGTAACAACTAATAACAATGCCGTAGAAAAGTATCGTTCTTAGAACAGGTGTTTATTTTTTAATGTAAATAAACATATTTAATCATCAATTAATATCCTACAAATAGTACATATATAATATATTCGTATATTTCTTATAGCAACAGCTCTCCATACTTTAAACCCGTTTATCGCGATAATGTATTTTATTAGCTTATTTTAATATATATAAATAAATATGTGTATTCGTGACTTTATAACTCGCGACGCAGTATCAAATATATATAATTTATAATAAAAATTCTAAGCCTGTTCCGTTTATAAATGTTTACAAATAGGTTGACAATAGGATGTATTATTCGTATAACATGGTTTGATGAAAAGCTTTTATAAAAACGATTTATATATATGACACGTGTAAGAACTCGGAAGCCTAAAGAATTTATAGATATATGTATATTGGACTAGCTGTTTTGTCATTAATTTAAAGACATTACTGTCAGTTGCATAAACGTCCATTTAGATTTAATACCGTCTTTAAACTCTAATATTGTTCTAAATTTGAAAAATTGTATCGGCAATGTGGCATTATATTATATGCATACAAGCACACCAACAAACAATAAAAACATTCCTCTTTTAGAAAAAAAAATAGTTAATAAAACTAAAAACCCGCCTGCTTGAAAAACAACTAACTGAAAAAGCGCAAGATAAAAAGAATATGCAACATAACAAAACCAGCCTCGAATTTGACGTTGAGCTCATGTCATAGCGTGGAGGTTCAATTAAATAATCTTCATTACCTTTTAAACGCCTGATAAGCGTTTAATGGCGAACTCGTATTTTATAAAAAAAAAGTATCGAAAAATATATATTGTTAGATAATAATATTGTCATTTTGTAGGTATTTTATAAGTATAGGTAACTTTTTACATTTGTTAGCTATACTTATGTGAAAACTTGTTACAGAACAGTACTACAGATCAACAGGGCGATTCTGTAAAAAATCCGCACCCGAATTCTAATTCACTCATGTGTCCGATTTCCTTGTATATAAATGGAAGACAAAATTGATTATTATACTAGTCACAGATATTCTATTCCTATATCATTTCGAAACTCACTTCACTTATGCCACGAAACGTTTACATGACCATTACAAGATCGAGCGGAAGCCGCTTTTTGTAATTAATTCAGACACCTAAGTGAATTCAAGCCATTTAGTGAAGAAATTCTATTGATTCCATTTTCTGTATAAAAATACAAAAAAAAATATTGATTATACGTTACTCAGGTATTCTATTCCTATGTCGTTTCGAAACTCATTTCACTTATGCTACGAAACGGTGTTACCAATTCAAGATTGAGCGGATGCCGCTTTTTAAAGTTAATTCGGACACCTGAGTGAATTTGAACTCGGGTTTGGATTTTTATAGAATAGCAGGACTGACGTTCGATTAGGAATGAACTGAAATTTCAAAATCAATAGCATATTTGTCTTTCTACCTACGAGGTAAAACAAAATAACATACACAAATAATGTTTTTCCATAACAATTTTAATATTAACTCAGTACTATTACAATATTATTTTAAAACTACTACACATTGTATAGGTATAAACAAAATTTTATTAAAAACCAATATCTATTATTTGTCAAGAATAAATATTGAAACTAAGCATACAGACGACGTTATGTCTTAAAGTAAAAATTTATGGTTTAATTATACAAACTTCGTCTGTTTTAGTGACTCAACTTCTTTTAAAAATAAAAAGTTAATAGACTAGCTTGTAAAAGCCTTTTATTTTACAAGGTAGTCCATTAACTTATGTGATACAATAGATACAATAGAAAATCTTAATATCTAAAGTATCCCATTTCACCACTTAGTGAAACTCCCAATATATTATTGCAGATTAATGTGTACATAAAAAACGTAGCGAAATTTGGACCACCGATTACTTACATAAATGTTGTTTGTTAATTTATTTGCTTTTAAGTGTACCTCATTTAAAAGCAAATAAATTATTATTATTATTATGTTTTATGTTGCCATCGCTGAATAAATAAAGGACGTCTTCGATGTTCATACTATAGTGGACCGGCTAACACCACCATTACAACTTTCCACGAAGGCTTAACAAGTATATTATTAATGAATTGAACACCTTAATATTCATAAATAATAATCACGCTCTTAATACGGGTTGAGAACGGCTTTAAAGTTTCGCCACACAGCGGAGACGAAGCTTCAGTAAAGCGCTCGATGTGCACTGACGCTATTTTCCGAGCATCTTGTCTTTATAATCTCGGGCTCCTCCGTGCTTAAAAATGGTTTATTTAAAAAAACCGGAAGCGTCTTCATTATTTTGGAATTAATTCTCATTAATTTGATGAAATATAAAGTGGCCATGCTTATTATTTTAACAAACTGCCGTAATAAAATATTTATCGAATTTTAAAGTTTAGTAAGATTTATTATATGTATAGTAATATATACAAATTTATTGCTTTTTTAGGTTTAAAAAACAATTACCAATCCACTCCAATCCTCGTGGTTTTAATAAGAGGCTTTAATGATATAAACAAAGGTTTCATAATATAAACAAAAAATATCAGAACCAGTCAACTGGTTTCGAAAATAACGTGAAAGACATACATATAAAAGACAAATCAATTGCATAACAACAACTTCATTTTTAGTCTGATAAAATAAATTGAATAGGTATCTCAAAATACTTGACACCCAATGGATAATACTTTGGTTCTCAACGGTCGCTGAACGTTAGAACTGATAAATATATGCTATGGCCTGTCCTTCCAATCTGACCGACTGAAACAGATCAACTATTTTTCTTTCTCAACGAATCAACTCTTTTGGTAGATCCGATAGGAATATTTTATTAATTTAATTTTCTTCCCATTCACACAACTTCAAAATGATCAACTATTTTTCTATCTCATCAGTACAACTTTTTCGAGTTCGATTAAAAAAGTCGAAGTCGATTAAAAAATCGACTTCAAAGTCGAAAAGTAGGAGGTCCGATATTCGTCGCTGATGTAAGTTCATTGATTTTACTGCAAATTGATGACCAGTTTATATAAATACCTACGTATTGGAAACATCTATTGTATCCCGCAAATACACAAAATCTCCAGGACTTTCGCAATGTAAGCATACATTTTTATACAGATAATTGTTGTGATACCTACACGAAGAAAAAATATAAGCATCACTTGATTTCATACTTTAAAAAGTCAGAAGTAATATATTGATTTCTTATATTTTAACGTGAACTATCTATAAATGAAACAACTTTTAAACGGTTTCATCGTGTTTGTATTTTCTTTTATGACGTTTCGGACCCTTTACAGCCCTGCGATTCTGGAAAACTTCAAACCCGATTTCGATTCCACTCAGGGGTCCGAATTCACTTCAAAAAGCGGCATCCGCTCAAACTTGAATTGGTAATAATGTTTCGTGAAATAAGTTAAGTGAGTTTCGAAATGATATAGGATTAAAATATCTAAGACACGTTTAATCAATCAATTTTGTTTAGTATTTTTATACAAAAAATGGAATCAATAGGATTTCTTTACTAAATGACTAGAATACGGACACATGAGTGAATTCGAATTCGGGTCTGGATTGTTACAGAATCGCAGGGCTGGTTTCATGTTTACATAAGACTAAGGTGGTGAGTCTTTTTTCAACACCAATTCAATTATTCAAACCAGATATTCACGATTATAATTTTAATAACCAACAGAAACACTCCGCTCAGTAACAGTTTCTTAAATAAGCACTCACCTTTTAAGAAAAGTATATTTTTCTCACTTTTTTGTTAAAAAATTCTTTTAAACCGCTAAGACTATATATTCATTAAACATATTTCATCAACGTGACTAAAAGACTAAAACTAGATACTAGAAGCTAGAATTGAACAACTATTTAATTAAGAATAATAATAATAAATTAACGCCGACACTTCAACCTAAACTGATTTATATAAAGAAAGCTGAATTTGGTTAAAGTTATCTCAGTTTTTCTAGAACATGTCCTATAGAGATTTCATTCGACATACATTGCAAAATGATATGGCTGATGGCGTTATATCGGATTATATATTTCCTTTTGCTTTTGTTTGGACACTCAGTTTTAATAAATGTCTCAATATCAATAATAAAATTTAATAATTTGTAAAAAAGTCTGTGCTACCAAAATCCCCATGAATACTTAAAAAATCATAAAATGGTTTGGGACCACTATTAAAAGTGGCATCTATAATAAACTCTTTTGTTTTTATTATTAGTGTCCTCGACCCTTCAGAACATAGCAAGATAACACGGGTTTTCCCATCATTGAAGTCACCTAATATAAAATCATTACTTTTTTGCTTTTTTAGTAGACCACTTTTTAAATTTGAAAATTCTGGAAAAAAAGACTTGGATATGAGCCAAAGAGAACCTGAAATAACTCTTGTACCCCAAACGGCAATGGAGAGAGAGAAAAGAGGACATTAATAGCAGGTGGAACAAAGAGTTTAGGGATTGCACTACACCGAAAAAGATGGCTGAAACTTAAGGAAGCCTACACCTAAGCGTTAGAAAATGACTGGAAATGAAGAAGACGAATTCTATGGTATGTTCAATGGTAATCAAAGTTTTGAGAAAAGGCAAATAATTATCTAGAAATATAATTGAACAAAAATCGTCTTCAGATACCACTGACTGGATGTTTTATTGCTCAATTATAATTAAGATATGTCTTAAATTTGGAATTCTGAATGCTACATTAATTAAATCATAAGTGAAATAAAAAGATTTTAATAAAATTAATTAGAATAAATAAAAATAATAACCAATGCTAATTATTACACGACCGTAAAAATCAACATTTTAATTGCTCCATAAAATTAGTGATAGACAAAAAGTCCCGAACAGACAAAAAACGAAAATCCTGCGACGAATACGACAACGTTTCCCAACGTCCATTGTCCGTCTTCCACAGGTTAAATGTTCAAGAACGCGTCTACTAATGATATACGTCGCGAGCGTTGCGTTTGCGCATCATTGTGTTCGCCACCATGGACGCGCGCGCATGCTTACTGCTCGCTGTAGTTACAATCGCAGCAGCCCGCGAGTGCATCGAACTCACACTTACCGACAGCATATTATCAGACACTATCCTCAATGGTACTATATTAAAAGTTGCCGCGAAAAATGAAACTGTTGATTATGTACACGGTGTTAACGTTTTGGAACTATGGGAGAAGTTTCCGAGGGTGATGGTGCCCATGAATGGCACCAGCGAGCAGTGCAGGCGGGAAAGTCAGCTCTTCCATGACAGCTTGGAGCGATTGGAGCTGTGGGCGTTGAAAAGTAATTATTAATAAATTACAGTTTAAAATTATAACCAACTTTATTTACAAAACAATTTACAATTAAATAGCCAATTTTTTTTTTAATTTTCAACTTTAAGATAGTTTTCATTCTTTGAGATATAACAAAAAGTCAATAGGTTAATGTGTGTCGTCAAAAATTAGAAACGAAAAATCTGTTTGTACGGATATACACAAACAAATTCGCGAGCTACATTTTAATATACCGCCAATTTATTTTATTGATAATACTTGAACGTGTCACTTGAATGGCAAATACCTTAATTGATAATCCTAATTAAATATGACAAATAGATCAAATTTCACGATGACAAGTACATAAATTGCTTTCTTCATATTTATAGCAAGCACAGCATATACGATTTTAATAATATCTGGCAATAAATATTTAGTCCTATTTTACAAAGTGAATGAATCATTTACCTAAGTAAAAAATTCAATTTCCAGAAAAACATTTTTATTATATACAAACGACTAAAAAAAATATTATCACTGTTTCTTTCCTAGAAGTAAACCAAATTACATTTGTTTAAATAATATTTTAAGAAAAACATTGATGAAGTTTCAGAAGTCATTGCACTTATTTATCTATTTCTTTAATAACTAAAACCATTTATTTTATGTCTAATAATCTTAATTAATAAATATATTCCCTTTTAATAGTCCAATTGAGATACAAAACAATACAAATATTTCTGATTGCACATACCATTCTTGATATAATTAAGTAATAATAACAGCTTATGAGCCTTATCGCTTTAATGCTATTTTTTCCAGGCAGGCAACCTTAAATTAGTTTATCTACAAATAAGTATATAATTTATGATCATTACATTCAAACATATTTTTTTACTTGAACAACAAGTGATATGTGTCTAACAGCTTAAGTAAAAATATAGTTTTGTAAAAAAAACTCAAAAGTAATGTAAGTGATAGATAACATAACCTAACTTTAAAAAAATATAGAAAGCGATAAATTAACAAAATAACTTCAATTTCAGCACTTAAATCCCAAGTAACTAAAAACCCCAAACACAATTTTTTTTACGATGCAAACTTAAATATTATACAAGTGTTATACAGATACAAACCATCATATATTTCCACTTTATAATATTAGTATAAGTTAAGACATAGAAGAAAAAACAAAAAGTTTGGGCCCCTTTTTAAGAAAATCATACGGACAGAGGAATATAAAAAAAATATATTAAGTAGAAGATACTAATGTATTTATTATATTTTTAAAAATCATATAATATTAGCTGTTTTCTCGCCACTTCGCCCGCGTATATTATGGCCCACAGCTTCACATAGGCGAAAGAGTTTTTATGATCGGATCCATATTTTCAAAGATTACTATCTACAATAAACAAAGTAAGAGACTATACCTCTTTATTAGTATAGATTATAACCCAGCCTGCGTGGATTGTCATGTCTAGTCCTCCTTAACCACCCATAAGGAAGGTCCGAGCCCCTCCAGTGGGGACGTAAAAGGGCTGATGATGATAATAGATTACAGTCAAGGTATTCTATAAATATTAAAATTTAAAATCTAATCCAATATAAGTACAAAGGTTATAAAATATAAGCAAAGCAAGCGTAATCTAGTTATTGTAAAATAATGGTGCCGACTCTGTCTAAAAAATAATCCAATATTAATTTGTGCCAGTGTCGTTATTCTATTATCACATGTAATCTAGAAAAAAAACATATACTTCGGTATTGCAGACTTCTTTTATCTTAATAATTTATTTTAAAACGTAGTCTGACAGGTTTAAAATTAAATTTAGTTTAGTAGGCATATTTGAGACTGGTTATAAGAGAATGAAATTAAATTAAATTAACTCATTATGAACATTAAATTAATAGCTATCGTTTATCTGTGCGACTCTTTGACATGACTCATTATTTCGTCTTTTTCGTCATCGGTTTTTTCAGACATTTAAAGTGGCGCTGTAGAATTTTGTTTCTCATTAATTAACAATTTCACTCCATTATTAGCTATTTTAATTTGCTTAATTTTAATATATTCTTTTTATCATTAACTAAATTTTTATTTACATACTTACTTCTTTATTATTTCACAACTTTCAATTATCCCTTCAAAAATGATAAACATCAATATTCTTAATAAAAAAATGCTTAAAAAACCAACTTTGTCCCTGGCACTCTGAGATGGGACTCAAACACATGACCTTTCGCAATTTGTTCGACTGCTCTAACCACTGAGCTACCCAGGACCCAACATGAATCCTGAACAAGAAATTCATCTGAAATAAAATAGCAAATATTGTAATAATAAGACGTCGATTTAAATTAGTCGTTTATGTTATTATATCTGTCCAGCACACTAAGTAATTATAATTATATTCAAAATTGATTTTTGATTGTATTTCCGACTTATAATTGTAATCGAAAACGACAACAAAAATTAAACAAATTTTAATTGAGTTGGAAATTATTAAATAATATTTATGTTATTTCTCGGTTCAATATTGACATTAGATAATTTAATTGCTTAAATAATAAAGATAAATTAACACCGTTCTATTTAATTTCTATTAGTAATTATTATACTTTCTTGTCCCGAACAGGCTCTGTTCTAGTGGTTCCATTGGTTCTAAATATAAAATACTTAGTGTTGCAAAAACGGGCATACACCTGAATAGATATAACCTTAAGTAGAATAGACGCCTCAGCTTCTGCCCACAGGTGCGCGGGAATAGATATTTTTTCTTATAACATTTTTCATTGTTCTTAGGCATGTTTACATAAAACTTTAATTAGTTATACATCTAAATCTTCTTCATAAATTACTTCGTTCATTCGTTAGTATAACATGAAAATCTGTGCAGCAAATTTTGAGTTTATCGCGTTCAAACTCAGACCCAGTGAGTGAGAAGTTCTTTTATAAGCTGGGACAGCTATCATTTGGAATTATCATCACATCTTAATTTTTGTGACCTCCAATCCGATAAACTTTTGCCAAAATTACATGTAATTTTTTAAACACTCAAACATTTTCATAATATACTCCGTTATATGTATTTTACATATTTAGTAGGCTAAACACGACTATGTAATTGTTGCAACCCTGAGTTAGACCTTACAAATAAATTCATTAAAAATATAAAAATACTTTTAAACTTTTTCATAAAATTACAATTTCATAATTACATGATAAATATAAAAGTCAATATTTAATTTAATATTCCTAGGCTGTGTCTGTTTTATATCGTCGGTTAACAAAACTTGTGTAAGTATAAAATATTTCGCAAACGAATCGCAAACTTGTGGTGAGAAATTAAAAGATCGCTGAAAACTGACAAAAACGGCACAAACACCGTAGGGTCTACGAAATTAAACAGTGAAAATTAACTAATTAATTTCGTAGACTACATTTTTTTTTTATAAATATTGAAACCAACAGCTTGTTACAGTTCACACTTACAACCTATTTATTATTATAGGTTTCTTGTATACATATTGTTACTTTTTATATGTTAGCTGCTTAATTAATAAATTATGTTAATGTTGCATTTGAATGACATTTGATTATCTTCGTATCGCCTAATTACTTCATTGCTCACTGATAATTTAGCTTATATCGGGGAAAGAATTTTTAACATTGACCCAGTATATTTTTTTATCTAAGTAATCTGACTTTATAATAATTTAAATAGTTTTGGAAACAAGCTGTCCTACAAATCGAACATTTCTTTTCTTGTAAATATTAAATGCATCTCTGGAACATTTTAATAACTTTGTTTTGATACATGACTCCTCAATTTTGTCTAAAAAAAAACTCAGTCTTATAACCTTTTAAAAATTGATTATGAATCAACCAAATATAAATTACAAATTTGTATAATATACATTAGAAATAAACGTATTAAATTATATTTCAAAATGACCACTCGCTTTTTTGGCAAAAATGTCGTTCAAAAAATTCGTTGAACAATATTCTCAATTTCTTGCAGGAAAATCTGATAAATTTTGTGAATCACCTTGTTGCTAAGTGGTGACATGAACCATTACACAATAATGCATAATGTCAAGTAATTTAAAATTGTTATGGGTTCTGATTATGTTTCGACTCAACACGATATTTTACATTACTTTTACATTGAAGAAGATGGAAGATATAACAATATTCCAGTATTATGTTCACTTATTTTACACAATAATGCATAATGGTTGTCAAGTAATTTAAAATTATTATGGGTTCTGATTATGTTTCGACTCGACACGATATCGTTTGTCTCTATCTTTTACATTGAAGAAGATGGAAGATATGATAATATTCCAGTATTATGTTCACTTATTACATTAGTAGCAGCCGTATTTCTTAGCAAATTACCGAAGTCTTAAAAAAAGCTTTTAATCACGTTAGTTACTTTCATGTGACGCTGACGAGTTTGCTAACATTATAACGTCACAATTTCTTTCACGCCTAAGGCATGCTAAGACATGAATTGGTCTATCTCAGTTCTATTACTGTAATTATCAACGCTTAATTACTCAGCGTAACTTTAATATATTTCCACTATAATCCCTTTTAGGTATACGTACACTGATATAAAGCTATGTATTTTGTTGGTGAGTTAAATATCTTCAGGTTTTTCTGTAGGTTTGTCGGACTGGACAAGCTCAATTGACCCGATTGCTTGAAGGGCGAATTATGAAACTTTAACGATGCGCCTTGACCGCTGACGAACATATTGATCTCAACCCTTTTTGACATTTACGGCATTGTTACACTTCAACGCCGTTCTAAATCTTAGATTTATAAATAAAATAATGATATAAAGTAATATCGTTGTTGTACTCGAATGCTAAAAACAATAATTTAATAAAAAAATTAAATTAGTTTCAAGACGACATATGCCATTACTGCTATCTGCTGCGGTTTACAAAAAAAATGTGATACACATTAAAATTATTATTGATAGAATTTTTGTTATACAAACTAGACTCAATTTAGTTTTTAAACGTTGCTTTGATGTTTAAAGGTTTAAGTCCTGTCAAACTACTTATCAATTTTTTTAACTAATATAATTCATGTATTTTTTATATTATAGAATATCTCGGTGATTTTTTTTTATGTCATGGGACTATGGAATAAATTTCAAATATAGTAAAATAAAATAAAAAATATTTAGTCTTGGGTATTTTTTATAAGACGGAATTGGTACTATGATCGACAAATATTTCTCGTTTGTACTTTTTGGATTAATTCGAGAAAATCTTGCAATAAACTTTACTGGTTATATATCATAGAATCATAGAAAGATATTTAAAAAAAAAAACATCTTGATCAACTGCCACTGACCGAATTACACTTTAAATAAAAACTTGATTATGATTAATCCTTTAATTATATTTTCAACAGTCTAGTATTCTAGATACTACATTATTTCTTAACGCACTACATTAAAAATAAACATATTGTCCATATCTAGAATATCCTTGAATACAAGCAACTTTTACTTATTTGTTTCGCTGAATATCGCTACAAATATAAGAATACTAGTCGCTAAGGTTTCACCTATTCAGGCGCTGTAACACAAACGATAAAATACAACACGTACTTGTACATGGATGCTTGTCTATGGTATTACATTTCTGTTTTGGCATCGGGTATATGTTTAATTGTAAGGTAAAATTTATAATACGATATGTATTGTTATTAAAAAATTAGTTAACGTTAATAATTATGACATTTAACTGATTCGTTATTTACAAAAGGTTGTTCCATCCTAATCTGAAAGCATATTTTGATGATCCAAATGAAATGAAATGAAATAAAAATATCTTTATTCAAGTATGCTATTACAAGCACTTTTGAGTCGTCCAAAAAAATTTTTTCCCCTACCACTTGTTCAGGATGTCTTTTAGCTGTCAAGAAGAACAAGCGAAAGAAACTTACCAGCTTTTTATCATAAGTAATGACATTTACATAAATCATGTCATTACCAAAATAATAATTATCACAATAATAAATACTTAGTCTGTACAAAGTTATAGGTTGAACAAGACATAGGTTGAACATATAATTAGTCTTTAGAGAACAAAGCGAAGGCTATCAATTCCATGCATTGCGATCCTTAAAAAAAATAAAAAAAAATCTATATATTTTTTTTGTAACCGCACCGTGACATCTGCTAAAATTTTTATTATACTTAAATATGAATCATACAATTTACAACTCATTCATTCATTAATGTTGGTTCTTGTTAACATTAAAATATGTACTTGCCACAAAGCTGGAGCGAAATGGTCCCAATACAAGTATTTTATATTACTTACTGGGATAATTTCAAGATTGTAAATGATGGAAATAATGTTAATAAAGAACTTTTTTTTTATTATTTTATTTTATACAATTTACGAGAAAATCTCATAAAATTAAATGTTGTGTGGTAACCGTAATACGATTTTTTTGGCAACAGAGAATTTCAACAAATTAGATAAAACATCCTTATCGTAATGAATCACGATCGTACCTTATTAAATGTAAATTAGATGTTACATTACCATAATTGTCGATCCGATAAAAAAAAATTAAACGTAATTTAATTGAATAATAAATGCTACTAATAATATAAATGCGAAAGTTGGAAGAATGTATGTATTCTTGTAACACTTTCACGCAAAACTGATGAACAGATTTTGATAAAATTTATATGGATGGATTATAATAATATTATTATTATTATTTATGGATTATCCATATAATTTATGTATATGGATAATCCTAAGCCTGAATTGAAAATTACGGAAGTCTCAAAATAAAAAAATAAATCGTTTGAATGGCTATTAAAAAAAAAGTGTATAAAATTGAAAATCCAGTAGGTACAACAGTTTTTAACCAATTGATAATATTTTATGTTACGCAATGTAATACTTTTTCCAAGTTTTCCTTCCCTATGATTTGCCATTGCTGTAATGGGAACAGAGTACAAAAATATCCTTTTTTTATTAATGTCAGTTTTCACTGGTATTTCTATTATCAAGATAACAATACAATAGCCTTGTACAATTAAGTTCCTTCCAATCGCAATTGATAGAATGTACTTATATAATATAACCTTAAAAAAGGTTACTCTAATACTGATTCTCGTTACAAAACCTGTGGGATAAACATTTCCGGTCGACCTAGATTTTTTTAAATTTGGCATGAAGGTCGCTAAAAACGAGTTTAGAAAAAAATACGGATATTATGTAATGGACATGGACTTCCATCATTTAGTAGTTTAGGACCTGTATTCTAAATGTAAGATTTAGGTGTAATATATGTTTTTATATACTCGACTGATTTTAAAAATTCTTCCACGTGTTTTACGAAATTAACAAGTACAAATATAATTAGATGTAACGATCTTGTCACGAACGATGAGTCTCCTCAATTTGATGACAAAGACGTTTTTTTTAATATTCATTGAATATTAAATGAGATCTCATTAATAACTTAAATAGTTGCTTAGATGTTTAATGTTCAGTTAAATGTAAAATATATAAACTTCTTGGTATTTGCATATAGTATTATTTATTACTTATTGTTGGATAAATTTGAAACCAGTACACATATTATAATTTTTTGTTTCTCTTTTTCTATATTTCTGTAAATATTTTGCTTCTTATTATTGTATTGAACTCTTTAGATATAGATTTATATTTTATAAATAAAACATATATGTCAATAATATATTTATATTAAAATAATTATAAAAATGTTAATAAAATACTTTAATTAATATCATTTTATTAATATTCATTTAAGAAATTAAGTATATAGTTATTTAAGATAATAAACTTTAAAAAAATGTTTACATACAAATAAATTTAACAATAAACGACCTAGTTAGGTTGGGTTACAGAAACCATGACATAGTGAAGTTTGTGAACTTATAAGTTTTGACTTAAAATAAAGTGGTCCTTAAATATTGATGGCTTTATTCATTCAAAGTCACAAATAACTATGTAGGGGAACATTAACAAAATAGCTTATTATATGACCAACATTTTGATTTGAACATAGTGATCTTTTTTTTTTTATTTACTAACAATCCTCATTATTTTTTTGGAATTCGTAGTTTGAGTAGTGTGGTGTAAAATAAAATTTTAGAAAAAAATTGTTTTCCTCGTCGTATGCAATAAAACCGATAAATAAGGAACACACGAAAAAAGGTTTTTTCTGAGGGTTTATGTTTCTCGGTTTGTATAATTGCATTTTGGAGGAGTGAAACATCCTGTCACGGGTATTCTTTAACATACTTAATAGGAAGCTTCAACCTTGTTTATATTTGTAAATTTTAGGGAATAAAATAAAGATTATTATTATTTTTTCCTCTATCGTACAAATATCCGCTAGAGTGGACGGTCACTCCAACGGATATTTGTACCTAAGTAAACAAATAAAAAAAGACTATGCATTTAGAATCGACTAAAGCAAAATAGTAGCATCAACAAATTCGAACAACGAAAACTGGTATTATAAAATCATTATTGATTAATATATCAGGTACAAAGGGGTATTTTTGTTATGCATTTAAAACATGGTGTAGTTAAATAGACGTATAATAATCACTCGCAAAGCAAGCAAAATGAAGTTCCCGTTGACCAAGATTAATAAAAGGCAAGAAGATTATAGCACAGCATCTCATAGCCCAAATAATGGGTGAAAACTTTTAAATTTTTTGTAACATAGCAAAAAATATATGTACTTATCTGCAGTTGGTAAACTGACTACGGTATATGTCAATATCAGTTTCCAACTCCAAAGTTAATTTAGTCTCTTAATCCGATTTATAATTTCGTTAGATCATAATTCGGTGGTTGTATGTTTATGAAGTTCAGTAATGATTTACGGAGATTTCTATGTTCGAGTTCCACTCGCACTTGACAAGTTTAAACAATGGATCGATGGCTGTATACTTCGCGTTTCCTTGGCATGTTTTGAAGATTATAAATTCTTTTACCTCTGTAAATGTCTTAAACGCATTAAACGAGTTTTCATTGTTAAAGACGTTTTCTTTTTCTAATTAATAAATAGAGAATTATTTTATCTTTAATAAATTATAGAACTAGTATCCATTGTGTATATTTCAAATAAAAATTCACAACCAACATAATATTATCCCATAAATATATAGTTAATAGTTCCGGAAATTATACCAGCATAATGTAATATTATTAACTTAAATGTTTAACTGATTCCATCTCAAATATTTTAAGTAAATATAACAAATAAAAGTGTTATTTAATTATATAAATCATTAATTAATGTTATACTTCTTAGCGTAATAAATTCCTTTATTGGTAATATGTCAGAATATTTTTGTTTATATAATTTGTGTTTCAAACGTATACGATGATTTTTAGAACTTTTTATAATACTCAGATTTATAATTATTAAGAAATGAATTACAGTAAAAAAAAAGAATAGTTTATTATTATATTTGATCAATTTTTCATTCTGGAAAATATTCTTAATGAAAACCTGGTGCTGGTGTTTTTTTAGCATTTTTCATTAAGTATAAGACCAGTTTAATTTAAAACATAACTTTCTATTAATGATGACAAAAAACATTTCACGTTATGCACTAACAAAATATTATTAATTGCAGTTTTTCTGTTTTGTGAAGTTTCTAAGTATTTCTTTTGTTTTATTCACAATAAATTCATTCAAATTTAACCTTACGCATGAAGATTTGTATTACATCAGAATGTGTCACTGAACTTGCTTTAACTTACCACTGATAGCGTTTCGCGTTAATGGAGCCACTTTCTGACTACAAATCATTTTATAAGGTAAAACTTTAGAATAATTATAGCAACAGTACCACTGTTGCTATAATTATTCTAAAGTTAGTGAGATAAATACTCCTAGTCACAGACCTAGAGGGAGATATTACTAGTATTTTCTTTTATTGATAATGGTACTTTAAGACAAAAGGATCTTAGCATATACAGCCTAATTTTCTGTTATATGACTATTCGCTCTCGCGCTAAATTCACCGAACACTTTTATTATTTATGAATTAAGATTCACAGACCATAATAGTGGAGATTAACCGAATATAGAATATAATCCTTGATGCGAAATATTGAAATTCTTTCTAAAATCATTGCTAAGAGGGTGAAATTTATAAATAGTCAATAAGTCCAAGAATTTCCCTATGGCTTTGGGGAAGACTTATTTCAATGTATATTGGAATTCCCATAAGACCAATTTAGAAAGAAATTTTAGTTTTCAATTTATTTACCCTCTTCTATTATTTCGCTGCTCAGAAAAGAGAGTATTGTGTTTTATTGATTACTTTCATAACGCTTTGTACGGGTATCGCAAACTAACACCACCTTTAATAATATACCTAAAACCTTCTCCTAAGTCTAACAAATACTATGGTGTAAACCGCATCAAAATCGGTTCAACGAAACGCGAGATAATCGCGCTCAAAAATACATAGAGGTCAAACTGAGAACCTTATTTTTTGAAGTCGATTAAAAACAAAAATAAAAGATACATATTCCCGACAAAAACACATTTTTTTCCTCAGACTAAGAAAACTAAAATAAGTCACATATTCTATATCTTTTCCCAATGGAACTTTAAAAATATTTCTCATATTTGTCACTTAAATATTATTAAAATTAACATTTTCCTGTTAGAAACCTGATCCTATACTACTCATGATTCATGTGATAAACTCAAACATATCACGTTTTTTCTTTCTAGAATTCCAGAAGGCACATTTCGAAAAATATTAACAACTCGTTAATAAAATCTCCTGTTTTAAGATCCAAAAACATCATTAAATATATACAATAATAACGGCTTACTAATAAAGTAACAATAAAACACAAAGAAAAGGGTAAATTCAAATCAAAAAATTATATTAATTATAAACTAACTTTCTTTGTCTATTACGTTATCACAGCGAAGCCGCTGAGTCAAGTGAAATCTATATATTTCACTTTTATAAAAATATATTACCAAAATATCTGTTTATTATAATTAAGCTCAATTTGAAATTTGCTATTATAATATTGACAAATAAGAAAAACTTATAAGATTTTATATTTTTATTGAATCAAAATTTATAGTAAACATATACATATATAATAGTATATTTAATATACCTCTAAGTGTGCAACTTAGAGCACAATCAATAAACATTCAATCATTCTTTATTTTCATTAATAACAAGAAAATAATAATTATGATTGTTAGGACTGTAGTCTGCTGGTAGGTTCAGAAAACATTTGGTGCTCTCTGTTTTATTCCATGTATGTAACAGAGATGTCAATTCTCAATAAGTTCTAAATAAATTACTAAAATTCCTGCTACCTCTCAATCATTGTTTCATCCATTTTTCCATGCCTATTTAAAAATGTTCTTTTTTATACTGGACTTGAATTAAAACGTAACGGTGAATGAAAGCAATATTCTAACGGCATTAATTGTACGTTATCCTCTATTACTTAAAACTGTCAACACATATACATGCCTAAGTATAACAGCCAATTCGAATTTAACATGCGAATGGTGCGCGCGCAGCTGATTCTGAACACGTCAATGTCATCCTTGGGTTTGGTTTATTCTGCATTCACCGGGCAGTTGCAACGTTTGACAGGCGCACGCTCAAGATAGGGTTGCTAGCTCGATTTAGTCATTTTATAGGGTTTTTGCAGTAATCGACGCGAGAAAAAGGTACTAAATTTTACTTTAATAATTAACCTACAAAACTATTCTAAATTATTTTTTTGTAAATGAAAAAATGTTATTTGTTTGGTGTTTTAAAAATCACACCTCATGTGTCTCTTAACACTTCATCTTGTTGTGTTCAAAAAACTCAACTGAAAAAAAATACAAAAACATTATGTGTATTGTGAAAAATAAAACGGGCAACCCTAGCATCATTGCACTGGTCTGCACAAACTTGACCTTAAACTTAATCGTTATGTAATATCTCCCGAATGCTATATGCTGACATAACCGTCCTTGAAAGTTGCTCTCGCTCTTCGCGTTATAGGTAAAGGTATACATATACCTATACAAAACAATCAATGTACATGTTCGATGAAAATAGCATTAAAGACAATGCAATTTTCATTGATTGAATTGATTGAATGAAATAAAATATTTAGTTACTTATTTTATATCCATATTTATTAAAATATTTAACTTGTTCTTTATACTTAATTCACGTCCTAAAAACAATATTCACGTCCTAAAAATTTACTAACAGTACTAAATAGGCATGGTGACTATTTTTTTTTCTGTCTGTTGTCTGGATTATTATTGAAGAATGATAGAAAAGATAGATTTTTGACGAATACACGTAGTTTTTCTCCTTACTGATAAATTATGGCGATACATCGAGTTGAAACGTCGAATGCATGAGGGATGTCACACCTTTATACATTTCCTACATAGTTGTGACGTAGTGAGCCCTACCACGTAACAACTTTAATGCACATTATCTAAGCCATTTCTTATTTAATTAAAGCAAAATATCTATATATCTCATTTTCTAATATAATTTTCCTATTATGATAATAAAATTGCAAATGGGTAACAATAATCCCTATTCCACCCTTATCCAATACAACATGAATAATTCTTTTGAAAACATCTTTTTTTTTTCAAACAATAGTCGGAACTTCTTTGGCTATAGATAAATAATTCGAATTAATTTGTTTTCAGTGTTCGACGCGACAGCTAAGCCGCCGGCCGGCGTGTTGAGTGGTAACGGCAATCAGTACGGTGACTTTGACGAGTGCCTCAGCATAGATGGCGCTGTCCGAGGCAAGTACTGCCTCGCCTCGCTGCAGTTAAGCTTCGCGGGACAGTACAAGAACATAGACAACCTAGTGCACAGTGGCCATTACATCAGAAGCAATGTTACTGATGTAAGTAATTAATAAACAGAGAAATATTTAGATAATAATACAAGTATTACCCAAATCGCAAGATAAATAACTAAATCCCTTATTTAATCAAGATAAACAAAAGCACCACAACCAGCAAGACCAGCAGATCGACGGCCTAAGGCCTTACTCTTCTAGCTATAACTCTAGCCATGGGATACCATATCTTAGCGATGTTAAAGCATCGTCATTTTATTTTACTACTTTGACATGTGCTTTAGTAACGAAGAACGAATAATACAGAATGGTGAATATATATTATACACATAAAAATATGTCTAAGTAGTAAAATGAAATTATTTAACTTAATATACATTTATTCCCTCAATCATAAAACTAACGTGTTAACGTGAAAGTAAATGTGACATGAAAATTAATATTAAAAAAACATCACATACATTGCTCAGATTTTAAGATGAGTAGCTTAAAGCCCCCGTATTATGGAGAATCGAACTCGGGACCTCAATAAAATTTAACGAAATACTTTGTTTTTACTTAAATTTTATTGTTAGAAATATTTTTATTCAATCTATGTATCATCTATCAACCATTTATTAAGCAAAAAAACAATACAATAAATTAAATGTCTCGCAAATTTCTTACACACGATTAGTATAATTTTGATATAATATTTAATTCAAATGACACCCGGAAAAACCATATTGACTCAAATTATATATTTTATAAAGGACATTATTCTCATAGATCTCGTTTGAAAATTCATTTAATGTAAATTTAACTCAACAAATCGACCATTCGATCTGCTTACCTCAATTTGACAAAGTAACTAAAATCAATACTAGTTTGCCAAATGAAAATCATCTCATTAAATTTAACCTTTAAAACAAGTTTTTATACAAAATACATCATGAATTCGTTACTATCTAGAAAATACCCAAAATTTACCTATAAATAAACTAGGATATGTCTCGTGATCATGACTCGAACATATTCTTTTAATGTCTCACCACAAATTAAATACGTGATTTTTATTATTCCACAATTTTGTTTTTATTAGCACATCCGCTGTCGAGTCAAAAGTAATTAAATAGAAGCGTATAGAAACTCTAAGCGCCGCGGCCCGCGATCGTTGTTGTTAAGCAACTTTCGCAAGAGTCGGTTACGGGATGGGTGCCAAAAAAATTAGTATCTCGAGCTATTTCGTGCTTCGGAAGGCACGTTAAATCGTTGGTCCCGGCTGGATTTGCAGTCGTTAATACCCTCCAATCCGCGTTGGGCCAGCGTGTAGGGTCATGGCCAATCCTCCTTAACCATCCATAAGGAAGGCCTGAGCTCCTGCAGTGGGGACGTAAAAGGGTTGATGATGATGGTGATGATGAATAGAAACTCAATAATAAATGTTTTCATTTCTGTTTTGTAAAACATCGGCATATCTAAATTATATCTAAGAAATTGAAAACCTATTTACTCAATGAAATAATTACTTGAAAAGTCCACTTTATCTCTGACGCTTTGATATGGGATTCAAACCCATGACCGTTTTATATAATTGCAAAATGATTTGAAAATTGAGTTTTTTTGTATTTGAAACAGACATCTTAATGTCATCACTACTTGGTCTTCCCTAAGTCTATCCATAGGGAATTGAATCGAATTGTTGAGGACTGTGAATGCAAATATTTTACTTTAATTTTTACTTTACGCAACCTTCGCGTTTATCCTAAAGGTTGGCTGGGAAAGAATTCCATTAGCATTAAACCCGCCTTTTGTACCATTTCTTTAATGTTGAACAAAGTTTAACAAATAAATAAATAACCTATTAACTTAACTAAATGATTTTTAAAACCTTTCAAGATTTAAAAAACATTTTGTTAGATGAGCGGAATATTGTCATTTATTCAAAGTTAAGTTTGCATATTATACAAAACAATGTGCACCTGTTATTTTGCCCATCTTCGTCTCATGGAGATAGATTTCAGTTTTCAGTATTGATAAATTAAATAGAAAATATTTGATTGTTCGCATCGAATAGACAGAGGTTATAATTTACGAGGGCGAAGTCACAGAAAAACAGCTGGGACTTTTTCCCGTGACTTCGCCCTAAAAAAATCCCAACTGTTCCGTGACTTTATTGAGATCTGTATCAATATGAGCTGTATATTCCCTCTACATCAAGTGACGACACTTAACACAGATTTCGTACTACAATTAAAGACAATTGTTAAGTATCATCTTCAGCAACGTCGTAGTTGACATTCGCGAGATAAAATCAAAAGACGGATCAAAAAACCCATCAAGAGGACAGGGTTAGCATAATAATACCAATACGGATATTCTTCGTCTTTTAAAAAGACTTTTTAATAGAAAAGCTTCCTTCCATTGATTTGAATCAATATAGGTTAATAAATAAAAAATGGTTTGTCCTTTTTTTATTTATTTTTTTACCACAACTACAAAGATATTGATGCCGTTTTTTTATATCACTCTTTAAACTGAACTACAAAAAAATAATTTGGTATTGTATTTACATTATATCACTATAATTAAAAGAAATATAGTTGTAGTTATACATACATACTCTACCTAATTACATAGGTATATATATAATAATAAAATCAGTCTGACAGTATCAAAACAAAATTTTATCTGGTTTGTGCAACAGGATTGCTACAAAATGTATAGAGTTTACTTTCTAAGTATATTTAAACGGCCGGGGATCTTAAAACGACAACACACCGTGAAAACCACATGCGTTCCACTCAATAACGGGTTATTTGTACGTGATTCATAGTCAAAACAATTGTCCTTTATAACCCGCGACGTATCAACAACCTCACAAAGTCGTTTGCGTTATCATTCATCTTCTTTTTGAATTAATTTTATAAACTTTTTATTTTTAAAAACAAATTTATAAACGTGCAAAATGACTTCAAAACGCGATGCACCGGCAGGGCCGAGCTCAGTTTATTCAGCCGTGTAGTTTTTGTAAGTATTTAAAACAGGCCTCTTAATATCTACACTAGTTGGGCACAGGTCTTCCCTGTGGATAAAATCGAATTGAATCGATGTGGATTGGGCGAGTGCTTTCATCGAGTTTGGGATCATTTGATTTGATGATGGAACTGGTGATGGAACTGGAAGTGTGACCATGGGAATTTTTTAATTAAATAACGCAACCATGTCGAGTTTGGGCTCGTTTAAATTGTCTGTACAAGATCAGAGATCCAAGGAAAGTTTAGTTTTAAAATTTTAATTTAAAAAGTATATAGTATAAATGTATCTTCCATAGAATGTGCAAGAATGCCTGAAAAATTTAAACTTTAGACAAGTATAGAGATCAGGAAGTACACGACTCGGATAATTTTCAATTTCAGAACTACCTTTTTAAAAGAATAAATAGACCTTCAGGTAAAATAGTTAGATAATATAGGTATTTTCAATTCCGAATCACCAAAAAGCTTTTAATCTAAAACCAATGTGCTACTATATTTATTCAGACAAAAACTACCATCGCACCAACCACAAATACTCAAAGGTACTCGTAAATTTCGTACATAAGGAATAAAAGATAAACACCATTTGCAGTATTTGGAATAACCGCAGCGTTAGTATATATTGACGTCATATCATCTGGATAGTGGACGTGCGTGTTCAAGGCTGCCCGTTTAATATTCCGAAGATACTCGCGAACCGACTACTATGTCAACTTATTTGGTCTCTGAGCTGATTTTGAATCACAATTGTTAATGTGCAACACAATAGCCCTCGACCGAGACAGACCCGTCTTCTGAAAACGCACAAAGTAGGCATTCTTTGCTATCTTTGCAAACAATCCCATTTGAAATCTGATTTGGTGTTGCCCTGGACCTTTGTCGGTAGAAATACAATTCAAACGTAAACAACAAATTTAAATGTGGCGCAAAATACAATACGTAATAAATATAAGAAAATATGAATCCAACCAATTACTGATCTAGATAATATAAAGTTGTATACTACATTTCTTCCGTGTATTTCATACTTATCATTTTTCATTATATTTTATCATTTTCGCATTCACGAATCGAATCCCATCTCAGAGTACGCGGGACAAAGTGGATTTTAAAACATTTTTCATTAAGAATATTATCATTGTTTATGGTTGGAATTCCTATCTATTCATACTAGAAATTAAAAGTCAAAAATACTTTTGAGTAGAAACAAACCATTTGATTAATTTCAATGAATATCTTCAATATGAAAAACGTTTGTATAGAAAATTCGTTTCAAAGTTACAGTAATTCAATTATAGGCTGATTTATTTTAGCATATTTATAATTGCAGATTTTAAAACGTGGATTTAGACTTTGAGTTCCAAAAATATGTTTTTATACAAACACTATATTGGTACCTATTTTGTACCATTCTTTATACTAAACTAACAAAAATCCAATTATAATTTTGGATTACTTTAAAGTCATCCTGTTGTCACATAGAATATAATAAGATTACTTATACTCTTGTACAGAATAAGTTTATTACTATTATTTTAATTACAATGTTCACTCTTGCCATAATATATATTTTTTTATCTTGGAATAGGGGATCGGATTACTTTCTAACAACTGTTTAAAATTAATAATTAGGGGCGCTTATTTCCAAAACAAATGTTATTTTATGTAAATAAACCTCATTATGTATCCAAAACTACGTTTAAAATTTAATTGCTTAAAAAAAACGCATAAACGGCGACTCGAAGGACGTGACGTCATTTATGGGGTAAACAAAAGGATTTTTCAGGGGAAAAAAATATTTAAAATCTGCAGTACATAAATTTTAACTCAAAAAAATAATTAAAACGTATCATAAAATTTATAAAAGTTTAGCAAATTATTTCTCACTTATGTTTCCCGCGTTTTTCCTAGTTAGTTTTACTACCAATATACCCAAGAATGACGTTACGTTCATTTGACATGAGACAGACTATAAATATTGGAAGTTATATTTTTATTTACCGATTTAAATTTATAAATAATTATAATTTAGCAAAAATTAACTTTTAACTTTTTAACCACGTGCAATTTATTAAATCATCAATATAAAAAATAATTCGCATACATATAAATTGCGAAGCTCTACCTATGTACCTACCTAAATTAATCTAATAACCAAAAAGTTATTTTTTCTAATTGGATATTTATGTGTATAAACAAGATCCAAAATTCAATTTCGTTTTTATTTATTTTAGATGGGTCACCGTGTGCCCCGATACTCGAGCTTATTGTGGGGAGTGTGCATGCCCAGCTCTTGCAGCAGTTTTGATCTAGAGGAGGAACTATCTCTGAAACTCTCAAAACTCGGCATTTCTGTGAAAGTTCACAACACCATGTGTTCCGTGAAGAACTTTAGAAGGCCATACTCTTTCGGAAAGACTCTTTCCATGTAAGGTTAAAAAACTTTACAATTTCATAATCATCATCATACCAAAAAAATTTCTTACTTTCATTGAAATCTGATGAGATAAAAACTACTAATAACAATATTTTGTCTTTATTACAGTACATTTTTCCTCGGACTCGTCTTGTTACTAAGCATGGGAACCCTTTTGGACGATGGCAAAGAAGGAGCAACGAATTTCGAAAAACTACTCAACGCGTTTTCTCTGAAACGCAATTTGAAGAAAGTATTTGATTTATCAGATTCACCGACCAGGGTCAAAGGAGTAGACGCCTTTAGAGGTGTTAATGCATTTGCACTGATCATAGCTCATAAGTCAATGGCAATGGCTCACAGTCCCTATGTCAACAAAGTTAGTTATTCAGCGGTGAGTATCTTAACTCTTTCAAAACCTCGTGAAATTTAAATTAATAATTATGCAAATTCAATACAAGGAATCAAGGATACTAGAATTACGATTAACTTAGACCGGATAGGTGTAGGAATGGAACAGGTTTTGCGGTCACCAACCCTTCTACTGAACATACAGCAGCTGCAAAATGCTACAAGTATTTATTCAATGCGAAAATGCATAGTTCCGTTACGTAATATATAATACTAATACTTCAGAGACTGATAAATACCTATTTAATTATAACGTTGTCCAGATTGAATATCAAGAATTTTGGGGGCATAATTAAAAGCATTTAAAAGTTCAATTGCTTTAAATTTTCAATGTCTCTAAAATATTCATTATAAGTGGTAACTTTATACCAAATCCTTTGATTTTAATGCTTGCCGCTTTTGTTGATACTTTGAAGGATAATCTGCTTTCGTTGCTGAAGCACTTCTCAAATTTATGAACGCTATTGAAAGGGGATCCTTCAAACTTTTGGTGTTAGCTGTATAATTCATTAATCTTGTCGACAGTAATAATATAATGTGTTGTTTAAATACGATATTCCTATACGATCTTTTTGATATTTCTAGTCCTGCTATGGTGCTGATAATTTAGAAATAACTATGTATAGCTAAATGTTATTTAATTGTTAGAATAATGCTAATAACTTTAACTTTCTGATCTCAGGTGTTCGGAATGCCCTGGGCTGTAGTCGGTCGATCAGCTATTTTATACACAGACAGCTTTTTATACATCAGTGGATTCTTGAACGCCAACAATCTTCTGCAAGATCTTGATAAGAAGGGCGTAATTGATGTTAAGCACAGACTTGTAGCTAGATGGTTCAGGTAAAAATTATGTTTACCGACAGCATATTTTATTTTAGAAATGTAATTTTTAATACATTTATATAAAATATGAACGCAGATTGTCACATTTTCAATTCTTATAAATTTTCAAGGTAACAAAGCTGTATTCCGCTTTCATTTAAATGACGTTTATAGGTGCCTGAATTTAAAAGAATTAAATAGGGTTTTGAAAATTATATACTCGACGCGGGTGACGGATATAAACTTGTAATATATTGTCAAAATGCATAAACATAGGACTATTTTGTAATATTTTAAAAGCTTTTATTTAACTTGCAATGTATGTATGTTTGTTGGGGAGGTCTTTGGACTCAATTTTGAAATAGATATCTTCAACCGATTGAACTGAAATTTTGTATACATGTTAAGTTTAGATGACTATGCATGACAAGGTATGTGACGTCATTATATATCCAATATGGCGGAATAGTTATTTTTAATGCAATATGGGTATCAAATGAAAGGACTTGTTAAGAGTAACTTGAAAAAGAATGTGACGTTATTCTAAATCCAATATTGCAAAATATCCAAGGCGAATGAAAGGGCTTACCGAGAATAATAAGAAAAAATTAAAAGCAAAATTTTTAAGTACGCGAGGTAATAGATATATCAATACTAAATTAAATTGATATTTTAAAAATTTAACAATATGTATAATGATGTTATAAGATTGTAGTTAAAATTGAAAAGGTTTTTAGAGCTTTTAAATAAAAGCTGTTTTTTTCTTAACGTGATATTCCAGACTGTTCCCATTATTCTTGAGCTTGATGTTGTTCTGCACTTACATCCTGCCGGACATCAACAATGGCCCCCAGTGGAACCTCGTGGTAGAGGAGCACGGCAGAGTTTGTGAAAAGACCATGTGGAGAAGCTTCCTGTTCATACACAATTACTTCGGATTTGAAGAAATGGTGAGTTCCTCATAAATAAAATGAAAAAAATCACGTTCTTATCATCGCACTCGTGTAACCTGTTAACGGGATTGGGACTTGGGTAACCGATATTGTTACTGCATTCTGCCCAGAATTGTTTTTATGGCTATTCAAAGTTGTGGTAATTAAAGACTTCTGTACAATTGAATCTTTGTAACAATAAATTAACAAAATAGAAAGCATTCTATAATATAAACGTGAAATAGATCATTCATATTTCTGTCAACCCTACTTATAAGAAAAAAAAACACTCGGCTTGGATTAAAATAATATAATCCCAGGTGAGACTAAAATTATTATGTTCATACCAGTATCTCACTCATATCAGTTATTCGGTATGTTTCTTTAGAACTGCATTGTTTTATGGTTACTATCTGGAGGCACAGAAATGCACCCGCCAAGTCGAGCAGAAAAGTAAAGAGGGCACGGCCGTATCATCCTTTTCTCGAAGCCATTCGGGCCATTTTGACCCCTGTAATTTCGTTATGGAATATAAACTTAACATTTCAGTGGCCAAGAGAGCAGCATAACGAATCACATTTCTAAATAACATTAAATTTGAACAAGAACTTAAAGAATTATTGCAAGTTAAAAATTCATAACTTTGTCACTGACAGACTCCAAATTTTGAACACAGTCATTATTTAGCATAAAAAGTAAGGAAAAATTCTAACATTAGGCAATAATAGTCACCTCTCATATACACCAGGGATACGATCGCCTAACTCTGTGTGGGCCTAATATTATAACGATATTTCATTTCATTTTGCTATTTTAACATATGACATGATTTGAGCTAAATGACTCAATTGGAAACAAATCCATATTCGTCATTCTTTATCATTCGATCATCATTATTTGAGTACATGTTAAAGTAGTAAAATGAAACGAAATCGTACTATAACATTGCTAACATGTTGTAGCTAGAGTTATAGATAAATAATTAGTTTATTCAATAATTTACGACACACAACTACATTTTATATCAAAATATTTACATAAAAGAAATTAAAAAAAAAGAACAACGAAAGGAAGGGGAAGGGTTGGGCTGTCGCTCTGCAGTTCCTCGTCAAGTTAAAAACCGGACTAGTTTTTGAATTCGGTTTAGTTGATAGCATATAACTTGATGAAAAATGCTTAAAAATCCGTTTCCTGGCACTGAGATGGGCATCTGAGGTGAAAAATGCAAATAGAATAATAACGTTCTCATTGTATTGTAAGATTCGTGATTATCGAGCACAATTTCATAGATAACATAAATGAACTTGTGTTTGATCTATTTTCCTACTACTCTGATTTACACAGAAGAATGCCAACCGGCAATGTTTTCCCACGTAACTTATATAACTTCGAACATATCGCTTAACTTTGTCTACTTTTCTGAGTACTTTAATAACACATATTCGTATTTTCGTGAAAATTTATTCCTAAATAAATAAATACACTTATCAAAAAAATACCATGCTCAAATTAAATTAAGGCAATTTTGGCTCTCAAAATCCGTTAAGTCCAAACGCTTATAAGGTATATATCAAATTATCTCAATAAGAATAATTACATCAAAATGAAAACATATCGTCCACTTATCAAGCTTTAGAACCCCAGTTTTTTATATATTGCGAAACACCGTAGATAATTAACGCATTTATTCTTCCTCATGAATTCCAAAAGATACGAAGTTTAATAACTGAGATATTTAATAACTTTTTTATTCTCTAGTGTTTAACCCATACACACCAGATCGGAATGGATATGCAGTTATACATTGCAACGTTACCATTGATGATAATACTGACCCGCTGGAGAAGACTGGGGCTAGCGCTGATGGTGTCAGTGGCAGTCGCCTCTACCCTGCTACGGTACTTAGCGATACACTGGTATGACATCAGCATGTTCGTCTACTACGGTATCTCGTAAGTATTCATAGTAATTTAGTAAGTCAAACAAGTGATTAAACTGTCGCAACAAACAAATAGATCAAAACTAGAATTAAGTACCTACATAAGCTAAAGCTTAGACTTGGACTAGACTACTTACTGAATTATTTATAGCTAAATTAAAGGGTCTTTATTCAAAACAGCAAAATTTGTAACTTCATGTTAAATTTCATGTTATTAAGCCAGCTGAAGAATTTATGCTAAGGAGACCTTTGAAAATAAATTTACTACGACTATCAGTAACTCAGACTAAGAGCAATACATTCATTCAGAACTTCAATAATCTGGACAAAAACAGGGACAAGAAGTTTTCATCTACATTATAAAATAGGAAAGATATGATTGCGTATTTGTTTGTTATATATTATACCTTGTTTGTTCTACTGAGCCGAAAATATTTCACCTAAGGGAAGCTACGTCATAAGCGGGTTACGTAGGCTATTATTGACGTGGGAATAGGACACGGGAAAACGTGTAGTTGGTAATATTGATATCCATTAAGGACATAATATTTTATAGGTCTCATAGTTCAACTATAATTAAATATTGACACTTGATGCAATAATAGCAATTCAAATAATACATATTATACGCACATTAACTTTAATATTGTAATGTAAATATCACCGATGTTGAATAACATAAGTAGACAAGATTTATTATATTTCGTATGAAAATTATAGTTCATGGAATTGTTTTTCTTCTATTTCAGAGTACAAAAGCTTCTTGATGCAGCGAAATACTCTTACATATTGCCTACGCATCGAGCAACTATTTATCTCATAGGAGTTATGATGGCGTACTTCATGAAACCAAATAAACTTCACTTTAATCTGAACAATGTAAGAAATCAATGGATAGTTTAAATATATTATTTTGAGAAACGGACTACTATGTGTAACTAAAATTAGAAACATCGTAAATACTATTTTACTGATTATCTATTTAACGTAATGTGATGAGTATATGTAAAACTACGAGTAGAGTCTTATTAGGACTTGTCTGATCCTAAGGTCAGGTCAAAAAACCAGCAGACCCAATTTATTTGGCCTATGATGTTTTCGTCGATGCAAATGAATAGATTTCTGGAAAAAAAGCAAACTGAAAGTATTCTAATTTGTTGGAGAATAAGTATCAAAATTAGTTGTCATAAGCCTCATCCTATGGGACTAATTAAAAGCTTAAAGTCAGTTCGCAATTAGCACATAATATGTAAAGTTCAGTTTGTAAATTGCAACTAATTTTCCAAGTAATACTAACTCTAGCGCTTAGACTTTTCGCTACCTTAAGAAGAACCCATTGGAAATTCATTTCCACCTGTACGTTTTGCTTAATATGCAACACCGTTCGTTGATTACTTAGTGTCCTCGCTCGGTTGATTAGCTTACAGCGTCCACCTCTGTAGGTGCATACTAAATACCCATTTTTAACTGAATTCAAAATCGAAAAGAGGTTCTATATGCGCCGAGTTTGTATTTTTTTACAAATTTCAGTGTTGGACAATCGTTGAATTTTCAAAATTGTTATTTCAAAAGTTAATTCTTTGTAACAAAGAAATAAGAAAATATTTAGACCCCTGTTAAGCAAATAATAACATATCTAGCATGCCCTTAGAAAGGACTTAACATACATATTACAGCGTATGAAGTCTGCCTCATGGCTTCTGAAAAACAAAATGTTGACGATTTTATGATTATATTATGTACTTAAAATCAATTTCAATAAATATCTGCCGAGGTCGATCGCAGTACCTGGTGGTTAGAATAGTTAAGTAAACCAAAGGCCAGTCATAGAATGGGTGATCGAACATTTACTATCTTGAACTGCTCCATGCTTCACAAAGCACGTTAAACTGTTGGTCCTGGCTGTATCTGTAGTCATTAACAGCCACTCAATCCGTTTCCAAGGAAAGCCTGTGCCCCATTTTTAGAAGGCTGATGATGATGATTAGGAACTTTTCCCACGTATTAAAAATTTAAGGTATTTTCAGTAGAAATTTTATATTTGGTATTGTAGCGGGGGTCATTACACACGTTTACCTTAACGTTGTTTTTGTATATTTATTCTAGACTCAAGTGAGACTTTTATGGGGCGTCTGCTTCATACTCGCTGCCTTCACAATAATTAGCCCCTACAAAATGGGCCTAGAAGGATACACGTACGAGCATGGCCCAGCCGCAATGTTCGCCGCCTTCTCCCCCATACTGTGGGGTGTCTTCATGTGCTTAAGTCATTGGGCTATAAGCAATGATTATGCAGGTAAGATATATGTTTTCTTATTAATTAATTAAAACTTTTAGGGTTTTTAGCACCTAACATTTAAAGCATTTTCTCAATGACCAATGTAAATTTTATCCATTAGTCCCAACTGCATCAATCCATACTCGTCCGGTTCTCTCATTGTAATTCTATCAGAATGGTCTGTCACCAACCCAGCAGTGAAAACATTAGTAAACTCATGATTAAGATTACTTACTAAAACTAGTTCAATCACATTCTAGGTATCGGCACATCATTTGTAGAATCTAGAGTGTTTAAGTTCTTCAACAAGATAGCATACAGCGTCTACCTGACACAGTTCCCTATATTCTTCTACAATGTGGGAATACAGAGGAACGCCGAGTACTACTCACCACTTCTACTGGTATGTAACATTATTTTGTCTATTTGAAGTAACCATTACATACTGAAGTGGGATATCTTGTAGTTTAAATATATCATTAAATTCAATTTAACGTTTCTTATAAGATATTTATGTAGAACATATTTCTTTCAGGTATACCTGCCAGAGATGCTCACTATTCTGGTGATATCAATATTCACCACTGTTGCCATCGAGATGCCATTCAACAAAGTTCACAGAATATATTTCGGTAAGTTTCATTTGAGATTACGAAAAATATATTTTTTGTGAAACTGTTTGTCTCATTATTTTGTTTTCAAATTCAAATTCATTTAGTCAATACAGATATAGAGCATAATAAATAAAAAAGAAAATTAATAAATAGTGTCTCATGCCTGTGTCAAAAGACATTTGTCAGTGACACTTATTTTCAACTACAGATGGGTCATTATAAGAGGCTACTTTTGACATGTATGATTCTTCAAACTAACCTTGTAATGTAGTAAACATATTATTTATTTTTCAAAGTTACAGCTACGGAACTATTGCAAATTTCTTTGTTATTAAAATATATTAATGTTATAATATAAAAATAAATCATTTTTATGGTTTACTTTGACTAATAAACCTTTCTAAATATAATAAATCTATTTCATTCTAAATGATCTAAGCGCCGTTACGATGTTGTCCGTAGACCCTTTGTCTTTTTAAACAGTAGGGACGTATCCAACAAATAGAAAGATTGCTTGATCTGCTTGGAAGTTGATTTTATAATTATTAATGAAGACATGAACAAATAAACACTTAAATATTGTTTGAATAGATAACGTTAAGAGGGTTGCATTTCTAACCTCTTGCACCATCGAAATCTTTAAAAAACTCATATACGATTGACTTGATAATGGTGTTCAAAGTACTTGGATACATTTAAGGGGGTGCTCTCACCAACGACCATTTACTTTCAACTAGTTTTGAATGATTAAAAATTATAAAATAACAATTTTCTCTTTAGATCCATCAGAGTTACCCCTAAATTTAACAAATTTTTCCATTTTTTTATTGTAATTATTTTTATAGGGAAAATTGATAATAATCGTGATTTGAAGTTTGCGAGTAATTCATTAAACAGCAATTCGACATCTTTGTCCTTCTGTTTCATGTATATAATGAAATATATAGGTGCTTTGAATTTATGCCCACTCTTTGTTTTTGAATTACGCTTATTAATAACTTATTTGTGTATTTTACATATATTTTCTGTGATTTTCTTCTGCTGTTCTTGTTACAATATCGACACATTGTTTCTTAATAATCAATCAAATTAAATAATATATTGGTAATAATCATAAAACTGATATTATTTTTGCAAAATACATTCATCTGATTCATATTTCTAAAAAAAACCATACGGATTCGATATATCAATCGAAAATCTTAAGAAAGACGATGTCAAATATGGCTTTTTGTAGTGACTCAACTGTAAAGCCTTTTCGTTTTTAGCATCTCGTATTTCTCGCATAAACGTCAATAAGTGTTATTCCCGTGGATTTTATAGGAAGATGTTATAAGGCATCGGTAAGAGAAATATAAAATATTATCTATACTAATACCACAAAAATGAAATATTTGTTATTTTGAATTGAATAGGCTCTGAATATACTGGACCGATTTCAAACACTTTTTCACCTATAGCAAGCTACATAATCGGTTGGTTATTATAAGGATAGTGGAAGATCTCCCATCCCACCTATTTCCAATTAAGTATAACTTTGGGTGCTTCAAAAGAGGTGTGAAAAAGCTCTTTAATAGGCCGGCAAAACAGCGGTGGCTACCGGGTGTAGCTTCGACATCTGACAGCTGCGAATATTATTAGACTGTAATGTCACTTCCCACCAGGTATATTACAGTCAATTTGTCGTGCAACAATAAAAAAGGGGGATGACGTCTAATTCTTGTTTGTTTGTCCATCTGGTAGATTGTAGATTTTAATTTTTTTGGTTATCATAAAATTACGACGATACATAGAGTTAAAACGTCACGTCACGCTTTGGTACATGTTCTACAAAACTATGCAGTAACGAGCCCCCACTATTCAACTTTAATGCTTATTATCTAAACTATTTCTTGTTAAATTGAAATAATAAAAAAATACGTATCTAATATTTTTCGATTATCTGACTGACGGACTAAATAGATTTTTTTTTTACCCTGTCGACATCCCTATTTACGGGGACGAAGTCGCTGGATAACAGCTAGTATTTAAAATAGTTGCTTTACCTCCATCGAGGGTGCAACAACCTAAATCTCTAGACATAGGATATAACATCTTAACATATTATGAGGATAGTTAGTTTTATTTTCTACTTTGGCATGTCTTTGCAGTGGCGTAACTACAGGGTTGGCAAGTCGACAAAATGCCACGGGCCCCCAGCTGGAAGGGGCCCCCGGTCAGAGGAGATACTTCTTACCCCTGACATTTATTATTACCCAATTAGTAAAAAGAAAAGAATATCCGATGAATTTACCACGGGCCTCAAACGGTATAGTTACGCCACTGTGTCTTTGGTGGATAAATCACTACATTTTAAAAAACTGCTGTCAAATACATATGCATCGTTCAATCTTCGCCTTAATATCGCTTAAATGTCGAATTCGTTGACAAGTTATCCTAGAGAAGTTAAGCGGTGACTCGCTTAAGTTATAATATAAACAATATGTTACCATGACACCATTGTAATAATGAAATATAATATATTATATTTTTGTTCTGTTTCAGGTAAATCAGGAACAAAACTAAAGGACAAATAATATAGAACGATACCAAATAAAGACTTGTTAGAATTATTAAATTTAGTATTGTAAATAGTTAAGGAATTTATATATAAGAAAACATCACTTAATGTAATCGCTTTAGTGCACATGTTTGATATTTTTATACTTGATGATGACATTATGATAGTGACTTTAGATATAAAGGATAAGTTATTAATATTTTTTTATTACAATACATATCTGAACGTCTTCAATGTATTGATATTTATATTCTTGACTTTTTTTTTCTATTTATTTGACTCTGATTTTTCCCATTGATAAATAAAACTTGGACACCATAGCAAAATCACTGATTTACAACGAAATTGTTTTATCAATTGTGTTTTAAGAATTGAGTATCAGGACGACAGTTATTTTTATTCGATTATTTCAAACAGCAATTCAGTGTTGTATAAAATATGAGATACTATTCAAACATTACTTTGTAAAGAGATTGAGAAATAAAAAAACATCGTGAAATAAATCAAGATGTACAATTTACTTTGTTTTATTCCTTATATTCGCTCTCTTAACATACATAATTACATATTTAACTATATCGACACTGTGGAGATCATTTACTAAATCTAAAAAAATACTTTGGGGTAATTTGAAAAACAAGAAAATTCCGGAAATCACTTATGACTTCTGTAACAAGTAATCTATTTTACTCTACTAACGTGTTTATAATTAATTATTATTGTTGATAGACCGGAAATTTGAAATGTCTTTATTTTCATAATGACCCCAAGGATCTTGTATTTATAATAATAGACATAATCCAAATATGGTTTTCATTAAATAAATCAAACACAACAAAGTCTGAGTATGAGAACCAAAAATGGCAGGATTTACAGAAATAACCATAGTATAATCTTTTTTAATAATAACATTAGGAGTTTATTCTATTCAATTTGTAATGTTAAAACAATTTGTAATTATAAATAATCGTAAAACTGTCAAACAGTATCAAAATGGGATCGAAATAGTGTCTATCGAAAATACACTATCTGTATTAAATAACACTTATATCAAAATTCTTCTTATGAAATTTTTAATTTATAAATATACTTTCACATACTCAACTAGGTATATTAAATTGACGGAAGTCCTTAAATACTCCTACAATATATTTTCATGCATTCCGAATGGAAGTTATTATTTAAGTTTGAAATACAGCTGTTGGCTAATGAATATAAAGGTGCTCGACCATTGTTTCAGCATGCACGCAACGCCGCATTGCACGGATTTGTCGATGTGACATGTCCACTGCAGGCGCATTTTTGATAGATACTTCTATGATAAATACGAGTGTCAGTTTTTACTTCAGAAGTATGCTGAATACGTCATAGGAATTTTTAATAGAATCCGTTGCGTGCCATGCGACCGGTACGCGTGTGGAGACATATGCACGTTCACCCTAAAACCATTATTTGTCAGCTAGCCTCGGTATTCATTTTAACTTCTTCTCTACAATCTAAGGGCGTCTTCTCGGGCATACGCTGGCACTGAACTTTGTAATCCCTGTCCCTGACCAGCCATGATCCTTCAGGGCACGGACCTTGCGTGTACAGAATATGACAGGTGCCATTGTATGGCGCTGTCCATCGACGGGAACTGCATGCTTCAACCTGGAGGTAGGAAATTTAACAGAATTTGTAATTAAGAAAATATTTGACCGTCTGCTTATTCACGCAGATTAAAATCTGATTTTTCTAAAATTGCTTCACATTTTGTCATGGCCTATGAGACAATGGAAAATACCTAATGAAACTTTTTGCTCATTATCAAGGTTACGTAAATAGAATGCATATCATAATGGTGAAATATTTCCATTTTTGTATGTTTACATGAAGAAATTTTAGAAACTGGGCCTTTGAAGCCGCCTACATTTTATCCCAAGAAGTGGTTTAATTGCCATTTCGTTAACGGAAGCCACATTAAGCTATTCGCACTGGGTCCGCGTAATTCACGCCCCCACTACAAGGGTACAGGCCTTCCTTATGGATGGTTAAGGGGGATGGGCAATGCAGCCGAGACCAACGGCTTAACGCCTTCTGAAGCACGGAGTAGCTCGAGATAATAATTTTTGGTCGCTCATCCTTGGGAAAGATGCCAACAAAATCGATCGCGTACTGCAGCGCTTACTCACCACGCCACCGAGCTACTCATTGGGTATTACCATTAAGAATAAACCGTGTTTCTATGTTTTTCATACATAGGAATAGCCTGTGCCCCAGCAGTAGGGGACATTAATGTGTTGATGAAGAGTACATAGTGTACCTCCTTCTTGGTGCACACGCCACGTCCACACGCACACACTCCGTTATGGCTGAGTCCGTCGAGCGCGGGCCTGGCGTCCAGGTCGAACGCCACCACCTCCCCCGCGGGGCACGCCTCGCCGCTGCCCGGCCGGTAGCACCGCCCGCGTTCCGGCACGTACAGTCGCCCGCGGGCACACGGCACCTGCAGACCAAGCATACACTGCAAACTCTTCTATTTATAACACCAAATTATTTTTCTTTGTTTTAATACACCTTTGAGGTGGTAGATAATCCCTTTTAGACTTTGAGATGCACCACAGGAAAAGCATCAGGCTCCTGATAGTTTGGAATACAGACTCCTCCTTACGCAGCGTTGATTTGTAACCAGAGAAGACAGTAGATTTAGAAAGAGAAAATGACGTTTCAGAATAAAGAAAGAAGGATATGAAAGCAATTAAAGGAAAAGAGAGAATCAAGAAATACAGAAAGTATCTTAAGGGGTTCGGAGGACATAATAATCTAAAACTTTGCTAAGTACCATAACGAGAAAAGAAGGGTTAAAAACTTACCAAATAACATGATTAATGAACTAAGACACATGCATTTATCAAATCATCTGGTCGTTGATTATCCCGGAAAATTTAAAATGTTTTTAATGAATTTACAGAATCTTCCGCAGAAATTCCGGACAAAAAAAATTACATACCTGATATATAATATATGCGTGATATAATAACAATAATTTTAATATTTTAGCAGTTTCATAATCGGCTTAAAATCTATAAGAATTATCTGAAAAGATATTTAATCCCATTATACCTTTGTGCATCGTCCACCTCTCGCTATCATCTCATCATGGGCACAAGGCCCTCTCGTGTATAATCTATAGCAGGCCCCGTCTGAAGCTCGCGCGTGAAACGACTTGCATTTGCATTCAGCTTTGGACCCTCGTGACGTCACATCAGTCACCGAAAACGTGTGCCCTTTGGGACAAGGTCCAAGAGTATCTGGAAAAGAAATACTTGATATTAAGTAACATTATATACTTACTATCAAAATCAAAAATTAGGTCTACGCTAACCACAAAAGTTAACATAAGGTTTAATGTAGATTTTAAAATAAAAGAAGGAGAAAGACAAAACTTTAATAAAAGATAGGGAAAAGAACAGGGACATGTTAAAACATTACTTTTGTAACACATGTCGATTCACTTACCGAGTTCATAGCAAGCACCTGTTCCTTCGTGGTACTGCGGCAGATACTTTTCACACCCACATCTTGCTCCGGGCAAGAACAACAGGCCCTTCTCGCACGGACCACGCGTGTAGTGCGCGTAGCAACCACCATCCGCTGACCAATGATGCGGCCCGCCTATCGAACACTGAAAGAGAGTATAAAAACATTTGAGTAATTGTCTAAAAACTGTATAGCAAAAAGTTACATAAGTAACTGCAAACGTATCATGACCATTTTTTTACGACCGTCTTATATTAAAGGTTGTTATTTTTTAATTACCGAGCTTTTTTAATGAGGGTAATCCAAAAGGAAACTATATCAGGGACAGTACGTGTTGGAATTATATTTTACTCTACAACAATGGTGTTAATTAAGAAGTAATTGGCCAAAGTATGATTAAGACTATTGAAAGGATTGTGTCATCTTATTTGCATACTTATTATATGTAAATTGCAGCTATTCGTGACTGAGACGAATCGTTAGTACGTACTCAATATTTTTCTATGATAACTCTCATTAAACCTCGATCGATATTTACATTCTACCTTTGAATTTAGTGATAACAATATAATAGCTTCTTTTCTTATTTTCTTGATACAGATATTTATTACACTGCTTAACATTAAAAGAAATTCCATTATATTTCTAGTCAGCTATCTTTATTAATGACCTTGACAAATTGCTTCATAATACCAATCTTGTTGATGATGTCGATAGTACTGGCTCTAGTAATTGATCAGAGTGTATAAGAGGTTATATGGAATATCTTGTTACAAATGCTGTGCATGTCTGTAACTGTCATAAATGCTAGATAAGTGTCATTTAAAAGGTTTACTGAATTATTTTTGTATTTGTGATGTTGACGTGCCTTGAGTAAATAAATAAATAAAAAAAAGAGGTCTCTGAGCTGCAGACAACTCCGGGTCCATTCATCCCGGTTTGCAGAGTGTATACCCGTAATGTTAACATAAAAGTGCAGGACCTTTTCTGACCATTGTCGCAAAGAGACAACACAATTTTGGCACATAGTATTTGGCACACATAGTTTCTCTAGATTGTGAATATTCACTCCAAAGTAGGTAAAATACGCAGATTCAACGAATTCCATGATCAATTTACGATACTTTGCAAACAACAAATAACACAAAAACTGTCTGGATCATTTACAGAATGTTTTAAAAAATCAGTAACACATTAGTTGAAACTCACTGAATATGCACAGTCACCTAAAATGCGGGAAACTTATAAACTAGAGCTGCTACAAAAATATCAGTGTTATTTTTGAAATGAGTACACCAAAATATATCAAACGTGACAAAAATATTCTTGGAAAGTAATATGAAGTAGATAATTGTTGAGCAGTGTTATCTAAATGGTTTTTTTATAATTCACTGTATTGTTATTATATGAAATTATGCTATTACCATAATTAATAGTTAAAAAGAGTGCAATAATATCGTATAACAAAACATCTATACTGACATTATAGAGCAAAGATTTGATTGTTTGTTTGTAACAAATAGGCTCTGATACTACTGGACCGATTTTAAAAATTCTTTCACCTACGGGGAGCTACATCATGTGCGGTGGACATAGACTATCGGCCGGTTTCTGAATTGAGAAAAATACAAAACCAAAACTGATTATTTTCAATAACTTAAGTTCTTTACGTTTCGTATGGCAAAAAGTCCTAGTTTTAAAATTATAAATCACTAGCTTTCGCCAGCGGCTTCGCCCGCGTGGTTCCTAAGGATATGTTTAGTGAGATAAAAAATAATTTAAATAATTCTGTAGGTATATTCAGAGTAAAGTAAATCTGACCTAACTAACTTCTATTTTTTTTCCATTAACAATTTCATGTTTGCTAGTCAATCACGCTGCAACTACTGAACAGATTTTGATAATAATAAATCATACAACATGAATTATGACTATCTTATAATATTGATCTATATACGATGTTGTATGATCTATTATTTGCAGCAAGTACATACAGGTTCCTTGCACTTGATACTCGAGAACATGCCACATAGAGCTGGCCATGGGTAAAGCAGGGAATGCCCAAATGTATGCCGGCCACTTTTAGGGTTTGTCCCTGGGACATATTGAAGGTCATAGCAAATGCCAATTTCAATGGGAACTGCAGCGTTTTGAACTGGAATGGTAAATTGTAGGGTATAATGGGTATGCGGGGAATCAACACGCTCTCGCCTTTAGCTGTTCCCGTAAGTTTTGTTGCTTGCAGAATGTTTTTTCCCAATTCGCTGATTTGTAATCTTGTGCCGTTGCACAATCGCGGAGCGTCAAGATTACGCATCAACTGGGACGCCAACCTTCAGCTCCAGCTTGTGGGGCATTACGCAGGTCAATTCTAATGAGATGAGAAACTCCACGGGATACGCAGTACTGTCATCGCTTGTCATCACCGTGTCTATGGACGTGTACACCCTCGATGCGCCATCTACTACATCTAATACCTTGTTGTTTATTTTATTCACTAATTCATTTTTTAGCGACAGTACTGCTTTCTCACACAACCACTCCTCATTATTTAATTTGTTTTTTAAATCGGGAAATACATCGGCGAGAAGTTCTTCCTCGGTAGCACAAAATTCATTGGTGAATATGATTTTGCCGTCCGGATCGGTTTTCAGCCTACCATCTCCGATCTCGAGCAGCTTACTCGCAAACGCACCTGACTCTGTATCATTGTAAGGTTGTGCACGCATATTCCGAGTAAGGTGGAGTTTTTCTACGTTGGACCAAAGTGACGAAGCCTTGAGACACGCGTTCATTTCATCTGCCGGTGTATCCTTTTCGATAACTGGAAGAGTTTGCCGAAAATCTCCAGTGAGTACAACAACAGCACCTCCCACCAGCGTCTCATTGTGCGGATGTCCTGCAGGCTCCGGATCAAAGCCTCAACCACGCGCTTGTGTGACATTGTGCACTCGTCCTACACGATTAATTTACTTTGTTGCAAAAGGGCAACGCGGTCGCTGCTTTTGCTAATGTTGCACGTTGGGTTTTCTTGACTTGCAAGATTCAGAGGTAGACCCAAGAAATAAACAAAGAGTTAATCAGGGATGTTAAAAAATAATCGATTTTTATTATAATCGATTATTATTTTAATATAATCGATTTTTTATAATCGATTTTCCATGTCATATTAATCGATTTTTAACAAATCGATTAAATAAATTGCGTGGTTAAATCGATTTTCATAAATAGCATCATCTATGCGCCAAATGAAAAAACTCGAAGCATTATTACTTAAAAGTTGATTATATAAAAACGGCGCCATCTGTAGGTATGTAGGTATATATGATCGACATTAGAAAAACATCGATGTTGACATCGATATCATCATCGTAAGTCCAACATCGATGTTTGATATTTATCGAAAACTAAACATTTACATTCATGACGATATTTAATTTTTTGCGCCAATAAGGTTGTCATTTTGTTGGGGTGCTCATTTTTATTATTATATAACGTTTAAAGATACTGAGAATTTCTATCAATAATGATATTTGGTTTTATTATTCCTTACCTTGAAAGTTTAAAAGAACATTTGCTTTGATTTTTAGTTTTGAATTGTCAATTTTTTTATTCATATTATTTTTTTTTTATCTGATTAATTATTAATATGAATCTTTTAGGTTTATTATTGGAATATGCAAAGCATGTAGGATTTTAAATAATAGAAAAAAAAAATCGTTTTTTTCGCAAAAATCGATTATTTATTTTCATTAAAATCGATTAATGATAAATCGATTTATAATTTATAAAAGAAAATCGATTTTTATTAAATCGATTATTTTCTATTAATCTCACATCCCTAGAGTTAATTGAGAAGTAGATTTAGAAAGCTAGATACAGATCTTAATATAAATATGTAAAGTTAGAGAATTCCTAAATAGATAGAATATATAGAAGTTATTTCAGATAAAATCACACAAAATGTCAAGTCAAGTCCGTTAGAATAGCCAAATCGACAAATAGAACCAATTGACAACGCAGAAATCACTTACAACGAAGAGATTATTGAATCGCACCGCAGAGTCACAGTCATCTATATCCAAGTAGTTGCGGTAATTCAACATCGCAATGTAGAATACAGGCAATGCCATCTGTTGGGCTTAATATTATCGATTACATTAAAAATGCTGTTTTATCTTAATACATACATGTACATAAAATAGTGTTTAGAAAATCGGCAATATACGTTGTTTTATTTTCTTAAAAATATCGTATTAAAATCTAAACTATTTATCCAATCTACATGGTGTAAAAGACAATTTTCATGTATATTAAATTTCTTCGACGATAAACATATTTATTTCGATAAGGATTTAATATCACCTACTCAAATAAACGTTTAAAGACGGACGAAAAATTTTAATAGACTTATATAAACTTCTTTTTATTTTTGTGGCAAAACCCTTGCATATAGATATATGACATCGCGGACTTTTTTATAGATAATTTAAGGCTCTCCAACTTTTCTTTAGAAAGCATTAGTATATCTCATACCGTTTAGGCAGCGTTCACAAAAATAGGCGCCGATGGAGGTACTTTTATCCCTAGGGAACCTTTTGGTGGGATAAAAAGTATCCTATTATCTAAGTCAGGTAATACTCTATCTGCATACCCAATTTCATCAAAATCCGTTCATTAGTTTCGGCGTGATTGACGTACAAACATCCAAACATCCAAACATCCAAACATCCAAACATCCAAACATCCAAACATCCAAACATCTAAACATCCAAACAAAGAAACTTTCACATTTATAATATTAATAGGATTAATGAAAACGTTTTTAATGGCCGTTCAAAATGGCTTAAACAGAAACCGTGTGTTAATCTTATCCCGAAAAACAGCAACTAAAGATATGAAAATGGGAGTGCAAGTTTGTATGGGGAATTAAAACGTTGCCATAGTAACCTTTGTTTACTATTCTATTTATCATTGTAATAGGGATGACGACTGGGTAAAAAATGCAATTTTATTTAGCCCGTCAGTCAGATAATAGAAAAAACTTAGATACGTATTTTTTTTTACTTCAATTTAACAAGAAATAGCTTAGATAACAGTCATTAAAGTTGAGGAGTGGGGGTTCGCTATGTCACAGTTGAGTAGAAAACGTACCATAACTTGACGTCATGCGAAATTTCAACTCCATGTAAAGTCGTAATTTTATGACTACGAAAAAAATACATGTTTAACATTTTTTTATGCTCTACCTCACGGACAAATAAACAAAAATTAGTCGTCATCCCTATTATATCCGTGTCATAATCGTATGAAATGACATTCAAATAAACAGTTCCCAAGGGATCAAGCGAGCACAAATATATTGAAACGTTAAAAAATAACCAACATCAGGTACCCAAAACGAGATCTATTTTCTTTCATTAAAATGCGAAAAATAACATGAGAATTTTAGGCATTGTAATTGTGAAAAGATACAGTAGCTCCAAATTACAGAAACGAAACGGTATTTGCAAATACATAAACGGGTCTTGAACTCCCTTAGAAATGACATACCGTGCAATTGGCCAGGCCGTCATCTCCCACATCGAGAATAGCACCAGGATAGCACGGGCCCTGTGTCATCTTGTAGTAACAACGGCCATCCGCTGGCCAATATATCAAGGTCTCGTCCGCACATTGCTGCGGTCTCACGCACATACCTTGACGTTCACTGGAATACAGAACAGTTGGGATAATCCCGCATTACGCAATCAGACAGTTTATAAACTACAAATTGAGTGAATCTTCATTATTAGCAACTTTTGCCTTGACCCACTGAGTCTAGTATTATCTACCATACACAGTAACTCAGAGTTTGCTAATTTATTTTCAAGAACACCAGCATAGTAAACAAATGGCAGTTTATGCTTAAAATACACCTTACCATATACTTAAAAAAATGTTTGAAATTTATTTTGTAATACAAACTTGTAAATGTTACCAAATGGAGTTTCATATTAACCCATACATTGAGAAAATATATTAAGACGTCTTTGACATTTTAACTTATAATATGACCTAAAAACAAAAAATCTTTAAGCGAAGTGCTATTTTTAAAGACTAACAGAGTTTTTTTTTTTAAAGCAGGAAAGTTAGGAACTCTTTCATCTTTTACCTTAAACGTTGAGATGCTTACCTACCCTCTCATGTTGAAGGATTCCTCCACTGGCGCGAAGTATTCCCCTGGTCTGCAAGGACCTCGCTCAAAAAGCTTATGGCAATTAGTGGTGTGAGGTAACTGTGCGCTGCCAGGAGGGCATTTGCATTCAGCAACTGTCCTGCCACCCCAGCGACCAGGACTCAGCTCCTGGGTATCGGGGCACGGATGTCCTTTCTGGAATTAAAACAGATTCATGTCATTTCTTGTAGTAAAAAAGAAAAACCGCTCGCTAAATTTAAATTTAATAAATAAATTAAAAAGAGAATTTATAAAAGGTTTATTGAGACCCACATCTCGAATTCATTATAAGTATGAATAAAAGTTATAGGTAAATATCTGTTTGTTAATTTAATGTTTAATTTTAGGTATAATAAAAGTATGCAAATGGTGGACTGTGTAAATATGTTGCTAAGCAAAAACAGAACGGCTTGACAAATCAGCAACTTTGTTGTAAATATATTATTAGAAATCCGAGGCATAATTGAAAAAAAAAACGTCAAAATAAACGCATGTCTTTTCACATACAAAGATCACTAAGTCACCTAATCACATAATTAATAAGCAAAGCATTCACGAACAAGTTAGACCCACGCGCAGAGGGTTCCATATAATTATTGCATTTTAAAAACCACCGGCTTCGAATAGATTTCCCAGTAATCTATAATCTATTATTTGAATAAAAATAATACACTTTGTATTTTCATTATTCAAAAATTTATACCCAGCATTTTCGGTATCTTTTGGGAATTATGATATTATTTACTTACACAGAACAATTTACTTATCAGTGAGAAGACATCCTAACAAGTGGTAACGTAAAAAATGTTGGACAATTCAAAAATACTTTGAATAAGTTTATTAAAGTTAAATTAAGATATTTTTACTTTGACTTTCTGAGACAATCAGTTATATAAGACAGACTGACACACGAGTCATCCTATAATTCTATGATAATAGTTATTAAAATAATCAACTAAAGTAGGTAAATTACTCATTCAGGAATTTCAATGTAATCTTTTAATTGTTAAACACGATAGATAACTGAAACAAAATACATTGTTGTAACTAACAATAGCCATGATTTATTATCGTTTGAATGTAATTAGAATCCTCATTCGACTAACTATGGCATTCGTGACATAAAAATTACTAACTATAATTAGCGGCATGTTATACGACTATCTAACTTAAAACTGTACATAAGAAGGAAGTAATTTAAGTATCAGTCAAGTATAGGTGACTACTGACAGCTCATAACACAGATTTCTTTCATAATAATCCATGACAGCTGGTGGACTCCGGGCGGCAGATCTTAACGAGGTCCCTGTTTATTACGCAAAGCATGCAAATATAGAAAATACGTTGCCATTTCAGAATATTACATTACGTTTGATAGTTTTGTTACCTACATCTAGTCATTCAATATTAGATGTGATACCAACATTAATCATATCAAGTTTTTCTTCTTCGATCATAGCGCTATTTCTACATTTTACTACCATTTTTCAACAAAATTTTTATTATAACTAATGTAGAATACGAGCTTTTTACCCGAATGCGCGACGCAAAGGAGGGTAATGTGTTTATCAGTCTATGTATGTATGTATGTTTGTTTCTATGTGACGTTTAAAAGACCAAATGCGTAGGCCGATTTTGATGATTCTTACGTCAATCGATTCGTCTTAACCTTGCAATCATCACTAAAGACATGACAGTAATCAAAATTCACCACGGCGACAACAAAATCGATGAACTATGTCAAGTGGGATGAATAGTCGTTGAATAGGTATTTTAAAATCATCTTTAGATTCCTTTTATCATTTTTTATTTTAAACAATAGTTTAGGATATATAACGATTTAAAGTTGCTTAACAAACGATATTATCTCCCTCAATGAAATGACTAGATTGCGAAATTTACCATCTTATAACGAAGTCAACGAATCGTAACTAAAAAGTATAAAATAAAGATAAATAATTTAAAGAAAAACAAAAACCCGACTGCGTATAAACAAATTTTAAAAATTAAATGAACAAATTAACTTAAATAAAAACTAAAAAGAAAGATACAAGCCCAGTAGTTTAGAATTCTGTTTTTCTTTAAATTATTTATTTTTTAATATGCAGTTTACATCGTCCTCGGCATATACATACGTAAAAAGGAAAAGTGACCGACTAACTAACTGACCAACTGACTGATATCATCTCAAACTACTGAAGTAATGGATTGAAATTTAGCAAGTATCGTTCATTAACGATCCATTGAATACACCATATTTACCAAGAAAATATATGTATTGTTGTTATTTAATGTTTTAACATTTCTTGGTATTAAATTTATAATTATAAACCAAGGGTATATCGCCAAAAATCGGTCATTAACCTCCGTGTATTACTGAATCATTATTTAACATCTTATTAACAGATACGTTTTTAGTCATTATCAATGTTAGTGGGTAAATAGAGGAAAAAACAATGTCTGTGAGTTACGGTAAAAATACAATATTGAACTTTGTGCATTGATTAACATTTTCTCCTGTATAATATGTTGTGTATAAAACTATACATAAGTTCTATATTTCCAAAGAAAAAAACTCTATGTATTATCAGATTCCGATTATATTATGTATTATTCTAATACATACATAATATTACCTAAATTATAATACATAAATCTTTTAACTATTAACTTATTCTAATAAATACATATAAAACAGTCTCCTTTTATTTAAAATAAACACACGATGATATTGTATACGAAACAACCAAATCATGTAACTTACAAAACAATGAAACTTAACTGCCATTGACCCTAATCTCTATACAGAATAGACAAAACCGAGTCACGTAATAAGTAATTACTTTGAAAGTATCTATAATTCATATACACTTATATAATTCTATTCCACGGTCATAAATCACCTTTGTTTAACTGGAAATGAAAAGAAATTTTGTTGTCTCCCGCTAGCCGTATAACTCGACTGACGATGGAATAAGTCATATTGAAGATGAAAATGACTATTGGGAGGTCTAGAAGTATCTTTTCTTAAGTTCTCTTACTACATAAAGTTAAAACTAAAACAAGTAGTGGACAGTATATCTTAAAGTAGTATTTATTTTTGATAGACCCATAAAAACACAGACATATGCAAAGACTTGATACTATACTGATCTTACGGGTTCATAATCGTGGTCGTATGCTCTCTGAAATTATAGTGAAGGATGCTCATGAACCTTTTATCTTTAAATATTGTTATCAAAATGCATTAAGCATGTATTTACAATGACATTTCACACCTTATGTAGGGTATAAACAAGATACTTCTTACGATTATTATTTCTCAACATATAATAAGTAAGTTTGTATGTTTGTAACTGTATACATTTATTTATTCAATAACTTAATAGCTCACAAATGTAATAATCCATACCGTAACTCTTGAACAAGTGAGCATAGTATGGACCAAATATACAAAGACAATGACCGTCCATGTAGGTGTAGGAGATTTTACAAAAATACAGTTTATAAACACAGCAAGAAAACAAACAAACACATACTTCTAAGAGCGCAGGATGCCTTAGACTTGTCTAAGTAAGTAGTCGAAGAATGCTCGACTACAAGATCATTATACATGCGTCACATACTTGTAATGGTATCATAAAATGAGGTATTATTTCTATAGATTTATGAGTAGATTTTTTTTTATATTAATATTTATTAAAGACAAGAGATGGCAGTCTATGCGTGCATGAACTATTTTAAATGGGTTTCAACTTGATGACATTTACGTCGAGATGAAATTCTAGACGTTATAAAGCGTTCAATAAATTTATCCCCTGACTTATGTATGGGCGTAGTAACAAAGGCTTTTTCCGACAAATAAAAAACATGCCCCACACTCGAGTGACTTGTTGAAAAGTATGTATGAAGGTACCCGTATTATTTTATAACTTACATACGAAATACTTATCTTGTTTTGAGAACTTTTATTTTATTTTCACATGTTATAAATTACAGAATTTATGAAAAAATATATCTGACTAAACCTTAATCTTAATGCCTAAACTTCTTGTACGTCCTATTTCTAACCAAAATTCTCAAAGACCTTACAATTATGGGAAATTATAATCAACTTGCTGTAACAACTTGAGGTATCATCCATAGAATGGCGGCTATTATAATATCTGTCGCGAGTTGTGACGCAACGTGACCCGTGAACCTGACTATGTTACCGGGAAATGAATACGTGACTGCCATGTGCTAGTGTAGTATTCGAAAGAGAGACTTATTATGTACGAAACAAGATGCATTATTATTACTATTAGGACAAAGTAAAATTAATATCACAGTTTCATCCATTACATATTTAAAACAGCGACCTAAGAAACATGATACAACTAAAATCGATCCATATTTGAGCACTTTTGTTTGTTCTCTATTTATATTAAAATTTTATTACTGGACTTGTAAAACTATAAAAACATCGAAGAGCCCTTTTATCGAAAATCCACTTAACTTTGTTTATGAAAAATTAATGCCCAGACATCGACATAAGTTCACGGTATTACAGATAAGTAAGATTTTTTTTTAATGTCTTTACATAACAAACGAATTAGCAGATAAAGCAAATAAAAGCAACCCTTACTACTTTTTTATTGCACAGAACACTAAAAAGGGTAATTTCTTACTATCAGTGATTTACAAAAAAAAATACTTTCGGATTATCACGATTATGAATATAAAAATACAAATGAAATATCAGATACGTTTTACTTATTTGATTGAACTTCTAATGCTGCGATAGTTCGACGCTCTCTTCAAATTTAAAGGATAGCACTGTTTATGATGGTGCTTTTCGCAAAGAAAAGTCCTATTATATATCGCGGTGCAAAGGGTATGTTCCGAAATCATAGCCTATTGCGGACTTGCACATGAGTACAGCTATTAGTCGATGGTTATAGAATCTTATTTTGACGTATAAAAAAGCTACTCAAGACTTTAGAAAGAATAGAACGGCGCATCTTCATAGATGGTACTGTCTACAGTTCCTCTTTATCGTCATTTGTCCGTCGTCTATCCTCATTCGGATAGCGTAATATTGTTTGTTTATGTAACAATGCAGCGCTGACCCGACCCAAGGTTACGTACAATTCGTCGACATAATGAACCTATTACGATGCCGGAATGTACGCGAACGCCGCTCGTTTCCGTCAGATACGTCTAGGGTTGCTCATTAATGGTTCTGTCAAAAATACTCAGAAATAATAGAATTTGGAAAGTTTAAAAAATCGATCAAATGCAAATCCTTATAATCACATTTTTAATTTAAAAAAAAACATAGATTTCTTAGAATCATCCTTAATGATTTTGGTAGCCTAGTAGAGATTGCTACCTGCAATAAGACCTTTTGCGTTTGCGTTCCTAACTTTATATGTTTCTATTGAAATAATTCAATAGATGGAATAAAGCATATATTTATTCATTCAATTATTGTCTGTTGTAAATTATTTTCAAAAGAAATTAGCTCAGTTTCGAACTACACCAATACTTAAATCAGCTTAATTGAACCAGAAATTTCACAGAAATCGACTCTGAACTGTGTAAACGTACAAACAGATAAAGCCAATACGAGAAGCACACATCTAGCTGGTTCTGGTAACATTACGTTCAAATTTAATACCTACATAATAATGCAGCTGTCAACCATTCACAAAGCACCGTGAGAGGCAACCCCACCCAGTTTCAAAATATTATGTCTACGAGATTTCCGACTTTCATAAATGCATCACACTTTTTTGATGTACAGATAAGAATAAGATATTATAAACTATGCTTTTGCAACTGGAAATGTAATTACTGTCGTCCTCATTCTCAAGTATACAACTAATTATTTAATAAACAGAACATAATTTATCTACACAACCTAACTTCACAAATGTTATGCACAAATGTACATAGGCGGACTTAATGCCTGCGGCATTTACTGCCAGTCAACCTTAAGGTAATGTGGAGAAGAATACGTGGTCAGGTGCACAATTATAAGAATAACTAACGTAACTAGTCTTAACAATTAATTGTCAGAAAAACGCGTATCACCCTCCGCGAATCTCTAGTTTTGTCTAGACTCAGTTATGGTGCCCTAGTACAGACCCCGACTATTGCATAGGGCTAGGAAATTGATCCAGCGTATACAGAATTCATGTTGCCGATTCTCTTTCAATATACCAATAGATCCCATATATGATTTTATAAAACTGTTCTGTGTTGCTCAATATGGAGTCTCTAAGAAAACTACACCTTGCTATCCTCACGTTCGATTTTAAAGTCCCAGACACCTGTATAATAAGTTACGCTTTTCAAAATTTCACAAAAACCAAAATCAGCTAGATCTCCTTTAACATTTCATTTCCATAGGACTGTTGCTTATACTGGATCCTTCCGTTACCAAACGACCAAATGTTGGAACAACATATTTCCACCAATAAGACTTCACTCAACTAGAACCACATTTAAAACACAATTTTTATTGACTCCAAAATAGTAACCTCTTTTCTAAAATTGAGTTGGGACCACTACTCTTAAATTTGTCGACCATTATGTATACCTAGGACAGATAGTCCAGCTAGGCAATCCCAACTTCGAGAAAGATATCTCTCATCGAATCCAGATCGGAAGGGCAGCGTTCAGAAAGCAACAAAAACTCTTTGCTATTTAAAAATTAAACGAACACACTGTAGTAGTGATAAATGTTATATAAAAAAAAATATATCGCACACCTAGATCTAAACTGAGACAACTCAAAAATTTGAGTGAGTTTTGACTTTGTACAATATTCAAATTCTCGGTGATCATACGCATCTATCCAACATAACAGATTCAATAAAGGTTCGGGGATGAGCCGCTAGATGACTTTAGCTTTCTTTTGTTGAATCAACAGTGGTCGCGTTCCTGCCACGTAAACAAATGTATTGTCAGACCTCTACATTAGTTTTTTGAGTTGTCTTAGTTTAGATCTAGGTGTGCGATATGTAACATGTTTATGGTAAGACTATATATATAGTAGTTCGTTTCTCAAACGAGATCAAAAGAATACACTACATAAATGAAAACCGATCTGTGTAAATTGTTATTGATAATATCAATTGACCAGTCGCTCGTATTGATTCGAATCGTATGCAATTATATTGTGTTACTCAATCGGTTCGTTAGGCCTTGTCTTGTCGACGTTATATAGACATTTGAATTAGTACAAGTCATCAAGAGCTATAGTGCCGTGATTTATCGATGATTTGATACAGTAACCATTCTACAGTTAGCCAACAATGAAGAAACTCATATCATATTAATTCGTACGAGTATTGCCACAAACTTTATTATTTATATTCCGTAATATTTTATGTTTTTTTTTTCGACTTGTACAACATTTGTTTTTTGTTTTAAAAACCTACAATTTACGAAAATTTCTTTTTAGCACCATCGGACAGCCGAGGGAGGGAGGAAAATACTCTGACGAGAAGCTATTACGGGAAGCTACATCATATGCGGATGACATAGGCTGTAATACACTCGGTCAAAGTCGGGAAAATAGCCAGTTTCGTATAAAAAATGAGACTTACTCCATTTTTATTTCTTGGTTATTTTGTTTTTTTAGTGTCATGTAGAATATCTAAGGCAACTGTATTACTTATAAATTATGACAGTATCTCGTTAAGATTATTCAGATAACACTAACAAATTGAATAGTATCCCACAGCGAAGCGGCAGACGTTAGAGAAAGTACTGCTAAGGCGAAGATGGGAGGTAGTGGTGCAATACCGTCCTGATTCCTATGCACTCTCGATACACTTACGAAGAAATAAGTATAAACACACTTTGAAACATTTCCTATATTGCAGATAGTGTTGCCAACATTATATGGATTTTAGCAGCGACTGCTATCACACGGAAGGCCGTAATAGATGAAAATAAGGTAGAAATATCTAATGAAATAACTTAATAAGAAGTAAAAATGTAAATTAGGCGTCATCTAGTTAAAACTAAGGATGATTAAGAGGTCGATCTACGGACAAAATTATTTTTTATTCTTAAATTTTCACGTAAATATTAAATAGTTAGAAAGGGTCTCTTCTTATGTAAAGGGGTCAAAACTAGGGAAAATGGCATTACGTACCTAGTAATGTATGACGTCATAAAAGTAGTAATAATCAAGGTTAAAGAAGTTAGGAACGTTTAGAAATTCTAATATGCATGCAGCAATCGATCCAAAATAGTGACGTTAACAACAGCCGCGATCGAAAATCGTAATGCATTAACGAATCCAGTTTTACCGGATCGGAGTTGCATTAAATACACGAAAGACCATGACCGAACGATCTTGTTATGACATACACACTGACCCACTCGCTACGTATTCCCACAACAATGCACATTTCACAACATATCACATTTTACATTTACTATTACCAAACCGTTACTTAATTAGAATGTTTGAAATACATTCATTATGATTTAATAACTCGTATCTACACATTTGTCAAAGAAAATACAGATGTAACCGTGTATTTTACAATAGTCACACCAACGTAAAACTCTATTACCTTAAATAGATACCAAATAGATTTCCCTATATCAATTTATAAACAAATAAATTTAAACTTCTTCATCTTCATAATTACCAGTCTGTTAATGTTCCTACCGGTGGAACACAGGCCTTCCCTGTGGATGGAATCGAATAGGGAGAATGGGCTATGAGCCATGACCCACCTCGTGGACCTAATGGGATGGTGGGTGTTAACGAGGTTGTACGAAATGACCACTTATTAAACCAATTTTATTGTAAGGTTATGTTAATACATACCAAATATTTTTTTTTTTAATAAAAATCAAACAAGTTATCTATTACTTGCGAAAAACAGAAATATAAATTTCAATAACTGGATTGGTTTTTTGCATCGATTTTACGACTAGAATATTTCATCGTAACTCTAAAAAAAAATATATACAAAAATAGATTTTGATATATTCTTTTTATCACATTTTTTATAACTGCACTTGTTTTATTCTGTGATTAAAAAACAAGCGAGCGCGTCTTTGCTCACGTAGCGTATTTGTTTACGTGTGACATGCAACCGTAAGCGGAGTACACAAGAGGGCCTAATCGTGCCATCCAAAGCGCAGAGGAGCTCGAGATGGTAAATTGTTGGTCACCGATCCTATGAACCGGAAAATTACCAAACTTGGCATATTCAATTGACTACTGATTTATTGACAATTCACATTTGATTTCAATATTGATTTGAAAAGGGAAAAGATTTGATAATTATAACTATTCGTTGTAATAATCAAATCTTTTCCGAAACTAATGGACCGATGTCCGAATTCCTATGGCTACCTTCCAGCGCCATCATAAGACTGATCTTGTGTTGATCTTAACAATATTAATATAGAATAGACCTGAGTCTATTCTACATATATTAATATTGTTTTGTCATCCAAGTTACATAGGTAATTGTTTTGTCATCCAAGTTACATTAACTTGCAAAATTTGACCTAACAAACGCAGCTAATTAAATAAAAGCTTGTATTTTTTTATTATATTAGGTTGGAGAAGAAATCTTATCGCATATATTATGCATAATTTTGTAATAAAATCTTTCTGGCTATACCATTTGTATTTTACTGTTTTCAGTATCATTAAAAAGTTTAAATTTTAAAAGAGTTAACTCCGAATTCAAATTAGGAAAATGTGTGATTTTCATTTGTTTTTTTGACTGTAAAAATGAGTGAATCTATTAAAGAATGTCGATACATTTTAAAATTATTTACAAAAAAGGTAAAACCGCAACACAAGCCGCGAAAATTTTTTTAACTTTTATAGACTAGTGCAGTTTCTGTGAGAGTAGCACAAATTTGGTTTAGGCATTTTAAGGCCAGATATTTTGATGTCAAAGATACACGTATTCTTACCTTATAAATAGTGTAGCATTTTCCATCTGCAGGCCAGTACAGCATGAGCCATCCTTTAGGGTGCGCAGCGCACGGATTCCGTCGCACGTCCGCCCACGGTGGTGGAAGTACAGCAGCTTGCGAGCCGCATAACAGCGCGGCCAACCAAACCCACTTCGCCATAACGGGTGCGCACATTAGATTTTTATAATTCAGGCACTGTTCACATCATCATTAACTTGACTTTTTTCACAGCATTTAACTTAAACGTACTTTCATGTCACTTCATAAATTCACTATCTTCATTAAATAGGTTTAATTTTAAAATCAGTCTTTACTGGAGACATTGAAAGTTTGACTTATAATTCAATTTCTACATTTTAAATGCTACATAGCATAGTGAGACTATAATTGGTGGCATCAAAGTTATAAATTCAAAGAGCTGCATTAGTTATATTACACAATGAAGAGAAAACTTCAAAGGGCTATAATAAAACAAATACGCGCGCAGTCACAGAACTCATTTAATAGATAGATAAAGGAACATTTCCTCAAGTTTGACTATTCCTCCTGAAATTCCTATTGTTTTTTTTTAATTATTTATTTGCATTTTATTCAATTTTCTCATGTTTTGTTTCTTCTAATGCCCTAACCCATAGTTAATTTCCTTATTTAATATCATTTCCTTTAGTCTAGGGTCGCCATGTAGGTATTACTCCCTACCTGAGCTTTAAGGCCACCTTTTGTGTTACTGTCTTTAGTTTAATCTACTTTTATTTTCAATCAGTTATGTGTAACATATGTTTCTTTTAATTTTTTATTATTAACTTGCCATTCACAGGCGGAACTATTAGAATTTTATTGTATCAGTTACGTATCATTGTAACATTTTTACATTTATATCGTCATGAAGATATTTGAATTGGTTCACAAATGCGTTAGTAGCACTTTGATAAAATAAAAACCCTGCTCGATACATAACGTAAACCGTAATCGCTTTATTTTATTCGTTGGTAACATTTCATGGGGCCAATTCTACTAAATAAATGTTATTTAAATCGAATCGAAAACGGATCGAAACCGAACGAAACTACGGTTTTTAAAGGTTTTCCTATTCTACTAAGTGACATACGATACAATTCCAGCTAAAATAGAACTGGAATTGTATCGTATGACACTTTTACCATTAAAAACTGTAGTTTCCGTCGGTTTCGATCCGTTTTCGATTCGATTTAAACAAAATTGATATAGTAGAATTGACCCCCTGAGCGCGTAACTTGCCATGAATGAGATTTCGTACTCATAAGTGCACCGATATTCAACACAAACTGCTCTCTCCGAATTATTATCGCTCTCTTTAATAATCATAAATAACAACTGTTCACTAAAACTGCTACTTTTGGTTTTGTTTTAATATTATTGCTAATGGTAACCTGCATTTGAACTTGATTTTAAGAACATGACTGATTTATTTAAAAAATACATTTACAACACTGAAATATGATGCGTTTTGTATTTTTTTTTTTTTACTTAGGGGAATGCGATGTTATCGACATGGATAGTTCAATATACATTGACTGACTTCACTAGTTTTGTACTGAAGTAAGATAAAAAGACGTTAAAAATTTAAATTAAATCCTCGTGAGCAATGAACTCCAAATCGGACATTGATTCAATTTCAATGAAAAAGTTATACTACTATTTATTTTTAGATGGTCGAGCAAAAAGTGTTTAGCAACTGTAATTTACAACTTGTAATACTTTTGAGAATCCATAGGCAGCCATGGGGTTAAAGTGTTGAAATATGTAAAAAAGATGTCACGGAGTATTAAGCTTCTTTATTAAAATAAAAACTTATTTCCAAATATTTAGTCTACACAAAGTCACGGTAAGCATTATAATATCGCAACAGTCCACACACAAAAAATATAGTGTTATTCAAGTTCAAGATTAGTGGATAAATGACTATCATTACCACACGGAGCCCTATTTCTCGTAATTGTAACGTAACAAATGAAAACGGCCGCAATCTCTGCGTGCTCGAACTTAATCTAACGGAGCAACTAGTACCGTTGGTTATGCCGGCCAATGTCGAAACACTACTATGTAATACAGTTTTATATCAACAAATTCTTTAATCCAGTGTTGCGAGAGTGAATTCTTTATTTACGACGTACACATTCAGTGTGAAACACTGAATTTATTAATGATACTGCATATTCAGTACTCTATGCTTGAGCTTCGGCCAAAATTCGACCTTCTAACGGACATTACAAGGCATATATTCCACGAAAAGAAATTCACAGTGCATCATTTCCTTGCGCAATAGATGATTTAATATTTTACTTTGGTATAAAGTTTATAGCTTTTAAATGTAATAAAATACTACTGCGACGCAATAATATGTTTCATCCTATGGTCTAAGCTTACGGAACCATCCCTAGGGGATGACCAATTGCTACAGTACAGTGAAATACATTAACGCAAAACTGAATGAACAATGATAAATATTTTATGGAAGAAATTGGGATTAAATTTTTGTAACTACAAAGACACTACCGTAGCTTAAGATAGCAATAGACTTCTTTAGTAGTGGTAATACACCTTATAAACGAACAGAGATCAGACGAAGGTACCTTTGATGGCGGATAAATTTATTATCCTATACTCTACATATAGCTACACTTAAAGTCACACTACTTACCACTTATAAGTTAATCACTCCCAAACTATATTTACAAATCTACAATAGATACATACTTAGATCGAACACCGGAATTAAATTCTATCTTAAATGTTCTTTTTATATAAAATTTAACCTAGTCTGCAATAAAATTATAAACATTATTTATAATGATTATATTTTCTCATCTCAAAACCCTTTTCCGTTTTCAGTGCCAAACTTGTTGCCAACCTAATAGTTGTCTGTATTCAATGTTAGTCAATGAAAAAAAGGTTAAAACAAAAAAATCTTGAATTTCTTATGCACTAAAGAACGGAACGATGCAGTATACTATTACGTCAATAAACCGTTAGTCTCAAGATGCTAAGCAAAAAACTTAAAAGCAGCAATCAGTCCCTATTAGAAGCACCTGCGCAACTTAATTATTGAAATTTTGCATTTGCTCTACTTCCTAATGGGCTCTAAGTGTACTTGTATTATTATTTATAATTTGGGTATGAAATATTTTAAATTCGAGCAAAGCTTACCCGCCATATGCTATAATAAATATTTTAGTTGCCTAGTTTAAATTAATACTTTCAATGTTTGTTGTCCCGCAAATTAATTAAGCCAGTCTACCAATAAAATATCTTTGGGTTAAATCATCCACTTAAACTCTTAAAAATCCATAATCCTTTTAGGACTATCTAACTACTAGTCAACTTATTTATGGTACAATTAGCTACAATACAAATAAAGTTTCCCATATCAATTTGATTTTGTAACTACAGCAAAAATGCTAATGGCATTGAAAAAAAATGTAAAAAACAAATAACAGAGTACTCATTATGTCTGTATGTTCTCAATACCTACCCATTAAAGTTGACAGATATTGAGTAAGTCTATGTCTAAGTAGATCAAACATTTTTTTAATTACTCACAATACCTTGAAGGAAACCAACTAAAATCCATTTTCTATGATTACGTTTCAGAGTTATTTTAAGATTACATAAATTATTATATTTGAAAAATTTTCCATTCACAATGCTATACTGAAAAATGCTTAAAAATGTTTATAAACATTGTTGCATTAAGAACATTTTTCAGTATAGCATTATGAATGAAAAAGGAATTAAATATAATAATTATAAAAAAAAATTCATCTTAATCGAAAGATTAAATTTCGTATAGTTTGGGTGTATTGCCTCAACATTGATGAAATACACTCACTAGTATTGAAAAGTAACAAGTGCTTGAAAAGTTCGTCAGTCCTGTTAGGTCCTGGGTACCTAAGGTCGTAGGTTTGAGTCCCATCTCAGAATGCCTGGGTCTAGTAGATTTTTAAGCATATTTTAATAAAAATATTATCATCATAAGTTGTAATGAAGGGGTTACTGTAGTTACTGAATTATAGTAGCTTTATAACTTCTAAAGCGTCTATAATGTTTCTGACTTTTACAGCTTTTTTATCTTCTGGGCTGATTTTGTGTCGTATACAGTTCATTTGCGAATTAATGGTCCACATTCACACAAAAGATTTTAGGTATATCACGTTCCCGTTTACAATATCAGCAAGGTTGGTTTCACTTATTTTAATGTGAGTTTGGTGTCTGCTTAATTTGCATTATCCGGTCAATCGCACGGAATTTCATTCTATTGAGCTTCAAAACCTCATCAATTAGTTTTTGCGAATGGCCTTCATTTAAAGTTTTAACGTGGTCCAAGCCCAGCTGATTGTACCAGTATTTTTAAAGACCAATGACATACACACTGGCACTCCAAGTAAATTGTGTAAATTTACATGTTATAAAATAAATCTTTCATGCGATTGAATAGTAGATAATTCATAAACAATATTTTTATAAATTTGCTGAAATAATGACAACAATAATCAAAAATGTCGGAAAGTTACCAAATTATTTATAATACAAAAACGTAGTGAGACTGGACGAAATATATTTATATCAATTAAAGATCTACTTAATGGGCTCATAAGAAAAGTTATATTATCCGCCATATTGATTAATTATGATGTGCAATACTTTGAAAAAGTACCATGTGACAATAGTGCAATAGAGAGCAATGTATTGTAACAACTTAATAACATTTGTTGCAATAATCGCAAGAACTGCCAAAGACTTTGTTGCAATTTTTTACAATCAATCCTTATACATGATTTCTAACAATACGTAAAATTCTTATTAATTCTGCCTTCTATAGTAAGTAGTTTGTAAGGCTGTCAATTTAATAAGAAAGACGTTTATTGACCACGCAGTAAGTAAACTTATAAACAATTACTGGTAAGATAAAAATATTGTATTAATAATAAGCGAGTTCTAGACGGATTTTATCTCACCAAAGGCTCCTGTTATTCCTGGAAGGGCAGAATATCAAGTAGGGCTCTTTAATTCCGTAGGGGACCTAAAGGGTTGTAAGTATATGAAGAATATAAGATAAGATATAAATAATAAGAATAGAAAAAGTCGTTTTTTTTGCTTATTATGTAACAAGTCGACCTATCAATTTCCAGTAAATATAATTAAAAAATTAGACTGTTTTTCCAAAAAAAAATATCAAAAGTTATATTCCAAATAGACCTATAAAACAACTTTTATAAAATACTATTATTACAGTAAAAATATATATGGTAACAATTAATGACCGAATGAGTAATAGTAGGTACAACCATTAAAAAATAAGTAGATAAATCGGTCCAGTGCTTCTAGAATTCTGTATTCTTTTTTTATTTGTATAGATAAGTACGTAAGATGATTACGCTGACGTTTATTATATATAAAACAAATTGCGAGTAACAGGAGTGTAAATTAACGTCTTCCGCAACAGTGCTTTTCGTTTTGTGCGAAACCAAAGATTGGATAATAGTTACAAAATATTTTTAAGCAATCTTTTCAGGTGTTACGTTTATGCCTTTAGCAACAACTATTTTTTCAGTTGATACTATAAATAATAAAATTTTAATACCGTACAAAAGATATTAAATATAATAAGACAATAAAAATATTAAAATTTAAACACTATACTTTTTTTTAACTATACTTTTGGTATATGGGTACATAACAAGGCTGCAATTCTGGTTACCATAATTTGCCAAATTACTCCAGTTAATTTTAAACTCTGCCCACAAAAAAAAGTTTAAAATCGAGTGGAGATAGTTGACAGATTTCTATAACCTGACGTGATGTCGACAGTACCAAATTTTTTATAAATTATTATTGATTAAAAATATAAAATTGTATTATTTTTATGCTATAAATAAAGCATAACTATATAAATATCCGTTTTAATATTATTGAATTAATGTTGTCTTCGTCGTATGATGAAATAATATTGTCGTATTTTTACTTCAATATTTTTGTAATTACAATATGGTTGTAAATTCTTAAACAATTGTGATCTATACGAAAATAATACAGAAGGTTGTTGGCCCCAAAACTTGTAAAATAAAATAAAAAACATCTTAAATAACCAGATAACTCAATTAACACGCAAGCTCAAAAAAGTTCTTAAACAGAAAAAACTTCTCGCTAACTTAACAAACACAACTGTCCAAATATACTTTTTTATAATATCACGTCTCTTCACACCGAATACGCACGTGTATAAAACGAAATAACGCGACTAGCGCACGTGCGCCACTAGCAACGTAAACCGACTTACTGACGGCCCAAGGAAAGCACAAAGCATAGCTTTTTGAACGACGACGGTGTAGCTTAAAATTTAAGTGATAGACAAACAATACTTCAAGATGATTTACATTAAGAAGAAAAATTAAAGCCGTCTGGTACCTCCACTTACGTTTCCATACAAATATGCATCGAGAGTAAAGACACGCTCGCTTGATTTCATACACAGAAAAAGAAACAAAAGTTATAAAATAGTTATTTAAGGTACGAGTGCGTAAAGTAAGATTTTACGAATAAGGGCCAAATTGAAAACACGAGCTTGCGAGGGTTTACATTGGCACGAATTCGAAAAACCTTTTACGCTCAAGTTTCTTACAACATATTTCAATGCTTTTTGTGAGGTAATAAAACAAAGATATAAGTTAATAAAACTAAGTATGTATTAAAGGTAAAAATTATTTGTTAAAATTAAACGTGATATTTGAACATGTTTTCGTGTCATACATTTTTATTTGAAAATATTCGTTCTAGGCTCCTTGAAATACTTTTGCCTCTAAGGTTTGACATATTTTCATAATTTTTTTTTTAATTTCTTTGGTTTGGCCAAAAAAATACTTTTAAGCACGTGTGCAGTAAAGGATTTCAGTAAATTTTTATTTAACACGTGTTTAAAGACTCACTTTCGGTGTTTACTATGGATTAAAATAATAGCGCTTTATGAGCAACTGCATTGAAAAAATATTAATGTAATTTTAGATTATATCAAAACCTATTTTCGTATATATTATTTTTATAGTTAAGATGAAGTTTATTGATCGTAAGATCGAACAAAAAAGCCTATTTAGATCATTATTGCAAATCTTTGCTACCGAGCCAATGAGGAAGTATGTTAAGAAAAACAAGAAATCACTAAGTAAGCACCACACTAGAAGCCGACTCTAACAAAAGTAGATTTTTGCAGGAAACGAATTGAGCAAAGATAGTCATTTCCGTCCCTTTTAACTGACAAATTAAAAAACTGAAATTTGCAAAGTTCGAAATTTAGATATCAATAAAAATACAAACAATTAAAATAGAATATGAATTGTTTATTAGGTTCTGAAAAAAAAATTTTTTTTTATAGACGTATCTATTAATATAGATATAATTTTTATTTTATAAAATTAATTTACTTTTATAGATGAAAGATAACCGGAAGGGCGCTTGTGCACTACACTGAATTTTCAGGTCCGGCGGTCCGATTTTTTCCTGTCCATTATGTCAGGCCATATGTAGGTAGTACGCGCCTGTGCACTGTGAGGAACTTTACCGTCCGGAATTTTACTCCGTTATTTTTCTCTATTCCGGATCGGTTTTTTCAGGTCCGTAATAGTGGCAATGGAAAATGTGTTTACGCTTGTGCACTGCTGTGTCCGCGATCCGGAAAATTCATGAGCCTGCGTAATAGGCGTGGGAAAAAATAAACGCTTTATGAAAAATCGATATTTATTTCGGCAATATTGTTAATTTTCGATATACTGATAATCGATATTTATTGTAGATTATAAAATGCTATATTTTATATAATGATTTAATATAGTTGGTAAATATCACTGCATATGCTTTGGCAAACTCGATTTAGTTCTAATTTGATCATCGTATGGTTCTAGTATCCATACTTTGCTAGATTTTAGAATCGTATTAAAAGTATCGATAACTTAAAGTTAGACAAATAAGTGTTGTTACGCTTAGACGCCTAAACAACTGAGCCCATCTTAATAGAAATTAGTATAGAAATAGACTTAACCTTGAGAAAGGACATATTAATTGCGAAAAAGAGGTGGAAATAGGGGATGAAAGTTTGCATGGATTTTTTATATCAAAATTTGGTTTTAGGCAATTAATAAGTATAAATAAATATTTGATAACAGAAGTATTCTAAAAAGAAAAAGAATTATACTCAAAGAAACTATACCACGCGTATAAAATTATACCTATATATAATACAGTCAACTGATCTTACAATGATTATAGTTAAATCATGACATTTAAAACTTACAATAGGGTGGCTGATTTAAATGCCATCGTAAAGTTCATTTAGCATATTAATTCTCCGCTTACACGGCACTAATTTCATTAGAAGTCGTAATCGCTAGAAGTCGTTTTTACAAAACTTAAAAAAAAGGCACGATTATAAATTTAAACATCAAGTACAAGAACTTTATAAGTAATTTTATTCTTATGTCACAGATATATTTAGCAATTGTATGTGAATAATGCTGTTCCTTAAATTAGTATTTTTTACATCTGATTTTACATCTGAAATAAAATAAATATTAGTCATCCGACAATAGTAAAAAAAAATGCTTTCGTCTTGCCTCAATTTATTATGTTTAATGTAAAATGATTCTTAATACAATATTTATTCTCTCTTCTACGTCTTCGCACGTAGAGTAACAAAGCAAGCAGTTACCGACGTTTCAAAAGTCTCATCGTACCTAGCGTAAGTGACGTGTAGCTTCAAAGAGAGCTGCCTTAAACTGCGCCGCTCCGATCAGGAAAAAATCGGACAAGTGCACAAGCCAATCATCCGGATTTTTCATGTCATTCCGGACCGAAAAATATCGGAACGACGGACCTGAATATTCAGTGCAGTGCACAAGCGCCCGAAGGGTTGTTAAGGAGAAATCAAGAAAGTACCCTAGCGACATCTAGTTTGATTTCGGGAACTAATTTTTTTTTTTAATATTTCCTCATTATTAAAATGTGTCTGTTGAATTTCTATTTGGCCAATATTAACATAGCCTTAGAATAAAATTGAATTAAAAAGTGACAAACCGAAAACTCTTTGGAACACCATCATTCATTTTTATAAGCTGAACACTTATAATTTTCTTACTTATTTATTTTTCTTTTCAGAACAAATAAAAACAAGTTGTCCTAGTCACCACTTACTAAAAGTGACTACGATATTTAAAAATATTAACCTCATTTTAAAAGTGCAAACACTTCTTAATTTACACCCAAGGACCTCAGGCAAACTATTTATCTAACAAATCAATTTCATGAACCGACAAGAGTGACTGCGAATTCAGCTACTTGTTTGGATAATATTTTTTCAGAACGCAACCCAGCAAACAAATTAGTTTTTAATAATATTTCATCTGATCATTATGGCTTGAAAGTTACTTACGAGATAACGGTTCCTAATGAACCTAAAATAATAGAAGTTAGACCATTTAATAATAAACGTATAAATAATTTTCAACTAAATATAGATGAGAAAATCGTGCAGATGTCATGGTCACATGACGACCCCGATATACTTTATAATAACCTTTTTCATCTCATAAAGAATGAATTCGATCGAGCTTTCCCTTCTAAAACGAAGAAAATTACTACGCAGAAACTACAGTTTTGTGACTGGGCTACGACTGGTATTTATAAAAGCAGAAACAGGCTATATGAGTTGTACAATCTTAGAAAGTATAACCATTCTGAAAAATTCGTAGATTATGTAAAAGCTTACTCCAAATTATTCAAAAAAGTATGTGCATTGGCGAAGTCAAATTTTATTAGAGACAAAATTAAAAATTCCAGTGATAAAATAAAAACTACTTGGAATATTATCAATCGTGAAACTGGTAAAAACAGACCACATGACGATGTATTGGCACTTACTTTCAAAAACGAGCTTATTAAAACTCCTGAACTGATCGCCAATATTTTTGATGATTTTTTCATAAATAAACCGATCGAGACAACTTCTAATTTGAATTCTTCGCCAGAGGCAGCAATGGCTTTGCTTAGGAAATGTGTACCAAAATATGATACCTTATTTAAGTTCAAATATATTGATTCATTAGATGTTATTAAAGGCTTCAGATCAATAAAAATAAAAAACACTCGTGACTTATGGGGTATATCAGTGAATATAATTAAGAATATAATTAATATCATTGCTCCCTATCTCGCTGATATTTTCAATCACTGTATTGATGAGGGTATTTTCCCCGATCTCATGAAATTTAGTAAAGTCATTCCTCTTTTTAAAGCTGGTAATAAACAGGATATTAGTAATTATAGACCCATTTCAATTCTACCGACACTAAGCAAGATTTTTGAAAAACTTATTCTGGAACAATTAATATCCTACTTTAATTCTAACGAACTTTTGCATACTAAGCAATACGGTTTTACTAAGGGTCGTTCGACAACAAATGCGGGTGTTGCGCTACTAAAGCATATATTTAAAGCATGGGAGGGATCGCAAAACGCTCTTGGAGTTTTTTGCGATCTGTCCAAAGCCTTCGATTGTGTTGAGCATCAGACACTGTCGTTTAAACTGAATTACTACGGTATTAAAGGTGCTGCTCAAAAACTAATGCTGTCGTATCTTAGTTCCAGAACACAAACGGTAGATATAAACGGTGCGAAGTCGTCGGGGTCTCATGTAAAAATAGGCGTTCCCCAAGGTTCTATCTTGGGCCCATTTCTGTTTTTAATATATATAAATGATTTGCCATTTTTTGTTAAAAACCTATGTGAGATCGGGTTGTTTGCAGATGACACTTCATTAATATTTAACATTAACAGAAACAAATATAATTTTGACGATGTAAACAATGCTCTCTCACGAGTGTTATCTTGGTTCACAGTTAATATCTTCAATTGAACGCTAAAAAAACTAAATGTATAAAATTCACTTTACCTAATGTAAAAGTAGAACCAACGGAAATTAAACTCAATAACGAACATTTAGAGTTAGTAAGTTCAACAAAATTTTTGGGCATAACACTAGATTCAAAACTGCAATGGAACCCGCATATTTCTATATTAGCTGGTAAACTCAGCTCGGCTGCATATGCCATACGAAAAATAAGACAAATTACCGATATAGAAACTGCCCGGACAGTGTACTTTAGTTATTTTCACAGTATCATGTCCTATGGCATTATATTGTGGGGAACGGCAGCCGATATTCAGTCTATATTTCTGGACCTGAAAAGCATTAGGTCGGATGTCGGGAATCTTAGGCATAACTGTATAAAAACAGAAATAGCTAAATGCAATCAAAATATTTGAAAAAGTCGTCTGATCCGACTTTATGCATGACTGTTGCTCATGAGTAAAAAGGCACAAACATACAAGAGTTAATTTGCCGGAAAGAGAAAAAAGAGTGTAGCAACGTTATGGCGATAAGTGATTTTAGCTGGTTCTGCACATCCGACCTAATGCTTTTCAGGTCCAGATTTGTTTTACCGAAAAGGGCAATAAGACCTATCTATCAGCTGGGTTCGCGAATATCTCTTAGAGAGAAATTTAAAGAAATTGGAATATTGACGGTTGCATCTCAATTTATATATAGTTGTATACTTTTTGTCCGGAACAATATTAATGTGTATACCAAACATAGTGATGTACACAAACTTAATACTAGAAATAAAAACAAGCTAGTAGTGCCTTCTTACAGGTTACAGAAGGTATTAGGTTCTTTCATGGGTCAAGGTATACAATACTTTAATAAGATCCCCAGTAATGTATTAGATTTGCCAATAAATCATTTTAAAAGTCATATTAAAAGTTGTCTACAAAGTAAAGGATATTATACCGTTAAGGAACATCTAAATGACAAAAAGGCATGGTGTTAGATATTTTAACTTTGTTGTATTTACTTTCTAATATTGTAATGGAAAGTGACTTCATATTCTAATGAAGTCACTTTTCAATAAGACTTCTCTGTGTGAAATAAAATACAAATACTAAGAAAAGGTAACGTTTCTGACATCGTTTATTTGTAGATGGTAATCGTCGGAAATACTTATCCGATCATGAAAATTGTTTCGCCTACGGGACACGAGTGATAATTTAGGCGGGCGATGTTGCGAGAAAACATTTATTTACAGTAATAGTAGTAGTAGTGAAACATTACAACATGGAACGACGACCGGGGTCAAGTAAAAGTGGTACAGATTCGTTGATAGAACTTATACAAAAAGTATATCTATGCCACAGAATATTTTGGGTCCACCCCAGAAATTATGTACCTATACTATGGTGTCCGGTGGTCTCCCTACAATTTGTACTTACAAAAAACGGTTAAAAATAAAGGAATCTTTACACAAAAAGCTTAAAAGAAATTTCAAGAAAGAATAAGAAAGGTTTTTTACTAAAGTGAATTTCTAATTTTATTTCGTTCATAACAGGACTGCAACTATCGATCTCTAATGATCTCCTTCGACTTCATGGTTGAATACGAAAGTTTATAATACCCATCTTCTATAAAAGCTGCAATAAAACTATATTATTGTGAATATTCCATTTACATTACAAGTATTTCAAATATGTCTATTAAAAATATTACGTTAGGATCTTAAAGATACTTGAAGTGGGGCGTTGATTGGAATCCTGAAGAACCTGAAACGGCTTTTTTCAAGTACTTAGAGGTTTAAAAAGACATTTTATTTCATTTTCACATTTTTAAGAATGTTGTAGTAATGTTCTTGACTCTGCATCAATTAAGTACTAATGAATGGCTATAATTGTAGTCATTAGAGTTGCAGAAACGATCAGAATTTAAATCGTATCGTGAGTATAATATGATCATGTTACCATAACAAGAGCGGCTATGCCCTGGCAACCATGCTTTTTATATGAAAACCGACGGTCGCTCAACTTAACGGGATCCGGCATTGCGGCATGCATTAGAAATAGTCTAAGAGATACGTATCATATAAGTTTAAATTTGGGTTGAGCAAGATAGCTCATCAAAGCTTACCGATCTAATATTCACCTTACCCCATTTCCTACTTCTGTTAGGTTTTTAATTCCTTCTAAACTACTTTACTGAGTTCAATGCAGTTTTCATTGTTCGATAGGAAATTCTTGAGTGAAGTTAATCAGAAGTGGAAAGCTAAATACGTTCTCTAGTAGGTATATGATAATATATTCTTTTATTTGTATTCGCCATCATCATCTTGGTATCAAGACCCAGTTCCAAAAACGTTCAAATAAGTTGTTCAGTAAGGTTCAGTTCAGTTGTTCAGTAGACGTTCAATAAGGTTCAAAGAAGTCTTTAATCTCTAATGAATGTTCTTGAAAATTTGTATCGGTGATGTCACTGTACAATTATTTCAATTTTAATGAACTTTTGTGCAACGGCCAGTTAAGGTCGTAATAAAAGAAGCTTATAAGACCTTCTAACAACAGTGAAAGAGAAAAGTCATAATCAAGACCATGCTACCCATTTCAGAGAGATATTAATATTTGTACACACTAGCTCTTCGACTATTTGGGCTTACATAATCGTATAAATGTCTTGATAAGCACGGGAGCAAAGCACAGTTACCGCTAATATGGTGTTAGTTTTTGTAAGAACTAACGGGTTTTTATAGTGATCATTTAAAATAGATCAAGGATTGCGGCACGGAGGAGCTCGAGATAGTAAAATTTTGGTCCTTGCGAAAGTAGCATCATATATGAATGCACTAACCACTGCGCTATCGAGCACTTTTAAAAAGGTATAAAATTCCATCATGTACATACTTCCGTGACACGATTGATGGATATCTGTCAGATATGCACCGAACCTTTCATTGGTTCAGAGCCGTATCTAGGAGGGGGCAAATCATATATAATATTTATATGATACAGTTAAAAGAATGAGCTCACGCAAATGTATTTATAATTCATATACATTAAAGGCTACAATAGAACGGACATGTTTTCAAATTCCTCAAATGAAACAAAAGAATTAAATATTATATACTGCAAAAATATGATTATAATCATAGAAAAAACGGTCTCACAGAGCTATCTATCTATACGTGCGCAATATCAAGTTTTTGCCCTGGTCGGAAAAAAATCCGAGCCTGTGTTGGTTGCTCTATCGTTTGAGCTGGCGGGCCAGGTGATTTTATTGTGTTTATAAATATAATAATTGGGTCTTACTTTGAGGTTAAAACGTGAAAAACTGAAATTATTGTATCAATCCTTTTTTAACTTTTATCAAGAGTGGTTTTTTTTATCATTACGTATAGTGATTGTTTCATTTTAACTTCTCTTAAATAACATACGGGATTTTTATGCGATTCGTAAAGTTGTGAAGGCGCGTTTTCGAAATCTACAAACCAAAAATCTTGGACTATAATTTGTAACAGCTTATCTTTATAACAATTATTCTAATCTTAGTTTAAAAACCATTCAATTCAACAATTATTTTTGTAAAACCATGACTTTCTTTGTTAATAATATGTAATTATACTATATTTTATAAGTACCTATTTATGTAGGTACAAACCCTGTAGTAGTCCATTGGGTCAAAACGTCTATTAACATTTTAACTAGTTAATTATAATAATGTAAAGTTAAAACAAGTTCTTTGAACATAATAACACTACTTTAAACTGTGATAGGGCTATATTATGTAAGCTTTTCTAAGGAATTTATCATACCTACGTTAATTTGAAATCGAGTTCATTACGTAAGACACTATGAACTCTCGACGTACTGTTGCGGCCCTACTGAAGAACTTCAAGCCCTGATTGAGCCGCCAAAATGAAACGCTGACAGTATATCTATCACTCTGTCAGATCAATCAGGAGCTTGAAGTTACGCAGTAGAACTCAGTAGAACTACTGGAATACTGTGTAAAGCACAAACATTTATATCAAGTCGAGTAAAAGTAATTGAGTAAAGTAGTTTTAAGAAAAAATGCACCAATAAGCTGTAATTAAAAATTTCATTACATATTGTTGGGGCATTATACCAACTCATATACTAAGCAGCTTGCGATCCCGCATTCTACGTAACGATATAAATAGTTTTATACCAAAGTAAGTAATACCTTGGCAAGCGAAAATTAATGGGATTTTTTATCCGTTTAACCCTAGTTAAGCTATTTCAAACCCCTTTTGACGATACATTATACTTAAATATCTTCTTTACTTTATGTGTAAAATAGAAAAAAATTATCGAAAATATTAAAAATTGCCTTCGAGTACTGAAACTATCTTGTTAAGCCACGGAAAAACAGACATAATGAAATTATAATTTTATACAACCTAAAATAAACATACCTATATTATTTGTCAATTGTAATGAAGCAATATGTAATCTACGCACATGATATACCATAGGAGTGACATCATACAATATACTTAACAATGGGTGCACATTTACATGTGATTCGCAATGCCAGGGTTTCGCTTTTGAATCAACTGACACAATTTCTTGGCGCCCACTGAGTCAGCGCAAGCGCAAGCATTATCCATCTGAATTTACAATACTTCAAAATACATTGTTATGCAATTACGCCGCTGGATACCTTGGCAGTTACAATAATAAGTATGACCTATGTAAATTTGATATTCGTGAGCAGACTTACGACTATATCCTTCCACCTCCCATTTAAATCATTTAACGGTCTTTATTTAAAAATAAAAAGTAGTAATGTATACAACATTTTATATAATGTTTACACTTAAGTTAAAAACATAGTAACCTGGATATACTGAATTGTCGTCTCCGAGGTCCCCTGAAGATTCTAGGTCAGATCAATGTAGATAACAGACCTTTCTATTTTCTTATTCAGGTCTGGGTGTTGTGGTACCATGGTTGTCTCAGATACTCCTTAATACGGGGCTTCAGCTATTCATCTTAGAATTTAAACAATGTATGTGTCATATATTTAGTATTAAGAAAAACATCGGACGCTTCGCACGCTTCACATATTAGCAAAAAAATAGTAAGGCGCCGATGATTTGAAAAAATATTAACCCCAAAATAAGCCCTTAGTCATAATAATGCCTTAGTATGCCCCACAGAACATAGAGAGAGAATAGAAGTAGTAAGTGGGCGGGGCAAGCGTCACTGGCATATGCGCTTTTACTCATATGACGCCCTTTCCTCGGTTTTATGTTTGTCAGTCGTTCGTCAATCGTCGAGTGGTGATTTTACTGTTTTTTTCTATAATTAATACCGTTTTGTGCTATTATCACTTGCAAAAAGCAAAACAAAGTATACAATCTAACTAATGCAAACATTTCCTTTCACTGGTAAGTACAATTTTAGTGCTAAAATATAAAAAACGTAATAATTTGACACAATTTCAAATAAAATATACATTGTTTGCTCAAACCAACATTAATGTTTCTAACCCCGTTTCTAGACAGCAATGTAAATCATATTGTGCACTTTTGCAAAAAATAGTGCTGTGCCTCCGTTTGTCTGAAATGTACCGATAGGCTGCTGCTGCTCGGAATCGTATTGTTAATTATATGGATCGTAATCGATAACTAAAACAAATTTATTTAGAGCTTTTCTTTCATCATTTTATATTAACGTTATGGATAAGTATATGCCATAATTATATAAAAATAAATACTACTGTTTAAAAGAGAAAATAAAAGATGAAGTGATACTGAACAGATGAAATAATGAACTATCCAGGCACTTTTTTAAGAAAGATTCGGTTAATTATTTACACGCAGATAAATATTAAAAAATACTGATGTGCTATAAATATCTAAGTTACGAAGTATATCAACGTTTTATGAACAATATATAAATCAAACGAAACTTCGTGAAAAGCTACGAGTGTTGGCCTAATAGGTCGTATTAGAAACTGGTGAAACTGGATTTCACTTATTTTGCATTGCTTATATTTTAGTTTCCCTAATAACTTAACAACGGATTGCCCTGTTTACATAATTTATTTTGTCCTATCCGTTTTAGACCTAAACCTATCAAATGAATTTCAAAACAACATATTATCTAATAATATTTTTAAACTCACACGATTTGTATACATTATAATTATATGCAATCGGGTCTTGTTCGTGCATTTTTTAAAACAATTATTTACCTCGACGTTTCGGCTACGTTACAGCAGTATTCCTTACCAAAAACCTGGCGTTTATAAAATTGACTGCAGCTGCGGTAGTTCATATATCGGACAAACGAAGCGGACTATCGCCGAACGTGTAAGAGAACACATAGCGGCGGTCAAAAATCGTCAAGTGGAGAAGTCCGCGATTGCAGAGCACTTATTATCATCTGGATCAAACCACTGGATCGAGTTACATACACCTCATGTCCTTTCCACTGAACGACATTACTATCCAAGGATTGTTCGTGAAGCGGTTGAAATCAAAAAACACAACAATTTCAACCGGGAAAGTGGATATAAACTCTCACCAACGTGGAATCCGGTTATAAAAATATATAAGTGTCGCGATCGCAAACAACCACGAACAATATTCTCGGATACCGTAAGTGCAGTGTGTCGCCACCTTTACGTATAATAAAATCAAGTGGAGGGTACATCTGAAAATCAGTTAAAAACATTATTACCGGATTACCCTCAACTAAAATCAGAAGACGACACCCGCCAGTTCTCCAGTCTCCTCGTGACCACGGCTGCTGTAACGTAGCCGAAACGTCGAGGTAAATAATTGTTTTAAAAAATGCACGAACAAGACCCGATTGCATATACATAATTATAACATATTATCTATACAAACAAAAAATCATGTTTTCAACTAACGTAATATTGTTGGTGGTGTGAATTTAATTTACAAAATTAATTTAAAGGCGTCAATTTAATTAACTTTATTATGCTGATTCATAATCGGAAACCATTATTATAGAAATCGAGTTAAGATAGCCACTTTAAAGAACCGCTCACAGAACAGCTTTTATCAGTTTTTTTGTTGCTCCATATTTGCACATAAGTTTATAAACGCATGTCTGAAATGGATGTGACTTTATATGTAGATTGACGTTTGTACGTACTTATCGCTTTTGTGTATGTCTTCAAACTTTTTTGTCACGGCTTTCAAACTCATACTTGACCAGCGATTCCTTATTGTCCAGTCGTTGCAATTAAAAATGTAGGTACTATAATTATTACAGTTATAAAACTTAGAATAATAAAGTAAAACAAACATGGCTATGATCAATTTATTATTATAATGATCATATTAGTTATTATAATATGAAATGAAAATATCTTTATTCAAGTAGGCTATTACAAACACTTTTGAATCGTCCAAAAAAATTTTTCCCCTGCCACTTGTTCAGGACGTCTTTTAGCTGACAAGAAGAACAAGCGAAAGAAACTTACCAGCCCTTTATCATAAGTAATGATATTTACATAAATCATGTCATTTCATATCATATCACAATAATAAATACAACTTTCAAAGTCTGTAGGACATAGGTTGAACATATAATTAATCTTTATAGTACAAAGCGATCCTCTGGTTATCTGAAGTCTAAAGCTTGGAATGGCAAGTTTATTTTTATTTCTTGTGTTAAGATTATTAACACTACTTTTTTTTGTGAAGAAATCGTAATGTTTTCTTGCGTAGATAATATTTTCATTGATGTATTGAGAGGCAACAGTCAAAATATTTATTTTTTTAAATATTTCTCTGAGAGATTCTCAAGACCGTAAATTATATATAGCGTGGACAGCTCTCTTTTGTAGAATAAAAATATCTTGAACCCCACAACAATAGATTATACGTCATTACACTATGAAAATAACTAAAATATACCAATCCTGCCGTTTCAACATTTGTCAAGAGTCTAATTTTCTTAACAGCAAATGCTGCAGAACTCAGTCTACTTTACAAATTATCAATATGAGGATCCCATTGCAGTCGGGAATCTAGTGTAATACCAAGGAACTTTTTCACTATTTACATTTATAAGTGTATTAATATGCCTCACATTAGATAATGCAAACTTTATGTATTTCATTTTATTTGAATTAAGCTTTAAATAATATTACTATCAAACCAATGTAGAACATTGTCGAACTGAATTACATTTAACTGTTTCATAACAAAATTTAAACCTCTTATTTCATCAACTAATATTATGTCACATCACTAATATGCACAATCGGAATGATACCAGTAAGAAAAAATTACAAATTAGGCTTAATGTAATTAATACAAAAAATCTGTTGGTTTCTTAATTTTTGTTTTTTTTTTACACTTTCCCTCGCTTAATTATATTACTTCACAGACATATGATAGATTTTATCTTTAGGTTTTCTTAGTTTTTGTACTGCGTTGTTTAAAAGAAGTTATATAGGGAAAAGCGTTATTTTTCAATATTCACTTGGTTACAGCAAAATCTAATCTTAATAATTCGCACATAAAATGATGTCCCCAATTTTTTAAAATGTGCATAATCTTAAAATATTTTTTCCCTTCTGGTATCCCCGTATACAGCCACCTGACAGTTCAACATTCATGTTAAAGTAAATTATTTATTATCACATTGAATTAGAGTTTGTTTTTAATCGTGTGATTTCTTAGCTTAGTATCTTTTTGGGATTTTGTTTATGTTATCACGAACGTATCGCGTGGCGGTTTTTCATGTAGTGAACAAAATGATCATTTCATCTAATCTGTATTTGTGTGCGGAGAGGCGACACTCGGTTCCCATACTAAATCAATATCATTATACTTCTAATCTCTCTCTATGTTCTGTGGTATGCCCCTATTCTATATTTGTTTTTAAAAAACGATAATTAACATGAGCTTTTGTGTTTTGTTTAAATAAAAAAATGCAAGAGCTGAAACCCATCAAAATTCTCGTCTAGCTGATCTTGTACAAGTCTGGATGCCCAACTAGAGTCATTAAGGTCTTCTAAAAACTGATTGTCTGAATTCAAGCGATTGTGGCAAATGTTTATCTTTAATAAAGCAAATATGGCTGTATGGACTAGGTCATTTTGCCTTTAGTAATGTCAATGTCAATTATCATGTATCACATGTCAAAAATATCAGTTGTAAGCTGTGGTGTTTTTCAGTTTTTGCTGTGTGTGAAGATAGGATTTTTTGATTCTGTTACGATTTATGTGTAAATCACAAAAGCAATTATTTGTAAGTCGTTTTTTACATCTTTTATCGATATAGAAACTCATTTAATACTAAAACATTACATATATATGAAAAGGCAAACGAACCAAACCGTTTTAACCATTGTTTTTGTATAAGGCAATGTGTTTTTGCATTACAGATTATTTTGTCATCAAAATAAGAATCTCTGATGGATCGTAATAGAACAAAAAATGCATCGGAAGGTATTGCTGTAAGTAAATTTCAAGTTCCAAGAGATATCTGAAAAATATTCTACAATATTAATATTCTACACAATGTAACAGTTTCTAGTAATTTATAAAAGCATTTTTTTCAGCCAATGGGCATTACAACTCTAAACGATATAGCTCTCAGTAATCAGCCAGAGTCACGTTACGAATGTCCTGTGTGTCTAAATTGGTTGCGAGATCCAGTCATAACAACATGTGGCCACAAATTCTGCAAAAGCTGCATCACCTCTTGGTTACAGTAAGTTAAGTTTTCAGTCATATCAGTTGTCTGTAGTAGTAAGTACACAAGATTACCTCAAAATGTCAAACAGTAGATTTCAATCTTTTACTTAAAAATTTATTTAATAATACACTGATGATATGTTGACCGTACATGATATTTTACTTAATAAACACAGGGAAAAATAACTTACAACAATGGTTAGTTCTGTATGTTATCTACAAAATTTTACAATGAAATAAATTATTAATGTAATAGTTAAATATACTAAAAATATTTTACCATAAACAATACAGTCAAGTGCTCAAGATAGGATTTATACTAATTATCAACAAATTTTGTTAAATGATATTGTCAGGATTATGCATACAAATTAAGTGAAACTGTAGTATTACATTACATTTATATATTTTGTTACTCTTTACAGAAACAGTGGTCATTGTCCTATAGACAACATAAACCTTAGTATGAAAGTAGACATATTCCCTGATAACTATACTAAAAGAGAGATACAAGAGCAAAGGATGTCTTGCCCTTTCGCTGATAAAGGTATGCCTGGAGTTTCATTAACATAGTACTCAAATAATTAGTTAGTTATACAAATCATATGATATATAATGTGAAACAGAAATAATGCACATCTTTATACACCCCAATTATAAAATGCATTTATAATCATAAAACGAAAATTGGAACTTTACTTTTATGTACTAAAACATTGTTTATGTATGGACACAGTTTAAACAAAGTTATACAAATTGCTAGGTGACACTGTGGACATCTTACAAATTCACACAATAATATCAAAATTATGGCTTAGCCTGCAACTAGGAATGTATGTACCTGCAACGCAATACCACATTGATCTCACTTACCATCCAATAAAAACTCTTGACAAGAAATATTATTCTGTTTCGAGATTCAATGTGTTTTTAAGTTTAGTCAATAATTATGATTCTTACTTATTATGAGTATCGGCTAGCATAGTCTTGTGATCACATATCACATGCCAAGAGCAATATCACCACATTGTGTCTAGCCCTTAAGCATTTTGATGTACTTACTGTATATCGGTATGACGATGAATCATCACATGTGAAATAGAAAATTCAATAAATTTGAATTGCAATAAAATAATCATCCACTGCCACTGTCATGTTTGTCATGTTTATTTATTTATGAATTATTTTACTCTTTATTTATGAATTATTTTACTCTTTGGTTTATGAACTAGTGCATCATAGCATTTAAGAGTATTTAAGACAGCTTTAACAACATTAATACAAAGCTCATTTTTTTGTTTTTTGTTTCCTTTGTTGTATTTAATAACTAAAAATATAGTACATTTAATAATTATAATAACATTTTAAGCCTTTCTACATTCACTTAAGTTTATTTTTTGTTTGCAAGTGCTGTATGCTTACAGGTGACCATAATTTACTTGATTCCAATTAAATTTAGCAAAATAATTACCTATATTAGAAGTTGTTGGAATCAAATCAGTATCTGATTTTAAACAAACTACTTTCAGAGTGTGCATTAATTATGTTACATGTTGTATATAATACGTACTAATTTCTTATATTTTCATATGCACTACTAGTTAAATTTTGAAATGAGTATAGTGAGTTTATATTTGATTTCATAATGTTTGTACACTTTACATGTCTACTGTTCACTCAACACTTAGATGTAAATTATCTTTTTATTTATTTATATAATACATGTAACAGTATAATACTATAATTATCTATCATACTACAACATCTAGGCAGCAAGTACTATAGCAAGGAAATTAGCCTAGTTAGTTTTAATGATTTTGCCTTATGTCAACATAAAATTGTAGACATCATGAGTTTTTAAATATAATTAAATTTTATAACTCACCTATTGATAATGAACTATCAGCAACATAGAGATTAGATTCCATTTTGTAATTGCAACATTTAAGCAACTCTCTAAGCTAGTGTGGACATGTGATGACCGAAAATTTCAAGCTCAACTATCATTCAAAAGGCTCATTTAGCCATTTATATTATTGTAAGTCAGAAGAAAGAATGACTTTTAAGAAAATTTTTGTATAATTTTCAGGCTGTACCTTAAAAGTGACACCATTAGACTTAGATGCACACATAGCAAACTGTGAATACAACCAACCCGAAACATCTAATCAAAATGATATCAAAATACCTTGTTCATTCCACGCGGTCGGGTGCAAAGAAACATTTGAAAGCCAAGAAGAAATGAATGCACACCTGCACAGTGATACACAGAGTCACATGAGTGTAAGAACAATATTATTTGTCTATACTAGCAATTTTCAAACTTTTTAACATACATACAGTATGTTACTGTTACCCTATGTTTTGATAAATCAATATTTTCGTGAATCCCCAATTTTTTTTTCATAGTTGGTAATAGAAGTTTTGAATTTCAATAATTGTGAGCTCCCCTTTAATACTTTTATTACCTTGTTTTAAATACGAAATTTAGAATTACTAATCACAAATGAATGTTTTAATATATAAAAATAGTGATAGCATTAAAAGTTAAAAAGAACACTGACCTATATAGGTTCTCAAAAAAAACAATCATTTAACTTTTTTTTTTCTCTTTCAGTACTTAATGAATGCATATTCGGAGATGAAGATAAATAATGATATGAATGCAAGTATAGATCCCAAGGAACAGGAAGCAATGGTCCTATGGGAGCCTGACAAAGATGGAGGCCAGAATCCTGTCCCACCAATCACTAATACCAGTGCTCTTATAAGGTAAAAAGTCAAAATATGTTTATTCTAATAAACCCTTTTAAATTGTGTGCTTTTGAATAATTCAACAAGGTTTTCTATCAATCTTAGCACTGCAATCTCCCCCAATCGTTCGATATATTCCATTGATCATCCATCGGTAGCATTGGGCTTTACTCAAATTAGCTACTGATAATTATAAATACGTAAACTATGTAATGTTTTTGTTCTAAAGAAAAGTATAATCAGTTACGTCATATAAAAAAACAAAACGTCAACGTCTTTGTTGAAAGTGCAACCAGTACTCATGTTAATTGAAATATGACATCACAACTCGAAATGTCACGTGTCTGATGGTTTCAAGGGACAATTTAAAATATAAAATATGTTTTCCCTGTTTTCAATAACACTTTTTTTTCTGTTAAAATATAAATCTGATAGTAGTAAAATATGATCACGTAAAAATTTAAAATAGATACTTAACCCAAAACAGTCAAGTAGCCAATTATGTTTGACAAAGTCAGTGCTGACGCTAATTTAACTAATTACATTGCAGGGCATTATACGAACGAGTAGTAGTACTAGAACAGAGAAACCGTGAACAGGATATAGTGATTGCAAATATTTCTAAGCAGCTGTCAGCTTTTGCTGTAGCTAAGATGAAGCAGAACCACGACATGCTGCTGCGCTACTGCATGGGCAACTACATCTGGAAGATAGATAACTTTAAAGCACGTCTAGACGCAATGCTTAAAGATCATTACAAAATGTTGTACAGCCCCGGCTTTTACACTTCACCTAATGGATACAGGTAACTAAACTAGAAATAACACTCAACATATATACTGTATATCAAACTATAAAAAAAACTGTCAAAGGACATCGCCGAAAATGGCCCCAATACCATTAAATATTAATACTTCAATAATAATTACTAATTTATTTATTAAATTGGAATCAAATATTTATTTGACACGAGACAAGCTGCGATCCAAAATTAATATTTAAAAGTACTTTAACAGTAACATTTTTATTCGCAAATATTCACATTCAATATACTTAAATTCTATTGAGTCAGATGGATGTAATTTACACGTCAGATCAAGAAGATCATTTATTTTTATAAGATAACCTTTAAATCATCGAACACAAAAACATTAAATTAAATTGACCGAAAATAAACTTAAATTTACTAAAAGCGCCATCTCTTGGTGATTTTCCAACTAAAACATAAGGACATAAAAACTGAATATTATACAAACTAAATTCATTAACTGTTGATAATTCACTCTTGTTTATTCAGAAAGATTGATATTCATACGACATATCCTAAAAACTACTTTGTTTCTATTACATTACTTTATATTTCTCGTAAACATATTAACATCATGTCATTTATGTATTTAAGGCGCCATCTTTTGATGTAAACCATCAAAAAGCTATAGGTTTTTTAATTTTAAGCTTATCAATAGGTATATTATTTAACTATTAGAATGATTTATTTGTCTATTGATTGACTTAGAAACTTTTACAAATCACAACGAAAAACCGACTTTCTTAAAGTTGAGTTTTTTGCTTCGACAATATAGACATCAATATCATATCATGTACTTAGAGTGCCATCTCTTGGTGGTTTTCTAAACAAATTGTAACCACAAAATGAATTATATTTTGCGTGATAATAAGTTCTAAAACTCGGTCGCGGTATAATAAATACATAATGAGAATTAGTTAGTGACACACATTAAAATAAGTATTTTCCTATATTTTTTTGGCTCTGGGGCCACCAATGTATGGACGTTGAGCAAAGTCCTTTCTACAGTTAATTTTTAAGTTTATCTTGCTTGCTTTAGAGTTCAATATTGTTTACTGAACTTTGATATATATGATAGCGGCAATTTTGCCCATTTTAAATAAGATCTTAATTAATATATCACAGCAATGTTCAATGAATATCTATCTCCTTCTCAACAAGTATTTGGCCTAAATCTTCTATATCTATCTTTATACTGATTTCTTATATTTTAATGTGAACTCTTAAAAAAAACTATTTTTGAACACTACACCCGTTCAAAAATAGTTTTATTCCTTCCTTATCTCATTAAACCAAACAAAAGTAACTCCAAATGTGTTTTTATCTAAAGTATAACTAAACAGCTTTTCCTTTAGCAATAAGTTTTAAAATTGAGTGCACAATTCTACATATATTTAATTGGCATTCAGATTCTGCGTGCGCCTCAACATATCTCCGCAGAACCCCCACTGCTTCGCGCTACACGTGCACCTGATGAAGACTGAATACGACGACTGTTTAGAGTGGCCATTCAATGGGAGGATATCATTCGCTATGATCAACCAGTATCAGCCAGATCTGACCCAACGGGACACTATGATGTCCAACTCAAGTCTGATAGCGTTCAGGAAGCCCACCGCCGAGATATGCGTAAGAGGATTCGGTTATACTGAATACGCTGTAGTCAGCGATGTCGTCAAGAACGGCTTCGTCAAAGACGACAGCCTAATAGTCCGCGTAAACATTAAGTGCGTATGACATGAGGAGTAATTTTTTTGTTCGTTATTTCATACTATGTTTTCATACTATGACTCGTATCATTCCCTTATTTCTTTTAAAAATATGAAATTATTTTTATATGACAACCTGATGTTTATTACGCTTATTCTATATCTACTGTAAAGCCGATAATTAGTCTCAACGGTGCTTTTTTCTTTAATTATGAACTTGTGTTGTCGTGATAGAGCTGAAAATAGTATTAACCTACATGACTAGTCCGGTATGAAATCTCATAATTATATAATTACGCTGAGAACGATAGTGACAATGCAAAAAATGCGATTTTGAGTAATGAGCGTTTAAAGTTCAAGAAATTGTAATCAGCCCCTCTAAACAACGTATCGTCACTACGCCACCTAGCAGTTTCTATGCAAGCTACGTTCACGGGGATCTTTGCATTTTAAAGTTCACGCTTCGGCATGAATGGGCCGGCTCGACCGGAGTGATACCACGGCCTCACAGAAAACCGACGTAAAGCAACGCTTGCGTTGTGTTTCGTCGTGTGAGTGAGGGTACCGGAGGCCCAACTCCTCCCTATTCCCTTCCCTCTACCCCCCAACCCTTCCCTCTTAGGCAGCGCGTTTGTAGCCCCTCTGGTGTTGCAGGTGTCCATGGGCGACGGTAATCACTTACCATCAGGTGATCCGTCTGCTCGTCTACCCCCTACCCCATAAAAAAAAAGTAACAAATACGTCGTTTTTGGTTAGTGACATTGTCATTCTCAACGTGCGGACGAGTCGAGGGTCTGACTATCATCACCATGTTTTAAAATAACATTCTGTGAAAAGCCTTTTATAACAAATATATTCCGGAGATGTGACCTTTAGGACATTTCGTCTAATTAATGATAGCAATCTAAATTTTAACAGACAATATATTCAAAATCTTTAATATGTTGGCTGTTATTTATAAGTGTGTTAGTGAGTGGTAGCTCACAGTAACTTAACCATCCGTCCATTTATAATGCAATCAGTGCAATAAGTGTATTGTAAATATTTTTATCTTTTATACGAAGAAATATCTATATATTCGGTTTTATAAATCAAATTATATAAAATTTGTGCCGTCCATATACATAGTCCATATAGGTAAGTGAAATTATTTTATTGAATCATTGTTTGTTTATTCGATTTAATTTATACTGTTATGTAAATTTAAGTAAAACTTACATTCCATTGCATATAAATGGTATAAAATAATAATATACAATATTGTATGTAATTATGTAAAATGTTTAGAAAAGTGTACTTAATATATGTTTTGTTACTTATTATTGCAAATATTAGAGATCTGTTTGTATTATGAATTGTTTTCTTTTTCAATATTACAATTTACTGTTTTATTTTCTCTTCTCCAATCCTGGTTTTGAATAAAACACAGTTTAATATGAAATAATATAATATTCGTAATTAATGAATTACATCAACTTAAGTGTAATCTTAATAAAATATAGGAATTTATATTCATATAATAATTTTTACATATACTTAAACGATTATAATTACCACAAAATAGCGATTACGTGTAACCTTATCACATCCAACCATCACATTATCTCACGTGAAATATAAACTGACTACCTCATTATGGCTTACATAGTAAACTCCCATCTGTGGACTGCAGCGTTCTCAGTCCTACACGCGTAGCATGACAAACTCGAGAAACGCTTTGTCTACACTCATTTGTCAGTTTCTCGGGTCGAGAGTGAGATATATATAGTATGGGCGCACCCGAGAAAAGTAACATTTGAGTGTAGAGAAAACTATATCTCTATGACATTAAACAATACTCAAGTTAGATAAGAATAGACAACGGAACAGCCCACGATATATCAAATGACAATTTTTTGCTTATAAAATCTACTCTAGCATAAAGCCAGCACTATATGCGAATAATTTAATACAAACTAATTGAATGAAAACTAAAAATAGTTTTCTTATCTTAATAGAGATGGTTTATTTAACAGAAACGGACAATATGTAACCCTGATTAAAGATTCTGACATTATAATAACATATAATATTTAATCATGAGCGAATATTAGTAAATTTTATCGATAAATCAGGATTAAATATCATTGTCGTCTGATAAATAATAAGTACAATCACTTCAATATCAATTAATGCATCTAAAACAATCAATACGATTTTCACACAAATATATCGATAAATTTATTTAGTAATTTGAAAGCAACAAAATTTTTTATTATGTGTTTCCTATATAAATCGAGATAAATTCTAAAATATCAAACATATACTCGATAAAATAAGATACTTTATTATCAAGGTACATACAAGACCACATCATGTTACTAAAAAAGGCCATTCTACTATCGATTAAAAGCTTTAATCCGATTTAAGTTCAAAATTGATTATAGAAATTTGACCTTTTCTAGCCACTAGATGTGCTGCTGCACTCTTGATTGAAAATATTGTTTTTACTTCATATTAAAGTTGTTAAAATATATTTTAATTTCTTATTTAACGGAACAAAGACAAATGCATTTATAAATAAAAGATATTAAAACTTATTCGTACATGTATGTTTGTTACTTTTATGAATTTTTAATCTGATTATTCTGAATCTTTTTCTGATTCATATATTATGATAAAAACAATTATTTTTATTGGAAATAATTCTAACAATATTAAGTTCATTGACGTCATAACTTAAGCATTACGTAACACAATAACGCCCTTGTAAAAATATCAATACTTTTACTTTGGCATCGCAATTACATATATGAAATCCAATCGGTGGTTTCTAACTTTTGTCTCTCAGTCTAACATTTTGGGAGCATCGGCGATTCAAAATGTTTAAAAATATATATATATTAAACCTGCTAACCGTCAATGTTGTGTTTAAATTCTCTTCGTAGAAATAATAAAGCAAACGTATCAGCAAATAATTACGAAAATATAATTAAATATTGTTTTGTTAAGTAGATCAAACTACTACTTAAGATTTAGGTTACAATAAAAAAATCAAGTCGTACTTAAATCTATAAGGCCTTATCCTCAGAAATCAAAACAAGGTTAAATTACTCGAACGGTAACACTTTATGGCAGAACTTTGTGTGTCATAAATTAATGTGATCGTGTAACAAAGTTTGCACAAACCTCTTAAATCACCGACATTTTTTCTTTAATTTAGGGAATCTTGATAGAAGACCCGTCAATGTGCTTAATAATTCCAATGATTTATAAATATTCGTCAAAAAAAGATAAAATTACAGAGCATCGAGATTCTGCCAGATAGCGGAAACTCATTAACGAGATGCCTTTTTGCGTACTATGAACTTAGTGGGCTGCAAAAAAGTCAATATAAACATTCATCATTTGTGGAGCAAAACTACTTTTAATAACATAAAATTATAATTAGAATTACATTGCACACTATCATATTTAGTTGCACTTTGATTACCCGGGTGTTCAAATTACCGTTCTTTTTTACATATTTTTTTTTAGTTTAAATGACATCATATAGATGTTTAGGAAAAGAGCAATTGATATTTTTTTATTATGCATATTTTCTATACGTCACTGGGGTGATCTGCCTTTGGATGAATGTGGAATTTGGACACCCAAGAGATCATACAAAAATAAACTCATATTTTCAAACACAATTATAGACATTTAAATCTAAAATGCATAATATGTTTAAGCCATTCAACTGATATAAGGTAATACCCTCAGTAAAATTACAATAATTGATCAATCTATATAAAATTAGCCGAGATAATTTTAAAGTTTTAAATTTAAATGCGAATATATGACATTTTGTGGTAAACTATATATTACTATAAAATAGAAAGTGTGCAAAGCGATCAAAATCCTATCTTATTTAACACATACATAACGACTACTATTCATCTGTACCAAACTAGTGAGATAAGTACCAGCGTCAGTACCCTGCTGTCTATACTCGCTTCTTATTCTAAATATTTTAGTAATTATTTATATTTAGTATTTCCTAGTTTAAAATTAGTTCCAGAGTGTACGGCGGACCAAGATTTTGACACACTTTTTTTGTTTCTATCACATCAACACCTTTAAAACTTACAAACGAATGAGAGACAATTTTTAGTACACAAAAAATAATATAATAGGGATGATGACTAATTTTTGTTTGTTTGTCCGTCAGGTAAAGTGTTAAAAAATATTAAACCCGTATATTTTTATTTTTTCGTAATCATAAAATTACGGCGTTACATTGAGTTGAAATTTCGCATGACGTCACGTTAGAGTACGTTTTCTACTTAATTGTGACGTAGCGAGCCCCCACTCCTCAACTTTAATGCCTGTTATCTATACTATTTCTTGTTAAATTGAAGTAAAAAAAAATACGTATCTAATATTTTTCTATTATCTGACTGACGGACTAAATAGAATTGCATTTTTTTACCCAGTCATCATCCCTATTAACCGAGGAAGACTCTACGGAAGCCACTCTGAATTTCTTTCTTTTGTCTATGGTTCTATATTCCGCGAGACTGGAATGCTTGTTTTAAAATTAAAAAGAAAAACAATACCATCAATTAAAAACACAATATTTGTCGTTCGTATTAATATAAATAATCGAGGGAAATTGATGAGAACATTATTATTAAACGAGAATGTTATTTTTTCGAATCTAACTTACTATCTATAATTTCTACTATATATCACAGTTTTGGTAAACAAATGCAAATAAAATCATATCAAATGTGATGGTAATTCATTATTTAAAAGTTGTATTACGCAAATGATAATACAGTTACTTTTCAAATTGTTGAACAACACATTTCTTATCTTTTTCATGTGATGTTACGTCTTTTCTATTTATATTAGGAATAGTGAATAAAAAAATTAAATGTTTTGTCTAAAAGTTCGAAATTCAACCTCAAAACAATAATATGAAGTAACTTTCAGAATTCGCTGGATTATCTGTTATCTAGCAATATTGATCCTGACAGTTTTTAAATATTATTTTAATGTAAAAACTTATAACTGTGGAGAAACAAGGTGATGCTAATACGATGCATTACATTCCAAATGATAATGAAAATTAAACATAAAATATTTGGCAATAAAGATATTATTAAACGACTCGAAAAAAAAACATTTTTTCACCGCGTACTACATTAATTTTGTCAAAAGTTTGGTGCACCTAGTAAAGACGACAATCTATGCCGAATACGTTATTACCAGAGGGCGGAATTAGGTTATAGTTATTTATGTACTTGCATCGAAATGTTGATATTAATGTGGACCTTCCCGGGATTTCTTTATTTCTTCTTTCTTTATTTCTTTCTTTCATTGATGTAAGATGGCAACGTCGTGCATGCAGTAGTTTAAATTGTGTAAAAGTAAATAACTTTTTATTTAAAAAATCACAGTATTTTTTCTGCTCTTTAAAATTAATCTCGGGATTTGAGGCATATCCACTTTATTCTTTCGCTGTATGAAATCAGTGTAAGTACATAAATAATTCTACCTAATTCCGACCACTGGTTATTACTTAAGTACTCGAACTCTACTTTACAACTAACCTTATGCTCATGATTATAAGGATCATTTTAAAACGTAATCACTTCGCTTATCATACTCAATGTCATTGAATGAGATAGGAAATTCTACGGGCATAGTAATTTTTGTTTGTTTTTTTTTCACATGGAAACTGCATTACGATACCCAATAGAAAGTTAGTTGTAAAACAACAACACAACCTCGCTGGACAGGAGCTTACATAAAAAAAAATATATATGTTAACTTAATGTCTCGTACCATGGCCAAGGAACACCACAGGTACATTCAATAACAAACCTTATTCTGATGCCATGACCAGTCGAAGCCAACGGTAACGAATTGCTCGGGCAGCTACCCGGATTGCGAAAGGTCCTGGATACTTAAGACTGGGGATTTTTAGGTCATTTTCCTTCAAAGAGACGCGACCTTTTGTTTTTTCGATGATATAAACATGACGACCATATCCGGCCTATAAGCTTTAATAAAAATCCAGCACAGCGCCCCTAGCGGTAATTACCAAGAATTACAAATCTCCATACAAATACTTAACGTACTCACTAGTGAATGCGTTAATGTTAAACTTACGCTTACCACAATAAAAGTTTGATGTTAGTAAAAGTCGTAGATTAAGATGTCAGCTATCTAGTCCTGCCAAGGTTGAAAGGTTCAAATAACACTGTATTTTGTATTGTGTAAAGACAACAAGGTTTTGGGTATCGATTTAAACATTTCATTCGAAATTTCTTGTATAACTAATCGTACAAAAAATATATTTTTATGTTCCACTTTTACGTGCTATGCGCACACAATTTTAAAGCACAACACATATGTAGACTACTTTCCTAAATGTTTTAATAATTTAATAACTTGTGACATACACAATTTATTATTTTTAAGGCTGGTTCAGAGAAGTCTGTACGAATTCTTGGTCGGCAAACCGCATGGATCTAAATTACTATGAAACTATATCTCGTCATACCTCGCATAAAATACCTACTAGTAAGTGTATCCGCAGACACTGCTCTGAAATCAGTCTAAGACGTTTCCCAAAATATTTCCACGTGAATATAAATAATTTCCATCACATCATCATCACATTAATTTGTTTATCGTTTACAGACAAGTTTGTGCTGTATTTGATTAGAGTTAAGATCCTGTTTGGTCTGCAAATGATCAACGACCACATTTAACCTGGCACCAACAATCGCAAGCTATTATAGAGCCTCTTTCAACGACTCAACTCCGTTATACAGATTTGTTTCATCATAGTTTCTGTTCTAACAGAAACCTCTGTACCTAAAATTATATTTTGCAATCTTGATTACACTAAAAGCCAATTACAAAAGTTTATGAAAATGTAAAAAAAATGTTTCATACAAAAAGTCAGTATTATTTAGTATATACATATATGTATGGGTATGGATGCCAGGTGTTATTAACACTAGTAATTGTTGACAAATTTGTGTTGGTCACCTGGGAAGTGCACAACGAAGTCTCCGCTGTAGCTGTGTGAAGGGGAGGGGGAGGAGGGCGGTGAAGGCGATGCCGGCGGTGTGGGGGAGGGGGGGTCGAGTGACGCACGCGACGCGGAACTGAGGCTGCTAGAGCTGAGCTCTTCCGGTTCCCCTTCGAAGCGCCCACAATTCGACGACGCTGCAACAAACATAATTAAAAGAATTTAACAACAAAGTCATTCTTAATGAAAAATGCTTAAACAATCCACTTTGTCCCTGGCACACTGGGATGGGTCTCGAACCCGACGACCTTTCGCCCGGATTGCGAATGATTCGCAATCCGGGCGAAAGGTCGTGGGTTTATCAGTATTATGTGAATGCAAAATTGACCAAATATAATAAACAAGGTCATTGTACGAACCGGTCTATACAAAGTTAGAAAATTACTCATTTTTCAACAAGAAGTAGGTAATCGTGTTTGCTTTATTCAGATATGAATAATTTACAATTTTAACGTTTCAATTCTATTTATTTTCCATTTGAATGAGTTATTTAGAAATGGCCCCAATCTACCGTGTTCTCTTCAATTTTTAAATAATAATTTAAATCTAAGTGTGGAAGAGAAGTATATTTTTTTTAATTGCCATTTTTATGTCTGGCCTCGAGTTATTACTCATTTATTTATGGCATATAGATGCAAAGCATTTTGTCTGCAATAAGTACGATTGTATCACAAACGAATCTTTAAACACAAACAAATTAATCCATAAAAAACTAACATACAAAATTCTATTTAAATCACTGAATGAAAGTCTAAATATTCTTCTTTTCTCAACAACAAATAATTTAGTCATTAAAAACCATTACGAAACTTATTCGAAGCTTATTTTCACATCAACTCCTGAGACCTGCTCAGTCACCGCGTTTCGAAATTATGCGGTCAGAATACATACTTTATTCTACTCTTTTATATTAAGAATAAGTTTTTTCGCAATGTTTGACTGTAAAGAAATACTTTTAGAGCATATTACCATTTTATGTACTTCATATATAGCCGCCACCAACAAGTGTTCTCGCACCTGACTTCAACACTGGACCGACCTTTTTAAGGATAATAATTTCATCCGTAGCTAAGGTTATTCTCTGAATATAACCTATATAATATTATCCTTTTACAACTGGTCTTTATATAAAAATATTTTATAAGGAATTGGTTCAATTATTCGGGTGGGATATGTAGTAGAAAAAAATGCTACAAATGGTTTTTGAATTCGCATTTTTTTATTTATATTTTCTATATGATTTAAACACTCCCATAACAGTATTAACAAAACCGTACAGAGACAAGGCAGCCAAATTTCAAATTTAATTTTATAATTTTGATACACACGAAATCCTAAATACTTTAAATTCGATAGCAATATGTTTTTATTCAATCATTAGAAACATGGTCTATTGAAGACAGATCTAAAGTGCAATTTTCTTCTATAATAATAACAAATGAATGTCTTATTATCGCACATACGACAGAAAAATAAATACATTTACATTTATTTCAAGAGAAAGTTTCAATTTTAGATAGAATGTGAAATATATCGAAATTACATAGAAACAAGCCTTTGTTTTATTGTTTAGATTTATATTTAGTTAACACATTAGGTAGAAGTAAATTAATCGAGAAGGAAAAATTGTAAGTAATCAAGCCGATGTCGCATTGTTTCGCAGACAAAAATTTCATAGAATTTTGTTCCAAAAAAAATTTAGAAAACGAATCCGCGCCAGAAACGATCTTCCACCAGAATAGTAGGTTTATTTAGAACTACAGACGCAATAAAAAACAAATCGTCACACAAAACGAGCCTAGAATAATAGTAAGTTAGGTTATAAAATAAGTTTTATATTAACTAAACAATATGAGGATAAAGTTTGATGCATTATTCTATAACTAAATGTCTAAACAATAAATTTTATTTGTACAAATACACTAATTATTCTGAATTTTGATTATTCAGTGAAATGATAATTTGGAAATATTTTATGCGAAACAAAATTCTATCAAACAATTGTCTTTAACATGATGTATAATTAAACCATTTATCAATATTCACTTTGATGAGTCATTGGTAATAAAAGTTTGTCTTTTCGTCCTTAAATCATATGAAATAAAAGTATTTTATAGTAGCTTGCATATTATTCTGTTGGATGAGCGATATGTATAAAGACAAAAATAGACGAACAAATAATCTCAACATTCGAGAAGTAATCGCTTCGAAGACCAAATCTATCTTCAAAAAACCCAAAGACAACAGCAATTTTCAGAGAAGTATCATAATCGAAACTCTACCCAATTACACTATGATTTCTTAAAATTTAACTTCCATACCGAATGAGATCCACATTTATCTAAGACATTAAAAATATATAGAAATCAATCGGATTCGTTTAACAAAAAACATTGTCAATAATATGTACACACAGATGTACAACGGGTTATCACAAAATTACAAATTTCTGAAATTGATTTTAAATTAAAAAAAATATATGTCAGGTTTTTATAACGTGAAATACTGTTAGCTGTATATACGAAAAATAATTTCACAAATTATTGCAATATTATAAAAAATATATAAAGAGTATTTATATTAATTTGTTTTATGTAATAATTTAATAGTTTCCATTGATAATATTAACATTTTTTTAACATTGATACATCTAGTCAAACAATAAAAAATGTTTTATTATTGCCACTGTCATAAATAAATATATCTTAAAACAATTATTAGCTATTATTATTTATGTGTCCAGTTCACCGAGGACAGTGCGAGGAGTAGATGGTGAACTTGTGATTTTTTTGTATAGAATTGTATTGATGCGTATAAAAGTTTATATAACGCGAGATTTCTGTTATACCGCATATTATTATTATATTAACTCCTCGCCCCGCCATCATGAAACCACCGTTAGACTCAATAATCTGGCGATTGCTTTCAGTATGGACAATTGTACTTAGGTTTACGAGAGATCAGGATATCTGAAATTTAACCTTTCAGACCATTGCAATAGAGTTTCAATTCATCAATTTTTTCTTACTCAAAGTTAATATTTTAATTCTACTGTTTAGTGTTAAACAGTGTTGTCATTTAAAAGCATGTACCATTACCATTTGACGACATATCACTCATCCAACGTTTTAAAAAATAAACAGAAAGAAACGATTGCGCATTACTTTCTGAAAAATCGCACTTATGACATGTTTGTCAATATATAAATCACATTATATAATTAAGTTCATTAGTATTACATAAAATTTTGTAATTCATTTTTTGCCACATTTCAATTTCAAACGACATTTGGATTCATCTGTTGGATGAGCGAAATATACTTTATGCAATTAATAATATTAGACATTATTTTAGTAATAAACTGTGCATTATTAACATACATTTATATTAAAAAAAAACACGTTGCCTATTAGCAGGAGAATTAGAAAGAATTTTGCATTTTAGACATACGTTAATAAATTATGTAGAGCGACTATTGAACGCATTGTGCTTTAACTCCTTCACACATTTTTACACGAATTATTTATTTCACTGGCAACATTATTGCTTGCTTTTTTAGTGTTTGGACATGGTATTTTTTCTTCTTATGATAAATTCAATCGAGACTTCAACATTTTTAATTTCATCATTATTTAAATGACAATGAAAGCGGTGTTTAACACTGACTGGTGCATAAAATAACTAATATTGATTATTATTTCCTAAAAATAATATTCCATTAAAAATAATAAAACTGCCACCTTAACATCGTTACAACATAAAACAAAAAAATATTATGCACCGAAATCGATTTCACGTTCAAAAATTAGGTATAAAAAAAATAAATATTTGTCATGATTTAACAAATTAACACTAATACCAACATCAAAATAATACTCGTCAATAAAAATTACATCATAATATTTGTACACAAGACAGCCGCACATTAGAAACAGGTATATTACTTACTTACCGAAAGGATCGTATTTGCAATTCGCTATATTTTTAATTAATACTGAGGTTCCAAATAAACAGCTCTATAATTATAAGACATATTATGAGAACTTTCATTAAATATGAAGTTGATACTGGGAAAATATATAATAACATTTCATTATTAGAAAAATATCCAAACATATTAATCTGATATTTTCATTTTTTTTCTATTTTACAAAGAGTAGTAAAGAAATTGGTACAGAATACTCAGATGAAATGTCACGTTGATACTTTTCATCGCCAATAATAGATGGCGTTAGTGTTCTTAAATGGTTTTTTTTAAATTATACATATAGGCCGGTCCTATCTTAAATGTAAAGTCGATAGCACATCAGATTCTATAAAACTACTGTAAAATTTTCAACTTTATTTCAAACCTCAATGCGTTAGGGGTAAAGTTCATAATCGACTGGGAAGTACTTCCGTGTATATTAGACAATTGAAATCAATAAATAGTACGTTATAAACTCGAAACATGGAAGAAATTAACAAATTTCAGTCATAAAAAAAAGCCATACAACCATTTGTTTACTAACACCATCTCTTGCTGCACGTGTCAATACATGACATTCATCCTTTAGCTCTACATTTACAAAGAAAAAGAAACACAATGAAAATATAAATATAAGACAAATCTGTTAACTTGACAAAAAGAATAGGAGATCCGCCTTCGGTACTTCTATGTGTAGAAGTATAAAAACGAAGGCGCATGGGTAAATATAAAAAGTATTCGTCCTTCCTAAGCATAGTAGCTTGACTTATATATACAATGATAGAGATTCCAATGATTCGGTAATAAATACATAAATTATTAACTGTAAATTAGCTAGCACGATCACGTGTGAGGTAATATAATACAATATTACTGGCCTTGTTTTCGCGTCGGTTATGTAAAACGTGAATTATTTTTGGCCATTGAGGATATCATTACTACAACTAACAGTCTATTTGTTTAGGTATTTAATAAAAAGTATACAATATTTAAGTATTTTTTGTATATATCAAAACATTAAAATCAATTTAGTTTGACTTCAGATATGTCAACGTAAGATTGTAAACATGGTCGGTCAGTCTATTTGTTAAGTTGTAAAAGGTTAGGTTAGGTTATATTAATTTTATTAAGTTAATAAACTGACGCCGCTTGTAGTTTTACAGTAGCACGTTAAATAAAATTTATTTACATAATGTATAAAACGAGTTTTACTATGCATATTGTATACTATTGTTAAATAGCTTAACAAATTGACATCACATAATTCAACTAAAATGATAAGTACATACTATAAAGAGAAAATGATATAGAAACGAGTTAGATTTTTAAAGGGGACATTCCATTTTACATAAATTTTATCGCTCGTACAATTATAAAATAAGTGCTGTGCATAATATGCTCACTTAAATCTTGTACTTATAGTATGTTTCTACGATTATTGAAAGTAAAAGAAAGAACAATATTAAAAAAAGAAAAATTTTTACTAGAATGTAAATTCTAAATAAAATATATGCAAAATGACGCTCTCCATAAAAATATAACCAATTTATTTTTGTTGTTTTATTAAATTTTTATATTTTTATTTTATTTTTATTTTATTGCGACAGCGATACAATTACTTCTTGATAAAATCAGAAGAATTATAAATTAATAATTTGCCTATATAACATCACTTTATTGGACGCCAAACAATGTTTGTCGTTCTAAAATTAAATTTTATAACTTTTTTTGTCTTTTAAATGTGCATTTTTTATTTATAATTGCATTGCCTAACTAAACTACATTAAAATAGCAGCAAATAATTTTATAGCTAATAATCACGGGTTTTTAACTAATAACATCGCAGCACACAACGTCATACTCTAAAATATATTGAACACATTTTTATTATTTCTTCTTCCTGCGCGATTTCTTTGCCTTCGTTTGTTGCTTCACCGATGGCACGGCTATCTTATCGCTTTCTGTTGATATAATTGGTGGCGTGTTGTCATCATCTGAAGATTTCTCCATTACTTCTGATTCCCTTTCATTGGTCTTGATATCATCTTCAAGTTTGATTTCTTGTGAAGTGATTTTCTGAGTTTGGACGACGCTAAACCCTTTTTCTTTCTTAGCAGGGACTTTTTCGAGATCTATTAAATTGAACGTGCTGCTATCTATCCCTTTAGTTGTAGACTCTTTTAAAGAAGAAAGTATATCGTCTATATTGATTTTACAAATGGGGCTTGTTAGTTTCGTTTCGTTTACTTCTAAAAGGCTATCTCTCATCACTTCTAACTTAAAGTCATCCAAACCAAAATTCAGGGGTTCTAGAGGAGGCAAATCGTGTACGACCGCATGATGCTCCTCCACGAAATTAAGCTCCGAAGGTGCATCACATTCAGCCACCAGAATATCTCTTCTCTTACATAATTCATACAATTTTTCATGCAACGATATTCCTTTGGAAGACACATCTGAACCACTAGTCAATTCATTATATTCACAGACCTTATCAATATTTTCTACATTTTTAATATCTACTTGTAAATTTTCCTGCTTCTCATATTCAGGCTCGTTAACTTTCTTAATAGACTTTGATGCTGCTATTGAACTCCATGATTTAACAGGTTTTTCTATATGTGGTTGCTTCTCCTGGTCTTTATTTTCAGCAAGTTGAGGCGACTTCTTTCGCAATTTGCTACCTCTAGTGATTTGGATTTCGGGAAACTCTTCTGACGTTGTATCGATTACGTAGACATCTTTTATATCACTGTCAGACAAATTTTCCACCACCCTACGACTGTCTGCATAAGGGGACAACGATTTGCTTTTTCGCGTCTTCAAAAGCTCAATATTAGTATCAAAATTTTCTACAGAATGAGGTACAATAAGAGATTTATTTTTTGATTTAACATCAGCTATACATTTTGTAGTAGTCGATATAGATAGTATATCAACGTCAGTTGTTTTCATATCTACATTACAACTCACATCTGTCTCATTCTTAACATTAATGTCACCCTCAGTCTGATCTACTTCATACATTTTCTCCGGCGATTGACCTTTAGACGACCGCCATTTCTTATTTTTACCGACGTAAGAACTGCATTTATCTACATCTTCGAACGGTGACGAAATAGCTACCAAATCATCACAAGGAGGCTGTTGTTTTTCTTCAATCGCATGTATTTCCACAAAACTGTTCTCGTCGGATTTAGCTTGAGCATCCTCTAAAGATTTTTTAACTTTACGATTCCTTTTAGACTTCGATCTCGACTCTTCAGATTTATCGCCAATGTTCATTGTCGGGCTTACACTCAGTTTAGACGATTTATCGGGTTCGTTTAACATATCCCAAGCTTGATCCTCTGTTTTAATTTCATTATCTGACAATTTTGTAGATTTAATAGCACGACTAATATTGGATGATTCCATTTTAGATTCCATTATGTCGTCCTTTTGGCTGCATTTTATATAAGGAATCGATTTTTCCTGAGATGCCTCACGGAGCTCTGCTGCTAAGGATGTGCATGATAAATCTTCCGTAAAATGTTCAAGTTGAGTTTCAGATTCATCAAAACATGCCAAGTGTTCCTCTGATTCTCCTAAGAACGTCGATCCTGTTTTGCTTACACCAGATTTATACTCTCTTTCTTCTGTACGTTTAATCGAAGAAGTCTTTTCAGCGAATGTATCGAAAAGCTTTTCCGTTAGAGTCGGACGAGACAAAACTTCTGTCATAGTTTCGGTAAAACGCTTTGCTTCATTGGACATAGGTGAAGATTCTTTTGAACTTCTCTTCGATGACGTCAGCATCGATTTTCGCTCATAGGATTTACCTTCTGTTTTCTCTGAGCTCTTAGTGGACGAAAAACACTTCTCCGATGACAATTCTTGGGCGGGCGTACAAGACAAAGCTTCCATTAACGTTTCAGCGGGCCGGTTTGATTCTTCGCGCACCGACGAAGATTCCTTTGAATGCTTTTTGGATGGCGTTGATATTTTATGTCCGCCAGATTTGCTGTCTTTATTGTCTGCAGTTCGATCGAGAGAACTAACCGTACGATCCTCCACTTTTTTCGATGACGACGCGGAACAAATGCTTTCGGTCGGGACTTCGGCAAGATGAGATACTTCATCTAGACACTTCGAAGGAACTCCAGGAGAATCCACATGACCGCGCGGCGTCGACTTAGTCTCCCGTTTGCTACTTTTAACCGTCGGAGAACTCTTGTCACGCGTTAACTTATTTAACTTTGTCGTCGAAGCCCCGGCATCCGAAGAACGTTCGACGGGATCGTCGGGACCGTTTCGACCTTTCGACTTTCCCGATCGTTTCGAAGACCGCGCAGGAACGGGAACGGGCACTTCAGACTTCGACTTTTCAACAACTTCACTACCTACGAGTTCTATGCTACTTTTATTCTCTGTCACACGAGCTTCGGCGGGAACTTCAACATCGGTGCACACTTTCGAAGCGACCTCGCTTTCGATCACGGACGAACCGGACGGGGCCGCATCGCACACTCTCTCGCATTCGCTAAACTTATAACTATCGTCGCCGGACTCTAGGCCGAACGACGGGCGGGTGGGAGACTCGTCGACGGAGGCCGCCTGAATATCAGACGACCGGGCGGTTTCGGGCAGTGTCGGAACATCGTCGGGGAGGGGCTCGCGCGCGTCGTCCGCGCAGTCGCCGAGGGCGGCGGCGGCGGCGGGGATGAGGCGGCGCGTGTCGAGCGGCAGGGGGCTGGCGGGCGGCGCGGCGCGGGCGTCGCAGGGCAGCGGCTGCACGGGGATGGTGGTGGTGCGCGGCAGCGGGCGCAGCAGCAGCGCGGCGGGGGGCAGCGCGGCGGGCGCGCGGACCACGGGCCGGAAGGTGGCCTCGTCGCGGTTCTCGCGCGTGTAGCGGTCGGGGTCGAGCGGCGGCGGCGGCGGCGCGGCGGCGGCGCGCGCCTGCACCACGCAGCCGAGCGGGTCCACGGCGCGCGCCACCACGCCCGCGCTGTCCGCGTCCGCGTCCGCGTCGCGCCTCTGCTCCCTCCACCCTATACGAAACCGAAGGCGACCGTTACTCTCGTTAGTTGAACTGGCGGGCGAGCGCGCGACGGGTGCCTTCGGCTTCCGTATAGGTGGGGCGGTGGGCTCCCCTCCGACGAGCTTCGATTCGTCTTCGCTCTTGCGCGCTCGCCTCTCGATAGCACTTCGTCACTCCCGTATCGAAACGGTGGTATCGCGTTTTAGTAATGAAATTCGAATTATGAGGGTTATTCGAAATGGATTTGAATCGACCGAAACCGAAATCGATTAGGGGGATCTTTTTATAGTTCATTTAAAAAAAATACTGAAAAAGTACGTTTAACGAATATATAAAACGAAATCCTTACACGTAAAAAAACGCCGAAGTTTACGTAAAGACATATCCGAAAGAGAGGCCATTAAAAATGACCAGTCACATATCGCATAAATGATTACTAAATGTCAATCAAAAGTATCCATTAACTTTCCACTCTACTTCTGATTTCATAATTTTCGAATGGTAGGTTTGACTCAATGAAAAACAATAAAACGATATTTTATAATAGGTGTTCTCTTTATTATTAGCTACTTGTATCTGAATAAAACAAAACCAATTGTATATACGACACTTATATAATCAAAATCTTTAACTAAAACAGAAGCCAATTGGTATGTATCGACCTCGTTCGACGACTAATATCTCTAAAAAAATATTTTGACGACACTTAAAACTTCATACTTCGTAAACGATATCAATAAGTATATTATATTACACAAAATTATGAAGCTTTACGTGCGTTTCACTAAAATATCACTACATGGAACATAGGTGTCTAGACTAGAAAAATAGGAACTAATCTATACTTATTTGGCAATATTAAAAACAATGAAGCCACTAACAATTACAAAATGCGGTGATATCGATCATGATTATATACAAATACTAAAAAAGTGTAGTAACAAACGGCAGTAACATAAAGAAGATCTAACTTAACCTAACCTAACTTGAGCATGCATTTGACCTGACATTATTAAACCAGATATTCTAAAGATAACAACAAACTTCCACAGAAATTCTCAAGGCAATAGCTATAGGAGCCGTAAATTATATTTTTCATTATGTTAGCAATCACTCAATCAAACATAAAAAATAAACAAAATTTGCTAGAGTAAATAAAATATTTACTGAGATTCAAAATTTCGATTAACAAGGTCAAAACTCTATCAACAATAATTTGTAAGGTTATATTGATAAGTGATAAGCGACGAATGCTAAAAAATAACCTAATCCTAATTTAAAGTGCATACACTTCATAACATTCAGTAAGTCTTTCGGTCTTATTCTTATATATTTAAAATAAAAACACACACTTCAGTCTTGATACAAACTTCAGTCTTAACATTCATATTACTCAGCACAATCAGTCAATTCTTTATTACAAATAATAATATCACAACCTGGTAAATATATGAACAAGTCTAATTCTACTCTACTTCTGTAAAGATCGATTTAGACGGAAGCAACATATGAGACTATACAAATTAGAGCAACAAAACAATAAAGTGTAAATTTTTTTTTTATGACATAATTCATAAAATGTAAATACACTAACACTAGTTTTAAACGGTCCGTTTAAATGAAATTTATATATCGTGCTTTATTAGTTATCTAAATACGAAGACGGGTGCAGTCATAAAATTATTTTTCTAAATGTGCATGGTGATATAAACTCACCGTGATCCTCTTTCATAGCTTCGGCGAGGTCTTCTTTCAATTGCACGTCACAGAGGGAGGCGGCGCGCCCGCTTTCGGATAGCAATGATTTACGTCGGAAACTATCTGAAGGAGAGTGCTCCAAGGAACCTAAAACAAACCGACTTAGTTAAGCGATTTCTTTAAAGTATTTGATAATATGAACCGTTAAATATTCTATGAACGTTGTGTGAAAATCTGTTCTTAAACGCATGGTTCTTAATAAATTATCGACACTTAAATCCAACGAATTGGTTTTTAGTGAAACTGACTCCTTTGCCAGTTTTTGTGCTCAGAGTTTCGCAAGGTATAATATTAGGACCACTACGATTTAAGCGTGGTCTATCGAACATAGGTTCTATCGAACATATATAATGTCTCGATGCTGGATATAATACTGTTTGACGTAAATTGACGATCAGTTGGCAATTCATGACACTACGACAAATGTTTATATAGTTACAAAATTTTTACTATACTTACTAGCAGAGCCCGAATCGATGAGCACAGGAACTATTGGCCGTACTCCGGGCATATTGACAGGATTCGAGCGGGCAACACCCCGGGCCGCACTTGTATCTACCTCTACAGTTTCAGCCTCTGACAAAGAGGAGCTCGATCTGTTAAATATATTATTACATTGAATATACAATATATATATAAAATCGGTCTTCATCTAACAAAAACCCTCTTCATATTGTCTAAGAAAAAATTACCCATCCATATCCCTAATGATATTAATGTAGAATCTAAAAAGGTTTTATATTCTTGTCGTTTATTAAAAAGCAAATCGCTTTATGATGTCTTTGCGAAGCTTTCATATTATAACGTTTTTTGATCAAATTTTTCTCGACAATGTTACTTACCCTGTCAAGTTATACGTCTTGAAGACGAATTGTGGGCCCATCCATAGGCGGCGGTGGGGGCCGGCGTGGGTCACTATCTCCACTTGCGACAACCACCTCTCCTCCTCGCTCATGCATATGTCCGAGCATTTCTGTAACAAAATATACACTTATGTTGTTTGCCTACTACATCGTATCACACTATAAAAACGTATCACGTAGATATCAATAAGGTAAGAATAGGTCCATCTAAGATTTTAATTTATAATAAACTAGCTGACCCGACAGACTTCGTCCTGTCAAAAAGCCTACATTGCTTAGACAACAGTGAGTGCTTGTAATTTAATATGAACTTTATACCATAGCAATAAAGCTCAAATTGACTACGTTTTAGTTACAAATCATTTGTATGGGAAAAAGAAAAGGGCTATTTTTAGGGTTTTTCCAGCAATAATTCTAATTTTTCTCGCCGTAAAAACCATCCTTGAACTTCAACGAACATTTAAAAAAAAGATTTGGCCAAATTGGTCGAGGCGTTGTTGAGTTATGCGCTTACCAACACATTTTGCGATTCATTTTTATATATAAGATATACATCAGTTTAAGATTTATCTCACAGACGATGCAGTATGCAAGATCACATCATGGAGGGTCGTGTTTTAATGCACATGATACACAAGAGAAAAATCTCAATTTTTAATTTTAAATAAATCATGCAATGTTATGATTTGAAATCGCTAACTAACGAAACTACTCTATTGCGTTGTTTGAAAAGTCATTATTATTATTTACACTAAAATAGAATGTATAAAATATGAATGAATAAAAAAAAACACTATTTTTAGCAACCCTTATAATTTAAATTTATTTAAGTTACGGCCCTCTTGTTACAGGAATCTCTTTAAAATTTTTAATGAGAGAACATTTTTGATTGGTTATTTTTTTTTTTCAAATATATAAAAAAGGTTTTTGTGAAAATGCTAATATTATACTGGTGGCTGTTTTCTATTTATCGATTAATTATTATACGTGATAGGAATAGGTAATGTGTATTAGCCTAAACTTCAAGGACTGACAAAATAGATGAGATTGCGTCGATGTGTAACGGGGTGCATGCAAACTTTTTGTTTTTGATACTCAATATCATTTCTTTTTAATATTCACCTTTCGTAATTTGAAATTTTGGGTAATCCAATATGCTCTTTATGATTGTCAGTTCGTAAAAAAACTTTTACCCATCCATACATAACATAAAATTATATTTTAAAATATTTATATAATCCTTTAAAATTACACGTGTACTAACGTCACCGTATACTACGTCATGAGTGGCTCGGTGGCGTAGTGGATAAGCGCCGCGGCCCGCGATCGTAGTCGTTAAGCAACTTTCGCAAGGGTCGGTCACGGAATGGGTGACCAAAAAATTATTATCCCGAGCTACTCCGTGTTTCGGAAGGCACGTTAAGCCGTTTATCCCGGCTGCATTTGCAGTCGTTAATACCCTCCAATCCGCATTGGGCCAGCGTGGAGGGTAATGGCCCATCCTCCTTAACCATCCATAAGGAAGGCCTGAACCCCAGCACGAACTAACAGCATGACTAACGTCATCACCCCCCAAGAGCTACCTATTGGTACGATTGTGTACAGGGCAATAACAGACCGCGGCGGGGTGTGCCCTCAGCAGCGGGTTGGCGGGCGGCAGCGGCGCGAGCAGGTCCGCGGCGGCTGCGGGCCGCTGCAGCATCCACTGCGCCACGCCCTCCACTTGCAGCTCTATAGGGGACTCGTCGCAAATCTTCTCCTTCGGAACACCTGTTAACATATACCAATACTATTACTCTAGCGTCGGAGTAAATATAAACTAATATTCATAATTTGAGAGTAAATATTACTTCCGTAGAACCTCGTACTAGATTAACCTTTGCTATGTCTGTTTAATAATATGAATTTTGACTAATACTAAGCGATCTCTGTTATAGCAATCCGGGCGATTGCTCTAATCAGTGAGTTACCCAGGACCTAGCGGAACTGACGAATTTTTCAAGCAGTTGTTAGTTTTTCGCTACAATAGCGCGTATTGTCATCGATGAGCGGGCAATCAACCCAAACAGCCGAATGATATATTCAAACTTTTGATAAAGATGAAAATTGGTTATAATTATTAAAAATTTGCGAAAGGTCGAGTCCTATCTCAGAGTGCCAGGAACAAAGTGGATTTTCTAAGTAATTTTCATTAAGAACGATTTAATAGGTTATTTATTTATATTTCAATGACGAAATAAATAAAAAAAATATTTATTTAATGTTTATTACAGTAATATTAAAGTAAATTCATTTTATTAAAGTAATACCATATATCATGGAACAAAAAGGGAAATCACACAATTTACCAATAGTAAACATTTATCGTCCGAAAGCTTTTTACGGCAATCTCGATTTTGTTCTGCTGTATTACGGAACGTTAAATATTAGTGCAAGTACTATCCACTTAAAACTAATTGAATATGATAGAAAGTGCATAATAATGTAAGGAAACCAATAGCAACGCGTTTCTTTAAAAAACCAAAACCAAAGTTCAGGGTTTTCGTTCAATTCGCACGGAATTTGAATGTTGAATGACTGAATAAAAATTTTGCAATTTTTTCCATGCTTGAGTTACTTTTCAAAAGTAGGTGTAATATAATACCCTATTGAGAAAAGTAAAAATTCAATCAGTTATTCTCAACAATTTATGTTTCACAAGTCCAAAAACTCCTAGTTTTACGAAACTGCTATCAACATAACACTAAAAAAAACTAAAATCAGAAACGAAAATATGTTTAAGTGCAGTGTGAGACATGCTTAACCTTAAATTCTTAAATCAGTAACCGCGTGCTAGGGGGCTATTGATCGTTCTTCAATCAAGGGTTGTTTGCACGAATGTTTTCCCGTGAATATATAGAGTATTACTGGTACGAATCAACAAGACACCTGAGGCCCTATCTCATTTGTCGTCGAACGAAAATTCGAAAAAATACAATTTGTCATAATCATACCTATAATGGTTATCTACGTATCAGAGGCGGTGTCTCCGCTCCGTTTTCAACAAGAAATAGAGTAGGTGTCACGTTAATTCGTACGCGTAAGACGCGCGCGTGCATACCGGTGAGGGGTCGCGGGTTGAGCGCCAGATGCAGCAGCGCCCCGTTGGCCGCCATGAGGTAGAGCGCGGCGAGGGGCGCGGGCGCGGGCGCGGCGGCGGGGGCGGGGCGCGCGGCGGCGGGCGCGCACGCGGGGCCGAACCGCGCGCGCGCTAGTAGCGGCGCCGCGCCACTGTCCTCCGACAGGGACGACAGGCGCTGCCGACCTACACGGGTGATGATGTTATCATCGAACAATGAATTCACTTTTCCTAACACACTGTGTCGTACATAGTTAGGTGTCATCCATAAATTACGTCACGCGATTTTCATGATTTTTTGCCCCTACCCCCGTCCTAGTCACAGCTGGTCACATTTGTAAGACTCCCCCCTCCTAGTGTGATGTCACACATTTCGCAAGGTTTAGTAAAGTAATAGTTTAAAGTTCGTGTTTTAGCACTTAGATTATAATAGATTTTAAAATGTGACGTCACGAGATTTAGGACCCTTCCACCCCCTTATCACACAATGTCACACTTTGTCGACCCCCTCCCTCCCCCCTTAACGTTGTAACGGTGTGCTATGCCACCGTTTGTTTTCCTAGGTTTCAGTATGCAAACTTTTTGTTTTTGAAATTCAACATCATTTCATTTTATTATTCGTCTTTCGTAGTTTAAAATTTTTACTAATCAATTATACTCTTTATGGATGTCAGTTCGTAAGAAATTCTTCTATGCACAACATGAAAATTAATATACAGTATTAATCGTATAAATTTTATTATATAATTTTAAAATAATTTATTGATTGTGATAAGAATGTGATATTGTGATACAAATTATATAACATATGAACTAAATTGCAATCTGTATTTTGGACGATCCAAGAGTTTAACTAGAAGCCCGACAAGGGGTATGTATTCGTTTATTTGATAATTTGTATGTATTCGTTTATTTGATAATTTGTATGTATTCGTTTATTTGATAATTTAAAATTAAGTAACTTATGAACTGTTTTTTAAATTTAATTTTTGTTCGTTACAGTTTTTTTATTTACCCTTATAAAATTAATAAATCTATACTCAAGCTAATCAGCCTTATTAATTGACCCAAGCACCGTCATAACGTGTGATGTAATTTATGGATGGCCCCTTCCTGGGAAATTTATATTCATACAATATGCGTAATAAAAAAATTTGAGCAGATTCATACCCGTTTACGAGCATGATGTCTATCTAATTGTCTTATTTCAAAATCTATCGCAATAATTTCAAAACTTAAACTATTATGATAATTTAAAATCGCAATCACTATCGAAACGAATGCTGATTTGCATGATCAAGAAACATAATAAACTACATAATAAACATGTTTCAAAAATAATAATAATATTTCTATGTATGAACAAGGTCGAATTCTTTACTCGGGGAGCCGGAATAGACTTTAAGATCTCATTTTTTATATGACGCTGACGAGTGAAAGCAGTTTTGAAATAAGATGCGAAATTATAGCTAATATATTTTCAAAATCACAGCGTTTGGAGTAGACCGTGAGATAATGCTGCCAGAATTTTTACCAACATTTACGATGCAATGATAAATATCAAAGAACATATACACTTTTTGTAGCCGAAAATAAAGAGCACATATTTCCCGAGATTCTCCACGTAAGATTTATATCTATACACAGATTCATCCTATTAAATATCCGTAAGGAAGGCCTATGCCCTAGCAGTGGGAACGTCAAAAGAATAATGATGATTCAGATACTCGGAATCAGTATTAAAGATCTTGTCATGAAACATTGTGATGTGATCATAGGTTTACATTACCTTGATTTCCACTTATATTTTGACTATATACCTGTTTACTTATTTATTCTTGCACTGTGTTACCTATGACGCACAACTGTTAAAATCTTGAAAAAAAAATCTATAGTGAATATTTTTTACCAGAGCTGGTCCTAGTGATTGTGTGCGTTGGCAAGTTGGCCGTTGGTCGTATTTGTGCGAGCGGCGACGATGTAGTGGGCAACGGGTACGGCGGCAATCGAGGGTTGGGGAACCACGAACCCGCCGACAAACCCTCCCCTACCTGAGTGAATAGATAACTTTCTTTCAACATTTCTCTAATAATTTAAAAGGTCAAGGAATCTATTTTTATGGCCAATTTGGAAGTTTAGTAAGAATATTGATTATTTTAAATTGTATACAAATATGGTTAGAAATTTGTTTTAGAGTAATAGGTAGGATTATTATTTTTATTAAAGAAACGCATATGCAATTGAAATGCAATATTAAAACTCACATAAATAGAAACATAGATATCCTCTTTTATTGGTTCTTTAGAGTTTCCAAATAACCAATAAAACGTTTTAGTGAAAACATGACAAGTATTTACCTAAGAGTAAGCAGTATAGACTCTTTACTTAAAATTTAAAAACAGGCTAGTAGTTAAATGTTCATATCAATGATGATTTCTGAAGTTATTTTTTATTTCTACTTAATGAAAGTTAGAATACGAATAAAAAAAATAGTACTCACAGGGCTGCCGGAGGCGCGTTTGGAGTGAGCGTGCGCGTGTATCGGCAGACCGGCGGAGCGGTGGAAGCGAGACAGACGATTGACGACGCGCGGCTGCGTGTGAGTGCGCACGCCGCACGGGCCGCCGTACGGGCTGATGGCGAACACGTGCGTCGTGCCGCGGAGCGTCGAGATCGCCGCCCAACGGGAGTCGCCCGATATCGCTATGTCCTGACATGTTCGCGTCATTTTATTGATTGAAATACATAATTTCATCTGAGGAATAAACTTGCAGAGGCGTTTCGAGACAAAGGATTGCGCACTTGAGCAGTCTACGGTGACGAAAGCGGTTAGAGGACTTACGGCCGGTTACTTAATTGAGAAAAGAACAAAACCTCAACTTGATTGTTCTCAAGTGACGTTCCAAATGGTTTTAGTATGGATTAAGACGTGCTAAAATTTAAATTCTCAATTCAAATGCCGGGTGTAATGGCCTTCTTAGGAGAGCTGTGACGCTCGAGCTCGAGATGATAAATAGAAAACTTATACATATATTTACAGAATAGACAACGATACTCAGATTCCCGAACTCGTCTCTGAGTAATAGACAACAATCCATATATTTTTTATATATTGACATCAAAAATATGTGTATAATGCCGGTTAACGTGGAAGAATGTAGAAACCGAAGGCACGACACACTCTTTTGCGATCAAGTCAATCGCGTGCTGATGGAAGGTGATGTCAGAAGCAATAAAAACCGGCGAGTATGTATGAACAAGAATAATGAAAGATGTATGTAAAGACCGTACTTTGTGGCGATCGGTCCTCTTAACCCACACAAGGGTTCACGGTTAATATAGATAAAAGATCAAAAATATATCCTTTAAATTTTAAAATACTAAAAATGGTTTCTTGCAACTGCAACTCAACAATTCTCACCTGCACTTTGGCTGTAGTGTCTCCCCGATGTAAAATATACAGATGGTGTACTGAAGCAAGACTAGGTCCACATGGGTGGGGATTTATTCTGAACACGTGGAAATCGTGCCCGCGTCGATCTGCAGTCACGAGCAACATTCCGCTCGCGTCGAACTTCAAGGCGATGATAGCTTCTGAATGCGCTACAAAGTGAGCCACTATTGGGTCGATTTGCTCGTCGCTATCTTGACCCTCTTCCTCGTCATTACCCTAGTAACAAAATATATTTCAACGTAATGTACACAAATCAGTACATTACAATGATGCAAGCGATCAAGGTTCTTCAAACATTTTTAGCTCAAATGTCAAACAATAGATTGAAGAAATTTCGCCTTTTGTAGCAATTTGACGCGCTGTTGACTGTATGAAAATAACATCAATATGTGTTTATTTGTTCTCCACGTCGAATTAACTTTATAGAACGTGATTTTCTGTATCCCAAAACATATTCAAAAATCAATTCAATTAATGACATTTCAAATAAAAAATGGGCATCTACAGGATTGGAACATAACCCAATACTTAAAACAAAACATAGTTTTTTTTTTCAAAAAGTTGTTATTTATGATGTTATTTAAATAGCTAGTTCCAGATAATACCGCTTGGTTGTTGGTGTTTTACAACTATATAATACAACATAATTATGACGGAGAGAATACCTCGATATCAACTATAGTGACCACGCCTGGTTGTTGGATATCTGCATTAGGCGGCGACGGTGACTGCGAAGTGCTGCGCCCTCCGGCCAGACTGTGGGCTACGCTTTCCCCCAGACCGCGCAGGCCCTTACTTAGAGACTTGGCCGCGTGTAACACGGTGGCTGTATAACTCGTTACACCTTCGCCTTTGAGCAAAAAAAACATATTTATCTAATTATATCAATAATTGATGTCTTCTGTTCGTATTAAACGGTAATCATTTTTATAATACCTAATGCAATGCAATATATTGAAATAAAATATTAGATTGCTTTTGTTTTGCACCAATTCTTTTTTTATATGTAATACAGCGGGCTTTTCCGCATTTTGACATCCACTGCCTATTTTGCGTGAATGACGGGGTCGCATCAGTCCTGCCACCCCAGCTGCTTCTTATTGTGAGCTACACAAAAGTTCGGTTCAGCAGTAACAAGCACTTCTATTTAAATATAACTTTTTATATTCAAAAGTACAACAATTATCTGTCTGAATGTATCTGTTAAATACACTTTGTGTATATCTTATTATAACGCGTTTTTAACTGTCTTTACAATCGAATAGGAAGAGGTTTTCTGTCCATAAGACGTTTATGTATCTTTTTTTTTTTAATGTGTTCACCGTTTTTTCAGCAAATTGTTACCCAAGGCGGACCCATATAAACCTATTTTTAGCAATACAATAAAATATCACTAAAACTTATGATTTTTTTTACTTATTAAGACTTCAACTTTTTGAAAAAATATATTATAATGTTGATTGTATCAGTGGATCATTGAAATATTGCATATTATTTACAGTAATTAGTATCTATAATAATATTCAAACTGTGTATATTGGTGGTGTGGATGATATTAATTGCCTTGCTATTGTTACAAAAGCATTCACTTAATGACTTGTGATAAGTTAGATTACATAATTACTTTTGGTTCTTAGTGCAAAGTTAATTTAATGTGTGGTCTCTAATAATAGGGAATATGCGTCTGATTCAAAAAACGGTAAAATATATTTTATTACGATCTTTATTGCTTCAGAATAAAGTCTTGTAAATATTATTCAACATTAGTTCGTTTTCATCTTGAAAATAATTATAAAAAGTGCAAAATAAATGCGGTAACTTCAAACGCTATGCTACTTGTCAGAGCGGATGTGACGAAAATGCACACGTATAGGGATGTCGTTGTTACAAAAAGTTAACATCGATGCAATAAAATCAATGTATTATGTGTATATTTAAATGACGTTTTAGGCTTTAATTAAATTATATGATTTATTAAAAAAGTCCATTATACTTTAAAAAATTGATGAGTTTCTAATCGATTTGAGTAATTGAATAATAATCAATCACTCAAAATCCATATTGATTTAAAATGTCATATCTCTAGTCATGTACTTTGACGTCACGACGAGTGCGCCAAAAATTCAGGTGTTTAAACTGCTCGTAGCTATTATTCATTTTCATCGATTATTAAATCATACAAAATTTTAGTATTTCGATACCGGGTATATTTTTAGTTATAAATTGATGTAAATTATCATATAAAAACATTTTCCAAAAATGTGCATATTCCCTATTCTATATATTTTTATTCTTTCTGATGCTAAAATCACTTTGGCTGGTATTTATTTATTCACAGCATAATTGTAACATTGTCCATTATTATTATTATTTATAATAACGAAAAAATGAAACACTACAGTAAAAATCATCGCGATGCATTATCAAATCGTTTTGCAATAAATAAATGATATACATGCAATTACTGTAAGGTCATTGTTTATCAACACACCAATAACAATGAACAATAAAAACAAAGAAATATTGTACACGTAGTGAAAGAGTTATAAACCATAACCTAAAAGATAATATCTGACTACTGTAGAATAGATGTTCATATGACAAATTAAGCGCTAACATAAATTTAGAACCTGAAACAGAGGCACTAATCAATCACACCATTCATAACTGAACAACTCAAAACTCAAAATTATTGCTTTCATGTGGTGAAATGATGTATTTTTATGTATTCTTAATTAAAATTCTACATTCATATTTTCATTAATCACTACATATTATAAAACAAAGTCCCCCTCCTCTTCTGTTTGTAACTAGAAAAGTAATGGACGGATTTTCATGCGGTTTTCAATAATAGACAGAGCACCCGCAACCGCATGAAAATCTTGAGGAAGGTTTTAGTGTAAAGTAAATTTAGGTTTTGTACAAACTGACGATATAAGTTCAATACGTCGGAAAATATATAGCCGATCGGAAGCTTTCCTCGAAAACGCTGCCAAAAACTTTTTGAGTTATAACAAAACATTGTATGGTGGAATTGTACCTCTTTAATAGATCTACAAAAAAAATCCGCGTTGGTATCAATCTTTTTTTACGTATACGTAAAACAGTAAAATGATGGGTATTTACGAACCTATTTTTAACAATACAGTATTGATCCTTATTCAAATAAATAAGCTAGATACATTATGCATGTAATGTAGATCAAAATTGTCTTTTACACTATATCAAAAGAATTAATAACTAATGAGTTATCGAAAAATAAAAATGTCCGGGCGAGCTATTACATATCAATGAATAAAAATTAATCGCCCAAACGTATGTACGCGCATAACTTCCGAATTCCAGTTCCGACTGCACCAAATTGGATGATTCTATTTTTTATATATTCCACAATTCATGACACGGTTCATATATAAGATTTAAAAGAAAAAGGGTATAAGGCGGTACAAAATTCGCCGGATCAGCTAGTTTTGTATAATCTAAAACGCCATAATTATACGAATACATTTTATTAACGAGAATTTAAATAAAAATTTGAATTTAAAAGTCCATATAACCAAAAAACTGATGCAGCAAATAGTAATAGATAATTATTTCGATTATTTCTTTTTTTTAAATACTAGTTTGATATATAAAATACACACTTTCGTCGCCATATTCCTCTGTTACTTGACCGATTTTGATGAAAATTTACATGTATAATCAGTAGATCTAAGAATAGTTTATTATTTTTCTCTATGTTATAAGGGTGGTCCACCCGAAATTAATATGATATAATAACATTTGCCGGGTCTGCTAGTTTTATTCATAATTTTTACCTGCTTGGGGTTTAATACTACTAAAACATACATTTTGTGAAACTAAAATATTACAAAAAAAAAATGTTACCTTCGCATCCACCGCTGCTCCTTTTGGATTGATTAAGCTTCTTGTCGGCGTACGCCAGCCATCGGTCTCCCAATGCCAATGGATTGATTGGCATGCTGCCTCCGAGTGGGCAGGGGCACGGATAACAAGTGGTGATAGCCATTCTGTCCTCCAAAGTATCTGCATCGAACACGGCGAATCTCTCCGAAAACGACACGACGACTGATCGTTTATTAGCCAGCACATCCAAGATAGGATTCTTGAACTTTATGCTTTTAACCTGTTGAATTAGATACAGTTTAATGTAGTTTTTTTATTTTATTTTATACTTGATTTCCGCTAGCGGCTTCGCCCGCGTGGTTCATATAAACTTCACACCTCTATTTCACCTCTTTAGGAGTGGAATGTTTAAAATTCCTTTATTAGTACCCACTTACATTATATAAAGAACCTACATGCAAAATTTCAGGCTTCTAGGTTCAGCGGTTTGAGCTGTGCGTTGATCTCTGGGTATAATAATAATAAGATTTAATAATAGATGTCAGTCATCTTCCTCTTTATATATTATAGATTGTATATGTTATCAAATTTTCGCGTTTTAAGGTCATTTGCAAAAAGGTACATTAAGATTTAATGATGCCTGTAAGCTCGAACAGCTAGTTGCACAAACTAGCTGATCGCAGCAATAGTTTAAAGCACCATTAAAATTGTCATTAATTTAAAGTGGCATTACCCTTACAATTGACATCCATTTAACCTAAAAGGCGTCATTAAACCTTAATGGACGTTGGTGCAACTAGCTACTGATTTATAATTTGTTATAAGGCAGTAAGTAATGTATGAAAGAGGCGTGCAAAAAGTATATTCTCAAAAAAATATATCCATGAGTCTTTCTTCCTTTTGCATCATATGTGTTCATGTATTTCATTTCTAATCGTCATTCTATTAATGTCCCCGTAGCTGGAAAGTAGACCCTTCCTGTTGATAGAATCGAATAGTGAAAAACAACCACGCGGCCCCAGTGCGTATCGGTGGGTTTTAACAGCTGCAGATGAAGCAGAAACCAATGGTTTAACATGCCTACCAAAGTTCGGAGGATCTTGAGACAATTTTTTTATCGCCAGCCCTTGCAAAAGAAATTTAACCTCCACAATTTCATAACAACGTAAAATTAATTAATATAAAAAGTTAATATTTAATATCATCATCATCAGCCCTTTTACGTCCCCACTGCAGGGGCTCAGGCCTTCCTTATGGATGGTTAAGGAGGATGGGCCATGACCCTCCATGCTGGCCCAATGCGGATTGGAGGGTATTAACGACTGCAAATGCAGCCGGGACCAACGGCTTAACGTGCCTTCCGAAGCACGGAGTAGCTCGAGATAATAATTTTTTTGGTCACCCATCCCGTGACCGACCCTTGCGAAAGTTGCTTAACGACTACGATCACGGGCCGCGGCGCTAATCCACTACGCCACCGAGATACTCGTTTAATATATTTAATATAAAAAGTTAATAAGATGAAGTAAATAGTTAACTCACTTGTTCTCCGCCCCTGATAGAAATGAAGCTTAGGGAGCAGAAAGTCGGTCCAGGACTAGCGGAGTCACACAGGGCGATGAGGGGCCTCTTCGACGCGAAGCTGTCGCCGTGCTGCGGAGTAGGCAGTATACGGAGCACCCTCACTGTGCCCTGTCGCCACGACAGGACCTCTTGCGCCTCGCCGTTGGGCGGGATCAGCCACACCTGTACCCCTGACCCATACCCCAAGATGAGGAGCAGAGGAGTTATGTCATGGTCACCATCCCCTTCGGGCGTCGGTTCGTTGATGTCTGCAGTTTCGAACCTAGTAATTTGATAATTTCGTTTTTACATTGCACTATTAATTACTAATCTACCTACACATGAAATTTTTGAAAGGCCATAATAATTTTTAAGTATACTTTGCCAAGTACACAAGTGCCAAAACGGCACTCGCACTTAAAGTGATACCTAACAAACGGTTAAAAGATATCATTCATGAAGAGACCTCACTATCATTTCATTGTATATTACTGTACCCAAGCAACATTCTAAATAGATTTATAGATGTTTACTTTTTAATCAAAATTTGTAATCATTGCCAACTATGATATAAGAATTATCACTGACCTTGCCCATTGTATGACGTCCTTTGGATCTACATTTGAGGATGATGATAGCGTGACGTCATTGATAAACCCAGAGACCGCGTCGATGATGCTGCGATCACTAGGCGGCTGAGAAGGAACCGTAAGCGGTCCGCCTGATCGCGCATGTCGCGGCGACTCCGCCGACATTTTGATTATTTACAACCTATCATAAAAAAAAATGCTTTAAATAAATATTAAAAACAGTAACAGTTTTTTGATTAATTGAGCAAGATTAAACCTGGGATGATCTTCAGTGATAATGATTTTGAATTTTTTATAGGTCAACTACCCTCACATTTAAAAAAACAAGTCAATAGATACATTAATAATAAAATATAATTTACATTTAATTACCTCCGTACTCACGCGACTGCCCTAAAATTCACTATGTACGTAATACCAATCAAACACTATTGTTTTTATAAAAATAAAGCACTATACCATAAGCAAATGGTAGGTATGTTCTAGTTGCACAATAAATGTGCTGCTAGCTGTGTATGAAAATGTAAAAGATGGAGGCACCTTGTAAACATTTTTTTTCCTATCAGATATAGGGTATGTGATTAAAAGATTGGAGTCAAGTGTTCATCAAATATTTTTTTTTAAATTACCCTATTTAAACACTTATAAAGAAAAGTATTTTTAAGGCTGAATTTTGACATAAATTAGTGTTCTGGGTTATTTAATTTCAACATTTCTCCACAAGGGCATTAGGTATATACCTGTGCAAGGCATACCTATTACTTATAAGTATAGAAAACTTTAATGTGGCCGCCACATGGTATCCACATACCTATGTCCATTCATAGTAAATAAAATATCTAGTGGCAAGGCATTCTAGAATTTAAACTAATCATTCAAATTCCTCACAACTATCGCCACAAGAAAAAAAAATGTTGCATAATAGTTGAATAGGCAAATGATGATGATCTATTTGTCACAGATGTTATTTCACAGATAAAAACTAGTAGCAGAATTAGCAGATTAAGTTGCAAAGGTGACAGTTTTAGTACATAGTAATTTTTTCCCAGTGAATTTTTTCCTGTTGTTCAGATTATGAAGAATTCATATTACTTCAAATAGTATTTTTTATAAAATTGAGATTTATATGAACAAAATAAGGTATTTCTGTAGTATCATGATTGATTTATATTCCTAAATAATAAAAAAACTTCCATTTGATAATAACTGAGTAGTGCAAACTTCTATTGAGAATATGTTCATTGTTTGATCTTATTTGAGAAAACTCATATTATTAAGGATTTTTTGGAAACCTGATGGCCCCTGTCTGTTTTTATTGCCACATATATTAAAGAGTTGTTTGAAGCTTTTTAGACCTGATCTACCCAGTGTACTTGTTGGAGTACACATATACTTTTTAACATATAAAATTTCTATCAATTTTTTTATTTACATTTGCTTATTGAGTTTTTCTTAAGTATAAATTAAATAAAAACAGATTTAGTTTGGGCATTATTCATTACGCTGCTTCGGCTGTTTGATAAATTTTGTTTGTATGCTATAGTAGAGTCCCATGCTAAATTGAATGTGATCAATATTTAGTATTTAAAGGTACCTAGCACAAAAAAATATTAGTGTACGATAAAAAAAAAACAATAAAACGATAGAGAATTTACAGGATAAATTACATATAGACTTCAGTAATTTAATTATTGAACAAATGAATTGAAAACAAATGTCTCCAGTTTATACAAACCACCAATTATATTTGTTTACAATATATTTAAGCTTTAGCTAAGAAATCTGTAATTTGTAAATAACAACATATCACATTGAATTTAATGATTACATAATTTATAAAGACCACTTAGCCTCATACTCACGTAATATAATAAAAACTAAAAAATTTATGTATATTCGTAATCTACACTGTTGTTGCGAAACAGCTGGCCGTCTTTATGCAATATACGAAGTAGGTATACATGTACTAGCTAAACAAGGGGCCGAGGACAAAGGAAATCGATGCAAGCCTTCATCTGTATTCTATCAGTGAACCACAAATTAAAAACGCAATAATATTAAATTATAGTAATTTTCATTATCTAATCTTACCTTTTTAGGGGAAATAACATTAAATTAACTCCATTTCACGAAAAAAATGCAACTGCGTCGTTACTACTGGCAGTCAAAAACAATGACGTCACGAGAATTAAAACAAAAAATAAAAAAATAACACTTTCACGCGCTCCTAATCATAAAATTTTAATATCTTCACACTCTTCAATAAATAAATTGAGAATAAATTAAAATTATATACAAAATATATACAACTATTCACGAAACAGATGACTTGAATGACAATAACTTGAATACCTACTATTCGTTTGCGTGTTTATTTTCTGTAAAATGAATGTGTGCGTTGAATTTGTAAATGTGATAGTACAAAATGTAAACGTGTGCGTGTGCTATACCGTTCAAAACAAAAGCGCCAACTCCACAAAGTTATCGGTGGGTTTATCATGCTGTGATGTTTATTTATTTTAATAAATAGTTTCTTATTCCTGTTATTTGGGATAACAAAATTTATAAAAACAATGGTCTAAAAATTCCCCAAATAAGCGATTTTATAAAAGTGAATAGAGAATTATTTTATAATGGACTTCCTTCAATATTAGTTTTTGAACATTCAAAGTAATTTCAGTCTACGAAAATGTTAACCATTAACAAATTAAACTTCAATAACCATTCGAACCTTGTTAACATATTGTTAGTAATAATTTTGGGAAAAATTAATCTCAGCAATACAGAAAAACAAAATGTTTTATTTATTTGTGTGGATGATTTACGACATCTAGCGGAAACAGATGTCTTACTGCCAAATTTAATGAAAATAGCGGCAAAAAGTATCAATTTCAAAAATGCCTTTGCACAGGTAAGTCCTTTTGGGCAATACCAATATTTTTATCATTGAATTTACAGTACCTACCTATTAAGTAATATATTTTTATTTCAGCAAGCACTGTGCGCTCCCAGTCGTAATTCAATTTTAACTGGACGCCGACCCGATTCATTGCGGTTGTACGATTTTTATAGTTATTGGAGGCAAACAGTAGGAAATTTTACAACATTTCCACAGTTTTTTAAAGAAAATGGGTACGAGACATTCTCTATTGGCAAAATTTTTCATCCCGGCTCAAGTTCTAATTTTAGTGACGACTACCCATACAGTTGGTCGTTTGAACCATATCATCCTTCAACTGAAATATACAAAGACGCACCTGTTTGTGAAGACCCGTTTACCAACAAACTTCAAAGTGACCTTATATGCCCAGTCTCGCTAAAAGAACAACCAGGGCAAACTTTGCCAGATTTACAGTCTCTCGAATATGCCATAAATGTAGTAAAGCGTAGAAGCAACAAACCTTTTTTATTAGCAGTAGGATTTCATAAACCACATTTGCCTTTGAAATTTCCCAGGAGATATTTAGGTATGTAAAATTTCATTATTTAGAAGACGTCTTGTTAACCTATTCGCCAAAATTATTTTTAGAGAAATGGCATGGGCGTAAGTATAATAGGGATATATATATATTTTTGGATGTTGCACAGAAGGAACGATGACTATCATTAAACTCTCGGGTTAATAGAAAGATGTGGGTGGATTCGAGTCGAGTCAGAGGCGATTTTTATCAGACTTCAAAAAAGATTTTTCTGAATTAACAGATTTTTTTTGCAACTTTATTTTCGTTAGTAGTGGACTGATTCCAATGATTTTTTTTTTTGCTTGAAAGTTAAAGAAGTCTCGAAGAGGACCCATTTGTATGGAACTGCAATCAAAGGCTTTTTTCAATATCAAATCGTAGACTGGAAGGTTTGAAGTTAGTTTAAATTGAAAAATTTTTTTTTCTATCTTATCTCTGCACCAAGGTATGTTATGTATGACCAGTATTGCATACGATTAACCTAAAAACCTTAAGATTTTTTTTCCTGTAAATGTTATAGAAATTGCATTCATAAATGAATGCAGCAGTCTTATCCCAAGTAATATTATCAAGTTCTATTTATAATCATCTTTCTCAGATAAAGTCCCGTTGAATGAAGTGAATCTTCCAAGATTTCCTTATATGCCAGATGACTTACCGTTAGTAGCATGGCATCCTTGGACCGATGTACGCAAAAGAGATGACATAAAACGATTAAACATATCGTTCCCATTTGGCGAAATGCCTCAAAGGTGGACTTTGAAAATAAGACGAAGTTACTATGCAGCAGCGCTTTATGTCGACGATTTGATTGGACAGTTAATGAGTTATGTGAATCTAAACAACACTATAGTGATCCTTACTAGTGATCATGGTAAGACTTTGTTTATTCAAATTGTAACCACTATTTATCAGAGTGCTTATAATTTATTTTCTAAGGAATTACATATTTATTGAGAAAGTCTTAAAATATGACAAATTAATACCAACATCACATACATTGATCTGAAACGATATAGAAAACTTCATTCTCTATTGAAGAATATTATTTGATTATTAAAGATTGTAAAGTAGCTCGGTGGCGTAGTGGATAAGCGCCGCGGCCCACGATCGTAGTCGTTAAGCAACTTTCGCAAGGGTCGGTCATGGGATGGGAGACCAAAAAAAAAAAATATATATATATATATATTATCTCGAGCTACTCCGTGCTTCGGAAGGCACGTTAAGCCGTTGGTCCCGGCTGCATTTGCAGTCGTCAATACCCTCCAATCCGCATTGGGCCAGCGTGGAGGGTCATGGCCCATCCTCCTCCTCCTTAACCATCCATAAGGAAGGCCTGAGCCCCTGCAGTGGGGACGTAAAAGGGCTGGTGGTGATTAAAGATTGATTAAATTAGAGATAGATTATTGAAGATTGATTATAAAAGAATATTACTTAAACACTTATTTTAATCAATAAATTACGTTTCTTTGTACATTTCCTACAAAGTAACCAGCCACGAAACTGAATTTATATTACGGTCTAGTTAGGTCCATTCTAGAGTATGGTAGTACAATTTGGCGTCCATATAATGCCATATACATATTACATGTAGAACGCATACAGAAAAGATTGGCAAGATATTTATCATTCACTCATAATAGAGATAAAACTACCTCTACCATACGAGCAGCTGTTAGACCTTTATAAACTATACAACTTAGACAAATGCAGAGACTTGTTAGATTTAACGTTCTACTGCGTTGCCCTACATTATTAGAGATGTTTAAGTTCAGGATACCGTATACCACACAAGCCAATCAAACCAATTACGCGTCCGTTTCGCTAAACGGTTTTGGGTGCAATTGGTAGATTATTTAACAAATATAATGATACCCTTGATGTAAATGTAATCTCTCAAATTCAATTTAAAGCCGAATTGAAGCGATTAGTGCCTAAATAATTGGTCAACTCTCAATGTCTCAATCTATTATATTGTTTTCATTGTTTTTCAGTCGTTGTTTATTTGTAACCGTTATCTAGTTATTTTTTTATGGAGTGAGATTGTACTAGTAAAAACTGAAATAAAGATATACTGAGTAAATGTTTATTTCAGTTTTTGCATGTGATGTACACCTGTAAATGATTGTACATTTACCAAATTTCATTTAAGTTAGTTTATTAAACCATATTAATGTAAAAATTGTTGATGTACTAAATAAATAGTATGACGTAGAGCCCCCACTCCTCAAATCGTCCTCCTCGATCGAGCTAGTATACTAGCGCCATTTCTTGAAAGTCTAAACTTGTTATTTAAACGATTAGCAAAGTATTTATGATTTCCAAAGTTTCGTAATCAATACGCATTCCTAATTGTAGTAAAAACCACTAATATCAAATAATATAAATTTTGTCCTTTTTATCTATTGTCCTCCATATTGGCCGCCTTCTGTACACTTTTTTTTTGTTCTCTGTAACTTGTTTTGTTCTGTTGTGTGCAATAAAGTATATTATTATTATAATTATTATTATATGTTTCAGGATGGTCATTAGGCGAAAATGGTCTTTGGGCAAAATACAGTAACTTCGACGTAGCACTAAAAGTACCTTTATTATTTTTAGTCCCAGGTTATCAGGGAAGATCTGTGTCAACACCTGTAGAATTGGTGGACATTTTTCCTACACTACTAGATTTAACTGGACTATCAAAAAATATACCTAACTGTAATCACAATGATAATTCTACCTTGTGCTACGATGGTGAATCGCTAAAACCTTTGATGAAATCTGATACAACACATCGCCGCGATAATAAGTATGCCATCAGTCAATATCCAAGGCCAAGTGTATATCCAAAATCGGACACTGATAAGCCACGCCTAAAAGACATAACAATAATGGGTTACAGTCTAAGGACAAATAGATACAGATATACAGAATGGATATCGTTTAATAATACACAATTTACAAAAAATTGGAAGTTATTATATGGATTGGAATTGTATGATCATCAAAAAGATCCGGACGAGGCGAATAATTTGTATTTAGCACCAAAATATAAAAACACTGTGAAGAAACTATCAATGATCTTAAGATCTAAAGTTGGTGTATAGTCTATCACATTGAAAACGTGTTGGAAAATGGAACCATAAAAGTAATATGAACTCTTGTAACACACAGAAATATTATTTTTCAAATTTACCTTCTGCAATGTAGGTATATTACTTAACAAAAACAAATTCATAATATGTTAAAGTATTATATCATAATATCGAATTTAATATTTTGTATATTTTTTATACATAAAAACCGATTGCTGTTCGTTTGTCTCGCTAAAACTCGAGAATGGCTAGGCCGATTTAGCTACAATTAGCTTTTAGGTTTTATAATTATTATGGATCTAGCTAAAGTGTTTACCGTACTTTAGGGAACATTTAAACACTGAAAAGTAATAAGAAGTATATCAGGGTAACCAATAACTAATAAAAATCGATTGTCAAAAAAAAAATTAAAAAACTGTTCTGTACAAAAAAATAGTAAGTAACCTTTAAAGTATAACAATATTAATTTTTTACGCAATTATAGCGATAAAAATTAATCCAAAAGACTAATACCAAAATTCCTTACGATAGGGAACAATTACTTGGTTCCATCACTGGTGGTCGTTTAAAGACTACAATATAAGAAAATCGAATGTTACTTAAAGATAAATTCAAAAGTCCATGTTAGAGATTTTTCGATATCCCTGTATCCACTCTAGTTAATAAGGCTTCCTGCAAAGAAATAAATTTATTATATGGGCATGTGTTAAACAAATAACAGTTAAAATATTCAAAATTTCCACGTTATCTACTTTTAAATCTGATATCATGAGTAGACGATAGCACAATGACGAATACTGATAAGCTATTTAATATTATTAATTACTTCAATTTTGTCCACATGATATTTTGAATATTTGCACAGAAACAGATGTTTGAAAATATTTTTATTCATTTGGTTTTTAGCATAATTTCGCGTGAAAAGTTATCAATAAAGTTTCTGAAACCCCAGGTTTGATTCTCGGTATCAAGTCAATGTAGAAAATAGTCTTCTCTACATTGTCTGGGATTTCAGTGTTAAATATATAATTTTTTATGAAAAATACTTTAAAAATCCACCAGCCTGGGATGTACCTGGGATGGGATTTGAACACAACAGTAAAAAAAATACGTATCTAATATTTTTCTATTATCTGACTGACGGACTAAATAGAATTGCTTTTTTACCCAGTCATCATCCCTATTGCAAGTTTAAAATATTTCTTTCCCATCTTAGGGTACATGAGGCTGGTGGAGTTTTAAGCATATTTTATTAAAAAAATTGATCACTATAGCATTGTGAACGCAAAATTAATGAAATATTATATATATATATATATAATATAATTATAAATATATAATTACATACATAATACAAATATAACTCCAACAAATCAATCTTACACAAATTTGGAATATTATCACTGATTTTTTCCTATTAATAACATACAATAATCACATTACTCCTAATTAACATTTAAAAATGCAGTCTTGTACTTTGTTTCAATGATTATCATACTAGACTTTTTTCTTCTTCCAGAGGAGGTTTCCTTGATCTTTCTTCCATTTCTACTTGTTTGAACCTGGCATATAATGCACTACTTGCCAGCACAATTACATTTGATGTCCACCAGAGAACATTTTTACTTTCATTGTACCATTGTGTTGCTAACACAGTTTGGGCACATGCTTTGGCTGTACCAGATATATTATGTGTTAACGGTGATGTAACCTGAAATAACATGATTTAACTCCATTAGAAAGCTATGAAATTTCCATTACAGTCATTGTGAGGAGGGAATGTGCAAATTGGTCCAAGCACTTTGAGTGATATATCATTGATAAATGAGATCCATTAAGAGAATCAATTTTTTGTATAGATACAAGGGCTCAAATTTCTTTTCTAAAATATGCTACATACAATTGTTATTGATAATTAATTGTTTTATTGTAAACTGAAGCACTATTAATATTTCACAAATAAAGTACCTTAGAAAATAAATTCTGTATTTAAGAAATCATACCTTTATTTGTAAGGAAGTAAAAAACCCAATTGCAAATCCGCATAATCCTCCAATTAACATTTGCACCCAGAAAAATGTACTATCAAAGTTCCTGTAATTCCACAGTACATTTAATTCACCATTCATCACTATTAATGGCAAAAATAATATGATTGAATATGCATTGTTGTAGAATGAAAGCAGCCACACTTCTTGGTTTACAATAGGTAGTACTTTTTTAGTATATATTGAATAGAGTGATAATGTAAGGGAACCAATAACTCCATAAATAGTTCCCAGCAAGGAGAAAGAACCTGTAATTGAAATAGTCATAAGTGATAGTAACTTATTTCTGACTCCTATTCTATTACTACACATAATAATAATAAAAAAAATCAGAATATTGATACTTTTATGACACTTCATTTCTGACTTGTTGCTTCATAATTCGACAAGCTATTATGAGAACTTCAAAGTAAATCTATTTAATTATTCAGCAATTTTAAAATATAGATTTTTAATGTTACCTAACAAACTCTCCTGATCAACACCAAGGTAAAATCCAAAGATAATAAATCCACAGCACATCATGCATTTCAACGAGGTTGTCTGCCTTAAAAGTAACCAACTGAACACAACATTAAATACAGTAGTGAGTGATCTCCCGACATAGTAAAATGGTACTCCGACATACTTCAAGCATAAGTTATTACTTGCTATCATTAAAGTAAACATGATAGAAAGTGGGATTACCTGCAAAAGAGACAAAATATAAATATTCAATGTACTACAGATTTTTGTATTTTCATACTAATTTTAAAAGGAAAAATTAAAACTAGTGATAACTTTTTACTATTAATGGCTATGTTATGTCCCTTAACAGACAATCATTATCTTTATTCACATATAATATGTTTTAAAATAAGTTGGTTGGCAACTTTTATTTCTTACCTTTTTAACAATTTCAATATTCCATGGTGAACCTTTAGGAAATTTAAAAATTCCAGGAATACCATTGGTCTGACTAAGAGTGAAACATATTGTAAAAGATACAATGCATTGAAACCATGTTATAAACAAAGGAGCTTCTAATGCTACAGTGTCGCTGCTCAGTAATGCTTTATTTACAAACACTGTGGTAATTGAAACAATCCTGAAATTGAACAAAATCCACCGGAGATTTAAATTATTATTGTATTTAACTATAAAATACGAGCAAAATATATCAATAATTCAATAATAAACGATGTAATAGTATTACGACCACAAAATGTGATACAATAGAACAGAAATGAAACTGTAGATTAAATAATGCTTACCAGTAACAACTAACAACCGTAAATATTTTAATGTAGTTTGAACATAGATCAGAATGTGGTTCCTTCATTGTAACTATTTTTCTTAATTTTATAAGTTTTGCTTAAGTAAATTTTGTTTTTATGTTCTCAATCAACTGTTCTTATTTCGTACCAAAAACATTACCACATAAACATTTAACTCCTTCCATTACAATCACAACACAAAACTAAATACCATATCCTCAAAATCCAATTAAAATTTATCTCGACCACGTCTGATGGTTGTAAAAAACGTAGTGTGTATAAAAATCAAATAAAAATTCTCTTCATTAGTTGTAAAAAATCTGTTGATATGACATAAATTGACACATGATAAGCACAGATTAAGAATATGTAGCTAGCTACATGATAAGTGATGGTAGAGGGTAAAATATTGGTAGAGACGAAAAATGCCGCGAAACGTTCTCTTTTTCGGAAAACTTATCCGTTTTTTGTTGATTTAACTTTGTTTTTTGGAAAAAATCCTGTAAATCACTTTATTATATATTGTAAATCATACTAAGCTCGTAAATGAGGAAGTATTTAAAAAAAAAATTGTTCCCGAAATCAAACTAGATGTCGCTACGCTACGGTAATTTCTTGATTTCTCCATGACAACCTTTCCGGTTTTCTTTCAAGTTTAAAAGTAAATTAGTGTTCAAAACTCAATAAGCAACTCATATTCTATTTATGCTTTTTCGTATCTTAGTTTCGAACTTTATAAGTTTCAGTTTTTTAATATGTTAATTAAAAGGAACGAAAATTACTGTCTTCTATCTATTCGTTTCCTACAAAAATCAACTTTTGCTAGAGTCGCCATCTAGTGGAGATGTTTTTTAGTGCTTTCATTTTTTTAAATTCTCATTATTATGTTAACAGTGTTTTATCATACAAAATATAGTGTTAATTCGGAATAGCAGGGTAGCGTAGATACGCTACTCGTTGTTGTTATGCGACTTTCGCAAGGGTCGGTTACAGAATGGGTGACCAAAAAATCATTATCTCGAGGTATTCCGCGCTTCGAAACGCACACTAAACCGTTGGTCCTAGATGCATTAACAGTCGTCGTTCGTTGTCATACTCATCTTCCTTAATCATCTATAAGGAAGGCCTGAGCACCTGCAGTGGGGGGGCTGAAAATGAAGAATAACATTCGTTTATTGGAATCGTTATCACAGATATTTTAAATACTACGATTACTCAAAGATACCTTTATGCAATGTCTTCCTAACATATCAATGGTTACAAAATAAATAATAATATTGGACTTCAGATAGATAGTACAATGGTAAAGTGCAAGAAAGTAGTTGAGATTATATTGACATATAAGGAAACGTTAGTTTTTTTTGTTTGGTTTGTTGTTAAAGTTAATGAGGAAGTATTTAAAAAAAAAATTAGTTCCCGAAGTCAAACTTGATGTCGTTACGGTACTTTCTTGGTTTCTCCATAAACAACCTTTCCAGTTTTCTTTCATGTATAAAAGTAAATTAATTTCAAAACTCAATAAAACAAGTCATATTTTATTTGTAATTCTTCGTATTTGTATTGATATCTAATTTTAGAAATTTGCACATTTCAGTTTTATTATATTTTTATTAAAAGGAATGGGAAAAAACTATCTTTGCTCCATTCGTTTCCTACAAAATCAACTTTTGCTAGAGTCGCCATCTAAAGTGGTACTTTTTAGTACTTTCGTTTTTTCTTTAAATAATCCCTAATTCTTGTTTATATTATATAACCAATATTCTTAGTTTTATAGATATATGATAGCTATATGTATCTGGTTAACGTTGAAATGTGGTATTATTTTGTGGTAATGAGGTATATTCAAAAAATTTACAAGATAATAATTTAAAGTACACCAAAATTCTGGTTCAAGAATCATATTTTCATGCTCATATGTACTTTTGCACTTATTTGTTTATTGTCTACCTACACTAATATTATAAAAAGTAAAACTTTGTTTGTTCGTTTATTTATCATTCAATAGGCTCAAAACCTACTGTACCAATTTTAAAAATTCTTTCAACATTCCAAAGCTACATTATCCACGAGTAACATAAGGTATATTTTATTTTGGAAAAAAATAGGGTTCCGTAATATATTTGGGTTTTTCGGACACAAGGTGTAAAAAATCAACCAGAAAAGTTACTTATTTTACGTACGCCGCCTAAACTATAAAAAACGGAACCATAAAATGTTATAATTAATTGTAGATCTTATAAATATCTACAAAAGAGTCTTATTTATTTTAAAATTTTTTTTTTTTTATCAATATGCATCATAATAATTTTTTATAGTTGATTAATTTTGCATTCATAACGCTATACTGAAAAATATTCTTAATGAAAAATGCTTAAAAAATTCACTCCATCCCTGGCGGCACTCTGTGATGGGACTCGTGCGCTTTTCAGCTGTGAGTACTGTTACGTCCATGGAACGAATACATTGGTCTGTGACTAATTGACAGTGACATTGACATAACAGACAAATTTTATTGCTAAACGTAGTGGGTTGACGTCATTTTCAGACAGCGTTTTAACATTTTAATTTACATTATTTTAAACTGGAGGATCGAGCCGATTCACTTCACTGTAATTCACTAGTAGCTAGAAGAAAACGTAGGGTTTTTTTCTTCTTGTAAACAAATACTAAATCCTTTTTTTTATAAAATGGCATCAACGCCCGAAACCAAAGCACCAGAAAGCGAAAGCTTTGAAGAAGCGCCTGGTTTTGCTAATACGATAGCGAGTGTGATTAGTCCCGTAAATATACTCCTGTCTGCAATTATAAGTTTTTTGTTGTTCAAAATATATTGTAAGTTCGTGAAGTCGTCGACGGATACGGTAGTGTTAGAATTACCGAAACTTCGTAAGGATATGACCGTGGCAGAACTTCGTCATTATGACGGTAACCAGCCTGATGGGAGGGTATTGGTTGCAGTTAATGGTTGGATATTCGACGTGACTCGAGGACGTCGATTCTACGGCCCCGGTGTGTATACCTTGAATAGTATCGTATTTATAAATAGAATTGACTCGAGTGACTCATTCATAGTGTTTTTGAATACAAAACACTGTTAATATTACTATCAAAGTTATCTGAAAGTCGTATTATTTATTTAAATGACAAATGCCACTATAGTTTTAAATTCTAAGTTTGTTCATATGTGAATTACCAATAAAACACTACCATCTTTACTATGAGTAAATGGTTTTGATGATTGTCTTAAAAAATGCTCTTATAAAAACTTTTTACCCATACTCTAATCTCACAGAAAGTGATTTCTTAAACAATGAACTAAGTGAAATTTTATTAAAAAAACTTTAAAATCTTTTAAATAATGCTATTAGTATGTAATTTGAGTATCAGTTTATCCATTACAGTGTGAGGTAATCAACAAAAGTCATTTTGCAATTTTTTTTCACTGATTATATGTTCTCCATATATTACCGTTCTATTATATAGAGTACATCTTTAAAATGGAGCAATTAAGCCACATTTATAATTATAATGTGACATTATTATAGATAAAATATGGTAAATGGTCACTATAACAATAATGTGGGAAAGGAAAGAAAATGAAGACTTTTAATTTCCATTTACATCACAACATTCCTTCTAAAAACATCACAACACTTTGGTCACAAATTAATCTAGAATTTTTAGAAAAAAATAAATAGATATTTTAGCACATAATTTCTTTTTTGTCTATATACAAGTATCAAACATTGTCATCAGTCCAACCACCAGGACAGTTATTAATTTATTTGAAGGGAAAGAAAAGCATTTAGGAAACTGAAGCAATCACCACAGCTTCCCCACTTAATTATATTGCTTCTCTAAAATCTGTTGACTAAATCCACATTATTCAATAACTCTGTAGCCAATGGGTTTGGGTGAGTAGCCAGTCTTTGAGAATAATGTTTCCTACAATTTTGAATTTCTTCTAGTACCACTGTACTTGAGGGTGTTCAGGTACTAGTGTATTTCACTGTTTCACATGAATTATGGTGCATTTACAATGTCTCTGAGCATTCCATTTTGGGCTCTTTGAAGACACATTATGCTACTGTTACTAGCCACACCCCAGAGTTGAAGGCCATAGGTTCATATAGGTTTCAATATACTTTTATAAAAAAGGAGTTTGTTTTCCACAGTATTTCAAACCATTAACTAGTAAAGGTTTATACCAGATCAATATTTCGAATTGTTCTGGTCCCTTCTTCTTTACGTGTTTTTTCCACATGAGCCCAATCCACCCCAACCACAAAAACCAACATATCAAATCATCCAATTTCACTGCAGATCAGTTACCTCTCCTCAGAGTAAATTTGATTTGTTTTTTGCGCTTGCATGGATATGCCATTTCTGAATCCAAGTAATCATTCATCTAGCACTGACTAAAATTTGTGATTAGCAATTGTTGGGTCTTTATCATATGCCAGGTAAGCAACATCGTCGGCATTAGTCACGACTGTTACGTCAGAGGAGGTGAGGTGATTGGGCGTAAATATATAGGACAGGTCCCAAAACTTACCCTGCGGGACTCCCGCTTTGTTCTTGCTTCTCCATGTTTAACTTGGAATTATGTTTCAGATAGATATGGCGTAATGATTAGAAAGAATGAATGGGGAAGTTTATCCTTAACTTGCATAACAGGCCCTTATGCCAGACACAATCAAAAGCCTATTCCACATCTAAAAATGTTGCAAACGTATACACCTTATTTTCAAAGCCCTGATTTATGGTGTGATAAACAGAGAGAGTAGAGTGAGACTTTCTAAAGCCAAACTGATACGCCGGAACTAGGTATCACTCAACCATTGCTTTTTTAGCCTATGAAGAAAAGTTCTTTCCCAAAGCCGGTATGCTATACATAGGCGTTAGGCTTATGGGTTTAAATAATGAAGCTGCATTTGGTGGCATACCTGGCTTATGAATAAAGCAGGGAAATGGGAATGTCTAAAAACAGGTATGTCAGATTACTATGGCTTTCCCTGGCAGTTCCTTTTGTATTTTCAGAGTAATCAGATCATAACCTGGAGGTTTATTATTTCTCTTATTATCTCCCCAGTTGAAGTTGGTTTGATAGGTAAGGACATTTGAAAGTCCCGATTGAGAATTCCTTCTATCTCGTGGTAGTTTCCACAACCTTCATTAGGGATGAACACTTTTGCAAAGAGTATCGCAAAAGTTTCTGCTTTTTCACTATCCGTCCGCCCAACTTGTTTGTGTTCTAATTGGAGGATTGTGTTTTTGTGATTTATCAAGATCTTTTGTTGCCTTCCACAAAGAGTTCACCTTGATCAGTTGCTGATAACATCAATAATTACATATGTATGTTCGCATTTTATTGTTGTTAGACCCCTTGAGCATAGTTTTTAATTCTCTCGTGGCTCGATTAAACGTTAATCTATCAGAAGGATGACAACATAATTGCCAAAAACGTCTTAAACGTCACTTCTCTTCGATCTTCAGCTTTTTGGTTGAAGATGAGTAGTGTTTGAATCCTGAGTTTTTTGTTCTAATTGGATCTGGTGAATGTCTATAGCATTATTTGGTTTAGGTGTTTCTCTAGCATTTCGGTTGTTCGTTTTCCTCACTTGAATTTCTCTATAGACCTGACAGCTTTTGTAGTTTGCAGGATGGTCACATGAGCAAAGAGCATACTTGGCTGGAGTGTTTTAGTCTTATTTTGTGCAATTTGATGTTTTATGATATTCGCCGCATTTGACACATCTATAGAGTCTTATGCAGATATTTTTTGTGCCCATACTGTTATAATCTCTTGTAGGTATTGTACAATAGTCTTCGATTTACGAAGACCGAATTGTAATCCACTGGGGATATATGTATTGAAGATCATGAGTTGTTTTATTACAAATATCTGGTTCAAGGTTGACGAAAAATGTAGATGTCAGTTTTTTATCAGGCCCATATCTTGAATTAATAATATCCCCTCTAACCTTATTATATTACCCGTCTTTTCTATTTCTTCTTTGATGGTTTCATCTGGCGTAGTATGGTGGAGATTTTATATTACGATAAAATAACCCTTAGTTTGCTTTTGGGTAAAAGTATGACCGATTATACTTTCTGATGTATCAAATCGATAACTTTATATTTTTCAACTGAATTTACCATAATACGTAATAGATTTTTGTTGACAATTTAAAATTTTAAATCTACCTACTAAATTTCCTATAAGATTTGTCGGCTTGCTCAGATCCTCTATACCAGTTCCGAAACAATTTTCTCGTAGACCATTTTAAAAAATTTACTGGTTTCGGTGGACCCCCTGCTGATACATTTTTACCATATTTCCAAAATTCGTCCAAAATGTGACGATCTAACGATGGAATTTCACGCCAACGTAGACCCCCGTTGAATCCCTCCTGGACCCCTGGGGATCCACCTGGACCACTTAGGGAATCACTGCTCTATAACATGAAGAATGATAAGTGGTGGTTTGTATAGTACATCTGTTTCTAAAGGGTTGACAGGTAGATTAGCAAATCTATATTGTGAGTGGATATGTTCTCTGAGTTTTTGGTTTTTTCTAATAAATATACTCGTACGTTACCATGGTGGTGGGCCTGTACATGTTTTACAGTGGAACCTCTATAATTCGAACCTCGTTAAATCGTAATCCACAGTAAGTCGAAAATAATTTCTATTCCCTTCCGGTGAACCCCCAAATCCGCAATATCTCGAATTATTTAGACTTTATAACTCGAACAAAATGTTATTTCCCAAGAGGTATTGATAGTACATATTTATACTTTATAATTCGAAATTCAAAAAACAGACTCCTTAAGTCAATAGTAAAATATAATGACGACGGACTTGGAATTTTCCCGAACTCATAGCAATAAAATCCAAAAAGAATGTTCGGGGTAGCGATGCGAACTAAACTAGACTAATATTCGTACATTTGTATGTATGAGTAATTTCTTTTAATAAATTTTGTGCCATAAAATTCAAGAGAAATATTATTTCGTAGCGCCTTTTTATGTCGAAATTTTAGTTTAATCCTTTGTATATCGAAATCCTTGTTAAGTCGAAAACTCATTAACTCGAAATTTTTGGCTTTTCTCTTGACATACGAGTATACGGATTCCACTGTATTTGCATCTGAAACTGTAATCTGCAATAATGCATTTCATTGATTAGATGGCAGTTCAGTTAAGGGAGCTTGATGTCTATCAATTAAAGAGTCCTGGATGAAAAGCTTGTTGCGTCAGTTTTTTTTTTGGATTTTTATTGATTACATTAAAATTATTCCCACGATAATGGTCGATATAAAAAAGATCACTTATATGGTGCGCGCATTCCTATGAGAAGGCACAATACAACGATGTTAGCCGTTCACATTGAAGCGGTGCTCTTCAGCAATTTTCATCCCTTCAGCGTAATTGTCACCAATGGGATTGGGTTTTTTTTCTAACGGTTGTCTTCCTTGGATCACTGGTTATTTTTTATTCAGGTATTTTTCCTCACAGTTAAAATGATTAAATTCAGACCTTCAGACATGGCCGCAGGGACCGAGTTGTCGGGGTAATTAGGTAATCTTACCTCCAACAGGGACAAACTTGTTAGGCTCTCACTCTTTAGCACCACCCAGGGGCACGTGTAGGATGGATCTTCGGAAAAAATGGGAATTCCTGTTTGTTCACCAAAGATAATTCCTAGAAAGATTTGGTTGCTGTCAATTCAACAAAATGAAATATTTCACGGTACATTAGTCAAACTCAAAATAATCTTTATTCAAATAGACTTCTTAAAAGTATTTTTGAATCGTCCAACATTTTTTTCCCTACCACTCGTTCAGGACGTCTTTTGGCTGATAAGAAGAACGAGCAAGAAACTCACCAGCTCTAATAAGAGTAATGACATTTACAAAAACCATGTCATTACCAGATCAATACATTATAAACAGAGATAGAGAAAAAAATAAAAATAAATAAAATATGGTCTTATAATGATAACATAATCATTTAATAATAATGGAAACAAGATAATGAGTTTAGAATCACCTATCCAGTTGCTGGATCGTCTCAAGTCCAAGCGTTCTTATCTGTTATATAATCGGATACCTTATAATAAGCTTTTTTAATAAGTATTTTTTTAATAGTAGTTTTAAACTACATGATATCTAATTGTTGTATTTTGCTCGGGACCTTGTTGTAGAAGCGCACACAAAGACCCTTGAATGAGTTATTAACTTTTTGCAGTCTAGTGACAGACACCGTTAATTTATTTTTATTTCTTGTATTAAAATTGTGTACATCACTTTTTATAGAAAACAAACTAATATTTTTACGAACGTACATTAAGTTCTCGTATATGTATTGAGAAGCAACAGTCATAATGTCTATTTCCTTAAATTTCTCCCTTAAAGAGTCCCTAATCCTAAGATTATAAATTGATCGAATTGTCTTTTCTGAAGCACAAAAATTGTTTGTATGTCGGCAGCATTTCCCCACAATAGGATTCCGTACGACATTACACTATGAAAGTAACTGAAGTATACTAATGTGGCAGTATCTATGTCAGTTAACCTACGTATTTTCATTACGGCATATGCTGCAGAGCTAAGTCTACTCGACAATCTATCAATATGTGGGCCCCACTGTTTAGAATCTAATGTTATTCCTAAAAATACTGTGGTATCCACAAGGCCCATGTTCTTATCTTTTATATTAACATTTATATCTACTTTTTTAATATTAGGTAGTACAAATTTTAAGCATTTCGTTTTTCCTTCATTAAGGAGAAGATTATTCACATTAAACCATGTACTACTTTAGCGATAGAATTGTTCACATCGTCATTTAGAGGTAACCCTCTTTTAATTTTAAACAAAAGTGAAGTGTCATCCGCAAACAAAACTATTTCGTGATCATCCCTTACGAAATAAGGCAAGTCATTTATGTAAATCAAAAACAAGAAAGGACCAAGTATTGAGCCCTGCGGAACACCCATCTTAATTTTCGATCCAGGGGATCTTTTGCCATTGATATCAACCCTCTGTACTTTGTCAGTCAAGTATGATACAATAAAATCCAATGAGTTATCTCTAAATCCATAAAAATGCAGTTTCCTAATCAATGTTTCATGAAAAACACAATCAAATGCCTTAGATAGGTCACAGAAAACACCTAACGCATCATGTGAATCCTCCCAGGCATTAAAAATTTCTTGTATTAACTCGACACCGGCTTCGGTTGTTGAGCGACCTCTTGTAAAACCAAATTGTTGTCGATTCATAAGCTTATTCTTGTAAATAATTATATTAACGGTACAGAATTCTATGGATAGCAATATTTTTTGCATTAATGCTTTCACGCCTAATCCAATACAACAATCTCATCATTTTATTTTCATTTCCATAAAAGTCTGACCTTGCAAAGGACATGGTTTATCTTTTATAAGATGTTTGTATGGAAGTCACTGAAAGAAACAATACCACGCAGACGACGTTACAGGCAAAAGCTATTTGTTTATGAAATCATAAAATTAGAAATTAACTTAATATCTCAGGGGGACCATATGCAGCATTTGGTGGCAAAGACGCATCAAGGGGCCTTGCCACATTTTCTGTCACATCATCTGATAAAGAGTATGATGACTTGAGTGATCTGAACTCCATGGAGATGGAATCCGTCAAAGAGTGGGAGGCACAATTTAGAGGTAGGTACAAATAATGTTACAGTCCAACAATAGTAACCATATTCTTAATGAAAAATGCTTAAAAAATACTCCACTTTCACAATCAGGGCGACTGCTCTAACCACTGAGTTACCCAGGACCTAACAGGACTGACGAATCTTTCAAGCAATTGTTCATTTTTTCGTTACTACGGAGCATATTTTCATCAATGTTCAGGCGATCCACCCAAAGAGCCGAAAGAAATCAGTTTTAGAAATATTTTAAAGTTTCAATAAAGATGAAAATTTGTTCTAATAATTGGATACTTGGTCAATGTAAGCTAATAATAGAAAATGTTATTTATGTACAGACAAGCATGTCGAAAACAACTTTTATTACGCGATAACGCTGCAACTTGCAATATGATACGCCTACATTATCTGTAGATAAGATATGGCAGCGCCACGATTAGTAATGGGGAACCACTTATTGTTCCATAGTACTAATAAACTAGCAAAAATACAAATAAGAAAAACCATTGCACGCCTATATCCCCATTTTTAAGTGTTATCACTTTCTCGCGTCTTGGACAAATTTGGACATACCTTTTGAAGTAAATGCCAGTAACATAGGTGTTAAAATAAGAAGTAAGGTTGCTCCATTCATTTGGACTTTCTTTGGTTCATCTATGATCTTAATTTGTAGGTCGTCTATGAAAAATGTTGCATTATGTTTGGGGTGAAATATCAGTGTCGGCCGTCACAAATTTGACGACATGACCGCCCTATCGGTCTAGGCTCAAACTATATTATCTGGTTTTTTATTTAAAAAAATCGTGGTTTTAGACCTTATATTTCCAGCTTCAGCATATTTGTAATAAATGTTTTGTGATAATAGGATAGGAAATATTACTTTGTCAAAATATATATATGTATATATATATTACAGAGAAATACGATCTCGTTGGTCGTCTACTGAAACCAGGAGAAGAGCCCACTACCTACTCTGATGAGGAGACAGAGGATACTGACTCGCCCGCATCCACACCCGCCGACAAGAAACGGGAATAAGTCCAGACTTTACACCAGGTTATAATCTCCTCTACAGTATATGTTTTATGGTCACAGCCAGATCTCAGTGGCCATAATCTAAGTACCTGTTCATAGTATTTTGTGTAGCATTTGATACCTGATTAGTTTTGAATCATTTATTACTGATACCAAATTAAAATGGAATTGGGAATACGTTGAAAAATATCTTGGCTGCAGAAAAGAATATAAAACACTGTTCACTGCATATACTTTAAAAATTCGGAGATAAATAATTATGTCATATAAATAATTGTTGCACTGTTTTAATGGAAATATTTATATTGAACTACAGACTTGTGATCTATGTGCAGTAAGTTTTACTATCCATCCAAGAAAGTCAACTGAAATCTTTTGTAATTTCATAATGTCTTTGTACACTCGATATTATATTAAACGAATCGAAAACTTTTCAGCAAACATATACGTTATTTAGTAACACTTATTGTTTATTAATGTTGTGAATGAACTCTGAACTTTATTTCTCTATGCAGATATTTGTAAGGGCGCGTTCATACGACACGAATAACACTCTAGCGTCGATCTAACGCAGACTGCTCGAGGCTACTACGTTTAGTAAATATGTATCTTATTTCGTAGGTAACAGTATTATAATACTTCTGTATAACATACTGATGCCGCGAGCCGTATGTAAATTCGTTCGCGTCGTCTAAACGAGACCTTGTAAAATGTAACATAAGTGAAATGTAAATTTTGTAAGAGCTTGCCTTTGTTAAGTGCGTTACAATACATAATGAATCAGTTTTTAAAATTCAAAAATGTATCTTTACCGAAAGAAGGAACCGAAATACTTGACGATGGGACTTGGATATAAAATCTGTTGTATCAAGTTATCTTTTGATTATAGCTTATTTCAGATGTTTGGATGTATATTTACAGTTTCATGAATTGAAAGACTGAATGATGGCATATTAATTTGAGTACCTACAATGGTTAAGAAATTACCGATCATGATAATGTATCTTATAGTACATTCCTATGTTGGCTTAATATTAGTTTTGTGCCAATGTTAAACAAAGATGGTTTTACTTTGTCAGTTTATAAATATGTTGTTTTATTGTTTGTAACTTAATCATGGTTTTAAGAAACTGATTAAATTGTAGGAGCATGTGACTTTATGCTCACAGGGATACGGTTGATATTGGCATGGCACACGTGTCACTCCATTGTTCTCATTTGGCACAAAGCGAAACTTACATCACGGAATGTCACAAAAATATGTATTGTATTTGTTGTGAATTATTTTTATTATTCACTGCTATGGAAACATGGAAGATTGTTATGAATACGTGTTATTTATGAATAGAGTGATATATATATATATATATGTACATGCATAATAAATGACCCTAGGCTTATAAATTCCCTCTGGGTACTTAAAACTATGTTCATATTGTAAATTATTACGTGTTGCAATTGAAAAATGTATAAAAAAATGAAATGTGCATAATATTTAAATTAATGTTGTGTAATTCTACTTTTCCATTTCTGTGTGTGAGTGTGAGTGTGTTTTTTGTACCTAATTTTTATTTGGCTTTAAGAGATACTATATTGAAGTCGATCGTTTCTTATCTCCGGTTGGCGCCTTATAGGTTGAGCAACGATGCTTCAAAATCTAACTACTTTTTTATTTTTTCATAAAACGCTTTTTGCACATGCGTACTAAGTATTTTTAACACTAGTTTTCAGTGCTGGCCTTATTGTCTATACAATTTTATTTACAGTACAAAATATATTTATGACAAAAACTTCAATCTGCCCATTATACATTGCTTATTATAGTTTGTTTGTTGTTATTATTAAATTTAGATCATTGTTTTTGTTAGATTATGTTAGTGGTGTAAGAAATCCCCTGGTATGACTAAAGTATAGATATAACTTGAATAATTTTTAATTATTGTGGACGCAACTCCACAATGCGTTTATTAAACAGACAAATTATGGGAATAATTCTTTGTCAATGCGGCATTTGTATTGTAATAAGTGATCACCGATAGCGAGCATTTTCAGTTATTGTTTTGCAGCATTCATGTGACAACCTTATTCCATTTAGATAGAGCTAAAAATGCATCCATCAAAAAAAGTATATCTGGGAAAGAAATAAGTTTACTGTGTTTGTAAGATACCGCCGGTGAGTAGTACTTTCTGAATACAAAAGAAAAACAATGCTCCAGACACAAACACATAGTCTTTAAGTAAATATGTTACAGGCAGATTAAATATTAAATGCGCTAATAATAGAATGAAATGTTATTTATCAAGCATCTTAATACAGGTTTAACGTCTTGGATGTTACTTTTAATAGGTTTTGAACGTTGCCGAGTGATCACCAGCAAATATGAAAAGTTATTAGGACAAAAAATTTGTATAAATTATATCAATAAAGCCTAAAAATTAGTTGTGGGCCATCCCAAAGTAAACTTTAATGTTATTGTTTTTATGATGTAAGACTCTTAGTTCCTGTGTTCATTTCAGAGCTAGTCTTGTTATATATACAGAACATATTGCTTTATATAAATATATCGATCATGTTACACGACCAGCCATAAAATCACGTTAATTTTTATTAAAACTGTTTAATATACACAGATTAATTCATTAAGGATTTTTATATTGCTGGATTTCAAATTGTTGATTCCAATTCGAGCCAACATCGTTTTTATGTTATTGAACAAAGAACTAAATAGTCTGCTAGGCATAGCGATTTATTTGTAGCGTTGATGGGGCACATCGTGAATATCGTGTACAGCAATGCAACTGTTACTTATTCTAAAATTACTACTTAAGATGTTTATTTTAACATTATCACAGATTAAAACGATTTATATAGTTTGTCTTTTATTTTCATATATTCATTACATGAAGGATAGGTCCTTAAAGGGCTTTTCAGGCCCTAAAAATTAGGGGATTCATAAATTCAGGCAATAATGGCAATGTTTACGTTAATAATCGCATCTCAATGGAATCACAACGACTTGTGTTTTGCCATTGCACTATTTACTTGCACGCGTAACATGACAAACTCGAGAAACGCTTTGTCTACACTCATTTGTCAGTTTCTCGGGTCGAGAGTGAGATATCGTATGGGCGCACCCGAGAAAAGTGACATTTGAGTGTAGACAAAACGTTCTCGAGTTTGTCATGCTACGCGTGCTGAAGTCCAATATTAATATGTAGTACCTACTATCTTCTTCACAATTCGATGGTAACAGATATTTTAAATATTAGCAGAAATGGTCTACAGGTTTCTCGCATCCATGAAATTTTTGTATTTAAATATTTCAGCGCATACGTGTTTTAAGTTTTCATTAATATTTTTCATTCCATTTTAATTTTTGTTCTTTAAAAACCTTCAGTTTGTAACTTTTCTTCTCTTTTTTCGATATGTAATAATATGATTATATTTTATTTAATCATTGAACTCAATCGATTGAAAAGATCAGGAAATAGTCTGCAAATAAAAAAAAGGATGGTTTTTAAGTAGAATATTTGTATTTATAAAAAACATTTTTTTATTCCACTTTATTTACTCTCTCAAATTGTCCGATTGGTGAAATATACACGTTTTAGCATGTAACTCTAATCACCATACCCTAATCTGACGTGCACGAGAATTCATCCTTGCCGGCGACCATATAGATAGATATAGGTATTGGGCTCATATTTGGTGGGATTAATTATTGTTAATTATACAAGGTCCCCCGTATATTAATCTGTCACGCTTTAGTAATCCTCGGGCTCCCCTACTATAGGGCAATCTATATCAATCTAAACAACAGAAAGTAATTATTAGAAATATTTTAAAATTTGAAAATTTAGATTAAATTAATTACTTTATCATGAAATAACTATATAAGTTACAACACTCGACTGAATCGCGAAAGGTTCTGGGTTCGTATCAATAACGATAAATACTCTTTATTGCACAAAAAACAAAGTTAACATTACAATAGTAGGTAAATCACAAGCAAGGGTGGGCTTTTCTCTATAAGAGATCTCTTCCAGCCAACCAGGCGGTGTGGGAGATCAAACAGTAACGGGAAACTGACAAGTGCATATTTGTAAAATTTGATGTGAATGAATATTAACATTAAAACATATAGCCATGATATAAAAAATCAATAAAAAAATACATAAATAAACAATATTATATAATATACATATAAAAAAAAATAATAATGATTACAAAAACTATGAATACGAACATTGTGCTAGAAAGTGCTCCTTGAGTTTAGTTTTGAAAGATATGATAAAGGGGATAATATTGGTGGAAGGTTTTTCAACACTACTGGGCAGAGCAACACAAATCTGTTAACTGACATGTGCGCCGTATTAATAAAAGCAATTGGAGGGTACGCGCGTGAGAACACATTAAACCGTCACGTCAGAGTGGTAAGTGCAAGTTTTACGCTAACGAGCTCACTAATGAACGCGTTCAATAGAACCTGCATGCTTATGGGACACGGCAGACGGTCGTAGCTCCGACCACCGACCACCTGCCTTTTTACTCTTGAACGCAATTGCGCCCGATGTAATAACTTTTTAAATATTCGATACTAGTTTTCCGCCAGCTGTTTCGGCCGCGTGGTCCCTAGGAAACTGTTTATTTGCTTGACGATTCATATCATCATCATCATCATCATCAATCAGTATTCGAGAAAATTATTTATAATCAACTGCTTTTACACTTTTCGTTAAATAAATTACTTTACAAAAATCAGTTCGGTTTTAGCAGAGGTAAATGTACCACAGACGCTGGAATTGCACTTCTGAGACATATCTATGATGCTTGGGAGAATAAACAAGATGCTATCGGCATTTTTTGCGATCTGTCAAAAGCATTCGACTGCATTAGTCATGAAACACTGTTGGGGAAATTAGAGCATTATGGTGTGACGAAGAATTCACTTAATCTAATAAAATCATATCTTTCTGATAGAATTCAAAAAGTAGTAAGTAATGAAGCGAAATCTTCAGGGGCACCTATTACTATGGGCGTACCTCAGGGATCGGTATTAGGACCATTGCTTTTTCTAACTTACATTAATGATCTTCCACACTTTACGAAGAATTTGTGATGACACCTCTTAAGTGTTTAAAGTTAAGAGCGGCAATGATTGTTTTGACGATGTAAATGATGCTCTCGATAATGTTCTACTGTGGTTTGATAATAATAATTTAAAGCTTAATTCGAATAAAACGGAATGCAAAAAGTTTGCATTACCTAATGTGAGGCATGTTAGTACACTTATAAATGTAAATAGTGAAAAAGTTGAGTTGGTGGAATCGACAAAGTTCCTTGGTATTACACTAGATTCCCGACTGCAATGGGATCTGCAGTAACGCAGTGCAGTCAAGTAGACTGCTTTGCTGTTAAGAAAATTAAACTCTTGACAAATGTTGAAACGGTTATTGGTATATTTTAGTTACTTTCATAGCGTAATGACGTATGGTCTATTGTTGTGGGGTTCTGCGGCTAGCATTCAAGATACTTTTATTCTACAAAAGAGAGCTGTCCGCGCTATATATAATTTACGGTCTAGAGAATCTCTCAGAGAAATATTTAAAGAAATAAATATTTTGACTGTTGCCTCTCAATACATCAATGAAAATATTATGTACGCAAGAAAACATAACGATTCCTTCCCAAAAAAAGTAGTATTCATAATCTTAACACAAGAAATAAAAACAAACTTGCCGTTCCAAGCTTCAGACTTCAGAAAACCAGAGGATCATTTCTGGGTAAATGCGTGTTATATGCCTACTTGAATTAAGATATTTTCATTTCATTTCATATCATGACACCGATATAGTTACATAAAAAAATTGAATAGTTAACTGTGTAAATGTTTTAATTCCCCGTATAAACTTCCACTCCCATTTCAGCCCTTTTTTCAAAATAAAATATAGCCAATGTTCAATGCATATGATGTTTCTTCCCGTAGGTGAAGTTTTAAAAATCAGTCCAGTTGTTTCGGAGCCTATTTGTTGCAAACAAACAAAACTTTCCTCTTTATAATTTTAGTATAGATATATATAAAAAATATGTCAACATATTGAGTCTTAAGAAAAATATGCATATCCGTTGAACATGGACCTCCTTTCGGGTTTTAAATGAATGCAAAATACTCAATCTTTTGTTTTTTGGCTGATGTCGTCATAACATTTAGGTGATATCTGTTGAAAGGCATACTTAGCATATTTTGTTTTAAAAAAATGAACATACATAAAAAAAACATAGATCGCCGTCGAACATATAAAATCCTCCTTCGATTCGATTTATAAGACGGTAATTAAATTGAGACTTCTACTTTGAGTAGCTCGGTGGCATAGTGGATAAGCGCCGCGGCCCGCGATCGTAGTCGTTAAGCAAGTTTCGCAAGGGTCGGTCACGGACTGGGTGACCAAAAAATTATTATCTCGAGCTACTCCGTGCTTCGGAAGGCACGTTTAGCCGTTGGTCACGGTTGCATTTGCAGTCGTTAATACCCTCCAATCCGCATTGGGACAGCGTGGAGGGTCATGGCCCATCCTCCTCAAACATCCATAAGGAAGGCCTGAGCCCCTGCAGTGGGGACGTAAAAGGGCTGGTGATGATGATGATGAGCTAGGAACTTTCATTTCACTCACTTCAATGAATTCGAAACATTTCTGATTCTTATAGACTAGCCAGTATTCCGCAGACTTACATACGGTACAGTAGCAAACTTCATATTAAAGCCATGTATGTACCTGTAGTTTCACCTGACATTGGTGAAATGGGGGTTCACTATTCCGATCGATGGTTCCTTTGAGCGTGCCTAGGAGTCGAACTCACAAATATTGACTTTCAAAACGTGATGGCATCATGTTTGCCGTTTTGATATTTTAAAATATATAATTATTTCTATAGTAAAATTGTATGGCTGATACTTATTCCGGTTCCTTTTATATTTTATAAAATTTCAAAGCTACTTGAAATTTATACAAATTTACCTTATTCCAGCAAAGCTGAAATTTATATATGATACTTATTATATACAATGACTTTCCCAGTCATGCTAAAGAAAAAGCATAATTTTGATTCTCTCTCTTCATTTTGCAAGGAACTAATGTTTCAGCATTGCTACAATTTATGTCTGTTATTATTTATTTTATTCTTTATAAAGCAGACACATAGGTCTGTTCTAAGAAGCTGTCCGACCACATGGTACTTTCTCAGATGTGCTAATGATTCTTCATTAGCACATTGTGTGGCGCATTTGATTCTCTCTATTTCACTGGCAATGGCAGCAATGCAGTATGAATGTATGTAAATAATATAAAAAAAAAACAATTTATTAATCTTATTTTAAATCATGGGCATATCATTTTTAATGCAGAAATCAACAATATTTTTTTAATTACAATTATTATCATTTAGATATTTCTTTTGTTTTAACTAAATGTACAACTGGTTATAAAAATAAAAAATACTTAATTTTTACGTTGGCTAAAAAAAAAATAATAATATTATTCAACACTGTCATGAAAGAAGCATACTTCCCATCATCGTGGAAAGTATCACAGAACGTTATGATAGTAAAACCTGGTAAACCACCAAATGACGTTAACGTCTTACCGATCCATGATCCTACTGTATATATCCAAACTTTAAAAAAAGACTACTCAACATGCTCTCAGACAAGGGAATTATTTCAGATTTGGTTTAAGAAAGGAACATGCCAGTTTGAAACATGTCCATAAATGTGCAAATTAATTGAAGACACGTTAGAGCGTAAGGAATATTAGTTCGTAGTTTTTCTGGATGTCGCACGTTTGATAGTTGGACACGAGGAATTATAGCGCATTAACATCTATATATTATAACCATCATCAAAATACTAACTATACAACTGACGATACCGGAAAGCGTCGACGATCTAAAGACAAAAAACACTAGACATGGAAAACTGGGGCTCCATTCTCTTCACGCTAATTTCATGAACAAAAAATTAAAAGCAATCACAAGCCTTGACGGTCCATACACAATAAACATTACGTTGACAAGGTTTGATGAAATTGGCACATAATATCGCAGTAATAGATTCCTACCACATATATTGTGCTTAAAAGAAACTGTTGCGCTCCGAATTAAAAGAATAGTCCGAAAATATAATTTAAATTCTATATTTTTAAATAAACACTACCAACCATCTTTTTCTTCCCTGATTCTCCAAAAAGTGGGACTCCCTGGATGGAGTACTGTCCTACAGTGTGTCAAAAATATACTCTATGGCGAGATCAGGTGAACAAAAACAACCGTTTATAATGATCACATAATTATATTATAAAATGATTTAATTACAATAAACAGAATAAGTATCATAATGTACCTACACTACGAACAACTTACATTACGCAAAGCGGACAGGACGTTCCTCTCATATTTACATTTTGTACATTGAGCGCTCGATTCATGGTAATACTTAACTATCCTCGCGCGGTAATAAATAGGGCCGGGAGGGGGGACGCGGGAGGTGAGGGTCGGGAGGGGGAGGGGACGCGCGAGGTGCGAGTGTGTGTATATTTACATGGGGTGCGGGGGGGGTATGTACACTACAACTGCTCGACGAACTTGGTGAGCTGGTCCTGGGGCGTCATGGGCGGCAGGCTGTCGTCGGGCGGGTGCGGCGCGGGGGAGGGCCGCCGCGGGGAGGCGGTGCTCTCGGGCGAGCGCTGCACCACGCCCCCGCTGAACCCGTAGCGGGCGGGCAGCCGCGGGGGCACGCCGCCCACGCCCACGCCCCCGCCCACCACGCCCGCCGCGCCAGGGTACGGCGCGCGCAGGCCCATCATGCCGCCCACGCCCACGCCCACGCCGCCCTGACCCTGCTTGTACCAGCCGCCGGCGCCCGCGCCCATGCCGCCCCCGCCCACGCCGCCCATTCCCACCCCGCCTACACCGCCGACGCCTGATACGCCGCCGACCTGCGCAGCAAAAATGGATATTTAGCAATCAAGAATAGAGTCAACTGTTAAATAGTTTCCAATAGGTAGCTCCAGTAATTTTCCTGGTATATACAGCGGATAAGAAATCTCGTATCCTACATTGCACGTAAACTGAATTCAAGGGAATAATCACCAAGTTATTGAATTAATAAAAAAAAAAATGTTTATTATTTGCAATATTATAATTCCCTATTTGTGTCGATAGATTAACTAATACATCTAATTGATGCATAGTATCGTTTTAAACGGTAATAACAAAAATTCAATAGTATCACTCGAGATATCTACTGAACTATTACAAAATGTGTTTAACTGACCTGTGACTGTTGGGGCAGCATCTGATGCATCTGCTGCAGTCGTTGCTGCTGCGGCTGCATCATGTGCTGCAACTGCTGCTGTTGCTGTGGCACTCCGCCACCGAGGCCGACACCGCAGACTCCGCCCACCCCACCGACCCCGCCCACTCCGCCCACGCCGCCCACACCGGCCGCGGCCTGTTGTTGGTTTTGGGTGTTCTGTCAAAAACATCATTTAATTTTAACTATGCGTGTGTCGCAGTAATGAAAACCTATAAAGAGAAACAAAACGCTAGCTTACACCTTTCGCTTAAAATACCATATACCAGTCAACACAGACGATATTACATTATTTTCTCAATAAAGCGATATCAATGTCTATGCCGTAGTAAGTATAATACAATAGGTGATTGGACAGCAATTGGATTAAAACTAAAATACCTAGTACCTAGTTGACAGTAAACGAAAATAAATCCTTTTTTGTCTGATAATTTTAATATACTATTACCAATAACACACTTTTATGCTTATTATCTTCGTAATATTAATTAAACTAATTATAAAAAAAAACAAATATTTTGTACTCGTTGTCACGTGACTTCAAACAAGCCGTTCTTATTCCTATGGGAACTTAGAGAATTGAACTTTATGCATACATGGAACGATATTCGTTACAGAGTACCCTAACGTCATAGCGACGCCATAACAGAAGTGGGGTAATTGCGGGAAATTTTGAAAATTAAATTTATTTTTAGATTTTAACTTATTACATGAATTATATTTTAATATTTGTTTTTAGATATATTCATGTCATCTTTAGAATAAAAATTAAAAAAAAGGGCCGGGAGTCTACACCCTTGTTGTAAGTGTTGAGATATTTCATAAAGTTGAAAGATTATTTATTGAGTGTAACAAAGATTTAATTTTTAAATCAATAAATTTTTTTTTCAATATTTGTAGCTTATGCCTCAAGTCAAATGAAAAACTAATGAGAGCGAGTGTCGTATTTGTGATTATGAAATTGGTAGCAAACTAACTTAGAAAAGCACTGCGATAATTTTATATTAAAAACTTTATTCAAAATTCGTTCGGTGGAAATCACTGTCGTATAATGGCTATGTATACGTGAAATTGGCAGAATTGTGCGAAAACTGCAGCTGAACCATTTAAAAATAAAGAAAAAAAACAAATCGTTTGAAAGTTTTTCCATTTATGGATAGTGCGCGTGAAAATATAAGAAATCAATAGGTACTAAAGAAAAGAAATAAACGGGAAAGCGTAATATAATTTAAATTTGAAGAGGGGTAAATTTCTGCGTTTTATATATATATATATATATATATATATATATAAAACGCAAACGCAGAAATTTATATATTTATATATATATATTATATTTATATTTATTTATATATATATATATATATATATATATATATATATGTACTTTGTGTTTGAATATAAAAACAGCATACGATAATTTTAGCGCGGTTTTGTGTAAATAATATGGCTCATTTATGTATAATCTATTTTTGGTGTGATACTGGTTAATTTTAAAACAATTTTTTTAGTTGTCAGATACTCGTATTTTCACAATAGCCTTTAAAAACTGCATCCAATCGAAATAAAATTTGATTTCGACAGATTAAAATAATACAAAGTATCCCATCTTGAGCACCGAGGACTGGCGAATTTTGTTTAAGCATTTTTCTTTAAGATTAAAAAATCAATATTTGGAAAAGTCATTGGAATGGAACTAAGAATTACAGAGACTGGAGTACTTAATTTACTTCCTATTTTGATCTCAAACACCGGACTCGTTTATTAGTTCAAAATAATATTTAAAACATCATAATTCAAGGAAATTTACCATGCGAAATATACATAAAGTAATATCAATTCCGCGCTGGTAACGCCATCTGAAACCAAATAGCGTTGCCAACTTATTTCATTCAAAAACTGTCATTTGGGTTATAAAGGATAAAGTTTTGGATAATATATATTAGAAAATAATGATAATAAACAAATCATTACATAAAGTTTTTTTGATTTCAAACAATGTGAAACCATTTACAAAATAAGAATAAAAGGTTTACCAGTGAAAATTCGGCGTGCCTGACTACATCTAACCGCCGCTTAAGACGTAAGACTTAAATATTTTTCCTAATTTTTTATTGTTTTTATGAACAACTGAAGTTAGAAGTAAATGTAAACAAAATCAGGGAAAGAATATCATTAGAAAAGATTACATCTGAAATAAAAATCGATCTGACGGAGATCATATTTGGAGGAAATAGCAGAGCGATGTCCTAATTTGCTCCTGCTAGGTGACGCTAGTAGTTGGGGATCACAAAAATTCGTGGTATCTACAAATAAAGTCATAGTGTAAGAGTATATCGCGTAATTTTGTATTAAACATATCTGCAAAAGGAAAAAGACGGATACGATAGAAAGGAGAGATGTGTAATATCTGAGATATTAGGTAATTTTTCAATGTAACTACTTTCACGTAAATCATTTAAAATCAACTAAATGCCGACTAAAGCATCTAGCGCCATCTACTTTGAAGGTGTTCAGATTAGTAGTTCCAGTGGATGGTATGGTGTTGTGTGGTGTGGTGTGGTGGTGTGTTTACCTGTCTCTGTTTGATGAAGGCTGCCATGAGCGGAGGGTTGGACTTGAGTATCTGCAGGATCTCCTGCTGCTGGTTGTGCGTGGTGGGGGAGCGGAGGGTGGCCATGAGCTGCTGCAGCGCCTTCTGGTGCATCGGCTGGCTCTGCTGCTGCTGCGGCGCCGGCGCGCGCTGTTGCTGCTGCGTTACAATATAACACCACGTTCACATTCATGTTTTGACAACAAAACAAAATAAATAAAAAGAATAGTTAGCGTTGCTGAGATAGTGATAGTCTATCTATAGAGTTGAGACAGATTATTACAATTCAATATCATTTATTTAGTTAAGGCTGAGCAAAAGTACTCGTGTAAATATAAAAATAAAAATCTACAGCGTGAGACCTTATGCTGAGAACCGGCAAGAAACTCAGATCTCAATAATTGTTATAAATAAGTGAAAGTATTGTTCAAGGTCAATAACATCGATAGTTTTGATTTTCGCCAGTACGTACGATTTATTATTCGAGATTGACTATCTACGAAACTCCAGATCTCAGCAACCAAATCAGTACTGAATACGCCGAAAATCAAAAGGTCACGTTCCATAGCGTCAAGCTATCCGCTTATCTTTAATTTTGTAAGAAATCTTTCTCTTTCTACAATGTTGCTGTACTGAATATTGAGCTATTTAAATTACACCGATCCGAAAACGAAAGAATAATATGGGTAAGTGTAGCACAAACCTGTGCAAGCGGTAATTGCAGTGGCGGCTGAGGGTGGTGGGGATGCCTCGCGAGTAACGAGACCGTGTGTTGCAGCGGGGGCGGACCTCGGTAGCGCGCGGCCCAGTCGGCGCGCGCGCCCGCGCCCACGCCCGCCGCGCCCCCGCCCACCACGCCGCCTGCGCCGCCCACGCCGCTCACACCGCCCACGCCGCCCGCTAGCGGTACCACGCCGCCGCCCACGGTACCGACACCCGGAGGGCCCATTCCACCTTGTTTCCCGTACGACGGCGCTTGCTGCCGCGCCGCTTCCTCTTGTACCTGTTAGTGAAAAAACGCGTCAATTGAACGATTCCGTCGCAGCCCGGTCGGCACTTTTAATTATGAATAAAATCAATTTACCTATGTGAATATTATGGACTTTTTTCTTTTTTCCTAGCTAACCTGGTGGATGTTCTACATATAAAAAAAAAGTTTTTTTTTGTACTTCAAACTAAGTTTATTTTGTAATCGATCATTATCTGAAATACAAATAATGTCATTGACTCCTTCTAGAGCGCGGTTCACATATGGCGAAGTGCAATGCAGCCATAACCGCGTATCAAATATTAGGCGAAACGTAAATTTTTTTTTATTATAAAGTAAAAAAAAGTTTATGTAAATCTTATTTCAATTGCTATAAAGACAATAGCGCTTTGGTAGTGATATCTGCTCTTCGCTGCGCTTCACCGTGGTATGTATCGGCCTTAATAATTTGCTATTTGAACGATCAAAAACCTGTATTTTCAGACTCAAGCTACAGAAATACATATTGCAACCCTACTCAGCTTATCTCGGTTTCTATCATTCCAATTTCCAGTGTCTCAAAAATCTGTCAACATTGCCTAGCTAGTGTCTGCCGAGTGCGATATTAGACTCATCAGGTCTACCAGGACAGTGATGACTAGAGATTTACCATAAGACGGTTGTCTAATGTAATGAACCTCACTCACACCTAGAAGAATTAGCTGCTTGACAGATATAACAATAACTTGGCTACCATAATAAAAAAATATTAAATATGTTACAGTAACTTACATGTAAACAATAAATATGTAGTATTTTTGTTCTAAAATAAATTATGAGTTTATTTAATTTTTGCAAATTAACTTAAGATTCATAACCTGTTGATTACAAGAACCGAAACTCAGACCTCCAGATGGCGCACATTTCACTAATTTCATATTTTTCCTTTATATTACAATAACCCTTTAAACTAACCATATTGAAGAATCGTTATTGATCCATAACTAAGACAACATTTTCTATGGTAAGGTGTAGCGGTATAGAAGCACATTGCGAAAAAATACGGGCCACCCCGCGAGGTGAATGCGTTATCAGTGTATCGCCTATGTTTAATGAGTGTCTACGCGACGGGGAGGAAGCATATTCATGTATCGTGTACTATTCATAGGAATCAGCTTGACACCTGAAGACCATTATATCCCTACGAAATCGAAATGCTAGAACGAAACACATTTCGCAATAATTTAAGAAGCAACGGAGGTTGGACCTGCCTCTGATGCACAGTCTTCAAATGATATGATTTCAACAAAATAGGGAATATGCGTTAAAAAGGGTTAAATATATTTTATAACGATCATTGTTGCTTTAGAATAAAGCCTATGTAAATATTTTTCAACATTGGTCCGATTTCATCTTGAAAATATTGAAACGCCATGCCACTTGTCAAAGCGGATGTGACGAGGATGTCGTTGTTACAAAAAGTCAACATCGATGCGATAACATCAATGTATTATGTCGCAAAATTTACAAAATATTGCCATTTAAATGATGTTTAAGGTTTTTATTTCATCAATTTAGTTATATGACAATTCAAAAAGTTTATTATACTTTAAAAAAATCGATTAATTGTTAATCACGTTCGGTAATTGAATAATAAATTAATTACACAAAATTCATAATGAATTAAAATGCCATATCTCTAGTCATATTCTTTGACATCAAGACAAGCGCGCCAAAAATTCCAGCTTTTAAACTTTTCGTAGTTGTTACTTATTTTCATCAATTTATTATTGTTACTAAATGTTAGTTTTTCGATGCCGGGTATTTTTTTACAGTTATATAACAATGTAAGTTATCATATGAAAACATTGTCCAAAAATGTGCATATTCCCTATTACGAAAAGTGTGAACCAATCGAAATTCTCCGAAATTGTCTTCACAAATTAAATAGGCGTTCGGGTGTAACGTGAACGTTAATTTTCTTTTTTTTTTACTAATTATTATTCATAGCCATGGATACAAGTCCTTCAGCTGAATACATTTTATAATATTTAACATTCGTAGAATAGCCACCTACATATTTATATATCGACGCTGGAAAGCAAACACATAGTAACCTGCAAAACCAAAATGGATATTTATAATGGAAAATCTTTAGATTTTTCCAAAACAATATGTCTCATTTCTGTATAAATTGACTTAGGAACGTTTATAGGAACCATGGACGTTTATAGGAATTATTTATCGAAAAATATCAAAGTTTTTCTGCTTTGAAGATCAATTTTGGTTTTGCGGGTTACTACGTGTTTGCTTTCCAGCGTCGATATGTTCTATAGTATTACAAATGTATTTGAACAATGGTAAAAACAAATCTGGATTAGCTGAGACGTGTACGTTACCTGTTGCAGCGCCTTCTGCACGTTGTGCGGCAGCGCGTGCGCGTGCGCGGCCGGCTTGGAGGGCGGCGGGGAGGCGAGCGCGGGCGGCGGGTGCGGCGGGGAGGAGGCGCCGGGCGCCGCGCGCGTGTTCATCGCCGCCATGCGCCGCCGCAGCAGCTTGGCCTGCTGCACGCGCTGCTGCACCTGCTGCTGCTTCAGCTTCTGCTTTATGCTGCTGCAGAACGGCACTGAACACTTCGTTTCCTGTACGCACACAAACGGCGAAACGTTACAAGCGAACGGATCCGCAACCGTTCTATGAAACGACTGTGGATCATTTTATTGGATTGAAACCAAAACTCTTCATTGTCTATCATTGCGGGAAAACTACAAATTTAATAAAAATCACAGCATAGAAATATAGCTTGAATAGCAGGTATCACTAAATTGAAATCTATATATTAATATGTGAAACAAAATCTTTGGACCCCTTTACGAAAATTGCGAGGCACGAGGAAATTTGGCACACTAAAAGTTTATATGTAGGAGAAGTACAAATGGCTAATATTTTTCAACAATAATGCCTATAAAGTACATTAAATCGATAAATAAAATATTACACACACTCCGCATTTGACACAAACAAACAAGTATTTATTACACTCATACCATAACATTGTAGTCAAATTGTTTCTTTTGACATAGAGTTTGTTTTTTTATATATTGGCTTCGCACTGTTTGTGTATTTAACCAATGTCAAGTTTTATATGTTTACCATAGACATCTATTTATATGTATGTGATGTTTACTGTTGTCTTACTGAATGCCAAATAACTTCTAACTGAAATTTATTAGGGTCAAATTTCGACCGCTAGTTATTATAAAAACACAAAACAATATGTAATCACCTGACAATGTTTCGCATGATAGCAGCACAACGCGATAAGTTGTTTGCAAATCGGGCAGTCGCCTTTCGTCTTCCTCTTGCAGATCTTCGTGTGCGTGACGACCCGCTTCATCTTCTGACACGACGGCAGTCGACAGTTGGCGTCTCGACACTGGCACGCGTGCACCAGCGACTGTATACACCTCTGTATCGACAGTTTTCGAGCCTCTTGTGGGTTTGCCTGCTTCATATCGCCAGGGGACGAGCCCACGTCGATGTCCAGGCCGAGTTTTTCCATCTTGTGAGGATGGCCTTCCTTCTCGTAGCACGGTACGCACAAGTCGAAGTCGTCGCACACCGTGCAGTGGTACCTGGTCTCCACGTGTGATTTACAACTGTTGCATGTGTACACGAATTTGTCAGTACCCTGGTTGTGTAACTCGTACAACATGCACAGGGTGGAAAACCTCGCCCTTCGTGTCGACGAAAACTCGTAGTGGCGATCCCGAGCCATAGTCAAGAATGCGTCACGACCGTCCATTAGGTCACAGTTCAATAACGGGTCCGGGTCGTGGATAGGCTGTAAAAAATGAAATTGTTTTAACAATTTTTAATTATCAGAATGTGTAGTCTTCATATATATATAAAAGAATAGCCTACTCACAGCTAAGCTCGCCGCGGACTGTGCGGAATGTAGCCTTATAACGAAGAACACTTCCTTGTGTTTCTCCATAGTTGCAAAAATCTTTGCACTGAGATCACTACCCTGCTGCTGGTCACTCTGTTTCTTACTACTTTTTCTTTGGGCGGCCTTAGACTTATTGGATTTTTTCGCTTTCTTTTGACCTTTCTTCTTGCCATCAGGGCCTTGTTCATTTTCCTCTGACGACTGGAATATCTACAACAGTTAAGAAATATTTTATTAATACAATGATTACACAAGTATATAAAGAGTATTTATGCCTGGGAATATTGTATCTCCTGTAATATTTATGAGAGTTTAAAACCAATAGTACTAAAAAAATATTATTATTAATACTGACCACTGCTTCAGCAGCTTCAGCTTGCTTTCTCTTTTCCTCCTCTTCTTGGTCCAATTCTTTGATAGATTCTTCCAACACATTGGGCCAGAAGTCACCTTCAAAGTACGGTAGTTCGGCCGCAGAAGAGATATTGTCCTCCATAGCTTGCTTTAATATGTCTTTATAATCTAATATTATTCTTTCTATTATACCTTTGTCTAACATTTTCTTGTACCACTCTTGTAACCTTTTAGGTTTAGGAATCTTTTGTTCGGGTGGATGGCAGTGGAAAATGTAGTCATCACCCTCTGAGGGCGGGCAAGCCCATATGTGGGCCATTGTATAACCCAATTGCTTAGCGTAGTCCAAATATCCTAATAAAATCTCATGATAAACTGCAGTACGATACTGCCTAGGTTGGAAGAAATGTACAGAATCTAGATATGCTATATAAACACGCCTTGTATTTGGCGACGGACTTTCACTGCCATATTCCTGAAGAAAAAAAATAAAATTTTATTATCTTCAATTAGGAATAATTAATCAGATAAATATTTTTACCAAAAGTGTAAATATACATACCTGCACATGCATACCAAAGAAACAAATATCGGTTCCGTCAACCTCTTCAAATGCAAATAACGCCTTAGCCCGATACGGGAATTCGGCACACAGTTCTCCTGATTCGACAAACCTCGATCTCATTCCAGGTTTGACCTCCACCATCTATAAACGCAATAGTTACATTACTGAAACCATATAGTAGGAACCTCATAAAGACAATAAAAGAAATATAATAATCGAGTCAACCTCACCTTATCCGATGATGCGACAACCCTGATATGCACCTCACCGGCACTAGCCTCTTTTTTCTTGAGAAAATTATTGACTCGCGTCTCAATATAAATGCCAAGTTTTGATGGAGGCAGCTTTTTAGCACAAAATTTGTTCTCTTTCCGCTTAGCCCCCTTCATTTTTAAACAATTATCACAGCAAAAACCTTGGGGCCAAATTTGATCATGATGCAGCACACAAATCTGATGCTGTTTCCTACCACAGTCCATGCAGACTACAAACGGTTCCTGTTCTAAATGATCATTTTTCATTTCCTTGAATTGATCCTTCTTGATGGCGCTATAAATTAAAATCAAATATTAGTAACGTATACGATGTGTGATACAAATATTTATGTAATGATAGGAATGTATACTTACGTCTGTGGCTGCAGCGGATCATCGCCCAACGTGACGGTGTCCCCTTGGATATCGTTGAAGCATTTCTGGCAGAAGGTGTATCTATCGGACACAACCCCATACGCTTTTAGACTTTATTCACAATTTTCGTCCGTGTAGCAGTGATGTGAAGCGTGACAGGAACGTGTGCAGGCAAGGACGTGCGTGGAGGGCAAAAAAAATTAGTAAGCAATAAGAACATAAACCTTATTAGTTCAGACAGTGAGCACAATGATAGGTTACAGTTACAAGGTCACATTGATACATGTAAACACTATGTTAATCTAGCATTAATACTGAAAAACGTCTAGTATAACACTTAGAGAAGGGGAAGGTTCCATGAGAAAATTTTATTCAGTGTTCCTGCCATTTGCCATAACACTTTTCATGTGTAATTAGGCAGTAGACAATCATGTAATTTCAAAATGTAAAGAAAATTTACAGAATGCATTTACTTAACATTGAACTACAGTTTGCAAATATTAGATAATTAAACAAATATAGCAGTGCTTTGCTCATAAGTCTCAAGCTATTTATCAAGAAATAAGACGTAACTTTTTATAGTTTTCAGCATGATATAAGTATGTTATAGATCTGAAGAATTCTAATAAGTATAAAATATCTATTATGCTTAGAAGAGTTGATGAGCATATTACGAGAAAGCAATAGACCAAAATTATCCATCAAATAATATGCAACTGTATTATAGAAAACATTTAATATTACACATTCTAGTCCCATAAAACGGCATAGATCATTATATATTGCAGCAACACAATAAACCCGCGTATAAAAGGTATTGTATTACAATGTGCAGCGATAATCATAACCATTAGCAAATGACACCGCGGTTGGCGTCATTTACAAGATATCAATTTCAAAGATGTATCGGAAACACGACAGCAAAAATTATATACCACAAATATGGATAAAACATTGAAGCTACTTTAATATTTAAGTTTTAATATAATATTTAAATTAAATAACAGCTACAATTTTTTGACTTTATTTTTAGGTTATTTCATAAAAACAATTAATTTTGACAAAAAATTAACGAATACAAAGAAAATTATATTCAATGTTAAAATTAAATAAAGATCAATTTATCTTCATCTATATGGAAATCGTGTATTCTTTTTTCTTATGCCTTTTTATGAGACAGCAATTATATTATTATTAGTGACAGCAAAACTAAGACCAACATGAAAATGTTTCACTAAATATATGTTAGTAAAACGAGTTGACTATGTTGTGAATGTGTAATGACTGGCAACATAACATTCTAAAGGACATTTCTATGAGACACCCAAATTTAGGAAAGCTCCAATTACTGAGGATTTCCTATTCTTATTGTTAACCCGGTAGTGAACATTGAAACAATGAGGTGACAATGAATAACAACTTAAATGGTTTTTACAGAATTATTTTTATATTTTTAAACAGCATTGTGTTAATACTGTCTTTGTCAAACAGCTGTTTTCTTGAGACTTCCAACCTATATTATAACCTATATCAGACGCGTATGTTGTAGCTTCCCGTAGGTTTAAGAATAAGCATTTTCATAATCGGATCAGTATTTCCGAAGATTACCCCTACAAACAAACAAAGTTGGAAACTTTACCTCTTTATAACATTAGTATAGATGGAACTCCCATAGAATACCTTTAATTTCATTTTATGATATCCCACATCAAATGATTGCAAATCAGAGACTGTAATTTATACCAGAATAAAAAAAATAATTGGAAACATTTCTAGATAAAAATACTATTTTTAAATTTAACTTTTAATTTTTACTTTTTGTTACTCTAATAAAAATATTTGAAGCTTGACATATTATTACTTTTGCCATTTTGTAACTATTATTTCAGTAAATGTCATGGCTAAAACAAAATATAAGTGCATAGTAAAAATTTAATTTAAAAATATGACATTCAATATTTTTATTTATAATTTTCTATGATGATTGCATTGTGTATTTTTAGTGTTTTTTTTTTTATAATTTCAAAGACTGTTTTATTTTATAAACAATCACAGTAATAAAATGTTCACTAACTTTCAAAGCAAAGAAGAAATTCATGAAGATTATGATGAGAAAAAATTGCATGATGAAAAACTAAAATACATAAAACATTAATACATTAAAAAACCAGGTGCATATCTTGATGTTAATAATTTTGGCTTGCACAAATTAACATTTACAAATCCAATATCTTAACTGTGAGTTGGAAAAGATTTTTTGAAATCAAACTATACGAAAATATGACGTGAACATGCCACATGGATGCCACCAGGTAATCCAGCATTTGGCCTGGGCTAGTATTTTGTAAAATAAATATTATTTTCACTCAATGACAGTCATATAAGAGTTATTACAGCCAGGTGAGTGGTTTGTGTGAAAGTGTGACAGATATCTGTCACCCACATTTTTTCCGTTGATTTGTAACGGTTGAAGCACAGATTGAGGAGACTGCTGTTAAAAATACTCAGCCCAGTTGTATAATTACATGTAAAGTAAATCATCAATTGTATTTACAGAAAGATTGCTGCAATAGTGTTTGAATCGTGACATGCCTAAAACATCTGACTCACAAACATCTTTGGCTGTACGTCATAAATATGGATTTTTAAGCAATTTAAAGTATAGGTTGGTTGGAGCTATTGAGTGAAACCCATTCAGAATGCTTTGTATTTCAATACTCAGTAAAGTAGATCACTAAAGTTGTACTCTATATGTACTCAACTAAATAATATTTTTGTAATAATAATAATCATGCCTCTTTGGCATTAAGTCCGCCATTTGTCTATTTCACTAGGAAATTAAGATTAAATAAATAAATAAATATTTTTGTAAACCATGTTAATATTTCACACACATTCTCTAAGGTATTTGTAATTTATTTAATAAATAAATCTGTTTTTGAACTACTTTAAAAAATTGCTGATAACTCTGAAACTAGAATCTCAAAAGCTGTACTTTTCCGATTCACAGTAACATATTCCTATACACAAAGGAAGATGAGTAACAGATGGAATACTTTAGTTTTAATGCAGAGAAAATTCTGAACACATCAAGAAAGCCCACAATGTTCAACAAGATACTATAAAATCATGTTACTCAATTTTGAATTCTGTCTCTTATCTATACTAACATTACAAAGAGGAAAGCTTGGATTGTTTGTTAGCAGTGAATTGACTCCGAAAGTAGTGGACCGATTATATAAAATCTTTTATCTAGGAGAAGCTACGTAAGTCACAGTAATACAGCTAGTCATGGATAAATCAATAATGGTAATAAGTGTAACATGATTTTGTCGTCTATAAAGAAATTATAATCCTACCTGTTCTGGTAACTGAAGTACTTGGCGTCGCGAGGGATGGTGCAAAGTTGTTTGCCATAGCAACATAGCACTTGAGGGTTGAATGTGTACTTTCTTCCGCAGCAGTAGCCCAAACTTTGCATCACAGGATCTATCTCCTGCTCGAATACCTCCGACAACTGAGAAACAAATACTGAATTAATTCACGCATTTTATACGAAAGAGTGATATTTTATACAATGTGAATGATCAACAGAAAAAATCACAAATTATATCTTATTAAATGTTTATAACTGAAGTCTTAAGTTGTGTCTTGTCAAATAGGTAGAAAATATATAATTCTAAACTTTGTTAGTTTAAAATACATATCAGATGGAATTCAACTAACCTTAGTACAATATCTGTAGACCCTCGAGTTCTTGCGGTTGTAAAGCCAAGCGTTCTCGAACATTAGCCACACGTCGTCGACGTATTGCCACGGGTCCTTGTATTCGCCGCGATCAAGTTTGTTCTTTATAGTGGACAAGTCTATAGGATTCTTAACGATATCGAAGTAGTCCGGTATACCGAGCGCCGTGGCGTCCACCGGTTGCCGGAACGGCAGCGATTCGGGTTCTTGCCGGAATAATTTCTCTAGAGTGGGCATCAACGCTTGCCGTAAATCTTCCGGCTTGAATACAAATGTCCGTCTTCCTCCGGGCCTGTCAACGGCGTTCGCATCACTGGCGCTGGCCTCCGTCGGCTCCTCTTTGATCTCCGGCCTGATCTCCTGTTTGATTTCCTGCTTGATCTCAGTTTTGACAGTCTGAAGGAACTCATTGTGTTCCTGCTGTTCCCTCTCCGTAGGGATCTCGTCCCGCATTCCTTTGCCCCCGCAATCCTCTTCGAGCTCCTCCTTGATTGGAGTTTCCTCCGGTTCCTGTTTTATTCGGACCTAAACGATAGAAAAGACACATGAATTATCAAAGCTCAAGAACACAAAATATTATCAATACAAGTTAGCAGATAGCACATCGTCATTAGGGCTTCCAAACATTAAACATGATGATGCTAATCGAAAAACAATTTTATACACAAATCACTTCTATTTAAAGTATTCTGGTACACAAATTAAAATTCATAAATCAAATGTCGTTTTGATAGTCACCGTCTAGTCTCGCGATGTCGCTGGCGTTTATCAAAAATATATATCGACGCTGGAAAGCAAACACGTAGTAACCCGCAAAACCAAAATTGATCTTCAAAGCAGAAAAACTTTGATTTTTTTCGATAAATAATTCCTATAAACGTCCATGGTAACAAATAAGATGTTCCTTAGTAAATTTATACAGAAATAAGACATATTTTTTTGGAAAAATCTAAAGATTTTCCATTATAAATATCCATTTTGGTTTTGCAGGTTACTACGTGTTTGCTTTCCAGCGTCGATATGCAATGTGTGCATAAGAGATTCAAAAAGGCTGCAAATAAGTAAACAGATAACTAACCTCTGGCACGGGGTCTATGTCAGCGGGCGCTTGGTGCGGTTGCGGGTGTTGATGCGGCGGGGGCGGGGGCGGCGGCGCGGGGTGCTGCGGCGGCGGGCGCGAGGCGGGACGGGGGTCGGGCGCGGGGCTGGGGTGCGCGAGGGGCGTGTGCGGGGTGGCGGGCGCGGGCGAGGAGACGGCCGCGGACCCGAAGGCCGCGTGGTTGACGAACGGCGAGTTGGCGACGGGCGCGCCCAGCCGCACCTTGTCCGCGTGCGGGCCCGGCCCGGGCGAGGGCAGCGCGGGCCCGTTGCTCTGCAGCGCGGGGTACGACGCGGGGGAGGTCATCGTCTGACCGAACGGGGACATGCCCGGCGCGCCCACGCCCACCGTGCCGCCGTTCGGCGTTTGCGGCATCTGCGGACGGACGACGGGATTGAAACGTAGTTCGCGAACCTACCCGGCACAGTTCCAAGAAGAAGGAACTGGTGGAGCCGCCTTGTGTAATGTTCTACGAATCGTTTCGAGCTCCTTTTTAAAACTAGCTCTGTCACATTTGTTTAATGTAATAATCTTGGTAATCATGCCGTTGTAATAAAACATATAGAAGAAGAAGAAGAAGAAGAGACATATATAAAAATAACAAAAAGTAATTAGTAAAAAACAAGTATATTGGTACAAAAACTACCGAAATGAAAACTTGAGTAATTGATGCAATAACATGATAGATGTATTATGTGATCATCTTAATTTTCTACACAGAACAGAGCAACCATATAGATCTAGATGAAGCATATTCATGAAGCGTTACAAACCATTTCTCATTTAGGTATTTTTTTAACAGAATTTTCTTTAACAGTTCGTACTGATACATTCAATTTTAATTCTATTTATTTTATCACTTCAAATTACTAAATTGTAATCACCTGATTGGGGCTGGGTCCGGGCGGGCCCACCAGATTGGTAGGGAAAGTCATCCTATTGGGCTGCATGGGTAGCTGCGTCATGCCGGGCGAGGGTATACGCATGCCGGGCAGCGAGGGCTGCGCGGGCATGGCGGCGCGCGGCATCCCGCCCGCGCCCCCCGCGCCTACGCCCACCCCCACCCCCACCCCGCCCACGCGCACGCCCATCACCCCGCCCCCAGACATCACCACCGGCTGCTGCAGCTGCCCCTGCTGTAGCTGCGTCTGCTGCTGCAGCTGACCCTGCTGCTGTTGTTGCTGCTAAACATACATTCTCACATTGGAAATAATGCCGATACTTCCATGGAGAAGTTGATGAAAACTCCAGATTCAACATTATTATTAATGAGCCAAAATTACGAAAAATAATTTATAATAACCTGAGAGAACCCTAATTTTTTTATAAATTTTAGTTAAAATAGCGGCTTAGTAAATTATAATTGTGCAATAAATTAATCATATTAAAATAAAAGATTACCTGCAACTGTTGTTCTTTGCGTTTCTGTCGTTTCTCTTCCAATTCCTTTTGTATTTTGTATATTTTTTCGGCGAGCAAATGGTAGTACTCTGAGCGCGTGCTTGCCATTTCGTACATATCACCTTCCACTTTTCTCGCATACGCGACCAGATTGTGCATTCTCTTATCTAACATAGCGTGAGGATCCGGTGTCGGAAATATTGCTTGCACCCTAAAGTAAAAGAACAGTTTTTGTACATTTATTGATTCTTATATAAAATCTACAATAATCTACCAATTGCAGGTAAGATATTAGAAAAAAAAAAATTGTCTGCAGTGACACAAAGCACACTTACAATTTATGAACAAGATGGTTTCTGAGATCGGCTGTTATAGACTGGTGCCATTCTTTTGTTCCGGAGACCGGGTTTGCAGTAACAGGCCCACCGGGGAGCTGAAGGGTGCTTCCTCCCATCTACATCAAAAAAGTAATAGTTATTATCAACCACTATAACTAATGTTAGTTATCATATTAGTCACTTGTTAGAACTGTTATATGATCAAATGATAAAGAAATTTCAACATATATGTTTTTCATTAAGAATATTTTTCAGTATAGCATTGCGAATGTGAAATTGATCAAATATAATAAGTTATTAAAAATATTAAAGTACATCTATTAAAGTACCGACAGTGCTATGGAAAAGTATTTTAAGAAATTTAACTGTAAATGCTGCCACTAATGTATGTAGAAGATACTGACCAGTTGTTGTTGTTGCTGTTGTAGGTCAGGTTGGTTCTGCTGGGCGAATAGTTGTTGCATGGGAGTTGACTGCTGTTGAGGCACCACGTCCGTGAGGCCCGGGGGGCGCGGCACGGCCGTCCTCGTGAGAGGGGCCCGCGGGAACCCGCCCGGCATATTCGAAATGGACGTCGGGCAAGTGATGCCGAGGGCCTCGTACGCCTTCTTCATGTCCGGCAGCTGCGTGCTGGGTGCGGGCGCGGGCGCGGCCGTCAGCGAGTTAACCATACTCGCCCCCGCGTTGCCCACGCCCACCCCCACGTTGCCCACGCCCACACCGCCCACGTTGACGTTGCCCACGGCGACGCCCGTGCTAGTCGTCGTGTGACTCACAGCAGCCGCTAAAATACATCGATTACGATGAGATACATTCGAAAGGATGAATCCAGGTAATTTGTAAGTCCTACATTCGAATATATACTTACCGTTCATATTGTTCGGTCTATTTCTATCGGCCTGCTTTAAGGGTAAACAAACAGGACAGTCACTCTTGTTGCAATGCTTCCAGTGATTAATAATCTGGCGAGACGATGAACAATGAGGAACTGCACAATTTTTACCCGCCTGAAACAGAAGGGCACTTTTAAAACTCTAAATTTACCAAGTAAAAATATAAATATAGAGACAATTGGAAATCTTTCTTCAAGAATAAAATCACAAAAGATTACTTTAAAGTAAGTCGTGACATCTTGCAGCGAAAGCGTTTTACTTAAGTGCAACAACATTAAAAGGACCTTGCAAACATGACAAAACATTGCACAAACCTGGCATGACATCATATGGTTGAGTACTCCTTTCATGGTCTTGCAATGTGGCAGAGTACACTGCCAAGTTTCGCCGTTAGACTGGGACTCTCGCCTTTGACATTTGTGGGCGTGTAGCAACAACACTAACTGTTGTTGGATAAGTTTGCGCTTTTCAGGATCCGCGATGGAACCCGACGCCGGCGGCTGGTGGGGCGCGTGCGGTTGGTGCACGTGAGGTGCGGCGGCCTAAACATATGCATTATATCTCTTAACCGTTTACACAGTACACGTTAGAACCACCGTACAGGGCGGGGCTATCGCGTCGCAAATGTACCCGTATATAGCGTCAAACAGGCATTCGATGCGATCGAGTTATGTATTTCATATGAAAATACAGCAAAAGCGCATTGTAAATGGTATCTAATATCGCTTTTGTCACATTAGTATGGTCGATCACTCCACGACATGCTTCAAAAGCTGTGTAGTTTAAGAACAAAAAACTATTACAGCATCGTATTTTAGAGCGCATGTGTGTAGAAAGCGACAACAAAAATATTCTTTGCATAGATATTTTAAAGTATAATTTATTTTTAATATTGCTTGCATAACTTTAGCGTAAAGACGATTACCCTTAATGGTGTAATAACGATAGAAAGACGAATTAATCAGAAGAAATACTGTTCTGAAGGACGTGATCTCGGTAATTGCCCAACAAAGATGGAAATGGGCGGGACATATAGCATGGATGGACACTTACAGATGGATAAATCGGTTATAAGACCCCGCGAAAACAATAGGCCACGTGGCCGTCCACCCAAAAAATGGGTGGATTTTATTTAGACACGCAGATCGAAACTGGATGGAAAAGGTTCAAAACCACCAGACAAGGAAAAAAAAATTAAGCAACTTCAGTAAAAATATTAATTTTGATTCGTTTGCTGACGCTAGTCTGAAATGGCGATGGATAATGCTCACAACGGACGATCATACATCCGTTCTTTTCTTCTTCCTTCTATTCTTTTCTCGCTCTCGTGTTTGCTGTCTCACTTCCCGATCGACACGCTAGCGATCACAAGAGTTCCTGTCTCGCTCAAGCTCTAGTTGGAACTCGTAACTGCACCTTACTTGCTCGGGCAATAACATGTAAATGAATAAGTGAGTTTACATAATGTAATTTCCCAGCGCCATTTTTTGGCCAATACAACTATGAGTATGCCGATTTTTCCTTTTTAATCTTAATAAAATGATGTGAATGTGGAGTACTTGGTCTTCCCCAAATAAACTGGCGTGTGTGTATGAAAAATCGAAGCTACAATCACAAGTCAAGTGAAAATGGCGATGGAAAGATTCTTTGTTCTTGATCAAGTTTTCAGAGATCTAATTTAAAGCTTTGCAAAAAAATTCATACACGCATTTTTCACATTAAAAATAAAGCATTTTTTCCAAAAAAGAGATGAACCTATGGATATTTGAGATAAATTGATATATATTCATCTTGCTCTTTTTTTTTGATTCATTTGTCCTCCTTGTTTGGGACGGGCAAAGGATGTTAGGTCCATACAGCCCTTCATCTTGCTCTTTCTAAATAGTAAACATAACAGCAAATTATTTTTTTATTGTTTTCGTCCAGTTAAACACTTGTGGTTAACCTAGGTTATGACCACAGAATAAATAAAAAGGTTAGAACGATAAAGTGGGCGGGGTTGTCCAATCATCCATATGCTCAAAACAATCATATGAACGTCACGTTGCTCATATGCCCCGAGTAGTATTTGCACAATGTCATTATGGTCTGAGGTGAGGCGCGAAATACAAGAATATGCCGAAGTGTGCAATTATCACGTATCGTTTGCGTAGTGAAAATGTGTGTCTGAAAAAAAGGAAGAATTTCTTTTCCTTTGTATAGTGAGATTTAATCACAAACTTTAATTTCGTCTGATAGTGTCAGGTATTGACATAGCATTCGCATATTATCAATAGTACATAAATTCTGATATGGTGTAAAGCAATCAATATACATGCAGTTATAAACATTACAGCAAATTTTTATTATGTCAAATTAGTTAACAAAATTTGAGTTATTCTTCGTTTGTGCTAAGCTTAGTTTTTTAGAATTCCATACTGCCGCTATGACAAAAAATACTAAAAACAGAATAAAATAAATATTTAAGGGCTCCTATATAAACGAACATTATATTTTTACTTCCTGCGCGAGCCTAACTCGCAATTTGGCCGGTTTTTTAACATTAACCTATGCGATTGACCATACTTTACCTAAACCATAGTCAAGACTGTCTAGTGAGGTAAAAGAAAATTAACAATATCACCTTGATTTTCAAAATCTGCGGCAGCCATGTCAGTCAGGTAGTCTAGCCATAAATTCTGTTACTGGCTGTTAACATACATTTAAATTAATTTTGCTGAAAGTTTTGTAGCCAATGATACGATGCTACATCATTCTCTCTGTGTGCTGAATAGGTGAAGTTTTACGTCTATGTGCTAACTGGCACGCGCTGTCTAACCTTTTCATTTAATCTGTGATTATGACAACATAGGTAACATATTTTTGAAAAGTATCTCAATTCAATACTAAGGTCCTAATAAATCACGGAAAAAAATAAAAAAAAATATTCAGGTAGTTTCATAGAATTACATCTAATCTTAATAATTTCAAATTTCGCGAAAGTTGTGATGTCACGCGGTTTTGTAAACAAACGCGTTGCTGTTGGTTACTTACATTTTTATGCACTATCTCAATTGTATATTTTTGGATATTTTCTCGTATGGACTAAAATACCTAATTTACATATACTGCTAATCCTAAAATTAAATTGAAAAATAAAAGTAGGTACAGTTTGTGCCAAAAAATTATATGACTATGAAGTTAGTCAAAAGAAGCGCTTCACACCGCTATACCTTATAAGGTATGAGTGGTGGGTTGCAAGTTGCCAGATCAGTCTGCAAGTAACAATCTAATCTATGGTTGAAAAGTATAAATACCTGCGTGGCGGCTTGCGGCTGAGACTGTCCGCCAGCGGGCGCGCCGGGGGTCTGCGGCGAGGGGGCGGGAGGGACGGCTTGGGCGGCGCCGCCCCCCGCCTCCCCCGGAGGGCCGAACCTGACCCCCGCGGCCCTCTGCGCGGGCGGCACCCCGGGCCCCTGCGCAGACTGCCCGTACGCCGGATGGTACGGCGCGAGCGGATGGCCCCCACCACCCGGCGCTTGCATACGCGGATGATGTTGTAACGTACTCCGCATCGTCGGCGCTTGCATGCCGACGCCGACCCGACCGCCGAGCGGGCCATTTTGCATCGTCTACGTCAATAACATACTTATATCACACTTTATGTTTCAAGATTCAAAGAATCATGATATTTGTGAGCTCGCAGATACCTTTCATTACAAACAAGAACACAATACTTATTTAAGATACGTGTGCGAAAAGTAAGATTTTACGAATAAGGGCCAAATTGGCACGAATTCGAAAAACCTTTTACGCTCAAGTTTCTTACATTTTTCAATGCTTTTTGCGACGAAATAAAACAAATATATAGGTTAATAAAACTAAGCATGTATTAAAGGTAAAAATTATTCGTTAAAATTGAACGTGATATTTGAACATGTTTTCGTGTCATACATTTTTATTTGAAAATATTCTTTCTAGGCTCCTTGAAATACTTTTTATTAATTTCTTTGGTACTCGGCCAAAAAAAATTAAAAAAATACATTTTTATTTAACACTTGTTTAAAGACTCACTTTCGGTGTTTACAATGGATTAAAAAAATAGCGCTTTATGAGCAACTGCACTGAAAAAATTGTTTTGTTGTAGTTTTATTAAACTAGAAGTACCTAGTATCATTTCTATGCCTAACCACAAATACACATAAACTATACAGATGCCTCATCCCATAGAATAAAATGTAACCATCCTAACTCGGGCTATTTTGTTTTACTTGAGTCGGTGCTAGATGCTGCAAGCAACACTTAGAATAGGACTTGGCTATTCTATGGATTTTCGCATAAACGTCAATAGACGGCGTTGATTCGTAGCTAGCCATAATAGAACGTTAATATAGATATCCATTAATTATTCCCTATCTATAACAGTTTCTTGTGTCTACTATTAAATGAAATTACTTGAGTCGGCGTTAGATGCTGCAAGTAACAGTTAGAATAGGACTTGGCTATTCTATGGATTTATGCATAAACGTCAATACACGGCATTGATTCGTAGCTAGCCATAATAGAACGTTAATATAGATACCCATTAATTATACCCTATCTATAAGTTTCTCGTGTCTACTATTAAATGTAATTACTTGAGTAGGCATTAGATGCTGCAAGCAACACTTAGAATAGGACTTGGCTATTCTATGGATATTCGCATAAACTTCAATAGATGGCGTTGATTCGTAGCTATCCATAAAAGAACGTTAGTATAGATACCCATTAAAAATGTCTTATCCATAACAGTTCCTTGTCTACTATTAAATGTAAGTTTATTGTATTTTAGTTTGTTTTAAATTGTCAATCAATAAAAATTAATAATTAAACCAAGAAAAAATGTTTTAAATAAAACAATAATAAAAACGATGCCACTTACAATGCCATCTCTGCATAGACATTTAATTACTCAATTAAAGCATAATTTCCCTCTAAAATTGTGATGACTTGTAATTTTACATAAACTAGATTAAATAACCCTTTATTTCATTTTTCTGAGCTTAGTAATTTTCTCCCTCTAAGAAATTATACTGGTTTTATTATATATGTATTCTAGATTTTTCACAAACATAAAATATTTAATGATACATGTAACACTATCTATTGGGGTATTAAAAACAAATATTTTTTACTTAGTGATGAGACCCTGTGGCCCAGCATAGTAGTAGTGACATGTCTGAATTTAACATACATGTCTATCTTATTTTTATAACTTTTTATTGTAGATTGGGGACTCTGTATCATCAAATTGTTGTTACCATATATCAGTATATTGTGTTAATTAATGGATAACTCACCTGCGCGTGCGGATGATGCGGTAGAGCACCATGATGGTTGTTGCCCATCAATGTGGGCAGTTGCTTGTTCACATTGTTAATGATACCGCTGCCGAGCATACCTGCTCCAGTCATATTACTGTTTGTCACTATCATATTGCCGACATTGGCAACATTCATACCACCTGAGAAACAAAACACTCATCAAAAATTAAGTTATTTAAATTTTTAAACAGCAACTACATCGAATTAATACTTGCCTTGTATGGAACTCATTGGCATAGTAGAGTGCAACTGATTTGGATGACTTGTATTTGGCATTAATTGTGGATGCATACCACCCATCAAATCCTTGGATACAGATACATTTGGAGGCGACTGTAAGTTTGGACTCTTACTTCCTAAACTACTCAACCCTAAAGGATTATTGTGGCCGACTAAGCCACCTTTGTTGCCCTGTGAAAAGACCAGCACATAAAGAGCATCATTAGTATGGGAAATAAGTATTTATAATTGTTTTATTTTTTTAATAGACTAGAAAACAATGTATTCTATGCCTTAATATGACACTAGGCTTAGATACTCACTTGTTGTATAAGATGATTGTTAATTTGCCTTTGCATAGCAGCTGTAGGATCATCCCCATTCAGCTGTTGCTGTGGAACCAGCTGGTTTCCAGGACCAGGACCCTGAGCCGGAGGCTTAGATCCTGGTTGTTCGGCCCAAGAACCTCCCATGAGTTCATCAGGAAGGTCCTTTTCAAGGTCAAACATGTCTTGAAGGTTTGAAAAACCATCTGAAAAGAAAGAAGTATAAGGAAACCAGACCTTTAAAAGAATAGAAAATATTATGTGTTGTAGCAAAACGTTTCAAATAAGTTAATTCCATTATTTGTGTTGTGGATAAATATTCTCATATTCAATCCAAATTATTATAATATAATTATGAAATATTGTATTTGTGGACAGGATTGGATATCGAAAGAATGATATATAATAAAATACTGTTTATTAAAATCTATGAAGACATGGAAATCATATTAATGTAAAAACCAACTTCAAAAAGTCATAATAAAGAGTAACAAATGAAAAGAGAGAAATAATACTAAAATTTTTTGAGGTTGGTGCAAGTCGTCTCATTAGTAAGAAATAAAACAGCACTACCAGAAAATGTGTCTCTCATTATTTATTTTGTCATAAATATGCACTAACCACCAACCCTAAAAAATTGTTGGTGTATCCACTTTTTACATTTTGATTTTATTTAAGATAAAAATTTTGTGGTATTATTTCTCCCTTCTCAGTTGTTCCTAATTCTTACAACTTTTTGAAGTTGGTTTAAGTTTTTCTTTTTTTTTTTTTTTTTTATAATAGATGTTGTTACCAATACATATTACTCCTAACTTACAATAAATGGACACCATCATCCGTATTTAACCATATTTATATTTACTTGATAAATATTCCTATTAGGGTCACAGTTCTAACCTAACCCACTATTTTGGTAGCAATGTAACAATTCATTTCTTAAGTTTTTTAGTAAGTTTCCCTTATGCTGTTCCCAAACTTGATAAACAACTTTCAAAAGGGTCAGTCATGGGATGGGTGATGAAAGATTTATAATTTCTAGCTTCTCTGTGCTTCAGCTGGGATGTCAAGCCATTGGTCCCAACTGCATTTGCAGTCGTTAATGTCCTCTAATCCACATTGAGCCAGGATGGAGGGTTATGACCCATCCTCCTTAACCATCCATAAGGAATGCCCGAGCTCCTGCAGTGGGGACGTAAAATGGCTGATGATGATGACAAAAGCATTTATCATACAAAATTGCAGATATTTGACATATTTAAAGATTTTCAATGAATTATGTGAAATTTCACCTCATGTGTGATAATTATTTTTAGTGACTATGGCATTAACATAACTTGTTAATATTTATCTTGGCACTTTAATTTAATGATATTCAAAAATCACAAATTTATTTTTTGAAAGTAAATCTAATAATATAGAAATATATTTTTTATTTTCCATTCACAATGCTATCTCAACATGATTCTTTTTTTATTTTTAATACTCGAAAACCCATTTCATACACAAGGCTTGAGGTAGATATTTTTTTCAATATTTGATTATAACTTCATAAACAATTTATTAAGTTATAAAAGTCACATCTTTCTAATCAATTTAATGCATTTTAATTTACTTTAAACTTTATTAAACTATTTCCTGTCAATTATTGTTAGTTTATTATAGAACTTATATTTGTACATAAAAATATAAATAACAAATTATAAATTCAAAAATTTACTTCAAATTAATAATTTAGAATAATTAAGTTTTAATACAAATTGAGAAGTTAAGTTAAAGATAGCTTTCAAATTGTGTAATAAACAAAATAATATTATTTTTGCAGGCACAAAATAAACAAAACCCTAGTTCTCATAGAGGTTTTTGTATTATACATCATATTGACTGAATGAAACATTATTATTGCATTCAACTTACAGAACAGTGACATCTGTTATAATGAATACAAATAAAATAGAAACAAACATACAAACAAAAATTAGATAAATTAAAATATAAAAAAATGAAGGACAGTTTTGAATAATACGATTCTCAATGATTCTCAATGCCTTAGATGTTTTTTTACAAATTTCTATAAGCTTTTTTATATTCAACAAAAGCTAATTAGCACTATGTTAGTGTTACTAACACCCCTATGCGTGTATTGGAGCTTTATAAAATGCAGTCATAGCATTGTCAATGTAATTACAAAAGGAAATAAATTTTGTATCACTTTTATCAGAAATTCATAAATACTTAGATTTTAGCAGTTATGTAGGTCAAGTACATTATTATTTTAATTTAATGAATGATTTCAACACTATTATTTATGTAATAAAATTTTAAGGATGATAAAATCATCTACAATACATTTAACATAATGTAGAAAAGAATTATTTAATTTTTATAACCTTTTCCCTTGTGAAATTATAAATGTTGTTATTGGTTTATAACCATGCTCCATGGTCCAAAAAAATTATATGACATCCTTAAATCAGAATATTTCTCAATAAATAAATAGAAGCCACAGGCATTACTATAAACTAAATAAAAACTATGAAGTTTAGGTTGGGTGTTGCAAGAATGTAGTTTTATAACTAATTGGTCAATAAAAAAGCATGTAAAAGCTAAGGTAAAAAATAAAAAAATAGATATTGATAACTAAAAAAGCATCAATTCTAATATTTAGCAAGCGTAGACATGAAAATACGACGCAAATCTTCCAAGGCGCTAACAAGAAGGAAGACAAAATGTCAAAAATCAAAGAAAGATAAAGTGACAGACTTGTGGTTGAACACGACCAAAGTTGTAAAATATTTCAAAATACATACCCGTGGAGTCCGATGGACCCTGGAACATTTTAGGCCGCTTGTTAGGCGGCTCATCTCCGTGATGATCGGCCATGGCTCTGTTTACTAAACGTATGCCGTCGTGAATATTTCGGCCCGCCGATTCAAATAACACTTTTATGTCTTATATCTTGAAGAAATAACATTTTAGAGCGATTTGTCATCCATTCTAATGTAATTCACCCACATCACAATCGTTCGATGTCCTCCGCACCATTGAAGGCACATATTATAATTTCTCACTCAAGTATTCGCCATTACAAAGCTCCGAATCGAAGAGCTACACAGACCCTCTCACCATCTTCCGTCGGAACTAGCACAATAAATGAAAACAATATCACCAGATTTTAGCTACTATAGACGACTTATTTATTTGATCGAACGACACAATTTCACTTAGCACTTTAAAATACACGGAATGGTACAGTTTATGATAAATGATGTAAGAAAAAACAGAAAATTTACACGACAAATTCCGAAATTCTTCTCAGTCTCTCCAGCGCAAAATGGCGGCTGTTGATGAAAACTTTTTCTACGCTTGTCAGAAAATGTCGGCCTATAAAGAAATAAAGCGTTGCCATTGGTTTGCGCATACCACGTGACAACCGGAAGTACGAATTTGACGCAGGATCGGCCCGTATGTTCTGACGTCAACGCATCGAGTTCCGAGTACAACCGATGTTATCCGAGTACTTTATAGTTCATGTTATTAGTTTTTATCAAATAAATAATTCTCGTACCCATTTCTTCCTTCGAAAAGTTATGAAAAATATTAAGTTTTATCATAATTAGTTGTGTTTGAGGCTGTTTATTATAAGAAATTGTATATAAATGGAGTGCACACCATCACATTCAAACTTTCCCTCCAATTCGGGAGTGGCTATATCGTCAATACGTGTCTCTAGAAAGACTATGGTTTATACAAACATAGACAACTAATTTCCTTTTCACTGCGTTTTGTTATTTCTGTCTATACAAAACAGGCGTTTAGTTACAATCATAAAATAATTTGTTTATAAAACAAAAGATGGAGATCTATTTATTTTTATTCAAAACCAATTTTTAATATAAATTAACAACCATATTAAAATTATTTATTTAGTGTCAATAATGACAGGAATAGGAAGCATTAGGGTCGATTATATGCATTGATTAAACATTGATACTAATGAAAGATTAATTTTTTACAAAAACATCACTGATAAAAATATGTACTTGAAAAGTTCGTCAGTCTAGTTTGGTCTCGGGGTATTTAGGGCTGGTGAATTTTTCAGTATGGCATTGTAAATGCAAAATTGAACAAATATAATAAAACTATCGCAGTTTATTAACTTGTGTATCCTATCATACTATTAACAGTATTACTTCCTAAAGCATCGATATTACTTGTGATGATAATTAATTTGTGACTTATCTATCTATTCGATGCTATTGATAAGTTGTCAGCTACCGACAGACTTTAGATCCGGATTGTGGGATAAGTTCTAGATCACAGAACACAAGTAAAGCAAAAGACACTTTAATTATAGATCTAAGTAAGTTCTAAATCACAGAGCACAAATATAGCGATAGTCGACTCATCTATCGATAGGCAATTCTAGTTAAAATATGTGGCAGAGTCTGTCTCACGAAAGAGGTCCCGCGGTAATTTGTGGAAGTAAAATGTAAGATTGGCTAGATTGTCGTTGTCAGGTGTTGTGATTAGTTCTTAGCTAAAAACTATAAATCTATGGTTGATAAATAATGATAAAGACAAGCTTATAATTGCACAAACAAGCGCAATCTGTTGGGCAAATTACGTCAAATATATATTTATTTATTTTTATTGCAACACATTACAGATTACAGTCATATACATGAATGAAGAAGTATTTAAAAAAAAACATTAGTTCCCCAAATAAACTAGAAGTCACTACGGTACTTTCTTAAATTCACCAAGACAACCCTTCCGGTTTTCTTTCATGTATAAAAGGAAATTAATTTGAAAAACTGAATAAACAACTCATATTCCATTTGCAGATTTGGTAATTGTATTGATATCAAAATTTCGAACTTTGCAAATTTCAGTTTTTTAATATGTTAGTTAAAAGGAACGGAAGTTACTATTTTTGGTCCATTGGTTTCCTGCAAAAATCAACTTTTGCTAGAGTCGCTATTTAGTGAGATGCTTTTAAGTCCTTTTTTTTTAAATACTCTCTCATTAAAGAAATTTAATTATTAAAACAAATATACTATAACCCAGTAGAATGTGTCCAAAACTAAAGTAATAGTTGGCATTATGTAATCTAAGCGGTTAAATATTATATCAAATGAAATACATAATACTGACTTAATTTAATCTATAAAATACATTAAATGAGTGTATCAAAATGATGGAACAATTGAAAATAAATCAATTAACAATAAAATAATTGCAATTACCTTGTAATCACGGAAATAAATTGACTTCAATAAAATAATCCCAAATTACATTGAATATAACTTATCATATTAAGAATATATTAAAATTCATATTTTCCATGATATCTTCGTCAATAGTACGTTGACCGATTCTAAAGATTTTGTTCTTGTTTCAAATATTATATTTTTGAAGGGATTCCATCAAAATTTTATCGAAATCGGATCAGTATTTTTGTATTTTCTTTCAAATGAAGCTAGGTCTACAAAAGGTTTATGAACTTACAAAGGCTATGCTAATATTTGCCAATAAAAAAATATTTTATGAAAATTATACATATAGGACGTTTGTGCACTACACTGAATTTTCAGGTCTGGCGGTCCGATTTTGTCCGGTCCGATATGTCAGGCCATATATAGGTAATGCTAGCCTGTGCACTGTCAGGGTTTTTATCTTCCGAGATTTTACTTTTCTCTATTCCGGACCGGTTTTTCAGGTCCGTGATGGCAGCAATGAAAAACGTGCTTACGCTTGTGCACTGCTGAAAAATAATCGATATGGGTAAAATCGATATTTATTTCGGCGATATTGTTAATTTTCAATAAACTTATAATCGATATTTATTGTAGATTATAAAATGCTATATTTTATATGATGATTTAATATAGTTGGTAAATATCACTGCATATGCTTTGGCAAACTCGGTATAGTTCTAATTTGATCAGCGTATGGTTCTAGTATCCGTTCTGAGCTAGATTTTAGAATCGTATTAAAAGTATCGATAACTTAAAGTAAGATAAATAAGTGTTGTTACGCTTAGACGCCTAAACAACTGAACCCATCTTAATGGAAATTAATATAGTAAATAAACTTAACTTTAAGAAAGGATATAGGATACATTTTATCGCGAAAAATAGGGGATGATAGTTTGCCTGGAAATATATCATTACCAAAATATTTTTAGACAAATGATAAGTATAGATAAACATTTGATAACAGAAGTAATAATAAAGAATAAACAGAAGATTAATATAAGAAATTAAGTGGCACTCGATGTCTTTTTCGCATTTAAGTCTATATTGTAATAAAATTTGAAATGACTGTTTGTGTCATAAATAAATTAAAAAAAATAAAAAGTATTCTAAGGAAAAATATTTCTGCTCAAAGAAACTACACCACGCGTATAAAATTATGCCTATATATAATACAGTCAACTGATCTCGTAAAGTTCATTTAGCATATTAATACTCCGCTTACACGGCACTAATTTCGATTTGTTTACGAAATGGCGCCACCGATTGGTCTATCTCTGTCATCGCTTAAAGTTGTTTTTACAAAACTTTGAAAAAAAAATAGCACGTTATAAATTATAAATTTACACATCAAGTACTAGACCATTATCAGTAATTTTATTCTAATGTCACAGATTTTTTTAACTATTGTATGTGAATAATGCTGTTCCTAAATTAGTAAGGGTATAAATAGGGTATTTGACACTATCGAAAATAAGTTGCATTTTGTGGTCATCCTAATAGATAATAATCTAATAAAGCTTATTTCTTAACATCTGCAGAAAAAACATGTTTAGAATTAGTAAAATAACGTAAAGAAAATGCAATATTTTTAGGAATTTATTCAACGACGAAAACGTCCTATAATTGGTCGTCGTCACAACCAATCACGATTCTGTTTACTGGCCTGTGACGTCATCACCTGTCATGTCAAAGTAGTGTTAGAAAGATACACAAAATATCGATGCCTGTAGGAATCGAGTACTTTATAGTAATTTATTAATAACAGAATACTTTGCCGCTTATACTGATAAGAACTGCCAAAAAGAAATACAGAAAAAAAGAATCATTTACTAAGCTTTTTAAAAAATCCAAGAAACAGGGAAAACGCCAGCAATTTAAAAAAAGAGCAACTTACATGTTTTTCTCATTTCTTGAACTTTAATATAATAATTCAAAATTACAAAATCGATTTTGATGATATATACTGTTCTCCAAGTTAAAAACTAATTTAAAAAATCATCGGGATCTGATATCTAATTATCAAATGCCATGCATTTAGTGGACAGACATACTACATGCATGTATAAAAAAAATGGAACACTCTTTTTCGTACTAATGTCTCATCCATCTGTCTGATGATCTGATATGAAATAAAAAAGTTTCAATACTTTTAGCGAATTCTTACCTAATTTTATCACCCATCTATATAGCGACTATTCTATTGTGATTGTGAATCTATTTTCTTCTAGACTCGAAGTTTGTTTGTTATTTATATTAGTATTAGTACATTGTGGCACTACGCACCACTTGTAGCTCATTTTTAAAAGAAAACGAAAGCAGAGTAAAATAAAACACGTAAAAAATACGCACTACGACTTCAATTTCTTTTCTAAATTATTATTTCAATTTACTCTAAAGTCAGTTGTTACTTATCGATTTGACATATTTACTGGCCTGTGACGTCACGATCAGCGCCATTACATAGAGCAGCGTTTTTCGCGCGCTTTTGGCTATTTAAATTTTAACAATTATTTTCTCCAAAAATAGAAAAGATTCCAATGAAATATTATGACAGTGTGTTTATAATATAGCAAACAACGATTTAAAATAGTTTTCAGAAAAGTGTCAAATACCCTATTGTTACATCTGATAGTAGTAAAAGAAATGCTTTCGTCTTGCCTCAATTTATTATGGTTTATGTAAAATGATCAGGTCAATATTTAGGTGTAGGTACTTTTCTACGTCTTCGAACGCAATTACCGACGTTTCAAAAATCTCATTGTACCTAACGTAAGTGACGTGTAGCTTCAAAGAGAGCTGCCCTACACTGCGCCGCTCCGATCAGGAAAAAAAACGGACAAGCCTAACCTGAAAATTCAGTGTAGTGCACAAGCGCCCTAACAGAAATTTCCGTTCCTTTACAAGTACACACTGTACATTATTTGTTTGTGCAATAAAGCTTAATAAATAACTGAAATGTGTAGTTAATAGAAATAATTTTCTAAACACAATTTAGATTATTACAGTACCTACTTCAAAAAAGAAAATTTAAATGTATTTTTAATTCTTCAAACTGTATAGCGACATCTATTTTGATTTGGAGAACTATCAGAATTTTATTTTTGTATCTTTTTCCTTGTTGACTTACGGCGCTCTTTTAAGTTACTTTACAAATAAGTACCTGGGAAATTGGTATGAAGTTTCAATGATCTGATTTACTGTTAACTGTATGTTTGATCAACAGCTGCTTTAAGGGTTAGAGATTAGGGTTTAAAGAAATATCTATTATTTTCAAGTTTATTTTATTTCCAGTTATATCACATTTCATATAAAGGTTGCACACCTAATACTTCAAGACCTGTTTTAACCACTAGTCGTGCTGAATGGAACACTAACAATCTCTGGGTAGCCAAATCACGGTCCACATTTTTTAATTTCAACTCATTAAACATTCTATTCACATGTCTAGCTAATCGGAAAAGGTAGCTCACTAAAATACAAGCTTCATTTTCATTCAGAGCTCGGCTCAAAACATTTTCAAATTTAGCTAACTCTGCTACAACAACACCTACAATTTCTTCTGTCAAAATATTTGGTTCACAAACATCAGGTAATGTTAAACCACAGTTATTTTCTAAACTCCAAAGTCTACAGTGTAAGTATTGTAATTTAATTCCACTATCACCCTCACTTTGTAAGGCTTTATCCCATTCAAATACATAATCTTTCTGTCTTCTTTGTTTTAAATCATTAATGATTACTGCAGTGGTTCCCAATATTTCACATGTTTTATCATTCATTGCTGAGGCTCTTGTATCTAGAATTTAAAAATGTATGATTGCATTAAAATCTCATGATGACAAAAATCAAGTAACAATCTATAGGTAGTTAGATTCTAACTGTTAGAAATTCTTGATATTTATTTTATTAAAAATTTACATAAATTTATTTTATTAAAAATTTTACAAATATAGCATTGTGAATGCAAAATTGATAAAATATATTAATATACAGTCTGTCAAGTAAGAGCGTGGTCGACTTTACCGACAATTAATGAAAGATTTCGCTCTAATTCCTTCGTTCGCGAGCCGATAGAGGGAAGCTTTGTCCTTGATGAATGAAGAATGTTACTAGGTATGCCAAATCGCTTGAAATTTTGTCTCAATAAAGCCCTTATGTATACAAATACACTAGTTTTTGTTGTAGTCAAAAATACCTAGTAATTTTGATTTTATATGCATTCAAAGTTTCGAAAAATATCGAATCCCGCTAACAGCCACGTGACCGCTTGTGACGTCATGTCACAACGCGCCGTGCCCCGCTTAGTATCAAGTCGCCAGCGGTTATAGTAGATATAATAGCTTGCGCAGTATTTTGTTGTTTTCGCCCGTGTATTAAGTTAATAGTCTAATAATATTAAATATTATTCGATTAATAAAATAGACAAAGGATTCGAAAAAGGGCAATCGGATAATCTAAATAAAATAGATGGATTAAAAGTTGCGCATTATATATTAACAAATAGTAATTTCGTTGCCGCCGAAATGCGAGGAATAAAAATGCATAGGTAAGTAAACTTTCCTTGCTACTATTGATGCTTAATAGTTTATCTGTTCTAAATTGTTTTATCAAAACAAAATACGCAACTAATGTCATGTCGCAATGGAAGAATGCAACTCAAATAGTAGAAGTACCTACCTACCATTAAATTTTTACGTTAAAGACAAATATGTATTATAGTTTTGTATTAGATTTATTGCAAACTAGCTTCCGCCAGCAGCTTCGCCCACGATTCCCTCGGGAGCTGTACATTTTCCCAGGATTAAAAGTAGCCTATGTGTTATTACAGATTTCGTCCAGATCTGTTCAGTAGTTTTTGCGTGAAAGATAACAAACAAACACACACACAAACTTTCGCATTTATAATATAAGTAGGAAGTAGGATAGGTACCTAGGATGTAGATGTAGTGGGTTAAACGTTACAGATGTTCTAAACCTTTTTTTATTTGTATTTTTTTTTACTAACAAAATACGTAAGTCCATTTTATTAAATTATTTTTTGTTGCAAATATAGAAGTTTGAACAGATGTACTAAACCTTTTTTATTTATTAGTATTTTTTTTACTTACAAAATACTTAAGGCCATTTTATTAAATTATTTTTTTGTTGCAAATATAGAAGTTTGAACAGATGTACTAAACCTTATTTATTTATTAGTATTTTTTTACTAATAAAATACTTAAGGCTATTTATTTTTATTTGAAACTTATTTCAGATCAGCAAGAAACAGCTATGGCAATGATGCTATTGGTTATGTTCAAGTTAAAAGAGTAGGTGATGTATGTACGGTTAAATGTAGAATCACGCCAGAACACCGCGTACGTACCACACCTTATCATTGCAGTTTAGAATGCAATGAAAAGGATCAAGAAGTATTAAATGTAACCTGCGAAGATTGTGCCGCCAGCAGAGGTGGCTGTTAACATACTGTAGCATTTTTAATATGGCTACATCGTCGAAGCGAAGAGCCTTCAACGACTGCTACCAAGTGTTATATATATTAAATACAGTGTTCTCTTTCACATTTTATATGTAAAAAAAAAAGAGGTTGAAAAGATGTCTATTTATCATAAAGATGTCTATAAAAAACAACTTTCCCGACGAATTAGTAGTTGTATTTTTACATTTAGGCACAACACATGATTTCCTAATATTTGGATTGGACATTTTTAAAAGTATTTAGGTAAAATTTCGACGATACAGGCGCGCTATTGCGAGCGGACTAAGTGAGCCAGACTGTGCGTGTTGTGCAATGACGTCACACCGTCACCGGCAGCCCGCGTCGTGCGGTTACAACTTGTTTTACTTCTAAATCGGAAACTAATTGTCGTATCGAAGTAATTCTTTCAGTAGTATTTTTTATTTTTGAAAGAGAATATGGAGTGCTAATAAAAAAAAATTGTTAACATTCTTCATTGTCAACAAAGGTTCAGTTGTCGTTGATCTTTTGAAAGAGAATCACGAAACGCCATGAGTGCTAAGTACGCGTCGCGCTACGAGGCTGTATTTCTTTGCATCCACCCGAAAGAAATATATGAGAAAGTCGAAGGCATTTGTACAGAAGTGGATACAGCGATATAAAGTGGCTAAAAATGTCGATGATTTACCAGAACGTGGTTCGATAGGAAAAGTGAATAAAAAAGATGAAAAAAGAGTAGTGACTCTGTTTTTGCGGAATCCTGCTTTAACACTGCGGCAAGGACAAGCAAAATTAATGGCAAAAGGTTTAGATATATCCTACGAAACTATCCGAACCTTTCTTCAAATTCATGATCTGAAATGGCGCAACACAATGAAGAAGCCTCTGTTGACTGAAAAACATTTGACAAAGCGACTCGCTTGGGCGCATGAGAATATTGATAGAGATTTTGAAAATGTCAATTTTACTGATGAATGTTCTATATGGGCACGTTCTGTCCTCACGCGAGCCTGGTCAACTTCCACCAATAGGCTTGTTCAGCGGACCGTAAAACATGGAATAAAGGTGCATCTTTGGGGCTGCTTCTCAAAGCAGGGATTCGGCACTTTGTACCTCTTTACTGACAACCTAAATGCCGAGAAAATCTACAAAAAGGCTTTACTGCCATCTGCTAAACGATGATTCATCACAAATAATGAAGATTGGATTCTGCAGGAGGACAACGATCCTAAACACCGCAGCAAGCTCTGTACTCAGTGGAAGACTCAATCTGGCATCGTTACATTGGATTGTCCGTCGCAGTCGCCCAATGCAAACCCTATTAAAAATGTGTGGGCATATATTAAACGGAAGCTTCATGGAAGACGCACGTATACTTTGAAGTCGAAATTCGTCAGATCTGGAGATCCTTGCCACTAGAATACGCCGTCAAATTAGTAGAAAGCATGCCTCGGAGATGCCAGGCAATTATCAAAGCCAGTGGTGACTGGACACATTATTGACCAAATTGCATCATTGTTTGTAATGTGTACAATGTATATATAAATATGAAAGTTACATAAAAAATTTTTTTTTTATAAATTAACACGACCACGCTCTTACTTGACAGACTGTAAAATTTAATAAATTCAATTTTTTGAAAAAAATCGCTTTATATTTACTTTTAGACTGTTGTTGTTGCTCATGCATTTTCTTTTTGGCTTCATCTAATATATCATTCAAAAAAACAACATTTCCAGTGCGAGTGCTCATGCCTTTGATTCTCCCAAATTTTATATGCTCACATCCTTCCACACAGTTTTTATTGATTCTCTTCATGATATCAAACAGAGCAGTAAAATGATCTGTTTGTGCATTATCAACCACATAAAGCATTTTATCGAATTTATATCTGTCATACCTGTCTAATAAAGCTGCTATATCACGGGACAGATACAAAGTAGAATTATCACTTTTCAGCACTGTAACATCTCTATCTTTAACTCTTGCAATTTTTTTGCCTGTGTCATCAGTTTTGATAATGTTTTGCTCTTCTAATGTATTCATCAATTTTTTTATGACACCTCCATTATAATCAGACTCCCAATGATAATCATCAAATTGTATTCCTAATCTACTGTAAACATTTTCTAGTTCCTTTACAGTTATACCTCTAATTTTTCTCCAATTCCCTAAATCTGCATTACCCATTTCTATATCTGCAAAGTATTTTCTGGCTTGCTCTAGTACACTTGCATCAACTGTTGATAATTTATTTGCATATACATAGATATTATATAAATTCTTAATAGCATCACTTTGTAATTCATCAAGATCAATATTCTTCATTTGTAATCCATATTGGAGAATACCAAACTGTGTTCCCCAGTCACCTAAATAATTGATTTTTGTAACTTTATTATTGAAATATTTATTGATATTAGCTATGAAGTTGCCAATAATAGTTGATCTTAGGTGGCCAGCATGAAAAGGCTTTGCTATATTTGGAGAACTGAAATCAATAACTATATGTTTTGGTTTCGCTTCAAAGGTAAGTTCAGGTGACGTTTTAAACAGGACATTCTTAATAAAAGTATCTTTATCTACATTTACTTCTAAAGTTTCTAGTTTACTTTCCGTTTTGCCATATCTTGTTTCATTTCCCTGTTGCTCAATTTCTTGGAACAATTTGATAAGAAACTTATTTTCATCATGTTTATATGAAATATATAAATTATTAAGTACAGGTGTTTTATTAGTGTAACAGGCTCGGACCTGTAAAATAAAAATCATACCATTTTATGATACAAAAATTGCAATATAAATTCTTTATTGTTTAAAAGACAATAACCTATGAAAAGGTAAAAACGTAGTTAAATCAATATAAAAGGAATGCGGTATATATCTAATAAATATATTTTACATACATTTGTCTATAGGGATCTGTAAATAAAATCAATTAGATATCGGTATTACCACAGTAGATAAGTATTACAAACCTTATCTAGCAAAAGTTTTTTGAGTCGTAAACTCATTTCGTGTTTCGTAACAAATAATCCATTGTTGACCAGTTACTATTACCACAGACTTAATAGGTATCTATTAACCAGGGTCAAATTAGCCAGGGGTATGACATTTACAGACTAGAAAAATTCTATATAGAAGGTAGCGTTATCTAGCGCCGTGATCCCGAAATAAGTTTTGTTATAATTTCTCAAAATGCCTTTAGATGTCGCCACTACATACTGAATATCTTCTACAAATAATAAATAAATAATTTATTATTATTATACGTACAATATTTTTTAAGCAATATTCAAATATTTTTAGATTCATCAGAAATAATTTAGATTTAGAACGCAATCTATCCAAGTTGTCAAAACAAAATGGCGTCACAAAATTGTTTAAAACGCTACTCTTTGGCTGCGCGCTACTGTATTATTTTTTTCTTATATAGTCGTCAGCGCGGGCGGCAAAGAGTAGTATAATATTTCCAGTATAATATTGTAATCTTTGGTATAATATATAGGGGATGGCCCGCGTAATACCAAAACCTTAACTAAAACCAGCCTTAATTGTTTTCAGCTGTGTTTTTAGTTCAATCACGATCATTATTATTTTTACTATATGTATATAAATATATGTGATGTATGCCAAGTTTTAATTTAGATAAGTTTAGATGTGTAATTATTTCATTCATGAATAAATTAAAACATGGTTTAATTAATATTGACATAATCATTTATAATGTCCGGAAAATAATTAAAAATCGATTTTGATATGACATGACATTCATAATATTTATTATGTCCGAAAAATTATTAAAAAAACGATTTTGATATGACATGACATACAGAACATATAAAAACTAGTTCAGATAAATGATATTTGACATGGAATGGCAACACTCGTTGCTGGGCAACGCGAAAATGTAGTTTGAATGAATGCAATCAGAAAGTCGTAGTATTTTTTTTTAATAAAAATCAAAATAAACTATAGAAAATAATAATTAGACCGTAAACTTACTAGTTTAAATATCTAGGGGTTGTTAATTTAATACAGTGTAAATCAATGTGTTAAAAATGTAAACAAGTCATTTTAAAGAAAATTAGAGTTAATTTTTGTTAACTATTTGTTGAGTTAATTATTGAACCAAGCAGCTGCAGGTTTCTGTGAAACAAAAGTAATTTTCGGTATACATTTGTTTTATGTTATCAGCTATCATATTCACCAACATAATATGACTACTCCAAAAGTGAGTTATTTTTTATTTTATTATTTATAAATAGACTATAAATTTTTGAAATTGGATAAAATTATTGTTGTATTTAAGTCCTTAATGAAGATATGAAAATTCTAAAATATATATAAAAAAAAAAAAATGAAAAAACTGAATGTTTTATTTAATATCTTTACTTCTGCCTGAGCACTCAATTAAGAACTATAACTGATATATTCTATAATTCATGAACAAACATCAGAGCGCGTTTTGTAGTTGGGCACTTTGATAGTTATGTTATTTGAAAATTATATAAATATTACAAATGTTGCAGTTATTATATACTATTGACCAGCCTCATGGACTTGGCGAGCTGTATTTTGTCTGGCAGAAAGGCGAGGCTCGTTCCCTTCTTGCTACCACTGGCACAGATGCAACAGTTGCAATATATGATCGTTCTGGTCAGCTCTTGGAAAGAATGAAACTACAGGGGTACTTTATTTGTGTTATTTTGAGTTGGTTATTTTATTAGAACTTAGGTATTATTTATTGTTCTAGTTTCAGAGATCATGACAAAAATGTGCAAAAGCTTCATATTTCAGTATGTTTAAGTCATCACTCAGTAATCAGTGCAGAAGTCAGGTGCTGGAACACCACATATTCTTAATATAAAAAATTTGCTGTGAATATAAGCAGAAAAGAGATTTGTAATAGTTGAAAGTACATTATTAGTTTGTAATGTACTCAGACTTGCACTTAATGGAACAAATATTTTTGGCAATTGCTAGAATTGTTTTGCCACGCCACCACCAGGTGTTCCAGTTCTTGATCTCCACAATGTGCCCTTAGTAGTTCAACATACTGGAATATCAAATTTTATAAAGGTATTTCACATTTGCATCATGAGTTCTGTCTATTGGGAAAGAAGGATGATGATGTTACTGTAATTTTGATAAATTTAAATAATGTAAACAATCATAATGCAATTATATTTAAACAAATATTTGTTTGATAGACTTTGTGCTGGAATGGAATGGGATAATGATGGTGATTACTTAGCCGTGATCACCCCAAATAGCAATTCTGTGCTACTTTGGGAGTGTCATGCTAGCAAGAGGATAAGTATCGAGACAGGTCTTCGAGAACCCCCATCATGTTTAGCGTGGGCATATGGAGAGCCTCTATTAGCCATTGGAACACAAAAAGGCAACCTGGCATTGTATAATCATCATACTTCAAAGTAAATATCTGTTTATTAACATAAGCCTAAGATTCCGTTCTTGACAACAGCAGTCAGATCACTTATTTCAATTTATGTGTTTAATATAATATAAGATCAGAGTGTGAAATATGTATATTTAATCACTTGTTTATTAATTTTACTTATTTAAATGTCGTTTACGTTTTAAAATAAGTTAAATCAGTAGTAGACAACATTCAGTCGCGCAATCGCCGCTTGATTGGCGCGGATAGCTCTTTGACCGTTCCCCGCCCGCTGCCGTCCAGAACGGTTCATACAAAGTAACAAGTCGTGTGATCGGGCATTGCACCGCGGTCACCACTGGCACCGCTAACGCAGGCGTCCAGAACGATGCCTTAAACTTATTAAGATAAATAATGGCAGGGGCACACTACGGAAATTCTGTCGCGTACCTTCGCTCGACATGTGAGTGAACTTTCGTTAGAGTTGCACCAACCCTTATAAATACCCATAATTAATTCATCAAGTAATTACATAAGACGATGTGGGGGGATGAGGGTTTCAATATTTTCTTATGAGGAAAAGGGAGAAGGACTCTTGACAGTTCTTAGGCAAGATCATAAAAATATACCAAGTTAGATTACTCATACTTTGATAAAGGCTACGAGAGCATGGGAACCGAGACTTTAAAAATTAAGCTTCTCAATCGTGCACTCTTGACAGAGTTCTTCTCGTGGTGGTTGTTCTGATGGCGTACAAGATTATTCTTCGGTCAGTTGCTCGACTTGTAAATCTCGTAAGTCATAACAGTCTGCGTCACTGATTTCTGTCTGTCTGTCTGTCTATCTTGAAGGTGATCGGCCTCTTGATCTCTTGCCCTCAACGAAGCCCTTTACTATCAGTCTTTCCATTCAGAAAAGTTATTAGTACTTACCTAAGAATTTTACTCGTACCTCCATGGAGAAGGGAGAAGGCGTCATATTAGAGTGCAATTAATAAAACACGTTTGTTTTATTCTAGGCGAATACCTATAATCGGAAAACATACAAAGAAAATCACGTGCGCAGCTTGGAACAAAGATAGTATTCTAGTCCTCGCGTCTGAAGATAAAAGTTTGTCTATTAACAACTCTGATGGAGACACTTTACGTATTATATCACTCCGGGACACACCAAATGATTTACAATTTTCTGAAATGAAAACTGATGAACGAGTAGCTGGAGAAAATACGGTAAAGCTTCTGCGTCTTCTGTTTTAATGGTTTTACCGATATTTAATTTGTTACTTATTTTATAATGTTTTGTAGATAAGCCTCATAGTGGGAAAACGAACACTTTATTTGTACAACCTTCTAAATCCAGAAAACCCCATTGAATTGGCATTCCAACAGCGTTACGGTTCAATAGTAACATACAAGTGGTATGGTGATGGGTACATATTGATCGGGTTCAGTGCTGGTTTCATCATAGCCATTTCGACCCACATCAAGGAGGTGGGCGAGGAGTTGTTCCAAGTTAAAAATCATAAGGACAACCTTACCGATATCGCTATTTGCAATGGACAGGCTGCATCGTGTGGCGATGGACAGTAAGTGCATACTTAAATAAAATTGATAATATTTGGCTATACTTATTGCAAATAATAATAGGTATAATTGATACTTTATCATCAAATTATAATTATTTAAAGACACCGCTTCCTCACCTTTTGACAAATGTTCAACCCCAAGGGAACAAATAGGCTCTTTCAACATTACTTGTGTAAGGTGCTCAAAAAATTGCGAATTATCTAAATTTAAATAAAATTTCTGTATATAAGAAGTGGAGAAGCTTGATGGCGGAGTAGTTAGCGCGTGTGGTCTGCGTTGCTTAGGTCGGGTGAACATAATTTTACAAATTTTGTCGTCCATGCTTCAGAAAACACGTTAAGCCGTTGGTTTTGGCTGCATCTGCAGTCGTTTGGTCTGTCAGAGTATTGCGTGACCTATTTCCCTATGACCATAGGGAAGGCAATATGCTCTTTAGAAGCGAAAAAGTATACATATGTTTGAAAAATTCGTCAGTCCTTAGGTCCTTTATAACGATAATTTGGGGATTATTCATAAATATTTCAATAATTAATATAAATTTATCTCTTGCTTTTTGTGCTATCAACACTTTCTATTTTCATATGACGTCACGCCGGTGTTATTTCGACAAGGTACTAGCGCATTAGCAATTTACGGGACTCATACAATAAAGTGTTCATGCATATGCCACCCGACACAAGCGCTTTTTAGGCACTTCCTGGGTGATTCTGGCCACATTGCTGTTATATGTATGCAATTTAAGGAAATAAACTATTTTATTTTATTTTTTTTTATATGTTTATCGTGTTGATAGTTTTAAATCGAATTTAGAAGAAAAAAGTGTTCGAAAATAGGTTGAAGTTGATATCGGTATGGAACAACGGCGAGGTGGTGGGTTGCGTGAGCCCCGGCGGCGGGGCGGAGCGCGCGCGCTGGAGCGGCGACGGGCGCCTGCTGGCGGCGTCCGGGCGCGCCACGCTCAGCGTGTACGTGGCGCGCCTGCCGCCGCTGCACGCCGCGCACGCCACCCGCCTCATCGCGCTCACTAGCCTCACCGAGGCCACCGTCTACCAGTGTATAGCGCTGCACGACTCGGACGCCGCTAGATGTGAGCTGCGGGGCGATTCTGTAAGAATCCGACATCCGCTTAACCTTGACCATTCGCAAGTAACGAAATGACGGGGATAGAATATCTGAGACACGTATGAATCGGCTAATCTTGTTTTGTATTTTAATACAAATAATTGAATCAATAGAATTTTTATAGTAATCCAAGTTAAGCGGATGTCGCTTCGGAGTGAATTCAGACACTTGAGTGAACTCGATTTCGGGTTCGGATTTTTACAGAATTTTGCCTGCGTGTGAAGATTAATTACTTTGAGTTTCTGTTCTTGTAAAATTACGTTATCCATACTTTCACACCCATATTATAAACCTATGTGTGGACGTAAAATTTCGAACAGGTAAAGTACTGTCATATAGGTACTGTACTGTCTTGACCTTATTTATCTGTCAGTGGACTGTTATTAAAATATATGCCAATTAGATTTTTAGCACTCCAGTGTTGGAAACGGTGGGTGATAAAAAGGCGACAGTACCTTAGAACGAATTAACAAGACATGATTCTATTTGTAGTCGAACGAATATTTCGAATCGTTCTTATAATTTTGTTAAAATTATATCCGTCACGCTTATATGTTTATTTCGAAAATATACGTGTTTTTAATACCAATGTACTAGATATGTGTTTTTTATATTTTAAATTTGAATTTTGTATGATTTTGCTTTTACTTGACTGTCTGTCTCTTTATTTTGTGTGTCTTTAATTAACTACAGCCTACCGCTCTTTCTATTAGTAGTATAATCCTCACAAATTGATAATGCGCCTGGAGGCCATTTTGGTGACGCAATTGTGTTCAATATTCAGTACCCTTAACAAATAAAGATTGATTGACGAGTACACTTATTGAGTTCGGTTGTGTTGAGACCACACATAATTTTTGTATTTTTTTTGTTGTTTTCGATTGTTATTGTTAAGTTATGTTGTTACTTGTTACGGTTGATTAAAATAGGACTGTTATTATGATTTCCACAAAAAGTAAATTGATTTCATTAAAAAATATTATTACATAGGAAATGTTTTTATTTTTCTTATTTTCTCCATTTCCATATATCTCAATATTTACGTATACATTACATAATACCAAAAAGCACGCAATAAATTACAAACTAAAACTCTATTCGATGATTAATTAATCATTTATCCCTTGCCTTTTGTGCTATCTAAACCTATTTTCAAATGACGTCGCGCGGGTATTAGTATTTTACTGGAGTTGTATATAACAGCGGAGCCGACCGCGCTGGCGACGTACGCGCTGCCGACGGAGCCGTCGCTGCTGTCGGTGGGCGCGGCGCACGTGTGCTGCGTGAGCGGCGCGCACGCGTGGTACTACCCGCTGGCGGGCGGCACCGCCGCGCGCCGCCAGTACGCCGGGCCCGTGCACGCCATACGACTCTCCGCCGACTACGCCGCCGCGCTGTTCAACGGACGAGCGATGCTGCATGCGGTATGTTTGAATGTATGATACGATAAAAATTATTGAATTAAGTGGGATGTGGCATTTTACTTCGTCGGTTCTCGTAACTGCCCATCGAGGATAAAAAACTGCAATATTTTTAAATAATTTATTGTATAGAGAATAGGTGTCTGATTTAGAAAGGAGTTAAATATATTATCTATACTTATGTAAAATGTTCAAATGTTGTAACGATTCTGTTGGGTTGATATTATTATTATTTAGTCAGTAAGTCATATTATTATTGCTTACTGAGTTGGCTTATCAGCAGCCTATTAATGCTTGACTATGGCAGTCCTGCTGTATAAGAGAAACACATGGAAAAAATATTATCACGTGGAACCAAGTGGTAAAGTCTGCATAAATCGAATAGAAACAGCTTAACGTGTAATCGACTTACTCAGCTTTTGACCCAGGTGAGTGAGTAAGATTTGAGTTCTGGATCTCAACTTTTAGGTATTTCTTCTTCAGGTGTATATTTCCTATTGTTTACGTTAACAGATCGACTCTCCAGATCCATCGCAACCGGAAAGGGAGGCGCTTATATTTCCCGAACCACATATGCAGGGTGCTAACATTGTTGATATACACCTCACAAGTGACTTTTTCATATTCGTCACCGATGTAAGTTTATATTAGCATTTGTTTGTTTATTATATTATTGAAGCTTTCAAATAACTATAGATATTTAATATTCTAGCAAGGTCATATCGAATACTTCGGTGTGGAAGAATGGCGGACGTCGATGCGGTATAAGCATAGTTGTGGGATACGCGGAGTATATTGCGATATAGGTGGGGCGCGCGCGTGCATATCGGACGAGCGGCGACGATTGCACGTGTATTGTCCCGCCGCTGACGAGTTGTGTCCCGTGCCGCCCGCCGGGGACTCCCCGTGGGATCTCAGGTGAAACATTCATGCCGCAAATGTTAAATTCTCAAGCTTTACCGTATCACTGAAGCCTTAATTATAATCTGTCCGGCTGGCAGATCATAGTTAGAAGACTAATCACAATTATGGCTCAGTTATACTGATCGATGGGGTCTGAAAACCGGAGCATGGGCGACCTCTGTTGCTTCATTTCATTGGTCAATAAAACGATGACCTATGAGAGCGAGGAACAGTAATTCAGACCAATTTGATTGGTCTGATCACAGATCGTGTGTCAACCTGATATCTTTCAAAGTTCCTTTTGATATAATGAACCGAAACATGATAAACGGAGAGTTATGCGCTAGCCGCTGTTCGACCCCTGGTTTAACGCTTAAAGTTGCGTTTTCCCTGAGTGTAAAAAAATGATTCTTCAACATTAGATGTGATGATCTGCAGACGACTTGATCGTAGTACGTTTAAACTATATCCATATTTTGGTTTATGCCGTGTTCATTTATAACCACAACTTTGCCATATAATTCACCGCTTACGTCATTTCTTATAGATAGAAGAAAAACTGACCCATAAAACAACCGGAGTTAGCGAAAGTTAGTTAACATCTGCAGTCGCAATACTGTCAATTGACTAAAAAAACTCGTCTCGGTCTATGGCAAGGCGAAACAACTGATCCCCGTCCACTCTGCTGTTACGAAGCCACGATTACTTCCTCCGAACTACACGTCTTTACCCATACATAACGAGAAATCAAATCTGTCTTGTGTGTGCGATTTTTAGTTTGTCCGAACTTTCCTTTTACTTTGGTCTCTTTATTCTGTCCGATATTTGATATTCACTTTTCACTACTAGAACGGATATTACTCCATCAGAAGGTTGTAAATGAAAACACTAAGATTTAGCACTGGAATTAGTTATATTGATCATAAACAATGAAGCACATATATATTACAAAAGATATAGTCTATAAACTATGTGCGTACTGAACAGTTATTTACGAGTTAGCGCTAGGTGTGACGGAGAACGACTGGCGAGCAAGCTAAAAATGTTAAGTCAGCTAAATACATTTATTCTGTGTCCCTACAAGTTTTTCAGTAAAAAATGTATGCGAAAAGATTTTTTGCTGACTTTACATTTTTTTCCAAAAATCTCTGTATGTAGTTCGGAATATCTCAAAAAGTTAACCTGTATAAATGACTGACTGACCAAACAGTATTTTCGCAGGGGCGTTATTTGGGACATATGCCTGTCAGACCGCAACGTGTTTATAGTTCACCGGGATGAAGCGATCGAGACTTACTACTACGCCGCCAATTCCATCAACGGCTCGCATGTAGACTACGTGGCCACTACGGTCATACTTGCGGATCAAATACCGCTCATATTGTTTTCCGGCGACGCCTTCTGTTATGTGGCTGGTGGCAGGTAGGAATAGAATTAGTATAATATGGAATACCAACTGCAGGGGCTCGGATCTTCCTTATGGATGGTTAAGGAGGAGTGGCCATGACCCTCCACGCTGGCCCAATGCGGATTGGAGGGTATTAACGACTGTAAATGAAGCCGGGACCAACGGCTTAACGTGTCTTCCGAAGCACGGAATAGCTCGAGATAATAATTTTTTGGTCACCCATTTCGACGATCGCGGGCCGCGGCGCTTATCCACTACACCACCGAGCTACTCAGTTTGAGTTAAAAAGTAAATGAAATGTAGTAGAGCTATTGTTAGCATAACAGTGTATTTTATCGATACCATCTGTAAAAGCAGAGTGTATAAAATGTTACTATGAATTTTTAGTTCAATTAATTTCTAATAGATGGCGCTATAGTTTTGTGTAAATGGCGGTGTTAAGAATTTTAGTCATTGATATAAGTTTATTTCATTTTTCATATTAAAGGCTTTTGTGCATTTACTTATCTGTGCGTTTCATTGTGTTATTAAAAATTGATACCCTTGGGGCGTTACAGTTTATTTTTGGACTGACTGAGCATCGAACTTATCTCTAGATTCATTAGAAATTAACGTGGTAATTTAAAATGAGTATATTTAGTAGGCATTTTGAGGTTATGTTATTATAATATTTTAGAACACACGGCTGCACGTCAGGTTGCCACAATATGTCAACTTTTTTCAATTGTTTTTAAAATATACCTTCAAAGCATTAAGGTGTAAAATCAAGTGAAGATATTTGACAGATTTGTATAGGCATTTTTGTACATTGAAAGTTAAATGTTCGTTTTCGGCCTGAAAATCATCCAGTAGCCTATCCGAAAGCTGAAACCCCTGTTTACATTTCAGCGTTACGAAAATATCACTGGATTCCCACAATACTGCCGGTCTAGCGGACGCAGACGGTGATCGCCGGATAACGAACCAAAAGAAGCACGTGGAGAAACTGCTGATGCTTAGGAGGTTCAGTGAGGCGTGGCTGTTCTGTGATGCCGTGGACGAACCTGACCTCTGGAGGACGTTGGGGGAGGCGGCACTCGCTGACCTCAACGTAGAATTTGGTGAGAAACAATACTAGCCGAACGTGGGGCCGGCCCGTCCATGTAGGCAAACTAGGCAACTGTCGGGGGCTTGTATTTAAGGGAGCGGCATGGAATGGCAAATAGATTGTTTGCACAAATTATTTGAACCATAAAAATGCAGTTACTTAAATAAACGTTTGTTCTTTGAACATGAGTCCATGTCGCGCGGTATACAAAAGTACAAAAGTTCCAGACCAGCAATATCTAATTAGTTACTTTTGTTAATGGTAAAATTACACCCTTTAATAGTGTTTTCTAAATTAGTGTTTTGTCTAGGGCCAAGTCTCATTAAGCTGGCGTCTGTCGAAGGAAATAACATGACACCTGAAGGCCAATTCCACTTAAATCAAAATTTCGTCTTTTTTTTAAATGCTAATATGTCTTACACTTGTTACTTTTTCGCTAATACAGAGTGTATTTTCATTAATGTTCAGGCAATTCTCAATCCTGTTAGGACCTGGGTAACTCTGTGGTTAGAGCAGTCGTCTGGATTGAGAAAGGACGTGGGTAGGAATCTTAGAGTACCAGGGGCAATTTTAATTTTTTAAACCATTTTTCATTACGAATATTTTCCATTATAGCACTGTGATTGCAAAATTAATCGAATATAATACTAATTAGTTGTTTCGTTTTAGCTATACGTGTATACATACGTCTAAGCGACGTCGCTATGGTGTGGGCGTTAGAAGACGCCTCCCAGATAGAAGAACTACCTATATTGTGGTACGTAATAGTATTAGTATCGGCAATTTAAAATATAAATTTGTACAAAAAATTAAATTCAAAAAAGCCTCTTTTGAAGTCGGTGTGTAAGAAAGTTTAGCAATGCGATCAACTCGCTTACCAAGTACACAACATTTCCTGATCTTGAAACAGGGCCCTAGTAAGTAGCTGCTTCAATAATTAGATCGCTGAAAACTTTCATCAACAAACACTTGTCTTGAATTTGACTAGGTTTTATGAAATGGATTATATTATATTTATAATATGGCCGCCTGCTTTGCGAGCGGCGATCGGAGACCTTCTTCTCTCTTTTTTATATATAGGTGGCAGCACTTACAACGTAAAGAGATACGTTTCGTTTTGCACGATGATGCGTTTTGTTTAGGGCTTGTGAGCCTAAGCATTGCATTATTGAAATAAAATGGTAATATAAATGTTTTGTGTTAATTTATAATATTACAGCTAATGAAAAATACGGAACAGTCGGTTAAAAGTAGTTTCTCAATTTAGAACAAAAATATATAATTTACTTTTTGAAATCTGTTAAAAATAGTGATCCAATTATGAAAATTAAACAATGGAAAATTAAAGAGACTGAGCATATATGGTTCTGTTTTGCAAGAAAATGAAATGTATATCAAAAATTAAGCTGTTATATTTTATTAAAGTAACAAAAATATCAAGTCATAACAAGTTATAAGTTGGAATATCTGTGAAATTTAACATTACAGGCAAACGCTCGAAACCTTTATTTAAAACTCTTTTTTACATAACTTTGGAGCGGAGGATTTCAATGCAATCAATTCATTAAAATACTTTATGACTTGCAATTCGTCGTTTGTCTTTACGCCCACACTTAAAAAATCGATAAAGTCGCCATATTCAGTGATCGATAATTTGACGTACAGCGGTGTGATATGCGCGTGCCTGGGCAAGGGCGAGGCGGCGGCGCGGTGGGTGGAGGGCGGGGGCGGGGGCGGGGCGGGGGGCGCGGGGCCGCTGTTCGCGCTGGAGCTGGGGGCGGCGCGCGGGGAGTGGGCGCGCGCGTACGAGCTCGCCGCCAGGCACTGCCCCAAGCGCGCGCCATACATACTACTCAACATGGCGCAACACCAAGACCTCACGTACGATCTACTTATCATTTTTAAGGTTCCGCACCCAAAGGGTAAAACGGGATCCATATTACTAATACGTATCTCATGAATCGTGAAAGTTGGACAGTTGAAATTTTCACATATTATGATGAATTTCTGTTGCCTCTTCAACTTCAACAAATGCTAAAGATCAGAATAAAATAAACATTTGAGGAAGCTCTCATGCAACAAATGTGATTCTATTCTTAATGTAAATGCTTAAATACTCCACTTTGTCTCTGGCACTCTGAGATGGGTCTAATCTCGGAATACCAGTGAAAAAAATTTTTCATTAAGAAAATTTTTCAGTATAGCATTGTGAATGCAAAATTGATCAAATAAAATTAACATGATTTTTCTGCTAGTTTCCGGTACAGAACCCTTCATGCGCGAGTTTGACTCGCACTTGACCGGATTTTTAATATAAGCTTTATTTAGTCTATTATTAGTTATTTAGGGTTCAAAAGGCCCGTTAAGCCGTTGGTCCCGGCTGCATATGCAGTAATTAACACCCTACAATCAGCATTGGGCTCGCGTGGTGGGTTATTATGGCCCATTCTCTCTATTCGATTTGATTTGATTCTATTAATTGGGAAGGCCTGAGCCCCAGCAGTGATGATGAAAAGTAGCGTGTCGGAAACTCCAAATGAAGTTACAGGACATTAGCCAAAAACTAGTGAATTAATTAAAACTTATTAATTTACACTTTGTGATTTACCCAAATTCCATATCGTCCAAGTGTAATCAGCCAAGATATGATATAAAAACGCCGTTATTAAAAAAAAAATCATTTACAGTGCCGATTATCACGACGCTCTAGCTAATTATGAAAAAAGTTTGATCACTAACAATACCGATGACGCAAAGGTAAAGGAACATAATGCTAAGTGTGAAGCTGGAATCGCTCGCATGTCCATCCGTTGCGGTGACGTCATGCGAGGTGTTACTGTTGCCATGAAGTATGCGTATGATATTGCCCTTCTAAAAGAATGCGCTCAACTTCTCGAAGAAGAGAAACAGTATAGCCACGCGGCAGCTCTTTACGATCACGCCGGGAACACAGAGAAAGCAGCGTCTCTATACATAAAACTGAAATCATGGCTCAAAGTTGAGGCTTTGCTGCCTAAAATCAATTCGCCCAGCATTCACATACAATACGCAAAAGCCAAAGAAGCGGAGGGCAGATACACTGATGCCTTGAAGTCTTACATGAAAGCTCAAGACTTTGAATCCGCTATACGCTTGAATTTGGAGAAACTCGACGATATCGATGAAGCGGTGAATTTGGTTCAGGAAACAAAATCAGTGCAAGGCGCCAAAATGGTCGCTAATTATTTCCAAAACAGTGATGATCCAACTTCTGCGATTAAATTCTTAGTCATGTCCCTATGTTATGATGAAGCATTTCAATTGGCCAGGAAGAATGGTAAACTGCATTTGTACGGGGAGATTCTTATTCAGACGTCGCAAGCTCGACCAGAAGATTTCAAGAGTCTGGCGTTGCATTTTGAAGGTGAAAAGAATCATCTGTTGGCGGGGAAGTTTTATTTTCACGCGGGGGAATACAGTAAAGCGATGACGCATTTGCTGAAGACTGGTGGTTCTGAAGAGGAAGAGACCGAGGCTATAGGTGTGGCTATAGATGCTGCTGCGGCGAGTGATGACGAGCGACTGTCGAGAAGGTGAGCTTGATGAAATATATACATTTTGAATCACCGTAATGCTAATCAGTTTTGGACGCAAACATTATTTCTATTATGAAACATATGGTAGCCAAGTTCGAACCTAAAAGACAAATATACCCATGGGATAAATTCATTCAGATAGTCAATTAATAAAATCAATATAAGTTAAAATAGCATTTATTTTTAAGGTTGATTGAGTTTTTACTCGGAGAAACTGATGGAACTCCTCGAGAACCTCGACATTTATTCAGACTGTATATGGCGAGAAGACAGTTCACGGAGGCGGCGAAGACTGCGGTAAGAACATCTTAATTAATTATATAAATGATACGAGTATAATATATATGATGCCACTCGCTGATTTCTGATAAATCGCGCTTGTCTGTTTATATAATAGAAAAATAATTGAAGGATGAATTTCTGATGATTAGAGGAGACGGAAAATGGGCCAAAATGTAATAATTCGATTTAGTTATGATTCAACAAAACAGTAATATTTTTGTATCTATACCAAAAATCAGCTCGATTGTCAATTAAGAAGTGGCGAAATATAAGACTACCATAAAATATTAAATAATTTAGATTCAGAGCGAAATCCAGTTGTTTCTCCTTGCCAAATATCGAGAGGAGTTCGCTAAATTAATAAAGCCAACTTTCGCTAGTAGGAGAGGCACTATAAGAAAAAGTTTCATAGAGGTGTTGCGTTCTAAATGTTTTTCTGATCGATTGATATTTTTTAACGACACAAGCTTTAGTTTTACGGATTTGCATCATCATCATCTGCCCTTTTACGTCTCTACTGCAGGGGCTCAGGCCTTCCTTAAGGATGGTTAAGGAGGATGGATTGTGATCCTAACGTAACTAGAAGAAGAATATAATTAACAACATATCTTTGTACTTCAGAAATAACTCAATAAACTTGAACGCTTTCATTGACACTTTAATAACTAGATTGTCAAAACTCACAGAATTTTTGGGAGGGAGATGACGGCAGATCACTTTAAATCTATCAATTCATACCATTTACATCTTACCGCTTCAAGGTTCGAGTTGTATGTAATTGTCTCCGGTTTCTTTACAGTCATCTTCTGTTCGTGATCTAACTGTTCGTGAGTGACTGTTTGTAGGGTTTCCGAACTATAGCAAAAAATCGATCTTGTGAATTTATTCGAAACGAAGCATTTAACATGATTCATTGAGCTAACGATCGATCATTCAAAAATTTTAAAAAACTTTTCTGTGTAAATTGTCAGGGTATTATCCAATCAAAAAACATTAAAAAATAAATAAACTGATAATAATTATGGTTAGATTACATCTTTTTTATTAAACTAACGAGGAAAACAAATGATAAATTCTTTATAGACTTTCAAAAATAAATATCGAGTTCAAAAAGATCGATTTCGGATAAAATCGAATCGTAATCGGCATCCCTAACCGTTGTGTGTCGGACGGCAGGTGATAATAGTAGGCGCGGAGTGTGGCCGCGGGCGGTACCGCGAGGCGCGCGACGTGGCGCGCGGCATGTGCGCGGCGTTGCGCGCGCGCGCCCTGCCCGTGCCCAGGGACATGCGCCGCGCCTGCGCCGCCCTGCACACCTACATACTGGTACACGCACAACGCCCAACGCCCAATACCATACAGCGTGTAACATAATTAATGGACATTCTAAAAGTACTGATTCGATTTCAACAACTGCTTTCAAATTCAATTGGAATCAAGTAAATTATGATCACTTGTAAACATAACAGCCGTCGCAAACAAAAGATTAACGTTTTGTAAATGCAATAAGGCTTTTTAAATTCACTTTATTCTTATCTTTTAATAATATACAACAGAGGATAAAAAACAAAGACAAATTAACTTTCTTTTAATGTGTCTTGAGTCTAAAATGCTCTTAAACGTTACACTTTATATTAATGCACAAGTTACACTTTATATACATTCCATTAGTTAAAAACTATTTGGGAGTTTTACATAAAACATTATCAAACTCATCAAATTGATAGGATGGTGCTCTCTAATTAGGAGCATATAAGTGAGGAGCGAATCGAGTATTACATTACGAACCTTTTTCTTTAATGTTGGAAGAGAATCTAGAATATAGTGTACAAATTTATGATATTAATTAAAAGAAATCAAATCTGAACTATTAAATTAAAGTGAAATGCCCAAATCAAGGACGCAGTTTTGTAATGCTTAAAATACAAGCGAATACTCCGGCTGAACCAGTATCTTTATAAGATTAATTGACGTGTGTGAGAATTACAATAATATTGAAATACTTGTGTAGGTTCGAACGCACGTAAAGCGTGGCCGACATGAACTCGCAGCGCGACTTCTCTTGCGATTGGCTGCTGACGTTTCCTTTTTTCCTACTCAACAGCGTAAGTCTTTTTTATTTTTTTTTAACATCACATTTTATTGAAAATTGATGCAAGGGAATTACCACAACCACTCATAGCCTAGACAATGTAGAAAAGTTAGTTTTCTATATTACCCTGCCATGAATCGAACCTGGAACTTCAGAGATGATGCCACCTTAAAACCAGCGTTTCAACCACAAACGGCCGGTTTCTGAATTAAGAAAAGTACAAAACCTCAACTGATTATTCTCAATAACTTAAGAAAAAACTTCTAGTTTTTATGAAACCGCTATAAATTGGTCAATATTTTTTTTTAAATAGAAATGGAAACCTGTTTATGTGACGTTTAAGATTATTCGGGTACGGTTTGAGATGTGCTTAACTGTCGATACAAATTTTGATATTTAGAACATTCACCAGAGCTTAAAGTCGTCTTAGCTTAAACCTTAATGTACGTTTGTGCAACTGATTGTACGTTATTCTTAACGAAAAATGCTTAAAAAATCTACTTTGTCCCTGGCACACAGAAATGGGACTCGATAGTGGCGGACTAAGGAGGGGTATCCGGTCCTGGGGGGCCAAATGGCTGCAGCATCCGCCATAATCATAATAATATAGTCAAGTTAAAAATGTGGTGCCCGAGGTGGGGGCAGGGGTGTTGTAAATGCAATAACAAGTTTCTGCCCCGGTTGAAAAAATGTGTCGACGCGGGACTCCAATGAGGTTACGTTAGTCCGCCACTGGGTCTCGAACTCATGATCTTTCGCACTTTCCGGATGACTTCTCTAAACACTGACAGCCCAAACAGTCGATAGAAATCGAGTCCCATCTCAAAGTGCCAGGGACAAAGTGGATTTTTTAGGCATTTTCATTAAGAATATTTTTCAGTAATTTGTGAATGCAAAATTGATCAAATATAATGACTGTATGTTTATAAAATTAGTCTATAATTATCTATTCTTCTAACTGCCATTAATATAATTTCATTATATTGTTCAGATCAAGTGTCCATTTTAACATCGGCCGTGATCGAGTGCAGTCGTGCCGGTATCAAACAACAAGCGCATCATTGGGCGAAAGTTTTGATGCAACCCGAATACAGATCGCAGGTAAGGTTATAGAAAAAGTAAAAAAAAATATATCTTAATGGGAAGTTAAATTAGCAATTAAATTATTGTTGGCTGTTTAGTATCAGTGTCATAGACATTCGGGCAACCGTTCGAGTTATAACGACTCTAATTGTTATTATATTAGTTATCTTTATTTATTCACAGTACGAGGAGTCATTTTGATTAGTTATTTGAGTGATTAAATAATTGGTGTATTTAATTATCGGTTTTAAATCTATTCAGTTAGTTATAGTTGCGATGCATTCCGTTAATTACCTGTGATAATATAAAAAAGATAATTATTACAAAATTCACGTTTTAAAGCTACTCTTGATTTTACATCGATGGCAGAGGCATTAGGCAGATTGCCCAATAGTGATAAAAATACGTCCCAATAGTGATAAAGTATCAAAAGAAACAGTCACTTCATAAACTAGACTATCTCGTTAAGGTTTATGGTAGCTCAGTAAGCATTCACATAATCCTTCGCAGCAGTGTAGCTCGCATGGCGGTTTAGAGCGTCGTCTATAGAAAATGAACGTTTCTAAATTGTTTCGTGTCTGGGTGGTGTGGTGTTTTAGTTGTACCAGATTTCTATGATATAATATAGCTACTTAACTTTGTATCCGGCCAACGTATGCGCTGTTTAATTATTTTATTTAAATAAATGATTTCACATACCGCCAATCACTTTTCGTAATAATTGTTATAAGTATGTAAAAAATAATAGGGTTGACGACTGGGTAAAAAAAAGAAAATCTATTTAGTCCTTCAGTCAGATAATAGAAAAATACTAGATACGTATTTTTTTTTGCCGCATTAATTCGGAAGTTAAGCTACATTTATTTGATTATTTTTTATATATTAAAAAATTAGTAGGAACATCTAAGACGTTTTAATTTTGTGTTTACGTAGACCAGTGTTTTACGATATTTTGATAAAATATATTTATTAAATGTGGCATCGATTATTGGTTTCCTTGTTGGCTTATATAAATAAAAGGATGTTTTGATCTCGTGTCAGATTGATCCGAAGTACAGTAAGAAGATAGAGGGCGTGGTCCGTCATTTGCCGCGCGGCGGAGCGGGCGCGGGGGCGGGGGCGGGGGCGGAGACGCCGTGCCCGGTGTGCGGGCGGCCGGTGCCCGCCGCAGACCTCAGCTGTCCCAGCTGCGAGGCCGACCTGCCGTTCTGTGTCGCCTCTGTCAGTACCATTGTTATATCACTGCAGATGTTCAGTACGCCTTATACTAGCTTACCGCCAGCCGCTTCGCAAGCGACATATATGTTAACCCAAGCTTAGAATTATCCGTATACAAAATTCTATAAAAACCATTCAGTAGTTTTTGCGTGAAGATGTAACAAACATACAAAATTACAAGATTATTTACTCCTGTATAAACGGTTTAAATAATTTTGGATATTGATTCATAACACAGATATAATTAAAATGACAAATTGAATAGTAAAAATGGTTACTATGGTAACGTTTTAATTCCCTATACAAACTTCTCCTTCCATTTTCATATAAATGGACTATTCAACACATAAATTCCTAAGGTTAGAGCGATTAGCCAAACGAATTAACTCTTTAGTTTTATAATATCGATTTATGATTTCAAGATAAAATGGGACTCTCATTTTGTTGATTCTATTGTGCTAGTGCAATTGTGTGATAATTTTACTTTTTTTTATAGGGTTTACATATCGTTAAAGACGACCTGACGGCCTGCCCGGAATGTGATTTTCCGGCAATCATGACTGAATTTGTAGAGTAAGTTTTGTTTATATTTAATTATGATTCTATTTGTTTAAAAAACCTGCCGAGTGCGAGTCAGACTCACGCCTAAGGGTTCCGTAACATTAGCTATAAAAACGTAAAAAATCGCGTTTGTTAATGGGTACCCCTTAAACATTTATTTGGTTTTTAATATTCGTTGTTATATCAACGGCAGAAATACAACACATGTGAAACCAACTGTCTAACTGTCACGGTTCATGAGATAAAAACCTGCTGACGGTCAGACGAACAGAGGAGTCTTGGTAAAAGGGTCCCGTTTTTACCCTTTGGGCACGAGACCCTAAAAAGGAATAACAAAATACATTAGAATGCTTGAAGGAGCATTATTAATACCACCGATTTGAATAATGTCAGCTTTGAATTTAAAAATATTACCTTGAACAGGATAAATAAACCAAGGTATATAAACCGGAAGACGGTGGTAGATGTTTTAATATAAATAAAAAAAAAGCAACCAATTAAAAGGTCTGAAATTTTAAAAAAAATAATTAACAGGGATGATGACTATTTTTTATTTTCGTCAGGTAGATTTTTGAAAAATATTAAACACTTTTTTTTTCATTTTTTTATGTAATCATTAAATTACGGCAATACATCGAGTTAAAATGTCACATGACGTCACACTTTTGTACATTTTCTACAAAACTGTGACGTAGCGAGCCCCCGATCCTAAACTTTGATGTTTGTGAACTAAGCTATTTCTTGTTAATTTGAAGTAAAAAAATACGTATCTAATATTTTTCCATTATTAGACTGACGGATTAATTATATTTTGTGTATTTAATATTTGGAATGTTCATATATCAATAATTATTTAAATGTTTACGTTTTTCTTCCAAATTAAGAGTTATAAAAATTGAGTTTCATAGTTTAAATTTTTCAGTTACTCTCAGCCAAGCATTTAATGAGGTGGTTTTGTTTTAGAATCCTCCAAGAAGAAGGCAAATGTCCAATGTGCGGCGAGATCGTCGACTATCGCAGGCTTGTAAAATTAGAGGACATATCTCCTTATTTGGACACTATCTCTAATGCATAAGTTATATTTTTGATTTACAATGTAATGTGATTACGTAATTTAGTCCGTCCATTTTGTGTGATAAGTTTAAATGTAATAAATGTATGTAGGCAAAAATTAATTAAAAGCATACATTAGTGATGAAACATTTAATTTTTCATTTGAAAGTATACCAAGTTGTAATTACACGTTCGATACTGAGATTCAAATGAAATGCAAAACACAATGGTATTTATAATTTACAAAACTTCGGTGCTATTCGTTACGGTAGGAATGCACTTGACATTTGAAAAAGATTTTTATTCCAACGTTGACGAGATCGGAAATTGATCTCATCTGTAACGGTTCACTTTCGATCATACGGCGTTCATTTTATTTCTATTAGAATCAAATATTGCCCTATTATAATTACTACTACCTAGCTATGCCTTAAGTAGACATTACATTTATACAACTTAAAGTAATGACAAGACAATAATAACAAAATAATACATTGAATAATAATAATAGAAATAATTTCATTGTGCTAATATAATAATACAGTGAAGGTTTTGAATCAACTGACTCGATTCATCCCTATAATTCTCTAGCATTTTAAACATTAACATTCAAAGGAATTATATTAATATTCTGATGTTAAATATTATTATTTTCCTCTTCTATTGGCTATTCGATCTATAAGATGTATATTTAGTGAAAAATAAACTTTATGCATTTGAATTTAAGGTACATATTGGCTGCGCGAATAATAAATTCTCAATTCTAATTAGGCATTCTCAAGTTAGGCAGTGTTCGTCGTAAGGCTGTTTTTTTTTTCGTTTTCATGTCAACAATATTTCTAGCTGTTACATTTTTTTTATTAAAATTTACTTATCAAAGGAAAAATACATTTGTGTCACCGCATAAGAGTAAATCAATTATTACAAACGTTCATATGCAATAAAATAATGAAGGGAGCTTCATCTGAATTGAATTAAAGTCGATAGAAAGTGATCAAGTTTAAAAAAAGACAAATGTAACGTTAGAAAGATTGTCGAACGAGAACCATCAGCCTCACACGAATCATGACCCGTTTAAATAAATGCACGCAGGGTCTAATTCGTAAATTTAGATATACAAAATATACAAGGAAATATAAAAAATGTTAAAATTGGTGTTACAAGTCGACATCTTTATATTCGCGATATAATCTATATCTATCTAAATGATGCACGGATGCTTTCGATTAGTATAAAAAATTACATCATACAATGGAACGGATGAGATGCTAATGCGGTCGATATCGGGAGCGCGGGGCTCCCGACGAGAACACACCGGGGAGGGGCCGGCGAGACGCCGCCGGGCGAGCCGACCGGCCGAGCTACGATAAATCTTTGGACCGGAACGCGCCGGAGCGATAAATAAATTAGAGACGGGCGTTCCGGGAGAAACGCACGCCGGAACGGCCGGCCGGGCGGCCGCGACCCGTCGGCGGCGGCCGGCCCCAGAAAAATATATTTACAGATACATACAAAAATATCCTTTAAATCATAGACGCGATGGCACTCGGTTGCGGGGGGAGGAGAGAACGGCCCCGACGGTTCGGGATCCGAGACGGACGCGCCGAGGGCGCCGCGCCGGACGGTCGGCGGCTCCGTCTCGCGAATACTTATACAATCTTTGGTTCGGTGCGGGCGCCGGGCAGCGGGCGCGCGCGGGCGGCTACTGCAGGCGGGCGGCGCGCTTGGGCAGCGCGGCCACCACGCGCACGCGGTCGCTGAACTGCGGCGGCGGCGCCAGCAGCGGCGCGGGCTCGGGCGCGCCCGGCTCCTCGGGCGGCGGCGGCAGCGCGGCCAGCAGCAGCCGCGCGCGCCGCCCCGGCGCCTTCTCCACGTCCACGCCCAGCCGCTCCGCCGCCGAGCGCCCGCGCGACTGCCCCGCCCCCGCCACGGCCCCCGCCGCCGCCCCGCCCACGCCCCGCCCCAGCGCCGCGGCCGCCCGCTTGCGCGTCAGCGAGTTGTGCCGCTGCATGGGCGGCGGCGCGAGGCTCTCGCTGCTCGAGTGCACGGGCTCGGTGCTGATGACGTCGTTGGAGGACTTGACGGTGACGGAGCTGCAGAAGGAGACCTTCTCCCGGCGCGGCGCCGCCGCCGGCTCCTGGTCGGAGGAGACGCCCGAGGAGGAGTTGTCGGCGTCGTCGCGGTCGCCGCCGAGCTCGTCGCCGCAGGACCGCGACGACTTGAGCCGCGTGCGGATCTTTTGGATCTCGTCCACCGAGAACGAGTGCTGCATCGACCCCGACCCGGAGCTGCTCCCGCTGAAACGGCGATGGAATCGGTTGTATGCGTGAACGATTCGCGTGATGGATGAACGAAACTGACGAATGTTAGACACGGACACGGAGAGTCGAAAAAAAGAAGGCGAAGAGATATTAAAAGCTTACGATACTTATGACGATTAAGATATGATGATGGACGATGATATCGTCCACATAGATCGAGATGACAATGTTTACACGAAGACAAAGCCCCGAAACGTCCCCACATTTAAACGCAAACGCAAATCACTGTACCTTGGGACGCTACGTGATCTTAATCAGATACAACTTATTTCGTTTTCGTTCTCATATATTGTTGCGTATTCGTAAATTGTTGCATAAATCGAAGTCCTGAAAATGCCAATTGCCCAATTGTAACAAAAGTCTAATCTTATAATATCACCTATACGTTTAAATGAAGACAAAGAATTACGAAAAAGTCATAACGAAAATAAAAGAGCTTCGTACGGGACGAATTGTCTATTTATTACCTGGCGTTACTGTTGGCGCTAGTCTCCGCGGGTGGAGGTGGCTCTGGTTTATTCTTGGAGTCGGCTTCCTCGTCCGACTCCGACATACTATAGTCTGGCTCAGGAATAGGTGGTGCTGGAGTCGAATTCTGAGAATAAAGATAATTTTTATCAGAAAGTCATCACGGATATGACTAAAATAATACGTGTCTAGCAGGCCTTATAAACTTACGCTATAAAGAGATTCAATCTTAATTTTGCGCCGTTATAATTTACACAAGAAATTCTTGCAACTTTGATATCATCTCACGTAAAAACTAAGTATACCTGTCTGATAAATCCTTTGTGCGTATTTAAGGGTTGCGCATATTGGTTGGAAGGTTCGTCAACAGATTGCGGTCTCGCCGGACCCGCCCAAGATCGTAGAGATGAAGCCTTGCGTATCTGTAAGTACAAAGAAATTATGGCAATTGTTATATTTAACCTTGATTTTCAACGGATTAAATTGATGAATGTGGCCTGAACATGGACGTAGGACGGTTGATCTATAATATCTTTGCTTTGTGTTGTTTGACACTCTTGATGTGCGACACTAGCGCCAATTGTGTTAGTATTGAGTGAATGAACCATACGATATCAAGTTTGTGATCAATGTCTCTCAAGATTATCATTACCGATATTTACGGATTAAATGTTGTGATTGTCAATATTGTAAGGACCGTCCGCGGCTGCCATGCATAGTAAAACCAAACAAGTAAGCCGACTCGAGCCCCGATCGAAAGGGCGGGGGGAGCAGTAGATAGTAGCGGTGCGGGGCGGGGTAGGGGCGTGGCGGATATCTTGGTGCTAACCGCGGGTCGGACAGTGGACGAATTTACGTTAGATGTATACCTGCGGGTCGGGGCGGGGGGTGCGGTAGAGGGCGGCGGGGCGGGGCGGGGGCGCGGCGTACAGCTTGGCGCCCTCCGCGGGCCGGAACGTGGACGCGGGGGCGCCGGGGGGCGGCGGCGGCGGGTGCAGCGGGGGCGGCGCGCGCACCGGACCTGCGGCAAGTAAATACTATCTTATTACAACGTACATACAGCTGGACGTCGGGTTACCACAATAATCAAATTTCCGTATGTGATTTTGAAATCTACTCTCAACATATTAATATTTAAAATCAAGTGAAGAAATTTGAGAGGATTATAGCCTGACTTGCTGTCTATATGATATACTGTGACACAGGAACTTGTGTTGTCGGCACATAGGAGAATTACTCTTTTGGACGACGTTTAACGTTTTATACAATCTGACTTTTATGCAGTTAAGTAGGTATCCCACGAATAATCCGTGGAACGTGAATATTCCTAATTCTAAACCATAAATACTCAAGTTACCATTGACTCGTATTCATATTGTATGTGAATCGTGGACCTTTAGGTTTATCTCTATTATATTTTGTATAAGTTAAACTGTGTAAGGCTGTTTGTTTCCTTAAATAAATAAATAAAACCGTGCGAACAGTTCCCGTGCACTTTAACATGCAGTCCTTGAGAATTTACTATTCATATATAAATTAAAATAAATAAATATAAAGTAATTGACCGTGCACGTCCTCGCTGGAGCGGGTGCGCTGCGGGTGTGGGAGGGGCGCGGCCGCCAGGTCCGGCGTCGAGTGGAAGTCGCGACGTAAACTACTCGTGCACGGCTTGCTCCACGTCTAGTTATACAACACACAGTACACTTATATATATAGTCAAGTAGATAAGTAGGTAAGCCCCGGGAGGGCGGCATCAGGCCCGGATCGTAAGCAAATATTTTTAACGGTTAAACGTGAATTTGAATGAAGTAATAATAAAAGTCACTTCATGTTTTTTTCTTTTTTAATATATGCTTTACTTAAGTAATAGAAGAACGTCTACGCGACTACAGATTCGATTGTGAGAATCTATTTTTAAATTAAATAGAGAATCAAAATGACATGATGAAATTTCTTAAATTACAGATCATGTACATTTTTTATATAGTTGAAATACCGATTTAAGTCGGTTGGGGTTCTTTAACTTAATTGATTGGGAATTTAGTTGATATTTGTATTTTACCGCTAATCTTAACCGGTAAGAACAGTGCGATTATCTGAATCCATTGTATATGTTTACCTTCCCTCTGGAGCGTTTCATCTCAGCGACGGACGCGTACACGCGGTTGCTGACGCGCGCGGGCGAGTACGGCGGCGAGTTGGACCCGCCTTGGAACGCGGAACGAGTCATCATGGCGTTGTTACCGCCGCTGCAAACACATATTACGTATTCTTAATTAAAAATGTTTAAAAAGTCCACTTTGTCCCTGGCACTCTGAGATGGGACTCGAACCCATGACCTTTCGCAATCCGGGCGACAGCTCTTACTGAGCTACCTAGGACCTAAAAAGACTAACGAGTTTTCAAGCACTTTTTACTTTTCGCTACTACAGAGCGTATTTTCATCAATGCGCAGGCAATCCACCCAAACAGCCGAAAGAATTATTTTTACAAAAGCTTAAATTTTTGATAAAGATTAAAATTTCTTCTTATTTTTATATTTGATAAATTAAAGATTACTTAATTAATTGAAAAAAATGCTGCCTTTTGAATAACGAATGTTTTTCAGTATAGCATTGTAAATGCAAAATTGATTAAATACCTATAACATATTATGATCTAATATCGACTTATAAATTGAACTCTAATGACTGCTCAGTGTATACGGGCGGGATTTAGGCAAGCTAGTTTTACTTCGATTCTGATTATTATGCGCTAGTTGTATTTTATTTCGTAACACTTTTTCCAATAGGCTTCACCTAGTTTTCGTTCGTATTTCGTTCAAATGATTAATTATTAATTTTGTGGTACGTTTGACGCTTGGATTCGGAAACTTTATATATTTTAAATTTTTAGAGACCTTTAAAAGTTTTTACTGATGAAAACTTGCAAAAAGATTTTTCTTTAATCCCATAACAAACTGTTGCGAAAGTGATTCAAAATGAAGTGAAACAGCGAATCGCTGCCTAAGACGAGATTATATATTATCATCACCAGTGTATTAGTAGTGTTCCCGTTTACTGGGGCTCAGGTCTTCCTTATGGATGAATTCGAATAGCGTGAGGTGAGGTGAATGGTAGGTGTAACGACTGCAACCGGGACTAACGGCTTAACTCTAGATAATAAATTTTTGATCACCCATCTAATGACCGGTCCTTACGATCACTAACGAACACGAACACGCTAAACACTGCGCCATCGAGCTCCTCTTTTATAAATATAATTTATTGACAGGGTATTACTAGCACTTGTGAAAGTCGGAAGTAATGCCGTCGGTTCGCAAAACTATGCTGGGACACCTTGTACTGAGAAAAACCGGCAAAAACATGAGTGCGACTGGACTTATTTTCTTTCTTTCGTTATGTCAATAGAGATGTCATTAAAAGGTAGCATGAAGAATGAAAGTTGTATAAAGGTGTAGTATAGTATAGTGAAGGTACAGTGTAGTGAAGGTGATTTTATGTCATGTACAGATGTCATTAAAAGGTAGCATGAATAATGAAAGGAGTATAACGTGTAGTATTATAGTATGGTGTCGTGATGGTGTAGTGTAGTATTGTGAAGGTGTTTTTTTTATGTCATATAGGGATTTCATTAAAAAGTAGCATGAATAATGAAAGGAGTATAAAGGTGTAGTGTAGTAGTGTTGTGAAGGTGCAGTGTAGTATTGTGTTGTGAAGGTGTTTTTTATATCATATAGAGATTTCATTAAACAGTAGCATGAAGAATGAAAAGAGTATAAAGGTGTAGTGTGGTGAAGGTGTAGTGTAATGTAGTGTTGTGAAGGTGTAGTGTACTGACATGTCTGGTTGGTAAAGGTGTAGTGTACTGACATGTCTGGTGCGGCGTCCGCCTGCCGCTGGAACAGCTCCTCGAGCTCGGCGGCGGTGATGCGGCCCGACGCCGCGCGCTGACGGATCGACGCCGTGCGTGGCGCACTCGCGTTCACGCTCACTGTGTAGGTATATATTCATATAATCACAAATATAAAATTAATAATATTATAAAGACGAAAAATTTGATTGTTTGTTTCTTTGCATAGAATAGTGTTGAAATAGATGACGTACCTATGGCTTTTTGCTAATAAGCAAAACAAAACAATATATTGTTATGGATGTAGTTTATAAATTGCACTATTTATTAACTAGTGATTAACTAGTGAGGCCGAGCAAATGCTTACACATAATACCTACCACTTCTTGTAATTATTAAACTTGTTGGGAATAATTAAAGCATCGTTATAATAATAAAAGGTTTTAGCAAATTCTGGATTACAGCGATTTATGAGTCAAAGGAAAGAGTTGTCAGAATCGGCAAGTGCCATAAAATAAGTGCTTGATACAACCAATGAGTTTAAACACTATCGCGCTTTCTATTTTAGGCATAAATATTGATTTTGGGATCTTATTGTAACTTATATAATTTCAAGTTGATACACATAAAGACATGGTTTTCGCAAAGCAGATGCAGCGGCGATTTAAGATTAAAAAAAATATTATTGTAACAATAATCAAAATAAATCGTTTACAGTTATTCTATTATGTTACAAATACAGATAAGAAAATTGCGCTGTAGTAAATATAGAGGATTAATCATGTAAAACGTTTATTACCTTTTAAAGTAGGCATTATTTCTCTGAACCTCTAATGTAAATAGTAAGTAATTTGTAATAATTATAATAGAACTACACTATGCATTTTACAAGTTTTTATTTGCAGTACACTTACCATTACTGTTGTGTAACTGAACGGACTCCGCCGAGGAAGACTTGCCGGCAACACTTAAGGGTTCGCAACTTTCTTCTTTCTCACCTCCATTTTCTATAATATTACAAAGAAAATATAAATATTCATTGTTTGGCTGACAAGTCTTAATTACATAATGTTTATAACTATTATAAAACTATTGTAAACTGATTAATTATTATATTATTATTGACTAGCTTTCCGCCAGCGGCTTCGCTGAATCATCCTATCTATGAAAAAAAAAACCGCATCGAAATCCGTTGCGTAGTTATTTAAGCATACATAGGGATATAGGAACAGATAAAACGACTTTGATTTATACTATGCAGTAATATCAAACTAAAAACATCTGTCCAGGACGTCACCAAAAATTAGGACGTTCTGCAAAAATGGTTGGAAACTGGAGTGTGAAGAGTACGAAAAGTGTTGTTTCTAACCTAACCCTGCCACCATAGACTTGGCTCGCGCGCGGCCCACGCTCAGTGTGGTCCGCGGGTCGCGCCGCGGCGGCGCCGGCGCAGGACTCCGCCCTGAAACGTACGTAACCACAGTGCAATCACAAGAAACCCTATACATATCGATGTATCATTGCGAAAGCATTCAAATATGTGTGCGTCCCAAGCTTAGCAAATTAATTTTGCATACATTTTTTTAAAAAACGCGACCCATAACAGTTATCGAGCAGTGTTGTTATTATCTAAAATTAAAAATTCTCATGACAGTTAGATTTAAATAAATAAGGTTATTTAATTAAATAAGATTAGTGATCGGATGATAATGGGATGACGTGATATGATCGAGAGTTAAATCTATTCCTGACCGGTGGAGTTGATTTTTAGTTAGTTTCCGTTTTCGGTGTAATTATGTTTGTTAGATGTCAGTGGAGGACCCGTGTTTTGGATTTCATCGTATTCTAAAATGTAATGAGTCGTCTTCTCTTGGTCCTTCAGCGGCTGAACTCGGACGGAACACTTCAAGCGGTTTAGCGAACGTCTATTAAGCGATATTAGGAATTATCAGTCGAGACTAACCGCCGGCAGCTTTTCTAGGTAAAGTAGCCGCGTAGGGGCGGCCGGTGCTGGACAACTGATTCTGAGACTTGCTCGTGGGCACCGTACACGTGTTGTTCTCGTAGTTACCTGACGATGACAGTGTCAATGTTTTAAGTAGTAAGCTAGACTGGGTCGGGAGTGGTGCGCTCTTAACATAAACATTATTTTCATATTTATCCAAAATATGGTCCTTCGAGCTGGGTAGAGTGATTTTTTTTTTTATTTGGTTGGTTAGTTTGTTGATTATATTTACAAATATGATTGTGATATACTACAGAGGCGTGTATCTGCTTTTCTTAAGATGTACTGTACAATTAAATCTACACTTATATGGAAATGGAAATTCAAAGTATACATTTGTAACATTATGTAAGGTGATGTTAGGATGATTGGTGAGCGTATATTATGGTTTTCTGATACTAACCATTGAAGCTGCTCAACGAGACAACTGTCATGGAGACGAGAGCGCCCGAATTGCGGATCAACTCCACCACATGTTCGTGGGAAGCCGCAGATACGTCCTCGCCGTTAATCTATAGCATAATAGAATCTGTGGTCAGATATGATTGGAAACGACAAATAACTAACTTTGAAATAAGGCAGATACGATGAATCGAAAATAAAGAATAATTTGATTCATAATCAGAATGCATATTATAATGAACATTGCTATATATAAAAGTTCATAACAATAAGTATTATGATTTTTGTAATTAACATTTTAGATACCACACTAGATGTGTCAAAAAAGAGGACATTGAAAATGTGCTCACTGCCACAAGGAAGTCTCCCTTCCTCAGGCCAGCGCGGTCAGCCACTCCCCCCGCATCTACATCGTCGAGGTACTGGAGCGCGGGACATCGTTCCGACGGTCGCAGCTCCATTAGTGGTGATGACGCTTTGGCCCCGCGCAGGACGAACCCGAAGCCACGACGTGCCCTGTGCAATACCACTGTCCGCGTCTCCATGTTGCCGTAGCTGAAAATAAGTAGTAAAAATAGGATGGAACTTCGGAAAGTTGCAATAGCAGTATATAATAGTATCGATACTAAAGAAATTAAAAAATAGGCGATACTAAAGCTAGTGAAAGTCCTAAGAATCTGCGCTTCTGAGTTGAGTTGGGTTGGATGGAGTAATACAGCCTATATTCATGTATAATAAACCGATTAAGGCGTCGTCGTGGGAAAATTCTAAGCAAGACTATACTAATGAATCGTACGGACAGATGACCAATAAATACTATTTATGGATGGGCTTTGATAGAAATGTCTGTCTATATTTTGGTTGACTTTTAAGGCACAACAGGATCCTCTGATCACGATACTATCGATAGATTATCGCTCGTAATAATGCTATTTTCGGCTATTCTGAAGATTTCTAGTATCAACTTAAGAAAGGTATCTATTCAGAGCTCGTAAAACGTGTGTAAATTAGTCTTTAATTTTAGGAAACAAAAAGATGTATCTTAATCTCGTGGTCTGGCATTTTTGACGGACGCGTTTTATCAGTTTTGCATTTTCATTGCTAAGTAACAATAAGTATTTATATAATGCAATTTGTTAGTTTTGTATTTTTTATCTTAAAGAATCTATAAAAATATTAAAATATACTAATAAGTTAATTTCCCGCTGTGGTTCATAGAGCTGATGTGTTTTTTACATTTCATGAATAATAGGGATGATGACAAATTTTTGTTTGTTTGTCCGTCAGGTAGAGTGTTTAAAAATATTAAACATGTATTTTTTTATTATTTTATAATTATAAAATAACGGCGTTACATTGAGTTGAAATTTCGCATGACGTCACGTTAGAGTACGTTTTCTACTCAACTGTGACGTAGCGAGCCCCCACTCCTCAACTTTAATGCCTGTTATCTAAGCTATTTCTTGTTAAATTGTAGTAAAAAAAAAATACGTATCTAATATTTTTCTATTATCTGACTGACGGACTAAATAGAATTGTATTTTTTTTACCCAGTCATCATCCCTATTCGCGGTTGTTATTTCGATTACGGCAGCTCTTACAAAATATTTTAATGGCATTTTTTTCGGAACACATATCACTTAACAGTTCACTTTAGACATCAAACTTGCATTAAGCGACATCAATTCGAAAATGGTTACAGTGAATAGACAAACATTACCTATGTTTACAAAAGATCAAACCTATTGTCACATTCCATTTACAATAGCGATGACGACTGGATAAAAAAGAAAGAAATTCTACTTATTTAGGTAATTCGTCAGTCCGATAAAATTGGATACGTATTTTTGACTTCAATTTAACAAGAAATAGCTTAGATAACAGGCATTAAACTTGGCAGTTTTGTAGAAAATATGCAAGAGCGTGACGTCATGTGTCATTTAACTCAATCTCCGAAATGAAATGATTACGAAAAAAGTAAAAAAATACGTGTTAAATATTTTCTACAAACTACCTGACGTACAAACAAACAAAAATTTGTCGTGTATCCCTATTGAAAGACTACGCCAGATCATCGCTTACGTTTTCTTTATTCTCGGCGCGGTGGCGCTGTATGTTTTGCTTAGAGCCATTTCTCTTCTTCCTGTCACGCGTGAATGATGAACAGGCCCTGATGCTAGTACCTGGAAACAGATGAAAATTTATATAGCTGTGAAACATCAATAGACCTAGGCTATATTTTAACACCTCAGAATGTTCTTGTATATTTCAACATGGAATATTTTAAAGGAAGTGTAAAGAAGAGAATCGACGCTTTCGATATATGGTGCGAGAGGCGGAAGTTGAGAATCCCCTGGACTGCCAACCATAAAGATGTAAAATCTCTAAATTTTATATTAAAGAGTATATTAACAGCGTTCTTTTTTTGTGCTGCTTTATTTATATAATGACTCGAGACATTTATTAAAAAAAAAAAAATCGTTGAAACTTTGAGATCGCTCACCGAGATTTTACGTACTTCGCATCATGTCGCCGTCACCGGATGTCCCAACACTTGAACTCTGCACTATGTACTAAATGATCTATACTCTAAGTACTTCTATATTTTAAAGTAACAACCGTTACGAAAACTGTAAATTTTCATCATCATGACTTGTATTATATGTGAATGCACTAAGATATTATTTACCTGATGTAAATGCGAATTGTTCTGCCTCAGGCGCACTTCCTGCACGCATTGTGAAGGGAAGAGACCCGAGGCCCCAGATCCTCGGACTGTGCCTTCCAATAGACCATCGTCCGTAGCGCCAGTCACTGGAGATAATTCACGTTTTGTTACGATTTGCCTCAATAAGTAGCCGAGGAGAAATCTTCGAAGAAATTTAACCACAATTATGTACAAGGCACTGGCAGACAGAGTATGTAGTGTCGTATGAATTTAGTTCTCGAAAGCTCTTTTAAATACTTAAAAGAATCATGATACTTGTCGCTTGACAGAATTTTAGTGTTCTTATTTTACTTATTATATACTACGTACTTGTTATAGGATTTTGCAATGCAATAGCGTTGAAACGACTGTATTTTAATGTGTTAGTATTAATTGTACCGCTTGCTACTGTATCATTTTGTGATATTATGCCGTTTTAATAATGGACACATCTGGTTATAGATCATGTTTAGTCAACTGTGAACTTGTATGAGTCATGTGTTTTTGTATGGATTAATATCTTCTTGAAGTGTGAGTGTAGTTTGAAAACCCATTTGTTAGTTTATGTAAATGGAATGATATTTGGACAGTGAAAAGTTAATTTGAATTGCGTTTGAGCTGCGCGTGTAAGTTTATCAAGGATTGTTTTATTAATATTTAATAAAATGTATTTTTTCATTGTATGTAATATTTAAGTGTTTTGTTATAGACACAATACGCCTGATAGATATTTAATACACCGTATTTAGATTGCCATTTTAATGCTTGATTTTTAAGATCCATTATTTTTGAGAAAACTTGTCGTTAGATCATTATACTCCATAATTTTGCATAAGAAATAAGTAACTTTTAAAATGTTACGGACGTTCACATAAAACGTAAAATCATAAACGTAATCTTGAAATCGCAAACAATACTGTGGTACAAAAACTAATTTGTGCTTTAATTTTTTTGTGGAATTACGTGTCGACGTGTTCAATATCTTGTTGTTCTATTTGCTATTACACTGAAGATTAATTACAAATACCTGTTTAAGTAGAAAACGTAGCATTAACCTTAGACTATTTTGAGGTACGCTGCTTCTGCTTCTAATTTGTCCGTCCGTAGATATTTGAGTATTAGATCAAAATTATCGATGGCATTCAGTTCTAACCAATGTTATTGTGATAGCGGTACTTAATCGATAATATCATGATCGTGATACTATTTACTATTTTTACTGCGTCTCAGAGAATTACTCGAAATATCAATTGTCATTGCTATCTATCCATAGTATTGCCCGATAAAAACAGAAAATAATATACATTTCACTTACATATTGTATCACGTAATCTTAGATAGCGGTTTTATTATTATAATCATCAATCAATGGTGCTGTAAATATATTCTATCGATAGTATTGAGAAATTCGATAGTTCCAATAGTCCTGCCGATAGTATGACTAGTTTTAACTGACGCTCTTACAACAACACTGGTTCTAAAAGTAGATTCTAGTGATAGTTTAGCTTGAATCCTTACCTTCGACGATATCCCCTTGGTTGAGTCTGACATGTCCATGCTGCGTCGGCTCGTAGGGCTGCAGACACACGACGGTGGTGGCGGGCTGCAGCGAGCACGTGGTCGTGTCCGAGTTACTGGTGCCGACGCCGCTCGAGTCTGATATAATGTCGCTGGTGTCGCCCGCACTTTTATCTGTCGACATTGGCGTCGGCCCTGACGGGTGAACTTGCTCAGCGGTTCGCGGTGAACGTGCGCGGTGGGTTCACAGTGAACGTGCGTGGTGGTGGTCCACGTTTGTATATTTTGATCGTATCGTAAATCGATCGTAAAAAAAAGATGTTATTTGTGAAAATTTGCGATACAGTGTTTTTATATAGATTGAAAGTGTCTTTACACTTCTGATTTAATTGTTCAGGCGAGTATTTTTTTTTGTTGTCATAGACTTAACCCTAATCAGCTAACATCTAAAGGGTGATTTAAAATTTCGGAAAAGAACGAAGCGTATAAGCGGATCGTGATAACATCTACTGATCAACGAAAGGCACATATAACATGCATCGGATGTGGAGTTCGACCGTTAATTACGTCTCTCTTGTAGATTTTATATAATGCAACGTTAAATGCTCGAGTTACATTCACAGGGGTCCGGGAAGGTGACTACTGAGGAGTGACGTAACTATCAGTGGCGAGTAGACGGTGAGTGGTGCGCATGGTGATGGTTGTCTTACCACACGAGGGCTGACCGTCACCGGTGTTTACCTGTGAGGATGCTGGCGTCGTCCTCGTGGCTGGGGTGGCTCGCGTCGCTGATGCTCGACGAGGCGGAGGAGAAGGGCCGCTCGAGGCAGGGCGAGGCGCGCCGCAGCAGGGCGTCCAGCTCGGCGGGGATGCGCGTGGACGAGGCCAGCGACGAGCGGTCGCCCGCCACGCCCCCCCACCCCCACGCGGACCGCCGCCGCGGGTTGTACCGTGGCGGACCCCGGAACGGCACTGTAAACGTTCCGTTACCAAACCGAAACTAATAGAGCGGCTGTCCGCTTCAAAGAAACAAACTAAAACACTACTAAAATATAAATGCGGAAAGTAATATTTAAAATGAACAAACAATAAACACCCGGCGGGTGTGATAAGTGAAAATAAGTATAATAAACGTATCTAAACTTACAAAACGATATATAGTTAATATTGCAGTGTTAATGAATAAATACCTTTGCGATATATTTAGCGTTTTTTCCTTCAAATACAACCATCACCATTATGATAAGCAATGGAATAGAAAAGTCTTAAGATAAGTATATAAATAGCATTGGTGATATCATGCAATAAACTAAATACTTACATATTTTCTTAAATATATACTTATAAGTACGTAACATTTAAATTAAGGAATGCAAAGCTTTTGCTTATCGTGTTGTTTATCGTTAATAAACAACACGATTACTAAGAATTAACATAATCAGATACAGTCAGTAACAGCACTTAATTTCTTAAGATACCTATACCTATTTATTCTTCGAACTCATAACTAGGTGCCTACGAAAAGATTTTGTTATGGAAAATTACGAATGCATCTGCTTCTGACTGAAATATTGTGTCATAAATAAGTAATAGAATCATATGAAGCGTCCGCAAAGCCATGCAGTAGAACTAGTTGGCTTGTACTCACCAACTTCCTCGGATTTATAATTTTTTATTACTTCGGCTAATTCCAAATTCCCTGCTATGACGGCCACCTGTAAAAATGGCGAATATAACATGATAAAACAAACTGTGATGAGCACTGTTGTAGTCTGAAAGTCCTTGTTCGTAGACCGTTGATGTAAATTCTATGTATGACTAGAAGGTGTTAACTGTATTGCGGATTTCCACTCTATTTAATACACGAAATTTCCGTATTCATAACTACCGATCGACTTTCTCTAATCGAAATCGATTATCACTTAAGAGTAGTTGACGCATAAGGGATACAACATACCTATCACCTAAATGATTACCTACTACCATACTAAACCTACTTACTCGAATTTACCATTACGATTATAAAAATCGTTCAAAATTTGGGCATCAATTACTCGTTTTAAGGGTGAAAAGATTTGTGCACTCACACTTTGACCTTTTAAAATTCAAAAGGATATTAGAGTTTTGCAACGAAGCGTACCTGGTACGGTGTTTGGTTGGCGAAGTTGAGCGCTTCCTTATCACACCCACGGAAGAGTAATTGTCGTGCGCAGGAGTCTTGCGCGTTCACTGCACACACGTGCAGGGGGGTGTTGCCGGACGCGTTGCGGCTGTTCATGTCCGCGCCGTAGAACAGCAGGTGGTCCAAATGTTGGACCAAGCCGTTACGACACGCCTGGAAACGGACTGGTGGTATAGTGTGCCTGTAAATCTATGATGGCTCATGAAGTAGAATATAAAATTACGCCTAATTAAGATATCCCACTGTTTTTGAAAGTCAAATTACATTTCAATTGAAGTCCCGCATTCCTGCTGCTGGCTGTTGATTTGTGTCATTTTAAAGGCTTGAAACTACTACACAGAAATGTTTCCCTGTATAAACTAATGTTAAGGTTCTAAATTTTAGATGTTTTTTGCTTACTAATCAGCATTTTAACCCCTCTTTCAGTTAGCCCTCTTAGACGACACTCTTTTATTATATAGTGTGAAAGAAAAGGTATGAATTTATTAATAATGCAATAGCTATGAAATTTCAAAAGTGATTTGGAATCTCCAGGACGTTTGATTTTTTAAGAACAATAGGATTAAGAACATAAGCGGTATTTATTACTGAACAAGGTATGTAAGTATCTAGGTACTGGCTAAAATAAATTTCTATTAAATACTACACCTACCTGATGTACTTCTTGCCATCCCTGTAAATCGGTAGCGCCAATCGTCGCATGGTCGTGAAGCAACGTCTCACACAGTAATGGATCAGTTTTATTCGTAACAGACAGGTAAAGGGGAGTTAATCCCTTCCCATCTTTATAGTTAGGCGAAGCACCAAGTTCCAAAAGTGTTTTGACAGCTTCAAGTGAGTTTTTCTCGACCGCTCTGTGCATAGCTGTACTGCCATCTTTGGTTCTGTAGTCCAACAAGGCACCTCCGTTGACTAGCGCTATAAGAACTTTTCCGGGGGACTTTAGGCCAGCCGCTATTGTCAATGGGGTTTCTGGAAAAACGTTCAAGGCAAAATATTAGACATTAATTATATTGTACATATATTAAGGACCGGTGTAAAGTACCGATTTGGATATTAATGAACGATAGGCATAAAAATATTTCTAGGAAAGTCATATTTTCTTTCTGTTAGTTATTTAGTATCCATATTAAATTTATTACTATGAAAGCAATAATGTCTACAGTTAGTCGAAATTTTATTATATCATTTATTGTTATAAATTTTTTTTCCTCACAAGTACACGGTAGAGTTAATTATATTAATGAAATATTTATGGCATATAACTTTTAAATGTCTATATCTTCACAGCTTCTTGCAGATGACTCAATTTTATTGTTATATCTGAAAAGAGCTGTTAGCGACATAATCCATTGATTTTCAATTCTTCATTGTTATGATGAATTCTAATGTATCTTGTGAAGATAACTCACAGAAGGAAATAAATCCCGAATTAGACGTGGTTGGTCTCAAGGCAAGTGAGATATATATCTTGGATTTTCCACGGATTGACGACATAACAATAGCCGCTTCGGGCGCATACAACAATGGTTGATAAGAGGTCGATATGCAAATGGTCTCGAGATGTGCGTCAATCGAATTTATGTACTGTTTCGCTAACAATGTCGTTACGTACTGGAAAGAGATTATCGAAATAATACTGACAATGACGTTGTGTTCCCAATAAGTACAGCACGTTGCAAAATTCTTAATTAAACCTTTCATTACAGCGTTTTTTCGTGTCTTGTATAAAATATAGAGTCCAAAATGACGAATGAAACCAAGACGGCACCTTCTTCACTGTATCTGTTCATAATGAAATTGGATATGGAAATAGGTGATTGTTTCTAAATTTTAATACTAAGCCATGTCACAGCTAGTATGACTGTGGATATTGTGGTTCACCATGAATGTAATCGTTGACGGCTTTTTTGAATCCAGTTGTTATGTGACGTCACAAAATAGATAATATGATTGAGACAAGTAGCTCATTGAGATAAGAGTCAATTAATTTAGTTTGATTGTAAAGTGCAGTGCCGTATATATATAAAGTACGTATATAAGAAAAACGAATTCTGTATCAATTCAGAATCTTTTAGCAATAACCATCCACCGATTGAGACAATCGTGCCTGCTTATGGTATATCTTGTTAAATATTATCAATTAGTATATGGTACATAATGACAATGACAATGAGATTTACATCATAAGTATTCACCGCCTGTTTAAGTTCGTTTCATACATCTTAAAAGCGTATTTTATAAATTACACTTACCACCGGTCTCTTGACAATGGAAGTTGGGGTCGAGTCCTTTAGCACACGCTTTGGTGACTTTGTCGAGTTGCGCGTGCGTCACATGCTCGAGGAAACGGCGCAGATTAGCTCTCGAGTGTAAAGCCTTTAGAGTTTTCTCGTCCAATTTAAGCATCTTGTACACTCGTCGCTTGTACTTCAACTAAACAAATATGTTGTTATTTTTTTTAAAACTATTTAATTAAACTGGCTCGATTGGAGTAATAAGAACGCAAACTTAGATCTACGTACGTATTGAGAACAAAGATTTGCTAATGAAAAAAATTTCATTTTCATCAACTATGTCTAAAGCCATTGTTGAGAGGTAACACAGGTACGTCAGATTTTTCCCTAAGTAATCAAATATTTCACAACATAAGTAGCATAATGTAAAGTCACTTCCGGCATTGTATTTTCCTTATTTTTGTTCGTTTCTAATTCATTTCACTTTTGGATAGGAAATTATTCAGGAAGATTTTTGCTAATATCGACTTAGTTGTTACAAAAAGAACGGTTATATAAATAATTTGTTCGAGCATGGATGTTTTGAATAGGCTACAAACTGATGTAAATAGTGATATTTATTACCTCTAGATATCCAACTGGTCCGTTGAAGGGGTAGTCGCCGAGGCGTCTCTCCTCGTCGAGAAACTTGCCCGCTTTGCCGTTGACCGGGGGACAGAACAGACCATAGTTGAAGCTCTCCTTCAGCTCCTGGACACAACAGAGAAAAATGCTCTTCACTATCTCGCTAAATAATAATCTCCTGACGTAACTATGTAGTAAACATTTGTCAAATCAAATGTATTGACTACAAATTGAAGTTAAAGAAATAAAGAAACATTTCTTTATTGTGTCTAATCAGTCTTTTCCCTACGAACAAACATATCATATTTGTAAATAATGAAACTTAAACAGTAGCGTGATTTGATTCTTTGAATATTGTTATTGCAAAGTTATTATATTTCGTTTTATTGAAATAAAATATATTTACCCAAGTTGATATTTCTCGAAGCTTTAGACAGCATCTAACTAAAATAATTATGTTTATTGGATAAATCATACAATCATACTGAAATTTATATTGTATAGGTTCTTTGTAACAAATTTTAAGTACCTACATGTTGAATTCTAATTTATATATATGTTACGCTCAAAGATCGAAAACGCTCAGTGAGCGGAAAAATAGCTCACAACGCGTTGTGGTCACAGTAAAACATCCACATGGCGAAATTCGTGTTATGGCTCTAATGAAAAAGCGCACGACGCGTTGTGGCAATGAAGAAAAGCCACCACGCGTATGGAATATTATTTGAGTACGATGCACACTACTTTCCGATATGGATCCTACTAGGCCTAGGCTGGAAACGTTTTGGTAGATGTCGTTAGGAAATATTTTTTATTTTATAAAATCACTGCATAACGTGTTTGTTATTATGAAATATATTATATAAATTAAAATAAAACAATATTTGTTGTTTATTGAGATTACTTTATATTTAAAAAAATTAACGTATTAATATTAAGTAATAAATTACTGAACACGAAATGTTAATTATTTGGAAATTTCTTACAATTCACTTAAAATAATTAGGGATTTTAATTTTTTTATGACAATTTAAATTCTTTCAAGTAATAAAAATATTTAACACAAACATAAATGTTTATTGTCCACAATAAACAACAATAATGTACTTAAAATAAGTATTTGATTCCTATTTATTTTTACAGGAACTATTACCGTGGCATTTGGAGTTGCATTTTATATTCTTGGAGCGACACTTGCACTTTTTATCAATACAGTATCTTTTGCAGTGGCACATTATAAACCCTTACTTACTTCCAGATGATAACATAGATGCTGAGCGGAGTGTTAACGACGAAGTTCGTTACAACCTGTCCGTCGTGATATGGTCAAAACAATGAATGCTCAGAACGCATCATGGCTTTTCTTCATTGCCACAACGCGTTGAGATCGAATAGCATGTCAGCCACGACACGAATTTCGCTATTTGGTCTTTCTGTGATTGCCACAACGCGTCGTGCGCGTTTTCATTAGAGCCATAACACGAATTTCGCCATGTGGATGTTTTACTGTGACCACAACGCGTTGTGAGCTTTTTTCCGCTCACTGAGCGTTTTCGATCTTTGAGCGTAACATATACACAAAGGTTTTTACGATAAATAGATTACAAAAATATCTATGGAGTGGCAATATACTATAGTCTCTGAGATGTAGGTATAATTAAATTATAATAAAATATTTTTTTTTCAACTATAATATCAATAAAGATAAATAAAACGTAAGTTAATAATATCAAGTAAAGTGGCGATTGATTTATCGTAAAATTAATAAAGCGCGGCATTCAAATAATTTTTATAGCGCAATCCACCTTGCTTGCATTTTTATTACACCGCTGTGTGTTTTCACACAATAAATTATACGTAATAGAGATTGTAGGGTTATCTGTACTTTAATTACTGTGTTCACAAGTTAACATACTACTCGACCGTATAAAGTCTAACTCATCGCTGGCAATAAGTGATTAAAAGTACCGTCAAGCACAATAGCAGTAAATATAAAAACTAAGAAGTCCAAAGAAAGAATTAGGTACATATATTGAAGTTTTTTTAAATTACAAGCAAAGAGTATTATTGCGGTTTTTTGTGGTTAATGTTAGGACTCTTTGAATAAATAGACAAATTAATACGTCGGCTTTACTTCCATAAATTAAATCTGGTAAATAGCCAATTAAAACTCTTTACTTAACAAATTACTGTTATGTCAACTACCGCTCATGTAAATGGAATGAATAAAAAGGACATTCACCTGTTCATAAAACATCTTAAACAAAACATGGCACCCACGCACTACTGAGGAATGTATGAATTAATATATATTACTCAGTTGATAAAATGACTGAATCTCGGAGAGTATTATCGAACATAGATAGATTTACCTTGCGTCAACGATTGATGGAGGCAGGACGGACAAGCTAGGGCAGATTGAAGATGGGAATGTGGATGGGCCATCGGGTCAGGTTAGAAATGACGCCTTACAAATGAATGCAGTTGTTGTTATTCATGATTTTCTTGCAACTCCATTACAATAGCAACTTTAAAGTTAATTATGTTGTCATTTCTAGAGCGCAACTAAGTCAAGATATTATACAAGGGTTCTCAAACTATTTTCGCAATGTAATGGAAGGAAGTACAAGGAAATAATACGAGTCAAAAAATTATCAAATAAAAATTAAGTCGGTGAAAATTATGCTGTAAGTAAATGTACTGTGTAAGGGATTTATTATAAGTACAGTGCAACAATACGGGCCACTGTTTCCTTCACTTTACACCGAACCCTGTTATTAATGGCCAAGGAACTAACGACACTGTTGACCAACATTACTTATAATAGAAATACTTTGATATAAAGCGTGTATTCAGGAATTATGTGAAGGCCGTACATGTGAATGATACTTATTATTGGCAGTTGTGATGTTTATAGTCTACGATTTAACTGCCACTATGGCTTTATTGGTGATTTAGTAGTCAAACGTATGGAGACGGGAGTGAACATTTATAATTCTGTAGTCTTGTGTGTCTTGTTGTGGGTATCTTTACAAATATGGTCGTGCACAACGTTTCTATGCACGGAGGACGTGGAATGTTCACAATAAATTCTACATTTGTCATTAGAAACTCTATGTTACGATATAAATAAATAATAAATAAATCTGAGGAACTATAAGTATCTATATATTGGGTACATAGGTTTTTAGTAAATTTATTATAAAGCATACCTTCGGTTTACGTATCGGTTTCTCGTGGAAAGTGAGTAAGTATACTATGCTGTAAAATATTATGCCACCGTACTTTAGCCGTAAGTGAATAAAGAAAAGTTAGGTAGCGCCTATAAATTTAATAGAAACGTGATAATTGCTTTTTGGAGTTAAACAGCTGTTCACCCTATAAGGCTTTTTGTTAATCTGTTTTATAAGTATTATAAGGATAAATCAAAAGAAATTCGACAGATGACCTCTCGTATGTAGTGTTAATTCTGTTTTTTAAATTATTTCTTTTCTTTTTCTTTTAATTAACCGAAATGGTGTTTGCTAGGTATAATCTTACAATCTGAACATTATTAATTTATTTTTAAATGTTTTCAGATAAGTAAAATAATGAAATAAATAAATATTTTTTACATCATTTTAAAGCGCTTTTACTGCTATTTTAAGTGGCAATCACAAAACCTGATTGCATTTTAGTTAAATATCTGAAATAATATCTTACGTGTAATGATACTTATAATGTTATAAAATGTCAGAGAATGTTGGATGAATGAAATATCCGTCTCGTGATGAATAGTGTTGAGACTCAGACGCGAGGCTGTGAACCATTTGTATCGATCAGGGCAGTCTTTATGAAAGGACTTAATTGTTTGTGCTTTATAGATGTCGGTTTTTAATTAAAATCTAAGCGGCAACAATAAGGTTCGTTTGTGGGGCATCATTTATTTTGCTCTGAAAAGTGAATTGTGGAGTAACTATAGAAGTACCTACATAATTAACTATTTTTAATGATACATAATAAATTAATCAGAAAAAAAATTCGATAGTAGTGTTTCATTAGGTTCCTCTTGTTTTTCAAAAGCAATCTGATGCTTGCTTTTATAGTGTACTATGGACGGGTTCATAGATCACTACGGGTTATGGATGTTATCTGGAAAAATGACTTCTAGAATTCTTGACTATCAATTTGACCAACCTTATTTACCGTGTAATGTGATTCTACTGCTAAATATTTTATTTTGATTCATTATAAATTTTGATTTATGAACGAATATTCCTTATTATGTAGCGGAATACGGGTGTGGACAGATAACGAAAATAAATTCATTTTTTTCGGGTAGTGTTTAATATAGTATTACCGACAATCACACTTTTATGATATTGCTTAAATGAATTATGAAAATAAATATCTTAAACTCATAGGCTGTTACGTTACCGCAAACAGCGCGTGACGTCACAGAACTATATTAGTTTTAGAGGGGCGTGACGTCATTGAGACGCCATGAAAGAAGATGGTGCTTTCACGAGAAATTTTGCAAATTTATTTTATTTATTATTATTATATTTGATCAATTTTGCCTTCACAATGCTATACTTACTGGAAAATATTCTTCAGAGTCTTGAGAAACTTTTCTCTCAGAGTACTTAGGAGCTGGTCGATTTTTATATGAATGATACTTATATTGCATTAAAAATACGTTTTTTATAGATATATTTCGTGGATGTCTACAAAATGAAAATATTTCAAAAAAGTCGTCTATACGCTTATTGCTATCATTGTCTTATGTTGTTTATATTAGATAATGTGCTAGTCTGAGTATTATTTTTGAACATTTCGTAAACGATTCTTGGCTTATATAGGTAGATAAATCATGGTAAAAAAGAACATTAGCATAGTCTATTAATGCTATTTAATTTCTTCATAGTCGAAAAACCAATTTAGATTACGGTGTATCTCATACAAATTATATTCGCAGATGTAACAGACATAATCTTTCGAATCTAGGTAAGTTTTATATTTTAGTTACTTGCTTAGAATAAAAAATGTATTGTAATTTTTGTAAATGAAATAAATAATTATGAGATAACACCATGCATTGCTCCAAAGTGGCTAAAACCCTGATCTGAAACGCATAGCTAGAAAAGATGATTGTTTACTATACGTTTTATACAAATGGCATTATTCACAAATCTATGAACTCCATTAGGTTTAATGTTTTTTAAGAACCAGAAACCTAAAACACCATTTTGAGGTAACGAAGCAGACAGACGAGGTAACTGCCAAGGCGATTTAACGAACTCCACTCCGAATACCACAATGGTGTGTTCGCATCGAGAATGTTTCCAATTGGACAACTTTGTGACTATTAACGAGCTGCTTTGAAACTTTGGCTGGAACTACATGTTTTTTAGACACTAATTGTACAGAAATAGACACCGAGACTTGTGGATTTTTTTTATCTCTTTCCACCATTTGATAATAGGCAAATACGGTAGATACTGTTAGTAGGTATATATTAGTTATCAATGATCTAGCTTTAAATGTCGGGACGTAAATTATGAGTTTACGCCCCGACATTAGAGCCATGGCTTAATGAGTGATTGATTACAGGTAATGTAAATATATTTGAGTATCACTATTCTGATTGTGTTTTCTTCGCCTATTAATACCGTCCGCAGTTTTTACAAATTGTTGCTCAAAAGTATAGCAATCAGTAAAAAGTCCTACTTATCTTCCATCTATAAGACTGCACTCTCTTACTCCGACGAAATGTAGTGACACTTAACTTCTACTAGATTTTCTATTTTATTTAACTACTCGATCTAACAGAAGGAAAATTCTGGTTTACGATGATCAAGATTGCTACGCTGACATAATAATTTGCGTCGAGTGGGACTTATGTTCATCTATACAAATCTAATACAGAAATGCTTAAGTATTTACTCGAAGCAGTATAAAGCCTTATGCAATAAAATTTACATGAACACTGGTTTACAAGAGGCAACGGGTACCAGCCCACGTGTTCCGATTGTCACTTGGGCGACAATTAACGTAGCTTTACATACAATGGCGTGTCACTGGGTCATCGGTTTGATTGACGAAGACATCCAGATGTGGCTTTATGGCCGTGAGACGACTGGTTCTCAATTAAATTAATATTACAGTTAGCGCTTTTTGCAATCGAATATACCTTCTGTGTTCATCGAATTATCGCAACCTGCTTTCACCGTAAAGTACTTCATACTTATTTAATGGCTGTCTTTTTTATATAAACTTATAAATAAGTACAAACGTACTTATGGTATAGTGTCTGAATACGGCCACGTTTCGCTGCGATTAAATCTGAAAAGGGATATCGGGATAAATAAAAAAAGCAAAGCTGCGATTACGTATTGATTGCAAAATAAATACCTAAAGCTCTAAAAAAAATGTGCTTAATGATAAATGAAGTATAATTCCATGTTAATGAAGGCAAACAAGCAATCAATGATAGTTAGTTTGAGGTTTTGTACAGACAGTCTAGGAAGTGATCAATTTATAGCGGTTCACTTGATAAATTGAAGTACGGTCCTATAGTCTTCTGTGGTGCGTTTGAATCAACCTGCTGACTCGCCAAAGAGATAATTAAGTAGATTAACTGCTTACGACAACCATGACTGACGATATACGTCTTGCGACTCGCAAACCCTGTGGTAAACTTTGTTCGCTGACCATCACCATGACGATTTTGATTGAGGGAGTTATTATATATATATATATATATATATATATATATATATATATATATATATATATATATATATTGAAATGATATAATGAGGTTCTAAATCATTAAACTTTTTATCTTAAGAAAAACACTTAAACAACCCTTCATTGCATGATAAAAAAGTGTCCTATAGTAGGGTACATAATAGACATGTTTTGTAATAAAAATAATATCAGACCCCTACTTTAAAAATGCCCATTGCAATCAAGTCAATCGAATTGTCGTATTAGTAAAACGCATTACAGTCGCGACAATAATTTATAGCAAACGAGAATTCAGTGATTCCGTTTAAAATACACCTACTCGAACATAAATAAACATGAAATGCCATAAATTACTTTATTGACGTTTGGCCTATGGTATCAATAGATAGAAGATCAATTTTATATGTTAACGGGCGGGTCGTAGAATATTTTCTCATTTTGTAATTCTTAATACATTAATGACTGTGGGAGTTTTAAAAACCTAAACTCCAACAGATTCGGATTTGCCAGTACTTACTATAGAATTACTTATTTGTTACATGATTGTAATTGAGAAGTAAGTATTTTAATTGGTATTCTCGGCGGTCGAAAATTGTGGTCTTTATCAGGCGTCCGGACCGTCTTTGAAAGGACCTAATTGATTTTATGTAAGCGACAGGTTGGCAACACGTCCCTATTTGATGTTACAAGGGGCAAATATTATACACGATCACTCCAATAATAGTGTGTATCTACTCTTCACCCAAAAACTTGTTAAACTTGATGTGCAACCTCCTGGCTCTCCTTTAGCAGCTGGACTAAGAACAAGCAAATCTACTTACATGAATGAAGTCTTAAATTAAACATGTTCTAATTAGCTAATAAAATAATTATAGGTATAATAACTGAATTAGGTTTTTATACCAACATTTAATGTCATCATCATCATCATCATCAGCCCTTTTACGTCCCCACTGCAGGGGCTCAGGCCTTCCTTATGGATGGTTAAGGAGGATGGGCCATGACCCTCCACGCTGGCCCAATGCGGATTGGAGGGTATTAACGACTGCAAATGCAGCCGGGACCAACGGCTTAACGTGCCTTCCGAAGCACGGAGTAGCTCGAGATAATAATTTTTTGGTCACCCATCCCGTGACCGGCCCTTGAGAAAGTTGCTTAACGACTACGATCACGGGCCGCAGCGCTAATCCACTACGCCACCGAGCTACTCTTAATGTAATATCATATTATTACAGACATCATAAACGAGGCATATGGGGTAAAATAGTGTTAGTTCATGAGACAGATGTGTCTATTTTGTCGCACATGCTGCGGGTCAGTGCGGACCCATGCGCGGTCCGGTGCTCAACACCGCTCATGCCACCTCATTGGTGCTCATGCCTAACTTACTCAGACACGTGATTAGTTAGTGATCGGTACGCTAATTTCATCATTAATCCGGTAAACCGGTTTATAATCTACCCGATTTAGTTGGTAGAGAATATATATTTCCAAAGATAAAAGAGTCTTAAAGATATCTACTTATAAATTAGTAATAGTTTTTTGAATGTATCGTATATACTCGATGATAAGATATTAAAATCAGTGTTTATAAAAACTAGATATTTTGACTATACGACGTTGTACTTACAATAAAAAGTAGGTACAATATTTAGCCACCACCTCAATAATATTGAATCACGTAGGTATATTTTTTTATTTATAATTGATTTATTGCTATTTATAATTTCTTAGTTACGTCTGAAAGTAAACAACATTTTTCTAGAAACAAACAAACCAAGTGGAAAAATATGCCACTTCTAATAAAGAAAACAACCAGTGCTCGCTTTTAGGTAAAGCCTCTAGATCTATTTATGGCATTAAAAAAAATTGCATTGGCGGACGTAACTAAAGCATAATAACTTACGTTAAAATAAGCTAACGTTATCCAAAGTGACGTAACATACAAGAAAATCACAAAAGAAAAAGAAATATTGAATACTTTTTCATATTAACAAAGAAAACCCTAGGTATGAGGTAAGACCAGAATCATGATATAAAGTTAACAATAAAACAACATTGCATAGTAAAAAAAAAAACATTGACAATCTTATCCTTTGAAGTCGGTTAAAAAGAACATCAGTCGAATTTACTTGTTAATAAGCATAACAGACTTGACTCCATTTCCGTGAATTTCGTATTTCCTTTTCAACTATTAAATTAAATATTACACAATATCACAACATACATTGTTCAGATTCCAAGATGAGTAGTCAAAGCCCCCGTATTATGGAGTATCTGAGACAACGAAAGTAACACAACACCCAGACCGGACACAATATAGAAAAGTTAATTTTCTACATTGACCCGACCGGGGACACCTTGAAACCGGCGTGCGAACCACTCGGCTACGGAGGTCGTCAAACTATAATTTAAAGCTTATCGACTAAAGTTTATTGTTACTTTATGTAATGTCTAAGTCGTTAATGACTCGTTAAAAAACTATTTATTAATCCAAATGCTATCTTTCTTGATTAATCCACGTTCAGTCAAAACGGAATTACCAAAAGTTCAATGCCATGAACAAACAACTAATAGGATTATTAGCATTTTCGTAGCGATTATATAGGTTTAGATAATAAATATTATTTATACTAGAAATAAAGATTTATTCGCTTTTGTTTTACGTTAAATTATGCCTGTAAACTTCCACTACAAATGTGAAACAACAGGGATGTAAAGCAATGACCGTTTATCCTTAAAAATGGCGTGGATGCAGCCGCGTATCTATAGAAATGGGCTCTCCAACCACTAGGACCTGCCCCTAATAGTAAAAACAATACAAAGATATATGACTTCTATGATGACAATTGATCATGATATTATTGTAAGAATCATGGGTGAGGTACCCATGACTGAGATAGCTTACTCGTACTATCGTACACACCCACATCCGTTATAGAGAAAGTGTCGATGAATCAGTTAACCAAGGTTTATTATTAGATGCACAGTCGCTTCTTAAAAATATAATAAAAATATAGTTAATAGAGAAGAAAATCAGGCAGTACCTTGCGTTTTTAAATAATATCTATAAGATGCCAATTAGTGACGGGGCGGTTTGACCGACGTTGGTCAAAACGCGCAAGAGTAGTTAATATTTTATTTGCAATTCGTTTTTGGAGGAATAGAATTGGCCTTCAGGTGTCATGTTAATTCGTACGAGAAGTGTCTGTGTGTGTTTGTGTGTGTGGTGTGCCGACGAATAGGTACAGTAATGATTGTTGGTGGTTGCAAGAATTTTTTACTGTTCCTGCTCGTGGATTTATTTTCGGCCGATGTACATGTCTTATACATAGGTGTATATAGGGAGTATATATGTATATATGAGTAGCTCGGTGGCGTAGTGGATAAGCGCCGCAGCCCGCGATCGTTGTCGTTAAGCAACTTTCGCAAGGGTCGGTTACGGGATGGGTGACCAAAAAAAATTAATATCTCGAGCTACTCCGTGCTTCGGAAAGCACGTTAAGCCGTTGGTCCCGGCTGCATTTGAAGTCGTTAATACCCTCCAATCCGCATTGGGCCAGCGTGGAGGGTCATGGCCCACTCTCCTTAACCATTCATAAGGAAGGCCTGAGCCCCTGCAGTGGGGACGTAAAAAGGCTGGTGATGATGTGATGATGTATATAGGGATAATTAAAAAGGAAGGAAATTGAGACGAGACTCGTCTTTGTATAAATGATTTCAACTTATGGATTAGAAAGTCATGCAGTGAAGTTTGCTGTACACCTATATAAGAATACAAGAGTGAGATTTTCAAGTGGTCTGCAGTCAAGGAATATTTGGCTATATCCAATTGCTTATCGCAGCATAGCTCAAAAGCTGAGATTCTGACTTTGATGGATACTTGGCCATTATTAAGGGTTAGAAATGAAACGTTGCCGTAGTAATAATAATATCTAAGATATCGTCATGAAATTTATAATTTTAAAGCATATTCTTAGAGATAGTATTATTAATTTATAATTTTAAAGCTTATTCTTAATATGGGCTTAGAGCACTCGTTATTTTTGTAGCATTATTCCGTCTCAACTAGGTTTTCTGAGCAACATTTTAGGTTCATATCTATTCTGTAGCGCCGTTGGATTTATATCTAGTTCTGCAATAATGCGGTATTGTAACAAAGCATTAGGGTTCTCACCCTACAGTAATAAATATCAAACGTAAAGGGGAAAATATCAACGGAAATACTGAAACTGTCTCCATCGTATTTGATGTATGGATGTGACATGTTTACACGGTCTTGTAGATTAAAAAATATAAGGAAAATCTTTTTATTTGAGCATTCAAAGGCTTCATTAGTATTTAAAATCGATTTTGAAAATAATGGCGTTCTGAGACTGGTATTTTTAATAAGACAAATAGCATTGTAAATATAAAAAAATATCATTAATAATTAGTATATAAAATTATAGATGTTGCATGAAATTACATGCCGGAGTAGAATTTTGGTGATGCTCTAAATATCAGGGTATCTAAGGAATAGCAGAAGACATAGATTCAAATCTTGTCTAAGTAATATTATATGAAGATACTTCAATAAAAATACATTTTTAAAGTTAGTCCAATGATAAATCTGACAAGGATTTATAAAGATATGCGTTATGTTCAGTCGGTAACCCTGAGAGGCACCTATTCTCGAGGCAAATAACAGCAGTAACTGTAGTCCGCTCGTCGATGGCCGCTGATCTGATATCCGCTGATAATTCCCGACAGTTCGATTTAGTGCGACACGACCCTCGCGCACGGGCTGACTAATGCAGCTGTCCATAGTAGAACAATCGTTACTAGCCTTGTTTAATAGGAGTTCTCAGTTTGGTCTAAGGAAGAGTTATGATTAGATTGAAAGCTAAGATACAGGGACGAAGTGTTTACGGTATTTATAAAAAAATACCATTATTTCGTCGTCTCTTATTGGAAAGGTAAAGGAATCTTTCTATACAGTTACGTATATTTTCTGATAGATTCCGATTTAATCTAAGTGGTAAGTTTTACGCTAACGCGTTCACTAGTGAGCGCATTAAGTATTTGTATGGAGATTTGTACTTCTTGGTAGTTACCACTAGGGGCGCTGTACCGGATTCCATACTAAAATCTTAACGCGCTCACGATCGATAGTGAACGTAAACGTCAAAAAAACTTACACTAAGCGTTCTGAAGTATTTCATAGAAAGTTTATCTGTTTCACCAAAAATTATACTAAAATAATTAATTAAGTTTGTGCTAATTTCATCAATAATCCAACATTTCTTTGATAATATTCATTGCAGTAATGAGTGGAGCAAGTTAATCAGCTACGAATTCTATAAAAAAATCATCAAAACAAAGGACAACAAACAAATTTCTACAAAGGGAATCATCGACACAGATTAAGTTAACCAGTAAGCCAGAGCGGTCAGTGTACAGCGTGGCATGTTGGCATGTGGCACATCCTTATTTGCCAACTTGTCACACAGCCAGGCATTATTACGACTGAACTGGAAAAATCTTGCGTGGGCCGAATTATGAGTTAGAAGCGGTTGTTAGTTATGAATAGTTACTACAACGTGTTTTTAATAAATACCAAACAATTGTGTATTGATTCGAATCCATCATGTATGATGTCTCTGTCGTTTGACTTCTTAAAGAATATGAACAGAGTCTAATTTACAAAAAGAAGATGCAGGATTTTTTAAACAAATTCATTTTTAAATTGGACTCATTGGACTCATTTTTTAAGTCTTAAATATTTTTAAACATTTATAGCGATATCATATTAGATTATAAAAAGTATCTATTATTATTCTAATTTCGCCATTACAAAATCTGCACGAGATTTTGTTTATAGGACACAATTTTGTCATTTTTTATAAATCTCAAATTCTCTATCCGCTTGTCCCTTGACTGTCATTTGGTCCGTGTGAGCTAATTACTTCCGTGTACTGCGCCCGGAAACTTTTAACTACGTTGCTCAGGACGTCCCGAAGGATACCTCCGTGCAAAGATGTATAATTAGCACAAACAACTGTGTACGCATATTGCTCAAGCTGTAGTTATGTATTGATTATGACATAGCGGTAAGGATTTAGTTTTTCCCGCTAAGATTGTTGCGCATATCCTTTATTATTGACACACATTTTCTTAATGAAAGGAAAAAAACATATTTTGTGATAATTTTGTTAATATGGGCTTTATGACCGTAGGCAAGAAGATAATCTTTGCTCGAAATACACTTTCAAAATATAACACAGAATACGAATTTGACTCAATGTATACTTTTAAAATTATCACCTCGGGCGGAAATTGTGTTCATCGTATTCCACAATTACTCTTAAAATTATGCAAAAATGAGAAAACAATTTATTACATTAAGCTAGAACGAAAAATGATGTTGGTAATGGTTTTTTTAATGTAAATAATTCTCGGCAGTTATTGTGATGCAAAATCTTTGAAAATATATTTCAGCAATATTTTTTTTATTATTAGTACGTGTGTAATACGTATATACAAAATTTGCTTGCTTCTCGGGGTTAAAGAGTATGTAAAAAACTACCGTTTCTCAGGGCAGATTTAAATCATAACAAGAGAATTTCAAAAAGATCTTATTATTCCAGACAGTTAGATAGTTGTTTCCGTATTATTAGTATTTTATTATCACTAAACAATAAAAAAAATACGTTTTTAATATTTTAATTTGTATAAACTGGCATCATAATTTTTAAGGAGTTACACATACTGCTAGTGCTTCAATTTTAGGGTTTATAAAGTTTTCTAGATATACTTGTCTCATTTCTTTGATGGTCTGTGTAATAAATTAAATAAAGCTTTAATCTTTCTATATATTTCTCATACAGTATAGTAAAAAACTACTGATAAATAATTAATTAACATACAATTGAAAATAAAGTTGCCTAATACGAAATTTGATAAGGTCCAATGTTGGTTGAACAATTCATAGGCGTTTGCTTTGTTACCGGTGTAAGATTAAAATTACCGCGTGTTGTGGCCCTATTACGCAAGCAGGCGAATTTCGTTGATTGATGTATCAGCTTAGAACAATCTGACATCTAATAAAAACGTATCTTGTTACGTTTGGAAAAGTGGGTGTTGCAATTGCAACATAAGCAAGTGAATATGATCAGAAAGCATAATAAATTGCAAGAATTATAAAGTATTGTTGGTGGCAGGTAGTATGGCACAGCGCTATCACAGCATAGACATAGACAACATAGACACAGTTAAATCTAATAAGACTCATTTTAAAAAATAATAAAGGTTTTATTCTATTGAAGCTCTATTGAGTTCGAGGCTCAATGGAATAAATAGCGCTGTTAAACAGTTACTTCGCATTTAACAAATTAAAATATATGGAATTTTTTATTTCCACAACAGACTATTTTTAAATTATTTCAAAAAAGGAAGAGATTGGTAAATGGTACGGAACTCTTCCTGTGTGAGCCTGCCTCGCACATGGCCGGTTTTTTGTTAATTTTAAAGTCGGTTCTATTTTTTTAAATCAATTTTATTTTAATAGAGATTGGAGAAACAAACCGAATAATATAATATTAATAGAATAAGTAACTTTTTATAACAATATAGGAAATATTTCTAAATTCCATTTATACTATTTTTGTTATAATCATACGTGAAATCTATTAATGTTAAGCGACTTAACAAATTAAAAATGTAATAAAGCCACTTATAGACAGAGATATTTTAATGCTCAACACCGGGTGACTTGGGTGTCTCACGCACGGTACATGATTAGTAAATAACAACGAGTAGCTTCTGGAAAATCGTTTTAATTTCATATACATACTCATTTTAATGCGTTTTCTACTCAATTGTTAGTGTGTACATTTTCATCATATTTTTTATTGAGACATTTTTTTTATTTAAGTTTATTAAGAACGAATAATATAAAATATATTCTATTTATTTTATTACATTTTATTTTTTTCCAAGTTGGGAGTGTTGAACCGTAGCCGCGCGGCTTATGTATGCGTGTAACTTAGAAGTCTCATAGAAACACCACTAAAAAGCTAACTCGTGATAGCAGTCTAATAAGATTCTCGCGGTGCTCAGATAAAAAGTCTATACACAATAATGTACACTCTTCCAAATAAAAAGATAAAACAAATTCAAAATGGTGCTGCGGTTTCGGAGATTACCCCTAGCATTTATACAAAATCATTCGTTCTTTATAATAGCATAGATTTGGGTTCATTTGGGTATTTGAATTAAGAGAAGGCGGTATGACATATGACAGAACAACGACTCTATTCGTTATTTTTGAAGTAGATTTTGTAGAAGTCAAAATTGAATAAATACATAAAATCAATGTATTTATTTGGTAAATAGACAAAGATGTGATTTATAATGTTACATCATAAATTCTACATCATATATACTAGGTATATTTCGCTTATCACGTAATATACTTTGTTTGCATTATGTATTATTTGTGTATTTATTTAGTACATAAATTGGCTCAGAAACATCGTAGTCCGTTTTCTAACTATAAAGATATTGGATCTATCCAATTAATATTGAAACGAGAAAAACCTTTTTGCTCTGAATATGTACGAGACCATAGTTAAAAATGCAACTATGCTTGTTGACTGACTGATAGGAACATATGATTGTAATTGAAACTTTTTCGTTGGTTCTTGTTTTCAAAAACAGGCGGTTTTCTTAGGTGTACCTTATATTGAAGTAAATAGTAACTTATTATCTAACCAATATATGCATCTAACTCAAAAAGTCAATAATCTATTTGATGTGACGCAATAAAAATTGTCCATGTGAATAAGTATATCTCGCAGCGGCAGCGGCCGCCGGCCGTCAGCCGCCGTGGCGTGACCCACAGCAATAAACGATAATCAGCCCCCGGAGACACCCGTCTCGTGATCCGTGGACCTAAAGTTGCGAGCCACGATAGAACAGGAGTTGTTGTATATTTTTATTGGCGGTAATATAGGTTAAACATTATATATTCCTTAATCAATTTCGGTGGCGTGTAGTCGGAAATCACACATTATCTGTATCATAAAATATAACTACATGAGTATTTTGTCACGAAAGTTCAATTTATAAACTTGTCAAATTGTTCAGTGTATTTATTTTTTGTTTAGTCTATTCCCTGCAGCCGATAGTGTAATATAAAGAGATTAGATTTGATTGTTTATTTATTTGTTTCCATCGAATAGGGTCTAAAGCTCTATTTGTGAATAATAAATAATGTTTGAATGAAATAAAGGGTCTTGTGAATGCAATTTATCTTTTCAAAGTAACGGAACCTTTCAAATTACTTTTACGCACGTATGAATATGTAATATAATGAATAAAATAGTTTTCAAATATCATGTCAACAACACATTGCGTGTGATCGGAACGTGTTGTCAATATATAAAATGATTCTTACATTTGTCATTTCCTCATTAGTTAAAGAAATGACTCGAGGATATCAAATATCATCATACATTTGTTCAGATTCCTAATGAATTAGCTTTCAGTATTTAAATTATGGAAATCGTTTTGTATTTATTTTGTATTATTTAATACAGTCGGCCGGCGCTTGGTCCTCATTGCTATGTAGAAGTATTTTATCCACACGGCTGGTATAGTTTTTTATAGCTATATCTAAGTTAAAAAAAATATCAGAGAGAGAAGAAAAATAAAACATAAAATAACTTCTTTATTAATTGCTTTCAAATACCTAGAATGTACATATTTTGTTTGTCGCTTCCAGTAACTTCAGGTCTAAATGACTTTATGTGATCTGAGAACACTCTTATATCATCGTGTGGGCATGTAACCCTTCAGACGTATCTGCAGGCGGCCATTAGGGTACACGAGATGGACAATTTGACCACGCGTTTGACCACACGCTCGGACACACGGAACCTGGCATTAAGTACTTACATGATGCTGACGACCTGATCGAGTATTAGCGATTTTGCTATGCTCTTTATAATACCATGTTGTTGACGTGGAATTCATTGGGGGTTTATAGTTTAATGGGACTGAAGTGATTGCGCCGCGGTCCTTTCAATCGAAAAAAATATTCGATAAAGCTTTTTTTAATTATTATTTCAATGAAGTATTGGCTCGTTAATTTGTAATTATAGTCGAGTTTCGTTGGCAAATTATACAATCACAATGGTTATTTCAGAATAAATACCCTTGGATACTGGGTAATAATATTGAAGTTTGAATCATTATCATAAAGAAGCCCTGAGGGTCAATAAGTTTCGATTTTTTAGTGATAATATAAATGTTCAATTATATTGCTGTAAGATTAAAATAAACTCAATTTGCAATATAATTTATAAGATAGATAGAGATTATGGTCACGTAATTTTAAGGTTTTGTCAGTTATAAGTTATAAAAATAAATAATAATAAATATTAAACAACATCACATATAAGCTCAGATTCCAAGATGAGTAGCTAAAGCCCCCGTATTATGGAGTATCTGAGACAAGGTACCACAACACCCAGACCCGAGACAATATAGAAAAGTTCATTTTCTATATTAACCCGACCGGAAATCGAACCCGGGAGCCCAGAGATGGCGACACCTTGAAACCGGCGTGCAAACCACTCGGCTACGGAGGTTGTCGTCGTCGTTTTGTAAATGGCAAATTTTGGACGATCAAAAGTGATTTCAATATTCTAATATTGAATAAAGAATATTTTTATTTTAAATTGTGAATTAAATCTGTTTATAATTCAAAATGTTCTAAATAATAATCTTAGTACGTATATATTTATTAAAACATCTATAAATTGTGCTTTAGCCACTTATACCAATGTATAGTATCCGTTTTCTGAAACCATCAGTTGTTCCACTAGTCATTTGGGTCTTTCGCTGGATCGTTACTCGTCAATAATTCAACTCAAGCGTCTATATAATACGTTCTCAGACAAAATGCAGGCGACAGGCGGCGCGGGTGAGACAAATGTCATTCGCGTTATGCGGACATGAGCTAAATTAATACAACGCTAATAATTGAACTTGAACTGTTATGAATCTCTTATTAACTATAAAAGCCATAAGAAGACTATTCCAAGGAAATATAACAAGTACTTGAAGAATTCGTTAGTCCTGTGAGGTTAGAGCAGTTGCCCGGATTGCGAAAGGCGTGGGTTCGAAACCCATCTCAGAGTACCAGGGACAGAGTGGATTTTTCAGTGTTTTTCATTAAAAATCCTTTGTTAAACGCAATAATTTTGTTGAATTTGTAGTGTAGTTGACCCGCGCTCGTTTCGTGCGCTTCGTTTGACAAACGCGCACTAGTTATGCGGACGTGCGCGGCCAATGCGAATACTACGGATAATAATAAACCGGCCGGCGCTACGCTCGCGCGGCGTATGCGCATTGCGCGCTACCGGCATCCTGCTATGAAGTTCGAAGGTGAGCTTTGTGGATAACTGGAAACAAGATAGTTTCTCTTGATCTGAAATGCTTTTCTGCTTTAAAAGTCAAAATAAAATTATGTTTTATTCGAGAAATTCGGGAGCATAATTAACACTAATATCACCTAGTTATGGTAGATTGCTTTGTGCTTCTATAGTGTTTAGATTATATAGTGATAGATATTTTTTTCATAAATGTAATGATAGAATTCAAATGCAGGGCCTGAATTCTGCTAATATTAATGTATATCGCATTTCAAATAATTACATTATGATATTTTACTATATCCTTGATATTGCAATGTCTTTTTCGCAAATCAATGATGACAGATAACTTTTCCAATAATAAGAACCATGTCAAAAATACTTTTATTTAAGCTCCATTGCCTCGTCATAATCTCGCTAACTTTGGTGGTATGAGCGCTTTGATCGGTCTATATAACGCCGTGCCGTTTTGTTTTCTGTTGCCCTTAGTCAAAATGCAATTATTAGAAGTCTGTCACCATGCAATGATTCGATTCGCTTTGATAAGTTTCAAAGGGAAAAATTACCGTCATAAAATCAGGTATATTATCCAATCCAATAATGGTTATTGAACAGCTGCAAATTATTTATGTACACGGAATGGCACTACTTCTTTTAAAAACTTCACCATCATAATGTGTTGCAGTTTGTAAAAGTTTGAAAGAAACACAAGAATATTAGTTTATTCCTGTTATATTTTAAAATGCCTACTTCGAAATATATGTATAGTTTTTAATTATTAAAACGCCTTAATTATACTTCGTGATTTAAATAATATTTTAATCTTTTAATCCAGGCGTCCGAGGACATTGTCGGTTAAAGATAGGCATAATCCCATTGTAGTGCTACTAAAATTTTATTGTTATCATAATTTTGTAATAACATTTAATATATGCGTAGCTACGTTAATTGTTTTAAAGCATAAATAATAAGATTAACAATTATATCAGTTTCGAAATTAATACAAGTTTGTTATCAATAAAAATACAACTAAGAAGATAAGATTTAACGTATTTACGTTTAGAGTAAAAATGTATACAGAAGGCTATTTTCGTAGACACGTATTATCCAAAAAACTTTTTTCATAAATTAGAACCGACTCCAAAATTTGAAAAAGTGATAAATAATACTTATCTCAAAAATCTATGAACATATCTACTTTCATAAAAAATATAATACTCTGGACACAGAAAATCCTCCTTCGGGATTTTGAATGAATTATAAAGCTGAAATGGGCCATGTCATTACATATCATCTAAATTATTATATTTGATCAATCAACGGAACACTTAAAAATAATCACAATGGAAAAATGCTTAAAAGTGATTTTTTAAGTATTTTTAGTAAGCGGTGAAAAGCGTATTTATAAAAAGAAAACTACTGATTCGATTTCGTTAAAAGTTGAATGAAACTACCTCGGTCCATCAAGCTGTCGAACAAAAATAAAACAATTTTGAAATTGAGCTCCATCTGTAAAATAAAAATTAAATAGTACCGAGTCAAACGAGGTGTTCTGATTACAATGTCAACAAAATCAAAATTCATTGGACATGATATGATACATTATAACTTGTAAGTAACTTATTTTATTCATTCACTAATAAGCTATATACTTTGCTATAGGCTTTGTTCAGGCGAATATAATTCAATGTATTTGTTGTGCAAGAGGAATGTAATTGTAATTATATGGCTTGGAGCTGGTCGCTGGCGGGGGTGTAAGTGGTGCCGGCAGGACCGTGATGGGTCGAGATTACGGGTGATTTGTGACCTCTCGCTGGACCGGCCTGGACCGCGAGCATTCCTACATCGAGATGGAAATTGATTCAAAAACATCAAGTGCACAAACAAAGCAATCGTTGTTATTTTTCTATCGCAGTCTTTATGGTATCTTTTGTTAATTAAATAAAATTTGAAGACAATAGTTTGGTAGAGATTAGCAGTACTGATTTTCTTGCATATCCGAAAAATACAGGTTAACTATATACGAAATTTTGAGTTTCATGGATATTAACACAGAAAAGAAAGCTAATTTATATCAAAATATACTTTTTAGGGACAGTTATGAAATAAAACGTATGTTACGTGTACTATTACAAATTTGGTTTGGGTTTTAATTCTTCTTATGATGGAAAATAGAATAAAAAAACATAAATAATAAAAAGCTTTTAAATCCCACAAATGTTATATATACACATGTTAATATCCGATATAAGAAAAACAATATCTATACTTATACGACCTAAGAATAATTATTTTAAGTTCTTTTTCACTTAAATACTCTATAGTTTTGTTAACATCTCAAGTTTTCCTTTTTCCCTCAATTTCCCTAATTTTTCATTCATAAGTGTATTTATCGATAGAATTATGCTTTCTTAACTTTTTCGTAAGCTGATATCGCGCGTTAAATTTCATCAAACCCTATGTGAGTAGGTAATTAAGATAGAAAAGTATTTGAAAAGTTTCTGTTAATTAGTCGGGCGTACGAGCGTCGTGCGGGCGCGGATGCGACCAATTATTTAATTACCATTCATTAAGATCAAGCGGTACTCTACTAACAAATCCATACGTTGAAAAATATCTTACTTATTTGTTTTAAGAATATCACAAAACAGTATACATATCATGACGTGTCATTTGAATAAAGTTTTAAAAGAAACAAACGTAATATCTACCTGTTTATGGTTTGGTATAATATTACTTATAAAAAAGATGGCAATATAAATTAATGAATTTTAAAAATTCTAAAATTAATAGCTAACATATAAAAATTGGGTAAACTGAAAATATTGTTAAGCCATTACTAATTATATTTACAGTACGGTAAGGTTGTGAACTATGAATATATAATCAGATCGGAGACAAAGAGAATCAAGATGTTGTTGTAGCTCTGAGAATAGGGACCGGCCGTGTGAACCCCACAGTCACACGGACTGCACTCGTAGCTTTGCTATCACAACAATACTGTTTTCTTTCAATTGGCTTCTCCTAATCAATTAGATTGGTTGAGAAATAAAAGCCAGTATCCACGACGTCCAGAAAAACAACTAACTAAAGGTGGATACACATTTTTGTGTCTTGTTGTATTGTTGTCGCAGCCAACGGGTTAAAACAACTGTTCAATTTTTTTTAACAGATTACATAACTAAATGAACGTTTTCACGGCTTTTATATCAGTCGTGTTGAATGGTTCAAGTGTCAAAATGATTCAACTAGACAACTAGGTGTGCTATTGAATGGGGTTAGTCAATTAAAGGGCTAACTGCCCAATTGGTTGGCTGATTATATCACTTGGCTGCGACATTGTCGTATCTTTTTCATACGTTAGCAACACATTCGCATAATATGTTGTGTACAGAAATATATAAGATACATACTAAGGTATGTATAAGCACATGAGAGTACGCTTTAATACGTATAGTGATAATATGTTTTGCATGAGAAACGCAAACATATCAATCACTATGAAAAGAGGTTCATTGATATAAAAAAAACCTAGTATATAAAAATCAAATTAGAGTACTGCCTAGTATATTTATTGACAGCAAAAAAAAATAAAAGAACCGTTCTATTTCAATATTGAGGTTCTCATCTTTCATATGAAAAGTTTTTAATATTGAGTGAGGTTTATATAGAGATGGCAGCGAGATCAATAAGTCCGGAGTCGCTGCTCTAATTCCCGATCGAGTATTCCAGAGGTAATAAAACACTTCGCTACCTTTACTACCTATACTTACCGAGCTTACAGTTTATATAAGAACCGATCTGTATTCAGTACCTAACAGACATTAAATCATTTAAAGATAGTAATTATTTGCTTTGAATAAATTAGTTTATTGTCTGCATGTAGAACGCACTAAAGGCTGTAGGATAATAGGGAGAACTAGTTATATACTACAATGAGGGTCCAGAGAGGACCAGTGGGTGTTAACGATGGCTAATAGAGCTGAGACCAATTGCTTTACGTACCTTCCTAGTCACGGAGAGAGTCGAGATAATAAATTTTCGTTCATCTTGAAGTCACAGACCTTTGCTAACTGCATTGTATGTAATTAATTGGTAAAAGAAAAGAGGTTTAAAAATGTATTATTAATGCTTCAATTTTGTGAGTTTGTTAAATAGTGGCCGGTCAATAAATCAATGGAATCATTTATTTTTATTACGTACATTTAATTTTCTACAGCAATCAGATATTATGTGACATAACTTTAAAAAAGGTCTTAAATTCATGATTAATTTCATTGACGAGGCGCTACCGCTACCCAAAAATGTTTTAGAATTTTAACGTTATTTTTTTTAGGATAATAAATATTGAAACTTTATCGCTTATATCTTAAACTAAGTATTATCTGTAATACTGTAGTGTATCTGAAAAAATATAAATATAATAAGTAGCTAAGATTCAGCTGAAAATATTCTTATTTCTTATTCTTTCTTTTACATTTGCCCTAATATTGATTTGTTCTTCTAATGGAGAACATGGCGTTGAACAAATGTGAACGCCATATCGTCATTCGAATATCTAATCGGCTATTAATTCATATTCATACTGGGTTCGAACTTTATTATATGATTGTGATATAAAAGTATTACGTACATAAGTACATAAAGTATAGTATACGCCTCGCACAGGATTGTTGGAGCAAGTCCAAATAAGAAATATGCGGTAAAAGACGCGCCAGTAAAATTAGGGCTGTCTCCTTTAGATTTTATACTAAAATGAAAGCTTGAATAATATAGATAGAGTAGATTACCTTAAATAATTAGGTTTAGACATTTAACGCTTTTTCAATTTTAAAAAGTGTTGTTATTACTAAAAATAAATTGAATATTACTAAAAAATATTAATTTTCTAAAATCTAGCAACCATATTTAAACAAAACTTTAAAAATGTAACTTTACACATAGAAAAATCTAAAATTTTTGGCAATCAATATTAAAAATATAAAAAAGGTGTTTCCTTTATATACTAAAATTATATAAATAACAATACAAACGATAAGGCTTGATGTTTGTATCTAAAATTCACTTATCGAATAAAAAATATAAATTATATTTGTCTTACTCGCAAGACTTTGCAGAGGCATATTTCTTCAGGGATATTAATAGATCAATAAATAAATTGTTTTACACTGATGACCCTATATCTGATTTCTACCATAAAAAGTTTTCTTCTTCTTCTCCAACATATAGTCGCCCACAGTGGCGTACGCCTCTCCAATCTCCCTCCAAGAGAGAAAAAGTTTTATTAGAACGGAATAGGTATGAATATAAAATTATCTATTGTAGTTAGGGATATTTATAACACATATAACCCTTCTACTGTTAATAAAATTTTGATAAAAATATTATTTCATCAGAGACACATCAAGTCCGTCGGATTATTCACACCCTATGGGGGTCAAATGGGGGTCGAATAGTTAAACTTCTCATCGAATAACCTTTGGCTTTAACTAGATACAATATATTGGTAAAACTAATACTTCATTCGGCAAACATATGTGCGCGATTGCATTAAAGAAAATTGATCATATACGCACTAAAACGTTAGTGACATCTTGTTGCGTTGTGACTTATGTACATTATTTTGAGAACTGTAAATTTGGAGTACATGTGTACGTTATTTGCTATAGTGTTCATCACAATTTTTGCTTAGTTAATTAAAAGTTATTTTTGCTTGAATAAGTAGAAAATAAAAACTAAAATTTATATTTATGGTATCATATTTATGGTAAATGGAATTAGTAATGAGTATTAGAAGATATTAAATATTTACAAATAAATTGGGTAGAACTATAAATATATTTACATAAGATTCTTACACTATTCATTTTAAGTTTTTATTCACTTCCCTTTCTGTGATTGTCCAGTTTAGGAGCAAAATCACAATCAAGTGACCTTTTAACTTTATTTGCAGGAGACAGTTTCCGCTAGGAGCCGGCTAATGGTGCTGTCACAGACAGATTTATGCGGTTATTGTGCGTGCAATAATAAACTACAACACGCAACATACTATCGCCACCACACTGTAAATCAATTGTAATTGGCATCAACACTTTTGAACGCGAGTCGTTAGATAACATACCTACCCAGTAATACTTCTTCTTACGCTTTAAAAATACAAACTAATAAGCTGCTAAGCTTTCTATTCAAGTAACTTTTTAAAAATAAAAACTATTATGAACACGTGAAATGCTTTCATAATTCATACGTGCACCCCCGAAGCGTTCCACTTCACTGACCCGTAATACACCGGCTGTACTGACTTTTCATTTTCCGTCGCACTCGGACAAAAGCGTCTGTAACTTTTTAAAAATTCAAGCGCGCTCCATTCGTAGTCTGTATTTAATATTAAAACTATCTGTAACGTAACGTAACCCGGTCGTGGAAAAGTTGTACGTACCATGTGAGTTACTCGCGCGAAGTTAATTATGGGCGTAATATGCAAGAAACGGAACCTTGATACGGGTGCGAGGGAGGGGCGCCCCACTACGGAAGGACGCAATAATGATGAATTCGTCCCTATTCCGTTTCGGGACAGGGGAACGAGCCAGGGGACCTATTCAGAAGTGTGCTACACGATATTCAAATGACGTTCGCTTCGATATTAACTGTCGTTTATTTAGATCATTTTTGTCGTAATACGAATATTGTTAGTTAATAATATTCGTAAATCACATGTTTCCGTTACAATTTTAAAAATGTATGTAATAGCGGACATCCTGCGATCATCTGTATGTTTGCAAGTTAGTTTAATGTAGGAACACATGAATTTTAAATTTCGAAAGACGAAGCAAGGGTGTTTCAGAGTAGACCTCACTGATAAGATAATTTGAATGATGCGTCGCACGTGCTAATGTCGTATGGAGATTACGCTCTTCCTGGACGGTATTGTTATCCTGCACTCACGCAAATATATTTAATAGTAAATCTAAGCTATTTGCTTTAGCCTGTTACTTGATTTGAATGGGCATAATAGAATTGTTTAAAATACATTTCACTGTATATCTGTTATGTTGTTTATTTTAAGCAGCTTACTAATATCGACGTATAATTTGTACACCGATGAAACTTAATAAATTACGTTTGCTCATAGTTTTAAATTTATATAGTTGAATAGTTTATTCAAACATCTTATTCTATAGGGAAAAGCTCAGCCTAGCATCGGGGTTCTATTAAGATCGTGATGCAATAATCAATGACGGTAGAACAACATAAATATGGCGAATAAATTGGTGCGAACTGTTCACAAATTAGTCCGCTAAATTGAATTCTAGAGCACACTTAATTAAAATGACACAAGTTAATATTCATTATATTACTAGTAGGATAAAGACCAAAGTCGCTTGTCATATATATAACGCAACAACTAACTTGCACAAGAGCACGTAAGCCTCTTAATTTTCAATTCTCCGATGTATGTTTGATCAATGTGCCACCTTTTATTACTCCGCGCTGTCCAACATTACAAATGAAATAATCACATACAATTCTCTCGGCGATTTGGAGTGAACGATTGGACAAATATTTGTACCAACATTTGTGGCAGCGCAGGAGTTTAAAATATCAAAGAAAGCTTGAACCAATACTTGGTTGCCGACAACTGGCACATAAAGGTGATCGGTTGCATAAGACGAGTAATAGGTGACTTAGAAGTATACTAACACGAATCTCTTCTTGGGCAATCTGAAATCGTATAATCATAAATTTGTACCGAGTGTTTCAAGCACATTATTAGTCTCACTGTATTTATTTACTAACCCTTAAACGTTTAAGCCTTTCACACAGATTTGAACATGACAAAGAACAATAAATACTATTTGACAAGAACCGTGGCGCCAAAAATAAACATATAAAATCTTTTGATAGAGCTGCGCAATTATTTAACGGTTTCGACAATAAATTTTATATCGTCGCGTTAAATATCCATTTCGCATAATATTCGCCCGATAAGAGAATTACGAGGGCAGACTACCGTTTCATAAACGCTAAATTGGAAAACCAGGAATTACCGATTATATTGTTGTCTCATAAGTAATATTGCATTTGGAGTGGAACTAACTGGACCTCGTTGTGGCTGTATTAATTATTTTAAGTAATTATTAAGTCAAGCTGCACATAAAGCAGACATTTATTTCTACTGTGATTCATTTGCTTGAATAGAATGAGCAATAGTACACATTTACAAGGGAAATAATGTGTCCCTCGATGTAAATTCATATTTAAGATTAGTTATTAGTAAACTGCTTGGAGTTAACGAACAATGGAGTAGGAAGAAATATATTGCGTACTTTATTCTTAAACCAAATACGGAAAACGCACTGAATTAAGGATGAATTAATGAATTGCTACTGTCGCAATTGAAGTCGATATACCCAATATGCCATCGTCAGGTTTTTTTTTAATTTTAAGTGATCGTCCTAACTAAAAACTTTTACGTTATATTTGCTATGCTATATTTAGCCTATTTGTTTAGGATCTTGAAATACTTAATTTTGGCTTATTACTCAAATGCCCATCGCTAAGCGCCGGACAATGCGTGTCCTAATTTTAAGCGTTACTCAAAGTCGTTTGGTGGCTCCTTGTCATTGGTGAAATGCATTTTCACCTTAGACAATGCCTAAATATTTAGGAGTCAGATTTGGGCGACTCCTAAGTTTAGTGTAAAACGTGCATTTTAATCTAATACGTTGGGCCACCAACATAATGAATTTAATTTCTATATACTACGAAAAGGACCTATTAGAGTTTTGCTCAATAATACATCATATATGCACACATATTACTTTACAGGCCACTCGACACCGTCACATTGTCATTACCTTAATTACCAAATATTGCTTCGTGCTGTCGTCGAGCCGTATTTTATGATGTCATAAAAATGTAACAAGTATAGAGACATCTTTACAAGCACTGTAGTTCTCGGTCATTGACCTTCAGCGTATAAAAGTCAAATTTTAGATTTGTTTAAGGGGGGGGGGAGAGGGAGCGCACTCTGTGGACAAACATGCGTATGAGGCAAATGATTCACATCTATTTGGCATATCCCCTCAACAATAATAAATTTGTATTATTGGTGTAATCAACTCCACTTGCGGAACTATATCCGCAGTTCGCTAGTAATCATCACTCGGAACCTCGACCAACACTAGAAGTTTAATTCATGTTGACATTTTTTGTCATCTAGATAGTCTTGTTTGCCACAGTATATTATCATAAAATTTATTCTTGACAAATTTTCATGAAAAAGCAAGCAAACAATGCTGTTTTTTATATTTGAACCTACTTTGAACAAAAAAGGGTGGATTATATTTTGATCCAGTGACAATTATTTATTGAAATCTATATGGTTTTTCTAGATAATGTGTAAATTTCACAAGTATTAGTACAAGACATTAATAGCCACAATTACTGAAAAACTTTATTGCATTGATTTCGCCAGTAATACCATTTGGGCATCTGGACCAAAAAAGGCGATTCGTGTGACCAGCAAACCACTCAGCCAACAAGAATGTAACTATCTTTATAAAGATCAACGTTGAGCATTTGAATCAAATAAAAAATGAAACGCGTACGGACACAAGCCCTTTAGCTTTCACTCCCTTTCTCTCACACAATGGTTTATGTTAATAGAATATTTGCATGCATATAGCACCAAGATCGATAACGCGATATATGCATTCTATTCCTCTCCGCGTATACTGAAAACAAAAGAGATCGGCAACAGGGTTTTGCATAAGATATCGTTAATTTGCCAGCTGCAACAGGTATAGGATGCTCTAGATACGATGACGCAAAGTTCTGCATTAAAGCAGTTTCAAGACTCCCTTCTAGGATTATTTACGAAATGGCAACCCAAGATTTGCCTATGTTAAATGCAGATTTCTTCATTTATAGTATTCATATAGAGTATTTCAAGCAATTTTAAGATAAATACTTCTATTGCTATTACTTCTGCAGCTGCTATGCCATTTTATCTTGAATTACATTAATATATGTATGTGTTTACTATTACCTTCCAATCCGCATTGGGCCAGCGTGGAGGGTCATGGCCCATCCTCCTTAACCATCCATAAGGAAGGCCTGAGCCCCTGCAGTGGGGACGTAAAAGGGCTGGTGATGTGATGATGTATGTGTTATATACTATATTGATGAGACCTCATAAGATTCTTGAGCCTTTGCGTCTTTTTAGCAGAAAACTGTTTTGAATGATGATAGGTAAAAAGGGCATTCATTAGAGCTTATTGCTTATCAAAATTATAAATATGTTTATATAATTTAAGTACCTATTAGATTATAAGTCAGTTGTTAACATGATCAAAACACAATCTTCAGATAAAGTAACTAACGTTCTCACGGAAGCAGTTCCAAAAGTCAAAATGTACATCATGTGATGTAATAACAATGTCAGATCTAACAATTTAGTTGTAATCTCCGTCTCGTCTTAGGTTTATTGTAAGGCAAATCTAGCTCGCATCTTGGCTCTTGGCTGGAACTTGTGACCTATTACGGCAGTTGTATCATCGCCCTCGTAAGCACTTTCACCTTGCCTAAGGAAAGTGGGTTTTCGTGTTAGTGCACGGAATCATCCTAAGCTTTCAATGTCCCCTGTGAGTCCTTTTTCATCAGATGTAATATTAAGTAGGAGCTTTTGAGGCTCTCTTTGAATCGTTCCATTACATCAGACGAAATATTAAGCAGTTGGATTGTGTGAGATAAACAAGTAACCCACGTCGCAAAGGTATATTTATTTTTAAGATAATCAGCCAAGGCTTTTACATGTCATAATTGTGATAAGTATTGTCGACAATATCATCTACATGACCGTTATTTTTTACACAGACGTCAAGGTTTTATAAACTAAATCATTACCAAAACTTTTCTCATGGATTCGATGAAAATACGGTTATTTTTTTGAGTTTTTTGTGTTCAGATAGATAAATGTCGTCAAAGAATGCCTTCAAAAGCATTTTCTGTCGAAAACAGTTGAGATGATATTTGTGAAGATTTATCTCATGAGATGAAGGTTAATGTTAAATTGTACCCGTGGCAATAGGGATGATGACTAATTTTTGTTTGTTTGTCCGTCAGGTAGAGTTTTAAAAAATATTAAACACGTATTTTTTTATTTTTTTGGTAATCATAAAATTACGGCGTTACATTGAGTTGAAATTTCGCATGACGTCACGTTAGAGTACGTTTTCTACTCAACTGTGACGTAGCGAGCCCCCACTCCTCAACTTTAATGCCTTTTATCTAAGCTATTTCTTGTTAAATTGAAGTAAAAAAAAATATGTATCTAATATTTTTCCATTATCTCACTGACGGACTAAATGGAATTGCGTTTTTTTTACTCAGTCGTCATCCCTATTATTATCAAATATTGAAGTTATTACTCAAGTGAAAATTCAAAACTGTGATTATAATATGATGCAATTACTGCTGCGTCCTAGTATGTTAAAGTTTCAAATTGGGTATTAAATTTGTTGGAATATTTGGTAGAGTTCTTAAAATGTATTATTATTCATATTTTTGTCATAAATTGGAGGAGATCAAAAGATTTAATTAATTTTATTTACGATTTTCACTAATACACGAATATTATAGTATCAAAAATATTTCATTTCATTTCTAAACAAAAAAGCAAAGAAAGTAGTGCAAGATAAAACTCATTTTGGAATTTCACGAGTATATCTTCCCACTTTAGACATGCACTATCAATCTTTCAAACTAATGTTCTATTCACCGAATTCTTAATGAGATCCCGTTCCTTACATATTCCCACTTGGGAATTCCGCAGAACTTAGTTTAATATGAAATTATAAAGTGAAATTCGTAATATGCATTGCAAAGGCACTCGGCGTATGTGTGGGAAACTGCTTTATATAAATGTTCGCGGTTACAAAATCACTTTTAGATTTAATGTCTCAACCACGGCTCTTGGTAATGAAATATTGCAATTGAATTTGAATTTTAATTGAATATTCCTTATAAATATATCAAGTGTTCAATCCGAGAGTTAAATGATTATTGAACAGACATTTATTTTATTAAATCTTTGATATTATGTGGCATTTGCTGTTCTGTTCTGTGACGATTTTCATAGCACTGTCGATGTGTATAGATTTTCATATAATATGAATCTTTACACTGTGGCAGTGTCATGTGTAGTGTTCGATTTTTTTTATTGCTTGCTGACGTTAATTCGTCGCTTATGAATTTCTTTTTTTCTACGCGGAATCCCTATAAAATCAGCCTGTCAATGTATTCCTCTGTCACAGCTACCGTTTGCACGTAAATTATTATTGGATAAATTTAGTTAAAATTTGATACATCGAAGAACCAAAGTCGGGGGCCTATAGACAGTTGTATGAATTTAAAAAGATTTTGGGGGTGAAATAAGAAAAAAGTTTTGTAAACTATATAGTCCAACTTTCCAAACTTCAAATATATTTTTATATTTATAAGATAGACAGTTTTGATTTTATTTAGTTAAGTAAACAGGCGTAATTTAAACTACTAGATTAGAAAGATTTGTTTTATATAATTAAAGCTTATGTTCACATTAATGTGCATAGCGAGTTTTTGTATTGAAGTATATCATGCTGTTATCTTAACCAACATTAGAGGTTTTATATCGATTATCGCTACCCACATAATGATATTTAATAGGAAAATTTATAGCATTGAAACATTAGCAAACTTATTTAAATATCTACGCTATTAATAACATGTTTCTTAGTCGACCGCGAATATGGTGAAAAAAGTTTTGACACAATCGCTTGCAAAAAAGGCAAAGTACCTATCCCGCATTGGAAATCTGCCGTTCCTCTGGTACAATTGTGCTGAGTCAAGGCTGTACAAAAACATGCTAAAAAACGAGACATTATTCGGTACCATTGCGTTATAGTAACAGTTTGGAAATCAGTGTGGCTGACGTGACATTAGTTCGGTCACGCATGAAATTTCAATTTATCAAACGATGACAGGGAAATGGGAATAATGTGTTCGTCCTGAGTAATGTGGACGTCTATCAAAGATGTTGGTTATACTTCAACAGTTGATTACTTATATTGAGTTGTATTTCTTCCAATAGTTGAAAAAACAGTCGTTCAACGACCGTGTATTAGAAGATACGTAGATATTGGATAACTAACGTTATAATATGGCATGTTTATCTTAAAAAAGTTAAAAAACATCTATCTCAAGTAACCAGACTGGACCGATATCCTCTCTTACAAACCGGAGCTGTATTTATTCTTCCAATTGAGTTGCAGGAAACCTAGAATTTTTCAGGTTCTACTTATTTTGTTTGATATTAATCAGTTGATCGTATTTCAGGGCATTTTTATCGATGTTACGGTAACTTTAAAAATTATCAAACGAAGCAACTGTGTCACATATAGAAGTGGAAAGTATTTATATAGCAGCAGCGAATTTATAATTGACAGGTATCTGATTTCAAGGTAGCCTAGATTGTGAACGTCAGCACCAAATTCGGACAATCGCAGAATTGAGAAACAGTCTATCCGAAAATTAATCATTTCTGTCGGACAGTCTGTCTAGCTCATGAGGCTTATATTACGAGAGGGACAGATAATAATTGGGAACGCGTGAGCACACCGCATGAGAGTAAACGAACGAGTATTACACGTTTCGGTCTTATTCGATGACGACCCAATTCTTGTGGGCGATAATGAATTCGTCTTTTTGCTTTCGTAACTGTCATACCGATATTGGTTACTGATCGATCGTAGAATTAGCGTAGTAGGATATAAAGTATTCGTATAGGTATTATAAAGGTTTTTGAAGCTTGACAAAGTCCCACTTATCAATGAGATTACAAATCTAAAAGGAATCAATTAGACGTTTATATTTATTGAGCTTTAACGGCACTAAGTACATGAAAAAGTCCAAGAATTTGATCTGATAGAATATTTTATAATCATCAGGCAAGTAATGAGTATCTAAGCTGTATCTTTGGGGCCTTGGGTATAATTACCGGGAATATTAATGTTGTAAACGATCATTTTTTTAAATTGTTTCGGAACTGTGCGGGCATCCGCCATCTTTTACTAATAATTGCGCTACTTAAGACTTATTTTGCGATCAAGTCGTCGCTAATTAGATCAAATGATTATTAGCGAAGTGATGATATCTTTTTTTTTTCTAAAAAAATATTTTTGGTTTAATTTCAACATGCATTCATTTTCCTAGCGAGTTTGCCATAATTATAAGTTGGTGAAGTTAGTATCTCGATACCGAACATGTTTAATACTTCGTGTTAATAGATAGTTTCTAAGCGTTGAAGTTCTTGCTAATGGTCCAAAACTTACAGCTATACACAATAACGTTTAAACTTTATGCAGTTTGGTTGTACATCTTTGAAGAATATAAATGTCGCCAATATATAAACGCTGTTTGAGTACGCACTTTCATAATGATACATTAGAAATTTTCATTTGATTAATAGTTTATGAAATATTTTCCACACATTTCCTTCTTCGATATTTTGTATTTTGTTCACTAAAAATATAATACCTACTGAGCAAGTTTTTTATATAGAAAAAAAAGAAAGCTTTTTAATCGGGGAGTGTGTTTGGATCTTGTTGAAGTGTAATATTGTAAAAATATAAAATATCGCCAGATTTTTAAAATTAAGTAAAACTGCGTAATAAGTAGTTTATTTTTGAGTATCGTTTATTTCTCTGGGAACATGCAGACACGCCTATACCATATAAGGTGAGAATTAAAACGAGTTCGTGTCGCAAAGTTTAAGGTCAAATGAGAGTTAAGTTATATCACCCCACATTCACTGCCACAGAAAAAATATAAATGATATAAAGATTAAGTACATCATACCCATAAAACAAATTGCGTGACTATGATTTATTACTTTAAATGATCATTATTCTACAATGTAAAGGCCTGTGAAGTGTTACGTGTTTTGCAAGAAGACGGTACTTATTTTAGAACAGTTTATAATGAAAACGAATCTTTGGGAAACATCACTTCGCGGAAGAAGAATAAACACATTGTTATATTTAATTCACTTACAATTCAATCGAGGCATGCAATTGTTAATTAATTACTTACCATGAAATCGTTTTCCTATATTATTATTATGATACTTAAAAAACTAGCAACACAGGTAATTATTTGCTGTGGAATAAGGAATCGATTAATTACAACGCTATCGAGGGGAAACAAATTTGCACATGAATGTGTTTAATTTTTTCCTGTATTTTGTAGGAATCGGAAATTCGGAATATTGTCGTCACGATTGCATGCGATACCGAGTAAAAATCGCGCATTTCCTATCGAGTGATGTGTTTTTAATAATGAATGGACGTGGCATAGGCTGGTTTTCCTTCCTTTCATAAGCTGTTAATGATTAATTATACAAAAAAAATTTTATCTGTGTTCCGAGAATTATTAAGAGTAAGTAGACTTTACTTTTACATCGACTGGACAAGGAAGAACTTTTTATATTTTTTAAAATGATAATCTTGAAATGTAAGAATGACCGATTTCCTAAACAAGCGCATTACGAAGAAGGGCAGATTTGTGTAAATGTTAAAAGGAAATAAACAAATGATGAATTATTCTGCCGTTGTCATGTTTCTGTACTTTGTGAATGATTACTGGAAATTTAGTAATTTTTTGATTAAAATCGTTTACAAATAGCGAATATAAAGTCAATAGTCCTAAAAATAGAACGAACAAATCGAGTCGGCAATTATCGGAAAACTGATATTTCTTTATTAAATTGAGTTAGCAATTGTTGAATGGTTTCATTATTATTAAGATTACAATCGATTATATTCGTAGCTCGGTGGCGTAGTGGATTAGCGCCGCGGCCCGTGATCGTAGTCATAAAGCAACTTTCACAAGGGTCGGTCACGGGATGGGTGACCAAAAAATTATTATCTCGAGCTACTCCGTGCTTCGGAAGGCACGTTAAGCCGTTGGTCCCGGCTGCATTTGCAGTCGTTAACACCCTCCAATCCGCATTGGGCCAGCGTGGAGGGTCATGGCCCATCCTCCTTAACCATCCATAAGGAAGGCCTGAGCCCCTGCAGTGGGGACGTAAAAGGGCTGATGATGATGATATTCGTAGTTTGGTAACATTGTTAAAAAGTTTCCAGACTCCCTCATGTTCAGCACTAATAAAAGAACAAGTAAAATATTATTCTATATAGATAAATTAGTAATAAAGTTTTGTAATAAAAACAATAAAAAATGAAACAAAAAATACTTATGGTATTTCTGTTACTTTCACAGTTTCTAAGTAATTGTACCTAATGAGTTATTATTTCGTTGAGTAACTAAACAATATCTAACTAATCTCTCGGCACAGCACGTCGAAAAATGTGAGCTGCAGCTTTGGGATTATCTAAATAATATTATGCTTTTGTTAATTCATTACACAATCGAGATATAAAAAGTAATGGCGTGAAGTAGTCGTTGAATTAAATAATGCCTCCTGCTGTGTCCATGCACTGTCTTAACGAAACTGATGTCATACAGTACTTGGTTGGTACACGCTGCCACAGGGTTATAAAGTTGAAATAAATGACTGTGACACTGAAAAAAAGCTATTGCAACACCCTTGGTGTACTTTATTATTGAGTTTCGTCATAAAATTGAATATTATGAAATTTAAGTACCAAGGTTCGAAACCGGTTCAAAAATACTGGTATAATAAAATCCTTAAATGGTTAAGTTTATGTTCAGGAGAAAAACTGAAAATTATTTTATACTATAAATATAAATAGCGTGTCAACTCAGGCCTTTTTTCCATATTGGGAGCACTGTAATCATAGAAGTCTTAAAACTTTGGAAATAAAATAATATTGATTTAGATCGTATAGTGGCATGGGGTAAATCATTTGGTCTTAAAGTAAATCCAACAAAGACGAACACGATCATAGTGGGTAGTTCTAGGCTGATCGCTAAACTTGACTGGCATCTCCTACCAAAAATTACTTTCGACGGTACTGACATACCTTTCAGCGACACTGTTAAAAACTTGGGTATAATCATAGATCGGAGTCTGAGCTGGGGACCACAATTGCAAGCTGTTAGTCGCAAGCTATATGCTTCTGCTGCATCATTAAGGAGGTTACGTAATTTTTGCCGACTACCACTAAAATTGCTCTAGCACAATCTCTGTTGCTTCCTTTACTTGACTACGCTGACACCTGTTATCTTGATCTTACGGAAGACCAACTTAATAAACTTGAGCGACTTCAAAACTTCTGTATTAGATTTATATTTGGATTACGTAAATATGATCATATATCTCAATTTCGCACTCAGCTCAAGTGGCTTCCTATTCGTCTTCGCCGGAATGCTCACATGTTATCTCTTCTCTATAATATTCTGTTTAATCCCTGTTACCCGCGCTATTTGAAAGAACGATTTAATCCTCTATACTTTTCCACTACACATTCTTTGAGATCATCGGAAAATCTGAAACTTGAAACTCCTCTCCATAACACTACCTTTTATGATGGATCCTTTACCGTCCAAGCTGTGCGCCTTTGGAATGCTCTTCCGGCTTCCATAAGACGGGCGCAATCGATCACCATCTTCAAAGAACTGGTAAAAAAACATTATTTGTCTTTGTAATTCTAAGTTGCTAAAACTCTTCCTCGTTTCACTAAAGTATATTATTAGTATATATCTTATGTATGTATATATTGTTTATATTTATGTATATATTATTTATATTTATGTATATATTATATATATTTATGTATCTTACTAGTATTAATGTATCTTTAGGAAATGTTACTTATTTATCTTTAATGTATGTACTCTTACTCTACACCTCCGTTTTTCATAACTGCTATCCATTCTTCTCCATCCAAAGGTTGTCTGGTAGAAATCGCTGTTAGCGATAAGACCGCCAATTGTTCCACTATTGTGTTGAATTTAATTTGCAAAATTCATGTTCAAAACTTTTACTGTAAAATGGTGTGACAATAAAGTGTTATTATTATTATTATTATTATTTCATCTGCCATATAGACAGATCTTAAAAAGGTTTTAAAATTGACTTTCGGTACAGGCAAACAAACATTGTTATATACAAATTTCATTAAAAATCTTAATAATATATAATTAAAGAGCACAACAATTACCGCCCCTATTTATTATATAATGGCCAGCTATGTAAGTCATGGTACGCAATTTCCTAATTTCAACGATTGGGCAAACTAATAACATAATGACAATGCTATAAGTGACACAAAAAACGCACAATCAAATCATTATAGACACCCACATAATAATGAGCAATGAGCTGTACAGCCGAACCGACAACTGATGTGTTAATCGGCTGATAGGCTTATTATACAACGCTTCAACATGCAAAAACTATGTAATAGTTTAAAATAACATGGCATAAGTACATGAATCTAGCCTTTTATGAGACATAAACTCAGTACACAGGACCCTTCGATAGAGAAGAGAGGATTTGCGTAACTACCTGGTTGATATAAACGTTATGCATTAACTTATTTATTAACGTCACTAGATGGCGTTAGTGTTCTAAAGATTTGTAAAGCTTTAGTGTTTTAATTGTCATTAAATACATATGCGTAGTTTTGCCATAAATAATATATTATATTAAGATTTTTTTTTTATTGAACCTAACATTTATTACTAAAACAGTGTGTTAGTTTAATACATTAATATAAAACCATAAAAATACATATAGGTTATTCGAAATAGTCTCCATTGGCTGCAATACAGTCCTCTAAACGTTGAGGATAGACGCACGCACTCTTTCCATGGGAAAATTCTTAACTACCAATCGGATGGATTGTTTTAGGGACTCCAAAATATCATGACGTTTAGAGCAAGCCTGATTCATTAAAACTGACCATAAATCATAATCCAGCTGATTAAGAGCTGGACTAGATGACGGCCAGTATTCAGCTATGATAAAGTCCGGAACTTCGTTTCTAACCAAGATTGAGTAGATCATGATCGGTCGTTTATGACCTGGCGTCGAGTCTTGCTGATAGGACCATTCTTGGCCATTGAATATGGGTATATATACATATCATTTCGAAAATGGTATCTTGATACACTTGTGCCGATGTTTTGTTGCCTTTTTCACAAATATATGACTCCTTCATAGGTAACACCCCATCAAACCATCACTGGAATCTGATAATGCCCACGTTTTACGTCGTTGACTAATCGTGAACCTTTTTAGAACATAAACATGGTCATGTTTGTTAAACATTACTCAATTGTAAAAAAATCTCATCCGTAAACATCCTTTGCGTACCGCTTAAGTAGTTGTCTTGATTTTACCACCCTATTCTTTTTAAATTATCTGATAAGAAGTAACGTCTTTTATAAGCTGCAAATCTTAAGTCATCTTTTAAAATATGTGACATGGTTTTAGGTGCTATCTTCATCTCCTGAGACAAAATCTTTTGCTGTCTGACAGGATTTCTTCGAATTCTTTCCCTTACGACTTTGATCGCCTTTTGCGTACGGACACTACGTGGACGGCCAGATCTATTCTGTCACAAATAGAGGAGGTTTCATTGTACCTATGAATAGTCTACACAGACATTTGACTAATACCAAGTCCATATGCCTGGTTTTGAAAATTGTGTTTGGCCCCATACCTACTTTATGTACAGCGATTTGGTTCTCTTTATCACCCCACTTCATATTAATATCACAAAATATTTTATAATGTATTCTTCTTCTTCTTTTTAATTAATGGCGTTGCCCTTCTGGATTTCGCCACAATCCGGTGTTTCGGTGCGAAAATTAGAAAAGGCAATGTACACGTCAAAATTACAAATTTGAAATTTAAAAGTAATATTTTGTTTATTTTTAATTCTGACAGTATTTATGGCCAGACTAAGTATAATTAGATTTTTGAGATAAAACAGATATAATTACAAAATAAGACCTTTAAATATATCAAATTTCATTATAAAATATATAAAATATATTGATTATATCATTAGAACTAATATGAAAGTTCTCTGAATATAAATTTATGATTCTGATCAAGCGTTCTATGGGTGTGATTGTATTGAAAATTATAACAGGAAAAGTAGCGCAGTGTATCTCTAAATAACATAGAACAACACGGAATTCTTCCACTCATTGACTACTTTTAATAGGTGTTTACTAAGTAATGGCTATAGAGCACGATTACTGCAGACCAGTAAGTATAGGCTACGCATTGCGCGTAGGTAATGAAATTGTATATCTGCACTAATATATTTAAGCATATATTTAAATGTACTTTTAATATTTGCTTATAATAAAAGAAATGTAAATAGTTTATTACCCTTCTGTATATGTATTTGTAAAATAATTTTGGGACATATATTAAATGAAAAAGTTATCATTCAAAATAAGAAAGCTGAAAAACTTTTGAATCTTCTCTGATTAATAACTGTACTATAAAAAGGATAGTTTCTTAATTAATCAAATATCCACTGAACGGATTGATCACTTTAATATAAAATGCGAAACTAATTACGATATAATCGATTAACGAGCGTGTAAATTTGACAAATCCAATTCGGACAGTCCACGCCTTCGGCTTCAGCTGCATTAAATTAGATTATTTACATGGCTATTTGAATGTTAAATAAATCAAAGATTGCGTTAATCGGTGGATAATATTAGTATACAAGGTAGCTGGACCTGGATTTACAGCATATATCCTTCTTTTATGCCGTTAAGGGAAACGTGTATGAGGGCTGATGTTTGTGCACTTTTATATCATTGGATATAATGGTCATCAATCATAATTAATTATAATCTTTGATGGATGTTGTTTTTCTGTCATTCTATACAAAACCTGTTTTATTATTGCTAGAAAACTTTTACATAATACCGACCGGTTTTTTGTAGATAGTCGAATATTAAAGTACTAAAAGCAAATTAAATTGAGAATATATGTACAAGAAAAGAGGTTGAATTGACATCTCAATATATCAAAGAGGTCTTATTGTCTTTTACATTTTTCCAGATAAGGTAAGCGACCTACATGGAGCCAGAACTCTAGAGCCAGGTGGCGAGTGATCGACAAGTCAAGTAGGGCAGTTGTGTAACGCGGATCGCACGCGCTACTTGCATTGTGCGGGTTCACGGCGGCTAGTGTTGCGACCATAGCCAAGATATACCGCAGATAATTTTGCGGTCTCAGCTGGTAGTGACAGCTTTGTTGGTACAAATCTACTATATTTGAATACCTTTATTATATCTATACTAATTATCAATTTGTTGAAACGGATTCGGTATTTGTTACAGTGCCCAAAGCAAAATGAGAATTTTATACATGGAGAACAAAATTTCATGTACTGAAGTGGAGTAGTTTCATGTACTGAAAATCTGGTGTACAATGATTAACTTAGTAAATAGAATGTTAATAACTTTAACTGTAAAGCATAACACATTAACATGATGGTGTAATTATTTAAATTTTTATGTTTCCTTACAAATAGATAAAAACCTATATGGCACTAAGCTGTATCTTATCAACAACGACAGCTAGACACCGATGCTGTTAGTATTTTTGTTGCCGCTGTAACAAAAAATATTAAAAACAGAATAAAATAAACTTTTAATGAGGTTTTAATACACAAAACCTATTTTTAATGTTTTTTTATGGTGAAATGATGATAATATTGTGGTATGATGGTGTCGAACTCTACGTGTCCGAGTCAGACTCGCACTTGGATAGTTTTTCTCCATTTCTCGTTTTCAGAATTTTCAGTTGCATTTAATATACATATTTTTGTACCTATATGAATACATACAGAGACTGCCATCATTACGGCCATATAAAATGATGGATAGATCCAGATATGATAACTTATTATTGTAAACTGAATTGTAAACAACAAAAAATACAATAAAGCAACTTGTTACATTATTACAATACGATTTTATCGATACAGCGATCTCTTTCAAACTATCTACGTGTTGAGAAATGAAACTTCACTAAAGACTGGTACAAAATATTACTAATGCATTTTCAAAATATGTTGTTGTATCTCCGTATCTTGAAAAGAAAAAAAAATCATGACCTCAAACAAACAATCTTTCTAATATATATAAAACGAATGAATTCAATAAGCTTTCAAATTGTGCGCAGACTAATTGGATGTGTAAAGGAGTTCAACATGGATTTATCTAATTCTGTAATAGATATTTCAATTATTCGACAAAATGTTTGTCTGTAATCCCCACAGCTAGTTGGCAACGTGACTGTGTTATTTAGACTCAAAACCAAAGTTATAAGGAGTGTTTATTCTTTACACAAGATTTTATTTAATCAAAGAATCTTGACCACTTGTTTTCTTTTTCATAGGGAAGATTTTTACTTTAGTGGGAACATCAAGGAATTGATAATGACGATGATGATGTGCCAATGATAAATCAGCTACTCTTGCTAGACTACATACGTGGTCTCGTGGTGGGAAACTTTTAATAATTAGGATATTAAATTTAGGCAATGCTCTTGTATTAATTTATACTGGTAGTGATTATGCTAATGAGTACATAAAACACATCTTGAATTTTGAAAAGAAAAACGGATTTTCATGTGGTTTATTATAACCCATGGATGGAGTTATTCACGGGGTTTTTGTGTATGATTCGTCAAGATTTAACGTCAATTGATTTACAGAATAATGATGATAAATTTTGGAGCTCGATGGCGAAGTGGTAAGCGAGGAAACTAAGCGACTCGCAAAGGCAGGTCATAGGATGGGTGACCAACATTTTATTATTTCGAGCTCCTTCGTGCTTCGTTAAACCATCGGTTCTGGCTGGCTCTTTTCTATTTTTAGTTGTGTTAAAATTGTAGCAAATGAAGATAAGTTTCTTCAGTACTAGCCCCTCGGGAAGAGACATTATAAACATATATATTTATAGAGATGTAATACCAAGTCAGAAAATAGCAACCTTCATATCTTTGTAAGGCCTGGGGCACAATAACATGCCACCGCTAAATTCCCCCCACAGACATTTTATAATTCAGACATCAATCAAACGTGTTTGAGTTGAATATATTCAACTAAGTTGGCGAGGGTTAATGAATAAATACCACTGTTTTCTGTTCTATTTAGCATGCATGGAATGCAAATTGATTTTGTACCGATCAAAGGTGGGTGGATTTATATGGCAATCGTCTGGCGTGCCGGCAGAGATGGTATAAATAATACAGTGACACTATGTACATGGGCATCATTTCAGTATTTATGAGTATCCATTGCTAAATAAAATATTTAAGTTTTTAGTAATGTATGGCGTAGTGTTGGGTGTTTGTCATTAGCCCATTGACGTCTCTTTTACAGGGGCACATGTCTTACATAAGGATGGATTCAAATAGGCAGCCACCAAGCGACGTGCGTTAACGTGTTCGAAGCACGTGGAAGCTCGAGCTAATACACTTTTGGTCATCCATCCTATGACAGGCCTTTGTGAAATTGTTGAAACTGCGCATTGCAAACCGGTCGCGCTTATCATGCGTCATCGAACTCCCTGGTTTTTGAGTAGCGTGGCATTTAAGAGTGTGTTCCTCGTATTACAATGTTTCAACACCATTATTTGAAAGTGAAAGAAAAACACAGAAAGCTTCTGTCATTTCACTTGACGTACACATAGTGATGTGACATATAATTTTATTGTTGAAAGACAGTGGAGTAATTAAAAAGTCGATGGACAAATAGTACTTTAGTACTACCAATTTTGGTCAACTGTAGTTGTGGTAAAGAAAACTGCATGAATTAATAAGTCAAGTGAGCTTATAAATTCTTGCATTTTTCTGTCATTGCCAATAATTCCCTTCTAAACATTCCGTAGTCGAGTGGTTTCAAGCTGTCACTATTTCTGAGGTCCGATTAACGGTTGGGTTAACACAGAAAATCAACTTTTTTATTGTCTCGGGTCTGAGTGTTGTGATACATCATTATTTCCATAACACCAGTGCTTTAGCAACTTAATTTAGGATTTGAGAAATTAATGTGATGTCTAACGTAGTACCTAATCTTTCCAATTTGTTAATTAAAAATTATTTCAGATTTAAGTTTATGAAAAAAATATCCACTGAAAAATTGCAAAGTTCTTGTTTTCTTGTTTTAATTATCCGTTGTAGATCCGGCCCTGTCATCAACTGACCATAGTATTAATTTTACAAGCTCTTCGGTGAGATCGGATATCGTTCGATGAATTGTATAATGAGTGAGAATAAACGAGCCATTGTTCATCGATTCTAAACGAGATTCATCGGGTGTAATAGAACTATCAGTTTGCAAAACAATTGTAAAGGTATCTTTTACAGGCGATGCGGTGGCAGGTTATATGTAATAAATAGATCATAAGAACGATAACTTAAGTTATATTTATTATCTAATTGTACAAAACATAATTAACCACCAAACAATTCGCGACAAAAATCTCTTACGTCAATATCAACATAAGATAAGCTGAATGCGGACTTCCAGAATCTACAATTTTTGATGCCAGATATAAAAAAATTAAAACGTTTATCAAAATTCTTCTGAGTTTATATTCTAATAGAGGGTACTGGCTGTTTCAGATATTTTTCTATTGCAAAGCTAAACAAAACTTTTTTAATCATCTACGTTGTGATTAACGGTTAATTGTTTTCTTTGTGTTTGTTTCTTTGCCATCCAGATCATATCAGGCTAGTCACGACAAAGACAGCAAGAAGTCGCCATGTCTTTCAATTTGAAGAAAGTATAACATAACATAAAATATCTAATAACATTTAAGATGATCTTATTTTCATTTTGTATGATACTTTATCTATTTGCTTAAATAATTAAAACAAACAAAGCCTACGCGTATAATATATCGTGATATCTTTACGTGATGTTGGAAAATGTAGCCCAATTATTACACTGGCATTGACATGACCCACACCTCCGCTTGAAAGGGGTTAAAAACAAAAGGATTTCGAGTAAAAAAATGCGAACACTCTATAAATAGATTTTTAAAACTTTTTTATTTAATGGACTCACGACGAAAACGTTGTATTGAAAACGAGCCTCTAATCGATTTGCTACATTATTTATAAACTCGATGAAAATTTATTTTATCTCGGAAAATACGTTGTTACATTTTTGTCGAAGTAAAATGAGTACCTATTATTATTTATAACGAAATTCCTTTAATATCTTGTTTTAATGAGTATTAGATTTAACGTGTTAAAGAATAATATTTCATATTATAACAAGAAGTTATTCATTTATATTTAGAATAAGAACAATATTTTTCAAATAAAATAGTGACTTACTGTAATTGATTGAATTGATAACATATTTATGGACCGAGTCACTAATTCAGATAACTAATGCCTTTTTTCACTAAACTCAAGAGTCGCCCAAATCTGTTGCTAAAATATATAGGAAGCGCTTAAGGTAAAAATGCATTTCACCATTGACTTAGGATCCACCTAACGAAATTAAGCAATGTCTAAAATTACGATATTCGTTATGCGGCGCCTTTCGTTAGGCATTTGCGTATATGACTGGTCATAAATATGTCAAAGGGATAAAAGGAAAAAATATTTATTTGCAAATAAATTAATATACTTAGGCGATTCCTAATATTAGGCGTTTCCTAGTTAAGCTATGCCTTACAACAACCTTACGAAATAAACAATTATGATTTGAACTTTCTTATTTATTTGCATTGCCCCGACACTCCGAATTCTGAGACTCGTTATTAGGAAACAAAGGCATTTTATCTATATCACATTACGTGCGTATAGCCATGTTATTTTTATGATCTAAAAAAATTACCTCAGAAAAAGACGATTTCCACTTTTCAATTAAATATGACATTGGATATAAATGCTTTTGCTTCTCAATACACTGTTATTATTGAGAAGCAAAGTTCAAAAACAATAGCAAAAAAAAATTTTGATTACATATTTTTCTAAAAATTATACCCCTTTTATATACGTCTTTATTAAAAACCTTAACAAAATGCGTAGGAGTGGTTATTCTAAAGATGAATTTATATATTTAAAAGGGGTACTGTAATAAAACCTTGTTTTAATTATTCATCTCTTTTTAAAATATAGATGAGCATGCATTTGTTTATTTCTGTTGTTTTTACCAAAATTTAACACTACGCAGGTATTTTTTATATTGTCCGATTAATCACTTGATCCATTACATACCTATACAAGGTCAATTACAGCCACCCACCAAGGGTTCCAGAAAACATATGGAACACAGAATAATTTTTATTATCTGTATCTACTAAAAAGTCAATTATTGACGAATTGTGGATATTTTCGTGGAAACGTAGGAAAGTAAACATATTTTTTTTACCGAAATATTATAATAAGCCTATAATTTCGGCGTCCCTACTATGTACCTACTACAAAAATGATATACATTATATACTGTTTTAGTGGTACTTACCCGAATCTTATTGAAAACAATGACAACCAATAATACGTACCTGAAAACGATAAAACACATGATTACAACTCATATATTATTTGATATATTTATACTTGACTTTACATTTTCATTTACAGATTGAATGCGTAATTATTTATAGATGCTGATTTAACAGATGCCAAATAAATAAATAACTTGCTTTAATTCATTAGAACGTGTTTCGTAGTAATAATTTAACAAGCTTTTTGGCCTTTGCGGCATTTAAAGTACAAATATACTTTATTTGTTAATTACACTTGGTCCAAAAGATAACTACGAATTTGACCTTGGATATAATGCATAGCCGCAGGACTACATCGACGAAATAATTAATCGAAATTAAATCTGGTGATTTATTGCTTAGCGTTAAAGTTTATACACAACATTAAATAGAGACCAAAGTAGTAAAATAAAAAGATAGAGCGCTTTAACATCGTTAATATGTGATACAACTATGGCCAGAGAGATCGGCAGTCGCACCCCAGGGCTATGTAATTGCTGACACTTAACTATTTTCAAATTAAAAAGAATATAATATAATTTAAGTTTCACACAAATACGAGTACACATTCAACACGAAAAGGTGAATATCAAAGGTTACTTTTTTTGTCAAGAAAATGTTCACCTTTACACATCCAAACGCATGCAAACGATTTCTATGTAATAAACAAATGAAAAAAAAGAAACATGTTAACGGCTACAGGTATATATTTAAAATGATACATGTTATCAAACCTATATGGCAGATTTAAGATAGAATTGACAAATAAAGGTTTAAAGTTAAGATATGCGCGCCCACGCATACGCAAACTCGGCACGACATGTGTCACCATTATACAGGGTGAGGGTTTCACGAAGCTATTCGTTTGTGTTGGCAATCTGACACAGAATATGTTAATTTATATATTACGTTTAAAGATATATCTATGGTAATGATTAAATGTTTTACTGTATAAATAGCTGAATGCGCTAACAGGCAGCGATAATAGTTTATACTTCTTATTTATTGGCGTTTAAGTTATTGTGTACCTACAATATAACGATGGATGTTTTTAGTTAATATTATGTCGTATATTTTTATTTGTCTCAAATTTAATTACACTTATTTAATTTTAACCCATAAAAATATATTTTCTTATTGAAGAAAAACATTTACTTGGAAAAATGGGGTCCTTTTCCTTTTATTTACGCATTTTTTATGTCGTTTTTCCCGTTTCATTGGAGACTAATTTGAATATGATCTCCGGATACCTAAATGACAAATTACATAGGTTTTAAACATTAATTCATGACAAATGAATCAGATTTTGTAGAGAAACCATCGTTATGAAGTTTGAAGTTCAATAATTCACTCTACCATGGTTTTAATGTCTTTGGAACAAAGAATGTTTGTAAACACACTAGGTATATAAGCAAAGTTGCTTAAGAGGGTGCGCATACCAAAAATCGCTTTCAATTAGTTATGTACAAAGGAAAACGTTCTAGCAGGTTTTGTGAGAAAACTAAATTATATATGCGACAACAGTTAAAGAGTCTAAATATGAATTTTGAGTCTAAATTGAAAAAAGATCTCGTTATGGATAAAATACAAAATTACCTCTAAATTTGAAAGAAAGAAACAGAAGTAATTTATTGTCAAGCAGAACATAACACACACAACACCATTTGTATAGGTATGAATATTAATAACATAATTGTGTAAACAGAAGATTATAGGTTTTACATGACGCCAATACTGGACTCAACTCAGAATAAGGAGTAGGCAAGGGCCCACTGCACTGATATTTTTTAATTTCTTCGTGTAATTGTACTCTTTTATTGCAGGCTTTGTATTTAGGGCTTTTACAATAATCGCTTTAATAGTAATTGATAAAAAAATTACCCGTCGTCTCTATCTTCTACACGTTGATTTTTTAACTTGTCTTCTCTTTTATCTTCAGGACTAACCTGAGCAATAGTAACAAAGATCACGTTTGTCTAATTTTGCCCCCTTCAAATTAATTACTAATCAGTTGCAAATTAAATCTTAAAATAATTACGAAAGTATAAAATAGTGGTAAATAATACAACATTAGTCTTTCTACTATGGTTAATAGTTTTGGCAATGTCTCTGTGACGATTTTGGTTACTGTACCTTACGTTCGATTGTAGCAAAAACAAAAGAAAATTGAATTTTAAACAACCGTGCCCAATTGATTTCATTATAACTGTCTAATAAATTTTGCGACGGAAAACTTTGCTTTAATTATTAGATATAAAAGGAGGAAGTTCTGTCCACGGACACAAGCGGCCATTGTTATAATTTTTAACCATTATTGTTAACAAGATAAAGGAGTGTTGAAACAGCGTGACCCCACAAATTGACAGTATCGCGGGATCTAAATCAGATTGCGAGGGATCGGATCTTTCTGAAGTTGTAATTCGAAGGCCGGTGGAAGTATGCGGGGAGTCGAGCTTTTGTGTTGTACGACTTTGAATAGTAAAGTCTGTTACATGAGTGCGCTTTAATAGCGAAATAACATGGTGTGGAATTCGTTCGATAAGTCGGATGACAGTCGAAAGAAAATTGTCTTAAGACGAAACATATATGTCTAGTATTCTTTTGTTGTTGTTGCCGTTAAGTTTTATTTCATTATTATATGACGATATATTTCTGTTTCACCACGACATACAAATGTGTCTACAACTCGTATATTATTTCATATTAACCGTATGAAAAGGATAACTTTTTGTCGCGCTACAGCATACCGTGACACAAAAATGAGTTTCCACCTTTATTCCCTTATAATAACCATTGGAGACACATGTATGTTCAAGTTTCAGTATTACCTCAAACTTTTGTCTCGCATAAGAGTTTGATTCCAAAACATGATTAATGCTAAAACGCAGGGGTGGTCTTGGTGTTTCTATTGTGATATTGTACCCTAAACATCAAGATTATAAAGTGAAACCAAATAATATCGTACATAAATATCCATTTTTTTGTATGATTAATTTGCATAGTGTAAAATTACCTCTAAGAGACATTACATTTCCTATATAGAAAATTTGACATTTATGCTCGATATGAAATCCATTCGAACTGGAGGACTTATCGAAATATAATACGTGTAATTAATAAATATAAGAAAACAACTCTGACATTCATATTTCAACTTATTTTAGGCCGTGTATCCATTGCAGAAACCTTGAGTACATAACACAATATCAAATAAACTACCAGTATAATAATAAACATTACTCCAACGAGTTACAGATAAAATAGTGTGGCATTTTGGATATGTTACTTCGTTAGTCTGCCAGGCTGTTAAAGTTGTTTGTGTTATGATATATCATGGGTAATACAATACATATATGTATAAGTATGAATATATTTTGTATGGAGAGACGATGAGAATCTGTGTTATAGATCGTGGCGCCGATAGTAAGTCTATTTTTATAGAATCATTTCTTAAATAGTCGACATTAATTTTCATAAAACAAAATATTTTGATAGGCTAAGTGTATGTAGTTGCAATATATATTTATATAGAATACTAAAATAGTGCAGAATGCAGTAGTACAAGATTATAATCGCAATTCTAATCGTCTATGTCGAAGGTTACAACTCTTAGTAAACAAAATAACAACACTTAAAGAACATCCAATGTAAGTAGTTTTTAACAACCTTCCATTAAAATTGACGCTCGAGCAGAAAATTTTACTGTTGTACCTTGGCTGTACCTTTTTATTAGCATGATATTGTATGGAGTATGGGCACAAGTAATGTTCTGTTGTATGACCCCTTCGTTGCGCTGTGATACAAATAATGTAATCTTCAAAGGTTATAAATGTTGAATAATTTTATTGAACCTCAGTCACAGTGCTGCGATCGACGACTTCGAGGCTAATTTTAAAGAGAACACCATAGTAGTTTATGTTTGTGTGCTATACGAAATCGATTTTCGTTTGGTGATTTTTGTATTTTTATTAAAATTGGGCGCCAGACTAAATCAACGTGCCTGTTCGAGAACCGCGCCCGTCTATGAGCTAGATAAGGACAGAGGATGGTATAATTTTGAAATGACGTTTACTTTTACAAAGTAGCTGTGGTAAAGTTAAGTTACCGGGGTTTAGGTGGGAATGGGGCTAGTCAAAGAGCAGGGGTATACCCACTAAAACCCAGCGATGTTCCTCGCATGGAAGGCGATGCACGGAATCGGCCCGAAGGTCATACACCGCGCGGGAGTTATCTAAATTGAAAATGGTAATAATACGAGCCAAAGGTAAAATATATTAAAAATATTCAATATAAAATACCTTCATAATTTTAAATTGTTTAGCCTGTCAATAAGCACATATGGAAGGCGAAAAGCTACGGCTTAGACTCGTAAAAATAGAGCGGGAGGTTTTGTTCTGAGAAGAACCGTCAAGAAACTTGAGAGAATCAACAAGAAATTGCGTCGAAATTAAAATGTTAAAGTTTCATTGTCAAGTTCAAAACAAACGCTTTATATTCAGAATGTGCCATTATTATGCAAACGTTTGTACAGAATGGAGCGTTATAGAGGTACGGATGTTTTCACTCATAATGCTCGTAAAACAATGAGGTTCCAACGAGAGCTCTTAACAATACCTCAACATTTTCTTTGAGCTTCCTTACTGAGGGATTGCGTGTAAGAGCTAAATAAAAAATATAACTGGTATTGGAGGCGCTATTTTTACATTAGAGCAATCATTAGAGTGTTAGTTTAATTATGCTCCTTGTGATTCAGAAAAAAAAATCAGTAAGTACTTTGTCTGAGAAATACCAAATCAAATTACTTTTAATTAATTAAGGCGTCTAATTAAAGCGATAGCTGCCTACGACCTCATATTTTCCTGAAAAGTTTATTACGTTATTTAAATATGTATAAGGAATTATGTTATAAAGATTCCTTTGCCTTTGCTGTTATGAATAAGGTTTGACAAAACAAATTTAAGACTGCCATAGAGAAAATCTGCAGTGATTTATTCTGTGAGCAGGGTTAAGCTTCCATAAATAACTTTACTTTGTAATATTTCAAATTAATAGAGAAATTGAGGCGAAGGTATATATACATTTTATTATTCTACGTACCTCTACGAAAATGACATGAATTCTTTATTTGAATTTGAAAATCGTGAAGGAAACTTAAAGAAAAATAAGTACTGCTTAAGAATACCAAATTGTTTATTTAGATACATCTCTTTATTGAACTACATTCATTTGTTTAAAAAAAACACTCCCAGTGTCGTGTTCAAATGTCTATACAGCTGCTGTGTCTTAGAAAATAACTATACGTATGTCGTATTGACAATCGGTTACGCTATATTGAAATTATAATGAGAAATTTAAGGCACTTCAAATGAACCCATTTTTTTTTTATTATTACGTGAGATTGGTCGGACAGACCAGTGATGTGCAACCAATCGAAAGTGTTTAAATTATCAAAGTTTTGTTTGTCAACTTTAATTCATTTTACCGCCACCACACGGTGACTAGTCGCGGTTTCTAGCGTCATTTCTTAATTTGATGTTCCATGAAAACGTCCAGTTTTTGATGAAAGTAAATTGTATTGTGGTAACACAGACCTGATTTGTATTACTTTGGATATTGTATGTTAAAGGCTGCCCTAATATTTAAATTCGATATATAGTGTACTGTTTTGTCGTGTGTTGTGCTCTAATTTTCGTGTCATAGAGTATGCAAGACAGAGCTAGATAAAGTTATGTCGAAAATTGGTTTCCAGCTTGCAGCCCTTCGTCCAGGTTAAAAATTTTCGAAACTACTGTTAGACAACTGACCGTACATGCTTAAATTTGATTCACAAGTTTTTGAGCTCTATGTTCTAGTTCTGAATTTTATAGAGGTAATACAGTAGATAAAATCTATGTGAATTCATTTTAGGCTTGTGTCTTGTAATGAAATGAGTATTTTTATACAGAAATCAATGCTTCATATCATGTTTCAATAAAATCAAAGAAATGAGAAGCTAAATGAAAATATATAATATCAACTCATCAAAGGCGAGTAGAGTAACATTGACTTTTGTAACAAGAGTCCGAATACTTTCAATAGGCTTTATTTCTTAGAAATAGAAAGTAGAATTAATCCCTTGGAATTTGGCTTGGTGTTATTTAAAGTATAAAAGCGATAGTGCCTTAGGTGCTAACATAAAAATATCCATTATGGCGGCCGTTAGCGTGGTTCTGAGAAGGCTCTTGCGTTTACTGCGGCACTTAAAACTAAGCCCGGTCCATATCGTGGCTGCATTGTGCCGGAGTTGTGAACATGACTTGCAAATTGCAATTGTTTATGAGTACGTACTACATCAGTTTTTTTTTTAATTTTATTTTCCCGTTGGGTTGGCTGCCAGGTTCTAAAAAGTTGTTCGACCTTCCCGAACATATTGCTTGAACCTACTTCGGGCGTAAAATAATAAACTACCATTATTCGTCAAAGCGAAAAAAACAAAAATCTTTGTACGAATTTTTTTATAGGTTTACAAGAATCTTACTACAACATTACAACATTTTGATTCGTAAGCTCGTCTGTTGACCTTAATAAAATTAAAACAGCTAGAATTTAATATAAATAAATAACTAATCGTATATATTAATTCAAGTAATTAATCCAGTAATAACATTCCAATAAAAAATTGGTTTGAAGCCACTGCCATATTTATTGTAATATTCGTTTCAAACTAAGTTTTGTTAACTTACTAAAATCCGATAAAATTTTACAGAGAGCAATTAATAAATATCAAGGGAAAGTATGACGCACGTACCGTTGACATTCACTAGCTACTAGTAATCCAGACAAATATACTCTATTAAGCGGCCGACGCAAATATTGACTGGAGCCTTGGAGGTCACCTTGTTATGTACCTACGCTTAATACCGTCTACGTTTCCATTTTAGAAATATTTTCCTTGAACCAACAGCTTCTTTAAAACTGGATTTTTAAATCTATCGGTTTTGTGATATTAGTGTTATATTTCTAGATTTCCAATTAAGTAACAAAGAAGAAATTAATTTCATTTTGTCATTAAATTATTTTATTGAAAAATATCGACGATCTTTTAAGATGGGTAGATCGAATGCCGGTTTCAAGATGGCGCCATGCCTGAAGTCTCGATTTCGATTCCCGCAAATCTACCACGTAATTACACTTTCATCGATTTCATTAACATATAATTGATTTAAAATATACTAAACGTTTAATGTATTCTTACATACAGTGTGCATTTTCAATCCAATTCGATCTGATGTCAAGAGAATCTATGTAAGTGTAGTGTCACACACACCCACCGCTCGGGTCAACATAGCAAAAGATTTTTTTAAATTGTCTCGGGTTTAGGTGTTGTGGTACCATCGTTGACTCAGATTCCATAATACAAGGGTTTCATGGGATATACAAAGAAAATGCGTAAGGTATATACATGCGTAAGGATTTTTTTGTTATTTATAATCAACGGCTTCTCTAAATATTGATATTTTGTTTACTCTGCTTATATCATTAGTTATACAACATGTGATTGAAGAACTCAAGTCAGGATATGTAAGTTACATTTGAGGAATTGCAATATGTTTTAAATGTAATTCAAATCTATCTATACATCGCCAAATTATATCGATCCAATCTGTGTTATTGTATCGCTTTACATTATAGAGCCTTTTAAACCAATTACAATTTCCAAATGTAAATAAATCTTATTTTTAACGTTCGCAATATAGAGTGTTAATGATGTTGCCAATTAAGCCGGTAATTAGAATCTTATATCAATAGCTTTAAGGCGAAATGCTAACGACATCACAGGTGTGCCTTAGCACGGCGGTCACGTATAGACTTATTAACAGCGCGGCGGTAAACGCTTTGAATATTGGACCTTATTTAATCTAAAAGTAGCGCAACTATTTAAGAACCGACTAGACTTGATTGGCTTTAGTATGCCATTTAAGTAATAATCTATTTAAAGGGGTACATCTTAAGTTAAAAGCATATTATTAAAGTTTAATATGTTAACGTTCTTTTAATTTTGTACCAAAAGCTCTCTATTGATTTACAAGTGATATAGTTCTGTTAAATCTGAAAAAAAGACTTTATTTCGTCAATAGGCTTGTATCCTTACCGGACAAAGATGTTGAAATTGTAGACACAAAATAAAAACATAATTTGATTTGACTTTCTATCGTAAAAACTGTATTTAGATACATATTTAAAGCAACATGAGTACCTAGCATCTGAAATAGCAATTAATTCATTGTCATTTTCATTACTGCATTTAAGCCAATGCTACAATTAATTAGCCTGGAATAAAATATAATATGTTAAGTGAATGTAATATGGAATATCGGTTTTTCACTTCAATATTAAATTCGACGTTGAACTAAACTGTCCCTGTATTAAGATTTAACATAAAATTGAATATATTTAATGAAGAATGCTTAAAAAATCCACCAGCCCCAGGTACCTTGATGTGGGATTCGAGCGCACAACCTGTCGCAATCCGGGCGACTACTCTAACCATTGAGCTACTCGAGACGCAATAGGGCTGGCCAATTTTTCAAGCACTTGTTATTTTTTCGCTACTTGTAAGAGGATTTTCATCAATATTCTGGCAATGGTGGTGTGCGTGAACAGCCGAAAGAAATATTTTTAACAAATATTATAAACTTTTGATTAAGATGTTCTTTTTTATTGTCAATATGAGGTCTTTAAATTATAAGTAGTAACTGATATTTAAAAAGTGCTTTATTATAATATGTTTTTGTGTTAAGTTTTAGTAACAGCGTTCCGAGTTTTAAAATTGGAGTTAAAATAGATAATTGAAACAACAACAACTAAACGGTTTAATCGCGTTTGTATTTACTTTTATTAACGTTTCGGATCTTTTAAAGGGTAATAAGCAAGGTGTATTACCTTGCTTATCTGCAGTGTATGAACATGCGTTAGAAAGACCCAAGCATTACATAAGATTTGACAATCCAAAAATAAATCCGGCTGAACAAAAATTCATCCCTAGAATGATACGCGAGATGATAGAATGATAGCTATTGAAATAAAAAAAACACCCGAATTTTAATAGAGATCAAATAAAATCTCAATCAAGATCATACATTGCAAAACCAAAAGATACAGTTGGTTCATCATGTAAATATTAAATCAAAGGGATTAATTCACTTTTCTTGACGGAGTTAGTTTCGCCAGTTCTTCTCAGATAGGTAGTAGTAGCCAGAGGTAAATAAATGACTCAAATGTATTATTAAAATAAATAAATTTGATAAATGTATACGTTGCCATAAAATATACTTCTTATTGTATTGTGAATGTGTCCTATGGTAATGTTTTGAAGGTAGCTATACTATTAATTAAAAAGACAATCAACACCTTAGTCCTATGTGAACACGGGACCTTTAAAGGGTCCGAAACGTCAATTAAACTAAATACAAACGCGACGTAATCGTTAAAAGTTGTTTAATTTATGGATAGTGCGCGTGAAAATATAAGGTATCATTATTAAATACATAAACATCACAGTGAATAAGCTCTTTTATTTTCTGTCGTCATTATTTAACTGTTTGTCGATATCATTGGTATCATTGACGAGTCACAATATTTTATATACTTATGCTCAACTCAGCTTGTTTAACTAACGGATTGCATTCAAATCAAACAATAGTTAATAAGATTAGTGAGTGGACTTTAACGTATTCACATAAAGTATACATTTGAACAGAATATCATAATATCTACAAGAATGTTAACACTTGTCATGAACAAATAGAGAAGTGAGCGTTTTTTATGTTCGTAGAGTATATAAAGTGGGGTCAATGGCTAGTGAAATTTTAGTAAGTAAATTGTTATAATATCTCGTGAACTTTCATATGTAATTAATCTGTTTGGATTTAATCTTTATTATATGCAATTAATGTTTCCATTTTTATCATTTTTTCTCTTTTATTATATAAATAAATTTAAGTTGTTCAAAGTGTGCTTTCTAAAAATATTCGAACGCGTGTTGACAACCTTTTTAATCTTAAACAGAAAAAATATCTAATCTAATCATTATTGTATTGAATACATATGTGCTACCTTGACGAAATTATAATTATATTTATCTGTAGAAAAGAAACTTAAAACATTCGATCGGTTCAGGTAATCGACATGGATAGTATGGAAATATATTCACGGAAGCTAAAGTAACAAATGTTTATTAAAATTATTAAATAGTAGGTGTTTTCCCGCGACTTCGCCCACGTAAATTATAGCCCTTATCATCCACATATGATGTACCTTTTTGTTGGTGAAATAATTTTCATGATTGAATCAGTATTTCAACAAAGTTTGAAAATTAACTTCATGATATTAGTATTAAATTAAATAAAGCAAGTTATAAAATTATATTTCAGTATGATCTCTATGTTTAAACGAACAAAAATCGGAAAGTCAATATGCTAAGTAAAATTAATAAATTATTAATTCCATGGCACTGAAAAAAAACATTAAAAATTTCCATGTAAATTGTAAACATACACTAATAAATTATTCATACTGTTATTAATTTCATTATTGAAACATTTCTACTTATTCTTCAAATCGTCAGTAGTCAAATGCTTTCTTATTTTTGGAGGAGAAAGGTTAGGAGGAAAACGCAATGATAATAAAATATGCTGTCTGAATAAAATTATATTTACTCGTATCAATATTAAATTTGGGCATATTTCTTTTTATTGTAAAAAGAAACTAAGTTTTAGCTTTGACTTTCAGTCTTTGTAAATTTATGTTCTGTTGTACGAATTCTGATAGTATAAATTTTCGGATAAGCAAGGGAAATGTACATCTTATGTACCCTCACGTGGGGAGAAGGAGGAGGGTGCGCTAGTGATGCGACTCGAAAAGGATGTTGGAACTCGAGTCACTCGAGCCAATTAACTACTTCACTGGAGTCGTACTACAGTTTTCGAGTAACTCGAGTAAATAAATTGCAAACGTACAACTCGAATGAGATTTCTCTTAGTAATTTTTAGTTATAAAGTACACATTAAAAGAGTTTTGACTTATTATTTATTAAAGTAATCGAAAATATAAATAATAAGCGGCACGGATAAATAAATTAGAGTAGCGAAGTGACATCTAGTGGCAAGAGAGAGAACTCGATGCGCAAAGTTGATAACTCGAGTGCATTGAGACTCGAGTGATAGTTAGAAAAATTTTCTGGTGTGACTCAATTAAAAACAGGACTCGCATCATTATAGCGCGCGATGTCTTGTATCGATATGGATAATCAATTTGTACTCATAGTTTACTATACCAAAATGTATAAATAGGTAACTAAATGTGATACTTCATGGTGTACATAATAAGGGCATTGCGTTGTTTACAGATATCAAGAATCAAGTGAGCAAGGCAGTGCGAGCATTATGGTAAATTAAGAGAACTACCCACCTACCGTCGCCTACACAACACGGCTGATTTGCATCAGTTGGCAACTAGTTGCGTGCCGATGACGTCGCAATGAATATTCGTAAATGAAAAATATATTTATCATACATTGCATTGTTGTGATCAGAAAGTCTGTACAATAGCTCAAGTTTGTTATGGAAATCAGAAATTACGCCTTCATTATAATAACTGGTGTGCGTGTACCTGAGTATAAATGCTATACATTTTTGTTCGAATAAATGTACGCTACAAATAATAAAATATTTTTTATCTGAAGATTTAGGTATAATACAAACACTTGCAATAATACCAGTATAGATAGGTAATATTGCTGTACACCGTATCATAATATGTCAAATAAAGGTAGTTGATTTTGAGCTTTACCTTTAACGAATTGAAGTTTAAAATTGGACTGTTTTCTACAACCTGAAGTGCTATTGATTTGATGGTGTAGTCATAAAAATGTTCAATCTGCAATTGTGTTTAAGCGATTTCGGCAAAGCTTGGTTATTTACAGTCACATTCCCAAAAAAACTTTGGCACAAGTAAATGTTCTACTACAACGTTTATTTATTAAATTTATTGTTTTGTTTACGGTAAAATAGAAATCAGTAATGAATATTGTAGTTAGTGTAGTGTAATCAGAGGTTGCTTAAAGTGAAATTGTTATTTGCAATTTATTTTAATCAAATTATTAAAGTTATTCTTACTTACTATGTATTTATATTATTTAAATCAATTATAGAGTTAATTTACATTATTGTTTCTCAGTTTTACGAAAACGATCCACGCGCACAATCAGTTTATTGAATGGATGTTCTTTATATGTAAATATAGATTAAAAATTAAATGAATAGCCTTTCATTCCACTACAAGACTGTCAGAGGCCATAATGTTTTGTGTATTTAATATGCCGCCAACACGACTAGGTTTAAACACTAACACGCTTTACATGACATGTGCAAAGCGAAACATAAGAGCCTTGTTGTAAAAGTAGACTAGATGTGTTCCTGTGACTTCGCCTGCGTAAATTATATCCTATGTTACCCGCATGTGACGTAGCTTCCGGTGGGTAAAGAAAAATTAGAACCGGTCCACTATTTTCGAAGCCTATTCAAATAAAAAAAACAAACAATAAGTCTTTCTTCGTTATAATATTATATAATTTCTTTATCATTATAATAATATACCATATAAAACTGACTTATATCCCCAATGGTAAGAATAACAGAATCATATAAATATAAAAAGACAGAACTATTTGTTGTTTTTTTAACAATATTAGTTCCTTAGATCTGGGTCTGAATCTTTCACTTATTTATTTGAAAGAAAAATAAATTTTTCAAATTATTTTACCAAATTACATATTGTACCAAACTATTTAAACGGTCCTGTAGTTTCAAAGAAAATAGACCGACAAACGGACGGACAGATAGCCAGACAGAGACATCCGAGTGATACTGTGCTTTAATTTTTCCTTTCTTTTTCTCCAATCAAAGTCCTCTACTTTCCATAATATATAATTTTAGCATACCTATAAAGATAATTATTGTAATGGTAGAAAATACAAATAAGATTTCCTTTGAATGAGATGTTCATATTATTCAGTGTTTCATTACATGGACTATCATATAACTATATGTAGGTATATTAAAAGAGACCACTTTTCTCTTGGGAATAATATCGTTCATATGGAAACTATAACAATGATATACCTAAAAAGGGATCAAATTCAGGGTAAAGTTCAAAGGATACGAATTCTATTTTTCTCATATAATCATATACTCAACATTTCTTTTCGATGGGTACGAGAATTATCAAAGTTCTCTACGTTGACAAAATTAAGATTTGAAATGTCAATGACTTTACAATTATAGTAGTTGTAGGTATATTGACTTCGCAATTCAATCCATCTTGACAACTGAGTTGGGGTGCCTGAGGTTTGCCGAGCACTTAAGAAGATTTAAAACATGACCAGCTTTCGAATGAGACTTCATTAATCTTGTGAAATAAGATTATTCTATTACATTTTAAATCTCTTTCAACGGAACTCATTCCAAATGTTATAAATATAATTCTAGAAATAATAAATGTTTAAAATATTATTTTTTTAGAAGCTCCATCTCCAAATATTCTTTTTTTAGTAGCGCTATCTGAAAGTGTATCACCGAAAGTTGTTCAGAGTTCTCGATTGTATCTTTTTTTTTTCTCATTTGAAGCTAAAGTGACTGTGTTGGCTACTCACTTTGAGTAGCCAACACAGTCTATTTTCTTTTTTTAATGAAGGGAAAATGTGTTATGCGCTATATCTGCCGCCTATCGATTGACAGTGTTGGGCTTTCTGTAGACAGGTTCACACAATGAGTCCTCAAACCCTATTTTTTTAAATATATTAGTTGACGTTTTTGGAGCCAATCGAAAGATAAAAGAAGACAGAATGTTAAAGTGTGACCAGTTCATGGTCTCGCACTAAGTTTACGTAACAACGAACCGTATTTTTAATGAATCAAATATTGTCAACTTTCACGCAATTTTTTGGTACAAAATTATACTAAAGAGGGTAAAAGTTTCACTATAAAAATGCTACAAAATTACAAAAAGGCCAAACACGTGTTTTACAGATTCCCGCCAAAAACTCTTGGTCTTTATATGTATTTTTTTTTATTGGTTTTCCTAATAAGGAAAATATTATAGTTTCATGTAGCCTCTTTTTAAGACGCTCGAGCTGCTAAAGAGTTAAATATAAGAAAAGTGTTTTTTTTTTTATTACACGAATATGCAGACAGCAGCGCGTAATATTACTTCATAATTTATAATATAATATTAAAGATGAAACACGACTGCTAAACCAAAGTAAAAAAACCAAGTGGCAGTCGGACTCGCGTACCGAGGGTTCCGTAAAAACCTGTTTTATTATATGATGTAACAATTTTTACTTTACTTGTGCTATCAGTTGCTTCGTATCAAATTTAAAGATTCTGAGTTCACGGGAAATACCTTGTAGGTTTTGATTCCCTTGCGAGTTTTTTTCCCTGTATTTTTTGATTGGCTTAGAAGTTTGATTTTTTCACAGCTCCAAAGAACAGTAGACCTGAATTTTTGATACAAATTTTAGCTTAATACCTCCACGTGTTCCTGAAAATAAGTCTTGACAGATGGACGGACGGAAGTACACCAAAGTTATTCTATAAGGGTTTCGTCTTTTTCCTTTCGAGGTAGAGAAATCTAAAAACAAGTTTTATGGCATATGGGGTTTGCAGTCGGGGACCATTTCAATGGAACACTTTGTAATTCTTCCTTCAGCTACAAAGTCCTATGTACAAATGAAAAGAAAGGAATAGAAAATTAACGATTTAAAACAAATCTGGACTCCCACATTTGTTTGAGTATTGGTAGCACTCGCTACCAATATGAAAAAAAAAAAATTGCAACCTCAGCTGGAACAAGAAAAATTAAATTAATTTGCACTTTTAACAATAATGAGATGCTAAAGTCCAACATAATCCCCTAAAATAGTCATGAAGAATATAGTCAACGACTGCGATTTTAATGTATTTAGTTTTAAATTATAATACATTGAATAAGTTAATTAATTACACTAATATAAAATATTTATTATTGGAAAGTGCTCATCAATGTCTTTAAATTAATAAATTTGAAAATGCTTTAAACATAAAATTATTTCTATGGTTAGTTTGTTTTGTTTGAGCGTCTTTTAAGTATTTCTACCAAACACATTTACGCAACAACACGTGAACGTATTAAACTAAAGAGTTTACAACACAGCCGTCACATGTCAACTTCCGAGAGTAAGTCATAAAGTTAATTGTTAACTGATAACTGGTAATAGATGGTAATTGTAAACTTGTTTTGTGGCCTGAAAACTAATCACGGACACGGTGTAAGATAAAGTCGTACTTAAGATAATCGAACAGGAAAAATAGGAACCTGTTCCAGCCTCGTTCAGGTTCCTTTGACGCTAAAGTTGAAAAGGAAAATGGTGACGCTGTCTCGTAGTTAACAAGCACCATGTCCTGTCTGTAACGTGATATGAATGTTACATCCAATTAAGTTACGATACGCATACCCGCGAAGACAGTTTGATGTGTATTCGATGAACAGAAATATGCTAGGGCTACCAAAAAATTATTATTAGATGTAAATAAAGTGTTTATTTATAAAAAGTTTATAAAAGCAGTTTGTTAAACCGGAAAATCTTTTATTGCTGAGAAAACTGAAGTCCGTATTAGTGTTGACAGATGTCGCCGTATTTCACGGGACACCTCGTATTTCATGCATAAATTCAAATATCACGCCGGGACCGGCTTTGTTCCGATTATCAAATCGATTTCACAAATGGTGTTAAAGTGGGGTGATGAACGAAATAAATATACCTCCAACTTAATAAAAATCAAATAAATGACCATATTTAATTATGATTTTAATACATTTTTATTATATTAAATCCAACAAAATTATGTTAAAACATGCGCGTTTCTCTGACAAAATATAAAACGTAAGTAATTGGGTTTTTTATTAATCCTGGAAAAAATAAAAACCCGTGTTTTTGCACATTTAATAAAGCATTTGTCGCTTACAGACTGAAATAAAATCTGGCAACCCTAGTGCGTAGTGTCCTGAGATGGTTTTTTTATTATTTTAGGAAAAGTTGTCATTGAAATAATTTGGTATAATTCTGATCAGTCTACTAGACTGTTACATACCAGCAAATTACTAGTTTGTGAAATGAAGGTTGTAGCTCCGATTAGCCTTCTTCTGAAAACAAGAATATGAGTGGTATGTTTATTGGAATTAGAACGACTAATGACACTTCACTGAAATAAAGTAGCATACTAATAGTATGCTATAGTCTCCTTAAATGAGTAGCATAATCAGTTTAGGTTGGCTTTAAAAAAATAATGTATTTCGGTATTAAGTTAAGTGGGTAAGGATTCTTTCAAAAATATATTTTTTAATAAAAATAGGTCTGTATCCTCTTTTAAAAATAAACTATTTCCATTAGTGATCCAATGTATTCTATTTTCAAATGGTAACAATATTTTATTTACAAATTAGTGATACAAAGAAGGTTGTCAACATTTACGCCCACTTCATACCCAACGCTTTCCTGTACCATAAATCATGTAGCGACACTCTCAGGTCCGATTCTGATTACTACAAATTACTTGAGAGATAAAAGTATATTGAACACTGTCGCTTAGTGATATTGTTTGACTTTTCATAAACGTGTTAACAACGTCCAATAACAATGTACCAGATTCTTACTAAAAGGTCAATTTTTCAACTAACCAGCTGGACAAACGGGTTTAAATTAATTCCAATTTATTTTGATCGGCTACTTCATTCTCTTAAGTCGGTTCTTCATTACTGAAAATCATGATCGGACTCAGTTGTTTTGCCTTCAGTATCGCCGAAAATTGCCATTTTTTTCAGATTGTTATCTCCTACTTCTCTTCGCATGATGAGGCCGAAATAGGAAAGTAGATATGCGTTATAAGCACACTGGAAAATTGAGTATTGACATGCAGCTATGAAAGAATAGACACATTTGTGTGTGTAGATACTACATATAAAAAAAAACTATAAATCTTAGTATCTTTTCCAACACGACTATCGTATAATTTTTATTTTTAACATGTATGTGCGAGAATACACGTATATTACTCTAGCTACTTAACAAAGCCTTGTTATAAGTACTGATGAACTCATAACTCGTTCTATACATTCTCAAAAGTCATACAGACCAGTTCTTATAATAGCTGCTAATCTTGGTAATAGACGAAGGAATAATGAAATCAGAATTACTAATCGATGTTGAGCCGATGGTGCCGCGGGCTAGGTTCTGTAATGCGAATATAATCTTTATTATAACAATATACGGTGTAAATTATTATGATTTATCCTTTTTTTGTGCTAAAGCAGTTCTTATTATACATTTTACGAGCTGTCTGATGGTCGTGTTGTTTATTTATATATTTATAGAGATGTAACATTGATCGGTGTTTTTTTATAGTATTATTCGCAAGTTAGTTTTGTTTCTGATTTATAATTATTAATTGTTTTGACATGATTAATTAATCGATCGTGTTCATATTTATTTTTAACTTAATTGATTCATTAACTTTAGAATTATAAATTAATATGATATATTTATTATACTAAAATGAAAAAAACATTTTTTAAGCAAAACCTTTTCTTTAGTAATGTTAAGCACCGGAAATCTGAAAAATTAAGGTACCTATTACAAAATTCAAACATGAGATGAAATTTTTAGGTGACACCTCGAGACCGGTGTGCCAACAACTTCGCGACGGAAGTTATTGTAGAAAGTAAGAAAGAAAGAATACGAGCGAATAGAGAAATAAATATATGCCAGAAGTCATTCCCCAAAGAAGTGAAAAGAGGTGTATAAATTATGGGAAATCGTAATATTTGGAATTCAGAAGAACGTATGTTACTTTATAAATGTCCATTATCTTAGGTGTACCATCAGAGTGGAATTGACCACGAACTGAATATTAAAATCGAATAAAACGAATAGAAGATGACTCTACTCCAATGCTATAAGGAAGAGACCAAGATGTTATGGAAGGCCTTGTATAGTAATAACTACTTGCTGAATATTCATAAGTTTCTTCTTCACTCAAAATATAAGCAAATGCAATATTCTTAAAATGTAATGGTAAATATCAAAGGAAATATTTTAAAGTTTTGTAACTAAGAAAAACAAGTTCTCCAACTTAATAAATATTGTTTAACATACTAAATACAATTGAAGACTATTCATGTGTGTAATTTAGTTTTTCTAAAGAGATTAATAAAAATAATACGATATAATATAAATGAAAAACATGCATTTTTTTTAAAAAGGTGACTCGCTCGACCATGGTATTGGTCAGAGGCCTTTTTTATCTATGTTAAGAGGTTGACTTTGCTTTTAAAGTGTTTCCCACATGTTATAACAAATTCCATTTTCAAATTGCAGTTTTACTATTATCTATTGATTATTTACTATTGTAAATTTGTCGACAGAGGGCGCATATGGTGTGCGGGTGATTTCTTTACCTCCTTCCGGATCTACGTTGGTCGGTCATAGGTTTATTAAAAACCAGAATAAGCCTGCAGCTGTCGCTCACATTCCGCATGCAAGGCCTACCGAAGAATGTAAACGAAAGATATTTCATACTCTTGTGATCCCACTTTAATCCATTACGTCATGCTGGTGATGTTTCCATTTGTGGTTCGGAGGTGACCGCTGGAAACGATATTATGTGACAGGTTGAGCAATGAATGACATATTTTCGATCACCGATAAAAAAACTTGGGCGCCGTATGATTTTTCTGTGAATTTATAAATGTTTTAATTAGTACTTTTAATATAGTTTCCGTTGATTAAATTTTTTTTTTTAAATTAAAAACTCGTTTGATTTTTTTCCAATATAAATTTATTTTTAAAGTCAAGGTCCAGATCTTTTATGAATGCTTTTATACGAAGACCTCCATAAAAATCAAAGTATTGTAAAATTGGTGTGTATTTTGTAGGTAAAGTGCCCTTTATTATGTTAGCGATTTTTAAGGTAGACAATATTTATAGATTTTTAATTACCCACGTAACTATTTAATTTGTCGTGACAAAAACTACGATTAGGATTCGATTATATTTCTTAAATGACAAATAATGATGAATCACATAAACTAGTTATCATCATCATCAGCCCTTTTACGTCCAGTGGGGACTTAAAAGGGCAGGGACTCAGGCCTTCCTTATGGATGGTTAAGAGGATGGGCCATGACCCTCCACGCTGGCCCAATGCGGATTGGAGGGTTTTAACGACTGCAAATGCAGCCGGGACCAACGGCTTAACGTGCCTTCCGAAGCACGGAGTTTTGGTCACCCATCCCGTGACCGACCCTTGCGAAAGTTGCTTAACGACTACGATCACGGGCCGCGGCGCTAATCCACTACGCCACCGAGCTACTCTACCGTAACTAGTTATCATAAAGCTATGTAAAGTAAGAAAAAAATTTACCAATAATACATTAAACTTCTCATTCGGCGTGATAACCCCAAAGAGGTGAAATTATTACTCTATGGTTGATTTTTTTTCGTTATTTAAGTTGTTCAAAAACGGACATAAAAAAAACTGCCAGTATGTTTATGAGGAAATCGTGCGATCATATCAGCTTCATCAAAGCGAGAATTTGGTTGACAGTAACAAATGTAGGTTCCCACGAGTAGTTACGAGTACAAATTCAATTATTTTTATTGCTGACATTCTTTCTGATCGATTTTGACGATCGAAACTCAGTCCGGTTGGCCTTGCACACTGACAGTGCCAATTGGGGCTGGTAAAACTAGTTGGCTCTAATTGGCCCCAACATTGGAATGACCGATCTATGTCAGATTTTCCAATGAATTTCGAATATATTGGTGTTTATTTTGATCATTTTATATATTAAAAAAATGAGTCAAATAAACAACTATTTAAAAAAAAACCAATCATTAAATATCTGTGTATTGGTCAGGCTCCACCTTAAGAAGTCACGTCATATTAACTAAGTCTTAACTCATTTATCAGAGAAAATAGAATCACAATCGTCAGAAAATATAATCTAATATTATACCAATTAATACGTGGAGGATTGGACTAACAATTGGACGATTGGCCTATCCGTTTGTTACGAGGATACCATCGCGACTGTTTTTGTCATACATCGCATATTATTATAAAATTGAAAGTAGGGAAGTAATCTTTATCCACGCAAATATTTTTATGCTGATTTACATGCTGTAACTAGTCCAATAATAATTCATGGCACTTACGATCAGTTGCACAAACGTCCATTAAGGTTTAAAGACTCCTTTAAGCTCTAATTAATGTCAAATTTGTATGGGTAATGTCGCTTTAAACTAATGACAATTTTAATAGACGTATGTATAACCAGCTGTTAAACTTTCGTCATTCAATAAAATTATTTAATTATTAAACAACTATTTTAATTTTACGTATAAAGATTTTTTTCAAATGATGTAGTTAAATTCATGTTAAGAAATCTATATCTATTCCTTTTTTTATACAACACTAGCTTTCCGCAAGCGGCTTCACCCGCGTGGTCTTGTATTATACATAAAAACCTTCCTTTTGAGTCACCCTATCTATGAAAAAAAAAACCGCATCAAAATCCGTTGCGTAGTTTTAAAGATTTAAGCATACATAGGGACAGAGAGAGCGACTTTTTTGTATACTAGGTAGTGATTATGTAAATATAAGTGCCTCTGTTGAATTTTGAATGCATAGTTTGTCTGAATGAGCTTTCAACATTTGTAACTATGTGTAGGTAGATGTTTCTCGTTCTTGAAAAGAAAGAAAAACAATGCGTCTAAGATTATATTTAGATATAGCAAATAGAAGAAATTTATAGTAGAAAATAAAATGTCAACGGGAACTTCAATACTATCATTATTGAATCTTCATGTCCATAGAATCTGAATATTACCCAGAAAATACGCGAACTGCCAATTCCTAATATATCTAGGGATCACAATATCATTATTCCCCCGAATAGGTACGTATTGGTTGAGGGACGGAATATAAGCAAAAGTCGCGTGCCGAACTTTTGGATATGGAAATTATATTTTTGTTTTCCTATTGTCTTGTCTCAGGTAAGAAATTCTAGAAATATAAATGGAACAAAGAGAATTTGTGATTGTTGCGTATGTGATTTTTTTTCACACATTTCGTTATTTGTTCAGTAACATTTCAGTAATAATATTCACTGAGTTTCATAACCACGCGTTGTCGTATATTAATTTTCTTTCCACATAAAATTTTCGGATGTCTTTTATTAATCCGTGATATATTACCAATTGCTTTATGTTTTAAACTCTTATAACGCCGGATCATCATCGTATCTTTTAATACGTACGTAATGTGCTTACTTATGTACACACGCTGAACGTCAGGTTATCATAATACATCAAATTTATACAGATGATTTTAAACTCTACCCTCAAAGCATAAAGGTTTAAAATTAAGAGGAGAAATTTGATATGTTTGTATAACATGATGTGCTGTTGACTGTACGCCAATATTTTTGTAAATTATTGCATATAGTTCATAAATATTCGACATTTATTTTTGACTAAGAGTTCGACTGGTATCAAAAGTTTATATTGCGTTTGATTTTACTGTAATATTTAATCCTTTCTTAGGCTTATTTTTGCCCAAAATGCAAAATATATTGTTTTAATATATTTGCATGCGTGCGCATGCTTGCGCATTATGTTTTACAAAAGATTGTAACGTATTTGTTTTAATGCCAAATTTGTATGCCAAAGGTCTGTTGTGCCAGTTTTCACTAAACTTAGGAGTCGCCTAAATATATAGGAATCGCCTAAGGTAAAAATGTATTTCTAACTTTAGACATTACTTAATTTTGTAAGGTTACTATTAAGGTTTCTACCTTACAAAATTAAGTAATGTCTAAAGTTGTGGTATTCGCGCGTATGATATTCAGTCATTGATATGTCAAGGGATAAAAAAATATATTTATTAATGCTATGCCTTGTTCTAGATTAGCGAAAATGGGTGTTAATGTCGTTAAAAAAGGCAAGCAACAATATTACAGTTGTCAAGACGTTGTCAAAAAATCTCCATTTAAACAAACTGTTTTTTTACCTGTGTTATCAGAAAAGGAATACTTTTTATTCCGGTTCATTCCGCTTGAATTTTCTTAAACTAACTTTTAGCGAAAAAGATGAAATGGAAAAAAAAACCATTCGTTTAATGGTCTGTTTCTTTCCCATTTAACTGTCTGCAAGGGTCTCGGGCTTGATCAACTTGTCGATTGTTGTACTTGCAACTTTCATTTATGCCCATTTTCTTGACGTACATATACAACTTGATCGATTCGCATAAGACTGATATTTATCTGACCTTTGAATAAAGTATTTATCCTTCAATAATTATTTTATGATTGCGAAAGAAATGTCCACTGACTCGTGTGAAGTAAAAAGAGCAGCTTTAATATAAATAACATGTATTTTACTTTCATTTTGAATAGGAACAATAGACCCATTCATTATACAGCTGTCCGTTTAAAGATATAAAAGTGTCCTGGAGAATGGGCGCTTGGCACAATACCCCGGCGACATGGAAAATTTTTCTAAAAGCGAAGAATGAGCCGTTGTTAGGAAAGTGTGTCCAGAAGATGCCCATTCTTCATAAGTAGGTCGTCAAATGTGGGCTGCATGCATGGTTTGTGATCTGCAATCACGCGAGAAAATTTCACGCTGATTGGATGTTAGATAAATAAAATTCTGTTTTCAAAAACAACAACTTTTTGAATGTATGTATAATCGCGTTCAAATTATTTTTACAAACCAGTGTGTCGTAATTCCTAATTCAAAAAGAGAATTTGTAAAAAAACATTTAAGCTTCCTATATTGGAAAGTTTCAGTTTAAAAAAGATATAGGTACTTTTTTTCTATGTTTCTGGAACACTAAACGACTTCTTATGTAATTTTTGTGATAAAAATTAATGTATAAATTTGTTTTTTGATTATATATTAAAACACACATGCTTTGGTAACATCAATTATGACAGATACAATAATTTTAGATCTACATGCTATGGGTATACTTATTTGTGTGTTGTAGTTTCCAAGAATGGAGTTTAGAAGTTATAAGTTACTCACTCACTGATGTAATCGAAAAAATTTAAAGGTTTTGTTTGAGTCACCTAAGTGTTTACGATGTTATTATCTATGTAAGGATTAGCAGCTACGGTATCACTCATTTACCAACCAGTCTTATTTTGTTGGTTTAAACGTTGAAGTAGGTACTTAATATATATATTATCATGCAATGATTAATATGGGTATCATCATGCAGTAAATATTTACACGATATCAGATTTTTATTGAATCATGTTTTGACTCATGCAAATATTTAACATTCATTCATACGGAGGTTGCACAGGCTTGTAGGTTGGTAAAATTCTCACGTACCCTGTACCAAGTGGCCACCTGTGGTTGGCGTCGATATCACCACCGAAAACAATATACAATACATATTATAAATACACGATTACATAAATTACTTATAAAATAGTAAATATAAATTTTCAGTCAATTAAAATATAAATTAAGAGATGCTTTTTATTTATAATACAGATGATTAAGATTGTTATGATCTCCAAAATTACTATGTAGTAGAATTATGATATTTATATAGCAAATACATTTTATTGAGGTTTTATTCAAAGTACAAAATGGCTGTAAACCAACTGTAAACGTATACCATGTGAAAGCGAAAACGAAAAATAAATCATTCTAAATTCAAAAGTGTTATTCGTTTTCGCGCCATTACTGCCGCTATCAGTCAGTATCAGCCAGTATGCAAATGTCAACCGCGGAGTGTGTATCACAGCATCCATCGCTCGTTCGGCGTGACCGGCGTCTACGTTTAAGAAATTACTTCCACGTAACGGTATGGGAACTGGTTTGTATTGTCGAGTATGTCGGTACGGTGTCGCTCTTGAGGAACGTAGCGATTTTTCCCCGAGCGATTTGGATAAGACTAGGTGCTGAATTGGGAAGTAAGGGGCTTGATACTCGTGATATAGAAATAAAAGATTTAGTAACCATTGCGGATGTTAAATTATAATAACCTTAGGCAAAAGCTTAGCTGAATTTTATGAACTCTTAGACCAGAAAAAATAGGGACGAAACTAAAATTCTTTTCATGTTAAGCTGCCAGCATTTATGTAGACTTCAACGTCCAACAACGCATGCCCGAGTCGTGTATTTTTCATTTTATATGGAAGGTCTCTGTTTTTCAGTTAATTTATTAGCATCAACATATGTAGTGGAGACAAAATTAGACTGACAATGAAGATATTTTTTTAGTATCGAAGATTCTTTAAACTGATCGATTCTCTATAGGATACTTATCTATGTAAGTTAATTATCGAACCGTCACTCAAGTGACTATGGCTAAGTCTGACCTTGGAATTATTGTTTTTACCAACGGTATGCTAATGAACATTCATTTGCTATATTATTCAGTCTTTAGAATTAGTAATAAGGAACATGCTTTATGGGATGTGCGACACGTTTTGATGCAAGTTATTTAAAAATTAAATATCTAATAGTGTTGTTTATTTATAATAATAGATATGCCTAGAGGTATTTACAATTTGTAATTTTACTTTACACAAAGTAAAACTAATCTCTGAAAATTTTCTCGATCGCCCATTTTGACCTTAGTCGTTTACTTTTATTTATGTTACTTAGCTAATTTTCTTCAAAATAGTGTATTGACTCTTTTTATTTAAGCACATCTGTTTATTTATCAACCAATTTATTATGTACCTTGAGTTCCTGTAAGACCACACAGTAATTTGATGTATAACACAAACTAAATTAATTATTGAAGGGGTATTATTTTTTTATTCCTTGATGTAATTTTAATTCAGCAGAGTTAATGAATTTAAATATCAATCATTCTTAATAAAATTAAAGAATTTTTCAATGAAATGTCCCGTCCACAATTGCCCACGTAAGTAGTTTCAATATTATAATAGAATTCGGTAACTAACCTTTATTGTTATTTAAGAGTTCGTAAACGACAGTTGCTCTATATTTTGATACTATATTGAATATTCTAAAGATTTAAGTAATTAATAAAATTATTTCTTTCATTGAATACTACAATAAAGAGTGTTTCAATTACGAACGAAATATTGAAACTCGGGCACTGAGCAGAAATTTTTCCTGTGGAACTTCATTAGACCCATACTTTAATTTGCATTTTTCGGCAGTTTTGATCTTACTATCTCTAAGCATTTCTGAAAACCTATGTTTCTGATTTCTATCGAAATTTATTATTTTTCATAAAAGCATGGTATTTAATGAATAGTATATTATAATGTGAGCTGAGCTGAGAATAAGTGAGAGTATTCGAGGCTAACCTCGAAAATCCCTAAAGATTTATACACTGACTAGCTTTCCGCTGACGGTCTTCGCCCGCGTGGTCCCTAGGGAACTGTCATATCATGTCAGGATATAATTACAATGACAAATTAATTAGTAAACTATGGTTACTATGGTAACGTTTTAATTCTGTATACAAACTTCCACTCCAATTTTCATCCCATTATTTGCTGTTTTTCGGGATAATATATATCCTATGTTCACCGCATATGATGCTTTTCGTAGGTGAAAGAATTTTTTTAATCAGTCCAGTAGTTTTCGCTGCAAACAATCAAACCTTTCTCCCTTATTATAATAATTATGTAGTTGAGTAGAAGTTATAATCGAAGCAAATATTTTTATCAAATAAACCATACTCCTGTTAGGTCCTGGGTAGCTCAGTGGTTAGAGCAGTCGCCCGGATCGCGAAAAGTGGTGTGTTCGAGTTTTATCTCAGAATATCTGGTGGATTTTTTAACCATTTTTCATTAAGGACAATAACATGAATTTGAAAGAAGTGAGAACTCAAAAGTTAGAATACTAATATTTAAAGTTATTAACAGCTCTTACTGCATTCAAAATCTTGTTTATATCAAGTCGTTATTTCTACTGGACTATAGATACGACTGGTAGTACCAAGTGCGTCGCTAAAGGGTAGCACGAGGGGCAACTGCCCAATAGAGATTCTAAAGAGAAGCACAATGTAAAAAAAGCCCAAGTCCTAAGTCTTTACTTGTTTGATCGATCATTTTCATACGTCAAAACTCGTATCCAACATTAAACTACGCTCTGGTCTATGCTATTGTTAAAACGACAGAAGAGGAGTGGTGTACATTCATACCCCTAAATTATTTTTATTCTATTTTTCTTATAAATGTAATAACTTATTTACAAGTTTTATTTATTCTATAGTCAAGAGATCGTGTAACTCTCCAAGTTGGACTTTGTACGTATTATGTAAAAAGCTTCATCTCCATAATCGACTTTTTCCCTCCTGGGCAATCGGATCGCGACGCCCCTGGGTAGTACTCATATTGTTCTAACACTGGAGTAAGGCTACGTACGCATTAGTGACTTTTCGTCACCTTGACTTTCTGTCAAGGTGCTATCCAGTGTCACCATGCTTGAGATTCCCTTAAGTTGTTGTCGCGCGCACTTGGACACGAGACATTAAAGCGAATTACATACAAATGACGGAGCACGGCGATAGGTACTATGAAAAACATCCTCAGTGCGCGCGTAGTCTTGTAATAATTTTAAAATCATTTTTACCATGTATTTTATATCGAGGATTGATTATTGCCTAAATTCTAAATTGTTTAACGTAGTTATTAAAAAAGTAAATTCAAAATTAAAAAGCTCTATATCCATGGTGATTTGTTTTAAAATTTTTAATCAATTTCATGTATTTGCTCTAAGTTTATTTATTAAACTTAATTGATCTCTTGTATTCGACATTTTCATTTTTATTTTTAACTAGTGGACGCCCGCGACTTCGTCCGCGTGGAAGTCGGTATCCCGTGGGAGTGAGAAGTTTTCCCAGTAAAAAGTACCCTATGTGTTATTCTGATGTATAACCTATATTGCTGTAAAGTTTTATCCAAATCCGTCCAGTAGTTTTTTCGTGAAAGAGTAACAAACATCCATACATCCATACTTACAAACTTTCGCCTTTATAATATTAATAGGATAGGATAGAATAGTTAATATAAAATAAGATTTTTTTTAGCATAAAGATGAGAAAGCTTTGAAGTCGTAAATTAATACGAGTATAATCGCACAGAATATTCTTCTAGTTAATTTTTAACTGTTGATACAGTTCACGAAATAATTATTATTATTGATCTGACTTACTACAAAGTCAGACAAAATAGTACTACTACTATTTTGTTATAAAATAGCCCACGACACGACGTCTAGCGCAGCGCTGTCAGCATAGTTTTAAAAGAAACCTGCTTCAATAGTGATAAAAGTTTTATATCATTGAACAACATATGTTGCAATGCTGTTTTCGACGTCGAGTTCGAGGCTATTTTGTAATATATAACGGGTGTTAAATAATTTCAATCATACTTTTGTGAAGCCGTTTCGAATTTCGAAACCTTTTAAAAGTTATACCGATGTCTTTATTGTAAGATGTAAAGAGTTTGAGGTAACCGTACCGATTCGCGTTTATGGTTCACCCCTTGTTCGATGCGGCATCGTGACACATCTCGACATTCGCAATCGTAAATCTTAACTTAATGATATTAAAGTCTATATTTCAAGGATGTCTGTATTACGGTTTACAATTCTTCTGTGCAGACGAATTGCGCCAAGTCTACACATATAAATGTTAATACTTATACTGACCTTCGGTAGTGCGGCCAGGCACTGCTGTTTTACGTCCCACACTAGTTGATCCCTCGGGAACTGCAGGCTCTTCTGCACGTTGAGCTCGGGCACGTGCACCCGCACCAACAGCCAGCCCTCAGCGCCCTCCGAGCACTCCCCCTCCATTACGCTACGCCATCTGTTGGCAATATCAAAATCCACATTAAGCACCCACTAATTGAAATTGAATTTTAAGGTTTTTTTATTTTTTTCTTCCATCTATTCAGGACGGATCGAATCATTAATAGAAGGTTGATTTCATAATCAATTCAAAAGAAATAAAGTTCAAATATATACAAAAACAAAGAAAATACTTCAAACGCACTTGGCATACATCAAATAAAAAAACGAAAAACAATATACCTAGAAATAACAGGGGATGAAGGAGAGGTATCTACTTTAATTGATTCTTTATTTCGCGCACTATGCTACCATCTGTCTGTATAACGTCTTATTATCTATCTTAGATACTAGAATATTTTCTTTGATTTTAACATTTCTCAAGTTAAATTAATCTTCAATATCTTCAAGTAGTTACCTTTTAATTGATATTACTCGTACCTAAATTTTATTCTTATGTAAGAGCTTATCTCCGGAATCCCTAAAAGTATACATGTAAATGGAATCTTGACGTAAATATACGTTAAGAAATGATTTACTGGAATCCTCGGAGAAGGCTACACGAACAAAATTCCGGGAAAAATTTAATTCGATAATTCTGACTCTTCTATAAATGACATGAATAAAAGAATTTGCTTTTTTTAATTTCTTACGAAGACTCTTTGGTATTTTACGTACAGGCAAAAACATTTAAGTTTCTAAAGTTTAAAAAAAATACAGCTTTTTGCCAAAATGGAATGGGCTATGTACCCGCCAGTGTGGATTGGTGCGTAGATTTTAGATGCAGCCAAGACCAACAACGTCTTAACGTGCCTTCCAAAACACAGATAAGCTCGAGATAATACATTTTCCAGTCACCCATCTTATGTCCACCCTAGCAGAAGCTGCTTATCTTTAGTATCGCAGACCGAACTTAAGCACTGTGCCACTGAGCTCCTCAATAGTATATAAGTAAATAGAAAAGTATAATTGTGACGTCATACAAATAAATTGGAGTTATTTCCCCTAAAAGGTTCGTTAACTATTTGCAAGCGTCGTCGACCGGTCGGTCCAAGGCTCCATCGCCATCCGGTTGCGTTTCTATGAACTTGGAATAATGTGTCTAATACGATAACTTGGCGCCAGGCAATTATCGCACCTTCCAAGAAAAATGACAGCGAATTGACTGGCAATGTTTTTCCACACGAAAGTGACGACATGGAAAATTACCGATTGTTTGGAATTCCATAAATGCCGATAAAAGGTATTCAAAATAGATTTGAAATAATGTAAATTTTTATAAAGAAGTTTCATCCAGTTAATTATGGAAAATATATTCCGTCGTGGCTGTATATAAACTTATTCCATGTTAAGTTATTCGTAACAAAAGTAATGCGTCAGGGAAAATCGCAGAGAGAAAAGAAATCAAACAGTCAATAGGTAAAAATTACTTCAGTTTACTTTTTCCTTTATTATTTTTACCCCCATTATAATGACATCGGGAATAATGGAGTCCATAAATTATTTTCCAATGTTAATATTTTTATTTTATAATATCTGTTTAAATGTAGTATGTTTATACAGCGTTGATTTATGTAAGATATTGGTGGAAAATCTGTTGCACTATATAAAATCTGTAATTTTAATTTATTTTAGGTAACATTGTTCTGTCATTACATGTAATCTATTACTTATTTACGTACATACAGAATAGAAAACTCAACTTGACAAACTAAATTTAAATGATATAATTAAGATTATATCCATATATATATATATATATATTTTACTAGCTTTCGCCAGCAGCTTCGCCCGCGTGGTCCCTAGGGAAATGTTTAGTGGCATCTATATACCAAATTTTATCAAAATCCGTTCAGTAGTTTCGGCGTGATTGATGGACAAATATCCAAACAAAGAAACTGTCACATTTATAATATTAATAGGATAATGGTATTAAAGTTTGCATTAGTTTAGAAAGAAGTACATCAGACGCGGCAAGATTGTTATTGTTTCTAAATGTATAAATTATTTTATGTCCGAAGTTAATTTAGTAAAGGTCTGAAATCGTATAAACAACTTAACTGAATAAATTACCTTTTCCTAAATTGAAAAGCGGGTTCCGGGTTTTACGATTGAATACATTTAACAAAGGTTTGGTTCTAACTCATTTCCGAGTTTAACGACGATATCAAACCACGGGATATAAAATGAGATCATAATATAAGTACAAACATGATAGGTGACGTATATTGGACATATAACTGCGTGGATTTAAAAACTTCGTTAATCTTAAACTGATATTTAACGAGTTTATTTACCGTTTACTTTTAGTAAACTATGAAATCTGTGAAAAAAGTTAATCAAACAAGATATTAATATTGTTATATGATATAACATGATCACTTAATACAACAAGATATTAATATTGTTATATGATACAACATGATAGGACATCATTACTTTCATAGATAGATAGTCTCTATGAAAGTAATAATAAGGTGATTTTAAATGAGAAAGTATTAAAAAAAAAACGAAAGCACTAAAAAGCACTTCCAGTAGATGGCGACTCTAGCAAAAGTTGATTTTTTGCAGGAAACGAATGGACCAAAGACAGTCATTTCCGTTCCTTTTGACTAACATATTAAAAAACTGAAATTAAAAAAGTTCGAAACTTAGATATCAATACAAATACGAAAAAGTACAAATAGAATACGAGTTGTTTATCGAGTTTTGAAAACTAATTTACTTTTAAACTTGAAAGAAAACCGAAAAGGTTGTCATGGAGAAATCAAGATTGTACCGTAGCGACATCTATTTTGATATCGGGAACTATTTGTTTTTAAATACTTTCTCGTTAGACTGAACAAATGGTTGTAAAATTGGAAATAGACGTCGTAAAATTTTGTTTTGGGAAAAAGTAACAAGAATTATACTCAATATACGTAAATAATAGGTAAAATCTTTAATAATGTTAAGTTATATAATCAGGAAACCTTGTTGATGAATCGACAAGTAATTCAGCACGGGCAGTTTTTCTTTTCTCTTTTAGTCCATAGGTACAGATTTTTCCAAGTGAAAAATGACCTCGTCACATAACGATTTAGGCAAACATCGAGTGTCCCGATCTGTGCTCTGTATTATCATGTGTCAGCATATATTACATACGAGTAACGCGCAATATTCCACGTTCAGTTTCTAGTGAAAACGGAAAGTTAATCAAACAATGACCACCGTTTTTGTTTGAAGTGTTAATTTAATTATCAGACACCTTTCTATGGTAACGGTTGGAATGTAGGTTTCTGCAAGTTCATCGAGGTAGAAATGTTTGAATTGTCGAATAACGGTGATAACTTTTGACATTTAATTGAATAAATTTTACTTGATGATTTCATTAATTTTAAATATTGGACAGCATCACACTTGTAATCAATTTATAACAACTAATTGATTTAAATTGTATCCAAAATTTAGCCCTTGTGATCTCTCAACATGTATTTTTCACGTTGAATTAACGTTTTTGAGAAAAAAAAAAAATTCACAAGGGTTGAAACACAATGTGTCGTTGCATGTAGGAAGTGGCGATGGGCTGGGCACGTTACCCGCAGGACAGACGGCTGGTGGAACAACAAGATACTGGAAATGGAGTGTCTGTCGGCTGGAGAAAAAGGAAGGTAACAGGTACGACCTAGATGGGCAGACGTCCTCCAAGAACTCGCACTGCAACTGGCGGGGAAGAACTGGCGAAGAAAAGCTCAGCAGCAGCAGGCGCGAGGGATAAATTACTTCTAAAGATAATCTGAAAAGTCATATTTATACTTTTAATCGTCTGTATTCTACGAATTATCAAACAATGAGAAACAATTATTCACAAATCCACAACGCCATCTATTAACGGAAAGCAATATTAACAACTACCATATAAACAAAACCCTATCCGTTTACCTTGCGCGTTCTGAATCGTGATGGCCATACGTTACACGGGGCAGCTATAAGTCGTGCAGATGTATCGCCCTGTCCGTCTACAGTAGACCATTCATGGCGGGTACCAAATAAATTCCCCATTTATGGACCTTTCTATTCCAGAGGTTGCTTTAAAAGGTTACCCGGCTAGTTGAATAATCACTTTCACAACAAATTACTTATTAATCTTAAAGATTAATACGTAAGTTGTAAAACTAAAAACTACTTAATTGTGTTTTTTAACACGACTGAATGATTTTGAATAATGCAAGTTGTGACCTCGAGTAGTTGTTTTGAGCGATGTTATTCCAATAAGCTCAAAAAGTGACTAACATAAAGAAGGTTATAACTTCAAATGGTTCCAGGTTGCTATCTTATAGTAAAGTAAAAATAGACACAAAACAAAAATATAGTAATGATATTACTGAAAATAAAATTAATATATGCTGTTACTGTGAAACCTGTAAACGATAACCAAATTGTAGTAGACACACTATCACCAAGGTAATTACAACGTGTCAATGGCGTTTTAATTTACAGTTTTTTTCATAATATTCGCAAAATAATGAAATAATAATAGTTGGCTGTAGGTAAAACGCAATTGAAGTGCCACTATTTCATTAATATTAGTAGTATTGAGCCCTTACTTACTACAAAAGTTTGAACAAGCAATTTAGAACTTAACTGACAGATTAAGGAATTTTGCTTAGCTCAACGTTCTGTTGACTGTATTATAGATTAATAAAGATCGAATTTATGAGTACTAAAGTCGAGCAACTTAAGACACAATCAAAGGCGTGAAATTATTGTTTTGACGATCGATGACCTTAAGTCAGATTAATAATTAACATCGACTTTAGTTAATTGCTTCAAAACATTTAGATAGCTGGAAACAGGTTAATTAGTCGAATAGAGATAACATTATTCAGTTCAAAAGTTACCAGTATATGAGTACATGTAACGTCTTTCGTATGTTATTCGAACGACATCCTTATAACAGTGAAGTGAATAAGATTTATAACGCTCCGACACGTTATTTCATCATTATAATAGGATATGTCGCAAATGTTTCGCCTCCACGCTCTATCTAGAATCTAGGTAAAGATTTGGTATTTGTCTGTGGTCATAAATAAGCAATCAATTTGTTACGATGGCCTGTGACTGATAACTCTCCGTTTGCAGAGAGAAGCGAGTGATTCATCAAATTGAAAAGCAGTGTATTGATCTAGATGCTAGATTCATTTACTGACAAAGGGAATTAAGATTGCTTTATGATTGTCAGATGATTGCTTTCTGTGCTATTCTGGAGGTCAATTTCGAAAACCAAATATTAGAGATAAATCGGTTCAATATTTCAGAAATAGATATAATACAAGAATAAAGACACGATGATAGTTGTTTGATTTTAAAATTATTTTGTCTTATTTTCTATGAAAATATTTCTACCACAGAAAAGGTGTAGCATTTACCGTCAGCACAGGGTCAACTTTATGAAAGCTAAATCATGTTTTTAACAAAAAACCGTGCTGAAACAAAAATAAATAGAATTCTGCCTTATTATTAGCTGGGCTCAGTCATGTACAGGATAAAAAGTTTATAAAAGAATGCAACTTTGGCAAAATTTTCCCGATTTATTTGTTGGCTAACGTTATTTGAGATGTTGAAGATTTTTTCAAAAGAAGGAAAATAATAAAAAATATTAATACTGTTACATTTAACCAAACTAGTAGTATCAGTAAAAGAAAGAAAAAAACTGTGTGGAATTTTATTTAAACAGTTTTCTAAGTTTCATTGAGGGCAAACATAAACGATAATGCATATACAAATAAGAGTCCCGTCTGGTTTATGTTTGGTCACTTTGCCGCAGCCAAAGTAAATATTTAGATAGCGATGCAGTTAACTTTATACTGAACTCGCATTACTGCAAATATGAAACTTAACTTTATGAGGATAGTGGTGTTAGTGAGTGGAAAGTTATGAGTTATGGCAATATGTTTTATGAAGACCTGTATTGGGATTTTGAAATTCTAGTAGCTAACACCGAAATATGCTTTAATCGGTAGGTATATAGCTGTTTGAACTCTGTAATATATGATAAAAATTAAAATGATAAATTAATTGCTTGAAATATTGAATTGATCAATAGATATTTGTAAAACCTTTCCTTTATTCGTCAGGGAAATGCTTGAGGGACAATCCCTGCCGCGTGGCGCCTGACATGATTTGTGTGAGAGCCTCCTACGTCACCGGAGGCTTTCCTATCTCCTAGTTCCTCATTTTAACTGGGGAGCCGTAATTGTGTCGCCGGGAGACTCGCCCATTTTCTCTCTTAATAGTTCTTCTAGTTACGAAACCACTTAAAACTTAAAAAGTGATGCTGATTGATATGTCAAATGATGCCTTAAGTCATCTATTAGGCTGCCAAATCACTTGTCGGCAGACTCAGCGTTGGTCTGTTGATTGTTGATGTGTCAGCTTGGCACATCATTCAGACCTCCATTTTGTCAAATCAATCAAGGCTTCAGTTACGCTGTAAAGCCTCAGCATTGGAACCCAGCTGAGGGCGAGAAAAAAGGGAACAACGATGGTCAAATACAAACGATATACCATAGGTTATTTAGCATCTAAACTTATGAGTGAAAGCATAGGATTTGTTAACCCGTCAATATAAAAAGAAAAACAAAAATTAAAGACAAAACAAATGTAGTAATGATATTATAATTACAATATTTCCGATATAAGTTATTTTATTACCACATTAAGTACAATAATATTGAATGAAATATCATTGATTCACACTGTATTAGTGCATACTTATACGTATGTATATACAGATTTCTAACCTTTTGCTAATTATTACATTATTGGTTATGTTATGTAAGTTTTGTTATGTCTTAAGTTTACTGATATTTTTATCATGGGCAAGTTTTTAGCCGGATTTATTATAACTGTTATAATGTTTTATGATTCTTATGTTATGTTGTTTCGCGAAAATAAAATAATGATTAACAAAAGAACAAGAGTTTATTTTAATTTAAAAAATCTCGTAGTAAAAAGTTTATTATAAAGCATAATTATCCGTAACATATTTGGTTGTGTAATAGACCACGTTGCTTAGCAGCTACTTCTACTTTATGCTTCTAAAAACCTCTAAGCGTACTTTCAAGGACATCTTTAGAGTTAATTATAAGTGTGTACTATACACGTGCTTGTAAATCAGTGCGAGTGCATTGAAAACGTGAGAAAGGGTCTTAACCTTGCCCGTTGGGTTCAACAATAGAGTAAATATGGTACAGGTGTAATTATGAATTTAGAGGCGTGCTGTATCTGGGTTAAGAGGTGAACGTTTACCGATTTGCTATAGGCATTCGGATGACTGCGGCTGGTGATTTGTATTAGGTATGATACCGTATTTGTGGGCAATAAATAAAAAATGTATTTAACATTAGATATATGTGCATGCATTTTCTTTTAAGGATCGGGGCAAGTATTATAAATGGTAGATGCAGCTGAGATAGAATGTTGGTTGTCATGGAAGTCACATATTCGTAAATCATTTAACGGAATGTATTAGATCACATACATTGTTAAATTAAGTAAGTTTTAGTACGTCGATTTCGAGACATTGGATTCAATCAAAATGCATTCAACGTTTAATATTGTGTAATCGTTGAGTGAATTTGATTCAATCCGATGTATTGAAATGCCACACTGTATAGAATACTGAATGTTAAGTACTTTAATTGAATCCAATGGCAACCAAATCGACGCCATGTAATAACAAGGTAGCATCTCTGAGATTGAGACCTAGGAACATCTTTAAAACTCGACGGGAACTTTCAAATTTGTCAGACAGGTACCTATTTGTAGTCGATTGGGAACAACAAATATTTATAAAATACAATTTGTCATTGTTCATAATTTAGTAATAGGAGTTAACTATTTATTAATGCATATAATAAAAACAAATTCGTTTAATACTTCAAAACTTCTGTTTAGTATACTTGCATGAGAAAATTTAACAACCATTCATTTTGTGAATTTTATTTTTCAAAAGGTATTGTAAATAGAGTAACGTAGCGTTTTTTTTTACCTGTAACTACATACTGATAATACAACCTATTGGTTTCTATAACAGCAGATGAGGCTAAGTTAATGATTGCTTTGCTATAATTATTAAATCTTAGACGACTGCAGTGGGTAATTAATCCAATTAACTATCTGTACTTACAGTATCTCTTTGATAATATAGAAAATAATATTGATCGAAAAGGACGCAAGTGGTCCATTGGTCTGTAATTATTGTCGTGAAGGAAATGTATTTCTATATATGTTATGAAATCATCGTATTATTCATATATGTTTATGTATAAGTTGTTTTTGCATAAATCTTCATTCCTATAATTTAAATCTTAATACATTTAGTTTCTACTTAACAGTACGTATACATACAATAATGGATAGCAATAATGGTATCCTGTAGAGCTTCAATGAAATAGAACATTTATTACTTTTTCAAGTAGGTTTTATTTATTCAAACTCTACGATCCGACAGCGCTGTGCTCGCCGTGAATTTATATCAAAATAGCACCGCGTTTCCAAAAAATATTATATATTTTTAATAATACATATTTCTAATTTGGAAAGATTTCATTCTATATATTTTAGTCAATCAGACAAACAAATTTAGTTAACCTAATCTGTTGCTTTCTTTATTTTTACCTTATAAATAAACAGTATTATTTATAAACAGCTTGCAAATTTTTTAAGCAATATATACATAAAAATAAAACTGCCAGTGATATTGTGACGGTTTCAATGGTCCAACGTTATAATAACAGTCCTATATTCCTCGATGAAGGGTTGGATCAGTGGCAACTCTAACCCTTTAGTGACTACTGGAGCATTTTAGTTGGTTTTGTGTTTAGTTTTTGAACAATTATTTTTATTTAATTAATCTCCTAGTGCATTTAAGCAAAATATATTAGAAATGTGCTGATTAAGCCCTTTCATTTGATACCCTTCACGGAATGATTGAATAATTTATTTTTTTAGTTTCTTACTTTATGCTCTCTGCAGGTAGTCGGGTTAAAATAAACGCCCATAATTCCAAACTCAAATATTAAAATCAAAATAGTTTATATCATTTCAAAGTTATAGTGTTTTTCCTTGTACCTTTGGAATGTTTATTTAAATAAATTTAGTTAGGTACTTGTTTGTACAGTTATATACAAAAAGCACTGGCACGTCGGCCCAAGAATCTGTACATAGATCGTTTCGTGACGATTCAATCATAGGTCGATGAACGCTCGTGATATCCAGAAGATAAAACTGACGACCTTATTCCGAGTAGCCAAAGTTTAGAATAGATATTGCCTTGTAGGGTCCAAGAGATATTTGGTCAAGTCAAGGTAAGCAGACATTAATTTAAAAAATTATTTCGCCACAGATCGATATCGCATGTCAAGAAAGACCGGCGATATAAGACCTTACAGTTTTTTGCACCGTATTTTGTATTAGCGGTGAGACTAATGAGATCATTATTTTCTTTGGAACACGGATAATTTAGTGAGCAATATCAATATTAGAATTTCCATTAAGTTATATTGATATTTAGTTTGTGTGAAATTAAAAGTGTATTTCGAAAATAAGCCAAATGAAATTTTTTTTTGCCGATTTACGAATGATGGATAATAATAACCTAAAGGTAACAAGGAGTTTTGCTGTAACGAGTCTTAAATATAGCTTTACTATTTTTTTCAAGAATGTTAGAAGTAGACTAATAACATTGGGAAGACTTATTTGTCTGAATAGGCTCCCGAACCAGGACCGATATAAAAAATTCTTTAAAAGGAACAAATAAATACCAGTATAACATAATGTAATGTTTTTTTAAGAGTAATAAACAATAAAATGTTACAACAAAACCATTCATTTATTAGTGTTTTGTTCAGCTCAATATTTTTGTGTCATTTAAATCATACAATATTACCGGATACAATTATATTGAATCTTCCATGTAAAATGCTTAAATCTAAAAACAAAAAAAAAAACATAAGTACCCAAAATTTCTGGCAATTTGATTGTGAGATTCTCAGAAATATGCGGTCACTCAAATAACAGTTGTTGTTTCGTAACATTAACTGTTCCTTTACGATGTGGTGTTACCCAGCCTCATAGTGGGCGAACGTCAAATAGGAAATGAAGTGTGCCCACTTAATTAACAACCGATGCCCACACAAAACATTAACTATGAAAGACCACACATTCACTAAGTAGCTGGCTGGAAAAAAACTATGACGAAAGTGGTAAATTAAGAATTATATAAATTGTTAATACATCAATGTGCCAGCGTGGTGGCTTATGGGTCTCTCTCTCCTTCTGTCCATAGGGAAGGCCAGTGCCCCAAGTCCATAAGTTACTAATAAAGTATACCTTTACTAAGTAGCCGGTTGAGAAAGAAACTATGGAGTAAGTTGTAAATTAGGAATTATAAATTTACCTGAACAAGCCGATGTTCTTGCATCCTGGGAGGTACTGAACGTAAATAAAACCGCGTCAAAAGGACCATATTTTGTATTCCAAAAGCAAAAAAAAAACATCTTTTACAAGGGAACTGTCATTAGATATATACCATTTTGAACAAAATATAACGCCGCGATATACTAAATGTACAGCTCCATCTTTTAATAAAAATTATAAAACTATATGCCATAAATATCATTCACATTACCATAATTACATTATTTTATAAGCATTTTATTTGTGTCAATTAAAGTTGAAGATATGAGTGGCTTATAAAACTTAATAAGATAAAAGAATAAAGAAATAAGATATGAACTATCACAGTGAGTAAGAAAGATGACATTGACATTGAAATAGATTGAAGAATTGTAATGTCTTCGGTAAATTAAACTATTCTGGTAAAAAGCAGACTTAAACTTGTCAACGAGCGTGGCATTGTCATAGCGTAGAAATTTAATCAAATACAATCTACTGCAAAAAATAATAAAGGTTTTATTGAGTTTCGTAGCGCTGTTTCTAAAATAGATATAGGTATGGTCGGAAAGATATGATTGTCCCGTATTTGTTTCAGTGGCACACTTACAGTGGCATACTTATGACTATTGATAATATTATGTCATTATTAAAATAAAATAGAAAAGAAACCGCTTACTTATGATACAATAATTAATTAACAATCCAAGAAGTACTACTAAAACGATAAATCACATACTAAAGTAACGATAAATTAACTAAATCAAGGACTTTTTAACGAATTATGTCGATACCAATTCAGAAACAGATTACTGAGGTTTGATAACATTTTAAATGAGGTTACACCTACACGTGCTGTCTAAAATATTTATGGACTTGAAAGAAAAAAAAATGTTAAATGTTTTTGCCGTTGGTATAATTGGGGATTAAGTATTACACTATATAAGTTGATATTACATCATTTATTATTCGATTTTGGTTCCAAGAACCTTATTCTCATAAGATTCCCAAATTTGCATTTCATTTCGAATGATCAGAAAATATTACAAACATTTACGATAACTTCAATCAAATGATCAAAAGGCAGCTTCTTATTTAAATAGAGTTGAATGTAGTATAATCGTACTTAATTTTTCAAGATTCATATCCACCGTTTTTCTTTATGGTTTATGGTAACCGGTTAAGCTGCCATGCTAATATTATATATTGATTTTTAATTGTGAAAATCCTGGACAAAAGTAAAAGTTAGTTAAAAATATTTAGTAGAAATCTGTTTGGACTTAACTGCTGTTATAAATACAAGAAATTTTTCAGTGTCTTATGTGAACCCGGAACCTCTAAAGGATCCGAAACGTCAATAAAACTAAATAGAAACGAGATGAGACCGTTTAAAAGTTTCTCAATTTGTAAATTCCTCAGTTTATAATTAAGAATTGTTTGGTCAATATACCGGTCATTAAATTTTCCAGAACTCTAATACTATATTGGCGGAAAGTATTAATATGTCGTTTGTTTACGTTTACAACTGAAGTAAGGTATGTAAATTTTCGTACAAAACTTTCCTGTTCTTGCCAAAACCAACCAAAGATGTAATTTTATCTGATTCTTCTGTCCATTGTACTAAAAAATAATGAAAGTGTCAAAACATGTTTGTCGACAGATAAATAACATAGTGAATCTAAAGTTACCACTTTCACAATATCTTAGACGATTATCTGAGCATTTGATATCGAATTTCTGCTTACTTTCTTTCATGTGATTTTATATGAATTAATATAATGGAGAAGAATAATTTTTGTAAACTCAAAAACTACCAGACCGATATTTAAAAATTTTTCACGTATATAAAGTTCCTGATCAGGAAGAGTATAGGGTATATTCTGGCAGCTTAATTTGCGGTGTTATCCAAATAAAGTCAAAGAATTTTGATAAACCGTATCTTTAAAATGGCTATAACTAAATAACAACAGTAGATAAAGCCGCTGAGCTCAGATAGTAAGACCTTTAGACGATGCATGGCCAATTTTAAGGTAATTTGCTTCATCACCGGTTATCTTGGAATGATTTAGTAATTAAGGGACATAAATTTCACATGGCCGTGTCATTTTACCGTGTACACTCCTGTTTATTTCCACAAATATTAGTCAATACATTGAAAATTTATTTTTTAATGACTGCATATTTATCTAAAAGTAGATAATATTAATGTCTTGACTATCTTCAATGAGTCAGTATTAAAAAGAAAACAAAAACACTTAAAAGCACCTCCACTAGATGGCGACTATAGCAAAAGTTGATTTTTGCAGGAAACGAATGGACCACTGACAATAATTTCCGTTCCTTTTAACTAACATATTAAAAAACTGAAATTTGAAAAGTACTAAACTTAGATATCAATACAAATACGAAAAGTGCAAATAGAATATGATTTGTGTATTGAGTTTTTAAAACTAATTTACTATTAAAAATGAGGGACAACCGGAAAGGTTGTCATGGAGAAATCAAGAACGTACCGTGGAGACATCTAGTTAGATGTCGGGAACTTATGTTTTTTTTTATTCTTCTTATAAAAGTCTAAAGAATAGGCTTTTAGATATTCGTTATACCTATTTGTTTGTAAAAAATATCTGTAAGCACCTCTAATGAGGATAAAGAAATATAACATTAATAATAACACATTAAAGGTGTCGTATTTACAATAATATTTACATATTTATTATTCATTAAAATCATATTAACGTTGAATGCTAATTTGAGTACCGTTAATGAAGTTGGCAGCATTGAAGTGTCATATGTCGCTGGCAATGTTTACGTTTGTGGAGTTCATAAAGCCTTATCCATACTGTTCCCATAGATCTAGAAGCAATTCACATAAGAAATGGATATATTGAAAAGTTGCAAGATAATTAGATGTATCTACATGAATGCACAGTGAAAAAATGAAAAAATTTTTGAATTTGCCTGTGTATTTTTTTTTAATTTGTTTTTATATTTTATGTCAGTGTATATTTAGCATGTTGTGCTGTGATTATTGCAAATAAAATATCATTCATTCATTCATTCATATTATTAATTAGAGAGGATCGAATTCTTGAATATACGTCTTCTCTGTTTCAGGGTTTACATGAAAATAGGTTTAAATGTTTCATATGGCGGTCAGGAAATTAGTGTAAAAGTTTTATGAACAGTAAATAAGAAACTTATTAAGATTTAAAACTTAGCACGCTATCTACAATTTCGGTATCGGTGGGATGGATAATTGTCAATGCTTATTTTTTTATATTTCATACTAATTTTTTTACTTCCCTCATATGAATATTATTGACTATATGCGGATCACGCAGCATTGACAATTATCCATCCCTGGTTTATGTTCTTTTTTTTTTGTAAATTAGGAAATTTACAAAAAAAGAACATAAACCTAATATAGTTTACTTGAAACAAATACTAAATTTAGAAACTTAATTCTGGAAAAATAAGTAAGATTATTTATGCAGTTTTATTTCTTTGGTCTTGTAAATATTTTCGAAGCGCATTTCAGAGGGATCAATCGGAACAGTACTTGTCTATTTATGATAAAACAATAACAAACGTGTATTACCTACTTATAAACATAATCAAGGCTAAGTTCTATCGCATATCAAATGTTTTAATTTTTAACACGAAAACTCAATTTAAAATTACTTCTTATCTTCTAATCCAATTTCTAGTAGACAGAAAAGATGAGCGTCATATTTATAACATATTTATATTTTAAGATTCAGCAAAGTTTCTTTTGAAATATTTTCATTTATGTCAAGTGTTAGATACGTTTCTATTAAATAATTCTGAGATCATCTTTATCATTTTTCTTTCTAAAATAAATTACTCTTCGTCGTGATGGTGTGCCTTAGACTACTTTATTTTATGGCTATCTTCTTAAATGATATATCATGTCATGTCAGAGAGCACTACCTGTCCATGAAAGTATGTATATAGGTATTATATATGTATTATATTTTATATGATAATATTTATTATATTATAGTATATGTAGGTAAGTTATAATAATTAAATTATAATTAAGTATATAACAATTGTCAATTATGTATATTTATAAATTGTTTATTTGTACACCATCCACTACCCCATCATTAGGTCTTTTATATTTAACTCCATCCCAAGGTTGCCTGGAAGAAATCACTTTTAGTGATAAGGCCGCCAATTGTACTTCTCCTGTTTTTGTCATATAAGTGTATATTGTCTTTGTGTGTGCAATAAAGAATATTCTATCTATCTCTCATATTAATATATATGTACTTATTTTTTTCACTATTATAATGTGACTTCACAGCTTTTTTCAATTAAGTTTTTAATAACAATGATAAAACTTGTTGAGATTCTTGCTGCACGCAAAATTGAGATATTATCAAAGACCGTTCGATTAATGTGAGTCTTGGATGAAAAGAAAATGATTGAAGAGCTCCTCTTCTCTCTTTATTATTTAATTTATGAGTGAAATAATGAGACAGCACAAAAAATACAAAGCCAATTAAAGAAATGAATGCGGCGAAAAATTATAATGAAATTACAACATCAACATTATGAAGTCACATATAAATTTGAACAAATAAAATATCGTGAACTTTTGACACACATTCATGTCAGGGTTGTATCTCGATGTACCGCAGTTGCATATGACTTATGTCATTGACGAACGGGTTTATGTTAAGAGTGCGAATAGCGGCTGAGGAAAACAAGTTAAAACATTACATTTTAATTATATTTGATTAATTTTACATTAATCAAACTTTGGTGACTAGGAAACTATTATGTTTAATGTAAATTGCTTGTGTTCGGTATTTACTACAAATATCATAACATATTTACAAATAACACTTTGAAAAAATAAAGAACCTACGAAAAGAAATAAAGTTAATGCATCTACTTAAATTTTTGACAAAATTATGATTTTTAAAACAAATATTATATATTAAAATTTTGCCTTAATATTCCTTACTTTTATATAATGTTATCGTTTTTTTTGTGAATAAAGTTAATATTACTGATTTGCTTAAAGCATCCTCTTAAAGCCGGCGATGTTATCGCAAGCTCGTGGAGTTAGCGTAGCGTAGAGTTTGATGTTTTGCTTCCGTTGCTAATATGATGCATTTAGCGGCCATATCTATGCTTATTAAGCTCAGTTATATCATAATCCTTGAAGATGTAAATTTATTTAGATATTCATGACAGATAATAATAATAACGACAATTTGGATTATCAATTTTTTGAAAACTGAAGTCACATTAAAAATGGTTGGCCATTTTTTACTGTGACTTCAGTTTATGGCCAACAATCTTGTTTAGATGCATTCTAATGAGGAAGCTAGGTTATATTTTTTATTTTATTCATTCTTTATTAATGAAACTATTGAGAAAAAGTGGAAATCTACGTATATGCGAGTACGTAAAAGTTAAGTACTTTGAAATATAAGTATCTACTCGTATATAATCATCATCAGTCCTTTTACGTTCCCATTGCAAGGGTTCAGGCCTTCCTTTTGGATGGTTAATATCTACGGATAGGACCTATCTACATTATAAGAGTTATGAATTAGAAGAACGCGTATTACACGTGATTGGGCGGGTTTAATATGAGTACTTTTTTGTTGTAAAGGAATGAACATAATAGTGTAAATACACGAGAACCGATAAATTATCTCTAAAATAACGTTAAGAATAAGAAAAGTGACGTAATTTTTTTACTATTTCTTATTCCTAAGATCATACGTCATATTATTTTTAGTGTTCCAAATAAATCTTCGACATCTGAGTCAATATAATTGACTTTAAACAAACTCCTTTAAACTCATTAGAATTTTAAAAGATGACATCATTAAAACATCTCCCATCTCTATCCATCTTCGGAAGATTTTTGGTGTTTTTATAAATCTAGTTTTTAGTGTTGTATGACGTCACATTATTGATTGTGAATAATAATACACTTTTTTGTGTCCTACACATCACTCGATAAAAAATTTGAACTATAACTCTATTATAACTCAATTGAAATATGTGATGTTGTTAAATATTTATTTATATAACTCAATTAATCAACTTGACAAAATAGAAATGTCAATTTAATTATTACAAATTAGTTCACTTGATATCGACAATATTTCAGTATTTAGTTTACTTTTAATTAAATAGCTAAACATTTAGAAGCAAATGAGTAGTTTAAAAATATAATGAGCTTTGAAAATTTTGAAGCTGATTAAATAACTTAAATTTAATTAACAAAACATTAGCGTTCCTGGCTTTGTTTTGGTTTTCGGAGCAGGTCTTATGCTTAGTTGTAAATGTGTTTCTCAGAACAACGTCGTTAATTTTTTTTTATTTTTATGAAAACCGTCTTTTTAGAAATATGACTAATTATATTCTTAAAAAAATCCTTTTTTCTCGTGAACTCAAGCTCGTTTTAACTGTAAATCTGTTATGTTTTCTACATCTTTATGAAGCTAATAAATTCATAGGAACTCTTTTCAAAGCTTTATGACAATGGTATGTGTTGATGATATATAATTCTCTTTTAGATTTCTGTTTTGGTTAATTTAAAATGACAAAAATTATAAATATATTTTAAATTTTAAAATAAACAACATTCTTATAAAAAGGTCAGCAATAACTTTATTTATTTTCTTACACAGACAACAGAACATATAACAAACTAATTTGAATTTAGAACACATTTAAAAAGTGTCTGTTCTAGAAGATCTGACGACAATCTGTTTACTTTAATGTTCCATCCAAATATTCGTTTTTGCAATCTCTCTGTATGTGAACGGAAAGTTGTAGAAATAATAAAATCACAAGACGGACAATACTCTATTTTGTGACGCCCTTCAACATTTTAATAGGTTTTTTCTTCACGTCCATCTACCGCTTGGCATTACATATCATACCGGTTCCCACAACCTTGTCTTGACGTGTTTTTGTCGGCATCAAAAAGCGGATTGGTACGACCAAAAAAATTATAATGCTGTTTGACTATTATAAAATATGGACGCAGGCTTTGTGGGCTACCCGGCTTATTTCATTTTGATTGGTGTTCTAGTGCCTTTCTGGAGGTATCTTTATTAAATAATGCGCGTGTTGACAACACCTTTTGTACTTCATATATTGCTGCTCCTTTAAATACCACTGGGACTGGATGTCTCTACAAGCCAGCAATGGATATATGTTATTGTGATAAGAAGAATAGTCGTGATGCGTTGAGTTATACAATAAACTCCTTAATGATCTTACTTTTAAATGTAATGTAGTTTTATTCTGCTGCAGAGAGGTAAACTACTCAAAATATAATATAGAACTTGTGTATATGATGTATGTCAAAAAATATTCATCAAAAATTTTATTGTATTGACTTTTTACTTGTTCTGTCAACTAGTACTGTAATTTAAAATATTTGCTGCCGTTCTTTTATTTATATTACATTTTCTTTATCGATAATGCGCCATGTCAATTACAGAATTGACATGGCGCATTATCGATTTAAGAAATAAATATTAAGCTGATTTTTTTTATACTTAACTATAAAAGATTTTTTCAATCAATGCATCTGAGATACCGACGTCTTACCACGCATATTATCGTAGTGGACGGTAAACCTGATAGGTACTTTATCACACAGTGTTTTGCACGTCACATGACGATCACGTGTACATGCGCGAGAGTGGGATCCAATTGTGACGGTAGGTTCACCATAATAGTGATGTTTATCGAGACACTGTATTATGTAATTGGAACATTATTTAAGTAGGTACCAAAACTTTAATACCTACTTTGAGGTATTTAGTGGGTATGTCACTACAATTTGATAAGCCCCTCTTGTGGGGGTGGGTCTGGAGAGGATAGCTCAACATGACCGCAGTAATGCGTTTAATATTTAATTTACGAAAATTTATAACTTAATATTTGATTGAAATAGTGTGTTATTTCTATGGTCAGGAAAAAGTTACACATCCTGGTAGATTTCCTATTTTTGAATATGAATATAATCAAAAATCAACAGAAGTAAAAAATAACGATAAAAACTGGCAAGACAAATTTTAAAACTGTCCGATTTTAAATAAAATATATGGACACTCTGTTTATCGACAACTCACTTACTTAGTAAGTGAGTATAGGCAGCCCATTTGTGGGTCACCACTATACTTTCTAGTTGCGGGCTCGTTATTAGATAGCCAATGCAACTTGCCCAGTCCCAGATGTGCCCAAAAGACAGTGGTTAACTAACTAAACGATACGTTGTTGTATCTAAGAGAAATCTTTTGTGATTCAATTTAGATGGTCGTATTGTATTCTAGTTTGGCGAGATTAGATTCTGTCATTGAGATATTCTCAAAAGGAGATAATAAATTTTTGGTTATTACATCCTAAAACCAGCCTTTGCAAAAGTTGCTTAACTTTCGCAATCGCGGACCGTACAAACCAACGACAGCGCTGTCGATCTCCTTATAGAACATCAGTTATTCGGACAGAATTATGTACCCACCTACCTATATTAAAAAAGATGACTTACAATGTCAAGAATGTTTATCTAAAACTTGTTAAGTCACGTAATTATTAAGTCATTAGTTCTTATCGTTATAACCTGACATTGAACAGGTGGCTTCAGTCAATCTGTCCCATGACTTTGGACTTTGGGTTTACATATATTAGAATATTTTGTGTAATCTGAAGTATTTTTAATATATCCACTCATTTCAAAGTTTTCAAAAAGCTGTAAGTATTATAAAAAAAGTATCTTTGGCTGTATCTACTGATAGTAGCTGAGCAATGAATTAATTCAAAAACCCTAAAACCATCTGCAAATGTTTTGTATTATCAATACCATTAGGGTTGAATAAATTACTTTCCATTCAGATAGTGGTATTTCCTTCATCAATGGTATTTCAAATACATTAAAAAATATAGTTCAAATCTGTCTATTCTCTACCCTATCTTGCAACCTAATATACAAAATTAGGGAACGGGGACGAAACGCAATGAATTTTCTTTATATTGATATTAGAGGTATATGCATCCGATTCAAAAAAGTTAAATAACATAACATTGATTACAATTTAAATGATGTTTTAAGCTTTTCGTTAATCGATTTGGATAATTGAATAATAATAAATTACCCAAACGTTACTTATTTTCATCAATTGTTATTGCTTCTAAATTTTAATTTTTCGGTGCCGGGTATACTTTATAGTTATATAATAATGTAAATTATCGTCTGAAAACATTTTCAGAAAATGTGCAATTTAAATAATTTTCAAAAATTATTCTTAAGTAATTATGAGTGATGCAAGGAGTTTATATAAGTTTCTTGGAGCAATTCATTCCATTTGAACCGAGTTTCCTTTTGTTTATCAAAAAAAAGAAGATGTATATCGAAATAAGCACTTTAAATATCTATTATCCTTTCTTTTTGCTTCGTAAAAGAATTTATATTCTTTAAAAGATATTCTTAACGAAAGATCCTTAAAAAATCATGAGTTCGAGTCCTAGCATAGAGTCCCAGGGACAAGGTGGATTTTTTAAGCATTTTTCATTAAGAATATTTTTCAGTATAGCATCGTGAATGGAAAATTGATCAAATATAATTAATTATTGGGACAGATTGCCTTCTTTATCGGAAGTTTAAATATTTGTGTCAATGTGCATTTTTAATAATTTTCAACAATTATTTATAAGTTTTTATATTTTATTCAAAGAATTCTAAATGTCCTTCTTTCGTCTCCGTCAGTGCTATCCAAGGAATTTATATAAGTTTTTTGGTGCAATACGTTCAGATTGAATGGAGTTTACTTTTATTTATATAAAAATAAAATAAAATATATGTACATCGAAATAAGCACTTTAAATATCTATTATCCTTTCGCTACTCGGTTCCACTAGTCTGATATTTAATTTGTTTACAAGTGGGTAGGTAACTCGATCATTCGTTTGACCGTTTGGTGTGTAACCAGATATGTGGACTAATACGATGGTAACGAACGGTGCAGCTCGCTCCGGTTACATTATAGGGCTCTCTGAACCAAATTCACGTATACTGGCTTAACGGACTGACATGACAGAATTTGATACTTTTGCGGTACTGACGTTAGCAAAATTTAGTATTATCTACATCTAGATGCAATATTTATTTGGTCAAATTGAACTTCCTAATTTGATTTAAAGAAAATTCGTCTTATATCTAACACGAGCAAAAGTATTGACGAAGTTTTAAATCCGTTCGAAAATCAGCTCGAAAACAATTTGCTTTTTAAGTTGATAATTAATTAAAACGTCATCTTTAATCTTAACCTTAGTTCAATAGAAAAAACGATAGAATCACATCACATCTTCCTAATCCTGGAGCTGGAAGTTTAATTAAATTAAATTATCAATATTAAAAACAAAGGTACCAGCCGCGGGTAACTCTGCTAATTTGATTTTCTCACCGTAGGCAAGCATTCTTGAGTGACATGATTCATCATCGCGTACACAATCCCACGGGGCGGCCGGGACGGAGCCACCGGCCCTGGCATCCGTTAGGTCTCGCAGTAATGCGAACGTGTGACGAGCTAGGGTGTACCCCGCCGCGTATCAATTGCCGCGCTTCCGACGACCGGTGAATAGTTACAAACGGCTCGTTTCCGAATGATTACTTGTCAAAACAACGTGTTTTAAACTCTCACTGATTGTTCTAAGCTACATGTAACTTTTTAAATTTTTTCCAAGTATTTATCAGCACTATTACACAGATACTTATATAGCTCAGGCATTTCTGACCTAATTTTATGAAGAGCCTGCTTGATATAAATAAGATAAGCGCTCTTGTCGTATTGTACTACTAATCAAATCAAATCACAAATACTCCATTTTTTATTTATCTATATGAAATCACTACCTCTCGAATTACGCATACTACCTATTATTCCCATTACAAATCCTATGAAGAGTTATCCTGTAGTATCTCTTTTGTTAATATGTTAAAAAATAAACCATGTCTCGAATTAGGGCTCTTCAACTACTCAAAATATGGGCGAATTAAAGCGTAGTTGGCACGCTTGATTCAACTGCCTTAGAGTATCCTCGCGTGGAGGGAAGTGCCCGGGATCCAGCAAAAAGTTTACAAGAAATGCAATGAACTGCGTGGAAGGCTCTTAAAAGTAACAGTCCGGCAACTTTAAAGACAATTTCACGGCGTTATTACATTATGTTTGTGCTATGTTTTAGACTTTGTTAAGACGCATGTAATTTCAAGAACGAAGCGGCTATCGCTTTATAGTAACTATCAAGATTTTTTATAAAATAACACATGAATATTTCGTTTGATGATCATCAACATCTGTCAGAGGTAACGAGGTTATGAAAGCTGACTGACGGTTGGCAATTTCTGACACCGCGCTGGTCGACCGTTCTCCCATACAGGGGTCAAAATGTAATAGTTATAATGTAGCAAGATAAGTCGGGATGTTGGCAATTGTTATACAGCATGCTTACTTGTAATAAATATATTATGATTTGATTCAAATTTAAGTTATATAATAATATTGGACATTAACATGTTAAATTTATAATTGTGAAGAGTTATTATAGAATTACATCTATTATACTTTCATTATAAAACTGATAAATAAAAGTAAGAATTATTGTACCCCCGTTTTCTTGTCAGTTAAAATACTTCCAGATTGGGTAGTACATAAATTTTTTTAATATTTACAAAGAGGTTTGAAAAAAGATTATTTTAATTTCTTTGTTTTATTCTTTTTATGTTATTATAGTTTAAAAGTGACTACTGATTATTCAATATAGCTGTACTATTTTTTTTATAAAGAAAAGCAAGACTTGACTTTTAAGTAAATAATAATTTAATGAAACTTACAAAAAGTATACGAGAAAATAGTTTTACAGCCAGTTGCACAAACGTCCATTAAATTTTTCATTAGTTTAAAACGACATTACCCATACAAATTTGACATTCATTAGAGCTTAAAAGCGTCCTTAAACCTTAATGGACGTTTGTGCAACTGGCCATTAGTCTTTTAGGATCTATAAATATTTGAAAAAAAATAATAATGATAAGTCTATTTAATAACTTCATATTAGATATCTTTTAAAGACTTATTATATTTGATCAATTAATGAAAAGTGCTTAAAATACACTTTGCTCTTGGCACTCTGAGATGGGACTCGAACCCATGACCTTTCGCAATCCGGGCGAATGCTCCAACTACTGAGCTACCAAGGACCTAACAGGACTGACGAATTTTTCAAGTACTTGTTACTTTCCGCTACTACGGAGCATATTTTCATCAACGTTCAGGCAATCTATACAAACAGCCGAAAGAAATATTTTTAACAAATATTTAAACATTCGATAAAGATGAAAATCTGTTCTAAACATTATATTTGATCAATTTTGCGTTCATAATACTATACTGATAAATATCCTTAATAAAAAATGCTTACAAAATCCACCTTGACCCTTAGACTCTAAACTGGGACTTGAAACCATGATTTTATAAGGATCTTTTATTAAGAATGTCTTTTAAAGTATTTAAATCCTTTCACGAAGCATTTTATAAAGATATGTGTCAGACAGCGCCACTGAAAATCAGATATGATACTTAATCTATACAAATACATAAATAGTTGAAGGTGTCGATGATACATTTATCAGAAAATATTTTTTTAATCGCCGATCTACTGCGAATTTGAATTGTTACTGATAAGGCTTGGTAACTTATCGGTAGTGTATTGACGTGCTACACATATCAAGGCAATTTGTTGCAAGTCCGTTTGTAGAAACGTAGTTTAAAAAACGTATAATATTTGACCGCGTACAAACATTTTTTACTTTCAATTCGAATAGCTCCCTTGTATTATAGATTACTTAGACAGCACAGTCAGGATTCTAAAGTTTACGACATTATGGAGCTCGACTGTGGAGGTTGTCCTATGTTGTTTTCTAAAGCGCGGTCGAAAATCGGTTTCGGTGATTATTATGTTTTTCTTGGATGAGTATAAACTTATCAGTATCAGAGACTATACTTTTATATGATTGCTTGACATTCAGAAAACACGCGAAAGCGTGTGTAATGTTTTATTTACTTATTTATTGTCTTAAGTATTATTATTAAAAATAAAATTCTGAAAGGGTTTACAAAGTTGTTGCTACACGTTGTTACCTAAATTAAAGATTAGATATAGAAACACAATTTATCTTTTTTTTAAAGGATGAGGGTTTTGCGCCCTTGCGCTCTTATAAAATATTAAGTTGAATCTTAGAAAAAGAGTGAATTTTGGTGAAGAATACAAACTTTGCAATGTTTGGGTTTTTAAAAATAAAATACGTATGTAAAATATTTAAATATAGAAATTTCATAGGTGCGATCAATCTGAAATTTAAGTTACTTTCAGGCATCTTTTAGGGCCGATAAAGCTCCTTATGGACCCTCTTCTTTTATTTATCAATATGCCGTTTTCATATTTCGCACAAAACATAACAGACTAGTCCATATTACAAGGTTACCAGAAGTCTAACAGGATTCCCTTTAGACTGACTAAATTTTACTGCGAAATAAAAATTAGTCATAAAATGTACGACGTACTACCTCATTTAGGGGTCCACACTACAAAAATAAAATACGGAACCCTTATAGATGGATCACTAGGTTGTTTGTCTGTTTTTTTGTCACAGTCTTACTTATTCAAAACTATTGTTATGACAAATTAAGTGGAAATTTAGTATACATAAAATTAAAAAGTAACAATCGGCATTGAAATTGTAATAAATTTAAAATAACTTATACAGGATGTAATGCTTTAATGCTTTCTTTACCGATTGATTATAGGAAAATATCATATTTGATCAATTTTGCATTCACAATGCTGTAGGTACTGAAAAATACTGAAAAATAATCTTAATGAAAAATTTAAAAAAACCACTTTGTCCCCGGCACTTTGAGATGGGATCTCAGAGAAGTGGATATTTTAAGCACTTATCAATAAGAATGTAAGAAAATATGTTTATGGTTTTTTTTTATTTGATATTTGTGTGGAACCCTCTGTTCTTTTAAATTGTTAAGTATCTCTTAGTTTAAAATACTAATATATTAAAAATGAAGAATCTTTAATAGTAAGCAATTCATTTAGTTTTCCTAATAACATTACACAGTATTCGCCTGCAAATACTTTAGTAGTAGCATCAAATATTTTCGGGACTTGAATTTTATACTAGACAAGTAGCTATTGTGTAACTCTTTTATGACGAAGTTGATAAAGCTCTAGCAAATAAAAATCTACACTAACAACTTAAAATAGCAATTCTAATATCTTTGTCAATATTCAAATAACAAACTAGCTTTGATAATTTTACGATAATAATTTAAGTTAGCTATCTAGGCATCTATTTACTCATAAACAGAGACCTAGAGAACTTAAATTTTAAGAATGTTTATATTCTAATAAGCACAATATTAAAATAATCGCGAGATATGCGTATATTTACTGAGTTCATATTTTTAATCCGAAAAAAATCTAATAACCTTTTTTACCTGGGTTGACCTGGGATTACTGGTTTTATCAAATATTTTGTCATAACATAATAAATATAAATAAGAACCCAATACTTATAACATTCAATAAGTTTTATTTCAACTTTCTTGATTGTTAAGGTAACGATGTTATAATTTGATTCTAAATGTATTTAAAAAAATAATAAAGTTAATCCAACATCTGCCATTCGAATCGAAAGACATTATAAGCAAATTAAAATCCATTTGTTGCGGGTAGTATGAAAGAGCGTATTAAAAACTCAATTTCCATACCTGTGATAAGGAAATCACGTTTCACCGCAAGCGACCGTTGAGAAATAATTTGCATTCTTAAATTTACAATATAAATGTCTTGGTTTTAATCAAGCATTCGTAATTTCTTAATGTTAAACAAAATTATAACTTACAATAAAACTCGATAGGAGAAAAAAAATCCAAGTTTTTAGGCCACAGCGTTAACGAGAAATAACTCCACTCACACACACTCCATCTAATCTTTACAGATTAGCACACTATAAATCCACTTAAGTTCACATAAAACACAGAACGAAAAGTTTTTTAATCGGGTTAGGTTTTATTACGCGTCGTCGAAACGCCACGCGCGGGTGTCACGAAAAAGTCACGCACACACAACCGACTCACGACAGTTATCAACATCGACTGCCGAACGAATGGAGAATGGTGACCGAACAGGGGCTCTATTTTTGAATCATTCGTCTCGCGTCGAGCGCTCGTTTTCTACTATCACTCGCATACAACGTTCGCTAAGCGACGAGTGGTTCATACCATTCGTTGCAGTCGAGCGATTTAGAAATGGCGAATTTGTTAAGTCGAACGAAAATCAGTAGAAAACGAGCGCTCGACGCGAGACGAATGATTCAAAAATAGAGCCCCAGAACACACGAATGAAACAGACCGAACGGCCATATATACCGGTGGGCGCGTAATTACTTGGTGCTTTGGTATCTTTTATTACGCTTATTTGTCTATGAATATTAATGACGAAAATGGAAAATAATTCCTTAACCATACAGGACCTCGCAGTATAAACGAAATGTAGATAAGGCTTTGTTTTTATTACGAGTCACCCACTTTCGTCGACTTAGCGTATTTGTAGAAATGTTACGGTAACATGGGAAATGTAAACACACGTAAAAAGTTGGATATTGAACCTTGATGTATTTATATAAGACCCTAAATAACTTGAACGCTCGTGCTGTGGTATGGCCCAGTTTGTCGGATAAGTAGATCTTTTAACATTCATTCATTGGTGTTATTTACAATCGAAACAGTTACAATACGAGTTTACTAATAAAAAGTGGGGAGTATACGGATATATATTCATTGATCTCAAATATTAGAAAACGAATAAGTTAAAGAAGTTTAATGATCTATGAAAATAAATTCATTTCGAAAATAGAGTACTTACCTTCGTAAAATAAAATTTTAAATTCTAATTATTCGGAAGCACATATTTTGATATTTATAAAAGCCTCATTGTTTCAATGTAAGCAGAATGTTTGGTTACGAACAGACAATACTTTTGTCAATTCGCAAATTTTCTAATATTTCTATTCTTGCATTTAAATAACATTGTATTTCATATTTTTCTATAACCAAAGATAGAAAATTTCTGCGAGCAGCGCCAACAGTTTACTGTTTTTTGTTTGCTTTATTCATTTCCCATTAGTAAATAGTGCGAAGAGAATAAGACGCCGTTTCCATATTGTTAAATTAATTCATAGCTTTCATCAGATTGTTCTCGTTTTGTTACTCATTAATACAAAGTAACTATAATATGATGCATTTTCTATTGTGTTGATTGCTGACACATTGTTGACGATACTCGATACAATGCGTCATTTTATTATCCAGTAATCGAATCAGAAACAACAAATATAGTTTATCAGGAGCAAGAATTTAAGGTTGATTCGATTTAACCACGGGAAATGGCTGCGGTGGGTTTGTAGATTTTACGGTACTCGGTGCGGGCGCAATAAATAAAAAACAAAACCACAGACTGATGGTGTCCCACTTAAAAAATATACTTAACATCAGTACCAAACGGTATTTTTACCTTTTAAGTAGAACTTAGACGGTTAACGTGAGAATGAGGTGCCAACAAAACTCCCTAGTCATCTTCAATCACATCTCCACGTACTATTGTTTATCGGGTCGTCCTTGTCGACCGAAAAATAAAAGAAAACAGAGTAAATATGGAGCAAATCGTAAGAGGTGGATTATATATCGCCCTTGTAAAAAATCAGATAACTAATCTGTTACTTTATTAGTGGTAGAGGAAAGTAAACAATTATGGAATAGTAATATAGAGTATTGGAGCTCTGCAATTACTCGTAGTAGGAAAATTAAAATATTTTCAATAAGTCCAGCCAATCCGCGAACCGCTTGGCTTATTTTAATTTTGAAATAGTTTAGGAAATACCTCCAATATTCCGTATTTAGATACTGCACTATTGTATATTTGGTTCTACTTTACTCATATATTAAATCTTCAACCAAAGAAGAAATATTATGTCCACGTTATTGGTTTTTTATAACGTCAGTAACCATTAACTTGTAATGTCTTATGTCAATATTAGAATACATATTATTATTTAATATAACATTTCAAGTAATCATTCTCAGAAAATCGGTAATAAAACTCTTGCTTCCGCTTTGTCGATCGCTTATCACTATATCAAAATTTCATATATTACACAGTTCAATATAAACATATTTTGAATACAAAATTCCCCTCCCCCCCTTATATCCATATATCGCAAATAAATAGTTATGGAGCAAATTGGGCAGTTTTAAAATGCCCATCAAATTATCAGGATGGGAATGTGAGTAAGTCCTCTGAGAAGTATGTACTTTGAAGTTGTATTAATTTTAAATAGACAGAGCATCCTTACATTCCTTGCCACTCAACGGATTGAAGCCAATCACTTGACTTGAAAAGATTTGAATCCTTCTTCGAATACTGGCATTCAAAATTTTGTTTTTATGAATTCCATACGTATAAAAGTCTGTTTCCAAATGACATGAATTAAAAAAAAGTGTTCTAAATTTAAATATAAAATCGTTAACTATTTTTACAGTTTTATTTCACAAGAACCAAAAAGACTAAATACTTTTTTGTTTCGTAACGAATAATTTTGAACGAATGAGTATTTGACGGATTCTTTTTTTTTATTTCGTCGACATGATGGTATTTGGCGGTTCGTGAAAGGAATACTTAACCGCAGCACTGACACACTTATAAGTATATTTTTTTATATTAAGTAGATATAAATGTGTCTAATCCATACGTCACGTCGTGGTAATGTAATTATAAGGTAGAGTAGTCATTATGGCCATGAGTAACTACATAATAAGGTCTAACTGATCATTATAAAATATAGGTCAGTATTAAGTATTTTCTTGATGACCAAGCTAATAAATAACTCGAACCATGTTATTTAACACATTAGAAAACAGTATGTCATATATTACTAATTACTTAGGATACTATTATATTCCTTTTGTCTCCGCGATGAAATCTGACTTTATTTTGGTATGCTCGATAATTACAAAGTGATATTTTACTTATATCTGTTATTTGAATATTGTTTTTACAAATTTCATAACTTAGAAAGAATATTCTTAATGAAAAATGCTTAAAAATCCACTTTGTCCCTGGTACATTCAAATGGGACTCGAACCCATGACTTTCGCAATTCGGGCGACTGCTCTTACCACTGAGCTACTCAGGACCTAACAGAACTGACGAACTTATCAAGCACTTGTTACTTTTTCGCTACTACAGAGCGTATATTCATCAATGTTCAGGCAATTCACCCAAACAGCCGAAAGAAATATTTTTACAATTATTTAAAATTTCGATAAAGATGAAATTTTTTTCTAACAAAATGCTATAGTCAAACCAATCGCGGATTTCTTGAACTTATTGACAATCTACAAAATTTCTACTATTAGGAAGTAATTAAAGAAAGAATTTCAATATTCCATATTAGAAATTATATTCTATATTTGGTTATTTTTTCTGTATGAACGTGGTGGGTAGGTGATAATTTGGTAATCCCATTTACTTGCCACGTGGCTAGTTGGTAAACGAGCTGCTTTATCGTGGAACACCTTGTAAATCTCACATCTATCCAGCTTGCGCACTATCACGCCCGAAGACAAGGCACAGCGAGCGAGCGGTACAGTTACATGCATAATCCGAGAACCATAGATCAAACATTATCACCGAGATTAAATCCAAGCCAGAAGACGTTTGTTCTACAAAGTACTGGAAGTGATACGTACCGATCAGCAGGCGTATTCACTAGCTTAACTGACAATCTAAAGTCATAATCACAGAATTAGTAATTCCAATATTTTAATTAATTTTGTATTAACAATGCCATACTGAAAATTATTCTTAATTATTAAGAATAATTCCAATATGTCAAAATCACTTAATCGTATTTTCTCGGCGATATCCACTGAACTCCATTTTGAGACTAGATTTTGTATCGATAAACTGTTAAATTTTGTATATCGTAAGTGTTGGTGACAATAAAAGTGACAATGAGTGATTTCATTTAAATAAAAAAATTATATAGCAAACTGACTAGGGGTTACTGATTTATTAAAAATGAGTTATAGAATACCAAAACAGCGCGATGAATACAGAGCTCTGTGAACAATTAATTTCGGTTGTCCTCAGAAGTTACTGAATAAGGGGGCCAACGTACACGACAGTGAATCTGACGTATTAGCTTTTTAAAATAACGATAAACGTCGGAATTTCAAAATAGCATGAAATAATAAATTGAAGCGAATCAATTATCATTATCCCAAAAGTGTAGATTTATTTGCAATTTTAAACGATTTCATTCATTGTAACAAGAGCCAGTGCCGGTTTTAGCACTATTGGCGCCCTGGGCGAAATTTCTTCGGCGCCCTCTAACTGCAATTCAATTACAATCAGTTACTACTACATACTACAAATCAGTTACTTGTCTTTTTTTCGCCGACCCTGCCTACTTACTTGTAATTTTCCCTAAATTTAGGTAGATTGTTAAGTTGGCAGCATTAGAATGGAACGTAGTGTTCAATCGGTTTAATTTCTCGGGAATCCCCGACTTTCCGACCATACAGAAACAATGTGTTTTTCTATAATCGGGGATTCCCTAGATCTATCTCTTTTAATTTTTGACGAAGAAAAACACAATCAACTATTATCTTCTTGCTCGATATAAGTGGACGCTCCTAAAAAAAATATTCGATTATTTTAAAACAAACAAACACAGTAATCAAACGTTTAACGCTACGTTACGATGCTCTTGTTCCAACTATATAGTGACATTAGTTTTATTTAAAAAGTAGACATATAAATAGTGTATAAGTAGCTGATTCATTTTTGACGGATCACATCATTAGGTAAGTACAGATTCATTTTTACCCTAACAGGGTGTCACATAATTGTTATCTATAACTTTGTGTAATTGTTGTAACTTTGTGACAGTGAGTTTGCAGTGGGCCACTACTTATTATATTATCAATTATTTTGCTATTTCAAATAAGTGGACAAGTAGCTGGATCCGCTATATTCGGGACAACAGTATCAACATCATCTAGTACATGTATTTGTTGTACATCAATAACAGATTTATCCTGAGCAGCATCTGTAATCATAGCACAACTTGCTCCCTTACTTCGGGATTTTTCATCCACAATCTCTTGAGTAGCTATTCCATCTGACTTGCCAGACAGAGGTTCCACTGCCGATGCATTCGTTTGTATTGCAGCATTTTAGCTTCAGCTTAACGTTTTGAGCATTCGAACGAAAATTTTCTTAAATGACCGAGCGATAATGCCCACCAATGTACGTCATATTACCTAATAAAATACATATCTTCATATTGGTAATCGGTATGTTGTTCTGTTTTACCATAATATAATATTTTTTTGTTAAGTTTCCTTTCAATTCATGCTGAAAGTGAGGCAACTTGAAAATAAAAAAAAAATCCTCAAGGTTCATGTTCTTTTTTCGCCGACCCAGTAGGCCTTGTTCAATGAGCAAGGGAACTATAAGAGGGCGTCTGTGGGAAATGAGGAAGTATAAGAAAAAAAAACATTAGTTCCCGAAATCAAACTAGATGTCGCTACGGTATGTTCTTGATTTCTCCATGACAACCCTTCCAGTTTTCTTTCATGTTTAAAAGTAAATTAGTTTTCAAAACTCAATTAACAACTCATATTCTATTTGTACTTTTTCGTATTTGTATTGATATCTAAGTTTCGAACTTTTCAAATTTCAGTTTTTTAATATGTTAGTTAAAATGAACGGAAATGACTGTCTTTGTTCCATTCGTTTCCTGCAAAAATCAACTTTTGCTAGAGTCGCCATCTAGGTGGAGGTATTTTTGTAGTGCTTTCGTTTTTTTAAAATACTTCCTCATTATACAGAATCAGAAAGAAGCGCCGGACGAAAAAGGGGCGCCGCTGCCTGCGGCGCCCCTTTTTCCTTTTTCTTTAATAAATAGAATTCTAAAATATTTTATCTTTACTACCCAACATTGTTACGACTAGGGCTACCAACCAACTAATACCATTGACTCCTACTTTATAGAGTAGAGTAGGATCAAAGTGCTTTTACTACCTTTTGTCTAAAATTTTGTTTTGTTTATTTTCTCCCGATATACTAAAATTTTATAAGACATTTTTTTACCAGAATTTTAATGTAAGTAGAAATAGAAATCTGTTTATTACATACTACCTTTGCAAATGGTAGTAAAGTAACCTTAAGAATGTATAATTAATTTGGATAAAATTAAACGCTGTGGTATTATAATTAATAGTGATATATATTGTAATATTAATTGATTTACTTTAGTTATCTTAGTTTTTTACAGAATTGCAAACTTAGCTTGACAGGATAAAGACACAAAAACAGTTTTGATGTCAAGTAGTGTTGTCGCGTAACAGTAGTATATTGCTTTACATACATTTCGTGTGTGTAAAAATATATCAATTTAATTCTAATATATAAAAGCAACAACAACGGCACGATATATAAATGTGTTTTCTTCTTTAAAATTAAACTGCCACCAATGCTGGCATCCATAGTGGCCACGTCCAAATGTGCCGTTAGGTTCGATCTCCGTACCGCAATGGTACGATTGGTAGATTATCGAATCCACCGTCGTGCAAGGTCGCCAGTACTTATACGTAATGGCTCGGGGCTCTGTCGACGAGGTACGTCGTGACCAGCGCGAAAATAGAGGATGCAACTTGCACCTCTTTTAGATGTACCTATTTAAAGTTTTTGTTGGAACTTTTTTTGTTAGTTGAAACGAGTCTTCCAATGAGTTAAGTTACGAGAACGTTTAAGGTTTATTTGATTAAGCAAATTGAATATGTAATGTACTATTTTAATCTGATGCGTCGTATTACGAGCTATCTAAGTTTTAATCTACGAAACAAACCTTATAAAACCGTAAATAAAAAACACACCAAAATATATAAATACAGAGACTCCGAAATCAAAATAATTAAAAATTAAAAGTAAAATGACTAATAGGTGGCTCGGTGGCGTAGAGGATTAGCGCCATGGCCCGCGATCGTTGTTGTTAATCAACTTTCGCAAGGGTTAGTCACGGAATGGGGGACCAAAAAAAAAATTATCTTGAGCTACTCTGTGCTTCAGAAGGCACGTCAAGCCGTTGGTCCCGGATGCATTTGCAGTCGTTAATACTCTCCAATTCGCATTGGGCCAGCATGGAGGGTTATGGCCCATCCTCCTTAACCATCTGTAAGAGAGGCCTGATCCCCTGCAGTGGGGACTTAAAGGGCTGATGACGATGACTTAAATTAAAGGTTAATATATAAACATTCAATACCTCTTAATTAAGCACAAATAGCGTGTAATTGTGACATCAAATAGTACCTGAAAACAGAAAGCACACCATTAGTATCAAGTAATATTGTAAATATAAACTTCGATTTTAAAAATGCCATTACAGTAAGCAACGAAAATGCTATTACAGTCCTGTAGTTACATATTTTGGAGACGAAACGATATTGTAAGGTGATATAATCCAAATCGCATTAAGGTAAAAAGTCAAATATAAAGTAGAATATATCGTGGTCCTAGGAATTCGGTTAGGTATTGTTAAAATTTGCATATGCACTACATTTTTGATCTCGGATTTGATTTCGCAGTAGGCCTATAGCAATGTAATACGTTAAGCGTGACATAAAGGTTAAATGTGCTTTCCTTAAGAAATTATAGTTACCAATAATCAGCTTTTGTCGAATTTCCTGAACTTCCAACAACACCTGCAGTACTTTACATAATTCTGAACAAATTATAGCTTTTCAATAATAAGTATAAATATCTAGCTACATAATTTCAAAAGAGATTAAAATGGAGGGTCTCTGTATTCGAAGTGATTTTATCTATAATTACAAGGTACAAGGTCGATGGCCCCGCTCTGAGAGTTTCAGAGGTTCGGAGTCGCCCTCCATTCCCCTGAGACCCTCTCCTGAAATACAAGCACCATCTCAGTTCGCCTCTAGAATTAGATAAGTGGGAGCTTGAGTATGAATTTTGTGGTGAAGATAAGATTTTGTTTTGATAAGCAGGTTTCTGATAATATTCGGAATGTTATCCTATCTTTTAACTTGAGGAATGAAATCACATGAAAATTTGTGTCAAATTTTATCTCAAGATAAACTTTCTAGAGCATATCTCATATGATATTTCCACAAAAATTAATCGAGAACAATTTACTGCTGTTGGTACCTATTTCAATAAAATCAAAAGGATAGCAGAAAAACGTTTTTAACTATAAGCGTGGATAACCTTTTATGATATACTCGCAGTACGTGACTGTAAAACTATAATAATTAAAAAATAATTAAACAGATGCTTAACTATAATAATTAAAATTATCTACAACATTTTTATATTTTCAAATGATTCAAATGATATGCATCATATTTAAGTATGACTATTCTAAAGTTTTTTAAATTTAAGGCTCACAAATACCGATGGAGGACAAATTCTGACACAGGCCGACAGCATTTTCTTTGGAAAAATTTCATTTGAATGTAGTAACATCTGGTGTAGATCTAGAGTTAAGTTTTATTACTAAAAGGAACACCAACTGTTAAAACTAAAAGAGATTCGACTCTAATAGGAGTTACGGATGAAAACCTTCTACTAACTGATAAAGTCGATGAAATATTAACGAAATTATGTTGTGTGGAAGTAACAGGCTTATTTTAGGTTTTTGGTGAACTGCTAGTTTATACATATAGAAATAGACCAATTGATATACATCTGGTTGACGAAAAAGTCCAATAATGTGTTCCAAAGAAAACGCAACAAACCTCAGAATTAATCAATCTTGATAACATTAATAGAATCTAGCAATAGCTTATGGTTTTGAAGGCAGAGCAAGGGTAGCAGGAGTGCTACCAGCAAAACTAATCAACTAGACTGCAAATAAACAACGCTCAGCGGAAACAGGGAACGATGCAATCAGTGTTCAGGAAACGACAATTTGACGACAATTTCTCGTCGCCCTCACAGGACGAATTAGCACCGACGCGACGCCTCACCCTTGCGTGAGCCGAGTCGAACGAGAACGAATTAGATACTTTTTAGAATTCATGAGAGCTACCCTGAAAATAGAGTAGCTCGGTGGCGTAGTGGATAAGCGCCGTGGCCCGCGATTTGTTTAGCAACTTTCGCAAGGGTCGGTCACGGGATGGGTGACCAAAAATTATTATCTCGAGCTACTCCGTGCTTCGGAAGGCACGTTAAGCGGTTGGTACCGGCTGCATTTGCAGTCGTTAATACCCTCTAATCCGCATGTGGGAGGTGGGGGGTGGTAATCCAGGGTGGAGGGTCATGGCCCATCCTCCTTAACCATCCATAAGGAAGGCCTGAGCCCCTGCAGTGAGAACGTAAAAGGGCTGGTGATGAAGATGATGACCCTGAAAATACCCTGCAATTTAAAAACAAATAAATGATGATGAATGAAATATCTTTCCACAAAGCAAAACCAGTGTAAAGCCAAACCTCTTACCAAGATCTAATTTAATAAAGAATGAAGTAATCGCGTTACCTGCTGTCGTTAAAACACACCAGTATCTTAATTTTGACAATGTTAGCTTAATAATGACGTTTCAATAACAACTGTTTTACACAGTTGTTGTTATTAGATCACAAAATAACAAACATATCTGTCACCGATGATGTGTGAAGATGATAAATTATTACATTAGTAATATAGATCCTCCGGGAGATAGTACGAGTACAATGGCAAATAACTGGGGCACCATCGCTGCCTAAACATTAGGAGAATTGAGGAATTCTCATAGGGAGCTGCTGACAACCGTAGCTTAATCAGATTGCCTTCGATTTTATTGGCATCGAGTTGGATCAAATACACTCAACGTCGTATACAATTAGAGTTACCACGTTAGCATGTTAGATTGTGGGTTGACGTTGACTTGCTTCACTTAATCTAATAAAATCATATCTTTCTGCTAGAATTCAAAAAGTAGTAATTAATGAAGCGAAATCTGTAGGGGCACCAGTTACTATGGGCGTACCTCAGGGATCGGTATTAGGACCATTGCTTTTTCTAATTTATATTAATGATCTTCCTCACTTTACGAAGAATTTAAGCGAGACAGTATTGTTTGCAGATGACACCTGTTTACTGTTTAAAGTTGATGATTATTTTAAGGATCGCAATGCATGGAATTGATAGCCTTCGCTTTGTTCTATAAAGACTAATTATATGTTCAACCTATGTCCTACAGACTTTGAAAGTTGTATTTATTATTGTGAGAATACATATTATTTTGGTATTGACATGATTTATGTAAATGTCATTACTTATGATAAAAAGCTGGTAAGTTTCTTTCGCTTGTTCTTCTTGTCAGCTAAAAGACGTCCTGAACAAGTGGTAGGGGAAAAAAAAATTTTTTTTGGACGATTCAAAAGTGCTTGTAATAGCCTACTTGAATAAAGATATTTTCATTTCATTTCAAAGAATACACAACTTACGTCGCTGCTCCGATGGTATTGAATGTTGAAAATTTAATTGAAGACAATGCCAATTAAACGGAAGCCAATTGAGTAATGCTTTAGACCTATAAGTGATGGAATGTTCGTACCAACGACAATGTCTGTCCTTTGCCTGAGTGTGAAATGATGTTCTTAGTAAGTTGGTGACAAAATTTATATTATTGAGTAGAAATTCAAAGTTACATTTCAACTTACTTTTAAGCTTCAAGATACTTTTAAACGGCCTTGACCTAAAAGCGCAGCACAATGAATTCCGTATTTAAGACATCGCATTCCCGTTACATTAAAAAGGTAATTTGAGCGGAACGCTTTAATAGCACCCTTATATGCTGCTTGAAGAGGACGAGACGAACTTTGACGTGGAAAGATGTTGATACGTCGACGGCTACGGAAATATTTTGTTTATTAAATAGTATTTAAAAATATAATTTACTGAAGAAAATGACAAACTTGATAGCTTAGTGGGTTGTTTGATCTTCAGCTTTTAAAAAGGAGAGATCGGATTTTGTGAGATTTCTCCATTCAGATCCAAAGAATTTAATGCAAATTCTATCAGAAATTTAAAAACTAAATAAATTTGTATTCTGTATATGTAAACATAAAATAAACAACGTATGTTAATAGAATAACATAGATTCCCCTAGAATGTGTATCGATATCAAGTTACCCCCGAATGAACATTGGAATTTCATTTCCTATATTTTTCATGTAACTATTTATGTAAACTGGTTGATTTCTTTTCGGTACCTATAATTAATCTTTTAATAAATTATTATTAATATAGAAGATGAATTATTTTAAATATTACCATTTCTAACAACTGCATAAAATTCGTTATGTTTTGCTGTACAAAATTGAAAAATTCAAAAACAACATTGGGTAATAATAGTTGGGTTCACATACACTGTTGTTCCACTTGTCTGATACCGCATTGCCTTTATTATTGATATAAAACAATAGCTGTTTTCCCGCTACTACGCCCGCGTTAATTATAGACTTATCCATGTATGATGTAGCTTCCCATAGGTGAAAGAATCTTTAATATCAATCCAGTAATTTCGGTCCCTATTCAATGCAAACAAACAAACAATAAAATCTTTCTTCTTTATCATATTAATATAAGTAGATTTATATCTAAAGTAAAGAATATGTACCAATATTATTCTAAACTCTTTTGTTTTGGATAAAAACATACAACGTTTCAGTTTTCAATATAGTATACCAACTATAGGTAGTCATTGTTTACGTAGGTATCGAGATTCTAGAAATTTCCAGAGACTTGAATGTCATTGAAGTGTAATTTCAAGTTTGAGATTGTCAAAATAAGGTCAAGGACTGTTGTTTAATGAAGCCCTGTAGCTAGTAGAACACAGATCATATAAACAATGAAGTGCCTCACAATAAAAGGAATTGACAGATTCGGTTCGTGGTTGTTTACTTAATTTAATCCTCTCTAAAGTCAAGTAAATACTCAAATGAATTTTAAAATTGAGATGATATTATTGTTTTTATTTTTATTATTGCAAAACATACTATTCTGGTAATGACATGTCGAAATTATCGACAGTATCTTACAATATCGAATGTTATTCTTCCTTTATAATAAAAGGTAAAGGATTATATACATAAGAATACAGTCCTTGTAGGTATGCCGCGCAAAAACACACTATGAAGGCAATAAACTTGTATATAAATAAATTTTAATAAGCCATTAACGTATCTGATAGTAACTGCTTACTTATTTACAAGAGATAGATAAAATTTAATAGCCGAATAGTTTTTACTACTTTATAGTAGCTTAAAGAATAGAATGTGATCTTATCTGAACAATGAAAATTTTATAAAATTAATATATTAATAACTCACTCATGTTACAGTAGTAATATATATATTACGTTAATATATAAACAATCACAAACTTTACAGTAGTAATATAAAAAACCGGAGCATTAACTGAAACTTAATCAAACTATATCTTATGCGGCATATGAATTTACAAGATGTCTTTCATTACTATTTTTATAAATTCAATTTTAATGTGTACTGTGTATATAACTTTGCGACAATGCTCTATCAATCTGCTGGTGGAAGGTAATTCTTGGCCTCCCTTTGCTTCTGATCCTTCTTATTTCGCGATATATATCAGTTTTGCCATTATTTCGTCTTACGCTCTTTCTACATGTCCAAACCGACAGATTATGCCCCTATTGACTTTTGCACTGTCATTATCTTTCAGGGCAACTTACTTTCTTATCTCAACGAATAATACTCCGATGAAAATGACTATGGAAATCTTATTCTCTACTAGGTTGTGTCCCTTTAAGTACCTTAAAATTTTTGATTCAATAGAATATGTATACAAAATTCTTATGTTTAAGATCTCCATGTTGCCCTTGCCCATAATTTGCAAAACTTTGGACTCAGCGAAGCCTATATCGTAAAGCTCAATGCTACCGTTGATTGGTACTTTCAAAAATTTCCAAACTAGATGTATTGTCTTAATGTCCAATTTTGTGGATATAATTGTGTGTGGTTTTTGTATAAACTTTTATCTATCTCCATATTGATTAATCAAACAATATCGTTGAAGAATTTATTTCCAGCTGAAAGTATCAATTGACTAAAGTTATTCTTGAAAAAGGCCATTATCTTTGAAGTCAAGCAACAGCAGACTTTCGTCTGTAAGGTCACAACAACTATAACATTCAATGTATTGTTCTGGTTCTTTGTCACGCGTTTAACTAAATCGTTTTATTTTGCATCATAATGTTTAACCTGTATCATATCAAGTATTTGCTTTGTTATCACGATAATAATGACATAATCTTCTTAATCAGCGACATTGTAGTAGCGTGCTTCTGCTCACAATGGTCGAGCATGATACAGCGCAATTAACGCTATTCTGTAGCCGTATTGCATTATGCTTAAAAGGCTGTAAATGCTCTAAAATAAAGCGTGGAAAGCGCTTTGTAGGTCAGAGGTAATGATGTGGAAATTTATTAGATAATTAAAATAGCGGAACATTTGTAAGTAAACTATAAACCTTATGTTGATAGGTAGAGACCTTATAAAATATTGACACAATTTTTTGGTTGTAGCAGAGTTGTTTTCTTCAAATAGTTGCTTGAACATTAATTACAATCAATAATCGAATTCAAAGGTAATAAGAATCGACGATACACCGTTAGAATACTTGTTTTTAAATAATTATTGTTATTTATCTATCGTAAATTAACATTAAACAACAGTCCTCTATTAAGAGGTCGTTTTGACGCTATTAGCATCTGAAATTGCGGTTCTTGTCATGAACATAAAATAGTATTTTTCTACTATTAGTATTATAATATTTATATTTCAGTATCATGATAAATGAACATTGCAAAAGGTACTGAGATTTTTTTTAATATTATACTAATAAAAACATTAATAGGTAAAAGAAAGTGCGAATTTATTAAAGAATTTATCGCACTTTCTTATGCATGCTGAGCCGCTTTAACAGCTCTAGAGAGAAGGATTACACTACTAAATTATGTATCGAGTGTCAAGGTTTAATTCTAGTGAATAGATGTAATCTAAATTTTGACGGAAGATGTGTCGCGAGTATCGATTGCGGTCCTGACAAATATGTGAATTGACATAATGACAATAAATATGATAATTGGAAAAATCGGAAACATTATTACGAAGTACATTATAACTAAAACCCTTGTGTTGTGAAAGTTCAACAAGTAGGCAGGTATACATTTAACCCAGAAGCGAGCTAATACAAAACAATTCGTTTTATACTTTGACTCTGTAATCGAATGTAGCACTTTAGAGACCTCCGAGTCGTTTACCTCTCGTCTACGAGGCACAATTTGCATGGTTGCTTACTTGAATTTCTACCCATTAAATATAAATTTACAATTTAATTATTTTATAATTTTCTCTGCAATATCCTGGTCATTATTGAGATGATCATAGAACTAATAAACATTCTAAATATCGAAAAATTTGCGGTTTTATTGATCGAATAGACAAATTTCGGAGAATTTTATTAATTCGACGCGTAACGGAAAAACTTATATATGCATAATAATTGATTACATAACATATTTATAAGGGAGCACTCGACTCCAGTATCATAACAAAATGAAAACGACTCACCAAAATACTGCAAAATACTAGCAAGGGTAGCAATGATGCAGACGTCTACAGTCGCTCACTAACAATGCCAGCAGACGAGCCATCAGTTTTGCCACCGTTGCATCTTCTTCGGCTACAGGTATCTTGAGAGTAGTGACCATCTGTTCCGCAACTGTTCTTCATATCAGGAACACTTGGTTCTTCCCACGAAGGCTTCAAGTGTTCCTTCTTGTATCGACAGGCAGAAATATTGGCAGGATCGAGTTCGGGCAGATGCACATGTGAGTCGACGACGGTACATGTGACTAACGTGGATGAGGGCGAAAAAGTTTTGATTTTGTTACCGCAACAAGATTTTCCATATCCATGAGATCTGTGTGTCCACTTGGTCGGTTACATCCCACTTCTGATGTCGGCGGGTAGTCCGAAGGGGCTATTACGAAGCCCAAATAGATCGTCCATATCGGAGGACTATCTTTAAAATAACACTGCAGGCGTGTATACCAACGTGGATTTGTTCCATTTTATCACTTTTCTTACGAAAATATAACGAGATGAGCGTGATGTCATCTGATGTCTTTACTCCTCGGCGTTTGGAAACAGAATGTGTGCCAAAATGGCGGCAAATTGCTTTTTGTTAACGAACTGTCAAAGTCAGTGTCACCATTTTAATAAAATTAAAAGTATCGATGATCACGCTCTCTCTACAATTGAGTAATTAAGTAATCGAGTAACTAGCAATTAAAATAAAATAAACTAAATCAAACGATCTTCGTAAAGATGATGCGACATATACAATACACAGTAAAGATAAAATAGATTCTATAAAATTTAAACATATAACGAATTAAAAAAAGGTGAAATATGTATAAACTTTCTATTAAAAGCAGGCGATCTACACGATTTGCCCTTTATCTGTACGGCTGTCATGATTACAATATTATACCTATGTAACACGCCGTGTTTCATATCAGCTATCAAATGTTTAGAGAATAACCCGGGTTCATGTCCGCTTGAAATATATGTACCTATCTATTTTGGAACTCAGATACAAATATTGCACAACCTACCTTTGTTTATTGAATGACAACAATCCTTAAAAAGTACACTTAGATAAGATAAGATAAAAAACACTTTATTGTACAACACACAACAGAAATAAATAAAGAGTAACTTACAAACATTAAAAACATTTGCACAATAGGCGGCCTTATCGCTTAACAGCGATTTCTTCCAGGCAACCTGTACTGGAAGAAGCAATGATAACAATAATGTAGGTAGGCTGTGCGCGTTACAAACTTAGTTTTGTATTTAAAACATTTTGGTCGAATTTGCACAATTAAACTATCACTAATTAGTATAGATTTAAAATACTCCAGCTTTCAATGCTAACAAATTCCTCTTCCATATTATTAGTAAAACGGTAGTAAATAGTAACTTATTCAGAGGAATACAGACTATAAACTTTGACAAAGTACCTAAGCAAAAACGCAGCGGGGTGCTTCAGTTTACCTCGGTTCTTATACTCGGGAGAATATCCTGATGCGCTACCAAGTTGTTAAAGTAAGATAGAGCTAAACACGTAGGGCAGATGACCTGGTTTTGGCCATTTTTAGAGTTTCACTGTAATTCTAATATAAAGGCTGCGGTAATATCAAATATGCCATCAGATACAGATATTAGTCTTGACTAGCTTTTTACTTTCGGTCTTGTTAAAAAAGCTTTAATCCTCAAACTAAAATTGTGATTTATCTAAGCAAATTGTGCTGCAACTGGCCTTCCGATTATTTCACAAGAAACACAATCGTCCAAGTGATTATTCAATGTAACATAGAATTTACCTCAAAGGGTGCAAAACATCTGAACAGATAAATAAGGATATCTAATCAAATCAATATAAAGATTTTTGAAAAGTTGTTAACTTATATATCCTCATTTATGATATAAGACACGAACTAGCCCTGCAGTTCTTCAAAAATAAAAACCCGAATTCAAATTCACTCAGGTGCCCGAATTCAAAACGCGGCATCCGCTCAATCTTGAATTGGTAACAACGTTCTGTGACATGAGTGAAGTGAGTTTCAAAATTATATAAGAATAGAATATCTAAGACATCTACTCAATCAATTTTGTTTTGTATTTTTATACAAAAAATGGAGACAATAGAATTTCTAAACTAAATGACGCGAATTTGAATACGTGAGTGAATTCGAATTCGGGTCTGAATTTCTACAGAATCGCAGCTCAGGTGCGTTTCAAATGAATAAAACTCATTCATTAATTTCACTGTGACTATTTATGAATATACTGATCTCAAAAGTCTCCGTTTTTCTTTTCCAACTAGTTCGTGGCTACTATTACTAAATAGAAAAGACTTTACCAAGTACTTAAAGTTGGAAGCTAAGATTTTAGTTACAAACTATAAATAAGCAGACTACACGCGCTCCAGGGTATGCGAGTGGCATCTAAAGAGCATGTTACTTCATAGGTTGGTAGCGCGTAATACGGCGGCAGGCCATTACTTATACAATGTACTTTAAGCTTCCTTTAGACCAGCCGTAGGTACACCTGTTGTATTAAATACTTGGTTATGTGAGATTAAAATAATGAGAATTTATTTGTTTAATAACAAATTGTTTATACGCTGGAGGCTTCGGGAGTGGATTAACTGTTGCCAAGCCCCGGTTTAAAACCTTTTGAGGTGGAATTTCTCAAAATCCTTTCTGAATTTTATGTAATAATAAATACAAGTGTTGAGGATCATTATAAATAAAACGTAAATTTTGAGAATTTTACTTTCAATATTGGTACCAAATATAAATATTGCAATGATATAACATTAGAACGGTAATGGCAGCAGTTGTTTTGTTTGCGGGCGCGCAAATTAATAATAATAGTTTTTGATGCTTAATATTCTATCATTATGAATATTTTTCTCATTGCCGACATTCTTCATGTCCTTTTATTTCAATGCAAGCCTTTAAAGACGACGGTAAGCATTAATGATATAGTCTCAAAAAGAAATAAATTTACCAGTAATACGTTCAGTAGTTTATGGGTAGTAGTTCATTATTATTGTTCTTCCTGAAATAGACGGAGATTTTTTAAATTCATTAATACAAATTATAGACTATTTTGACCGTAACGTTATAACGTGAACATTAAGTATACGTGCGCAGTGCATGTAGCTATATTATTGTGAATATGCCGTGGAGAACGCAGTCTGAATACAAAGAACGTTCGGCTGCAACGCTCAGCGCTAGGACCAGACAAACTGGACTAGGTAAGAGTCAGGTTGAGTAATAAAACGAATTATCTACCTTTAAGGATTGTACTTATCTGCCTTATTTGAGAATTCTTCTTTTGGAATTCACCGATTGGGTCGGGATATAAAGGGCTTTGAATATATATTTTGAATCCGCTATAGTCACTTATAGAATTTCTATTTAATTATTATAAAATAAAAAGATTTAAAACAGATTTTATATTATGATGGATATTTCATTTGTTCAATAAAGTTTTTAAGGACCTTTGTTATTAAAAAAGGAAGATATAAAAAAATAACCCTTTTGTTTGTCTTAAGTTACAAATTTTTTTTATGTAGTGTACCGATTATAGCTTTGTTTAAAAATAAAACTTAATAGCATCATTAGGAACATGTTTCTTTGTACACTATATACTTATGTTTTTTATATATTAGAGGAATAAAAAAAATAACCTAGTTATTTAGTTAGTTATGTTATTTAGTTAACAATGTCTAACTCAACGACGAACATAGCACTATTAGTATGTAGCTTCAATTAAATAATACAACCTTTGTTACGTTTCAAGTAGGTTTTATTTGATGTTAAAGACCTCGATGGTGAAGTGGTTGGGGCGCTCGGTCTGCGATACGGTTATTAAGCCACTCTCGCAAGGGGTGTAGTGATGAGCCCCTCACTCGCGAGGTGCCTCGATTGAGGTCCTCATTTCGACAAAATGAGGGAGTACTCGTTTTTTAATTTTGAACTACCTCATTTAGCTCCTCACTTTTTGAGGCTTCAAGCACGATGCGCGAGCACAGATATTACACCTCACGCAACATAATAGCGAGTTGTTTAGAATGAAAAGGCGACTCGATACTTACTCAATATATTCAAGATTGAGGAAACGGGTTAAGTTTAACGATTCAGGTATGTTTATGTGTTTCTTCGCAAATGCCTATTTACTTTTTTATGGATAAATGATATTAATTAGTCTAAGTTAATATAAATGTATCGGTTTTATTTAGAAATATATTTATAGTACGTTGCTCCTTTATTAAAATCGATTAATTAATAATTATTATTCGATTCGAAATATAAATAATGAATAGATTATAAAAAAGGAATATTTGACACTATTAAAAATAATTTGCGTGTTGTGGTCATTCTGTTAAAAAATAATATTATAAAGTTTATTTCTTAGAATCTAAAGACAAAATAAATTTTGTTTAGCATTACCGACTCCCTCCCTCATTTTATACCAAACGGCAACGTTGCGCGCGCCTCGCTACGTACTCATTCACCACTACGGTAACATTACTTATCCTCACCTCAAATGAGGGGTAACACGCGAGCCTCTCACGAGGGAAAATGAGGCCCTCACTCATCCTCATTAAAAAAGAGTGATTTACACAACGCTAAAGGGGTGGACGTAGCAAGGATGACAAAAGAAAAATTATCTCAAGCTCCTCCGTGCTTCAGAAGGCATCTCGAGCCGTTTGGTCAATCATTAACCGCCATCAAACCGCACTGGGCCCGCGTGGTGGGTCATGGCCCATTATCCCTATTCGATTTGATTTGATTCCATCCGTAGGGAACGCCTGAGCCGCAGCAGAGGGAACATTATTAGGCTGGTGATGATAAACCTGTACAGTTCTCAGACAGTTCTGCGCTCGTCGTCGTGCTCGAGGCTGTTTTTATAACAGAATACGCACTGCAGAATTTACACTGGCATGAAATATATTGATAAAGGGAATATTAATAAACGTCTATTTCTCATTGGTCCGCAGACCATGCGGATGCAGCAAATGCAATATTCCGTGAATTAAGCACAATAACTGCGCCCGCGCAGCGCTAAATTGAATAAGGCGCGTTCTACCGGGCATTAATCTTATAGGATTATGTCTTTCTTGCTACGATCGCTGCCATTTTGTGACATCCATTAAAAGAAATTATGAATCCCGGTGGAAATGTACGATATTACCTATCACCAATAAAATAGATTATTTAATGAAATTCAGTGTACTCACAGTTATGCTTACTATTATATATTTTTGGTTACTTAGTCTAAGAAGTTGTGACAAAAATGTGCAAGAGCTTTCTAAAGCTTGAGTATATTTTTTTTCAATATGTTGAAGTATACTAATTGTATACAATACATCACACAGTACCCAATGCGAAGGCAATGTAATGTATGAAAAATCGTACTCTATACATATTAAAGATGCTATTAAATAGTTTAATATTAGCGAACAATTTATTCTTGCATAAAAAGTAGACTTAGCTGTTCAATTCCAAACGTGAAACGCGACTAATCAGCAGTTCAGAGTTACGTAATGACCGAAAGTTACTTTATTATTCAATTATTAGATATTTATAAAAAATACTCCGACTTTCATTTAATGGAACAAACATATTTAGCAAATAACTAGTAGTTTGTTATGCACCGCCGCCACCACCAGGTGTTCCAGCACCTAACCTCCGTACTGGGTACTGAATTACGAGTGTATATATACCGTAAACCCATAAATAAATTTGAAATTCATTTAAAGAATATACTTATGAGTAAAGGCTATTATAAAGTTGATGATTATTTTAAGGATCGCAATGCATGGAATTAATAGCTTTAGCTAGTTCTATGACGACTAATTATATATACAACCTATGACCTACAGATTTTAAAAGTTGTATTTATTATTGTGATAATACATATTATTTTGGTAATGACATGATTTATGTAAATGTCATTACTTATGATAAAAAGCTGGGTAAGTTTTTTTCGCTTGTTCTTCTTGTCAGCTAAAAGACGACCTGAACAAGTGATAGAGAAAACAATTTTTTTTGGACGATTAATTAATTAGACTAATAACATTCTCAAATCAAAATATAATAAATCGTTGAACTACTTATATTAAGAGGACGAGTAAACAGTGGATAGGTATGTAAAATATGTTATATATTTTTTAATATTATTTGTGCAGATACATAAATTATTGTTGTATTTTCCCACGTTTTGTTCTGGTTTAGAAGTGAAAGATCATATAACGTACCACCGGGATAAAAACTTCTTAAGTCTTAAAGCGTTATTGATTTTTATGCGGCTGCAAAGCATAGTGCAGTTCTAAAAATATAATATGTATATTCAAAGTGTCGTAATCATAGTGGATATTTCAATAAATAAATTTTTGACTTGAGGGATAAAAATTTAGTTTTCCGTGTCCGGTTTCCGGATTAGGAATTTTGATTTCGAGTCCCGAATGCGCACCATTCCTACAAAATGTACAGTGACACTCACACGTTCGTTTTCATTATAGAAAATACTTTGTAATCCAAACCTGGACTCTTGAACAGTAAATCGAACACTGAAAACGAATATGAATGGTAAAGCTTAACCAGTTTTTTATAAGAAACAATTTCGTGACAATCGTATATTATAGGTTATAAACAAAGTTATATTCAATTTGTTACGTGAAAAACTTCTGTATTCTCCAACTGCTTGTAATTAATCTGATATTTTTATATTTATGTTTGTTTTATATGTATGTTTAAATATATATTAATTTATGATATGTAACATGTTTGTTATGTGTATTCCATTATTTTGATTTTTTTATTGTATATTGTTTATATTGACTTTATCAATTTTTTTGTAGCACCGCCTTATTAAAGTATTTATTCCATAACTCTCCGGTTGACTGGTGGAGAATGCCTACTGGCATTAAGTCCTCCATTTGTAAGCTTTATTTGTGCTAAGAAGTTTAAATAAATAAATAAATTGCGCATTATACATAATGCCCGGTCATTATGAAAAATACCCAATATGGGAGAACAATTTAATTATTATTATTCAAACATATAATTGATAGGACGTTATACATATTGTTCATTTACTTTTGGGCAGAGTAATACAATCATATCTAGTTAGTAATTTTTCATTTTTATTGTCATTTTTTTATAAAGGGCTCAATCTTAACTTCCATTAAGCCCGAGAACGTAAATGAGATAACTTAAAATACACTAAATGTTAAAGAGTTCAAATACTCGGTCCTATTATTTGGGTTAATAAACAAAGATTTCATATATTAACAATCCACTAGTTTTAGCATTTAAAACTTAAGGAAAGTAATATTAAAAATATAGATAACACAAAACATATAAAATTAAAAACAAAGATTTCAAAACATATCTTTATATGTAACACATCTTTTGTGTGCTTTATAGAAGTTAGAATACTTAAGAATCGACGACTACGCCAACGTGTGGTAAAAATGGGTGAGGGGAGGGGGACGTGGGAACACACCTTCCCCACCACACGTCAAAGCACGAAGAAGCTTAATTAAGAAGGAAAAGATATTTTTTACTAATTTATCCAGATAATATAAATTTTGACCTTATTTATAGACATTAAAGTTTCGTTTCTTGTGAAAAATATATGATATACGCAAGTAGGAAGACTAAAACACCTATATTGTTATCTATTTAAAAAAAACTAATATCTATCACCTTATAGTAAGCCGTGACACGCATTCTTCCCTACCCGCACAGCATCAAATTAGTTTAATCATCAATTTGCCCAATTGTCGTATAGCAACATATTAATGAGCGGGCTATGTGATATATAGTGAAGTTTAGATAGAAATCAATAACATTTCTCAATGTTGTCATAGAGACTTCAATAATACTTACATATGTTTATTTGAATATGTATACAGAAGCTCCTCCATTGAATAAATATTTAAAACGCTCATCGATCACAGTCCGTTTTCTGCCTTCCGTCATTAGACAAATGTGTAGCTGAATTTAAATGGCTTTCAAATTGCATTGTTTACCGCAATAAGCGAAATAGACTTTCCTCAGTGGGACTATAAAAAGCAACTGCTCTAGCGGGAGCTCTCTCTAGCCCTGGCCGGTAGATAAAGAGACATTGCACCTCCATATTTAATGAGTTTGGCTTACATTATGGCCTCCATAGTTGTGATCTTGTATCTAATACCGTACGTAGGAAATGGAATAACTTACCTTGGATTGTGCCTTAAATGATTATTGACAATACGTGTTTCCTGCGCCAATAGTAAAATATTCTAGTGATTGTGCTCTAAATTCGAATTCTGCAAACAGAGTCCAGGAACATTACGGGGAAATTATTTTACCACATAGGTATAAAACTAGGAGTATGTAGAAAATAAAAAAACACTCATTGTGTGCTACCATAAGTTTGATCTATTCTACCGTAGAATTCATTAGATCAACCATTATCGTCTGTTCCTCCCCATTCTTTAATAGCACGCACTGTAGGCATGTAATTATAACACGAACTGCCAAATCTTTTGGTAACTTAAGCGTAGTTATTAAAATAACTTATTCTTCTAGCTATGTCATCGAACATTTGTTCGTATTTGTGCAGCAATGGGTATCTTGTGCACTTCTCTCAAAAATTTCTTGTTTCGGAGAAATTAAACTATTTCTCCACATCATGTTAATGTCAAATTTAAAGCGGATCAAGCAAATTTTGCATTGATGAAATCATAAATAGCGTCATGCCAACATGTATCTTATTGTGTGCGTTATTATAATAACATGGATCATGGGTATGAGTCGCATCGTGCACTAACTGTCGCCTGCCCTCTTGACCGATACTCGACATGTCGGTCGCTTCTTGCTAGCTGTTTCTTATTATTGGTGGTGTGGAACAAATCATAAGAAAACCTCTTCAAAAAAACGTTGCTATATGAATAACTTATATGATGAGAGAAAGAAGACGTCACAAAAAAAAACTAGAGAACATGTAATCGACATACATTAACATATTTTGTTTTCAATGGTTTTGTGGTCTAAGAGATATGATTATGTAAGATTTTAGGTACATTTGGTAGGAATATTCAGTCTGCGAGTTGCGTCAATTGGATGTTCGTTTGTATAATTTCATACTTGATTGGTACACATAATTTTAAGTCGCATAATGTATCAGTCAAATTGATTGCCGAGGATAGGGAACAATAACTCCACTGAGTATCTTAAAGCGTATATATCAGCTTTATTTATCAAAGCATAACTGTTCTTCATTCTTTAAGATAAAAAAATGATTAGAGTATTTAGAGTTAGAGCAATTCTAGTTCTGAGGTAACCCAGCGCTACACATCACCATCCTTCCAATTACTGTTGTATCTATAAACAAAAGCCTCAAAATTAATAAACGTTATTTCGACGACCACGCAAAAGAGTCCATTAGAGCAAATCTGATTTATATAAAACCAATAAGGCACGGATGATTTGGCAACATTTCGCTTGTCGCTTATGAATCAATAACAGGAGTCGCTAATGCGTCGCGACTTTTTGCGGGGTACGGTAATTCAGTAATGGCTGCCTCCATTGATTGACGCCCTGTGTACGCGTAGCGGTCACCACTCACTAGCTGCTGGCGGCTGCTATGCGACGCTCGGCCTCATTAACAGTTACATTTGACGCTTATCTGCTCTATAATTAAAGAGTAACGACTTCTTGTGAACTTAATCCAGTAACAGTTACTTGATACATATCGATCAAATATAGGTAGATGTTGTTCTTATAACTATCTAATTCGATAGGTTGTCCTACCAAAACTACCAGTTATTTTTTCAAAAACTTTCTATTTCCGAAGTTACCTTCTTAATTTTTTAATATAAAAGAGATTGTGCTTCTGTAGATTTATATGTTGTCGATTGTGGAGTCCTTTTAAGTAATATTTTGCGTAAATAAGGAGACCTTGCTTTAATAGTTTCAAAAGAAAATTAAATTCGTCATTATTTAGGCGTACGTGCGTGTGTTGAATTATAAAATTAGAATGTGGTGTATTTATATCTTCTTTGATATATTTCAGTCATTAAAAATTCATGGGACTACAAAACTTTTCTCTTTGGACAAATTCAATTTATATTGTAATACGACTTGCTATCGACTGTATTATTATCACTACAAAGTAATATTGTCTGTGGCAAAGTTAAACTAACTTAATCCTTCGACTATCCCACGCACGCTCACCTAATTTTAGTCCCACTTTGAGTTGTATATTGAAACAATAAAATGTACGTTTGACGCAGATCACTAGCGCTTTCAAAATGAAATCGAATGAAAGTTTAAACACATTACAATATTTTCTGTTGAGTTTTGTTAAATTCAATTGTTTTCCATTTATTTCTTTGTTACTCAAACAATAAAAGACGATAAGTTTCTATATAATTTTAAACATTTATGAACCATGCGTGTGTACATGGAATACTTTTTGTTTCATTTTAATAGAGGACAGACATATGAAATCGCAGGCAGTACCTAGTAATTTCTATTCAATGACATTTTTTGAGTTTGAGACTCTGGAACTGAAGGCACTAGAAAAAGTTAATTGTGCAACTAAATAAACCGTAATATAATATCATGTAGATATTAACACTTGGTATATTTGATTACAAATTAATCCCCCTAAGACAGATCTTGTTAGACTTCAGGATCCATTGGTTAAAAAAATATGGTAATGGCATCGAGTATGTTTGTAAATAACTACGTGTTCTATTAAAGTCATTGTTCAACTTTGAGTCTTATATAATAATAAAATAATAAAGTAAAAAGCAAACCTCGTTCAGTTTCTGTCCATCAAGATCATCTTTGGTTTATAGTCTATGGTTATCAATAAAAAATCAATATAGTCTATGTGTATACAGTCTATCTGTGGTGGTTCTAGCAATGTTCTAGCATTTGCTCTCTGGTTGTCATGTTTCGTCCTAATAAGTTAGTGTGATTTTGTAATCTTAAATTGCATTTCATTTTCATTTTACATGTAGAAATTTATTTATTCACTTGGCATTGACATAATTGTGCGAAATGCGCAGATAGCCATTAATAAAAGAAAAAAAAGTAATCTTAAATTTATATAAAAACTTTTATTGTCTTTAATTGGAATAATAAAACAGTCTGCAGTAGATACGCCAACCGATACCACAGTCTCATAATACTCATAAATCTATTTAGAGGCTGAAATACCTCCTTTATCTTCGTATTTATTGTGGACGACTTAAATAAAGATAGGTATCAATTGTCATGCAGTTAACTACCATAATACAAGCAAAATGTTGATTTCTCATTTCTTTTCAAAATAGACTGAGAAAACTACCGAAAACCACCATACAGACCTCTTCTCCGTAAGGTGGATACATGTAGATATGGAAGGACCTTTGACAAAGTAATGATGCCCGCAGACAAAGCACCACCCCTCCCCGCTCTCCCTTGCACCACCCTGTACCCACTCTGAGGTAAGTAGCAAGGGTAACCAAGAATTAAGGTTAAGTAGGAGATCCTATGGATTTATTTAAGCACAACCGCTTCTACAGTGATGGATGACCTTGTAAGTAAAATAGCTGCGTAAGGCGGAAAACAATTTTGTAGTGTTTTCTTTTTGTTTTTTTTTTATGTTCCTGTTTGTTTACTCGCATAATAAGAATATAAAAGAAATGGAGTTCACTGTCGCTTGTAAAGAGAATTCGCAAACATCACATTTTCTTTCTGCGAAGAGGCTTGCGAAATTTATTACTATATCTATACAGTATATCAGAATATTATCCGGATGAAAGTGAATTACTTAATTACGAGGATGGAATCCAAATTGTGACGATAAATTCGTAAGATTTTTTTATTACCATAAATATTGAGATATTTTTTCCTGTCGCTTATGACAATTACCTGGATTTTTCGTCAGGTTTCAAACCGTTAGTCTATATTGAAATTCTATAGTTGTATAAAATCTATCGAAATGCTACGGAGGGCTGATAAATTATATTATTTTATAAAATCATCACATTTAAAATATGGCGTCAGTGACAAATCAATATTTTTTTATGTGAGTGTAGCCTCTGCGACATTATTTCTTCGAAATAGACGCGTTCTTGTTAAAGTCGCGAATCTGTTCCTTAGACAACAATATTTCTGAAAGCTTGGTGTCGATTGCAGAGACAGTTTAGCGATCAAAAAATAAAGGCTTAATCTAAATTGTGTTACATAAAAACTAATGATTAATATAAATATTTTGTCGGTTATGTAATATAGGTTTCTTTTAAACTCAACTCCCTTTCTAAAAACACCTCTTCTTTTTTTATTGAAAGAAGCATAGTAAATGTGAATTTAGAAAAAATCTCATAAGCAGGTTTAACTGTCACCCTACTACTATGAAGAGTGCAAGTGGTACCCGCCATTACAGAGCACACGTTGATTCACGCAGACGCCTAGAGTGGCAGCTCTCGAGCAGGGTTGCCACATCATCCGCCTTGTTTGCGCACATAATACATTACAATTAGCCGCTGTTTATCACTTTTTAAATAAGCTCTGCCTTTTGTCAAGATTTTTATTGTCATATTTTCCGTAATGACTTAACTTACACCTTTACTTAATTATTAAGTATGTGGTTTCATTTGAAATTATATTGAACTCCTTCGAACTCTAGAACATAGTAACATATGTTCTATAGTTCAAAGCAGCTATATATTTAACGTTAAAATATTATAAACTACTAAATCGAAATCATTTTAATCCAAAAAGTTTAATTAACAATCTTCAATGAGGCAGTTTATAAAAATAATTCTAAAAATCAAACAGGGCGCTACGCTCTGATTCAATCAAAATTATTTATGATGTGTATTCCTATTTTCTTTCTTCTTCTTCTTCTTTCGTGTCAATGGCAACCAAAACTAAATGTCACCGGCCCAGAACTCCGCCACTTTTACGGATAAATAAGTAATTGTCCACTTTAAACTCTTTGTGTTTCTTTTAATTCTTCTTCTAACACGCGGTTTCTGAATTAAGAATTTGAAGGTAAGCACGTTGCAAACTGTACTTAAGCCATCTTAAACGTCACTTAAACAGGTTTTCGTTTCTAATTAAATTTTTTTAATGATCAGTTTACAGCAGTTTGATGGGTAGGGTCTAGGGTAGTGTCAACTAGGGTCTTTTGGCATGTGAAACGTAAAAAAACTTAAGTTAATGAGACAAATCAGTTGAGATACTTTCTTCAATTCAGAAACCGGCCGTGAGTCTTGAAGAATAATTTTGGTTCTGGGTTCGACTCGCATCAATAACTGGGGTTGGTGATTTTTTGAATTCCGTACCCAAACGGTAAACTATTAATACGATTCAGATGTGTGTCTGTCTGTCACCAAACTGTATCTCATAAACCGTGATAGCTGAACAGTTGAAATTTTCACAGATAATATATGCCGTTTAACAACAAATACTAATAAAAACAGAATAAAACAAATTTTATTAAAAATTGTTTGTTGCGTTTTTTTTAGATGTGTTTTTAGATTTGACCTTTCATGCGCGTTTGTGATTTTTCATTAAAGATATCTTTTAATATACTTTTTGTTCCGGAATACAAACGAATCTCATATTAATATATCTCAGTTCCTAAGAAAAATAAACTATAAAAAAGACGTGCCGTGGAGGCAATAAAGAAAACAAATAAAAAAGTAGCTATGAGAATGTTGTTTCGAGATACAGAACAAATAAATGTAGTAGCAAATATATAAATAAAATAACACTTTGTCTCATCAGGCAATATAAGTATATTGAATAATGTATGTGAATATAAATTATCAAAGTTGTTTCTCGAATTTGCTCGCGAGAACTATAACCACTGGGATTAACATGGTTCTTTTCAAGCACAATTGAGGGCGGAGTTCAGAACGTAATTTCTTTTAAGATCCATCTTTTCATTGACCAGCGACTTCTTTGTGAGGCGAGAGTGAGAAGATAAGACAAATTAAGCGAACGGGCAGATTAATAGAAATCTGTGCACGAAATTTACTGGTGTTTAGAGAATAAAAATGTTTTGATATGTGACCACAACTGGAATAATTTCGATGCTGAATAATCCAAACAGAATTGGAATCAGAATGAGAAAAAATATAGTTTCTTACGAGTTAGATAATCATAGCCCTGCAGGTCAATTTTGATGATCTTAACGTAATAATCGCATCTCAATAGAATCTGAGCCACTTGCATTTAAAAAAGTAAAAAAAATAAAAAATAAAATGCAAAGCGCGAGTAGTTGAGCCTGCAGCTCTTTGACTGTCATTCCTCCTTTGGCTTTTAACTCCTAATCTGCGTTACCGGTTTGATACGGTTTTCACTGCTGGATAGTTTTCTCGAGAAAGGATCAACAAGTGTACGAAACAATTATTTGTCGATAATTTAAGATAAAACAATTGTCTAATTTGTTCATGTCTGTCAACATTGAACTAGATATATTTACAAGACACACATAAGATTATTCTTGCGTATCACTACCCCCACTAAAATAACAATGTAACCTGAGTAACAGTATATATACAATATTTGTCTCACCAAGCCAGGTAACACAATATTATTTTCCGGTGACCTCTTTCATGATATATTATTATAGAAATATCGATCTGATTCTGTTTCCTCATAGAGGGTATGATTTTTCTTACATCCTTAACAATTGTCGTCGTACTTCAGTCGATTAGTAACCTCAATTAATGACTAATAAAACCTTTAATGACTTAATTATATGCGTAAGATTTTCTCTAGAATCATTAGTAAAAGCTGCAATAATAGTTTTCGAATTTATGTTGTTCATATAGTCAAAAATCTTGTTTTTTGTATAATTATTGTATCGATGATGAGGATGTTGGGCATACTCTTCCAAAAAGTAACTAAAGATGTGAATATTCATATTTTTTTTTGGAATCCTTTTTTTGACAATAAGTAGACTCTGAAACTTTGAATTGCCTTAATATACGATTTAGGTCGTTAGATATCTGTAGATTCAATTCCAAGCTCTTATGCATCTGTCTTGTAACTGGCTGATTTATTTCATTTCTTTCGGATGATATATACCTATATATACATATATACACAGATGATGGCAGTTACCAAGTGCCTCCTATCTATCGTTCCTCTGTTCTACTATACCTGTTATAAATAAAAATATCTAAGTATTATCTTGTGCTCCATTTTGGACGACAGTAAATTGCCGTTATGAAATCTTGGCTGTTAACAATCTTATCGCTATGAAAAGGTCAGTGACACACAGCAGCTTTACTGCATCATAGCCTTATAGAAGCAGACAATACATCCCGCACAACCGGTCTTTGTTCTGGTTAAATAATTATAACAATATTGTTATAGAAAATAACACTTTCGTCACAATAACGGGAACTAATACTTGTTTAAGTAACAAGCCCGTTGTGCAGGTGAGTGTAGTCTTTATAGTAACACAAGATAAAAAAGACTATTTAGGTACTATAGACAATGTATATATCGCAGCCAACTGGTTAGATGAATGGCGCCATTCAATTGCATGCCTAGTTTTCTCGTTGAATCATTATGGGATTTGGACAAAGACGGCTGATTTAAAAGTCGCCAGAACGTTAATTTAGTTTTGTCAATTATTTAAAAAACATCTCGTAATAAAATGTATCTATAACGTGTCCTACAGGGCAAAAATAACTTCGTTCCTTTTTTTGATTGTAGCATCGAACTTCAAAATCAGACTAAAACAATCGCAGCCAAATACATCTACTCTTATTTTGGATAAATGGCGTTGTGGCCATCTGAATTGCGGTATATCCTGTCTGTATAATGAACTTATCATAGAAGTTTAAACTTAACCCGCTTGTAATATTGGTGTGTACGTTGATATCTTGTTTGTGTATTGGCAGATACGTACCATTAACACCCAGTCGCAAATAACCTGTTACGGACGCACGTCTCGTCGAGTTGTATATTAGATGATCTTAAGTAAATTATATATAATAAGTAAGTTTAGTTAAATGAATGTGGTTAAAGCTTAAAATTAAACGATACAACCTCTGGGTTTATTTATTCCCCTAGTATTAAGATAATTTAAGTTATAGCAAGTTAAATGATTATGAAGGGTTGGATTTTATTTGCTATGGTTTTCTATAAGGTATTGCCTCGCTAAGGAGGCTTAGGTAGCTCTCTGTATGGTATTGCTTCACTTAAGGAGGCTTATGTGGGTTTTCTATATGGTATTGCCTGAGTCAAGGGAGCTTATGTGGGTTTCTATACGGTATTGCCTCGATACAGGGGTGTTAAAATGTAAAATGTTCGACTATAGGCCGCCCGCATACCACACCACATACTTTTCCCTCCCTTGCCAATGCGACAAGGACCACTGTCGGCATTACCCGGCCTACCGACCCAACAAACACCGGCCATTCCAACTTCACAGGGCCCATCCCCATGCACAGAGGGGGTGACGACGCAGGAAGTGCTGGACTGCGTCAATGCCGGCCTGAAGACGGCCCTCTACCTACTAGAGACGCGCAACCGCCACAAGGCCTTCCAATTAATAATCAGTCTGACATCCATCCTCCGGCACCTAGGAACGGACTCAGACTGATCTACTGGAACCCAGGAGGAATAAGTGGTAAGCTTTCACAACTCCGAGAACTCGCCCAGTCGCAGGATATACACATTATCCTCCTGGGCGAGACACAGCTCGCACCACACAACACTCTCGCCCTCCCCAACTATACCGTATACCGACGCGATGAGGTGACGTCGACCGGCCACGCCTACCGCGGCGTCGCGGCACTGGTCCGCCGTGACGTCATACACGACGCGCCGGAGCTGCCCGCCTACGAACTCATGCGAACAATAGGGGTTCGCACGCACCTAGCGGGCAGCGACATCAGAATCTTCGCGGCATATCGACCCCCGGTAACACACTTCGAGGCCTCGGACCTGAATAACATATTCAATGGTTCAACGCCGGCCATCATAGCCGGCGACCTTAACGCCAAACACCCTCAGTGGGGGTCACACTCGACGTCAACTGCCGGCAGCGAGCTTCTAAGGGCCCTCGACTCGGTCGATGCCGTCGCTGTGGCGTCCGACGGCCCAACACACATTCCTACCAACCCCCGCCACCGCCCCGACGTGTTAGACATAGCGCTAGTCCATGGAGTGCCCGCACCAGTCAGTGTGGAGGCGCTCTACGACATGGACACCCAACATCTGCCTATTCTTATCACGATCGGTGCCCAGGCGACAGTACTCACTCCACGCCCACCGCCTCTTAAAATTAACTGGGAGGCCTACACCGCCTCGCTGAGCAACCTGGCGCTCGCGGGGCCCCTCTCCACCGGCCTAGAAATTGACGCAGCGGCCATTCACATCGCCGACTCCATCTACGCGGCTAAGGAGGGGGCGAGCACCCCCCGCCCCGCGACACAACGCAGGGCTGAACTACCGCGAGACCTACAACATAAGCTGCGCCTTAAGCGTGACTTGCGCCGCCTGTGGGCGCATACGCGCTGTCCACGCACTAAGGCGCGGCTTAACAAGACGTCCAACGACCTCGCGGAGGCGGTTAAGGTATGGCGGGGCGATCTCTGGGAGGCCCACATCGACCGTGTGGCCACCGGGAAGCCCGCCGACCTCTTTCGACTCAACCGCCAACTAACGGGTACAAAAGAACCGACGTACCCGTTAATTAACACGGCCGGCAAGCTATGCTTTGACGCACAGGAGCGCGCCGACGCTTTCGCCACCCACCTAGAGGGTCAATTCACCCCCCACCCCCCCTCTTCCGATGCCGACACCGACGTGCTCCTCTTCCACAGAAGGGTTGAGCGCGAGGTCACCGAGGCACTATCTGCGCCCCCCCCGCCCCTCAAGAGCACAGACTTTATATCCCCCAGGGAAACATCCAAAGCCCTGCGCTGCCTTCCCAAGCGCAAGGCCCCTGGGCCCGATAATATAGGCAGCACAGCCCTTACCCGACTCCCCTGGAAGGCCGTGGTGACACTCACCCGGCTTTTTAACGCGGTACTAAGAACAGGGCATTTCCCCACGGCTTGGAAAGCCGGACGGGTGATAATGTGCCCCAAGCCGGGCAAAGATAGACGCCACCCCGCCAACTACCGCCCCATAACATTGCTTTCCCACGTGAGTAAGCTGTTTGAGCGACTACTGCTGCGTAGAGTCCGACCTCACGTCCCACTAAGGGACGAGCAATTCGGATTCCGCAGCGGCCACTCTACCACGCTCCAGCTTACTCGCGTGCTTCACCTATTGGCCCAAGAACGTAACGCCGGACACCATACTGTCGGAATCTTCCTCGACGTGGAGAAGGCCTTCGACCGCGTATGGCACGCCGGTCTGATCCACAAACTGTCCACGTCGACAACCATCCCACAGGCCATGATCCACCTTTTGAATAAATTCCTGTCCGGCCGCACTTTCACGGTGGCGGTCGAAAACGTCCAATCCCAGCCACGCGATATCCAGGCCGGGGTCCCACAAGGCAGCTGTCTCTCGCCGTGCCTATACGCCGCCTACACTAACGACATCCCCACCCTCGCAGACCAACTTAGGGAAGGGGAACGTGATGTAGCGCTGGCGCTCTTCGCCGACGACAGCGCGTACTTTGCGTCATCCAGATCGGTGAAGATGGCACAGCAGAGAGCCCAACAACTACTCAACCACCTGCCGCAGTGGCTAGACCGCTGGCGGATCGCCGTAAACGCCAGCAAGACCGCCGCCATCCATTTCCTCTCGCACAGCAGCCCCCCGATTCCACTCAAATTCCTTAATCATACACTCGAATGGCAGCCGAGTGTAACGTACCTGGGCTGCCGGATCGACCGCGGCCTTACAATGGGCGAACAAGTCCGCCACGCCATCAGCCGCGCCAAGATGGCGCGGGCACTCCTGCGCCCAGTACTACATTCTAGGCTGCCACTCCACACCAAGAAAACAATTTACATGATGTACATCCGCCCCCACCTCACATACGCGGCGCCCGCGTGGTACGCGCTGCTGTCGAAGACGGCGCGCCGGATACTCGAAGCCCAGCAACACATTACTCTTCGAGTCATCACGGGGGCCGGGCGCTACGTCAGTAATGACGTCATCGCCCGTGACCTCGCGGTTGAACCGGTGGAGGAGTTCGTAAGAGGTATGGCGCGGCGGATGTTCGATCGCGCCGACCACGGTCGCCATTTACACCTCCACAAGATCGCCCCCGCCCTCCCAAGCGAGAACCAGCCACCTAGACCGCTACCGCGCTCACTACTTTCCCCCCCCCCTTCACCCACTAAACAGCTACAGCCGCGACCGCAGCCGCGGGCCTTGCCGCAATCTGCACCGACGATGCCGGCGGCCCCCAAGCCGCGACTCACCACGCGTGCCGCGGACGACACGCGGCCGCGCGTAGAGACACGCCCATCGCCCCTCCCTCGGGCCAGAAGCCCGATCGCGGTCATGCCGTCCACCCTTACCGACGCACGCATCGACGCACGCGTTGAAGAGGGAGTCGGAAACGTGGACGGCATAGCTACGGACCAGCCTAACAACCCTGGAATTCTACCACGATCCAGCTCCGTCGCAGTGGACCCGCAGGAGGCCGCGCGTGCGTTCACTGCGATGCTGGCTGGCCGCCGGCCCCACTGGAGAACTCGACGCCGAGGCCAGCATAGTAACATCGTAATAGCAAGAGAGCTCTTCCCGAGAAGTGTTCTAGCGCCACACATGAAGATGTTCCACCCTATTCTACCGAAGACTTCCCCGGCTCCAATACACCACCACCAATGGGTCCCTCCCCACCGGGCCATCTCCCGCAACCTCGACCTGACCGCTCGCAGGCAGCTTCCCGGGCTCCAACCACTAGGGTTGTTCCACCCGGGGGGCGAAGACCGCGCCGAGGTCCGAACCGAGGAACGGGGGATGACTCACCGCCAAGGGCATAAACTAAGCCCTGTCTGCGTGTTCCCAAAAAAAAAAAAAAAACAAAAACAAAAAAAAAAAAAACAAAACAAAAAAAAAAAAAACAAAAAAAAAAAAAACAAAAAAAAAAAAAAAAACAGGAACCGCAGACGAAAATGGACCCTGGGGGAATCAACCCCCACGAGAAGAGGCCCGGGGAAAGAATAACATTCAAACCCGAACCGTTCCCAGTAGAACGAGGAAAACAACGACGACGTTCGACTACCTTCATGTTAACGATAAAAATGTATCGGAGCGAGACGGCGCTGGTTTACGCGGGATCTTCCGTCTCGCTCTGACCACATAAATACGTCGGGCAAGAGCGCGGCGCGCCTTAAAACGATTATGAGCTCCGACGGCGCGGTCTTGCCCGACACGATACGAGTTATGTTATATAATATAATAATGTTTTAACATGATTTATGATGTAAATAAAGAAACAGTAAAACGTAGTAATTAACAATAATGTGATACATAGATGTTAAGAGTGGGGGGTGGCTTCGCCAAGTAGGGGTTAGATGTGTAATAGGCTAACCAACTGATAATGTACGGAGCTAGGTGCGAGCCACCCCAACAGATATAAGACGGGTCGTTTTGAGCGATAATTGAAAGACACCCGCTCTCAGCTTTCGTTGCGCGCCCCCGTGCGCGTACACGACTCTCTTCTACCCAAACTGTGAGTACTCTCGTGCCGTCTGCACACCCCGAGCGCAGGCCCTGCTGATTTTGTTTTTTTCAAAACATTAAACCAGCAGGACTTGACTCACTCTCAAGTTCTTGAGTTGGTGGATACCTAACGGTGGCAACTAAGCCAACTGAGCGATCCCGGTGCGCTCGCTAAGGCCCTTCAGGCTTTAGCAACACCGAAGACCCGATCCCAGTGCACTTGGGCCTTGTCCCAAGGGTGAAGGTTTGCCGCTATATCCATTAGGGATAGCCGCATTTTTCCGCGTCGCGTTTCCCCCCCTCGCTCCGGCGCGGGGTAGGTCTTTTGCACACTCGCCCTATCTCCCTCTAACCTACCAAGGTAGGTGTGACGGAGAGAGGTGCGAGTGAAACACATCTACTCTTCTCTCTTTCGCGCATTTAACGGTTTGCATTGCCGACATGTCCGATCTGCTTAACAGAGAATTTTCCCTCGCGGATCTCCAACGCATCCTACCCGATCACCTTTTCCAACCCATCCTCAGCGCAATGATGACCCAATCAAAGGCATCAGCGCAATCCTCAACCTCCCTCATGGAGTGCGAAAGCACATCCATAAAGAGGACCGCTTCACAGCGATCCCATCCCCGCTCCTCCTCACCGTCGGACGACGACCTTTTCAGGACGTCCGATTCCGACGAATCTTCTAACTCATTTCATACGGTTAGAAGCCGCAAGAAGCGTCGTAAGCCACGCTCTCCCAGAGCAAGTGCTGACGCTTCCGCAGAAAACGTCACTCAAAAGCCCCGCACCGTCGGAGGCAATACCGGCAAGAAAGCCACTCGGGAGAATACTCCTAGTATTACTCCCCCCCTCACCCCGCTGCGACCGCATAATAAATGCGATCCACAGCTGGGCAAACCAAAACCTCCGCCTCCCGTATTCATACGGGACAAATCAAGGTGGGCAGAGGTCTCGAATCTCTGCGCACAAAACAAGATTAACTACACCCATGCCAAAAACATGGGTGTAGCTATCCGGGTGGAAACACACACTAGCGAGGACTATAGAGCCCTCACTAGACTTCTAACCCACCACAAGGTGGGTTATCACACCTACGCTCTCCCAGAGGAGCGCAAAGTTCGTGCGGTTCTGAGAAATGTTCCGTACGAACTCTCTACCGATCTGATCCATAAGGATCTTAATGAACAGGGATTCCCTGTCGAATCCGTTCATAAGATGCACAGTAGAGCCGGCAGGCCATTCCCTCTGGCTCTACTCATCATTCCAAATGTCCCCAACGCTCGTGACATTTTTAAGGCTAAAGACATTAGGGTCTGCGGCCTTTCCGGGGTTAAAGTAGAACCCCCTCACCGACGCGGTACTCCGGGACAGTGCCACCGATGCCAGCTTTACGGGCATGCGGCGGCTAACTGTTCCGCGACTCCGAGGTGCGTAAAGTGCCTCGAGTCACACCCCACAAAGGAGTGCTCTCGAACTCGAGACACTCTCACCCCTCCGGCCTGTGTACTGTGTGGCCAAATCGGCCACACGGCAAACTATAAAGGTTGCCCACGAGCACCGAAGCCCAAACCCTCTTCTAAGAAGAAGGGCAAGGGCTCGGTGCCCAATAAAGCACCTAAAGCCCCCCCCCCCCCGCCCACTGCGGCGAACTTCCTCGCCTTACCAAAGGCGAACCACTCCGCCCCCAAACCGGCTCCACAACCGGTATGGACGAAGCCATCACCAAAGGCTTCCGTCCCACCTCCCAAAACTGCTCCTATTTCTTCATATTTAGCCGATGACATGAATACAGTTCTCAACTTGATTCGTGGAATCGACATTGATGAAATCACCACCGTAGCGGCTAAGCTCCGCCGCGCTTCGTCCACACGGGAACGCCTTCTGACGCTGTGTGAACACGAAGCGTTACTTAGTGCCTTATCATAAGCACCAGCAACAAGTTAGGTTTCCCAAACCTCCTACAACCCATCCTTTGGCCGACCTGGACCTCCTCACGAGACCCAGTAGGCCAAATCCATCCCCATCATACCGACCCTTCAGGTCAACCCACTCTGTCCTCTCGACCTGACATCCCTTCAGGATGCAGGCCACACAAGTTGCTACGAGTATCAAATAGCACCCTTCTGGTGGTATGCGATGCCGCCCTCCATACGCCGACCCTTCAGGTCATACCCCCGTTCGATCCGGCTGATCGTTCCCCTTCAGGGAGTCAGCTGTATTCTCGACGTCACTATTCATGTATGTGTTTAGGGACGTCTGCGCCGCCCCCCCCTTGAGGGGGGCGGTCGCTCAGTTGAAGGTTCGTTGCCTCCGGGCGTGTAACCATTAGTCCAAGGCGGTGTTTAGTCAGTAGGAGTCTAGCATAACGCTCACTGCCGGCTGTGTTGGTATCCAATGAAGGATTCACCGCCTCCTTCCTCTGTTGATGGGAAGGTGGTTCCGAGCCCTTAAGGTTGAGAACCGAAAAAAAAAAAAAAAAGAGCGATAATTGTAAGCTCTCCGGCCCTCAAGATTACGAATAAAGAAGAAGTGAAACCATCGAAGGAGTTTTAATTATACAGTCCAGCATCGGCTAGCTACGTGTGAATCTGTTCAAGATCCAGGAAGATCCGCAACATAACCAATGGTGAAAGGTACGCCAAAATTATGTATTACGAAATAGATCCCTTTTAAAAGTTCTCAAATGAAGTCCGCTATAGCATACGTCTATCTTATATCTCAACCCGAAAAAAGCACATAAAATAATTTCTAAACGCAAATTAGCTCAGTTATTAAACTGAGTATAGAGTCAAGGGGTATATCTATCCTAATCACATAAATAATACCCGTTTTGGGCGGTCCACCGGTACTAGCCATTCCTTTAAAATTTGACAATTAAGGTATTGGCGGATACGCGACTGTGACTTCCAAAAACATTGCCTGGACATTGTCATATCTTTGCGCCTTACAAATATTATTAGAAAAGATAAGTTCATTGTTTATAATTGATAAAAAGAACGTTTTCTTGTGTGACATATAGTTATCATGCTAAACCCTAGTTGTCACTTTATGACATAGGGATAAACTTTATGTGTCCTAAATAACGGACATTGCTATAACACTAGCTTTAAACTGTTTGGGTATGGATACTAATTTGATGTTATACGGTTTATCAACCAATGCATCGTGGCGATGGGTTAAATAGGTTCGTCTGAATATTATAGGTAATACAAGTTATAACATTTTTTTACTATAATTCATGCATCTGATTCACATCAAAAGCCCATGAAGAAAACCGAATTCAAAAACCTTAAAATGTAAAAATAACACTTATCTAAAAAGCGGTACACATGTCAAGAAAATTCTATTAAAGTCAAGTATTTAGTAAAAATAACCTACATCGAAATTCCCAATCGAAGTTTCTTGAATACATAAGGTGCTTTGAGTATTATTTTTCACTTTTTAATTCTTTTGTAGATTTAACTTGATATATTTTTTTTTTATTATATCATTTTTGTGATGTATACAACGTGTAACATAGTTAACGCACATCCCGAAACTAGTTTGTTTAAAATTAGATACCGATTTGATTTCAACAACTTCTATGTTGGAATGTTGGAACTAAGGTATTTTTTTTGCTAAATTTAATTGGAATCAGATAAATTATGGTCACCTGTGATTATTACAGCCGTCACAAACAAAAAATAAACTTAAGTGACCGTAATATGGTTTTTTAAAATGCACTATATTCTTAGCTTGTAATAAAATACAACATAAGAAAACAACAAAGAAAAAAGAGCTTTCTTTTAATGATCCTTGAGTTTAAAATGCTCTTCAACGCTATGACGTACAAGTTCATATATCCATTGATAATGTATTTCTGAAAATGTAAAATTAATAAAGCACGAACCAGCTTACCGCCAAGTTGCTATGAGGATCAGTCGTAGAATCTTGCACAAGCAAAGCATCAGGCTGTTTTAAGCCCTTAAAATGAAAGCTTTTATCGGAAAATCGAGAATATTCAAATATTAAAATCCAATCAAACTGACGGCGGAATCACAGACTTCAATAAAAGGACTATTATTTCAAAGAAAACATTTGGACTAACATGGAAAGAAGAGCAAATGGACAATTCCTGACCGGTAGATTTTCCATTACTGATTCCTTGGGCATAATACTTCCCATCCCGTCCCATCCCATAATCTATTGGCAGGCCTATGCCTCAGCAGTGGGGACGCTGATAAGTTAATGATGATGATATAAAGGTGGATGCTTACTGGAAGATGCACACAGGATCCTCGGACCACGCGGGCAAAGTCATGGATTACAGCTACTTTGGAAGTATTCGTCAGATATTTTAACAGAAACTTACAAGACGGTTATGGATCTGACACTAAGCTTTAATTACATTTTTTTTATTTTTTTATTTACCAACTTCTTATACTGTACAAAAATGATGCATTTTATAACTTAATAAACGCAAAGACAAATTATAAGTAAACATTGCATACAATCATACATTTCCTAGACGAAAGAAAAAGGTTTTAACTTATATAAAATAATTATCATTGTGTGTGCAAATTAATAGCGCGTAGCTCGGTGGCGTAGTGGTAAAGCGCCGCGGTCCGCGATCGTTGTCGTTAAGCAACTTTCGCAGGGGTCGGTCACGGGATGGGTGACCAAAAAATTATTATCTCGAGCTACTCCGTGCTTCGGAAGGCACGTTAAGCCGTTGGTCCCGGCTGCATTTGCAGTCGTTAATACCCTCCAATCCGCATTGGGCCAGCGTGAAGGGTCATGGCCCATCCTCCTTAATCATCCAAGAGGAAGGCCTGAGCCCTGCAGTGGGGACATAAAAAGGGCTGATGAATGAATGAATGAATGTGCAAATTAATTGGGTCATGTTATCATCACATTAGTGATTGGGCGTGCATACATGAATAATTTTTATGTCATAGTAGAAGCAAAGTCGAAACACGAAGGCCCGTATTCGAGTTATCACTTATAATCATCACCCTATCATTTCTCCACTACCAGAGTACAGATCTTTTCTATCTATGGAATCTTCTCTCTAGATGACATATGCAAAATAAATTGTATTGACTTGAATGAAATAGGGAGAATGGGTCATCATAGCCCACCATGCGGATCTCATGCTGATTTGTAGTTAGCCAATGTAATTTCAACCGGGAGCAACAGCTTAACGTGTTCGAAGCATGGTGAATTCGAGAAAATACATTTACACTACTCTGAGTTAATTTTATTATATCTTTGGTATTTTTTTGCAGGTCAACCATATAAAATAAAAACCATCTATCAGTAAAATTTAACGTCCAGCTATGGCTTACATTATCATTACCTTTTCATAGCGATAAGTTGTACACTGCTTTTTATTATATAAAACATATCAGTTACTGATAAAACCAGTTACTCCTAATTAGTGCTTACAAGGCCTCAATGGAATTTAATAACTGCAGGGCAACTAGTGCATTTATCCAATAAAATGTAAAAAATAACGGTCCTTCTTTATTTATGGGCGAAGCTTTTAATTAAACGTTTACGGTGCCAACACGATTTGTCGTAACTCGAATGACTAGTCCGATAGCTGACGAGCTTCATATTGAGGTCACTATATCAAACGCTAATGAATCTAGATATTTAGTATAGATTACATTAAATGTTGTGGAATAGGTAGTTAATTGTAATTCCTATTCTTTAGTGGTAATTCTGTTGACACTAACAGTTTTCATCCTGCATTTTTTTTCTGTTAAGTCTGGCAAAATTAATCAAAGTAAATCGATATTTAAATTAGACATATTTTACATTATAATACCATTGGTTCGTGGAGGGAGATCATGGTAGTTTTGGAGAAAATCTTCAAATTAATTAATTTGAAAATTAATAGATCAAACAATCCCAAGACAGATTCATATCAGATTTATTAAAGCATCCTAGTGATAAGTGACAAATTAGTTTTTATATATTTGACATTTATTAGAATAGTTGGTCTATGTCGTAAAATTGTTGCAATCATGGCTTCACAAGTAAAAGTATGTGTGAGAATACACCACCAAATTGACACTCAAGCTCGTCGAGTTATCAACGTAATATAGAACGAGTATTGTGCGATGACAGATGTTCATAAACGTAATAGAAGCACACTATAAATTATAAGTTCGCGTGCAATCTGTTCGCAGTTCAGATTAACTACGATTGATATGTAAGTCCAGGGAATTTACTATGAGTTCTTTTTAATAGGGAGATTAGAGCAAAGTCTGTTATTATATTATTTTCTATAATGTCTCGGGTCTGGATATATATTATAGCTCAAATTACTAATCAAACATTGATAAATTATATGATTGACTTAGAACATGTTACAAAAATTTTAATATGGGTTTTATTATAATAATAAAACGTGATAATTGTATATAGTTCTAAGAGGTGTATTCTCTTAAATCTCTCATAAAACTTACCTCTCATCTCAACTTGATTATCAATAAAACGTTTGATGCCGCGTACGCGGTGGTGGTAGACTTTTCAAATAGGGTTGTCAGTTCAAAATACTATAAATAGTGTTATTAAAATAACGTTAAAGTGTTTAGATGTATCAATAACATCATTAAGAACGTTGTTTGTTGCTATTTAAATTCACATTGATATTGCAACAAAGAAATTATATTATATTTAATAAGTATCATTTTATTACATTTGACCAATTTGTAAAGATATTTCTTTCGGTTGTTTAATTGGATTGCCTGACAATTGATGAAAATACGCTCAAAAGTAACAAGTGCTTAAACATTTGTCAGTCGTCTTCGGTCTCGGGTAACTCAGCGATAAGAGCAGTCGCTCGGATTGCGAAAGGTCGTGGGTTTGAGTTCCATCTGGGGTTGATGGATTTTTAAAGCAATTTTCATTAAAAATTTGTCTCATTTTGCCAATAAAAGATAATGTATCTTTAAAATTTGCAATTAACGTTAATAAATGACCAAGTTATATATTATTTTTAATTACGTGTTTTTGCACACAACGTTTTTGGACTCCGACTCGCCTGTGACGTCACAGCACCCAACTCGAGATCGTCGCACTACATATTAAATAGTAGAAGTCTTTGCAAAACACAATTATTTTCTACTTATAAGGTATTCTGACTTTTCTTAGTTATTAATAGACATTGTTTTTGTATTTGTGTGTAGTTTTCGTAGTTTATTTTTATATTTTTTTAATAATTAGAAGAACAAAAATACATAGAAGTATATATTTTCTAATCTACAAAAGGTAAAAATATTACTTTTAATGTGTAATAACATGTTTAGATACCAATCAGTAAAAAAAAACAGGCAGTGCGAGTTGGACTCACACACCGAGGGTTCTGTAGAAATATTACTTTTTAATACCTTAGAACCTATCCAATACTTACGTACTTATAATACTTTGTTTTTGTTGTTTTCATAGTAGTTGTTCTAGTGGTTTTTGAAAATGTTTCGTTGAAAACTTTGATAAGTCAGAAAGTTTTCGTTAAAAATTTTTATTGGGGTCTACAGCATATTTTTAGGTTGGTATTTCAATCTTTAATTTTAAAAGTTAGGGGGGTAAGGAACTGCTCTCACATTTTACCTCTTCGGAAGTGATGATGCAATAGGTAAAGGGTTCACTTGTTAGCGGTTTCTGTATTAACCGATGACTTTTATAATGGCATATTTACATTGGTAGATTGCTCCCGCATGCATAGTGCGAGTGATTCCTACGGGCTCATATCACTGCCCGATAAACTCTTTCAATTTCAGTAAAACACTAATGAAAATAAACACAGAAATCGCCGCACAACGCATGTGGACACTATCGACCAATGTAAATGAACTTGTACTAGTCGCTAAATAAATAAGAGTCAATGGCCGTCTAAGAAAATAATCATAGAAATTTTCCTCACTCTGCCCTATCGACCAATGAAAATGAGCTTGCACTAGTCGATAAACCTTGGAATTCTTATAGACTCGTCAGAGTCATGTCTGTCTGGCTGTGCGTCCGCCAGTACGTCGCAGCCATTTTAGTATGTACCTCTTTTAGATCTGTTTTGTGGTTAAGTTTAATACCTACACTTTTTAAGTAGATACATTCTATTGAAACTATTATCCGACTAAAATAAGTAGTCACGTTTTCATATAGCGTTGTCTCTTCTCTCATTGTCAATTAAATCATCTCGTTTTATAATAAGACGCAAAGAGTATAAGTTCAGATTTAGATAATAAAAGGAGTTGATTATGCAAACAGGAATTGGCTGGTTTCAAGTAAATACTTTGAAAATCTTCAGATTGCAAGGTTCGGTAGAAGTGCATTATACTCCAACAAATTAGGTCATTCGACAGCGTCTCGTAAAACGTAGGCGTGTAGGACTACAGTGGGACTACTACGTTCCTATTTCGGTCGTTTTATGACCCATACTACGGATCATTCCATCAATTCTAGTTAAATGAACATTAACGGCTGAAGGATCACCAGTTTTCCCATAATACGTGTCATGCTAGATTACTTATCTGGGGCTTATCAAGAAACGGTGGAGCCGGCCCTCGGACGCGTCTGATTGGACCCGTCCCCTGTACCCACATAGACACTTAATCAATACATTCAACATGTGTCAGGTATAAATCAAACGTAATAATCTTTGGTTAGATTTACGCAGTCGGTGTGCGATTGAGGCAGTTAAGCCACTTTCGCAACGGCTATACATGGGATGGGTGAATAATATTATATTCTATTTTGTGTACTACGAAAAGTATATCAAACCACTGTCCTCATAAAATTATAGGAAAACTACCTACATCACAAGTATGTTCTTGTGTATATTTTATTGATTGGAACAAAAAGTGATTACTTAATTTTCCATACAAACAAACGAAGTTAGAATCTTGTCGTTTGTAATATTAGTACTCATAGATTAGTTTCATAAAAACTAGATTTAACGTTATATATGCTGCAATGCTTTTTTCAGCCTTCATTCAAATAAATTCCTATTGTATTAAAAAAAAATACGTTAGAGCGAAACTCCTTGATGTAGCGATTTGTTTTTTTGTTTTCTTTATACTTTTATCATCAACATGTACCCAATTGCTGGGACTCAGGCCTTCCCTATGGATGAAATCGAATGAAATCAAACAGGGAGAACAAGCCATGACCCACCACGTGGACACAGTTCGGATCTGTGAGTTTTAACATCTGTAAATGAAGCCGGGATCATCGGCTTAACGTGCCTTCAGAAGTACGGAGGAACTCGATATAATACATTATTGGTCACCCCTCCTATGACCAGCTCTTACGAAATTTGCTTAACAACTGTATCGCAGACCGAGCGCGCTAACCTCTGCACTAAGGAGCGAACTATGCTTTTATGTGTGAAGAGAATACATATAGCCAAAGACAAACTCTTCGAGTATATTGTCTACATTACCATATTATTAAACGCCATCCTACGATTCAACACAACCGAGCGTTACCTACCTCATGTAAAGGGTTATTTGAATTTTCAACTTTATATGAATTCGCTTTGAGACTTTTAAACCGAGCACTTTATTTTACAGTGGGAACGTAATTTTAAAATTCTGAACAAAGTTATTTCGAATTTTAATGTTTGTCTATTAAAAGCTCCAAAACTCACTTTGTTGTTTTAATCAGAATGTCATATAATACGAAAGTTTTGCCTGTATAATAACTTTTAATTAGAGATGTGCCGAAAAAAGTATACATCGATTAATTGGATGCCGAAATTTACTCGTTTTCGGCGTGACATAGTAATCTTTGTAGTACCCACAGCTTAAAATAGTCTGCCTGTCTTTTTAAAAGTGTGTAATAAATTATATTATTATTATTAATTCAATCTCAATTTATCACTCACGAACTACTAATGTAAAGTGTTCCTATCATTATCCTATTAATGTCCCACTGCTTGGTTGAATCAAATAGGGAGCACCACGCAAGCTCAGTGCGGATAGGTGGATGCTAATGATTGCAGACGCAAATGAGACCAAGGACTCAACGTACCATCCGAAGCACGGGGGAGCTCGAGTTATTCTTATGGGGATGAACAAACTAATGTTCATCCCCATAAGAAAACTTGTTTCGTTTGACAAAATCTGTTAATTTAAAAAAATTATGCGTCTGAACGATTAAACAGCTACAACAACGGGATAACTGAAGTTCAAAATCTGTAGAAAATTTAATGATCCCAGACGTTAAATTATGTAGTTCTATTTGATTAAACTCGATATTTGAACCGAATCATTCAGCCGTGAAAGAGTAGTATAAAAGTTGTATAACATGCCGAATACCGAATAATAAATGAGTAACGAGTGTTTCGTCCATCCCTATTTTAATATTGTTTGAAATAAATACACAAACTGTATAAAGCTACGAGTACTAAAGGTATAATATATTTGTACAATTCGTATATAATACGATAATATGTATAACTGCTTTAATTATTGTGCTATTATACAGGTTAAGCAACTATTGAAAGGTCTCTCATCGGATTGGTAACCATAAACTCTCGTTTAAAATTGATTCCCGTTACTATGAACGCATAAACGCATGGTAAGTTAAGGTGCATTCTATCTATATAACTATATATAAGTACGCGAACATGGAGACATTAATGAAGCGATGATGATGATAAAAAACTAAAAATTATCAAGTAAGAATATTGAAATTTCAGGTTGAGTAACTAAAGCTCTATTGGCGTATTAACACTGATCAATGACATCCATGTGTGATGCAGGGCTTGGAAACCGTATTTCTAGTGAACCGGTTCGAAGTAAGTACATGCGAAACTAAAAGGTTAAGCTCCTTTGAACACGTTTTTAAACCGGTTCACTAGAAATACGATTTTCTTCATTAACCGGTTTAAATATGACTCCAGACAATTATCTCACAAACTTCAGCTCGGTTTTTAAGTGCCTATACTCATATCTATAACATCCGTACACATGTATGATAAATGTCGTCGCTTAAAAATAATATAATTCGCATTAAAAGCGTAAGAACATTGCTTTTTACGAACCAAGCGAATTAACCGGTTTTTATTCCATCCGGATTTCACTCCGCATTTAGTTCCGATCCGGAACGGATCATTATAAGAGAACAGGTTTTACCTAAATAAAAACGATTTATTCTGAACCGGTTTCAAGCCCTGGTGCGATGTGTCGGCACTTTCTTTTCCCTTCTTTCATTGGCCGGTTATTATTTGATGCACCCGCAGAGATCGTCCGCACTCCGCGCTGATCTTATCGACCAGTGTATCTGAGTCGTTAGTTATATCAACCGGAAATAATGTAAGACTACGATATTAAGCAACTGCCGTTAGGGTCTGAATTTGTAACATCGATCGGAATCTGCAAGACCTGCTGTACAAAGTCCGCACTCACATGCAAACAAATGCAAGCACTAAAGTAGTTTCACAGTATAGTAATAGAAGGCATTAAGTTAACTAAAGCTCCTGATAATATGGAAAAGTGTTTTCCTACTTGGAGTTCTGACTTCTGTCTTATGACCTCAGATAACAACTTTGCATGGATTAAATGCTTGCAAAGAAATTGTTAAATAGTATATTTGACGTTGCATAGTAACTGCAATGGACTTCTGCATAGTATTGCCTGATTCTAATAGTCAGACACGACAAAGGATTCTTTGAGTTGTTGGATGTTCTCCAATAGAACCATTGATTTTTATCAGACAATAGAAAAGGCAATGGACATATTATTAAAATAATAAGATTTGAAAACAAGAGCGCTCGCTTTTTCCAATCTCTTTTCTCCTCAAGGGCGCGCTGCATACACCACTTGTCATATAACACAATCTTGCAAATAGATGACCTGTTGCAAAAAGACCTTTACGTATAGTCTGTATCAAAACTCTAAGACATTCTGTAAGTAATAATCGTAAAACGTCTCCACCCATAACCGTAAGTTGAAAGATGTTAAAACAAATGGACGCTGCAACAAGACTACGATAACATCACTAATGTTGATGTTGGATTCCTTCGTTGGAGTTTAAAAATATGCAAGTGATTGTATTTAAAAATATAGTTCGACTATTTTCTAAAAGAAATCACGAGAATCTGAAAGATATTTTAGATTACAAAACTTTTATTCCATATTGATCTACAAGTTAAAGAAAAAGTCAAATAACCCAAATGAGAGATTGGTTTCTGTGGTGCTATTTCGCAGCTACCACTACCACTGCTGTTGGTTAAACTAAATTAGACACTTGAAATTTTCACAGACTATGGATACATAAGCTTCCATTAAGTTGTGCTTTGGTAATGAAACTTTCGTATGAGATTTTATTGCAGACTTTGTAAATCTATATATATAATACTAGCTTTCGCCAGCGGCTTCGCCCGCGTGGTTCCTAAGGAAATGTTTAGTGAGATAAAAAATAATTTAAATAATTCTGTAGGTATATCCAGAGTAAAGTAAATCTGACCTAACTAACTTCTATTTTTTTTTCATTAACAATTTCATGTTTGCTAGTCAATCACGCTGCAACCACTGAACAGATTTTGATAATAATAAATCATACAACATCGATTATGACTATCTTATAATATTGATCTATATACGATGTTGTATGATCTATTATTTGCAGCAAGTACATACAGGTTCCTTGCACTTGACACTCGAGAACATGCCACATAGAGCTGGCCATGGGTAAAGCAGGGAATGCCCAAATGTATGCCGGCCACTTTTAGGGTTTGTCCCTGGGACTTATTGATGGTCATAGCAAATGCCAATTTTAATGGGAACTGCAGCCTTTTGAACTGGAATGGTAAATTGTGGGGTATAATGGGTATGCGGGGAATCAACACGCTCTCGCCTTTAGCTGCTCCCGTAAGTATTGTTGCTTGCAGAATGTTTTTTCCCAATTCGCTGATTTGTAATCTTGTGCCGTTGCACAATCGCGGAGCGTCAAGATTACGCATCAACTGGGACGCCAACCTTCAGCTCCAGCTTGTGGGGCGGTACGCAGGTCAATTCTAATGAGTTGAGAAATTCCACGGGATACGCAGTGCTGTCATCGCTTGCCATCACCGTGTCTATGGACGTGTACACCCTCGATGCGCCATCTACTACATCTAATACCTTGTTGTTTATTTTATTCACTAATTTAGTTTTTGGCGACAGTACTGCTTTCTCACACAACCACTCCTCATTATTTAATTTGTTTTTTAAATCGGGAAATACATCGGCGAGTAGTTCTTCCTCGGTAGCACAAAATTCATTGGTGAAAATGATTTTGCCGTCCGGATCGGTTTTCAGCCTACCATCTCCGATCTCGAGCAGCTTACTCGCAAACGCACCTGACTCTGTATCATTGTAAGGTTGTGCACGTATATTCCGAGTAAGGTGGAGTTTTTCTACGTTGGACCAAAGTGACGAAGCCTTGAGACACGCGTTCATTTCATCTGCCGGTGTACCCTTTTCGATAACTGGAAGAGTTTGCCGAAAATCTCCAGTGAGTACAACAACCGCACCTCCCATCAGCGTCTCATTGCTGCGGATGTCCTGCAGGCTCCGGTTCAAAGCCTCAACCACGCGCTTGTGCGACATTGTGCACTCGTCCTACACGATTAATTTACATTGTTGCAAAAGGGCACCGCGGTCGCTGTTTTTGCTAATGTTGCACGTTGGGTTTTCTTGACTTGCAAGATTCAGAGGTAGACCCAAGAAATAAACAGAGTTAATTGAGAAGTAGATTTAGAAAGCTAGATACAGATCTTAATATAAATATGTAAAGTTAGAGAATTGCTAAATAGATAGAAAATATAGAAGTTATTTGAGATAAAATCACACAAAATGTCAAGTCAAGTCCGTTAGAATAGCCCAATCGACAAATAGAACCAATTGACAACGCAGAAATCACTTACAACGAAGAGATTATTGAATCGCACCGCAGAGTCACAGTCATCTATATCCAAGTAGTTGCGGTAATTCAACATCGCAATGTAGAATACAGGCAATGCCATCTGTTGGGCTTAATATTATCGATTACATTAAAAATGCTGTTTTATCTTAATACATACATGTACATAAAATAGTGTTTAGAAAATCGGCAATATACGTTGTTTTATTTTCTCAAAAACATCGTATTAAAATCTAAACTACTTATCCAATCTACATAGTGTAAAAGACAATTTTCATGTATATTAAATTTCTTCGACGATAAACATATTTATTTCGATAAGGATTTAATATCACCTACTCAAATAAACGTTTAAAGACGGACGAAAAATTTAAATAGACTTATATAAAGTTCTTTTTATTTTTGTGGCAAAACCCTTGCATATAGATATATGACATCGCGGACTTTTTTATAGATAATTTAAGGCTCTCCAACTTTTCTTTAGAAAGCATTAGTATATCTCATACCGTTTAGGCAGCGTTCACAAAAATAGGCGCCGTTGGAGGTACTTTTATCCCTAGGGAACCTTTTGGTGGGATAAAAAGTATCCTATTATCTAAGTCAGGTAATACTCTATCTGTATACCCAATTTCATCAAAATCCGTTCATTAGTTTCGGCGTGATTGACGTACAAACATCCAAACATCCAAACATCCAAACATCTAAACATCCAAACAAAGAAACTTTCACATTTATAATATTAATAGGATACAATTCTTACGTTACTGAATGACTGACAGACAGCCGAAACTATTGAGCGTAGAAAGATAAAATTTGGAATGAAGATTCCTTAGGGAGTGTAGCGGAGCACTAAGAGAGGACACACTTTTTGAAAATTCCACCCCGAAGGGTCTAAATAAGGGTATGGAAGTTTTTATGAAACTTCGTTACTACAAGTGCTAGGGGTTTCAAAATTTGCATGCGGATTCTTAAAGTGCTCACTAAGACGGGATTTAACGAAATTTGGTCCCTAAGAGGGTAAATGAAGGGATGAAAGTTTTTATGGAATTTTCTGATTTCTGGACTTAAAACTAGACCACGCTGGGAAAGACGCGGGAAAATGCTAATATAATATATGAATATTATAATAAAATATAAATTTTAATACAATATATACGTCATCAGGAAGTATTAAATTGTGTGTCGTTATTAAACAAATGTATCTATAGAAAAACTTTAATTACAATTAGAATAACCTTATAGAACGGACATTACAATTCTGTAAGGCTTTAACGCAGATTATATGCAGATTGAGAAAGATTATACTGTGTATGGGACCGCAAAAGGGCTACCGTTTGTGATAAATATCTGTATAACTCGAATCGAACGGGGCAATACTGAAGGTCGGGCGATACCGCATTGGAAGCGTTTGACCGATTGTGAAAAGAAAAGTAAACTCCTCATCATGGTTTCCAAGTCATTGCAAATTATTTAATAATAAAAAGATATTTGACAACATCACTTGTTTTGTAGAAATCGAAACAACGAAGGTCCCACAACACCTACATATGAGACACAAAGATTGATTTGTTGTTGTTTTTAATAAAATTGTGATATTAGAAAAATACTTCGAAAATTTCTACGGTGTCTTCTTCTTTATTTTAATGACTGCCATTTGTTTCAAACAAGAACCCATTCATTCATTTATGTGCTAACATTTCCCTTTTTGTCTTTATACGTAGAAATAATTTGAAATTGAAATTGTCAACATTTACATATCATTTGTATTTCATACTGCCACACTTTCCACCAGGCGAATTTTATAACTCTTTTCAATATATTTTAAGTCAATTAGTTAAATATAAATAACATTATTAAGTATTACATTAAAATTGTTACGACAAAACGATTACGTTTGACTAAATTTCCAGAAATAAAATCAAATCGCTAAAATAAAAGAGTAAGATAAAATAAATGTCAGTATTTCTACATCGCATTTTGTGGGCACTGATAAATCCCTTTTGTTTGACGTCGAATACAGTACCACAGTTATAATAATGAGAGTCAAATAAAAGGGCGAGACTGACTCCTCCCATCTCATTTACTCAGTTGAAATAAGAAAAGTTCCAACTGAAACATAAATTATAACCTACACCTTAAGATATATGGCCTCAGTATTTTCTCCAAGGCAGGTAATAGTACAAAACAAAACAGCTTTGTCGTGTTCTTGTGTGTACTGTATAAAATAAGACTATCTATTCAAAGGTGCTTTAAACATTTGCCAAATAAATATCAAGCAAATTTATTAAACGTTTGCTTATAACATTAATATTATAATATAAGCCCTTTAGGCTTTGTGTAACAAAATTCAAGAAATTGTTACATATACAAAATAATATTTCAGGTATAGAAGAAAGAAATAAAGACTTGGTCGTTTGTTTGTTTGCATTGAATTAGCTCTGAATCGACTGGACGGATTTCAAGAATTCCTTCACCTATACCTAGCTACATTATACACGCACGGGTGACGTAAGCTATAAATTACGCGAGACAACAGCTAGTAAAATACAAGAATATTTATTCAACAGCATGCGAGGTAATAAAAAGAGTTTCAAACACCTCTTGATATTTTGTAGAAATTTGCTTTGTTATTCTGTTACAAATACAGTGAGAATAAAGTCAGATTTATGTAATGAAACCTGTAATGAAGCGACATCCCTCAATTTCAACAGAATAGCAATGCTGATGTACTGTTGTAATAAAAATACTTAAACACTATTGAAAGTATACAAAAAATCATTTTTCATATTTTCAATGTGAATGAGTGTTATATATAAGTTTAAATATTTGTAAAAAATATTTCTTTCGGCTGTCTGGGTGGATCGTTTGAACATTGATGAAAATACGCTCTCTAGTAGCGAAAGAGTAACAGATGCTTGAAAATTTCGTCAATCCTGTTAGGTCTTGTGTAGCTTAGTGGTTAGAGCAGTCGCCGGATTCGGATTGCAAAAGGTCATGGGTTCGAGTCCCATCTGAGAGTGCCAGGGACAAAGTGGATTTTTAAGCATTTTTCATTAAGTATATTTTTCAGTATAGCATTGTGAGTGCAAAATTGATCAAATATAATAACTGTTATTGTTTTTATTATTGGAAATATTTGTAAATGAAAATTATGAAACTCACCTTCACACTTTTAACTCCAGTCTTTTCTCCTTCCCGATTCTTAAACAAAAAATAAAATAAAATAAGTTAATTAAAGCGAAATAATTACTTTTATCTACACACAAATCGAAAAATTCGAATTACGAATTCAAAGACGATTCTATACATACGCACTTTATAAATGCATATACATTAAATTAAAAATTGAAAAAGGTATAGCTAAAATGCATGAGGCATTAGATTAGATACATAAAATGTTTAAACTTTCATTATAACAGCTATAAACATAAAGTACAAATAACAATAATATTACAAAAGATTGCCCAGACGTCCACACGTTTTATTGCTACCGTAGCACTGTGTGACGTCACTTAGTGCCTTGAATTTGTAGGAAGCGTTTTAGGCCGACTAGTAGCAGTTTCACAGAAAAGCAACGTATCTCTGAAACTATTAATCGCAGATACGCTGTTATTTTTACATTATTTATTAATGGAAAAAGATATTAATGGAATTTTTATTTATGAAATATAAAAAAGGTGGCAACTAGCCTATTGCATAATGCAAATAGTTCAGATTCTAATAAGATGCGGTTCTTTCGTATATACTTTATATACTTATTATAACGTAGATTCTTGTCGAAATTATTCAAATTTATATTTAAGGTAAATATTACATTTAAGGTGAAGCTTGTTCGCTTTAATTTTACTTATTAAAAACAACTTTTGTTTATATAAAAAATAATTGTTAATGTTTATATTAATTTTCAACTCTTTAATATAATAATTTTCTCGTCAAATAAAGCTAAGAACACTCTCAATTAAGTCATTAAGATTCTCTTTAAGTCCGTTTTCATTTGAGACCCCACTCGAGTATAGTTGCAGACATTCGGTTATTCTTCCCCATTTTCAACCACCGCAAATTTTAAACAGCTCAACCGATTTACATGAAACATTTGTTAGCACTCGCACATAAGTCACCTTTAATAAAAACAATTAAATTGAAATCGTGTCATTCATTCGAGAGCTATGATGCCACACACATATAGGCAGACCCAAGCACAGACACGTCATACTTATAACACCCCTGTTTTTGCGTCGGGGGTTAATTAGCATATTATCAAATTCAAACAGTCAACAATAAGATCGGATAATCTCTAATATGAATCCAAGAAATTACAAATCTTCCTGTAAATTCTCTAAGCATACCTTATCTCAACCCAATGTTATTACCACACATCGAGGCTCAAATTGCGGGTAGGAATGTAAACTGGAAATGCGGAAAGCAGGCAAATTGCACCCATCAAACGGTCCAGTTATATCGGCCATCTTAAACTTAGCCGCCGCATTCGCGCGTAATTTGCTCAGCATGTTTGTAGTTAGATCTGTTCTCGAGTTTGCCAAGTTTAAGTAGCTATGATACACATGAGATATGGTTTTGAATTCTTCATTCTCAATTTTTTATGTTCATTCAATTCAAAAATATATAAATCTGTATAATTTGGTTTTACACTTTTTGTATCAACGAAAAATTGTGGAACAGGTAATTTGCTTTTTAAGGTCATGATGTAACGGGCTATTATGACTGTTAATTTTATTACAGAATTAAGGCATCTGATAATATAATCTGATTTCTTCTTCTTCTTCTAAAGGTGCCTCTCCAACTAGTGAAGGTAAGCGATTAGCATGTTCAGGTCCTTCTTGTCTTTAGCTCGGCGGAACAGCTCAGCAGCGCTCGCTATCCCGGTCCACTCTCGGATGTTCCGCAACCACGACTTCTTCCTTCCTCCAACCTTTCTCTTTCCCGCAACTTTGCCCATCATGATCAGCTGCAGGTTTCAACAACAGGCAATCATACTTATATACCTGATACCTATACCTATACCTGATTTCAACAACAGGCAATCATACTTAATATCGAAATACTGAACATTACTACCTATTATTATGAGATTATCGTCTAAAGATAGAACAAAATGCGCCGGCATTAATGCAGAAATACTTAACGAATGATCAACTCATAAATCAAGCATAGAAATCTAAGTTGGCCCAACAATTTGTTATCGTATCAGCTCCCTCTGGACATTTCGGTATTACAGGGTCGTAACTTAACAGGGCCGAGGTAATTTGTGGGACTGTGTCACAACAACGCGTTCTTTCCGGTCATTATTAGCAAATCATTAATGGTATTAGCTAATTTATTACCGTTAGTCGATGTGATTGTAACTGATCCTCAAGTGGAACAAGTTATAAGATTTAAATGTATCTTATTATGCTTTATTATTAGCCAGTTATAGTATACTTATACATATATTATAGTATACTTAGCATTAAACGGAGTCCAAGAAATATTACTTCACAATAGGGATGACGACTTGTTGTTTGTTTATTTGTCAGGTAGATTGTTGAAAGATATTAAACAAGTATTTTTTTATTCTTTCATAATCATTAAATTACGTCGATTTATTAAATTAAAACTGTGACGTAGCGAGCTCCCACTCCTTAACTTTAATGCCTGTTGTCTAAGTTATTCCTTATTAAAATGAAATAAAAAATATACGTGTCTTATATTTTTCTATTACCTGACTGACGGACTAAAGATAATTTCTTTTTTTTTACCCAGTCGTCAACCCTATACAATATTGTGCGCAAATTGTCCCTTCAGCCCATTCATGAAAATCACGCACGATGAATTATGGAAACTCTAATGAAGCTTAGCAGATATAATGAATTGGTCGGGTCATTTAACTTCGATTTTATATTATTCAAACTCGTTCCATTACCTATGGAAGGTTGATTATTATTATTACGAAAATAATATTCTTCGATGGCAAGATTATTTATTATCATCGTAACCTCATTCCTTAAACCACACACGTAATTGATGAAGCTTGCGAAAAACCATCGTTTAACGAACAATGTTATTTTTCCATGCCAAGAGCACACCTATTACCATATTACTAAAATACAATAATAATAATTGGAAGCAAAAATGTTTGTAAAAAATCTTTTTTCGGCTGTTTACGTAGATTGCTTGAATATTGATGGAAATCTCACTAGTAGCAAAAATGTGCTCGAAGTGTTTTAGAAAATCGTCAGTCTTTCGTTCAATATTTAGTTATAGATAACGTCAGAGGGTTAGAGTGCTCCTTCGGTATCCAAAAGGTTACGTACGAACGATGGACTTATTGAATTCTCTTCCAGGGAACAATATTGATAGTTGTAAAAACTTATTTGCTTAACTAGCACACTGATATAGGAGTAGGTAAGTATAAATCGAAAAATTTCAAAGAATCGAAAATTCCAATTCAAATGGGAATTTATTGTTTAGAATTGTCAATAAAAACGGCGAAAAAATTTTTAGGAACTTAGTGAGAATTGGGGATGTTTTCCATATATTTACCTACTTGATTTACATGCGATTCTTACAATTCGGTGGGTTATAACGTCATGAGTGATGAGAGGGTTATAACGTCACCTATTCTTGTGTCGATATCGAAATGTTTATTTCAATAAATCTCAAAGTAGCATTGAGCTAAATTGTGAACAATAAAAATAATAGCAGTAAGATCAACCTGTAACGGTTATTAATAATTAAGAACCATTTCTTTGATATGGTGAAGCTTGTCAAATGTGACTGGCAGTTAAAATTATCTGAAAGTGTGACGATCAAGTGTCAAAGGTCAAAATCCGTTATGCAAATAAACATTGTTATGAAAATAAAAGTAATGAAATTAAACGATGCAATACTAGCAACGGTTGCTGGGTTTCTTATGCAATAAAAAGGCAATTTTAGAGAGAGAGAGAAAGTTTCTCCATGGAGAAGACCTACATGCCTACTACGTAACTAACTTAACATCGGTTTCTGAATCAGAGTTGACTTATTATGTGTCACTCAATAATAGTGTACTCGATAGGTTAGTTTGAATCAAATGCATTCATCGTCCATACATTATTTATAGATGAATGTGTTTTGACTAAAGAAATCGAAGTCTAGTTACGCGGTAGACCCACGGCGTCCCAGCAGTGGGTCATTGTGAGAGAGAAAATGATGATCATAATGTAGTAAATGTACCAGACACATGGAACAGCGCTTTAAATTTTTAGAACCAAACTCTTACGTGTAAGTACCTTCAAATTTTATAATTACACCTCTAAAGCTTGAACCTGACACTGAAATCTACTCTTATTGATTGATGATGATATTAATCAATCTAATATCTTGAAGAGGACGACCTTATTTAATGGAAAACTTAAATGTAAATGATAAATCATAGGCGTTTATAGCGAGTCTACAATTATTAAAGGGCAATCAATAAATAAAGCAGGCATACTGAAGACGACTTAATTTGATATGTTACACTCAGATGTTATAAAACTAACTTATGAATGGACGGAAATGGTCGACGTTCGCTAGACGCTCATGGAGGGCATTTATATTACAACTAGGCACCCAGCTTATTTATTTCGACGTGATTTTTTTATTTATTGCAGAAAAAAAAATTTTGAGCTTCAAATAGCTATCTGGCAATTCTATTTTATTAGCATTCAATAATAAAATTAATCATAAATTCCAGTTGTCTTATTAGCTTAGATTTTATTTCATTAAACTATATAAAAAAGAGCACAATAAAGGTGGGTTACTTGTTTCTAAAGACCAGTCAGGTGAATGAGTTATATTTACTTATATTACATACCTTCACGAATTTTCAGGTCAGGTCGTCTAGTTCAGGACGACGAGAAGAACTATCGAAAGAAACTTACCAGTTCTTTATCAGAAGTAATCATCATTAACATCGATGATATGATGATTGGTAATGTTAGGCATTACCAAAATAATAATATTTATCACATTTCATAAGTTTTTCATTCACAATGTTATACTGAAAAATATTTTTAATGAAAAAGGCTTAAAAAAGCCACTTTTAAGGTTTAAATATTTGTAAAAATATTTCTTTCGACTGTTTGGGTGTATTGCCCGCTCTATAGTGGATTTATTGTATAGTGGATATAGTATAGTGAATTACGCTCTATAGTGACAAAAAAGTAACAAATGCTTGATAAATTTGTCAGTCCTGTCAGATCTTGGGTAGCCCGGTGGTTAGAGCAATCGCCCGAATTGGAAAAGGTCATGGGTTTGAGTCCCATCTCAGGGTGCTAGGGACAAAAGGTATTTTGAAGCATTTTTCATTAATAATATTTATTATTTAATATAAATATTCACCATTCCTAAGTTTCTCGAACTTACTATAGCCACTGCCACAGTAAACACGAATCAGTCATTTCTGACGTCGCGCTCGCCTTGCCACCATTAAGGTCATCAGCAACGGTAATTCAGGAACGTCGTCAGATGCGAAGAAAAGTAAATTTAATAGGAATGCAATCAATTCATGCCATAGCTTTTTACCCATTTGTTAAGTTCTCTGAGTTCTTCATTTGACAATGGTGTGCGTAAGGGTTTAGATTTAGAACCCACCAACCCACGATTATAAAAAAGTGTTCGTATGATGGTTCTATTATATAAAGTAATCTATTATTGTTGTTTATCATCGTATTTTCGTGCTTAGGATTACTAATATCCTGGCGAATAAATTTATTACACAACCCGAATCAACACTTAAATAATGAATAACTAAAGCTTTTCAAAACTTGGTTCAATTATTTAGATGAGATTATTATTATATTTTCTTAAATCTCCTCATTTAGAAAGGCTAGATCAAGAGTACCCTAAACCGGCGTTCGTTTATGAAAAAGTTGATGCGTCTGGAGGAGGCGAGAGAGGTATGTCACGATTGCGCAGAATGGAAGGAAGTGGCTTTGCCTACCACGCAGGAAAAACACGTGACAATGAAGATAAATAGATAGTTTAAGCATTTAACATTTTGGGGATTCTAATAAATAAGGTCTGAATGATCTTTTAGTGAATATTTTGCTAAAAGGTTAAATTCTCTGTTCACTAAACAATAGCACCACATCCATGAACACCATCCACAGCTATTGTACGGCTAATTAAGAACGTTATTAAGGTTCTTGGTTTAAGCACGACCTAGCCTTATAAAGGAGTTGTTGAATATGCAATTCTTGTTAAGGATTGCTGTAAAGGAATTATTTATGCTTTATAGCATGGAGATATTTAAATGATTTTTCTACTCATACACGGTTTTATGATGAAGATTGAGCAAAAAGAAGCAACGTGCCTTTGAGAATATACTTTGCTCAACGGCCATACATTGGTGGCCCCAGAGCCAAAAAAATATAGGAAAATACTTATTTTATTGTGTGTCACTAACTAATTCTAATTATGTTATTACCGCGACCGAGTTTTAGAACTTATTATCACGCAAAATATAATTCATTTTGAGGTTATAATTTGTTTGGAAAACCACCAAGAGATGGCACTCTAAGTACATGATTATGATATTGATGTCTATATTGTCGAAGCAAAAAAACTCAACTTTAAGAAAGTCGGTTTTTCGTTGTGATTTGTAAAAGTTTCTAAGTCAATCAATAGACAAATAAATCATTCTAATAGTTAAATAATATACCTATTGAAAAGCTTAAAATTAGAAAACCTATAGCTTTTTGATGGTTTACATCAAAAGATGGCGCCTTAAATACATAATGACATGATGTTAATATGTTTACGAGAAATATAAAGGTAATGTAATAGAAACAAAGTAGTTTTTAGGATATGTCGTATGAATATCAATCTTTCTGAATAAACAAGAGTGAATTATCAACAGTTAATTAATTTAGTTTGTATAATATTCAGTTTTTATGTCCTTATGTTTTAGTTGGAAAATCACCAAGAGATGGCGCTTTTAGTAAATTTAAGTTTATTTTCGATCAATTTAATTTAATGTTTTTGTGTTCGATGATTTAAAGGTTATCTAATAAAAATAAATGATCTTCTTGATCTGACGTGTAAATTACATCCATCTGACTCAATAGAATTTAAGTTTATTGAATGTGAATATTTGCGAATAAAAATGTTACTGTTAAAGTACTTTTAAATATTAATTTTGGATCGCAGCTTGTCCGTGTCAAATAAATATTTGATTCCAATTTAATAAATAAATTAGTAATTATTATTGAAGTAAATTAGTAATATTTAATGGTATTGGGGCCGTTTTCGGCGATGTCCTTTTAGCTTAATCTCGGTGAAAATAGTGCGGTGATCTTCTAATCTATTTATCTATATACGAGGGTCAAACTGAAAGTTCTTAGAAAATCAAAAACTGATTACATTAGCCAGTTATTAGTTTTATTATATCTTTTCAAAATATTGTCCATTCACGTCAATACACCGCTGCATGCGATGGAACCACTGGGAAAAGCACTTTGCCCACTCGTCCTTAGGGGTCTCTTCAATGGCATCGCGATACGCAGCCACCGCTTCTTCAGCATTCATAAACCGCTTTCCTTTAAGTTTTTCTTTAATTTTTGGAAATAAATAAAAATCACAAGGCGCGAGGTCGGGGCTATACGGCGGGTGACCCAGTAATTCAACGTTTGATGTCGCCAAATAGTCGATCGTTCGCTTGGCGGTGTGCGACGAGGCGTTGTCGTGGTGAAGGAGGATCCTACTGCGAGGTCGTTTCTCTCGAACTTTTTCCAAGACAAGTGGCAAACAATTGGTAGTGTACCATTCTGCAGAAACTGTTTTTTGATCCTCTAACACAATTGTTGCAAAATGACCTATCCTTCCAAAGAACGAGGCCACCATTTTTTTTCCCGCACTCGATCTCTCTTCACTTTAGTTGGCAACTCCTCGAAAGGAAACACCCACTGAGCAGATTGTCTTTTGGTTTTAGGATCATAACAGTAAATCCAGCTTTCGTCACCTGTTAGTATGTCGAACACAGCATTTGAGTCACCTCCGTTAAATCTTTCAATCATTTTACGACACCAATCCACACGATGGAGTTTTTGAGCCTCAGTCAAATTATGAGGTATCCACCGGGCGCAAAGCTTCCTGACCGCTAAATGTTCGTGGAGGATTTTGTGCACTTGACTCATACCGATGCCTAAGCTTGTCCGAATCTGTTGATAGGTCACTCTTTTGTCAGTCTCTATCATACGCCGCACAACACAGATGTTATCTTCAGTCGTCGCCGTAGAAGGCCGTCCCTCACGTAAATCATCAGTGAGATTAGTGCGACCACGTTTAAACTCATTAAACCAGTTGTAAACAGTCGCACGAGATGGGGCTTCATCGTGAAAGGCCAATCGTAGTCTATCATAACTTTCTTGTTGACTTAAATGACATCGAAAGTCATAAAAAATCATTGCACGAAAATTTTCTCGTGTTAAATTCATGATGACGTGACACAGACAATTTTCAATTTGCCGCCAAATCGTAAAACAAATGACAAATGAATGAAATATATACTCAGTAATATTGGCAAAGAGTTATATTTTCAAATTTTAGAATTATTTTTTTATTATATTGTTTATAAGTGGCCAGTTCTAAGAACTTTCAGTTTGACCCTCGTATCTTCTCTCCTGATTAAATTAATAATTGACAATAACATCGAAAAGTTCTTAATTTAATCAGTTCACTTTAGACGTGTCTTTCAATTTACGAATTATTTGCTATAGTTGTAGCAAGAAGTTATAGTTAAATAAGTACTTTGTTTTTCCCTCATTTTAAAATTGACGTAAATATATTTTATACGAATTAAGCATTGATCATCCTTTACAACTTTGTAAAAAATACTTTTTTATATTTAAATAGCGTTGTATATTATAATGAGATGTTGTGTCAACTATGCATATATTTAAAGTAAAAGTAAATTGCCTAATGTAAAAATAAAATAAAATAAAATAAAAGTAAAAATAAAATCCCCGAAGCGTACTCAGGGGCGCTTCGGGGATTTTATTGTGCAGATTATTTACCTACGGGATGCAGATTATCTAACCAATTTTTCGTGCAGATTATCTATTTATTTTTAGCAATATTTGCAATAGTTTTTGCAATTTATGTATAATACAGTTATGTTTAGAACGAATTTGTATTACCTTACTTTGACCAATATATGTCTCGAAAACATAACGCTCAATTTTGCTAAGACAGTCAAAATGGTAATAATATCCATTTATTTTTCTCTTCATAATAGTACATTATTCAATTATTATTTAAGTAACGCATTCTTAAATTTACACCTAATGACAGAGACTGGAGCCTATAAAAGATACCATAGGTATCTGTACCATAGGTCACTAGGCCAATATTACGTAAAGTTGATAACAAAATATGTTAATTTTAAAAACAGAATATGTAATTAATTTTTCGTATATAATATGGTTTAATACGTGATTACTAGTAACGTATCTGGAAGCGTAGAATCCATACACTGGGCAGGGTTTTCATCGCAACCTCGGATTACGATGTAAGGCTTCAGTGAGGTCGCATTATTAGATCAAAAGCCACCTTCGTTCATTCTGCCTTCACGATAAACTCATTAAACAATCTTATGTTAAAGTTAACAAGGTTCAATACAGCTTGAAAATAATAATGTGTTGAAGTAACGCCCGCTTAAGAAATTAAAGGGAAAACTAATTTCAGGTTTGTTTAACTTAGCGCGTTCGTAGTATTGTTTCGAAAGCGTTTCTTGTTTTGGAGTTGTTATGTTAATTAGAAATTAAATTATAATTTTACAGTGACGCAGGAATCATGCAAATTTAAAACTTGCTGAATGACAATAAGGCTTTCGGATTTATATTTTGTTTGTGGTTTTTCATAGGTTTTTGTCGTTCTAGCTACAATCTTCGACTTTATATGTATGTATAGGAGTTAAGATTACCAGATAAAATAATTAGTTATAAAATATTACTAAGTTATAAATTATAACGAGTATACTTTTTTTTATTACAATTAAAAAAAAGAATTATCTGACGGATTAACTGATCCGTCTTTTTTAGGCCCTCACGTTTCTCACAGCCTCATTATCTGTACTTTAATAAAAAATGGCGATATTTCAGATAATAACCGCTTCGAGAGCAATAAGCTATTAAAGCTCATTGTTGTGGTCCCATCTTGGCCTAAAATAGCTTCATCGTATCATAATAACAGTGCATAGTAATAAAATTATTCCATGCAGAAAACCTATGTCAAACTACTATTATTATGAACCTTGCAATATAAACTTTATTACCTAAAAACACGGATGAAATTGGATATGTTGCGGTCGTAGATGCATTATGCGTCGACACTGGCTGTAAAAGAGAAGCGGAGTTGTGGACGGCCAGCGCGCCATTTTGGTTTATTTTTCTTTTGTTTTAATGGCTCTGAACATGTCCCGTGAACTATGTGGCCAGTGACAAAGTTGTCCCTTTGTATCGTTTGCATCAAAAGTATTGCCTAAGAGAATTATAAGAATAGCATGTTCTTCTGATATTATAATGGCATATCGTTATGTGATATTTTTTTTTTGCGGTAATTTTAATCTGCTACTATGGTACTTGTTGGTTACGTAGCTAACATGAAAACTGTACGCTATATAATATATAAACATTTATTGTACCGCCAAAGGTTCAGCAAAAGTCGTTGCAAGCCCATCAACCAAAAATAGAAAGCTGAAATCCTTTGAAATGTTTAAAGGTATTTTTTCCGCTCACACTGGATAAAGGGATCAATTCCTGACTTTATGAGGACGTTCACTGAGTCGGAAATAGCTTGTTCTTTGGTTTATGGCGTTGTGCTTTGATCTTCGTGGGTTTGGATGATTGGACTTGATTAGTCCTGAAATATATTTTCTGTTCCATTGTATTTGGTTATTTGAAAGCTTTACCATAATTTCTCCTTTATACTGTGTAAGTTGCGTATACTATAATGATGAAAATATAAGTGATATTAATTTTAATAAAAATTTAAAAACCACTTAATTAATTTTAATATAATTTAATTCAATGGTTTTTAATGAGAAATTCGGCATCTATAGGGTTACCTTTGTGACGGGTTCGATGCTTGGGCGAATTAATGATAGGCTGACTAAGCTTGAGAATTAATTTGTTTTGTGGAATATGAGTAAAGTAAAGAAAAAATTGTAACAAACAAAAAAAATGAATATAAAACAGTTACCTACATAAAAAATTACAATTGCTAAATAGAACAATTTTCTTATTTAAATTATAATAACTCAATTTCTTATTTTTTTATATTTGAATTTATATGATTACATTATAATTTTCTCACCAGATGAATTTTTACGAACATTCATAAAGAGCATATTGGATTAGTCAAAATTTCAAATTACAAAAGGTGAATAATAAAAAGAAATGATGTTGAATATCAAAGACAAAAAGTTTGCATGCTGTAACCTAGGACGAAATAAACGGTGGAACGGCGCACCGTTACACTTTTTCTTTAAAAAAATGAACAGAAATGACCTATTGCAATATTTAAAATAAAAATGAATAAAATCGTCAGTTTCAGGTCTATGTCTCAGTTATCAGAGAGAACTAAATCTAAGATGACATTATCATTTATGATTCCCTTGACAGTGTTTTAATTCCTACAATAAAGAGACCCGCATTTTATACTTTAATCTTGTTGCCCTCAATTGTGGTCCGAGTTTGTTCTAAGATCACGGTTTATGACATTATCACGATAAGCGGGTCAGTAAAATAGTGTGTCAACTAAAACTAAGGCGTAGGTATGCCTACCGAGCAGTATGGTTTCATGATATATCAAGGGCTTGCGTTTGTGTAGTGGCTTAGAAGTGAGTCAGTTTTGAACTATTAAATTTATGAATGCAGCCTCTATGTTTCCTAACCTCCAAAACCATTTCGATAAATTGTTTAAATATAATATTATATAATGGATAGTGAATTTTTCATTTTATCTTACAGATAGGCTTTCCCTGTAGTTAAGTCGATGTTGAAATTAACTTTTCTTTGTCTTATCGGTTATGCCACAGATTATAATATTATATAAAGACTTGCAACCGCGAGTTCTCTCGAGTAGGTCTATGTGATTCCACTGATCTCCGTAGCCAAGTGGTTCGCGCACAGGTTTCAAGGTGTCGCCATCTATGAGGTCCCAGGGTTCGTTTCCCGGTCGGACCAATGTAAAAATTGGACTTTTTTATATTGTATCGGGACTGATTTTTTAAATAGGTACACCATTAGACGAGAGCTTTCATTTTAATCTTGGAATGAAGGCAATGTAATGATATTGGCTAATGTTCAATTAAAAATAAGAAAAAAAACACTTTTACAACATATTATGTTATTAGAGTGAATAATTAGGCTTGTGACCTACAAGTGAAAATGCAGGTTTCTGTTATATGAACCATTTTAACATATGAATATTGAACAAAATATTTTTTATGAAATTAATTTGCAAAATATTACACTTCGAAAACTTCAATATAGTAGGGAAAATAAACTACAAAAAATTATTAAAATACATATGGCATTAAATTAGTTATATAAAAAGTTATAAATTTCATTATAACGGCTATAAACATAAACGCACAAATGACAAAGATATTACAGATTTCCCGGACACCCATACGTTTTTCGCTACCGTAGCACCGTATGACGTCACTTAGTGCCTTGAATTTGTATGGAGCTTTTTCGTCCGACTAGCAGCAGTTGCACAAACACAGCACCATATCAGCCAAACTATTAATCGCAGACATGCTGTTACTTCTACATTATTTCTCAGACATAAATAGCCTATATTTATGATTTATAAAATAAAAAAAAAGTGTCAACGGGCCTATTCTAAATAAAATAATATAGGACTATTCTGTTGCGTGAATAATTCATGGAATGATAATTGATTACAATTAAGGAAAACTAGAAAATAAAGTGGTGGCTTTTTGTTAACGCCTGGACGACAGGCTGATTCTGTACTTAATGTCTTATGTTCTAACCTTAACAGTATCTGTGTTGAACTTACAATTAAGACCTGTGCGTCACAAGCTATGAAAGCGTCCTAAGTGATTTGTCGGCCTCCATTATCGCCGTGTCATTCAGGACGACGACGGACGTTACAATGTCACTTTTCCACCTAAAACTCCGACAATCGACAAAAGCGTTATTTCGCAATAAAATTGTAAATTGCGCGCCTTCTATAGAGATTCGTTTTCTTCTATTTATCCGTGATTATGTTGTCTACATTCGTTGGGTATTCAATTTAATGTAAGGCTAATGTACATTTTTATTCTATGTCAAAAATTTGGGGTATATAATTTATAATATTATAAAGGCGGAGGATATGATGAAAAGGAGGTCAACGGTGCAGTAGGGCGTTAGATCTGCGATTGCGTAGATTTTGCAACTTTTTCTGAGGTCAATTTTTGGATGGATGACCAAAAATTTATTGCTTTCTAGATAAGGCAGAGGACATGATGTATAGGAGGTCAACGGCGCAGTAGGGCGTTAGATCTGCGATTGCGTAGATTAAGCAACTTTTCTGAGGTCAGTTTTTTGATGGGACCAAAAATGTATTGTTTTCTAGATAATACCTGTGAATACTATGGTCTGTTGATGATGTTATAAAGATACATAAAATAATATTATATCAAATAACTAGGTAAATAATATTGCAGAATAATATTGTGCCATTTGCACATGGTGTTTCATATTTCACTGAAGTCGTGTTGTTAATTTTCATCATAAAAACTAATCGATTCTCTCATTATTTATTCGTTACCGCAATATGTGTTTTTCGTTCAGAACTACTAAAATAATCACTAAGATGAAAAGATGTCGAGCTCTATGAATCACTTATACTGTGATCTTTTATTTTGAGTTTCAATGCTTATAGCTAAATAACGGTGTAATTAGCATCAGAAATATCAAAATCAAATTGATTCGATGTTGATTTATAAAAATATTACTAGGCTTAGAATAAAACAATTTTAAGCTAAGATACTATGAATAAATGCAGAGCCAGATCAGACCAGATCAAAACGATGACGGAGTGTTGCAGGGTCTGGGAATTGCTATAACAAAGGCAACAGATAAAGTAGGGAAACCTAAGCGACCTTCCAAAATTACAAAGACCATGTTTGAGTGTGTTTAAGGCTTGCACACGCTTAATAGCTGGAATTAATAGAAAAATTGAAATCTAAAGAAAAATAGAGTAGCTCGGTGGCGTAGAGTAGCTCGGTGGCGTAGAGGATAAGCTCCGCGGCCCGCGATCGTAGTCGTTAAGCAACTTTTGCAAGGGTCGGTCACGGGATGGGTGACCAAAAATTATTATCTCGAGCTACTCCGTGCTTCGGAAGGCACGTTAAGCCGTTGTTCCCGGCTGCATTTGCAGTCATTAACACCCTTTAATCCGCATTGGGCCAGCGTGGAGGGTCATGGCCCATCCTCATAAAGAAGGCCTGAGCCCCTGCAGTGGGGACATAAAAGGGCTGGTGGGGGTATGGTAATAGAAAAAAAACTAGCGTAATCACTCACTTGGTTTTGTAACAAAATTGAAAGTACCTTGTAAACTGAAAACGGATCGATTACAATTTCAAATCGAATGTTCTTACGGTATCTTTGTCAGTTTTGGATTGAACGTATTTAACGAATTGTAGACAACAGTTAACGAGCCGAGTTATCCGACAAACATGACCACTAGCTTGTCACATGCTTGTCACGACATATAAGGAGCTCGTTTATAACGAATAATTTGATATTAATTCAATTATGTTTTGACATAAGTAGTATAACGGTTTCTGATTCAATAGTATAAAAAAACAATTGGCTACTTCTCATTCCTTTGAAAGCAGAACGTATTTGAATAGGTAGGTACTTATTTGTAAAAATATACACGTTTAGATAATTTTTCTGGATTGATAAAATTGCGACGAGCTTACGAGTCGTGAAAATAACAGTAACCAAATTGCTTTCATGGTGATTAGTAACCATGCACCTTGTTTTTACTGATCATAGCAGTAACTCGGTTTGCGAAAACTTTTTGGTTTCTAATTTCGTTTCAGGCACCTTGGAATGTAAAATTTTTAAGCATTTTTCTAGCTAATATCTATCTAAGACTAATATTATTAAAAGTTTTGAATGTTTGATTGCATAGAATACACTTCGAAGCTACTGGACCATTTTTTTAAGTTCGTCCACGAAGTCGCGGGAAAACATCTAGTAAGATATAAAATCAGACTCTAGTCACTTAATTAAAGAATCTCATGTTTATCTACCAAGCGGTTTGCAGTGCGATATCTTGATAGAACTATTTATTCAAGTTTTGTACAAACGATGAATCTTTCTCGAGAAATTTTCTATCCAACAGTGAAAACCGCGTCGATACCCATTGTGCTAAAGCTTTACAGTCACAGAATGACAGACGCGAAGAGCTATCTTATTAGTCTGGGCTTAAAGACAGATTTATTATTCCAGATCACAATAAGAAATGGAATCGTTTAGCAATAAAGAATATTCCGAGTTCAGTTTGTTTACATTTCGGTCCTTGTTAGTCTAATACCTGAAATATTACCACTTTTTTTTTATTCCCACATGAAATAGGTTCGGTAGACCTTTTTGGTAGTTTAGTAATTATGTTGATTGTACATTTTTTGACTGAAAATCAGTTTAGAACATCTCAAAAGTCATAGATGGTCGCTTAGAAATATTATTTGATACCTGTATTAGATGAAACCTGTATTTCTATATTAATCAGACACTTTTAGATATATAATTTACATACTGTTTATTGTTTGTATATCATTCTCTTCTTTACTTTCGTCTCACGTTTATGTATTTACAACGTAAAATATATTTATATACTCCAAACGACAGCGACTCTTACTTATTAAATTCCTAGAAATACTCTTTTCCCAGAAAAATAAAGTGCTTTTGTTTTTAATAGGTTTGAAACTGTCCTATTTTTTCGTTATATTCATAAGGTAACTGAATATTGAACAATAAACAGTTATATTTGTGTATCATACCGTGTGGGAGGCTTCCTCTCAAGGTTTTCCCAGAATGTATATTTATAACTGAAATATTCTACTGAGTTATTAAGGATTTAATTTGGAAAAGAGGAGTAGGTTCTCATTAAATAGATATAAACTTCCTCTGTTGAAGCACAATTTTTATATAGCATCCCACATGGTATACCCACACAATATATTGACGAGTATATAACATTCTCTCGACTTTCATATAACACACCTTGCAAGGCATCCAGTGTAGGAGCCCACGCACTCTTAATTATCAAACGCAAATATCTATAGTTTCTATTTATCAAACACCGAAATAAATTGAGGATATGCCTATACATAAGGTATGTGATACTTGTAAAACTCGACACTATTTGAGAAAATCGGTAAATGAAAATTATATTATGTGACGTACCAAAAGTGAAAATGTTGTATATCTACATTTATTTATTATAAAAGTTATCTTCGGAAAATTCCCGTTCTCTCTCTGTCTAGTTGCTAAAAATAAATATTGAAAAAAAATATATATTTGTGCGACCTCCACGGATAAATGACTCGACTTTAATGGAACGAAAGTGAATAGTTTAATAATGTTAACTGTTTTCAAATTCCTATTCCTTAGAAAGTTATTATCAATCGAGGTAACAATAAATACCGGGAAGTGGTTCCATCGAGGAAAAAGCGATCGGGATGAAAATAAGGTGTTCCCATGGGACCGGGGCGGTGGGAACGCGCCAACAATGGCGACGTCTTGTATGTCATTATTGATCATAAAGGTTACGATCAAACGGTTCTCTATTTTATTGTAGTGTAGAGCAATAGTGTTAAGGAGGTCCGTTACCGTAACCGAAACTATGGGATATGCGAAACCAAAATCTTTGTATCTGTCTAATCCGATACATAACTTCCGGATAATTTCAGATAGAGGAGGAGTCTAAATTAAGAGCTGATCCATGGAACAGTCACGGACACTCCTGAGCCAGTGGATCATTGATATTCTGTATGTGTATTTAAGTGTGAAAATATATAAAACTTAAATAATTATGGTTTTAAGTCCAACCGAGTGGCCACACTAGCCACACGTCTCTTTCATTATTTGTTTTATCTGACTGCTTCAGTAAAAAGATAAATATAGAAATAAAACTTAAATATTAAGTATCTATATTTTGCTTTTATATTAACTTAAAATTCTAGTATCCGTGACCGAGAAGAGTATTCATAATTTTTGTACTCTATTTGTTAATCTAGAATGTTCTGTTTCGATGATCCAAGACGGTCTATATTACACTTTAGTATTGTATATATGCTTTACAATGTTTGCATTTCATTACGTAGTTAGAGATTGTAAATTATCTTGAAAGTATTTAAAAAGCCATTCCAGAATTGTTAACAAACGCAGTCTCGTCTTAGTAGTAAGTTTAAAAACATTTTACCGTTTTGATAGATTACCAAAACATTGACAATTGCAAAAGTTGCCTGAAAAATTCGCTAATCCCGTATAATTGTTTAAAACATCTGAAAATGATGCCGAGCACACTACACTAATGGAACTCATGAGATGCCATGTCAAATCACTATAAATAATAATAAAACGAAAGGAGTCTGAATACGCGTGGAACTTTCAATGGCTAATATAAAGATGTGCCCTACGCAAGTATTCTTACGTAATCGTAATGATTTACAATTTTGAATTAAGAACATGCGTTCACATAAATGCTGGCTGATAAAATTAAATAAGGTTTACGCTTATAACTACTAAGTGAAACCACAATTATCTCTCCCAGACACAGCAAGATCTCTGTTATTTTAAACAAATAAGGTACCTCCCGCGCTGTTATACTAGTAGACTAGACTAAAACTCTAGTTTTTACTTAGGTACCTATGGCATGAGATTAGTTTTAGTTTTAATTTGATTAATTTCGTTAGTGAGAATATATTGAGGAGCCCGATGGTACAGTGGTTAGTGTGTTTGGTCTGATTATCTCGAGCTCCCGTGTGCTTCGGATGGCACGTTAAGCCGTTGGTCCCGACTGCATCTGCAGTCTTTAACGCCTACCAATCCACTCTGGGCCTTGTTAATGGGTCTTGACCCATTCTCTCTATTTGATTCGATTTCATTCACAAGAAAACCATGTGCTTCAGCAATTAGAGTAGAGGTTCGCTAGTCCTTTTCCTTATAAAAGCAAACTTATAATAATACCTTAACCTTATTTCAATTTTGGAATAAGTTTTTAAAAATAAAAGTACCTGTAGAAAATCGAAATTCCAATATCGCGTTCGAATATTACTTTTTTTCTAGTAACTTCATCATTTGTATCCGGTTCAGTGAGCTTTCCCTGGTGTATTGTTGTGTATTTCCAAGCTTTTTGTCGTCATAGACACGATGATTGCGACCCTCTGTTCGATCGATTTGCTACAATACTGTCAGTGTGCAGTCGTAATGTGGTGGTAAGTTATTTATCGAGATCTATTTTTGGGGTGCTTTTGTGTGTATAAAATTTTGTTACATAATAACCGATAGATTTTTTGTTGTAAGAGAATGCAGGGGTGCGACCATCTAACTCTGTTGCCATAACTCTGGATACTTTTTTGACATACTATAACTTACAACTACTTTGACATGTACTTTAATAATGACAAATTAATGATACAGAATGACGATTAAGGATTTCACAGGAGAATTAACAACAATTGTTTATACACTAAATAGACATATTGATATAGTAAAATGAAATTAAAAATCATCATATCGATAAAACGTGAAGGAGAGCTAAAATTGTACCATGTTATCTGCAAAAAAATAATCATACGTTCATTCATAACTTCGCTAAATCGAAATCGTTTATTCAGTGTAGGCTTAACATATTACTCGTAAAAGTCGAAACCAACGCCAACGGTTCGCAAAACTACGCCGTAGACCTTCTACTGAGACGAACCGGCAAGAAACTCAGCGCTGCTTTTTCCTCCCTGTTTTATTTCACACAAAAAGTTTTATTGGAAAGTGACTTCATTAAACTATGAAGTTACATTCCATTACAATATCAGAAATAACAAGACAAATATTTCGATCAGTGATTAATATGCCAGTTGCCGAGTCATACGTACTCATTAATAAATCAATATACAGTATTCATAATAAAAGAAAATGGACGAATTTAAGTAGTCCAGAGTAGACTCATCCCCACTGGCAGCACCCATTCACGAGCATGACTCATGAGCCAGTCAATGCTTCGCTCGACCATATTTAGGGAACGTAACGACCCGATGCACACGACAGCACCGCAGAGAATTTTAAGACAGCGTGATTACTCTGGGTAATTAACTTAAGCAGTGAATCAAGGAAGCTAGTTCTAATACATCTATCAATCCATAACAGGATACATAGGTACAAAGTTAATCACATAGGGTTAAAATATCTAACACCATTCCTTTTTATCATATAGATATTCTTTAACGGTATATAATATCCTTTACTTTGTAGTCCATTTTTAATACGACTTTTAAAATGATTTATTGGCAAATCTATTACATCACTAAGGATCTTGTTAATATACTATATATCTTGACCCGTAAATTAACGTAATAAAGGTATTACGTTAATTTACGGAAACAAGCTAGTAATGCCTTCTTACAAGTCACAGAAGGCTGTGACTTGTAAGAAGGCATTACTAGCTTGTTATTATTTCTAGAGTTAAGTTTGTTCTAGTGTTAAGTGTCGCATAACAATTTCACCAACACAATGTAATTTAATCATCACAAGAGCCTTGCGGAAATATCACTGTTTGAATTCAATAGGTTCAAAACCATAAGTGAAGCTTCCTCCAATATTATTTCTATCTGTAGGTTAATAAATAAAACTGATACATTATAGGATAAAAATAAATCCCAATGTATAATTCGGATATCTTTGTGCAAAGATTAAAAACACTTTTGTATGTATACTGACACCACGTCATAATAAACAATTGTAAGTATTGCACAACACACATGTTGACAAGACATTCGATACCAATTATAAGTAATACTTCTATCATGTTGCAAACAAACATTACGTTTTCAGAACATACGTTGACGCCATTGTCCACTTGGGTGGGTGCAACAACAAATGACACCGCCGTCCGGCGAGCGTCCGGTTGCGTTCTCATGTTATGAGCTTTGTATAATTTCGCTGTAATGTAAGTAACATACTGGTTTTATGCAGGTTTATACTTTGAATCATTTAAGGGTTATAAAGGTATGTTATTTTGCAATCGTTGATAGTACAAACGTGAGTTTTGTACTCGCTTTCCTTCGATTTAGGGATTATCTAATTAATTTGTAATCAGTATTGTAAATGTTATTCCATCATTAGCCGCTACAGGCATTTCATAAAATGTCAATACATCTAATTTAACAAGATCTAAAGGCAAAAAATTCTTGTGACCCAGCACTAATATATTTTACTTGTTACATTTTATTATGTAAACTAATAATACATGACATGAAAATATATTTACCATGAAGCCTAATGAGTAATATTTTCATCGAATATTCAATTGCGAGCTAGATAAATGTATGTGGCATATTCGAAAGCGTTATTTTTAAGTACTTATTAAAGTAAGTGAACAATATGTACGTGCTCGTCCATTCGGATTAAGTGCAAGTACAAAAATATTATATTTAAAGTGGTTAAATGCTAAGAAATTATTATTATTCTCCTTTTCATAGCAAATTTGATAAATTTAATACGGGTCCTTTTGTAGCTAAGGGATATATAATATATACACATTTAAGTCTCGTTTAGAATCCTACGAAAGTTTATAAATTTCCTATTATATAAATTTATCATTTTGCGGTTCTTGTTATTTTCCAGTGGCATAAATAAATAATAATGTAATCTATCCATAGATCTACAGATAGATAATTTATAGATTGATTATTATTTAACTTATTTGTCTCTAGACAGTAATCTGTCTTTCCAAAAGTCTGTTCAACTCATACGCCTGGGACGCACCAAGAAATACCGATAAAATTGTGATTAGTTTGCGTCTAGCCCACGCTTACGTTACTCGCGATAATTATCGACATTTAATCAAAATGTGGCCCGGCCATCACAGTATTAAAGAACTGTAATTAAATAATGTATGGTATGTATTTGATGATCAGTATGCAGGCGGCGCGCGCGCGTCACTGACGCATCCGATTCACGCCGAGTTGCGTATACCCGCCGCATGTTAACACCAGTGCATGAGTGCAATCAACCAACTTAGACGTGGGGCCACATAAATCATTGTTGTTATGATAATTTTACGACAATTTGATTATCTCAAGAATAGATGTTAATATTTCTTCATATGTCGTAAATAGAAAAAAGAAATGTTATACCGACCTTAGCACCTGTCATACTTGCATTTGTATTGAATCACTATATAGTAGTATACATTGCCATGAAAAAAGGGCATTTTTGGGAAATATAAGTCCAGCAATATACAAAAAAATAGCTACATTTATATCAATACTGCTGCACAATACGTGCACAATTTTTTTGATTAAACGTGATGAAACTGTTATGTAGTTAAATGCCAGGTATCAAATAGATAACTAAATAAATAACATTAACATGTAATGAAAAAGCAGCTGGGGTACAGGCCTGCCCTTTGGATGGCATTGAATCGAAAGAGAAAATGGGTCGACCCACTTCTCGGTCCCAGTGTGTTGTCAAAAACAATATTTTTTTTTTGGAAAATACATTGACTTTAAAAATATTAAGGGCAGTTTCTCTTTATGACACTATTGCGTCTATGGTCGGCAAGCACACACCTCCCTCCAAGCACAAAACTTTTGTAAAAATTCACCCTTTAAAATTGTTCTTAAAGTAACTCTTAATTATTAATAAGGCAAGTATTTAATATTAGGTTGGGGAAAAAGTCTTTTAGCATATAGTATTCATAAACTTGTAATAAAATCTTTCTCTCTATACCATTTGTATCTGGCTGGTTTTGGTATTATTAAAAAGTTTATTTTTTAAAGAAGATAACTTCGAATTCAAATTTGGAAAAAGGTAATTTTTATTTTCAAATTCGATACATTTTAAAATTTTATTATAAAAAAAGGTAAAAATGCAACGCAAGCCGCGGAAAAATCTGTGACCTTTATGGAGCTAGTGCAGTTTCTGTGATAGTAGCACAATTATTAGCCCGGAAATTTTGATGTCAAAGATGCACGTGGCTCCGGTTCCCGTTCAGAGTTCCACCTGTTTTGGTCTCTTCAGAATTCTTCAAAATGTTAATTCTCTGCTAAAACCACTTTTCCTGGTTTTTTTATCAGAAGCCTCAAAATATCTAATGCAATGGGATCATGTCCCTACTTACAAATTGGCAATTAGTTGTCGATCAAAATGGTACCTACATACTTTAGTTAAATGTGAATAAACTTTATTAAAAATGTTTTGAATTTTCATATAAAAGGGGAATAAACTTTTCCCTAACCTATTATAACGTATTTGTCGTTCCGAGAGGCCATCGTAGACTCACTGGAGCACCATCATTCATACTAATTACTTCGTTGTAACTCAACAAAAAGAATCAGAGATTAAGGCTCTGCAAAGAAACGCCGGGGGGCAACGAGTGGACCATATTGTACCGGTAAATTATACTACTTACATTGTTGACCGTACAATCGTCCGCACCAAGTTAATAGGACCAAGGAAACATAAAGCCACAAATTTTTGGAAACCTTTTTTAGATAGACCTAAAAAAAGGTTTCCAAAAATTTACCCTTTAGTAGTATATGTTTATAATTTGATGTAAAGTTCATGAAAAATGGAAACAATTTACCCTATTTTAAAATTTTAAAGATCCTCGATAATATTGTTGATATTTCAGCAAATAATTGGGGATAAACTAATATATCTATGTAGGTAATTCATTATTAATAAACGGTAAATCATATCGTATATCTTAAAAACCACTGCCTTATTCTAAATTTACAACATATGCATTATCATACTTAGCAGGAGAATACTAATGATAAAATCTTTTCAATTAATATTATTTACCTTTAAGACTATTTAAGACATTGAATTTATTCTTGAAAATCGGTACCAAAACAGAAGAAATAAGATAATTTAATTGGTGCATGCATGGCATATAAAAAAAAGAAAGGATAACAAAAGATGTGTTAACCAAACAAACTGCAACAAATTGACAAAACAAGTCAGAAATCTCAACGTAAAAATCATTAAAAAGTATGAAAGGTAATAAAAAATATACTAATATTTTTATAACTCTTGTTTTATGCATTAAATTAAATTAATATCAACTTTGTGGTAGTTTATTATACGATAGTATTAAAATAATATCATAAAAGAAGAAAAGTTTCTAATAATTTACACTTTCATATGCAACTCGTTTATAATATCGCACTAAACTCGACAAAGTTGCCTACTTTATCGACCGAGCTAATACAATCTTCTTAAAGTGGATGTAATCTAGAAGTAATCGTGTCGTATTTCACAAGACTTACTCCCTCGAGTGTACATAAGTCCATATATTAGTTGTGATGAGAGTTTAATCGATTCGTTAAGAGTTAGCACAAGCCGCCGATGATGGTAGTTAGGGTGCGATCACAATTATGAAGAAGCGTAATATCTTTTTAAATTGTCCACTCGTAAATATCTAATTTCCAAAAAAAGTAATTTCTAATTCTATAAATCACTTTTACTTTTATAACGTTATATTTCTTAGTGATTTCTGCACTTTCGAGTTATTTAATAATTTTCCTATTGATATCAACAAAGATAGCATTAAAATTAATTTATAAATCTTACTGGTCTCTACTACAATTGAAATATGATCTAGTTGGTTTACCGGCATTCGAGTTTTCAAAAACTGAGCCTTAATAGGGCACACTATCTTATTCATAATGTCTGCGACGTAAATTTTTGCTGTTTTAGAAAAGGTTAGAGGTCAAAGTCTTAATAAAATATGTCTTACACTCTGCCAAGTCGTGTCTTCCAATCTCTCATTCGTTATTAATGAAAAGCTTAAAATCTCGTATGTCGAAAATAGGCGGAGCATCGAGATCGATCGATGAACAATTTCGAAGACCCGAGCAGACCCGATACCTGTAATTTATGACAACAATATCTCGAAATCATAAGCGTATACTTTTAAAGATAACCTTAAGATAAATTGCCATAAATAGCCCTGGATTCTGGATTTTTTCTGTTTAGACCACACCACAGTCTGATGCACGTTAGGGCGTGTACACGAATATGCTGTTATTGAAAAAGGAAAACTACAGCAATATGTATGAGTACTGAAAAAGTAAAAATATCAATATAACTAGCTTTCCGTGAGCGGCTTCGCCCGCGCGTTACTCATAGATCTAAGTTCCCCTCCTGCACGCGCAATCGTAATATTGAAATTTAGCCATAACTTCAAAACCAAATGTCCAATTTCAATCATTCACAGACCAAATATTATCTACATAAACTGTACTTCGTGATGAAATGTGAATTTTGATAAGCTTTAATAGCACCAGTAAAATAAATGCATTTAAATGTAGTAAAAAAAATCAAGAATTTTAAATAAAAAAATGGTTGTTGTGACTCACTCAACATAGATAGGTATAGTGTGTCGCGGACTTTTTTGTAGATATTTATAAGATCTACAATTAGAACATTTTATGGTTCTACCTTTTATAGTTCAGGCAACGTAGGCAAAAAAAGTAACTTTTCTGGTTGATTTTTTACTTTTCGTAACTTTTCTGGTTGATATTTGGGTCTTAATATCTTAAGGAACCCAATTTTTTCCTAACTAAAATAAAGCCTAACTAAAATGTAACTCGTGGATAATGCAGCTTTCAATGGTGAAAGAATTTTTAAAATCGGGCCTGTAGTTTTCGAGCGTATTCATTACAAACAAACAAACAAACATACAAATAAACAAAGTTTTCCTCTTTATAATATTACAGTATAGATTGCATGGATTGCATACGGCATCAAGTGTTTTTAATCTGGCATAATTTAAATAACTTTCGATATCAGCATAAATTTGATTCTATTATTATATAAAATGAGGACTAAAGTTAGTAGATTATAAATCATTGGCCGCCTAAAGCAAATTAACAATGGCAGAAGATAAAACGCTATAATGCGACGTCTTGACTTAATTCTCGTCCTCGTTTTTAAGTAGTAGTCGGACTGTCTTCTACTCGTATAGTAAGCTGAAAAATGCAGTTTTAGAGTGCAGGTGCGTAGGGTGGGGACTGGGTTAGGTGCGAGTAGGAAATACCGGTTGGAAATCAATATGGACCTAATTCTAAGATGATTCCCTATTTATAAATATGTGTTTTTTATAAAGGGCGGATATGGTTTTTTCCCTAATTGTACTGAACACGGAAGCTGTAAAGGGTCCGAAACGTCAACGAAAGAAAATACAAACGCGATGAAACCTTATAAAAGTTGTTTCATTTATGGAGAGTGCACATGAAAATATAAGAAATCAATATTTTTATAGCGCGATAAATAAATATTAATAGAACAAATATTTCACCATTTTATTGACCAATAATTTTTTTTTTCTAGACAATGATACGATATTAGTGCGTTATGATGGTAATAACATGCGAGGCGGAATTTCAGCCCGAGCCGAAGGCGAGGGCGTAATTGAGCCGAGCATGTTATAACCAATACGCACGTATATCGTACGACGTTTTTTAACACATTTGCGAGAAAACAGAAAAAAATCATTAAATAAACTCAATCTGTGAATGTACACTGTTGCTTTCCCGCCATTTTAACAGCGCGCTAGCGCTGCCTACTGGCTGGCGCCGCGCGGCGATTAGTTCGAAATATGAATAGCAACAGCGCGCGAAATGGCAAATAATACTGTTATGGAATTTGTATGGACTATAATTTTACTGTTTGCTTTGTTAACAATTTTGATCCGCTCATCATCATCATCATCATCACTGCTGGGCATAGGGCTCCCCCAATGATCTCCAACGTGATCGGTCCTGCGCCTCCCGCATCCAGCAATAATATAATATAATATTATTATGACAATATAAGATAGGGAACCGTAAATGTCGCAAGCGGAAATAATTCCTGAGTATTGTTGAACAATATATTTCAGATAATTGCTTTGCAGCAAAATATATAGCGCTAGTTCTGCTCCTGTATTATATATATATATAAATCTTCCTCTTAAATCAGTCTGTATATTGATGAAAACCGCATTAAAATCCGTTGTGTATTTTAAAAGCAGAGTACAAACAACGAGAAGCAACTTGTACTAAAACGGTATACATTGAACGAACTGTTATGACATAGGTACCGCTGGGTATATCTCAATATAAAAGCTTTAATTGTGGTGTATATTTCGTAAACTGAATAATATTTTCGATTTACAATGACTAATAGTCTCGACCGTTAAATGTAGCTACGAATACGGCCGCCATCAATCATAACGTAATCACTAAAACCGTTCGTTAAAACCTTATTTATTTACTTGGGAGTTGGAAAAAAAATGGCCGCTGATCTAGTCATTTGTTATTCCAATAGCCGACCTTACCCTGGTATCGGTCAAGATTAATACGATATTCGAACTGACAATTTTGTGCGAACGATAAATCCACATAGAGCAGAGTGTAGAGTTTCCACTACTGGCCTTCCTTAAGGATATAATCGAAGAGAGAGAATAGACCGACCCACTGCGCGGTCCCAATACGGATTGGTGGGTGATAACGACTGCAGGTGCAACCGGGCCTAATGGCTTAACGTGCCTTAACGGAAGAACTCAAGATAATCATAATTTTTTGATCGCCCATCCTGGCTCTTCGTAGCCCAAAGGCCTAAGCTAGCTCGACAATTACAGATACCAGAAAAACATGTTCCACTTGTCACATAAGAATTAATGGAATGCCAAGATAACACATCAGTGTGTATTTATATTTGATACAGTATAACGCTTACTTTACAAATATATTGAAGGCGAATATATTAATAACCTTTAATTGACATATTTACTGTCAGTTTTTTATCAACTAATCTCTATTTTCCTCATCGTGTAGTAACAAAATAATAATCGTAAATGATATACAAACTTACTTATCGATAATTTAATCGATTGTTGCGGTAGCCCAAAGGCTTTCGTTTTTTTACGATATTAAGTTATCTGTAAATCAATCGACTTGTACAAGGTGATTTGTTACTAAATAATGGGCTGTACATTACTATATTATACAAATCATTACTATACTGTATTTTTGTCGTTGTTTTTGAATGGTGGATGCTTTTTTATAATTCCATATACATTCTGTTTAAAATAAAAACAAATATTGCAGTCAAAATCTTGCCTCTTTCGGTTTTGACTTTATACTCCCACTATGTAAGAAAAATAAGGCACGGTTGACCCTTTCCTCCCTATAAATCACATCATACGAGTATATAACATTACACATAGTAATGGCAATATTTTAATAGTACTTAATTCTTAATTTATATCATCCTTTAACTAGTGTTGTAATACATCAAAAACTTGATGTATTTTTAACTATTAAAAAACTAAAAGAATAAAAGTTTCAATAAATTTATTAAGTAAGTAACTTAAGTCTCAATAAGTTTCTATTACTAGAAACTTTTATTGTTTTAATAATGCGTTAACCTAAAATGATTATTATCAAACAGTTAGCTGGCTAAATAACCGAACAGTTATTACACGCTATTGTTAAATATGTTCATGGCTTCAAAGGGTAAACGAAAAATATATGCTGCGACGTTATCGTGTTAATATTGTTGCTTAAGCTGATATTAAAACTACTTTTGTGAAAAAGAGAATGGAACGGCCGTAGTCTGCGGTCTCGGTAGCTTATAACTTTGAACAAAAAGTAAATACGTGTACACGATGATTAATGAATATCGTTTGACGTCAGCGTATCAGATAAATCTTCTTTTACTTATATACGTTGATAACGTCATACCTCATAGTTCAGAAAAGGAGGCTAAAGATATAGGTTTCATCTTACACTTTGTTGCCAGGCATCAATCAATCAACTATTATGTGACATAATATGTCGTAAGGCGATCCAAAGTACAGATAATATCTAATATACCTAAAATAATGCCAAAGCAATCCAAATCTTTGAGATTGAAAATAAAATTAAATCTACTCTGAATATAATAGAAGAATTCAAACATTGACATATATTTAATAAATTTTACAATCTTGAATATGATTCAAATGATATAGTATGTTTTTAGAATATTTTTTAGAATCAAGGAATGCGAAAACGTTTTGCTGCATATTAAAGTTTTTAAAGCCGATATAATATAATAGGAATGCCGTGCATGTGTACAGTGGTTTAATTCCATCCAAAAACATCGGGATGTTTCATATGAGGGGATCGTGGATCCAAAACAGAGGAGAGCGCATGCTCTCTGCCACCCTTACTCAGTCTGTTCGTTAACCTTTACGTACATACATATAGATATTTGTGTTTAGTTTTGATTCGGAATTGAATTTAGCTCAAGACCCACAAGGTCGACATTAAATAAAAGAAGATATATTTACAGCAAAGTCAACAAAATCTTGAGTAATTAATTAATCATAATTTTTGAAACGAAGTCTTTGACAAAAAATATTTTAATAAAAAAGGAATACTTATAATCAAAGAAATTAAACATCAAAGGTTTTTACTTTGAAAAACTAAACAATACAGGAAATTCGTGTAATTAATATAAAAAGGGAACACTTGGAATCAAAGAACGGATGCTTAACTTCACACAAAACCTTTTGAAACATTTATGAGATTACAATTCCCAGAGCATTTAATATACAATGGAGTGAAATGCTTCGACTAATGACTAATTGTTATTCCATGGTGGAATTCATAACTATTGACAAGGGAGCGTAGTTGTTTACGAATGCGTCCTTCATTCTAGAAAGATGCGTTGATATTGTAATAAAATATCTATGGTTATTGCTTATATCATAAACTGTGTTTGGTTGTCCTTTTTTGACGTCGCAATGTCTCAATTTTCTAAGCGCTTTAGTTGGGAGGATGACGTGCGACATAGGCTTATATTTACCACAAAAAATCTCAATTGTTTTCTTTTGAACGTGCATACAAAGCCAAGAGCAACAGCTCCTTAGTCAATAAATTTGTAGCTTACTTAATATACTCGTATATTATGAACTAGCTTGTTTTAGAAACCTTGACATTATAAGAAATATCATTAAAACCGTTTTGGGTGAGAAAGACAATAATGCAGTTTTGTTTAAAGCTTTCCCTCACGCTTGATTGATCGAAAAATCTATATGTATAAGTTGCAAAATTTTAATTCCATATGTTTCTAACGGTCTATTTTTTGTGTCATTAACCAGTAGTTTTTAGTTATGCAAGTTTTATTCTTCATCTCTATGTAATGTTGCAATTTTGGTGTTTTCAATATTTCAAACCCCGAGGTATCGATTATTAACAGTTTCTAGAGCGAGAAAGTCAAGTCATCTTTAATATGTTCTAAATTTTAATCTAGATATCTCCATTAATCTATCGTCGGCGTCGTCAACAACTAAGCACAGCGGCAAACTTTTACGATATCCGATCTTTCCTTGATAAATTATTGTCCGATGATATGTTCAATATTCATCATATTATAATTTTATTAATACTCGTCGTAGTAGCTCGGTGGCGTAGTGGATAAGCGCCGCGGCCCGCGATCGTAGTCGTTAAGCAACTTTCGCAAGGGTCGGTCACGGGATGGGTGACCAAAAATTATTATCTCGAGCTACTCCGTGCTTCGGAAGGCACGTTAAGCCGTTGGTCCCGGCTGCATTTGCAGTCGTTAATATCCTCCAATCCGCATTGGGCCAGCGTGGAGGGTCATGGCCCATCCTCCTTAACTATCCATAAGGAAGGCCTGAGCCTCTGCAGTGCGGACGTAAAATGGCTGGTGATGGTGATGATGATGATGAATAATACTCGTCAGATTTTTTATTAATGTTTTTATTAAAGTGTTCCAAATTGAAATGTTATATATATTTGAAAATCAAAGAACAATCAGTAAAGCTAGCTGACAATGTTGACGTATTTTGAGTGAAAGAAAAATATTTGCATAGATTAGGGAAATTGCTGTTGCATTGTAACACCGGTTTTCCTATTGGTCCAAAGGCCCTATTACATGTCCTACGCATTCCATCTTATGCCTAAACAGTGTTGAATTGAGTAAGCACGACAAGAGTGGAGCAGAGGTTCGATAAGTATAACTAATTTTAATTGTATAACCGTTATTAATTCATTATGATTTCCGCTAGAATCGCTATTCTGAAATTTATCTGAAATGTGTGGTAATGTAGATGGTTTTCGAAAACTATAAAAACTTGTACTAGAGATACAGACCATTTAAATACTGACGATGTTTTATACAAATAAAAGAGCACTCAATCGGCCTTATTCTCTATTCTGACGTTCTCTACATTCAAATAAGAGTACGTATAAAATTGAAGAGGAAATGAAACGAAACAGCGAAACCATTGATGGCATATTGTGCGTAATAAAATGTCAAAGAGTATTTTTATTGAATTACCCGAAAACCATTACGATTTATTGCTCAATAGGGATTGTATTTTTGAGAACTCGAAATAGTCAACTTAATCATGCTCTGTACTTAGATTATATATTGTCTATGTCCAACTTTAGACAGATCAACTATCAGTGTTTCATTTGACGTTTTCAAACGTGACGTTGCATGTGTCTGTCAGGATTCTTTTTATAACTAATGTTATAAAGAAGAATAATTTAATTGTTTGTTTGTTTGTATGTTTGTTTGCATCGAATAGGCACTTAAACTATTGGACCGATTTTAAAAAATCTTTCACCTACGGATAGCTTCATGATTGACAGCGACTATAATTTATGGATGCGAAGTCGCGGGACAACAGCTAGTTATAAAGAAGAAATATTTCAGTGTTTGCATCAAACAGGGTTACAAACTACTGGACTGATTTTCAAAATTCGCTTACCTATGGGAAGCTACATCATACGTGGTTGACATAGGCTATACATAATTTACACGGGAAAAGTCGCAGGAAAACAGTTAATATTATATTAAAGCCTGTAACGGTGCGCCGTTCCACCGTTTATTTCGTCCAAGGTTTCTGCATGCAAGCTTTTTGTCTTTGATATTCAACAGCATTTATTTTTATTATTCATCTTTCGTAATTTGAATGTTTGACTAATCAAATATGCTCTTTATGAAAGTCAATTTATAAAAAAATCATCTGGTGTGATAATGATAATGTTATAATATAAATTTAAATATAAAAAAAATAAGTTATTATAATTTAAATAAGAGAATTGTTAATCTAAAAGTATATCTTTGTGAAATATCGTCCAAGTTTATATATTATAGAAAACCCAGAAACGTGGTATGTATTTGTTGTATTAAATAACTGTAATTATCATCATCAGCCCTTTTTACGTCCCCACTGCAGGGGCTCAGGCCTTCCCTGTGGATGGTTAAGGAGGATGGGCCATGACCCTCCACGCTGGCCCAATGAGGATTGGTGGGTATTAACGACTGCAAATGCAGCCGGGACCAACGGCAACGGAAGGCACGCCTTCCGAAGCACGGAGTAGCTCGAGATAATAGCTTTTCGGTCACCCATCCCGTAACCGACTCTTGCGAAAATTGCTTAACAACAACGATCGCGGGCCGTGGCGCTTATGTACTATGCCACCGAGCTACTCACTGTTATTATATTTTTAGGTAATCATACGAACTGTTTTATATTCTTTTTTTTTGGTTAAAATTTTTCTATTCCCTTTTCTTTATTACCTTATAATAAAATCAAGTTTTCAAGCTTAGTCAGCCTTTATTCATTCATCCAATCATCGAACTCGTCACAAGTCTAGTGACGAAGTAGGTAAATGCTAGACTAAAGATTGTCAGTAAAGTAGTCGATATAAAGATACTGACAAAATGGCTTTTACCTTAAATATTAACAAACAAATTGGGCTGTTTGTTTATATATTTTCCAAAGGACCTGATAACAGTATTTTCTATCTAAAATTTGAGCTAGTTAACTATAAGAAATAACTTTGATAGTACTCATAATTTATTATTTATCTAAAAATAACAATTAGATGATTCAGATACTCAGTAACTGAAACATATGATATAGTTTTAATCACAAAAATAATAATAACTCATACATTATTCTTAACTAAACTATCAATACAATATTTAAGATTTCATAAAGTTAAATGATAAAAACATTTTCATTCATATAGAAAGGCGTTGATATTCTGACTACCCATCCAACTTACGTGATGAATCTTGTCGAGAAAAGTTGATATAAGGAACTTTTTCTATGAAATATAAATCGCTCGCAGAAAGTAATTACAACAACTCTCGATATGATAAAGGCGAGAAAGTGAATAGTTCTATCAGTTGTTCTCTTTCATTATTATTTTTGTGGTAGCTATGGAGTTGATTAGTAGTTGATTGAAGATCGTTTATTAATTTAGTCTGCAGATGCTTAAGAGAACGCAAAGGATTAATCACTTATAGTAAAAGAAATAAGAAACAAATAAACTGAAATAGAAACCGTTCGAAGCCAGTACGTACTAATTGTCTTTATAATTATAGAGTAAAATTAAAACATCCAAAAGTGGGTCTTGGCCTTCAACAAAAGAACACGGCAATATAAAAGTTAGAAAAAAAATAGTTAAAAGTTTGAGGCAATATTATGATATTTTTCTATCAAGTGTATTTTATAAATTCACTTTTGCATTTTATTAGCTTTCTCATATTTTGTTTAAATATGTTTCTAAGATTCAGAAGTCAAAGTCAAAAGTTCATTAGCAAACTAATTGTGGGTACATATAGTTATTATTATTAATACAAAATGGTTAAAAAATCCACTTGGTCCCCGGCACCCTGAGATGGGAAACGAACCCACGACCCAGATAGCGAAAGATGGTGTTGGCAGTATGGCATTGTGAATGCGAAATTCCTCAAAATCTAATACATATAGTTATTATAATATATAAACACCTTAAGAACTGAGTTACCGTTAGGTGTAGCAATATCGGTTGAAAGTGCATATAAACATATCTATATAATTGTCAATTAGTTTTACTTATGTTTAAATTATATAAATTAAACATTTTGAATACAGTTCAGTTCATTCTTTAAGATATAATACGACCATATTACTATTCATTCGTAAGATTATAATATGGGAATAAATAACGTAACCCCAAATTATCACACTAGAACCACAATTCTGATGAGGTAAAACAGTTACTTAACTCTTGAGAATTTCCGCAAGCACAACTGAGATATGTTAAAAGAAATAATTTTTCATAATTATTAATTGTAATAATGCAACTCTTTTAGAAGAAGAAGGATTTAACAATCAATTGATGTTAACGTAAACGAGAAGAGTAGTCGGTCAGAACAGTTTTTGGGTTTTGGATAACCGTAGTACATTTGTCATTTCAGTCTACTACTTTTTCCTACAAGGTTAAGTTAAGGCTAAGTTAAGTAAAGTCATAAAGAAGATTGTAAATAAAGAAGGTTTAATCAATACTTGCCATTGAAATTAAGTGATTCCGGCTGTTCCTTGAGAAAGGGTTTATAGTCGCAAGCTTGTTTACCACTGCTTCACAATGCGGCATATTAAATGTAAATAAATGATAACTTGTTTTTATGAAAAATCCGTATTTTCAATCATATAAAAACCAGTATCGAAGACTAAAAAACAGATGGAAAAACAGTCTGTGTTGCCATAAATTTGTTACAGAAAATTCGCCAGCAACTGTTTCATTTCAAAGTGAAACTGTAAATTTTGTACCGAATCTCTTAAAGCTAATTAAACCCTCACCTTGTCCACGTAAAATTGTAACCCTCACACCGGCACCGGCTAGACAAACAATCCAAAACACCTTCAGGTGAACACTCGCGCACGACAAGCACAGAGGCGCGGCATGCACGCTCACGTGAATAACTTCAAAATACACATAAAGATGGTTTATTTTTATATATTCGCATCGATTCGCAAGCGGCGCGCTCCGATCGGTCGCAGTTCGTATTCGCGACTGGTCGGTATCGAGCGAGCGGCCGGCGACTCCCCCGCGCCGCTCTAAACCAATTTATAATACATACAGAGACGCAGCATCCCCCGAAGCTCCACCCCGAATGATAAACAACCCTATCCCGCCGAGACTAAAGTACAATTTCGTATGGACACTAGTTGCCGCAGAGGCAAAAACGTCGTCAGTTCTTGCAGAAAGGCGAAGGGTGCGAATTGTGTAGACTCTCGTCGATTTTGGTCTTCATAATTGAAATTAGCGTCTGGATTTTTAGTCGGACGTCTTTGAATATAAACAGGCCTAGTGATCGAAGCTTAATTGATAAGTTAACAGCTGTCAGTTTGTTTGGCCATTGTTGCTTTATAAGCTATAGATGTTGTCAGGGCTTGTTGACGTCAAAGCTGATAAGACAGTTTGGGTGTAATGGGAAAAGTTCAATATTAATGATACCCCTCGTTTTTGTTGACATTAGGCTTGTGTTACTTTGATCGTTAAAGGGTTAATGGCAAAATTATTTAGCATTTTTACGCAAAAGTTAATACTTATTTATTACGCTATAAATATATATCAGCAGCTACTTACTTATTTAGCAACAAGAAAGAAATGGATGGGTCATTTAATATTGGTCATTTCAGATCATTTACGCATTGTCCTGTGAGTAAAATAAAATTACTTATGTAGATATTTCTGAGTAAATAGGAACAAATAACATTTATAAGCAGAAGTGCTTGCCCTCATAACATATTTTACATACTTTGCTTCTGAAAAATCCGATAATAAGACCACACTCAAACGCCGTATTATGATATCCATTCTTTTTCGAATCAAAGATAATTTTACTTATTATAAAAAAAGGACCACCATGAGTTGCTACATTTATGTGTATTTATTTACACAAACATAGCACGTAGCCACTGAAGCCAAAGTTATACAAGTTTCGTGTAGTGCTAACTAAGTTAATAGGTACTTTGTGTCTTTATTACATAGAAGTCTAAAACTACTTCCTTTGTCGGGGTATGAATTGACCGAGTTGATTACTGTAGTTGAGGTATGAAATGTATGTATGTCACAATACATATAGTTTTATTTTGTAATTTGAATTAGGTAATCAGTGTAGATATCAAATAATTGATCGAAGAACGAAATATATAAGGTTTATTTCTCATATCTGTAGGGATCGGATAACCTGTAATAAATTTAAAAAAATGTATACATAAATATAAAAAAAAACTCACTTTAGCGGATTTGATAATTCACACAATTTATCATCATTAGCATTTCAGCCGAGAGACGCCCACTGCTGAGCATAGGCCTTCCCCAAAGATCTCCAAAGCGATCGGGCCTGCGCCTCCCGCATTCAGCGGCTTCCCGCGACCTTCACCAGAATGTCGGTCCACCTTGTGGGGGGCCTACCAACACTGCGTCTCCCGCTGCGCGGTCGCCACTCCAGGACCTTACCGCCACAACGGCCGTCAGTCCTGCGAGCGATGTGCCCTGCCTACTGCCACTTGAGGTTCGCAATTCTTTGGGCTATATCGGTGACTTTCGTTCTTCTGTGGATCTCATCATTTCTGATTCGATCTCGCAAAGAATTTTACACAATTTATGACTACTATAAACTAGCCTATTTCGCTAGATTAATTTCACTTTTTATATAAGTGAACAGTACTGGGATGACATGCCTTAATCTCGATAATTTCGAAATAATTTTAACTAAAATTTTGAAAACATCGAGGTAAAATAATTATACTCCTCGAAATCTCCTCCTCGATTTCGTCATTGCGTTCCCATTTACGTAGAATGAAACCCAGCCAAATAACATTTATAGCAGACACAAAAAATATACTATGGTCACAATCCTAGGTTTTAACCGACGCCATATACGTAGAACGCGACATCAAAAAGGATGGATCTTTTTGCTAAATTGTGGAAACACGCCGATTTGTTTCTTAGAAGTCTTTTACTTGGCAAAAACTAACATAATTTTATAGGTACTTGTACACTTTTCGTTCTGTTTGTCAAAGAACACTAAAATGTAGATTGGTGAATCAGTAATAAACCAGTAGTGCTTAATTGACATTTTTGAAAAAAAATTTACATTAATAATGGTGTATTGATATTTATATAAAAACTAGCTTTTTCCCGCGACTTCGTCCGCGTGGTGAGCAGTATTTCTAACGAATATTTATTCATTATATCGTGTAAAATATCTGAAATAAAATTTCGTCCCCTATTTTATCCCCTTAGGAATTGGAATTAATCAAATTCCTTTCTTAGGGGACGCCTACGTCATAGTAACCTTATGCATGCAAAGTCTCAGCCCGATCGGTTTAAAATTAATAAAATTTCATACAAAATGTCATAGAAACTTTCATCCCCTATTTTAACCCCTTGGGGGTATAATTGATCAAATTCTTAGCGGATGCCTACGTCATAACATCTACCTGCATGCCAAATTTCAGCCCGATCCGACCAGTGGTTTGGGCTGTGCGTTGATATATCACTATGTCAGTCAGACACCTTTGAGTTATCGGAAAGTCATGCGGGGCCGGCGGAAAGTTAGGTTAGTCAACATCCGCAATCTGACTAGTGGTCGAGATATTCCTTCGAAATAAGATCGCATATAGATCACAAATCAGTTATTTAGTTGAATTACTTTATTATCTAATCGGAGTACATCAATAATAACTCGATGCAAACGAATTGCAATACGAAACGCGGAGAGTTCTGCGCTTGCGTCCGCTCAATATGGCCGCACAACGTAAAAGTGCCATCTTCGAACAAGCATAGACCACTCCCAAGCGATGACAGCCGTCAATGTCATAACTTGACGTTTCGCAAAGCACCATAGATGTTGACAGATGACAGCTGCAGGTGACAGATGGCGTTTTGCACAATCGAAGTGCCTTCTCGCCGACACGGCCATCCTGCTGCATCACACGTCCTCGTGTGAGTCTAAAAATGAAAACACTACCAGTAGCCTTTGCCATCACTCGGTCATCACTGACCAGTAAAAATACGCTAACATAAACACACCGATCACAAACTATGTTTACTGATTACAACTATGTACAATGATCAAATACTGCCTTAGTACAACTTCGAAGGATATCTGAAGTTCAAACTTTAAATCAAGTCTTACTCTCATCAGTACACAACTGAACACATATCGCGATTCTATACAGTGATAGAACGCACACATCAAGACACAACGCCTCCATCGAGCATTGTTCCCATGAGTAACTCCATTGATCGCTCAAGTAACACCTCCATCGAGTGTTACCCAACTTAATCACGCGATGTGCCAGGAACTTAGAACACGGGATCATCACGTTGATCCACCAATCCTTCTACAACTAACTGACCTTCAGGCATCCTTCTCAGTCTATCATGAGCATACTTGTACGTCCTCTTAGAATTTAACGCCTTTATCAAATAACGATCACCATCTAATAACTCCATGACCTTAAACGGTCCCTTGTATTTCGGATCTAGTAAGGTCTGATTACGCTCCTCATTTTGTAACAAAACTAAGTCACTTCAGTCAGTCAGTCAAATTTAATCATTCTCTGTACTCTGCACATCATCAACTCTATTAATCACAATCGTCGCATCACCTAATTCGAGCGATGTAACTCATGTCACCTTCAAGTGACGATACCCCAGAAACAGTCGTCACATCACCTAATACGAGTGATGTTACTCATGCCACCTCCAAGTGACGATACCTCACAAACAGTCGTCACATCACCTAATACGAGTGATGTAACTCATGCCACCTCCAAGTGACGATACCTCACAAACAGTCGTCACATCACCTAATACGAGTGATTTCATGCGAATACACAATTAAATTAAATAGTTGAATATTGAATAGTGGTTAATGCACACAATCCTCTACATCGCTAGATTCGCTAGTTTCTAACTCTACAGGTATTTCATGGTCCGGCATTTTCCTCAACGGTTATGCGCGTACTTGTAAGTACGCTTAGAGATCAGAGCTTTCCAGATTTTTCTCCCACCCCAAATGCATAAGAGACTCATGTGTGCCAAAATGGCGGCAACTTGCTTTACGTTCGAACTGCCAAAGTCAGAGTTATCATTCTAATAAAATTCAAAGTAGCGATGATCACGCCCTCTTTACAATCGAGTAATTAAGTAATCAAGTAAATAAAAATTAAAAAAATGAAAACTAAACCAAACGATCTTCGTAAAGGTGATGGAGATGCTCTGCGAAACGACTATTCTGATAGCCTCACGCATCCTCGCGTGGGGGTTCAATCTGAAAGGGAAAATATGCAGCGCAGTAGATTCTTTACTACATTTTGTATAAACTAACTCAAAATTGTAAGTCTTCGAACAATAATATTGAAAGTAATGAAATCATGCTACGATCACTAAGCAGTTCAACGAAACTCATCAGACAAATTAGCTTTCTAAATAAAATTGGAAATCGTGGATTACATAGTAAAACAGTGTCGTATGCAATACTCTATAATTTCAGATGCTTCCATCCAGCACCTTGTGACAACCTCCATCCGGTCATCACAAAACAATCACGTGGTTGGGTGACCTCCATCCGGTACCCTTCCACAACACAACACATCCACGGGTGACCTCCATCCGGTACCCATACACAACCGTCGTCTCTATGCGACGAACCAACAGCGATCGTTTACATCTGCCAGCCAACGCACGCCACTCACAAACGTGGCCGCAATGCGACGGGAAATCTAGCCCGATTTACGCCTACGACTACGAAGGCCCGGAAGATGTAAACAACCTGAGCAACTTACATACTACTGCTTTACAAATAAAAAAGGAGAGAAAAATAGTTACAAAGAATAAGTTTTGTTGAACTACCAAATAAAAACTAGTTGAAGTTAAAGGAGAACATGAAAAAGAAATTAAAAAAACAATATCGTCAATCTGAACCAAAACTTAAATCTGCACGATACTATAAACATTTCTATCACCAATACCAGTTATTTTAATAGTGTTACTAATTCGATTGCCATGAATTATTCGCGATATTAATTACATTATAAGGGAGCACTCGACTCCAGTATCAAAACAAAATGAAAACGACTCACCAAAATGCTGCAAAATACTAGCAAGGGTATCAATCAAGCTTGCCACCGTTGCATCTTCTTCGGCTACAGGCATCTTGAGAGTAGTGACCATCTGCTCCACAATTGAAGAACGTGACAGCAGCGTTCAGGTTTCTGTTCTTCATATTAGGAACGCTTTGTTCTTCTTACGAAGGCTTCAAGTGATTCTTCTTGTATTTTGTCAGGATCGAATTCGGGCAGATACACATGTGACTCGACAACGGCCCAGTCATGACGTAGATGAGGGCGAGAAAGTTTTGATTTTGTTACTGCAATACGATTCTCCATATCCATGATATCTGTGTGTCCACTTGGTCGGTTACATCCCACTTCTGATGTCGGAAAGTCATGCGGGGCCGGCGGAAAGTTAGGTTAGTCAACATCCGCAATCTGACTAGTGGTCGAGATATTCCTTCGAAATAAGATCGCATATAGATCACAAATCAGTTATTTAGTTGAATTACTTAATTATCTAATCGGAGTACATCAATAATAACTCGATGCAAACGAATTGCAATACGAAACGCGGAGAGTTCTGCGCTTGCGTCCGCTCAATATGGCCGCACAACGTAAAAGTGCCATCTTCGAACAAGCATAGACCACTCCCAAGCGATGACAGCCGTCAATGTCATAACTTGACGTTTCGCAAAGCACCATAGATCTTGACAGATGACAGCTGCAGGTGACAGATGGCGTTTCGCATAATCGAAGCGCCTTCTCGCCGACATATATTTAGATAGATCGCAAATCAACTGTAGCAGTGACTTGGTTACAAAATTTGATCAGAGGAATGAATAATCACGTTATATAAATGAAACGATTTTAAACAGTTTCATCGCGTTTGTATTTAGTTTTATGCGTTTCGGACCCTTTACGAATTCCGTGTTCACATGAGACTGAGGTATTGATTGTCTTTTTTAATTAAAAGTATAGCTACCTTCAAAAATCAATACTTCGTTTATAATACAAAAATAAATTTATATTATGGTTTACATTAAATAAATTAAATTGAATTATTTAAAAAAATTGACTTATATTCACCCCTAAGAACCGTATTCTACCACCAGAACCAACTTTGGAAGTCTTGTCTGAGAAGAAATAGCGAAAAAAACTCCGAGAAGAAAAAGTGAGGAAGTATTTTAAGAAAAAAAAATCACTAAAAAAGCACCTCACTAGATGGCGACTCTACCAATAGTTGCTTTTTGCAGGAAATGAATGGACCAAAGATAGTCATTTCCGTTCCTGTAAACTAACATACATATTAAAAAACTGAAATTTGCAAAGTTCGAAACTTAGGTATCAATACAAATATGGAAAAGTACAAATAGAATATAAGTCGTTTCTTGAGTTTTGAAAATGAATTTACTTTTATACATGAAAGAAAACCGGAAGTGTTGTCATGGAGAAATCAAGAAAGTGCCGTAGCGACATCTAATTTGATTTCAGGAACTAATGTTTTTTTTTATACTTTCTCATAGGCATTGATTGTTGAACCAACCTTCTCCTAGTAATATCAATGCAGTCCTGAACTGGTAGGCAGGAGGACATCAAAACTGACCATAGTTTCATTATCCGGGAGATGTAGATCTTAAATCCACTGATGAAATGTATGAATCCTTCACAAAAGCTTTAGTGTAACCTCGGAGTGGTGAGAGTATCTTAGCTACGTGCCGAGCCAACCTGTACGTTGGTGAGTCGATTTTCATTACTACTCCACTCCTATTAGTCATAGCGTGATGTTATATAGCTTATACCCTTCCTCGATAAATGGACTATTCAACACAATAGAATAATTCAATCCGAACCAGTAGTGTATTTATTTATTTATTATCATAAGACACACTGATAGTACAAAAAAATCCTAACAATAACAACATAATCACCAAAAATTACATCTTATATTTGCAAATTTTGTCACAATTGAAGTAAAATTTAAAAGAAACTTACAAATAAAAAAAAATTGTCATTGTATAAGAATATTTATATATTATAATGAATACATTGCAATTTTAAATTCTAATTAGTCAATAGTAATAGAAATTTAAATATAGATATATTAATATTGCATGTCAGTTTCAATTTCAATTAGTTTAAAAAAGTGATCAATTTAAGTAATAATAACAATCAAAATTCTCAATAGAAAAATACTCAAAATCTACCCCCTGAGGACAATGATTTCAGCACTCTATTTCTGAAAGTAGACAACGAAACATGAAAGATATCGATATTATGTTTGTTTTTTTTTCTGAGATTATAGAGTACAAACAAACAAACTCTTCAGCTTTATTAGAAAATGAAAACAATTATGAAACATTAATGATAGTTAATTAAAAGCAATCCCTTCTTTGACTTTTTTAACTCGAGAAGCGTTTATGACCTAACTCATATTTTTAGCTAAAGTAATAAATAGGTACTTATTAAATTTCAAACTTATCTTTGAAGTATATAGAATAAATTACCTTTTCAACATTGATTAACAATTAAAAGAAATGTAAGTAATCTCAAATATTTTGGAAGTATATTTAGTAACTATTTTTATATAATAAGTATAGTTTGTAATTTGCAATCTGCAATCCCTCGTGTTAACAAGAAGGAAATCATTCATTACACTTCTTTAGCGGCTACGAAAAATAGGTACAACAAAAAATAAGTTTCAAGTCTGCAGAATAATCTTTGGCTATATCAGAGGTCCGTCATCGCTAGCGCAGCGTCGGAGGTGTAAACACATGAATAATTGAGAGAGCACATTCCCTTCCACTACACTGTACTATCGACAGTAGCCGTAGACCACATACTACTATAGACCGTTCGCCCTCTGTAATTGATCCGAAGGTCGCTTGCAACACAAAGATCAATATCGGTGCTACAAATCAAGTCAAACTCAAAAAGCATTCCAATACAGCCAGTAAAAGCAATTTTATGGGAAACCGAAGGAGTACTTTGTTGACTCTAGTTATAGTATTATATTATCTGGGGTTGAGTGAAACCTATTTTTTCACTAAACGATCTTTCCAATAGTTTAGTCAATAAATAAATAAATAGTCAATAAATAACGTTTTATAATAGGCACCAACTCTTCTGTATAATAAATAGCACAGTTAATGTTTTTTTTAATTAGCATATTTAAGAAAAAGAGTACTTATCTCTATGAAGGTTAATGCCCTTTTTCATTCAAAACTCATTTCACAACCGTAGATTAACTCCGGTCCTCTATAACAAGGCGTAAAAGGCTTTATTTAGATAATTCAATAAAATGTGCATGAATAAACCATTCGCCGTTAGATATCTTTCGGCATTTGCACACTCACGCACATTCAACGGTTGCAAACAATATCTTACCTTTATGTATTTGTCCTTCAAAATCCATTTATATCATTTTCGTTTCACAATAATTGGAGTGACCCAAGACTGAAGAGTTAAATAAATAAATATTAATATTAAGTGATAATATAGAAGACTTGACAAAAGAATTAGTTAAAATAGAAAACTTCGTAGCTTTTATACATACATCTTATACTCACTATTCAATGTTAAGTTTAAATACAACAAAATCTATGTTAGTTAAGATGAAAACTATATATAATAATATCTACACTAATATTATAAAGAGGAAAATTTTGTTTGTATGTTTGTTTGTAATGAATAAGCTCAAAAACTACTAGACCGAAAATTCTTTCACCATTCGAAAGCTACATTATCCACGAGTAACATAGGCTGTGGTTTATTTTGAAAAAAAAAATAGGGTTTCGTAAGATATTTGGATTTTTCGGACACGAGGTGTAAAAAATCAACCAGAAAAGTTACTTATTTTGCGTACGCTGCCTAAATTATAAAATTTTCTAATTAATTGTAGATCTTATAAATATCTACAATACACTATCTATGTCGAGTGAAGCACAACAACCACTTTTTTATTTTAAAAATCTTGAATTTTTTTGGACTACATTTAAACGCGTTTATTTTACTCATGCTATTGCCTTATCAAAATAAATTATTTCATCACTAAGTACAGTTTATGTAGATAATATTTGGTCTCTGAATGATAAAAATTGGACGTTTGGTTTTGAAGTTATGGCGAAATTAAAATATTACGATTTCTACTGCACGGCCCGTTGCAAAGTGAGAGTCACCGAGGCGGGGGTGCGCGTGCGGGAGGGGAGTTTAGATCTGTGAGTAAGGTACCAGCGGACCACGCGAGCGAAGTCGCTGGCGGAAAGCTAGTATATAATAAAGATGAGATCATAGATATGAATCTTAGAGATTACTATGATGCCATTACACTATACTCCATTCATTACAGCATTAGACAGAAGTTAAATAAGGGTCTTTTTATGGTATACTTTGTGACAAAATATTAACAATCATGTTACTCTTAAAACTGACGGCTTATTTGCTACATATCCACTTAAATACCAGCTGCTATACTTAACAGTTGTCGTTTAAGCCATCTGTTGAACAAAATTATGAGTATTTGACTAACTTAAAAGATTTAATAATTCTTACAATAAAAAGTGTTCATCTTAAAGAACCTAGAGAAGCAGGGTTGGATAGTCTCGGCACGATTCTCATGTCACTATAACTCTACCAAATTTAAGACGTTGCCTTATCCCTTCAAACGTTTCGGTAGTACAGCTTTTTAATTTTGTCAGATTATGATGTATTCATAATAGTCAAAATATGTAATCTGGGATTCTCATTAATTGTGCATGTTATTGCCTTTCTTGTTGTTTTACCGTAGGTTTTCCGTGATTGAGTTGTTATTGTATTTTTTTTGTTCTCTTATAGTTTTGTTTTAGTTGTTATCTTTTTGTAGTTAAGTTTTGCTAAATATGGACGATTCCGGTGCAGGTCCGAATGGCCTACAACAATTACCTCTTACATTTCAGGAGGTTTTTTCCAATATCTTAATCAAAAATCTAATAATATCTGAATAAATGTTATAAAAGTAATAATAAAAATTTCATTTTGTTGACCTTTCTTTCTTGGGCATAAATATATCTATCTAAATTCTATTCTAATTATACATTTACAATTAGAATTGTATTAAAACGACAGATATATATAGTTCCATATTGGGTTGGGAGTAAAAGATGAATTTAGAAAATTCTAGCCTCATCGCAAAAGAAAATGGAAAATTGCCCAACTCTTTCAAACATTACCTAAATATCAAAGTGTCAACAAAACTATTATATATATTTATAAAATTTATCTTGAAAATAAAATGTTCTGCACTGCTGCTTCTGTGCCCTCTTTTTTCTAATGTTATAATGATTGGAGTATAGGTTCTTATTATACTAACAATGGCACAGTTATAATTTATAAGATGCCGATTACCTCTCCATATGTATATACCATACAACACGTGAGGCATCGGGTCGCTTCCTGCGGCTAATACAAGACGGTTCTTACATCGAAAAATGACAATTGTTCTTCAGTTATAATAAAAATGATTGAAATTTTACTCATCCTTTCTACGCTACCGTCGTCCTTAATTCACCCGTCAACAAATGTAAAGTTATAAAAATAAATAAAAACAATCAGAAAGTTTTCAGCTTAAGCACTTCTACTGCACTTCAAAGCTGATAAATAACAAAGTAAAAAGGCAGAGATGAGTAGTCAGTAAGTTTGATTTTGTTGGAAGTTCTCGTCCGTCGGATAAAACAATATTTTCTGAGGAAGTCGCAGTGAGAGTTGCCGATCCGAGATCATACGACGAATGTTCTGTTTATTTTTTTACTCAACTGGTCGTTTTCTCGCGATTTTGTCCGCGTAAATTATAGCCTATTTCAACCGCATATAATTAGCTCTCGTCGGTGAAAGAAATTTACATGATAGGATTAGTATTACTGTACATTACCCCCTACAAACAAACAAAAAAGTTGGAATTTTTACCTCTTTATACTATTAGTATAGATAAGTTATTATTGTAATAAATATACCAGACATTTTCTGATCTTTATATTACAACATAAATATCAAAACCTTAGTAAAATTTATATACAGTGATGGTATTATTTCAGAAATAATTATATACTTACTTCCCCCGCTTATTCATAATACCTAATAATTTTCCCTTCACTAATATTTCCATAAAGAAAGTACACAGGTACTATATTTAAAAATCAGTGTTATTCAGGTTACTGTTTTTACGTGAGAAACATTCCATATGTTATATTTTGTGGATACAATCAAATTTATAATAACATATTTCCCGTCTAGAAATAATATTAACGTATTAACCATTCACGTGCCCAAAAAATAACGGAATTATAGTTGAAATTACCATATTTACTGTAAGTTCATAACTCAAAATACCTCAAAAATGATTCATGGATCAATGTCATTCGGCCTTAATAAACTAATTACATTTAGGGCGCTTGTGCACTACACTGAATTTTCAGGTCCGGCGGTCCGATTTTTTCCGGTCCGGAATGACATGAAAAACTCGGATGAGTAGCTTGTGCACTTGTCCGTTTTTTTCCTGATCGGAGCGGCGCAGTGTAGGGCAGCTCTCTTTGAAGCTACACGTCACTTACGCTAGGTACGATGAGATTTTTGGAACGTCGGTAATTCCGTTCGAAGACGTAGAAAGGTACCTAAATAATGATCTGATCGTTTTACATAAACCATAAAAAATTATGGCAAGACGAAAGCATTTTTTTTACTACTATCGGATAACTTATACCCTTACTAATTTAGGAACAGCATTATTCACATAAAATAGCTAAAAATATCTGTGACATTAGAATAAAATTACTGATAATGGTCTAGTACTTGATGTTTAAATTTTTAAACGTGCTATTTTTTTTCGAAGTTTTGTAAAAACAACTTTCAGCTATTACAGAGATAGACCAATCGGTGGCGCCATTTCGTAAACAAATCGAAATTAGTGCCGTGTTAGCGGAGAATTATTATGCTAAATGAACTTTACGAGATCAGTTGACTGTATTATATATAGGCATAATTTTATACGCATGGTGTAGTTTCTTTGAGCAGAAATATTATTCCCTTAGAATACTTCTTTTTTTTTAATTTATCAATGACACAAACATACATTTAAAATTTTATTAAATGCGAAAAAGACATTGAGTGTCACTTAATTACTTTTGTTAATCTTCTGTTTATTCTTTATTATTACTTCTGTTGTCAAATATTTATCTGTATTTATCAATTGTCTAAAAAAATTGATAATGACAAATTTCCAGGCAAACTTTCATCCCCTATTTTTCGCGATAAAATGTAGCCTATGTCCTTTCGTAAAGTTAAGTCTATTTACTATATTAATTTCCATTTAGATGGGTTCAGTTGTTTAGGAGTCTAAGCGTAACAACACTTATTTATCTTACCTTAAGCTATCGATACTTTTAATACGATTCTAAAATCTAACTAAGTATCGATACTAAAACCATACGCTGATCAAATTAGAACTATACCGAGTTTGCCAAAGCTTATGCAGTAATATATACTAACTATATTAAATCATCATATAAACTATAGCATTTTATAATCAACAATAAATATTGATTATAAGTTTATTGGAAATTAACAATATTGCCGAAATAAATATCGATTCAAGTCGATTATTTTTTCCCAAGCCTATTTCTTATGAATTTTCCGGACCTCGGATACAGCAGTGCTGTGTCCGGGATCCGGAAAATTCTGGACCTGAAAATTCAGTGTAGTGCACAAGCGCCCTTAGGCTAGGCGTAAAGACTAAGAATGTGTCAATGAGACAGAAAGGGACAGTAGGGGGCAAATGGCGCGGCAAAAACTATTTTAAATTAATCAATCATAAACCGCGCTCGCTGAGTACCTCGGTGGCGTAGTCATTAAGCGCCCCAGCTCGCGATCGTCGTTATCAAGTAACTTTTATAAAGGTCAGTGTCGGGATGGGTGACCAAAAATGATTATATCAAGCTAATCTGTGCTTCGAAAACCACGTAAAGCCATTGATCCCGGCTGTATTTGCAGATGTTAATACCCTCCAATCCGCATTGAGCCAGTGTGGAGAGTTATGGCTCATCCTCCTTAACCATCCATAAGGAAGACCTGAGTCCTTGCAGTGGGGACGTGAAAGGGCTGATTATGATGATGATGCTGACGACTTATAAATCGCAGCTGCAATATATTTATCAATTTTCGTAATAAAAATAAATGTATAATTACAAGAATAATTGTATATTGCAGGGGTTTATGATTTTTTCATTATTTGACTATGTGAAAACACTTAGAAATTAAATGTATAGCTTGTTCGTCATTTTCATGCACAAAACTAATTGTAAATCTAAGGGAATTTTCTTTAACGTGCCCTCTTAATGCTACTTACTTGCGTCACAATCGAAACCCCTGGTTTTATCCTACGACTCGAAGGTGTGGTTTTAATATATCAATGTTGCGTTAACTAAGGAAGGGTGGGTTTGCAACCACGCAATATTTCCCTCTACCACTCATACGTGCCAACTTCGACCTGACGTTCTCTCGTCTTTAACTTTCCACTCGAGTGGGGACCCTTCAATGCCAATTACTGCGTTCGGTGGAGTTTCACAGAACCGTCAGGTTGTTAGCCTAGAGCGCATACCTAAAAATAGATAGCACCAACCTTATAAGCTCAGCGTACTTTTTAAGGCCTTTGCACACTACACTGATTTAATGCTGACTCGATTCAGTAATTCATGTATTTGAAAGTCATTAATGGTTGTATACAAAATAATAAAGTCCAAATAAGCTATCCAATCGAATATATTATATAAATAAAAATCCACATTATTTTTTATTACTTCTAAGGTTGCCAGTAAAATTTATAATTTTTTCATTTCTTGTTACAATTTAAACTCTTTTTTTATAGAGAAATTTGATAATTATATATTTATAAGTCTATTTCCTTAAACTAGGTAATGTTCGGGTAAATTACAGAAGTTGCTGGTGTGTTACTAAAATTATCAAAATGTGTAAAGTGGTATGTTCTCATAAATATGTATGTTCTCATAATTACTTGAGTGACGAAAACTAATAAATTCATTTAATTAATAGGGACTTAAAAGTTTTTGATGACACACGTTTTATACATATAGCATTAGAGCTAATAATAAATATGTAGTAGGTATAAAAGTTTAAAATGCGTCTTGGATAGACGCATTGAAACGTGAAAAGTCCATCATAACCTATATAAAATTTCATGTCCATATAGAAATGATTTTTTTTATATTATAAAGTCGCTGTTACGTATGTAACTGCAACTGCGAATACTGTGGTGTAGTGTAGTAGTAGAGGCGAGTAGCACGCGTAGCATGACGAACTCGAGAACGTTTCGTCTACACTCAAATGTCACTCAATTCTCGAGTGCGCCCATACGATATCTCACTCTCGACCCGAGAAACTGACAAATGAGTGTAGACAAAGCGTTTCTCGAGTTTGTCATGCTACGCGTGTGGTGAGCGTTGTGTCGTGTACGAATGCCTTAAGACTATCATCGAATCATTAGGTTTCTATACTTGTTCACGCCCTAACAAAGCTCTGCAGCTTATAATATAAGGAAGATGAAGGTATTTCTTTTTATCATTACAGTATAAGGTAAATCAAATTAACGCATTGTCGAAACCAGTAACATATACGAGTACCTAGATAACTTAAAAATATCGCTATTTAAATTAGCGATTGAAAAAACTAAACTTCTTCGATAAAATAAAAAAAAAGTGGTGTTTTATTGAAACCCTTAGGAAGTAGGATTATTCAAACAAAATTACCGATTGATATCAAAAATTGTGACAGGTTGTACGTATAAATCGAGTCACTCTGCCCGGCGGGTAATACGATGACCGTTTCGTAAGTCTGCCGGGGGGCGGCCGGTAGACCCCCAAACTGACGGGTCTGCGAGGAGAGCCATGAGGGGAACGCCTGAGTGTGCAGTCTAAGCCGACTACCGAAGATACATCACTCATTGTAAATCCCACCAAATTCTTAACTTAACGACCTCCGTAGCCGAGTAGTTCGCACGGCGGTTACAAGGTGTCGCCGAGGATCTCTGAGGTTCTATTCCCGGTCGGGTCAACGTAGAAAATAAACTTTTCTATATTGTCTCAGGTCTGGGTGTTGTGTTACCTTCGTTGAAAAAAGAATATTTTCTTAAATAATATTTGTTAAAGATAAGTAAAATTACATTTAATTTTATTATAACTAAGAAACAATTGACAATGTTCGATATAAGAACAGAAAGTGAACGAAAAGTTATGCGTTAGCCGCAAGTGTGGACCCGATGCCTCACGTGTTGCAATTTATAATTTACTAGCATTTGCCCGCGACTTCGTCCGCGTGGTAAAGTTACTTTGAGCAGCATTTCTAACGAATATTTATTCATTATATCGTTTAAAATATCAACCTATTTTATCCCCTTAGGGGTGGAATTTATCCAAATCTAAGGGAAATTTCAATTTCTAAGGGAATGCCTACGTCATAGTAGCTTTATGCATGCAAAGTCTCAGTTCGATCGGTTTAAAATTGACAAAGTTCCATACAAACTTTCATCCCCTATTTTATCCCCTTGGGGATAGAATTGATCAAAATCCTTTCTTAGAAGTTGTTTACGACATAGTAACTTATTGCATGCAAAGTCTCAGTCCGCTGGGTTTAAAATTGGCAAAGTTTCATACAAACTCTCATCCCCTATTTTATCCTCTTGGGGGTAGAATTTATCAAAATCCTATCTTAGCAGATAGCTACGTCATAACATCTATCTGCATGCCAAATTTCAGCCCGATCCGTTAAGTGGTTTGGGCTGTGCATTGATAGATCACTATGTCAGTCAGAGTTTACCTGAAATTTAAATATATATATATTTAGGTTTCAGGTAATCGAGGTACCTGCTGTATCGGCAGTTATGTAATAATGCGACGGCATAAGAGGTGTTTGGGCAGGAGCAATTGCAAGCTTTTATTTAACCAGCGGTGTTACTTCGTTTGTTATTGTTAGTCAAATCGAGCAAACTGAATTTCACCTACTCCCGGTTTACCGGATCTGATAATGGAGATATAAACGTTTAAATTGAATTTCCTTAACGTTATTAAATCTGTATACAGTTATTAATTACAATTAGGTAATATTTCAAAATACAACATCTTAATTTGCAAATATAATCTAAATAAAAGAGTAGCTATGAGACCTCTGAAATAAAACAAAGGAACGTTATAGTTTTGACTCGTTTGATTATAGTTACCTAAGAGTATTTTATCGTTCACAAGACGTTAAGCATCTACTTTTTTTGAGTAACTATTTCATCCCAATTTATCTTTAGTCTTTTAATTTATGTAAGTAAATGTTAAGTAATAAAAGCAGAGTGTTCATGATGTAAAATTTGCGCTTAACGATAAAAGGTAAAACACTACTGTGAAACAAACTTTGGAAAGTTCCCTTCCATCCACGTTAGATACGGTGCATTATCAACTCATAACTATGGAGTATGGGAGTTCCCGAAGGAGTGAAGCTAAAACCACAGCCATAAAAAGTTTGCTGCAACTGTTTTACAAGTTTAATGAAACAAGAAATGAGACTTTGGCTGATACACAAGTTATTGCTCGAGTTAATTAGCATACGTGAATTTTAGACTAGTTCTTTCATGCAATGCTTTCTTCATCTCTTGTTTTGCTAGCGCCTAAACCAGCAAAATGAGAATGATGCGTAATGAAATTAAATAAAATCAAATCTACTCTATCTATTAAATATAAATGGAAGATACGTAACGTTCGGATTTGTATCCGATCCGATATCCGGTTGCAGTTGACGGTAATATCCGTCCGCGACACGGGCTTGTCGCGACGACGATTGCGACGCCCATGACACGGAAATAGAATCCATTTCCTCCCAGTTCAAGGAAGAAACTAAAGTTTTCATAAATATCTGAGTGCAGGTAACTAACATCTTTATAGACACTCCTGTATAAAACTGAAAAATATCATTCCCTATGTAAAATCTTATCATGTGTTTATTTTTATATGAATGTCCTAACCAACACTTTTCTCGAGATATATTTTAATTAGTTATTCTATAATCTTGAGGGTTTTACGGTAACGTTTTTCACCACGATCATGTTAATGAATCCTCTGCAATCAATTCGTACTGATACCCTGCGGTGAAGCGGACCCACTGTGGGTGTGCCTAAGTATTTATAATTACAAAAGCTACAGAGATCAACGACTTTATATACCTTCTGAATCATAAATTACTAAAAACAAATATATTTTGCAAAAATCGCTTGTAAAAGCTCTCATTAGCGACAACGTGCTGTCCTGAGCTTTTTAATGTGATGGTATAGCAGGAATCCAATAATAATATATATTCTTATAAAATTGTCTCATTACCAACTGCATAATATAATCATGAACATCAAAAGGCAAAAAATAAATAAAATCTTTATTAAGATTGATAACTAACATCACTTTGTAGTCTCTACATAGCTTAGCTTCAACTGCCTAACTCAAAGCTTAAGTGTAAATAATAACTTTAAAGTTTTATTGTTCTTACAAATGAATTGTCTCCTAATAGTGGGTATTGGGAGACAATTCATAATACCACTAAACACAAAAGAAACTTACTGAGGTCAACCCTTCGGCTAAATAATCCAAGAGCTAAATTCGGCTAAATAATTCTCATATTAGCGCCACCAAGAATAGCGCTGGCTCAATGAAACTTGGCGTCCGAAGCACAACACTGGAACGACGCCCATAACAATTGACAACAAAATAAAAGTCTAATGTAGGTACCAATTAAAGAATGCAATTTTGCCAATGTCAATCTCCTGAAAATTTTGTACTTTTGAATAACGCTAACACGGACTCGTGTTCGAAGAAAAAGGTCATTTCTTTCATTCCTGCATGTTAAAGTCCAAATAATTAGAGCAAACATGGCCAACTGGCCATACCATGCCGCAAACCAATACTAGCACCCTAGGCAAATGCCGAGTTTGCCTATGGACGGGCTGGCCCTGACCTAGAATAAAAACATAGGTATCCAAGGAACTTCGAGGGTATATACAACTAACCCAGTCACCATCCGCAAATCCGTTGGTAAACTAAACTATGAAACAAACAAACATGCCAACTGAAATAGAAGCTTATAATAACATTATCGTATGAATGAAGATAAAATAATAACGGGGCTGAAACACGACGAAAAACAAATCAACGAACATCAAAAACCAACCGTCGAACGCCGCCCGATATTTTCAAGCGGTAAGGTTGAGATATTTTTAGTTGGGAATGTTCTGCAAAATTCGAATTTCACCTCGCCCCGAGCCAATTACCTTAACAAACATGCCCCCGCTGATGTAGGCTCAGTCATCTGAAAAAAATATACCTGGCAAAAAGGTGAAATAATATGTGTGTGTATTATTCACATTTTTCCAACCTAAGGTAATAAAACTGATGAGTATATTTACAAAAATCTTCTAATATCCGGAGCTAACAAAAGTATGTTCTAAATTCATTTTACATTTGATAGCCCAATTTACAGTAAAATATTATAATTAAATTATATAATAATAATAATAAAGGTTAAATACGTGGGAGGACACATATTATAAAAAATACGAATTATACAATGTGACTTTGGTAACAAGATCAATAAAAAAATTTAAAAGACAAATTTTATGAATTATACAATGTGGTAACAAGATCAATAAAAATTTTTAAAAGACAAATTTTATTGAAGCCAATTTTCAAAGTCGTCTAAACGGCCATTATTGATTAAGCCCATCGCACAAGGGCCTTGACCCGCCGTGACCCGACCCCAGAGATTGCATAGTCAAATAAAACAAGCCAAAATTCGATGAGGCTGCTTTGTTCAATTGCATAGGTTCCATGACTACCTTCCGGCTCCATCATCTGATCAACTTTCATATTCATATTTTATTGTTACCCAATTGTGAAATATCTTTTTAATATTTGTCATTCACTCTGTGACAATGTAATCTGTGACATTTGTAATATAAACAATTATGCATTAGTTAGTGGTCATCGTTTAACATTAAAACAGTCTGAAAGTTAACTCATACTTAAAGTAAAATAAAAAAATTACACAATATCACATACATTGTTCACATTCCAAGATGAGTAGTCAAAGCCCCCATATTATGGAGTACCTGAGACAACGAAAGTAACACAACACCCAGACCCGACACAATATAGAAAAGTTCATTTTCTACATTGACCCGACCGAGGATCGAACTTGGGACCTCAAAGATGGCGACACCTTAAAACCGGCGTGCTAACCACTCGGCTACGGAGGTCGTCAACCATTTATTTACTTGTTAATATATTAATTTATTTTATCAACCTTACGTATAAATATAATCAGATAGTCAACTTACCAATAAGTTAAATATTACCCAATATTTCAATAAATAAACACCCCAAAACTCGGTAAAGTGGTGACTCCATACGAAATACGGTAAACAAAAAAATCTTTTACATGAGAGAAAATTATAAAATTTTGGATAGAAAGTAAACAATCTGCTTTATAAGTAAACTAGCTTTAATTTTAGAGAAAATTTGCTCTCATGGCAAATGCATAAAGGCTAGATCAGCCTAATTCGTTCATTAATACGAAATTCCATGTGAGCGCCACTTTCATTAATATCTTTATAGCGACTGCATAATCTACTGTATTAGGTTCTTTCATGGGTCAAGGTATACAATACTTTAATAAGATCCCCAGTGATGTATTAGATTTGCCAATAAATCATTTTAAAAGTCATATTAAAAATTGTCTACAAAGTAAAGGGTATTATACCGTTAAGGAATATCTAAATGACAAAAAGGCATGGTGTTAGATATTTTAACTTTATTGTATTTACTTTCTAATATTGTAATGGAAAGTGACTTCATATTCTAATGAAGTCACTTTTCAATAAGACTTCTCTGTGTGAAATAAAACAGGGAGAAAAAAACAGCCCTTGCTGAGTTTCTTGCCGGTTCTTCTCAGTACAAGGTCTCCCGCCGTAGTTTTGCGAACCGATGGCGTAGTTTTCGACTTTTACAAGTGCTCTGTAAAAGCCTAAACTGAATAAATAAATTTTGATTTTGATTTTGATCCGAAATCACCCTTATTTTCTTAACTGAGTGTTTAAAGTTAAGCACGTCTCAAACTGTATTTAAAGATTAATAAATCAGATTTTCGTTTCTGATTTTAGTTTTTTAATGATCACTTGATATCTGATGATATCAGATCACAGTTTGATAAAAAGGACTTTTACTGCCTTGTGATAAAACATAGATTATTAAGAATAATAAGTTAAGATATTTTTCTTATTACTTTGAAATAATATATATGTCTTGCAATGTTAAAGTAATTTACAATACGTATTCAGCTGGAGCGTATACATAATAGAAGAAAGTGTTAAGAAAAAATGTGGACTATTCAAAAGAGTTTTAATAATACGATCTTGACGCTTTTACCGCCGCCGCAATAAGCAAGCCGCATACATCGATGCGTGTGTGGGAATAATTTGGGCAATACATATCGCTATTTTCTATCTTCTCCTTCATGAATAGAAGCTGTGTATCGATCGCTGCACCGGGCGTCGCATAGCAACGGCGACGCTGCCGGCACCACGTCGTCGCTGCCGTTAATCACCCTCTCAGATGTGCCGGTTCACTACACTAGATAATTCAGTTACAAATATATATGTTTTTTTATTATTGCAATTTGAAAATATGACGACAACCCAAGACGTAACAAAAAAATATATAGTTCGAAATATGAGAGTACGAGTTACTCGTTGTTTAATTATTTCAGTTTATTTATATTTAACAATTTAGCAATGTGAATATAACTTTTTTTTACTGATGCGGCAAAAATTTAAAGTTATTAGTTTATATACCTGGTTGACTTTTATTTTTTTCTGGTTAAACATATCTGGACTGGTTTATCACCTCTGAAACCCCATGCATACTAAATTTCATGAATATCGTTGGAGCCGTTGGCAATCGGGCACCGAAAATCGAACCCGGGACTCCTTAAAACCAGCCTGCAATCAACACAGCTAATGAGTTCGTCAACAATAAAAAAAATATACCTTCTTTACGTAATTAAGGACAGATCGATTAATTTATAATCGATAATTACGAACATTCTTTACTTCGACTAACAACTACTACCTTAAATTATGTTTTTAAGTTTGTTGTGCATGCACAGACACCTTTATAAAGTTTAAAATATCAACAAATCTCCATTATTCTCAACAAATAGGTACTTATCTTTAACGGCATATATTGGAGCTTTACGGGGCTAAACACGATTACAGGGGGCAAGAGAGGGACACGATATCGTCTACCAACCCCAAGCGCAATAGAAAAATAATCGTTCTGGTGCTTTGGGCTTAATACTGTTACAATGAAGGGGAAGAAGTATACAACTTGCTCCTTTAAATAATTCTACTATATTATAAGTTAAAGTTATGATCATAAAGCTATCTTCTTTAAAAATAACTTCTAAAGCAGAATGCATTCTTTTAGAATCAATCGGTCGCATTTGATATTATCGGCAGATTTGTCTTTGACTACAGCTGGGGACGTTTTATTTGTTACATTTGAAAATCAGAAACTGAAATTCAGACATGAGGTAAAGAAGTAAAAAATGTAAATTCTTGTAACGGTGCGTCGTACACACCGTTTATTTCGTCCTAGGTTTCCGCATCCAAACTTTTTGTCTATGACCTTTAACTATCATCATCATCATCATCAGCCCTTTTACGTCCCCACTGCAGGGGCTCAGGCCTTCCTTATGGATGGTTAAGGAGGATAGGCCATGACCCTCCACGCTGGCCCAATGCGGATTGGAGGGTATTAACGACTGCATATGCAGCCGTGACCGACAGCTTAACGTGCCTTCCGAAGCACGGAGTAGCTCGAGATAATAATTTTTCGGTCACCCATCCCGTGACCGACGCTTACGTAAGTTGCTTAACGACAACGATCGCGGGCCGCGGCGCTTATCCACTACGCCACCGAGCTACTTTAACTATAATTTATTTTTATTATTCCTTGTTCGTAATTATTTCTCTTTATGAATGCCAGTTTCTGAATACAGCATCAATTTCTAATTAAAAAAAGTGTTAGAATTTATGAAAATACATTCATTATTGTTAATCTTGTTAATTTCACGTATCATTAATCAGTAAAGAAAATTGTAAACATATAATAATGTAACTATTTTACCTTTACATATTATAATTTTGGAAATCTATACGAACTGTTTTTTATGTTATTTTTGTTCGTTGTTATAGTTTTTTTATTTAGACTATAAAGAATATTAGGTTATCAAGCTTAATCATCCTTTCATTAACCTAAAGCACTAAACCTGTCACATTTTAACTACATCATGTGCTTTATCCTTTTTTTTTGTGTAATCGTCGAGGATACTCATGTAATTACCATCCCTTACCATCAAATAGGTTGGCTGACAAAAACAACCTGGAAAAAAGCTAAAATGAATATTAATATCACTTTAAATGTTCAAAAAATAAAATAAAACATAAATTGCCCTCACAGTGTACAATCGGCAATAATGTTACCTGCACAGTTTTTTTGTTGACAATTATGAACTTTAGCCATAGGCTGGTGAATGTAATTTAATTTCCTCGGATAATACTATCGAAACGGGTTAAATCGGCACAGTTGTGGACTAACCCCGTCAGGGCCCCGGCAACTTTTTCCAACTGGTTCAGAAACTTTATTTTGCGTTTACACCTTCCCGTCCCCCTGCTAAGACGCCAGCGAAAATTACGCAACTAGACATAAGAAAGAAAAGGCAGTACAATCCCAATTTATAATTTGATCAAGGGAACTTGCAGTCATTTGGAGGTACCGCAGGACAAGACACCTGGAGCGGACGGCCCCCTCCCCCCTCTTAGTCCGCCACTGAATGGGCAATCACCACTTTCGACTTTTGAAAATTATCTTGCTATAAAATGTAATGAATATACTTTTCAACATCAGGATTTTTCAACATGACTATCAAAACCCTCTAAAAGGTTTTATATGAAAACCGACTTTAAACTTTTGAAAGATGCTTATACATTTCCTTTTTAAATTAACCAATTTTTTTTATTAAAACTCATTAAATTGTTAAATCACATACAAAATTCAATACTTGTTTGTGCTGGAGTTTGTTGCTGTTCATAAATGAAATAATTCATTTCAGTTATTAGATATTTTATGAAAATTATTTCAGCGGTATTTGAAAGTAGACTACTCGTTATAGAAATTGAACATTATACTTTTAACTTGGTTCTAACGGTTCTTGGGCCCGATTTTTGAGTCATTGCAAAATATAGATTTATTATTTTATAAATCGATGTTGTAAAATAATTTGAGTAATATATAGCAGGGTAAATTTGCTCCGCATTTCAGTTTTTGGTTAAGATGAAATTTCGCTAACATATAATTGAAGAATTTGGTGTAATTAATGAATCTTATAAATTATTGCAGATATTTGAAAATTATGCTAAGATTCATTTGACATTTTGAGAACAAAGTTTTTTATTTTTTATATTTTTGCATTCTTAATAATCTATGCAGTTTTTATTTTGAATGCGTGAAAAAGTAAAATTAAATAAAGTATTATTATTATTAAATAGAAATATAAACTGAGTAAGTGCCAATTTGATTTAAATCAATGTTAATAAAAAAGAATTCCAACACGACTGATTGAAAAAAAAAAAACTTATAAAACTTATGACTATTAAAATTGACCAATATATATCCCTTCGAACCCTTTCCAACAGTGATAATTCTCTCAGCTCCGTCTGTAATGTGCAGTTAACAGTGTGGCCGTGTGTACATGCGGTTTTGCTGACGTTGATAAACCCATACAGCCTCAGGTGAAACATAATGCAATAACAGTCAGAGATTCAGAACAATATCACAGGATATTGATTCGATATATTTTTCACACTATTCATTTGCCGATATAATGTTCATTTAAATGTCGAATGAAACAAAGTAGAAGACAATGTGAAATGTCTGAGGGATGTAATAATATTATAGGTACATTCATTCATTGCGAAAGGGTCCTTTGAAGTTCTGTAAAATATATCCACGCGGCGTCGCATACGCATCTTTTGGGTGTGGCCTAAGTTAAAAGCAACTATACTCATATTGAATTATATAGATAAATTATATGCGATAAATCAATTATTTATTAATTATTGAAATATTGATTTTTGGTAAAGAATCAATTTATAAGTAAATATTCAGGTAAACGGTTATAAAACTAAATACATTTTCTTTGTAATAACGTGATAAGAAACGTAAAGGACATTTTATAAACATAACCAAAAGTAATAATAAAGTGAGAGACATTAGATATAGTTATTATTAGTGAAAATACGAGGGCGGGATGATAAATAGCTAGCCTAGCACAGAAAAACTTGAATTAGTGTGTTAAAAGTATATTAATTTTTCGACAAAGTCTCCTTGAAGCGCTATGCACTTCATCCATCTATGCTCTAAAGCCTTGATGCCATCCCTGAAGTGGTTTTCTTCAAGCCCTTCAAAATAACTGTCCACGGCAGACACCTAAAAAATTAGATGAAAGTCAGATGGTGCCAGATCAGGAGAATAAGCTGGGTGTGGTAGCAAATCATAATTTAATTCTTTGAATTTCGCCATCGCAGTGATGCACGTGTGAACGCGCGCATTATCCTGATGAAAGAGTTTTTTTTTTAGCCAGCCCGGGTCTTTTTTCACGAATACACACTTGTTATTTATCCAGTAGATCAGCATGATATTCGCCATTTATGTTTTGTCCTTTTGGAAGGTAATCAATCATCAATATACCCTTCGAATCCCAAACTAATGACGCCATGACTTTCCCCGCTGATTTCACTTCTTTTGGAGCCGGGGATCCTTTTTCCATCCATTGTTTAGACTGAAATTTTGATTCAGGTATATAATGGTGAACCCAAGTCTCGTCTGTAGTAACAAACCGTCGCAGAAAATCAGTTGTATTGCTCTTAAAGCAGTCCAAACATTCTTGTGGAACGCGTTTTTGGTCAACTGTAAGCAATCGCGGCACCCACCTTGCGGATAATTTTTTCATACATAATTCTTGAGTCAAAATGTAATGCGCCCGTTCTTTAGAGATGCCTACAGTATCAGCTATCTCGGAAAGTTTCAATCTTCGGTCAGCTAAAACTGCATCATGAATTTTGATCACAATTTCTGGAGTAGTCGCACTTTTTGGATGTCCTGGACGATGTTCATCTTGGGTGCTGGTACGGCAACGTTTAAATTCAGCCACCCAATTTTTTATGGTCGCATATGAAGGAGCATTTTCTCCCAAAACATCCTTCTTCTCCGAAAAAATCTCTCCACCTTTTAATCCTTTTAAATGCAAAAACTTTATCACAGCTCGTAGCTCAATTTTATCCATTTTGCAGAAAAACGCAAGAATGCTCTTTGAAATGTCAATATTTAAAAGAAAAACTATACGATCGATTTGAAATTTGGAACATTAGCAGCTAATGAACCAATAGTAAAATACTAAGGAGATTTTATATCGTTATTATACAAAATATGGGTTGGGCTAGCTATTTATCATCCCGCCTACGTTTATTTACTTATAGTGAAAATCATAATCGCAGTTGCTATATAAGTCAACAATAATAAGTAACAACAAAACCTAATAGTAACAATCGAAACCAACAAAAACATAAAATCTGTGATCTCAACACAACCCAACTCAATTTAATGTACTCGTCAACCAACCAATCAACTTGTTAGCGGTATTGATTTTTTAACGCAATTATGTCATCAAAATGGAGGCCAAGCGCACTAGTAATTTGCGGGAATGAAATTAATAATTCTAAAAAAATACATATTTAGGTACTTTAAGGTAATACATATTGAATTTCTTTTATTATTTTTTACTTTTTTTAAAGGGAATCTAAGTTTTTCTGTCGGAGATTTTTAAAATGTTTAATGTATTTTTTTCTATATTGGTAATAAGCCTTAGCTTGTGCCTTGTACGGTACACATACCGATTAGTTGCAACTGTCCCGGGGGCAGAGCATACCAATTCATAGCCCCAATCAACGACTAATATTGAGCATTATGTCGGTCTTTACACCATAATTTATTACGTACACGGATTAATGCTATGGGCTAAAATGGACAGACTATTTTCATGCAAATATTACAAAATGGTACTTATTATCGACAGTAGAATCGTTGTTTTTCATAGATAGGATATAAAGGGTGCCACATTACCGTGAAAATTTGAAAACGACATTAACAATAGTTGAAAAATGCTATATAAATAATAAAGTTATTTCAAAAAATGTTATCTTTAAAGTACAGTTAACAGCACATCAGGCTACACAAAACTGTCAAATTTGATTTTGAACTTTAATATTCTGGTAGTACAGTGCAAAATCACTTTTACAAAATCAAAATCAAAATGTAAATTTGACATATTTTGGTAGCTTGACGTTCAGCCTTGTGGAAATATCACGTAAATATAGATAAAATTTTAGAATTGTGATTTAGTGATAAAAATGAGATCATAAATACGATCAAGTGCAATAATTAAAACTTTTCGAACAATCTTTGAGCTTTAACTTTCATTCAAGTTACGATATTCAAACTTAATTTTACCGTATTCAGCCTCTTAAGTAGTTAAACATAGCAGAGAGGTTGCAATTAAGCCGGATGAAATTCTTAGCAATAATTAATTAGTGGTGTTACCCGGGCCCGCCAGGTGAGCTGCCGGTCTTGGCTGATACTAAATTAAGTGTCAGGACAAAGGAACTAGACGCGTTACTCAACCCAACTGGCGCCACTAGGTTGAAATCGTTTTTAAGGCGCAGACATGCGATATAGTTACGGATCAAGTATGACGCCATTACCAGTCATGCTATTACTTAGGGAATGATTAATAAAACCTGGAATTATTTATATAAAGACTCGTAATCTATATAATGTAGCTCGGTGGATTAGTGGATAAGCGCCGCGGTCTCGGGATAGGTGACACATAAATTATCTCGAGCTACTGCGTGCTTTGGAAGGCACGTTAAGCCATTGGTCTCGAGTGCATTTGCAATCAAATCCGCATTGGGCCAGCGTACAGGGTCGTAGCCCATCCTCCTTAACCGGAGCCCGCAATGGGGACGTAAAAGGGCTGATGATGATGAATCCTGTTTTTAAAAATCTCGAAATATTTTTTTTTGTTAGTTTATTTTTTAACAATTTTATATTTAAAGTTGGTATGTTGAAATGATAAACGAACAGTTTTTAATTTTTGCAGCCGTGGTAGGTGTAAAACGCAAGCTCAATATGCTATACAACCAAACAAAGTCGCTACCGTTTATCATCACCTTAATGTTTCTATTGACTAGTAAAACTGTTTACTAAAACAATAATTGTTATTTAGAGTACAGATTACATAAAACCAGATCCATTCAACGTGTGCTTAGAAACAACTTTAGTTTGTCGAATATGAAGTTAAACAAAATTAAATTTTATTTATTTATTTATTTACATTTCATTGTACAACACACTAAAATACACTTATTGTACAATAGGCGGCATTATCGCTTATAAATTTTGTTTTATCTATGGGTTTATAAGGAAAAAATACAAATATATTGGTCTAAACATTTTATATTCATATAAGTGTCAGACGATTTCATTTACAAAAGCTCGTAAACCTTTACAATTTCAATATAAAATTGATATGGTACCAATGAAAAGAGTAACAGAAGTAAAAGATCTCGGGGTATTATTTAATACGGAACTGTCATTTAGAGAGCACATAACCAGTATTTGTCAAAAAGCATACCGAAATTTGGGGTTAATCTTACGTAGATGCCAGGGGTTTACGAGCATGAAAGCAATTATCACGTTATATAACGCCTTGGTACGAAGTCAGCTCGAATTTAATGCAATGATTTGGAGTCCGCACCAAATTCAATATAGCGACATGTTAGAGCACATACAGAATAAGTTTATTAGGTATTTATACTTTAGGCAATACGGGATGTACCCTTTTTATCCCCTAATGTATCCTACACTCTTCATTTTAGGAATGGTGGGATACAATGAATTACATGTGCGAAGGAACCTTGCATTAGCAGTGTACTTATTAAAAGTATTAAGAGGTAAAATACATAATCCAAAGGTGCTAGGCTTGTTTGGTTTTAGAGTTCCTAATAGATATATAGAACGCCGTCGTCGACCGCCGTTACTGGCAGTATCGTACGGTAGAACAGACATCTTGAAAAAATGTCCGCTGACGCTCGCATTACAAACCCTAAAAAAAATATCCGAGAGTGTAGACATATTTTGTTGTTCTCTGAGTGAATTCACAAAAACTGCAATGTATATATTATGTTATACCTAGATAGAGATTTGAATAATTCTGTACTACTACTAATTGACTTTGCTTAACTATTGCATTGGGTCACGTAACCTGTAAAAATAGATTAAGTTGTATGTATAAATAAATAAAAAAAAATATTTTTTCAGAATTTCTGTATTTTTTATTTTGTTGTATAATATGTAGGTAAATTTGTTTGTTTGTTTGTAACGAATAGGTTCCGAAACTACAGGACTGATTTTAAAAATTCTTTCACCCACGGGAAGCTACATCGTATGCGGTGGACATAGGTTATATCCCGAAAACAGCTATTAATGGGAGTGGAAGTTTTGTATAGGGAATTAAAATGTTACCATAGTAACCATTGATGACTATTCAATTTGTCATTGTAATTATATCCTGACATGATATGAATCGATATCAAAATAAACAGTTCCCTAGGGACCACGTGGGTGAAGACGCAGGCTTCTTATATTTTGGATACGTTTCCTTAGTGGCCATAACCGTCTAATTTCTAGTTCTATTCGAAAAAATGATTCGTATTTATACTAATTATGATGATCATTTAACGCAAATATCGAAATGAAAAGTTTTATTTTAGAAGTCACAAAAAACAGTGGATGACATTGTTTATCCCCTATTTTTTTTAATACTTTATAGGTTAACGCTTGACTTTGATCCTACCTGATGGTAAGTGGTGATGAAGCGTTGGGTGGTATAGTGTATTAACCTAGTAACAGCCTATTCACTCTTGAGTATATAGTAGCAGGTAAAGCCTTTTAAGTGATAAAATTTCCAACATCGAAGCCACCTTAGCTAATGTTTGAGTTTAATTTGAAACTTTACCAATCTTCTAACTTGTTGTGATATAACAATTAGTTGTATACACAGCAAGATAAAATCTATTAACTCAAATAAGAAAATTGACTTTTAATTAGAACTAACGCGGGTTGTCATCGACAGATCGACCCAGTTAATAAAGAGGATTGAGCCCCTGGTCCCAGTAAATCCATTATTCAGTTCTGGGACTAGTGGGGATTTTTGTCTCCCAGTAGTAACCATCGAAACTGCGGATGCTGTTTATCCAAGGCAAAATTAATCCCATTAGATCCAGTTACCACATATGAACCATTCGATCAAATGCCTGCTTATTAACAGGTAGGTATCACTAACAGAAATAAACGTGATTTATGGATACATTTATTTTTACTAAATTTTCTACGTCTATCAATGAGAAACGCTTAAAATTTTTTAACTTTCAGATTCAAAAATTTCAAAATGAATTCCTAATTCGAATAACATGTTTTACTCACCCCTTACGAGGTGTTGTATCTAATACAATAAAATACGCTCACTAGCAGCGAAAAGTAAGAAGTGCTTGAAAAAAATCGCCAGCCCTGTTAGGTCCTGGGTAGCTCAGTGGTTAGAGCAGTCGCCCGGATTGCGAAAGGTTAGTGGGTTCGAGTCCCATTTCAGAGTACCTATGGCCGGTGGATTTTTTTAAACATTTCTCATTAATAATATTTTCTAGTAGAACATTGTGAATGCAAAGTAATTATTTTACGACTTCAATCAAAGAACTACTATTTCAAAGAAAACATTTGTCTGTATTTTTGCAAGGCGTGTTCTGTTGATTCTGCTGCGCATTAAAATGGAAAGAAGACTGGTCTTTTCTATGAAGACATGCGACTTATCCACAGAAACAAGAAACACCGGTAGGTTTTTTTCTTTTAAGGTACCATCTATTGGGCAGGCCTATCCCCCAGCAGTGGGAACGTTGAAAAGTAACGATGATGATAATATAAAAGTGGATCACTAGCAGATTTTCAATTAAGATTAGCATAAGACTCCAGTATAGGAGGCCAGTGTGCACACAGTACTCTTGGGCCGCGTGGACGAAGCCGCGGGTTACAGCCAGTAATAATAATAAAGTAACTTTAAAAAAATAAAATACGAAAATTTTTTGTAGTTAAAAGTGAGACGGCGCATCCACATCTGATGTAATAGTATACACGTCTCAGCTTAACAATCATCGATCAAGAAATAATTCGATTATCCCGAAACTTCCCATCCCTCAGGCGATCCTTCAGCACAACAGTAACTCAGAATAACTCATAAATACATCTCGCGTTACGCATTACTGATATTGCAACAAAACTTTTTTCATGTCTAATATTTCAATATTTCTTTGTTCTTCCTTAATATCTCTTATATTATTGCATAGTATCTTTTATATTTTCATAGTGTAATGACGTATGTTATATTGTTGTGGGGTTCTGCGGCTAGCATTCAGGATATTTTTATTCTACAAAAAAGAGCTGTCCGTGCTATATATAATTTACGGTCTAGGGAATCTCTCAGAGAAATATTTAAAGAAATAAATATTCTGACTGTTGCCTCTCAATACATCTATAAGAATATTATGTACACAAGAAAACATTACGATTCCTTCACAAAAAAAAATTAGTGTTCATAATCTTAACACAAGAAATAAAAATAAACTTGCCGTTCCAAGCTTCAGACTTCAGAAAACCAGAGGATCATTTTTGGGTAAATGTATTGCTATGTTCAATAAAGTTCCACAAAATATAATTGACCTACCCATAAATTAATTTCAAATTCATGTAAAGAATATACTTATGAGTAAAGGCTATTATAAAGTTGATGATTATTTTAAGGACCGCAATGCATGGAATTAAGAGCCTTCGCTCTGTTCTATAACGATTAATAGGGATGATGACTGGGTAAAAAAATGCAATTCTATTTAGTCCGTCAGTCAGGTAATAGAAAAATATTAGATACGTATTTTTTTTACTTCAAATTAACAAGAAATAGCTTAGATAACAGACATTAAAGTTGAGGAGTGGGGGCTCGCTACGTCACAGTTGAGTAGAAAACGTACTCTAACGTGACGTCATGCGAAATTTCAACTCAATGTAACGCCGTAATTTTAAGATTACGAAAAAAATACGTGTTTAATATTTTTTAACACTCTGCCTGACGGACAAACAAACAAAAATTAGTCATCGTCCCTATTATAAGGTATGTACCAACCTATGTCCTACAGACTTTGAAACTTGTATTTATTATTGTTCAATATATGTATTATTTTGGTAATGACATGATTTATGTAAATGCCATTACTTATGATAAAAAGCTGGTAAGTTTCTTTCGCTTGTTCTTCTTGTCAGCTAAAAGACGTCCTGAACAAGTACTAGGGGAAAAAATATTTTTGGACGATTCAAAAGTGCTTGTAACAAGCTTACTTGAATAAAAACATTTTCATTTCATTTCATTTCATATAGTATTTAGTTGTTTTCTTTTATTACATAGGTCACACAAAATGTTTCTGGGATAGAACGCAAATATTTAAAAAGTTATTGCTACATTTAAAAATGAAACTCTTAAGCAGTATAATACAATTTGTTTCATTTGATTGTGAAATGTTTTCACATTGCAGCGTCATTTTCAAAAATTACGTGATATTTAGACTTAACTCGGGAATAATTTCGTTGCATGTTTTTCACGATTTTAAGTGTAATTTGTCAACACAACAGAGCCTCGTCAGCTTTTAGAAAAAAGCAGCATGCAAGATGACTATTTATAGCTGGTTTACAGAATTCAAACGCGGTCATGTCAATCTTCGTGATAAAATTCGCATTCGACAAAAACATTGATGCTGTGGGCCGTGTGAACGAAACAATATATGAACTACCATGAGATCTTTGGACATTGGCATAAGTCAAGTACAGCAATGCTACACAAACAATTGGGTGTGATAAAGTTGTATTCTTGATGGATCCCAAACAAATTGACTGATGCCCAAAAAATGGACCGTATCACTTGGTGCCTTAATATATTTGCCAGAAACAACGAAGGGACTTTTTCTTCCCACACAGCCAGGCAGACAAATGAGTTTTCGAAGGCGAAAACGTACAACTTATACAGTCCCTATTTGTTACCGTGCAACTTTTTCTATTCGCAAAAATCAAAAAGCAATTACGCGATCAATGGTTTTCATCACCAGAGAGTCGAATAGTATGAAAAACATGTACCTATATGACGTCACCGCGGAGGACAGGCACAATATTTTCTAAATTAATTCAACCGTATGAAAAAAAACATGACGCAAAGCCAATATTTTGAGAAACTATAAGTTAATATTTAAAGGTTTTTTTACGATTTGTTCCGGAAACTTAGTGTTTTCCATGTATCACAGAATTTTCTTGCAACGGACACGACCTTTATCCAATCTGATAACAGCATCCTACCGAAAATAGACGCTTTTATTTTCTCTATAAATAACTCGAATATCTGGACTTCGATTCTATTTAAAATATATGAAAATTGTAATTTAAGTATATTTGGGTGATAAAATTCGAATAATGATTCTTGATTGATTAATTTTTTGTCCGTAGGTACACGGATCGTGCGTTGACACTATTAGGGGCCGTCCATTAATCACCTCCCATTTGCTAATACATGGCGAAGTTAAAGATCCTTCCCCACCAAATCACGTGTATTTTAGTGTCTACAAAAAATCTTAATTTTATGGAGAAAATAAATACACGTGTTATCACTACACACCTCCCCTTTGTGATTTTTGACGAGCCCGCTTTCGATCCTCACGTGATTAACGGAAGGGCCCCTTTGCATATGCAACATATGTCTGATATTTGCATAGTTAAATTTACTATATGATACTGATGTTTGCACAGTTAAATGTACAATGTGACACAGAAAAAAAAACCATTTATCGCTTCAGTCAGAGTCCTCTATTTACATCAACTGTTATTGAAAAGAGCTAACTTTATACCAGAATTTAGGTCGCACTGAAATATATAGTAGTACATCACGTCTAAGGAAGAAGTACCATGACCACGTAGAAGAAAACTGCTGTAACTTCTTTGCTTTCAATCAGATTTCCAGCAGACTGGTACAGTGCATATTCAATGCACGGTTTTTTTTATGAGTGTGAGTTAAAACAACACTTTCAGAAATTTGTCACAGTGATAGTAGCAAAGTATAATAGAGTAATTATTGGAGGGTGGTGTGAGAAGCCGGTTAAGATATTTGAAAAGGGTTATAAACGTTGTGGAATAGAAAGACGTGTGAAAGGACCGATCTTTGTGGCGTTCATTCCTCTCTCAACCTACCCCGCATGAAATCTGGCTTGAAGTTAGATAGATTTTATATATACACAACTAGCTGTAACCCGTGTCTTCGCCCACGTGGTCCGAAGGTCCTGTGTGCATATTGGCCCGTTATACTGGAGTTTTAAGCTAATCTTAATTAAAAATCTGCCAGTAAGCATTCACCTTTATATCATTATCATTAGCTTATCAGCGTCCTCACTGCTGGAGCATAGGCCTGCCCCACAAAAAGACCCACATAAGAAAAATGTACCGGTGTTGATGTGGATAACGCGAATGTTTTCATAGTCTAGTTGCTCTCGGGCAAGCGCAAGGCAAAATCATGTTTACTGTTTCCAAAGGAGTTAAATGCAATTGGTCACCTATTACAAGTAATTTTTCCTATTAAATTCATTATATATAAATACTACTGCCATAATGTTTGAGTTTCTAACAACAACCCTTTAATTGATAGAGAGGGGGAGGACATTTGCTTCTAACGAAAATTGGCACTTGAAGCTTAATATGTCATAAACAGTTTACTAAATAAAAAAACGGTAATTTTATACCCTTAATATTTTTGTAAGACTTTTCCAACGATACGCCCTGCTTGCCATATGGAACCACAAAATTGAAAATGAAAGCGACTTTGTTTGATAAAAATTGAAAAAACATTAAATTCAACAAATATTAAAATATCAAAACCCCGTTTTAAAAATACAGCAGCGTAATTTAACGAAAACAACTAATTGTAACATTTTCTTTTTTCGTCAGTTCAACAATCAAACAATTCCCCATGCAATTATGTTATTGTAAAACTTTAAAATAGAAAACGAAAACTATTTTGTTTGATATAAATCAGAAAAAAATAAAGACTATAATTATAACAAAAATCAAAATTCCATTTTAAAAGTACAGTAGCGTCAGCTAAGTGTAACATTTTCTTGTACTTAACCAACATACTCGAAATATATGCATTTAATATTTACGACAACTATTGTACCGATTTGAATCATTCAAAACACAAATACACAACACATACACACAGCGTTTTGCTGTAATAATTAAAATGACAAATTGAATTGTAATAATGGTTGGTAAATACTTAATACCCTAAACGACCTTCCACTCTCATTTTCATCCCTTTATGTGCATTTTTTCGGAATTAGATATAAGGTAGATATATGCCGCCGCGGACATTTTAGAACTTTTTGCGTAACTTTCACAGTTTAAGCAGCGCACGCATGGAAAGCTTTAATGAAGTAAAATATTCTCTCATTTTTAATTGCTGCTCCACTCCTGATGTTTTATAGCCTTCCTCGATAAGTAAACTATTCAACACAAAAACAACAATTCAATTCGTTATAGTAATTCCTGAGATTATAGATTTCAACTCAACAAACAAACAGTGGGACACATTAAAACTTGAAAAAACAAATATTGAGAAATCTAAAAATTATATGACTACCTAGTGTCTTTCAAAATAGCTGCAGTTCGGTCTTAAAGCGACTTATAAGAAATACTCGGCTTATCAAAATGATTACGCGCAAAATAAACGTGCTCAGATGTTGAACTGACTGCCTTAGGCTCCAGCCTAGGGATGTTAAAAGTCGTAGCCAGTAAATTTACTAAAAAATACTCCGAAAGAGTATGTCCCGTAATATCGACATATAATTTTTAATTTCAAAAGCGGGTCATAGAATGTATGTCATTCTTCTCCTCAATAGTGTATAAAATGAGCGTGATAATGGTTTGATAAACTATCTCAAGAGGATGACCGAAGCAAAAATAAGAAGATATATTGTTTCAGAGATAATAATGGCTAAAAGACGGATAAAATAATCTGTCCTTCCACTCGGACCAACTAAACTGACCAACTGGTTGTGCAGAATGGAACCCGATGAAGGGTAATATTCCATCTGACCAACTGGTTGATCGCATATTATGTTTTGGGAAAAAATATTCCATTCCGACCAACTGAACTGACCAACGAAACAGATGAACTAGTTTTATTTCTCATAGAAACAACTTTTCAGTTGGTTCCATTGGAATAATTTATTAATTTGTATTTTCCCCACCCACACAACTTTCGAATTAAAACTTCAGTAATGAACTGGCCACTGGCCTTATAATGAAAAATTCTTATAACTTGTTGACTGAAGTATTAAGTCATTGATTTTTTTTGTATAAATCGGTTAGATTAATTCATTAAAAAACTTGAAAATGATGGATTAATGTGAAAATACAACGGTGTATTGCAAGATATAATACATATTTACAAAACGTAGTTATTTGACATAAAATTGGTCATCAATATGCAGTAAAAACAGTGAACATACGTAAAAAAAACACATCAGCGACGAACATCGAACCTCCTAAGTACTTTTCGATTTTGAAGTAGTTTAAAAAGTTGTACTGATGAGAAATAAAAATAGTTGATTTGTTTGAAGTTGCATGGATGAGAACAAAATTAAATTAATAAAATATTTCTATCGGAACTACCAAAAAAGTCGGTTCATTCAGAAACAAAAATAGCTGATCTGATTCAGTTGGTCGGTTTAGTTGGTCAAAGTGGAAAGACAGAAACTAATATATTTTCCTTAATATTACACACGTATTGGAAACGAAACCAGATAATGCCAAACAATTATTGAGGTATTGAACTAGACACTGATGATGATTCGTTTTGATTTTACAGGGCTTCCAAAATTAGGTAGTATTATTTTTATGTTTCTTCGCAATAAAAGAAATTAACAGAATGTATCAACCCTAGCTACGAATACGCCTGTCAGCATCACTCAATGGTTAGCGTCCCCCGCGAGCAGACGTGTGATATAATCTCCCGACGTGCTTAATTCAATTTTTCACGCTTTATTATATCTCATGATCAATAATTGCTCTGTCTGTTTTTACAGTCCGTATTGCGATGCACTAAAGACTATTTTTGCAGTGGTACGTAATAATTTTTCTGAAACATATCTAGTAAGAACTCGTTTAGACTACGGAATAAGGTGCCCTAGGGTATGTTTTTTACTCCTGAGTTATGAAGCTGTTCCGTACGTAAACTGCCTATCGAATTGGAAGCGGATCGCGGTGAAGGGCTTAAGATCGTAGATAGCTTTAATACAGCAGCTTTTAAAGCACGTCATGGAAATATATAGTTTGGGATTAAAGCGAAAATCAATGATTTTGATCGCAATAAAAATAAAATCATACAAAACTAAATTATAATTTAAAATAAATAAGATAAGAGTAATAAATATCGATGAGTGTCTAACCTTATACACATCTGGATGTCAGGTTACGAGAATAAGTCAAATTAACGCATTTTATTATAAAGAGGAAAGTGGAGATTTTTGACAGTTCTGCATAGATTGACGTGCTGTTGACTGTACCTTATTTTGCTATCAATACTGCTTATGATTATTATATAATTAATGTAAAAATATATTTATTCATAATAAAAATAATATAATCAATATCAACCAGACCAAAGTTTTGTAAGTTAAAAAAAGGAAATAAAAATAATAAAAAGTAAATAATATCCATTCTTCTGAATCTCATAGGGTTCACCAAATGTTTCTCTTCACACTTGAGTGTATGTTATTGGCTGAAGGGTCCAGGTCGAGACTTCCACTACGTCACATCACACGTTGTAATAATATAATCACGTGACTGTGAGGTAATGGCCATTTCAACCCTGAACTTCTTCTTTGACCTTTGAGGCACTTCTCATACTTCGCTCTTGTTTCTTCTTCAAGTAGTCCATTTCTTTTCGATTTTTACTTGGCACAATGACAACAGTCAAATAGAACTGGCGTATGCATACTTTTATTTATCTTATAAAAAAATTGTTAAACTTAAAAATTCAAAAATCTTCAGGCGAATTATGACTCTTAGATATTTTGATGACCGAGCAACTACTTTCAAAGTTGATTCAAGACAAAACGAATTATTTTCTCATTTAAAAAATATGATTTTTCATCTATGTGTCACGTGACCGCAAACGAAACTAAAAAGACGATGACGTCATTGTTCACAATGACAACAATCATTTTGAGAAAATCAATTCAAATAGATCATATCAAGATTAAATCTCGATAAAATGAACCATCAAAAGATCGATTTTCCGTAGATCGCGAATTTTTCAAACCTATCCAAACAAGAAAAATTATAAATGTTAATTTAACGCAAATATATAGTCAAAATAAGAAAACAATAACATAGTAGGAGTTAAAGTGTGAAATTACCCATTTGTACTGAAAATCAAAATTGTTTATTTTTTAATTTTTAACTAATTTATTTAATCAAAATTGTTACTATTACTATCTATACATTGCTGCCATCTAATAGGAAGGTCATTTATGCCTTTGCGATAGAACTCTGAGGATCTAGAATGCACAAACTGTGTGAAAGCATTTCGTACTGCCTCCTGCACGCGTAGCATGACAAACTCGAGAAACGCTTTGTCCATACTCATTTGTCAGTTTCTCGGGTCGAGAGTGAGATATAGTATGGACGCAAAGTGACATTTGAGTGTAGACAAAACGTTCTCGAGTTCGTCATGCTATGCGCGCTGGGACAAAAAAAAATGGTAGTCCGTTGGAGCAAGGTCTGGCGAATACGGAGGAAAACGAATGGGGGCTGTTATACTGCTAGTTTCGCCAACATTGTTCGGAGTTCGGCACAATAGACATCTGCCGTTATTGCTTGACCAGATTGTAGGAAACTATAGTGAATAACACCATGCTGAGACCACCAAACCTTTACCATTACCTTTTTATTGTAGAGTTTTGCTTTAGGATACTGTTGTGGCGTTTGACCTGGGGTCAGCCATGGCAATTTTCTTTTACGGTTATCATAAAGAATCCACTTTTCATCACATGTCACAATTCGATCCAATATTCCTTACAATACTCCATTTCTGCACCGATTCAACAAGGCAACATAAGTTTCAAAACGTGTTTTTTCTGTAAATTATGAAACCATTTCTCGTTTTCTTTTTTATTGATTTGACGCAAATGAGTCAATATTGTGGGTAACGTTAAATCATGCCGCTAATTCCTGGGTAGTTTGACGAGGATCGGCTTCCACCATCTCTCTTAATTCATTGTTATTCACCTGTGGTCTTCCTCGTGGCTCGTTCTTCAAGGCGAAGTTTCCATCGTGAATGCGTTTAAACCAAAATCGCACGGTGCGTTTATTAGCAGACCCCTCTCTAAACGCAACATTAATATTGAGGCCTGTTTCTGCCGCGTTACTTCCGTGTCGGAACTCGTATTCAAAAATCACTCACATTTTCGCAGTATCCATCATTCTAGTCCAAGTTGAATAACAAAAACAATTGAAAGTCGATATTCAATGTTTCACATTTTTTAAAAAAAAGAACATCGCAGAAACCATGTGAAAAAGTTTCTTTCGAAAACCTCAAACCATGAAGATTTTATGTCAATTCAAGGAACCTAAAACGGCAATTTCATACTTTAACCACTAATATTTTGTATGGTTCTGTCACATCAAAAACGTGAATTTATAAATTCTCTTGATAGAAAATCTTTTTTGCAGTATTTTTACAATAATGTACCTAATAAATAGTTTTGGAGTGATTGAAAACCGCCCGGCAAAGAGAGAGATAAAAATCTTTCGGCTTTATACTCCTGTTATGTAATTAAGTACCTAATTATTACTCTATCTACCACTCTAATCTACTTATTATTTATTTATCAAATAGAAGAATATCGATAGGTAAGTATAGTAGGTATTAAATTTAATCATATTTATGCTACTTCACATATTCGATCATAAAAACTAGTTCAAATCATTTTAACACTGTGAGTGATTTGTATACGATATCAAATGAAAAAAAATAAAATAGTAGATCTTAACTGACAGCCCTAAGTGATCTAGACCGGAAACAATATAGTCACAATCAATATTTATGATAAGGCAAACAAAAGTTATGGCACCTACGTATAATATTTTGAAAAATTAAAACTACGTTAACCTATAAATTTTCAAATTAATCATCTGCCTATTTCTTTGTTGCTAAAACACAGACCTTCTATGTGGATAACATTAAATAAAGATTTTTCCCAAATTCAAAAAGAAACCTAATTGCAGTTGTATTCTTTTTTCGTGTGTATGCTCCGTAACATATATATTATTGGTGAATCAAGTTTGAGGAACCTTTTCTATTTAATATAGCATGTATATTTATAAAGTTAAAACAGTACCTACAATTAACTTTACTTGCTATAAAGAAAATTATATTGTAAGTCCGCAACATCTTTAACGGAAAATTTGATAGTGTTTTTATTGAATAAGTTTTGAAACTACGGCATCGATTTTAAAAATTATTTCCCCTACGGAAAGCTACATGTCACTTGGTTGACATGGCTATAACATACGCGTGCGATGTTGCGGGAAAACAGCTAGTTATAAATAAATAGGAAAATAACTTACCCATCTTTCGTACTCAAGATGTAGTAGACATCTCACATAACAGTATTGTCTGCCCTTATACCACTGAAATTTCAAAAAAGAAATCTTAAAATCGTTATTAAGAATTAATAGAAAAGAAATATGAATAAAAAAAAGTTTTGCAGATTGAAAAAAAAAATAAAGAAGCGTGGAAACTAAGAACATAGCCTGTAAAGAATCCGTAACTTTTCAAAGAATTATTAAAAACAACGCGCTTAAGATTTTTCAAACGTTTATTTATTTAATGAGTAAAGTATGATAGACGGAGATAATTATATTAATTATATCGACTATATAATTATATTTTCTAAGTAATTGGGTCGCTAGCGGGTCGAATGTTTAGTCGCCATCGTCCAGTGCTATAGTTTGATTTCCGGTTAGATTACAAAACACAGGCTCAATTATTTATAACATTTTCAAGCAAGTTAATTACTTAGAAAGAAAATAATTAACTGTTTGAAATCGTATAAATATATAAGTCGTTAATATCGTATAATAATCCTATTTCATTTTACGAAGGTAAACTGTCTTTAAAAAGTTTAATTTTACGCATGACAAAATATTTTTTAATTCCGTAATATTATTGCCCAATTTCCCAAACGTTTTTATATCGAAGGTATTTTCCAAAAAATATTGTGTGGAATACAGACAAGTGGATTAGAAATAACCTTGTAATGAAAGCTTTGAAGTACCTACAAGGTCGATGTCATATACTTTGAGCACCACTACAAAGCGGCCCGTCGGGACTACTTCATAATATTGGTTTCTCTTTGCTGTTTAAACAATGAGAATTTTGTTTTTTGTTTCTAGCTACAAAGGAATAAAAGGGAAAGCTATTGTAATACAATATTTTAAAGTAACAAAAAAGTAAATTAGAATGTAAACAATTTATGTAGAATGACATTTTCTTACCAGTTGCATGTGAAAAATTGAACATATTTGAACGCTTAGTTAATTCTATTAATCGTAAAAATATCGTAATACAAACTTGTTCAAATATACTTACTATTTTCTTATTTATAACCCCTATAAAATAAAATCATCTAAAACTGTAATAACTTTGATTAATAATGAGGTTGTCAAAATGGCGGAATGTCAGCCAATTCGATTATGGCTGCGCTACAGAGTTAATTAGGTTAAAATACTAACATAATATTTAAGATTACCTAAAGCAGATGTAAATTTGTTTTAAAAAAAATCATGAACTGTTTGCTGAGCGGATTCTAGTATTTAATTGGAGATATATTAAAAATAACTATATTGTTATCTTAACATATACCACCTAAACTAATAGTATAAATTTATAATTTTTTTTTTTAATAATGCTTAAGCATAAAAAATAATCACCTTAAAATTACTAAAATATGCAGGATTTACAGACATTTAATTTTCGAATTTGCCTATTAAAATGAAACTTAATAATATGACCCAATGAAGATTCAGAAAATCTCTGGACATGAATCGTATGAAGTTCCTAGAAGACATTAAAATCAAATAATTTTAATTTTCTCTGTCTACTCCATAAACTTTATTAATATGACCGACTGCCATATTTAACCATCATTTCATCGCAGTTTAGCCTATTTTTCAATTAAAAAATCAACTCGTAATAATCGGACGAAAGTTTTTACGAAAAAAATAATCGTCGAGTTACCAGAATAATATGAAGAAAATTCACAGGACAATGGAAGCAGTTCTGTTGCGTAAACTTAGACTAAATATAGGTTTAGTCTTGTCAAAATGCAATTTTAATTTGTAGTAGTAGGGATTATAATTACATATAAATTTTGATTACATATAACTAATGAGTTAACTTAAAAGAAACCCAAGATAGATTCTATTCATTTAGTTATAGTGCTTCATTATTAGGTACAACAGACTAAGGTTAGTAACATTTTGTCGATTATGCGGAATGAAGATAAACCTATCTTATTACTGTGTAATCTTTATAAAAAAAAAAAAAACAAAATATCAGCCTGTTTAAAAAATATTGATTCATAAAATGGTACTCAAGCTGCGTCCGTTTTTTCTATATAAAAAAATGATAAGTCGTACTTACATGGAGCTTCGGCCACCGGGTGAGCAAGAGTGGGCCGAGTCGCCACACTCGCAACGTTTCCAATACTGCTGACGCTGCACCATACTATCGGTCAGGGGCTGTGCACTTGTTACTTGCACAAGTAATTTTTTATATCTTTAATGAGAAATGCTTAAAAAACTGCCCGGATTGCGAAAGCAAAAGTGAAGGTTGAGCCCCATCTCGGGGTACCTGGGATGGATGATATTAAAAACATTATTCATGATTGTTCAGATATTATATTTCTATTTTTATAAAGTTCTGTAAGTCATGTTGCAAAAATATAATTAAACCATTTTAAGTTTACGTGTTTTGGGATCTTGTTTGTGGTTCATAAAGAAATCAAAAATATATATAATATTTTAATAGTTGGCACGGACTGTGACTGTTGTTTTTATTTAAGAAGAAAGACTTCTTAGTATAAATGTTTTTTTTTTTAATTTATCTATCAAGATATGTCTAACTAGCTGTTTTCCAACGACTTCACCCGCGTAAATTACAGTAAATATTACTCGCGTATGGAAATTCCCGTAGATGAGAGAATTTTTAAAATTAGTTCAGTAAATTCGAATCCTCTTCAAAGCAAATAAACAAATAATCATACCTCTTTATAATATTAGAATAGATGTCCAAGGTTAAAAAGGGTATTGAATAAAGTTTATTTGTTAATATAATTCTGTTTTATTATAAATAAATAATTTTAATACTAAGCTTAGAAGTATTACAAACAAGAATTTAAGTTGAAAGCACCACACTTAAAAACGCCATGCACTTACTTTCTTCCGTCTTCCAACGCTATTTTTTTTTAAAGTTAAATTTCAAGAAAAGTCTCTGTAAGCAGAATGCTGCACTACCAACATGTTCTTTTTACATTTCCCCACAGAAAAGGTTTTAATGAAATTCCCGTTCCAAAAATATCCAGCTGCAAGGTAATAACCTAACAAAACGTAAAGCCCGCCGCTTGGGATACAGCCTGTAATTTCGTGAGCAGTCACGTGTGTTCACAAGACTGCTGTATTTTTTTATTATTCAGTTGAAATAGGAAGAACTTATGTTTTATCTTAATTCCAACTGTATTAGAAAGATTTGATCGTTTATAGATTACTGAATCTATTTTAAATGATTATTTCACCTACGTGAAGCTACATTATACGCGGGTGAAATTAACAAAAGAACTACTTATTTCATTTCATAAAATTTGCATTCTTAACCTTCTGAAATTTTTTTTTACCTTTCACCTTTTTCGCTTACCAAATAAATGCTCAATAAAATCCACTATGTCCCTGGAACACGGAGATGGGATTTCTCATTAAGAATGTTTTTCAGTATAGCATTGTGAATGCAACATTAATCAAATATAAACCTTTAAGGCTGGATAGCACCATAATAGAAGTAAAAGGTTAAGTTAATGTCGTATTTGACGAATACACTCACGCTAACTATATCATTAACTGGTGAATACGTTGCACCTTCCTCTTTCTTGGCATATTAAACAGGCCCGGGGCAAAACTTCGTATGGTTTCCTTCACCCCTCCCCTATCATATTTTTGCAGTTTATTTCGTTCAGGTATTTGGAAGCATGTCCGTCCAATCGTAGTGTATCATGAGATTTCTAAAGCTCGATCTTTTTAAATTAAGTTAAAGTTATAATCTGACAATTTACGAAATGGTGTAACCCATTATTTGCTTTACCGGTACTTTAACAATAACATACATGTTAAAGTACCGGCTAAAGCAAATAATCATCATCAGCAATAAGACGCCCACTGCTGAGCATCCCTCATAGATCTCCACGACGATCGGTCCTGCGCTGACCGCATCCAGCGGCTTCCCGCAACCTTTATAAGATGGTCGGTCCACCTGGTGGAAAGCCTACCCACCAAGCGTCGTCCGGCACGTGATCGCTATTCGAGAACACTGCCGCCAAAATGGCCATCAGTCCTTCTCGCTATGTGTCCCGCCCACTGCCACATCAGCTGAGCAATTTATTGAGCAATGTCAGCAGTTAGTTCTCCTACGGATCTCCTGATTCCTAATTAAATCACTTGGAGAAATACCAAACATTGTTCTCTTCGTTGCCAGTTGGGTGACCTTGACATTAAAAGCAAATAATTACTCATAAACTTTCACGTTGCATTATATTAGATTGTATGAAAAGTGTATTAACGCGATAGACTGACAATTAAGTTTTTCACTTACCTATATTTCCCGACGTTTCTACCGGGTTCTACCGGCCGTGATCACGGGCTGACTGTTGCTATGATGCTCCGTCTCCTCCTCTAAAGTGAAATCCATTTCCACCGTCCAATTTTTTTCCCAGGTACCGTCACATACAACAGTAACCAAATCCCTATTCTGTATCGCAGCCGTATTATGGTAGTCCGGCATCCGCGAAAAGTATTTTTATCACTGGATTTCAAGTTGTTGACAATTAAAAACCATCTTTACGATTGAAATTGCCGGGATGTTTTTTTTAATTTGAATTACCTCACGCACGGATTGTGCGTACGGTTGTGCGAACTCCGAATCCAGTGGTAAAAAACTTTTCGTGATTGCCGGACTACCATAATACGGCTGCACTGGTTAAAGTTATTGTTTTACTATGCAAAGAATGAATAGTGCAATGCATTCTACGGTCAATGTTAAAGACAGCTTGACATAATATGACGTAACCACAACTTTAATTGTTCTTATCTCAGAATAATGAATTCCGAGACTCTTATGGTGCAATCCAGCCATATTGTAGAACACAACGTTGTTCTAGCTAGCACCCAGACTTCTTATTTAATGGTATTTAATAAAGTTCCTATTTAATGGCGTAGGCTCTCTATCAGTACAAATTGTTGCTTCATCTCATCATTAGCCTGTAAAGAGAATACGTGTTTAATGTATGCATACTGCGCTATTAAAACCCCACCTGCTGCGACACAGGTCTTCTCTGTGGCCTGTGGACGGTGTGAGATAATAATAGGGCCCTGTATTAATTTTATAGACAACAAAGTGAAGAAGGAATATACATGTAATACCAAGTAAACATATCGAACGCAGACCAAAATGAAAAGCATTTATTCAATCTGACAGACAGCTACAAGTCGAAATAATAAACCTGTATTTACCTACCTATATCCTAAAGAGGTCAAGTGTCTAGTTTTATTTGTTTGTAGGGAGTAATCTTCGAAAATACTCGGGGTTAGTCGCGAGAAAACAGTCAGTAGGTATATTATAAAAAGATATGAACCCGCAATAAAAAAGGTGACAACATCAGCCAGTTACGGACCGAAGAAATCAATCAAAAAGGTAGGTAGTAAAGTTCATCCCTAGCTCCATCCTGTGACTGACGCCTGCGGATGTAGCTCATCCTCCGCATCGCAGACCGAACGCGCTAATCATTGCACTATCGAAGTCCTCGACGAAGAAATAGTGGCTTACAAATAAGTATAATAAAAATGGCAAATGACGTAAATTAGGTTCCGTAATTTTCAGGGTCGGAAAAGCCTCTAGTGGACCCTCATCTTTTGAGTTTGCGAATCAAAGTTATATACCAGTTTCTAGTATGCAAACACTAACTTTGTAACATCAAGAGTCTGGACGATACCTGATACAGTATGATATATTTGCACGGAACAGTTGAATGAGTCGAGCTCTGTTGTCTTATTCTGTTAAAATATAGGCATACAAATTTAACATTCGTTAGAGGTTAAAAGCGTCCTTAAACGTTCGTGCAACTCTTTTACTAATTAAACCTCTGACATAGTAGAATGATCGTTTTTCGAAGGATTGCTACCATGTTCCTTATTTTTGTTAAGTACCCGATATTTCGGGATTTGTATCGGGAACTCAACAAAGACATGGTACATGGTAGCAATCCCGCGATAAACTATAATCCGTATGTACACAGCCATAAAAGCTTAAAATAATACTCTGATAACAGTATCAGAGTATAATAGTTTTACAGAATAGCAAAGACGTATCTACCTGTAATTTATTTGCGCACAGACAAAAATGTTGCCACATACCCTGCGATTCTATAAAAATCCAGACCCGAATTCGAATTCACTCATGTGTCTGAATACACGTCATTTAGTTTACAAATTCTATTTTTTGTATAAAAACACAAAACAAAATTGGTTGAATATACGTGTCTCAGATATTCTATTCCTATGTCAATTCGAAACTCACTTCACTTATGCCACGAATCGTTATTACTCATTGAAGGTTGAGCGGCTGCCGCTTTTTGAATTCGAATACCTACGGATTTGAATTTTTACAGAATCGCAGGGCAGGTGGCAACACTTAACTCGTACGGTGAACATCTCCAGCTGTGTTTCGTCCCTCTACGGACCGTCTGCAGATGTGGTTGAATCTTGCAGAGAACTAAGATATGTTGCAATTACTAACTAGACATGGTATTCGATCAATATTATAGTTTTACATTTACCGCAATAGATAACGTCTCACTTACAATGCAATTAGCTAAGTACTTATTTTTAAATCCAAATTATAGGTATAAATAATGCGGTCATTGAAAAATTTACAATCAAGGTTTGCTACAGCTACATTGATTTGATAATTATGAATTCCAGGTGTTTGGTAAAAGATTATAACGAAGTTGGGAACCCCTGGTGCGGTATCGGATTGCCTTGTGAAACGTCGGTAGCAAGCGTTCCCTTGCTTAGGTATACCTATCGCTATATTGCAATTAATCGCGTTGCAATAACAATATGCTATGATCGCATCGCATGTAGAAATCGGAAACGCGACCTTGGACGATTTGACGTCTTCAATTCCTGTGTACGTTTTACTTGTTTTCAATAATTTATTACGATTTAAATATTAAAGTTTGTAATCTCATCATAAAGAAAAACTCGACTTAAAACGGCACACAAATGGCAGGCAAGGATTGGCTATTCTGTAATAAAAATAGTCTGGAATTCTACGTTGAGCAATGCTATCGATTAAAGGTTTAAAATATATAAAACCTTTATTACCTTTTTTTTATTTGTCAAAAAAGAATTTGAAATATATTAAATTATTTAAAAAAAATTACATCCAAAAACCCTTTCGGTTTTATCAGAAACGGTGGGGTTCAGATACAATAATACTAAAGTAATTACAATTTAAACTCAGGTAATACATATTTCTTTGAATTTTGTAACCTTCTCAATGTCTTAGGTCGAGTACTTATAGGCAATAATTTATTGATATCGTGATGTTCATTTTATATTGGCAAGAACCCACAATATTTAAATAAATCTAAATCAACTAGGTTATATTTCGTAGAACCACCATGCTGTAACAGCGCTGTGCTTGAAGTCGAGTTGAACTTTAGGTGTAGAATAATTTTTTTCTCCCCCAAAATTCCCTGATAATTTAAAATTGAGAAGTTCATCCATTTTAATACATAATGTTATAAGGAAAATGTTTCCTGAACTTTTGAGAAAGTACCTAGTTAATGTCGTCTATTCATGCAGTCGAGGTACATAATTCTAAAAACTGTCGTTAAGCAACTTTCGGAAGAGTTGATCACGAGATGGGTGACAAAAAAAATAATATCTCCAGCTACTCCGTGCTTGGGAGGCACGTTAAGCCGTTGGTCCCGACTGCATTTGCAGTCGTTAATAACTGCCTATGCGCATTGGGCCAGCGTGGAGGGTCATGGCCCATCCTCCTTAACCATCTATAAGGAAGGCCTGAGCCCCTGCAGTGGGGACGAAATAAATGGTTGATGATGATATCGAATTTTAGAATACAGCACATATTCCAAGGAGATATAATATCAAATAATTCAATCTTAGGACTGATCTACTAGTTGAATATTGATTGTTTAAGTATTTTTGTATAGTAGGGACAGCGCCTTGTCGCGCTGTCCCTACTCTCAATATTATATGAATTCTCAAATCCGAAATCTCAAAATCTGCATTTCGACTCAGATGTGAGAGATGGCGCTATTTTGATATCATCGCAGAAGCCCTGAAGAAAATAGATAATGATATTTATCCATATTTTATGATTAAACATTAAAAAAACAGGAGCTTGATGGCACGGCGGTTAGCGCGTTCAGTCTGCAAAGCGGACATTAAATAATTGTCGCAATGTCCGGTCATACGATGACCTTGCAAAATATGCAGGGCCAGAGCCCTGAGGGACTCGAAACCCTTCGCTAGTCCGGTCAGAGGCGTGTAAGACCTTAACTGAATGAGAATTAAATTTATGTACTAATGTAAGACTACACTGGCTGGGTTAGCAAAATGTTCAGAATTGAAATCCCGACTCGGCCTCCTGAGACGATTGATCTTTTAATTATTTTTCATTTAACAAAGATATTACAGTACTATACTATGTATTAGAATGGTTGCCTTATATTATTCTGATGTTGATGACCATGAAAGTTAACCATGAAAAATAATTATTTAGATTAATAATACGTGGGACGCACTAAATTTTTTTTTTTTTGTTTATTATATTATCAATTTTTTCTTTCGTCGTAAGTTGCCAGGAAGAAATTGCTATTTAGCAATAAATAACATCTTTTCTAGGTTCTCTGTAATATATGTTCTGTGTAACGTGTGATAAATAATTATTTATTACTGAAAAAATGCCATGAATGGTCAAAAATGAATTTATTGTTACATTTTTTATTAAAAATTCTCTGAAAATCCTTTTTTTCCTAATGAATGAACTACACTAGCGAGAAATACGAAAATAATATAACAAAATTATCTTGTGGTTCATGGGTCGTATTTAAAAAAAAAAAGATTTTTTGCCATACTTTTCGTGTGCTTAATGTAATTTGTGATAAATGTGAATCCTCTCGGGGACCTACAGCCAATAGCACACCAGCTTCGAAGTCAGATTAAGGAAAACTTACAAATTCTAGGTCCAAAATCAAGACAGAAGCTCTTGAATTTTCACCTTAACCTATTTAAAGGCTTATTATTATAATTATTATACTTAATTCATCAAAAGCAGAGCTCTAAATAAATTGTGGAAATTTGATATATTCATTAATGTCGCGTATCGTTTGCGACGACCAGTTCGTTGGTGACCAAACAAATGATTAAAGCTTATAATCAGTCTCAAGTTTGTTTTACCACCATCAATGTGCTCGTATATCTAATAGAGCCGAAAGAGCCTATTGGGCAATGTGCAAAATAAACTCTCTATTGTCTCACTGGTTTGGGTGTCGTGGTACCCTTATTGTTTCGGATACTCTATAATACAAGTGCTTTAACTACTTATTTTGGTATTAAAATCTGAGCAAAGTATGTGATGTTTAATATTTATTCATCATCGTTCGCTCTAGATAATATATTGGTCACCCATCCCGTGACCAACCCTTGCGAAGGTTCCTTAACAACGACGATTGCAAGCTGCGGCGTTTTTTTACTACGCCACCGAGCTACTTTAACAGAAGAGCACTGCAGATTAATATAAATACCGTAACATCGAATTTCCATATCGTAGGTCAGTTACCCACCCACTTAATTGTACAGGTCGTTACTAATAAATAGAAAAATGTCTGTCGCAATAATTATTATATTTATTACAACAAAAATAAAACAAATGTTTATCAATCATACAATATGTATTTAATATAAGATACAGTACTTGTGACAGATGGACAAACCATTAAAAAAATCTTAACAATCACTACATTGAACAAATTTCAAGGTTCAAATTATCATTTACTATGTATTATGCCCAAATGTGTGATAAATTAATATGAGGTAGATCACCCATCGTCCTCTCTGGGTCAAATTATAATTAAACATTTCGGAATTCGTCATAGAGGGATAAAGCAAATGAGACAACGCATTAAACATTATACTATATATAATTAAATATCTACAAATTGAATATAAGTAGTGCACACTATCCGGGATACATAGGCTACACATAAAGTCACTATTGTATCTCGTCAAACATTTACAATAAAGGAGAACATTCATATAATAAACGCATAATATAGGAAACATGTTGAAAGACAACTCCATACTAGTACAACACCCCGGCGTTACCTCCAACCAGACGCGAAGCAAATTACAGATTATGCAGAATAATACTTAATAATAAATACACTTAACTATTTACATTCCGTTTTGAGTCTGGCCACAAATTACAGTAAGCAAATGGCGCAAATGGCGCAACCGGCGCGACGGTCGGCGTGCGTCGACGATTTTTGGCTATTAGAATCTCATAGGCGCAGATAAAAGTGACCAGTGATGACAATAAGGGTCAGTTTCGTCTGCATCTCAGCTGTAATGTGTTTCACGCCTTCACAAACTTTATCTAGACTTCCAACGAGCCACATCTAACTCCAACAGTTCAGTTGCTGGCCGCACATTGGCTACTATCGTTTGAATAAATGCTACAATTCACTTTTACACCGATTTAGATCGCAAACTCAGCTCTGTATAAACATTACATTGAACGACTGTTTTGTTTTGTTATCTTAAGGGGGTTGATTCATGTGTAATTAAAAAATAACCAATATGCGATCAACACAGAAGTCTGCACAAACGAGGGATATTGGCGTTATACACAATAACATTTAATTTATTTTAACGAAAAAGAATACGATGGAGATGGTGCAACAATATTCCATCGCCTGTTTAGCCATCTGTAGTACAATATTAGCAGTGACTACCATTGTTCCCCGTAAAAATACTTCAATGTAACCATACAAAGGGAATTGCCTCGGGCGTGTCCGTTTTACGCTTGGATTTAAGACTTCTTTTACCTAGATAAGTAAACGTAAAAAAATAATATTTCATTCAAAAATACTATGCACCCTCCACTCGCATTACAGGTGCTAATTAGACGAAGATTTACAGACAATACAAATCGAAGGGAGACCCGACGCTCCAATTAAGAAGTCCTGAACTTGACTACTATCAATAAATCTCTCAATAATCAATGAGCAATGTTAGGGCGGAACCCGCACACACTCGAGGCAAAAACACAATAAAATAGTATAACTTATCGACACATATCTACTACTATTGTGGCAGTGATAAAAATATAAATCTTTTTGCGCTTACGACTTAATGGTATCTATTTAATTCTTTTTCTTTTTCGATATAATTTAGTACCTACCTCGAGAACAAGGTTCGCTTTCATAAAATATCTCTCTGCATAAATTTTCGAACGCCTAATTCTAATCTTATAGATATTTAAGAAGATACGGTTAGTTCGGCAATTTATTGTTATGTCAAAGAATTCATTTAGGAATAAGCGAACGAAAATTTCGTAGAAACAGTATCCGTAGGCCAGATGGTTTAGTCGCATATTGTAATATAGATGAAAATAACTACTATCAGTATTGAGCGAAACTTACATCGATAGTGTGAGGAACCAAAGGGGGCCCGATGCCACCCCTAGCTGTACAATCTATTACCGCAGATTATTTGAGATCAAACGAATCAAGTCCATAATTGTTTCGTTATACAAATATAACGTTTTGTCTTTCCGATTTTGGTGTCGAATTATTTCACTAGAAAAAAATAATAATTTATTTAAAAAAAAGCGAGCCAATAAAATATGGCACTACCGTCAGTGCTGAAAATAATTAGTCTAGTTTTTAAATTTATTTAAAAAAATAATCAGTACATTGGAAACGCTCCAAAAAAAGTCATTAAACTGTAGAATTATCATACGATCCCATAACACACCGACACAATCAGGCACCAACTCGACTACTGGAGAATTTTTCCTAAATATTTCTTTGGGTCTGGACCGAGACCGGTCCGTCAACACTTCACACAGTCTACGTACCGAGCCACACTAGCTAGCGTCTAGTGCACACAATAACCCATCTCTGAAATCTCCTACGTTTTCGATAAGCTAATATCCGAACGACACGCATCGGCGTCGATCCACACGCTATTCATTCTAACTTAACTCTATAGGCACTAACTAAAAAAATACTAGCGAGATCGTGTGAGCACAGAACACAATTTACTTTATTCAATTGTATAATCCTAAATATTGCTAAAAAGGCATTAATATGACAACTTCTGTATAAGTGGATTCCAAAAAGTTTAACACCTAAACACTGTCGTCCAACTTTGCTAACTTAACTTTGTTTATTGACATTGAACGTTATAATAAATTATCGAAATTATTGGCATGTTACGTTCGATGCGATTCGAGTGTGCGTACCGTCGTCGCCGGACCTATCAGACCGTACGAATTAAGGTGTCTCGCTAAGGCTTACGCGATTATATAATAGTTTAAAATATATTTATATATCTATGATTATATTATTATTATGTTTCGTGTTCGCGGTCTGACGGCCGTGTCTCCTACTCGATACTAGAACATATCGACGCGTGCGCATGTTTCTCGTTCGCGCCGCGTACGAGGGCACGCCACACGGAATGACTCACTAATGGAAACGAACACCGAACATTTAACTAATAACTCACTTATCACAAAAGTTTTATTGCTAAAAATTACATTCGTCGAGGCTACAAAGGACGACGGCTCGGCAGAACCGAAAGCGTCTCACGTGAAAACCATTCGTAAAGCGTTTTCGAAAATTGCTCAAATTCAACGATTCGAACACAGAGACGGGGACGTTTAAAAAATCGAATATCAAAATCGAACTCTTAAACACGCTAACACTAACTGCGAGTTTCGTCTGATATGACTACGCGGGTATATAATGATATAAAGTGAACACTACGTAATCGGTAATCTGCGCTACGTCGAGGCACTTGCGAGTCGCGACGCGGCCGGACCCCGGACACGAGGCGGACGAATCGAACGAGGCGGACGAGTCGGCCCCCCGCCCCGCACGACTTCGAACAGATCACATCCAAGCGACAACTCTAATCGATTACACTAGACTTAAACCTAAAACTATGTACAGGAGGGGCAGTGATGCTGGTCGCCTTAACGCTACTCAGACTACTACGGGCTACCGGCCGTACCGGCCCCTGGCTTCGTCTCGTCGTCTACACATTCGCACTAGCTATATACAAGGTCGGCCGCTCGCCTACGGAGCTCGACCGTCCGTCGATCGATAACGTTACAAAAAAAATTAAGCATCAGTCTTGTGAGTAAAAATTTTGACGCCGGTCGTCGACGCATCTCGGGGACGACCTCCCGGCGGCCGGCGACGGGAGCGAGCCGGATCGAAAATCTTAGCCCGCCGCCGGCCCGAGATCTACGCGGAACGCGGACGCGTTTAAAACCAGTCCGGCTTACCGACCGGACGGCCAGAAGCAGTCGCCGCCGTACCGTCGGCCCATCTTCCTCTTCTTGGCGCCGGACACCTCGGGGCGGCTGTCTTCTTCGCGGGCTTGTGGCGGGGCGGTGGAGTGGGGCGCGGGCGCGGGGGCGGGCCCGCAGTCGCCGCGGCAGTGCGGGGGGCGGCGCGCCAGCAGGGCGGAGAGGGCGCGGGGGGCGCGCGGGGCGGCGCGCGGCGGGCGGGGCGCGGGGGCGGCGGGCGGCGGGGCGGGCGCGGGCGCGGGCGAGTACGCGGCGCAGAACTGGTCGTAGAGGGTGACCTTGGCGCGCGCCGTCAGCTGCGAGATCTCGACGCGCCGGGTGCGCCGCACCTCCTTCACGGGCACCCACTCGTCCTCGACCCTGTGGAGTGATCGCACACTTTAGTACGGCGGGTCCGGGGGCGCGTGCCACGCGAAGATCGCTGCGAACACGGCCACGGGTTTCTTCAGCTGCGGCGGTAATCCGTATGCAAAATATGAGAGTTCCCGTTCGGCAAACAACAGACTGGCTTTTTTTGGTATTAAATCTACCACGTCATGAAGAATTTCTAAAAATGTTTGTCATAAATACAATATTAATGCCGAATTTATATAACTTATAACGAATCCGCATTCAATTTTTGATACTATCGAATGACAACGATGAATAGAGCTCAATTTTTGCAACAGGATTTACATTATGCAGCATTCACATATAATTATTCAACTGAAAATAATTTCGTTTAATCTCAAACATGGCACAGTATATTTCGGTCGGGAGTGTGTTTGCAGCGTTGGGCGGTCAATCTAAAAGCAAAATTACAGCATAACATGCAACTAGAAAGCATGATTGAAGAATGGTTAAGTTTATATTCATCTAAATAACCGTGCACTGGTTTTACACAAAGATATATAAATGTTATGTTAACGTGTTATGATCAAACAACGATTAGCGGCTTAGAAAAACCTAACATTAAGAAGACTAACAACCCATAGAGTTACTAGCAAAAAGTTAGATTTCATTAGTTACATTTAAACTACGTTTTGAAAGACGAAATTAGTCTCTAATTCAGATGAAAAAAGAACTAATTTAATTGTGCTAGCAACTTCACATATATACGATTGGTCTCTTCTGCGTGGCACGTTAAAGTGGCAACACTGAACATTCTATGCAATATATGTTGCTAGAAGGACCAACTGCATAAAACAATTTAGATCATATTTTTCACTTTTTTTCTAAGGGGTCAATATCATTGACTAGTTTGTTGATATGTTAATGCAAGTGATCCCTTTAGAAAACAAAAAAGCTCTACTGATCAAGCTTTAATTAAGTGTAATATTTAATTGAATATGAGTCAGCCAGAAATAAAGTTAAATTATGTACCTTATGGGCCTGATTCTAGAAATAATAAAAGAGTGATAATTAATAAAACAAAAAATATGGATCTTAAAGTATTTTAAATCTATATGGTTCAAGAAATTGTCCATGTCCACCCATATCTACTTGTGATAATTAAAAATACAAGAATAATGTGTGCCGAAAATAGCGTCAATAATGATGAATCTAAAATAAAAATTATAAGAGTTAAAAAAAGGCAATGATCTAACATATAAAGATTTGAAATCAAAAACACTTTTCCAGTCTTCCAATGAAATATACAAAACTAGTGTGGATTTACAAGACCCACCTGTGTTACCTGGTACAAATATTTAGATATGTCGATGATAAACTCTGAGCTGTAGGCAAATCGAAATTTATATTAATTTCATTTGAATTATTCAAAAGAAATCATATAGAAAATATCGATTTAACACATCATAGATAGTTTTTATAAACATCATATTCTAGTTGAATAATAGTTCACGATTATTTATTTGTTAACTTGCAAATGACCACACTCCCGTTACAAAAACCGACAATACCATAATCCGTGCTTGCTTAAAACTTAAAGATTTTCACTAAATCATGCTCCAAGCGGGCTTACCTGAAAAGATAAGCTTATTTGTGAACACACTTATTTTTGTACTTGATGTTTATATAATCAACATTTGTGAACTGTCTTTATATTGAAGTCTTGATATATTTTAGTAATGTAATAGTAGAATAGGAAAGTGTTTTCACAGAACCGCAAATATTTTATAGAAATGAAATGAATATGTTTTTATTCAAGTAAGCTTGTTACAAGCACTTGAATCGTCCAAAAATTTTTTTTCCTCTACCACTTGTTCAGGACGTCTTTTAGCTGACAAGAAGAACAAGCGAAAGAAACTAACCAGCTTTTTATAAGTAATGACATTTACATAAATCATGTCATTACCAAAATAATACATATATTGATCAATAATAAATACAAGTTTCAAAGTCTGTAGGACATAGGTTGGTACATACCTATAATTAATCGTTATAAAACAGAGCGAAGGCTAATAATTCCATGCATTAGGGTCCTTAAAATAATCATCAACTTTATAATAAATAGCCTTTACTCATAAGTATATTCTTTACATAAATTTGAAATTAAATAATCTTTTATCTATCGACCTATAACTGGAGCACTTACAAAGTATATAATTATTTTTACTAAATAGCTCATGAAGTGTATCTCAGAGAATACACTAGAAATAAAAATAGGCTAGTTCTTGACATAATCCAGAAAACGCGCGATTTTAAAAATAACTGCTACTATATGTGTCAAACAATATTTAATAAGATTCCGGAATCTATTAAGAATACTATATTTAAGAAAATACATGACTGAATAGATTATGTAATGTAATATAACATTTAGTTAATCACACAGATACGTATATTATTGTATTTTAAGCCTTAGCATAGCAAGAACCTCTCTTAAGGGTCCGCACACAATCGACGGAAGATTCATCGCACGTGTTAACGGAAAAATGGTTGAGTGAGCAACGTTGAATGTCTTTTTTTTTCTTGATACCTTAGTGAGCGTCGAATGTTACATTATTTATAATTAAGATCTAGTTCTGTAAAACGGTGAAGTTTTAATGTTAGTTCTGTTTGGTCAGTGTTGAGGGGACGGGACTTCACCTCTGAAAGCCTCGAGTTACGAGCATTTTATATATTTGTCAGTTCTATTTCTAACGTTATGTATCGAATGATACCAGACAAATCGTCCGTAAAATATAGACTGTCCTAAGCCGAGTTAATATGAGCGCATGTATAATATGCACTACATTCTTACAAACAATCGACACGCTTCGACAAATCATTTCGATAATTAATTTAAGGTTGATAATACGTTAAAAATTGATAAGTATTTTTAAAGTGGCAAGCTGGATAAGGGTAGGATTTCGCAGAAACAACGTTTATATACATTCGTTTTGAAAGAAACCGAGGATGCACGAGTAGAGAAACAAACAGAGACAAAGATTCGTACATTTGCACTATAATAAGTACTACACTACGAGTATCCTGCAGCTTACGTATAATTAATGATTAAATTTTTATATAAAACAAAACTTACAATATTCTCAATGAAAAATTCTTTAAAAAATCCATTTGGTCCCTGACATTTTTCATTAAGAATATTTAGCATTGATCGAATGAGAAATTGATCAAATATATCAATCACAATTTACAAATTAAATTTTTACTTTTTCTATTTCGTTTCCTGATTGAAAAAGATTTTTGTAAGTATACATAACTGGCGGGGTAAATATACTCTCTAGGTAACATAAAGTATACTCATTAGGGATAGACATTCATCCCAAAGATATTATTCGTTTATTCAGTTTAGTTATGATCTGTATTGTGCTATGCTAAATCCTTGCTCCAGTAAGCTGCTTTTTCAATAAATATAACTACTCTAAAGGAAACATTAATTACAACAAATGTAGCCACACAATTTTATAATCAAAGCTGGCTAGGGGCTCTACAGAAATTGCATCGCAAACCTAAACAACTGAACGACAGGTGACATAAGAATGCCTTAGGGTAAGGCACATATTGGCATGTGAACGTTCATAGTTTTCAAAAAAAAACTTTCGTTTTTTAGACGCGGTTGGTAAGTTAACCTTAAGGATGATTTTGATAAAATTTAGTTGTGTCATCCATCACAGTTCAATAATCGGCTAAGCGCTTCTTCTAAAAAGTAATATACAAATGCCGGTGCTTAAACATTATAAGCTGCACCTTTATCTCTGTTCGTTTCTCCATTCAACCTAGTTGATCTAGCTAAGAATCGAATAGGAATATATATAAATATTACACAACATCACATACATTGCTCAGATTTCTAGACGAGTAGCTAAAGACCTTGTATTATGGAGTATCTGAGACAACGAAGGTACCACAACACCCAGAGGCGAGACAATATAGAAAAGTTCATTTTCTACATTGGGACCTTAGGGATGGCAACACCATGAAACCGGCGGAGGTACGTGTGTATGTCTGGGTATACTGACACATGCGGCGGATGGTAGACCAGCAGCGCCTCGGTCCTGCGCGCGGCGGCGTTGTATCTGGTGGCGTGCAGCGTGGCCGTCAGCGTCAGCGTGTGCCGCCCGCCGGGCTCGCGCAGCGGACACGCGCCGCCCAGCCGCCACCGCGTCACGCGCGTCAGTCGCCACGCGAGACCCTCCATCGTGCCCGCGTCGAAGAAGTCGAACATGCGCGCTGCAACAATACCACGGACACACATGTAAGCACGGATCAGGGTAATCAGAGTTAAAATGACCTTTACAAATCACTTGAAAATAATATTTAAATTTAATAAGGTTTAAGAGGAAGGGTGTCATACGTTTTTTTTGTTTTTGCACCGGTTAGAAAATATCGTAAATCCGGGTCTGCACATGCATTGAAGAAACGTTAACCAAAAACATATTATTCTTCTGTAGGTTCCCTTAATATAGATAAATAAATACGCTAATTGGTAGAGCAGTTGTCCGGTTAACGAACTCTGTCGAAGGCGTCTGAGACGGTTAATTTTGTTAAGTATTTAGCTACAAGATAAGCATAAAGATATCCTGAACATTGATGAAAATACGCTCATTAATAGCGAAAGCAATAACAGTTTGAATTTGTCAGTCCTGTTAAGTCTCGAGTAGTCTCGGGGTGCCCAAACTAGTGAATTTTTAAGCTTAATATTTTAAAGATATTTCATATAACATATCTATTATATCTACACTTCAGGGGTAGGTAAATACAAGAGAGTGCTACAAAACACGGTTTTACACTATTCATAACTCTTCATTATAAGTTAGACGATTTAAATACTTTTGATACCATAGCTTAAAGCTCTATGTCAAGTAAATAACTATATTTACCTGACCAAGGTTGCCTTCTATACCGCAATTTCTTCCCATTCCTGCGTATGAGCTTCGAAGCACTGTCGGTGGTCTTTTTACTGCCGCTGGTGTTCGGAGATACTTCATTAAAATGGTTGTTGACGTGTCTCTCAAGCAAAATCTGAAATATTTTAAAGAAATATTAAATTACGATATATGTTACGATATACTTCCAAGTACAGTTCTTCTCCAATAGGTTCAGTAGCTTTTGAAATTAATGCAATTAGCATTTCGTAAATTTTCCAATGTATGTTTAGGCATTTAATAGAACCTGAAAAGAAAACTCATAATAAACTACAGCTTAGACCTAACACAATACTTGTTTTAGTCCAATAAAAAGAGCCCGGCGCCACGGGCGTGGTAGACGAAACAGAAATAAATGTCTGGCAATAAATTTATATTATCTGAACGAGGATATGATAAATATATTGGTAGACAAAAATAATAAGATATGTGGATCCATTCATCAAGATAGCCTGCATTGTAGCTTCATCTTCATGTCCTTAGGAAAGAAAATATCACACTTTTATCATTATTTTATCACCACGTGTCGAAGAAGATCGAAGAAACTCATACTATCATCAATCCAAGTGGCCACATCACTGGAGAGCAAAAGAGTAACAATTGTAAAGAACTTCGTATACATTTATGAATTTTCTTTAGTAGTATTTGTTTATGAAGACGACATTAACAGTCTAATTATTTAAAAATTTGAATCTATTTTATGACATCGAATAAAACAGCAAATTTTAAGGTTCAAAAAACGATGGGTTCGGTTCTTAAAACGACATGAGTGATGCAATTTATAGTGATGTGCCACTGTCTCTAGTGAATGCATCGATACAAGATTGAGCTATGTATTTAAAGACGACTAAACGACTAAGACTAGACGACGAAGAGGCAACATGAGCCGTGATGATAAAAATTAATATTCAACAAACAGCTTCAATCACATATAGATCCAATCACCAGGATTGGATGTGATTTGAAGGCTTATTATATTTGAGCAATTTGCATTCACAATGCTATACCGGAAAATATTCTTAATGAAAAATGCTTAAAAAGTCCACTTTGTCCCTGGTAATCTCATCTCAGAGTATGTGCATTAAGAATATTTGAAGACTTATTATAGTCAGCATAATTTAAAAAACACAACAAACTAATAAACAAACATTTGATCGAAGTTATGCATAGTTTAAGACAGTTGAAGCCAACGAGATATTAAGATTTTTCTCATTTTAAGCCAGATTTTTTATGTAATATTACGCATTATAATGAATCGTTTTTTACTTAATATTAATGATTTTGAATTTGTGGATATTTGAAATCCAAACATTTTAGTAGAAGTAGTTAGTAGAAGAAACAACAATAGAGAGTAATAAAATCAAAATGATAAACAAATCTATTCTTATTTATATATCAAAAAAAAATCCAAAACCAACTTTCTAAACAAGATTAAAACAATCGATGAACCCAAGCAAAATCTATTAGAATATAAATTAAAACAAGCGTGATATTTTATTACTTTTGTTATGTGATCGATATGTTAGTCTTGATCAAGATCACAATTACGGAAAAAGTACATTACCTGCGTAGAGAATCGCCTGTCGCAGCCGTCAACGATGCACTTGAACGGTTTGTTGCCGCCGTGCGAGAGCGCGTGCCGCTCCAACCACAGCCGCGAGCATGACGGCTTCCCGCGCACTTTGCACCGTTGCCAAAGACAAACGTAGTTCTCTTTGCCTGCCTGAGATTCCACGTGAACCGACTGGAAATTTCAACGGTACGGTAGATATAATTAAGGGTTATTTTGGTTCAAAAATTCCAGGGAAGCATTAAAACGTCAGGCACCGACGTTTTTATGTAAACATAAAATTTATATTATGGAAGTAATACTAGACCATACAAGGCTAAGATCCTTTTTCCCTTAAGTGAAATTGCTACAACTACATATATACTATTATCATCTATAAATATTTTCCATCCTTTTTATTAAAGCATAAAATATATAATAGTTAAAGAAATATTATAAGACTATGGTTGTCTGTTTGTCTGATCTAATAATTACATAAGATTATGAAAATTGGCATATTATCAGCTTAAAATATCTGCCATTTAAATCTTTTGTAAAATTCAATTTCAGTAATATCGATGAAACACGATATCTAATTTATAAAATAATAAACTAACCTGTAAGTGCTCCAGCAGATCCGTATCACTTTCGAATTCGCTCTTGCAGTTTTCCCACAAACACAATGTGACGGTTGATGTTGTATCTGTACTCGACGTCCTTTGGTCACTATCAGTTTTCACCAGATTCCGCGGAGGAAATCGCAGCGTTTTCGGTTGCTTCAAAATAGGACTCTTTTGACTACTCTGCACGTCCACAGAACACACACTCACACTTAACGACAACGATGAATCTTCGTCACATTCTTTACTTGCTTGAGAATCACTAGGAGAATCGATAGACTTGTCGGTTCCTATCCCCGATTCAGATGACTCTGTAGTGGCACTACAGAAATTCGCTTCTATCACAGTATTTTGGACGTTTGATGATACGTCCTTTAGAACTGTTATTTGAGTGAAAATAGTCTCCTCCCGTCGTGCTACTTCTTCGACTTTTCTTAATTCTTCTCCTGTACTAATATTTCTTATAACATCTAGCCCTTCTTCGTCTATTTTCGACTCTCTCAAATTTTCTATAGCTAATTTGTCTATTTTTTCCGATAAACTAATTTGTGCAAAAGGCCTCGAAGATATTTTATTAGTATCTAACGGAACAATATTATTATTAACAGTTTTCGAAAGCCATGGTATATCACATTTTGAGCTTGTAACTTCATTTACTTCAATAGTATCCGTAACTGTGCTACTGGGTGGATCTGTTCCTTGGATAGGATTATCAGGTGGTTTGACTGGCGCTATAGGAATACTACTGGTATGTAAAGCTTGTGAGGTAAAGCTTGCTAACATCGGAGGTGGATGGTGAACAATAGGATTTGAGCATGAACTTTGTGAAGATGATGGCGTGTTTGTGCTTGTATAGCTCCAGGTCTCCTTAACGTTCATATTTGGCACTGACGTTACTATATATCCAGGTTGTGGCATCAACACAGGGTGACTGAAATTCACGGTATAATTCGGTTTGGATTGTACAGTCATTCCGACTGATGGCATTCCAGAAACGTTCTTGTTCATTCCAGGAATAGACTGACTCGAAACAGGGGCAGGTTTATTTACATTGGGGTATGTAGACGGGATTGTGTTAGTTAGCTTCAATAGCGTACCGTTTATAAGGATTTGTGCGGCTTGTTGATTTTGCAAATGATCTTGTCTTTGTGTTGTCAACTGTGGAGCTTGTGGAAGAACAAAGTTTGGCATTTTTGCCATTAAATTGGGTATTTGAACTACTGTTCCGTTAATATTTTGCATAAGCGGAAATACAAATTGACCATTTAATTTTGACGGACTTGTGACGTTAACGTTTTGTCTATTGAAAGAGGCCATGCTATTCTGTTGTGCCGGTATTCCATTTGGAGGTATTCTTAAAGTAGTTAACATCACGTTTTGAGGAACGGCTACGAACGATGCTAAGTTATTAGAAGGTACTGTTCCATTACAAGATGGTTGCATATTAATTTGGTGACAATTTTGTAAGTTTGGTACAGGTACATTCAAATTACCAAGACTGGCATTAACTGTCATTGAAACTTGTCGTACACCATTTGGAATATTCATCTTTGGTGCTGTACTTGCTTCATTTAAAATATTCGTGCCGGAAGAATTCTGTGCTGAATTTGTACAACTTTGTTGTTGTAGTTGTACCTGTTTTAAATTATTAGCTTTAGACCACGTAAGATTTTTACTATTTGCGATGCAGGCTGATGACTTACGATTAGTTCTTTTAGTTGGTTGTGCCTTCTTAGCAATTTCTTTTTTTGCCATCGAAGCTTTTGAGCTAATAGAATTTAAACTTATGTTATTTGATCCGCAAGTAACCCCGTTCATCCTACTATCTAATTTTGTAGTAGAACTTACTAGACCATTTACTCTATTGTCGGGCCGAATTGTTGTAGGTTTTTTCAGTAAATGGCTCGCAGAAGTTGCAGGTGCAATTCTTATACTACTTAATTCGGGTGACATTGGTATTGGTACTTTTCTTTTTGCTGCCCCGCTTGACGTATTACACCGATTTGAAATAAAATTGGCGGATGGGTCTAGTGTCTTTTTAAACTCGAGGCTTTGCTTTTTATTGTCAACCAACCCATTGAGATGTGCGTTCCCTTTTTTGAGGGTTTCAGTTGCTTGTCGAACATCCACGAACCCGTTTAAATTCGTGTGTCCTTTTTCTTTACTTTCCTTTGGTCTGCCGAAATCAACTATACCGTTTACATTGGTATTAGGAGTAATTTTACAGACATCTGTAGGTTTAATGCATTCAACCGCTCCATTAGGAGTAGGATTTGGCTTTTTTGAGACAGCTTCAGCTTGTTTTCCAACGTCCATCAAAACTTTAGGGCTAAGCGTTTGTGATAAATATGAAATGTATTTCTCTAAATCGTGGGTCACGCCGTTTTTAGGAAGGCACTTTTTCTTGGTGTCTTCGTTGTTGGAAGCACTAGAATCACGTTTGACTCCATTTTGAGGCTTCATTTTATGGCTAAAGTACTCGGTGATGCGGCGATGTACGGGTGGGTGCGGACGACGTACGGGCGCGGGCTGGGCCGCGAGGCGTCGCGGCGGCGCCGGGTCGCTCGCCCAAGGCGGCATGCGCGCGCCCGCGCCCGTACTCTCTTCCGAGGTGCTGCACGACGATTCGGGACTGCGCGGTGACCCTGGCTCGGTGATGTCACTACTGCTGCAACCACCGCTTTCTGTCGGACTCAGCACCGCTACTCCACTGAAACAAAAAAAACGAAAACAATTAAAATGTGTTCGAAAATTAATTACGTTGTTTCGCCTTTGCGCAAGTTCATTAAGATTAATTATAAAACAATGCATAAATAATTTTCAACAACGATCAGCTGTATGATGAATAGTAAATATCGATCGTTAAAGGCTGTAGAGAGGTTGTGTGAGCGGGATAGCATGTCGTTGGTATTGTGAACTGTGCACGGTGCAATGCCCTGACGGTCCAGTACAGTGACGCAACGAGACGCACCGCTGCGTTGACCGACCGTCCTAACTCTGAATTATTTTCGGCAACATGACATTCACCGTACACTTGACGCGATTGAACTGAGAGTAAAACTTCCATAACAGATTTTGTATATTCTCACTTGAACTGCTTATTAAACTAAATCTAATACAAATCAAGATTATGTTAGGTAAGGGAACCTAACATAATCTTGATTTGTACGACTGACTGAAAATCTACCAAGTAAAGCACAAATTTTCACACGTAGTCAAATTCTGTATTACTATTATGAACTTTGAAATTTAGGCAGTTTGTCTTATTTTTATTTTATGGTGTGAGACTTTTGCGTTTAGGGTGGCACGCCAGGGGATGGTGTGGGGTCGTCAGTATTCGTCGAGGGTGCGCCCTCTTTGTACTTAGAGATGCAAGACTTATAACTAGGATTGTGCCCTCCCCTTCTTTTCGCACTTCACTGGGAGCTTTGTTTTTAATTGACCCAATTTTTTTTATTGCTAGATTTTTTAATACCTCAGGTGTATTTATGGGGATGTTAATTTAATTTCGTAGTAGATCATTATGTCTTTTTCTTAACATTCTTTTTATAAATGACGGTTGTTCTTTTATCAGATACCAATATATTTTGTGTGCTATTGTCTAGTTTTTTTTGTTATGCTCCAGAGTCCAATGTTAAACATAACATAACATTGGACTCTTGATGGTGAGCTAACACTTCGTAACATTATTTGGCTGTGCAATATTTTTTTGCGAACGTCGAAAGCAAAAGTGGTCGCGTCGTCGTAGCAGCCAGAAAACGACCGGCGGCGTATGTAGGTGAGGCGAGCGATGCAAGGTCGCGCCCGCGCCGATTTCGGTCGTCGACCTCCGCGTCGAACGGCACGTCACATAGTATAATTGAACATTGGCGGCGTAATTCTGTTGTTTCTCAAGTTCCGAACACTCGATCATGTATAAATTATTAACATTTGCGTGTTGATTCTAATTGCAAAGCTTTAAAAAGCACATGAATTGACATTATTATGCCCGTTTAATGGTCATAAGTCAATACAAAGTAAAAATATTGGCAAAGATAAATAATGTACAGTAGAAGCTCCTTATTTAACGGCTTCCTTAATCGCGTTTTCATTACTCGCCAGTGAAAAAATTGTAACACAATTTCTGTACTCTCAGCTAAAATCTGTTTATTCGCGGATGCAGTCGACTACATAATGGAATTCAGCGAAGTATATTAAGGCATCATCAATTTAAATACTTCGAGCACGTGAAAAGATGGCTTGTTATAACGCCTTGTAATTTTTGCTTCGTTATAACATTCATAAAATACTTTAAAAAAAGCTATATTTTTGAATTCTACAGCTACTTAATTATGAATCTGAATTTAAAGATCTATAAAGACTGCAAAAAACGATAATGAATAAACCTTATAAACCTATATTTAAAGCTGACAATAAAGATTAATTTCAATTAAGTAGTAGTTCGCCAATAATCTTACCTCAACTGTATTTATTTTAACATATATATTGCTTTTATTTTGGAACCTTGGAACGTACCCCCTATACTTCTATAATAAATGCGATCCCATAATCGCGGCATATTTAAGGAACGTATCCTCCGCGAATAAGGGACTTCTACTGTAATTTAAAAGATGGACCGTGACAAATATTATTCATACATATCTGATTTGTAATCATATTTTTAGTTAACGCCCACTCGATTCACCACAAATTTATGTGGTTTCCGACGATGTTCAAATGAATGTCGATAATTGCCGACAGTATCTTAACACTATAATGTGCGACAATTGACCGTGACGATACGATCGCGGCTCGTTGCCGCCGCGTCGCGTCGGACGGGAATCGCAAGCCTAGCGTGTCGCCCTACGTCTGTCATCACTATTTATAACAGTCCACTATCATATGACAAAAAAAAAATTACATAAATAATATCCGCATAAATATACCTACTGATAACTGATCACTATACGAATTGCGGCAAATATTTTGATTATGTCATTTTAAGCGAGGGCGGACCAACGTTTTATCATAACACAAAGGTATTGCTGATAAGCGTTTTAGGTGCCTATCCTGTTTTGAACGTCTAATAACTTGTATGTTTCAACAAAATTTTAACCAGCTCCAAGTATAGTTATTGTAATAGATTTTACGTCTCATTTTTATTAATAGGCCGACAACTTTATCAAATAATTTTTTTATTCAAATGCAAGAATCTAATACAAAACGGGGAGATTAAAAATTTTATCGACAATATATTAATGATTTCGTAATCAATATTGCTATCGTTTATATCAGAACTTTTATTAATGCTAACGAAATGTTATATAAAGCATTCGTAGTAATTCTAAATAAAATGCAATGTACGTATAATTATTAACAATATTATCACTATCGACAAATTCATTTACATTCAATTTATATCCTAACACATAACTTATACACATTATAAACTAGCTTTTCGCGAGCGGCCTCGCCCGCGTGAATTTGTATTATAAATATAAAGACCTTCCTTTTTTTAAATTAAATTTTGAAAAAACCCTATCTTTTAAAAAACCGCATCAAAATCCGGTGCTTTGTTTTAAAGATCTAACGATACATGTAGAGACGACTTTGTTTTATTCTATGTATTGACAAAGTCAATTAATGAAGTTGAAATAAAAACTAGCTAACGAGATTTTATAACGCCAATGGAAAAAGTAAATAATTCATAAAAAAAGATTGATTATTTTAGTAGCGTTATAGTAAATTGTATGAAAAATTTAATAGTAAGAAGTATGATAAATAAATCTTAAATAAACCAAAGCTTCTAATTTTGAAAATCATTTAAAGCAATATAAAGAATAATAGATAATTTAAAACAAATTTCAAAAAACTACACGTTTCTCTGCGTCACAGCATCTCAATAAAATTCGACATATTAACCTATTTCAATATTAGTTTTGCACGTGCCGGCATAATACGAGTAGTGGGTCGACCGATAACGTCGCTCGGTCCCCGCCGACTGTCGTGCTTATTGTTCTAGGAAATCACTATGCGATACTACGACTAATCTGCCGTCCCCAGTCTAAACTGCTGTAACAGCAAAAACAAGAAACCGGGAAAAACGCGCGTAAAGTTTGAATATTATGTATCTATAACTAGCTGTGCCCGCGACTTCGTCCGCGTGGAATAGTTATTTTGGGCATTATATTTTTTTTTGCAAGCAAGCTTTTCAAAGATAATTTTGTTCACAATTAAATAACCAACGACACATTTATTTGGATAAAGATTAATATTATTACATTGATACAACTCTTAACAAATAATGCATTAATTTGGACCAATTTTTTTCATTATTTCTTCGCTCCTAATAGTTGCAGCGTGAGCCTAAAGCCTTCCTCGATAAATGGTCTATTCAACACAAAAATAATTTTTCAATTCAAACCAGTAGTTCCTGAGATTAGCGCGTTCAAACAAACAAACAAACAAACAAACTCTTCAGCATTATAATATTCTGTTCGTGATCAAATTTTGAATGCAAAGTGTAATAAGAGTTAGAATACTGAAATCATTCACAAATTTCAGATTGAAAACATGATAAATTAATTGCTCATAGTCGTTATATATTTTTAAACCCTATTACTGCATCTAGTTCTTTTAGCTAAATCGGTTTTAGTAAAAAATAGCAAAGTCAGCTGTTTAGTGATTTATAAATTCGTTAAGATTACCACCTTATATGCAGTAGGTATGTTAGGTGGTAATCTTAACGAATTTTAAAATTGGCATTGATTTAAAAAAAAAACAAAAAAAAAATTATTACTAGTCGTAGAAAAAATAATGAATAAATTAGACTTAGCACAAGGTAGGGGCTTGTTATGGTTGTTATGGTTGTTATGGTTGAATTAGGCATTCAAACGATATGAAATATTCAAAAACGCAAATTTTGCTGTTACTGCGGTTTATTTGAGGAGCCTCGTCTGCTAAGGTAATATCTGCATAATTTTTAGCATATGATCTATTAAAATTGCCTTTCTCTTCATTCAAATTGATCGCTATCAACTCACACACGCTCACGATATTTTTATAAAAGTAGTCAGTAGCTTCAGCCGTACATAATAGAGTGGGTAAATGGCGGCGTATTTTCACAATTTCAGGTATTACCAATTCCATTCGATACCAAGATCTTTTTGCTTGTAAAACTTGACATTCTTTCTTCAGATAATAAAATATCTATGTCAACACATTTACTTGTGTACTAATCTACTAATGACATGTACTGATTTTAAATCAAAACAAAATATAATAAAAGGTCATCCTAAGTTTTCATAAATGATTTATTTAAAAAAAAGCGAAGGCGCATTAGGAGTTTCAAATGCTAGTTTTGAATGAATAAATAAGTAAATCGAAACAAATATGCAGAGTGGGGTTTAATGAATGCAAATAATTGACTTAATTTAGAGACCCCGGCTAGAAAAAAAAATTACGGCCATCTAGCGCCTAAATCAATACGGTCCACTGCAAAAAGGTAAATTTACAGAACAGTGGTATATACCAAAATTTGGAAGAATTCCTGCGCTACCGTAGTAAATCTCATTCTATTATAGACAAAATTATCTAAGCAACTTTCTAATTGCTTGCTGTGTGCAGATTTCGGTTTCTTACAAATAAATTTATGAAAAAATTGTCTCTTAAAAAATTCAATTGACTGTATTTACTTATGAGAAAAATTCTAAAGATTATGCCATTAATATTAATTTAACAAGGTACACTGACTGAACAGGTCAATTGGGTTTTGTGTACACAATATAATATTAGCTAACTGCTCAGTGTCAGTTCATGTCCTATAATATAAATGTACGATTATCAACGAGATTTACAGACCTACTGTAAGTCTATCTCGTGTGGGAATCATAACTTAAAGGTCAAGCGATAGCGATAAATGTTGTTCATGATCTACATTCGTGCAGTTTTAAAACAAATTTTAATTAACTATAGTAATAACGAACTGGCAAAAATAACAAAAAACTATTCTACTAACTCATAAAAAGAAACTATGAAATCAATAATGACTGCATCTACTATCGTAACAACATATAGGTATTGCTATAATTGCATATATCTTCTTTTCTTATAAACTGATTGGGGTGTATGTATCTTTTTATATATTAAATCAAAATAATTTAAAAAATTGATAAGATCACATAAATTATTCAGGTTCAAAGATGAGTAGCTAAAACCCTCTCATTATAAAGTATTTGAGACAAAGAAGGTATCACTCCTTCATTTTCCAACAGAAAAGTTCATTTGCTACATTGACCCGACCGGGAATAAAATCCAGGACCGAAGAGCCACGCCCTTGAAAACGACATGTGAACCACTTGGCTAAGGAAGTCGTTATTATTCATATTCAGCTTTAGATCCTTTCAAAACTCCCGTGATCAAAAGTGATAATTAACATATAGACATTAAGTGCGCATAAATACCTATATTCAAACTTTTTCTAAAATGCTATATCGAATTAAATTCTACAACCAATCACACTACATATATCATAGCGAATAACAGATCTCTAATTTAATAGACGTTTGTGCAACTCGCCGTAAAAAACTCAACGTTACTTCGCCCAAGAACCACAGCAATTATGTGAAACACACAAACGGGAATCGACCACTTAAAACTAATTAATATTCACTATAATTAACTAGGCTGATTATATTTTAACAGCATAGTATTTAATCAGCGTGCAAAAGTGAAATTACAAAGGTTCGCTTTTATTTAGAATAACCGTTCCGAACATAATGATATTAGTGTGACACACATCATACGCAACGAGTTCGCCCTTGCTGCACAGTGCGCGCGAGTATTGAGGGAGTGTGTGATAAGCGCAAATAATAGGTATGTCGGACGCACATGTGTCTAGTGCCCTATTACTGAACCAGTGGGCCGAAGCGCCACTGCAAGTGGTTTATTCCCAATAGTTCTACTAATTATTGAAATGCATTGTTGTGGCGTAGTTAACGTGAGTGACACTCGGACAGTTTTTGGTGTCCACCACCCAGAAACAACTATTTTTCGTTGTTACCTTAAAATTTTTTTTTGTTCGAATTATTTATATCGAATACCCGTAAATTCGTTCATGAGAATTCCCTTCAAAACTCAGATTAACAACATTAGTTATAATAAAAAGTGTGTATGAGATACATCTCTATAGTCAGTTATTTCGTACTTTTTTCGAAAATGTCTGACTCAAATCTATTTTTAACTTAATTTAGAAAAAAATTTTTATCGCTGTCAAAAAACAACTAAATAATACCTATTTGACCTGACGCACGCAGATTTATATTATTTACAAGCTATATTTACGTAAGTTGCCGTATTAGTTAGGAGAGTGGGTGAGTCAAATCTAGCAACTGACATTTTGCACGCACATATAACTTGCATGACAGAATGAAGCTAGTCTGATGATGGAGGACAGACTCAACATCAAAAAAAAAAAAATTTTTTTTTAATTATAAATTACGGTCATATTTTTCCCGAATGAACACTTATATATTACAGTTATACATATATAAGTTATCGGGAACGTTTAATAAACATGAACTTAAAATTTAATTGAAATCCAGTCCCGCATTTGGTTATAAAACGAAAACTAAATTTTAGTCACCCTTGCTGATCTCCCGGGGAGCTCGCATTATACACCGCGCCCCATGCTCTGATGGAATAACTACAGGGTTAGTGCCGCTACAAAGGGCCAATGTATCCAATATTTTTCAACTCCCTATCCGTCCATGGTGCTCGTCACTGATGCGAGTAAAATCACATTTCGTTTCTTTGATGTTCTGCAAATTATTATTTTTTTATTAAAATGTTGCATTTAATTAAACTATATCTAAGGATGTTGCCTTTTGTTAAAGTTAATTAAATTTGTTAGGAACACATTCTTATTTATATTAGCAGCAATATATTAATTACCAATACCTAGCACGGTTGTTACCTTGTAATTACCGTCCTATTCTGAAATCATTACTGAACATGTCTTTAGCATATTGTAAGAATGTTTAAGTATCTCTCAACAGTGAATTCCTTTATGAACACTGATGTTATTTGTTAGTTTTACTATTTATAACTCTAATTTTAACCGATTGTTTCCACATATGCGAAAACCATAATGTGAATTAGCTGTAATCTCCCTATAGAATAAACAAAGTTGCTTCAAATTGATTGCTGTACATATAAAGTTATTGTTGAAATGGAACGAAGGGAAACTCAGTTAAAGGTATGATTATTTTATCAATTTACTTGCAATATTATTTAATAGTTTTGCTGTATGGTATACTACTATAACAACTAAGCTCTCGTTACACTAACTCATGTTTTTACAAAAAAAGTATTTTATAAATTGTTATAGGTAGCAAATAAAGAGTCCAAATCTACAGTTGGGCCACTCTAATAAAATTTTGGGGACATGGAATCTTCTGGGATTTGACGTCATGGAAACTAGTACCATTGTCGTCAACTTGTATTGATAAAAATCTCTCTTCTATCCAATCAAATAATCGATATAAACCTGTAGTACGCTATGGTTTTTATATTACGTATTTTTCAAATTGTTTTTTAAGGCTATCGATCGAATTTTTGATATGTAATTCTTAGGTTTTGTTTTGGCATATAAAGTGCATGTGTGAATTTACTGAAACATGTCGATGTTTGTTAAAGATGCCTGAAAATATCATGCCCAATAGGAGTTCGTGTAAATTAACTCTAAAACAATAAATATGAATATAGCAAACTGCTAAGCAGATTGAGGTGAAATTTAAATTGTAGAAATTCGCTAAAGCAAAGCTGCGAGCGGATAGCTAGTTATCATCTAGCATTCTAACCTATACCTATAAAATGAATGGAAAATAAAAGTAGATTCACGCAGGTGAATAGATGAACGCCCGTACAAAAATAAATAGCGCGCGAAAGCGTGGTCAATACACTTTCTAGACATAACAAGATTTTCAATGGCACGACGCGTAATAATAACGTTTCTGAGATTATGTCACTGGTGTATTTACGTTGTTACCCATTCATTACGAGTTGAAAGGCGCCCGTCGCGTGAGAATCGTGTCAAAGGGAGGGTGGGGCTCGCCCCCCTTTCACAATTTCCTCCCCGCACTCCCTTCGTCGCCCGTTCCTTCCTCCTCCGCGATTATTATGCTAAGTGTCTGTTGGTTATAGTCAGGGTGAGTTTTTCGCCCATCTGCTATTTATTTACGCGTTTTATATTCATGGGTTCGTATAACCGCGTAACTCGCTGTTCGCGAGCGTCGCGCGACGTACACTTCATTACACACAGTTACAAGGTTATCGTTAGCAATGAAATAAACAAATTTGAACCCTTCAGCTTCAGCAGTAAAGTGCGTAGTTGGAGGCGTGTGGAAATAGGTTACCGGGCGCACCCCGCGTGACGCTCCTGTCAAACGTAGATTCGATTGATTTCGTTGTTGGTGAGTTCTTTTTCAAATTGCTTTATGTTTTATATGTATTGTATGGAGTGAACTAACTTAGGAGTGTGTAGAACCCTTTTTGATGAACAATAATTTATGATAACGTTTTTTTATATTGCCGACCGATGCTTTTCATACATCATAATATTTTGAATCATCCACTTTAACCTTATATACCGTTAAGGAAGATCGCGATATTCCATTTTCCACGCGATTAGTTAAATGGTTACCGCGGAATAAGAACTGCTTCTAGGGACTATAGACAGATTGTTAGCGATAACCGGCTTAGAATCTAGATTATCCATCAATAACTTTCACTGTTATATAACTCTTTGTTGTATACACAAATTGATATACATCTTTAGAAAAATATACAGACAATTGTAAAGATTCGAAGAAAGGAATAAAGTCTATAGATACGACTTGTAATAACGAAATGTGCATTCAGAAATCGGCAAACAGGGGCTTCGTGTTATCGTAAACACGACAGTTTCTGCTACGCTCACTTCCCTATTCAGAAACTCAATTTCCTGCTCAAATACTGCCACCGATAGAAACTGTTCAGCTCACTTCCAAATTCCAAAGATATTCCTATCTAGTAACTTTGGAACGCTTCTATTTCTCTTTTCGTAGACAAACATTAAGACTGGATGTAAAACAATTGACGAGCGTTTTGGAAGATTGTCCATTGAAATATTTCAGTTAGGGTATGAAGTTGTTTGTCGGTATAGCTATAAGAGCAGAGTTGCATCGTAAACAGAACTCCCCGTCCGCCGCACTCATCCGGTGAGTCTGGGCAGGAAATAAGCGGATCCGCAGAGCTTGCTTTGTCTCAAGTCGCCACTTCGGAAAATATCCGATGACACAAGTAGAACTTTTAGAGAGCTGATAATGATGTACGGTTTATGTTAGTAACAGCCGGAACCACAGTATACTACTATTTATTTATATATTAATTTATCAAGTGTATAATTTAGATTCAGGGTCAAAAGAAATGAAATGAAATTATAATAATCTATTATAAATAAATTAAATAAATTAATACATGTGCAAGTCAGTAAACGTTATCGAGATATTCTAAATACTACGAAAAACTTTTCAAGTTTTCTTCAGGAAAACAATCGCAAAACTGGGTGCTATATTGTTTACAAGTCAAATAACATTGAATTATATACACCGAGGCGGTTTCAAGAACAATGCATAATACAGAGTGTCAGTACCGCAACAAATAAAGACCAACAGTACAGCGTATTATTCAACATGACCCGAGAAGACTAAACAACCATATTTCACATAAATATTTATATTCGTATCAAAAGCCTACAGAAATTGTAATTTAACGCCCAAAACAGTGCACACTTAGTATATTATTTCATATTGTGGCAGCCATATCGCAAAAGTAAATAAATAGATATTTTTTATTAATTGGCAGTGATGTCAATGACATGTAAAATATAAACTGATAAAGTTATCACATATTTCGTAACGATATTGTGTCGAGTTTGACGTACGACTCGCGACGGCGACGTTCCACTCGCAGATAACATTATTTATGCGCTATGAAAAAATATATATACAAGCGTTCGTTTTAAGAATGCGTTTTACGCTATCACATAATTCCCTCCCGTATCTCGAATATTGCTTATTTTTGTTTTATTTTTAATGTAATTACTCGTAAACCATTATTATATTTGCTTGCGTCAGGACTTTGATGCAAAGTAATTTCTAAATCTTCTCTGTAAAAAAATATTGGGTAGACTCTTACTAGAGTATCTACAATTTTAAAACTTCTTTCTTTTTATTGTTTTCTATTTCAAGAATATTGTATCAACCCAGCAAATCTTAAAAATACTACAGTTTATTTTTAATTATAGTTTATAACAACTCTATATTTTTTATTTACAATTAATTAGATTACAAAATTCGCTTTTTGGAAGAATGTGGTTACATGTTATTTTTGGGTATGATGTTTACCACATGCCTAACAATTTTTAATAGAAACATGAAGTGCCTCACTCTTCAACTATATCAAAAGTGGTAATTGTAATTAATCATCGTTATTTATTATCTAACAAGAAAGGTTTAAAGCCACATTATCATTAAAATATTATGAAAAATATCTAGTCAAGAAAGTTCAAATTTTGTAGTAAACTTTAATATTTTTCAAACCTACTTACGGACTATTTCTGGATGCATTCATGAATTTAATGAAGAAAAAATATAGATAAACGCAGCTTGCGTTTAATCTTTTAAAAATTAATTTGAAAATTATAATGTAAGCTAAATTTTAATTAAAATAATAAGTAACCAAAAGCTATTGATAATATACTCCTAAAATCACTCTATGGTAGGTAAAAACATCGTCGGATTTTGCAGCCAACTATGTTAGTTCACTAAATCTAACACATACGACAGAGTTTTCTCAATTTTTATTTATTTGAGCATTTGTTCACGATTTCATAGTTATTAGTGTATAAAACCCTGTTTGAAAGCGATTACCATATACATATACTCGTACACTGATAGTTCTCTTAGTTTACTTATTAAATACATAAAAGGAAGATCATCATCATCATTATCATCACCAGCCCTTTAACGTCCCCACTGCAGGGGCTCAGGCCTTCCTTATGGATGGTTAAGGAGGATGGGCCATGACCCTCCACGCTGGCCCAATGCGGATTGGAGGGTATTAACGACTGCAAATGTAGCCGGAACCAACGGCTTAACGTGCCTTCCAAAGCACGGAGTAGCTCGAGATAATAATTTTTCGGTCACCCATCCCGTGACCGATCCTTGCGAAAGTTGCTTAACGACAACGATCGCTGGCCGCGGCGCTTATCCACTACGCCACCGAGCTACAAAAGGAAGATGCCGCGACCGTATAGAAAAGTAACCTCTGAACTTTACAATCATAACAGCTTCTTATTTATATTTTACTTAGCTTCGTTCCGTAGCTAATTCAGTCTTTGTCTTCGAAGTGTGTCAAGTGCGTAATGTCATAATGGAGCATGTATAGAATTGCATCTGCATCTACATGCATCGTATTACATGTCACTTACCACCACAATTATCTATGATCGTGAAACAAATGAAAACAAATATAAAATGCTTTTATATATTCTTTATGTTGATCTTATTACGTTTATATTTCTATAGGTTTATCAGGAAATCATAAATTAATGCGCTATTAAAGAAACTTGAATGTTCACTTTAAAAGGCTTGATTTAATTAAAAGGCGACAAACATTTTCACATGAGGGTTACAGAGATGCATAATTAAAATTTATGCATATCTAATCAATGTAACCTAAGTAATCTAGTACTAGTGGATCTAATTTATGTTAATGTTAGTGGAAAGAACTATACACTTAAAGTGTATGACAGTTAATGCTGTCGTTCTGCGATTGCGAATGTTAAGCACCTTTCACAAAGGACTGCTATCATATTGGTGACCAAAAATTGCAAATGGTCCTCGTGGCAGGTTATAGGCCCCGTATCTTATGACTTCTAAAGCAAGAGGGATATAGCAATTCGGGTGTAAATGTCATATATGATATTTTCGGATGAATCGTTTCCTTCGAAATGATATATTGTTTTCCCAAAGAAAACTAAGTCATTTTTAGTCAGGTTTAATATTGATTGCTGGTTATATACTTGCTTATTCCTATCCGATGTTGAATTTTCTACACTTTATATTATTATTTGTTGATTTTTTAAGTCTATTTTAGTTTGAATAGACCTTATTATAATTCTATAATAATTTTCAAGGACAAGCCTTTAACACGAGTATTAGAATTAGGAACACAATACTAGGCCACTATCTTAAAGGGCGCAATGCATGTCTTGTGCTAATAATAGGGTTGCTACCAAATACTATTTATTACAAGTGAATGTCTCTACATAGACATAAATCAAACGTTTTCTTTTTAAGTACCAATTCTGAAATAATAACTAATTTACCAATTTGTAAATATCAAGTTTAGTAGTTTTATAATACAGCTTTATTGTCGCGTCATTAATAGTAAATTCATTTAGGATTGTAAATCAATATATTATATTGATATGTCAATATTACAGTAAAATATCTTTTTGATTATTATTTGTTATCATGTCCGTAGTTAGCTATCAATAGCCGTCAATCCTACATCATAGATATCTAACATTTCTGTCTGTATAAATATAAACGTATTATGTGTGTAACGCAATCATACGGGATCGACTGAAATTCTTAATGAATTTATAACTTGTAGTGAAATATTGGTGTTATTTATTTGTAATAAATAAATTTAAGATAACATCTCATACACTGATCAGATCTTGAGTTTAATACCTATAAGCACTTGTATTATGAATATATGGACACGACAACAACGAAGATACCAGAACACCCAGACCTGAGATATGGAAAAGTTAATTTTCTATATTAACCCGACCGGGTGCGTGATCACACAAATTACAAATAGGTAATTTGAAAAATAATTTTAAATAGAACAGAATTCCAGTTAGGTATTCATTATGTTCCGATGTCATAGAACATAACATCGAAATGCAGTTACAATTTTTATGTAGTTTCTTTAATATTTCCTTATTATTATCAATGTCTACTTTGTATTCCGTTAAAGGGTGGGAAAATAAAAATATCTACATAGAAGAAGCATTCCGAAACTAGTTTAATATAATATTAGTGGGGATTAAACGCGGATATCTTTTTTTTTATTGGACTTTTGATATAAATACCTAGAACAAAAGCTTTGTGCTACCTAATAGCACATAAACTGTAGATTAATTGGACACAGTATTATGTATGTACCCATAAACACGACTTTATTGACAATCTTCAAAAAGGAGACTTCATAAAATTTCTATAGAGCTTGAATTAGTGCCTAGTTTTTTGGTGATCTCGATCAATAACCCAAATTGGTAACTTTTAATTTAGTATTCGTATTTTTTTTTAATTGTCTAGTCGAGACAGCCAAAGAATCAAAAAGAGTTTTACGCCCATACTTTGTTGAATGGATTTTCAAATAATAAATTATGTTTATAATGACAGCCCTAATAAAACTGCATCAGCCTTGACTGCAACATGACGGTACTAGTGACCTCGCCTTTCATTTTCGCTTGGCATCTAAGACAAAGGATTACACTGCAACACAACAGGGACCTTTGCTTATTATCTCTATAATGACAATTCAATGGAAACATTTTTCATTTCAAATTCAAACAAGAATTTACATCAATATTCATAAAATTAATGTTTGTTTTTCAAGGTATTTTAGATAGTCTTATAGATTTAACCACAAAAGGAGACGAGAATTTTTCATTTCTTAATCGCCTAGAGTAAGTAGAATAAATATGAAAAAGGCTTTATAGTTTTTTCTCATAACACAGGTATTATATAATACTACTCGTAAATATACTTTAATAGAGAAATAGGAAATCCTTTAGATCCGAGTTAAGTTCCTTTATTGCGTATTATCATAGAGATTAAAGCTCTGCGGGCTACGGACGCAGCATGTCGTCGACTTCAAATTAATTAAAACTTATATTGTTATTGTTTATTACCACATCTTAAAGAATAATTTGCATAGGACTGTAGTTAATATAATACTAATTAATAAGTAGGTTCAACAAACTTTGAAGAAGTTGTAATGGTCAATTAATATAGCAACTACTAATTGCTATTCGGTAGTCTTTCTTGAATGAGAAATATTTCCATTATAATTAAAAATGGCTATCACATCTTTCAGCGTTTTCCCAGCATTTTGCAGGCAACATGCAACAATTTCAGAATTTTATAAAGAAATCATGGATCTGTCTCACAAGAGTCTGATTTATTATCGAAAGATAGTCTGCTAGTGAAACTCACGCGATCGTTAATAATAGGTATTATGAAATTAAGGCAAACGATGTTTGCCTTAATCGCGGTCTTATTTTATGCATGTGCAAGTTTACCTGTAATATGAAAGTACCAATCTGCTGCAATGGTGGCTTCTCATCCTCCTTGCGCAATTTTATTGGATTGCATCTATTTGGAGCATCTATGCCCCAACAGTGGAAACACTAATAGGTTGATGATAATTATGTAAGTACGAAACTAATAAAACATGTAGGTAATAATATCTTTAAAATCTAAATATACATATTTCAGCGGCTAACCATTTCAATGAATGGTGCCATTCAATTGGACGCCTAGTTCTCTAGTTGAATCATTAAGATATTTGGATCATTCAACAAGACGGCCGATTTAAAAGCCGCCATAACGTTCATATAGTTTTGTTATCTGTTAAAAAACTTACCAAGACATTTAAATGTCTAAACTATCACGTGACCTACAGGACCAAAATAACTTCGCTGTTTATCATTTTATGTTGTTATTAACGATTGTAGCACCAAACTTCGAAATCTTATAAACATACTAAAGCAATCGCTGTGAAATACATTGCTTACGCTTATGAGAATTTATTATGAAAGTTTTAGCTTCTAGCTTCATCCACTTGCGTTATTGATGTGTACGTTAGCTTCCTATATTGGATCATACGGACTATTAACTATAACACTTAATCGCGAATAAGCAGTTTGTTATATCTTTTTGATCAGTCCTGTATGTGTATACCTATCAATTACAATTCGTAACAAGGAGTTTTTGAGTTTTATTTAAAATTACCCACTAATCCTACCAATTAATTCGGTATTCTTTAGCCGAATTGTAATACTCGGCTGATCGAAAGCCCATTAATTGAATGGGGCCAATCAATCAAAGGGCTAGTCGCCTAATTGGTCGCCTGTTATACGTTATTAAACATTAAAAAATATTAAACGTTGACGTAAGATTTGCTTTAGGATGAGTAAGGAATACGTTAAGAAAGAATTAAGAAAAATATTTATTGAAGTTATTTGCAGAAAGTAAAGAAATGGGATGAGACGTCATAGGATGAATGCGGAACAACCCCTTATTACGTTATAGTTTTTACAAATTAAAAGAAGACATTCATCGATATTACAAATAGGTACAAAACAGAAAAATACTTACTCAGAATACACACTATCTATATTAGATTGCATGCAATTTAAAAAAACACTGGATTCCTTTCAGAAACTCGTGACGATTTATCTTAGTAGCTGATTTAACTTTGAACGGATTGTCGCCATGTTCTCGCGAAGTGTGAACTTCATCAACTGTGCAGATGGAGTAAATCAGTTAAAGGTAGCGGTCCGACTACTTCCTCTATTGTACCTATATGTTCAAAGCTCGAGAGCGTGTAGTAGGTATATTTTAGTTTGTAGGTCGCACGCGGCGTTCGCTGTGATGTCATAGTGATTATACTCTGTAGGGACGTGGCATACATACTCGCTAATGATAAGCCACGTACTTCAGTACAAAAATGACTAAATCTTAGTAAACTAATTTTTTTGTTCACGTAAGTAGCTAAACATACAAATAGTTTCAGAATTGATGAAAGGTAGAAACAACAAAAAAAAAATCATCCGTTATTAATAAAATAAAAAAAAGTCCAATGACAGACAGCAGCTCCTTTTGTTTTTGGTCAAATATATTCGCAAACCTAAAGAAAAAAACAAATAACATATGACTAATGAAAATTGAATAAATATCATACTAGAAATACCGTAAGTAGAAGTCCCCAGCGCACGTCTGGTGCTCTGGTGTCGTAATTAGAGGGCACCCGAATTAGAGGAAGTGCGCGTCCGGTGTTTAATTAGGGGTTCGTCGACGAGCACGTGGTCGCAGCGCATGTCTAGGCTTGTTGCGATATAAATACACGCAATCGATACTGCCGAAATTTATTATTATGAGATGAAAACGACGTGTAAATTACTAGCCTCAAATGTATGTAATGAATATGTGTAAACTAATTGTAAGTAAGTAAGTAAGAAAGTAAGTAAGTAAGATTGGTTTATTCTATTCGAAAAGAAGTCAAACCCCATAATACAAAAGGGTTTTTACTAAATACATACATTTTGTCACACCGTTTTTAATTAATATTAATATAAAAATGATATTTGGTATGTTGCCTTACACAAACCTTAAACTTGAGTCAAAATTAAATATAAAGATTGGTATTTTTGCATTTTTCAATAAAAATATATTTATTATATTTGAGCAAGTTTGCATTTACAATGCTATATTGTAAAATATTTTTCAATGCAGTTGTTGCTCATAAAGCGTTTTTTTTAATCCATTGTAAACACCGAAAGTGAGTCTTTCAACACATGTTAAATAAAAATGTACTGAAATCCTTTACTGCACACGTGCTTAAAAGTATTTTTAAAATATTTTTTAGCCGAGCACAAGAAATTTATAAAAAAATTGATGAAAATATGTCAAACTTTAGAGGCAAAAGTATTTCAAGGAGCCTAGAACGAATATTTTCAAATAAAAATGTATGACACAAAAACATGTTCAAATATCACGTTTAATTTTAACAAATAATTGTTACCTTTAATACATACTTAGTTTTATTAACCTATATATTTGTTTTATTTCCTCGCAAAAAGCATTGAAAAATGTTGCAAGAAACTTGAGCGTAAAAGGTTTTTCGAATTCGTGCCCAAGAAAACCCTCGCTACGCTCGTGTTTTCAATTTGGCCCTTATTCGTAAAACCTTACTTTCCGCACTCGTATCTTAAATAACTATTAATTAAAAATGGTTAAAAAATACACTATGTCCCTGGTACTCTGAGATGGAATGCGAACCAATGACCTTTCGCAATCCGGGCGATTGCTCTAACCACTGAACTATCCAGAGATGGGGCTGTGCCAAGGAAAAAGATTTTTTTAAGCATTTTTCAGTATAGCATTGTGTATGCAAAATTGATCAAAAATAATGAATAAAGATTTGTATATCAATTACTCATTTACACAACAATGACATCACAATGAGCGTTGCGTGCATGAACAAGAAGTAAAATCATACGAACACGACAAGTCATATGCATTTGAAGTTTTCATGTATATACATACGTACATAAACACAGTGATATTAATCAGGGCTTGAAACCGGTTCAGAATAAACCGTTGTTATTTAGGTAAAACCTGTTCTCTTATGTTCCGTTCCGGATCGGAACTAAATGCGAAGTGAAATTCGGATGGAATAAAAACCGGTTGATTTGCTTGGTTCGTAAAAGCAATGTTCCTAGGCTTTTGATGCGAATTATATCATTTTTAAGCCACGACATTTATGTTATAGATAGGAGTAAAGGCACTTAAAAACCGCGCTGAAGTTTGTGAGATCATTGTTTGGAGTCATATTTAAACCGGTTAATGAAGAAAACCGTATTTCTAGTGAACCGGTTTAAAAACCTGTTAAAGGAGCTGAACTTATTATGAAAAGTTGCGCATGTAGTTACGTCGAACCGGTTCAAAAAATAACCGGTTTCCAAGCCCTGATATTAATATGAAAATACTACAACTAATTAGTTTGTCTTAGTTGACTCGTTCTTCGTACCAATACGCATTCAACTCGTGCTTAGAAAGTACAAAAATTGTTCCGCATAAATGAAGAAATAAGAGTGGAAAAATACGATTTCACAAATATATATAATATGAAACAATACGTTTCAAACATAAATCATTAACAATTTTGACAATGAAAACAACATAAAAGTCAGTTACAGAAAATAAAAATATTTAAATATCACAAATAAAATTTTGACATTTTGTCGTTAATGTTGCCACTGTTATTCACTTTTAATGTCCCAAATATATGGAAGCGCTTCTTTTTTCTTAATTTATCTAAATATCTTCTTTTAAGATATTATAAGGCTCAGGTTTAGTATCGGCTACGCAAATAGTGTTGATATTTTTTTCATATACAAAGATGCTAAAGACGTTTTAATTTTCCAAAAGGTCAAATTTAACTGTTATTTGACAATTTGTGATCTTTGACAAAATTTTATCTTAAAAAGGGCCATCTATGAATACAGTTAACTATCGAGATATTTTTTTAACAGAAATAAAAAATCATAAAGACGAGGTTCTTTCAGCGCCGTAGATCACGTGATAGGTTAGAAATTTAAGTTTAATTTCAAAGTTATATTTTTGTAAAAAGATAACGGTAAAGTTTTTTATACTTCCTGCTTTCGTATATCATAGACATATATCATTTGTTCTTTTTACGAGAAAACGAAACTTTAATGTCTAAACTTTTTATTATATGGACGATAATGAAATTAACTATGCTTAATTATACTTGTCCGCGCTTTGGCGTGTGGTGGAGAGGGTGTGTTCGCATTCCTCCCTTGGTTGGCGTAATAAAAGATGTTAAAAACTTTATACTATTTGTAGATTAAGAGACAATAAGTCCAAATCAATAGGCCAGTAAGTGAAACAATTTAAAACAAATGATGGCGTATTACCTGGAATAAAAAACCAAAAGTATCTGAAACAGTACTTTTGGCTATTTATTCCAAGCAATACGCCAAACCTAAACCTTTATTTTATTATACCTGTTCTTATTTTTTAATATAGCAAGTGTTTCACACATGGAGCGTTACGCATCTTTCCAAATATATTATTTAGTAACGTCATGTCGAGGTATTCGTGTGCCAACAGTTTTTTGCCTGATTTGATGTTGGACAGGTAGTCTCTTTGATTGGATGCAATTAAGATCTTCTGCAGATAATCTTATAAATTTTATTATTGAAGTACTGGTTTCTTTACTACTACTAAATTGTGTAATGTAGATAGATAATCTTATAAATGTACTAAATTGTTTACCAACACAATAAGTGTGTAATGTGTAACGACATAAATATCATTTTTATACATATACCTTTTTGTATTTTGTTTTATGTGCGACAGACATTAGAAATATTTCTTTCGTTCTCATGTTTAAACGACATTGAAAACCATGCATTTTATTTTTTCTTAGTATATAAATTTAAAACATTGACCGATCTATTGGAAAATAATATACGTAAAAACAATGTAAATTAATGCAATGCATTTAAAAAAATAAAATGAGTAAATTTTGGATTATGTAAGTACCTACTGTTACATATGAGAATACTATTACAAGTGAAGTAATATTTTTCATGCACTTACAGCTTTATCGACATTTATTAAAGTATATTTAGTTTAATATCTAGTCTTTAATATATATTTTTATTGGTTAGCAGCCCTACACCAGGGGGCCAATTCTACTAAATATTTTTTTCTATTCTATTAAGTGACATACGATACAATTCCAGCTAAAATAGAACTGGAGAGATAGAAAAACCATAAAAAACTGTAGTTTCGTTCGGTTTCGATCCGTTTTCGATTCGATTTAAACAAAATTTATTTAGTAGAATTGGCCCCCAGTTACCATAGCAGTCGTATCGTAAATAGTCGCACAGTGGGCGAAAGTGAACGCGGTCGCGCTCCGTGTACCGGTAGGAATGACTTGCGCAATAAGACGCGATGCGCGCGAGCATATTGTGACGCGCGATGCAGCGGAACAAACAACTGGATCCTTTGTTTCGAATGCCAATTTGTTTGCGAGGATTACCGCCGTAGCTGGACCGCGTATAGAGTTTAAAATACTAAAGACACTCTTTAAAAATAACTAGTTATAAATTTGTTAAAATCATTTGTTTGAGGAATTTGTCTACGCATCAGGGGCGGTGCCAGGAGCTATTCCTGTTACGTTATAAACTCTTTAAAAAAGTTTCGTAATAGCGTTCCAAAATTAGATATACGAAATATCGTTTTCAGACATTATGTACAATGGCCTACTTTGGAGTATTGTTTTAGATTGAAGAGTCTATTTTTAGACAGTTTGGGACTTCAGAATTCAATTAACTTTTTTTCCCATTTATTATTGTATCCACAAAAAGTTTACAATTTTAATTCTTACAACTTTGTAATAAACCACTGAGGTTCGTCTACAATATCAAAATTTCGCATTTTTAGCTTACATATAATTGGCATTTCAGTCTATTTATTTCTACTCGAATATGGATACATAATTTTCGTTAAAATTAAGTCAATAATGCTAAAGTAAGTAAATGCGGAATCAAAGGGCTTACATTTTCAAGACAAAGAAATAAACGTGTGTCTAAGAAATATTCACATCAATTCAGTATAACAGATATAACTCATTGATAACATTTAACAGTCATATTGTCCCGTGGACAATGGGCATGCGGGTCCAAGGGTCCTAGGTTCGATGGCCCACCACAAATTGCCCCCATGATCGTGTGCGACGATACCGTCTCCACTATATTCACGTTAATATCACTAATTTACACGTCCACTTTTGACATGCAACCATTCGTCAGTCGTTAGCAAATGATATTCCCATTAATTATATGGTTTGATTTAATTAGCATTAGGTAGGTACTTTACAATAATCTTGGAAGTATCGGACAGACCAAAAACACTAAACGTTATGCTTGATCAATTAAGCTTTTTGAGGTGAGTAATGGTTGCATAAATTAAACCACAGAACATCTATGTTCTGTGAATTAAACTAAATTGGGTATTATTATTGACAAAAAAGGTTTTTAATCCCTTAAACAGGTAAGATGCAGAAGTGATCTAAACATCTTATAGAAGTCTGTGTTAATGTATATTTCCCTCATTACATGTAACTAAGGAAAGGAAGAGCGTTAAAACAGAGTCAAATTCAAATTGTTTTTTTTTTAGTTTAGTTGAGAGAGTAGCGCAGGTCACCATTAGGCACGATATATAATAAAAAGGTGTAGGAACTACAGACCCGTAGAAACTTAATATCCGAAATTATTCTGATAATTTATATTGAAAACTGAAAACCTATTTATTTGGAAAGAAAAGTAGACGGTCATCAGCATCATCATCCATCAGTCTATCAATGTCCCTACCACTGGAGCACAGGCCTCCCTTATGGATGGAAACATTCAAATCAAAATCAAAGATGTTTAGTAATTCTAATTTGAAATATATGTGTGAACAACTGATTTAAAAACGCATACATATTCTTCTTATTAATCTTATTCTTCTATTCTTGAAGTTTACTAAAATGAGATTATTAAAATTTATTACGCTATACATCATCATCATAAATTATCTGTAGTACTTATTATCAACATTAACTTGGCTTTAGCATGACTAATTTTAAGCATCTAGTTTTCGGTAATCTCTCCGATTTGTCCTTAACTTAAATTAAATAAAAGCCTATGCCATCCGCGTATGATGTAGCTCTCATAGATGAAAGGATTTCCATGACGGATCAGTGTTACTGAAGATTACCTCCTACAAAAAAACAAAGTATGAGACTTTACCTCTTTATATTATAAGTATAGATAAAGTTTACATTCAACCATTAGTGTCATGTTAAAAAAAAGTTTACATTCAAATCAGTGATTCCAAAAGAAGAATAACCGATTGATTTTCATTCGCCGAAACCAGTCTGAGTGATTGCCTTACGTTCGAATTTCGAAAACTTTGTACCCAATGTGTGGGTGTACAGCTTTAAAGGTTTCGCGGAGGTTTATTATAGAAACACGTTAACATCAATTTACATTTCCGATGGCCGTTGTAAAAACGTAATAACAGCGTACCATGGCCGCCAGCCGCGTGACGCCGCCCGTGCGGCACTGCCGACGACGGCACTTGTTAATTACTTGAGTAATTAATTTTTACTATTGTTTCATTGGCAACAGAAAGGCGCACCGCTTTTAACGGCAATAATAAACGAGAGAAAAGCATCAACCGAAATAAAAATAATTTAGATAACGACCAACATTTTTCATTTTTATTGCATTTCGCAATAAGAATCCACGGTTGTTTGAATTCGAACAAGAATAACATTAAAAAAAAGGAGATAAATACTAGTAACAATTATAACTGATAAATACTTAAATTTATTGTATAACTATAGGATATTAAAAAAATATAAAAAATATTAGTTTTAAAATTAATTCTTCATATTTCTAATGATCGTAAGATGGTTAATGAGTAAATTATGATAACGATTCTAGAGATAGCTAACAAACATTCTCATACCCAAAACAATGAGAGAAAGCAAGCAATAATGTACCTGTTTATCCGCGACTTCGCTCACGTAACTTACAGCCAATGTCAACTACGTGTGATGTAGCTTCCCGTAGGTGAGAGAATTTTTAAAATAATAAATTCACTAGATTCGGAGGCTTTTCAAAACAAACAATAATATCTTTCCTCTTTACAACAAATTAAATAGCCTCCAACCAAAATGTAAACAAACCAAACTTATAAGTATATATATGCAGTATAACCGCTGGTCGTGGTAATACAAGTCTGATCAATCGGACCCGTTCGTTCATTCAAGCCGGTCACTGGTTTCGCCGAACCTGTCTCGTTTCCGTTCCGTTATAGCGAATAGAATGACGAAAAAAAGACATTAACAATAGTAATTCGTACGAAACTGGCTATATACGATATAATATACAATACTGCGCTGATAAATATAAATCTTTTGATTATTTCACATGCTATTTAAGTTTACATGTTTCCAGGTACGTTTCCGTTCGTGTATTATTTTGACATGAGAAGTACTTTAATGGTTCTACATTTTTGATGTTAAACTAAAAAATCAATTGAAAATAGTAATAGTTAGAAAACCGTAGAGTAAGGAAACAAACCCAATAACGTACAGTTATTACCTATTTGTAATATTTTGTCACATATTGTCGCCGTCACCTATGAATCGCACATCATCATCATCATCACCAGCCCTTTTACGTCCCCACTGCAGGGGCTCAGGCCTTCCTTATTGATGGTCAAGGAGGATGGGCCATGACCCTCCACGCTGGCCCAATGTGGATTGGAGGATAGTAACGACTGCAAATGCAGCCGGGACCAACGGCTTAACGTGCCCTCCGAAGCACGGAGTAGCTCGAGATAATAATTTTTTGGTCACCCATCCCGTGACCGACCCTTGCGAAAGTTGCTTAACAACTACGATCGCGGGCCGCGGCGCTTATCCACTACGCACCAAGCTCTCGCACATACATTCAGAAAACGTATAATATAAGGTGAACGCACGGCGGACGGACAGCGGGCGTCGCGTTTATTACGACGGCATTACGGCGTACGACTGAAACGGCTGAAAACGTGAGTTACGATGGTGCACGCAACGACACGCGCGCGCCGAACAACATTTCATTGCAAGATATATTTAAAATCACAGAACACGGCGTGTTTAAAATCAAAGAGCTTCATGGTGCGGTAGACAGGCGTTTTAGCTCAAACAACTACTAAAAATGTCAACCGGAATAACTTAACTAACTTCAAATCGGAAAGACAACTTTTGGTCAAGTTCTCATAAAGTCGTCTACTTAAACGATGCATATGTATAATGACAACCTCTCATCATTTATACTCTATTGAGGGAAATAAAAGGAAAGTTTCATGGTAATTTACATAAGAATAATAGTTAGCTACAGGGATTGCTTCCATGTACACATACCTTACAATATTTGTCAAGTCACCGATGTTTCGACGCTATCAAAACCGCCATAAAATATGAAAATATGACTGCTGGACATAAATTTACTCAGTACTTTGAAAATATAATCAGTCTTAATAGTGGGGACATTATACAGATAATGACGATGGAGATGGTATACTTATATTAATACTTATTAAAGGGTGTAAGTGAACAAAGCAACTTTTGCTAGACGAGAATCATTAAAAAGGTGGCCGTTAAAATGCTATTTTCGATTTGTTTATTATAAGACGTTGATCCTGAGACTGGATAAACTGGTATTAGGTGTAATTTTTTTTATTTTAATTAAAAAAGGTATATATCACAATGAATAATAAACACACATGCACACATACACATAATCACATAGGTATAATTCTTATAACAAGACAACTTGTATAAGTTTTTTTTGGAGGTGGAAGACGCTGGCTGTTGTATCACAGTTCATACTTCTACGGCAGCGTGATACCGTGTAAAATTAAGTCATAAGTTATTTTTCTTTCGTAATTTGGAATGTCTAAGGAATTGAAATAAATTATTATTATTATTTTATTAAATAGACTTAATTAATCTTCAAATATCTTATATACACGGGTGCAGAAATAGCTGTAGCCAAGATTTTGCGAAATATTTTTTGTCGGAGCAATAAGTCTTTATAATAAGTCTTTGTTCTTGTCTCATGAGAGTGCGAGTGTTCAACTTAAGCTCGCAACATGCTGATAAAGTAGACATACTATTTCTTCGATATTTGTGCCATGAAATACAAAAAAAAAACAACGAACAGCTCCAATCATTATACTTGATTTTGCATTCACAATGAAAAACTGATAAAAATATACTAAATGAAAAATGCTTAAAAAAAAACAATATTGTTCCATTTCAGAGTGCGAGGGACAAAATTGGATTTTTAAAGCATTTTTCATAAGAATAATTTTAATAATCCTAGTAAAATTTTAGATCCTGGTTAAAATAAATAAATAAAAAGAAAAAACAGAATTATTAGTCTTAATAAGTATATATTTAAAGCACACACGCGACGAGATTTAACATAAATACGATAAGTCTGGGAACCCAGTTCTAAAATTGAAATTTACACGCGTCAACATACAACCGACCACAGTTTAACATAAAATTGTAAGAATCGAGTTAAATGTGTTAACATATCAAATCGTAATCGCGGCTGTAAAACATGCACATTTTACAGTTTATAGAATTGCATGAATAGCATGCTTGTTAATATAGTATTGTTTATTACGAAGAAATCGAATAGAATTTACAATTACATATCATAAAATTACACCTTAAACAAACTAAATAGAAAATTGTGTGAATTTGCACCGCTGAAAATTTAAAGCAAGTATAAACTCTGCCCCTGCATATGTTACTATAAATGTATACATACAAAGAAGCTTCCCGCTGTCTGTACGCTGAGATTTTTTAGCTACACAAGTGATTTTACGCATTCAAATCCTTGTTAGTTTAATTCAAAAGGAAAGTTTAAATATGTCGAGGCCAGTTCGTAAAATTGACCAATTTATAAAGCAGCTGCCCGTTTCATAAAATAGTCGCATTTCATGAAATAGAAAAAAACTTACCACATCATGATGACTGAATTTATTACTTGATTAAGCTTTGTGAAATGATAGTACGACTGTATGTGCGGAAAAACAGCAGCAAGGATATTCTATACTTTTATGGATATGTTGAAGATTATGATAAAGACAGAATTTTGATCTAGATCCAGAGGATGATTAAAATATATTGGATGATATTAAATATATATTATATTTAAGATATAAATTGAATTAAACTTCCTATATGATTAACTACTGTAGGTCACGTGATAGATCAGAAAATTAAAAGGATTACGAAGCGTAGGGTAGTGATCGTATTAAATTTCGAGGTTATTTCTTTTAGACCACAAAATTACATATCTAACGTATAAACAAGCTGTTTCAGCAAATTGTTTATTTATTTTTGGCCACCCTACTTTCATGATGCAGCCAAAACCAGATTCCCATTTCATTAAACATAAGCGCTTAAACGATATGATCAATTTTGAAAACAAACTAGAAATACAAATATCATTTTTGCAACTGACGAGAATCATTGTTATTTATCTGATATAAGTACAAGTACTAAATACTAAATGGAATGATAAGTAGGTAAGGCTTGTGTTAGTTTTCGACGATAGCTATCGCCTAGCTAGGTGATTTATTACTATACCAAATGGGTCTGAACTAATGTTCTAAGAGCACTGTACTCGTATTTACAAATCAATTTTCACTTTAATTGTATTTGAGAAATAGAATACATACGTAACATTAGTTATAAAGTTAGTATTAACAAGCTTTTAATAACTATACAAACCACGTAATAATATTGTCTTAACGTCTGATCAGACGTCTATCTTTGTTCTAATGATTGGTCACCATTATTATAATACCTGTTCCGCACTCATTCAGTCTCGCATAAAACTAAACGCATTCATAGCGGTACCCAACAAATTCGTAGTATAATGAATTTCACCTTGACCTCACTATTATTACTATATGCCTTCCATGCCTTACATAACCTGTAATTATGTCGTTTGAAGCACAGATTACACCACACAAAGCTGAAGGCGTCAATTCAGTAGATTAAGACTGGTTTCTAATAGTATTTAAGGTTTAAATAGTAAGTTTGATTCTGTTTTGCATGAACATTTTTTTTATTTAACCCAGGTAAAGGCCATAGGACTACAACCTTTAGTATCCGGCGAAACCGGATCGGCAAGAAAAGAATTTAACCGAGATACTTTAACAAGTTTCACAAATAAAAGTAGATAATGTTATTGTTTTTCGAAATGAAAGTTCCACCAATATCTAGTAGTATTGTATAACAATAGATAAGTAGAATCAATTATAATTAAAAAGAGAGTCCATTAATTATTATCCACATAAGTTTTCAACATAAAGCAAGATATTTAATGACATAGTTTTAATAAAACTGAAGTGATAGCAATATTAAATGACTACGAAACTGAAGCATAATTCAAGTTCAGCGATTTTCATTTCACATGTATTGGAATCGGAAAGATTCCACGTGTAAAGTTATTGCATCTGTTCAAATAGCGTACAGACGTTGCAATTGCAATATGTAACGTTATGAAATTGCCTGAGTGACATCGGGATGCAGGGATCGGTCCATATTTAGCACAGAAATTGAGCGTGAGAGATGCCGAGATTGCTTTTAAATCAAGTTACGACGTCGATGCACCGACTCAGCTTTTGCTGGTCGCAGAACGACACGGTGGAGATAATTATGAAGCTAATTCAGGATGTCCGTTGAGATAATTAGTGTTGAGAGATTTGAGTGCTTCCATATTTAGACGTGCTTACTTTTTGGAAAGACATAAATGCCACATGGTTAAAGAGAAATAAAATACATTTTCAACTTCGAAAAACAATAAAGCTTTGTTAAAACGATTATAATGAAGTATCTGGAGACACGAAAGGCCCTCTCCAAATAGAGTAAAAGAGAAGTACGATGATAAGAAATCGCATAATTCAATTCTCAAATCAATATTGTTTCGGACACTAAAGCAGTTCTTTAACAATAACAAAGCTTTTTCATTCATAATTCGGTCTGGACTGTTTTTTTCTGACATATTATGGAGATAATTTGCTTAATGAATAAATATGTAATTGAATTGATAACACGCTAACAAGATATCAATCATCCTTCCAAAATATAGCCATATTAACTTAGTTTATAATATGAAAATACTAATAGTAAAATTGAACCAAAACACCCGTGATCAAACTTTAAAAAACGAAACACTATAAGGTAGTTTAGATATTAAAAATAAAAACAAGAACATATAAATGTACTCCTTCAAATATGCATAGCGTTCCTCGTTCCAAACTGAAAAAGTGAAAAACCTTAAAAAGTGGAACTTCTTAACGATATAAAAGCAGAATGGATACTATAATGTGTTGACGACAATTCTAATTATTAAAATTTTATTTGCTTGAATCACATCACCAGTTGCTATATGATCAACTTGAAGCTTTGTTATATCACTAAACGGAAATTTTCTCTTTAATAACTATAAGTGTTGTAAGTTACAGAGATAAAACAAAGAATAGATAAATTATTCAACGCATTAAACCGGAAGGCTAAGCACAAGGTGCTAATACACCTGCCAACAATGCCTAGACCTTTTGCATTTAAGACTTAATTAAAAATATATAGAATCTATCTGTAAAGTTAACATAATAATGGTGTGACCATGGCGCTTCAATAAAATTCCGTTTATTAACACAACTCTTTGTGAGTGATAATGGCGTTTCAATGGCCTTTTATTAAAACAACTCTTGTAAATACTCGTACGAAGTAAGTATTATATATTGATCAGTGATTTACCACGGTGCTTCTGCATTAACATAGGACGAAAGGCTTCTGTTGACCAAAGGTGGAAAGTGTTATGGTAAAAAGGAATCATTAAAATGCAAACACCAGTAAGGTTCTGGTCTTGGACAATCCATAAATAGTCATTTCACAAATTCATTAGGTAAATTATCTTTTCTCAATATCCTAGAAATTGGTGGATAATATAAATTAATATTCACGGTAATGTGGATATTAATTATGGCACCTATTTTCCTGTCATATTGTAAATTTATTGGAAAACGCATTTAATATAATATCCATAAATATGTGACGCATAGAGAAATCTTGGTATTTACACAGATAGCACAATGTGGTATTTTGTGTTTTGTTAAATAATTATTGAACTCGTAATCTCACATTTAATAACACCGAAATCATGTCTACTTTACAAATTGCAGATCTAGCTCTAATAGACACTAGCATGGAAAATTAAAATGTTACAATAGATTCGGATTGCTTAATGTTCTTCAAATGCTAAAGTAACAAAATAGAACTTCAATATATTAAAGAAGCAAATATCAAATACATATCAAGTCCACATGACAACGAAATATATAACAATCCCTTTTTTAGAAGGTGAGAAGCACAATAAAAAAAACCCTAAACCAAAAAACGGTATTCATTGTTAGAGATTCGTAAAAAATCCATACAATTCACGCTGTAGACAGGGTGCACCTGGTGGGAAGACGGATTTTTAGGTCATCCCAAAAAGCGCCAAAATTTTTAAGGCTTACCAGGATTTACAAAGTACTCATGGCGACAAAACCAATTAGGAGCACTTGATACTCCAAGCGCCATTCCCACCCGCATGCATGGTGTTTTTAGGACCGAGGTCGGGATAATCACCTCGGTCTGTGGCGTAACATCTCATCGCCCGGCGGCACTACGGTCAGCTCGCTGGTCTCTCACTGCACATCCTCGTGAGGTTCACACACAAAACATCACATACACTGGTCGGCACAATCGAGGTTCACTGCACTTTGTAGCACTCACAGTATCACGAGACGGGCAGCTTGCGCTGTCAGCGCCGATGCATTGGCGGCAGTGCGCGCCGCTCCCGGGCGCAACAGCTGACGGGACTCCCCCCCTTCCCGTGCCGCGCGCGCAGCCGGTGCTTGCACCTCGCCCCCCGCAGTACCCGCCCCTCACCCCTCACCCCTCACCCAACCTCTAATCCATTATTTACGGACGGCCGACCGGTTTCAGGCGCGTTCGTACTGCTCGCCGCTCCACGACGATCGTTCAAATTTAATGCCCTTCCTATGTCCGGCCTCTAATGCGATAAGATTACGGTGTTACGGGCTTGCGATCCGCAAATCCAGGACTACTTCTCGTCATCTGTCCGTTAAATTGCTAGCAAAAGTGATTTATCTTAAAGCTATATATCTTGGTATAATATCTATCAATAAACTTTAAAGATGAATATCTATAAAGATTTTATTTCTCTATTTAACAATTATTTATTTCATTTTGATGTTACGTCATGACAAATTAAACAAAAAAACAGGTGAACGATCCCAAACTGCAGGCATCGCCTGGCACTAAAAGCATTAAAACGCCTATGATCCAGTGTAATGTTCTGTTGTAAGCCACAAATGCATTTTTCAAGCTGTAAATCAACTTGCAGGTCATAAAAATGATGTAAAAATAGAATTTTAAGAGAAAATCAAGTTTTGAGTCAAGCTTGTTACATGTTCAGTACCTATCTTTGGAACTATATAAAATCAGGCAAATATAATTCACAGGTAGGTAACTGTAGTATAGTCACGGTAGTATATTATAGCACGATCCGGTCACATAGCAGCCTAGGTACTCAACGCTTGACCCCATCACGTGTTTATCTCATCGTTTATCTTTTTTCCTTGAAATGTCTCAAAAATTTCATATCATTATTCTGCGATTTTTCTGCGATATGTTAAAGCCTACAACTGAATATCAACAAAATGTTTGAGACTTGTTGAGTAGTAGAATTTAACTGTACTTTTAACCGCCTTCAACTTTTTATATTACATTTTCCAGAAGTAACTTATATTTACAGAAATAAAAATTCAAATTTTTCGTAAGATATCTGAACAACAAGATTATATTTAACAGTAGGTATAAAATATGGGTCAAAGTTATTTTTGATGACTGTTTTTTAGTATAAACTCGAAGGCAAATAGATAATAAGATTCAACGTGGGAGAATAATAAATTATAAAGAGATACGAAATTAGAGCAACCACGAAAGATAATATCCCAAGAGACCACCGCGTTGACTCTAAGGATACTTATTATAGGTACTAACAAATTTACACGAATATGTACGATATTAGATACTTTAAAAATGCCAAAAACTTAGACGGAGGTCTGGAAGAACGGGCGCAGGGTGAGTAGTGTTTCATTACTAAGTTCCCGGTAATATTAGCGCCAGTCGAGTGAGCTCCGAGATGCCTACTTGAGAAGAACTTTTGGACAGCCATAGAAATCACGTAGTTCGCGGAACTTTGTTACCTGTGGTGCGTCGGCAGCGCAGCGAGCCAAGGTGAACGCTCGGGCCAAGGACGGCCCGACAGGCGGAGGGAGGGGGGCACCGCTCCCCGCGGCCCTCATCTCCCCGGACCTCAGTAAAAACGCTCTGAACCTTCAAACACGGGCGGCGCGGTGCAACCCAGCAAAAAAAAGGGCCCGACGAAGGAACAAATACAAAACGCACCACACAAAAAAGTTTACAAATACAGGGGTCTCGAACAACAGAACTAGTTGGGCCGTTTTCTTGTGCCTGCCTGTCGAAATGTACAGTTCGCGTGTCACCTGCGCCTACGCAGACGGGTCACGCACCGAGAGCGCGCGAGTTCCTATGATGTAATAGGCAAACGATAAAAAACAGCTAACGGAAGAGGCGCGGAACCGGCCGCATCGTCGTCGGTCCACTAATCACCTGATGATTTACATTTTTGCAATTTTAAGTACACGTTGACAGACTCTTCTTATTAAAATTCTAAAGAAGTCCCTTTCAATTATTCATATCGAGACCTTTTTATACGGATCCTTCTTATTCAACAGACACGTAATTTTTTTTCCTTTAGATGAATAGAACGAGAACTAAGGGCGATAAAACGCTATGTTGAAGAATCATTCCAACCAAACTAATTTAGTATACCCATGTAACATAATCTTATCAGGAAAAAATAGATACTAAAATAATGATTACTGCGATATCTTCCCAGCTTCAACGATTATTGTTCCGACAACGCATAAAATTTGAAATTCTGTATGCCAAGCTAACAAAATTAACTAACGGTAGTGCAAGGAAGTATTGCTTTCCGTCGCGGAAATTAATGGCAAATAATAAAGAATAAATTTGCCAAGTTCCTATTGACAGACCGATAATAAGAAAATGGTGTTGATTACATGTGACGAGTCTATTGCCCGTGTTACATCACCGTTCATAAATAGATTCCCCTGGAGCTCAGTGCGTACAGTGCGTGTAAGGAGACGTAACACTCCATACTCTTCTGACCAACGCCAATAAATATGAGAGAAAAGGACGAAGCAGTGATACAGTTAAGCAGGAACTCTATTTATATGCAAATATAACCTCGGAGTCGACACCTGTTTGCGTATTCTTAACACTCGCTTCGCTTTGTAGCAAGCAACACTGTCTCCGTTACATCCTTTTAGTGTTGAATAGGAATGTTATAGGTATTTACAATATATTAATATTTAACATTATGACATTAAAGTTAATGCTTGTTTAAAATATAATGCCACAATAAATATTTGTATGTATTCTAGTTCAATATATCATTTACAGTTAATGAAAGTTATATTGATACTACTAGAGAGGCTCAATAAAGAAATGATAAAGATAGGCTGATTTAACCTAGCTTTATATAAAAACAAGAGTACATTGAACTGTTATCCAAGGTTATAGCAAAAACAAAATATATAATACAAAATTCAATGTTCACAACACTACGCATTTCCCTTGTGGCTTGTGCGGTCGTCATTCCATTACTGTCATACTTCGTCCCACGCCCCTCGTAGGAGCTTAAAGAGAAGAACTGGAACGACAGTGCGTCCATTTATCATAGTTGGACGACACAGGACCCTGAAGTGCGTTCCTGTGTTGTCTGCCCGTTCTTTGTTTTTATTAACAATCTGCAACACATCGGACGCGTCTGTGATTTTTATGAGTGCAATAACTTTTGGCTGAAAGTCAATTAACACAGATGCAAATGTTTTGTTCGTAGAATAGCTAAAGAGCTCCTTTACAATTTTAGGGAACTTTGAATGCGTGCGTTATGGAAATTGAATTTTACAAGCGGGTGCTATTCATTATCGTGTGAAACCATAATATCACGCCACGCAGGCATCGGTCGGGTACGTCGCCCGCTACGTCCTTACTCGTCCTTTGGACAACGACATCAACCTGATATACGTACTCGATTCTCGAACAGGGTTATTACTCTTTCGCCATTATATCCTTGGATTTATATTACTTGTAAATATAATATGCATTTGACATGCATAATAAATTATCATTTCGTTATGGTAAGGTCACGTCCCATTGAGATCATTGCCCTTTCAAATCTACATGTGATTAAATTTCGATAATAATCATGTTAAAACACTTATGGCATTACCTATAAAATTAAGAATTCTGTAAATAATAAATACAGATAAATGTATAACAAATTACAGAATTATAAAGAATTATATTATTTTGAAAGTTTTGCATTGATATTTGCCCAAGGAAAATGGATGCCTAGAGAGTAGCTGTAAAAAACACAATTGAAGTTTCGAGTTCATGAAGCCATCCTCGGAAAGGACATGATAAAAACGGTTTGCCCGCTGAACGACAAGTCATGCATATGACGCAGTAAATGACCATCACATTATGACTCATTATTGTACTGGATTGGCAACCATCCGTTTACAATATTTCCCATTTGGATGCAGCAAACGCTCCTTTCAAATTCAAAACAAACTCATTATCAGAATGAAGACGCCGCCGCCCAATAATTTGCGCAGCGACACGAATTATATTTTAAGTTTCCTTTAATCAGGCGAGTACTTCAGTTCCGTCGACATCTTAATAGGCGAGGATTAAATCTCCGCTGAACTCCGTTAGTGAAGGACGAAGTACTTTTCGCTTGCGTTCGGTAACGTAATAATGAAATGTTGCACTTTGATGTCGGCGAATGAACTAAAGCACCCGCAGTCAGCGTCCGAGAGGGTGGAAAATCACCCGCGGCGTCTTGTTTCCGAGACATTTCTGAATCTCAAAGCAAGCAACGGAGGGAGCGTCGAGACGGAAGGCGGCATAAAACTGGAGCGACGACGACGCCTCGCCTATTTGACCTACAAACGCCACACTCGTTACACACTCGTTTTACTTTTCATACAACGTAAATATTATTTACGGTATGGCAACTTAGTATTATTCATTCACATCACATCAAATAAAATAATTGTAAAAGATTTGAGAATTAAATTGCGAGTGTTACTCATAATCAATTGACTTCATTAGTTATTCTGCGTAAGTTTTCAACACATTTGCCCGGAGGAGAATTGATAAGAGTTATCGAGACTGCCACAAAATGTTATGCTGAACTTTCGCACTTTCACCTCCAATTAAAATTATGTATTTAAAATAAAATATGTTAATTAGCAACTCAGTTGGTGCAAGCTAAGCTGTTAAATTGTGCGACATATATGTGCATCATGAGAAGCACTGTATAGGTATATTTAAGTTACGAATATATTTAGTTAAACAATTTAGTACTATCACTGTACTGCCCTGCGATTCTGTAAAAACCCAAACCCGAATTCAAATTCATCCAGGTGTCCGAATTCACTTCAAAAAACGGCGTCCGATCAATCTTGAATTAATAATAACGATTCGTGGCATAAGTGAAATGAGTTTTGGAATGACATAGGAATAGAATATCTGAGACACGTATATTCCACCAATCTTATATCGTATTTTTATACAAAAAATGGTATAAATAAAATTTCTACACCCAATGACGTGAATTCGGACACATGAGTGAATTCGAATTCGGGTTTGGTGTTTTATAGAATCGCTGGGCATTTCGAGTTATAATTCACTTTACACAGTAAAGGTTAACATCAAAACTGCTCTTAACGAAATGGTATCGTCGAGTATCTGAAGAGTGGATTGTCTAACGATCGATAATATCCAAAAGAGCAGTGACAGGAAGGCGGCGAGACTTTATTGCAGTGCGGTAACGGCAATTTACCAATCAACCGGTCACTGGAGCGAGTGTTATGGTACTCTCAACTGACACACAGATATGTCTACGTTTGTAATACGAAAGACATACAACATAGCTTTTATCAATTAGAAACTTCAAGAGTAACAGAAAATTCAAAAGGTGAAGTAAAAATTCGTAACCAGCGAGTTTTAATTTAAACGTCATAGCCATTATGATTAATCGTCAGTATCAAGGCCAACAACTTCGCCATTAGCATTTTGAATGTCATCAATTGCTATAAAAGTGAGACACCACTATTGTAATATAGCATAATTCTGATACAACCACTACTATTGCCAAATAAAATACCTATATATCACGTAACTCGTATCAAAGAACTCATAATAAAACTACGATTTCAATGATTTATTTAAATCTACATCAAGAATTTCACTCTTTTATATTACAGAAGAAAAAAAATACAGTTTCTTTCTATACTCCATTCATTATAACATTAGAAAAAAAGGGTCATAGAAGCAACCGCTGCTTCTATGACCCTTTTTTTATTTTCAAGATAAGTTTAAAAAATATATATTATAGTTTTGTTGAAACTTTGAACGTTAGGTAGTCTGAAAAAGCTTAGCAATTTTCTATTTTTTACAATACCTCAGGGTTGAGATGAGGCCAGCATTTTCTAAATTCATCTTTTACTCCCAAGCCAACATGGAACTCTGTTCTATCTATCTATCTGTTCATTTGATTATAATTAGAATAGAATTTAGTTATATCTATGCCCAGTAAAGAAAGGTAAACAAAATGAAATTTTTATTATTACTTTTATAACATTTATTTAGACATTAGACTATTGATGAAGACATTAGAAAAACTTCTTGAAATGTCGAAGGTTGAGGATAGGTATGGGGGCTTAGGGCGTAATTGTTGTAGGCCACTCGGGCCTGCACCGGCATCGTCCATATTTAATAAAACTTAACAACAAAAATAAAGCAATAACAACTTAATCACGGAAAACGGCAAAACAACAAGAAAGGCAGTAGCATTCACAATGGATGACAATCCCAGATCACGTATTTTGACAATTATGAATACATCATAATCTGACAAAATTAAAAAGCTGTACTGCCGATACATTTGAAGGGATTAGGCAACGTTTAAAATTTGGTAGTATTATAGTGACATGAAAATCGTGCCGAAACCAACAACCGAAATTCAACCCTGCATCTTTAGGTTCTTTAAGATGAACACATTTTACTATAATAGTTATTAAATGATTTAAGTTAATCAAATACTCCTAAATTTGATTATAGATAGCTTAAATGATAACAGTTAAGTATAGCAGCTGGTATTTAAGTTAATTTGTAGCAAATTAGCCGTCGGTCTTAAGAGTAACATGATTATTGATATTTTGTCACAAAGTAAACCATAAAAAGAACCTTATTTAACTTCTTTCTAATGCTGTAATGAATGGAGTATACTACCATTTAATGTGATCGTAAAGAATTTTAATCAACCCATTAATATTTAATTTGCTGTACCTACATCCAATAACCACATTAGCTCTTTAAACATAATGTGAATTTAAAATTATCTAGATGGTGTTTTAAATAAAAAACTTTAAAATTTATGGAGCATTATGCAAATTGAGATTGTGTCAGGTGCATCCCGTGGACAAAAGACTTAATGTGTTCTGAATATAATTCAGATAATAAAAGTAAGTTGATGACATTTAAAATAATGTATGTGACAGTTCGCATAGTATGTGCTACTATAAATAGTATTATAATATCTGTGCTATTACGAGTATATTATAGTCCACTATGCCTTCTCAACAGTATCTTTTTATAAAGACGCTAGTAATAAATTTTACAGGCATTAATTAATACTATTCAATATGTATCAATGCCTGTAAAATGTTGTCTATATCATAAATTATCATCTAATAGTAGAGTGGAAACTGCGAGTCGGTAAACGTGGAGAAATAAACTCCAGTATGTGGTGTGATGGATGATCTAAGAAAGGTCGCGGGTAGAAGTTGGACAAGAGTGACCCAAAACAAAGCAAATGGTGACTTATGTTTATGTTCTTTTTCAGCAGTTGAGTTGAATTGAGTTCAGCAGGACAAGGAGAATTGTATTCCACGCATTATTTAGCTTTAATATTAACTAAGAACCTCACTGTTTCTCCAATACCATGGTAATGTGTGATAAGATTAATAATATTATTGAACGAAATCTATTATCGTAGGTTAGTGCTTACAATATTATTAACAATTTAAGAGTAGACCATTATCTAAAAACAACAACGCGAGAATACACGTAACATACGCGGTTAAATTTTCATTAGACGTAATTGTACGGTGTTTGTGTTGGTACGTACTTCCTTACGTACACATGCATATCTACGTATCGTACGTTCGTGTGTAACATAACGGAGATGGGCCCGCCAAAGCTGCGGGCTCGCAGGAAGTGTTCTCTGTGCCCTATTTATAAGTGCGGTGTGCGGCATACGAATGAGCGTTCCCAAACTTCATATACGGCAATATAGCTCTTATCTATACTGTAAAATAAGAACATGGAGACCGCAGTTTGGACGTTATTGTAATTAATTATACATGTAGGATCCAGAATGTGTAGAGATAAGCTGCAAATTATGACGTTTATGACAAAATAGAAATTATGGCGAGCATAAATAAGTTTGCGTGTCGCGATGTTGACAAACAAGTTTGAAATAGTGCGCCTGAAAATGATTTCTTTTTAATTTAAAGATGATGTACTATGAAATGGTGAATATAGAAAATCCTATAGTATCAACAATATCACATATGATGGTACGATAATTTTTAATTTCTCTGATAATAATTAATAATCTCGTCGTTACGATAATCCCTAGATAAGACCACGTCAGAATTAAATTTCTGTATTGAAAAGAGTTTCTCTCTGTTCCTCACTAAATATACATATTTGGATATTTCAAGACCTGTTTTATTAGTGGTGAGTATCGAAGGTTCAATATATATTTCACTTAATACCACCAATAAACATTTATGTTTGAGTCGCGTTCAACGCTCACCCCCTACGGCGAGAGAACGCATAGAAGATACATTTTTTTTAATCGTCTGTATCGCAAAACCATTTTATTTATAGCTTAATTAAGATAGAGTTAGCGATACTTTTGCAGTATTTTATTTTTATAATAACAGTCATCATAACAGACAAATATTAACAAGACTCTAAATATAGGAACGAGTTGAGAGGTTTCCTTTTTTATTTGTAAAGAACCCTTTAGTTGATATCCAATTTATAAATATGTATATATAAAAGTGGGGTAGCGTAACTTAATTCCGTCGGTTTCAAGTTTGCCTATTGACATATCCATTAGGCCATATTATTATTATAACAGTGGGGTGGCTGCTGGTAGTTAGCGGTTGCAGGTTTAAAAGTTAAAATATAAATCTATTCTTTAAAAAAAATTTTAGATTATCGATAATTTTAAAATTTGTCCATATTACACGAGTAATACATATTTTTATTTGTTTAAGTAAAGATAATTTCCAATTTCCTGTTTATATTTGAGCAAAAAGTCGATGCAACACAATTACATATAATAAATTCAGAGTAAATATATGAAAATAGTGGACAGTGTCTAACAAAATGAATTCACTACTTTCAACATTTCGGGGCACATTTTTGTTATAGTGGGTTAATAAAAAAAGTATTCCCATGCACAGCAAGGTCTTTTTTCTAAGAATTGTTTGGAACAACCACCACATGTTTCTGGTTCCTACCTGAACTGGATAAGACGGATATTACAGACAGCTGGTTAAGAATGATTCAATAACACTGCACTTTACATTGTGCATTGAGAATTAGAAAACAATTAAGATGGATTTTCTTTTTTTTTTATGGATAAAATTTTGTATCAGGAACGATATAATGTATTATAGAAATATTTTACTCATTGTTTCAACTTTTTTTAGTTTATTTGAATTCATATAAAACAAGCATTATAAGAAAAAAAAAATCCATAGCCTAGTTCGGTTTCGTCATTCGTTGTTTATTTAGCTCATATATTGTCAGCGGTCATCGCACACAACAGCTAATCATCAATTGACAATGATAATTATTCTAAACACGAATATATGATCAAATAATGTCTCATTGAATATTTATAACTCTTGAATAAACCGCTGGAGCAGGACCGTTTCAATCTCAGTATCATATCAATCTACATTATAAAAAAAAATTGGTTTATGATCGTTAAATAATACTACGTTTACAGAAACATTGTAAATTAATAATAGGCTGTTATATTTTTATAACAAAGTTTTATAAAAAAATGTAAATATCTTAATTTGTAGTAAACTTTGTTAGTTATCTTTTCCATAAAACATTCGCAATTAACAAGACGTTATTATAATCCATCCGAATCGAAGACAGGACTCATTTTTGTTTGTCTGTCATACGAAAAAATATATTTAAAAAAAAATTTTTTTTCGACTGTTTGAACATCAAATGAAACGGATTATTCGCAAACGGCTAAGTTAAGGTTTTTTTAAAAATGTTTTTTTTGACAACTCTCATCTTGCTGTTGGTATTTTCCATCATATAAAAATAGTTTTAAACATATTTTATAATCAAATCAGTTTATTATTGTTCACAGACCACAGCAAGAAAGCAATAAATATAATAACTATGTAAACATAACTCGTATTGTATTACAGTTGATTACACAATTATCGCATTAGTGCATAATTGTAAGTCAAATTGATTAGTTGTACTGTTTATTAATCGATATTTAACACCCGATTGATTTCACTTATTATATACAAGCTGTTTTCCCGCGAATACATGTAGCGACGACATATAGCGGACAGTTGGTGAGAGTTTAATCGGCCCAGTATTTTAGGAGCCTATTCGATGCAAACATACAAACAAACACATAAACAATCAAATCTTTTCTCTTTATAATATCTATATATATTTTAACGAATCCGTCACATAGTCAAGTTTGTCACATTATCCAAAACAATAGAACGAGTCGGGAACTTACTATATAGCAAATATTTTATTATCAAAACGTCAGTTCTTACCTTTTTTCTTGGAAATAATCTTAATGATTAGATTTTCTATAATAACACTCATACGGGCACGTTTATCAAAAGGCGTTGATATAACAATTCTCGCTTCTAAGTGTATATGCATAGAGTATAAATTGATACCGAAGCGTAATGAAACTTGAGCTGTTAATGCATGGTTAGTTTCCAGGAAGCGGTTTGTTCCCACGGGTCTTGCGCATGTTCGATACACGCGACAGAGAACGTATCCCCAACATACCTGTGGACAACAAAAAATACTTTATTAGAAATAAATTTTGAAAGCAAACATTAGAAGGTGTGGTCAATATTTCTAAAAATTAAATATTATAAATAAAATAAAATTACTATCTAAATAAAAAATTGGTAACAATTGACGACATAGTTAAGCAGACTTCAACACACATCCAATGTCTATGAAAATTGTCAAGTCACGGCGCCTTATTTGTATCTACAGCTCTGACGAAGCGTAAATTTTCGTAGTATCAGCAAATCCACCGCATACCCCTTTCAATAAAATATGATATGAATGATAGATACCTCTTTCATATTTCTATCTATATAACTAATACGTAAAGTTGCTTATTCTAAAGCTGAGCCAATCATACCATTCAAATAAAATTTGTAACCGCAACATCATTTCAATTGTTTTGCCCGATAGATTATAAATATGCCCGATCAATTTGATTATTTATATAGTTTTTGTCACATTAAATGCGCTCTCGTGTTGAGTATTTTTAATTCTGCGCGGTCGTTGTTTATAATGCCCGATTAATCATATTGATTATAGATTATTATTTTAATAGAATAGTGAAAGAATTTAATTCTTCACATTAAAAGTTTAATTTGAAAACAAATTGTTACACTGTTAATGTACACAACATACGGCTGCACGTCAGGCTTCCACAATATGTAAAATTATCGCACATTATTTTTGTAGTCTACCATCAATATATTAATTCAGTCAGCGGTCCGCCCCGGGCCTCTTATTCTGGGGGGCCTCCAAATGGCTGAAAGTTCCCTTGATCAAATCATAAATTGGAGTTGTACTGCCTTATCTTTCTTAGTTTCGTATTTTTAGCAGGCGTCTTAGCAGGGAAGGCGGTGTAAACACAAAATCAAGTTTCTGCACTAGTTGTAAAAAGTTGTAGGTACGGACCTAATGCCGCCCCGGGCCCCCGACAGGGTTAGTCCGCCACTGTGTACCGCCTTTTGCTTAATTATGGAACGAGACAAACAAGTAAATATTAATAACTATACAGCTCGAGTTAGACCATTCAGCACAAAAATAACAGATGGCTGACATTTTAAAATTGCATTAGTAAAAGTTTCTCTCCCTCGTAGTATAAAGAAGAAGGTATGGCAAAGTGACATCTAATGTCACTATTGTGTGTACCATAACCATTAAAAACTGGTCTTTGGATTGCTATTGCAAGATTTTATCAATTACCAATATCTCAACGAGAAGTCAACGTGGGAGATGGGTAAAACGTAATCTAATTCAATTATAACCGAACCACTTATTCAATACATTCAAATAAGTTTCACTTTTATCATGTTCGGACGTAAAGTAAATACAAATCCAGGGAAGTGGTATGGACAAGGACATATACTGAAGCTAGATAAGACGTACTTGACTAAAGGTGAGTTACTGCGTTCACTTTCACAAGAATGTTCATCGCAGTATTTCTATCTATTTCATACCATTCAACAGTCCAGTCAGGACGTGGCCTATGGATTAGAACTTTAAGAGGGCAGTTATAGTTATTATATTTAATTAATTTTGCTTTACTGTAAAAAGTTGTTAATGAATAATGCTAAAAAAAATCACTTTGTCGCTGGTACTCTGAGATAGGAATCGAACCCACGACCTTTCGCAGTCCAAACGAATTTTTATTATGGGCTGTTTATTTATAAACTGTGGTATAATCGTGAAACTAACTGATTTCTTACAACGGAAGAGACCGAGTTGAATATATTCGCTCAGCAACTTTTGAAGTCAGACGAAGTAGTTTATAATTTTTATTTATAAATAAATAGTGACAATTTTTTTAGAATCGTAATCTCCACAGCAAACTCTTTCATTTGACGATACCATATTAACATAAGTTATTTAAAAGGTTTTGTTTTTAAATTCAGTTAATACAATAAATAGGTAAATAATTGCTTTTAAAAATATAATCAGAATCATAAATTGTACGGCTGACTTCTATGAATGTTGATAATTAAGCGATTATGAAGATAATCTACCAATGTTTTCGATTTCTGTAAGACGTGTATAGGCTTTTTACAGAATTTGTTAGATTATGGATTTTCCTGATTTCCAGGAAGCTTCTATGTGTGAAGCAAGTTTGAACTCACAAGATATCCTAGTTCTTATTATTGTTACGCATTTCGCGGATACACTGCCCAACATTGTGCCTTTGTTAGTCTGTAATAATCAGGGAAACGTGTTCGTAAATCGTTATTGAAGAGCAATCGTGGAGTAATTAAAAGGAGCCAAAACATTCTATTATTGGAGCTGGCCGAGGTAGGGCTATAAAATAAACATTGAGGTCGACGTTGCCGCTCCGCTGGCGTCGCAGGCGCACAATAGAGTTCTCTCGCAGCTGTTTGTACCTGGCGTGTTTACAGAGGCTGTTTACTCATCTCGTCGAGCCTCCCTCAAGTTTTCTTGATAAAAGAGAGTAATCGATCCGCGTGAAACTGATCCTTGCGATCCGAGTGAGAGCGCTCGAAGCACGCATTGCACGCGTGTGTCCCAGCCAACCCCACTCTGATCGCGAGGGGATACTTAATCCCCTGTCTATTTCAAACACGTTTTACCTCATTCGTTTCGCGTCCGACGTAAAAAAAACTCTTATTAGATTTACTAGTCGCTCGGTCCGATCGATAAACGCCATGTTGTGATTTGACAGATTGTTTAAGGATGGAGGGTGGTACAAAGTAACTGATTAACATTAGAATAGAAATGCAACTGTCCCTTGGAATGATTGATATTTATAATCTCTTTAAAATATTATACTTGTCTTTATTCTGTTACAAATGGTGCATTATATAATGATCGATAATCATGATGCAGATTTAAACTTTTATCTTAATACTATTGCATTTGTTATGGTGGCCAATACGATGTCTTACAAATTATAAACCGGGCAAATTAATTCCCTTTAAACGAGGCTTTTCTTTCTTTTCGCATTATGTAAATGCGTCCTAAGAACAGCACTAGTGATAGTAAAAATAAAAAACTTCATTCTCTGTGTAAGAGTTATCAAGTTTTCGATTTTAGGTAATTTAAGCTAAGTGGTTGATAGCTCTGAAGGATGACTACTTCTAGTCTAGCTGTAAAGTGCTCAACAATGTCGCCGATGTTCTGTAGAAAGGTTAAGCCGCCTCTGAGCGAGTGATAAATGAAAATAGTCAGCGAGGGGGTCGATCTCCCGCGGAGGCGCACACATGGCCTTATCGACCGGAGATCGGCGCAAGTTTTAGGTTTAAGCGAGCTTTTGAAAATCTGTAAAAACCGAAAAATTACACCAACTCTTAAACAGGAGTAATTGTACCGAAAAGAACCGACAAGTATGTTGTTTATCGTTTATATTTCTTATATAAAAAAACTATGCATGTTCATAATTTTGTCTATTACTGTAATGGTGTGCAATAAACAATTTTTCATTCATTCGCTCAATTTATAAAAATATTTTTTAATGTTTATTTTTCGAGTATTTGTCGTGTGTATTTTTCGAGTATAGTACACACGAGGTAGGTATACATTTACATATTTTATTTACATAAATTTCAACTAATGTATATTCTTATACACCAGTATTGTAGCACCGAAAAGAAAGATACGGCTTTTCACTTAAGTTTCACAAAAATAAATAAATATGATCATACAATCGCTCTCTCCCGTGTGTTGGGCAGTCGGCGGTCCTCCCGACACACGCGTACATCGTCCTCGCAATAACAGAGCGCACGCACGAGCCACGCGTGTGACCGCCACCGTTGCCGAAATAATTGTCCATTACGATTACGTTTCTGACTGGGGGTCTGACCGACCCAAATGTTCGTCCGCACTCACTGACAGGGTTAGCTTAGTTACAATCAAACAATAATAATAAAATTGTATTAAAGTGAGTACCTAACAAATCAAACTATCAGTGTAAAAATAAAATTAAATTTTTTTTAAAAGGAAATATGGGTAACTATGCTTTTGTTTATTTTTCGTTTGTTATACTTCAGGGATACTATATTTTTATAGTGTGATGTATTGTAATATCAAGCCATTGAAGTGAAAGTAAACATAAAAATTTTAAGTATTTTTTATTTATTCATATAATTAATAATTCACATATGCGCGAACAGTCCAGAAAAAACGCAACTCCGAGACAAACGTATCCCCAATAAGGAATACTGCATCTGTCAAAACATCGTCCACAGGAAATAATAAACCGATGCGACTTAATTAATTTCCCCCACGATGCAACTGACTTTATGGCGCTTTTAAACTTCCCAAAGGATTAAGTGATCTTTAAGCATATACACTGAAGGCGCTTTTAAAAAGAAATTGTCAATTAAAAACCAGTTTTAAGGCGCCACCGACTGTCTTTCAATACAAACATCTTAATTGATATTTGGTAGCTAGCCGCTGTTTAATCATGTTTTATTTCCATGACGTTTACTTTATTAATTCCGTTTTATAGCGATACATTTATATTCATTTTCAGATATACTTTATGGCTGTAAGCGACATAAAATTTTAAGGGGAGTGAAAGGTTATTTTAGTAGATTGTTGCTACATTTGTGGTGTTTCACGAACAACTGGAGCCAATGAGAGTGGAACTGTTACGTAACTATTGGTGATATAGGGCAGGACTGCGTAATGTCGTCGTCACATCATGTTACAATAAGATGTATAAGTTCAGAGAAATGTCATAAGACCAAGTTTCCAACCCCTCGTCCGCGCGCTCGGGGAAAGTTTTGAAACGACTGCCCTGTTATGTGAATTAGGTAATAATTTATTTTCCTCTTACTTTTATACCGTAGCGAGATTCATATTATACGGTAATTTACTTTATCATGTACAAAGTTTGAATAAAACACCCGAGTTTCCTTATCAGGGATATAATACAAAAATTTACATTTGTGTTTGCTTTGTGCTCGATACCAACTTGATTCACATTCAACAACTTTTATAGCTACAAAGTATACAGCAGCAATTAATACAAACCGATGGCATTATTCAGCCCGGGTTTACAATCGACATCGATCATGGTCACTCAGTCTGAGCGCGCTGCTCTCGAATATTAACCTACTCCATTGCGAGCAAACAACATAATCCGCTCCCCAATTTAATGATGACATGAGACCAAATTGTTTGTCGTGCGACAACGGGACGAGCCGGAAGAAAACGACAAGTTTAAATGCATAAAACGGTGCAAAAAACCTTGTATCGGCAGTGGCCACCGTGCGCTTTTGACATGAATACACGAGGGCAGGAGCGGACGATTCCGTACGGGTGAGTGACAGCTCGCAATCAAACTTTAATCAAAGCAGCCGACAACTGTTCGCGGCTCTCACATCTGCAGAGCAACCCGGTCGGTGCGGCTAATTGAGCGGAATAGCCATGGGTGCCTAACGCGCCATGCTCTGGCCGACGGTGTAGACGGCAGCGGTCATTCATTTTCTATGGAAATAACAACTGCATTTGAAAGAACATTATCAATATACTTTTATATTTATTAAAACGACACTAATTAGTATTCCTTTTATCAATCGAATTAGAACCTATGTCAAAGTGAACTCTAACATACAAAACACATTGCAAAACCACGACGAAACAACGACTTAGTTATTAATTATCAATACAAATATCGCTTTTGGTAAACTAACACGGACTGAAAATTAAGAATAATTTTATAATGCCAACCGTATTCCGCTTCAACTCATCCCTTATTGCTTATCCATATATGAGTAAAGGGTGGAACCGTGCACCAGAGAGAGAGGACAGACATTGTTACGTCGTCACGCGTCCGAGGAACGCAGGGAATGTTAAGTTTGGCCGCATCAAAGAGTTTAAAGTGGCTTTTAAAATTAAAACGACAAACAGAGGCTCTAAGCGCGGCGGTGTGATAATTCGTTTTACCTATGAAGGGGTACGATGAATAAATGTTCGTGATGCCATTTTCAATTTTATTAGACGATGATATTTCATTTAAATATAACATAATCTCGAAATAGAACGTTTCGCAGTAACTATTTCTGTTCAGATCAAATTAGATAAACGAGTCATGTCGGCAGCAACAAAAACTTGTAAAAGTTGTCACAGTCCTCGAACAATATTCAAGTGGACAAAAAGGGAATGAACTAAGAACCTGAGAACAAAAAAATAATAAATGAGACACGTAGTGGCCGCCCGTCGGTTATGCGTGGAATGTTCTGTGCGGACACTGGATAGATTGGAGATAAATTACCCGTGCATCAGTGAACGGTGCAACGTCTTACGATGCGGCCATGACTGTACGTAGTAACATTAGTTGCATGCTTATAGTGCAATCTAATTAGGTGATACTACAAAATGATCATTATGGTTCTAACTCAGCTTTTACATTTAGCACTCAGTTCGTGCATTTAGCACCTTACAGTCAGTTGCACAAACGTCCATTAAGGTTTAAGGACGCCTTAAAGCTCTAACGAATGTCAAATTTGTATGGGTAATGTCGCTTTAAACTAATGAAAAATTCAATGGACGTTTGTGCAACTGGCTGTCAGTCACACTAAGCTTCGAGACGTTAACCCTTAAATGGTGATTGTATGCACTAATGAACCTGATGAGGGACTGTAATTAAAAATTGATATGGATTGTTGTTGTTGGTGGCTGTATACCTTAAAAATATCGTGATTTTACGGCCGGTTTCTGAATTAAGAAAAGTACAAAATCTCAACTGATTATTGTTAATAAATTAAGTTTTTAACTTTTCACAAAGCCAAAAGTCCTTGTTTTTATCAAACTGCTATCAACTGATCATTTATATAAACGCTAAAACAAATATCTATTAATTATATCATAAAATTCCTGAATTAAAGTTTCATGATTTCATCTTTGACAATGATAAACTTCTATATAAAAATCAATTCACTATTTAATCCCTTTTATCATTATTAAAAAGCAACCTATGCCCTATCAAGTTAACTCCGTTTAATGCGTTAGACGTGAGAGCGTAACAAACATAGACGCAGACCTACTTTCACATGTATAACATTAGTATGCAATAATTAAACGATTGTCCTTGTCGCCCATTACATCATAAACATTTACTGAAATAAATATACTAAGAACAAAATAAATCACAATTTCTTGGTGTGAACAAATGAACAGTTTAATACTTAAATATAATGAATATGTCTTAAATATAAAGATCTGTCCAATTAGGCCGCTAACCCTGTAATAGAATGCTGCCATTCATTTTAACGACTGAACGTCGGTCAGCTGACTAACCATCACAACGTCCTTCTACAGTGCGGCTGTACAAAGCCCAGGGAATAGGTTAACTGCCGGTCAAGGATCACATATCCGCGATATTAGATAAAAAAAACTTTGATGTTCAACTTCGAACACACTACAGCAAATGCTCTATGTATTTATTTAACACAGCAACAGCCATACATGTAATTAACCGACTTATGTCCAATACGTTACAGTATTTTATCTCTGAAAACTTTAAAGCTATTTATCCAATTCGGAATACAGATGAAAATTAAAACATAAATCTAAAGATTTGTGTAAACTTAATCGAAATCTGAAATCTACGCAAAATGTTTTGAACAAAACCATTATACACTTCTAGTTTATCAAGGCTCCTTAGAGTTTATTTTAAAATCTTGACCAAAACAGTGCGATGTATAATTTCTCCTTTTATATATGTCGGCGGGTAGTCCGAAGGGGCTATTACGAAGCCCAAATAGATCGTCTATATCGGAGGACTATCTTTAAAATAACACTGCAGGCGTGTTTACCAACGTGGATTTGTTCCATTTTATCACTTTCATACGAAAATATAACGAGATGAGCGTGATGTCGTCGGATGTCTTGACTCCTCGGAGATCGGAAACAGAATGTGTGCGAAAATGGCGGCAATTTGGTTTTTGTTAACGAACTGTCAAAGTCAGTGTCACCATTCTAATAAAAGTATCGATGATCACGCTCTCTCTACAATCGAGTAATTAAGTAATCGAGTAACTAGCAATTAAAATAAAAGAAACTAAATCAAACCATCTTCATAAAGATGATGCGACATATATGAAGAGATAAGATCGATTAATATAAATAGAATTCATAATTTTCAGACTTAAAACTAACTTTTTGTTTGTCAATTACAATATACCTATGCTAGCCTTAAATTTAGAGCATCCGTCCGATATTTTACCAAAAGGATAAATAAATTCAGAGATACAGCACGTGAACTCAACGGAAATTAAAGGGGAAAAATTAATATATTGACTCGTGTATAGCTGTCATTTCAAAAAAAAAATAACGTACATAAAGAAAAGTTGATTAAGTTAATACACAGCAACACAATTTTAACAACAAATATTTCGGTTACATTCTAATACAGAGAATGTCTAACACAAAATGAGCACATACAACGACCGCAGACTACACCAAGCCGCTTTCTCGGAAAACTCATTACCGTAAGCACGCGTCACGTAGGGCCCATAACCGGTTTTATTAGGTTTTACTGGCGCGCCCTAAGTCGCCGCGCATCGCATCTGAACAGCCCTTTATTAGCATGGTTGGCTCAAGGTTTTAATTGATGCCCTTCTTTTCGTTTTATAGATCACGGAAGAATTCCCTTAAAAAGTATGAAAAATTATATTCTCACAAAGAGGGTATATCCAAGGAGATGCCAGGGGAAGCAGTTATTTCTTTCTAAACCTGAAAAATTGTTGATTTTCTGGAGGATTTGCTAGCCACCGCATCTTCTAATCATTGTCATACTTTTAACGGTAGATAAGTAATTTAGCTGCTAGTTAGTAAATAGTAATTATGTGGTTGATATGATACTTTTAACTATAATAAACACAAACTGGACGACGAGGTGAAAGAGGCTATCAGTTAATTGATTCTCGTAAAATAGAATAATGATGCAGGTTATCTGTAAGTGACAACCCTACTATGCACATCGCCCACTTGGTCACCCGGGTCAAATTTTCTCTAGCTTTGCAAGCGCAAAATGAATAGCTTAGAGCGAATGGAGCGTTAATAAAAATAAGACAGAACATCAGCTATTCAATTTGTAAGTTTCTTTTCAGTACGCTTTTTTGAACAATTTGATCGTTATAGTTTATTCTTAGACGTAAATACTGTGATTTATACTCTATCTCTTGGTTTTAGATACGCTAATAGTTATATTAGTTTTAAGCATTTCATCATATAACGCTAAATCATAAGAGTCGAGAGCAAAAAAAAAATTAAATACAGTATAAATTAATAAAAAAATAAAATCTCTTTAACACATAATTTCGAGTACAAGGCATAGTTCTACAGGATTCGTCATTCTAATTAGTGGCAAGTTACTAACACGTAATCAAACTGAGATAGCAAACAAAGCGAGGGTAGTGTCCTCTAACACAAATATTAGCTGATTGTATTGAGTGCAGCCTCAAGGGATCGGTTATCTCAGTTCGGTTCAGTTCTAAGCTTTGCCTTCCCCTTGATCCCTGAAGGGTATCTATTGAGATGTTCTTCTTAATTGCTTCTAGATAACAAAGAAATTGAAAGTTTAAACCGACGTTATCTAGAAATTCGAATTAAAAATGGCATCAGATCAGAAGTGTAATTCTTTGACAGGTTATAAAAAATGATAAAGTACAATTATTTTTAGAAAATAAAGACTCATATCAATGAACTTGATACAGACAGAGATAGGTAACTTTGTTCCATGTGAAACAAATCATTTCTTCGTACCAAACAAAAATGAACTATTTGCGATAAGTATTTGAAAGCAAAAGTACCAGGCGCGCATAGCCGTTGTAGAGTAGGCGTCGGCAGACGGCGGCACAGGCGGGGGTGGATCGATACCCCGGCCGCATTGTTACCCTCCCCTCCGCATCTCTGCACCCTCCCCCCCTGCTCCCCTGCACCCGAAATTCGCCCCATTTGATCCCGAGGAGGCGAATCAATCGCTTTTGTTGCAGTAATTTGATGCATCACACTGGAGGCCAACCTTCGCCCTTTATTGGATTTTGTTAATAATAAATCTTATTGCACATCACTTAAGACTTAAAAGGTACGTAAAATAACGAGATCGCAGATGATAAAGCAAACCAGATGTGACAACCGTTGAATGTTTTGAAGGAAACGTGTAAAACATGAGTATTGTTGTCGGAGTAGTCTTTTTTAACAAAGGGTTATATTTAATAACAATTGTATGTGTTTAAATATCTTTTATAATTCTATTCAGTGAAGTTGTATAATAATGGATATAATACAACTTCACTGAAAATTATAACAACGCTTCCAGGATTTGAAAAACCCTGCGGTTTGTTTAAACTTGAATTCATATTTTGTTCAAGTTGGAAACGGACAGACCATAACCGCATTTACAACACCGACGAAGGCCAGCTAAGTCGGGCTTACAATTCCTATAGAATTACAAATCTTATTCCTAGGTACAAGGTTTAAACAAACGCCTCGTCTACGAAAGCCGGAGTTGATTTGTCACTAAACACACGGATAAAAAATATATGCCACATACAGACATTAATTATAAAATACAACGTAACTATGTCAAGATAAATTAGTTAAAATTTATTTAAAGAATATTACCATTTTCAAAGAAATTCTACAAATTTCTTGCATTTATGAAAAAAGTTATGATAAGTCATCCAATAATAAAGAACAATATTATATTATTTATTTTACATGGTTTGCATGAATCCGATATCTTAATAGGTACGTATTTGTTTTCACAGAAACACAAACTAACCATTACCACGAAACAGAGCTTAGTTCAAATAAACTGGATGAATTTGAAATTTGACCGCACATAGAACTTAGTTATCTTAACGGCTTGCATTACAATGGTAAACAAACATAAGTACTATCAGATAGTGACAAGTAACAACACAAGTTACATTAATAAACATAAGTTATTAATTAAAAATAGTTGAATATTAGACAAATTTTGATAGTTAATTGGATATCTTTGTTCAACAAACATATTTGACCCTTCGCCCTCTAAACCTCTCTACACTTTGTCGAACACAAACTTTCAAAATCTGAAACCTTTTCGTTCTTTAGGTATAACGTATTAAATTTGCATTTTCAAGTATGGGTGTTATTATTATAAATGTTGTCCGGTTGTGTCTTTCCTAGTGCGAGACACAAGTCTTATTATTAATTTAAGAGATTTGGTTAATTATTTATTACTTATATTTAATATACCTATACGTAGGCAACATCACACTAAAACCAAAGCCTCTGTGTTATGGAAATAAGAAATATCCTTGTTGTAACCTTAGTAGTAACACAACACCCAAACTTGAGACAAAACACAAAACTCTACTTTCTACACTGATCCAACTGATAGGGGCACCCGGGTCCCCAAAGTTGGCACGCTCTCTATGTAATAAAGGAGACCCAACCTGTGAAGCAAACAAATATGTGACCTGAGAATTTTAAAGGTACTACATAAATACAACATGGCATGTTTAGGATGAATGGAAAGTGATACTGAAAACGTAAAATTAAAAAAACCTCCTCGAAGTATCGAGAATATCTAGTAACTACATACCTATATATTTTCTAACGATACTGCTGGTATAATTTTGTAAAAGTTGAGACTAAGCTTCTGTCCTGTCCTATCTGGATAACAACAACGGCTCCAGATTTGTTCGCGAGATAACGACAAAGTAGTAATAAATAAATACATATACAAAGAAGGAAGTCCTTTTTTTATCAGTAAGAAACCTTAAAAACAATGACTATTTATCTAAAATTATGTATCATAAGAGAAAATATACTGATTCTTCTAAGAATCATGCTCAAGTCAAAAACTTTTGACTTTAAAATGTTAGAGTAATAAAACAATAAAAAGGCAATAAAGCCGACCTACCTAGAAGTCGTAACTATTTACCCGGAGCTATCAGATCCATCTTGTACCCGTGTGAGCGTATTATTATAAGTTTGTCGCGACCGGTTACTCGTTAGTCTGAACTTCAGTTAAAATTGGAAACTGTTCCAGCTACTACCATTTTGTGACCAACTGTACACTTATATACAGTGCCAATTACAAAACACCTACACATGTGGAACTGAGTGCTTAACTGAAGATATTAACTAACGTATTATTTTATTAGCCTGTAGGTATTTATAGTCAATTACCGACTACGACGAAGCGAAAGGGATGGTTATGACTTTGGTTGGTATGTATGTAATCTGTCCCCTTATAACTTTTAAACTACTTATCGTAACTTGACAAGGTATCATAAGAAGAAGCATCTTAGTTTTCCGCGTGTTTATAGGCTATGTGACGTTACATTAAGTAGGTAACAGCGCCCTCTAGAGAGCATAAGTAAGAAACTAAAAAAAATACGATTATATTATTCAATAATTCCACGTAGGGTATCAAATAAAAGGGTTTAATAAGCACATTTCAAATACATATACATTGATAGCTTTTACTTGCAATTTTGATTAATACTCGAAAATTAGTTAAATAAAAAAATAAATTCAAAAGCTAAAACCCGACTACAGCTAAATCTCGCTCCAAAAAGTTTGAAACAAGAAATATATTTTATAACGATAGCTATACGAGGGTCAAACTGAAAGTTCTTAGAAAATCAAAAACTGATTACATTAGCCAGTTATTAGTTTTATTATATCTTTTCAAAATATTGTCCATTCACGTCAATACACCGCTGCATGCGATGGAACCACTGGGAAAAGCACTTTGCCCACTCGTCCTTAGGGGTCTCTTCAATGGCATCGCGATACGCAGCCACCGCTTCTTCAGCATTCATAAACCGCTTTCCTTTAAGTTTTTCTTTAATTTTTGGAAATAAATAAAAATCACAAGGCTATACGGCGGGTGACCCAGTAATTCAACGTTTGATGTCGCCAAATAGTCGATCGTTCGCTTGGCGGTGTGCGACGAGGCGTTGTCGTGGTGAAGGAGGATCCTACTGCGAGGTCGTTTCTCTCGAACTTTTTCCAAGACAAGTGGCAAACAATTGGTAGTGTACCATTCTGCAGAAACTGTTTTTTGATCCTCTAACACAATTGTTGCAAAATGACCTATCCTTCCAAAGAACGAGGCCACCATTTTTTTTTCCCGCACTTCGATCTCTCTTCACTTTAGTTGGCAACTCCTCGAAAGGAAACACCCACTGAGCAGATTGTCTTTTGGTTTTAGGATCATAACAGTAAATCCAGCTTTCGTCACCTGTTAGTATGTCGAACACAGCATTTGAGTCACCTCCGTTAAATCTTTCAATCATTTTACGACACCAATCCACACGATGGAGTTTTTGAGCCTCAGTCAAATTATGAGGTATCCACCGGGCGCAAAGCTTCCTGACCGCTAAATGTTCGTGGAGGATTTTGTGCACTTGACTCATACCGATGCCTAAGCTTGTCCGAATCTGTTGATAGGTCACTCTTTTGTCAGTCTCTATCATACGCCGCACAACACAGATGTTATCTTCAGTCGTCGCCGTAGAAGGCCGTCCCTCACGTAAATCATCAGTGAGATTAGTGCGACCACGTTTAAACTCATTAAACCAGTTGTAAACAGTCGCACGAGATGGGGCTTCATCGTGAAAGGCCAATCGTAGTCTATCATAACTTTCTTGTTGACTTAAATGACATCGAAAGTCATAAAAAATCATTGCACGAAAATTTTCTCGTGTTAAATTCATGATGACGTGACACAGACAATTTTCAATTTGCCGCCAAATCGTAAAACAAATGACAAATGAATGAAATATATACTCAGTAATATTGGCAAAGAGTTATATTTTCAAATTTTAGAATTATTTTTTTATTATATTGTTTATAAGTGGCCAGTTCTAAGAACTTTCAGTTTGACCCTCGTATTATAGTAGTGATGACCAAAGGGCAGCGCAGTCGTTTGCCACACAAAACGAATTGTTATGGCATACGACTACGCTGTCCTTTGGTCTTCCCTATTATAATATAGCTATTGCTATAAAATATATTTATTTTAGTCAAGACCTGTATAGAGTCCGAAACGTCTAAAACTAAATACAAATCGTTTAAAAGTGTTTCATTTATGGATAGAGCGCGTAAAAATATAAGAAATCAATATAATTTTTTGTTTCAAACTTTTTAGAGCGTTTTTTGATTTATTTACCCCACCGCCACCCCCCGCAAAACTGCAGCATGCACGATTGCCGATCGCTGAAAACATTTTTGGGACAACATACTAATATGTACGGCGAGTATACGTATCGGTTAAGAGTCAGATAATAGTATCAGAAAATTGAACATAAATAATTCCCGCCAGTGAGTGGACCAGATAACTATGATAAGACACGGTTTGTTTATTGGTTGTCATCGGCGCAAGTGACGCGTACCGTGGTGCTTATAGGTCACATACTGATAAATTATTTAATAATATATCTTCTATCCAAAGCTTAAGTAGGTGAAATTGTGCAGACTCGTAGATGATCTATTTTTCAAATTTGTAAACGCATTATAAGTATAGCTTAAGATAAATTATATTATTATAAGCACATTCTATCATTGTAATGTGGCATTTTACTGAAGAGAGGGCATCGATTAGCTACGTTAGTATAATGATATTTTATAAAGTTAATTATGTGTAACGCTGACCGAGCGGTTGGCTTGAAGTGTATTATCATCACAAATTATAACCTATTTATTATTGATAATTATTTGTTACACAGCACTGAGCGGTTAATTCTAACACGTGTTTTTTTCCAAGCAATATTAAAAAAAACACGTTTTTTTTATATCTCATAGTAAAAATATTAAAATTAAGCAGAGTTTACTGATATATAGATTATCAAAGTGAAATCTTACTAGAAATTTCTTAATTTTAAAAGATTAGATATTAAATGATTAGATATTAATAAGTTTTTCATAAGCGTGATATATATCCGATATATGCAATGTTTTTGGGAATATTAATTCGATACAAAATAATCACAACGTCTCTCTCTCTAGAGCCAATACGATTTCATCATTATCATCATCATCACCAGCCCTTTGACGTCCCCACTGCAGGGGCTCAGGCATTAAATTTTAATAAAAGTCGATAAACTAATAACCATCCTGGGACCAATGTGAATAAGCCACAATATTTTAAATTAATAATGATTCAAGTTATTGGCATATTTCAAAAGAGCATAGGCAAATAATCGAACAAGTTTTAGATAAAAGATGAAGGGTCCTTTTGTGAATGTACTGGTCATCGAACTTGTTTGTTAAACAGTTAACAAAAGTTAGTATAGAAGACATAAAAATAAATAAAAACTATATAAACAAATAACTTATTACAATACTGAAGGAAAGTTAAGTTAATTTCATTTTAAAAACAAAGAGTCACTTAATAAATTCATTCGCAGAATTCGATTTAGTTAAACAGACAAAAACTAAAAAAAATACATACATCATTTATCGATACAGGTGCAACATGACACTAGTCACAAGGATATATTGTATAAGCACTAACTGCATATAGATAATGTGAGCCAGTCTGCCGCCGACGACGCCGGAAGATATACATTTCGCGAACGCTGACCTACCGCAACTCGCCACTACTCGTGCCAGCCGCGTATAGTGGCTAGAAGAGTCATAAATGATTAGGAGCAAAAAATAACAAACGAACGATTAATCTTCACTCGAACAGCTGCGAAGGAGCAAAAAAGCAACCAACCACGCGCTCGGCACCATCAGTTTCTAATATACAGCTGTTATTGTGATGTGAGCTTATTAATTTTGTCTACCATCACATGAAGAATCTTGCATTATATTATGGAAAACAACACCATTAGCACACGTACCAAAATATCTAACAGTGCTAATTATAAACAAGGTTTAGTGTCGAAGTAAATTTACGCTAAAATTGCAATTTTAGTAATAGCCCGAACCCACATTATACAAATATAACCTTCGAGAAGTAAATATTACTCTCATAGAACATCGTAATAGGTTAACCTTTGCTTAATAATATGAATTAACATGTTAAAATAGTTCAATCAGTAAAATTACACTAGCGCCACCAAAAGCTCGTAAAATTACACTTTAAGCCATTTTTTATTTGTTTATGTTGGTAGAGTTATTATTGTTAACCGATTCGAAATTAACAGTATGATATAAAATCTATTTAGACTTAACAACTCTACTACTATTTCATAAATAGCTATTCGATCCTATCTTATTCTTGAAAAAAGAAAATATTATAATAATCAACCAATTCCGAAGGAATGTCCATATTCTTGTTCAGATCAATGACCTCAATCCACGATCTCTACACATAAAACATACTAAGAAAACTTAAAAAGTGTGGAAGCAAACAAGCGAAGTCATAATGTGTCGTTACAATGAAAAATGGCATACATAACCCAGCATACGATTTACCCATAATTATACATGAGCAAATCACTGACTCTGTTACAACAAACTCGTGACGAAAATGATGAATCATTCGAAACAAAGTGTCAGAACAATACAAGGCGAAACACGCATCTGGTAATCATATATTAATATAATTTAGTAACTATAATGACGTTGATCATTAACAGCTTGTTACATCTATATTTGTTAATAAATTATTTATTTAGTGATATTAGAAAAGAGATTATAGGTATCATTACAAAATATCTATTCTTCGCTTTTGCTATTAGTTGGGTCAGGTTATGGTTAATGGATATCATTAACTGTCCACCCAAAAGCAGTGATAACGCTTCATTCAAATCTTTTTTCAATAATTAATAGGTGTGACAAGTTTAATAGTAATAAATTAATTATGACGCATCTAGTGAACGTAATTTGTTCAAATAAACATGTATTACACTTAATAGCATGTTAATAGTTTACTGGAGTACGGCACATGTTTAAAGTTAATTTCGAGATACAGCTTTGATGGGGAAATTATTGTACTATTAATAATGTATGGAATATAACAAACTAGACCTTATTATAACAAAATACTAGTGTCATTGTTCGAACCACTCATTATGTACGTGGCTCGAAACTCCTCCTTCGAAGATCATCAATGCCCTCCACATGTTCGGAACATGACACCAATTTCCTGCGCGCTGCAGGTCGATGTCACGTTAGCGTCATTGTGTTGCCGATTTGCATAATTAAATAACATTATGCATACATTCATTCAGGTCACCCTTATGGCTCACCGTCAATAACAAAGTACCACATCTATAACAAAGATCTGTGAAGACAAAAATCGTAATAAAAGTCAAAATAACAGTATAATCGTACTGAGAGTTCAATCTCAGGCCGTTTCCTTATTCAACCGCAAAACGAGGAAACTGTTCCGGACGCGAATTAATGCCCGCCCAAGAACTTCCAAATTAATCTCCTTAAGGTGGACGCCCACATCGAGAGCGTAAAGAGTAAACATTTATCGCGCACAGTCCGGGGAAAGGTCGGTCGCGAAACCGATAGCGAACGAGAGCAGCCGAGTATTACCGAGTCACGAGGAAAGCGAAACCACCCCCCGTTTACCCCTCAGTGGGGGCTGACGGGGTCTTTGCCCCCGCGCGACCCAGTTAATGACCGCCCCCGCAGACACGGCACATAGCCTCGTTTCGATATAAATACGCCTACTACACTTGACCTCCAAAGTTTTTATTGGAAAGCACGTGCCGGTATCGAGATCGTATGTTGTAAACAATATCGTACTATTGAGCGAGAAAAGCAAATGCGAAAAACCCTTTACCTTCAAATTTATTTAAAAAACTTTCATTTTACATTTGACCGTTGGTCTGCTGTTGTAATAGGCTTTATGCGAAACTTCCCAAATACACGTAATCAAGAGCCCTCCATTAAGGACGCGAACTTTGTTAGCCAATAAATCCTTTTAAAGTTGAATGGGAACTTAGCGAGGGTTGGGCCAGTCTGGTCGAGTGGCGAACTAGAGGGGAGGAGGGGAAGCAACAGGTCGCGAAACAACGTTTTAATTGTTGGCCGATAAGCATCGACGTCACCGGAGCGCGACACCTACATGCTGAGGCGTAGCCAAGGTACGATGACCGCACCTTAAATGCATTCTCTCCGCTCATTTGATGTGAATGGGAAATGCGTAAATGTTAGCAACTTTTAAAATAAAAATTCCGTGAACGAAATCAGCAACTAAATAACTCAACTACCCCTCAGCATATATACCTCAAGAATTTGCTTAGCAGAAAGTGCTTTCTTACACTCGTATATGTAGTCGAGAGAAGTAATTACATGAAAAAACTGGCATAACTTCAGCAGTTAGTTTTAAGCAATGGACGATAATTTTAATGAGATAAGAACTGTTAATAGCTAATGATGGTATTCTTACTATTCAGTTCTCGCTTCATTCAATTTTATGTTTAAAAATATTTGTTTTACTCGTCTATGGATACGAACGCTCAAAGTATGTAACCGGTCTACGAAACTTCCCGTTGTCTAAACCCTACATTAATTCCGCAAGGGAGGGTACAGGTGCTGGTGTGACACTGAGATTTCAACAACAATTTGAATAGTTGTTTCAACATATAAGAATGTTTGCCATATCAAAAGTTATTATCGATAATCAACTTACCAAGAAATTATTTACAAATTCAGATACCTACTATTTTACCTATTTTTTGTCATTAAGCATCGCACCTTGCTTGAAGTTCAATTTCATGCTCTTTCAATAAAAACTTAAAATTATATCTCTTCAGATAAATATTAAAAATAACGACTTTAATAAATATACAAATTATAACTTTATGTACTATATTATAGCATCTACTAATCTTGTAAAGAAATTGATACTCATAGATTAGTAATTCCACAACACTGTTGCACATTTTACAACTTTTGAATACGGTTCCATTCAATTAACTTTCACTAACGTGTAAAGGTTTAGGGATCTTACAATGTTTGTTGTTAACAACATAGTATCGACTCGTAATGGTGAAATATTTTAGAAGTGGTAAGAGTGGTCCATAAATACTCATGACTCGCCCACATTGGGCAGCTCCTTGGGTCTAAAGGGCCTGGGACTATTGTGTTGCAAGTGCTTTATGTCGGCTTACGTCTCGAAATTTCGAACCTGTCGGTTTTACGACGCGTTTCAAAATCATAATCTTGAGTGTACCGGCACTCCAATAATTATTATGAGTACACCTAACTCGTATATTAAATGTTGTGTCTAAATATAGGAATTTGCAGACCGATTGAGCGGCTAGAACTATAATTGGATGACGCCATTCAATTATCAGGCTGACTTTCGATTAATCGATTAGCTGAACGCAACGTTCTACAATACGACCGAACAAAGTTCAGCCAACTAATTAACTATCAACTCACCGGGAACTTACGGCTATTCATTTTTTAAAACTCAAAAATGCGTTACGATCTCTAATTGATACAGATCATCAGAAGAATGATCAAAAAGATAATAACAAACTGATATGATTCAATGCTAACATACACACACATAACGCTAGTGGTTTAAGCTTAAATTTCATAATTCATAATAAATTCTTAATACGATACAATGTATTCTAGCAATGCATGTGACTGTCATTGTTTAAATATATTTATTACGATATCGATGTTTGGTACTACTGGTCACGAGCGCTTAGTGTACGTTTTTTTGACGTTTACGTTCACTGTCGATCGTGAGCGCGTTAATATTTTAGTATGTAATCCGGTACAGCGCCCCTAGCGGTAACTACCAAGAACTACAAATCTACATACAAAGTCTTAACGCTCTCACTAGTGAACGCGTTAGCGTAAAACTTCCACTTACCACTCTGTTAGGTCACGTGATAGGTTAGAAATTTCGAGATTAGTTATAAATGATAATTTACAAATATCAAAATTAAATGAACGTTTTGACAGCTTTTAAACCAGCCGTCTTGCTGAACGCTCCAAATGTCATTTTGATTCAACTAGAAAACTAGGCGTGCAATTGAATGTCCAAATGAACGGCTGTTATAACCAATTGGCTGCGACATACATACATTATTAAAATTGAAAAGGAAACAAATTCTTAAGGCTCACGCTTATCAAGTTTTTAACTTGTCAACACTCTATAAAGAAACGCTATAGTAAATCGATAAGTATTGAAATACAAGAACTGTTGGTTCATTGGTCTCTCGTAAATAGCGATTGGGGCAGCTTTTAAGGGTCACATTAAGTGTAGTTTGTCGACTGACATTTATTAGAAATCATGATTCGTGCTCGGGTTACCAATACATTTCTAAAAGAGCTCTTAAAATATAAAATAATGCAAGAGAGGCATTGTTTTATTTACGGTTAGTGTTTATAGCTTGGTATAACAAGTTATCAAACATGAATTTAACCACCCATAAGCGGTGAAAAAAATTTGTAATTTTATCCAATGTCAGATAGTGTTTTTAAACAAAAATATGTATGGAATACCTTATTCGTTTTGTCATAGAAAACAAGCTCACTGACTAATTTTAACGTTTTAAGAACACGGACGGGGTCTTCGGTGAGAAAATACGACCGGCCATCGTTAAAGATTCTTAATCATTCCGTTAACGCCCCAAAATATTAAGAGCTGTAAATTTGGACCCTTTTTAGACACAAACGCTGTGTATGCAAATGAGGCGGGTAAATAAAGCGCGGCTGTACCGGTTCCAGAACGTTCCGCGTATGTACTCTCAGTTGCATTAGAGTGCAACTGCGGCTGTTGCAACAGTGGAGGGGCCTTGCATTCGCCGACCCACCGCGTTGGCCATGGACCAAAATACCCGCTTTCACGCACTAAGCCATGTACACTCGTAGATACTAGGATTTGTTTAGACTTGCTTCCTTTTGTTTATTTTCTACAAAACCATCATAAATAAAACAGAACCTTTACTTTGTTTGTAACTAGTGATTGTATACATTCTTATAACTATAATACAAGAAAATACAGTGTAATTACAATTATATAGATAGAAATACGTAGTAGAAAAACATAAGAAGCATATGATAAATAGTAGTAAATGTATAGTATAAAGTCGTAAGTCATTATCTGATACATGCTTTAATTTGAAAAATAGGTCTAAAGTAATATTGAATTTTATTATGCATTTGTATGTAATGCAATATGTGTATGACATTACTTTTGCGGGCATGTAACTAGGATAAACAAGGAGCAAAGGTGTCAGTTACCAATATAACGATGGAAGGGAGCAGATTAAGCCCACACGACACCATAATAGTGGGAGCATAACATAATCTATCCAATTGGAGAACTGGCTGCTAGTGTACCCGATATCTAGTGATTGTGGTTTCTTGGTTGTAGTCTGATTTGGCCGAGTTGTTTACTGCGGGGTAGATGACGCAAGCGCACCTCGGACTGGAGTACCTACGACCTGTTTTATAGCGTCGTCTAAGCTGCAAGGTTTTCCATCGCTAATGAGAAGCCATAAAAGTTTAGGAGATATTGCAACACATATATTTTATTCCAATAACTTTACATTATAGAAAGTTGTAAACATATTTATTTATGAGACACGCATTGTTGTCAGTGAACTTATAACCTCTGTTTCTTGTATCACCCATATAGTAATACACAATAATGGTACTTTATATAATATATAGCCTTGTCGAGCGTTGCACACTAAGTATGGAAGCGTCGTCGATTCAGGGCGCGTTGCAAGATTACTAGAGACCATATTAAGGATTTATATATAGCTTTTTATTGTATTTTCTCTATACTCTCTGACGAGAAATACTTAGTTTTTGTTTACCTTGAAGCGGCTGTAAAACGATTTTACCAGACAAAAATAAGATTATTTTATTTAAATAAAAAAAATATATATTTTGAAAAGAATTTATTAATATTTTTATGTTTTACTTTGATATTGTAATAGATTTTTAGTGCCTACTCGTTTATCATTTCGGTAGTTTCTTCACAACGGTATAAATATATATTCTAAAAGACAGATTATATATTCAAAATTCGTCAGACGTTCAACCAAAGTCAAATTACGCTTTCTAAACATAATAGATTCTCAAATCAACACACAACAATAGCAGAGAGGGCAGTAAAGTCAAAATGTTTATTTTTTTTAAGCCAACAATATCCTGACAATAGAAATGTTAAGACAAAGTTCTTTAGAAAAACTTAGCCGGTTGAAACAAAAAGACATTTTTCCTGAGCGGCGCAGTGTAAGGGTGTCGTAAAATGGAAGCGAATAATAAAAATAAAAACGGCCAAGAGTGACTACGAAACGCGCACAAAAATTAATTTAAAAAAAAACTACTTATAATATGTATATCTTAAGATACCCATCCTGTCTGTCTGTTTATAGAAATAATAGAATGACTGTTTATCTATATCGTGGTATATTTATTAAATTAAATAATCAAAAGTTCACACAAGCACAAGATTTAAATCAAAGGACCGTGAGAAACCCTGAAAGGCTAGTTTTGTGACACGTTCCAAAGACTGAAAGATTAAGAAAATAATAATATAGTTATGCTATTATGACATTTTATCAATAAAATTAGTAACTTTTGTGACAACATGTAAATTATATAATTTTGTATAATGACATATTAATGACTTCAACGTTAAGTTTAGTATTTGCATTCTATCTATGTATGGCTAAATTGGTTTTAAGTTCTAACTTATTATTATATTAAAATTGTACCCTATTTAAAGGCAAATAAATAAATCTTAATCTTGTAAATAGGGTTGCCAGATCCGGGATTCCTGGGATTTTGCGTGCTATCCGGTGTCCAGTAATTTTACTTTGCTGTCTCGGAGTAGAAAAATACTAGCTTTTTATTTTTCACAAAGTATTCAAGTTAACATTTAAGCCTTAAATTGTTACTTACAAACGTTGAATTACATTTTTTTGCATTTAACAGTTTAAGAAAGTAATTAAACTGATTTTTTCCAAAAAAAGGTTTTTCTTTTTTTTCATCAACCAATGGTTCTAGGTAATTCCTACTTAGTTTAGTCTCGGATCGGAGACCAAACCTCTGATTCTGTTCGTGACACCAGAAATGTCCTACTTGTAAACTCAAAACTACAGAAGAAATAAAAGAAATATCTGACATCTTTAATGACATCGGCTAAATTATGCCGATTTAGAAATTAACGGTGCTACTTATAAACAAGGTTTAGCGTCAGAGTATAATTACGCTAAAATTGCAATTTTAATATTAATATAAAAACCTTATTATAATGAGAATAAGAAAACTTACTACCTTCTAGGACTAAGAGTAAATATTACAACCGTAGAACATCGTAACAGGTGAACTTTTGCAATGTCTCCGTTTAATAATATGTAATTAAAAATTGTGAGGCCAGAGCGGGTCACTTATGTTATATAATAATATTTGTTTTATTCGAAGCAACATTCCTTTTTTCCATTTGTAACTGCTAGCCGACACTTCATCCCTCTTCACTCGCTAGCTTTTGTTATCAGACCGTTATTAATTTTAAAGTTTAATTCAATTTGCGCCAACTTTGTGCAAATGAAATGTGTTCCTGTTTAACTTAATAATATCCCTTTCGGAATCATTTCCAAAATTAATAATTTTCTTATAGAAAATTACATTAATTCGTGATTTCCGGTATCATATCATCAATCATCCTGTATCCACACAAACGAATCCATAAAGATATCAAACAAAAAGTCCTCGTCGAGACACGTAGTCACACACCCGTATAACTGGACGATGTGGCTGCTTTTAAGCGAGCCAAATGTTTCATATAAACTTGGTTACTTGTTTCACCAAAGTTATATTGATATTTAATTTCTTGCAAACGCACATAATGATATACAAATATAAACGCATATAACGCACGTGTAAATGATAAAACGTTTCATATGTGAACTGTTCGTAAAACGAGCCTTAGAGAATGTGAGATGTATTGCGACCCTGGAACTACATACTTGTTGCCGCTCGTAGTTGGAAACATGAAGTTAGGCTACTACATCGGTTATATAACTATTCCATCGATGAACACGTTCCGTATAAGGAATCTTGTTATCTATGCAATTGATTTTCTAAGGGTTTATAATAACAATATTCGCGTTACCAAGAATCAATACAAAATGTTTCACAAAGCTTAAAATGTGATTTGATTACTTAAATTTTCATATTTAAGTGAGTTTAAAAGTAATACAAGTCATATTTTTTGGCTTAACCAAAATTTACATTAATATTAAAACAAGAAAACGATCGAACGACCGTAATCGTCCAGTTTGAAGCACCTTCGGTTATTACTGAGGAAAGGAAACTTGCGTGGTCCAGTTGTTTATTCTCCCATACTTGCGTTTTAAGTGCGTGACTGGTCAAACGCCACGTCACTGAGAGCTCTATAATGTTTCACAGTTAGCTATTATTATTGACTTAAATTATTGTACTTTGTTTTTGAAACTAGTTGTCGTGAAATAAGGGAATGAACAAAGATGGTAAACCATTTCAACTATACTTTAAAAGTGAAGTTGTTAAAGTTCGAGTTGTTTATAGAGAGGATTGATTCAAGAGCAATGTTGTTCCAACAGTGGGAAAGCGGAAAAGGTAAACAAATCTAGGGTCAACGCCACGTAATACCGCTACCAAGGAAAAGTAAACTTCAACTAACACGATACAGCTTTCAAAAATCACTGCAAATATGAGTGTCAATCAATTTGTAATAATTTATAATAAATCAATAAATGTAAGAAAACTTTAATGTTGAGATCCGTAATAAAGTGGCTCACAACGCATGTTTTAATGTAATCTGAAATGACAATTATATCACAGCATCTAGACCCGAGACAATATAAATAATAACGACAATATAAATAAATCATTTTCATTTACCCGACCGGGAATCGAAACTGAGCCGGCAGTACCTGGTTTCCTTGAAACCGTCTTGAGATAGTCAATTGAATTTGGCCGACTGTGTTATAAAGTGTTACAATCTTAAGCATTGAGTCAACATTTCGTTACAGCGCTCTTCTTAGTCACTGTGGTGTTTCTGAGAACGAGTGGATGTTAAGTTTTTCTTTGCAACGTTATCTCAGCTATTATCAATGTTGCTATATTTAGTGTCAAGAGCCTCCTAAAATTAAATACGAGTGATTCATTCGACTTCGTAAGTCATTACCGGTTAATTTTATCCCGTGGTCGGTCGTGATAAGGCAATATATTCTCCCCTTCGACACAATAAGCCAATTCGCAATACATGTCCAACTGTGTTTTTTAATCCTCTTTTTCCTGAATGTATCATGACCCCATGCTGTGCCATTAACAATATTCATAATCAAGCGTTTGCCGAAAGATGAGAGAAACAGATAAAACATATAATTATTCACATAATAATATACCGAAAGTTTAGTGTTTACATATATTCGTACTAAAGAATTTATTAATCAAACACACAAAAAGTGTACTAGGATCTAATGCAAAATATATGTGATGTTATCGCTATAATGATAGTTTAAATTTCGTGCACTTCACGCACCTTTAACTCTCAAGTTGTGCCGCAGAATTTCGTGAATGGATTCGTCGGTCAATTCACACGGAACGGAGTGAGTAATCGTATTGAATCGACTATGAGCACTATTTCCGTCCGGTGGGAACCGCGGACGCGTGGGTGAGATCTAGTTCCATGACCTCTTTACTTGGCTGTTGCGTTCTGTGACGACTGTGACGCAACAAGCAATAGAATCCTTCGTTTGATGACTATATGTTACATATTAGCGCTGCAGTCTTTATCTAGAACGTAGTTAACATTATGAATGTTGCGACCAACTTTACTGCCTATATAAATCAAGATAAGTTATCTGTTAAATAAACAGTTCTTTTTCACTCTTTACTGCTGATTTTGGTGTGGTTTTTATTGTTGTACTTCAACAGTTATTTTCAGCGAAATCAACTATCCTTATGGGATTTTTATTTAGATATTTTTTAAAATTGTTTTTGTGTAGTTTCCGTCTACAATATTTGCATAATATTACGAAGAATTTCCCTGGTGGAATTTATGAACATCACACAATTTACTGGATATCGATCATTGCGTATAAAATCAGTTCCTAAAAGGAAGTATGACAATTCGGTAGCTACCACAGGGTGACGGGGGAAATGTGGGAGGAATGTGCGGTGGGGGGGGGAGGGGAGAGGTGCCACAAAAACTCTGGGACGGTACCTGCGCTGCCGTTGACCCTACACCGATTAGACCCGCTATGTAATGCATCGGTGCAACGCTACTAATCCGGACCAAGTTTTCTGTGGCCTCTTACTTAGGTAAATGATCGTTTTTAAACAGGCATAGTGATAAGTTTGTGTTCGCGAATAACAGTTTTTATTGATTAAAAATATGAAAAATATATTGTCACTTATATTAATAAGTATTTTTAAACAGTGATATTGACCTTACCGTAGAAGTGAACACAAAGGCCCTGAATGTATTATTTACTTTTTGCAGTCTAGTTACAGGCACCGTCAATTTATTTTTATTTGTAGTATTAAAATTATGTACATCACATTTTATAGAAAACAAACCAATATTTTTACGAACATTAAGTTCTCGTATATGTATTGAGAAGCAACAGTTATTTTGTCTATGACGTAATTCTAAGATAACAAATTGATCTAATAGACGTTTTCTAAAGCACAAAAATTGTGTGTGACATACTAACACTTCCCCATCCAAGATTCCGTACGACATTACACTATGAAGTACGTAACTTCATTACGGCATATGCTGCAAAACTAAGTACGAGTATATTTGACTATTTATTGATATGTGGGGTCCACTGAAGTTTAGAATCTAATCTTTAAAATACTGTGGTTCTTATCCTTTATATTAAAACTAGATATAGAGCGAATTTCTATACTAATAATGTATAAACAATAAAATAACCAAAAAAACACTAATATTATTAAGATGAGAATGGTTTATGTTCAATGCAAACGTATATTTATTCAACAGCGATAACGTATTTTCTTGAACTCCACTGTTATTTTTACAAATCCAACGAGTATGTTACTTACACAAGTTTGTTCCATATTCTCAGTATCATCCACACAAATAATATTGACGTTTTCATTACCTGAAACAATAAACAGTGTTTTATTACATATGCAGAGGCTGTCGGAAGCGGTACTCGGCTGTACTACACGTATTTATAGCATCGCTGGGGTTGTTGTTCTGTCTGTTTAAGATTCTGCCGCCGTAGAGCGGCGCGTCCCTTGGCGTGTGCAGCTTCCTGTTCCTCCATTATCTTTGATGGAGACTTCACTAGTTATACTTCTAACTTTCCATATCTGAGGAACGTTAACTTTATGGGCTACTGTGCTGTGCTGTGTGCGGAACTTTAGTACACGTGGTGAACGATTTTTATAAAGTTAAAATTGATTTGTACCACACAACTAGCATCAATCATATTAATATTAAACTATGTAAATAATTGATAATTTATCCCACAAGATAAATACTATAATACAATTACTATTTAAAAAATGCATTGAAATATTGCCTTGTGTTTTTATGTGCAAATACCGTTAAATACATACTTATATTGTGAAAATCCAATAATATTAAATGATATTACATATGGGTCCTTTTGATAAGATCCTTTTAGAGGTCGTTAAAAAATTAAGCATCTATAAAAAAAAGTCTATGACTCGAACACAAATTCAACACGTTGCGAAATTCACGCCGGCAAACGTGAGTTCCGCTGTAGGGTCGCTAACCTCTCATTCTCATGTGGCGTTATGGTCCTGGGACCGATTAAAAAAACTTGGACTTTTTTTTCGCTTATAACTAAAACTGCAACACGTCGTTACAAACAGAACAATGGTTGCCCGTATGGATAATATTCCATGAAATCGCCAACATTTCGCTGTTTGAGTTTCTAGTATGCATATCTTGTACAATATGGTACAAACAACGATTCAACCACTTGGTTATTCAATGAATATTACATAAATTTCGTTGTACAAGTAAAGGAGTACCTATTTATAAGCATTCCATACCTAAAAAAACTAAAAATAAAATAAAATTTGATATTCTTTATGTTGAAACACGACTAAATCATTTTTTATAGTTTATTAGTGGAATGAAAAATTGGATAGCTTTAACGTTTCCGTTCGGGCAAAGATAACACGGGGACATCTTACATTTGTCTTGCGCCTTTTGAGGCTATTCATGTCCTTCCTGGATTTGTACGATCAAATACGGAGCCATAATATATGCCACCGACAAATTCATTAGTAGCTTTAATTTAGCACCATCAAACGGATGCCACAAAGAAACTACTCGAGGGATCCCATGTTCTATTCGTCTACTCTCCGACGTTAATATATAAAAGAAAAACAAACAAACTTATCGGTGGAGTGAAAATCCGACGGTATTAAAATTTCTAATGTCGCCGCTGAAAAGTCTATTGGCACGAGACGTTTCCCCTGCATTCAAGGGTCCGGTTTTGCTTTCCTATAATTTATTACGTCCGGTTATAAGGGCAGGTGATATCAGGGTCGCAACAAGGTGTGGAGATCCAGCCCTATCAATCTCCGTGGACGCATCCAAGCGTCCTAGGATAACTCGTTATTGTTATCTCTAGTGGATGCATATGCGTGACTAATTTTATCACAGATAGCTCCAAATGAATACTGCTTTCAATAAATAAAGAATCTTTATAGTCTTCTTTTGCTATAGTCACAAAACTATGTATACCAACCAGCCCGAGAATTTTAAATTATCACGAGAAATCTAAAATTACTTTCATTGCTTCTTATGCTTCTTATGTTACTAGCAACAGTAATCTTTACGATCGAAATTCTGACATACGAGTATAAACAGTAGATAAACTAGACCTCCATCGTGAAGCTTTATCAGTGCATCTGGGTCGATATAGCAGGAGAAAGCTACCTACCGCACACGAACACAGACGTCCCGTTGCCACATAAAATTAAAGTTTATGTAATAAACGATAACGATAATTCTATTTAATGCGATGATAATGTGGCACAAAATAATTGGCGTCATTACAAGTTATTGGCAATACATAAAATGTGAATGTTTATACTAACATCATAATAATACCTATATTAACATTATATTAAATAAAAACATAAGCTGTTTTTTATCTGGATTAAGTGTAAAACGTGGAATAACATTATTTAAGTATCAAACACATTTGTATCCAACACAAACGCAGTATTAGAAATAAGGTGACTACTTAAAGTGAAAACAGATTATTTAGGATTTACACCACCGTCGCATTAGGTCTTTCTCTATAAATTTAAATACAAGTCACATTTGAACGCATATATTAAAAATTTACCACATGAACTTTGCAAGTTTTAGCGCAAGTTTGTTTTTAATCTAGTCTCACATAAGTTGACACATATTTATTTTAGCTTGAAAAACTACAATTTTTATAATAAAATATTGTGATGTAAAGCTACTTTATATGATAACAATTTTCATGTGAAAAATAGGATTTTTATAAAGATGTCCATTTCATTTAAAACAAGTATTCAATTCATCACCATTAATTTTTAAACCAATATGCAATCATAAGATTTAGTACTTATGCGGTGGATATTTGGTTATGTTGTTATTGATTTGGGCAGCCGTCCCGTGCCTTTGAGGACTTCGGACGATCTAAGTTATAAACCTTTTAAAAGAAAACATTACTGAATGTATTCGAATTAAGAAAATCCGTGAAATGTGCCGCAGCACTTAGGTCGAAATTCAATGCACCAAGACATCGTATTGATTATGATTTAAAGCTACAGTAAATTTTAATTAATGAGAACTTTAAGAGTCACGTTGAATTAATAGAATTTGTAGATATACATAATCCGTGAGAACTATTGAAAATATTTTGTATGCAATCCAAAGTGGATTTCTCTAAATTTTTTCTAAAATTTCCGAACTGTTTTTCGTAAAAATATGTTCAAAAGTTTCCAATAATACTTCTTAATCTTATGAAAAGCGTCAGTAAACTTAGAGAAGAGGCAGAGGCTTTTACATTTCACATTAATTCAAATAGGATCCAACATATGAGCCCAGGAAATATAACACTAAGTTCGACGTAGAAAACAATTTATTTGAATAATGCTATTTGTCTACGCTTCTCAAAATTTATTAAGCACTGTAAACTTTTAAATTCGCTCCCATAAAATGTGAAAATATAAACACGGTCTTAAACTGCGAAAGTAAGTAATATTAAATTTTATAGTGCTCCTTTACGTTCAATAAAGAAAATGTTTCACGTCACCTGCCTCTCTGGACGTGATAAAAATCGTTATCTAATGAATATTACCTATATAAAACTTTCACATTACTTACGGACACTTGAAAGTATACTGAATAAACTGTGTAACTGTGTAACCACACATAATGTAGCATTAAGCGAGGTTATTAAAGTTTTAATAGATAAACAAAAGATGCCGCCTCTCTCTCAAATTGGTTTAGTTCATAAAATGAGTTAATTAAAAATAAATGATTGAATGAGTTTGCGAGTATATTTTTTTATTAAAAACGTATACAGTAAATATGTATCATTAAACTTTTTTATAGTGAAGCTATTTCGAAATAATTACAATAATTTAATATAACAAATGTTCAGTATGTGTTTTCAGTCGTTAAAAGTCACTATGTACGAAAGCAGATTCATCTAAAGTGTTATTTGACCTCTCGGATTTGTTTTCTACGGTGGATATAAAGTATACCTACCTACACATAAATATTTTATTGTCTATTTCTAACATGTTTGAATGAAACAGTATATAACTCGGTACCGTTTAATGTCAAATTCATAATAGTTATCAGTAATATTTCAAAAGTTTCTGCGACACTAAAAACGCGATAACTTTAGAATTATTACTAGGTCCGTGTTATCGTACATCCTCGACTAATAGAAAAGGTTACGATATTTCCCACACAACAATAACAATGAGAAGTTAAAAATAAGGAAAGTAGTTCAAACCACGTTACGTTATCAAGGAGCAGGGTATTCAACGGCCAGTGGCGTTGTTACCGATTGCCGCGTAGGACCGATCGATTTGTCAACAGATTAGCATAATTCGTATGCGGAATTCGTATCGATTCGGCGTTACAGCTTCCGTTTTTGCGGACCATTCACGTGACAATTGCAGGACTAGCACGTACATATACGAAGAAATTCGATTAATCGTTTTCATGCTAATAATTCGGAAGGTCGCCTTTCTGGTAGTTACGATAATCTATCTATATCTATGTATATATATATATAAAGAAATGTCCTGTCATACTGACTGACAATCAACGCACAGCCTAAACTGCTGCTGGTCTTAGAGACTTAAAATATGGGAGGGTACATTCGACTTATTATGTAGAGGTGTACTTAATATGGATTTTTGGAAATTCCACCAAGAAGAGTCAAAAACGGTGAAAACGTTTGTCGATGAAAATTGGCATTTGGGTAGTTTAAGACCCTAGGTAGGTAACAGGTTATATTTTATCCCGAAAAAGTAGCACTTCAAGGGATGGAAATGGAAGTGAATGTTTTATGGGAAATCAAAATGTTACCATAGCAAACATTGTTTACAATTTGATTTGACATTATAAGGAAGCTATCTAATAATATTTATAAAGATTTCCTTCTATATTTGAGTACATAATTGATAACAAAAATAACATTTCATATATATATTATTTTAATATACAAGTACAAATCATTCGAAACTTACTACTAACATAATAAACACTCACTATATATTTTTTACTATACTAGATGGCGTTTATTCTCAACTAAACCACGTTATTGTTTTGTTAAAAGAATTTTGGTAAGATTTCAGTTTTTGGTTTCAAATTAGATAAGTAACTTTTAGGGGTTTACAGAGATAAAGTACTGAAACATATTGGACATTAGTTGCTTAATTACATGAGTAGCTATTGCTGTGCCTCAAATAAATAATGATAGCTTTTTGTTGCAGTGTCTTCGAAGTTGAACATCAAAATAATTTTATTCTAATATAATAGAAACTTTGCTATTGATATAATTAGTCATTGTGTTTCGTATCGTGATCCTTGACAGTTAACCAGTAGCCTGGGCTTTGTACAGCCGCACTGTAGAAGAACGTAGTAAGCTTACTCAGCTGATTGACATTTAGCCGTGCAAATGAATGGCGTTATTCTATTATAGGGCTAGCCGCCTAATTGGGATGATGACAGGGTAATAAAACTATTTAGTCCGTCAGTCAGATAATAGAAAAATATTAGATAAGTATCTATTTTGCTTTAATTTAACAAGAAATAGCTTAGATAATACGCATTAAAGTTGAAGAGTGGGGTCTTGTTACGTCACGACTAGGTAGAAAATATACAAAGGCGTGACGTCACGCGACATTTCAACACAATGCATGGCCGTTATTTATAGATTCCGTAATGAACAAAAAATTATTGCACCAAAAACAAAATTAATATAACAATAGTAGGTTAATCACAAGCAAGGGTGGGCTTATCTCTATAAGAGATCCCTTCCAGCCGACCAGGCGGTTTGGGAGATAGAGCAATAACGGGAGACTGACAAGTGCATAATTGTAAAATTTAATGTGAATTAATATTAACATATAGGCATGATATAAAAAATGAATAAAAATACATAAGTAACAATATTAACAATATTATATAATACATAATTACATATAATATACATATGTAAAAAAATAATGACTACAAAATTATGAATAAGAACATTGTGCTAGAAAGTGCTCCTTGAGTAAACTCAAATCATATCATATAATAAAACTAAAGTTTTAAAAGATATGATAGAGAAAAAATACATGTTTATTATTCTTCAATAATCTACCTGACGGATGTTTCACCCGGTTGGCTACGACATATTCATTATATATTAACCTCAATGTTATTTTCATTAGTTTACACAAAATCTCCTCAATTTGAATTAGAAAAAGCTGTGATTTTAATTGTAGTTATAACTGCGAAACTACTCAGTTACGATGAGTAGTTACAAGAGAACAGATAACATACATAACGACCAAAATCATAACCCTCCTTTTCGCCATAGTCGGGTAAAAAACTGAGATTTTTTTTTAAATGTTTGTATGGAAGTTCGTCATTGTCAAATATAAAATCATGAACTTTATATTCATCTATTAATAATATTTGTTTTAGCGTTTTTAGGAAAGGTACCCAAAGTAACATACCACGCAGACGAAGTCGCGGCCAAAGCTAGTATGACATGATTCTCTGAGAAACAGTACTTATTTGACGTTTTCATTACACTGATATGGACACCTTCTTCGAATCGAGCATTGTTTAAAGGTACCTATATCGGAAGCCGTCCGGTGAAACATTTCTGGATATTATGATAAAATGACGTTGTAACACTACTTAACGTTTCGATTACACTGATACACACAAATACCTTCGTCGAATCGTACATTGTTTGAACAATTCTTTATTATTACCGATTGTGACAAATCCGATAAATAGATACTGCTATCGAACCAGTAGTAAAGACGTCTATTGGGTCGCTTTTTTAGATTATTGTTAGAGATTAGATACTCTTTGTACTAATCTATGATATCTTGTCATCGAATAAATGGTCTATCAAACAGTCGATCCGTGTATTTAATTCTAATTTTCTAATAGGTTACGGGCCCAGTATACGCAAAAGATGTCTCGAAAAGCTTTATTTACGATAAATAAATTAACGGGAGCAGATGATTTTCAAGATTGGAAGTTTTCGATGAAAATGTTGTTAAAAAAAGAAAAGATGTTCCATCTGACAGAGAAAATTCCAGATCCATCAAATGCTGAAGATGTGGAAAAGGACGAGGAAGCTTTAGCTACGATTTGTCTTCACATTGAACCTCAAGTTTTTCCGTTTGTACGTCAAGCTTCAACGGCGAAAGAAGCTTGGGATATTCTCATTAAAACCTTCGAGTGTAAAAGTATCAATCGTCGTATCAAGCTCTTAGATGCATTTTTAGACGAACGTTTGGAGAAGCATGACAATATGCAGGATTACATCGCTGCAGTCATGAACCACGCTCATAAGCTAAGTGACATCGGTAAGGCAGTGGACGATGACTTGATTGCAGTAATTTTATTACGGGGCTTACCAGAGAAGTTCACTTCAATGAGAATGGCGCTGCAGCATTCAGGAACAAAGTTGACTTCTGAAGTTGTCAAAGCAGAGTTACTTCACGAGGATGGCGGAACTTCAAAAGCAACAGATCCTGATGCGGCTTTTGCAGTGAAGAAAAAGGGTGGTATAGCAAAAGCGGGAACAAGTAAGAATTATCAGCAGATTAGAAGCGCGTCGAGCTCAAACTCCAAAATTAAGTGCTTCAGGTGTGGACTCAAAGGTCACAAGAAGAGTGAGTGCACGTCTACCAAATGTCACGTGAACCAGATGAACGCTAAATGCTTCAATACCCTGCTAGGTGTAGAAGGTTTTACTCCTCAAGATTGGTATTTAGATAGTGGTGCGTCGTGTCATCTTACGTTTAATAAGGAGTGGTTTAGAGACATTAATTCTTCTAATATGGAAAATGCTACTATTACTTGCGCTAACAGTCAAAAGCTCAGTGTATCTGGTGTGGGGAATATATTAACAAAGTTGAATGGCGATGATGTAACATTCACTGGTGTTAAATTAGTCCCTGATCTATGTGCTAATTTATTATCTGTTTCAAAAGTAGTCGAAAAAGGTAATGTAGTTGTGTTTGGGTCGACTGGGTGTAATATTTATAATGACCAGGATTGTTGTATCTCAGGAACATCTGTGGCAACTGCGAGCAAGGTAGCTGGGATCTACAAGTTAGACAGCTGTGTGCCAATTGTAGATAGCGCCTTGGCAGTTCAGGTTGAGAAGACAGCAGTGAAGTTGTGGCATCGTAGATTAGGACATGTTAACTTTCAGGACATGAAACGTGTACCAGGTTTAAAGTTCGTCGGAGACATGGACAAGTTGGAGTCTTGTGAGTCGTGCATTAAAGGAAAAATGCATAGGATTCCTTTCGACAAGGATCACGAGGCGGTGCGAGCTACTGAGAAGTTGGGACTTGTGCACATGGATCTCTGCGGTCCTATGGAAAACAAATCATATGGGGGTCATTCGTACTTTTTGATTGTCGTTGATGATTGCACAAGAAAAATGTTTATTTATTTTTTGAAGTCAAAGACTGATTTTCTTGACAGGTTCAAAATGTTTGTGAATGAGGCAGAGACCTACTCAGGTAAGAAAATTAAAATTGTTAGAACAGACAATGGTAAAGAGTTTGTCAATGCAGAGTTTAATGCTTATCTAAAAAGCAAAGGAATAAAACACCAGTTGAGCGTGCCGTATACACCACAACAGAACGGGGTGGCAGAAAGGGCTAATCGTACAGTAGTGGAAATGGCAAGAAGCATGTTAGCGGATTCAGGTCTGAATACAAAGTATTGGGCAGAAGCTTGTCATACTGCTGTGTATACGAAAAATCACCTTCCACACAGTGCTAACGGTGGAGCTATTCCAGAGAAACTTTGGTCTGGTAATGACGTAGATGTGAACAAATTTAAAGTGTTTGGTTCACGGGCGTTTGTACATATTCCAAAAGAACTTCGAAAGAAATGGGACTACAAAGGAAAAGAATACATTTTCGTAGGATACTGTGACGAAACAAAAGGCTATCGTTTTTCTGATCCAAATATTCCGAGTCGTGTTATCAAATCGAGGGATGTAGTATTTTTGGAGGAAACGAAGGAAATCGAAGCGAAGAACGAGGCAATATCAGAGAAAAGTAAAGTATTGAAAAATTCTACAGTCAATGTTCTAAAGACTAAAAGACAGAAAGAAGAAAACATAGTAGTATGGGAATTCTGTGAGCCTAAAGTGACTAGAAGAGCAGATCTAGAAGAAGTAGAAACTTTCGAAGATACAGTGGAAATACAGGATAGCTTGACGGAAACTGAAGTAGTGCAACCAGAACCAGATAGTTCAGGTCAAGAGAACAACTTAGATGTTACATCAGAACATGAAGCTGAAGTTGAGGTAATTGAGAACAGAAGATATTCGCTGAGAAGTGGAAGAAATTTAAACCCTGATTTTGCACATCTAGTTGCTGAAGAGAAGGAACCGTTGACTATTGGTGAAGCTCGTAGTCGAGAGGATGCTGATCTCTGGGAAGAAGCAATCAAGAAAGAACTTAACTCTATGCGGGAAAATCAAGTATGGGAGCTGGTAGATAAGCCACCAAGAGCGAAGGTCGTCGGTAATAAATGGGTATTTAAATACAAACAGGATGCAGAAGGAGTTACAACTTACAAAGCAAGACTCGTTGCAAAAGGTTTCACTCAATCAGAAGGAATCGATTATTTCGAAACCTTTTCACCGGTGGTGAGAAGATCGAGTTTGCGTTTTTTGTTAAGCCTTGCTGCAGCCCTGGATTTGCATATACATCATTTTGACGTAAATACAGCGTTTCTCAATGGTGATTTAAACGAAAGAGTTTATATGCGACAGCCAGATGGTTGCATAAAACAAGGAGAAGAACAAAAAGTTTGTTTACTGAAAAGAGCTATTTATGGCCTGAAACAAGCGTCAAGGAGTTGGAATATAAAGATCAATGACGTGTTATTGACATTGAATTTCAAACGTCAAGATGTTGACAATTGTATTTACACGAAAAATTCAATAAATTCGGAGGAATTTATCGCGATAGCTATATATGTTGACGATTTGGTAATTTTTTGTAAAAAAGAGCAAACAAAAAGTACTTTGTTAGAAGATCTGAAAACTTTCTTTAAAATTAAGGACCTTGGACCGGCAAAACAGTGTCTAGGCATGCGTCTTGGACGTGAAGGGTCTACGATCACACTGGATCAGACCAAGTATATTGACGCAATTTTAAGTGAATTTGGCATGCAGGACTGTAAACCGGTGAGTACACCACTTGAGTTGGATGTTCACTCGACTCTAGCTTCGGCGGTGGTGGGCAATGCTATTCATATACCTTACCAAGCTATGGTCGGTGCAATAAACTACTTGGCTACCAACACACGACCGGATATAGCTGTAGCAGTGAGTACACTTAGCCAGTATAATTCTAAATATGGGTTGACACATGTAAAGGCGGTTAAGCGGGTATTTCGTTATCTGAAGGGTAGTAGAGAAAAGAAACTCTATTTTAGAAAACATCCGAGTAATAAAATTAACAACATTACAGGGTACTCTGATGCAGATTGGGCCGGGGATGTCAAGGATAGGAAATCCTTTACGGGATACATATTTAAAGTTGGTGGAAATACAATATCTTGGGAGTGTAAAAAACAAAGATGTGTGGCGCTTTCATCAACGGAATCGGAGTACATTGCACTAAGCGAATCTGCGAAAGAAGCAGTTTACTTAAGAAAATTGGTGAGTAGCCTCATTCCAAGTGATGACAATCTATGTGTGAAGATTTACGTGGATAACCAAGGTGCGATTAAGTTGGCTTATAATCCAGTTCATCATAAGCGCACTAAGCACATAGAGCTGAGGATTCATTTTGTTAGAGACTGTGTTGCCAGTGGTTCCATATCACTGGAATATATCCCCACAGCAGACAACATAGCTGATGCTTTGACTAAATCGCTACCGAAGGCTAAGTTAGGGAACTTTATTGACAGTTTACTTGGCTAGGCAGCTTGTCATAGTTTGTAAGGTTTTATATTATATTTTATTAATATAATGTTATTTTAATTTACGTTGGATCTGTGTTTGAGGGGGTGTGTTAGAGATTAGATACTCTTTGTACTAATCTATGATATCTTGTCATCGAATAAATGGTCTATCAAACAGTCGATCCGTGTATTTAATTCTAATTTTCTAATAATTATCGATATCAATGGAACAGGGAATGATCAATAATCGTGTAAAGTCGATAGTGAACCCCGCCCTTTCCCTCGTAACCCAATATGAGAACTACATAGGGTTGTGAATCGCGGGAAATCACTGGAAGCGACAATGAATTAGTATTTTTAATCTTGATATCGCTTTAGTGAAATGCTTTCTTTATAAAAGAACAACGAACAAAAGAACAACACGATGTTCTCATTAAGTCAACTATAGTCGTGCACCTTAAAATATATATATATATATATATATATATATTTCTGTTTTATATATATATATATATTTATATATCAAACCAAATAAGACTCCATATGTTCTCTCACATAGATATCACAACAAAATATATATCATCTAAAAATCTAGTAATAAACGAATAGATAAATTATTTTTTTTAATACAACAGATTTCAAACTTTCAAAAAGTGAGAAATAATATTTATCTTAAAAGCGACTTATACAAAAGATATTTTGTTTATTTCTTCGACATATTTTGATTGTTATGTAAAGAAAACTACTTATTCGATTTCGATAAAATTTAAATGGGACCGCCTCGGGCCATTCTGCTGTTTAATAAAAAATGAATTTTGAAAATCGGCCAGCAATTTGCGGAATATTGGTGAACATACATAAGGAAAATATACATCACCGGCGAACGTATGACCTCCTCCTTCCTTTTCAAATTTGAAATCGGTTAAAAATAAAAAGAAAAGGACAATTTCTGAAAGTCCTTGACTTATTGTCAGGGTTATATCTAGAGAACTTTACAGCGGAGGGTCCGGGATTAAAGAACAGGGGTGTGAGAACGAGAACAGGCCGGGGGGAGCCTCAGGCAGTCGTTGCCTGTGAGCAGCACTACTCCATTACAAACTGCTAACATTTTATTTTTTAATACTAAACAGGACAGTCTAAAATAATATTATAATGAGCGGAGCATTTGGCTTATTCCCACTTGGTTATTATATACAATGAGAAGTGCAATGAAAATATCGCTGAGCCGAGCCATAATACAACTTGTTTATTTTACTTTGATTTTGGCACACGTGTTTATTTATTTTTTTATTTATTACTTTTGTTGGAATTTACTCATTAAGAACCTTTAATTTAATACAAATATTGTTATAATTGAAGTCATATTTTTTAAATGACGATATACTTCCAAAATTTTTTTTTTAAATATAAGCTAGTGTTTTTTGGGATATTTAAAGATAAAGGTTTCTAATGATACCCTATACATTTTTATATACATCAAGTCTTTACATACACATATTCGACTTCAACTCAATACAATGTCTTTTTTGGTTTTATTTAATTGAATAATATACTTATGACGAAAATATTTATGAATCTTGATATCAATAGTATTATTAAATTTACCTTCATAATCTATAATCAACCTTCAAGTACTTCAACACTAGGTACGGATATAATAGAAGGTAAATATGAAAAAAATACATTTACCTGTTCCTATCGTTACGATAATTTATCGATATCGATGAAAACGCGGAACAAGCTCTTTATCAGAAACAAGGTTGGCGGCGGGCGATTCGTGCTCTGTCCTTATATAGCAATTATTAGATGTAACGACTGAAATACCAACGTTAGAGACTTCGTTGATATCATGCCCTCTGTTACGGACGCACGTCTCGTCGAGTTGTATATATTAGATGATCTTAAGTAAATTATATATAATAAGTAAGTTTAGTTAAATGAATGTGGTTAAAGCTTAGAATTAAATGATACAACCTATGGGTGTATTTATTCCCCTAGTATTAAGATAATTTAAGTTATAGCAAATTAAATTATTGTGAGGGGTTGGATTTTATTTGATATGGTTTTCTATAAGGTATTGCCTCGCTAAGGAGGCTTAGGTAGCTCTCTGTATGGTATTGCTTCACTCAAGGAGGCTTATGTGGGTTTTCTATATGGTATTGCCCGAGTCAAGGGAGTTTATGTGGGTTTCTATACGGTATTGCCTCGATACAGGGGTGTTTAAAATGTAAAATGTTCGACTACCTTCATGTTAACAATAAAAATGTATCGGAGCGAGACGGCGCTGGTTTACGCGGGATCTTCCGTCTCGCTCTGACCACATAAATACATCGGGCAAGAGCGCGGCGCGCCTTAGAATGATTATGAGCTTCGACGGCGCGGTCTTGCCCGACACGATACGAGTTATGTAACAATAATATGATGATGTTTTAACGTGATTTATGATGTAAATGTAGAAACAGTAAAACGTAGTAATTAACAATAATGTGATACATAGATGTTAAGGGTGGGGGATGGCTTCGCAAAGTAGGGGTTAGATGTGTAATAGGCTAACCAACTGATAATATACGGAGCTAAGTGCGAGCCACCCCAACAAATGTAAGACGGGTCGATTTGAGCGAAATTTGTAAGCTCTCCGGCCCTCAAGATTTAAGAATAAAGAAGAAGTGAAAACCATCGAAGGAAGTTTCAATTATACAGTCCAAGCATCGGCTAGCTACGTGTAAATCTGTTCAAGATCCAGGAAGATCCGCAATAGAAGATTGGTCCATCGCTCGCCGGATATATGAAGTCAGAAGACTGAAAAACGTTCCAGACCTACGGACATAGCCGAAGAAAACACTCGTGTTCTGTCACGAGTATACGCGGGTGGACCGCGGGCTCATTGCGTACACCACCTAACGGTGCCAAACGGTGTGCGTAGTGAGTTAACGCCGTTCAAGGCGGACGAGGTGGTCAGTTCGTTTCCGAACTACACGTCGTACTACGCAAGGCATTGTAACCATACGGACGAAGTGGTCAGTTCGTTTCCGAACTACACGTCGTATTTCGCGGGGCTGTAAACATACGGATTAGATTGATAGTTCGTTTCCGAACTACGTCTTACTACGCCAGTAAGGTTTGGCGTGGAGCGGGGGTCCTTTCTGTAGGCACTGCCAATGCTATCGGACATTCCAGCCGATACGCGAGCGCCCCGTTGTCCGCGACCGACTCTCTGCTGGGTAGTTCCTACCTTCCTATCCTGCACGATATCCATCCTCAAGCGGGCTCCCCAGTTAGCGTACCCGTTTGAGATTGATAGGAGTAGGGGCTGCAAGTAAGAAGAGGACATGCCAACAACGAGACGTCAAAGCCAAGCCGAACAAAGCAAAATGGACAGCGCTAAAGGAAAAGTGTTCGACAGGCCACCTGCGTCACCCTCGTGCCTTGCCTCATCCGTGATGCCGTCGGAAGCGCCACAAGAAACCGTAGAAGGTACCGCCGCACAGAGAATTGAACATCGCGACGACATACCTAGATCGAGGCCACCAACGGTATGTTCGAATTCGAGCGTTGCTGCGCGCGTTAAGCAGGCGCAACTCGCAGCGGAAGAGCGACTCGCGGAAATACGACGCCGCGAGTTGCATATTGAATCGGAGCTAATAAAAAAGAGATTAGCATACGAAATAGCTACTATACAGGAGGAAACGGAACCCGAGAGCTTACCCGCCGTCGATAATGTCCAACGAGTGGACGACTGGTTCCAGAATCTACGGCGTCAGAACGTGTTAGAGCCCATGTCGGAAAGGGACGGCGATACGGCCGCGCAACAGAAAAGGAAGGATGCGCGAGCCGTAGAGGTAGATAAACACCGCCACATTACGGACTCTCCCTTCAAGGAACAGAGTGATGATAAACTAATCGATGAGACAGCAAACCGAGATCAGCAAACGATTAAGGAAGACTCGGGGATGGATAAGCTCGCTCATACGTTAGAAAGAATGATGAATAGGCGTCCGGTGCCGCGTCAGGCTCAAGAATTACCAATTTTTAGCGGCGCACCGGCCGAATGGCTGCCGTTTAAAGCAGCAATGCGCGACACCACAGAACAGTGGCACTTCACTAAATCTGAAAATATAGCCAGATTAAGGAGTTGTTTGAAAGGCGAAGCGAAAGAAGCGGTATCAGCGCTTTTGTATACCGTCGCCGATCCGGAGATAATCATGAAGTCTTTGGAACAATGTTTCGGTCGACCCGAAGTGATTATTTATCGAGCGCTAGAAGACATAAAGAATTTACCGCGACCGGGTACGACGGCAAGCGAACTCAACACGTTCGCAATTAAGCTTCAAAATATAGTATGCATATTGGATAATGTCGACGACCGAGGGTATTTGAGAAATCCATTACTAGTGAGAGAAGTGGTGGAAAAGCTTAGCCCCCACCTCCGATCGCGTTGGTGCGACTATGCATATGAATCCGGAAGCTACGCGGAGCCAGAGATCGTAACATTGTCTCGTTTTTTGATGCGCGAAGCAAATAGATCACTGCAATTCGCATATGTGACTAACAACAACACCGCTGCTATGAAAAAGAATATCGCCGAGACAAAGGGACAAATGAAACCGCGATACGATAGAAAGAGAAGCACTGCGGTGTACGCGACCAACGATGACGTCACCTCCAAAGTATGTCTATGTTGCGGGGGACGTCATGAAGTACCACAATGTGAACGGTTTAAAGCTATGAAGATACCTGAAAGATGGAAATGGGTTAAGAAATCCCAAATTTGTTTTCGATGTGTAAACAGAAAACATCGTCGGATACACTGTGACAGCCCGTTATGTGGTGTAGATGGCTGCCGCCACCCACATCATGCGATGTTACACGAGAACCGTGCCCAAACGAGCGAAGCGAGACCCACAAAGGAAGCCGAGATGGTTGCATCAGCTACTCACTCAACAGAAAGATCCAAAGTATTGTTGAAAGTGTGTCCCGTCACCATAAAAGGACCGAAAGGCTCGGTCAACACTTACGCCTTACTCGACGAAGGGTCAACTATAACAGTGATAGATGAAGATCTCGCCAATTACGTGGGTGCCGACGGGCCGACAAATAACTTAAGCATACGAAGCATTAACACGCAGAATGTATACGAAACGAAACAAGTAAATCTTCAATTGATCGCGGGGAATAAGAAGCGATTCAATATTAAAGCTAAAACTATGAAAAATCTTACGTTGAACCGACAAAAGATAAATAAAGAAACGTTAAACTATAAGCATATGCGCCACTTACGTAGCAAAGATCTATGTTATGGGTATGCCGAACCGCGCATACTGATCGGAGCGGACAACTGGCATCTTATAGTAACTCGAAGACTGCTCGAGGGTAAGCGTGACGAACCGATCGCTTCCCTCACGATGCTTGGATGGGTCATCCATGGGTCAGCGCCGCGATCGGGGATGCTGAAAGAGAGCGACTCGGTGTTATACGTAGACACACCGCGATGCGCGACGGTCTCGCGCCCTCTCGACCGGGATGATGCGCTTCACGAAAAAGTAAAGGAGCACTTCGAAATCGATTCCATAGGAATAAATAGAAAGGAGCGAGTCAGTCCGAACGACGCTCGCGCAATGGAATTGTTTAATACAACGACAAAACAAATTAACGGACGATATGAGGTGCGACTGCCGTGGAAACGCAATGATGTGAAGATGCCACCGAGTTACGAGTCCGCCGTGAAGAGATTGAAAACCATTGAAAAGAAGATGGATAAGTCAAGCTCTTTCAGAGACACATATAAAGCGCAGATAAAGAATCTGATCGATAAAAAGTACGCGGAGGAATGCAATGGGGAGGAACTACAGAGCCAACGATTATGGTATCTGCCCCACTTCGCGGTGTCGAACCCGAATAAGCCAGGAAAGTTACGAGTAGTGTTTGATGCGGCTGCCGTAACGAATGGAGTATGTCTCAATGACGAACTATTGGAGGGTCCCGACTTGCTTATAGATCTAGCGGGCCTCCTTTTACGGTTTAGAGAACGAGCGTTCGCCGTCACGGCCGATATCAAGGAGATGTTTCTTCAGATAAAGATTCACAAGGAGGATCAGCCGGCGCAGTTGTTCCTGTGGAGAGGCGACGAGCGAACCACGCCGCCGAAAAGATACAAGATGACGTCTATGATATTCGGAGCTAAGAGTTCTCCTTTCCTGGCTCACAGTGTACGGAACGCGAATGCCTACGCGCATGCTACAGAGTATCCACGCGCATATGAAGCAATCACTAAGAGTCACTACATGGATGACTATGTCGACTGCTACGACACAGAACAAGAGGCGATGGATGCGCTAAAGGAAGTAGCCACTGTGCACGCGCAGGCGGGATTCACGCTAACCGGTTATAACTCAAACGGACCGGAAGTGTTGCGAGATCTGCCAGTAGAGAGCCGTGCCACATCGCCTACGCAACTCGCCATAAGCGAGGACCGATGGGGTAGGACACTAGGATTGCTGTGGGATGCGTCTACGGACGAACTGGCATTTAACACAGATATGGTGCGCGTGAATACGGACATAAAAGAAATGAAACGAGCCCCTACAAAAAGGGAGGCATTAAGCGCAGTAATGTCTATATTTGATCCGCTCGGATTATTAAGTTATTACACGATACGGGCGAAGATTATATTACAAAACATATGGCGATTGAAAATAGACTGGGACGAGGCCTTACCTGATGAGGAAGCCGGCGAATTTCACGAATGGCTTAATGGAATGAGTACCATTAGTAGGCTGCGTCTACCCCGGCGTCTCTATACGGGGGGAGTGACGGGAAAGCAGCTACATGTGTTTTGTGACGCGAGCGAGGTCGCTTATAGCGTCGCAGTCTATTGGAGAATCGAGAATGACGGGGCGGTGCAAGTGACGCTGGCCGCCGCAAAGGCCAGAGTGGCACCGATAAAAAGACAAAGTATTCCTAGAATGGAATTGCAGGCAGCGTTAATCGCTACGCGGTTGGCGAATACCGTAGCGAGAGAACAAAGATGGCATGCAGAGCGCGTCGTGTATTGGACCGATTCAAAAACCGTCCTGCAGTGGATAAACAATGATACAGCGCGTTTTACACCGTATGTGGCTCATCGTGTAACCGAAATAACTGAAACCACGACGGCGTCACAGTGGAGATGGGTGCCTACTGCACATAACGTCGCAGATGACGCAACGCGAGGCGAAGCTTACGTAAAATCGAATACGGATAGGTGGTTCACTGGACCGACCTTTTTATACGCTAGCGAATTAGAGTGGCCTACCTGTGACGTCACGAACAATACGGATGAAAATGAATGTTACGCGATAGCACAACTGCCGCAGGAAAACTATAGCATTCCCGATGTGAATCGCTTTTCCTCTTACGAACGATACGTGAGAACGATGGCAAGAGTTTTAATGTTCGTCGATAGATGTCGCCACCGTGGTACTGATTTAACCGCGGAACACATAAACAAAGCAGAGGAGTTACTCTTGAAAAACGCACAGAAAGAAAGCTTCACAAATGATATTAACCGTCTTATAGCTGGCCAAAAGTTGTCTAACAGCAGTCGATTACGAAAACTGGATCCATTCATAGACGAGAACGGCGTATTACGAGCGAGCGGGAGAATAAGGGCAGCGGGTGTGTCTGCCCCCGCTACTACGCCAGTAATAATGGACGGCAGCCACCCGTATGCGCGGCTGTTGCTTCAACGCGAACACCGTCGCGCCCATCACGCGAACAATGAACGCGTCGTGAATGATGTTAGACAACGATATTGGATATTACGATTAAGACCAGCGGTGCGTGCAGTGGCTTATAAATGTGCTTTCTGTCGCGTGAGAAAAGCGATACCTACGAAACCAGTACACGGTGATCTACCTCAAGTAAGATTGGAAGCCTTTATCAGACCATTCAGTAATTGTGGCGTCGATTATTTTGGCCCTATGACGGTGACAATAGGAAGACGACATGAGAAAAGGTGGGGGGCGCTATTCACATGCCTTTCAACCCGCGCCGTGCACATCGAAGTGGTGGGGAGCCTGTCTACCGACTCCGCGATTATGGCACTACGACGAATGGCGGCGAGGAGGGGGTGGCCTAAGACAATGTATAGTGACAATGCGACGAATTTTAGAGGTGCCGACCGTGAGCTACGGGACGCATACAATGAATGGGAGCCGGCACTACGAGACTATGCGCTTACACAACGAGTCGACTGGCGTTACATATCACCAGGCGCGCCACACCAAGGAGGCGCATGGGAACGTCTCGTTAGAAGTGTCAAGAATGCATTACGAGTGACGCTACATGAAAAATCGCCGCGAGAGGAAGTCTTAGTCACACTACTGACCGAGGTCGAATACACTTTAAACGCTCGACCTCTGACACACGTACCAGTCAATATTGAAGATCCAGAAGCACTCACGCCCAATCACTTTTTATTGGGTAGTTCGAACGGCCTGCCCTTTACCGGGCCGTGCGAGCGCGCCGACAAGCGAACCTGGAGGGCAGCACAAGCGCTGGCCGATGAATATTGGCGTCGATGGCTACGAGAGTACCTTCCCATGCTCATACCACGTGGAGGTGCCCGCGACGCGGGGCGTCGTGCGATACAAGAGGGTGACTTGGTTATAGTTGTGGATCACACACTACCCCGCAACGTATGGCCAAGGGGCGTCGTCACCAAAGTATATCCTGGACCAGACAACGAGATACGCAATGTGGAGGTGAAGACGAAGGGCGGCACGTTCCGGCGACCGGCGACGAGACTGGCGGTCCTGACGATGGAGTGATGGGGCTACGCGGATGCTGCGCCGGGGGGAGCTCTGTTACGGACGCACGTCTCGTCGAGTTGTATATATTAGATGATCTTAAGTAAATTATATATAATAAGTAAGTTTAGTTAAATGAATGTGGTTAAAGCTTAGAATTAAATGATACAACCTATGGGTGTATTTATTCCCCTAGTATTAAGATAATTTAAGTTATAGCAAATTAAATTATTGTGAGGGGTTGGATTTTATTTGATATGGTTTTCTATAAGGTATTGCCTCGCTAAGGAGGCTTAGGTAGCTCTCTGTATGGTATTGCTTCACTCAAGGAGGCTTATGTGGGTTTTCTATATGGTATTGCCCGAGTCAAGGGAGTTTATGTGGGTTTCTATACGGTATTGCCTCGATACAGGGGTGTTTAAAATGTAAAATGTTCGACTACCTTCATGTTAACGATAAAAATGTATCGGAGCGAGACGGCGCTGGTTTACGCGGGATCTTCCGTCTCGCTCTGACCACATAAATACATCGGGCAAGAGCGCGGCGCGCCTTAGAATGATTATGAGCTTCGACGGCGCGGTCTTGCCCGACACGATACGAGTTATGTAACAATAATATGATGATGTTTTAACGTGATTTATGATGTAAATGTAGAAACAGTAAAACGTAGTAATTAACAATAATGTGATACATAGATGTTAAGGGTGGGGGATGGCTTCGCAAAGTAGGGGTTAGATGTGTAATAGGCTAACCAACTGATAATATACGGAGCTAAGTGCGAGCCACCCCAACAAATGTAAGACGGGTCGATTTGAGCGAAATTTGTAAGCTCTCCGGCCCTCAAGATTTAAGAATAAAGAAGAAGTGAAAACCATCGAAGGAAGTTTCAATTATACAGTCCAAGCATCGGCTAGCTACGTGTAAATCTGTTCAAGATCCAGGAAGATCCGCAATACCCTCTATTAGACTTATGATTTTGAAAAAAAAAATGAGATATATGATTTTGAGAAGATTGAGTATTTTATCATTAGAATGTAATAAAACACTAAACTAATATAATCTTAACAACATAATTAAGCCAAGACTGAAGGTGAGTCTTAAAACTATTTCGCATGACAATAATGTTTTATATACAATGTAAACAAACATAAGTGTGCTTACAGTTAGAGTTTGTCAAAGCTCACAGATGGTATAGTTGACATTGGCATCCCTTGCAGTGCGCCGCATCCATTGAGCGGCTCTAATTCAGTGACGTCATACAAAGCTCTTACTGAAAGGGTTGGTTGAATGAGGCGCGTGCCGCGTGCGCACGTGCGCGCTGTGTCTCGGATTATGCTAATTTATGCAACCTCGAATAGGACGTTGTTAGGCTATTAATTTTAGATGTGCGCCATAACAATCATATGAACATTAACTTATTTTAAAAGTCCAGCTTAAAAGCTATTTAAGATTTTTTAAAGGTTTTTTTTATTTCAGTATAGCATGACCTATAATTGTTAAAAGAAATGATTGAATTTGTTAACATTATTAACACTTATAAATACTCTTTTATCTACTTTGAAACTAAAAAAGGGATCGTATGAAAATTTAGAGACGAAGTAGGTATAACACAGCGGTATATTTATGTAAAATTATAACTCACAATTAAAACTAAACTTAAAAAGGGATAGAAATGAATTGCAATGACCTAACAAAAGTATAGATCGAACATAAACACTAGCCGTGTAAAAAATCAAATATAATATTCAAAACGGTCTAACATACTGTTTATTTAGTCAATACTCAATTTGCGAACGCACGTGCTACCCCTGATGACATCCCTTCTTTTTAAATTGCAACCACTAAAATTGCATAAACATGTAATGTGAACTTTATTAGCTAATGCATATGAGGTTCTTAACTGCAAAGTTGTTTAAGCTTAAGTTTATTCTCGACTCTTTTTAGTTCAAAATTAAATATAATTGTTTGGAGCCCTCATTAATGTAATATTGAGTCGAGTTCACAACGACACGATCACTGTAGGTATAGAAAGGTGGTAATTTTTGTGTGCAAAATTTATTATGTAACAAGAATGATAGAATGTCATGAGCCAAATCGATAACTAACGTTGTTTGTAATTGGAGTAGCTGTCGTAATATGTATAGGAATAACTTAATCAAATCTGAAACTCGGCGTCTAAATTATGAGTAAGGAAAGGTGAATGAGAGATGAGATGATCTCTGATCGAGAAGTTTGGAAGAAAAATACATTTGGGCCGAATAATCAAATAAATAATCGGGAAAATGCAAAATTCACAGGATAATGCATCTCTATGCTAATGGTCTAGTACTGTCACATTCATCGAGTTTGAAAACTATGGATTGATGTAAACTGACACAGATCTAACGCAAGTGATTGCAGAGTGCAATCACAAATATCACAGCACTAATGGGATATAGGCAATTTGAGCGTGACGTGATGGGCAGGGTGATTCATGAGCGGCTAGGGGATGATACACTTATTTTCCACTAAAAAATAACAAACATAAATGCATACTGGGTAACAACTAAAGAAAATTTATCAATACTTAAAATTTGCCAGTTACTTTTCTGGGTAATAAAACTATCGAAATTTTGGAAGATCGAAGAACTCTTATCTCATCTTATAAAGTTTATAGTAATCAGGAATATAAATATATAGAATAGGTATACAAACCTACGTCAATGTAAATTGTGAGCTCAGATCATAAATAAGTATCTAGATTATAATGATTTCAGTAAGATCATAAGCCGGTGGATGACGTTTACAATTTTTCCTCGACATGCAAGACACGACTGAACAGTAATGAAAATTAAATGAAGCACAGAGCCGGTCATCGTACTCTTAAATAACTAACCAGCTAAAATCATTTAGTTAGGTAAACAAAACGACGTAGGTTTCATATTTATTTCCTTATTTTTGTAAGAAATTACTTACACTACACCCTTCCGCAGAATGCTCTCAGTCATGGGAACGTGCACCCTTCGCTTCTACCCTCAGGTTTCTTTTGGCAGATTTTGATTGATGAGGCAACAAAACCTCAGGAATAATTAAGCACTTCACTATACAACCGACTATTCGATGCTTGAGAATTTTACTGATTACACTGGCAAGTTGTTCATTTACCAAGAATACGAGGATCTCAGAAAATTTTGCCGTTTACCGATAATAAAAATTAATGTTTAAAAATAAATTTTGCACTCCCAATGATATATCGATATTTTTTATTTTTATATTTAAAAAAACCCATTCCTAAATGGCCGAGATGCGATTTGAACCACGACATTTATTTTCTCGTTTAAAACCTAAGAATTACTAATGATCAATGGTAAAAGTACGAACTATTCTGTGATCGGTATTCATTTCAAACTTTCATATCATGCACTCAGTAAGTAAATCTTAGGATTGTTATACCTCAAAACACGGTAAATGTTGATGACAGACAGCTCTAAACACACAAACGGAGATACATTATACTGTGCAATTAGTCATTCTACTGCTTAGCTTAATTAAGTATGATGTTCTCATAAATGTAACATAATAAATAATTAAATAGGTAGTTACGTCTTTGATAAACGAATCAGAAGTATTCTAAAGATAATTTATAATAAAAACAATAAAAAAAAAATCTTTGTGAAAAATGTTAACCCCTTCTTCACTTTCAATATTTTAAAAATTGCACTCACCCGCACAAATAAATTAATAATTATTGTAATAATTAAAACTAACATTATGTAAGAGTTTAAATGTAGATAATCGAAAATTAAAATTAAGAAATTCCTACTCCTTTTTCTAACTTAGTAAGTTTCAACGAAACTAAAGCCCAACATATTATCTTTTTTGTAAAATTATTACTTTTCCACATCCAAGTTTTACTAGTAAACCCGAAGATTTAGTAACAGAGCAGCTTTTACAGTAAAATATATACTATGAAATAAATGGCCATAGCTGATTAGACAGAAATTTGAAAGAATCAATAGCGTAGTTTTCAATTTTTTTCCATACCAAATGTTCAAATATATGAGTCGCTAACCAAAAAGGTTAAAAGCCACAGAAACTAGTCTTTAACTACCGCTTGTTTAAAATACCGCCAAGGATCATTCTTATGTTTATTTGTGACTAGCTTTCCGCCAACGGCATCGCCCGCGTAGTTCTGTATTATTCATATAAACTTTTGAAATCAGTGATTACACAATATACCTTGTTATATCGATGATAACGTGATTTTTTAAGCATTACGCATTAAAGGCTGCAATTCAAAAGATATCAACGTACAGACAGTGGAAAGCCACTTGTTTTTTACTATTATAGATTTATGACTATGACTAACAGCAAATTTAAATCTATTAAAGTCATAAAATGTTTATTGCTTTTTAAAACAGGTCCCAAACGGATTTTTCGTAAAAAGTATATCGAATTGGCAATTTGAATTTAAACAAAGACATATTATTATTACTTTTATGGTAACAAAAACGTTAAATTATGATATGGTGTAATAGTGATCGCGAGAACAGGGCCAGATGGCTGAGCGTCGACCAACCCACGCTCGTTAGGGCTGTTGGTTTATTTTATCACTTAAAAAACCTGGATGCATTTATCATACATAACAGATAATAACTATTCAATAATTTTGATAGTATATACTTAAATTATCTAAATACTTTATGATCTACTATTAAACTTTATCAACTACTATAAAATTAAAAATTAAAAATTGAAAATAAAAGAAAAGTAAATAGAAAATTCACCAGACAAACAAAAGAGGTGAAGGTTTTTATTAAATTAATAACATATCTAGTTTAGAATAGCCTTCTATCTTTGTCATTCCCGTGATAAAGAATTCACTTGGATGTTGAGTGGAGATTTAAAAAGTACCTTTTTAAATGATTTTTAATAGAAATCAACAGAATATATTTGCGTGTTCACAAGGTAATTTATAAAAATTACTCATCTCAAGTAACTATTTTAGTAAACTTACATTATGGTTTGCCTTTGATATTTATTATCGAACAGTGCCAGCCCTAGAGTGAATCCCTCCGCTATATATTGTTATCGCAATCTCGACCGATTAACATAAAGCGTGGTGCACTAGGTACTATCCAGACACGTCGCAGCTATCAATGACGTCAATTAATTCATGCTAGTGTTGATAATTTATACATTAAAGTAAAGTTTTAAATAATCACACATGCAACCATAACACTCGAATCATGAAAATAACGTATCAACTCAATATCATACAGTGAATTTCAGCTTTTTGATTTTTATTATCATTTACAATTTTCTCTACGCTTACATAAAAAGGACGGTTTTGTTTATGTGAATTGGAGATAAAATCAAAACTACTAATTATAAAAGTTTTCCGACAATATAAAGGTACTTTAAGTAGCCACTTTACTAGTCTTCCCGCGACTTCGTCCACGTCAATCATAGCCCAGGTAATCCGCGTAAGATGTAATTCCCTTTACCTATAAGGAAGAATTTTAAAAAAGGTCCAGTAGTTTCGGAGCGTATTTAATTCAAACAAACAAAGAATCAAATCATTCCTCTTTATAATACATATTAAAATAGATAAAGCGGCACGAAGTTCGCGGGGTCAGCTAGTAATATAAAGTGTTTTTAATTTAATAAATATTTACAATTCGGCTGTTGAATACTTTTAAAATTAGATCCCTTTGCCTTATTTTCATTAGCTTATCTGCATTTCGCATAAGCACGAATAAAACCACCCCAAAGCGTACTAATTAAAACGAAACAAAGTGACCTCCCCGAACCAGGCAACTCACAACAATAGCGGTCATAATTCGATAACCTTGCGGGTAAGTGCAACAATAATCCCATAATCCGACGGCGGCGGAGAAATAAAAAGTAAAAAGCAAACGAGTTGATGCAGCGCGACATTCCCACGGGGTTGCCAGCCGCCCAATTCGCTACGTACTAAATGAAAATCATTAAGTGTACGCTTTTAAACATTCAAAATGTTCGTTACGATTACAGTTTGACGTTGGATGTAAACAAGTATAATTAAAGAGAACATTGACACCGTCGTCGCCTTAAAAATCAAAAATGTTATCTAATTTTTTACACGACTGCCTAAAAAGGAGTGTATTGTGTTTAGGATTATTGTAGCTATATGTATATGCAAGTGTATCGTATATATCATTAGAAACTTACGTCATTCCGAGTGACAATAACTGTATATATTACATTTATTTTTAAATATTAAAAATGTCGTACATATTTAGGGACCTCTTAGATTAGAAATGTTCCACAGAACGATGCAATGAGAATTTTGCTTAGTCAAGTTAATTAGTGTTTTATTGCTCGTACATTATTCATTATTATACAAATCAAAGTCGCAAAATAATTCCCCAAGCTCTAATCAGTTAGCTGCAAAACAAACAAGAATACTAAACACCAGTAACAGATTAACGCCTGTACACAAACATTTCGGAACTTTCTCTAAATTTATACTGATCTTTGAATAAATCATCAAAGCCACGAGGTATACGACAGCTCGTAAAGCCATACCCGGACGATAGCGAGCGGCCTTAACGCGAGGACTAATTGCGACTTCGGCGATCCCACCCGATAATCCCGCCGCAGCAGGCGGCCTTTAAATTAAAAACCTCTACGTCCTCTACCGGCCCTGGATTACTGCTCCCACGGCACCAAGGGACTCGATTCTGAACCCCAAAAGAAGGGTGAAAGTCTTACGAAACTGGAAATCCAAAGATGAAATAGTCATTTATCAAAGGATTTTCGAACTGAAGGAGCGAAAGTGAAGAATGGTTATCGCAAATAACAGTCATTGCAATGATGGAAATCTCGTAAAAAAAAAGGAAAGAAAGAAAAAATATTTATTCAGGGTCATGACACCCTAGGATAACATACTTTGGCAATAAACATTTAATCATAGTATGTTTATACATATGATAATAGCTTTAAGATAATGAGATAAAGTCTCTATGTCTAAACGAATACATGACATCGTCTGTCGGCAAATTAATATTCAAATGCCCTTTGGTCGAAAGGTGGTCGGAATCCCAGTGGTATTAGCCACTTTAGAATTGCATTGCACAGCACATAGGTTAATTATTTCCATACTATAATGAGCACTCCCTTTGTGAATTCGTTAACAACGCGGTCTGGACACTTGACTAAGTAATACTTTAGTCTTTTTCAATTAAGATTAGCAGCTGCTTACTTTTCTATAGACAACCCGAGTGTATGTAACAGCGCCTATAGAAAAAAAAAACTGCATCTGTAGATATTTTTGAATTTAGAAATAGAATAATTAAAAACTCATTGCTCTCTTACCTCATTAAGCTGATCGGGCGTATAACTATTTCCTTCGTAGTAAAGAACAGCTGTTTTAATAAAGGATACGCCCTTTTCCTCGCACCTGCTTTCACTCCCCGCAACATTGTCACTTCACCCCCGAGTAGCTTACAATCCTATTAACGAAATCGCCTCATCTCTCGTCTTTGACCGTCTGCCATGAAGGGTTCATACCATTAATCATTAATCTTTCAATTTCTCCACGAAACAATGAAACAAACAACGTTGTTATTATTGCCGGCAAGGCATACGAAAATGTTTTTTTTTAACTGTATTTTCACGGCTTCTCAGATAACTATCAATGCGCTCGTCAAATGCAATTCACAACCCTGACATTCAGTGTTTGTGATTGGTTAAAAAGATTCGTTGGAATCGACGAACACGTGCGAGGGAATAAATCCACAAAGGGTTCATTTTTCCATTCATAGCAAAAAAAATGTACCGACAATTACCAGATTAGGGATGAAAAGGAGGGTGCCGCCGATTTTTTCTTTTCAATCGGTGGCTATGATGGTCTTTTTCTTTCAATGTCCGCCAGTCCAAGTTTTCTCAACGGAGAATTTTTAATTAAAAATGTACATGAAATCTCATCAGCCGCTGAAGGCGTCTGCGTAGCGGCAGTTTGCAATTTGTATTAATCGAAATCGACTTCAGAGTGCACTCGATAAGTATTAATCAAATATTCGTTAATTAACTGGGAACGGGCCGGATCGCGACGCAGACACCGCAAATACGATACTCATCAATTTTATGGCAATTATTACAGTCTTGCCTTTGCCGCGATTTGTACGAGTAAAATCATAAAGGAGAGTCGGCTGCCGTATGACAGCAAAACGTAGTAGGAGCAGTTACAACTTTTAACAGTGACACGAATTTAATAACATTGCAATGGCTTAGAAAATAAATAAAAATATATATATATATATTTGAATATAAATAATATTACATTTTACATATACAAACTTACCTTGTTTACAAGTAATGAGCAAAAATCATTTAAACCCTTTAATTTTCGTTTCATTAAATTGTGGTCTTTTCACCTACAGCGTTTTGCCATCAGACGGCAGACGGTCAGTTACGCCAATTTTAATCTTACGGTGCGATGAGAACTAATCAAGAAAGCTATTTTTGACTATTCTGATTTATATTAAAAGTAAAACGCATTGCATAAATATAAAGTCTCCCATCCATAACTAAATGAAACCGCCTAATGACCGGTGGGCAGATAAATGCACGTAATTCCACCGCGTCCGTTTAGCTGCGGGCGCGCACGCACGCGACTTGCGCGGCTGCTTCGAGGTTACAAAAAATAACAAACAGAATTCACCCTTATAACTATAACAGAAAAGATCCAGATGATGTAACGCAAATGCTAAGGGAAATAATAACAGGCAGGCGGTCTTCTTTATTATGCCCACTAACTTCTTTACCGTTATGTTATGGAAACTGCTTCCGAGTTTGCCATTGTCGATGTGTAATCGCTATGATTATTACTGACGTTTCTTGTCTCTTGAATACAACGTGTGTATATTGTGTAGTGTTTGGTTTATAGTAATCGATCGATATTTCCCTTAATACCGGATGGATTTGATCTATGCTTAAATATTTGATATTAGAAATCAAGTTTTAGCTTTTTGGTAAAGTCTACACGAATCTGTTGTTTATTTCTGAAAGTTAATCGTGGTAAACCGAAGGGCGCTCAGTTTTCGTAGCTTTTACGGGTGAAGCAAATCATTCCGGCTCCATTAATTTTTGTCGCGTCAAGGTAGATTGGAGCAAGCGACGCAACTAATGTAATTACAAGGCAGCTGTTGAGGGTTGCTCCGAACAACTTCAGACTCTACAAAAGACAGCGATCGATCGAGCCGTTCGTGACTATTGTTCGAGCCGCGAATGCATCACCACCGCACATCTGTTTAGTTCCTTTTGCCTCGCCTTGCATAATGAAACCGGCCCATTGTGAGGAAAACATCTACAAAAGAACACGGACGAGTTTGTATTTTATACGAAAAAATAACAGGCTTACGGTCTAAAAGGTGGGCGTAGACGCACTCGGAAATGTGAAAGTCAGTGCAACTGTTATGACATACGCCATTAAATATTCTTTTTTAAATAAACATAAAGTTTGCAAATTAATATTTAAAAATAATAATTATCAACTTATAAAATGGTCGTATGTTAGTTACGGTTAAAAACGTGGTAACTAGAATGTAATATTTTGCTATGAAAGCTAAAAATATTTTTTACTTGCAAAGGTACTGAATAAAAATAGTATATTAAATATTTCTAATGGTGAGCGGAAATTATCGATAGATTTAAAATTTTGACCATTTCGAATATTTTTGTTCAATTGGCATTTGAGTTGGTTGGTGTACGTTATTTCCTGCTTGCAGGGTAACTGTTACTATTGTTTATCAAGAACATTTGGCTGATGATCAAGTGTACCGAGACCACGAACGGATGTAACCACATGCCCATTATGAGTACACCCCTTTCATTCTTATCCTATTAATATTATAAAGGCGAAAGTTTGTAAGTATGGATGTATGGATGTTTGTTACTCTTTCACGAAAAAACTACTGGACGGATTTGGATAAAACTTTACAGCAATATAGGTTATACATCAGAATAACACATAGGGTACTTTTTACTGGGAAAACTTCTCACTCCCACGGGATACCGACTTCCACGCGGACGAAGTCGCGGGCGTCCACTAGTTTTAAATATAATATTGCAAATGACAGAAAAATTGACGGAGACGTTTATTTACTTGCTGAATAGAACAGCAATTTTTAAACATATTTAAATATTTTAATGTTTGCTTATGAGGAAGCGAATGTTTATGTTACTATATATCCGATAAAGCATCCTTATGTATGTTGCGTATTTAACATCAAAATTGCTGAAAGGTGATGTACCTAAACGAGCAAGTTACTCAAAATTTCCCATGTTATTTTGCTTCATATTCCGTGAGTTTTACGATGTAGCAGACTAACTGAAATTCGGCAAGGCGGGGGCTATAATAAAAACTGCATTATAAATGCGGGACAAAATTGAGCATCCCGAGGCGTAGCGCCTGCGCTGCGGTTAAGTACACTTAATTCCGTCAAAATGTTGGCCGTCGGGAATAGCTCCCGGCACGGCTGGCTACTCGAACCGCGGCGGACTCTGATTATTTTGTTTGATTTGGAAATTAATCAAGAAAAAGCGTACGACTTAAGATAACTGTAGACCTAGTGAGCGCGTTTAGATATTCAAAATCTTCATTCCAATAATTCATCATAGCACATTGCAATTAATAAACAAAAAGATAGATGAAATTGACTAGCGTGGTAATTATTAAGCAACAGCATAAATCCGTCAATTAAGAGTTCATTTAACACAACTGTTCAATTCATCAATGAGGATTTTTTCCCACTGTTGGTATTTTTAAATAGGATACAAAGTAGTAGAAATAGTAGTAGTGTGACTATAACTTTAGAGCTTATTGTATTGTTTTTTATTCAATTGTTTGATATCCATGAATTATCTATTTGCTCTAATGTCATTTATTAGTTCGAGGACAGCCCTGCAGTTTCGTGCAACTCTCGCGTGCAAATGGAATTCTTCCATGACAAGGCAATTGCTCCCACAAACTTGATGCATTATTAGCGCAACTACAGTTTATTACTGATCGTAGATTGCACTGTTTTAGGAAACTTTTTTTATTATATAATTTTGATGATTTTACAAAGCATATTAACGTAACGAGATGCCGCAATTTTACAGCGATATATTAAAAAAAAAAACAGAATGTCGCTCCATTTCAAACAAAGGGATTTCACATGAACCAACGGAGCGGACGATTCCGAATGACGGCGCTTAATTTATCAGCTAATTAATCTGCACGTTATCATACGTTGAGCTTTTATGGCTTGATTTTTTTATCATAGCAAATATGACTTTGCGCGTATGAGCATAAGATTGAAATTTGTAAACGCAATTACAATAATAAATTGAGCAATCTCGGCGCCCGGCACTGATCTGTTCTACGGATATTGATCAGGTGTGAAGAAATACATTCTTCCGTTCGTCATCAATTGAATGGACATTTGTTTCATTACGATCACTTATAAATAAATTAAGAGGCAATTTAAATTTTGTTTCATTCTATACAATATGAGATCTGAGCCTTGAAATTTTGTTGGTCGGATGAAATAATTTCTTAAAACATAATTAATAATACGATTTATGCAGCATCTGTATTCATGAGAGTATTAAATCTAATATCTACAACGAAACACTTCGATACTTTAGACTTGATACGCCTACTTTCCTATTTAAGGCATATGAAAGTCGCCGAAAGCTTAGTGTGGATTGTCCCTAGCTTTTTAGTAAGATTAATATTAGAATAGCTATTAAACTATAGCTTTCTATTTTGTGTTTTATTTGACTGTAATGACAGTAGGTATTCGAATTTAGTCATTATTATCTAGGGAAAAGGTTTCACTTTGTCTTGATAGCCAGCGTTCAATTCATTTTATCCTATTAATATTATAAAGGCGAAAGTTTGTAAGTATGGATGTATGGATGTTTGTTACTCTTTCACGAAAAAACTACTGGACGGATTTGGATAAAACTTTACAGCAATATAGGTTATACATCAGAATAACACATAGGGTACTTTTTACTGGGAAAACTTCTCACTCCCACGGGATACCGACTTCCACGCGGACGAAGTCGCGGGCGTCCACTAGTTTTTTATAGATAAACTAGCTGACCCGACAGACTTCGTCCTGTCAAAAAGCCTACATTGCTTAGACAACAGTGAGTGCTTGTAATTTAATATGAACTTTATACCATAGCAATAAAGCTCAAATTGACTACGTTTTAGTTACAAATCATTTGTATGGGAAAAATAAAAGGGCTATTTTTAGGGTTTTTCCAGCAATAATTCTAATTTTTCTCGCCGTAAAAACCATCCTTGAACTTCAATGAACATTTTAAAAAAAGATTTGGCCAAATTGGTCGAGGCGTTGTTGAGTTATGCGCTTACCAACACATTTTGCGATTCATTTTTATATATAAGATTAAAAGGGATGATGACTAATTTTAATTGTTTGTCTGTCGGGTAAAGAATAATTACAATATTAAACACGTATTTTTATATTTTTGCGTTATCCTAAGTAACGGCAATAACTGAGTTGAAGTGTCACATGACGTCACACCTTTGTACGTTTTCGACATAGTTGTGATGTAGCAAGCCCCCATCCTCAACTACTAAGCTATTTCTTGTCAAATTGAAACAAAAAGAACATACGTATCTATATTTGACTGATGGACTGAACAGTTTTTTTTTATCCAGGCATTATCCGTAATATTTAAAGTTCTCTTATTTTTTTACACCAAACCAAATACTTATTTCTGAGATTGTATGCGTGAATATTTTAAACGTAATCGATATGAATTAGATAATCTCTATAATTTTTGAATGATATGAAAGGTGCCATAAAAAGTAGAAGTTGAATAAATACATACATGTAATTTTTACAAATAAATCAATAAAATAAAAAATATGTTAATGAAACGCAAGAACAGAATACACTTTATGAAACTATGTGCTAACAAGATGGTAGTTAGTATTTATTGGAACTTAGATGAAACATTTGGAGACTATAGCCGCAAGCAAATCTTGTGATGTGGCGAGACGTCTCGAGAGCCGCTACTACCAGTGTTACCCCCAGACCATAATTAATGTAAGGAATGTTACGGCTCTGAACAATATAATTTCATTATATCGGGCTAAGTTTAGTTAATGGACATTATAGGTATAATACGTATGGGTTTCATTAGTCGCTAATTTACAAATCAATATTTCCTCCCGTATGTCTATTATACTTTTTGTAACCCTGATAAAAGCTGAATTTAAAGTGGAGACAAAGAAAAGTCTTGTACTAAATCATAATGAGTGTGCGCATAAGAATCTCGCTGTTAAGTGCCACTGAAATAACTGTTGCCCAAGTAGGAAGCGAAGATTGTAAAAAGTTCAAGCTTGTTGCGTCCGTCGCTCGTGAATGCCATCTGTAGAGCTCGTCAAAGTACGGAGGAGCGATAAAAAGGATCGCATCGCGCATGCGAATATCGTGTTACGACAAAGTCATACCAATGGCGACGAGGATCCGTTTACACTGGCATGCTCACACACGACCGCACTAGATCTGTTAAACGATACGTTCTGGTGCTAAAAGCGATAACAAAACCTCACATCGGGACGGTAATCACTGACGCAAGCTCTGTATCTATATAAGCAAATGTTTGTTACGTAGAATTTGTACATAATGGCAATGACACGGTCGGACAGACACCGAAAATCATTACATAAAGTTCAACGGCAAGGTCAATGTCGCCGCGAACAAAGATCGCGAAAGTGGTCCAACGTTACGTACTCGCTCGCTCGGCTCACACGGATAATTGCGATGTAATCGAGCATAATCCATCCGCGAGACTTGTTTCCTTTTACGGAGTTCGCAGCTTGCCGCATAGAAAGAACAGCTGAGCGAGGCACGCGCCGCGAATGCATACTGATGTGGCACCCACGATAAAAAAAAAAGTGAATAAATTCGAAATGTTACAATGATAAATATGGAACCAGTTTAAGAGTGCAGATGCATCAATTATGCAATTTCAGTACGTGGACAGCTTACATTGTGAGCAACTTTGAGAACATTAAAAATAATTGACTTATTTCTCTATTATAAAGCGTGTTACTGCATCCGATGCAAATAATAATTCCGATTATTAAGATTGCTTATGTGAATGAATCATTTTATAATTATAAAAATCCACTCCGTCTAAGAAAATTATACAGGTAGGTGGAAATAATAATTAATTTTCTGATAGCACCAAAGCAGGTGGAGTGTAAATACAATTAGTTAAGGATTTTGCACGTAAAACATATCAATAATGATGTTATTTCATTTAAGATATCTTTATTTAGCAAAATGTTTACTAATAAATTGAACGAGTTACATTTAGAGTATAAGTAATTTAATATTGTTGTTAACCCCCCGGGTGTGATTTCATTGTCCTGTTTACCCATCGAGCTTGGTGTTTGAACAACAACACCGCCGATGTGCTGCCGTAACATTTCTTTCACGCAGACCCAGTCACAGCTGCCCTATCATTACGGCAGATCGAATAAAAACTGAAGCTCATACAATTTCGCTATGCAATGATGTCACGTTTCTTTTTATTTCAGGTGTGTTTGATTGGAATGATTAAAATAACATGAAAGTAAAAAAGAAGACAAAATACATTTTGTCTTCTTAGGTCATCGTAAACCAAAATGTAATAATCGTAAGGTATGTATACATATTTGTTGTTTTTGTTCAAAAGTGTCAATGGAAGCACTTCGCTATATTAACAAATTAACAGATTTAACATTTCGTGTAAAATAAAAAGCTGTGTAATCATTGCCTTTTTAGACTTGCATAATTTGTCGATAAGTTTATTTTTTAATCGCCAGACGTTTAATCTAATATTTCATAATCATTGTGAGTCGACACATCTGCTTGTAGCACGTACGCGATAATCATAGATTGCTAATGGATATTAACTTTATAGCCGGCGCATTCGGTAGTAGGGGTTGGACCAGATCCAACAAAGACACTTGATAGGCACGCATAACAATCAACGATAAACAACAGTTCAAGTTGATTACACCAATTACATCAGAACTAGAATTCGTCTAACTATGCTTCTTTTACGCGTAGTTAAGTAATGCAGCAATATTTAAAAAACATTTATTATTAGAACAGAATAATCGTTTTTAGGGAGTTTCATCAGTGAAATCACGAAGCAATTAACAGTCTGAACTTTAAATGGTAGAAGTAATTGCGCCACCATGTTGTTCTTTTGTATTATCAAGTATATTTTAGTGTTGTGCTGAAGCTTATTAAATATCTAATAATAACATAATTATATGCAATAGGGATGACGACTAATTTTTGTTTGTTTGTCCGTCAGGTAGAGTGTTAAAAAATATTAAACACATTTTTTATTTTTTCGTAATCATAAAATTACGGCGATACATGAAGTTGAAATTTCGCATGACGTCACGTTATGGTACGTTTTCTACAAAACTGTGACGTAGCGAGCCCCCACTTCTCAACTTTAATGCCTGTTATCTAAGCCATTTCTCGTTAAATTGAAGTGAAAAAAATAGGCATCTAATATTTTTCTATTATCTGACTGACGGACTAAATAGAAATGCATTTTTTTTATACAGTCGTCATCCCTATTCCTTTTTGTTAAACCACTCAACATAAGCATAAGCATTCGCAATATCGCAAATGATGGGATTTCTTTGTCTCCAGTATATATAATTTTGCACAACATATTAAAGTATAAAAAGTGAACTGTTGAACTGATTAAATGCTCATTAGGGTGGTATCACCTTCATTATTGATGTGCCTTTTTTGCGCTCATAAGTTTATGTAAATTAGCAGGTGGCGGTAGGTCGATGGCATTAGACCTTTCTATGCTGTCGCGTGCCCTGCACATGTGCATAGCCAAGCAATTACTTTTAGAATTACTAGTTAGATGAACACCCAAGCTACTTGTCAACGTTTAGAGTTTAATTAAACTTTACTTGGCATGGCAGATGGATTTTGTTATTATATTGTAGTTGGATATCGTTGTATTTGAAGATGTTTGGATGGCAGATTTATACCGAATATAAAGACTATGATGTGAGAATTTAGTTTTTGCATTTCGATTAGGGATGTGACATTGCACATAAAAATCGTTATTTTTATAGCTTTTTATTATAACATGTAACATCCATTATTAAATAATCGGTTTTCTTCAGAAAATAATTGGTTTTATTATGTCAATCGATTTTGTACTTTGAGTTGTAGACATTCTTCAAAATGAGACTTTAAATAAGACTAAAAACTTTTTTCACGAAAGACTTTCGAAACAGGGATGTAGACAACTTTCTTTTTATTTTATTTAATATATATTATATACATGAAATATATTTAAAAATATATTTTAATTATCATTCTTTTAATAAGTTCAAAATCTAATAATAAATTTAGCTTTCAAAATTTCCCGCAGAATCGCCAATTTTTGTCATGGCGTCGCTATGACATCACGGCCCTCCCCAACTAAAATCGTTCTATTAAGCATAAGGTTCAATTTGTAATTGAGGTTTGCATTTATCTTCGAAGGTTTCCCGGGGTTAGCACCAAGGACTGCATTTTTATATACCTTACTTAATTGTTATTTTATAAACCTTTTCTTTTGTCATGCGCTTTGTGAAAACGCCTATTTTATAACTTGGCTACCGGTAAAAAAAATAGTTTTACATTTTTTATTTTACCGTTACGCAAGTATAATTCTAATCACATTTGAATTATCAAAACTTGAAACCACAACTTTGTAAATATTGATTTCCTTTAACCATGATAAAGGAACAGGCCTTGAAACTTTCTACATCCATTGGGGACATTGTCGGCTTCTTAAACCGGCTGCGACACCTGCCCTAGAGATAGCAAGGGGACGAAATTCCATTGGAAGGGTGACTCCGTTTGCCTTTGGGTGCCTACAGAATAAGGAATGCAATTTATTGTGGAAAACCAGGCATGAGCGAGTTATCCATTTAAAAGGGCATCGAGTATTCGATGAGCAAAAGTTGCGCTGACTGCGTAATTTATTTTTATAAGTCAACGAAAAATATAAAAGGTTAGCTGTAATCCGAGGCTTCGGTCATCATTAAATACTTAAAAAAAAATTAAAAACCTATTTACTCGAGCTTCAGAACATATGTTTAGTTAGGTGACTGAAATATTGATTTTTCCTGAAAGTTAACATTATAATCTTAATTTTAACTTATATTTTTGACATTGACATTCTTAATTTATTTCATCGTATTATAATCTCATGTATATATTGAATTTAAATCTATTTAATATTAATTTGTTACTAACTTGACCTCTGTGTTATCTAATTTATCATTATTTATCTTACATTACATTAATAATATTTCTATCTTTTATTTTGGACATTTTTGAATTCTTCTTATTAATATGACATTGACAATAATCTGCCCCGCTCACTCTGGACTGGGTGACGGCTGAAAATCGGTGCTTCACCCATTCTTGGGTGATTTACGTGCACCGAGCCTTGACCCTTATCTTACTGCTGCACACAGGTATATCACTTATATAATTACGTGTTCTGTTCTCAAATGTTATTTGTATTGTACGAGTTGTGATGTAGTTGTGTGTTGTTGTATGAATAAACTATTTATCTATCTATTAGCTTATCAACTTCCCCAATGCTGGAACTGCTAAATAGATGGAACCAACTATGAAGATCTACCGGAATTCTGTGAACAACACGCATGTCTTTATATAACAGTATAGTTGCCCTTTTTCCATTTTAGAGCGCAGTAGAACTGACACGCTACGCAAAAATACAAACAAATGTTTTCTTTGAAAAAAAAAAACATTTTTATTGAAGTCATTTAATAATAATGCGGCCATTTTGCTTGGATCTAGATATTTGATTACTATACTTATTCTAGACTTTCAGATGAGGGCTTACATTGTAGGGGCGTCAAATTTTATCAAAATCGAATTAGTTTTTGTTTGTAACTAAATAAAATATACTTTTCACCAGATATCTCCTAAATATTTTAATGACATGTTTATATCAGCGGTAAAACAAAAGAATAGCGTATTTTTCATTCATTCAAAATCCGAACGGAGGAATTTCTACGTTCAGCGGGTATGTATATTTTTTATGCAAACCGATTTCTTTGTGGTTACGTCGTACAAATAAATAAAAATTTCAGGACTTTCGTTAGGTATATATAATTTATTTTATATAGATCATTAATATTGTTGTGATACCTATACAAAATATTTATATACTTATCTTAAAAGCAGTTAAATTTTTTAAGAAACATTGAAGAATATTAATATTTAATAAACTACAGAAAACCTCAGCCCAACTTCAGAATGAAAACTTAATCGTTTTCAAAATAAGTATTAATTTTCACTTTTTTAAAGTTTGAAGTCGGTTCTATTTTTTGAAGAACGTTTTAGATAAAATTATTTCCTACCGTTATCAAGTATATGTTTTTATTTTATAGTCATTAATATCGGAAGGTTATTAAATTTTTCACACACATAATGAGTCAATATATTATTTTTTCGTCCGATTAATTATTCTCCATTAAATTATTTCATTTCAATGAAGACCCGTACCATTTTCCTTAAAAACGCAAAAAATAACTCATTTATTTGGTTACAAAGGAGTTGTTTAAAATTTTCGAGATAAATACGAAGATTAACACCCGGAAGATTAACACCCGGTTTATGAATTGAGAATCTAAAGTGAAGCACGTCTCAAACCGCGCTTAAGCCATTTTAAACGTCATTTAAACAGATTTTCATTACTGATGAATAATTTTCTTAATGATCAGTTGATAGCGATTTGATAAAACCAAGATTTTTTGCCATATGAAACTTAAAAAACTTAAGTTATCGAGAACAATCAGTTGTGATTTAGTGCTTTTCTTAATTCAAAAACTGGCCGTATTCATCGTCAACTTGTAAAGCCAACTTAAGTGTGATACTTTTTAACTTCGATATTATAAATATTTTTGCCGTGACGTATGAATTTCTTACAACAACCGTCTAGTTGGTAGAGGAACGGACATTAGACTCTAACGAAAATTAGCACTTTGAAACTTAATAAGTCACGAACGGTTAACTAAATCGAAAAACGGTTATCCCACACCCCGAATATTTTTAAAATACTTATATATAATAAGTTTATACTCATGCTAAATTAAACACCTTTCTTATACCAATCGTTTTTGAGCTAACGCGTCAACATACGGATAGATGAACATGGCGAAACGATAACGGTTACTTGTTGACTACGGAACCCTCAAAACCGTAAATTTGAAAGCAACTTTGATAAAAATTATAAAAACATTACCTAAAACAGCTAAATTAACATGTTTTTTTTTCGCCCTATTATAATTCACCATTAAATTATGTTATTGGAAAAACCGCAAAATTGAAAACGAAAACAACTTTGTTCAATTAAAATCGGAAAAAAATAAACACTACAAACAACAATACGAATGAATGAATTAAAATTGACAAAGTAGCTTATGGAACACAGCTTCTATAGTGTGAAGGAATTTTTGGCTTTTAAGAAAAGTGCATGATTAGAATATTTGCACGCTCTCGGTTCTCGGGTAGAATACTGTATCTCATTATTTAATTTTGTGACCTTTTAACTGTATTCTAGCAAATAAAGATCTTATTTTATCTGATCTTATCAAAAACAAAAATTCCGTTTTAAAAGTACAGTAGCGTCAGTTAAATGTAATATTTTCGTGTACTTCACCAACATAATATATGCATTTAATATTAGCGATAACGAGTCTACCCATTTGGATTATTTTAAAAATTATTTAATCCTGTGTAAATAGCTTAAATAATTTAAAATGGTTTTGGAAAAAGATGACATGGAATATCTGGAATGGAATGGTCACTATGTTTACGTTTTAATGCTGTATATGAACATCCACTCCCACTTTCATCTCTTTGTTATTTTTTGGGATAAGATTTAAGATAGACATATGCTGTCGCGGAGATTTGTTTAGAACTTGTAAAGGGGATTAATTTGGTAATACATAATTTTTACATTCACAACAACTTTCACCGTTTACGCAGCGCACGTAAGGAAAGCTCTCAAAAAGTAAAATATTCTCCCATTTTTGCAACATTCCTCTCTCCTATTAGTCATAATGTTATATAGCCTATAGCTTTCCTCGATAAATTGTTTGATCAACACAAAAAAAAATCGAACTAGTAGTACCTAAGATTATAGAGTTTAATCAAACAAGCAAATTCTTCAGCTTTATTATTAATTAAATCTTTTTTAGAAAAACTCCTGTGAGGTTCAAAATTATAGATATGTATTTTAAGGTAAGTAATGACAATGTGTGAAAACAGTAAGTAGCTAAAACACTGACTTTAAACAAGAATGGGGAGCTGCAGTTACACATAAAATATTGCAGGGAACGCGAGCGGCGAACTCATAATTATAAAGTGGGCGAGTGAGTCGAGGTGTCGAGATATCGCGATAATATCGAAACGTTTCGTTTAACATTACCGGCGGTTATTTAATCGTGGAATTTAATAAAACGGTCAAGAGAGGCGCGCGCTGCTGTCACAGTACCGATTTATCATCATTCGATGGTAGTATCGATATGAAACGGAATTGGAATTCCCGAGAGAAAACCTTTTAATAAGACTCTATTCGGATGCATTCCGAATCTCCATTATTAATATCGACGACACTCTGAATCGATTATTCGATAAGCTGAAAAACAACGAAGATGCTACACATATTACAGCCAAGTAACAACGAAAAACCTGGGCATCGCTAACCTATTGACTACTCCTTAAAAATCTATTTCTTACGACTATAAAATATTATTGCTTAAGTACTTATGTTTTCGATTTATGGCAACAAGCAATGTCGCTACCACAAAATTCCACAAGCACTACTTTACATAGCATATACTCAAAGAAGTATGGAAAAAAAATCGAAAGATCCTACACAAACAATATATGTACATATATGCATAGTGCTACTTATAATCAAAAAATACATTCAACATATCAGACCAGTAATGAAAAGGGGACGTAAAGTTTGATAGCAATCGTAAACTTCAGTAACTTGCATGTCCCATTTCACCGACACTCACAGAGCCATACCATTAACACAGAACGTTCGAAGTTTCGAAATTCAAGTAAACGAACGCCCGCCGGTTCGAAACTCACGAATTGTCAAGTCAGCTCAACAAATGACAATGAGCGTGAAGAAGCAAAATTAAACAATATGCAGGATAAACAACCTTTGGGGACATTGAAAAAAAAATGTGAAATCATTTGTTGGAACCCAAATATTGTTCCCCTCGTTTTTGGAGGCCTTTTACAACGTTATTGTGTGGCATGTTGAATATTAACTTCAACGCATTGTTAAACAACTTAGAACATTAATGTTGTCATCTCATTAAATTGAATAACCGTTTCTTAGTAAAAACTTTAGTGAAATCGGTAAAAATATTGTGACGAAAATGGTGACGGTCTTTAGTTTAGTTGTTCCCTGAGTGAATAAATAACATCTAGGCAACTATGATGACCATCGAGAGTTCCCCTCGCTACACGCCCCCTCTCCGGGTGATCGCATCGGAAGCAGTAGAAATGCACTGGGATTATGCAGCAATCTGCGACCGATGGGGGTCCCTCCCCACAATGTATCGTGTTGCCAGGATTAATTGGTGTTTACCCCTGCCCCGGGCAAATATTCCTGAATTATATCACGCGAAATTAGCAACCGCTGTAATGCCAAATTAATAATAACCTGCGACCGAGCGGAAAGGCACAATCTTGCGGTTGCATAAGGCCACCACAAAAAATATATACCTATATTAATGATACGTTTCAAAACCATGAATATAAGTAGTACATAGATTAGTGATTACCAATGATAAAGAAACTGACAATTTATATGCAACAAGTTGCAAATGTCATTAATGTTTTAATATTAACATTTAAATTAACATAAACGCCATCTCAATTAACAAATAAATTAATACAAGACCTTTATACAGCAACACTTCGAAAGAAGATTTAAGATCAATTAATAAAATGGACAGCTGAATCGCCTACTAAATTCCATTCGGCTGTCTCGATACAAGAATTCGATTGGACAATGCGACAACGACCATCTTGATAGATGGGGTCCAATAAACAGTTGAGTTATCATCTGAAATGGACCATAACATTAACTTATCCTAACAAGAAATATTTTTTGTTATTAAAGTTGTCGATGTTCTCGATACGTACAATTCGTCAACATATACCTTGCGAAACTATTCAAATTTGAAATTCTTCAGGGAGCAGTGCAGCTCTGAAACGCGAACCATTGTCTAACAGCTATTTCCCATCGGGATGTCGCAATGGTATTCGGAAGACGTTATTGTGTCTGTGCATGCTCTATTCTACTTATAGCTGTAACACGTCTGCAACAATGCAGACACAATTCCAGATGTAATCTTCAGATTGGAATAACACGCCGAATTTTTTATACATAATACAATGTATATTTATTTAATGTTACTGAATTTGGAATTCGCATTATCTTAATATTTATAAACAATACTTCTAAAGTATCTATCTGAGGTAGCTGGAATTTAAAATAAAACAATATTTTAATTGTAGTATGTAAGCGTCCTACGACGATACAGCTATATTTTCGAGCATTATTCTAAGATAAATCTCTATTTTTGTTTGTGATTGACCTTTTGTAGTATTGACTATATAATATGAAAACGATATCACGATAGTACATTCATAATATGATGCACCGAGTCTAAGATCTGTACTTTTTATTTTCTTCTCGTTAGAAAGTCATCTTAGTTCAAATTAATGTTCAAATGCTTTAACATCGCCAAAAATTTTGCTTCACTAACCAAATAATAATTGTTTAGTCATTTATTATTAAGGACCGATAAATATGCTACCACTCCACATTACGAGAAAGAAATTTAACGAAAAAGAGAGAAATTCGTCGCATAAAATACGAATAAGGATTTAAATTTTATAAAACTGGTCAACATTTTCTTTATAAACAAAGAGAATGGTTGAAACAGGAGCCGCATCGTGACATCATACAGGTCAATTACGACCAAGTGTGGGAACATAATATTTTTATTTATAATGCGATGCAGAGAATATTGTTCGCGCTCTAAAGATCGTGCTATATTCATTAACATAACTGTCAAAAGCTCAAGTTATACGATGTCAAATTATAGTTAATATCAAGTTGTATTAAACAAATGTCAATGGCGAAGTTGTATGATAAATAAAAGCAGGTGCTGCGCGATTCGCAGCTGCGTATCGCATACAACTAAGTTTATTTCATAATTTTACAAATAAAATTCCCCATAAAATTGTGTACCAACATGCAATTAAACAAAACGATGATGCCGATCACGAGTTTTTTTTTGCAAATGTGGTCACAAAAAATGCTATGACCGATTTGATCTTATACAAAGGATATTTCTCAGAATGCGTGCAAATTGCGCTTTTGATGGACCTTGAAATTCTAAGAACAATAACCGAGATCTAAATGGGTAGAAAAATTGTATTATTAAACGCGTCACTAATGGATGATTAGGAATTTGGTCATAATAAAATTAGCAATGACCTACATATGATACGAAGCCATGTGACATTAACTGTTGAAAGTGAAATAAAAATGATATCATTTTTATTGGGTCCCATTGATTCGAATAGAGGCGGATTTGTGTGTTATATTTTTGTTATATATATATATATATCTTATAGTAAAAATTTATACGAAGTCAAGAGCAAACGAATACACGCACTAAAATTGGCTCCACGCCAAAGGAGTATAGGACTCATGAAACATAAGTTCTTTTTAATGTCATAAAAGCAATATTAAAAATTTTAAGAACTGAATTAAATACAATATTAACAATATACTGATTACAATATATTACATTTCAATATTGTAATGTAAGAAATAACTTTATCGGGAGCATTAAAGATTGTGCTTTACGTGATCTGTAATGAATTGAGATTAATTTTATCTTAGAATCTCGTATAAACAACAAGGCTATAGTCGTATTCTTGCATTTAGTAATCGGTTGAAGTCAAAAACAAAACAACTAAACCCGACGAAGTTTTACAATTAATGTTTTCACTTTATTTAATTAGCTGTAATAATATAAAATTGATTATACAATCCAAGCTACACTTTTTTTCTTAAAAATCTCAGCAGTAACCACAGATTGTTGATCTTTCGCCATATGTTTGTTAGCAGAGTCCGAGTCCGACAAACTACCCGATAATTGCATTAGCGAGAAACCAGTTTGTTCCTGGCATGCCCTTTGACTGCACTGATTCTTTCTGACGTGTAACACGAGAAAATCAGTGTGGGCGTCAAATAGAAACCCGTAATCATCCTTCATTAAGACTAATGGCACACACACTAATTTAGTCTCACTTTTGTATTTTATCACATTCAATCCTGGTTTTATAAATAACATAAAGCGTCGATGGTTTTAGTCAGAGAAGAACATTTGTAGATTTGAGAATCCTTTCAGTTTAATTTAAAACTTTTTGAGCTGTTTGTTACTAAATTTATATTATATTTTCTAAGATTTCCTGATATAGTCATTTTGATATTGCTTTAATCAAATTTCTTCAAAGCAGTTAAGTTCATTTAGGAAGTATTCGGAGGATTTATCAAAGACTAGTCAACATCATTACTATGTTTAATAATAGGTAATTTACACCAAGCTCACTAAAGTTATTTTGTACATTTATGTATTTACCAAGGCTGGTCACATTCCACGTTCACCCGGGCTGGTTGATTGCGTGACACGACTCCGTTTATAGCGCTGGAAGATCTTGCTATAGTAAATCTCTGGTATGTACCGTTAGAAGCTTAGCGACCTCTTGTAATTTAACACATGTTAAAATCTATGTCTACGATGGCCTAAAGTTACAACGCAAATAAATGGCTTTTTGATAGTTTTTCAAGTTGTTAAATATAACAACTTTATAAAACTGTGTTGTTCATTAGTCTTATAGAAAAAACTTTTAAATCAGCATATCGTGCACCCTGACAATTCATAATTTTATGATTTGGCTCCCAGAGGTGCGACCGCCCAACCTCCGGCCACAGGATGGCCACTGTTAGCGAATATAATGACAATATGTTGTTTCATTTTTACTATTTTCATTTTTACTTATTGATGAAGACATCTTTTAGTGGATAAATCACTAATTTGGAAACACTCCTTTCAAATCTATATTCATAATTCTTTATCAATAGGTCATCGTTATTAAAGCACACGTCAAAGTTGTAAAATAAAACAAAATAGCGCTATAACATCATTAAGATGTGGTATCTTATGCGTAGTTATAGGTAGAGGAGTTAATGCAGATTTTGTAGCCATAAAACCAGACTAGTGCTGACAAGGAAAATAAAAGGATGAACATTACCGTTCCCATTTTTTTTATATAATTATGATAACATTTTCCACCTTTGATAATAAATAAATAGATAACGTCAGTCTTCTTAACTCAATATTTACTAATATTGAGCTACTTAGATTGAGGTTAGATATTTTATCTAAAACACGCCTTCCAAATTTGAAGAGAATCAAGAAATCATTAATAAATAATACTCACAGAAATATTAGTTTGTGATATTGATACACTTGGGAAAATCCCAGTAATAGGTCAGGCAGTGCAATCACATAAGTAAAGAAGAATAAATAAAGTCATATTGACCAACAACGAGATAGTTATCTTGGGCAGAATAATTGCTCCGATGAAACTTATGTTACTCGAGTCATTTGAAATCAGGAACAATAACACTCAAAACTTTTCCATTACTCAGTAGAGAATTGAGCATAGGACCTTGAAAACGCGGTGTAATAGCCAAAAAGTTTAAATCGTCAACATACTCTGTGATAAAGAACAAAAGTTAAAAACAGGAAATTCTTCATTTTCAGTACTTCGTGAATACCTTATTTTTATCTTCATAGCCATAACTTTGTCCAGTTTTTTGATCTTCTTCAAGCGATAGATCCAACTTGCGTATTAATAATTCGAAAGAGACTTGTTCAGCCAAGCCAATACTTCTATAGTGATCATTGACAGCCTTTGAATTATCATTCCCCAGAGCGACGACCGTTGACGTAAGATCGATTAAACGAAACACGACAAATAAATGACAAGCCGATGCTTTTACCCTTCGAACTGGTTTAGTTCGCGATGTCTCCATTGGTTTACGACGTACCGCCGCTGCGCACGCGTCAAGGTTTCGTACAATAAAAATATAAATAAACAATAACGAAAGTTGAACGACCAGGTTCTGATGACTCAGAATCTACCTGACCGGACTAGTGTCATTACGAGCGAACATCACAAAGATTTGATTCTCAATCTGAGAGCCAATACGAAATTATAAAAGCAGGTATATAACTTTTTCTAGAAATAACTTAGAAGCGGACCTCACAATTCTCCAAATTTCTAAATCAAGAAAGTGGTGAAGAAATATTAGCTATATTGAATGTGTCTGCCCTCTGTTAGCAGGGGATGTGCTTTCAAGTTGAAGAATTTATTGTAAAACTTTTGAAATAAAAAATGTCAAATAATAATGGAACTTCGAATAAAAAACCATGTTAAACAGTTAAAGGTACAAACAACAGCAGATGTGTTCGATTATCAGATGTCAGAAACCAAGGATTTGGATCAATCTAAATGTTCCAAAATCAAATCTACAGAGCGAGTTTCCCAAGCAAAAGCTGGGGCTTGCGCAGTGAGGGCCAATGCGCCCGCGCACGCTTCTAATGACAGGGGGAAACGGTGGGAGGGGGAAGGGCGACCGGTCGTGCCGTGCAAGCGTACGTAGCCGTCTGAATAATGTGTGTTCAGCTGATACTTGTCCAATGTTACATCCATAAGTGTTTTGATATTGACATTGTTATATATTTAAGTATTCCTTTGATTTCCATATGTAATATTGTCAAGTTAATTATAATAACATTGGGAGTCTTTCTCACGCAGGGGCATATGACAGTACCTGGGTTTTGTCGTTTTGTCGCAAATATTTATAATTACAAAACTGTTTAGAGTCTCAAAAATAATAAGCTTAACCTATCTTATTTTTGGTATTCATTTGGCTTTAAAAGTGGGTTGCAATGCAAGTACAGAGAAAAATGTAAACCATTGGTCATATTTATGTAAGCGTATTATGGTAACAAACTAAACATGATGCCACTCTCAGTGTTACAACCTTATACGTAGCACGCACATACCACAGAGCGGCCGGGAACCCGTTCGGTGTCCCCCGGTGCGCCCGGTTAGAACTCCTAACTTTTTATTTTACAGCTCACCCTTTGTGGCTTAGGTTCGCGTGAACGCCCTACTGCCAGCCAGCTCGTTCTTTTGTTACGTAGTGCTTGTCAATTGTTCAACTTTCGCGCCGTCTGCGACGACATCGACTTTGGTAATATATACAGTAACTTTATTTGTCGTCATGGATGTGTCATAATATGATAAAAACTTATAAAGCGTTATACACTTATCTATATAGAAATAAAAATGAATTTCCGTTCGTTTGTCTCGCTAAAACTCGAGAACGGCTGAACCGATTTAATAAATTTTAGTCTTAAATTATTCGTGGAAGTCTTGGGAAGGTTTAAACGATGAGAAAATATGACAAAGTTGCGAGTATAATACTAAAAACGACAATTTGATTTTCACCATACAAACTTAGCTGTCAAACGTTCAATTGACGATCAATATTTATGGTCGTGTAGTGGTCAGTTTACGCAATATTTTTCAATCTATGGTTCGTCTTGACAGCACGTGAAAAAAAAGACACGCTGTCGCCATTATAGTTATTAGTGCACGAAAACATTATTAATTTAAACCCCAAATATAATTATAACCCTATTATATGATTTTTATTAAGAGGTGAGTGATACGAAGCTGACCCGGTAGCTAGTAATGTAATAAAAATAAATATAGTTCTATATTATATTCTAAACTTTAGGCGCTGTAGTTTATGAGATCAGGGAAAATGGTCAATTTTCATATATATTTTTTAATAACTTGATTTCTCTTGACATAACAAAAAAAAAATCATTACAATTGGCTTTCAGACAATATACTTAATTTGCGAAAGGTTTTTTAATTTCTAATTTACCCTCAAAATAAGCCTCCATATTTAAAATTTTATTTGCATTGCACATCTGCCTATGTGTCAACTTACATATATTTGTGTGTTATGGAGCAAGAGATAAAGTAGGCATTATACATAATGCCTAATAAGAGAGGAAAATTATTCAAATGATAAAATTACTATATTTATTTTGAAAACTTTGTTACTTTATCATCCAGATAATTAAAATATGGAATTGATTTTATAGACTTTTAAGTTTCGTTTTCTTGTGAAAAAATAATATACCTATGAAAGTAGGAAGACTACAAAAAACCTATACTGTTTATCTTTTATTAAAAAAAAAACTCGATTTTTTATTTGTACCCAGTAAATAGGTAACGAATAAAAAACAACATTTAAAAAATAACCAACAATCAAACTCATTATTAGCACCTTATAGTAAACCTTGTCACGCGTTTTTACCTCCCGCACTGCGTCCAATTTAGCTTTAATATCAAATTGCACAATTGTCATATAGCAATATAAGAAATTAATCACTTAGACCGATAGAGCTAGACATTATTCATAATGCCCGCATTAATTACCTGGTCCATAACAAATATACGAAACAACTAAATCGGTCCAATAGTTTCTAACAGTCAATAATATAAAATAATTGAACATTTAACAATGCAGCGAGAATTTGTACTACGCCATTTGTAAATGACCTATTAGTATTACAAACAAATAACTTCTCTCTAAATGAAGATCTTGAAAAAATTTAAATAAATGCATTAGCAGAGTTAAAACACGATTATTTACAAGTTAGTACAAAACGTTACTTCCTTTGATCATGTGATATTTGGTATGTTTAAAATACCACATTGTGGCTGACTGATCGCAGTGATATTATGATAGATAAGGGTTCAGAACTCGAGTCAAGTGTCGCGTTATCGTATCGATATATGAACCCTTCCCTGGGCCGTTGTTATCGACACTTATCATTATCAACTAGGAAACACGAAATAGTTTAAACCTAACATTATCTACTAACTTCACTATATCTGAAGATATTATATTTTATGAGCATTGTTCAGAAAATATATAATTTAATTGCTTTCTTTATAATAAAAAAAGGAAAAGCCTATTAAGAAAAAATCAAAATAATCACTTAACTATATGAATTTGACATAGTTTTGTCAATACAACTTTTAATAATGTCGTATTCGGAAATCGATTTCTGCTTAGACATTGGCATATTTTCAACACATTTTTTGCGCAACTGGACCTTTGATAAACCTACATAGTGAATTGGAGCTGACATTTTGTTACAGTATGCAACTTCAACATAAATTGACAAAAATAACATCAGACTAACTATTACAAACGGTTAAGGCAAATACTACAACAGACACTACCGTGGCCGAGGTAAAAATATTATTTTACCGAAATTTATATTTATGCAAAATAGACAAATCAAAATTCTAAAAGACTAAATTCGTTTGATGAGATGTTTTATAAAAATTGAGGTTAGTAACCTTACAGTTAAAGCAAAACTTTGTTAAAAATAAATATTAAATATATATTGAAATGTGCTAATTAAACTTTCACTTGATTTCCTACACAAAATGATTAAATAATATATATTTTTTAGTATCTTACTTTATGCTATCTAGAGGGCGCTGTTGCCAATTTAATATAAGGTTACATAGCTTAAAGCACGCGGACAACTAAGACGTTTTTAATGATACCTTTGTCCAGTCACCATGAGTAGTTTTAAGTTATAAGGGAACAGATGAACATTCTTACATACTTACTTAAGATTTAAAATTAGGTAGGAAGGTAAGTACCGGAATATCGTCATACCTTGGACATATTTTAACAAATAATTTAAACAATACTTAGAACGACAAAGGTATTCGATTGTAACGAGAAGTAATATGTTGGTCAGACGGTTTGCCCATAGTTCAAGCCAGGTTAAAATAACTCTTAAAAGCATAATATATAAAAGAAGCGTCAAGCTATATAAAAGATGAAATTATACGAAAGGTGCTTTCAACACTCTTCGTGTACAATACAACCCGTTTAGAGCATTAATGGGCCTACCGTGGAGGTGCAGCGCCACGGAAATGTATCCCGAAAATAATGTCAATTGCCTAAACGATTTATTCAGAAATCTAAAATATTCATTTCATAAAAGAGTATCTTCCTCCAAAAATGAAATTGTTATGGCTGTATACTGTGTGATTTATGTATTTCAGAAATGTGTTTCTGAATGATGAGAATTTCTGTAAATATTATTATTGTAGTATTACATATTACAAATTTCATCAATTTAAAGCGACATTACCCATACAAATTTGACATTCATTAAAGCTCAAGGCGTCATTAAACCTTGATGAACGTTTGTGTAACTGACCGATAGTTAATATAATTAATGACTAATTATTAAAAAGTTTCATTCAGTGTATTTGTATTAATTTTAATTATTATTTGACAAGTTACACACGATGTAATGTATAAAACATATCGGATATCCTGATATAAAATATTATTATTATTATATTATATCGAATGCAAACGAACTTGCTTGCAGTCCTGCGTTCTGTAAAAATCCGAGCGTGACTTCAAATTCACTCAGGTGTCCGAATTCACTTCAAAAGCGGCATCCGCTCAATCTTGAATCAGTTATAACGTTTCATGGCATAAGTGAAGTGAGTTTCGATATGACATACGAATATAATATCTGAGACACGTATGAATCAATCTTATATTGTATTTTTATACAATACATGGTATAAATAAAAGTTCTACACCAAATGACGTGAATTTGGGCACATAAATGAATTCGGGTTCGGATTTTTATAGAATCTTTCTGCTGATCAAAACCAAATGCTAGGCGACACTTCTACGCAAACGGCTGCAAGTAATTTTCCGTTGTTCCCTCTCTTTCGGTTACCACGAGTTGCTACGAGCTAAAGCGAGAAAGAATGTGTGCGTCCATGTTTACTAACGCACCCGGGTGCTGTTGACGGTGGAGTTTGCTGGTCGTTTTACGGGTTTTGAAAGTAATGAGTTTAATTTTTCAAAAACCGGTTTGCTACTTTATTTAATAGGTAGGTTATTAAAGGTTGGCTGATTTAATTCACAACTACAATAATTAGATGTTTCCTAGATTTAGAGCTATTTTGATCGCTTTATTCAATGAATTTATTTGAATTTACGAGACATAAATCCCTAATTATCACCCCACAATATGGTCATGTGCTAAATTATAGGTATAGTTTTTTAAGAACAATACAATCATTTATCAATTATTAACAAAACTTATTAATAATATAAGTACCTTTAATTTTAATACTAAAAGCATTAAGCATAGCATACCCTAAAGGACCCCATATATGGTACGAACTGTCGTTAACGTCAGTCGTTTGAGAGCGATCGCAGCGACGAATCGATGGTGTATGTCTAACTCGTATTGATGTAGGTATATTCAACAGCACAACAGATTATACAAATCTGTCAAATTTCTTACTTTATTTTATACCTTAATGTTTTATTAATATTTTGCAATAAAATTCTTACTTGTAGGTAGAGTTTAAAATCAAATGCAGAAATAAAATATTGTGGTAAACTAGCGTGCAGCCGTGTGTACTATTGAAAGTGACATCGTAATTACAAAAGAGACCAATAAATCATGAAAACCATAACGAATGATGAAAAGCGTATCTATGACTCTTGGCGATCGACGACTCAACATGTACACACTTGTTGCTGCACGTCAGGTTTATTTATTTATTTACGAAAAACCAACAGCTATAACACAATATGTTAAACTTCCTCAATCGATTTTAAATTCAAATCTTAATGGGCTTAAGTTTATAACCAAGTGAAGAAATTGTGACAGTATGATCACTAACACTGATTGTTTCCTGTGTGAAATGTTCTTCAGATCCATTGTGACAACGGATTGTACCATATATGGGGCATATTAAACAGAATCTGCAAATTTCAAATCAATGTAAGAATTACTGTTTCTATAAAAGATAATTCAAATGAGTAGGTAATTTTTATGTGGTGACAGTCAGACTCAAGTTTTATCATATCATAATAGTAGTGCGTCATGATATTATCATAATAATGACATTGTTTCAAGTTCAATGAGATTGCTGTAATATGATAATTATCTTGGTATTTCCTACATCCACCATTTCTTTCTTTATTCATTTTAATCAATTATAAAAAATTATAACCTTGTAGCAAAATCATGTTTTGTGGGATATTAATATTATTTATTATTCTATATTTATCCTAGTAATTTTGTAGGATTAAGATAAAGACAGTATTTTAACTGACGGGAAACATAAGATACTTCCATTTCACGAGGAGTTTTAACATACGAGTATTGTACCGTCTCCTATCATTAAAAATTTGCAAAATAAGAATTCATTTAATATGCTATGAATGTGTCTTAAATATTTTTGATGATGTAACTTTACATGTTAGCAAATATTTCAAATACTAAGAATTATTTGTTCTGTTATAATTAGGTAACCCACAATCTGTCTTTTTATCACAAGGTTACTGGAGTAGCAACAATTAAGACCACAAGTTCATAGAAACGTCACATTATCAATTAAATCATTAGGAACCCTCGAGAGGAGCCTAAGAACTCAACTACACACAATAATGAAAATGTAATGGTTAACAAACATACATTTCTCTTTCAAATGTGAATGGCTTTTACAATCATACTTATGTAGTAAAGCACTCTTATTTCTACACCATTTCTGCTGTATTGTAAGTGACAGAGGACCAGACCAGTATTAAAATTAAGGACAACCAGTCGACAGTATCTCATTTCATTCCATCACAATTTGTTAAATATAACAAGCCCGACTCGAGCTGATTATTTAACAAGTCAAATGGTGAATAACGCGCTCGCGGCCCACCGATCTATTCTGAGGGCATTCAACCGTGCCATCACGACCTAGCAACACCACGGCTTTTCACAATGGCCATGACATCGAAAACTACAGTACAGCCTCCGGTTACTGGAGCATTGACTCTTTCGATGCCGCCAAAAGTTTCGTCTAGCTGTTACACATGTCAATACTACGTTCTCGTATTTACTAACACAAATGTACTCCCACTCACCTGTCAGATGATTCCGAACTGTCGTATCTGTCGAAACATCTCTTCTTTCTATCTTCACCTTCCTCAGCGATCGTCTCATGCGATTTTTGGGTATTTGTCGGGACGATCGCTGTGGAACGATTTACGGCCACGCCGCGCGTATCACTTTTCTCACACGATTCACTCGTTTTTTGTTCGGAGTAGATAGATAACTTCACTTTATCGCCTTGAAATGTTTCTCCACTGCACTTTTTTGTGTCACCATGTCCATGACCGGGTACGGAAAAAGTTATATCTTTCAATTGTTTCGGGCCGGCACAGTCCCCGGGCGACCCATCCGCCATCTTTGAGCGCACGAGTGTTTTGTAGAAAGTTTCGGTGCGAAGCCGCGAGTAGCATGGGCGCTAGAATCGCGCGTTGCAGGTGCGGGGCGAAGCGGGCGGGGTGTGACGTCACGGCGACTGCGCGACCGCGGGGGCAGAACGTGTGACGTAACGGCTCCGCCCCATGCATGTGCAGGGGCTCTGTCATTGGCCGCAAGTTACGCAACACGCAAGCCTATTCAAATACGCGCGGAAGAAGGGAGCGTTGGGCCAACGATAGGGCCGGGCCCATCTCAGTCCGTAATGCATTTACAGACAGAGCATATTTTTACACTCATTTAATAACTTGTCTCTCAATAGCGACTTTTGTTTTGAAACTTATTTTGGTAATGGCATAAAAAAGTTTACCATCGCATGGTAATGTCATTATAAATAAATTATTAGTAATTGGTGCTTGTGTAGAATCACTGAAAAACTAGGTAGCAACCTAGTCTGTAAATACACTACATGATGGTACCTACATTAACTAATGAAATTTATACTGGATTACAAGACTATAAAAGCCGTGAGGACCGCGATATTCCGTCATGTCTGGTGACAATGACCAAATATTACATATTATAACTAATTACTTTAAATAACTTTCGATACTGAAATTGAATTGATTCGATTAATCAAAAAACATACTGTCTTATGCTATGTATGTTTGTATGCGCGACTAAAAAACTGATGGTTAGTGCGATATTCCTTCTCTTTTTAATCCTTACAAGCAGACATATGTCTCTCCCACTCTAGTATAATAGGTCTATGTGATGCACGCACAAATATGCTTTATTGTTCCTGAAAAGACTGACCAACGAACAAGTGTATTAAAATTAATGACACGTTTCGCCCTTCAAGTTTATAAGTCGTTAAAATTATTATTAACACTTTTTATGTACCATAAATTTATTACATAAGAAAAAAAAACACGACTGCCCAAATAGAACCGAAAATAAGAGAACGAAGTTGTATTCTGGCTTGGCTAAACAAAATTTTCATTGCATTCGGGGGACCTCTTAGATTACAAATCTATAATCAATATCTCACAACTGTAATGTAAATGTATTTTATACTTTCTTTTTATTACTTTACATTTTTGTAGGACAACTTGAATTTATATTCTGTGAACAGAGTTAAATATTTTGTGACATAAAATACCTACCAAATTTTAAACTATGACATCGATTCCGAAAAAATCAATTACTTTTTACCACCTCACTAGTAGAAAAAATTGGCAATATTATGAGTCAAATCATTTTCGTGTTCTTCTTCTTCTTCTTTTATTATTGGCTTATCTGCGCATTTCCCATTATTCTGCCAATGTCAAGTGGATAAATTAATTTTTATTTTTACATGTAAAATAAAAATAAAATGAGTGAATCTCAAACTTAATTCTTTCTTCTTCTTCTTTTAATTAATGGAGTTGCCCTTGTGGATTTCGCCAGAACCCAGTGTTTCGCTCAGATTACTACATAAATTCCAAAACAACTTCACTTAACTTTGGGAAATGACATTTTTTACTATAGTTTTTTTGTTATTTATTGAAGCTACACGACCTAATAATACATGACCTGTAAATTTTTACAGAACATATAAACTATTATAATAAAATTAAAAGAAACTTATAATAAGGCCACTACACGAGTGCTAAAAGATGTCTATTGATAGGGAGTGATGGTAAGATGTCGTGAGGCGAGCTACATTGGCAACTAAAACAGATACTGCAAGTTGACCACTACCACTCTGGCAAAAGTGTTATTCCTGAGAAAAATAATAACGTGGACCGACGATCTGAATATCATGGAAGCTATTGGATGCAGGAATCCCATGACTAATCGTCTTGATGATCTATGAGGGAGGCCTATGCTTCATACATCTGATGATGATGATGATGATGATAAATAATAAATAAATATTACTTAAAAGGATAAACAAACATAAAACCCTAAAAGAAAAAACTCAAACTATAGTGTAGCGCACAAAATAATTCACAATTTACGAGGGACCAAAAATATTTAAAGTCAGACTATTACAATTGTCAGAATACAGTCTACTCTGTATTTGTTTTAATAGGTTTTTTTTTTAAATATATATTTGCTTTAACCATAAAATATCGACATTCTAATAAAACATTATTTAATAGGACAATGGCATAATAAAATAAATTTCGTGATTAATAAAAAAAAAACGGGTATGTATATTACGATTTATTTTTCTTTACACAATTTTTTTTTGTTGAGACTCGGGAAGGCAAACTAGATGTCGCATGGTATCTACTTTAAAACAACATACATAATTTATTACCCGCGTATGAAGCAACGAAGCCGCGAAGGCCGACCATCGGATGGGTGACCAACAATTGATTATTTCCAACTACTTTGCTCTTGTACTTAACGGTGCAATATTTTTAATTCTCTCCTCGGGATGGCCTTGTCCCAGCAGTTGGGTCGTAAATACATTGATGACAATAAGTACAATTTTGCTTATTTAGCAATAAGTGATAATTATTAACGTAGGCACTTAAACCTAATGTAAGCTTAATAGGTATAATGGGCTAATAAGACCAAAATATAAAGCCCATAGAAAGAAAACATAAAGGCACACCAAAAAAACAAAAAATTATGGGGAGGGGGTAGACGCGCGCAATATCAAGTTTCTGTCCCGCTCAGAAAAAATCGTAGATCCGGGTTTGCATGAACGACCGCTTGTCTTAGTTAGAGTATTAAACCAACCGTTTGCCCACTATGAATATTTTATTTCAGTTCTCCTCAGAAGTTGCCAGAGTTACAGAATAAAGTAGCAGAAAACCTTCGATCAAACAAATAAAACATCTATTTGAGATGCGGAATGAAACAAAATAATATCATTCGTATTTACCTACGCAAGCGACATCTACAATCACAATATGCGGATAAGAAAATGTGCTTTACGTTTTGTAGCAGCGGGACATTAAATGACGACGTTACCACAAGATGGCGCTAATTGCTATATACGTGACGCTACTATAGCAAGCACTTACTAGATATAAAAATCTAAGCAACCTTAAAATGATCAATTAGGTTCCGATGAATCGACCATTATGTAAACGATTACAATGAGAAAGTAATTAAAAAATAAAAATTAGTTCTTGAAATCATACTAGATGTCACTCGCGATGTTTGGATTTTGTTTATGATATTCATTCAAATTTTGTTTCCGACGTAATATAAGTAAATTTAGTATCGAAAATTCATAAATATGACATCGTTTTGTGTTTCTTATAATATCATACTTTCAAATTAATTTTAATCTTTTTTGGGATTTTGAAATTTAAAGTTATAACCTTGCTGTTCGTTTAGAGCAGACGTCTCTCGTTGATTGCTGAAAACATTCAGAGAACAAACACTCATTAATAAACATATTAAGATCATTTTATTATGAATATAAGATTTAATAACTGATCATAGTTTATTAAGATCTTTATTTCGAAAGCACAAGTTATTTGCACGCTACCAAAACGTTATTTTAGCCAGAAGTTATGTTATTTTATACGAATACCTAGTATATTTCATAGGTGTGTAGATAATAAACTTTTTTTTTATCATAAGAATCGTTTTTATAACTTTCGTTGCTGATTAATATACCCAATTCATTCAATCACCATACATAATAAAAAAATATTAATGAGTTTTGATGTAGTTTTGTTTTAGTATATTCAACAAATAACTAATAGCAATAAAACTATCTTACCTAGTTGTGATTGTTTTCAGAACTTTTGTTAAATATTATAATGACAAATTCCTAGACCTACTATGGCATAAATATTTTATTTATAAAAACTATTTGGCGGTTATATTATTGTATACCGTAGCTAAATGCTACTTTTAATTATATCATAGCATTAATTTAAATGATTTCCATAAATAAAAAAACTCTGTACTTACTTCCATTATGTTAGTTTCCATTTTTCGCTATACAAATAAAAAGAAATTTATTCAAAGATTACTTTATATTAATCGAGTTGCGTTTGCATAACTCGAACTAATTAAATTTAAACTCGATATTAATCCGAGTTATCAGATCCATAACAACACTGACAATTCTATTCTCTTTGATTTAACGTCATGAATTGACGTTTAGATCCAACAATTTGTGCTGCCATCTAGTGAAATAAAATTTTAACTTTCCTTTTTTTTTTGAATACTTCCTCATTACATGCATACAGTACTAAAACACATATCGAATAGAAGAATTCAATAGAACAATAGATGTGTTAGTTTTTTGGCTGAAAGAAGATTGCGGCATATACATAACGTAACCAATTTTTCTTGGAATCAAAAACGGGATATCATTTAAAAAAAAACATGGTTTCTTGTAATTTAGTTTATAGATGGCCTCCTTCTAAAATAACCATAAATAACCCTAAATTAATGAACTTTACGTGATGGCTAATGCGAAGGAAGGCAACAGTATGCGTCCCACAAAATTTTCTCAACATTACAATTTTGCGTGCAGGTGTTACCTTCGGGCACGTCGGGACAGACAACCAAAAAACGGGACAGGCACGTCGGGACAGACAACCAAAAAACGGGACAGTTCGTGTTGTATACTGACATTGATACGTAATTTAATAAATCTAAATGTGAAAGTAAATTTTGATACACTGATACATCGAGTTTTCTCGATAGAGGAAGGCGACGTATTTCAATAAAATAATAATATACTATCTGAATACACATGGGCAATGCCACAGTACCGTTTAGAATAGCTAATGAACTATATGACAAACCCTTTTGTCATTTGTTACACAGCAATAGCTTAAGGAAATACAGTAACCTATATATTAATAGTAAAACCATTTTTATATATAACATTTTTATTGGTTCTTTTCAACATAGACACGGCAAACAAATACTTACATCGATAAAAAAGTAACATTTTATTATAATGTACATACAAGCAACAGCATATCAGGTGACAGAAACTATCAATTCTCTTCAATATAATTTAAATCAAAACACTTTAACATTTTAGTTCAGAATTGCGTAATTTTTGTCATAACATCATATAAATTTCAAAAATATTTTCACATTGGTCAGATAAATTTGATCAGTCAATTAAATTAGGAAAGTATTAATAATTCAATAAAATAGTTAATCAACAAATAATATTTATATAAATTTTTAATATTCCCTCATTTTAATACTATTGCAAAAAGACATTTAATATTAAAATATAGAAAAATCAATAAAAGAAATGCATTTCAACTGTGTAATTTGTTATTGGGATTTATTCTTGCATCACTTTACCCCTTTGGTTAGTGCCTTCTGCACTGATGGAATGTTCTGTGCCAATAAAAGAAGTAAAGTAGTAATACTATTAATTTATTTTAGGTGGTTAAATAGGAATGAATAACGTTCTAGGAATGGTTATAATTAGAGGTAGTCAATATTACGTGATAAACAGTAATGTTAAGGAAACAAAACAATTTTAGTGAAAAGTACCAATTTGCTTACCAGAATTATGCCAATGTATTTTTTCGTACCTCTTATCCCTCCCCTCATAAAAAATACATATTTAATACTATAATATAAATCATTACGTACCTGGATATGTATGAAGATCGAGAGAAATACGCGAAGTAAAAAAAAATCGCGGAATTTCAAGCCTTACTGCTTTGTGCTAGAATTTTTTGTATTTTCTACGCCCCTGAGTTGTGACGCCCGAGTTAATTGCTTATATTGCTTATGGGCTAATTCGGCACTGCTTAGGATACATATTCTTACAATATAATGTGACTTATGACGTGATAGATAACAGACAGTAGGCATATTTAAATATAGGCATATTTTGAAAGGAATATTTATTTGAAAAAAATATTTTAATTAAACAGGTATAAGAATTAATAGTTTTAAAATATAAGTAAGGAATTTAGTTATTAGGTAATGTCCGTTACAGTGGGGATGTTTATAGCCTTTGTCGCTTCTGCGCAATGCGTCCGGTATCTTATGAGGTCATCATATTTCTATTATAAATGTTGTGTTTGTAATTTTTATTTTTCGAACATAATAGCAAGACATGGGAAGTACAAGAAAAATAGTAGGCCGTATTTCTATTACATTATGAGTTATTAGATTTGTTAGAGCGTCATCTGGTAAGCAATCATCAGTAGTATTCACGTTAAAAAAAATATTATAATACATAGAACACCTTAAACGACAGAGATTATAATAAACCTATTAACACTACAAATTAATATTATCAACGCACATATATTAACGTATTATCAGGTATATTTAATTATACACAACAGAGGAATCAAATAAATACATTTAAAATAAATTCAATGTTGTAAACTTTTGTAGCACCACTGATTATTCAATATATTTTGCTTAATAATTACAAATACATTGTAGAAAAAAAAAAACTAGTTATTGCACCTATTATTAAAATAATCTCAATAAAAAAAGGTATACTGACACACTTATAATCGAGTTTAAAGATATAGTCATGTGAACTATATTCAATTCCACATACATACTAAAATTACAACCTAAAATTTGTACTTAAGTAAAGAATGTGATAAAATTACAGGACAGATTAATGATTTCTTAAAAATTATGACGAATTATGATTGTTTGTTGAATATCCATGACGAGTGGGAGCTCAACAAAATTGTAATCTATTTACGGTATTGACTATTTTTATGATGATTCAATGTTGTCGAAAAAGGTAAATTAAAAGTAAAGGTAAAACTAACTATTTTACCTTATACTTAGGCGGAAAATAAATATAAAATTGGTTGGAATTGATGTAGTAATTATTTCAATTAGGAATTCATAAGTGATACATTTTTTTTTTCAAATTGATTATTTTGTTTAAAAATGAGCATTAATATTTATAATTATTGGTTACCAAATGAATACTTAATTAGGTTCTACACTAATAACAACAGGTAATATCTATTAATTGAAACTTTCTGACTGTGTAGGTATGATTTGACATTGTATATATAAATAAATATTTAGGTGATAATTCAATTTACGTGTCTTGAAATAAGAATTAAACTTTCTCTTATTTCATAACAGGTAAATTTAATTATTCACGGAGAGTAGAAATGGAAATTTCCATATATATCTATAGTACTAAAGCCATTGATTGTGGATCTCCAAGTCATATAAAAAGTTTCGGAAAATATATTAATATAAAATTATCTCGAACCGAGAACCCTTATAATCACACGCACGTTATGCTGTAAATATTTCATGAAAGCGGACTTTATCGTAGACTGTTTCGTTGTCTGTCTTGCTCTAACTTACGTATTTTTAATGTCATAGAGTAGGACAGAGCATGTAGAAGTTGATTGATAGCTAACAAATCCTATGTAAAAAAAGGGAGAAAAATACTCATGTCCACAACGAGGTCGGCATCATTCCCTCCATCGAAGTGTTCCTCGGCGTCAGTACCTCGTTGCAGAGGAAATCGAGTGGCAGATCTACCAAGTGACCTTGTATTAGGTCTATCTTCCTGTTGGCGAGCGCTCTGTCCGTGTGCCACAGGGTCTGACAGTTCTCCTCTTGGTAACGTTTCAATTCAGCAAATGTGTGGACGGAATCGGTGGGTAGACAGTGGAATACCTGTTTGTTATAAAAATTAATATACCTTTGATTTTATGAGTTTTATGAATCTGTATGCGTTAATTAAGGCATAAAGATATAAGAAACACAACCTATTAAACGATACAAAAAAATTTGCATTGCCAAATATGATAAAAAAGATAGGTGGCCAGTCTTGTATGTATACATAACAGCATTTCAGGTTATCCAAAGTTATATACTTTGTTATTAAGTTTATGCTTTAATACTTTAATTTTAAGGTTTAAAATCATTACCTTAATATTATTAGTTGAGTTCAAAATTGATTAAAAAAAATATGTGGTCAATGACGTGATTAAAAAACAGTCTTAAAATGAATAATGCTTAAAATGTCTGAGGCATTAATCATAGCTATTAGTTGTTTATGTTTTGGTTACTTTAGAAAAACTATAGAAATAAGGCCCATACAAACAAATCAAAATTTTGAATAAACCGAAATGTTAATCTAAATAACATCGTTCACTGACGCTCGACTTCAGATTACTTGGTCTTTCAGCAGATGACTAGTGAAGGGGCACATAATTTATTTTTTGCTTTTAATATTTATGCAATTGATTGTAAACCTTAGAACATGAAAAGTAGAGTCGAAATCAAACTGCGGAATAACCTGACGTGCTGTACATTATCAGATTTTAAATACGTGTTATAAGAATGTTACATTAAAATAAAAGTGAATAGATACATTCTTACACTTACCTCTTCATACAAATCGGTGTTCCGTTTAGACGTGGCCTTCCATACGTTCCTATGGAAGTGGTCGCTGCACGGGTCATCTATATTGACCCTGAGCACGTCCAAGTCTTCCTCCATGAGGCCTAAGTGTTCTCTAAACAGTCGTTTCCTCAGCGCCCCCGCGACGCGACCGCAAGGAAACGCTTGACCGTTCATGGTGCCGTCTACAAACTGTTCATCCTGGAGGAAGAAAATTTAGCAGGTTATTTTTTTTAAAAAAGCAGATTACGGTATGCGAGATGCATTGAGACCGTAATCTGCTTTAAAAGTCGTTGGTGAGACGTCAATTATCTATATATATAAAAATTTTGTGTCACGATGTATGTTGCCAATAAACTCCAAAACTATGTCGTGAATGTAAACGAATAAAATGTACTAATTAATTGTTTCTTAAGCAAGTGTTTATTTACTGTTTAGTTTTATGAAGTTCTCATAGATGGCGGTGTACCGTGACTCATAGATAAAATTCTTCAATATCGTTTGACATCTAGGTTGCAAATACACCCAATAGATGGCGCTGTGTTCTAGATGGCGTTTATTCTAAAGTAATCTGCGGTAACGTTTCTTTCAAAGAATTTTGGGTAGATTACGTTTTCGGTTAAGTTTTTTGTAAACTTCAGAACTGTTTTTTTGAATTAATATATCTAAAGTTTCAAAGATAAAGTGCTGAAACATATTAGACATTTGTTGGTTTTTTTGTTGTACTATCTTCGAACTTAAACATCAAGGTAATTTCATCATCAGCTTAAAAAACAACAGCGTTTTTGGAAAATATATGTCGCCTAAAGTAACTTTTTCACGCGGACGAAGTCGCGGGCAAAAGCTAGTATATATATATAACGACTAAGGTATGATACTTTATCTATTGCTTTTGAGTTCGTCTTATCTATCTTACTATTTATAGCAAACAAGTTATTTATAGCAAACAAGTAAAACTCTTTAGTTATTTATTAAAATAGTAAATTTCAAACACAATATAACAGTAACACTCAATTTGTTGAACGCAAGAAAATAAACCATCCAGTCGCAGATAGGGTTACCATATCTCAGGATTTTTGGACTCTCTTCAGGATTGCGGTCAGATTATGCAAATCTCAGGATTTTAATTGAAATATTTTAAGGTTATCTTTGATAAAAAGTAATATAAACCTAACCTAACTTTGCGATGTGCAACGAGTGAGCGACATCCCACGAGATACGCAATGTATGAAAACGATATAATTTGACTTTTGTAAATCATTGAGTGCATTTGAGAGAAAAATTTCAAACTGCTACAAAATCTCAGGATTTTTCTATGGAAATCGGGCTTTCTGATTTTTTTCAACTAGTAATCCTAATCACAGACCGTCTATTAGGGGTGCACGTACTAGTATTTTTGTTAAACCAACATTTTTATTTATCTGTGATACTATTGAGTAGTTTATTTTCGTGTTTTGGCAACTTGTTCATATTTCAAATATGTACAAAAGTAACTCTGTGTCTGTTTGATGTGTGATTGTGCTACTAAACTATGGTGAAATACTATTTAATGACTTCTAAAAGTTCTATTACAACAAGGGATATGTCATTACAACTGACCTGCAATAAAACGGCGATCTCAGAGTCCCTCTTCCCGATCATAGATCTGTCATTGATGTTAGCACTGCCACAGAGTATAGTCTTGTCATCGGCGATCAACAGTTTCGAGTGCACGTACACTAGTTCAGTGACCGGTTCTCCTTCCAACACCGAGTGGGTGCGGAGACCGTGAAACGTGATGTACTCTGAAGGATCCTCCACGCCGGCCTCGTAGAGGCGAGTGAGGATGGCTTCGCGACTCCTTATACAATAAACCAAAGTCAACATTAGTTCCAATTATTCAATCTGTGTATATTTCACGTAAATGTGGTTACTATTGTTAAGAGCTGCTAGGTTTCTTGCAACCATTTATTTTAATAGCCAAAATCATTCAGTAAACAGATTACATGATTTAAATTATATTTTCTATACACTTACTACCATAAAGAAATAAATTTTACTTTAGATTTATTGGGTTAATAATTCTTTTTTTTTTATAAAATTGTATGAAAAATTGATGGTGTAGGAAAAATTAGCAAGCTTTAAATGCATGTCTTTTTAAATTTTTAAAATTTTTTAAACACGATTATTCTAGTTCTGGATTTTCTGTCTACTTTATGGTCAAATAATAAATGAACGAATAGAAAGTAACACACATATGAAGGGTTATTTCATTGAGGGTAGACCTCAAAATCAACTGTGGAAAGGAGAATCCTTTTTTTGTATGAGGATTCATATCAACTGGCTGGAATATTAGAATATGTATGCTTCTTTTTTGCTTGTCTTTTATTGTGTCTCTGTGCCTCAATTTGCCACGTCAATATATTAAAAAACAAAAAAAAAATCTCAATTCTAAGTTTAAAAATGTTGACTACAGTTTATAAAATAATATTTTTGTTTCCTAGGATTTTTTGATTTTCAATATGACATAAATTTTACAAAAGAAGTTTCGTCATTTAGTTCTATACCGTGTCGTGAAGTCAAGAAAATAAAAGTACCCGAACCGAATATAACCGGCATAAAGTGAAAAAGATGCCGAATACCGGTTATCAAATAAATATTCGACGCATCTCCAATATAAAAATACATATTTTTTTTCGTAATATGGTATTAATAAAGACAATCTCCTTTGACATATTGCAGTAGCCGGACGTGGTGCTGGGTATACCTGAAAAACAGATATTTTCAACTAAACTTGTGTAGTTAAAATGCTTTACGCCTGGCGAGCGACGATGTTATTGGGTCTATTCAGCGGGTATTCGCTTAATAGCCCCAGAGAGGTTCGCCCGCAGTGTACCCTCACGTTGGGGTGCCAGTAGCGTACCTGGATATGCTCTGGTAGTTCCAGTGCGTGACGGCGTGCAGCGAGGTGCCGGACGGCGCGCCCACCTCGCCCTCGAACCCCGGCAGCAGCGGCATCACCACCAATACACGGAACTTGTCGCCGGACCGGTGCGCCCGCATTATACGGTTGAACAGCGCCTCGCCTATCTATAATAATTACCACAACCATGTCCATGTTCATATCAACCATGTCCATGTTATTATCAACCATGTCCATGTTAATATCAACCATGTCCATGTTAATATAATACCCGCAAATATCTAATGCGTCTGACAACCATTTTGGTGACGTAGTTGTGCTCAAAAATCAGTGCCGTTAACTAGTTAACTCTTAATTCCAATAAGTACACCTGTTTTCGCTAAAAATAAATATATCTAATGTCTCTCATTTTTTAATTGCTTTTGGCGATGTTTTAAATAATCCTTTCCTTTTGTTATCACGTTATTTCAAAGCGATGTTAATTATTTTTCATGTTAATTCTTTATGCTCCATATAACTATAAAATTGGCCTTTTCCGAAAGTTCCGCAATAAATTAACAATCTTAGCTATTAAGTTATTATGACAATATTTATTATTCATCAATATATGAATATTTAATAAATTATTTATTTCTTGCATTTTGTGCTATCTATACTTTCTATTAAAAAAAATTGGAACAAAAATTTTTACAAATGTATTGTGTACGATAATAGCTGCCATGGGCATAAATGACGTCACGCGGGTGTTATTCAGACGAGATTCTAGCACATAAGCGATTTGCGGGACTTGTACCAGTAATCGGAACAGTTGCAGTAGGGAAATAAAAAGGTTCATCAAATTTCAGATTCCTTTGAAGTGGTGAGCACTTATTAACTTACGAAATTAAGTAATAGATAAGAGCCTTCCCGAAAATCACCACTTTGAATACAAAAGGACAATATTAATAATCGGTAAAAAGTGTACTTTACTGAATTAACTAGCTTTCGCCAGCGACTTCGCAAGCGTAGTCCCTAGGGAAATGTTTAGTGAGATAAAAGTAACCTATTATTAAAATCAGAAAAGTATCCTATTATCAAAGTCAGCTAATACCCTATCCGTATACCAAATATCATCAAAATCCGTTCAATAGTTTCGGTGTGGTTGACGGACAAACATCCAAACATAGAAACTTTCACATTTATAATATTAGGATTACAAAATAGTAACCCTAATTTACACTATATTCCCTGTACTAAATGAGAGTTTACGTTACTTATCTATTCATTTCTATCACCATTAGCTGCATATCAATAAAGCCGTCGTTTGTATACAGTATTTGATATTTCTTTCTGTGCTATGTCCCATATTTTTACCTGATTCCTCACGTACGGGTTGGTGCGGGACAGGGTGATGTAGAACTGGTTCTCTATGTAGACATAGTGCTGCGCTCTGGTGATGGTGTCCACGTACGCCTCGTGGATGCTCTGCTCCACCGTGTCCGGGTCCAGGAAGCCGCACGACCAGCTCGATACACTGCGCAACACCTGCCCAACGATATCTACCAGTTACCAGACTACAGCAAGCCAAAAACGAGAGTTACATCATGATACAAACACGGAGTTCCCGTTTCACAATACATTATTCGAATTATAATTGACACTTCAACTTCACTTTACGAATTCCGGCGCTAGGCTGTGCTCCAGTCGACTACCGGATTTCCAAATGATTCATCTTATACAATTTTATGGTGTCGTAGTGGATATGCGCCGCGGCACGCGATCGTTGTCGTTAAGCAATTTTCGCAAGGGCCTGCCACGGAATGGGTGACCAAAAAATTATTATTTCGGGCTACTCCGTGCTTCGGAAGGCACGTTAAGCCGTTGGTCCCGGCTGCATTAGTAGTCGTTAATACCCTCCAATCAGCATTGGCCCAGCGTGGAGGGTCATGGCCATGCTCCTTAACCATCCATAAGGAAGGCCTGAGCCCCTGCAGTGGGGACGAAATAAAGGGCTGATGATGATGATACAATTTTAATGGGGGTAGTATACGAAAACAGCTATGATCATGGCGGTAGTTGTAACTCGGGGACACATTAGAAGAATCTTAATATTTATCATTTTATATAATCTAACTTTTAATAATTACCTAGAAGCTAACATCTTATACAATTTTAATGGACTGAAATTATGATATCGATAGAATTGTCTTGATTATCCGGTAGTTTATAATGCGAGTTAATATTAAAAATACACATTTCCGTTCCTTTTTTACACCCTGACGTTGAAGCGTGATGCAAACCAAGATGGCCGTTTGACAGTCCCGTTGTTATTTGGCTGGCATAGAATATATATTTTTTTTAACCAATATTTAATCTTTAATTGAAACTGATATAAATTATCATACATTTCAATTTGAGACAGCTATAAAATTCTATTGTTATATTCAGCACCAGACGGACTATCAAAACAAACATGAACGTCAACGCGCTTGTCATTATAAGTTAGCTAGATAAATGAACGAATGAAAAGTTGTAAAAGATGTATGTGTGGAGTGACGAGAATGGACAAAGTGAAGAATGACTACATAAAAGTAGCGCCAGTGAAGAAAAAGCAAAGAATTATATTAGTATGGACATGACTATATGTTGAGGACAAACATTTGCACGTAACAAATAGGGTTTTCAGCATGAATGTGGACGGAATATGACGAAAATGAAATGAATAGACTGTAAGAGGAAAACTGAGAAGCAAAGGATTATATTAGTATGGACATGACTATATGTTGAGGACAAACATTTGCACGTAACAAATAGGATTTTTAGCATGAATGCGGATAGAAATATGATGAAAATGAGAATATGGATAGACTGTAAGATAAGAATGAATGCCGAGACGACAGCTACTGGACGATTCTGTAAAAATCCAAACCCAAATTCGAATTCACTCATATGTCCAAATTTACGTCATTTAGAGAAGAAATTCTATTGATTCCATTTTTGTATAAAAATACAAAGTAAAATTGATTGATCATACGTGTCTCAGATTCTATTTCTATATCATTTCGAAATTTACTTCACTTATGACCAGAGGTCGGAATTAGGTAGAGTTATTTATGTACATGCATCGAAATTTTGATATTAATGTGGACTTTCCCGGAATTTCTTTATTTCTTTCTTTCATTGATGTAAGTTTGGCAACGTCGTGCGTGCAGTAGTTTAAATTGTGTAAAAGTAAATAACTTTTTATTTAAAAAATCACGGGATTTTTTCTGCTCTTTAAAATTAATCTCAGGATTTGAGGCATATCGACACTATTCTTTCGCTGTATGAAATCAGTGTAAGTACATAAATAACTCTACCTAATTCCAACCACTGCTTATGACACGAAATGGTTATTATCGATTCAAGATTGAGCAGATCCCAGGGCTGATCGAGAAATATGGGAGCAGAATATAATTGACATTAAGCAATTGGAAAAAGGGCATGCCAGTGATGATTAGGTTATATTCCTTGGTAATTGTTTATTATCTGATTTATATTAATGTTTCTAGTTCTTATGACTACAATAATTTTATTTGTGATAAGTATTTTTGTTACCTGACATGACACGTTGGTGATGTCAACGCCTAACAGCGCTTCGAAATCACGTAGTGGTTTAATATCATTGTACGATTTTGGCAACAGATACGGATAGTTCGGGTTTTGCCTAGAAAACACAAAAATATTATACATATGATATCAGTTACAGGTATTTATTTCTTTAATTCGAATGTGACTAATAACAACTTAACCTAATATAGTCTCTATTAAACAATGAAAAAATATACTTAAAATTGAGAATATTTACCTTGCTTTCTCTAACTTTATAGCATTCCATCGCTGTATAAAATGTCTCGCAATATCTCTAGCGGCTTCTCGTTGTACAACGACACCGATGTCATGCCAAGGCATTCTAGGCGTTGTGTTCCGATCAACTAAGTCTAAAACACAATAAAAGTAATGCTATTGATCGAGATATTGTAAATTAAAGCATTTGGACGCATAAATAATCGCAAACATTTATTAAAATTTGGATTATCCTTCTTTAATGATAAATGAGAAAAAGATGAAGCTAATTATACAAATATTTAGCTATAATGCATTAAAGGTTTCGCAGTCATTCATCAATTACGTCACGAATTGAGGGGGGGGGTTGCCCCCCCCTCCCCTCAATTATTTGAGGTTATCCATTCAAAATGGAATTGGATAACCTCAAATATAATAAAAATATTTGAGGTTATCCATTCAAAATGGAATTGGATAACCTCAAATATTTTTTTCAAATGTTTGATTTGATTTTGACTCTATTGTAAAGTTATTAAATATGAATAGTCAATATTATTTAAATGACTATAAATTATAACAATAATTCAATTTAAAACATAATTTAACAAGCAAAATGGCGAAACTGCAGTTTTAATTTAAGCAATGTAAAATTGAAAATTATATCGTGTCACACTAGAGGTGTGAGTGTCACAAAATTAGCCAGCTGTAATAAGGACGGAGTCCTTGGGTTCATAATTATTCACCTATCAAATCATTATTGTTTAATGAAATACATGTGACGTAATTTATGGAAGATCCTTTAGTAAAAAAGGCACTCACCTACAAACGGCAGATCTAAACTATTAAAGTCTTTAACGATGAAATTTGTGTAGTCTTTCCCTATCCACAGTTTCGAGTTTCCTTCTAAACCCTCCAATGCATCTTTCGTGCTCTCCGTAATAACTCTTCCCTCGACCACCTGAGCTAACGGGGTAGGTTGACTTACATTTCTGCTTATATCACTAGGCTTAATACCAAACGCTTCAGTCAACAACACTTGGTCATTTGACATAGCGTATTTCTGCGCTTTCTTCCTCTCGGAATCGTCGAATTTCTGCTCATTCCTCTCTTCTTCGTAAGGCGGATATATTATACTCATGATTTCTTTCCCTCGGTCCGTAATTTTATCGAGTACGTTCCGTTTTTGCACTTCATGAGTTTCGAACAAGTTCATATCTTGAGTTTGGTTTGATTTCGACGAGTTGATGAGTAACTGATCGCCTGGTTCTAAAACTGGTAGATTGCTTTGTGGACTATCTCCAGTAGTTTGTTCGTCAGATATGCCATTAGGAGTTTCTTCAGATTCATCTATAGGTATAACACTGAAAAATAATAATTCCTGTTCATGTTATGCAGAAAGCAGGCAATCTGTAATGGATATAGACAATCGGTAGATGACAGCACTAACACAGGTCAGAAAACTTTTGCGAAAATGTCTACTAGAAAAGAACAACTTCTTTCATTCTGACATTCAAATATGCAGCAATGATGTATAAAATATCACTCTTTCTCATCATAAATTAAAAAAAAAATCGATATCCTACTACATTCACTCTAAAGTATTCTGTGCTTACTACTCTCTGAATGCAATGTGGCGAAAGGGGCATTTAATTGGGTCCTGTTTTTACATCAGACTTTTACATCTTTTTATCAAGTATAATTAACATAATTATACGCGTAATTTTAAATAGACGTCCATTGTACTCACTCGTTGAGTCCTATTACGAGATCCTTAGAGGAACGAGCTAATTCAATGGCAGCCTCTATGCCATTACCCTGCGGTAAGTACAGCCCACCGCCGGGAGAACTCGACGTTTTCTTCTTAGTCTTAATAGCGGTGTGAGGTTGAGATATATTGCCTAAGTCTGTAAGCCTGTTGGTATGTTCGAAAATGTTTGAAATCACAAATTTATCTTCGTAAAAATGTGGAAAGGGAAAATAGAAAAATAAAGAGAGGAGTTACATACAAAAAGAGTGATAGTTTGGCGAGTCGGTGTTGAAATATAATCTAAATATTTTTACTGCAAGAGTATGACTTCGTAAAAAAAGATAAAGCACATAAGATAATAACACATATTAATAAAAAATAAATAGCTTCAACTCATTGGAATTGAAGTTTAAAATCGATTGCAGACATTTTATAACTATACAGTATACTAGAATAAGTTACCGATGATTTTATTTACCTGTATTTGATATAATAATTTTTTTAGACTTAAAAAATACTGAATATAATATATACTTCAGCGCCTAAACATATGAATTTTGTCGGCATTCAATGTTACTTATAAAATACCTGTGTTTATGGTCGTCCCATCTGCCATAACATAGATCGATGCCGCCTACAAAGGCTACGGTCTGATCCACGCATACTATCTTCTCGTGATGAGCCCAAAATAACACTCCGGCACGTGCATGGTCTGGATGACGGAAAACCTACGTTATAACGATCCCATTAGAGTTCATTTTTGATACACATTATATTGTGGTGCATTTATAAAAAGACACGCATTCACGCATGGTTGTTCTGAGAAAGGAATAGGCTAGCTTATATCACATTATCACGATTGAGATTGTGTGATCGTGGATTGCTAATCTATACTAATATTATAAAGCTGAAGAGTTTGTTTGTTTGTTTGAACACGCTAATCTCGGGAACTACTGTTCGAATTGAAAAATTCCTTTTGTGTTGAATAGACCATTTATCGAGGAAGGCTTTAGGCTATATAACATCACGCTGCAAGTATTAGGAGCGAAGAAATCGCACGTTGAGAATGACAATGTCACTAACCAAAAACGACGTATTTTTTACTTTTGGCAACATTTTTCTTTGTAAAGTATAAACTTTAAAATGCAAAGATCCCTGTGAACGTAGCTTGCATAGAAATTGCTAGGTGGCGTAATGACGATACGTTGTTAAAAGGGGCTGACTACAATTTCTTGAACTTCAAACGCTCATTACTCAAAATCGCAATTTTTGCATTGTGTCACTATCGTTCTCAACGTACGAAATAGTGGAAAACACGGACGAAGTCACTGGCGGCCACTAGTTTATAATAATTAGTTTATAGTGTTAATTCTATCAACTGAACGACGGATTTTTCAAACTAGTATGCGCGCCCGATAGGGACGGATCAAGACCTTTAAATAAGGTCGCGATCACACCCACCCGAACATAATGCCAAGTGCGACTCAGAGTATGAACTTTCAATTAAAATAGTGCATTCCTGCAAAGGACTTGGAAACCAGAATATATCTGGCGTGAGCAAGATTTCATGGAAACGTGATATTACAACTCTATTAGACGTGTGGTTATTGATAGACTTGGACCTAGATAAAATGGAAGAATTCTTATAATTGTATCACAGGCCTAATACAATGTTTTTTATAATTCGAATTTGTTATTAAAGACAAGAAATATAAAAAAAATACGGTTCAACACATTTCGATTATCTGGAGGAAAACAGTTTTTTGACCACCCATATACCCCAATGAGTTCAAAGTGCAACAACAATACTATATCAAATGTTACTATACCTTGATGTTATCACTGGCCAGTCTGCTTTTGCTGTAGAAGCTGTTGATGCCGAGAGCCATTTCAACTTCTTTGTACAGCATTATAAATATTTTCACACCTTCTTCCTATACAAAAATAAAAAAAATATAATAAGGCGTCGGTTTGTTACGTCACGACTATATAGAAAATGTACATAGGTGTGACGTCAGGCGACATTTCAACTCAATATATCGCCGTAGTTTATTAATTACGAAAATTATTCTTTATTAATCTACTTATTTACAGACAAACAAACATTCGTCATCATCCCTATTGTTGTAGCTTGGTGGTGTAGTGGATAAGCATTGCGGCCCGTTAACGATGTTGTTAAGCAATTTTCGCAAGTGTCGATCACGGGATGGGCGACCAAAAAATTATTATCTCGAGCTACTACATGCTTCGGAAGGCACGTTTAGCCGTTGGTTCCGGCTGCGTTTGTGGTCGTTAATCGGCCGATCCTCCTTAACTATCCATATGGAAGGCCTTAGCCCCTGCGGTTGGGTCGTAACAGGGCTGATGATGATGACCCCTATTGTTGAGACATTTAAGGTAAGATAAATTCGAAATGATCACTTTTCGAGTGCTGCACTTTAAACAAACGTCATTAATATCTAGGTGTCATGTTAATTCGGCCCACTTGTATGTAACGTTATCACCAGTGGTCGGAATTAGGTAGAGTTATTCATGTACTGATTTCATACAGCGAAAGAATAAAGTGGATATGCCTCAAATCCCGAGATTAATTTTAAAGAGCAGAAAAAATCCCGTGATTTTTTAAATAAAAAGTTATTTACTTTTACACAATTTAAACTACTGCACGCACGACGTTGCCAAACTTACATCAATGAAAGAAACAAATAAAGAAAGAAGAAATAAAGAAATCTCGGGAATGGTCCACATTAATATCAACATTTCGTTGCAAGTACATAAATAACTCTACCTAATTCCGACCTCTGGTTATCACTGACCGCTTTCCTCTTGAGTATACAGTCCAGTCTCCAGTAGTTGCCGTTGAGCGCGGGCCTCTTCATATATATCTCGGGGCTGAGCCACCAGTCCGCAATGAAGATCTCCTCTTTGGCGAGTTCCATCGCGTCCGCCACCGCCGCCATGTACGAGGAGCCGTCCACTAGCGTGCCCACGGGCGTGGCCGCTCTGGGGGGAGCGAACGAGTGATGCACGTTCGGACATGTGAACGCACGGGCTGGGAGTGCGAGGATATCGAGAGTGTAAGAATATCAATGGTGTATCTACTATTTAAATAATTCATTAACATAGATACATAATACATGTAATTTTCGTAATACTTGACATTGAATATAATATAAAAAAATACTCAATCAATACAATGTTAATAAAAGTTATTACCAGTGGTCGGAATTAGGTAGAGTTATTCATGTACTTACACTGATTTCATACAGCGAAAGAATAAAGCGGATATGCCTCAAATCCCGAAATTAATTTTAAAGAGCAGAAAAAACCCGTGATTTTTTAAATAAAAAGTTATTTACTTTTACACAATTTAAACTACTGCACGCACGAAGTTGCCAAACTTACATCAATGAAAGAAAAAAGTAAAGAAAGAAGAAATAAAGTAATCCCGGGAAGGTCCACATTAATATCAACATTTCGATGCAAGTACATAAATAACTCTACCTAATTCCGACCTCTGGTTATTACTTGACATTACTATTGTAATTTACAAAATTTATATATTTGTATTAATTGCTTAACCTCAAACTGAGTGATCTATTTGATATATTTTTAAGATCTGCCTGTCGTTCCAAATTTCTTGTCATACAGGGTCATATGTTCACACGTTTATACCTATGCCATGTGTTCTTTGTTACATATGTAGACAATAAATGATTGAGCATTAAGATATTTTTGGATATTTGTAACTTCAGAGCGTTCTAACTAACGCATAGGCAAATATATTACTTTAACATGAATAGCTTTAAAATCTTGCATTATAGCTTTTTAAAATGTTGCATTATACTAACAGCGTTAACGGCTATGATATGTTAGAGTTAACTTTCTAGTAACTCTTAAAATGGGTTCATAATTTATAAATGACTACAACCGGGTCACTAGCCCTATTATAAATACGAAAGTAACTATGTATGTCTGTTGCGCTTTAACTACATAATTAATTTTAATATTTCACAGATTGAGATGATCTTGACAAACGGTTTTTTATTGCAAAAAGGGGAGTGAAAGTTTGTATGGAGATTTATTATTGTCAAAAATAAAACTATGAAGCCTTTTATTTAGGCACTTCATAAGATATGTACATTCATGATATAGATACAAATAAATTAGTTTTAGCGTTTTTAAATTACAGCCAAATCACGAGTTGGTGTAAAATATTGATTATATATCGAGAAAAGGCAGACTACTATGTATTAAAAACTAAAACTATTACTAATAGTCTAAGATCCTACTATAATACGACCTTCACCGAGTTAGTTAATGCATAAAAAATACTTTAAATAGCTTTCCACTTCATTGCCACAGGCAAAGAGCATGCGCACTCTCTTTCAATCAATGAACGAACTACTCTTCAATGAAGGGAAGTTCTGTCACACGCATTCGCTCGCCGCAATATTTCACTTTTTTAAACTCGACAACCGGGATTTAGAACTGTTTTTTTGCAAACAATCTAATACTAGCCTTTTCCCAATAAAATAATCTTTAAGTTAATTTAAATTATATTAACCAGACCGGTGCAAGTTACTAATATCGAATTACCTGTTTATACCTGCCTACCCAAGAGTTGTGACGGGAAAAAATAGTCCATAGGCTTCATACTTTCGATCGGTATAGAATTTGTCTATTAACCAGCGAAATGTTTAAAGAAAAAATTGTAAACTATTATACTCTGGACTCAACTCACTTAACAAAGTGGGATCTTATACTACAAATGAAAATGGCGCTTCTTAAGTTAAATATATCTTGCTTTTCCTATATAAAATATACTTTGCAAAATGGATATTTGTCATGTGATATAATGAACATTCTTAATTTATCACCTGTTTCGTTGGCCACCATCTTGAAATGTTGCATCCACTCCTTGCTCTTGCGTTTGGTCCAGCATTTGATCACCATCTGGCGGCTCTGGTTGAGCAGTTGCAATCCATGATTCATTCCCGTCGAGTACATGCCGCTCGATACTTCGAACCTTGGATGGTACACTTGAGTGATATTAATATCATAATTTCTATCGAATCATCAAACTAAACTATTTTCAAAATATTTGTTAGAATGTACGTACACAGCAGCATACCGGGCTATCAGAATATTTAAAAATTCCGCCGTTGATTTGAACTCTGCATTCAATGCATTTAGGTTGTAAATTGAAATGGAGAAATCTGATATCTCTGTATAACTTGATGTGCTGAAGATTGTACATCATATAGTTATGTGATATTCATGTAGACATAAATTTAATAGTTCTTAAATTATAATATCTGATGCAATTTATCAAGGGCATAGTGTTGACGTGATTGTCGTTTAAAAATAAGATATAAAAAAAAAACGCTTAAAAATCCACTTTATCCTTGGCACTCTGAATTGGGACTCGAACTTTGGGGTTGCCTGCAGTAGTGAAAAAGTAACAAGTGCTTAAAAACTTTGTTGGTCCTGTTAGGACATGTGTAGCTTAGAGCAGTCGCCCTTGGCAGGCTTGCGAAAGGATGACCTTTCGCCTTTCGGGTTCGAATTCCATCTCAGACTGCCAAAGCGGTATTTTAGCATTTTTAATTCAGAACATTTTTAAGTAGTGAATTGTTATTGCAAAATTGATCAAATATAATGATTAAAGAAATATTTTAATCTCTGTAACAACATGTTTACAAAACAAAGTTCTAGTTATGATTTTATTGTGTTTTTTATTGTGCTGATGTTTCGCAAACTTGACATTATATGATAAAGTTAAGTTCATTTAAAGTATACTATTAAGCACTCAAATATCTTTTATCCCACACAAAGTTAATAGTAACTCCTCAAACGTTACCTATTTTAGCACATTGGATACATACAAACACTACAATACTCACACTTTAGCGGGATGCATGAAACAAAGATAGTTTTTTTTTATCATAAATCATTAACGTTCATATACTGATAAAATTATATCTAATACTTTGCGGTACACATTTATAATGATACGCAATAATACTTTTTATAACGTGATTCATATGACGTCACTAGAAAAGATACGCGTTTTAATATCAATGTGTAAGTTTACTATCTTTTCATACGTAACTCCTTGACCGAAGGACCGATTATACATACACCAAACTATGATATCATACTTAAATACTGCGGACTATAAATTGTAGGCTAGTATAAAAGCAAGACAAGTAAGGTTAAAGAATCTCAAAATAATAAATTAGAACCACTTAAGCTGCTTAAAAAACAACAGCTCCAAACAGTTTGTTCTTGGTTTTTAGGCAGTTCAAGGATCTATTTTTCCACACATTATTTTAAATATAGGCGTCAATAAAGACACGTAAGGATAAAGAATCTAAAATAAAAGGATAAAGAGAGAAATAATATATGAGAAACACTTAGGCGCTTTAAAATATAGAACAACTTGCAGACTGTCAATAGACAATACTTATCAATAATATAAACAGTATAAAAATCTATAAAAAAGTTTGCTTTCAGAAACAATACTAATTAGATAAGGTCTCATAAACAACCTTTCCCAGCTATAATATAACTTTAGTCTTGTATATCTGGGATCTCAGATCAAGACATAAATCGATAGAGATCTCGTAAATGTTATTAAAAGCTTTTATTATGGTAAGCTATTATTCGGAAAAGTTTTTGGAAGAGCTGGAATTTTTAGAAAATAGTACCTACTTTAGACCCTGATTTAGAATATAGGATCCCCAACAACCTCAACTACACAATGACACAGATATACTACTACTACACAGATATAACTACTTAATAATCATATACTTCATGAATATAACTTACCCCTGATCGAAAAGCATGACTCCCTTGACGATGCCATCTGAAGGTCTGATGTAACCAAAGAAAGTATCCTTCACGAACAGCCATCGCTCCTGCCACTTTGCGCACACCAAACCAGTGCAGAAATAATTACATCTAGAAATAGAAAATAAATATTTTCCTTTGTATATTTAAGATATGTTTTTAAATCGAGATTTCCACAAATATTAAATGTATATTCAATTACGGGTTACAGTTCCATAAATAAACAAAAAAATTATTAAGTTCACTGTAATACCTTGGTTCAATTAATATTCTCCGTCATAAAGAATAACTCAAACTTACCTAACACAGACCATATTGCTTAATAAACCACAGCAATTACATCCAGCTTGGCCAGGCCGTGTTGAGCCAGTCCGTTTTACTACCATGCCCTCTTTGCCTTTATCACCCAGCTCCGAAACAAAAGACATATTTGATACTTCAAGGAACTTCACCTGCAAGTTGTTTATTTAATATCATTTATTTAACATCTGTATTACCATCTAAATACCTAATATTGACAATTTTTTCAAAGTAGCAGTTTAAATTATAGTACTCTATAGTATAACATCTTTATGTCATTATTTTATTACAAACACTGAATGGCATAAACTTGATTTTGCAGTTCCATTAACTTAACAATAACAGAATCATCTTTATCTTACTTAATTCATAACAAGTTAAAAAGTAGAACGGTCACTTCTTTTCTTTATGTCTTTTGACATAGAAATATATTTTTATAGATTATGACGTAAGCCCTATCAATTTTGTGACGTAAGTTGTATATGGCGCTCGTGGATCGCTCAGCCGCAACTCGTTGGCTTCGCTCGCTTTTTATTTGGATGACAATACTAATCCGACCTTACTGATTGAGCTAGCCATTGTAAAGTTGGATATTGATAATTGAAATTTTGAATTTTCAAAATCCAACATTGAAAATTATGGTTCAGAATTTTTATGCCTTATGAGTAGATTTCGTCAAAAGAAGAATAACGGCAGTCTGTTATGCTAAATAGGGGAACAATTAAATAGGGGGACGTTATTAATTATATTCATGGCAGGAAATTAAAAGTTTTTATGAAAATTATCACAGTAGAGTATAAAAAGTTTCCGGGTATAAATTGATATAAGCTATAGATATTTAGATAAAATGTTATCAGCAAAATAATCTTTGTTTTGGCTTTACATATCAGACGAACTAAACACAAATAACTATATCAATATACATACCGTTTCGTGGTGATTTCTATAAATAGATATATTTAGTAGATTGAACAAGTATTCTTCCAGTTGCTTCATTCGCAGTTGCAGGCCTTCATATGTGACCATGACCTCTGGTTTCTTTGGGAACCTAATTAAAGGAAGAAATTTTCATAAGTTGAAGTGTTTTGGGGTGATTACCCCAAAACACTTCAACTTATGAAAATTTCTTCGGGTGCGGGGAAATTCCGAAAATTGCATTAAACAAGCAATATATTTGTTGTATCTAATTAAAAGTTTTTCCTCTAATATTTTCAGTATACAATTCTGAATGCAAAATTGATCAAATATAATGTTTTTTCATCTACTAAAAGTTTTTTAATTTGTTAACTTTATCAATAGTTGATAAAAAAGCAATGCCTGATATGGTGGTAATTCGTCATTTTCAGTATCACCCCAATCCACTATGGTTGATAATAGTAAACACTAGAAAATGTTGACTTAATTGAAAGTAGCAGTAGTATACTGTGTATAGAAACCTTTGTCTTGAATAGTGCCATCAACAGTGTCTAACAACAAAAAATATTTCATGTATATCTATAAAATAAAAAAGTTGTCTACACCCCTATTGCCAAACCAAAAATAGTAGTTACCTTGGCAAAGCACCTTTCCTCCTCTTTAACCGCCCCTCTCTTTTCTTTGAATTACTTCTAGGCAGGGCTTCCAGGGCTACCTTTTCAGCAGTTTCCTCTGTATTCACAGTGTTTTTAAAGCTGGCTCTTCTAGACTTGTGTGTTTTAGTTGGGAAAGGAATTTTGAGGGAGGCCCTGTATAACGCAAGCTGCTGGTGTAAGTAAAGAATGTGTTTGTATCGTTTCTTGATCGTCCATGTGAAGTCTCCATGCTGTAAGTGTATTGTGTACCTGAAGAAAAAAGTTGGGTCATCATTTACTTCATTCAGTGAAATACCCTTGTTATTAATGCAATATATTATTTTATATAATGGACATTGATTGACATGAAATTATTACACTTAACAATCATAAGTGGCAGAAGTAGAAGAAAGATCAAGAGTGAAGCAGAATTGTTTAAAATGTTTTCAATTGATTTCACCTTTACTTCTAACTAGTTGCTTAGACATATTATATTTGAAAATACAACAAAGAAATGTTACATAGCTATTGCAACAATTACAAAATATATACATATATCTTTCTAACTCATTTAATGTAAGAAGACAAAATGTTATCTATTAATATTATATTGGAATGAGCGGAACTAGTTAGGCATTCATATAATGGGTAAATTTCTATTTACTTACTAAGGGTGATCTCAAAACAATTTATGTTAAAGTAATTATTGAATGAGTTATTATTATTTTCCTAACTAAAGCAATACTTATTTTAAAGTGGCCTACTTGTATGATAGGTTACAACATAGCTACCTAGTTTCATCAAAATTGTTTCAGTAGGAAATAGCATCAGGAAACATTCAGTAGATCCGTTAAATAAAGAGAACCTTAACAGATAAAAAATAACCTTGTCTTGCAACCAAGGAACTTCATAGATAATTTATTTATTGTAATACAACAATAGCCATTTGTAATATTTAATTGTATTTCATGCAAATTATAGGGTGAATACTCTTTCAATTAATTTATACTGTTATGATAATATGTATTGGCTATTTAAAATTATGAGAAGCTAAATAAATGAACTTACAAATTAGGATTAATGAGATGAGTTGTGACACTCCTTTCATTTTCAATAAATTTCACTTTTATTTCTAAGCCTGGAATGAACACTTTCCTATGCACTGAATTAAATTTAATTGGTGGGTCATGAATATGTCTGAATGGCACAGAGTTCTGTGGTTCTGAAAAAAAAAAAATCATATTTTTATTTATTAAATGACATAAAATTATTCAGACATAAGATTGAGAACCATTTAAGGAAGGAAACCTTAACAAATTGTAATTTCTCAAACAAGTAAAAGTAAAAATTGTATAAATAGTAAAGCTATAGAGCATATAAAGAAATATAAACGATATGAATATAAAAAAAGGATTGGTTATGATTACTGATTTGTTTCAATTAAATTATGTTTTTCAGTCTTTTCTTATTGATTTATTTTCAAAATTTCTCATTGTTCTCTCTCATTATTCTACTAAAGAATAGAAGAAGTCATAACACTAAATCTACCAGTCCATTTATAAGCATTAACTCACCAACATCATTTGCATCCTTATTATCTGTCTTGTCTACATCTATAATGGATAGTGACTCAGGGACGGCCAAGCTGTAATCAAAGTCCTGATCGTTGCTCGGTGATAATGAATCCAATCCTTGAAAGAATCCCGATATACAATCTCCATGTACACCCGTGGGTGTAGGAGTTTCCATAGCGTAATTTGTGTAACTGTATAGTTGTTCATCTAAAAATTACAAATTTTAACTATTGTAATGAATTTACATTTGATATTATATGTTTTCTTTAAAATAAAATGGCATTGTTCAATTTATATTAAAAGAAATTGTTTGTAATTATTTACTTTTAAATTTATTGATTTATTTTTAAATTTATTACTGGACTTAGGTAATTATAATATTGTTAGTAGATTGTCACAAATAAGTCACTCAGGCACATTAAGAATTGCAAATGAATTTTCAATTAGCTAAACAAGCACTACCTCGTTTGATTAAATTATGAAAACTTAATGTCAATTCACTGCGTTCCATACGTTCCACAACAATAAACTTGTTTGATTCACTTGTGTCTACTTCATGTCCCGCAAACAGTTGGTACGTAATCTAGATGCATTACATGGTATAAATCCAACACTTGGCACACACAGTCTATTGTGATAAGATATAACTTTTATCACCTGAATAAATTATCAGTTCCAATATTGAATTTATTATGAACAGACGTTATTACGTTATATTTTGGTGGAGTTGTAATTAAGATAAGTATCATAAATAGGTATTTTAATGTCTGTTTTGACGTTTGTATAGACTTTTTGAAATGTGTTATTTTAATTTAAAGATAATAAAACAATAGACTATCTATTGGTTTTAAAGAGGATTCCAAATGACTGTCGCGTTATGCACTCATGGTTCAATGAACAAGGCTGAATTCAAGGTTTTTTGTTACCATCCATTCTTTCGTAGTGAAATCTCTACTTACTTAAGTTTTTCGTCACTTAGAAATGGGTGATTGCGTGATCCTCAAGCTCATAGTTACAAACAGGAACTAAAGTCACATACGGCGATGCTAAGTATAAAGACCCTGAGAAATTCTTGTTCGTATCATTCGAGTTTATAAAAATGACTAATTCAAGGTTTCTTTTGATGTGTGCCGTAAAAAGCAAACTAAAAACGCATGACTCTGTTACTGTCTGGACGTCATGTTTCCATAGGTCAAGTTTTTGCAATAGATTTTAACCTCTACGTAATACGCAATTAAGTTTAAAGTCGAGTGCTAAAATTTTTGAGTTTTGTGTAGTTACAGTGTACATCTGTCATAAATTAAGATAGAATGTAACTTGATACTAAATCTACTCATTAGAAAAGAAAATAATGATAAAGTTATTTTGATAACAGCACACTTTTAAATCATATCATTGATTATGGCCAAAATATACTTTTCTTTCGGTTAGTTGCAAAAAATTGCAATTAGGGTTTAATGCCGCTTTTGAGCTCTAATAAATATCAAATTCGTATCGGTAATGTTAAAACAAATTTTAAGCTAATGACAATTTTAATGGACGTTTGTGCAACTGGCTGATTTAAATAAATGGTTATTTACTACGCAACGTTTCAAAAAGAGTTACATTCTCGGTCTTTTATTTCTTTATAATAGTGTCGTAACAAGTTAATCGAATTGTCTATACGCTGGGTGCGTGATGACAGCGGTTAACTAGCAGTTACAGTGAGGAAGCGTTTAAAAAATAAAGAAACTTCAACCTATGTCACTATAATTCGACTTTTATGCATTAAATTACAGTTCACGTCTTACCACTTTTTTGCCACAATTTAATAGTGTGTACCGTTAATTGTTTCATTGAATTAATACTCAGTTTATAATATAAGAATGCAGAATAACTTTACGATCATAATTTTATTGCTTATTATATTTAATAAATTTCGCCTTCCATGGAATATTCGCATTTATTTTATTGAGAAATACCAAAAAAAAAAACATTAGTGTCAGGCACCCGCCATAAAATTTTATATAGTTTGTTTATTTATACGTGATGATTTAACTATTTCTATTTAAAATAATTTATTTTTTGTTAATAAATGCATACATGTTCTTAAGCCAAAAAACCTCTGTGCCAGAAATACCAGATTTCCTTTCATAACACAATATTATTCAAGTACCGCAATATCGCAATAAATTAAAGGATAGGTATATTGTGAATCAATGCAAAGGGGCAACTATTTATTTTGCTACAAATGTATCGCCATATTTTTCATCATTCTGAATTGATGCTGGTCATGCTCGTCGGAAATACGGACTTCGTCAATCATTCATACTATAGGCTACTTGACTCAAATCTAATTTTATACAATATTATATCTATGTATTTCCAAGCTTCGATTACATTGATTTTAATCATCAAAAGAACAAAATTAATATAAAATTTACTTTTTTTATTAGAACACAAAAAATAGTCTATAATTTGATAAAATAAACGACTTCATATATTCATAGGCTAGTTGACAACTTTTTTTTTATTTCATAAATAAATAGTCCATTAACATCTGAGAAATAATATCGAAGTAACAGCATGTCTGCGATAAATAGTTTCGGAGATACGGTGCTGTGTTTGTAGAACTGCCGCTAGTTGGCCGAAAACGCTCCCTACAAATTCAAAGCACTCAGTGACGTTACATGGTGCTACAGTAGCGAAAAATGTATGGGCGTCTGGACATTTTTTGTAATATCTTTGTTATTTGTGCGTTTATGTTTATAGCTGTTATAATGAAAGTTGTAACATTTTTTATATCTAATTTAAAGCCTTATGTATTTTAGCAGATTTTTGTAGTAGATTTTCTGTACTTTTTCAAGTTTCCAAAGCGTAATATTTTCCAAATCATTGACTTAAAATTTGTTTTGTTAAACATTTATAAGTTGAAATTGTTCATATTTTTCGAAGATATAACAAAAACCTGTATTTTCACTTGTTGGACACAAGCCTATTGTTATGATATGGAAGTGATACAATCTGTAAAGCAGTAAATGCATCTTTATGTCACTCATGTTGACATGGGGACTGAGCAAAATTACAAATATTCTATACTATCTTTTTTGTTGGCTCAACTTAGTATTTCATTTGTAATGCCAAAATTAAATATTAGTGTAAAATGTTAAATTTTATTTACATTTTGTATGATTGTCTACGTTCTGAACATAGACAATCTGTATACTAACATTATGGACAGCGGTTTCTTTTGTCTAAGAAAATTAAATTTTAAATTATAGGCTTTTTAGGCATAAGCAAAATTATTTTAATTTTTTTAACAAAATGTTTACTTGCGATTCTTAAGGCATTACTTATAAGATGTAAAATTATAATTAAATACATCTTACTCAAAGTGAAAATGTATTTGTTTTGTCTTGTTGTAATTTTAAATGTTATAAGGTCAATTCTGTGTATTATGATAATTCAGGGTTAAATATTTTATATACTAAAATGTCGCCTCTCAACCTATAACATCGATGCAGAATAATTAAAATACTTTTTTACCACTTTACTAGTAAAAAAATGTAGCAATATTGGGTATGTTCCGATATACACTGAGAGCACTGCGCAGTGGTCTTACTGCTGAAAAATCCGTTCCGTTATGGACTGCCAGTACACTGCTACAGTACCCTAGGAAAATTTATGACGTTATAAATTGCCGCCATATTTGTACTGTGAGCATTTGAGATTTCGAGATAAGGTGCTCGCAGTGCTTTTGATCACGTGATCAGTCGAAACAGAATCAGAAAATGATAAGTTACTAAATAAACAAAAAAAAAATTACGTTTATTATAAGATGGATTTAATTGATAAATAATTTTTTTATACACAATTTTATAATATTTTCTTTTGAAAAGAGGGAATCTTTATATTATATTCACCTTGCATTAACAAATTTGAAAATGGCGCCAAAAATAGGATTAACAGTATACTGGACTGCGTTCCGTTTTAAAAAGTCACCAGTATAACTAGCTATAAAGGAACGGGCTTCCAGTATACTAAATTGACGTCATACTGTTCAGTGGTCGCGGTGTATATCGGAACCGTAGACAGAGTAAGTATAAGACGGAATAACATGTTCTATCTCATTCATCGGGGAAAGAAATGGCTTAATACAATTTCCATTAGTTAAAGCGAGATGGAAACATTTATTTTTTGTCCTTATCAATGTGACCGGTTTTGTTTGTTTGGCACCAAGCTTGCTTGGGACCAATATGTCAAAATTTTACTACTAGTTAGTCGTCGAATTCATAATTATTCAAAGAAGTTGGGAAAAAGTGTATTTTAAGAGTGTTTTATATGTTGTGTAAAGTTTAGACGTAAGAGACGTTATTTTTAATTTAAAACAATGGTTATGTGCAGTGTTTTATTTTGTAAAAATAGACCCGAAAGATGCATTGATGGTGTATCATATCACAGGTCAGTTAGAAGTGTTTTGTTAATATCTTAGTTAATAGACAGTTTACCATTATCATAACCGATGTGAAACTTATTAAATACGACCGAAATAAGCTAAAAATATCATTAAATTATGTTTGCTAAAAATATAACCTGAAATTATTAATGCTGTCATCTGTGCGTTTGAAATCTCCCCAAAACTGCTTTATAATCAAATTATAAAAAATTCTATTTAGCATATATCAAAATGTTCGTATCACAACTATTTTGTAAGATAGTCAAAAATTGCGATTAAAAAGAACCTAGAAGATTGTTTTAAACTTTTGATTAAAATAAATCAAATTTTGAAAACTAAAGTATTATTATTTTTGTGTTTCAGTTCAGTTTGCTTGGTTATATTAAACTTCCGCTTAATTCTCTTTATTGTGAAGTTGAATTATATCTTCCAGAGTTAGTTAAATATCATGTTGTTATTTGGAAATACTAAAATTATGCTATTGTATTTTTGTTTTTCAGTAACTCAGTCATATTATTATTATTTTAATAACTTCATTTTTCCATATTAAAATATGAAATTTATTATACAGATATAATTAATTAAATTGTATTTGAATTTTAGGTTTCCATCGCATGAAATTGAACGTAGAAATTGGATAAAAGCTTGTGGAAGACCGAATTGGGAGCCTTCAAGGCATGCAAGAATATGTTCAATTCACTTTGAAAAACATTTATTTTCTACTGTAGGAAGTAGAATAACATTGAAACCATTTGCTGTGCCAACAATATCAGTTTGTGTGAGTACATATTAATAATTTTACTAAAGATGTAATGTAATATAATAGTCACTTATTATACAAATAAGGTATTTATTACATAACAAGTTCATAGTTGAATGTTAACTTACACAATCAGTATTTACCCTGAAGGGATATACATGGTGTAACATTAAGAATGGACAGTATGACAAAATGTGAAATCATAAAATATACTATGATCTGTTCTTAGAAATTATATCAAAGATTGTAGTGATGTCATATTTTACTTTTTTTTATGGATAATGGTACAGAACCATTTGTGCACAAGCCTGACTTTCTTTTGGCTAGTTTTTAATATTCCTTCCAGAACTAGTCCTAGGGGTTGAAAAAGCATTATATGCAGATGATATAAAAATACTGTGCCCAAACAATAACTTATTAAACTGTATGGAGCTACAGGAAGATCTTAATATTTTTTTTATGTATTGCATCAACAACAAATTAGACCTTAACATATTATATTTTCTTAAAAACGAACTACTATTCTAATTCATTTATAAACAGACTACCCAAACTGTTCAACTCATTACGTCAAAATATTGACTTAGAAACATTTAGCTAAAGCTAATTTAGCTTTTTACTAAATACTTGTGTATTTAGTAAAAACTACAATGAAAATTTCTTTCAAAATTAAAAGGGTCTAGTTAATAGCATACTTTTATCTTTCATATCGTTTTATAATTTCAACTGATTGTTCTCATTAGTTTAAGTTTTTTCGTTTCACAAGCATGTTTAAGTTATGTTTAATAAAATTTTAAGTCGTGCTTAACTTTAAATACTCAATTTAGAAACCGGGTGTTAATAATTTATTTTATTCTTTTGTTTATTTGTGAAAACTTGTAATTGGCGTTATTGAGTTTATATAGTTTTATATTTCTTCATCTGCTGTAAGTTTTCGAAAAATTGTAAAAAAAATAAAAAAACATATGATATGACAAATTAATAAACATTTTATTTGTAACACATAATAAATAACCTTGCTTTTTAGATCCCTCCGAAAACTCCATAGTCTTGCATAGACAAAAGTAGTTATACAACAACCACAAACAACTTGCGAGTACTAAGGCAGAATATTTAACATTCTCCCTTAATGTAAAGGTTTTTAAGAAAAACTTTTACCATTTTTGTAATTGTTGTGTAAACAACACAGTAGTTACACAATTTTAAGAACAAAGAATTTTAAGAAGACTACTTAATTTAATGAATCTATCATTTGACATACTTTTTGTAAATATGTCAGCTAAGTTGTTATCAGATTGTACATACTTTATACAAAATTCTCCCTTATTGACTTGATATTTAATGAAATGAATTTGGTCCATTAGTGTTGCGACTTACTCGCCCAGCCACTAAATTTTGCTGTAGCGTATAGCTACATGTAAATTCTTGTTTTATACCATGTATAACAAAATTGTTTGAAATCATCATTTATGTGATCATCTTCGTTGTGTCTTCTAATATTTCTTGTAATAATATTATTTGTTTTCATTCTTTTTATATATTGTATTAGTGTTTCTTCAGCTTCACTTTTATATCTTAAGAGATACATTTCGGTATAGTGGGAGTGATCAGCTATGATTGTTAGGTAGTATTTTTCTCCTTTTAAACCTTTTGGAGTTATTGGTCCGCCAAATAAATCCTTTCTTCGATATTCCGTGTTCTTGGTAATGTTTTGTTTTTGTACAGCACTTTTGTACTTTTAGCCTTCATACATATCTTACAATTTTCTTTAGTTTCAGGTAAGCTCAATATTTTCATACCAGCATGGTTAAGGTGTTCTAATCTTTTATACCATATATTACTATTCAGTGCTACTAATGAGTTTGATTCATTTGCAATTTTATGTTTAAAATATATATATACACATAGGCTAACATCACTTTTCCTACTATTATGTATGTCATATTTATTATATAGTATATATGTCATGTTTTATAGAATACTACTTTGCAATTTCTATTGCTTATTAACTGATAATAAATTATGTGAGTGATTTTTAATGATCAATTCTTCTTAATCAAATATTATTTCCCAACTTTTATATTTCTTTTCTTATTTACTGTTATCAGTAGTTATCACTTTACCGTTTGTGACTTTTATATAATGAATTTCTTCTATGTTTTCCATTCTTGACATATACTTTTCATTGATTATATTGATAGTAGTACCCGAGTCAATTACAAACTTAATTTCTCCAGTGGATTGTAAGCGGAAAGTGCTAGAAACGCTAAGTCATTACTTCTGCTTTGTTTTTTATTTCTTAGTATACCTATTTTGCCTCTATTGTAACTTTTGTTTCTATTATTATTCTTCTTATTTGAACAGTCTCTAGCTGTTTCCTTTCTTATTACGAAATTAACATTTTTAATCATTTTCATTAATTGACGATTTGAACGAGTAAGTTTCTTCATTTTATTTGTTTCTATTTATCAGTTTCAGCTCAGCATCCAATAATTTACTTTTTGTGTAATCTAAGGTTAGTTCTACGTTGGATGTTTCTAATGCTGTGATGACAGCTTGGTATTTATCGCCTTCCATTGTTAGTAACAAGTGGCATACCTTATCAGATTCGCTCAGCTTTCCCTTAGTTTCTAAATTTCTTATTATTCAATCAAACTCACTAAAATGATCCTCCGAATTACCTTATGTGTGTCTCATTGTCAAAACCTTCTTCCTTATATAGAATACTTAATGTACTCTTTTTACCATACCTTTCCTCTAGAGCCACAATCATTTCTTTTGCCGTAATCCAATCTCTTGTGTATTCAATGTGCTCTTCTTTAAGCGCTTGTAATATAATACTTTTAGCTTTAGCATCCATTTTTTATATTTTTCATCTTTTATTTTTTCTTACAATTTCTTTATAGTGAAATAGGGATGATGACTAATAATTGTTTGTTTGTCTGTCAGGCAGAGTGTTAAAAAATATTAAACACGTATTTTTTATATTTCGTAATCATAAAATTACGGCGTTACATGGAGTTGAAATTTCGCATGACGTCTCGTTAGGGTACGTTTTCTACTCAACTGTAACGTAGCGAGCCCTCTCCTCAACTTTAATGCCTGTTATCTAAGTTATTTCTTGTTAAATTGAAGTAAAAAAAAAGTATCTTATATTTTTCTCTATTATCTGACTGACGGACTAAATAGAATTGCATTTTTTTTACCCAGTCATCATCCCTATTGTTTATTATTTCTTTGCAATCTTTCTCTCAATAACTAATTAGAAAAATTCTGTACTTTCTAGGTACAATACTCAATAATCAACTAGCCATTTTTCTTTTTTTTATTTATTTTTAAATTATGCACTTTCTTTTTAAATCTTTATCAATCTGACTTATTACGCAATTTATTAAAATATCCACTGGGCCCATAACCTGTGAGGAATATGAGCTCACAGTGTAAACAATAATTATATAAATTAAGAAATGTTTTTTTGTAACTCACAATAACCTTGCCTTCTACATCTCTTAGAAAACTATTTCGTAACGAACTGATAACGTTACAATTTTTAAATTTTACAATTTTTCTCTTAATGCATTACAATAAAATAGTAAAAAGAGTTGTTGGATTAATCACAATTTATTGCCTGCAGGCTCCACCTGACATTGCTGTTGCTGGTCCTAGTTCAGTAAGAAATTTGAATCCTGATCCGGAAACTTCGAATAAAGGTGAAGGAAAACAAGTTTCCTTCCAAAGTAAAGAAGGGGATACACCCAGGAAAAGAAAGCTTAAACAAGCTTTAGCAAAATCCGCTGCTGTTGCTGAAAATCGACGAAGAAAATTACACGCAGTTCGTCAAAGTAACAAACGATTGAAAAATAGAAATGCTCAACTTGAAGATATAATTACAGAGTTACAGATGAAGAGCTTGGTGTCTCACGAAGATGCTGAGATTTTACTTACAATGGATACAGTAAATAAAGATTTCCTTAAACGATTTCTTGGCAACATTAGCAAAACTAGGAAATATTCTCCTTCTTTACGAAAATTTGCACTTTGCCTACATTATATAAGTCCTCGAGCATACTCTTATGTTAGAGACCAATTTAATACTTGTCTCCCACATCCGAAGACTCTTGTGAATTGGTATAGATGTGTCGATGGTGCACCAGGTTTTACAAATGAATCTTTAAAGGCTATAGAGTCCAAAGTAAAAATTAAAAACAAAGAAGTATTTGGTTGCCTCTCGTTTGACGAAATGTCAATTAGAAAATCTGTTGCGCTTGATGGTGCTGAATGTTTTGGCACTGTAACCTTAGGGCAAAATATTGGTGGCGACAATGTTAGAATGGCAACTCAAGCACTTGTGTTTTTAGTTACGGCTATCAATGACTCGTGGAAAATTCCAGTCGGTTATTTTTTGATAGATAGCATATCCGCAGAACAAAAAGCCGAACTGGTGAAAAACTGCTTGAAACTATTATTTTCTTGCAATATTAATATAGTTGCAATTACATGTGACGGATGTCCCTCTAATTTTGCAATGGCGAAATATTTGGGCTGCAAGATAGATTGCAATGAAGTACAGCCTGTGTTTAAAATAACTTTTGAGGGTACTACTAAAGAAGTTTGTTTCTTCCCAGATCCACCGCACATGTTAAAGTTAATGAGAAATCTTTTGGCAGATAAGGGCACATTAAAAAATGATAGGGGATACATAAGCTGGAAATATTTGAATTCATTGTACGAATTACAAGAAAAAGAAGGATTGCACTATGCAAACAAATTAAAAAAAGCTCATATACATTTTCATAATCAAATTATGAAAGTTAAATTAGCTGCCCAGACTTTCAGCAACTCCGTCTCCGATGCAATTGAATGTTGCGAAAATGATTTGCAGTTAGAAGAGTTTCAGGGTGCATCGGCCACTGCTGATTTTTTGAGAAAGATTAATAATCTTTTTGATATTTTAAATAGTCGAAATATAAATGCATACGGTTATAAAAAACCATTGAACTTGAGAAATTGGGACATTAACTACAAGTTTCTTAATCAGATGCTGAATTATTTGCAGGAATTGAAACTTGCAAATGGAGACAATGTTAATAAAACCAATAGAAAGAAATGCATTATTGGATTCCGATGTTGCATTAGAACTGTCCAAATTTTGTATGATAAACTTATTGCTACTTCTAAGTACGTGACGTGACCACATAGAGTGTTTTTTTAGTGCTGTTAGATCCAAAGGTGGGTTTAATAATAATCCTTCTGCAATACAATTTCGAGCAGCATATAAAAGATTAGTTGTTCACGGAGAATTAAAACATATTGATACTGGAAATTGCACAGTGCTTGAAAATATCAGCATATTAACATATACCAACTCGCACTACGAAAAGTCGATAAATAGTAGTTTGGCCTTATTAAGTCGTTCCGAATTCGAATTTTCAGACAATGTAAATGATAGTACAGAAAATACTAGTAATGTACTCGATTCTGATCATGATTACCTGGCAGATCCTTCTCGTTTGACAGAATTTTCTAAACAAATAATCACATATATTGCGGGATTTGTTGTAACTAAAATATCCAAAATTGTCAAGTGTGACAATTGTTTAATATCATTAATAAATACTGGTTCAAAAAACCAACTCAAGTTAATATTTAAAAAGGATAAGGGTGGTCTGCACTATCCTTCTCCAGATGTCATAAGCATTTGCGAAATAGCTGATCGAACGTTTAGACGCAATGTGGCACAAACTGGTACTAAAATAATCGAAAAAAAGGAAATACTAATAATAATGATCACTCAGAGTTTAAAAGCATGTCGTGGCAGAAGCTTTTTTAACGACCATGGAGTAAATTTTGATCATTCTCCATTAGATGACCACGTAATACTTTTGATGAAAGCTATATTATTAAAATATTTGCAAGTAAGACTTAATTATTATACAAAATTGATCTCGGAACCCGAATTTAGAGTACGAAATATGTATACAAAACTAACCCTGTTTAAGAACCAATAAATTGTTTTGATTAAAGATTATATTGATTAAAGATTTTATTTATTTTGAATTGTGTTTGAATAATATTCTTGAAGTTGTTGACCACTATGTGTATCTATTTCCATGTTAGTTACAGGAGTGTTTATTGTGGTATTTAAGTTTCGTTTTTGGAATGGTTCATAATTTAGAACTATAACTAGAACAAGGATAAGCTGGAGCAGCACTTAACTTTACCTAGGATTTCTGTTCTTTTGTCTGGTATATCAAGTTTTTAAATGATCTGTATCTCTCTTAAATTCTCGATGAGTTTAAGGGGATTTTATTCATAAAATGGACTGTTTTGTATTCGCCTGTCTAGACGTAAAAAACCGCCACTTTTGCGAATTACCTTGATGCTGTGTGAATTATGTGACTTTACACGCTATTAAAGTGCAAATTTTACTTTTTTGTGCCATAATTACTTAATGTTTTAAAGGAAATTAGTTTTTAGGGTACGCAAAAAAAACACGGTTTCTAATTCTAATTCCCAAGCATTTGTTGGAGCTATAAAGTTATCTAGGCATAGGCCAAGACCAAAGTATCATATAAGTAACAAACGTGTGCACAATGAAGACAGGTCACAAATCATGCTCGTGGTTGTCGTCGAGATGGCGTCACTAGTGTCGACTTTTGGTCAAACCATATCAATTTTGTCATTTTATTAGATTGTTATGTTATGTTATGAATTTAGACTGAGATTGACGGTAGAAGAACTAAGGAACAATAGACGGAGAAATGGCAATGATTTAATTTACCTGCTTGTGTCTCAAGCACATAGAAGTAGTTCTTATAGCAAATCAAAATTTGTGAGAACGTGTATGTTGTTTAGCGCAGGGAGGGGATTCACTTGGGGTTTTGGGATAACTCAACGTCGAATAAATGTTTTCTCTGATGAATGAGCTATAGAGTTGACATATAAAAAATAATTTATAGCTTTATAGATCGTAATAGTCACAATTTGCTACGAAGTGAAGTGGGTACGTGTTGTTGGGTGTTCTTTGCTTTATTTGAAATCGATAGAATGTAAAGACGTGATAAAACAAATTATACATATTCCCTAGTGTGTAGTACTCTAAAATCCTTCTTATTAGCATTCTCTTCACGTCATTTTCATATAACTGAGACAAAATAACATATCTTAAGCAATACACATTGCTGAAAAATCTTTAAATCCCACAAATGGTAAAATTTCCCCATTAATCAGGTAATGAGTTAATTTCACGCAACACTTTACGCACACATGTATCAATAAGTACTTGTATATGTGTGAGTTATCGCTATCTCATACCTGGTCACACAGTACTTCCGTCTAATAGCTACTCTGTCTACGATCGGAACATACCCATTATTTCATCTTCTCCTTTTTTTTATTTTCCACCTTTTTGCGTTTACATAATTCCGCCAATGTCACGTTTGTGCTCTTTACACGTACAGAAACAATAATAAAATATGTCAATTTTTTATTTTGGGATTAACATATAATTGTAATAGTTTTTTTATTTAACAACTTCTCTTTAAAGACCAGAGTGTACTGGGTGTTCTCTGAATGTCAAAATATTACTTTACCATTTTTTTCTAATATTTTCCCAAACAATATTCCATGACCTCATTAAATGTTCATGTGCTAGCATAAAGAGATGGTGATGAAAAGTTTGGTATATTTTAAAGAGCCAGTATAACAGCTTGTTTAGCAGATGCATTAATTTACTCGTTCCCAGGAATACCACAGTGTCCCGGTATCCATGCGAGGGTAATGAGGAGCTTCTTAACATGGCATCTGTACAATGCTTGTCTTATTTTAATATTATAGGAAATTTATTTTTAGAACGAAACGGTTTTAATATTATAGACTTTAAGCAACTTTGTGATCACAAAGTGACATTATGAAATGTCATCTTACTGCATTTAATTAAAAGTCGGACTATAGATGGCAGCGCAAATTGTTGGATATAAATATCAATTCATCCATCTAGGAGAATAGAATTGTCACTGTTGTTATGGATGTATAACTCAAAAAAACAACGAATTGACATTTAATTAATTCAAGTTACACAAACGCAACTCGACTTAGCACGACGAATTAAACTTTGGATAAATGACTTTTAATTTGTACAAAGTTATATGAAAACTAACTTACAGGAAGTGAAAAGGTTTTTTAAAAAGTAGCATTTAGACACTATGTATTAATATTACATTATTAAAATACTTATGGCATAGCAAGTTATAGATATAATTAGGATTTTTCATAATTGAAAATTCTAAGTAATAAACAGTTAAATTAATTTTGTTGCCCTTAGTTGTTAGCTTAAATAATACAAAAATAATACATCGAATCTCAACAATATTTTTAAAATTGTGTGTAATCATGACATGAAAAATAATAAAAAAATATCGTTTTAAATTTGTAAAAGCCACATTATCTACGAAGTAAACAATTAGTATTATAAAAAAGAAATTGAAGTTAAATTTTATGTTTTAGTTGTGACTACAACAAATTAGAGGCCGTTTTCGTCATTCATTCAATTCCTAAGAATGTTGCATTTTCTTGACGTTATTTTACTCAAGCTAATCATATTTTGTTTGCAGATTCTAAGAAATAAACTTCTTTAAATTATTATCTAATAGGATGACCACAGAATGTAACTTATTTTCAATAGTGTCAAATACTATTTGACTTATGGAATGCGTAATGGTACATATGGAAATACAACACAAATAACAAACTGAATTCTGCACTCCACTTTTGTTCATCAGTCAAACCCGAGTCCGATCGAATCAAGTTAATCAGTTACCAGCAACTATTATGTTGGCTCATCACTATTGCTGACAAATAAAAACCAACGTTCCTTTATACGTTACATAATATTTAACTTAAAGAAGAACGTTTAATGAGGAAGTATTAAAAAAAAAAAAGGTATGGATATTAAACTAGATGTCGCTACGGTACGTTCTTGATTTCTCCATGACAACCCTTCCGGCTTTTTTTTCATGTTTAAAAGGAAATTAGTTTTCTCAACTAAATAAACAACTAATATTCTATTTGTATTTTTTCGTATTTGTTATGATATCTAAGTTTCGAACTTTTCAAATTTCAGTTTTTTTAATATGTTAGTTAAAAGGAACGGAAATGATTGTCTTTGGTCCATTCGTTTCCTGTAAAAATCAACTTTTGCTAGGGTCGCCATCTAGTGCAGGTGATTTTTTGTGCTTTCGTTTTTTTATTAAATACTTCATCATTCTGACCTCTCAACATCAAGATAAGCAATCATCGTGTATAGTGAAGTAATATACTTCATAAAATAGTATTATTTTTGTTATTTATAAAAAAATATCTTTTAACAAAAACATTAATGAGGAACTAAATAAAAATATTATTGAAGATAATAAAAATTGACTTCTAATATTTTGTAACAAAACACGACCATTAGAAACAAATTTAAAAAAACCGGTCCGAATTCTGATCACTGAGTAATTTAAGCGTCGCCACTTTCATTTCAAGGAATATCTATTCTTTTCGTTAATTAATCTTACAAAATTTATAGTTGTATTATTTTATTTAAAGTTTTAGTTAACTATGAAAAAATGGTTAAGGAATTTTAATAAAAAAATAATAAATGTAGATGATTAAAATGGAACTCTTTGATTATGACGTTTGCCTGACAGCTATCAGTCTATTGAGTAGGTAGCATGGACTTAATTCTTATAACTGCCAAAAATTATTACATTTGATCAGTTTTGCATTCACAATGCTATACTGAAAATCAAATGTAATAAATACTAAGTTTTTTTACAACACATTAATGTTACGAGTGAAATTGTAAAGGTTGGGAAAAGGCAAAGTTTCCGATCAACTTGTATTTTAAGGGATTTTAAAGCATGTCCATCCCGTCATAGCCAATGATGTCTATGAAGAGATTTGTAAAGTGCGATTTTTTTTAACTGTAAATACTTATACTCCATTCATTATAGCATTAGACAGAATGAAAATAAGGTTCTTTTTTTGTAGGTAAACTTTGTGACAAAATGTCAACAATCATGTTACTCTAAGACTAACGGCTAATTTGCTACATAGCCACTTAAATACCAGTTGCTATACTTAGCCGTAGTCTTTTAAGCTATATATTAAACAAATTTATGAGTATTTGACTGACTTAAAACATTTAATAATTATTACAATAAAAAGTGTTCATCTTAAAGAATCTAAAGAAGCAGGGCTAGATAGTTTCGGCATGATTCTCATGTCACTATAACTCTACCAAATTTAAAACGTTGCCTAATCCCTTCAAACGTTTCGGCAGTACAGCTTTTTAATTTTGTCAGATTATGATTTATTCATAATAGTCAAAATATGTAATCTGGGATTGTCATTTATTGTGAATGCTGCCTTTCTTGTTGTTTTGTCTTTTTCGGTGATTGAGTAATTACTGTTTTATTGTTGTTTTCTTATAGTTTTATTTTAGTTGTTATCTTTATGTTGTTAAGTTTTGCTAAATTGTGATTTCGGTGCAGGCCCGAGTGGCCTACAAAAATTACACTCAAAACTTCCATGCCTACCCTCAACCATTGACATTTCAGGAAGTATTTCTAACGACTTCATCAATAGTCTAACTAATTACACTTACAACTAGAATTTATCAAAACAACAGATAGATAGTTTCAGTTTTAGTTCCATTTTGGCTTGGGAGTAAAAGATGAATTTATAAAATTCTGGCCTCATCTCAACCCCGAGGTATCGTAAAAAATGGAAAATTGACCAGCTCTTACAGACTACTTAATGTTCAAAGTTTAAAAAAAAAAACTAATATATATTATTTTAAAATATCTTGAAAATAAAATGTTGTGAACTGCTGCTTCTATGACCCTCTTTTTTCTAATGTTATAATGAATGGAGTATAGGTCATGATGATTTTTTGCGCTCCCTAAAACTGGATCCGGACCCGTAAGACAATGACAAATTTTATTGATGTAATGGGAATGAAATGAAAATTGAACTTATACCTAGGATCACGTAGAGAGATAACATTTTTATTTATATCAAATTAATGCCGACATTAAATGGAGCCGACTATTATCATCTTCTAATATAGAAGATGCATATAAAAAATAATGAACTTATACAAAATACAGTTTTATAACAGTTCGCTAAAAATTAATCGACTTATTTCATATTATTCTATTCACCAAGTATTTACAATTTTACATACTAGTTAGCATAAAATGGCATATATATATATTGCCTATATATAAAATCCAAGATTAGCATAGTTAGAAGCAATATCTATTTTATAGAAAATTGCAGAAAGTATTTGTAGGCGCATTTTATTTATTTTGATTTACTGAATTGTCAAATATTAAGGAATATTATACAGACGTCAAAACAAATCTTACATTTAAATTTTTATCCAGTAAGTAAAATAAAATATAACACAAGACGTCTGTGTAGGATTTTTCTTCTATCTTTTACTCTTGGTAGAAGAATGTAAGAATCAATTTAATGTAAAAATGATTACGAAACATATATAAATCGGGCCGTTTTTTATTTTATGCTTTAGTGGAATCTATCGATTACGCTAAAGCGTTTGACTCTATCTCACATGAGAGCGCGAGGGAAACACTATATAATACGAGGAATACACATTTATCAATAAAAGTTACGACATTTACAGCAATAGCATACATAAATCGAGTTAAACTGTATAGATTAGGCCCTGAATTGAATATCTGTAGAGGTGTGATATAGGAGATCTTATATCCTGTTCGCTAAGATCAGAATGATTGCTAAAAACGGGATTGCTACCATGTACCTTATAAATTATGAGTTTCTTTTATTTCGATGCTGTTGTTGTTATTTTGATGGGTGGGTGTCATTTGTAGATATATCGTTCTACCTGTTTTCGAGTTCTTCTACGTTCGATATCCATACCACTATCAAATCAAATCAAATCAAATAATTTATTGGCCATATAACTCAAAAGGTTACACTCGGCAAGTCTTTTACAATAAGCAAATTAAATTAAAAATAAAGGTTTAAATCATGCAGGTCAAAATGAGGTCAAATCATTGTAAGTAGGAATGTCAAATAAATTAAGTATCTTAACAATGTCAAAATGGTTATTTTTCCGACCCTTAATAATCAATTATATCACAGTCAATTAAATTATAACATTACAAATTAAATTATAAAATATATATATATATATATACCTATTATCACAAATTAGATTATACAAACATAGGTTATATATAATTTTATGTCATAAAATATTGATGATTATTATATCTTGTCATCTACCATAGAGATCTAGTCAATTTCCTATCTCACCCATCTTTATGTAGGAATGAATATTCATCCAAACGCATAGACATAAATTCATTTAAAGAGTATAAGGGATGCTGAATAAAAAAAAATTTAATTGTTCTTTCGAATTCGTCATCATTCATGTTTGTTATACTGAGGGAAAGTTTATTATACATTATAATTTTATTATACATGCCTTGTTTTTGTACCTTTGCCAATCTTGTTTTAGGCAAACACAATCGTTCCTTATTACGTAAGTTATAGCTATGGATGTCCATCTTTCTCAAATGTGAATCCCGATCATGGTGTATTTCTATTCAACATTTATAAATGTATAAAGAAATAATTGTCATTATTTTATTTTGATTAAAATAAGGTTTGGCTGACGTACGCTTGCGCAAACCATTTATAATTCGTAATGACCTTTTTTGGCATTTTAGTACTCGATTTATATCAGAAGCATTTCCCCAGACTGTCACCGCATAACTTAATAGGGAGTGCACATAAGCATAATACACTGTCATTAATGTTTTTTTATTGGTTACGGGCTTCACTTTTTGTAGTGTGTAGTTTGCACTGGCTAGTTTTTTGCATAGCTTGTTTATATGACAAGAGTGGCTCATAGTATGGTCACTATTCACTATGTCACCACTAGGAGCGTAGGAGAGGAGGGGGGTAGTGGAAGGGTGCCACAAAAACGAAGTTTTAGCCCCGGTTACAAAAAAAAATGTAGATCCGGGCCTGCTGTCTTACAGTACAGGTTGTTCGGAAAGTTTGTCTTTTTGCAACCTTCATAGTTTTTCATAGCCAATTTCACGCTTAACATTAATCTGTTGTAGAAACACGTAGTATTTGTGAAAGAAAGTTAAATTTTTGTAATATTTTTTGTTTGGTGCCTGGTCAGAAATGGAAAATTGATTTTTACTATTAAATTATATAAATGATGGCAAAGAGATTTTAATATTACCTATGTTATTAAGTCTTTGGTGTATTTTATTTAGTCGTTTATTGCCTATTAAAAATAAAAAAATGGCGGACTCAATGTCATAAAGGTTTCTTCACAAGTTAACATTTCTTTAATGCGGCGATACTTATTCATAAAGTTAAATTATACACATACACACAATAAAATGACAAAATAAACAATTGATTTTGAACTGTACTTTCAATATAGTAAGGTTTAAAATCAAGTCGAGAAATGGGACAGTTTTGTATACCTGACGTGCTATTGACTGTACCAAAGATATACATAAACTATATTTAGGATAGTTCTAAGGTATCACGGGCTCATGGCACACTACCCATGGGTTAGATCTTGGACTAGGTGGATTACTAATTAAAACTGTTTTATATATAGTTCCTATATCTTCAGACTATAACCTAAGTATTTGACTGCTTTATCGTATTATTCTCTAAATTTATTAGTACATTTTCTATAATTTCGGCTTTTTAGTGAATATGATGAATTCAATAATTTTCAGTAATTTTTTAACTTGCCTTTTTAGTATGTTAGTGTGTAAATCTCGGAACTCATATTTGACCCATTTCATTTAAGTACTTTAAATGTACTTATAATCAAAATTTTTTAGATACGTAGAGAGAGAATCGCTGCGCTGCTCTGCGATTCTTTTAAAATCCAGACCAGGAATTGAAATTCACTCATGTATCCGAAATCATTAAGTGTAGAAAGTCTATTGATTCAATTTTTTTGTATAAAAATACAAAACAAAATTAATCTAAATATATATAACTCAGACGACTGACTGACATAGTGATCTATCAACGCACAGCCCAAACCACTGGACGGATTAGGCTGAAATTTGGCATGCATAAAGCTACTATAACGTAGGCATTCACTAAGAAAGGATTTTGACAAATTCAACCCGTAAGGGGATAAAATAGGGAATGAAAGTTTGTATAAATCTTCTTAAATATTCGACTGATTGAACTGAAAGTAACTTTATCACGCGGACGAAGTCGCAGGCAATAGTAAGTTGAATATACGTGTCTCTGATATTCTATTCCTATGTTATTTTGAAACTCAATTCGCTTATGCCACGTAACGTTATTGCCAATGCAAGGTTGAGCGGGTGCCGCTTTTTGGGGTGAATACGAACACCTGAATGAATTTGAATTCTGGTTTGGATTTTTAATAAGAATCGCACCGCAGGTCGTCCGTATATGATTGCATGTGACACATGCTGGATACATATCTCAATATGTATATTAAATGATTAAGAACTTCGTTCGTTATTATGTTATAGCATATAAGACCGAGAAGTGATCCTTGGATGATTCCTGTTGACTGATGATTTTCACTTGCTTTATCACTGTAACTTTCAATAGTGTATTCGAGATTTTTAGGACAACTTAATTCTCTGAAACTTTAAGTAGCAGAGGCCACCAGGCGTGATCAAAGGAACCATTTATGTCAAGTAATATGCCGACTATTTGCTACTTATTTAACCGACTTCAAAAAAAGGAGGTTCTCAATTTGACCTGTATGTTTGTGCAGTATCTCACGTTTTTTGGCTGAACTGGTTTTGATGCGGTTTTCTGAAAAGCATTTTAGTGTTACATATTATATCAAAAATATCAATATCACTAAAAAAAATGAAATAAAATTAAAGAAAAATAGAACCTACTTCAAAATTAAAAAAAAAAAATCTTATTTGATTCCTGATTCCTGTCAATATGGTATGTGAGGGTGCTGGTAATGAGTTTTTCTACCATATTTAAAAGTCCTAAAAATCTGTATGAACTATGTTCTGTAGTCTTCCTTATTGGGTTTCGGTTTGATAATTGTGGTTTATCACGGGATGGGAAAGTGACCCAAATCTATGCATCGGTAATTGTTTGCATAGTATAGACTCCGTCGAAATTCTTTTACCAATGAGAAGCTACATCATATGTGGATGCCATAGGTGACAGTAGAAGTAGGTATGAAGTACTTTTGTAGCACTTGCTCAACGAAGAAAATTATTATTTGTATAAATTAAAAAGCTGCTTAATATATTTGGTCTTGCTAAAGAAAATATTTCTCGCTTCAAAAAATACCCAAGACTATAAACTAGACGGAAAGAATAATATAGGTTATGGCTTATGGTGGGTCCGAAGGGGAAATGTAGGTCGATTTTAATAGTTAGTAAAATACATAAGTAAAACAAGTGAAAAGTCCTTGAAAATTACTTCGTATTCAGGTTAAACGTGAGCTGCTTTCCTTTTTCGAAATCAGCTGAAAAATTATCATCTGAAAGCGTCTGTTGTTTTCATGTAAACGAAGCATGTTCTTCACTTATCTAGCGTTATAGGACTTTGTGTTTGAAGTTCGATTATGTGGAGCGGTCGTATAAGGTGGTCTGTGCATGCTTCAGGACAGATTGTAGCGGATTAACATTTACACATACGGCCAGTGCAGCGGTGGGCAGAGAGTGTCGCGAGAGGAACGCTGACCGGCCCGAACACCGCAGTCGCTTACCGCGCACCGACCGGCCTCCGCGCACCCTTACGCACGCACGCCCACCGTACACAACACACCCGCTAAAATTCAAACTTCGAACTTATGTTCCGAAACCGTTAAATAATTTATTTTTCCTAATTGCGACCGTGCGCATTGGCGCGTAAACCGAAAACGCTTGCCGCCAGCCAGTGTCAGTATTGCAACGCGGCCGTTGACATCCGATTGTGATACGGAAACAGATTGTCGCGATTTCGGAACGTAACATTCGAATATGTCGAATTTGGGCGGAAAATGTGTGTTGTGTTAACGTTAATTTGACTTACAGTGAAGGTGATAAGGTGATTGTTCGTTTATGTGACAGAACGATGGTGAATTACACATAAATTCTTTATCCAGTGCAACAGTATAATACTCTGTGTAGTCGATTATTTTTGGAAGGTAAGTAATGTATAATTCGTATTTAAGCGGCCGCCTGTTACTCAATGATAAAATATCTTTCGCTTTCTAAATAGTCGACCATGAGTGTTGGTCGCAGTCACGATTACACTGATTTAATTCAGTAACAAAATATTGTGAACGTTAATTATTTCGATGTTGGCACTCTTTTAGTTTTAAAACTGGTGTGCAGAACTCGTTTTATGAAAGTAAAACTGTTAAAGCACTTAAGTTGTTACATTTCACTCGATTACTTGCGAGCGGAAAAGTGGCCAGTTTACTCCTAAAATTAACTCTTAAATCCGTCATTTTACGTCAAATTATAAAGCTCTATGCCTACTTACTATAATTAATAGTTGAAAAAACATTACAGTACTAAATAAGAGAGCTATAATTGCATAATTAAAAAGTCGTAACAGTATCACACCGTGTCCATGGTACGGAGATTGCTTGCCACATGGTTTTTCGTTAATTTTTCGCTTACTTAACTTATATATTGTTTAAAATATACGTGAATTTTCATAATTTCATCATAATTTTCTGTCAAATACAAATATACTTAAAAATAGAAGAAAGGAACAGTCTAAACTTAGAAATGATCCGACGATAGCCTTTGTCTCTATTTATAGAAACATTGACTTTAAACGCTCTATGTAAATAAAAAGGAACTAATACTTTATACGCCACTACGTGATAGAAATCAGAATTGATGAATTTTTACAACTATTATAACTGACATTAAACCTCTTTGGATATATTTTATAACTCTGATAAAGTCGTAATTAAAGTAGTGATAAAATCTAATGCTCCTATTAAAATAATTAGATGTCCTATTAAAATAATTTAAACAATTACGCTAATGTTATAAGTAACTGATATATATGCGACTACCTAGATCAAACACAAATATTTCATTGACCTGGCTGGAAATCGAACGCAGAATCTGTGGCATTTAAGTCACTCGACTACGGTGGTATTCAAAGACGAAAATGTTATGTAATTATCATTTTAATTTATAAGAACGATATTCAAAATGTCAGTCTGTCCCACGCTTATTTATCTGATTATATAAACATTTATTTTCTTTCTGTGAGAAAGATACATTTTGTGCAATGTCATTCAGTTTATATTATTTTGTTTGAACAGTCTTATTGGTGTAGTTGTTTGTCTCTGAAGGTTTAGAAGCCGGAACTTAGTTGGAATCCGTAGAATTTAATTCGGCGAGTGCACTTTCTTATTGTTTATATTTAGTAACATTATTAATGTTATTATTAACACATTATAAAATACAATTATTATGTTAACGCTGCTGCTGTCTGGTTGATTAAGCGTTAAATCATAATAAATCAAGCTAAACTATAAAAGTACTTGAAATTTTCATTAAATTTATCGTGGACTTTTTTCTGGAATTCAGATAAATATAATTTTATGCCTTAAATAGCTATCTGTCAGAACTCCGATTATTATAAACCATTGATCTAATTAACGATGGATATCCCGGATTTTCTAGATAGCAAAACTAAAGCCAGTGTTGAAAATGTTCTCAGTGCGGCCACACACTCGTCACCATTTTCAAATCATTTAAAGCATGTTACGAACACTATCAGTGTTATTACAAAAGAGACGTTAAACAGTGTTTTACCATGTGTTTATTTAAACTGTGTTTAAGAATATAAACCCTGTTTAAAATGATGTCTAATTTTCCCTATTACAAATTCATTTTTAAACATTGTCTAAGTAACACTAGTTCTTTCGAAGAAACATTCGTACTACTGGCTTTCATTCGTTCATACATTCTATGCACGCTGTATACAAACTTTTAATAAATTTTAGACGTAAAAAGATATCTTTATAAACACACTAGTTAATAATTTTTGTAAATGAAAATATTTAATCTAAATTATCATTTTTAATTTAAATTCAAAGACATAATTCTTATCAAAGTCAAAACTATAGTGATATATTGTGAAAGGTTAGATACTCGATAAACAACCCTTGACATGTGTTTAAATTTTAAACAATGTTTAAGTGTTGTTTTGCCTTAACCAATGCTTAAATAGATCAATTTTTAAACACGTGTTCAACGCGTGTTTATCTTTTTTGTAATAACGCTGTATATAACCATCCCAATTATTGCGATATGACTTAATTTTTGTTTACAAATTGAAACAGTCATAAAACGGTGTTCATAGTGAATGAATTGTAATGTAAATTCAGCACTGAAATTGGACACGTTCCAGTTTTTGTCGTTTAACCGTTGCGTATGAACACTCTTGTTTTCGGTTCAGTTGTTGCGCTGACAGAGTAACTACTGGGAGATTGGATGTTGACAAACCATCGTTTTGATTGAGCGATAAACGATTATAATATTCGCTTTAAGATTGCTTTAATTCTAATCTTTCTCACTTAAAATAATTTAGCTTTTCAGATTGTATTAGGAATTTGTATGTATAAATCGAATGGGGGCATAAATCATATTCGGAGATTATTGTAAGAAATAAAGATATTATTTGCTTTAAAATAATATGGTTTTGGTTGAACTATGTACTTTTTAGATTTGAAAGTTTCTAACTGACTTATGTATATTAAAGGTAATTCTTATCTTACCCATAGTTTGAATGGTTTTTCATACCAGTAAATTATTCGAAATATTTATTAGATTTTAAGATATTGATTTCTTTTATTGTTATTGAAATTAGAAAGCATCATAGACTACAAAATGTAGATTTAAATTTAAATGAACCAGACTGTAACGATTGCCTGAAAGAAAGTGCTTCTCAGTGATATGGCAGTCGATTGGACTATTTTTTCTTTGTGTTATTGTTTTCCTGTTATTGGTGTTTATGTACATAAAGAATTATTAATTAATTCACTCAATGTCAAAAACATTTGAATTGAAAAGAGAACACATAATATGAGTATTTTTGTATCATATATATAAAATAACTTCCCGTCAGCAGCTTCGCCAGCGTGATGCTGTTTTATATATGTTAAACTTTCCTTAGAACCATTCTGTATATTTATGAAAAACGTATAAAAATCCGTCATGTGGTGTAGTAGTAAGTTAGTCAGTTACAGCGGGAAGAGACTTTGTTTATACTGTTATATATCTCAAAAGATATAACATATGGAGCTGTATTCCAGTAGTGTAAAGTGTAAAATTTCAATGTGTTCCAAAATAAGATCAAGGTTAAAGAAAATCGAATGTTTATAATCAGAACGGATATTATATACTACTGCTTGTTCTTTATTTTTTTTTAATAAAAGTGTCTAACAGTCGTTTTATGAATTGAGAAGAGTATAAAATCTGAAGTGTACATTCTCAATAACCTAAGTTTTTTACGTTTCACACGGCGAAAAGTCCTAGTTTTATCAAACTGAACTGCTATCAATTGATCATTAAGTAAAATAAAATCAGAAACGAAAACCTGTTTAAGTGACGTTTATGATGGTTTAAGTACGGTTTGACACGTGCTTAACTTTAAATTCTTAATTTAGAAACGTGAAGTAAATAGCAGTAACAGTGATAAATTTAATCACACACAAATATTTAACAGTGAACTAAGTAGAGCTTGTATTACCACTTAGCAAACATTTGCCAATCGCATAAGTCGTATCGGCAGCTCTTGTTTGCGTGCGAACGTGTTGTTACTGTTTTGATTTTTTATTACTTGCTGTAGTTTACGGTAAGCTAATGAATTTTTACAATCAGTCCGATAGTTATGGTAATTATGTATTTAAAACAACAAACAATCAAAACTGTAGATTACATTTATTCATTTATTGTTACAAAGGATATACGTTACATTTTTATAGTCCTTTCTCATTAGAATCTTCTTCTTCCTCTAATAAAATATAATTATAATACATAAGTTAAATATTAAAAGAACATACCTACTTAATGGCAATCTATGGATATGTCGCAGCCAAGTGGTATAATTAGCAGACCTAACGCTATAATGGAATTGGCCCTAAATGGCGCCATTCAATAAAAGGGCTAGTCGCCCAATTGGTCGGTTGATTGTACCACTTAGTACACACATACACTGCTCTGGGTGACTTGAATTAATCCAGTGAATAAAAGTGACTACTACAACGCTGGCTTATGCTACATCATTGTTAAATAAACATTAGAGCATAATTAGATGTTTATGTATAATTTCACGCATTTAAGTTATTTCAAATATTGCCTTATTAAGCTTTATACTGGTTCATATATGCATAGATAAAAACCTTTCTTAATTATTTTTTATATATAAGAACTGTATTAAAATAAACGATATTACATATATTGCTTAGATCCCCCATTAAAGTTTTAAGAAAACCTGAAACAACAAAGATACCGTAACATTTTAACTTGAGAGAATAAAAAAGATCAGTTTCTAAATTGACACGACCGGGAATCGAACGCGTTACCTCTGACAAGGTGACACCTTGAGACCGGTGTACTAACTCAGTCACGGAAAATTTGTTAAATTTTTTAGAAAGAGTTAAAGTATCCGGTAAGAGTACGTAGTTTAGTTGCCGATTGTGGATTGAATTCAAATATGTCATTTGATTGGAGTTTCTCATTTATTTAACACGTTAACAGAAACAGGTACATGATTCGTACAATATCACGTACTGAGTACGTTCTTGGCTGTTAAATAGTTTATTCACTTTGCCCACTCATCTTAGGTTCGTAGCGATTATCAAGATATCAAATATTTATCATTATTGGTGTCATTGATAGTGAAAATCAAGTTTATATCTCGATATTAATAAAAATAACTTTCTTTCATAAAAAGCGAAGAAACTAACGGTGAAAGCGATACAACTCCTTTTGGGTACACAAATGTTTCGTACGATTTAAATAAACATGATTTAAAAAAATATATATTAAAGAACGTCATCTCAGACTACCAGAGACAAAATTGTTTTTTAAGCATTTTTCATTAAGAATATTTTCCAGTATAGCATTGTAAATGCAAAATTGGTCAAATGTAATAATTTGTATACATTTCTTTTTATTTTTTGTGCAAAAATAGCGTCACGCTTCTTAGGGCGAATTTAGTAAGCTCGGTTCCAATAATGTTCCAATAATTCTCGGTTTGCCAATAATTGCAAAACTTACCTTATAACTTATAACTTTATAGTTTGAGTTTATGTATCACTTTCATTGTTTTACTTATATATTCATCGTTAAAGGTTGTAATTCCTAAATGTAATTTAATTAATTACATATAAAGACATTTAGCACAAAATATGTAAAAAATGTGCTAATACTAGTAATAGTAGTTAGATTTAGTGATACTTTGTCTAAACCAGCCTTATACTTGCCACATCATAGAGGTTCATTCAAATAAAATCTCCTTTTAAAGGTAATAGAGAAAATTATCGATTTAACTGTTCAGTTCAACGGTTTCTGAGGACTGACAAAGTTGTATAAATATTCAATTATTAATGTTTGCTAGGTTATTTTTGAGAAATATATTTTGTAAAACGATATGAAAGCCGTCGTTCCATTTCCCATGTGTATTATGCTGTTGAACCTTGAATGTGTAACCTGTTATCTAAAGCTCTATTCAGCACCCACGCGCATGGTTAAGCTCTAGAAGTTTGCGTGTTTGTATTGTCTGTGGTCGGTATGCATACATAAAAACATTGTTCTGAATGGTACTGCATAATAAAAATTTGATTTCTGAATAAAAAATAAGCAACGCACAGACAGGTGTTCAGAATATGTTGTGTTTGATACGTAGGTAAATTATTAGGTACCTTCTTGTATAATTGTATGTCAGTGCGGAAAAAATAAGATTTGTTATGGCTCAGTCTCTTATGGAAAAAAAGCATTTTTATGTGAAACGCTATGTTGTATAAAAATTAAGTAGATTTAGAGTTTTATTTTCGAATTTATCGAACATAAACTGAAGTACAATTGTACTATGAATTTATTCTTATGATACAAAGAACTTTACTGTCCTATTATTATAAAGAGGAAAGATTTGATTTCTTGTTTACATTGAATTGTCTCCGAATCTACTAGAACAATTTTAAAAATACTTTCATCTACAGGAAGCGACATCATACGCGGGTAACATAGGCTATAATTAACGCGGGTAAACAACTAACGCTAGTTGTTTACCTAATACTAATTGTTTATACACACGCTAATATTTAAATACGTTAATATAGCATAAACAATAAAACGTTGCTTTGTTTTTGAACTTCACCTTCGCGTGTGTCTTTAATGAACTGTTTAAATACGTCTGTTCAAAAGTGTTTATTCTACCAGCCACATTCAATATTATGCAAATGGCAATAAAAGTGAAAAAAGTCTAGCATTCCACAGTCCACTTTGGACCCGTTCGATCGAGATAGAAAGTGAATGCGTGCGAGTGGAACTGTAGCAAAGCATTCACTAATGTATCGCACGCAAATCGATAAGTAGACTTATCTGAAACATTTTTTAAAATTATTCATTACATTTGTTCAAGAGATATAGGTGAAATAGATAGATTAGGCTGTATTGGGACTGGCATAATATTTTTAAGTCTTAATGATATTGTTTAAGCGTTGAGAAATAAATAACAGAAATATGCAGAAAAGAATATATAATACATATTTAATTAAGAGCTTACGTTTGAATCAATGTAACAATAGAGACTTTTAATGTACTACGAGGCCCCAGAGTGGATTGGAGGATATTAATGACTGCGGGTGCAATCTAAACAACACCTTGCTGTGCTTTCCAAAGCACATAGATCCTAAAGATACTCGCAGTCCATACGCGCAACATAATAATATAAAATGAATATGACTATACAATTATTATATTAACTATTCAAAACAATTTTTTCATGATATCAAATGAACATATACGCGTAAAAGAAATCTTTACTATGTCTTTTTTACACGTTTGAACATCGTATCTTTCTAAAGTTCTTTTTATATGATTAATGAAGCTTAACTGTCCGAGTATGACGAGTAAGTAGAAGTCATTATTTGTACGTCACTCACTAAACATAATAGTCACAACGAAGTCAACGGCTTCTTATAAAATTACCGTCGCAGAGTAACCACCGGCGCGTGCGTCATCTTTCTAATATTATGGGAAAAAAAGTAGCAGTGAAAGTGTCCGAGATGAGACCGAGTCAGGTTTGTTATTGATATGTTCCGTTTATTTGATAGCTTGTTACTATATTGTGTGATGAAAGTTACCAGTTTTATGTACAGCCAGCGGAAAGATTATACAAAATCACAGATTTCGTTGCTTTAAAGATAATTAATTAATTAATTCAAGTTTTAAACTATACTTTGATGTATTGAGGGTATAGTTTTAAATTAATTATGGAAAGACACATTAGTAATGTTTTAATACTATAAAAATATTCTTTTTAGATTCAATGATAAATGCTTAAAAATTTGACCAGCTTTGTCAAATTTTGAATTTTTATATACCTGGGTGTCCTTAATCTATCCAACTCCAAAGTTTTACGCTCATCTGAAACTCTTCTGCTTAACATGCGACATCATTCTTCTCAGTATTATGATAAATCCTTTACAGTACAAGCCATTCGTCTGTGGAATGCGCTCGCGGTGTGTATCAGACAAGCTAAAACTCCCAAATCTTTTAAAACTATGGTAAGGATCACTATTTATCACCTGCTTATTAGTTTCTCCAATTTTTTCTCTATATAAATATCTTCGTGATTGTTTATTTACATAGAAATTTATTCTTATTGTATTGTATCTAATACATGATTTCTATCTTATATTATGTTATTTTTCATTATTTCTCCTAAATTTTATATTAGCCACCTTAATTGTTTCTTCTATTAGTAAATTTAAGTCACCGTATATCTGTTTTCATATACCACTGTCCATCCACAGGTTGTCTGGAAGAAATTGCTTTAAGCAATAAGGCCGCGCTTGTATTTCCGACATAATTTTGTGAACAATAGTGTGTGCAGTAAAGAATTTTTGTATTGTATTGTATTGTACATATCAATGTGAATACAAAATTAATCAAATATATTACTTTTTTCAACTTTTATTTAATTCTATATCTATTAATATTTGTTAGATTTAGAATTCACAATAATCTATCGATATCTCATTTTGCGCATCCGGCACTATTCATAGCGATTTACTATAATATAATTATGTAGTCCTCTTATTAAACAAGGATATTTTTCTTCTATTTATATATTCATACTTTTATAGAATTTTAATTTGTTAAAACGTCGAACTATATCAGCAGTGAAAAAGGTACAGATTATTATATTTTTCAATTTCTGTAAATATATTTTTCAATTTCTATAATATCAAAAATCTAGTATCAGTGCCCTTATACAATTCTAGTTAAAATATAATTCTAGTTAAAGAAGAATGATCAGCGTTGTTCCAAACATAAATTAGTTTCGACATTTTAGAAGTAAATTCAAAGCCTGCTTCATGAAAAATATCACGTTACCACCGAAAGCATTGAATCGGCGCAGGCGCATTCACGGGCGCCTTACAAAAGACATCAACGCGCTCTGTGATCTAGACCACCGGCCGCTCTGAAAAGTCAAGGACAATTGAGTTTCACCACTTTCTTTGGACATGCTCCGTGATTATTATTACTATAAATAGCTTTTATATCATTCCCATGTTCTGACCTGAGTTTGATTAGTACATAAATTAATATTTGTTCCCTGAATGAAAATTTGTTAGTAAAAAGTTTTTGGGTGTCATACCGATACACGGAAATTTGAAGGTATGCTAACCTAGAATATAGCATTCATGTTTATGGTTTCTTTTGTTTTAAAATAGCAAAGTCCAAAATTATGATTTGCTGCAAAGTTAAAGTCCAACACATCTTTCTTTAGTTAAATCATATCATAATATAAAAACATGGCGGTGAACGATGTTTATAAAGTTTTTAGGATCTGAATTATTTTCAAATATATAATTGTAAACACCATACCGATCAAAAAAATGTTGGATATTATATTACGTTTTGATTCCACAAGAATTCATGCAGACGTCAGGTTCTGATTTATAGCAATTTTATTGAATAAAATATAAAAATGTTGGTAGCTTTAGCTTAGCAGTTGGTATAAAAATGTTTATATAGTAAAGTGAAATAAAAGCATCTATCAAAACCTGTAATTATAATTATCAGCACATTACAAAAACTCTTTAACATATATCGCACACCTAGATCTAAACTAAGACAACTCAAAAAATTAATGTGACGGTCTGACAATATATTTGTTTACGTGGCAGGAGCGCGACCACTGTTGATTCAACTAAAAAAGCTAAAGTTATCTAGCGGCTCATCCCCGAACCTTTATTGAATCTGTTATGTTGGATAGATGCGTATGATCACCGAGTATTTGAATATTGTACTTAGTCAAAACTCACTCAAATTTTTGAGTTGTCTCAGTTTAGATCTAGGTGTGCGATATGAGGAATTCATATGATATATGATACATCCTATTAATATTATAAAGGCGAAAGTTTGTAAGTATGGATGTATGGATGTTTGTTACTCTTTCACGAAAAAACTACTGGACGGATTTGGATAAAACTTTACAGCAATATAGGTTATACATCAGAATAACACATAGGGTACTTTTTACTGGGAAAACTTCTCACTCCCACGGGATACCGACTTCCACGCGGACGAAGTCGCGGGCGTCCACTAGTAGGATATATATCCATGACTGATTTCAAGATATAATTTTTATTTATTTTAATCAACTGAAATTAATATTTTATTTATCGTAACCGAGATAAATTACCAATTAAGTACACAAAGAAACCATTTATTTACACAGAATAAAATTACAAATTTTTAATTTTTATAATAAATATATATGTTAAATACACTGCTCCAATCTAAAATTAAGTACTCGTAGTTTAAGTTCTTGTATTATAGAGATGTGGAAAAACGTAGGTACCACAATGCAAAGACTTGAGAAAATTCGAAAAAATATAGGATAGCTCATTGAATACATTGACTCTTCTTGAAATATATTTTTTATCAGTTTTTTTTTCGTCGTAGTTCTATCCTAATATATTTATATAAAAATCAACTGCTGTTCGTTTGTCTCGCTAGTACTCGAGGACGCCATGGCCGATTTAGCTGATTTTTGTTTTGAAATGTTTTTTGTAATCCAGGAAAGGTTTTAAAGATGGTGAATTACGAAGTACAACGGCCTATCTTGTAATATTATAAATCTGAAAAGTATATTGTTTTGGTTTAACGCGCTATTCTCAGGAATTTAAGACAAACATTATTTGTTCGAATAAAATAATATTTTTTGTATTCAATAGTCCGTTTATCGAGGAAGATTATAGGCTATATAATATAACGCTATCACTAATAGGAGTGGAGCAGCAATGAAAAATGATGCAAAAACGGGAAAACCACAAGAGCGAAGGCGCTGGTACATGGCTAGTATAATTACACCACTATTTTACTAGAATTATTAAGATAAAACAGTTTCATCTTAAGAATTACGTTTCCCCGTAAAATTAGATAGTATATAAATAAGAGACAAGCAAATTCTTTGCAAGACGTCTTGTTCTGAAATGCCTACGACAAAAAACATCGAGGTACTTAGTACGGTCGAACGCAATCGTGAAGCAACTAAATCATCTACTAGTTCATAGCGGTGAAAGAATGGTCGCTGGTAACCAATCGGAACGTTTATTATAAAGGAAATTATATACATAATATTGAAAATCGCAACTGTATGGAACTGAGTAATATGAAGGCAAAACAGCACTCATTGTGTTTGAATCTTTAAATTTATAGAAAACGATAAAAGAAAATACATTAATAAGACATATGGTAAATTATTAAAACTAGGCTATTGCGTTCTGTTTCTGAAAAAGTATCATGGTGGGCCCTTATTTTTTGGTGACCCACCCATCGCTTTATGCACATCTCACACATATTTAGTGTTTTTTAATGCGGATTTAGTAATATCATCGAAAGGTTTTGTTATTGTACACTTTTGATACAACCATTGAACAGTTTCTGAAGTATATTAAAAAAAAACACAAACAGATAAAAATCACTGTGTTTTACTTTTTTTTTGTCACTTCACAAATTGATCCAAATTAGTTTGCACAAGGATTAATTTATATGAATATGCCTATTGTAAAAATTAATCACAAGTTCAGGACGAAGTTACGCATATGTAGTTTCTTATAAATCAAGGTAATCGTTTACTTTTAATCTATTATCGATACCTTTCGTTCGCTTATTATCATTCACGAGCTATGAAACCTAACTTTATCGTTCATAATATAGATCGCAATTAAGATCAGCGTCTGGGTCAAGTTTCGAAGCCTTTGCTGCTTAGAAAGTGGATTAATAACGTGTTTTTAGAACTTGACTTACAGGCAGCCTTCACATCTATTGTACTCTTGGATAATTTAGTTTCTTGCCAAAACAGAAACTAAAAAAATGCCGTAGTCTTTCAAACTGCTCGATGGCGCAGTGATTAGCGCGCTCGCTCTGCGGTTGTCAAGTAACTTTTGTAATGGCCGGTCATAGGATGGATGACCGAAAATTTATTATCAGGAGCGGAGCGTGCTTCGGAAGGCACATCTGCAGTAGTTAACCACCATATACGCACTGGGCTCGCGTGATGGGTCTTGCCCATTCTCGCTATTCGATTTGATGCGACTCCGTCCATTGGGAAGGCCTGAGCTGCAGCTGTGGGGAAATGAAGAGGCTGGTAATGAATTGTTTCAAATTGCCATATTTTTGTGGCACAATAAAGTTAACTTGGAATTTATAACAATTATAAAACTAGGAGATAATGGTCTGAGGTCGGAGATAAAGGGTCTGAATCTTCACAGGAATGAATCAATATAGTGTTTATTATTTTGATTAAAATATTTGTTTGAAATCAAACATAAAGGTAGTCATTTATCATCATCATATTTATTTGTAGTCGGCAGTGTAATTTCCTCTTCTATTATTCTCTAGTAGCCGTCATATCATTGATCACTCTAGTTTTTTTCATACCATTATATCCTCACAGTCTACTCACCTATCTATGGGCTTCGTTTTCTCGCCATTCAGTTCCGTTATACTCTTACCAATATTCATACTTCTTCTCGTAATATATCTGTATTGGGCTATATGCACAAGTTGCACAAAAGTACGAAATATAAGCTAAATAAACAACTGGAAACCGTAGTGAATTATAATTATTAGAGTGGTGAATCACTTGTCGAATATCATACCTGATAAGATACCGTCATTATTATTAACACAAAATTATAATACGGCAATACAAACTTCATGACTTTAAGTACAAGATAATAGGTATTATTTAACTTGAGTACTTGCGGTCACTATTCTATTACGATGTTTATGTTGATGCCTATTACGACGTTTTTATTACGAGGGAAAGTGTCATTGATATGTTAAAATAGTTGAATCAAGTGGCCGCATTTAGAAAGTGACCACACGTTTGGTAACGAATGAGTGGTAGCAGATTTTGCACACAAAGTATTGCTACTTTTTTAAACTAAAGTTTTGATTACTGACCTATGTAATGATTGTTACTATTGTTATGAAAATCATAGTCAATTTGAATTGATTTAAATAAATAAAAAAAAACTACAGTAGGGCTTTTTTGTCGAATGCCGCTATCGATAATTCGATCATTCGATTACTTACTGTCAGTCAAATAAATAGCTGTTATGTAGAATGTTTTGAAATCAATACTAGGTTTCCTTATAAAATAATTTAACTGAGTATTACTTTTTAAATTATTTCCCAATAATGACTTATATAGGAAAATCTTGGCATGACAAACTTCAACTCGATTCGGGTAACTCGCTGCTTAAGCAAAAAAGTATTTTAAGAAATTTCGGAAAACCCTACAGTTTTAGGTTTAATCAACACCAAAACGAATTAAGCTAGTTTATTTTAGTGTTTTAATTGTTATTTCCACCTTTCAATGGTGTATAAAACTGTAGTAATTCATTAAATTGAATAATAAATTAGCGAGAAAAATATTATATTTTAAATAACCTGACGCTTAAAACAAGGTAGAGAGTAACAGCAATAATAAGAAACAATAAAAAAAATCACCAAACCCTACAGTTTTAGGTGTAATCAACACCAAAACGAATTAAGCTAGTTTATTCTAGTGTATTTATTGTTATTTCCACCTTTCAATGGTATATAAAACTGTAGTAATTCATTAAATTGAATAATAAATTAGCGAGAAAAATAATATATTTTAAATAACTTGACGCTTAAAAACAAGGTAGAGAGTAACAGCAATAATAAAAACAATAAAAAATATCACTATAAAACTAAATTAAAAAATGTATATATAGACACTTCTTTAAAGAGGTTGGCAAAGCTGTCGTATCAACGCCAACCACTGGCTGCGTTGCCCTCTCACTGATGTACTGTTGTCAACGCAACGTCATCTCGTACTGGTGACGTCACAGCGTTGAACACAAATCGAGCGCGACGGGCGCACACAGACATATTGTTTTACTCGTTCGTTACACAGAACGGACCGGAACAGACAGAATTCATTTCTCGGTTTAAACTGCGCTCAACAGGAAAGCGTTAATAACAATTATTAAATGTTATCAATAAACAAAGTGAGAATCATTGCATCTAATGTATGTGCAACTTCCCGAAATATAGCTATTAGCATACAAAGAGTCGCCTTGTCCTGCCCTGTCTAAATGTCGGATAAATCTGTCAAAACCATTTATATTTCAGAAGAATGAAAGTCAAGGCCATATATTATACCTACACTTCGTTCGAAAGAAGGACTTGTAATGTCACTCAGCGTTTTTTTGCATTTACTTTTGTATTAAATCCTGTTTAGTAAGTACGCGTGCAATAAAATGAGAACGAGAGTAATATTCTTAAAACTTTAGCTTATATTTATAACAGTTTATTTCGCTTGCGTGCAAAAAACTTGCATGTCCCCGTTTTCAGATATTTATCTGATATATTCATATTCAGTGCCGAATTAAGCCAGATCAGGGCTGGTAGCAAATTTTCAAACCTTCAGGAAACAGAAGTCTTCCTTAGCGATCCGATTAACACAACATAACTAATCTGTGACTTGAATTTTATTTGTCAGTTTATGTTTATTAAAAATATAAGTTTAGTTAGAAGCGTGACTTATTTTATTTCTTGCATTTTGTAACACTGACTTGAAAATTTATTTATTTTCTCTGAACTATCTCTCTGAACAAGGCTCCAATTGCGCCAAAACGCGCGTGGCTCGTAGCATTGCAAATCCGGTCCTGATTAGGGATGTGAAGGAGCACTGTAACACTGTAATAAAAGTATTTAGATGAGACACAATATATGGCAATGTCATTTTAAATCAAGACACTACCTTTGATTATTTATATATATATGGGAACTTGTTTTACGAAACGATAAATTAGAAATAGAACCAATTATTATTTATTTGTATTAGATCCTTACATATGAAATTGGTTTGGTATGGGAGGAACAAAAAGTTGAATATTTTTTAATATAATATATTTATTTAATCAAAGTATAAACCATTGTTATCTATGCGATTTTGCCATCTCATAGGTAGTTCATTGATCCCCTTACTAAAAAAACCATTCGGACGGGAATCAATAAAATGTTTGAAGGTGATTTGCACTGCTCCATCGGAGTTGAATTTTTTTCCTTGCAAGAAGTTATCCAAATTTCGAAAAAAATGGTAATCTGTTAGAGCAAGGTCCGGGGAGTACGGTGGATATCTTAGACATTCCAAATGAAGCTCTTTTAATTTGGTAGCCTAATAATCTAGCATTGTCCTGAAGTAGTAGTGGCGAGTGGCGTAGAGCGATTGACCAACCTCGGTTTTTTAACAGCTAGTTTTTCCAGCGTGATTTTTCCAGCAATTGCTGATAATAAACTTCTGCCGTAATCGTCTGGCCAGATTTGAGAAAACTGTAATGAACGACGCCGGCACTAGTCCACCAAACACTTACAAGTAACTCTTTTGGGGTCAATTTTCGCTTGGGGTAGGATTTGGCTGGCATGCGAGGGTCCAACCATTGCGATGAGCGCTTCCAATTATCGTAGAGAATCCACTTTTCATCACAGGTAATGATTCGATTTAAAAACGCTTCACTATTGTGCCGGTTAAGTAATGCAACGTAGCAGTCGAAGCGCATTTGCCGGTTTGCTTCACTCAATTTGTGAGGTACTCACCTTTCAAGCTTTTTAATCTTTCCAATTTGCTTCAAGTGATTAAAACAGTTTTATCACTAACACCGCAGCCTGCAGCTAACTCGAACGTGGATTGCGATGGATCCCCCTCCTCAATAGCCTTCAATTAAAAACAGCAGGAAGAGTTCATATTATCATATTTAAGTAGTGTCTTTGTGTCTTTGAGGGAATGAATCGAGTCATAAAATTTCTTTTAACTACTTACACTTAGTGTCAAAAATATGAAATCAATGTATCACAAGAAAGTTATATAAAAACCTCTTTCTCTTTTGTTGATTCGAAACAGTAACTAGGACAAAGAACGTCTAGACTCTAGACCTCAGTCTGTTTTAAGGTCGATAAAGTGTTCACGTTCCCATTCATTGTAATTCAAAGCTTAGAAGATTAACATATTAGTACAGTATAAAATCTTATAATCAATGAATCTCATACATTTTGTTAAAATATTAAATTGCTTTTGCTCGTACAATCAACTGCATATCAGGTTATACAAACCAATCAAATTTCTCCACTTTAAACCTTATTATAATATAATATGCGAAGAAAATCAATTGCGGAAACTTGACATATTGTGGTAGACTGACATGCCGGTTGCATGTCAGTCTACCACAATATGTACAATATGTACTATACAAAGTGTACATAAAAAATATTTAAATTAATAGGAATCTCAATATCATGATGGGTCTTCTTAGTTCGGATGCGGTCATCATGCTTCACGGGTTCGGCCAAGGTGTGATGTAAAATGGTGCATTAGGGCTGCGAGAGCTATAATCTATTGTTCAATATTCAAATCAAATATACTAAACTATTGTGTAATACTCACTGGTGTAATTATGATTTTTCTGACAAAACAATCACTCAAAAGTGGCTTCTTGTATTTGCTGTTTTAATTGCATTGTAAAAGTTTGTTTTGCTGTTCTAAGTAAACGACTTCTGTATGTCTTGTTCGTTCGTCCGTACGACTTTTGAAGTTGATTTGCTTTGCATCTACTGGAACGATTAAGTTGATAAATATTAATGACATGTTTATGTCGGTGATTCAGCGGTCTTTTGTAGAGTATAAAATCCGATTCAAAAAGTGCAGAAAGTATTTTATTTTAGCATGTTTTTTATCAATATGTAAAATAAGAAATCTTATGCCTTTCAAAATATTCGTCCGATACCTTGGTGCATATCTAAGTGCGACTTGTTCTTTGCCAGTTTGTATACGGACTCATTTTATTTCATCCACATGGGGTACTAATTGCAATTGAAAATAATATTATCGTCAACCCTAACATAAGCAAGTTCCTATTAGCCGTATAAAATTACCTAATTGTGACACGCAACAAACGACTAATTATTTAATAACCAACTATAATGAGTAAGAGGCCCCTGACATACGGACGGAAATAATATGTCTTCCATTTTGCGTGCGTCTGGGTGTCACGAATAGAGCGCGTCATGAATTTATTAATAAGATATTGTCCGATATCATAATAGATAGGAAGGAAGTAAAGGTGTTGAGATTTGTTTGAGCTATTATAGATTTGTTGTAGTTTTTAAATAATTATGAGTAGTTTTCGTAAAATTATATGTATGTAGCTAATAAGAAAGGTGAAAATATATGTCTGCTATCAAAACATATTACACGACGGACTTAAATTATATATATATATTTAGATAATAGTAATATTTAACTTTATTACTTAATAACTAGTGGCCGCTAGCGATTATTTCTTCGCTCCTAATAGTTGCAGCGTAATGTTGTATAGCCTAAAGCCTTCCTCGATAAATGGTCTATTCAACTCAAAAAGAATTTTTCTATTCGAACCAGTTGTTCCTGAGATTAGCGCGTTAAAACAAACAAACAAACAAACTCTGCAGGTTTATAATATTAATTATAGATAAGCAGGCACAGTGTTCCAGGGCATTTGAAACTGTTGAATTTTTCAAGCATTTTTTCTATAATTAATATTTAATAATGTAACGGTGTGCCGTACCACCGTTTATTTCGTCCTAGGTATCCGCATGTAAACTTTTTGTCTTCATTCTTTTTCTTTTTGTCAACATTATTTCTATTTATTATTTACCTTTAGTAATTTGAAATTTTGATTAATCCAATCTTATGAAAATGCTCTTTATGAATGTGAGTTCGTAAAAAATTCTTCTGTTGTGAACATGATAATGTGAATCGTATAAATTTAAATATAAAATATTATAATAATGAAGTTGTCATGATTAAATGAAATGAAAATGAAACCCAAAATGGGTTCTTTTCTTTACCTTTTACTTATTTACCATAAAAAAAATCAATTCTTAATCTTAGTCAGCCTTTCATTGATTCGCCCAAGCATCGAACCAGTTACAATAATATATAATAATTAATCAGTTATTCCGACAATGTAAGATTTATACTAAATAGACATTTGGATCTTGAATTAATTTTTATCAACAAAGAATTAATGCTACAAAGAATAAATGAAAATATGAGTTTATGAGTTACTATATATTTGTATTCACAAGGTTATATTGTGTACAATTTAAAAATAATTTGTTAGATAGTAACAATGGGGAAGTTTAGGCAGTAATTTTGTTAAGACAGTAGTTTCATTATTAAAATGGAACAAAGGAGGTTACGTGTCATAGACATTATGTTTAATAGACAATAGTGGATCAGTTCGGTGACACCAATCATTTCCCATAAACACAACTTTGAGTACTGTAGAGAATTGACATGAATGGAACCAGTTCGGGTGACCGATATAAGTGCAACGTGTTGTTATTTTAATTTGCACAACTTTTATATAACCGTAACAGAGATTAATTCGTTACTCGAGACTTGCGCACAGCATGATCTGATAGCGGAAGTTTTTAAGTCGAATTGTGTGTGCGGACTTTTTAGTTCTGGTCATTAAAGTCATCGAACATATATATAGTTTAGTAAATACTATTATTTTCTAAAGGTCACTAAGAGTAGACTATAGTATACACTTAAAACCTTACTAGAATAAGTTAATATATTTCCTCATTTACACTATTAAAAAATGCTTTTAACAAATGCTTTAAATTCACATCAGATTTTTGGAAAATAGTTCACAATTCAAGAAAAATCGATTAACATATTTATAAAAAAAATTACATACTCCTTGAACATAGAAAATTCTCCTTTCGGATTTTGAATAAATTCCACAAACGCAATCTTTTGTTTTTAGATGAAATACACGAAACACAATATATATCATCTAAAAATTTAGGTGATAACTGGTGAAAAGCGTATTTTGTTTTGTTATAAAACGAAAAGTACTGATTCGATTTCGTAAAAATTTTAATTGGACCACCTCGGTCGATTAAGCTGTCGAATAAAAGAATTTGGAAAATCGGTAAACGATTGGCGGAAATATCGGTGAATATACATAAAAAAACATATATCGCCGTCGAACATAGAACCTCCTCCTTTTGGATTTTGAATTCTGTTAAAAATCTGTTTAAGGTATCTGTATAAAAATATACATTCATACATTTTGAAGGTAAAACAATGTCGCTGTTAAAAAATCGATATAATAAAATCACTGAAATCAATCAAATCATATATACTAATTATAAGAATCTTATTTTGACTATTTTATGACTTTTATATCATATATTGATTCCTAAGATTCTTATTTAAGTTATAGGTTTCTACAGAAACATACCTATAGTCAATGTACTGAAAAATATAATGTTTTATTCGTGAGTGAAATTGTAAGGTCTCTTTAAAAAGAATCTAATATTTAGTAAGCACATGTAAGATACTACAATTTATTTAATAAGCCTAATGTATTTTTCTACACTGTCCCAGCCGTTACGGTAATTAAACTTAAAATTACCCATCTTTAGTAATTATTACCCAAATAAACATTATGTTAGAATTTTATGTAACTATTTGTAATATTCATATATAAATTTTTGAATACGTAAATATAAAATATGTGTTAGTAATATATTTTATAGTTTAGAATATAAATTTTAACAACTGAGATGGAAAGAACTAGATCTTATTATATCGATATAATACAGTAAGAAATAGAAAAATATTTATAAAAATAAAAGCCTATCTATAGATGCTCATTTTCAGTAGTCTATTCAGAGGTAATAACCATGAAAATGGTGCTAAATAATATTATTTAATTATAGAAATGATTCTATTATTATTATTATTGATACTGTATATATTTTTCATTTATATTATTACATACGTTTACGTTTATGTCATTGAAATTTTATTAAAAGCTCGTTAATAATTCTATTAATGATTAATGATATGATAAAATTAAATTTCAGCATTTCCGTTCTTTTAACCCATCTTTTCTTACCATACAGAATTTGCAGTATAAAATAATAGCAATTTTATTCGTTTTAACTAATCATGGGTGTTGTTTTAATTTTACCTATAAGGCTCTACAGTAAAAAGAAGTTACGTCTATTTACTGCATATATTTGTTCATTTGTAATACAAAGTAATAGTGAAAGTTTGCCATAAAATTCAATTTATGGCAATTAAAGACAAATTACACGTCGCTGTAGAGACTTTCCCGTAATGTGTTAGTTGGCCGAGTCTTAGCACATTTTATTTATTGAAAGACTAAAGAAATACATACGCAAGTGAATTGATACTAACAGTTACGATATTAAGTATTTCTGGTTCAATTTTAAATTTATACATTAAAGATAATTAAGCGGAAGTCGCATTTTCAGAATAAATCAATTAAACTAACATTATTAATAATATTAATACAAAATAATAATTTGAATAAATATGCAATTTAGAACCTTCATGAAAGTTTAATCTTACAAGTGTTATGATTGTCACATGTGTTAGGACAAATAATATACAATACATTTTAAATGAAACTGATCCTACTTGTTGAATGCATGGAAAAAAACATTTTTTTTTAGTTCAATGCAAAAATAGCTCTTAAATCAGATATAAATAAGAAGCCAATAAACGATAAAGTAGACAATAATACTCCTATTAAAATCAGGCAAATTATTAATTAGCTCTATGTGTGATATCTTAATCGTAGCAGTGATGGCTTAGATGTTCCTAACTCAACAATTATACAATCAGAGCGGTTGTCGCTCTAAATAGTAAGTGGGTGTTGTGGTCGCAGCGAAAGCGATGCAGTTGCAACAGATTATGATATGCGCTGCACGCAGGTGCAATAAATAATTCACTGAAATATGAGTACAGTTTTTTATGCGATATAATTTATTTCTGTAAATTTTAGTATAGATAATAGACTGTTCAATAAAAAAACGTACTCTTTTCTTTTAACTAAGGGTGTTCTGAATACTTTTGAATAAATGTAGTATTCTACGTACTCAAATAAATACAGGAGGAGCTTGATGGTGCTGTTGTTTTGCGATCTGTCTGCGATACGGAAGACAAGCAACCTTCCCAACGGCCTGTCTTCGGATTGGTTCCAAAATATATATAAAAAGATCTCGAGCTCCTCCGTGCTTCGGAAGGCACCTTAAGCTGTTGGACCTGGCTGCAATCGTTAATATCATTCAGAAATTGTGGGTCATGGCGCATGTTCCCTTTTTGTGCCCCAGAAGTGGGAATTTTTGAATGGCTGACGATGATTACTCAACTGATAAAACATCTTTAATAATATGTTGCTTTAAGCTCACTTGGTCACTTACATTAGAATGATAGGTTTTTTGCTGGATAATGTTAAGTAACTCTGATTAAATATATGATTCTTACAAATATCTCTATACTTGTAATAAGTTATATAAGAGTATTATTTATTACACGGAAATATTAAAAGGATAAATAATAAATATCGTATACCAAATAATTTGTTTTACACTTTTAACAATTCGTCGTTGATTAATAGTGATGTTACCCAGTTGTGCAGCAGGGCGGATAGTGCACACAGTCAGATTGCGACGCAAGCGCACTAATTGATGAATAAATGGTGCGTGATAGTTCCATGTGTGCAATACTGTCATTATTTGTAGGGAAGTTGTCAACTATTATAAATTATGTGATTTTTTTACTATAAAGATTGAGTTAATTTCAATAATACTTAATTGTATAATGTTTAGAGTTGACGTAGTGTGTATATTTACAATTTTTTTAAATAGGCAAATTATGACGAGTCTTCGCATTTTCTATCCCACAAAGTTTCGAAGCGAGAGTCTTCAAGCAGTGTATCCTACCCGTAGATAAATAGATAGATAGATAACTCTTTATTGTTGAGATTACACTATTTACAGAAACAAACATAAATTAAACTTAATTAAAATGCAAACAATTGGCGGCCTTATCGCTTAAAGCGATTTCTTCTAGGCAACCTTTGGATGGAGATTGTCATTATAACGGAGACGGGGGTGTACATGTGAACAAAAATATACAATTAAGTGTAATGGCTTACGAAGCCGAAAGTCACTCAATATTTTTTTTGTACACACATACAATTTCACGTGAACAAATGTTATAGACATTAGTACAAGGGCACTGGTTATTTACAATGAAATATTTTTACCAACAGGCCCACAACAGAGAAAATACTTCCTTAATAAAATTAATATGGAACTTATAAAAATATATATCAAGTTTAATTTATCTTTAAATAAATATATATTAAGGATCTGAAATCTGGTGATCCTAAACAGATCGAAAGTAATCGACATAGCTTATATATATAGTGTTTGTTGATATTTATGTTTCAGCTGACTGAATATTGTTAGAAATATAATACTCTTCAATTGTAATCATGAGTAAACAGTAACACAGTAGCATGCACTTCAGCTTGTAACCATTGCGTGACAGCGAAGATGAAGACGAATATGTATGCATCACACATAGATCATTGACTTCGAAAAATAACTACATGTGTCGTTGCGTGTCTGGGTGTAAGCGTTCGTGACGCTTGTTACGTTCGATATGCAACATTTCGAATTATGCCATAAAATTGAGGATAGGAGACGCCATTTCGAAATCAAACACAATTTAATAACATAACTATTACTAATAATAACTTTACCGGGTTCGGAATTAAAATTTAATTTTCTTTTTAATGTAACCAGAGTTTAAAATATAATAAAGTAAAGTCACAAAACATCATCAACATTGTTCTCCAAGGACAATATTCTTTTAAAACAAAAATTCATTTATCAATCCAAAATATTTAAGCGATAAAAGTATTATTTGATATTTATTATAATTATAAATGTTTGAATCTCTCACTGAACCACTTCTACTTAAAATATATAAACATATTGATTTGACAAAGTTGATAAAATGTGAAATTAGTGGAAACTTGTTTATTAGAGGAATTTATGTTAAATCGAAAGCTTTACAATCTGTGCTTTGATAGCGAAAGCGGCGTGAAATTGATGTGCGTCTTGACATCACCGCCGACGCATGCCTGTCACTACATATGAGAAGTGTTCTTTTGTCTTCACATTCATTCGAGTATGAACAAATATTAAAAATGCCAAAGTTTATAGTATGTTTCTACATTCGTATATTTATTTTAATGCTAAAACTCCTTTCTCCTAATCGGCAAGATAAAAAATTAAACAATTCATGATAAATATTGTATTGGTTTTAAACCTACAAAGGATTAATTAATTATTTCCTGGAGCTGGATGGCGCAGAAAAGCGTGGTCGGTCTGCGATGTGCAAGTTAAGCAACTATCGTAAGGGCCGGGATGGGTGATCAAAAAATATTATCTCCAGTTCCGTGCTTCAAAAATCTCGTTAAACTGTCGGTTCGGTCTGCATTTGTAGTCGAATCCTCCAAATCACACGGACCCGCGTGGGAGGTCAAGGCCCATTCTCTCGTTCGTTTCGATTCCATCCATAGGAAGGCATGTGCTTTAAGGAATAACATAACATTTAGATTATAAGTAGTATTCTAATAGTAAAATAATATGTATTTTTGCAGCGCACAAGATGCGGGCTGTGTGGTGGAGTGTGGCGGCGCTGGCGCTGCTAGCTGTCACCAGCGCTCTGAGGACCACGCAGGTAATATTAGTAGAATAAATATTTAGAGCTAAGTAGGTCTAGTTTTTTTAAGACAGTGCAAATTATGTTGTACTACTCCCTAAACAAGACTAGACGAACAAATTTTAATTTTAACGCCATTTCTTAGTCACATTAAACAAATATATAACATACTGTACAGCACACAATAATGTAATATTTATTTTCTATTACTTATTTGCTTATTTACAGGATTGAAAAAGTATGAATTTTGTCTAGTACGTGTAACACGATTCTTATTAATATCTATTACTCGCATTTAAAATACCGTTCTACTATTTAATAGAAACTATTGACTTCTGTTTATCTCTGTTGCTTGACTATACTATTCGAAACAAAACAAAGTCATGTGCTCACTTACAATCATCTGAATTAAAACTTTTAGATACCTTAAGCAAAAATGACACAGTCTTGTCGGAATACTTTGAGAATTCTTCAGAAACGTAATATCTAACTGTAACGTAACGTCACATGGCAATTAATAAACGTCTAATGGTGCAATTGGTGGTTTTTACGCTGTACAGCAATTCGTTCTAGGCAACCAGAAAAAGGACTATTTCAACATTGAAAATATATTCAGTGTGTTTCAATATATTCAAATTTGTTTGGTATTTAGAAAAAAAATGAACTAGTTTTATAAATGATTTCAATTTGAAGTATGTAATAATTCGGGTGCGCTACTAACCGAACGGCGCTTCCGCATTCGATAGATTGTGTGGCCGCTAAACTAGCGACTTCTTTGCTTACTTGTTCTAGCTATTTTATTGTTACGTATTAACATTATAATGCATTTGATTCTCAGATTTCAAATATAGAAGTTTTCATTTTTTAAAAGTGAAATACAATAGGAACTTATTGGCCAAATCAAATCATATCAAACTCAGGCAAAAGTTGTGTGTAGACTATTAATAACGACCGTAAACTTTTTTTTTCTTTTATAACCTAAATGAAAAGGTTGCGGTCAATATAAATGTAACTTTTGCCTGACTCTGATATATATATAGTATATTTTTATATGTTCATCCGCGTAGCATTACCTATGTTGGTTCGGTTTATTATGCGGAATTGCTTCAAATTATAACTTCCTCAAATAATATTTTTACTTGGTGTGAATGCTTTTTATATGCGTTTATATCCAAAAGGTGTTAGAGAGGTCTGTCTTTACTAAGATCCTACTAATAAATTATATATCGTTATCGGAGGTGCTATTTAGTAACAGGACGTTTTAGGAGTCGGGTAAAAATATTTATGAGGTCGATATTTACAGTAGTTTCATATTAGTAAAAATGCATTATTTATTATTTTTACCAATCTCTAAAAACATCCAATTACCAATTTGCACCATCGATATCGGGGTCTAATAATGTTTAAATATAGACTTCGTAATAAATATAGTGTAATTAATTAATAATATCAAAGCATATTTAAATATTGTCACTAATAAACCATAACATTAATGTAGTGACAAAAAACGTCTAAATAAATTTACTAGCGCGTTTAATGGCCTAAACGGACAACAGGGTCAATGCATTTTACAAGAATGCGAATACCAAGCGTGAATAAATATCCAACCTTATTGCGTTACCATAAGGTTGTCGATGTCGGAACTCTAGTTAATCTTGGTTTCAAACTCAGTCCCTTTAACAGCACGTTACACAAAGTGATATTTCATTTGCATTATTATAACCAATTATTGTGTACTTCAGTGCATAAGTAGTTTGAATTCGAGGAGTTTGATCTAATTAGCGTATTAAATGGATAATAATATAATTAATTCAATGCAACTAAGGTGTGTCTCTACATATGTTAAGCTTTTCTTGTCTCCAGATAGAATAAGTTTGTATAAATTAATGGAATTATAAAAATAAATCAATGGATATAGGTAGATCGCCTTAAAATTAAGAGTATTTTTATCTACTGTCCTTATACATGTTGTAATTTAAATCTATTATTAATCTCAATTTCAAATGGTAGAATTTTAGATGCTTAATTATTAGATTTAAATTTGATATTAGTTAGACTATTGTATTCTGATTTAATTTATTTTTCTTTTTTTTTTGTACTTTTGTCCTAGTCACACGATCCTTAGCTACTTGTTACGAAGTAGTAGGTAGTTAACCAGTAATCTATAAATAATTACGCATAAATGATTACGTTAATTTCAGTGTCGATTCTGATAGTTGTCGTTGTTATTATAAACCGCAGTTAAGCTAATTGTGAAACTCGCTGTGTCCTGGGCGGTCAACTATCAAGGTTGCGTCCGCCTGTTTTAGTTCGCACTAGAACCTCGCTAATAAAACAGCTGTTTAGCACTTTGTACCGATATTTACTATGTCGATTGTTACTTGTATATTGACTGATTAACTGATCACTGATTGACTGATTTGAAAAAAAAACAAAATAAATGATTCTGAATGAAGTTTTTTCTTTATAATGGTAATGTAATAATTGAAGGTATGACATATCAATCTAATTTTAAATTTAAAAGTACTAGATTGTGGCCTATTTTATATTTAGAGGGTACAAGATTTTGAATCGAATTTTATATAATACTTTAAAGAATACAGAAGTATTGAGTTTATATTCCCGAGTGTATATAACCCAGACCCAGGCAAGCTCGTCCCACCGTAAATCTCATTTATGCCCTTGGGCTAGATTGGGGTTAAGAGCGAGCCCATTATAAATAAAAAAAAATCAGAAAACAACATTTGATAAAAGAGTATTAGCTGAATCACACTTGAGATTGTATCGCATTGTAAAGGTTACTGATAATGTTTGCATTATTAAATCGATCATGATTTAAAAAAAAATTTACTGCTTCAACCTGATTTTTAATGACAAGTAATTATTATCATAAACCATTACGAAGTCTGTCTGTCAAAAAAAAAAAGAATGCAAGACAGTAAATTTTTTACACATTTCTTCATACAAGCACACCAACCTCTCGAAAGTCTGAGACATAATAATGAATCTTAGTATTATTTTGGATAGATATAGTGAAAATTACATCAAAGATCACCACGAAAAATATGAAAATTAATTGCATATAATATATTATTATGACGTTTAAGTCGCTTAAAACACACATAGGTATTTTTTAAACGCTGGCACAGTAATTATCACATACCAACTATTTTTTTCTTTAATGACATCGCAAAGTTTCAACGTCTTTCTATATCGCTTGGCTACCTTTCGAATACTGTTCATATGAGCAGCCTCGTAATGTGAATGAACCTTTACAGTTTTGTATTCGAATCAAGTTAAATATATGAAACTTTCAACAATGACAATAAATTGTATTTTACAATAAGATTCGAATACTTAATATTTGAATCACCTGTCCTTATTCAGAGTATTTGAAACTCTGTTTTTAAAATCAATAAAGTTTACGAAATTTATTATTTGACATTGGGTGTTTTCGTTCTTTTTTCAAATGACCCTATACCTCTGTCCCTTTGATTGGATTTCTCAATGCCTTAATTTAATGCTCGGATGATTGTAATGGCCGATGAAAATTTTTTAACGTTATTTGTTTTAGTATTATGAATGGTTTCTGTGATATAAAGAAAACTTTCTTCGTTATTGACTGTGATTGTAAATATTACGCTACTAATTATTAATCTAATTGTACTAACCAATTGTTTTGTTTTTAAATGTTCTAATGGCAAGCTCTGCTGCTAATTCTAGAAGAAAAATATTACTTTCAATTACAAATCTCTAATAACAATTGTAAGTTTAGTTATGTATATGTATATATAATGTGACACAATAATGTACGGATCGGAATGAAAGTGTTTCAAAGGAATTATTGGTATGTCATGATACTAGTGTTTTAAAAGTCTGTATAATATCTAAACAGAGGCAGTCTTAATATTATTACGTTATACGATATAAACTATTCCATTTGTTTACTGTTTAAAAATTCTGCATTTATAATTGTCTTTTAATTTTTGACATTAAAATAACTTTTAAAATAAACGCAAATTATTGTCACAGAGACTTGATAAAAGTACTTACTTATTTAAAACTGGTTCATTTCAAGCAAAGTATATACGTAAGTACATTATAATTTGCGCCGACGTGAATTTTATTGACACTTGGTAAATGAATAGATCAAGGTTACATGAGACATTAGACCTAGTTCCGTGGTCATTAGAGATTATAAACATAGTGATAAAAATTTTATTGTACTTAGTTCACCGTTTAGGAAGGAGGTTAGATATTTAGAGGGACGATACGTAATTAATCCTATTGATAATATTTAGAAATTAGGTAATTTGTATACTCTTATAATTGTTTTAATTGGTACATACATTTTTATATTGTTATATCTATTAAAACAAATAGGCATTTTACGTCAAAATACTAGACGCGCAAAGCTCTATCATATTAAAATTTATCTTAAACCGACTAGAGAAACGATTTAGTTCATTATTATGTATTGGTTTACAAAATTCTATTATTTTTCTTGTTGGATACGTTTTATATTTTAATCATTTTCTTTAATTTCGTTTAAATAAGATATTATCAGAATTTATCGGTATACATTACCCTGTATGTAAAACGAATGTACCGTCCTTTCAAGTCTCTTCGACTAGCGGTTTAGACTGTGCGTTGTCTGTCTTTCAGTCAGTATGTCAGGATAATATCTTCTTTATATCTTGTATACAAAGTTTGAATTTAATCCTGGTTCAATAACTAAAGTTACTCAATTATCAAACCTTGTGCTGAAAAAGTATAAATATATGCATTCAGGTGGATTATATCAGGATCTTGAACATGAAAATAGTATATAATTTATGCTTCATGTAGTACATAATTTATATAGCGAATCTTACAGAGGTAGCCCCTACCTACCTCCGTAAAGGGAACTGTGAGCTAGAAATATTAATTAAAAACTAAGATATTCGAGCACGATGCCAATTCGACTGGCTCTTAACATTTTTTCGTGTTATAGGATATACTATTCAGATGTTACATATAAATTAGCGTACAAAGACGTGACCCACTTGTATTCAAAGTACGAAATATGGATTATCAAACTAACTCATAATTCTCTGGCGGTGCAAATTAGCGTTTTCACAAAATTTCATAACAACAGTAACCGCGATTAGTTGCAGTAGCGGCGAGATAAATACCCGAGAACATCAAGCACACTTTCTACGCAGTCTCGCGGCGATCACTCGGACGCCAATTATATCGCTTGACAGTCATACCAATGGACACGCAACTTGCTCCTGCGTTGACATTTCTAGAAGGAGTATTCATAGAGTTTTAACATATAAACGGTGGGTTGCACAAACGTGCATTAAGGTTTAATGACGCCTTTAAGCTCTAATAAATGTCAAATTTGTATAGGTAATGTCGCTTTAAACTGATGAATAATTTTATCGACATTTGTGCAACTGTCTGTATGCCTCTTATTTTTTTTGTTCCAAGAGGGATTAATTTTCGTGTATAAGTGTGTAAAACGAATATTTCGAAAAGTGTTCTATCAAGTTTGGGTAGTTGTGGTTAAGTTTTAAATAATGGTATATTAGTTATAATTATTGACAATAATCTTATTTACATTATGTATTCGATCCAAAAAATATATATTTGAACCAGTATCGTTTCGGAAACAGAATTAAGTATGTAGTACTCTAACAATGTTCAAGTAATATACCTTAATTGCCTTGTAAAATAGACAAATGTCGGACTTAATGGCAAAGAGGAATTATCTACCAGTCACAATTAGAACGGAACTTTAAGTGCGGCGATAAAATCATAACGTAGGTTAATATGTACGTACTAATACCTTACGTAAGAAAAATATCTAAATATTATATGTAAACAAAATATACACAAAATAGACATATCTATACATAAATAAAGGCATACATATTAGTGTAATAACACATATAATACAATCAATGTCTGATGTCAGATCAAGAAATCAAGCTTTTTTATTAAGATCAAGAAACTATTGTTTATAATACACGAAATATGCATATCAACTTAATGAAAGACACTGATAATGAAATGCTATCAAACTTGTTAGTGATTTATTATCTGTAATAGACGAGCTTTCGGTTTCTACTATCGGTAATGCTATGATTGTTCACCGCATCAATACAAATTGATGTAACATTTACAACTTAACTCTAATACGTTTACGTGGAATGTTTTGGAAAGGTCACTCTGAGGTCGTAGGTCAGTTAAAATTTCATTCATCGCATTACAATCATTCAAATGTTTTATATAACTGGATATTAAAAGTAATTCTTTGTTATCAATATAACGGTTTAAATCAGATTTTTTAATACTAACTGAGAGATGGTCCTTTTAATTTTTATATTTTTTCTTTCCATAAAAAACTTTATTGGACTATGATGAATATCTTGAATTTCATAAGCATATGTATAGCTCACTATTTTCATCAATGTTTAAGTGATTTACGTGAACAGTCGAAAGAAATATTGTAACGGTTACGAGTGAGATGATAATACGCTAGTTAATTTTTATATTTGGTTTATAAGTTTATAATAATAATATACATTATTGCACACAACATTAAAAAAATATTACAGAGAATAAAAATAAATAAAAGCATACAAAAGGCGGCCTTGTTGTTAAGCAGCAATTTCTTCCAGGCAACCTATGGAGGACAAAAGATAAAAAGGATAAAGATTATATGGGGTATAAAGTGCAACGATAGGAAGGATACAAGATATATCATAATAAAAACTATATACAAGGAGATAGAATTAAGATAAGGAACGGAAATTGGCTTTTAACTCTATCACCAAAAGAACTTAGTGAGCAAGATTTCCTGATATCCTCCGGGATTGAGTTCCATAACCGCACCGCATGTATAGTAAAAGGAATAGGAGAAAAAGTCTCCGACTCCAAAAAAGTTTTTTCCGAGGCGAATCGCAAGGTACACTGTGATGAAGAAGAACGGAGAGCGAAACACTGTTTAAGATAGGATGGACAAGAGGGTAGGAAAAGAATAGAGTAAAGCTTTAGAGTGTGCGCCGAATTGGGAGCCAGTTGAGTGTGGAACGGAAATACGAGACATGGTCAAATTTTATGCTATATTGACAAATATTATAGCCAAATTATTAAAAAAAAATTATCTTTGGTTCATATCTCATCACTGGCAAATTAACAAGTATTTTTCTAAAAGAAAAATATCAATATGACATTGTGAACGTAATCTTTATAAATAATGCATCAAACTATCTTTATAAATAATTTCGCCTATACAAATAGTTTCTGGAAACATCTCAATCCCCAGTGGCCTCATAAAATGTACATCATATTAAACCGAGTTGATATTGGATCCCTTGTCTAATTTGTTCACCAGTAGTACCTATGCAACTCTATAACATCACCACAATATAAAAACGTACAAAAAAGTGGTGAAGCGCTTAATGGTCATCTATACGAATAGTCATTATACAAAATTGTGTACAGCTAAATTGCACCCTTTAAGGTGAATCCAATTTTGTATTATTTTAGATGTTGCCGAGTATTAGCTGGGTGCGTTATTTTCTGACATCACGTTACGTAATACATGGTTTTTAGAAGTCACACTCAAAGGTATATTATGTAAATTGTACATTTTTAAACTTTTTTGTTTATGTTTCTTTATAATATTTAAACGTGTGCATGTGAGCTTACTTTTCTGCCTATCTGTTTGTAATATTTTTTAAAGAATATTTGTCAATTAACTATCCGTTTCGTACCGTGGAACTCGAGCACAAAATATTACTTCCATTTAATTTAGGTACACTGCAGGATTATTTTTGAGAATATTGTAATTGTATAATGAAATATTGCACTACATCACATAATTATAATGTTCTCACCGTAAGGATGTCTAAGGTAAGTAGCTGAAACATCATTGTTATGCATATTTGAAATAACAGGAGTTAGACATTCATAATTATTCATTTCTAAACTATCGCGCTGCATTATTAAATAACAGGTCAGTGTAAAATCACACCTAATACCCGGTATTATAAGTATTAAATATTCATATAACAATAAGCAAAATGCAAAATGCCTTTTTATTCTAAAGAAATGTACTTAAAAATTCAAATGTTTCATATGCTTGAGACGGGTTAATTACCATAACCTATCTATCCGGACTAACCGAAATTCTATCATATTATATATTCACTAGCGTCCTCCCCGACTTCGCACCGGTATCGAAGTTTTCATACTTCTAAATTTTTTTATATTGTTGTACAATTAAATTAACAAATGGCTATACACTTTCATCTCATAATGGAATTCTCATTTTATAGGGCACTGTACATAATAATATGAGTCATACTTCTGTCAAGGCCAGCCGGATCAATAGATATAATGATAATTCAGTAATTAATTAAAATAATATGTATTTATTGCTTTATTCTACACTTATCGTTCCACTTACGTTATTCTTGTTACACTTATAATATTATAAACGCGAAATTAACTCTGTATATTATGTCACATGAGCACACGGCAGAGGTGTGAGACCCGCTAATGCACCTATTCAGAGGAAATCCACTGAGCAGGTCCAAGTGAGGTGGTCTACTCACTCGAGAACATTTTGTGTACACTCAATTGTCAATTTTCTCGGGTTCTCCCATATAATATCTCGCTCTGAGAAAAGTGACATTTCTCGAATGGCAGTTGCACCCAGGAACTCGAGCGTAGTAATCGGGAAGAATAGTTTTATCCTCGACATCACTCCTCGAAGGGATGAAAAGAGGAATAGAAGTTTCAATGGATTTTTTATTATAATAAAATGATATACGCATTAGATCCTACTTTTAAATATTATTATGTATGTATCTTAAAATTTTATGGATGTAAATTTAGAATACAATGACAGTATTTTTTATGCTAGTTGAAAAATAATGGACACTAATTAAATTTCAGCAAAAAAAAAAAATAGCTGATAATATGCTTCGTTACCAGCGTCATATTCGCGTCAGCGATATACCCAACTAATTGTAGGCCTTAAGCTATATTGTTGTAGGTCATATCTCTATTACAATAGAGTGAAATATTTAAGCGCTGACAATAAAACATTCTTTTGTGAATGTCAAGATCCATATTCTTCTCATGAGTATAAAAAATATAACATGTACATAGAAAAAAATATGTTTAATTATGATTATAAATCGTGATATCAACAATATGTTAAGATTATTTTGTAGTGTGGGGACAATTAATGATAACCATGTTACCTAGACAATGATATATTAACCGTGGTATGGACGAGTAGTAGGGTAGGGTAGCTCGGTGGCGTAGTGGATAAGCGCCGCGGCCCGCGATCGTAGTCGTTAAGCAACTTTCGCAAGGGTCGGTCACGGGATGGGTGACCAAAAAATTAATATCTCGAGCTACTCCGTGCTTCGGAAGGCACGTTAAGCCGTTGGTCCCGGCTGCATTTGCAGTCGTTAATACCCTCCAATCCGCATTGGGCCGGCGTGGAGGGTCATGGCCCATCCTCCTTAACCATCCATAAGGAAGGCCTGAGCCCTTGCAGTGGAGACGTAAAAGGGCTGATGATGATGATGATGATGAAACGAGTAGAGTCTAATTCAAAAACATAATAAATGCAATAATTCGCGTTACGCATTTACTATGAAACATTTACCGTTAGCGATGTTTCAAAACGCATATTGCCATTTTACAGCAATACAGTTGTCGAATGTGCTTTCCGTTTTTATGATTTCATTCATTCTGGTAGTTTATGTTGTGGTAGCTTTATACTACTACTCTACTGGATCATACCAACCACTAATAATAGTGTTTCATAATGACAACTGAGGCGAAAAGTACACAAGCTATGTATGTACAATTGTATATATTAAAACAAAGTGGGAAATACTTTGGTAAAAAATCCTAGCTGCAATCTATCAATATACGTGGAGCTTCTCTGTGAGCTTCTGAGTTTACTATCTCATTCGTCCATGTTAATAACTATGTTTTAAAGAGTATCGCAAAGATGAGGCGAGGAAAGTTCCTTAAATCGATTTGTACAAAGTATATTTGAGATTGGATAGGGTTAGAGCAATTATCCACTTCTAAAGTCTTCCTACACTGGTCCTAATCTGCCATTATGTTTTTAATTACTCATCATAAGAAAAAACAATTAATTTAATATGATAAATATAAAAAATATGTGTTTCATAAGGGAACAAACCTCTTTCTCATATGAAAATTTTAACAGAGTGCCGAAAACTAAGGTAGTTTTCATTTACCGTTAGAATTACTTTCAGTTAGACAGTAAACTTGTAACTCATACCGCCGTTTTCTCGATAACTACCATTTTTAGTTTATTATGGTTTCCACTAGAGGCGCCGTTGAGAAATTATATGGACACAAAATTTGACAGATAGTTTTCGAAAACGAATACTAGATGTACGGGATCATTGCGTCATTGTCTTTTTCTTTTTATAAACGTGTAAAGGAGACTACAATAAAGCTGATAAGTTCCTTTTATTGAGTAATTCGATGCTTTATAAATTCTAACGTTAACGATATTATAAACTGTATAGTAATAAAATAGATTTCGTTTTAACGTTAACTAATCTAGAATTTTAAAGACAAACTCGTGTTAGAGGTATTGAACACTATGTTATATTCTCGATATTTTCTAATATTTACTGAAAATCTGGGTATACTACACAAGGTTACATGTGTCCCTACATATTATTATTACGGTTACTTATTATTATTATGGTAATATTGAGATCGTAACTTTGTAAAGCCGCAAATTTAACGAGTCGTTTATCGCACACTTGCGACACCAGGACACCGTCATGTTGAGGCTTACCTCAGAAATTTCACAATTTTATCGCTACATAAACGCAATGAATCCTGGATACATAAATATAGATACGTACACTCCTGTTCATTAGAAAGATAACACACTGAAAATACGTGACCTATTATTTCTCATCTGGAATTGTGTACACAGATAATTCAGATTCAAAATGGCACCATAAATAATTCCAATAAATAAAATTGTCGAAGTTGATACTAGCTACTTCTTTGTGAGAGAAAATAATGTAATTACTTTATTTGATCAATTTGGAATCCTCTCACAGGGTGCCAGGGACCAAGTTTTTAGCATGTTCCATTAAGAATAAAATAATGTTAGTTTATTAATTACTCTTTTAAATAACTATTCTCATTAATAAATGTGTTATAAATTTTATTGTTAAGACAATTATTGAAAATCAAAACGTGTGTACGATGTGGTATAAAATTGTAAATCGTTCATAATATGCAATTTTAACATATCTAAGTGCTATATTCCTATTTTATGAAGCTTTTTTCATATTTAAAAAACAAGATTGATACGTGACTGTTAATATTATAACAATAGTTGTCGTCGTTTAGACCAAGGTGTACATTGTCTTGTCAGTTCCGACCGTTACCCGTGCGACCTTGGACGGATAACAAATTAATATTTCTCTACATCAACAATCGGTAGCTGCTGCTATTCAAATTTGTATCTATTTGATAGATCAGTAGATATTTATTATAACGGATATTGAAAGGAAGAAAAAATTTGGCAACAATATGGGAAAGTATTAACGCAAGTATTGGGTCACATTATTCTAACTAATTACCGATCCACGCCACCTTTGAACTGGCGCAATTCGCATATTAGTCCAAGAGTACGCGAATCTTCATAATTTTGCATTTTTACTATATTCCCACGTGCTTATAATTAATACTAGACCTATTTAAGGTAAGAGTCAACAGGTTCCTTTTGAGCAAACGGTTGGATTAAAACCAAGAACGAGTCCATCTATACATACATTACGCTGAGATCTTTGAAATAAGACAGCGGATTTAAAAGCAATTTTTGTCACTATACAGAGTGATCCAAGAGGGACGTTTATCTGTATAATATTGGAGCACGTATACGAATCCGCTGGTAGAAAGCTATTTTTCAAATAAAAATAAAATATTTGGAGGAACTGGGCTGCTTTTGAAGTTTTAAGTTGTTTTTTATGTGAGCATAGAGATTTTTACGTCAAGCGAAGATACACTAAGTTGTATTTATCTTATATCTCTTTTATCGATATCGCAGGAAACAGCTAATTTCTATGTAAGAGATAAATATTTTACACTTTAAATAGCTTTCAAACGATTATAATCATTATGTGACCATTTACTTGTCTTCAAAACAATGAAATATTTTTGCAATATCACGTACCTACATAAACATTAAAAAGAGTTTTGAGTATTTTTAGAATCTAAACAAAAGACAGTGCGCGGTCAAGGTCAGTCGTTTGCGGTCAAACTTCGGTCGTGATCTTACAGATTAGTGCAATTAAAGAAAACCATTTACTATTGAGTTATACGAGGCTAATGGTGAGTTCAGCAACTGATACACTCTGATGTCGACATCGAGGCTTCATCATCAGATAAAAATCTTCTAAATCGACTATTAGTGGATAACCATATCATTGTTTCTGGATTTTATATTTAATATTTCTATGAACCTTGACATCACTGAAATATATAAGATGTTGTGTTACATTGACAGGGCTTTAATAGGCAATACTTTTTTCCTTATAAGCTTCAGCAGATGTTTCGTAAGATAGTCGATTGTCTGTGGTTAATGAAAATACGTTTTCTTTTTGTCTTTGGTATCTTCATTGTTATCTATTTAGTAATTGGAATTTTTGATTCAGTTTGTAATTGGAACAAAATTATCTGTTTTGAATTACTTAGGAGAAAAAAACATATAAACTTTGTTTTTATATAGTTATATTTGTATTTGGAAATGTTATTATATAAAACTACAAGCAGCCATGACACAACGTCAGTAGCTTGTCAAGTTTTAGGAAAACAAACATACAAGCAAATTTTATATTACATATGAAAATTAACAAGTACAATTAACTTGGATGACATACAACTGTTTTATCTTATTCCATCAGGTTTTACTTAAAATATTTTATAAGAAAGTGATTTTTTCCCACTCTTACACGTCGCATTTCACTTTTTTTTCAAGATTTATCATCACTTGGAACCTGTTATTGCGTTCAGGTTAATGTTGCAGAACCGCCGATGGGCAAATCCGATTTGCCCTTGCCCAGTTTTCATGGTTACTCTTAGAAATACTCTCTGGGATATTTCAACCAAGACGACAAATTGTTCCATTACAACAAATCGAAACAACAAATTGTTTGATAACCAATTTAATCTACTGTTTGATAATTTAAAGTGTTTCAAATTAGATTTCAAGCATGTTATTACGCAAGACAGAGAGATTTTTAATCTATATAAATAAAAATGAGACGTTAAATGTGTTGCTACGTGCAAACTTCGAGAGACGAGTACGACAAAACTTTTTGGCTATTTTTTTAATAATCATTTAAGTCCAAGTAAGTTTATAATTAAGAGAAAAATAGTAAAAACAATACTTTTTACTATAGAAACTGTTTATTCCTAGCTGTCAAAATAAAAAAGCACGTTTAGTTTGTCAGGTTTAAATTATTATTTAACTTTAGTAAAAAATAATGAACGCACATGCAGCGTTTCAAAAGCTGTATAATGTTCCTTGGGTCATCTATACTAATATTATAAAGAGGTATTAAATAGACTCCAAAACTATTAGACTAATTTAAAAAAAAAAACCTTTATCTCTGAGAAGCTACATCATACATACCAACGTGTAATTTACGCCGGCGAAGTGGCTAGTGGTGTAATAAAAAACAAAAATTATTAAAGAGAAATATAATACTGCTTCGCGCCTTATAAAAAACGTTATCATAGATAACAGTAATAGAGACAACAAACCTCTGTACTTTAGATAAGTTTAGAAAAAAAAAACCATAAACCAAAACAGATATGACATAGTTGTGGATTGTGGGATTTTATAGAGCTTTGAAAGTAAGTTCAATAACCCAACGCAATAATTATAAATATTGTTTTATGCTATAATTTAGTGAGTGTCGTCTTTGAAATTTATATTCATGTATTGAATCTCTTTTATTTTATTCGAACACGAATATAGATCTTGTGCCACCGTTATAAGATCCACAGATTTAACGGTTTACGTTTGAAAGTAAAAGTGTACAAAACAATGACAAAACTGTAGTCACGTCAGCGTCAAAATAATATACGGTATTTTTCTTTATTTCTGTTTTTTTTTTAATATAATATTTTAACTCTCTCTTCTGTATTTTATATTTATATGTACTAAGCTGCCTATGTGAATAAATAACTTCTTAAGTTCTGTAACAAATATACCTACTTCTAACTGGATGATAAAGCTTTTTAAATTTCTTGCTATTTTTTAAAATAGATAGCAGAAATTGCTCATGTTTTTCAGATAATGTTAAGAAATGCGTATAATAACTCTTCGGTTAGTACAGTCATCTGACAAAGCTTTTTAAATCGATTTTCGAGTACACGAAATTTAAAAGTTGAGGGGTAATTCTGAAAGCAAGTTTACTGTGTAGATAGGCAAAAGGAATTACTTTGTTTTTTTCGACACCTATTCAGTTATACATGTGGAAAAATTTATTGAATAGATAAGTAACTGGTTTGCATGCAAGTGCTTAGTGAATTTCTATCAGTACCCAAGGTCTGCTACGCTCCACTTCTTTCGAACAATTTTCCAGATTTGCAAACGTTTGATTATAGCCCCAAGATATGAAATATGACCTAGATCATTTAGTAAGTGGTTGTCGGTAATATTCATCAGTAAATACTACACATTAGTTATATTTATTTAAGGTCATGGTATACGGAAAAAATGTTGCGAATTTGAAACTTATAACTAATGATTTAAAGTTGAAATTGATATTATCAAATTTAGTGAGCTTAGTTTCTTATTTCGTCTATATTATATTACAAAGGGAAAAGGTTTGATTTTCTGTTTGTTTGCATCAAAAGGCTCCAAAACTACTGGACCGATTGTGAAAATTATTTCACTTACGGGAAGCTACATTATAGGCTATATATAACATTTGCGTGCAAAGTTGCAGGAAAATAGCTAATAACTGCTAACAAATACTCTGAAATTGTACAAGAGGATACAATGAATGATATCTGTATTGGATTTGATTTGAACGGTATTGAATTTTACACCTACATTCATAGTGTGAAGCCAGGAAACAGCATAAATATTTGCGTTCTACATTGACCAAATCTGTATTAAAACTTTTTATAACTTATTATAATTCGTAGCTAATTAGGCTCCAGTATAAATGTTATATGCGTATTTATGAGTCAGCGGCTTATAAAGTCACGCAAACCTTAAGATTTAACTGAGTAAATAGTATTATGTTGGCCTTTATCTGGGCGACAGCTCGGCAATCTGTCACTCAGATCAGTGCATCTCATTAATAGTGACGAGTATCGCATCTTATGCAACTTAGACGAGTTTTTTATTTAGCGAATAATAACTCGAATAATACATCTAACAATAATGCTTCTTTTGGTTGTTCAAAAGAATATGCCTGTTTTTTTATGATTTGCGATTTTTCATATGCTCTATTATCTTTAGTCGACCCATTTTTGTTCACAATAATCAATGTATATTAATATAAATACTGATTTTGATATGGTATTATTATAGAATCAATATTGGAATTAATTATAGTGAAAGGTTAAGTAAATGTCACTTATTAATTGTAAATATTAACTAATAACTTCAGTGCGTGTATAATTTCAGCTCACTGTTATAAATATTTATTAGGATTTATTGTTACTTGAGGCCAAATAAACAATTTCTTTTCTGTTCTGTATTTTAAAGTTCTATTCAATTCTAATAAAAATATCGTGTTGTATTATTCTTACATATTACCCACTAGCTAGCAGTAGTTTCGGAGTCTATTCAATGGAAACCAACAAACAATGTAACCGTTCCTTTTTGTAATATAAGTATAGACAAAATAAACTTGTCACGTCAGCTTGTTTTAACACAATAAAATAAAAATGACCGATTTTTATGCGCTTATTAACAACTATTGGATTAATTTATCAGGATGGTAAGTGTCCGAGAGAAATTGCTCAAATAAGTCTAAGAAGATTAAAAAGCTCGTTCTTAAAAAGATGCCGAGCGTGTGCACAAGGGAAGCATTTTCAGAATCTGTTATGATTTATTTTTATTTTTAATACATTTTTTTAAAAGTGATGTCTGTCTTTTTTTACTATCACTGAGGCTTAAATTACACACCCATTTTTGCATTTTATTGTCGCATTTTACTTTTCACGAATATGTTTTATAATAATTTGCGTCAATAAAGCAGCTATTACTTACTCTCGTCAAAATTACGTTAGTTACATTTTTAACAAAATCAGCTTCTATGGGACTAGAACAGTATTTTTTTCGTATTTTGTAATGAAAATGCATAGTATTGTATCTTTCCAAAATCACCATTAAATAAGCTATTTTTAAAACATGTTGTACAAAACTCTCACATACATTTTTTTTTCACCACTGTAGGATGAAGTTAAGTGATAAGAACATCATTCTGCGAAAATTTCAACAAAACAATTTTTTTCTTGAAAACGTCCTTGATTTTCACAGAAAAAATAATTATCAATGGGTACAGTAACTATTCACGAATAATTTAATGTAAAAAAAATACAAAAAAAAATTTTTTTCCTTAAGATATGATAAAAAATCTGTTTCATGGTAGAGATTTTTCGATATTTCGGAAAATTTTGTATAACTTTAAAACCGTGAAATTTCGCTGAACATTTATTGAGTTATTTTGGTAGGTATTGATGCCAGCTACCACCCCCTGCAGTATGTCGTACTATTTCCTGGCCACGCTGTATATATAAATTATAATCAGATGCCTAATTGTCCAATTGAATAATCGATCGTAATCTCTTTCGATTTCATATTTGTCAGATATCCACGAACTTCACGCTACTATCACTATTTGGCACGTGTAAAAGATGGAAAAATGAAAACGACTATTTGATCCAGAGCATACGGAAAGCTGTCGTTGCGGTCGCGGTGTAGAAGCTACTGGAATAAAGGCGGGACGTATGAGCGCGATGTGTGTACCGCAATCGACAGCCACCCGCATTGACTTTATTATAAAAATCAAAGGCAGAGGGTACAAATGGATACATAAATTATTATCTATAACATATAGGTAAATTAAAAATAATTAACGTAAAACTAAGACAAATTACATAATTTATTGAGTGTGTATGCGTCGCCTACAGCACGTATATAGCGATTATGATGGTGACGTTTTTTTGAAACTTATTGGATGCACGATCTTGATATTTGAAAACGTTTGCGGTACATTTTAAAATTATAAAATTAGCCCCCAGTTGAAGCAGATCGATTATTGTTGGACATGTTGGGAAAATCATCATTATTACATATAATTGCATATATGTATGAATTTTGTTAATGGTTACCTCATGGAGACTTATTAAGGTATCTGAAAGTAGCTAAAGACGTTCACGTTTCAACGATTACGTAACGTGAATACACCGCCAATCATTTTTAACGATTTAAATACGCAATTTGTGTCACGAAACACAATCGCAAACATAATACAGAAGTATCTCTTTAATTTATATATTGATATTTGATGGGGATTTCGCAAATTCAGTGTTTCTTTTACAATATATAAATGTTTTTTTTAGATGGGTCAATCGTTTTATTGTTCACGAGATTATAATTGTTTAGTCAGTAGGTTAATTTCATCATACAAAGTATGTTAGAAATAATTAACATCATTTGTTATTTTTAATAACCACCTTTTAATCTGGAAAATATAAAACAACTACACTATGCGGTCGATTATTATCTGCGTACACTTTATCCCTACATGACATATGTTTTAAGATATTTAATTCATTGCTACCGTATAGTTAACAAGACATATTCCACTGTTTTTTAAAATTCATTTATCATCAGGTTATTTATGTGAAATTGGCTGAATTTATCAAACTATTAACGAAAGATCCTATAGACCAATAGTTATCTTTTTAAAAAAATACCTGAATCAGTAGCAAACAAAAACCTGCTTTTTATTTCTCGGAACTCGATAGGGTCTCATTTTAATCTCTGGTATTTTTTCATAAGTAAGTAACATTATACTATTCGCTTGATGCGCCACGATTTTGAACTTTATAAAATGTTATTTTTATGACGTGCCAATGGCTATTCACTTGAATTTTTATAATGTAAATTATATTTTAATTACTATTGTCTATACAAATATCATAGTGGTAAAGTACCTTAATTTCTTTGTAATGGTGTAATCTTCGGAAATATGTTATTGTTCATGAATTTTTTTTACCTTCTAGAAGATACATTAAATGCGTTTGTTTTGCATTAAAGTCGCGAGAAAACATTTAATATTTAAATATGCATGTGTATGCGACCACCATAGTCAACCTTTCGAACAGGTGCCAACAAAGCTAATCCTTTTATAAATAATAACTTATTATGGTATGATATAAATTCCTCACGTACACAAATCACCTTGTAACGTAATATAACAACGAAATGCCATCAATATTCTTAACTAAACTTTTAAATGGGGTGTTATGCATTTACATGCGGTCTTACGCGTACGTATGGTAAGGTCAGCGGATCAGTCAGAAAGTTGGCATAATTCTCGGACGTTAGCGCTGAATGATAATGCGATTACAACACATCTCCACGAGATCTGTTGATGTCTAGTTAAATTAGGTACGTTCTAATTTCTTGGCCATATCATCACCGTAAGGTTTTGTAATCTACATAAATTATTTAATGACCTATTTTCAGAGAGCACAATAAGTAATCATTCAGTAAGAAAAATCTTATGAAGCATATTATTAAGATCAAATTATTTTTTAATTTAATTAGAAATATTCATAACATTCGTAGCCGAGTGGTAAATGCGTCGGTTTCAATGTGTCGCCTCTGCGCTTCGATTCCTGATAGTGTCAATGTAGAAAATTTCAGATGTTTCTGTCTTGTTACTTATCTTGCTATCTGAGCAACTGAATTTGATGCTATAGGTAAAATAAACTGCTTCGGTTAAAATGAATCATGAGTTGTAGTTTGTATATAGGCAAGAGAAAGTGCAGCTTATTTAGACACCTGCTTAATATTCTCAGAGCGTATCCTGTTACAGTTTGCTTGTGCGCAACCTGTCAGTGAATCAGGCAAAGTGTATTTTTCACTCTCGCCGGCTCCATATACTGTATATAATCTAAATCCCTGGAAGGCTGAGACGATTTGTAAGAAGAATTATTAAAGTTATTATTGTATGGATATTTTTAATAATTTCGTGTGTTGCTTAGAATTTTAGAACGTATCTATAGTGTGCATATGGAATATTATTTTTCCTTCGTGCTTCAAAGTAGCTTTATGTATTTCATCAGAATCGGCTCTGGACTTAGCCTATGACGCAGTGTCATTTCTGCAGGCTGAAAATCTGTGCCTGCATTTGTGATGTTGGTTTCGATATTATGGAAGATCAAAAAAATTTTATCTTGTCCTAACTTTAATATTATTCGAAAAGCTTTTGAGAACTCAACAAAGTATAAATAGGTAAGTCCTATTTACCTTAAATCTTTGAAAATTATATTTCCGCTGTTAGAGATAACTCAAAAGTCTTTAGGAAATTGTTATCATTCTACCGGAGTAATTACACAACATTAACATGCCCAGCAGTGGACGTCGAATGGCTGAGATGATGATACTCAACGTGTAAACTTTCTAAATTTTTCAAAGTCTTATGAGGATACGTCGTGTGCAACATTTTACTGCACATACATTTCCCACCATTTAAGAAAAGGAAATATAAAATATACGACTATTTAATTAAGTAATATAACATAGACAAAACTTTCTACTCAGGATATTATTAGGACAATATTAAAACTATAAATTATAGTTATCAAAAGATGGAAGTTAGTCAACATCCGTATGACTGGCAAAAAGTACTTTAATTACTTTTTTTAAACAATTAACCAACTAAAGCAAATTGACAATGACTGAAAAGAAAACGTCATGTTGAGAGGTGTTATCTTATTTTGGACCGATAATGGTTTAAACCTGGTAGTAAAGTTAGTTTTCGTGTTATACTGAGTTGTAGGATGGATTGAGCTTTTCTGTTGTAATTTTGATTGATAGTTTGTATATTATTAGTAAGTGACGTGAAAATTTCGTATCTATCTCTTTTTACAAAAATTAGGCGAAGCGGACGCGCAATTTGGCTTAGATAAATCAAGACATTATAAAAGGGCAGAAATATTGTATTGCTAGTTAGTTTTGGCTATATCTATTTAATGTTACTTCAGACAAATGAACTGTCAGAAGCATTTTAAATATACAAAAATAAACAAATATTTTTTAGTTATTACATTACTAATGGAGATACCGATTTTAATCAGACTAAACTGTCTAATCCAAATTACGAGGATGACATCCAAGGTAATATATTTGTTGTAAAGACACTAATGCGGACGTGTAGCAAGATGCATTCACCGGTGAAGCAATTGATGATCTAATAGGTCACTCGGTAATCACTTTCAAAGATATATTCAATAAGTTAGACGTGATGGGTTTATCACATAATAGTTGCGAACCAAATTTAGAATGGACATTTTATTCTAAATGCAATTTCGTTGAAGAGGAACTTGATGGATCATTGTGGTCCAGTCAGCATACAATTTATAAGTTATGAAACTTATGCAACCTAAAAGCTTTAATTAATTATTTTAAATAGTAACATTTACGACCACCTAATTTAGGAATTGCTATATCATAAATATAGATCGAGAAAGAAGTGGCTCTAAAATTATTGGACCGATATTAAAAATTCTTCCACCTATGGGAAACTATAATATACGTTTGTGACATACGCTAGAATTTACGTGGGTGAAGTACCTGAAAAACAGCTGGTATATCCGCAATTTATCAGAAATGCTTATAGTTATTGTGCATTCCCTCAACTACTTTTGTAACTAAGCTTGAATTCTTAATTTGCGTGTTTGTATTAATGTTTTCTAAATCGTTTTGGCACCTATTAAATAATTCAGGTGTCCAGTCCCAGGTGGTCGAAATATATATGATGTGTGAGCTATAATTAAGTTAATATGTCTCAAGTAAAAGTTTTTCTAGTCTTAATAATAATAAGCTTTATTTCAGTTTTAAAATTACAGATTATGGTGACTATTTTAAGAGATTACAAGGAAGTTACATAATATAGTAATGTGAGCTACATCTCCCAAACTAGGGTCAACCTGAATTTTGGGAGTTGCGATTCCTCCAAAACATCCTTATTTATATATCCTTGAAAGCATTTAAAATAGCAATATCACTACGAATGTTAAAATTAAAACTATAACAATTTTTTTTAGTGATAACTAGTCGTGTCATAAACTAATGTAAGTTACATTCAATGTAGTTACAACATGTTCTCTCTAATCCACGACTGAAGATGAAAAAAAAAAATTAGTTCATTTCGCTATAATTAATCGTTCAAAGGCAATTCAGTTCAAGTTAATCTATTAATTGCTCGATAGTTGATTATAGAAATATGTTAAATATTCGGTCAAAGTTTAATTAAGGTCGTATCATAAATGTGATCGTGCAATACTAACACGTTTCTCAATCGATTGCATCTTATACGAAATTAATATTATCGATGTTTGCCCTTGTATTGCAAATTTTTTACTATGACTTAAAATATTAAAACTGTTATAACTTACATTGGCAATTTTCATATATTTAGGCATGGTACGAAAATATCAGTATTTCAATTTTTATCAGATCCCATATGAAGTAAATGAAGCTTGTATTATGTCATTATTATTAGGCAAACGAATGTCGACAGCATCCGACACAATATCAAAAGTTTATTTTCCACATTGGTCCAAGCGGGAATCGTACCTGGTAGATGGCGATACTTTGAAAATGGCGTGCGAGACACACAAACAAAAAATAATATAGTGATCGTAAGTAGTATCTAAAGTAGTAAAGATGTATAAAGATACCTTTTTTCTTTATCTCCGGTATCAGTAAGGTGGAAAAAGTCTGATGGTTTACAGGAACGAACCCCGTAATAAAATTTGTGCGGTGCATATATTACCACAGATTATAATAACACTTAGATATTCGTGATTGTCACTACTCAATTGCTTTACTCACAATCTTGAGTGATGCGAGGTTTAAGTGAAAGATAATGATGTAAGTTGCAAAACATTACTTTAGCATATAGTAGGTTATAGTTTTTATTTAACTATAGTAGTTATAGATTTTATTTATTTTTCAAATAACAAATGTATTATCGTTCGTCATTTTTTGTGTACTCAAAGTTTACTGCTTTTGTTTATTTGAAATTTATTGAAACATGAACGGGAAATTATGTTGTTTTTCCTTTCGCAAGCAAACAACTTAATCAAGCTATATTGAAACTAGTTTCAATATTTCATTCATTTTAATTACATTCAGTCTTTGGCCTCATTTGGTTTTTATCTACTAGTAATCATAAAAATATAGGAATGTAATATTTAATACATTCCTAAATTTTTATGATACCTTTTGTGATTCTATAGTTTAAAAGTGGATTTTGCGAAATAACGGTTGATGGTACAGCCTCCGGCGTTGAATCCCACACGGGTATCACATAACGTTCTAACATTCGAAGGTCGTAATTTATGTAATTAACCAATAAAGTGTAAGATGCTCAGCTATTATCCGATCTAGGCCAGATCGGTCACGATGGCAGGTGAATCTGTCTGTTGTGCAATCGGATACTTAAACGTTTCAGTGGCGAGTATGCGGAGGAACGAAGGAAGCCAGATAATTACGGATATCATCAAGTTACAAACAATTTATATCCATTTGTTATTTTGAACGCAGTTAATACTGACCTCGAAGTGGAAGTGTTTGTCTGTTTATGTACCCCTTTTTTGGACAGTGGAAACTTGACAGATATGGTTCTGGAATTTTATCAATATTAGAGGAATTTAGTAACATTATCATCTACATAGCTTTCCTGTTTGTTATGCATTGCTTGTCAAACGTGGCTTCATTGTACTTTATGTTACATGTAAGACTTTTTCGCTTAAACCTTTTTGGAGAAATTGATTATAAGTATTGTGTGTCTGTATTTGTGACAAGAAAAAAGAGTTGTAATATATGGAAACGGCATCGCGTATACAAAGTTTGAACAACTTATCAATATACTATTTCCAATCTACATGACTTGGACATTATCCACTTTAGTCTTTTTTAAAGCGTTAATTAATTCAGGACTACGAGCATTTCCGAGTATTATCCAAGAGAAGTATTAATACGTGGCTTATTGTTTAAGCTTGTATCTCATCTAAAGTTCTGCTTAATTCAGAATCGAAGAAGAGCAATGTATGAGCAACGTAGAATTGGAAAAGTGTTTAATTTCAATGATACCACATTTGCCATATCCAAAGGGAAGCTATACCTCGCTGTAGCTACTACTGTGGGAACGTATAGGAGATACATAGCTCAATTAAATAATGCTATTGAAACATTCTTGTAAACTTTCATACAAAGCATTGATTAAACTGTCGATATAAATATAAACTGAGAGAACATTTTCCATTTCGTAACGAAGTAAATCGAATTAAGTATCAGGCCATAAATAAAACCAACAAAGAGCACCTTAATACTTATAATAAAAGTGTATAGAGATTGATGCCAATCTATGTTCCAAAGTGAAAGGATTAATAACAGAAATACACTCAGATCCTAACAAGATAACTGCAGGATTACAAAACTCCTTGCAACAAGTTTTATTACTAACGTATTCTCAACAAAATCATTAATGACATAATTGGGTTTTGTTAACAGTCGAGATATAATCTCGACTAAGTTTTTTTTGTTACGGAATGGGAACTTTTAATCAAAAACAATATTTGGAAGACAAATGAATGTGTTCTGCGAATAAGTGAAAGATTGCCATTGTTCTCCTTACCTTTCTACCTTTGTTTTAATTGATAATTATACATAATGAAAGTGATTAATATAGTTTTAATGTAAATGTCATTTGTTACTGGTTGGTGTAATATGTTTTAATATGACAATGTAGGGCAATGAATAAAAAGTATTTTGAACCAAAAATATTTAAACAAAATTTTTGACGGTTCCTTTTTAAACATATCATTGATATTATAAACAGTTTCTGTCACTTAAATACTAATTGTAAGAGTCACGATTTTTATTTGATTTCACTCAGATGTAAACTCTTTTCATATTTACTTTTATCTCTTTATTTAACAAACTTTATTGATCATTGAATTGATACAAGAGGGGGACTTAAGCTTACTAGTTTTCCGCCAGCGGTTTCGACTGCGTGGTCGTGCATTATACATAAAAAACCTTCTTGAATCACTTTATTGATTGAAAACAGTGTTTAAAATACATTGTGTAGTTTAAATAGCTCTCAGCGTACAGCATCGGGAAGTGTCTTTGTATGTATATAGATTATAAAAATAATTATTAGCTTTTAAAAATGTTTTTAATAAAGCTTGTTTTATTATAAATCAGCCAATGAATTTCATCGGCAATTTCATTATGAGCCCAAAATTCAATGCATTTTGGGCTTATAATAGGAGATTGTAAATTTTTTGTGAATTGTTCGACTTTATTTTGTTCTAGTAAATAGAATTGCTTTTATTATCAAAAATGTAATGGAAAATATCGCGGTGTTTTAAGCTCCCTTGAGAAACCTTTTGAACAAAAAATAGGTGTCGTATTACCTTCTGGTTTTAACGAAAATGATAATATTTGCAACTATTACATGATTCTGTCACCACAATAAGACTATAAGATAGTTCATGGCGAAACCCATTTTTGTTTCTTTTGGTTGAGAGCGGATTATCGCAATTGTGGAAATGGAATGTTTTAATTTTATCGATCTTTTTATATTTGATAACAATTATTTGAAAGTCAATTATAAAACTTTACTAATAATATTAGACAAGTTCACATTATATATTTCATTTCTAAAGTCACATGTGCTAAGATAACATTATTATTATAAATGAGAGATTTTATGAAAAATTTACCACTTCTTAAAATGGCGCAAAGGAATAAGTTAACCACAGTCGAACCAATTAAATATTTTTTAAAGGTATAATAGAAATTTCATTAGTAGTATCAAACTAGCGGGGTATATATTAGCTCACAATTAATCACTAACTTTCACAAAGAGTTCTTAAAAATACCAACTGTTGCATTAGAAATAATAAAATTACTTGCTTGGCATAGTGTTTTTATTTTTCTAGAGATAGTATGATGGATTACATGATATTTCGTCACAATATCTACTGTGTGCTCCCAGTTTGAAATGATAGGTGATAGTTAACGGAGATAAAGATGGATCCAACGATTTGAAGCTTGAATAAAAGATGGAGCATCAAATTTACAGTTAAATCAATGTAACTGATATCTGTCGTATTTTATTAATCACGCATTTCGGATCCGCCCCGATGATCGCCACGTCGAGAAATGTTATCAACGGATCCGTTAGAGCGTAACCGAACGAAATTGCGAGCTGCTAAGCCGCACCATATCATTTTGGTGAAGTAATAATAATAGATGCCTTTATGCTTCAGTTACAATTTAAGATGACTTATTCAATTTTACATAAAAATATTAACTCAGAGTGTCGCGTTGCTGTAAGGTTTTTCAGTTAACATGTTAAAACTATATTTTATAAAAGTAGTAACATAAATTACATTATTGAATAACTTAGTTTTTAGCAATGACACGTTATTAGGTAAGTACCTATATGAAATCTTGAAAAATTAAGCATACCCACAAGTCTATTTTGCATAGCCCTTCTCTTTGAAATGTAAGGCAAATTCTGAATAACTTTTGTAGTATTAATTATCGTCAGACAAGATTACATTATAATCTCGTCAAGATCAATATTAAAGAAATGTAGCTTAGACTTAGGCAATAAATTATTCAGTTTAGACTGAGAAATGAGATGGTATCGCTTTAGCATAATCTCAATTTTGTAATATGTTTGTATTTCAAAAAGTTTTCGATTTCATAATATAGTTTTTTAGTGTTATGAAAATGACTTCACTGTTTTGAGTTTAAAAAACTGATACATAATAGAACGTTGTCTAATTTAGTGGGGGCTTCCATTTCGTTTATAATTTTCAATATGTAAATATTATAGAAGCAAACAAAGAAAGAGTAAATATTTTTACTAGAATAATCTAAAATATAAAGCATAGTACAATACAAATTATTTTACGCAAAATCTAATAGGCGTGACGTTTTCCCAATGATAGTATTCTGCGTAGCTTACCTGCGCCGGCGCAATGGCGGCGCGCGTGCAGGCGGCGGGCGGCGGGCGGGCGGCGACGGCGCGTGACAATACCGAGTTGTTTGATCGGACAGCTGATTGCGTTGCGCAAGACATTCGGCAATTTGATATGCTACCGTTTTTGATAGTTTCAACCATATCGGACAACATTTGATTATTTTAATACATACAGTGGTTCTTGACCTTTTATATGACCTATAATTAAAATTGATTTTACCTACCATCAATAAATGTTCTTTATTGGAAAGTTGGGTCTTTAGTATTTTTCTTGTCTGTTTATTTATTTACACTTCATTGCACATAAAATGATAAAAATAATCTATGTCATTTGACATTTTCTAATATTCAGTGGTTGAACTGGATATAGATTAAATGTATAGGTATTTTAATATAAGCACAATAACTTTGGTAGACTACTTTTGACTATTATTTACGACATATAATGAAGAGTAATGAAAGTGGATGAGGCGAAAGAAGTATGTAAAAACTGTATATTGTGGTGTTCGGTCCTCTCTGCTACTCCGCCAGGGATATAGATAAAACTAGTTCAGCATGCCAAAACTGTAATTGCATCATCATAGTAAACATCATGTTACTGTATTTAGTTATTATTAGCTGTATTCCTTCATAGTAATCAGCGTATAATGTGGCTTTTTTTTATGTGAAAGAATTTTAATGATCCGAACAGTACATCTGAAGCTTGCCCCTGACAAAAAAACTAAGTTAGAAACCTTTTTATACCATTATCATAGAAGTATAGGTAGCTCGGTGACGTAGTGGATAAGCGTAACGGGATGGGTGACCTAAAGCTTTTTTTCTTGAGGTACGCCTTGCTTCTGAAGGCACGTTTAGCCGGTGGTCCTGATTGCATTTGCAATCGTTAATACCCTTCAATTGGGCCAGGGAGGAGGGTCATGGCCCATTTCCCTTAACCTTCTCTAAGGAAGGCTTGAGCCACTGTAGCGTGAATGTAAAAAGGCTGATGATGATAGATAGATATTGAAGTAACTCAGTTTCATACGAGTGATAAAAGAACTCAGAAAATTTCGTATCCAATTGAGAAAGTTTTGTAGGAGGTGATATCCTTTCAAACATCTTTATAGACTGAATCCAGACAAAGTTATAACCATAGGTCGGAATTAGGTAGAGTTATTTATGTACTTGCATCGAAATGTTGATATTAATGTGGACCTTCCCGGGATTTCTAAAGGACAATCTTGGACATATTTGGTCATCCGATGTCATTAATGTAAGTTTGACAACGTCGTGCGTGCTGTGGTTTAAATTGTGTAAAAGTAAATAACTTTTATTTTAAAAATCACGGGATTTTTTCTGCTCTTTAAAATTAATCTCGGGATTTGAGGCATATCCACTTTATTCTTTCGCTGTATGAAATCAGTGTAAGTACATGAATAACTCTACCTAATTCCGACCACTGGTTATAACTAAAAGCTTCAATGACTTCTTCAACGGTAATGTGTGCTATAATTTTTGCAAGGTGAACATGTTCGATATGTATTATAATAACAGTGATCAGTTGATCACGGAGCTAGAAAATGTTCTGAGGCATCTAAAAATATCAACAGTTTATTTTAAATTAATTTCTGAATGTTATTAAAGCTTCTAGAATAATTAACATTAGTATTATAGAAAATAGCGTAATTCGGCTATATTATTTGGCAAAGATATATGTATCGATGGCATAGTCTTGTGGATAAGTGTGCGCAGTAGGTTCACATAGCTAGTATTTATTATTTTTAGAAAACATATCTCTTTGACCACAGGACGCAATCAAGTGTCCATAATAATTTACTAATCTGTCTCGCATCTCTTTTATTTTGTCATTCTCTATTTTCCAGGTATTTAAACACACCGCACTTTTGCTCTATATGACTCTAAGTTTGCAATTGTCACAAAGCAGCAGCTTCTAAAGAGCATTACCTGCAGCATAAACGGAATGTGAATTATTAACTCGTGGTCAACATGTTATCAAAATCTATTCAATATATATTCAATCAAACAGAACAGAGGCTAATATGTTCTATTTTTTTATGATACAACTGACATTTACAGCGAAAAGTTCTAGTTGCATACAAAAATAATTACTGTAGATAAACGTTATGTCAGCTTGTTCGCCTTGTCCTTTGATTGAGGTGTACGAGCAACTCTTATTGAGTATCTAGATTTGACAAATGGGCTTTAAGTTCAACCAGTAAGGTCCACTTTCGATCTGAAATAGTGAAATGTCTTCACAACGAAGGCTCTGATGAACTATGCAAGTGACAATGAGTTGACATATTAGTTTTTGTTTGTCAATTCTTTAAAGGTAACTAGTCTGATTGATATGTAACCGTGACTAGATTAGGTTAAAAATAAATATGGTATTTACAATGTAGACATCCTGTTTGTCATTTCTACAAATGAGTGCGATTATCGAATAATAAATGTTGTCGTAGGATGGATGACCATATCGCACTCCCGGTGCGACACTGTCACTTATGCAAAAATTTAGTTTTTCAGGAGAAGAGTTTTAAACTCTGTCACCTCACAAAACAATGACTTTAGAAGATACTGATGAGATGGAACATAGTTCCGTATGATTCATCTACAAAAGTAACATTATCGCACCAAGTAAAGGGGGCTTTAGGACAATTATTACATATTTAACTAATTTTTGTATTTTTTGCAAAAGTGACAGTGTCGCACCGGGGGTGCGATATTTTGAGCTCTTCAGTCCAAACGAAGAGATTCTATATTTACTATTTTGATAATCAAGTTTATATGAATAAATATATTATTTTTATTTTCTGAAAATGTCGAATAAATTTATATAAAACTTTTTTTTTGTTGCAGGTAAGAAATGCAGTGATTTTTATTACACTTCATGAGTGAGTTTACACTATTAAAGGTGACATTCTGTTTAATAATTTTAATATTTCTAATAAGAAGAAGACTTTTTACAGTAAGTTTTCTGATGGACAATTGATTACTTATTCATAATTAAGAATTCTTATGACATACATTTATAAACTGATTATTTTTTGTTTTATTACAGTTAATATAATTATATTGACTGCTTAAAGATAAGCTTTAAGAATAGACCGATACTGTGAAATAAGACACCGCGGTTAAAACTAATTTTAAATCTAAATTATTCAACTAAATTAATTTACATTGACATAATGTACTTTACAGTAAGCGCTATAGAGTTACCATTCCGATGAATCTCGATCGCGTGAATAAGAATGAGGAAGCTTACAGTCCGCCCTCGTCTTTATTAAATGCCACTGCTCTTGTAACTCTTAAACATGTATTTATACAACAACATCTATATAAAGTTTTCGTAACGAATCAATACCTTCACTTAATTCAAGTCATCATAAATAATATTCTCATCTAGAGAATTTTTGTGTCAATGTTTGCTTAGTGCTGTCCGATATTTTGACAAATAATTGCAATGGGCATTCGATTTAAAGAGGATTTTTCGTACTATCATGGTTTTCAGGGGTAAAACGAGAATTATTTTGAAAAATTTTTGGTTAATAAGCTTGAATAATTTATTTTAAGTATAGCTAAAAAGGGCAACAAGAAAATATACTATGTGTATCATAATATGCTCTATCTTCTTGTTAATAATAAAGCATTGGTCAATCTAACTAAGATGTATCTATAAATTAATATCATATAAACATGCACCTTGCAGATTCAATAAAACAATGACGTGTGTAAGATGTTAAAAAGAAATGAAAACGATTACATATTACCTGTATGTAATAATATGTGGGTCTGAATATAATAATATGTAAGTGGTGTGAATTGATCAATTCATTGATGTATGTACTTTAAAAATTCTGGGAGCGTTGACAGTCTGGGATTGGATGGTTGACAGACCTATAATTTATAGGTGTAGTGTAAATATCGAAGGTACCCCACCGCTTATATCTGATGTGCAAAGCGATTTTTGATAAGATAAACTTATCTTCTTTAAATACTACACTTACTTCACAATCAAGCTAAAATTATAAGTAACGAACAATCTGAAAGACGAGAACCGGGTCAATGTCAGTCAGCTTCTTGTCACTGTAGCGTATAAGCCTAAAATATAGAATCGATAATCAACATATTTATTTTTATGTAATTGATGGTATTTTCTTTATTAACTTAGCTGTACCACAGAATAATACAGTAGCGAAACTAAACATAAACGGGCAAAATCATGTGTACACGAGAGTCGCACAGATTTACGTAAATTCTCTGGGGGTCTCGAGGTGAGTTCAGTTGCGTTTGTCACGGTAAGACTGCTAGACGTACGGAGAGTGAGCGATCTCAATAAAAATGACTGTAATATTGTGTAGTATATGTATTCAAACCCGGACCACTCGTTTTTTAATAACCTAGTGATATGCTATTAATATTTTTTAAAATAATTATAATTAATATTAATTAAAGACGAGTTAGAAGTTAGAATATTACTTTATTATGCCAGTTGTCAAATATGTTTGTCAATACATACATTATATAGTTACCTATTTCTAATTGATTTCAAAATAGAAATTATATATTTAACTTGTAATCCTAACACCAATGTTAGAATTATCAGAATATAACCAACAGGATATGCCCGAAAAAAAATCATTTGTTTATATTTGTGTTTATCTCTTGAAGAAATGTGCCGAATGCCACTTTGGTTGTGAAATTATGAAGTATAATAGTTCATTGAGCAATCCCCAAATTTTCTTCAGAAAAACGATAATAAGAAATAAGATGCCAACCAACATTTATTAATTGTACCCCAGGATGAGTTTGTTCAATATGTCGAGAAGAAGTGCGCCATTTATCGCAGTTGTTTTAGTAAAGAAAACTTTAACCGTAAAAAAGCGGATTACTCCCCTTGTCCCTATTTCCCGATAATTTATTTAAAAAATCTTGTCTTAGGAATGAGTATTTTTTATATCAAAAAATTAAATAATAAAACGGTCAAAACTTGTCGTAACAGTCGAAAAAGTTTTTCAGTGTGTAATATATAATAAGGTAATAACAATAAAAATCTTTTAACAATAATATAATATTGTTTTATTACTAACTAGTTTTATTAAGAAGGCAACCCTAACGTTCCAATGCAGCGTTAGGGTTGCCTTTTTTCAGAATTCGCTCAAGTTTCGCTATTGTATTATTCTGTGGCTGAACTATAATAAAGTATAACGGATATAACATATTTAATGATTTGTTCTCTGTATATTGGTGATAAACGCATTAAATTTTATAATGTAGTTTAAAAGACTCAGCGTTCAAACAGCGAAAAGCGGCTTTGTTTTTATAGATACTTATAATTTAATTCCTTTCGTTATTTTCAAATTTCAACCCGGTAATTTGAACTGTGTGGGTATCGTAAAATTGGTAAATTTTGATAATAAAACAAGAAATAAAAATTAGGTAAAATATGTGTTTCACGATTTTATAGAAGGATTGATGTTATGTGACATTAATCTCATTTAAACCTTACGTCTGCTATAGCCTTGAAAATAGTAACAGCTAATATATACATATACAGATTAAATCTACTTTAATTAAGAGAAGGTGAAGCGCGTCGTTAAAAAAAGAAGTGTTGCTGTCCTTGTTAAAGATCACTTGAATCTCGGACTTCCCAGTAACAGCGTACAATCAACAACACATCCGTTTAGGGGCCGTCCATTAATCACGTGAGACTCAAAAGGGGGAGAGGGTTCGTGAAAAATCGCGATATATCATAAGCTGTAGGGGGGTGTAGTAATATATAACGTGTTTTTATTTCAAACGCGTGATTTCTAAACCGAAAAGCGGCGTCAAAAATTAAGATTTTTTGTAGGTACTATATAATACACGTGATTTGGGTGCAGGCGGGGGTTTAGTCTTCTTCTTCTTAACTTTAATGGCACTTTGCGTCACCACATTACTGCCAAGGGGTTTAGTCTTAAACTTCACCATATAGGGGTGGTGGTGGGGGGGGGGGGGGTTTAAAAAATGTTATTGTTCAATTTCTCCAATTTTTATATCTTAATCCTTTTGCAGTTAAGTTCAAAATGGAACAAAGACATTCTGTTGTCACTCGATAACGCATGTCAACATGTAAACACTGCTGATGTATGTATAAGAAAAAGTATAATATTGATATTTTGACGTAACTGTCACGTTATATTCGGGATTAACTATTTTTTATGAGATAAAGTTTTTGTGTATTGTAAATTAAATGCATATTAGTTTAAAAATACATATCAATATATATTATTATATAGTGACAATGAAAAAATGTAACCTCGAAATTTTGAAAACATAAATTTAATAAAGCGCCATCTGATGACGCTAAAGATATCATAATGTTCTTTGACAAATTAATATTTAGTAAATGACTTTCGGTAGTGTGATTGGTGTTTAATTTTTTTTAATGGAAATAGAAAAATGATGCGACAGCAATAAAAAATAAAAAAGCTTTTTATTCGATGAATAGATAAGAATAGTTATGGGCAACATATAAAAAATAATCTTAAATTCTTTAAATTTGTTCTAGGTGTTATTTATTATGTCAATTATTATAATACCAGTTCTATTCTAACAGCCAGCTTCACAGATGTCAATTAAAATTGACATTAGTTTAAAGCGACATTAACCATGCAAATTTGACATTCAGTATACCTTAAAGGCATCATTAAACCTTAATGGACGTCTGAGCAACTGACCGTAAGTCAATTATATCGAAACTAAATAAGTGATAAAATTAGACGTGTTACGCGAGGTTAAATTATTCTGATTAATGATTTAATTTTTTTTATTGATTCTCTAATCAATGTACCCTTTTCTAAGACCAATTTAATATATAATGAAGGTTATGTAAAGTGCTAAATAAAATTATAATGATTATTTTAAGGAAACGCTTTTTCAATTTACCAGTGTTCTACATTTGAAAGGTTAAATTGATAATAAATTTTTAAAAGCACTTACATAAATTGGTCATTCATTTAGTCAACATTATAATTCAGCTATTATGTAAAACGTCAAATGTTAAATCAATAGCTTTTATGATGGTTGTAGGTTGTATATGCTTCAAGTTGTTCATAACTTGTTTTCGGCCAGCGGCTTCGCCCGCGTAGGTATTATACATCATCATCAGCCCTTTTACGTCCCCACTGCAAGGGCTTAGGCCTTCCTTATGGATGGTTAAGGAGGATGGGCCATGACCCTCCACGCTGGCCCAATGCGGATTGGAGGGTATTAACGACTGCAAATGCAGCCGGGACCAACGGCTTAACGTGCCTTCCGAAGCACGGAGTAGCTCGAGATAGTAATTTTTTGGTCACCCATCCCGTGACCGACCCTTGCGAAAGTTGCTTAACGACTACGATCGCGGGCCGCGGCGCTTATTCACTACGCCAACGAGCTACCTGTATTATACATATAAAATAAATATTCCTTCTGTATCACTCTACATATTGATAAACCGTATTAAAATTTGTTGTGTAGTTTAATCTCAACGGACAAACAGCGGGAAGCGATTTTGTTTTGTAAAGTGTAAAGGTGGTACAATCGAATGTTATAATCATAATTCTAGAGGTACTATTATGCCAAATCATTATTTAATAGTGAATTAATAGTGGAATTAATATAACATATAGTGAGTAATAGTAAGTTTTGAGGAGCTCGATGATGCAGTGTTTACCACGTTCGGTCTGCGATGCGGAAGCAAGCCACCTTTGCGAGGACCGTTCTTAAGACGGGTGACCAAAAATGTTTTACCTCGAAGTACTCCGTACTGCATCTGCAGTCGTTAATACCCACCAATCCGCATTGGGCACGCGCGGCTGGTCATGATCCGTTCCCCCTTTACTATTCGATATTACCCATAGAGAAGTCGTGCCCTACCAGTGGGGATATTTGTAGGCTGACGATGTAAGCTCCCGGTAATTAGTTTGGGCCGTATCTTTGACAAACATTTTATTTATTATGTTCCTTCACCTTTATATACTAAAACCATATAAACCTCCTTACGAATCACTGTGTACATTTGTGAAAATTAAAAATTTATTTATATGTTTTTGAGGTATTGCGTTCATACTGAAGTTGAGATACGACGGTGGGACGCGGGTTTTAATACATATATATTTTTTTATGTTGAGTGATTAATCACATGTATGAAAACCAAGTTTGAACTTACAGTAGCGAAATCTATTGTATATCATATCGAGCGTCGAGCCCAGTGGGTACTTTTGCTTTATGGATTATGAACGCTTAAGTCTATGTAACTATCAACATTTTCACCGTGCATTTCCCTTATTTTCTAGTCTAGTTTATCTGGTCCAGTCTTAGATTAATTATAATCTATCTATCTAGTACCCAACTAGTTTTAAATTAGAGAGGTAAAGTATTTTTTTGAAATATACACTCGAAGAAAATTATTTAAAATGTTTTGTAATTTACACTGATATTGTAAGAAAAGGAAAGATATGATTGTTTGTCGGCATTGAATTGATTGAATTGTTTTTCAAAAATCTTTACTCTACGGGATATGCGGGTGACATACGGCCCAGAAACTGGCTCTAATTGAGAAAATTACAAAATGACTTAAGTACAAAAAGTTTACTAACTTAAGTTTTTTTACGTTTGACAAGGCAAAAAGGCCTAGTTATATCAAACTGCTATCAACTGACCATTAAAAAAAGAAAAGAAAAACGAAACGAGAACCTGTTCCAGTGACATTTAAGATGGTCTAAGTACAGGTTGAGATGTGCTTAACTTTAAATTCTCAATTCAGAAACAGGGTGATAGGCTATAATTTACACGGGAGAAGTCGCGTTAAAACAGTTAGTAAAAAATAATACGAATGTTGGTTAATAAGGTGACATATAAAAATGGTGCTTTGTCCATTTGTTTTACATTTAGTATTTGGAATGTTTATTGATAAGCATAACTTATAAATAGATATATACAGTAAATAAGCAAATCATTTTGTTTACCCGAAATTATATATAAGAATTTTTGTATCTGCGTTTCAATTCATATAAAATTTGTACGAGATTTGTACAATGCAATGTAAGAATAAAAAATACAATTCTGTTCTCGGCCACTGATTACGCAACCTTATGACGTTGATTATAGCGTTACAATTTGATTGAATAAACTAAGCATTTGTTTATTCACTGAAAAGTCACGTACGTAGTCGTGCACCTCTTTTGTTAGTAGTCAGTTTCAATATATAAACTGAAGCGAAAAGTAAGTGGCAATTCGGATTTTATGCGAGATATATAATGTTATAATAAATTTATGAGCCCTGGTGTAATTCGTTTAGATTGTCAATAGATGGTGTTAAAATCATAGGGCGGGGAAAACGGCTACTCAAATATACTGTGAATAAAAACAGTGAAAAAGATTTCAACGTCTTTCTAAATTTTTTCTCAGTCAAGTTGTTATTATGATCTGTTTTAAAATTCAAATTGCATAGTTGAATCATGAAAAAATAAAATTCAGGTGCGCAATATGTTTTTTTTTATATGCAAGGTTGTTTTAAATAAGAGATAGTAATTTGCGAAATCTTGAAATTGTTGGTGGGCAATTTCGTTACATTAAGTGTTAATAAAGACTGAAAAGTTACTTAAACGTTGGAGGTTTTGATGTTTTTATACTTTCAGATTTTCATAAAACAGTGGTAATGGGTATTTGTGTATTTATCATGAAGTACAATTTCCATGAAAAGCTTCCAGCCGCTTGAATTTTTTAACGACATTTTTAATAAACTTTTAGTTCTGTTAATTAACATATAACCTTATCCAGTTATTTTGACAATCGGTTTTATGACGTTCAGACAGTTTAATAAATGTGTAATGTATACTTATATTTTCAGTGCTAATAAAAGGTACTATTGCCTAATAAGGCTAGCGTTTCATTGGTCAAAGACAGCGCCACACCATTTACTCAGCAATGATAGAAAAATGTATCTTAACTCTATATGAGTTGGATTTTATTACTACAGCAGTCAAAAATAGTGCGCCTTATTACGCATAGTCCCTTACTATAACACGAGTAATAAGTAAGTTATATAAGTAACATTAAGATAAAAAAATGTGTTTTACCTAAAAGGAAAAAATATATTTGGATGATGTTCCGCTTACAAATAGATATGAAATTAATTACACCAAATAGAGCTTCGATCATTCTATTCTCTCTACACAACAAATTCCCAGCAATCATTATCTTATAACATTACACAAATGATTGCCCAACGATTAATAATCCTCTATAACATCTCAGATAGAGTGGCCTGGCGTTATTAAAAATAAAACAATTAAAAGGTAACATTTAAAAAGAATTAATAAACCTTTACCCTTGACTTTATTTGCATCACTTCTGCCATTCGTAGTGCATCGCAGCTTTCTGAATAAAGGTCACTCGTATACAACGTTTATAAATACAAATGTAGCTGTCAGACAATGTCTTGGCTGAATAAATGATCTTTTAAAATCTAGATTACAATCGCATTAATGTTCACCAGTGCTTTAGTGAACATTCTTTGGCAACACATACGTAAAAAGATTGAATATGTACTACTTACAAATGTTTTATCAAACTTTAAAGCTATGAAGTAATGACTGAAGAAAATATTTTTTTGTTTTAAAAAAGAGTGATCAAATGATTTCCAGACACAGCTCAAAGAATTGTTACACTGAAGTGGTAATGGGCAGGGCCCATAGCTAATATATTGGAAGTACTGTAAATGTTCAGGTGCGTGTAATAGACAGCCATTGCAGCAAACTTCAGAGTGGCGGGCACGCACATGCAGAGTGGCTATAGACGCGTGAAAAGGGAACTTATTATATTGCAGTAAAATTTTGGATGTAGGAAAATCGACTATTGAAACCTTTTAGTAGTAGGCTTCTTCCGAATAATGATGAGTTAATATCGCTACTTCACTTCAAGAGGAGTGAATCTGTGATGACAGTATGAGTAACATACTTGTTAGCCATTGATATTCTCATTATTGAGGTGATCGTAAGTCGCTGTTTATTTTTTTAAACCACTACATACCATACATAGGTTTTGTAAATAATTAACTTTTGCCAAAGAAGCGAAGGTACATTATTAATCTATTGAATAATACGCTTCGAGAGTTTACACTCTGAAAAATATCTTGTGACATAGAGATAAAAACGACATTACGATCTAGGCTTGGTACTATATAAATATAAAACCTAAATAGGTGGTACTGGTTAAGGTAATTATTGCTGTTAGTGTTTTACAGAATTGAAAATCACGTTTAATCCTTGGACTGTAGTAAATTGTCAAATTGGCCATCTCCTTTCTAACACTAGGACCGAGGTCATGTTCCGAATTAATAAGGATTGAATTATGTTGTAAATAAATAAAAAAAACATTTTGCCTTCAACTGTTTGCTGCAGGCATTTCAATTGATCAATAAATTAATCTCAAACCATAGTATCTTTAAGCATATTTATGTTTATTAAATTTGATATCGATTTTGCAGTCACAATGTTTTTGAAACATATTCTGAATGAATGAATGAAATGCTTAAAAATAGGAATAGTGTAGTTAATCGCCCCAAGGCATAATCGTAAACCAGCGTGAATAGCCAATCCACTATTTGAGACAAATGTTCACGAGATCCTATACTATCTGGAATAGTTTGTGCTTAGTGCGCTGTTCCCGCGCCCACGCAATAGTGATGTTATCGCATAAATACTTCAAATAGTTTTGAGTAATTTTCAAGAGCTATTCATACATCTTAATCGTGACATCATTTGACGCAGCTTAGCTATTACATAGTTTTATATTATTACACAACTTCGCATCCGTTACTGAAATATTACTTCACATTCTCCAAAGCGTGCCATATGAAATCGTTTCGGCTCGTGAAGTGTCAAGAATTCAAAAGTAATGACATCGCACTATCGATGTTATTTATTATATCGTATATATTACGACTTGTAGACGATTCTATGGTTTGATAATGCATTTTTGAGGAGTCTTTTTTGCGATAATATCTTCTTGACTAGTCATTATCGTAATGGTTTATTGTGCGAGATGATATCAATAATGCAAATGTTTCTTTTGAATTACTTGACTATTTATAGTTTTGTCTGTCATCTTTGAGAAACGAGATGTTTCACGGTTCAGGGCATCTTACTTCATAGGTACATTACGAAGGACATTCTACGGAATAAAATTTAAATTTTGCTATATTTTTGCGGAAGCTAAACAGCAATTAAAGTGGGATGGATCACTTAATATATATACATATAACTTAGTACTTATTGCGGATGCATTTTTGATAATTTAAAAATGAGAAAATTACTAATACTTTTATTTTCATAAGCAATTAATGCTAGGACGATGTCGTTTTCATAGGGTACCTAAGCAAAATACGACGACAAATGTCGAGTTGTGAAAAAAAGTTTTTCATATCAAAACCTTTCCTTCAATATGGGAAGTAAATGTTAAAGTTCAATGATGATATAATTTAAGGAAATAAATGCAATATTTTTTGTGTGATTCAAAGGTTACCTAACGTAATGTAACTATGTGAAGGGTGAAAGACGCAGCCATTAGATGACCCGGTTATTCAGTTCCAACTAAACATTCACTGTAGCTTCCTCATTCGTGACTGAAAAAAACTTATGTTGAAAGCTTTGCTTTATAAAAAAGTGATCGAGTTGTTGCTGATCTTATCCTATAGGTCATTCGAATCAGTAGTAGTTCAAAGAGTTATCGATTTCAGTAGGCCATTAGTTGTTTGTGCAATGTTTAGGCAACAAAATACTTTTTTGCACGCTTGTTTTTCAAAAGAGTATTGTTATCTTATGAGATATTGATGATGTTCCATTTACAATTTCATGTGTGCTTCAATTTATTTTTATGTGAGATATACAATACTTGTATTAGTCAATTTGCGTTGCGATATAAGGTACGTGGTTAGCGGTCAAACGTGGGGGAACAAGTCAATCTGAAATGTCGCGTATCAAGGTCTCTCTGAATCATTTAGTATTGATATTGACCATAATGTATTTTGTATGAACGTCAGCCAGTTTCATTATATATTTTATTAATACATTTTTTTTACTACAAAACTTCTATCAACTACTTTATCTTTATGCTTTTATCATATAGTAGTTTAATTGAATACAAAATATCTTATTGTGTAATAGATATAAATATCCCTTTCTCCTAAATCTATACTAAAATTATAAAGAGTTAAAGATTATAGCTTTGTTTGTACGTGACCTTCGGAAATACGAAGGTGAAAGAATTTTCTTGATCGCTATACGCTGGTGACGTAGGTTAAAATTTACGAGGGCGAAGTCGTGGGGAAAGCTAGTATTTAATATTACGGTTTCAGAGATAAAAACCTGTAGTAAACAGATAGACAGACGTGACATATAGGCGGTGTAATATTCGTAGTTTATAAATAGGTTAAGGTTGTGGATTCATATCTCATCTCCAGCAGCTAGGACTGGTGATTAATTTTAAACACTATTCATTCATGGAGATAAAAAATTTATATTAATTTTTTTTAAAAGCTTTCATTTTTATAATTTAATTTAAATTTAAAAAAAAAAAAACCAATCGATGTTGGTCCCACCTTGTTATGTTAATAATTATTTAATTATTAAATAGTAAGAATAATTATTTAAGCCCTTATTTGTTTATCTAATTTAGTGACAAAATTAATGATGTTGTTCCTTAGAATACAATGTGCAGATTTGGTGATAGAAAATGTATTCAGTATGTCCAAATGTGAAAATGTCAAGGATGTGACTGAATTAAAACTAGGCAATCCGAAAATAAATTGGTGACACGGGTCCTCAATTAAATTATGATGACACGAGGTCACAAGATTAAGTTGTATACTTGCATAATTGATAAGGTTACATAAGGTTACTTAAAATGGCTCATAGATCTTGTCTGCTAAGCAATAAATGAATGTCATGTGAAAAATACTCACAAAATTGGTGTAAAAAATATCTCACCGGTTCGAACATCTTGACGAAACTTGTTCATGAAGGGTATTCGTAATATAAAATTTTAAATGTCAAGTTGTGAACGAAATATTTAGGGTTCCATATTCGTTTGGTTTCTTTATTAAAATTGCACCTGGAGTTTGGGTATGAATTTCTGAAAACAAGATATTATATTTCTCAACTAAATGTTTTGTATTGTTACATTAAAAACTACCGACTTCGCCAGTGTAAATTAAAGCCTATGTCACCCGCGTATGACGTAGCTTCCTGTAGGTGATAGAATTTTTAAAATCGGCCTAGTCGCGTCGAAGCCTATTCGATGCAAACAATTAATTAAATATTTTCTATTTATAATATTACTGTAGATATTGAAAATAATTTGTTGGTAAGCCATGTTACCTATACATTTTCTTACTGTAAGTTGCACTGTTCCTGCAAAATTCAGTAGTTCATAAATCGAAGAACTGAAAAATATATGAAATCATATTCAAACTTGCGCACTCTTCGGAAAATCGGTTGCATACTAAAATATTCTCTCACTAGACGCTTCACGGAAGTTTCGGCACATTTCCCGTATGTTGCATCCCCTGCTGGCTTGTTATTTGTAGATAAACGGAGCCTATTACATGCACGCTACTATTTACATATAATCATTATAACTATTGTTTATATATGACCATTACATTACTCAAAATATTCTTATGATAACATATTTACAAAAAACATAAATATTAACAACTTATTTTTATTATTATCACCTTTATTTGTTATTGTTGTTGTTGTATGGAGTTATGAGTTGTTTCGTCCGACTCATGCTTGCCTTGTTTTTTCTGATTTCGAGTAATTTTAGTTTCTTCTGCCATGTATAGAGCCGTCGTCCACATCAAGTGGCATTTCAGAGGTTATTTTAAAGCAATTACATGATATTTACGAATGACGCGACTGGTTGAGTTACGAGGGTCAAACTGAAAGTTCTTAGAACTGGCCACTTATAAACAATATAATAAAAAAATAATTCTAAAATTTGAAAATATAACTCTTTGCCAATATTACTGAGTATATATTTCATTCATTTGTCATTTGTTTTACGTTTTGGCGGCAAATTGAAAATTGTCTGTGTCACGTCATCATGAATTTAACACGAGAAAATTTTCGTGCAATGATTTTTTATGACTTTCGATGTCATTTAAGTCAACAAGAAAGTTATGATAGACTACGATTGGCCTTTCACGATGAAGCCCCATCTCGTGCGACTGTTTACAACTGGTTTAATGAGTTTAAACGTGGTCGCACTAATCTCACTGATGATTTACGTGAGGGACGGCCTTCTACGGCGACGACTGAAGATAACATCTGTGTTGTGCGGCGTATGATAGAGACTGACAAAAGAGTGACCTATCAACAGATTCGGACAAGCTTAGGCATCGGTATGAGTCAAGTGCACAAAATCCTCCACGAACATTTAGCGGTCAGGAAGCTTTGCGCCCGGTGGATACCTCATAATTTGACTGAGGCTCAAAAACTCCATCGTGTGGATTGGTGTCGTAAAATGATTGAAAGATTTAACGGAGGTGACTCAAATGCTGTGTTCGACATACTAACAGGTGACGAAAGCTGGATTTACTGTTATGATCCTAAAACCAAAAGACAATCTGCTCAGTGGGTGTTTCCTTTCGAGGAGTTGCCAACTAAAGTGAAGAGAGATCGAAGTGCGGGAAAAAAAATGGTGGCCTCGTTCTTTGGAAGGATAGGTCATTTTGCAACAATTGTGTTAGAGGATCAAAAAACAGTTTCTGCAGAATGGTACACTACCAATTGTTTGCCACTTGTCTTGGAAAAAGTTCGAGAGAAACGACCTCGCAGTAGGATCCTCCTTCACCACGACAACGCCTCGTCGCACACCGCCAAGCGAACGATCGACTATTTGGCGACATCAAACGTTGAATTACTGGGTCACCCGCCGTATAGCCCCGACCTCGCGCCTTGTGATTTTTATTTATTTCCAAAAATTAAAGAAAAACTTAAAGGAAAGCGGTTTATGAATGCTGAAGAAGAGGTGGCTGCGTATCGCGATGCCATTGAAGAGACCCCTAAGGACGAGTGGGCAAAGTGCTTTTCCCAGTGGTTCCATCGCATGCAGCGGTGTATTGACGTGAATGGACAATATTTTGAAAAGATATAATAAAACTAATAACTGGCTAATGTAATCAGTTTTTGATTTTCTAAGAACTTTCAGTTTGACCCTCGTATTTGTAGATTTTTTGAGTGTAACATCAAGTCCCATTAATTTATTTTATATTTTCAGAAACTATATGATTATGTAATGGTATTAATCATCTTAATTGAAATTTCAATTAGCTATTTATTGGTTAATTATTTAACCCATAGTTTCCGATATAATTATACAAATTTGATTTTTAAATCTAGCATTATAGAGTTTGGGCAGGGCACATAGCTGGTAGGACATATGACCTTTGGGGTAGTACAGTTCTCGACGATCGAGGCAGGTTCACAGGGAAGTATCGGATGAAGATCGCGCGGGACAGAATGTCATAGAGATTCTGATAGTGCCTTTAAAATATCTTTTAATTTGTGGATTTTTTTTGTTATTCTTATGAAGACAGAATTTCACAATTAGATTAAATTCATTTGATTGGCTAGTTAATATAATAGCTCGCGTAGGCGAAAGATTCACCTACACGCGCTATATTTGACGAAAGTTAGAGCTATTTAACCGTAATTGTCTCGAAATGACGTTATCCTACGCAGCAGTGTATGAACAAAGGAGGCATTTCAATTTGGAGTTTTGAAAGTGAAACCTAGATCTGGTGACATAATATGATAATTTTATTATTTTATTTGAGACTTAATAAAATTAGAAATGAAGTGTGCTTTGGGGCTAGGATCAAATAAATATGACATAACCTCTGTACATCAGAGCCAACTAGTCGGATGTTCAATTTTGGCGAAAATCACATGTGTTCTAGAACATATTAAATTTTTCGTCCTCTTGCGGGCGCTCTAATCATCATTTCATTTTTTTGTTACAAAGATAAGTTTACTAAAAAAACTCGGATGTCCACTTAAATATAGGGCAAAAACAACTTATGTTTACTTGAGTCTGTTTGCCTCTTGTAACCTTTGAAATAACGCCTTCAAAGCACGTCTGATGTTCATATAAGATATTTCGTTTCTCCAATTTTCATTGACCATAGCGGCGGAGGTTAATATCAGACCGATAAGTCATTTGGTTCGGGAACAGATATTTAAAAATGGACATTCTGACCAGTTGGTTCTAATGCACAGACCTTAAACATAAAGTTGAGAGAGAAATAGAAGATACGGTGATATATTTGAAAGAAAGTTCAGTACAGACGTATGCACAAAATGTGTATTGATATTACGGGTATTTCTACTTACATATTTTTTAAATTTTGAACGACATAATTTATCGGATCGACGATCTTATAAAGGTTGCTAATAATTTTGTTATAACCTCAAAGATGGCAACATCTACGGAGATTGTTATTATTTTTTAATGTCTCCAATGCTGATGGTGGATTTCTTGTGAGTGGAAACAGAGACGGTTAACGTGGTTTCTAAGACATTGGGCATTAGTAATAATAAATATTTACTCGGTTTTACACGAATTCACAATTTTCTTCCGAATCTTCTTCTCTATGAGGAATCCAACTCCCACTTTTTCACACAGAATAAAGTTAATGTCAAATTATTTCACTAATATGTTAGGATTACAAATTAATTTTGATGATTAATTTAAAAATCATTTAAATTAATTTGTAATTATTTCGTCAACAGTTACAAATGATTTGGTAATCCGCATAATGGCTACATTCTAAATCTATCGACAACCAAAATATGATAATACAAGTTTGCATCATTTCAATACTTTACCGTCATGAAACTAATGACCACCTCGTTCACAATGCAATCTGGGAGTCAAAGATCGCACTGCATTTTATTTCTTAATTACCGTATTGAATACTTTAAAGTATCGTCTGTAATTATCAAACGTTTTATGCAATATCAAACCTATTCAAATTGAGAACAATACGTTAACAAAACTAGATTCAATATACTTAAAGAGTGTAGAGGAATGTCTGTGCCTTCTAATTGTATTGTAGCACACAAAAGATGTTTCTGTAACCTACATTCGTTTAAGCTCTGCTACCACACAAGTATTACAAGATGTCTAGGCTGGTTTACACAATACAAAAGCTGTTTAGGAATACCTTAAAAATATTTTAAAGTGTGCGTATTATGACATAGTTTTGACATATTCAAAGTGTAGAAAGGATATTCACAATGTTTTTATAAATAACTTGCAGCATTTACATAAATAATACATGGAACGTATAATTATGTAATTTTGTATGCAGTCTGACGAATGTTGATATATATCCTATTCTTCTCGTATATTCCGTGTTATATTTTTCTTACAAAAGTATGTAGCAATGAAGTTATTACATAAGCCTGAAATGTGTTTCAAACCATAAGAAATATCTGCCTGAAAAACTTCACATTCTTTTCCCATAAGGGTTTAAGAGCTCAGTGACTCAGATAAAATTGGCATTGGCTGGTCATAAAGTTTATTATCTTAGTTTTAAGAATTTATTTTCTGTAGTTTTTCCGTATTTCAGGAGGAACATAAATCTGTCTGATCTAGTTGCGTTTGCAATCATTTGGACTTGCAAATTTCCACGCGGTCTGGTTAGACTACTTAAATGAATTTAAAATATATCGAGAATACTTTAATGTCAAGCCCTTTTGATGACGTCAGTAAAGTAAACATCCTTTATACTTTCCATCCTTTTTTTGCCAGATTTCTTACAGATTATCTAATCGAGATAAGAGATCTAGCTAGATAGAGTTGCGCGTCTGCAGGAATCGATCTTTAGATGTGTTTGTTAATAAATTTTTATGTTTGTGTACATGCTCACCGGTTTGAATGACCTTCTGATTATATACTATCATTTTGACTTCCCGGGCTTTTATACCCATCATTCTTCCACTGTCGTGTTTTATATAAATTTTATATTTTTAATTAATTTTTTTCACATATCTAAATCAACGGAATATGCCTTCCTTTATTTCTCTCCCACCAATCTTCAATCTTTAATTTTGATTATCAAGGTCCTGAAATGTGTTAGAATTTTCACGTCTTTAAGTATTTACCTTTTTAATATGAAATGGATGATAGCAAACGCTATAGAATTTCGATATACATTCAATTTTTATAAATGAGAATTTGAACACTGAGTTAAATTCCTTTTTTAGGTTTATTCTAAAATTAAGTAATAGGTACTTATTTTAAGTTTGGAAATATTAGATTTGGCTTAAATTAAAATAAAAATCTTAAACGTAAAGTAAGTTGCACCTGGGTTTCAATCGAACCTGCTGATAAATTGAATTATAGCATTGTTCGGAAACGACACTTTCACTCATTATTATTTAAGCAATACATGTAAGCCCCAGATCAGTTTGAGATCATACGCCAGCGGGTTTTGTTGAACGCGACAAAGGCCCAAGGTCCAGTAAACGGACCTTGCTCAATGGACCTGCTTCGACAGCTGTTCATAATGCAAGCGTTGACGGTTATTATTTAAATGGAAAAGTTTCTTATATCAGGATAACGTGAAAGTGGATTTTTTTTTCAAAAATTATGAGTTGCCATACTTACATACAAATTAGAAAATATATTACAATAGTTTTTAGAAAATTTCTAATATATAAATTTGTTGTAATATACATAGAATAATTTAAAAATCTGAAGGAAAAACGCTTTCAAGTCTTTCAATTCTGTTTTATTATAATTAAATAATAATAATATACTGTCTTACAAAGTAATTAAGGTTTAACAATAATCCTTTTTATAAGCTTACGATGATTTTTTAACCTCCGTAGCCGAGTGGTTTGCACGCAGGTTTCAAGGTGTCGCCATCTCTGAGGTCCCGGGTTCGATTCCCGGTCGGGTCAATGTAGAAAATGAACTTTTCTATATTGACTCGGATCTGGGTGTTGTGGTACCTTCGTTGTCTCAGATACTCCATAATACGGGGGTTTAGCTACTCATCTTGGAATCTGAGCAATGTATGTGATGTTGTTAAATATTTTTTTATTTTTTTAATGAAGCTCACAAGTAATCTTATGCTTTAAGCGACTTGAGTTAATTATTAATTTCTACATGCGAAAAACCCAACACCACTTTAAAATTGTATCAAAGGTTTTTCTTGAAAATATTAACTTAGTACTTTACGATAAAGTTGGTATTAAAACAAACTATTCGTAATGACTCAACTTGAAACAAGGTTTCCATTTATTTCCACTTAATAACTTGAAAACCTTCGTAACCAAGTAGATCAAATATTGAATAAATTTATATTTTTAGATCGCGGAGTACATTAGTCTTTTATTATAATAATATAATATGTTATATGTTTTTTATAACCAATACTAAGACATTATGAACTTAAATGAAGAGTATAATTGATTTTATAATTAATATTAATTTGTAGCTATAATAATTTTTTTGTAGCTTTCGACAAATTATTCGTGACTGTAACTTTTATTTTCAGGCCTTTATCACTTATATTAAGATTCTCTATGTTAATTTTATTCCTTCCATTATATTTATAATGTGTGAGAATATAGATTAAAAGCTTTCTACCAGCAGCTTCGCCTACCTGGTCCTAGGGAATAGTTTAGTAGATTAAAAAGTAGCCTATATGATAATTTAGGCTTTGAATTATCTGTTTACTAAATTTCATTAAAATCTGTAGTATAGTAGTTTTTGCGTAATACATACATCTTCACAAACTTTCGCATTTATAACATAAGTAGGATCATAAATAAGAATTCAATTACATTTGACAAATAAAATTGTATATTGGCGATTTCTTAAGATAACCCGTGTAGGAATGTCAGTGGGATTTAGTGGAAATAATTAAAATTACATTTTTTAAAGCACACTACCCTAATATGAACTTTATTCTCAATTTCGTCGAAATTCCGGTAGTTCCGGCTGCCTGAATATCTCGATATCGCTGACGCAGCCAAGGCTCGGGCACTTTCGTCGCGGCCAACCTTGAACGTGTTATGTCTCTGAGACATGTCGGTGTCAACTAAGAGCGGAGGCGGAGATTATTCTGCATATTCATAATTAATTTGAGTATTAGCAAGTGTTAAAAGAAGTTTTTATTTTGAGCAAATATCTTGAATATATTTTTATCTACACTCAAACCGAAAAATTCGAAATACGAATTCAAAGATGATTCTGCACTTTATAAACGCATAATATACATAACATTAAAAATAAAACTAATTATATAATAACTAGTCTATGGTTTTAGGCTGAATATGAAAAAATGCGTAGTTTAAACTTAATTTCCCGCGCTTCCCATACATTTATTTGCCAATTGTGTTTTTGTATTCGGGATTCCAAAAAATTACTTTCTTGTAACATACCTACTTTGTTTAATTAAAACAATTGAGTCAACCTATTATCGCTATCGATAAACAGACTCTCGTGTTTTAATACCCCTTCTTATACGACTGTGCATAAACAATTATTATAATTTAGGATTATCTAATCAGTATAAAAATTGATGTAGTAGTAAATAATGTTATAAAAACTATTTACTGAATATCAGCAATCAATTTTGAACCCTACAAAAAGTGTTCAAATTTGTCAGTTTTGTATAACCACACGCGTTTATAAATATATTGAAATTTAATTTATTTTAACGTCAATATTACTAATGCATAAGTATTTTTATAATGTTACAAGTAGTGCGCTTACCGAATGGTACACAAATAACAAACACATCTAATCGCTTCTTCTTATGACTCGATACGTATATGCTCAATATTATTATACTCACATTATTAAAGAAAGCTGCTGTAGGACGAAAGCGATCTTGACTTTCGCTTGATGATCGAATTCAATATAAAAAATTAAAAAACAATGTCTCAGGAGTCGCTAAAGAGATATAAAGACATCTCTTTTGAAAGTAACGCATTCCATAATTAGTCGCTTTGATTCGACATCTAGGGGTCAACGCCAGAACTTTATAAAACTCAAAGCCCTAGTTTTAAAAAGTTTTATCAATGATTATGTATAAATTCTTTAATGAAATAAAATTTAGTTAAGGGTGATTTATATTAGCCAATAAAGGCTTATGAATCACTAGGGTCAGTGTTAATCTGATGTTAGAATGGTTGAACGTAACAACGGAGGCATGCGTTAGTTATTTTATTTGGCACTTGGTTTTCGACTTCGCCCGCGTAAATTATAGCTTAATGTCACCCGTGTATGACGTAGATTAGAGTACGTTAAAGAATTTTTGAGTAGCTCAGTGGTGTAATGGATAAGCGCGGCGGCCCGCGGCCGTTGTGGTTAAGCAACTTTCGCAAGGGTTGGTCACGGGATGGGTGACCAAAAAAATATTAAGCTACTAAAATATTAAGAACAGTTGGTCCCGACTGTATTTGCACTCCTATTGGCATTGGGCCACCGTGGAGGGTCCATGCCTATCCTTTTATAACCATCTACAAGGAAAGCCGGAGCAGTGGGGACGTAAAAGGGCTGATGATAATGATGATAAAAGAAGTTGTAAAGCCTAAACAATAGTTTCAGATGCTATTTAATGCACACGAACAATTTAATATTACTCTTGTAAATTGTCTATTCTGAGTTAACGTGATCGATGAAACGGGATTTAATTTGAAGTGACGCTTTTTAATAGTAATTCATTCTCGTCGTTTAATAGACAGTAATTTTTTTTAATATGAACAACATATAAGATGTATGAACAACAAAATATTGGAGTAGAAATTCAAACATTGATTCTTAAACGGCTCAGTCACGGTGATCAACTGTAAAAGTGGCATTTCCGAGTTACTGTGGAGAAAGGTGGAAATATAATTACAAAAACAAAATAAGCTGCAAGAAATAGAATGTGTGTTATATCTGTGTCTTTTATTTTAATAGAGTCTTTCTAAAATTACTTTGGCTATTATATATATTTCTAAGAGTTAAATAGTTTTTTCGATAGCATTAATATGCATTTTAAAATATTTTTCGTGTGATTAAAATTTCACAACAGTAAAAAATATTATGAATAGTTGATATAGAAATATGTTACTGAGTGGTAAGTGTAAGTTTTACGCTAACACGTTCACTAGTGAGCGCGTTAAGAATTTGTATGGAGATTTTTAGTTCTTGTTAGTTACCGCTAGGGGCGCTGTACCGAATTCCATACTAAAATCTTAACGCGCTCACGATCGACAGTGAACGTAAACGTCAAAAAAACTTACACTAAGCGCTCAGGATATGGTTTTAAACTACCGCGGTAACTAAATAATATTAGAGCAGTTAGATAATAATAATTATTATCAGGATTGCTACCAAGATACATGGTATTTATGAGTAATTTCATTTATGTTTCGATTTCTCTGGTTACTATCTCCGTTGTGTTTGTTAGACCACTCCATTGTCTCGATATCATTGGCAGGATATTTTAGCTTGGTGGTTGGTTGTTGTTAAGCAACTTTCACAGGGGTATCTCTAGGTACTCCGTGCTGACTCATCCATAAGAACGGTCTGAGCCCCTGCAGTGGGGATGGAAAAGGTCAAGTTATATAAAACTGTCAAAGTCAAAGTCAAAGTCAAAGTCAAAATAATCTTTATTCAAATAGACTTCTTAAAAGTACTTTTGAATCGTCCAACATTTTTTCCCTACCACTCGTTCAGGACGTCTTTTGGCTGATAAGAAGAACGAGCAAGAAACTCACCAGCTCTAATATGAGTAATGACATTTACAAAAACCATGTCATTACCAGATCAATACATTATAAACAGAGATAAAAAAAAACTATGGTCTTATAATAATAACATAATCATTTAATAATAATGGAAACAAGATAATGAGTTTAGAAGTAATCACCTATCCAGTTGCTGGATCATCTCAAGTCCAAGCGTTCTTATCTGTTACATAATCGGATACCTTATAATAAGCTTTTTTAATAAGTATTTTTTTAATAGTAGATTTAAACTGCATGATATCTAATTGTTGTATTTTGCTTGGGACCTTATTGTAGAAGCGCACACAAAGACCCTTGAAAGAGTTATTAACTTTTTGCAGTCTAGTGACAGGCACCGTTAATTTATTTTTATTTCTTGTATTAAAATTGTGTACATCACTTTTAATAGAAAACAAACTAATATTTTTACGAACGTACATTAAGTTCTCGTATATGTATTGAGAAGCAACAGTCATAATGTCTATTTCCTTAAATTTCTCCCTTAAAGAGTCCCTAATCCTAAGATTATAAATTGATCGAATTGCTCTTTTCTGAAGCACAAAAATTGTTTGTATGTCGGCAGCATTTCCCCACAATAGGATACCGTATGACATAACACTATGAAAGTAACTGAAGTATACTAATCTGGCAGTATCTATGTCAGTTAACCTACGTATCTTCATTACGGCATATGCTGCAGAGCTAAGTCTACTCGACAATCTATCAATATGTGGGCCCCACTGTAGTTTAGAATCTAATGTTATTCCTAAAAATACTGTGGTATCCACAAGGCCCATGTTCTTATCTTTTACATTAACATTTATATCTACTTTTTTAACATTAGGTAGTACAAATTTTAAGCATTTTGTTTTTCCTTCATTAAGGAGAAGATTATTTACATTAAACCAATGTACTACTTTAGCGATAGAATTGTTCACATCGTCATTTAGAGGTAACCCTCTTTTAATTTTAAACAAGAGTGAAGTGTCATCCGCAAACAAAACTATTTCGTGATCATCCCTTACGAAATAAGGCAAGTCATTTATGTAAATCAAAAACAAGAAAGGACCAAGTATTGAGCCCTGCGGAACGCCCATCTTAATTTTCGATCCAGGGGATCTTTTGCCATTGATATCAACCCTCTGTACTCTGTCAGTCAAGTATGAGACAATAAAATCCAATGAGTTATCTCTAAATCCATAAAAATGCAGTTTCCTAATCAATGTTTCATGAAAAACACAATCAAATGCCTTAGATAGGTCACAGAAAACACCTAACGCATCATGTGAATCCTCCCAGGCATTAAAAATTTCTTGTATTAACTCGACACCGGCTTCGGTTGTCGAGCGACCCCTTGTAAAACCAAATTGTTGTCGATTCATAAGCTTATTCTTGTAAAAGTACGTTTGTATTTGATCCAGCATGATTTTTTCAAAAATCTTACTAAACGTAGGTAGCACGGATATAGGTCTAAAGTTAGTAGGGTCAGATGTGCTACCCGATTTATGTAAAGGAATAATTTTACTATATTTCATGAGCTCAGGAAAAATACCACAATCAGTACATTCATTAAATATATAAGCTAAGATTGGAGCTATTGTCTCAATTACCGATTTAGAAACTTCAATGGAATTACCCCATAAATCAGCAGTTTTCGTTTTCTTTAGCTGATTAAAAGATTTTATTATATCTTTAAAATCAATGTGTTGAAACTTAAATTGGCTATTAGAATTATTTAAACTTGCCTTTAAAATAGATTCAGCAACAGTGGAAGAGGAATTCAAAGATTGTGTAATTAAGACTGGAATTTCAGTAAATAAATTTTCAAATACTGTAGCAACTTCAAGATCTGATGTTACTTTTTTATTATCAATGTTTAAATTAAAATTTATATTCCGGGATTTTTCTCTTCCAGTTTCACTATTTATGATATTCCACGTCATTTTAACTTTGTCTTTACTATTTTCAATTTTTGCATTTAAATAATTACATTTGGCTAAACGACACACTTTTTTAAATAATTTAGAGTAATTTCGTACATATTCTTTGAAGTCCTCACTTGTGTTATAATTACGTTCATCATATAGTTCATAGAGCCTTTTTCTGCTTTTGTAGATTCCTGGTGTAGCCCACACACTAAAAGTTATAGGATTACTAATACTTATTTTTTTTGGGACAAAAATCTTATTGAATTCTGTACAATAAACATCAAAGAAATCTTTGTACAAATCATTGGGATTACTATTATGTTTCAAATGATACAATTTACTATCTAATTGATTTTTAAAACGTTCCAAGCGACTCATACTTTTTGACACAACTGTAATGTCTCTCCTAGCCACAAACGTACATTTATGCGGAAAGCTAACTAGTTGTCCAAAATGATCTGACGGTAGTTGTTTAATTATCTGTCTTGAAAGTGGTACTAGATCTGTAAAAATGTTGTCAATACATGTGGACGAAGTAGCAGTTACTCTAGTAGGCTCCTTAAACATGTGCGCAAGATTATAGGACATAAATAGATTTACAAGTCTTGTACATGAATTGGAGTTTCCTAATAAATCAACGTTAAAATCACCCCCAATCACTAATCGTTTGCCTTTGCTATATACCTTTTTTAATGCTTCATCCATAACAGTTTCAAAGAGATCATAATGAGAAACTAAACTTGAAGGAGGTCTATATACGCTCAGTACAATCAGCTGGTCCAGCTCTATACAGGCAATCTCTATTATTTCCTCAACCGATAGGCTCACTATATCTCTACGTTCTTTAAATTTAAACTTTTTATTTAATAAAATTAGTGCGCCACCACGCATTGCGTTTTTCCTAATGAACGCGCTACCAACCAGGTGATTATTGAAGTTAACAAATTTCTTTACTTGATTTTAAACATTAATATACTTATTGTACGTAGGGTACAAAGTCACTTGATTAAATTTAACATAATTTGGTAACCTGATGTGCAGCCGTATGTACATCTCAAATATCAACGTATTTACAGAAAGGTTAGTAGATAGGATGCTCACTACACTATATTATAATATTTTCTAATAATTTCACAATTATTCCAAGCCGCAACATTATTACAGGGTTATGACGACTTCAAAGTTGACATTACTGTCTTGTTTAGACATATGGAACCTATTAAGCTTATTATTATGTTGATTTTGTTGCGTGAAACATTGACATATTGACACTTATTTATAAGATAAGGTGCACTATTATTTACTGACAGTTTTATGTATGTGTAACAAAATTGGTAACACTTTGTGTCACAGATGACAAATGAGAACTTTAAATACTCGACATAGTGATCGTACGAAAGTGAAGTACGACAACGGATCATGTAAATAATCGATTGCAGGGCCTGAAACTTCCAAACATAAGAAAAGTAATAAAAAAATAATATCTCAAAAATAAAAACTGCTATGTACATATAGAAAAATACTAGTTAATAATACTAAATTATTGATTTTCCCAAAGGCTAGTAATGGAAAGTGCGATCAAAAATTTATTACTTCATACTCCTCAGTGCTTCGAAAGCGTCAAGAGTTTGATCGGGGATACATCTGTAGTCTTTAACGCACCAACTCACAATGCGTGTGATGGATTATGGCTCGTTCTCTATATTTGATTTAATTAATAGGACATTAATACACTAATAAAAGTGTATTTGGCAAGACGATTTTGAACGTATATGACCTTGGCTTTGTCTGCGTTATATAAAACATTTTAAACCATCAAGGATATCTTTCGGCCGTCAAGAATGTAAATGCTTCTCCTGCCACATATATTTACGTAATGTGGAAAACAAATTTGTAGCCGTTTTTCAATTACCATACTGAACACAATTTTCACTGTGGTCACATTGTTCTACAGTGTACATTATCTCATAAAGACGTCCTTTGTATTCTTTCATTGTTTTATATTTTGTTCTATAACGACGTTTTAACACTTTAAAGTAAGTTCATGCTCAATAACCGACTCGGTTTACATAACTCAGTTACAACTTAGAGCGTTAAAATATGCGTGAATAATAAAATGAAAGCATTGTGCGGAAACTAAGTGAAGATTCAATCTTGTACATAATTTAATAATTACGTTATTTGTACCGACAGCGGCTCTTTAAGCTACTACAAAAAGGTTAAATTTACACTTTTGGTTTTTAGCTTGCAAAAAATGTATTTTATACTACTACTAAAATATATATAGTATACGCAATATTTCGTTGTTTCTTTACATTGAATGCATTTCGAAACAGCTGGAGTGATTTTAAAAATTCTATCTCCTAATTTAAGCTATATCATCCATAGATTGTACCTACTATTTAAGAGATAGAAGTCAAGGCAAAATAGCTAGATGAAATATAAATACACATGTGTATAATCCGAAGTTCTAGCGCCTATATTATAATAAAATAAGAAGAGAGTGTTTGTGTGTTTGTATGTACAAATATTATTATTATTTAAGATGATCTAAAAAGAATGTTTAAGATCATCTTAAAACATTAATAATATGAAAAAAAACTAGGTTAAATTTAAATATATGTATTTAAATAAAATATTAATCAAGTTTAAGCAAACGATCGAATAGTTGTAATAACCTGAATAAAATTAAAAGATTTTTTTCGAGTTGATCATCGTTTTGTTTCTTTTTTGTATTTCACTTATATTATTCGCTGGACACAAAGAAAATTCCTTTAATTTTCTGTCTGTCATTTTAGTTATTATACTTATAAATATAAGACAAAATCACACCAATATTTCAGATCTCAAATGAAGAAACAAAAGCTCTCGTGTTATCAAAATCTAAAATAACCATGGTAACACAACACCCAGACCCGAAACAATATAGAAAATTTCATTTTCTATATTGGCCCGATCGGGAAACGAACCCTCAGAGATACCTCGAAATCGGCGTACGAGCCACTCTACTACGGTGGTCGATATTTATTATAATAACTAGCTTATGCATGTGACTTTGTTCGCGTAGAATAAATATCCCCATGCTAAAAAAAGATGGAGGATCTGCACTACATCATTATGAAATAGATAAAATGTATGTATGTCAACCGCATCAGCTCTTTACGGATACGGTTAAGAAGGATGGGCAATGACCCTCCACGCTGGCCCAATGCGGATTGGAGGGTATTAACAACTACAAATGCAGCCAGGACCAACGACTTACCACGCCTTCCGAAGCATAGAGTAGCCCGAGATAATAATTTTTTGGTGACCCATCCCGTGACCGAGCCTTGCGAAAGTTGCTTAACGAAAACATATGGGCATGTCACTAATAAACGACTAGTGGTTACCTACTGCGTTAAATGAAATACCTACGTCATTTGATTCCAATGACAGCATGCAGTCAGTGTTAACACTAGTTATGATACTTGACAGTTTCGTTACACAATATTATATCAAAAGTTCAATCGATCCATTAAAAAAAATGTCTATTTAAATCCTGTTCCAACGATTTCACAATAAAATATATTGATATTATATATGTAAGCTATTGTCAAACGGGTCACGATTTAGTCTGAAAGATTTTATCAATATGTCCCAATTTTTTCGAGTTTCTTACATGAAATATTTGACGACTAAATTCGCATTATAAAATTGTATACTTTTTAAGATTTGCTGATTATACTATCAATATGTTTATTAAGATGCACTTATTATCTAATATGATGCCTAGATCTGCCTCAATTATCCTCAAGTTTTTGGAGTACCGTTAAAATGATATCCACTCTTGAATTTTTGAACGTGTGTACATGGAAATTATACTAAATAACTACTTTTAAATTAATAATTTACAATGATTGCCCTGGGCGCTAAGCCGTAATAGGGAAGAAGAGCGAAAGAAAAATTAAAGTATATTATAGTTTCTATATTGCACATGAGGTCACAATAAAGAGTACTAATTTTTCTTAGATTTATACTACAATATATATGTAAATTAATATTGATAATAGTGGTTCGATTCCTTGGGGTGTGGATATGTTTTTTTTTGCGGTATGTGGTACGATGTATTACTTGTCTAATTGCCTAATTCTATCACTTTTAAATGAATTTGAAGAAGTTTACTAAAACACATAATTAACATTTCAGTGTCCTTATAAACAACAACATAATGTTCATATGCAAAGTTTTAACTATACACTGCATAGAATTTCACGAGATGATTGCATCACATGGCTTGGATTTGCATTTCTGATAAAAGTATGGGGAAGATTCTTATCTCTGTGAGAAATTCTCTTGGGCTTGAAGATACTTTCCTGTTTATCGTTATTCAGCTTCTGCAGCGTATAGAAGCTGAATTACGTAGCTTATTAGAGGCTGATCACTTCGTTTGCCCGACAGTTGTTGGTCTTGCCTTTTCAATAAATCTCTGTAACAGCATCCGTTGTGTGGTAATAGAGGCCTGGTTTTATATTGATTATTTATCCTTTAACAAATTGTCAATTTTAATTGGGAACCTCGATATTGCTCTTATAATAAAATTATATAATAAATAAAATTATATGTTAATTTTATTAGCTACAAATAATGTATCGTATAACAACCTAGATGCGTCTGAAATCAGTTAGGGTATTTTTAAAAACCTTCTATAATTTTATTATAAGAACAATATCAACGCATTTATTATTTTTATTTAGTTTGTACTGATTGCTTTTAATATGTTTTTACATATAATTATAATTATAATTTTTTGAAGTCCCTTGAATTATAATTATTACACAGACATAATCTATAAATACTATAATTATCTATAAAAAAAATAAATGCAATCAGTAAAAACTAAATAATAAGCGATTTAATATTCTAATGTCCAACTTAAAGTCTACAAAATTGCTTATAATATCTTCAAATACACAAAATAAAAAGACGTTTTTAAAGTTTTATCGCGTGTATTTAAAGGTAGTTCTATTTAAAATCTACAAAATAATTGATTATTAACTTTCATTAATTTATTATATATTTATAAATTTATTAAAATGGCTTTTCACATTGGGAAAATTAAAACGATGTTTAATCGCTATTGAAGGATGTGATATGACCTGATATAGAAGAATAAATGAAAAAAGGCAGCTTATTGTATTCATAATTTTCTTTCTGCCACTTTCAATATGCCTTGCCTGGGGGCGCCATGCAGAGAGTGTTCTAATTATGTATTGTACTAAAAATATATCACATAGTATATGTCAAAAGTTTTGTTAGTCTTTTTAAAAAATACTTGGTTATAACAAAAAGTAGATTGCTTTAATTGTGTTGTTTATTATAATGAAGTAACATTACTGTGACAATAATACAATTAGCTGAAACAGACAACAATCGTGACTATAATTAATTATATAAGCTAAACAATGGCGGATTTGTAGAACTTTCTGCCAGTGGTTTTCGTTCAGTAGTAGTGTTGTATCGGCTGACAATTCGCCGGGTGTTACATAAAGATATGGCGACTGACTAGGCGGCGCTTTATTCGCCACGCGCTCTAGTTAATGCTTGCCTCGAGGTAAGAGAATGAGCGATTTTTCAAGAAACATATTGGGATAAAAAAAAGTGATATCACTAACGCTGTTCGAACAACATACAGTATCATTAATGAATGAAAATTAACAAGGAAAATTTTAATCTAATAGACCCATGGGAGCAGTGGAAATAAGATAAATGTATATAATATAAGTTATATTAGTATTATTAATTATAACATTATTAATTCAGTTATTAAGTAAATATAATATAATTAGTTAATTTTTAAAAGCTTGTTTAACCATATTACCAAAAGCAAAAGAGTTATGACCAAACTACACTCACACACGGTTGCTTTCTATTTACCTTGACCTCCCGTGAGTTCTACGAGTGTGAAACGTTCTTTATCAAGGGCCTTATGGATGGAGTGACGCCGGTTGACAAATGTTTTAACAATATATTTTACATTTTAAAGACAAGCACTAAATGTGCTACTGATAGGCAATAGCATAGTGTTCATTCTTTTTTTATAGATATTCTGTAGGATGAGTTACTGACATGCCGTTATATGTTTGTCACCTAAAAAATATGAAACTATGAAAATGAAAAAACTATGAAAATTCTCGGAAAAATGTTTCTTCACTTGCATAAGCCTTATAAAAAAAAACTTTTTTTTCTATAAGATAAATATCAATGTAGAATCGTGAATGTAAAATTGTGCTTGTATGCCGGTTTCAAGGATTCTTTGAGGTTTCGGGTTCGATTCTGGGTAGGTTTAATGGCATTTCCTTTATTGTATAGAGTCTGGGTGTTTTGATACCTTCGTCGTTTTAGGTTGTTATAATACTAGTGTTTTAGCTACTTAATTTTTGATCTGAGCATTAGCAGCACGACAGACTATATAAAACTGTCAAATATCAACACTTGATTTTAAAACATAATATATTAATAGAGCAGATATTTATAGCTTCAGCGCATTTTTTCTTTTAATATTAGAGCTTAAAGAGGTCATTAAACCTTAGTGGACGTTTGTGCAATTGACCGATTGTCTAATAATTATATTTAGTTACACAGGTAATAACATTAAGTTTGTTAAGTATCACAGGGTAACAGCCTGTAAAACTCGGTTTAAATCGTGTTTAACAATATATTTTTAGAGTTAAGCTGAATATATCTTTTGTATTAATGATACTCGTAATAATAGAAAATTTGCCAAAAGCAATTTACTTATATAATAGATACATAGATTTGATTAAACATAATTACTGACAAATGTTCTGTAATTAATTATGTATGGTACCCAAAATAGACTATATATATACAATTAAATCTCATGAATCACTCTGTCTATTGTGAAAGGCTCTATAGGACGCGGAGACGATTTAAATTTGTAAAATGTAAATTGTATGATCGGTTACTTCCTTATTAGTGTTAAGAAATATTTAATTTATTGAGTAATATTTAGTTTACCCAATTAATAAAACATTACATATATTACTGGTGTACACTACTTTATTAACTAACGTATAAGACATTAAGTAATTCAGTAGTTATACTTGTATTATCTGACTAAGAGCATGCAGCGGCTCAGAACAAAGGTTGCGGGGGTGAAAGGCAAGGTTATAATAACCGACGATTGGAGATAATAGCTGTACCCCAATAAAGTAAATTGATTTTTATCCCTATGAAAAAACTTCGACATTGTTACTCGCCTGATTAGTCTTCGACGGATTAAAAGAACTTTATCTTTTGTTTCCTAATATATTCAATTAATTAGTAGGTAATTAAATATTTATCAAACAATTATTGTATAAATTATGGTGTGGGTACCATAGACGTCATAAAATAAGTGTAATTTACATTGTAACCTATTCATGCATATATTATTATTATTATTTTATGAGCACACTGTTGATTTAAAAGATTTATTAGAGTTCTTATTACACCTTACGTTAATAAATACACTATACTAAGCGCGTCTCTATATCAACATGTGCAAAACGAGATGGTGGCATGAAAATTAGTTATTATTGTTATCTTTTGGTTTGTGAAAATGGATATTTAATTTGTAAAATAATGTGAAGAAAACTTTTTTATTAAATAAAATTTCTGCCACTGATTAACTCTAAATCTTGAGTAAAAGCGAACAAGAATTTAAATAAATTTTAAACAACATCTTATATATTGCTCAGATGGCAAATTAAGTAGCTTAAGCACTTGTATTATGACAATTTTAAACTTATTTCATTTGTGAAAGTAAATAAATAACAAAATAAACTACGAAGCTTCTTTTTTTACATTGACTCGACCCCGGGCGATGGCGATACGATATTTTTAAATCGGCGTACGAGCCACTTGGGCGGAGAGTCCATATTTATTAAAATAATGTAAATCCGTTTCAAAAGAAACATGAAAAGAACACAAAGTTATGAATGAGTTATGAAAAAAATCGTGATTATTGACCTAGGTTGTACTGAAGCTGCTGAGTAATATACAGTTCACCAGCTTATTTGTAGATGTTGTGTTTTGAAGGACAACAAATATGAATTTATATTCATTCATCAGCCCTTTTTATGTCCCCACTGCAGGGGCTCAGGCCTTCCTTATGGATGGTTAAGGAGGATGGGCCATGACCCTCCACGCTGGCCCAATGCGGATTGGAGGGTATTAACGACTGCAAATGCAGCCGGGACCAACGGCTTAACGTGCCTACCGAAGCACGGAGTAGCTCGAGATAATAATTTTATTGGTCACCCATCCCGTGACTGACCCCTGCGAAAGTTGCTTAACGACAACGATCGTGGGCCGCGGCACTTAACCACTACGCCATTGAGCTACTTATATAAGTAATATCTATTTTATTATATTTGATCAGTTACACATTCACAATGTTATACAGAAAAATATTTTTAATTGAAAATGCTTAGTGGACTCTCCACTTGGTCCGCAATCCCGGCGACGGTATAAACGTTTAAATTACATATAACACCATCTATTATATCCAATTATTATTATTTTGGACTATATTTGATGAAACAAATATACCCAGGCTTATAATAAGTAGGTATATTAAAATAATAATCGAACTGTTGAGCTTAAATCGGAATATTAAACATAATATTTAGCGGTTGGTTTCATAGGTTGGTTTAGCCAAGGTTGAACTTTTGCGTAGTAACAAGTGGGACAGTTTGTATGTTACAATGCGAGTATGAGTTGTTACATATAAAGGTACCTATAATATACGATACACGAGAACAAGTAAGTGGTGTCCTAGATTATGTAATATATCCTGCATTTTACGTTCCCAGGTGTTAATAACTTGTTAGTTTTCTATAAAATAATGATTTCTGAATTATTCTTTACAAATTAGATTTTATTTGGACGCAATAGACTAATGAACAGAGTAATTTACGAAGAAGGTTTTGATTAATATTTTGTCTAAATTAGCCATATGACGCTGTTAGAATGTTGATGAAATCCTTTGTACCTAATTGAAATTTAAATTTACTTTTACGGTCTCTCAGATATTCAAGATTTATAATTTCTATTATCTTTACTAAATAATGTAAATTGAAAGTAGATCAGTCCGTCTCTACGCTTTCACGGTAAAACCGCTAGTTGTTTTTGATAAAATTTGACACACACATACTTTGAAGCCTTTGGAAGGACTAGGGTTACGTTCTTTTAATACCATAATACATTCTGCGTTCATGGGAACGAAGTTGAGAGAAAAGTAATTGATTCTCGGTATTTTTAACGGGACTTTAATAATTTTATGGGGTTTTGGTGAAATTGTAAATACTAAGATGAATATATAGACTTATGGAATAGCTAGACTGAAAATTCGTTTTTCTTTTAAGTAATAAAGACAAGCGAAAGAAGCGAAAGAAAGTATATTAGATTATTTGTCTGTCTTTCTATTATGACCATTAATGTCGGAAGTTATACATGCAGATATGAAGTTCAAATTAAAACCTAATACACAGATTCTGACTTAAAGCTGTAAAAATTTCCTAAAAAAGATATAGTTATTTTGCCTCTTATTTTTAATAATATATGTACAAACAACAGAGGATTTAGCAGGGACTAGTGTTATCTATTACATATAGTAGCAGTAAAGTAGTCGTGAAGCACACGTTCTATCAGACATTGCCTAATGAGGTACAATTATTGTGGAACATGCATGTACAATCTTAAAAGCACACGTGCGGTCCTAATAAATGAGGTCAATTTATATGTAAAGTATTCAATCAAAGCAGTAGACCTCTCTCTCGAGGGTTGTGGTTGCATGCAAATCGTGTCACCTAAGACAAATGAATGAAGTATATTAGATAAATATTAATTGTAAAGTATACAAGTTATTATTTTATACTTATTAAAATATATATAATAACACATTTACGCACAGACACACACAGAGAGCGAAAAAGAAATGGGTCAGATCTTATAGTATACTTACCAATAATGAATATGCTAAATTAAAAATGTAATAAGAATTGATATATTATTGCACAAAATCTTATAATAACACATATCCTAAGAAAGCAGCTACGTTTACAAGTCGTTTTCGAAGAACGTTCGACGTCGACGAAGCTTTTTTTCAGTAATATGACAGCTGTATTTATAGCTTCTAGTAGCGGCAACAAAACGAAAAAGCGAGGAATTCTGCAAGCAAATATCATTATGACAACTAATACTAATCACTACTGATCGTGAAACGGGAACGATTCCAAAAATTTCTCATTGTGACCTCCGGCAGGCTTGGCCAGTGGTTTGATATCACGACCAAAACCGCGCCCAATGAGACAATTCAACTATGAACCTCTCAAGCAAGAAGGTCAAATAGCTTTAGGGTTTTGGAAAATAAAAGGAACATTAACATAACTTGAATTTCACTTAAAATTATCTCAGTTAGTTTAGTAAAAACAGCAACAATATAAACAGATGCTTGCATTTGATACAAGAATTATTTAATATTATTTGCTGGCCAGGGTTTACTTTTTTCCTAAGTTTTTTGAAATCCTTTCTAGTGTCCGTATTCATATTACTGACAAATTGGGTAAATTTAATATAACTTAATTAATTTGGTACTTAAAAAAGCATTAAAGGGAAAACCGATTTCTGAAAACTAACTAGGCTAGGTTTCAATAGTAGGCTTGTATATTACTTCATTTTTTTATTATGGCGGCTTTCAAAACACTGACATTATCGCACAATAATATGCATATTAATAGGATGTCAATTACTTCACTATATCTTACATGTTTTATAACACATACTACCAACAATTAATAACTGATAAGCAGTATATAATAATCATAGGATAGATTTCAGCAAACCAAAATATTCCAATTTAATTTTTATTTTGTTTTTCAATATGGAATATTTCAATTTTAAAAACTTCTCTACGAAAGTTACATAGCTTGAATGATCTTTGCTGACAGAGGTTTTTAAAAACATTTTAAACAGAGGTTTATTTTCCTTACGGAACCTAGATAATAAATGTTTTGTGATCCATCTGTTAGAAAGCTATTAACTTAGTTTATTAACATATGCAACCATTTCTCTAATAATAAACGATTACCTAATTTTTATATGTTGTAAGCAAAACCAAAAACATTCTATCTATCTATCTTTTAATTAAGACAGAATTACACACCGCATTTACAATTATCTGTATGTCGTAGTCTCTTTGTAGTTGACTAGTAGAGGATGCCGGCTGATGCCTGTCCACCGTTTGCTTTATTGTAGTTAAGAATATATAAAGACTTTAAAATGTTATTCGTAGCTTTAATATCTAAGGACATGGGTATACATATAAAAAAATACCTTAGACACGGTTTTTTTACGGTGAAAGTTTTACCTCAGGACTGAAGTCTTATGCAATGATTTATTAACGTATGTACCGATACAAACCGCAATTTCCCTATAAGCAATTCTAAAGTGATACAAGTTACCAACAAGTTGGCCGACAATACCGAACTCGATCCACATCGAATGTTGTCGAAGCAGTTAATCGTGTATGAAATCGAGCTTCACGAAATCACGCTGCGATTTATAATGAACGATTCAAGTTATGTATTATAATGAAAACAGTTTTTGGGCATTTTTCTTCTTAAAATATCATATTCAAATACATCTTAAAATGTTGAATTTAAATTTCTCCTTGTGAAAAAAAAGAATTGGTCATATTGCTAACATTTAATTTCGTTACTAATTTGAATAAGAACATAACAAATAATTTACATTATCTTGTTTTTTTTTTTGGTCAACAATAGTCAGTTGTTAGTTATTATGTCACATTAAGTAACTAAATAAAAGTCGGTTCCGTTGGCCGGTGCCTTTCCGTTCCGAGCATTGTTCATAACGATGGATGGATCACATTGCACTCGCTTTCTTTTGTATTTGACTTCATTATATGTAATTTATATTTCATAACTATGTTGCATATGCATTGGCATTTGATCTCACATAACGCTATTTGATGCAGACTCATCTAGCAATTTGTGCTTATTATGATTTCACATGTAGCTTATTCTTATGCGCATTATTGATTTAATTTCTTGTTACAAGGAGATGATTAAATTTCTAATAATAGAGCAGTTGCTCTTGATTAATACACTACACTAAGTAATTACTTATTGTGTATAAAGGAGTTATAAGTAATTAAAAAAAAATTTTTTTTAAATTTCAGGTGGAGGGAGCACCAAAAAGCAGTAGAAGGCTACCAGCGCCGATTACGTCTGACAGTCCTACAGAAACGAGTGAGCCTCCTGATGGAAAGTACACTATCAAGCCGAGAACAAGTAGGAGGCGAGAAGATGTTCCTTTACGAGAGGTGCGAACGAGAACGAGGAGTAAGTTAACGGATAGACCAAATGCTTCCTCTGAAGCACCAAAGGCTATAGGACGCAACGAACGATACGATTCAAGAAGAACTCAAAGTAGGTCACGTAGTAGAAATGTCAACATCGAAAAAAACGCAACGGTGACGAACACAGAGAGAAACATCAGAAATCGAAATCGGCAAAATGTCCAAATTACTACGACCACTTCACTTCCTGAAGTTTCTTCCCCAATTATTGATGAAACTAAGATTGAAGTCATAAATTCTAATCTTCAAGATCTAGAAAAAGTATCACCAAGTGACGATGTGATACAGTCAATTAGTAGAAACAATCAGTTCAAAAGAAGAAGTTCTACTAGCTCTACTATTCAAACATCTGACAAATTGGTGCCACAAAGAGTACGTGGTCGAATTAATACTCGACCTATTGCTAGATCACTTGACCTAGATGGGACCACTAATGCTATAATTGATCCAGAAAAAGAGATAACAACAGCTAGATCAGTTGATCTGAGAAATTCCCGAAAATTGAGATATAAAACTCGTCTATCAGAAACAGATTCAAATTTAACTGGCGAGGGTCTTAAAGCTCAAAACAATGTCATAAAATCTAGTCAGAATGAGGACAATGTTGCTAGTCAACCTGAAATGCAAGTTTCTGCTGCAGGAGTAGTAGAAAATAGTATATCGCAACAAAGTACCGAAAGTTTACCAGAAAAAACAGTCATAAAAATCAAAAAGGGTATACGGCGACCAATATCATCTCGAGGTAAAATAAATTTCAAACCTTCTCTCGAGTCAGCTAAAAAACCAAGTGATGAAATCAGCGACGATGATAACTACCCAGAGAGTTTTAAGGCCTTAATTCAAGCAAAAAATGCATCGGTAAGGCACAACGCAATTCATTGTAATATATTCATTGTTTAGCTCATTCTGTCAAAAGTAGCGGTGACACCATTAGTTTATTTCCCTTTTCTAATTTCATCTTTCTATAATTGTTCTTAAGCATGACCACTTCTGTTATATTTTTTTTGTTATGCTTTGATAATTGTTACCTATATACCTGAACAATCGTTAATATATACATACACGTTAGTTACGACAGTTGTCAACAAATTTAACTTTTCAGACACAGACGAGCTCTCCTAGAGGTGAGAGTTTGTCAGTGAAAGCATCACAAAAAGTTTACAAAACTTACACAGCATCTTCACAGTCAACTAACACTGGACCGGGCTTAAATAAATATACAAGGGTAATGTTACACTTCTCAGAATGAGACTTATATTTTCTCTTTTGTATTTTACTACTAATATTTTTTTTTCATCTTCCAAGTTTCTCCGTCTTATTTTGCTATTAATTCGTTTTCCATTTTTTATGAACTGTTGTTATAATCTCTGTAAATATCGTTACAGTAAATATCACTCATTTATGACTAATAAAACTAACTTTTTCAGATTGAATGACCTTGTTGATATAAGATATAGTAAACACTTAGTGTACATTTAATATATTTAGTCACATAAATAAATACTTTTATCGAGACAACACATTATGATACATTTTTGGTTCGTGGTCATAGATTTTTTAAATATGTATGAAGAATAATGTTGTATTATAGACAGAAGATCATATTGAATTAAATTTTATTTCAGTTACGAAGTAAACTAAATGCTGAGAAGACTGAGAGCAAAGAAGAGCCTACTAAATCATTATCAAACGATACGCAACAGTTAAAATCATCAGATTTAAGGCCTCGAGGATCTTTTACTACTAGAAGCAGAAAGCTATCTTCGTTTTCTCCATCATCCACTTCTAGTCAAACTACAGAAAAATCACAATATAAGTTTAGTAGAAAATTTAAGGTAACGACCACGGAATCACCAAAACTTCGTAATTCAACCATGTCAAAAAGGACTGAAACTAATGCTTTATTAAAAAAATCAGCCAGATCTTCATATTATCCGAGAAAAAGTTTTCAGAAGAAAAATTCTACTACTGAAAAATCTGTTAATGCAATTGACCAAATAAATAATACCAGTAACGTCACCGCAGATTCATTTGTAGCGAAAAGCGTTTTGCCAAGAACTTCTTACTATTCAAGATTAAGAAACAAGAAAAATAATATAAGATCATCTACATCAGCCCCAGAGTCTTCAACGGAAACTATTTCTAATACGACAGAGAACAAAAGTGGCAATACAGCTGATATGCCTTTAATATTTACATTGTTGAAAAATCCTACTAATTTTGATACATCAAGTGAGAAAATGCAAAATATAGACTCTGAAAAAAATGAAGATAAAGATAATATGTTTATTATTGCTGTTTCCAGTACAGAATCACAAGAGATAAGATCAACGGAAGTTACAAATATGATAGAAGAACGTGAAAATAGTCCAACATTTAATATTATTTCGACAACGCCAAAATATCACTCAAATTTCAAGGATTTCAGTTCTCCTACGGTGCGCGACAGCAAAGAAAACATGATATCTTCCACAATCCCACCTGTTATAAATATTCAAGCACGAAACAATGTAAGAAAATTTGCAAAACAATATAATCAGCCTGAGAATGTAGCTGTTGCTGTACAAAGTCCTAAAGAGAAGTCTGTAAGGAAATATAGTGAACCTTTTTCAAAAACAACTGAAGCTTCAACGAATGGCGTAAGTGTTTATATATATATATCGTCATCATCAGCATCAGCCCTTTATTTCGCCCCCACTGCAGGTGCTCTGGCCTTCCTTAAGGATGGTTAAGGAGCATGGGCCATGACCCTCCACGCTGGCCCAATGCGGATTGGCGGGTTTTAACGACTACAAATGCAGCCGGGACCAACGGCTTAACGTGCCTTTCGAAGCACGGAGTAGCTCGAGATAATAATTTTTTGGTCACCTATGCCGTGACCGACCCTTGCGAAAGTTGCTTAACGACACCGATCGCTCGCCGCGGCGCTTATCCACTACGCCACCGAGCTACTATATAAGATACCTAAATAAGGATAGATCTTTTTAATAGTTGTTAATTACAAAATTTTGTATTGTAACTTTTGTAGATTTCCGTGGATTCTGAAAAATCTAGAAATAGATTCAGTTCCAAGTATCGCGCTCCACACCTGGACAAGCCAAATTACAAGCCTACTGTTCCAACGATTACGTCATCAACAGTGAGTAAATTGAGCTATGAACGAAATCACACTAATGAAATAAACCAAGACAAAGATCTAACATCCTACACATCCATATATTTTAAAACTTATTATTTTCAAAATTTATAACAAAGCCCCTTTATATGATTGGCATTCAGATAAGAAAAACATGTTCGTTTTTGTTGAATGTTTAATATAGCACTATACAAAATAAGCTTTATTATCAAGCTTCAACATAAAATTATTTACTTTTAACACTATGACATAGTTTATTTTATTTTAGATAGGCTCATTTCACATAAAGTTTACCAAGTGGGTATTACCACATAATTAACGAATGCGAATTGAATTTGTATATAGAGTTTATATTTTATATGATATTTGCACGGACCCCGTAAATTAAGTAAAGATTTCAAATTCAAAAAAATTGTATATTAGTTCGATGGGAATTCTATTCGCATTCGATAATTGTTCATGCTAACATTATAGAAATATTAACGGTAAGTTTTTCATTGCTAAAGGCTTGGCTGAAATTCTTCGTAACTGACCAACTATTGACAAAGTCTCTAGAAGAGCCTAAATGGTTCGAAGATGACGATTTGCACGACGTCAGGACAGAGTCGATGTCAAGACAGACCACCGCTCCACCACTCACTCACGAGTCATCATTAGAACTGGTTAATGGACTCACATAGTTTATCATACATTTCATTTATCATTTCATTAAATCATTTGTAAATTATATTTAATCATTACTGTGTTTGGTTTAGAAAAGGTGTTTCTTTTGATGAATTTAAATCATTGATATTTTTGAGTCATTACCATCTTTTTGAAACAAAGATGCAGTATATAAAAGCTCAATTATTTATCATGTCTGCTTTAAAGTTTATATCTTTAGGAAAAGGCATTCCTTATATACTTCATATTTATTATTTGTATCATAATAGCCTAACACTAACTTTTTAAATTAAGTAAGATTAAACGTATAAAACTCACTACTTGTTTTAATGAGGAAACTTTCTTTAGAATTTATTTGTCACTATTTCTAACACCGTACTTTTCTATTCTTTATACCAATTTATATAAAGTGGCTTTGGTCCTTGCACGAATTTTCTTTCACAATTTTTAATTTCTAAATACAATACATTTATCTATACATCAATAAAAATATATGACACTGAGGCACACCTTACTATTTTTTCCATTTATATGGGTAAGACCACTTCTTATTTCAGGCAGAGGGAGAAGAAATTGATTTAGGGCCAGACATAAACGCTATCTCTTTTACTAAGACACGAAGTAGATTGTCTTCAGCGGACTTGCGATTATCTGAGAGTTTATTGAAATCATCACACATCATGAACGTTGAAGCATCACATCACTCGCCTTCAGTTACTGTGTCTATTTTTGACGCCTTGGCTGAAATACTTACTTCCACACCCAGAACCAGACTCTCATCAACAACAGAAGTTTCGCAAAAACAAAACACAAAAAACGATGTTACACAAATATTCAACGGCGTGAGTAACAGTAATGTAAATAGTGTTGGAGGCTCATTGAGTCAAGATACATTGTCAACGAGTACTCCCATAAGCACAAGTGCTAAAACTGTACAGGCCACTGATCAAACTACACCAATTGTGATTAATCGTTTGTCGGGTGGGGACGGTCTTATGACCACACTAAACATTGACATGGGAAAAGTAGGTCCTGTGAATACAATATTGCCCACTCCTACTCCTACCCCCACTACTCCTGTTTCCGCAAGGAAACCATTTGCTATCCGACTTCTATATTCGGATACAGAATCAACAATTGACAGCTTTTCGACTACAACTGTACCTGCGTCTATTCAACCTTCGACTGACTCAACAATGGTATATAACACTGTGTCTGATCTTTTATTATCTAATAACAATTTACTGTCGTCTGAACTAACTAGCATGTTATCTAATAATATAGCAAATATTATTCAGAATATGGATGAAAGTAGTAAATCTAGAATTACCTTGGATATGGCTGAATTGTTAAAGACGCTTATCCCTAGGGCTATTGACGGACTTTCGACTGCAAATAATGACGTAGATAGTATTCCAAGCACAACTCCTTATAGCTTGGAGGATATTAAAGACACAGAAAACGTTAATATAAATGGAAAAAATTCAGATATTAATATTTTAAGTAATAATATCCTCCAAAGTGGGTTCATTGAAAAAGGTGTAAATAGCACAATAAATAGTAGTAGTATTAACGATAACGATGATGTAAGTAAAAATGTAAATAGTACAAGGACGACACTAACTACTTTATCTGTACCAAATAGTCAGACAACAGCATTTGAAATAACATCAACACCAGTTTCTAATTTTAATAGCATAACGTCGCTTCAAATTGAGTCTACAACAAAAGTTTCCACTACAATGTTAGCTGATTTAGTTGGTACAGATAAAAAAGGAGAAGTTTCTAAGATCACAAGTAGAAGTGGCTTACCCTCAACTGATATTTCTCAAGATTCTCCTCGTGTCCCATTCCTTACAAATTTCCAAGCAGCAGATTTCAATTTTACTGAAACAGTTAATACAGAACCCCCTAAAGTTATCATGACTGCGCCACTTACAGCCACAGTAGATTCATCGACTAAAAGTGATGATAATACTGATTCTAATAAAGTTTCTCCATTTCAATTTTGGGTACTATCCAAGAAGGCTAGAGTTCTTAAAATGATTGAAGACTTAATACGACAGCATAATGATGAATTAGCGACTGCTCAACCTTTGACCGATATAATTAGTCAATCGAGTAATATTCCTCTTTCTAACCGTTTAACAAAAATTATATCTAATATGGGACTGACTACTGAAACTTCTACCGTGAATGATGACATTGACATGACTTCTACAACTCTTTCAAACAACTTATCACCTTTGACGACCTCGACAATAATTGAAAATACTGTCGAATCTTTGGGTAGTAATGTCAATAATGTTCTATCAAGTACTGAGAAAATGCCAACATCTGCTGCAATAATATCATCAACACTTCCAACAGCAAGATTAGAAATATTAGATACTACAAAAACAAATTCGATACAAACATCCAGCATGACAACTACAATGACATCACGAGAAAATCTACAGATAACAACAGAAAATGTATTTGATATTTTTAATAGAAATCAAGATCAAATGGAGTCAGTGACTATTGATAGTATAGATACCACCACTATGCAAGATAATACTGAGACAACTACTGATTTTATTCGCACAGAAACTACAACTGAAACAAATATAGATACAACTACTCAAATACTATTTGAAAGCACTACCAGTGCCAAAAATAGTACCAACCAGGTACCTTTACTTGTCAAATCTCAAGCTGTCTCAAGCCAGTCAACGATCCCAAAGAAAGATTATGTAATTTTCGGAATATTACCTAACAATACAGTGGTACGTAAAGATCCCAATGACAATCCTCTGGAATCATTAACCGAAGCAAGTCCTTACATCGTTTATGGTGTTCTACCCAATAACACAGTCATACGCAAATTCCCAAATGGAACGAGAGTACCACGAGTAATGCAAAAAATTGACGTACTACCAATCAGTCCATGGAATTTGAAAAATCCATACAGCCCTATCCATAATAATCCAGCCATTGTCAGACCACAGTCTAACCCTATTAGAGTGTCCTCTAACATCGTGACATCCACAGATGCATCAAATAACGGAACAGAAAATCGTTTAACCTCCGACACTGTAAATAACCTTCAAATAACGGTACTGACTTTAAGTTGTTTAGCTTGAAAGCTGTGCTTGGGGCTTAATTTTCACTAGCAGCTGCATATGGAAGGGAGCCCACGGTTTTCTCGTAAGCTCTGCATGCCTATTGCACGTAATGCTTCTTAACAATAACAATGCAAAAGCATAACATTTTATTTCAATATTGCAGATACCTCAATCGGCACTTAATATAAAAGATAGCGGTTCATTGGGTATAACAACCGCCACAAATAAGCCGCCTGCTGAAAAAAGCACTGCCTCGCATGTCTTGAGTTTACGCACAACTACAATGCTACCGTCAGTTGATGAAATTCTGCTTAATAGTATATCTTCAGCTGCTAAAGAGGAAATGGTAATACCATCAATGACGAGCTCTACTAGTGAACCAAGAATATTAACACTGGATATCGATCCGGAGGTACATTAATTCTTACTGTTGGTTCCTTGCAATTCATTAATGATTTAATTTTTCATTAAATAATGGTAAGGTACATCAATCATCATATAACATTTCGCACAAGCGTAGTATAGAGTATCTGCTTTTCACAGATTATTAATATATTTTAGAATTACACTTTTTTAAGGTAAGTGGTGATTGGCTTTATCAATTTATTATTTACAATCGTGTAATTATTATTATTTTTTTAAGGAGCATATAGCAGCCATTATTTCAAATATTTTATAAATTTCAGACAAAGGAAATTCGAACCGAAAAACCCGGTGATGGTAATGGAAGTGCAGTATTTAAATTTATACCAATAGATGAAGTCACAGTTGCACCACAGAACACAAATGTATTGAAATTGGCATCCACGAAATCACCTCTATTAAATACAGAGAAACTTGATATTATAACTCCAAGCGCAATAACTCCAGTTAATACAGATACACCACAAATACAGACACGCCTGAAAGTTTCTGATATAACATCATCTCAGCCAGAAAGTAGCACGAGCTTCACTACCGTAACCTCAACGGAATCTGTGGCCACAACAGAACCATTTCCAACAGCAACTTTTGCCACGCCTTTGAGTGAATCAACGACAGTGCTGCCATCAACAACTTTGGCTCAAACATCAACTACAAGTACAACGACCCCAAGTACTACCACGACAACAACAACAATACCAACTACTACTACAAGCACCACGACCCCAAGTACTACCACAACTACAACGACACTAAGTACTACTACTACAACTACTACAACAACTCCAAGTACTACAACAACTACGACAACTACAACGACACCAAGTACTACTACTACAACAACATCAAGTACTACTACAACAACGCCCCAACCAACGACGACAACTCAGGCTGTGAAAACAGAAATACCAATTGTTCGAACGACTACTTTATTAACGACAACATCATCGCCTACTGTTTCTTTTGAGGATGAGAAAAAGTTCCAACAAGATGCTCAATTTTTGCAAGAGTTGCTTCAAGGCACAGTAACACGTAATCCTAAAAATTTGGATATAATTTTGAATACATTCACAACGACGGTTTTACCGCCAACAACAACAACAGTACCAAGAACAGTACAACGTCTTGATGAAGCTAAGTTACTCCAAGCTTTATTAGGAGCTACAGGGCAAAATTCTAATACCTTGTCGAACCCAAATTATGGTAACAATGTCAAAGTAACGAATAGAATACAAACCACTACAACACGTTCAATAGAAGACGATATTCGACAATTCGAGGAAGATACTAAATTATTAAAAGCTTTATTACAAGCTACAGGACAAAATCCAGCTAATTTTAACATACCAACATTAAATATTCCTAGAACTACTACTCCGATACCGACAACAACGACAACAACGACTACAACAACACCAAAACCAACTACAACAACTAGTCGTACTACTACTTTACAATCAATTAATGAAGATATTAGAAAATTACAAGAAGATACAAAGCTTTTACAGGCTTTACTACAAGCGACAGGGAAAAATAAAGAAAGTCTGAACATTCCACTCATATCTGGTGTCACTTCTAATGTAAGGATAGCATCAAATCCACTAACTACTTCTCTTGGTTCTAATCCTACAACACCTGTTAATGTAAGGCCAGTGTACAAATCAAGAACGACAACACCTATTATTCCGACGTTTACTTTTACACCCAGAAACATTTTTAGTACGTTCCAAACTAGTTCAAATACTGAAAATTTTGGAATTTCAACAACTGTTACACCTTTTAATCAGGAAAGAAGAGCGCCAACAACGGTCGCAAATTTTGAATCGTCTACAATTTTGGGTGGACGTCGGGCACCTCTATCGAGAATAACAACAACAGAAATGCCAAGCACATCAACATTCTCGGTAGAAGAGGATTTGGCATTCTTAAACAATTTGGTAAGTAACACACAATTGTTTATTGCTTAATGAAGCTCATTTTATAACTGTATGAAAGTCTTATAGGTGAGCTTAGTAATGCACTTTTTTAATTTATTTATAACATATTATTTTTATAATTTACAGAAAACTGTATTGAAAACTAACGCCAACAAAGATGATCCCGAAGGTGCCCTTGCCAATAGAATTATAGCTTTAGCTGTTGAAAGAAGTTTAAATGAAATCCAGTCTACGCAGCCAGAATCGGAACGTACCGGAAAAAAGATTTCAAACAATGTCATTAATAATTTAATTCCCACAACAACCTTTACTACAACGACGACAACATCAACGACAACAACAGCACGTCCTACAACTACTACAGCACGTCCTACGACTACAACAACACGCCCTACAACAACAACAACAGCACGCCCCACGACTACAATTAGGCCTACGACCACTATTAAGGCCGATACCCCATCTTTAGAGGATGATATAAAACAATTTCAGGAAGACACAAAACTATTACAAGCTTTATTACAGGCTACAGGCCAAGATCCATCAAAATTCAATATCCCAACACTACCACCACTTAAAACCAATACTAAAGTGAGTGTCAAACTACCTTTAAGATATATAAATCAGTTGGAATTGCTTTTTAATATAATAACGTCACTTTTACACACAAACAAACTCAGACGACTGCGATTGAAATGACAACTATAAGATCATTTGATGTATACATACATAAATATTAAAGACTATATTGAAAATTCTAATAACTTTGATGAACTTACAGGGTGCACAGGAAGTGACTACACTAAGAAATAAACTTCCTATCACAGGTAACGTTTTATTTCGTTTATTCTGAGTTTTTTGAGAGTAGTTATTTGAGCGAGTGGAAAGAAATTAGAATAAATTTAACTTCTAGGACAAACATCTGATGAAGCGTTGAAAAAGCTTTTGCAAAACCAGCAGAAATCAAAACCGCCCGTAATGGTATCTCAACCCACTCAGGCGCCAATGTCACTCAGTACAGAATTTGGGAAGAGCAACGACGCATTGCTGGCTGCGTTGCTCAAGGAGCAAGGCTTCGGACCGACCACAGCAAGTTCTTTAGATGAACAACTACGGCTTTCTGTAAGTTCTTTTATTTTATATATAATATAAAACACAATTTCATCGTTAATTAAATCTAATACATATTATTTTCAGTACTTTTATTAACCATCATAAATCACTTACTTTCTATCTTAACTTTTTAAATCGTGTACATTTTTTTGTCTTCGTGTAATTCTAACGTTTCCATTTTATCAATAACAAATACATATGAAATGCACACTAATTATAACCTCGTAGGCTTTACTCAACCAAGTGGTAGTGACGCCAAAAACAAGGCGGACGACCACGCCTCCGCCTCCTCCACCGCCACCGAGAAGACCCATCCTGGATGGAATAGCGTGGCTGTGGCAGCAGTGGAGAGAAACTGCACCGGGCCCTACGCCTCGGCCTAGCAGAAAGCCTACTCCTTCCGCTGGGCCTGCAGTCGCGTCTTCGGCGGCTACTAGTAATCGAGTCAACTGGTTTGGTTCTGGTCCCTTCGTCGGTAATGCTGACGAACAGCCAACGTCCAACCGAGTGGGTTTCGCGTCTCTTTTACTCAAATTGTGTGATTGGGGTTCGGGTGGTGGGAACAGTTCTTAGATTAAATACAATAATTTCAGACATGTTTCGTTTGAGTGATATAATGAACTTTCTAGTTAGCCGTTCCTATTTAATCTAAGTCTGAATTTTGTACCATACGGGAAAGGTTGGGAGGGCTGTAAATAAAACTTAGATGTATAGAGTAGATTTATTAATTAAAAAAAAAAATGTAAATCTCCATAGTAGGTATATTTTTTACACTTTTTCAGTTGTTTTTTATTGTAATTTAAATTGATTATTTATTAAACTCCTGCTTTACTGGCTTGTATATAATAAAAAATTTGCTGTCGCAAAGCGTTTGTATAATAAATAATTTGCGCTAAAGTGTTTTCGTTTTGTTTGTGTGTTAATTTTCCCTTTAATGTATTTTTTGCTCGAATACCTTTTATCGCGGATAATATCCTGTCTGTATATATTTTGTAGTTATATGTTGTCCATATTAACGTTCCTTTTGGTCATAGTTCCTTTGTAACTTTGGCAGTTTTGGTGATTGGGTAAACACAAATATAAATTATGTTAAATTAATATGCACAAAGCTACGACGTCGAAATGTTTAATTTGTAAAATAATATTAATTATTATCAGATAGTATTCTAATTATATATCTATATTAGTTTTCTTCTTCAACGGTAGCAATTCTGTTTAAACACTTTCTAAACTGAACAAAAAAGTTTGTATTTGTTTTAACATTATTCCGTAGTCATATGTAGGTAAAGAAAAAAAATTACCATAGACTACGGTATCCTATATTATGTAATAAATACATTACTGCTTTATCTTGGCTTATCAACGAAATTGAAAATTTAGTATGACATTATTAAAGCTGAAATAAGTCTAATATAAATTTCTATAACAGAATCGCTGCCAATAATTAATAAAATTACGATTCTACATAATAGTTCCCTACGTTTTCAAACATTTCGATAACGAAATATAGAATTGGGGTCTTGTATCTAAATATCGTTAAGAGTGTGTTAATATGATGTGTTACGTGTTTGAATTAAATGGTTGGTGAGTAAAATCAATACACCAGTGATGATTACATTCATCAGTATATTTTTCATACTTTTGCTATTGCAACGTTAAGGCTTTTCATTATTTTCATAATAATAACCATTGCTATGAGCAATGAACAAAAAGCAAGTTATATTTATTTTTCATCTTTTCATTCAATTGTTCAGTTCTAATCGTGTCTTAAATACATTTTGAATGCATCACTGCCATTATCTTTTATTTTATGGTTCAAATCAAATAATTAATTCGCTAAACCTTAAAAATCTTCTGTTCTGTAAATAGATATGTAAATATGTATATTATTAATTCTTATTTTCACTTTGAAACCTACACTTCTTCACTTTTACTATTCACATTTATATACCTGCAATCTGAATGATTTATTGACTTCTTATCATTCCAATTGACGTCACTGCTATTTTGATAACAATATGATTTCTCTTTTTATACAATTCCGCCAATGTCACGTTGGTGGCTTGTACATGTAAAAAACGTCAAAACTATATTTTGAGATTTAAGTTCATGGAGTTTGAGCTAATAAAACAAGAAAATATATCTAAACCCTGAGCAGTCTGTCTAACGATTTTTTATGATACAATTGTATTGATTAATATTGTCATCAAAATAGTCACGATCTGCACGCAGCTTATGCACTATCACCAATCACGTATCACTCATCTCTTTTTTATCTTTTCCTAAGTCCTCATAATCAGAATTGTTGTTGTTATTTATTTATTCATTGGCATTGTATTATTAATACGTCGGTCGTGATAGGTTCCTCTGGATCCACCTAGAGCGGTGACATCAGAACAAACTCCGGGCCGAGGGCAACTCGTTTCAGCAGCCATTAACGTCACTAGAGCATTCTCCCAATTCTTAGGAGCTGCAATACAGGTACAAAAAACGGAATCTTAATGAATTTCAATGAAATTTGTATATTTCAAAATTATAAATTGTTTGTTTCCAACTTTTCAGGGAAATCTATTGGCTGTTTCAGAATCGGCGTATGCTAAAAAAATTTGCGTGTTATCTTATTATGTTCATTATTTAACAATACTAAAAGTAACATTTATTTATTAGTAACGTTAGTTTGTAGAAACCCACTTTTTAAATTCCAATATTAAAATAACGTCTGTTTCAAAAAAGACGAACTATTTAATTAATATTCATCAATAAATATATTTATTAATTATAATACTTTAGTCCATCAATTTCTCTTATTTTTCGAATACGATACAATATTTTATTACAGAGTTAACATTATTGATCATATTGTCTTGTCTTTTACTCCAGGGTGCAGCCCAAACAGTTCAGAATGTGATCAGGGCAGGTCAACGGGCAGCCACGGACGTGTACGTTAGCGGATCTGGTGGCTCAGGATAAGAACTGAATGCATATAGGATAAAATTATTGAGAGTTACCCCCACACGGCTAACTGAGACGGGCCGTCGATGGTCTCAGAACTCTAAAAGAAACACAGACCTAGAAATCGATAGTACAAGTTTTACTATAACTAATGGTCAAATGTAATTTTAAAAAAGATAATTTTGCCAGTTATTATATCTATCTAAATTGTATCATTGTTTTCAATATTTTTTTCGAACCTATTACATGTTACTATCAAATTATATTTAAGAAGACAAGTGATTGGGTTGAGATTCATCGCATATCACTAATGATATGGTTCAATAATCTTTGTCACTTCACTGTTTTCATTTTGAATTTGACTTTAGAAAACTTTTTATTTTTTATTAGATTATAGAAAAAATGTCTTAGACTTCTGGGATGTGTTTCTTTGCTGTGTTTTATGGACTTAAAAACTTTTGCGAAAGTGTCATAGTACGCACTATGTGTTGCCAGTGCTCAAAATGTATATAAATATAGTAGTTGTACTGTTCGTTAAAGTCCTCTGTAGGGAAAAAAAACAGGGATGTCGTCTGTATATTATGTATTAAAACATAGTTGAAAATCATGTGAATATTTCTGATAAGTAGTCGTGGATATCACAAAGTTTCAGTGAGAATAGGTAAATGACTTTCAATCAAGAGTAGAACTTTTGATTTAACACCTATTTACTTTACGACGGTGACATGTGATTTAGCACTACATAATTAATGTTTAGTATTTATACATAGTAATTTTTAAACTAATGAACAAACAAATTTTAATGTTTCACGAAACATTTCAAAATGTCATTTAAAATAATATCAACTTAGCAAATAACCAGAGTCGAGCTAAGTCTACTTCTTATAATCTAATTTCTACCATAAAAATGCTTTACTTATATCATAATGCTATAATACCAATTTGTCATAGATATTGTAAATGAATACTAGTAAATAAGTACTTAGACTAAGTTTGCCTGTAATCTTAAGTCTACATGTGCCATCGACGCACGTGCACTGCTGTTCCATTAACCAATCTTGGTTTAATTTATTTATTTATATCTATTATGCGTGAGCTGAAAATTATTTCACTGTTAGCTTTTCATACGAGTAATTTAGCATCGAACATAAAACATCATAATTTACATACTTATATTAATTATAAATACTATTTTTTCACGTTGAACTCTAATATAAAACTATATATCTAATTCTGAAAAACTGTCAGTCAAACATAATGTACAATTATGTAAAATGAATAAAGAAAATCTTGACTTGTATAATAAACTGTAATGTTAAAATAAAACTCTATTTATCAACAATAATAATAATAATTATTGCACAAAAATTGAATACATTAAAAGAAAACAGTTTTAAGGACAACATACAAATGGCCTTATTACCTTATTCTAACGGTGACAGAGAAAAACAATAGATAAGAATCACACTTTTTTCTTATAGCTTATCTATAAATTACATTTAAATAATGTTCGAGGATGCGAGGAGTGAGTAGTGTTAATATTACCATTGCTATTTATTTCTAGATTTTAATAATTTAGCCTTTAGACTAATTGGCAGGCGTGATGCCCGTTGCCTATTTCGAGCATACTATTCTTATGTACTACCTCTATTACTAAACTTTTTGTGTTAAAAATGCAATTAGTCAGTTAACTTTGATCTGTTTTATGGGGAAAGACTGGGGAAGGAGAAACGCATAAAGACTATAATAAAAAATATCCAAATTATGTTTGTTTTCATTAATTGACACCACTCTAAATTAATCTTTATTAAATAAGTACTTTAGGTTAGGTGCGCGGTCTCTAATTTTTGTAACTTTTGAACAGTTTTTGCTTATTCTTTCATTGGTAAAAATAATTATTTATAGAATTAATTAATACAGTGAAAGTGTAAAACAATATACAAATACTTAAATGGCACGTTTTTAAACGTTTAACGGTCTAATGGATGTAGAATCATACAAAACCCTTATTAATATTATATTTTTGTATGTAACTATATCTGTTGGTTCGTTTGTCTGCTACGATGTCTCGCCTAAACCATTGAATCGATTTTCTTAAAATTGGGTACAGAATAAGAGTTGGCCTTGGGATACATGGGTTGTAATAAGGGACGAAAGCTTGTATCTAACTAACTATAATAAGTAGACAAAGTCGCGGGCAAAATCAATATTCAGATAGTTCAAAAACACCCTATACGTTTTGAAAGTATGAACAACATCGATACGTAAATAACGAGTGTAGCTATCATAGAAAAATAATAAACTTCAGATTTCAAAATAGATAATTATGAAACTTTGGATTATTTCTTAAAAAGTCATAAATTCTTAATATATGTTATGAGAATCTTCTTCTCCTTCAACAATTACGTTTATTAAAAAAAAGCTTCACTAGCATAATTTATAATCGTAGAGTGGAGCGTGGGTCCAGCGTGGAGGGTCATGGCCTATCCTCCATAATTATCAATAAGGAATGCATTTTTATGACTCTCACGACTCCCTCTTGCGGACTGGTAAAAGACCAGGGTATTTTCCCGTACAGTTGTCTGACCTGGGGCTAGTCCCTGGGGGCGAGTGAGGTGTAAGCCCTGTCCACTGAATTTTTGAGTCCAATGAATGTGTGTATGTATGTATAGTAGGTACCTATGTTTCGGAGTATACGAGTATACCTTTTATTACGATAATCACAACGCATCATCAAAAGAACGCTTAATTCATATCGTGCCACAATAATATATAATTGATGTCACGAGATAAATTCATTTCGTGAGAAACTAGGAATTTAATCAGCACGGTAGACAAAACGAACCTGTGTTGTTTAATGTAGATATATTATATTCGTGAGGTTAAAAGTGGTGATCCCGCGAACCTTTGCAGTTTTTGTTACTTTATTTATTTCTGTGTGAAATGAGATACAGCAATACGATCCATATTTGTTATGTTGTTTACAGTTGACGATATGTTATAGGTATAGTCAATGATTTTGTTATCGTTTTGATGATTAAAGATGATTTCGTGAATGCCTAAACTGGAGATTAAATTCCTTTTATTTTAGATCACAAATTCGTAATAACATTTTCGTTACCTACACGAATCCATATTCTGACACAAGTTCGTCTTATCATTCAAATTTCTGTTCATCCTTGCGATCTCGTAAAAATCCGAATCAGAATTTGATTTCACTCGGATGTTCGAATTTATTTTGAAAGTGACATCCGCGCGTAGTGGTTAAGCGCCACGGCTCGCGATCGTTGCCGTTAAGCAACTTTCGCAGGGGTCGGTCACGGGATGGGTGACCAAAAATGATTATCTCGAGCTACACCGTGCTTCGGAAGGCACGTTAAGCCGTTGGTCCCGGCTGCATTTGCAGTCGTTAATACCCTCCAATCCGCATTGGGCCCGCGTGGAGTGTCATGGCCCATCTTCCTTAACCATCCATGAGGAAGGCCTGAGCCCCTGCAGTGGGGACATCAAAGGGCTGATGATGATGATCCGCTTAATCTTTAATTAGTTTTAATGTTTTGTGGCATAAGTGAAGTGTGTTTCAAAATGCCATAGGGATAGATTATCTGAGACACGTTTAATCAATCAATCTTGTTTTGTATTTCATTTTCAAAAAATGGAATGATTAAAATTGCAACACTAAATGATGTGAATTCGGATACATGAGTGAATTCAAATTCGGGTTCGGATTTTTACGGAACCGCTTGGCTGACATAAATTTGTATCGTTACACAAATTTCTGTTTTCACATTGTGTATTTAGATGTTCGTGTCTCAGTTTGACCTATTTCGTGATTACCTCCCGAGTAATCTCGAAATGAGTTATACATAGGGTATGTTCCGATATACACTGCGATCACTGAACAGTATGACGTCAATTTAGTATACTGGAAGCCCGTTCCTTTATAGCAAGTTATACTGGTGACTTTTTAAAACGGAACGCAGTCCAGTATACTGTTAATCCTATTTTTTGGCGCCATTTTCAAATTTGTTAATGCAAGGTGAATATAAATATAAAGATTCCCTCTTTTCAAAAGAAAATATTATAAAATTGTATAAAAAAAATATTTATCAATTCAATCCATCTTATAATAAACGTAAGTATTTTTTTTTGTTTATTTAGAAACTTATCATTTTCTGATTCTGTTTCGACTGATCACGTGATCAAAAGCACTGCGAGCACCTTACCTCGAAATCTCCAGTGCTCACAGTACAAATATGGCGGCAATTTATGACGTCATAAATTTCCCTAGGGTATTGTAGCAGTGTACTGGCAGTCCATAACGGAACGGATTTTTCAGCAGTAAGACCACTGCGCAGTGCTCGCAGTGTATATCGAAACATACCCATAGTTGCATTGTGACTCTCATAATCCTATCCTGTTCCTCATCGTGATGGTGCGGGTAGTTGTACTCCCTAGTAGACAACGCCATAGCCAGCGGCCATATTGTTCGGCGGAGATACCGATACTGAAATCTCACCTGTCACTATATAAAGTGAACATTTTGGTTTGCTCAACTTGTAAATTTATTCACCACTAGCTGTGCTCGTGACTTCATCTGCGTGGGAAGTATATTGGTAGAATTCTTATTTTCCTATGAATGGAGTCGAATCGGATAAGATCAGTGGGCCATAACCCACTATGCGGGCTTAATGTGGATCGGTGGGTGTTAACGTTGCTGATGCAGCCAGGACTAACGGCTTAACGTGCATTGTGCCAGTGTTGTGCACAGTGCTCAAGATAATAATGTTTTGGTCATCGATCCTGTGAATGGTCCTTACGAATTTTATATTTCTATCTTTTTTCCCGTATCTCGCGCTCTGGTTGTCGCTTGTGTCTGAGCGATGAGTTTGTCGTTTGTACTTAGTTATGTAAAATAAGTAACCATATATGTCCTTGCTGTGCAATATTAACTTACTTATTTAACTGCAATTTAAACCGAATGCGCTAACCCACTACGCTATCGGACCTCTTATACCTAAGCTATACTCATTTTATAAAGATTTGGTTGTTTGTTTGTTTGCATCGAATTTGCTCCAAAACTACTGGACCGATAGTTTCAGAGTCATCAACAATAGTTTCAGATCAAAATCAATGCTTTTTTGAAAAAGCTACATCATGCTATGGCAAGTGGAACCGTAGGGCACAACTGGTTTATAAAAGAAATAAAATGTTTGTCATTAACTCCTACGTATTTATCGAAGGCAAGCTTCACTTACGTAAAATGTTTAAATTGTATAGGCGTTAAAAGATAAAACAGTAGATGTAATTCTGGGAAATATGATATATGCAAAATTTTTAACGGTTCAAATTGCATTTTGTTGCAATTGCTGCAAAAATTTTAATAGTTAAAAAATTTTGAAAACAATTTAATTAAGGCTAGAAAACGAATTGCTTTTACTACGAATTTGGTAATATATGCTGTAGCATGCAGATTTTTCTTAAATGGTTAAGTATAAAACTAAAAATTTACAGACTAGAAGAACGTTATCGATGGTATAATGCATTGCTACATGTGAAAATATATAAATATAAGTACTCAGTGCGAGATTCAGGTGATGGAACACCTACACGCGTAGCATGACAAACTCGAGGATTACTTTCTCTTACACCATATGGGTATTTTTTCAGTTCGAGTGTGAGATATCGTTTAGGCACACGCGAGAAAAGTGACATTTGGGTGTAAAAAAATGTTCTCAATTTCACCGTATCATGCGTGATGGAAACGCGGTGTGATACGGGGAATGTAAATAAAATACAAATATTTTAAACAAGCTTATGTTGGATTTTTATGAACTAGAGATATAGATAGATACCCGTGATATGAATGCAAAGATAAAACTCGGGATAAAAAAACAAATTTAGCTAAGTATTAATTATGCCGAAAGTCCGAAACGATTATAGGAATAAGAACATTATGCAAATAAAAAGGAATCCAATCCCATGCTTTCCGGCTCCATCATCAGATCAGTTTCATTACCAATTTATTAATTACCCCAAGGAACAGGCCTTTCCTATGGATGAAATCGATTTGTATTCAATAGGGAGATGACCCACCACCCAGGTCCAATATGGGTTTTTGGATATTAAAGATTTTAACAACTGTTGATGTAGTCGGGACTAACGGCTTAACGTGCCTTCAGAAGCACGAAAAATAATTAAATTTTTGGTCACCCATCCCATGACAGTCCATTGTTCCAGTTCCCATGAAAGTTACTTAACTTTTACAAGCAGACCGAACGTGATAACCACAGCGCAAGAGCTCTATTGCTCTGTGGTTATGCGCGTGCGCTGCAATTATGCATTAAAGTATGCAAAATTTCAGCTTAATCGAAATGAGAAATTTGTTCCACGCAAAGAAACTAATTAGTACGGAAGCTTAATTCATCCTCAACCCTATAACATCCCCACTGCGGTGATTGACTCTTGTGAAAGTTGCATAACAAAAACGATCGCAAACTGCAGCGCTTATCCACTACGTCACCATGTTATGAAACAAGGGCAAATAAACTAAAAGATGATAATTTCAATTAAATAATTTATTTACAATAAAAAAAATAAGAGTGGTATGAGGTAAGTGGTGAGATGAGTAGTGAAATTGATAGGTGTGAGTGGTGTAAGTGGTCTGGTGAAGGGGGCGTGGGTCAGCGACGAAGTTCCGTTGATGATGTTAATGTGTTCTCAGAAATAGGTTGACGTCAGCTCAAGTTATCAGCGATGTGCTACTGCAGTCTTGAAGGATGTCTGGACCCGAAGCGTAACTCCGCGAGGCATAAATCTCTCGATATGTCCAACAGGTGATTCATAGGCAGCTCACAACTGAACAGCAGCTCGGATCTCAAGGTGAAGACTCGTAGACAGCTTCCAGGAGAGGATATTTTAGTCCAGGAACGTAGGAACGTAAGGAGGTTTAGTAGAGTATTGAATTGATGATGTCTAATTAAAGCCAAAATGGTGTCAAGTAACTTTGAGACCGTAACTTTGAAGAGTTCCCGGGGCAGTCGGCCCCGGGAAATAGGCCTTATAAGAATTTAGGTAGCTCCGTACGAGCTCAAAAAGCTAACTTAGGCAACTGTTACCGTCGAAGTGATGAAGAACTACACAGACAAGACTTTTTATACTTGAGGACGGGCTCAAATTTGGAAGTAAATAATTACAATTTAGAACCCTAAAAAATAAAAAAAACTACATAGTTTTAATACCTAAAAATGATCAACAGTGAGTCAATTTTCAAGAAGAGTATTTAAACATAACCATGACAACAAAGAAAAACTTTGATGTCAAATCAGTCAAAACAATTAAAATTAGCGATAAATTGTGTATAATAGGTATTATATAAATAAGTGCTTTAATATCATTACAAATAGTAAAACATATAACGAAAAACTAAGAAAGCTACAGGTAAGGATTTACAAGAAGGAAAAACATAGGATGAAAGGTCGTAGAGATTTGGATAAGTTTGTATTACAGAATTTTAATGATTACAGGTATAAAATTGAACGTCCATAGTCATAGAATGGACAAAGTGAAGAATATAAATGGAATAAAACTAAAAAGATGATCGATATGAATATAGTTAGTGATATGGAACCAAGGAATAATAAACATACAAATGGTTAGTTACGACAACCAAGCTGCTCAAATCAAATGGTAGCTTATTAATATCAATGCCTAGAGTGGAAGAGGTAGTGTTGTGATATTTAATTAGAGTATTTACAGAGTCATAAACAAAACCGAAATAAAATGTGTGACTGCTGACTTCTTCTCTTCCTTCCTTAGATAGTCTTCTTCACATATTTAATTGGGACGGTTGTGAATAATATAATTAAAATGAGTAAAATTTACAGCTGCATATGTGCTCCCATACAAAGACATTATAGGTCTACTAGAATCTCAACACATTTAAAAAAGATAAAAAAAATAAGAATTTCCGATTGCAACACTCATGTCACCCGTCAATCATTAAGTCACTTGGTTGTCAGTCGTTGCTAAAATTTTTTTGGTGTCGTAAATATTGCGTTATTTTATGAGAAAATGTCGAAAAAATCTCTTAAATCTCAAGCGAGAAATATTTTTTTCAATGTCTACAATAAAATTCACGCAGAGGAAGGTGAAAATCAAACACAATCTTCGATTTTAAAGCGCGTCGTAGCTTTGACCGGTAAGTTGAACTGAGTAGAATTGATACATTTTATATTTTTTTATAACATTAACTTATATCAAAGTTGTTTTTTAAAGGAAACTACATGATTATGTATTAAATAGATTTTGATGCATTTTTAGGTGTTTCAGTACCACTGTACGACGAATCATATGTGAAGGCACATCAAATGATGGTGTATTTTCTACGCCCGATAAAAAGAGAAGAGGGGGAAATAAATAATTAATTTAGATAGTTTTGATTTAGATTTTATTAGTAACAAAGTTCAAGTATTCTATACATTACGAAAAGAAATTCCAACAGTAATGAAAATTTTACAAATTCTTCGTAATGATATTTACTTCCAAGGAGGGAGAGAATCATTAAGGTGAGGAACAATATCTGTAAAATATAAACTATGTATAATAATTAATGTATTGTCTGCATAATATATACATAAATATCGTCATCAGCCTATTGTTGTCCATTACTGTAGGCCTCCCCAGGGCATGTCCATTTCAGGGGTCTTCTCTTACGATGCCCACGGGAAGATATGGGGTGGTGCTATTCTACACAGCCGACAACACATATACGCTTATACATTTTGTACATAATTATTAATTATACATAAGTACATTAATATGTAGCGAGCATAATAAAGTTAAAAAATATTTCTTATTTGATTTTTCAGACTAATTCTTAAAGAAATTGACTTTGAATATGTTAAATACGAAAAGAGTAATTTTGATGGAGTGAAATGAATAAAATTACAAAGATATAAATATTTAGATCGCTTAAAGAAAAACAAAGAGGCTGAACAACATAACAAATTAGATGTTATATATTTGGATGAAACATACATTCATGGTTCATGTTCCGTGTTGCTGACTGCTGACTGATCTGCTGACTGTCACCAGTCACCACGACATGAATAACGAAAATTTCACGAAGTGGGTGACCGATAAGCTTATTCCAAATCTTCAAAAGCAAAACCATCAATTATTGTGATGGATAACGCAAGTTATCATTCCGTTCAGCTTAACAAAATACCCACACAAGCTAATCGTCCCGCTGAAATAAAAGAATTGCTTAATGCAAACTTTCATTTTGAGGATAAGTGGCGTAAATGCAAACTAATTGAAGCTGTCCAGAAGAACAAGTCTGATCCTGTATACGAAATTGATCAAATGTTAAAATCATGTGGTCATGAAGTTTTACGGCTCCCACCTTATCATTGCACACTTAATTTGGGGAATAATGAAGCAAAAAGTAGCTCGACAGTAGTAGTCGACATGTGCAAAGAATCGAAAACGAGTTCATAGAAAAAGACAGGATAATTGAAGATCTAGAGGAAAGGTTTATTATGAATACCTCCTTATCTTCATCATCTTCTTTGTCTGACGAAGAACAAGAAATGGAAATTGAGTTTTTAGAGTTGTTTTCTAGTTCCGAATAAACTAAATAACATTACAAGATTTTTTTAATAATAGTATGTTTGTATTATTATTATGAACATATATTATTTATATTTATAATATAAAGAGAATAGATTTGTTTGTTTCTTTGGTAGTTTTTAATGGATAAACTCAAAAACTGTACAGATTATTCTACAGTTTTCACCAATGAATAGTGTGAATCAATCGAAGTTTAGGTACCAACTCCAAATCGGTTAAAGCTACTGTATGTACGTACAAAATCAAAATTTCCATGTTCCTATTACAATTTAAATAATTAATAATATTATAAGTATCAAGATCATTTACTCCAATTTCCTTGGTGTGGCATACTATCAAATTACATACATCAAATTTTTATTTTCCTATTTGTCATGAGATTCTGGTAGGACTATATCTTGTATGCACCAATATCGCAATTATGATTCGATGGGACATTTTCTGATAATTATACAGGATAGTACTTATGGCGTTAATAGAAATGTATTTTTTTTCACTCCTTCACAACGGCTATTATTTATTGTGGGATAAAAGTTGTATAATTTAAATGTATATACAAATGATAAGGTTACAATTTATTGACAAAAATATAATTAATGTTATTATGAAACAGGATACGAAATCGTAGAGGTTGTCGGTAGGGGCGGCCACCGCCACTGTCGTTACCTAAAACTTTGCTTAACTTTAAAGATAACAGCATGTTTAAATGTCTGTGATTATTACGTACTATAGGCATAATGATTGATTATCTTATAATTTAATATTTTAACAGCAAGGTCTATCTAACTGATTTTTTGCACTTGACCTCGACTTTCGTTCAGACAGATGCCAGACAAACAATTTTTTGTGACAGAACAATATTGGTTTCTATATATAACGTTTAGCATAGCGTTAAGCGAGTATTGCTTTGTTAATGCTATCTGCTGATAAATGCAAATAATATTACGAGATTTTATTGAACTGATTAGAAATAAACTTATTATCAACTCGCGATGTATGTTTGTATGCTCGTTTCATTTTACAATTGCGTTTTAAAGTTGTTGCTTCAGTTTTCATTTAGATGACAATGTATTAGCCAAGTTACACATTTTTTTTGTGCATGATTTGCTGAAAAGGTAGGAAAATAATAGAAATACTGATTTAGAATATAGTAGAATATGAACTAAGAACAAGATTATAACACACAGATTCGAGACAACATATAATTTTTTACCTTCTACAGTGACCCGACTAGGAATCGAACCCAGCCGCTCAGAGATGGTGACACATTTAAACCGGCATGCGAGCAAGACATTAGCTACGAAAATCGTCTAACTATTATACCTCATTTGAAGTTGTTTCTTAAATTTAATGTTTAGAATAAAGAAGACATTTTCAGCAATTATCTATAAAAAAATATAGTATAACCATTTTGTAGCTGCAGGCTGGTTAGTTCGTAGCTGCAGTGTTACCCTTAATGATAGTTTCGTTACATTAAATATACTAGCTCTTAATTTCTCAGCTTTAAGGTTGTTATTACCTCAGTCGTCACATACTTATACTCAAATCGTTACAGTTTCTATAGTAATATTTATGTGGTAATTCATAGTCGACATACTGGAAAATGTAAGTAAAATTATAGTGATTACTATGTGATTTATTATGTAAGTGTAGTAACATTAAACATACATATGAAAATAGGTTAAATATATTTTTGCTACGTTTAAAAGATGTTGATAGAAATACTCGACGGTAAGAAATAACAAGGAGGTTACAATAAACTAAGGTTTGGTTTTATTCTACACTAGCTTTGCTGACTTCGTCCGCATGCTAAAGTTACTTTGAGCAGCTTTCTAACGAATATTGATTAATAATATCGTGTAAAATACCTGAAATAAAGTTTCATTCCTTATTTTATCCACTTAGGGGTAGAATTTATCAATATCTTTTCTTAGGGGATGCCTACATCATAGTAGTTTTTTGCATACAAAGTCTCAGCTCGATCGGTTTAAAATTGATAAAGTTTCATTCAAACTTTTATCCCCTATTTTATCCCCTTGTGGGTAGAATTGATCAAAATCCTTTCTTAGCGGATGCCTACGTCATAACATCTACCTGCATGCCAAATTTCAGCCCGATCCGTCCAGTGGTTTGCGCTGTACGTTGATAGATCACTATCTCAGTCAGTCACTTTGAGTTATATATATTTATATAGTCATGCTAGAAAAGAGTTAAAGACCTTGAAGATTCTATAATATTATATCTTAAGATAAAATATCGCTAGCCATACATTCCAATGACCCAACGTACACGGCTAAGATCATAAAAAAGTGTAATAATAATTAGTTTATTTATCACACAATCATTGATTAATAGGCAAACAATTTATGATTAATTATTTTGTGCGATCTGGAGCCTAAGCAAGGGCAACCTTGTAATTCAGGACTCCAGGTCCCATCAGTACAGTATATTAAAACGCCAAGCGATACGGAAATATATATTTATAAAAGGTTTTAAAATAATATTTTATCATAACCGTGTGTGAAAGCTTAATAAAATCAAACAAATACTTTCCCAGTAATAATGGAACCCAAACTAGAAGAAGGCAGTAATTTGAGGGATTCCGCTTCCGACCTAGGGCATCAAGATCGGGGACATGGTTTTAGTGTGTATGGTCCTTTAATCCGCTCAGCATCAAGTGCGTCGTGCATTTTGCCTGGCACATAATATAGTTAATCCTAATTTAGATTCGTTTGGTTGGTTCGGTACGAGATCCTAAAATAATGTTTCTCCATCAATTCTACAACTTTTTTAATCGACCACATAACGGACCTGTCTCACGTAGGCGATTGCGTCTGAAACGGTGTATGTAACGATTTAATGATATTATATGAACGACATTAATATTCATTTGGGCTTTACCTGTACGGTTTTTATGAACAAGGATCAGTTAGCGGATGCATGAGTTTGGATGTCATTGTGATTTCCGAACGTACCATGTTAACTCGATAATTTCAAATCGCATACCGCTTTGGGTTAGGACTTCAGTGACACGAGTCTTCGTTCATGATTTTGGATGCTAAGCAATGATTGCAAAGGCTGGTGTTTGGATGGGTTTTTTACCATAAATTTACTTTGAGATTAAATGAATTCGGGACGCTAAGCCGTCGATCCTATGTGCATATGCAGTAAATTAACACATAAGTAGTGACGCTGTATTCCATTTCTCTGTGGTCTATTTTAGTCTAGCTAATTAACTTAAATGCTATTATAGTTACCTATCTTATCCATCCACAGTTATAAATACAAGCAGACATTATGTCTACATTAGCATTAATAGGTATTATAAAAATATTATGAAAGGTAATAAAATAATAAATTTGTAAATGGAAAAGTAAACCATCACACCTAGATAATTACACAATGTTTATTAAACAGTTAATAGTTTTTTAATTGTAAACACAATTATGTAATTTCACAAAAACGAACTGTTTATTAATAACTGTTTATTTTGGTGTGTAGTTTTATTTTATATTAAGCGTGACGTCATTTTGCGCGGAATTAGTTTTTCCAGTAGTCTATTTTTTATCACTATTAATAGAATACTAATAGAATAGGCTCCGAAACTACTAGATAGATTTAAAAAATTCTTTCACCTTCGGAAAGCTACATCATACGCGGGTGACATAAGCTATAGTTTACGCTGGCAAAGTAGCTGGAAAAAACTATATTATTATACAAAAACTAAACTATTAATGGATTATATATGTGTTCTGCTGTAACTTTGATAACTTAATCAATATTTAATTTATTAGTGAACTGATTGAATTTATTAGAATGCAATTTAATGTAGTAATCTCCAAGTAAGCGTGTATTTTTCACAAATGTTCAATCATCGTCATACTTTAGCCAATTTTAGGTGGTCACCCAATTATCTAAATTAGAAATAGTTTAAATATTGTTTTTATGATCAAAGTCTGAATTATATTGAATATTAACAAAAATGTTAATGCAATTTTTTTTTATTAATATAATTAATTTTCCAAATATTAATGTGAAATATATAATATCATTCTGAACTCTTCTTTATATAAGTTTTGAGTGTGTCAAATATCATAATACTTTATCTAAGCAGTTTTCGCAAAAAGGGATCCAAAGTTTTACTTCACGTATTAAGATGACGATCATATACCTACTTGATTAAAACCTAAGTTTTCGTCGTGGATTACTCCATAATCCATGTACTGTGTATATGTTTATATTATGTATATACTAATTATGTATATATTATGTAGATCAGTATTATGTCAATGATTTGATCTTACAATAAGTAGCTTAGTAGTTGTGTTGTGAAATCGAAAACAACAAAGAGACCACAAAATTTAATTTAGTATACATATTATATATTAGTAAGCTGGGAATCTAACTTAGGACTTAAGTGATACATACATGCTTTGTTAACCATTCGCTAACGTTTAGTCAAAAACTTCCAAGATACAAAAGTGCGACTTCTCGATTACTTAACTAATTGTTATACTTATAATGCCAACTGCGTAGTGGATTATTATAATGCCGTCAAAATCGAGTGGTTTATATTTCCGGCAGCTTAGTAGGGACCTCGTGGCGTTATCAAGATCGATCATAATTTGACAGTGTCTCATTTCATGATACAGTTCTTGGAATATTTTGGTTTTTCTATTTACTAGTTAGCAAAGTTTACGTAAATGTAAACTGGGCGAATGGGTTTCGTATTACTGCAAGTGACAAGCTTACGACCTGTTACTGTTTTAGATAATTTACATTGCGGCAGGAAAGAATTTATATTATAGTAAATAAAAATATATAACTTTGCTAAGCTGTGGTTAAATTATAAGGGAAGAGAATTTATGTAAATATGTTTAATAAGGAACCAAATAAAATGTGAAATATGTGTTTGTCTATGATACAATTTTAATAGACAATTTCGTCACGCTGAGTACCTTGAAATTAACTTTTGTCAGAATAACAACTAAATTGGTGCTTTTTCTGAATATCATCGATCATGGTTGATATCAGTTTATGAAAGTAATAATTTTATTTTAATTGCTCTATGATACTTGTTTTTGTAAGGGTAGTGTCCGTGGAACACATGCCTGATGGTGTGATGATCTAAAAGTGGCTGCAAGGTCATTCTGGGAGAGAAATGCTGGAAATATAACTCTATGAAGAGAGATAAGTGAGACGTATGCAAGAAAATATAAAAAAAACATAAATAAAAAAGTTAACGATGTACATTATTCGTGTGATACATGTTTATTCATTCAGTTTAAACTCGAGTCTACAAGTGATGTTTCTGTGGAATTTTTGTATGAATTGTTAGTTCATAACCTTCTACCGTTTGGTAAATGATTTAATCAATAATGTTTTATCAGCTTTGTTGTAAGTAATCTAAGAATATGAATATACCTAAGTTTTTCAATCCTTTAAGGCCAATAAATCAGAAATAAAGTTAAAACTTAATATATCTTGTAGCTATGAATAACTTTCAGGTCTTGTATTAGCTTACATGAAACAACATTGTTAAGATTAATCATGACAAATAATATGTATCATCTAAGTATCATGTTTATATGGCTACCATCTTTACAATGTAACATGTAGACAATAAATTATTATTATAAAAAAATAGAATAGGAAGAATGGGCTACCACATGAGGTTTTCTTTGTTGTTGTGTAATTATTTTTATAATATTCTTTAGATAAAATTTTACTTTTTAGCTCATTTAAATAAGAGCGGTTTATTAGTTAATTTTCGTTTCAAAGTTATCTTACGAGAGTGCTTAACACATAACCAGTGTGCCATGTAGGGTATTCCGCCATATTTTATTAAGAATGAAGTCATTTTTAACTTTCGTATATTTTTCATTCGATACCCATATTATGCGAATTTAGTCCACCTACCATGCATTGTTACCAAAACATAATTTATATGAAAAATATCAGCTTAATCAGTTAGGGAAATTTTTTTTTTAACATTCAATTGTAATCTTTAACTAAGATAATACAAATATTGCAAACTTAGTTGCTTATTTTATTTAAACACATGATTGCACAACAAAGAAAATATAAACTTAACAAACGAATAGAAATTATCATTATAAGTGCGAGAGCTGAATAGCGATCCTTATAGGTAAAATAGAATGGTAACTGCCTTCCTATTAAATTCTTAAATGCTGATATTCCAAGGCGCTGAGAATGCAAACTCGAAAAACGCCTTGTCTACACCAAACGTCACTTTTCTCGGGTCGAGAGTGAGATGTTGAATGAGAATACCCCAGAAGAGTGGCATTTGGGTGCAGATAAAATGTTCTCGAGTTCGTCATGCAATGCATGCACGAGCACGACGGCCTAACCTCTAGCCATGACTATAGGATACGACATATAAGCAATGTTACGACGGTATTTTGTCTCATTTCACTAATTGATCATGTCATGTCTATACTAATATTATAAAGAGCAAATATTTGATTGTTTCTTTGTTTGCATCGAATAGGCTTCGATAGTGATACTTTTGTCCATAATAATACTTTTTTTTTTTATAGACTTCCTAATACTACATTGTGGAATGCAATAAATAAAAAAAAAAAGAAACAATACAAAAAAGAAACCGATTTTAAATTTTCTTTCACCTAAAGGAAGCTACAACATATGCGATGAACATAGGTTATATTTTATCCCGAAAAACACTAAATAAAGGGATTGAAGTGTGAGTGCAAATTTGTATGACGGATTTAAATGTCACTATAGTAACTATTGTTTACTATTTAATTTGTTAGTATAATTATATATGTTACGAACTGGCCAGCAGGCCGGTGAGATATTTTTGTAAGGAAATTTTTTGTTGAGATGTTATTCTCTATTTTTCTTTGTCGTTGGTCTTTTGCTGTCATGTAAGTTAGCTGCTTATTTTGGTTTGCATATATTTTATTTATATTTATTATATTATATCCTCAACTTTGAGCCCTTTCTTCTTCTAACTCCTATTACTACTACCTATTAGTTATAATATCCATGTCATAATATTAATCGATTTCCAAATAGACAGTTTCCTAGGAATTACGCGGGCGATATGCTAGAGAATGATAATTAACGGAGTGTTACCAAAATTGTCATTAGTTAAATGTGACATTTCTGATTATATGGTTTTCAAATTCAGAACATTTGTTAGAGCTTAAAGTAATTAAACCTTAATGGACGTTTGTATAACTGACCGTTAGTCGTGTATCCACCAAAAGGCCAACAAAAGATCAGTAAGATGTCATGGTAAGATGTCTTGAATAACTAATCAGATCTTCCCTTTAAAAAGAAACACGGGGCAACAATAGCTTTCCGTCCCTTTCGTAGCACAGAGGAGGAATTAATTTTGACGAGATCCGTAGCCATTTGGCTTGGACGTTAGTTTCAAGATGTCGCCATCTCTGAGGTTGGGTCTTAATAATTTCCGAGGTCGATTTTCGTTCGGATCAATGTAGAAAATAAGTTTTTTATATAATTTCGAGTCTGGATGTTATTTCCTTTGTTGTGTTAGATTTTCATAACACAAATGCTTTAGCTATTTAATTTCAACATTATGTAATGTTATCTTATATTTCTTTATTAGTAAGTAGTATCTATTAATTTTTGTTCACCGATCTGATTTCACCTTAGTGGAATATGTTTATTCTCCCTTAATAAATGAGATATCAAATTCTACATTTATTCTTATATATACATCATACTAGAATTACACACAGCTGGAAAAAAGATTGTAAAATTCTGAAAAAGCCTCGACACCATTTTAATAAGACGCATTTACATATGACCTACGTTACAGCCACATTTGGTGCATACAGAATAAGTTTTGGAGGTATTTTCTTTTCAAATAGGTAAGTACGCTGTTTTATTTCGAAAGGACATCGCCGAAAATGACCCCAATACCATTAAATATTAATACTTCAATAATAATTACTAATTTATTTATTAAATTGGAATCAAATATTTATTTGACACAGGCAAGCTGCGATCCAAAATTAATATTTAAAAGTACTTTAATAGTAACATTTTTATTCGCAAATATTCACATTCAATAAACTTAAATTCTATTGAGTCAGATGGATGTAATTTGCACGTCAGATCAAAAATTCATTTATTTTTATTAGATAACCTTTAAATCATCGAACACAAAAACATTAAATTGACCGAAAATAAACTTAAATTTACTAAAAGCGCCATCTCTTGGTGATTTTCCAACATAAGGACATAAAAACTGAATATTATACAAACTAAATTAATTAACTGTTGATAATTCACTCTTGTTTATTCAGAAAGATTGATATTCATACGACATATCCTAAAAACTACTTTGTTTCTATATCATTACCTTTATATTTCTCGTAAACATTTTAACATCATGTCATTTATGTATTTAAGGTCATCTTTTGATGTAAAGCATCAAAAAGCTATAGGTTTTTTAATTTTAAGCTTATCAATAGGTATATTATTTAACTATTAGAATGATTTATTTGTCTATTGATTGACTTAGAAACTTTTACAAATCACAACGAAAACCCGATTTTCTTAAAGTTGAGTTTTTTTGCTTCGACAATATAGACATCAATATCATATCATGTACTTAGAGTGCCATCTCTTGGTGGTTTTCCAAGCAAATTATCCTCCTCAAAATGAATTATATTTTGCGTGATAATAAGTTCTAAAACTCGGTCGCGGTATAATAAATACATAATGAGAATAAGTTAGTGACACACAATAAAATAAGTATTTTCCTATATTTTTTTGGCTCTGGGGCCACCAATGTATGGACGTTGAGCAATGTCCTTTACCTTTGGTCAGGATTTTGATTAGTTATTTTAATAAACAACAACACATTAAAACCAGCGTGTACATCACCTTAAATACACTTGCAAGAGAAATACTTAACATAATCTCCAGTCAACATCAGTAACCAATGTGCATGTTGAATTTATGAAACGTTCTTTATTAAATCTAATAAACTAGCTGACCCGGCGAACTTCGTTCCGCCATATTTATTTCTTGAATCGCAATTGAAGAAATAAAACTCTTCCGGTAAAATAAACACTTGCTTAAGAAACAATTGATTGGAACATTTTATTCGTTTACATTCACGGCATAAGTGAATAAGTGAGATGATAACTATCCTATCCAGTAAATTAGACCAAAATACGGGTATATGTGGAATTTGATTGAAATCGATTCAGTAGTTTTGGAGTTTATTGGCAACATACATCGTGACACAAAATTTTTATATATATGAGATTGGAATAGTGTTAATATATTTAACTAAAGTCTTGTTCTTAATCAGACTAAATAAAACGTCTATGACATGATAGAATTCTTTTTTATAGGTGAGATAGTATTAAAATTACTTTATGATCGTAATTTTCTATTTAAACTATTCAACTTTTCAAAGAGCTTCAAAATTTTGTATTTCCCAGTCACGAACTTATAAATTTCACTTGCTACTAGTATTTAACATTGAATATGTGAAGGAGCTTTCATTGGTACTCAGATATATACTTAGAGGAAAACCACTCGAGTTTTTTGTGATTTGCCAGCCGCATATATGGTTAGGTACTATTTCATTGGAAAATGCGAAAAAAAAAAACACCCGCTCGACCACAACGATTCGAAGTATAGCGAAGTGGGTCGGCGCGGTCGGGTAGCTTCGAGTGTAGTCGTTTGTCTTCGTGTTCTCTCGGCTCCGCTGCCTTTGCGCATACTGCTTTGAGCCGCCGCCCAGGCAGTCGCGTCAACGTATCGGATGAATATTAAATCCCCTCCCCTAATTACGTCACGGGATGCGAACTTTCCTCTCGGCATAGCGCGCGAATATGAACTGATTCCGATAAAAGATTTAAATATTTTGTTCAATAAAAAAAGAAGATAAATCAATTGAACTTTATAAGCTGCAGTGTATCGTGTGGACTGTTTAGACGAAAATATGTTGTGGGAGTCCAATTTTCTCGAGGAATCTGATACGGTATGTTTTTTTTCTGTTAAATATATTTGATTATTAAATAATTTATAATTTTTTTTAGAATATTTAAGCTTTCAATGCTTTTGAATTATGAAACCGAGCCGGTTTCTCAGTCGTATTGCTACAAATGCGTCTGTGTGACGGTGCGCGTGCGCTTGTCTGCGTAACTTTCTAGTTTTCGCTCGGTGCCGTCTCGTATTTACATCGAACGTGAACAGTTTTTCATAATATACAAACATGGAAGCATTTAAGGTGTTTTAGTGTGTAAATATTCAAGGCGCACCTCGTGTTCGCGAATTGCGATTGATATGTAAATAAATACGGCGAATATATGCGTGTGTCACGAACGTCGGTGTGCCGTGAAAATTTTAATGGCAATATTATTCGTTGAGGCAAATTTCTTCGAAAAATCTAAGCTTAAGTGTTTGACTTTCAAATTGACATCTCTAGAGTAGAGACGCTTCTGTTCTAGAGGATCTTATTATTATAAAATATCTGAATACTTTATACAATATAATTTTAGATGATTAACGATTATAAACGTTCTATCGACCACAACGTACCATTACCATGCGAATTACCAAATTATCCGCCATCTTGGATTAGTATTGAATTTTTTTCCTCCTATCATAATATGTGTACGTCATGACGTCGAAATTTTAGGAGAGATTAATTATTAACAGAACTTATATTTACATCGCATTAATCTAAGTGCCCAGCATTATTACCTAGCACGATTGGTGTACATTGCACAAAAACATGTTTCAATAAACATAGTAAAATAATGTTGATAAAAAAAAACAAACAGTTAATGGTAAAACTCATTATGCTCGGACCGGCAAAAAGTGTATTAGTATAAAAACTCGAACTGATCGGGACGGAATCGACGGTGATCTCAGAGATTGTGGAAAAATTAACAATATTAATTGCAAGCAGCTTGTAATATAATTAAAAAAAAAAAGAATATCTATGTCTATCTTGACGCTAAATAGTTCACCTAAAGAACAGGGTGCTACACTAAGGTCTTTTAAGAGGGTGAGTGTACAAAAATACAGTAACTTTAAATTGGTTTTTTACAAAGAACTTACAGCTTATATAGCTGTAATATATCTAATAAAATAGAGCAAACTACAACAAGAGGACTAAAACAACAATTATAAAAGTATTGTTAGAATAAAGTCGCAAGTTCACATTTGTATTTCTTTTCGTAATTTAACTCTATTATTATAGGGAAAGTTAAAAAATATGTAGATCGATTTGTAGCCGAGGGGTTTTACAGAGCACATTTATAATAAATCATAATAAATACAAGTAATTAATAAAAAAGTTTTTGCCGCACTCTTCGCCATCTTCTATGCCTAACTATATCATTGCCGGACACATTGAGATAGATATGGTCCAGCCTAACATATCTCATTCACTTTTTTGACATTCTTACGAATTAAAATGATCAGTTATCTGTTTTCGTTCATATTTTTATTTCTTCTTAAATCAACTTCCTTAGAACTTCTACTCTTATTTTTTTCCTCAAACGATCATTCAATGAAAGGTTTACGTAGAAGAAATTGGCATTTTCGAAAGCCATTTTGCTGTCCTATCAAGCCGCCATTTTGATTTTCAAAATACCGAATAAAAAAAAGAATCAATAGCTGACAACAATAGAACATTAGTAGACATAATTTTGTAAAACGTCATGATTCCGAAACGTAAGCCAAAATTGGGTAATGACTCTACATTTGTTAGCATACCCTTATTATGTAGCTACTATGAAACGTGATTGTTATAAATGTTGGATGGATAGGACAATAAAGTGTAGGTAAGTAATCAATATATAGTCCAGTTCGGTGGCGTAGCGGATACGCACCGTTGTCCGCGATGTGTTGTTTTTAAGCAACTTTCCCAAAAATTATTACGAGTATCTAGAGCTACTCCGCATTGGGTCAGCGTGGAGGGTCATGCCCATCCTCCTTTACTATCTATAAGGAAGGCCTGAGCTCCTGCAGTGGGGACGTATAAGGACTGGTGATGATGAATAAATATAATATTCTTTATTAAAATAAATATTTTTTTACATCGCCCATATTATTTTTATCATCATCACTTCAGCCGAGAGACGCCCACTGCAGGGCACGGGCCTCCCCCAAAGATCTACAAAGCGATCGGTCCTGCGCCTCCCGCATCCAGCGGCTTCCCGCGACCTTCACCAGATCGATATGTCACATATTATTTTACGACATAAAAATAAATATATAAAAACATTTGGGAGGCTGGTAAAGCTTTTGACCAACATCTTTTAGCTGACAATAAGATCGACCGAAAGCCGATTACTCGTAAAGTGATTAAGAATTTGGTATTAAATAAAAACATTAAAAATTAATCATTGCCGTCGGGCGACCGATTATTGGAACATTTGTATTTTAAAGCTTCCCGATTACAAAGACAATTTTGTTTAGTCAAGCTTATTGTTATTTGAAATTTAAAAAAAATAGTTACTTCGTCTTAGTAAAGTGCATGTAGCTCATAAATTATTTTCAATGAGCCAGTCTAAACATGGTATCTGCTGTTAGCTTTCGACGAGTTAGGTACTCTACAGATTATCCTGGTTGCAGCATCAGGTCATATTATTATCTTTGTGTTATTTTATTTACTATATGTATCAAGTTTCAACTCTATTAGTGTAGTAGAATTATTACTCCTACATAATCTTGGAAAAGGCTGACGACCTTCAGATGCCTGCAACGATTTTCATAATTAAACTCATGATTAAACCATTTTCTAAAAAAAAAAAATTATCCAAATCGGTCCACCCCTTTAGGAGCTACGATGCATCAGAGAGACGTATAATGTCAAACTCAAACACCCTTCTTTTTAACCGTCAATGAAAAATAGTTACTATATATTTATTAGAGAATTATAATTTCAAAATACCAGTATTATTACTTAAACTGTAATTTCTGTTTACGATTTAATTATAATAATCAGTAATGATTTCTGAATACGTGAAAAGATAATTAAAATGATAAACGTTGACAAACATAATAATACAAGCTGTTGGCGAGTCAATACTATAGATATATAGTTATAGTTTGATATAGTTGTAACAAGAAGGACTTATTACATTTATGATAAGAAAAATTATTGACACGCAGTCACAGAACAATAAATTGGTTATCGTATAGGGTTACGCCTCTACTTATGTGTGTCATCATACTCAGCATCTATAAGTAGTTAAAATTAGATAACTAGTTTGAGGCAAGGTGACTTTTAAGCTTGGTAAATACATTATGATTACATATAAACTATTGAAGTGCTAAATAATAAATCCCTTTCACTTAATACCCAATAAGACTTTTTTTTTATTGTGGCCTCTGAAGTGTATATAATTATTTTAATATGATGTTACATTAAATCAACGGATGACGAAACCTTACTATCGATACCTTGTGTACCGATTTATGATGTACCTCTATACCGGTTAAAATCATAACGCTAATTTACTTTGCTGGCGTTTGGTAAAAGAGCTTTACGCCATTTTTGATGTCTGTAGGTAATAAATTGAAAAAAAAAAACAACAAATCAAATTGAATAAAAATTAAGACCAGAACTGATTTCAAAGGACAACGTGCGTTAATTAAATTAATTTGTAAAATGTTACAGTATTTTAGTATTAATTCATTTGTGAATCCATTGAAATCAAAAGAACATATTTCATAGTTATCATAGGTATTCTAATTCTGAGCCCATTCTTTTGAAATCAAGAGTACCTAATGCATAGTACCAAATACATTGAGTCACTCAATTGATATCTTGAGCAATAGTTTCATAGATTCAAGTCGGAGATATTAAGACTCCTACATAACCTGTTATAATTCTTACTGTTAATTTTTATTAATCAAATGCTGTGATATATAAACAGAGCTCGTAAGGGTTGGTTACACTAACTTACTTTTACGTTAACAAACATGCTAAAGTACCGGTTAATCAAATAATAATGACTTATCATTTGGCAATCGTTAGATAATGCTAAAATTAAACTGTAAACTACAACCGCCTAAGTTTCGTTGGTAAAAGTTAGTGTTTCACTATGCCAAAAAAGCAGATGGTGAATTGTAATGTTGAAGTCAGCGTGACAGGTTTATCAAATTTGAAAGAAACTTTAACTGCAATTGTGGTGCAACCGACACTCTCCGGTATCGGTTAAGAAAATAACTCATTATCGTTTGCTTAACCTTATAGTAATTTGGTGCAACAAACCCTACGTTATCTTTTGTTATAGCTAATCATTTTATGTTTGGATTATTGTATTCGTTACTCATTGTCCTAAATAAATACCAACAGGTCAAGATATATTTATTGAAAATGCGAGATTCTTCAATCGACTTCAAACTTTAATATGTTAATACTTAATTCAGAAGTAATTGCAAAAAAACATGGTGTATGTACACATTTTTTTTATAAACTTGACATGTTAATGACCATACAATTTATTTATTAAAAACAAATAGCTTCACTAGGGGACGAAGTGATGACCTTTCCCAGTCTTACCTGATTGTGATAGGTCGTTCAAACCGGTGTTGGGTGCATTCGACAAACAGATAAATTTCAGATAAACAACAGGTCAGGTAATAATATTGGGTGTGTGGCACTACCTATTTTATACAAGAAGATTCTATAATTAATCTCTGGTTCATGTTTTATATAAACACATATTATATTTTTTGGATCCCTACATATATAATAGACTGAATGGTGTATTGAACATATATCCACTAAATAAAGTACAGTGTAAAAAAACTATAAGTGAATATTTGCAAAAACTCAACTATGAGGAGACTGAAGCTGTGGTAAAGGTACTAATGTGACACTGAATTTAGAAGTTTATTAGATATTCATAAAAGTCTAATGAGGTATTCATATAAATAACAACTATTTATATTTTGGATATTTTTTTTTATCTATGTTGACTATATTCATTTTACATCAACTTGATATATTTAAATTAATATTTATTTTTCATATTTTTTCAATTATAATTGTACACTCATGAATCAAATCTTATAGCTACTGTAACTCACCCTCCTACACTCACACATTCATTAACATTTTACTCAAAGGGGGCCACCAAAGTCATTTATTTTAAGGTCATTTAATTCAATTTGATTTGATTTAATTTTATTTATACTTTTATATTTCTTTTTATGTATTATCTAATTGTTTTATCAAATTTCCAATTAATTTAACTACCATAATCTTTTAATAGTGATGATATAGACAATGCTGGGAGGGCGCTGTTAGCCGAAATACAGTAATAAACTAGCTCGGCTACAGACGCTAATCTATTTATAAAATTCGTTAGCCATTGAATTATAATGTTTAATTTTAGGTATTAATTTTAAATTTACTTTCTTGTATTTTGGCTGTGTGTAAATAAATAAATATTATTATTATTAATATTATCAAATTATATATGTGTGGATATCAATACTTTACCCAAATTAAATGGTTAAACTATATAATAATAATAATAATAACTTTTATTCAGGTTAAACTATATATATATTAAAACCGAGCAGGACCAAGGTAGAGTCGCGCAAAGAGGTTTAAAATTTTTATGCGTAAGTTTTTCTACAATTTATAAACAAAATATCGCCAAAAATTCTAAAATATAAATCTTGAAATTATAAAAAAATGTATAAAAAATGAAGTTAAGAAACGTTGCTTAAAGTTATCTCTTTAAATGAATTTTAAACAGAAATTTTAATTATTTTAAATTAAGCCAAAATTAAACGTATTTGAAAACTAGAATAAACCAATTAAAGCAATAAACCATTATATGTATGTATAAGTATTCGTATGTAAACTTATCTCTAAAAAATAATGCAAACAGCGCTTCACATTACCGAACAGTCAAATACAAAAATAAAAGAGTAAAAAAGATATTATAGAGAAATCTTTGGACACCACTTAATAGATTAAGAAGCGATAAATATTCTATCGAAATACCTCGACCGCTGTTAATTTTAGCTATTTTTTTTAAGATCTTAAAACAATAGAAAGCTGTAATGATAAATATTGTTCCGGATGGGTAAGCTTTTAAATAATCCGTGAAAAATCGAGAAATATCTCATTTATATCTAACATAATAACTGTTCAATATTGTCAAATTATAAATGTCGATAACTTATACTAAGTATTGTGATGTTAAAAACTATAAATCGATTATTTTGAAGAACATAATTGAAAATTGAAGTTGGAACTGCGTTAATTACTATTTAGCATATTTTTTTTCTTAAGTTACCTAATGTACTCGTATCTACAGACAAAAATGAAGAATGGCCAAAAAAATATTACTTCACTAGTGACTTCAGTTACGTATGAAAAAAATTTATAGTTATATTTCGTGTGTTTTACTAGATAACATTTTGAAAAAAAACAAGGTTTTTATTACTTTGAGTATCTGCCATAAGGCTTCTAAGATTTATACAATTAAGTAATTATTTTTTGTGTATAAATATCATTGATACATACTATAATGCGATTTAAATTGGTATCCGTTTTTATAGTGACTTAATAAAAAACGTATAATATCTAATAATCTATAATTTTAAATTTCTATTCTTTAATTGAATGTTGAATTGAATTTGTAAGAAGGTTTCGTAAAAGCAAAAGTTGAAAAATGAGTTTTACTCACCAACTTTTTAGACCATCTTTTTGCTTTAATAAATAATCTCATTACTTAAAATGGCTTTAACCAACTTTATTTAATACCAACGTGCATTTTGCGTTATTAACGTTCTATAAGAGTAACTAGTAATCATGCGTGATTAGACATCGTTTAATCATCTGACAATTACTTGACGCTTTCTTGACGTGGAAGTGGCAGTACCTTGTTAATTGTACGACTGATATATAACTAGCTGTGTTAAAGTAGCGTTAATAAGCGTACCTGGAAACTAGAAAATGTCTTCCAAAATATAATAGTTGTGCTATGAGTACATTTGACGTGAATTGGATTAAAGATAAAATAATCTTAATTAAAAATTAGTAGCACTAATGCTCATAATGTAATTAGTAGAGGAGCTCGGTGACGTAGTGGATAAGCGCCGCGGCCGGTGGTCGTTGTCGTTAAGCAACTTTCGCAAGGTATGAAGGGTCACGGGATGGGTGACCAAAAATTATTATCTCCAGCTACTCCGTGCTTCGGAGGGCACGTTAAGCCGTTGGTCCCGGCTGCATTTGCAGTCGTTAATACCCTCCAATCCGCATTGGGCCAGCGTGGAGGGTCATGGCCCATCCTTCTTAACCATTCATAAGGAAGGTCTGAGCCCCTGCAGTGGGGACATAAAAGGGCTGATGATGATGATGATGATGAGCACTAATGCAACTCTTTAGAATAAATAGTTTATCTATTTTCTTACCAATGTCAAAGTCTATCACGTTCATAAGGTTATCGACAAAACAAAGCCCTCTAGTTATTTAATTCATAGAAATCGTAATTAAAAATTTATCGAAATCGAAATCGTAATCGAATGAATCGTAGTCGAAAATTTTAAGCAATTGCATTTAATGTTTGAATGAGTAATTGAACTTTGATATGAATTATGTAGATTATTGTTAACCTCCAGTCTTGAAAAGAAGTATTTTGAATTTATTTAGTGCCTTCTTAGTTCCAAAGAATAAATATCGATTATTTTTTCATCAAGTGATTTTAAAAATTCTATGACTATATATTCAACGAAAATATCACAAAAAATTTGCGAATTTGTAAATGTAAATAATAATTAATATTAAACAACATCAAATACATTGCTCACATTCCACGATAAGTAGCTAAAGCCCCCGTCTTATGGAGTACCTGAGACAAAGGAGGTACTACAACACCCAGACCCTAGACAATATAGAAAAAAACATTTTCTACATTGACCCGACCGGGAATCTAACCCGGGACCTCAGAGATGGCGACACCTTGAAACCGGCGTGCGAACCACTCGGCTAGGGAGGACGTCAAACTCTGAACTTGTGATTGATATATATCTCATAATATTTTGAATAGGTTTGCGTCAAATTAATAACAACCTCTTATTTTTTTTTGTTTAAATAATGCTTTCCGTATGAGAAAATTTTCTTCTCTCTAACACTGTTATGTTACCGAAATTATTAGGGTTCCTTCCTTATGAAAGACCTTGCTCTTATCTGATGTAAGCTTAAATAAGCATACTATAACTTAGCCGTAGAACAATGCGTGATATCTCCAATCACACTTCCTGGTATCCAAGTCAAATTGTTAAGTCAATCGTGCTTAAAACTTAAACTAATAAGCTTAGTCATTTACCTACATTACTTGAGAATATATATAGGTTAAAAATAAAGAAAATATAACACATTGAAACTACGGAACTAATGAACACAAAAAAAATGACAATAAGTTACAACAAATGACAATAAGGAAATTTTACAACCTCAGTAAAAATAAAATAATCAATTAGACGAAATTCATGTTTGCCAACGAACTCTAAATATGCTTATAGAAAAGTCGGTTAGTGACATCGACAAGGCTGCGACTCGAATCTGATTGAAAGAAATCATATAAAACCACAACCCTAGCAAATAATGTTTACACTACAACCCTAGTCTAATAAAATACGTCCAAACTTTTATCTATGGTGACCTGAAATAAATTTCTGAAAAAAAAAACGTGTATTCTTTGCTATTCAATTTTCACATATATGCTTTTTTCTTCTTATATGTATAGTATGATTTTTATGTTAATGATTTTAAAATGTTGCACTTTGACTGACAGATGAAGAAAAACTCTTAAATGGCGTACGTTCGAATCTTAAGCCAACAATAAAATAATTACATATCATACCTACCTTATTAAAGCTCCGAGCGAGTAAAACGCAAGGTCGCTAAGTGCTTTTGATATTTATTAAACACTCGGAAGCAATCCCTTTGAAGGTCACAAGAGCAACTATGTACACAAAAAGCTTGTCAAGCAAATTAAAAACAACTTAAACACGTTGGCATATTATTTTTTTTTACACGAGCATAAAATGGTACGAGTTTCTTAATGCGTACCAGTTTTGATGATAAAATTACCCATTTCTTGATTTTTGTTGCGCTAAAGTTCACTTCGGATGGGTAATTTATTTCAATTTTCTGGTTTGTTAGCTGCGATAAAATGCGAGAATAAAAATAATAAAGTACAATATAAAATTAATTATGATGCTTCATTAAAACGCATTCTTAAACGTATCTCGTGTCTTTAATCTTACTGTGGGGAGTTAGTTTTATAGTATTTATATTCTAAGCATAATTTTGTCGATAAAAAGTGAATATATCTTAATTTCTTGATATTCTTTTATATTGGGTATATTATTCTCATCCCAAGGAAAACATAAACTAGTCCGGATTGCGGTTCAGAGTACCCCGGGGCGAAGTGGATTTTTTAGCGTTTTGTTGTAACCTTTCATCTTTCATCAACTTTGCTTATATCGTTTGGTTTAAGGTTTTATTCCACTTATATGTTTTTAAGCTGCCCATTCTATGGCTGTAAATGTTAAAAAACAATTACAATTGCTTTTATTTTCATGTATCCAAATCACTGCGAACTTTCATCCTATGTTTTTGCCTACTTACACCAATGTAAACACTTACCTGTAGCTTTCATTCTTAATACTTTTTATAATTTCATATGATAATAATTGAAACATTTAACTAAGTTTACACAATTTATCGCGAATTTTAAATATTTTGACATTAATGTTTTTCTAAATTACTCTACTATTACACCTCTTTTATATTATATTTGTGCCATCATTCATTTCTGTTAATAAATTATTTAATTATACTTATCCTCTTTAAATTCTGTAGACAGTTATATGGATAAGTGTGTTACAGAACAATTTTTCATTAAAACATTACATAAGTATTATTGATATTTAAATTACCTATCTATATTAATAACCGAACGCATCTAATATTCTATCAATAGATTATATAGAGGATATTTTTTCCTTAATTTAAAAATAACTTCTTGTTCAGATGTTTCACATCTTTAAGTGATTAAAATTCAAACTTCAACTTGCGTAATTACTAGTGTTGGCTCTATCCCGAGACAAATGTCGCAACATATTCTTTTTCTATTTACAATGACTATTTGCTACTATTTGTATTATGATTTTCACCGGTTGCATTTTGGGTCGAGGACGAATCGAGTTACGCGACAATCTCCTCGAGCGTTTGTCGTCTTCGGTGAATGCAAAAATATGTATATAACAATTCGTTAAATATTTTGTAAGTTTTCCGGATACAAATACACGATACTTAGATTGCTGGACATTATAAAGATTGCAGGCTTCGCAGCGTCGATCGACTGACTCATAGTGTTGCGAAAGTAACAGGAAAATAATGGACAGTTTTGGTCAACTTTGGACATTACCACGTTGAGAAACATCTGACTCAAGCGAAAATAATTAGCTCGACTGTACATTTTGCAATATGATCTCGTAGCCTACTAGTGCAAGACCGTAACCGTATCCATTCAATGAACATTTTCTTGTCATTCATAATTCAGTTGGGTGTTCAAACGTGGAAAATGGTAATTCATCGGAGCAGCAACACTAATGGAGTAGCTTCAATAGCTGATTTTCAATTGTTTATGTTTTTTCTTAAACGATAGCACGCCATATGATAATCATTTAATCTATAATTTTCCCAGCAAACATTTATACTCATATTTAATGGAAAAGTGTCGTCGCCATATAGCGTCGCTATGGTACCGCAAAAAACTCTCAACTTTTAGACAATTCATTCCCTTTGACCGCAAATATATATATAGAGTAGCTCGGTGGCGTAGTGGATAAGCGCCACGGCCCGCGATCGTAGTCGTAAAGCAACTTTCGCAAGGGTCGGTCACGGGATGGGTGACCAAAAAAATTATTATCTCGAGCTACTCCGTGCTTCGGAAGCCACGTTAAGCCGTTGGTCCCGGCTGCATTTGCAGTCGTCAATATCCTCCAATCCGCATTGGGCCAGCGTGGAGGGTCATCCTCCTTAACCATCCATAAGGAAGGCCTGAGCCCCTGCAGTGGGGACGTAAAAGGGCTGGTGTGGTGTGGTGTGGTCCACAAATATAAAAATCCAAATCATTTATAATTTTACGAGTATCTTTATTTTAAATATCTTTCTCTTTTCCAATATGAATATTCTAATGAAGCAAAAGTTCGGACTTCTATTTATGCTAATAAAGTATAGTGTTTCAAAGTTTATGGTAGAATTTCGACCGCACTAGTAAATAATAATTCATTCATTCAAATATATTATTCATGTACCTATCAAATAATTATCAAACAAAACAGTCATGTGTTTCGCTAGAAAGGCCCAACGAATTAGCACATTTACTGAGCCGAGAATTCGCTAATTTGTGAATTTTACGTACGGAAAATATAACATAGTTGTGTTATTTTATCAAAGATGGTGTCATCTTTACAGCTTGTGTGCCATTTTTCTAAATATTCATTTTTCTTCTAATGAAATTACTAATAGATAAATACATTATTATCATAAGAATGCCTAAACATATCAGATTTGATTAATAATTTTGCATTACAATGCTATTTAATTTTTCGAATATTATTTATAAACCCGAAGCAGTTGAATTTTAAAGTTATTTTTCTATTAAATAAAACATAATCTAATTATTTTAAAACATTTGCAATAATGTGCATACAGAACTAAGATTCTCGACATTTAACGAACAGTAACCAAAATCAATTTAAATACTTGGTCTAGTGTGAAACCTGATTATCTGGTGGAACCCCAAACTCCACTGCGACTTACTAAGTCGAAGGAGGCTATTCTAAAATATGAATATTAAAATGGGACGATTTTCGAATTTCGAAAATTGTTACCTATACTTTGTACTCATAATCGCCTTTTTTTTGTTGTTAACTGTTTCATCGCCTATTCCGCTCTAGTTTATGTTTTTTAATGCCGCAGAGCAGGACAGATAATCAACAGCACGTCGAGATTACACAAATCTTTAACCTGACATGCAGCCGTGTAGCACATATAAAAGAATGTAGAATGTAAGTTACACTAAAATTATGTAGTACCTAAGACAACGCACAACACACGGTACCTGCGTTGGACACGAAACAACATAGAAAAGTTAATTTTCAACATTGACCCTATCGAGAGGCGAACTGACGTGTGAACCACTCAGTGGAAATTGATACTAGTACGAATTTAAATTTTTCAATATTACGCCTATTCTGAAACGAAAAACGATTTTCGATAAACACTTTTTGGGCAAACATATTATATGTCCAACGTTAGTGTTCGTACACCAGTATACCGTTCAGAGTAGGACCCTACACAGATGCAAATAATCGTAACGTGGGCGTGTATATCGATCGACGCCGCTCGCGCACCCAATCAAGTCGGTGAAAGGGAACGCGTATTTACGTCACAGGTCCTGCGGCCTTGAGCTGTTATGTAGTATCGAATAATTGTTTGCAACTGCGTGTGCGACTGATTTTCTTTGTTAATTTTAATACACAATATTTAACATTATAATATTGTATCAGCGCGACATTTCATTTTCATTTATACTTAAAATCTTTTCAACTTCAAACAATGTCTTTTTCAAAATTAATTAAACAAAAAAGACTTTATAATTGTTTTATTACTCATTAAATCCATACTTTTGTGTTTATATAAATAGTTTTATTAATAAAAGAATAAATAGGCCCTTTTATAATTGCAGTTTTTAAGTAGTTAACTACTCGTAATATACAATGCTACTAAGATTTAGTAGTAGGTGTCAATAAAAGGAAATATTTAAGCATCATTAAACGTTCTTATAAAAGAAGTGGTATGTAACTAAAAAAGGTAATGAGTGGCCAAACGTTTTTGTTGATACAAGAGCCACTTGAATAAATAAAAAAGGTACAAGTTTACTTTAATGCTATATCACTATATCAAGTTTTACGAAGGCTAACTAGAAGTGACAATATCAACCAATTAATTATTTTACAAGATGGTTATTTAATTAGGGCTTTTTCGTGAAAGAGCGTAAAATAATAACAGAGATTAATTATGAGATAATACCTGTAGTAAGAATTGGAAAAACACATCTAACTCCTCATATATATTTATAATACGAAAGGCATTTTTTCTCACTGAAAATTAAGATTAACTTCTTAATGGAGGATTTAAAAAATAGCGATATACTTGATTACAACATAACTGGAATCTCTAAATCGCCAAAAAATATTAAAAAACTTCAGATTTTATCAAATCCATGATCTGATTAATGTTTTAAGAATTACCCGTAAGTCTATCTCTACGGGTAAATAAAGTCACTAGTAATACCTATATAATATAACGTAAGATAATCAGCGAAGCGACTGCTTAATTCTCTAGCCACAGGATACGATATCTTATCGATGTTATAGCAGTATTTCATTTCATCTTACTTCTTTAACATGTCTTTTGTTGGAAAAAAATGGTATAAAAATATTAATTTGGTAACGTTGCTGACAAATCCACAACTATTATTCTTTATTATTAATTCGTCATTTATAAAGTACATGCATTCGCAACCCCGGCGGGTCTATTTTTTTTGTTTCTTTTAATTCTTCATCATTTATTGTGGATGGGTGTTAACAGATGCAGCTGAGATTCCTATGAGTGGCCCATGTTAAAGAAAACCGAATGAGCAAACCAATGCGTTCTTGATTCTCATTGTTAAAGCCATATTCTTTGTTAAACTATTGTCACTTTTAATCTTACTCTTACTTGTCTTATTGAAAAGCATAATTAACTGATCCATTATACGGCTGATAATAAGACAGTGTAAAATTGTAATTATGCATACAAGAACGACTAACTTGTATCTATAATGACATTTATATTGTTACAGCGGGCGGTCCGCCTTCTACGAATATTTATTTTTAACTAAATGGTCTGACATTTATTTGACACCGTGACCGATTCGTCCATTTATTATTGCAATCACTACCGTTTAAATCAATTTGTAAAATACTAAATTATATGATGCCCTATTAATTTTGGCATCAAAAGGTGAACGATAAATTAGAGATTATAAAATAATCTTTAATAGTAGTCATCGAATACAGTTAGCCGAAAAATATTTCATTTGGTTTCTATAAGCTTTATTAAAAAAACGAATGAAAGAAAAAAATTTGCACCGGTTAAAAAAACTACACGCTTATAACCTTTTTCTCTGAATCAGATTTATATTTTTTTGCTACCACATCTTACTACTTTATTTAAGCTGGAACTGCATGCGGTTTTCCGAGAGTACCTAATTCAAAAACAGTTGCAATAAAAATAAATGTCTCGTTTAGAAAAAAGGAACAAAAAACCAGTTTTTCTTAGCAACAGTACGACATAAAGCTGGCGGCCATCTTGTAGACGGCCGGCACGCGGCGGGAAAACCGGGGACCTTGACAACTTGTTACAATCACTGCGTATGAGCTTTGGCGACGAAGCCTGCTACGAAAATATCATGAACGAGTTTCTAAAAATATTTTATTTATTATAAGAGCTACTAAGTAGTTTAAAATATTAAAAATGACAAGAAAAGTATATATGTGCGATTAAAATAATTGTTGCGAATCAAATCTATCTATTCAAGAGCATGTTTTGCTTAATATTACTATACTTACCCTAACAAAAGATGAATTTATAGTATTTGTTTCTAAAGTAGTAAATTTTCTTTGATAGTATTTTCCGATCTAATATACTACTGTTTATTAATGCAATACTTGTCTTGTTGATACATTTCGTTGAATTCACAGTATCGATGTTATCAACGCCATCTAGTTTAGATACACGGAAATAATAAGCTCCATCTAGGACTTAATCAAATTTTATCGTGTAATTTATGTAGTGTGTGCTTATTAATATGTTTGTATTTCGCTTTTTATTGAAAAATAGTGTCAAACTTATAATAGAACCTAATGAGTCGATAATCTCATGAATGAATTTAGGAATCTAAGACTCACCTTTTCACCAAAATCTGTCCACAACACATATTTTAGGTAGGTCATTGTGAAATCTTTGTTGTTTACACGTAATACGTTATCATGTGTTCAAATTTGGTACATTTTCTCTTCGCTTTTATTTTTTTCTTCTTCAACTAACGTTAATGGATGGACTCGGACAGGGGACGCTGAGGGGGCGCTGAGCTGACCTCCTCTATTCTTTGGTAATGAAATTTACTTCACCTTAACGCGCAGTCTCAATATATCTTGAACTCAGACGTCCTAGCTAGAAAATAGATAACCTTCGTTGATACTTATAGAAATGACACAAACAATGTATTTTGGTGTAATGACAACATAATTTCAATACTCCTATCCGATTAATGTTATCTATACGATAATATCAGAAATGTAACCACTATGGTAGCCGTATATGGTAAGGCGCGGCAAAATTACATATCTAATCAGGCGAACTTTGCTCGTCAGATAACACGTCGATACCCGTTACCTATCTCTATAATATTAAATGTATTTAAAAAACTAATTTATAAGCAATCGTATGTTGAACAGTGCGCATTATTTTAAGTGTATTAATTGATTCAATTGAAGATGGAGTTGGTTCAATGGAATGATATTGAAGATGTATTTTATATGGACCAGGTATTATTCATAATTGGATTTTGGTATTTACATAAACACGCCATAAAGTTTTTTTATTTTGTTTTTACGTGACTTGTTTTTGAGTGTCGTTCGTGTTTTATAGATAGTATTTTTGGGACATTTAGTCCTTCTATAGGTATATTTGTTTAGAATTAACAACGTTGTAATTTAAAATTATAATCATAATACGTTTGATCGTTTTAAAATTGTTGGTAATGTTTTTGTTCACAATAAAATAATATTGTAATATTTAGTTCTCTGTAGAGCTTAGAATATTTAAAACAACACCAAAGTTACGAGGAGAATTATTGAATAATTTTAAATTGTTGTGTATATTTTATCGGTTTCAAATCAAGTGTCTGCCCTGAACTCAGAAACTTGGTCGCTTCTTTCTCGTTGGTTTGAAAATTGGGTTATGGCAAAATACTTACTGTTATATATACTTGTATGATTGAATAGGCTTTTGTTGGTTTTTCACGAATAAAACAACAAAAAAATGAAGACATAAATATTTAGAATTGATGAATAAATTCAAGAAATCTTAAAAAACTTGAGACCGACTTAATAAAGTTTTTAGTATTGATAACAATAATAAATTATTATCTATGAACGTAATATACGAGTATGATATATATATAATTGACAATCTTGCTTAACTTACAACATTTTTTAAGACAATATTTATTTCAATTTTTAAACGTGCATTTATTATAATATTAAGTACATATTTTTTGTGGTAAAGATAATTTAAAGAATCACGATAAACATAAGATACTACCTCGCTTATTAAGCTAATTATGGAAAACACAAATAATAGAAACGGCAATGTTTTAGTAAAGGATTTGAAACGTTGATGTTTTTTTATTGTATAAAAAGGTGACTATTTTAAATATATATAAGAGTGGTTAAGGTAGAAGATATAAGCTGTTTGGTTTTATGATTAAATCCTAGTTTAATTTTTCAGTGACATAAATTACTCTCATATTGGAGCAAACTTAGTAGTTTATTTAAATAAAATGGGAAGTGTTTCCTTTATTTGAGCGTGTAGTCCACGAACGGGAATGAAATTTATCTTATACCTTTTTTCCCACTTGTAATAAGCTTATTAGAAAAAGGGCAATTTTCGCAACTAATTTGAATTTACCTATCAATATCACAAAGATTTGAAGTCACTTGAGGTATTTCGCCTGGAGGCATCTGATGTATTTCGCCAAAATTAACATATGCATTTCTTATTAATCCTTTTCATGAAAAGGTTTAAGAGAAACATTGGAACCAAATTCAATGCGCATTAAGTTGTATGCTAAAATCGAGTTCATCGTTAATTTAAGACAGACCAATGCAATAAGTGTTTGGACATACTGTATGCTATTGTCACAAAAACAATTTCGCGCTATTCAACGCGTGGGCACAGGCATGAATGAATGGTGACATAATGACATAAGAGTTAGTCAGTCGGCAAAACCGCTTACACAACACAATGCTACATAAATAGATTTTGTGATCGTTATTCAAACATGGCGACGAACGTGTGTCGATATAATAAAAATTTATTTACATGCATTCATAACATATTAACTACTTCTTTCTTAAATAATATCATTTAACTACCACAAGATTGAATTATAGAGATAATATTATATTTTATTTACTGCACATACACCGTACAGAACTAATCCATACATAGTATGAAACAAGATCTTTTAGACTACACAACGGATTTAGATAAAAATCAAGAAGAAGGTTTATATGTATATTATGTTTATAACATATACATTATCAAAAATAGGTCTTGTAAACTTTAAAAAATATGTAAGTCATTGACAGAAAAATAACTGTTTGTTATCTGGCGAGTTTTTATCAATTTAGGCGTTGATATTTGTCATTAGTGATTTAGAAATAATATGCTTGAAAGACTTAAGTTATATAGTGATAATCTAACTCATAGAAAAGAGCAAGCAAATTTATAATAATAATCACTTGTCCGTTTTTCTTTTGTAATTCTAAAATATAATAAAATGCAGTAGTCGTTGAAGCATAAAAATCGTTTGTAATATTTTTTTTAGTAAAAATTGAATACGACGTTGATGTCTTTCCAAGGCACTTTTTTCACTAACGTGAAACAATGGAGTGTCTTAATACAATTCAATTAAATAGCGTGTCTCATAAATATATATATTATCTTGACCCTTTTATTATTTTTAACCTTAAAGTTATTTATTTTCAATGCATAATTTCAATGACAAAAATAAAGTTTATTTTAAAGGCCGGCAGCGCGCTTGTAGCCCCTCTGGTGTTGCAGGTGTCCATGGGCGAAGGGAATCACTTACCATCAGGTGATCCGTCTGATCGTCTGCCCCCTATTCCATAAAAAAATAAAATAATAATATTTACTAATCCATATTCAGTTCATCAATTGACTTCCCGGTAAGTTTATACACTAGAGAGGTCATTAACTTTATAATTAAGCGCTTAAATCTTATAAAATTTATTGACTAAAGTTATTTTAATTCATTTTGCTATATCAAAAACTTATTGTTTATGTCTTGTGATTACACTTATATTCAATTATTATTAATTACACTGAATAAATTATCAAAGAATTTCTGTTTTTAGGGTTCTGTGCCTCGAAAAAACGGAACTTTTATAGGAGCACTTTGTTGTTCTTCCGCTTCTGAGTAAAAAGGTCTTGACAGACTCTTTTGCTGAACCTTTTTGAAACGTGTGGAGGTATCAAGATGAAATTTTTAATCAAATATTCTATTGTCCCTTGGGGCTGCGAAAAAATCAAACTTCTAAGCCAATGCAATCTACAGCCGTTTATGCCGCACATTTTCGAAACTCACTAGGTGATCAAAACCTCCAGGGTACTTCCCGCGAACTCAGAATCTTGAAATTTGGTACGAAGCAACGTCTTATAATACATATAAAAGAAAATTTGGGAAAACTGTATTTTTTTTGTTACATTACTAAATAAGAATATTTTGAATAAATATCTACAGGTTTGTACGGAACCCTCGGTGCGCGAGTCCGACTAGCACTTAGCCGGCTTTTTCTTAATGGAATATCTTGTTTATTTTTATACAATCTTTATGTTCGAGTAAGTAATATGGTAAAAGTTTATAAATTAAATAATTAAAAAAAAATAGTATAAAACGATTAGCTCATTACAATCAATAAATATTAAATGAAATATAATTAATTGCATACCATATATAGTCATAGGCACATGACGCGGTATTGTAAACAAACGGGGACAGATTCCCACGAACTAAGTACATCTGAACACACAATCAAAGTACAAGCGCTATTTGTAAAAGTTTTAATGATTTGAAAATTCACTGTATATTGTAGAAGAATAGTAAAAATAATTCAAACCAATAATATATTAATAGATGAATAATATGTAAATATAGACATGGTATAACATGGGTCTTGATACTGTAATTATAATAACTAGCTTTCGCCAGCGGCTTCGCGTGGTCCCTTGGAAAATGTTTGTTGGGATAAAAAGTATCCTATTATCTAAGTCAGCTAATACCTTACGTGTATACCAAATTTCATCCAAATCCCTTCAATAGGTTCGTCGTGATTGACGGACAAACATCCAAACAAAGGAACTTTCACATTTATCATATTAATAGGATGATAATGAATCTCCAGGACCCGGCTTTACCATGTTATTAAGAAGTGTAGGTTATTAACCCCTGCGCTCGAAGAATTTTTCGAAACAAATGATGTTAATAAATTAAAATGAGAGAATAACTGATATTGACAGATAACTAACGGCGAATATAGTTTTAGCATATATTTAGACTTAACATATTGCTAGTTGGCATTATCTATATAAAAAATTAGATGTATACGTACGCATACAGATACGTGTATAATCCTACAAAGAAAAGAACAGATTCAGAATGGACGATTTACAGAAGAGAGGAAGTTGTCTCAATATTGTAATATTTCCATCACTTTTTCTAACTGACCTGTAACCATAAAGTCGACTATTCTAATTATCTACCATTTGATATAGTCGTAAAAATCGATAGAGGGAATAAATTATATAGAGATCACGAGTTATAAAAGTTAATATTTGCGTAAATTAGCGCATTATTTTGTCGATGGTAAACATTGAGTAAAGCGCTCAGTAAATATGGCTTATGATGTAACATCTTAATCTCTGGTCGATTCTTATACTATAAAAATAATTTATAAGTAAAGGGTAATCGCCTTATAAATAAACTATTTCTTTATTAATAAATTACCATAAATATATATAGCTTTTATAAAGTATCAAGCGATTTAGTATATAATATAAACTTCATTTTTCCTCAGGTTTTCCTAATCACTGATATCCGAGTAACTGCTCTTAATGCACGGATATTCTCCGGATATATATAATAGTTATTAACTTATTTAGCACAGAATGTAGTATTACGTAATAGATTTTTCTGATTAATCATTTCATATATAACATTCTTATACATTTTATTTAAAATGTGTCTGTGATATTCCAAAGCTTAAGACGAGCTCCACATAAAAAATATCAGACGAAAATTTTGTAGGTAAACGACTTCAACATGTTTGCCATAAACATTTGGCAAATGGCAGTATGATTGTTTCCATACATTGCATATATAATAATCTATAAAAAAACGGGGAATACCCCAAAACATCAACAGATATTAATCGACTCGAAAAAATGTGTCCAACTTAATTTTGAACTTTCTTGAAAATCAAATAAGATCCAATATCTTTTAAAACTTCTTTCTTTGGATTTATAAATACTTATTGGTCATCGTGAACGTGAACAAGTTTTATTATAGATTAAATGATAAATCGTGTTGTATTTCCCTTTGCCGATGGGGCGACGTCATATTTATGGAGATATAATGACGTCTGCCTGTTTTCTTTACGTAAGATTTTTACTCTTTAACGGCAATTATGTATAAATATTAAGATAAGAGCGGGATTTTTTAGTTAACTGCTTAACTAATATCACTTGAATATTTTTAAATGAACGTTTGTAAAGGATATTATAACCAATTATAAAATAACCAAATAGAGTCAGTAATTAGTGGACGATCTTGTTAAAAAGTAAATTATAGGTTATACATATGATTATAATACAGAAAAACAGCCTAGCGTACCGAGAGTTTTGTTCATATGTTAATTTATATATATTTTAGACTTCTAAAGGATTTTCATTTAATATTATGTAACAAACCAAATTGCAATTACTCTTAAAGTTTTCTATAATATCATTACTGTAATTACTTTTGTTTTAAATACGAACTTATGATTATGTAGAATTTGAAAATATTATGGGTTTAAGGCATTTTAGATGACCAAACCATTTACGATGATCTGGAGAGGGTTGGAGACGTATTAAAACTTTCAGCTTGGTGTGATTTTTTTTAAAATAAAATCATAGTTAATTATTGTTGATAATAATATAATATTTAATTTAACGTATTTCAAACCTTGATAAATAAAAGGTTTGAATTAAAATTCGAAAGTCAGTCGGAGTAATTTTTCTAATTAGGAAGTCAAATTATACCCAAATAGGGCGGATATTAACAAATTTAATTGAACACGCGCCGACCCATCAAATAAATGGAAAATCAACAATAGAGTTGGACATTGATTTTGTTAATGCAGACGTCATAGTAACATAATTAAATGAATACTGACGTATTGAACTGTTCCGATGTAGGCTCTATTAAAAGTCCTATATTAGTTTATTTGAGCGTACTTCCCGCTGTGACGCAGGCGTTCATTGAGACAAGAGTCCGTGCGCTCGCGCCCAACTCAGTGGCTGTGTGATCTATCCGCCGCGCACACGCACTCATCGGCCAAAAAAAAAAGAATAATCATAAATAAATTAAGATAACCTCCAAGAATTTAGCGTCGTTGTCAATAAAGTCCAACATTGAGCTGTTTTTCGCCGGCCGGCTAGTTAACCTCATTGTTTTGATATATCAACATGGTCGCGACGACAGTGGTGCAACGAAGCTTTGACATTCGCAGGTGATCGTGTGAGTGCGGTTTTTGTTTAAAAAAATATTGGAGTGACATTAAAGTTGACTTAATATGGAGGGTGAAAGTTTGTTTTATCAAGTGAGTTGAGTTTGTGCGTTAGGTAAGATGGTTGTGTGGTAGACAGTAACATTCCACTTATTAAAGAGTTTCTCGATTCAATCGGTAAAAGTTATCGTATTGAATTTTTAAATAGGTTTATAAGTAGCCCTAAATAGATGAATTAAGTACTATTGATCATATATTAAGCAACGATATTATATGTTAAGTAACGTTAAATTTTCAGAACATCTTCGTATATTTTATATCCGTTTGACTACCCACCCAAAAGCTTTTCCATCTGTCTCACTCCCGTAATACTGTAAATGTACAGAAAGTTAGCAGTGAATATCTGATTGCATGTTATTCTTATGTCATTGTAATAAGTGTCATAATTGCAGTTAAATTGTTATACTTGAAGTTTCGTTATGTGTACAATCTAACGGACAATTAAATTTAATCTCAAACAGACATCTAGTGACGAGACTCGAGTGGTTATTGTCGGATTATGCAAAGTTTTGCCCATTTTAAAACTTTATAATGTAACAAAACAGTTACTGATTATTCGCGGTTCTGTGTAAAACATGATGCTTCTAATTCAAATTCTAATGGCCACCTAATATTTATATTACATAAAGGACACAATTATGCAGTCTACAAACGACCCATAAACAGATAAATTCTTTATACCGGTTATTTTAGCATTGATCCGGCTTAGTATATTCCGGTATCACGAACTGATATCACTTAGAATCACTAATAGTTACATTATAATTTAAGCCAGACGTAAATAAATTTAAGGTCACATACCTTCATTCACAACGCGGCGTTCCATTCAAGCTACATGCCCTGTCAATAATTGATTTATCTCGCTCCGACATAGGGATATACGCTTTATAAGATAGAGACGACTGCTGTTGCGTATTAGGCCTATTGTCTGCGTTCGGTAGCATAGAGCATGGTCCGCTGCGCCTGCGTGAAAACCCCAAGGTTTTGTCGAAACATAGAGACTTGCATTCGTATATAGTCATTGCGAATATCCATTACTCTACTACTGAGTACAATAAGATGACGTCACCATCATTGTCCGCTTTTTAGGCGGTCATCAATCTGATCCTGTTTATTTTCGTTGACACTAGACTTTGAAGGTGGTTGTTTAAAAGAAAAAATGCGTAATGCAAAAAAGTTGTTTCTAAGTAACCAATTGTTTTAATATAATACAAGAATATTTCGATAGAAACGATTCTTATGTTCATTATTCTATACTAATATTATAAAGAGGAATGATTTTATTGTTTGCATTGAATAAAGTTTGAAACAAGTGGACTGATTTTAAAATATCTTAAACCAAACGGAAACTACAACATATATGATGTAGTTTCCGTTTGGTGAAACTACATTTATAATATCATAAAAATTAAAGTTATTTATAAAAATGGTTCATTCAGATGTGTCTGATTAGGTAGCTTCCCGAAAATTGGAAATGAGCTCAGTAATATATACTTGAGAAATTAGAAGAAGCGTAGTCGGTAGAACAGTGGGTCGGTCAGTGAACAGTCTCGGATTCATATCCTTGTTTTCAAGTACGTTTTTGTAAGAAATAATTTATGAGTAATAAAATAAATTTAATCATCAGATAAAAAAAATGCAATTATTTTCTAATTAATGACAATAGTGATCTATCAACGCACAGCCCAAACCACCGGACGGATCGGGCTGAAATTTGGCATGCAGGTAGATGTTATGACGTAAGCTTCCGCTAAGAAAGAATTCTGATCAATTCTACCCCCAAGGAGATAAAATACGGGATGAAAGTTTGTATGAAACTTTTTCAATTTCAAATCGATCGGGCTGAAACTTTGCATGCATAAAGCTACTATGACGTAGGCATCCCCTAAGAAAGGAATTTGGAATTTTTATAACCACCCCTAAGGGAATAAAATAGGGGATGAAACTTTATTTCAGGTATTTTACATGATATAATGAATAAATATTCGTTAGAAATGCTGCTCAATGTAACTTTACCACGCGGACGAATTCGCGGGCAAAAGCTAGTAGTTTTATATAGGTACTACGCTAATGAGAATTTTTATGAATGAAACACTGTTATACAATCATAAATAGTACGTGATAGTTATCAGTGTGACAGAAATCAAATGTAATTAAAATCATCTTAAAATGTCGTCTCATATGCATCAAAGTAAACTTGTCATCAACCCAATTAATATTTTACGATGTTATTGACGAAAACCGTTTAAGATAGTAGTAAGTGGTACCTAATCCATTGAATGAATAGTAAAATCCAAATAACATTTTTCTATGTGTATCTCTCATTGTGACCACCAGACATCGGAAACTATCATAATAAATTCTCAAATTCCCAAATCAGCCTCAACCTTTTGTCCCGTAAATTATATTATATCATATACTTTATCAGGTTTCATAATCACATTCACGCTACATGCATCATTCTGTTAGGAATGATTTGTCTATCTCCAAAATTTAGATTCCTGCAAAGTACAGTCAACGACGCGTCAGGTTTTACAAAACTGTCGCTTCACTTGATTTTTAACCTTAATTCATTGAGAATATAGTCCTAGAATAGAGAAATTAATTGCGGAAAATTGACATAATATGTATATTAGCTGTGTTATAAAATAATAGTACCATTAGTGAAGATCCAGCTATTATAATTTAATATGTTAAAGGGATCATAAACCAAATAGTTAAGAGGTCAACGTCTACAACCAACCGATTAAATAAAACTGCTAAGTTACATATCATATAAAGTGATGAAATTATATGAACACAGAATAAAGTACTAATATAGTGTCTTTAACTGACTGTAAACTTTGGCTCTTATATATATTCCCCAGGAATGTAAAAATTAAAAAATTATATAAAAAAATATTAGTTATAATTATTATTTGATATCTGATTTTGCTCCGCTAGGCGACTCTATTATACTTAAGTGTGAGTTAATTTTCAAACATAGTTTACGTTTATACCTCGAAATTCTGCTGAAATTTGATGAAAAAAACCTCCAAACTATGTTCTTCCATCCGTATCACTGACAAATAATTAAAAAATAATTATAATATCTGTAAAAGTGAATAAAAGATGCCAGATTTGATAGAAATGTAAAGTATTTTTAAATTTTTTCAAAACATAAATTTCATCATAATTTTGAATTATTTTAACGAAAATATCCAAATGATAGCTGACACGACTTTAAAGTAAGTAACGGCATATACTTTAGCTTTTAAAATTAGTTGTTAAGTCTAGAAATCCGATGTCAAAAAGTGACCTGAGGCTCTTTCGGTATAAAGTAACGGCTGTCTAGTTCCAGTTACAAAATATATGTAACTGTCAAAACCCCGTAAATCATCTAATCGATCCAAAGTTCAGTACCCATATTAAATTAGGTACGAATGAGATAGGACTGAGCGATAGATATTCAAAGTCTAGTCTGTTTTAAATAAAATATCATATACGATTTGAATAAATTGGAAACTATTTTTTGTTTTATAATTGTAGCTTTTAACTCTTTCGTCTGAAAAGGTTGCCGAACCCTCACTTAGGCCCAAGAGACGAGGAAATATAGAAATTTTCTAGTGTTCATCGCATCTCACTAATTAATCCTGAAACAAGTTTATAATAACATGCAATTCAATAATTATAAGATTCTCGTGTAGTTATACATAAATAGATGCTATTGTCTTTTTTTCTGGTTCCTGATAACTTGTATGTTCTTTGATAATCTAAACAGACCGGTTTAGTCTGAAGTTTTCATGGCGGGAACAATTGTGGAACCCGTTCAGTAATACTTAAGAGGCCAGTGCGATGGGTCTGTCATTGTTAAGGGTGAGTTATTACAAAGAAATATGCAGTAGGTAAAAAAATAAGAGTATCTAACCATATTACTAATATAAAATAGATTATCTTTTTATATATACTTAGTTTCAAATTATTCAGAAACTTTGTGGTTACCCAGTAATAGGTTTGAATAATTTCAGTCATCGCTTTAAAACGCTAAAATTATTTGTTACTTATAGTTAATTTTCTTTCCACTTCAAACGTTTAATAGTTAGTCATCCGTCTCATCTCTATTTTACGGATTCAATTTAGGATTATTTCGGCGTTAAAATAAATAAACAGGCTAAAGATGTTTATGACATCTGGCGTTATTTTTGCAAGTACTCCATGACGCAAGCAAGCGATGGTGACCAGTGACGTACGCACGTATAGACTTAATATAAAGTGCGGGAAAATAATTATTACCGATAATCACACTTTTATGCTCATTGTATTTATAATATTATTTTAATGTCCAGTCTAATTTTAAGTTCCTATTGGTACAAAGATATACTAATAAGAAATATTTTATATGCCACATATATAGGTCATAAGTAAAATTGGAAATCAATCACGAAAATAGAACAACTGAAGAATGTTTTTCAAGATAGCTAATCCGATGATTTCTTTGTCAACAGATGCCACAAACAGTACCCCGGTCTGGGTGTAGCCCACCGTCGGCGTCACAAGGCGAGAGAGCCGTACCCGGATCGCCTGCAGACCTTCAGCATTTGTTGCGCTTCCTCGGCGCTGCATCTCCCCCAGAACCCATGCTCCATTCTCCTCACACACACGTTAAGCCGCCACCACCTCCCTATCCAGAAGATACTAACATCCTAGAACGTCTTTACGACTTTGAAGGATACCCCTCTCCCTCCCCCTCATCGGACGAAGGATCAATACCAACAGTAGCTTTACAACCATCTTCACCATACAATACTCAACAATATTCTTCCGTATATATCAAAGAGGAACCCAACAGGCTGGCAGTCCCCGGCTTTGCATCTCCCTATCCTTTATCTCCTTCAGAATCTTGCGCGTCATATGGCAGCCATAATCAATATTCCTCTCCAGCACCACAACACGAAGAATACATTGATATTGAAGAATTATTAAAAGAGAATCAAATTTTACAAGAAAGTGTACAACACAATTATATTACTCCAAAAATAGAAGTAGAAGAACCGCGGGACCACATACTACTCAGATCAGCTCTTGAAGATACAACATTCCAAAAACGATTGAATCTAAAACCTATACCTTTGGAGTTAGGGGCTATCAAAATGGAAGAAAGCAGTGGAGGTGACGAAGCTCTCGTTGCACCGGACATCGACCGCGTGCTCTCTATGGCCATCGAACAATCCAAGAGAGATGTGGACAACACATGTACCGTACTAGGAATTTCACCAGGTGAGTCGCAGAAACAAATCTCTATCATATTAGTCATACGAACTTTACTAAAGGACGAATATCTATAAATGGCAAATACGAGTGAATAATCACGTCCACATACACAAAGAATGTATGTTGAATATGCATGATGAATATGAAATAACATGACATGGGAACGCAGTAGCCGTATTTCTTGACATCAATAGTATTATACTATTAGCCAAGCAATTATCAATGACGTCACTGTGACCTCAACGCAGTAAAAAAGATGAACGTTTCTGTGTAGATAACGTGTCAGCTACTGCTTAAGCACATCGCGATTATAAATGGATTCTGAGAACATGGACCGAATGGTTGGTTACGTAAGCTGATCATATATTTAATGTTTATGTTTCTACGTGAATGATTGAGACTAAATTCGATAATTTAAAAAGTAACACATCATAAAAACTTCGGTATATCGTATATAGACTGCATTCAAACTATAGCGGTTCACGCAGTAATTTAAGAAAAATCTCATTTAAGTTAAGCATGTGGAATCGAAGTCAGTAGTTACAAATAATGACATTATTTACAGATCCTATGCTATGGAGCACAAGTGACGTTAACTCGTGGGTCATATTTACACTACAACATTTTAACCTTCCCATGGTACCAGCGGAATACTTTGCTATGGATGGTGCGGCACTTATGGCGTTGACTGAAGAAGATTTTAATCATAGAGCACCTCAGGTAAATAATCTGTACATGATGCATTTATATTATTGAAAAATTTTGTTATCGTATGAATTCGGTGCAATACTGACTCATTGGTATTCAAGTAAACAATTTCTTATTATTTCATTATACAGTCCTTCTAGAAGATTGTCCAATGAGTTCATTTGGTCTTTGCTTCTTTCTCTTTGGGTTATATTTCTAATTTTAAATTTAAGCTTTAGTTCTTTTTGCGGTTCTATATTTTGTGCCACTTTGGTTTCTGCTTAGGTGTTGTATGTAGTAGTAGTATTTTTATATAGGATTTTGTAATATTATTGTGGATTTATTTATTTAGACGTCTGTTTGTATAATAACAATATCCAAACTTATAGTCATTCAAATTAAAATTAATTCATCAAAAATAGTTCACAACTATCTATTATGAGTTTTGTTTTTATTTCAAACTTATAAATCGTAATAACAAAGATATTCACCTCAACATTGATTGGAGACACGTAGCCGTTTCTCATATAGTAAATAATCAGTTAACCCTGGGAGTGGACGAGGGCATTCGATATGAGAGCAAAGTCTGAAATATTGATTCATGTGTGAACGATAAACTTGTATATTGTTTACACGACTTACAACTAAATGAACCGATGACCTGTAACGGTTATAAAAGTCACATTAAAAATTCAACAATGTAAGAAAATATAATATTATATAAACAGTTTTAATATTATCTAAGAATCGTTTCATTTAGGAGTAACAAAAAGTGGTGTTTCGACAACCCAGCGGCAGTTTTTGGAATAGTTTTATTTTATTAATTCAGTCTTGTCAATAAAATATGTTCTTAAGATCATCAACATCCAATTCGATAATTGCTTCCTAAGTTTTTTGACTGCGATTAGCTTACATCATTCTTTATGTTGCGTGTTCCTTTGCCATATTCATTAGTTCTTCGACCATAATAGAAAATTATTCATTCGTCTTAGTTCTGAAGCTGAGTTATTATCATTTATTTAATCAATATAAAGTTGAATTTTAAAATATTAAGTTAAATGTGTGGATTTTAATGGTATAGGATAATAAATTAAAGTAAGACATGCTATTAATACTCGTAATATGTCATCAGTAGGTACATTATTAATTGTAATATCGAAGAATCAAATCTAATAGTACCTAACTACACAAAATATTAGTCGATAAATAAAAGCTTAACAGCTTAGTAAGTCATGAGTATTCTTTATCTAATTTGTTGCTCCAACAACATGATAATTTATTTTTTAAGTTGTTTGACATTGATAAAATTAGTTATTGATGATTTGAGTAATGAGTTCGATTACTCATGACTTAAATTTGTTATTGTATTTTTTTTTAATTCTTCAATATTCCCTCTCTTTAAAAAGAGTAACTGGTAAATTACTTTTATCTTAACTTTGGTTGAAAACTGCGTTCTATATATTAGTATGTCATGATGCTTTGAATTGCTACGATGACATAAGCAAGTACTACTGTTACGATAGCACCCTCAGGAAATCCGTTAAGGTTAACTAGGTTACTAATAATTATGCAACGTATTTCATTTCACATTGGCTGTTTGTAAACAAGATAACGTTTTATAATTTGACTGTTATGTCACGCATAATAAATACTCTTTGGATATCCTCCTTTTAGTAATTCCTAAAAATAGTGTCAGGTTGAAATTACTCGTATTATTAGTTTCACAACAATTCCGAGTTTTTGGTAAATTTACGTAGATCATGTAAATTAATAATTTCTGGATGATTTGACTTGTCATTTCAGAAAAAAAAGAGTTATGATTTATGTAGAAACCATGAATTCCAACATTTTTGCCTACTCTGTAAAGGAATTGGCGAGTTAGACAAATTTATTTACTACAACAATACAATCTTAGGAAAAGATAAATAGTGTTCAAACAACTAATAAAGTAGATATATATCTTTGTCACTGTATTACGTCGAATTGTAAGTTAGCGGTTAATAGAAGATGCACTGTAAATGGTGTTATTGCTTTTTGTTCCTAATGGATCCCTAAGTCAATAAGAATAGGTTCCTTATTTCTGTTTCGGCATGCGCCGATACGCTGGAACAGTCGCAGACTTTCTCCAAGGCCGATGAAAGTCTCTGGGCGACGACGCAAGACACGTTCCTCATGATACATACAAAGTGCACACTGTCGTTGCGAAAACCAATAAAAATTGTAGCAATCAATATATAATTGCTATTTAAATTATTTTTTTAACATTCAATCTAAATAATGTGCCCATTTTGTCCCAAAAACTATTTAACCTGTACCAAACTTAAAAAAAAAAAAAATATTTTATTTAATTTTAATAAATGAGAAAAAAATCTATATTGTAATAAAAAACATTTGTTTTAGGCTGGTAGCACACTGTACGCCCAATTAGAAATCTGGAAAGCAGCAAGGCATGAAGCGTGGAGGACGTCACATTGGTCTGAGCAACAGCAGACTTCGCCGAACCCCACTACCGCCGGCCTGCCTTCAGCCGATGATATGAGCGACGGTTTGTTACTTCACATTTTGTAATAAAAAAATACATAATACACATACTATAATTACGCAAGCATGTCAAAGTTTACATCTGAAATTATGGGGAAGGTTTTAAAATCATTATATCAAACATTCTACACAGCATACTGTTTTATGTGTGATTTAAATACGATTTTATGGAAGTTTTATTTATGTAGTAACAATAGGTTCAATATCTATTTTCTTTAAAACAATGGTCAAGTAACCGTATAATCAAATGTGTCACAAAATTTCTACTAATGAGTATTTATCTCTAGTTAAAAAAAGTCTCGATTCATTAAAGACCTCACAAATATTTGATATCGTTAAGCTTGTTAAAATATTAAAGTACCAGTCACATGATTCAGATAGCAGATTAATGTATAATAGATAAAGCATAATCTAGATAAGTCAAAGTCGAAGAAAAAGGCGATCGCCTGTCGTATATCGACGTGATGTGGGTCGATGATATATTAGTATTAACCGTTAGGTGATGAAACCCACGGGTAACTAGCCATCGATGTGTTTAAATTAAATTAATCACTTTTTATAAATGACTTATGTGACACACTATTAATAAGTCTAAGACTACATTAATATGATTGAAAATTGTAAAAATATTTAAATTTTCAGATACAGAAATACTAGATTAGATAAAGATAATAAAATATTCTAAGTCAAGATTTGTGTCGCAAAATTAAAAAGTAGTATATATCTGTCTTAAACAATGGCCCAATACCCGAGATGGGATTCGAACAGTAGCTATTAAAAATATTAAACTAACGGGACATTAAAATTCAAATAAGTCTCGATAGAGAATGAATTCTAGAATGCCCACTTTCCACAAGACGGTGAGCTCACAAAAAAAGTGTCAACATGCGACACAGGAAATCGCAATCTACAATTATTCCTTTTACGTCGCAGTATAGTGAATGCTATTTGAGCTTCTTGAGAAAACGATGGCTTAAGTCATAATTAAACATATTTATATCTTCAATGTGATTAAAAATCCAGGGAAATATGTCACAAACCCTGTTTCTGCCCTTTGTTTGGCTACAAATGCAACAAATTGTACTACGTATATATCATATTTTTTATATAAGAAGTTTGATTTAAAATCAATGACCAACATTTTACAAAATGGTTGATTAGATTCAATGTTATCTGAACATACCACACCCAGTCACAGTTAATCTATCAATCAAGACTTCTCGATCCCATTGCTATTCTGTCGTTCTCCTACTCTAGACTTTAGATCGTACAAGTATCAACCTTATACGTGTAGGTGAGTTTTTTGTGCCGTTTCCCGACGACCCACTTTGTATTACTAGAGCCACCGGACTTGCAAGGTCGCATAAACCAACATAAACTGTTGTACGATTTCACAAAGAAAATCTTATTACTTACATTGAACACCAATTATAATGCATCAAAACTTCAACAGACTTGTCAATTTTCCAAACCAATAGGCTATTTGCCTGTAGTGTAATCATTTCGTTTAGTGTTTCTTTATTATATACTTTACTGTTTTCAATCACTGCTCTTAAGATAGATGCACCCTTAATGTCAATTTTATTGTTTGTCTCTTAAGTAGAATTGTGAATTCTATTCTAGTTAAGTAGTAACATTTCTCGACATTACACTATTCTTTAGATAGGATGGTTATTCGGCTGTGTTAGCGCATTTATTATTTGAATCTCGTGAATGTCAGAGTGTATACAAATCTGGCTTTGAAGGCCAAGCGGAATGAAAATAGATATAGTATAAACTAAACGTTTAGTCTAAAAGTACTTCACTAAAATATATTGAGAACTCTTTACAAAGCGATATCTGAAGTCTCTAGGATCTTCTTTTACTTTGACTAATAGTAATAATGGTGACAGGTTTTCATGTGTTTTTAATTTGTAATATGGTATGGATAATCACGTTATAGTGAGACATGTCTCGTCTTGTTGCTTCAAGAAAACGATTACTTGAAATGTTACACTTCCAAGAAAGCACTCATGTGTGCTGGCTGGGTACACAACTTTGACCTCTTTTCTGCTAGTCAGACACATTACCTACCCCATAATGGTCCTAAATTGTTTAGTGAACGTTAGCTATGACATCAATCATCATCTTTAGTATGGATTAAGGTCGCACACGACGTATTTCTTCATGGTATCACTATTTAATTATCATAATCTTATGTGCTAAAATGAAAATTTCCAGGAAACTTAGTTGTTTCGAATTAGCTTTTTCTAGTAGTTATGTTTTGTTGCTATTTTATAACTCTCCGGAAATTTTTTAGTAAGAAATTAGGTAGTGGGTGTGGCGATAGAGGTTTTCCGTCGATAAAATTGGTGAAAATTAAACTTTTTTATTAAGTTGCCATAGGTAAAAATTAATTTATTTGTCTTGTTCTGTCAGATGATGATTCGGAGTCGGCTGGCACAAGTGCTGCCCCAGGCGGTGGCAAGGCTAAGTCTGGTAGCACACACATACACCTCTGGCAGTTCCTAAAGGAGCTATTAGCGTCACCTCATGTTCATGGTTCAGCGATACGGTGGTTAGATAGAAGTAAGTAACAGTTTCATCATAGATCTTATAATTATTTGACTCACCACAATAGACATATTTTGTCTAGAAGTTTAAAAAAGTTTGTATTTGTTTGAAAGGTATGTCATAAATACGAGATGTACCTATATATAGCTTGTAATGTAGTTAAAATTTGACATCAAATTTTCTAAGCGCAAATACCTGATGTGAACCAATTATTGAGCAAACACCCGCGATTACTATCGGATCTTTTAAAACATAATCTTATCTTATTATATCGTATACATTAATTATAATATTTTAATGTAAAATTTGTAAAGTGAACTCTGTTATTACTGCGGTTGTTGCTATGATTGAATACCTACACGTAAACGATTACAAATTTTCGATGTATTTGTGTCGATTTCTTTGTAGCTAATCTGTTGCTACGGTATTATTATCGCAATAACTTGTATCGATTATAGTGTCTGTTAATATTAATAAACATATAAGCATTATGCTTTATGGAATTTGAATATTGAGGGAGTCGTGTGCTTAACATTTAATTAAACGAACGGAATTTTGTTTGCTTTTATGAAGGTTTGATTAAATACTGACCGTATTCGCCGTATGGCATACGTACCATTAAAAGCATTCATTGTTGACGGAAAATTTATTTGAATAGTGACATTCTCACAACCAAGGTGAGCGAGCCAGTTACTCGCTATCTGTTTAGTACTTCATAAAATACTTGAAACCACATTAAAGGTTAGTTCTTTGTCGTGACCAGACTCAGAGACTCTAGTTGCCAACCGCATTGTTTCGACTTTAACACAGACGCTGCTGGGTTCTTTTGTCCTTTTTCAATTAGTTACTTGTTGGAGCATATAGGTCAGATTTCGGAAAGATTTCAGTTAATCTACTATTCGGTCTAAGATACTGTTTGAATTTTATAGTAACACAACATTCAAGTTTGGCTACTTTGAAATTATTATTTAAAGAAAAACTCAAGAATGTGATCCATGTGAGATCACATTCTAAAAGTTATGTATAACCGACTAACACTAAACAAAAATAGATTTAGCAAAATCGCGGCAAGAATTTAGAGACATTCGTAGTTTAAATTAATCGCAGATTGCGCACCGAATTTTAAAAATCCCATTGCTTTTTAGAACCAAAACAAAGATCGTCCGATAAGCGTTTGAATAATTTAACATGCGATGCTTAATTCATGTCGTACTTTCGCAGGTAACGGTGTTTTCAAGATTGAGGATTCGGTGCGTGTTGCTCGACTGTGGGGCAAGAGAAAGAATAGGCCCGCGATGAACTACGACAAGCTTTCGAGGAGTATCAGACAATACTACAAGAAAGGCATCATGAAGAAAACTGAGAGGAGTCAGAGGCTTGTCTACCAATTCTGTCACCCGTACTGCTTATAATTGTGCAGTACCAAAACGTAGATGTTTAGTTATGTAAATAATTTATTGTAAATACGCCGCGGTAATGCGGTCGTCGCGACGACTGTATCAGTTTGATGCGCCACCTCAAACTGATTGCAGTCCGAGTATGTTTCATAGCCGAATTTTCGAGCGTCTACTATTCGGACCTTGTTTTATTAGGCTCTAAATCCCTCCATATAATTCGGGAAAGGTAATTTTCTCTAGAATTCTATTGGACGGGATCGCTCGCTATTTAGTTTCGTAAGGTTTTTTTTACCAGCGACTAGGCGCAAACGATGCGTTCGAAATTTTCTTTTTGTGAAAAAGCAATCGTTTCCGTCGAAAGCTGGTAATGTTTATCCCATATATCTATGATATATTTCTAGTACGTTCTATGAACTTTTAGTTGTTTAAGTGTTTTGTAAATAAAATGAATATAAAATTCATCATTTAAAAATATCATAATTTAATAATAAATAAAGTCACGTGTTGTGTACTAATAGTGATGTGAAAAGAGATTATTCTCATGATATTTTATCGTTAAAGATTCTTGTAATCATTTAATTAATATTGAATTAGATTAATAAAACCTTTGACGAGTTACGTCAAACAGAATTGTATATTAATATAAGAAATCGCTAGAGGCGGTTGTTTAAAATTTGAATTGGGTCCTTCAAAATAGAAATTTTGTGCCAAATAGACATGGTATATAGCTTTATTGGGGGCAAAATTGATAAAATTGTGATTGTATAGTACCCGCCGAATGTACATATTATTATATGTTATTAAGGTACCGGTGACGGGTTAGAGATTATCGTAAAAGATTTTTGTTTGTATTTTAATACGCAGTTAGCGTTCTAGTTTGAAGCAATAACAACTATTACTGGACCAAACTAATTTAGATCTACGAATTTATTTAATAAAATAAATAGCCATACGAAATTTGTTTGTTTGATTTCTCAAGTAAACCATATAACGGATATTTTAAATCTAGGTTAATAAGACGACTTTGTCATTGCAACTTACGTTTCTGTTATTATTTCAAACTATTGTCTAAGTAGGTAACTTAACTCGAATATAATAGAAGACTATTATATGTTATGATGTTATGCTGAATGATTTCGATGCCAAAATCCTGATAAAACGAAATTTGGAAGAAATGAGTCAATAATGCGAAATTTATCTAAACGGTGTCGACAAAAAAGCGCACAAAATGTGGCCCAAGTTGCATCACGTTGCGCAAACGGTGACGTCACAGTATCGACAGACGAATTCCACTAGTGAAAGTTCCTTTCGCCGGCCTTCAGGGGAGAGGGCGCCGACCTCAGGGGGAGGGGATATTGTGTAAGAAACTAACGGCACTTATTTAATGCCTTGATTATTTTATTGTATCGATTAGTTTACTCTTATTGATTGGGGAAGTTAACTAGTGTTGCCTTTTATATTTACTGTTGGGTGGGCCAAATTACCACTTGTTTGAGATTCAGTATAATAAATGCGTCATGTTGAATCCACAGTTTGTATTGCACATATTTGCTTTGGTTACTTTTGCATTGTTGTGTAAGTTACTAGCTGATTTGCCGCGACTCCGCACGCGTAATTATAGCATTTGTCAACCCCGTGGGATGTAGCTACCCTTAGGTGAAAGAATTTTTGAAATCGGACAAGTAGTTTCGAAGCCTTATCGATGCAAACAAATAAACATACTGTCAAATCTTTCATCTTTATAATATTAGTTTAAATAATCTGCGTTGTTATGCTCCTTGGAGGCTGGGAAGCAGGGAGGTCCGTGTGGCACTCTGTTCTTTCTGCCTTAGGGATACGACGTGAAGATATAGGTGCATACTCCTTTTCATTTTGAACGGCTTTTTAAGCCGGCTTAGTCATGTCTGCAAGTGATAATTTATATAATGTTGGTGAGATGTAAGTGAAAAAATAATAATTTTTACTATCATTAATGGATTTGTGCGTCCCCTTAAGTAAGAATTCAAAGTTTCACGACATTTGTGTTAGTCAACTTTACGATAAATAGACTAACAATAGACACCAGATAAACATGTTTGCTTATAATCTGAACGTAACAGTGGAATAATTTTCCATATACTTATAACGATTATACTTATGTACTTAATCAGTATCACAACATATATATTATATTACCTATTAAAACAATAATGTAACTTGTAAGCGGGACCGCTTTTAGCACTTTCAGAGCCCAGGGGGCCAATTCTACTAAATAAATTTTGTTTAAATCGAATCGAAAACGGATCGAAACCGAATGAAACTACAGTTTTTAATGGTTTTTCTATTCTACTAAGTGACATACAATACAAAATTTATTAAGTAGAATTGGCCCCCTGGGCGAGATTGCTGTAGCGGCCCTTAATTGGAATTTACACCCATTTAAAGAAGAAAAGGATATAACGAAATAACGATTTATTTAAAGAAAGAATAGTTTATTTAAAAAGAAAATAATAAAATGAAACTTTTCTAGCTTTTTTATAGGCGAACACTTTCTAAGGTTATTTAAGTGGATCTTTTCAGCTGTTCATTTTGCTGTTTCAATCTAGATATTCGATCGCAGATAGGTTATTAAACGTAACACATTCATATTTACTTGACAAAATTTCCTTTACAAAAAAAAATCCCGCGATTTCAACACCATGTTCTTTCATATATTAAATTACTTACACTTGAACATATTCAAAAAAATTAATTTAAAATGTAAATCTAATATTAAAAACTACTCAAATACATATTTTCATCGCTATACAATAGTTAATTAGATACATTTATTCAATGATATTAATAAAACAATAAATGCACTCATCATAAAACATTTATTGCAGTTGCATAAATAAGAAACGGTTTTTATGGTATTTTAATTTAATTTAACGTATTTTAATTTCCTGTAAAACTTACTCCTATGCGTTTCAGGATAAAATATAACTTACCTTCCCAACGTCTTAAACCAATCAAATACCATTTCTCATCGTTATAGATCTAAAAAACACAGATGTTTCATACAAACGTTTTCATCATTTTAAGCCCCGTCTCGGTGGAATTTCCAAAAATTCTTTCTCAGTACATCTTTATCTAATAAGACGATTGTACCCTCCAAATCTGAAGCATCTATGACTAGCAGTTTAGCCTGTGCGTTGTCTGTCAGTCAGTTAGCTAGAAAATTATAAACGGGAAGTAAAAATCCAAAATCTAGATATCATTGATATGACAGCAGAATATTTGCAAAATATTTAATTTGAAAGCTTGTTGTCGCGATAGTGCTTAGATTCTCACGAAAACAACACGATCGTCAACTCGATCCAATGCTGGATTATCCACGCTGCAAAAGTAGCAAACGCTCCGTGCGTTTGGGTCCCCCCCCACTTTTGCAGGACCAGCGAAATTGAGAGCCTCGCTATAGTCTGACCAATAAATTAATTTTTCAAGTCAGTTTTACAAATGCAAAAAAAGTAAAATAAAACAATCGCGTTTCTGCCTTAACTCATTTGTTAAAGAATAAATATAAACTGACAATAAATCTTAAGTCATAGATTATTGGGTGTGTTATTCGGAAAGCAAGGAACGACTTTTATATTTCGATTGCAAAGTTACTGATTCCGATTATTCGTCATCATCACGAAAGATATATATATGACTAAAATATAACATATCAACCATAACGTTGTTAAACCTAAAAAACAAACAGGCGCGTGTTGATACTCACATTGAAAGTTATTGTGAGAAGAATGTTCCACTTCAAGAAAAGAGTATTTGTTAGACATTTGTTTTATTTTAATTATACATTTAATTAATCCCAAGCAAGCCAATTGGAGGCAAAAAATTTGCTACAGGCCCCGCTCTGGCTTAATTCGGCGCTGAGTAATCGGTCCTGAGTAGGGAATGCAATCTTGCGAGATTGGGACACGAGCGAGATCTCGCTAATTACGAGATCTCGCGAGATTGGCACTTTTGTGTGTACATTTTTTTTTGTTTTAGGTACTGTAATATTTATTCAAATCACAATATTTGAATAAATTTGGAAAAAAATACAGGATTTACGCTTGTTATGAAATTAACATTTATTTATACCGGTATTTTGAATAAAGTTTTATGTGTTTATTATTGCTTGACGCAATTATATTTTTTTACCTAAAACCTTTAAAAGAGCAATTACTATATTTTAATCTCGGTAACGGCTCCAACAATCTTATCTCGGTAACTCGTCTTATTATCGGACTCGCATAAATTTACGCTGCCGCACTTAAAATAAATCGTTTTTATGCTTGAGTGCAATCTCGTTAAACTCGCGAGATCTCGCCCATTTTTAGACCGAGATCAATCTCGCTAAAAAAGGCCGAGATCTCGCGAAAACGAGATCTCGCTTGAACGAGATTGCATTCCCTAGTCCTGAGGACTTCATTAGATTTAGGTATGATCTTTCAAAAAGTTATGTGTCAAATTTTATATTACGGATCACGGCGTTACTGTTAGTTAGTTAGACTAGGTAATTCACAATCTCACGAGAATCGAATTATATTTCCTATAGTGGTGACAAATACGAGTATCAAACATAACTCCAACAACGATAAAGCTGTTTAAAGGGATAGATATAGAGATGAAATAACTCCTAACTTGATCGTTAAAAAATATTAAAATTAGTAAAAAGGTTTTTTGTAGCGTTTATATTGAAAAATTACTGGTTTTACCTGTGAAATATTTTACAAACATATAGTAACATTTCAAACGTAATGTCTATAGGTAATATTCTAAAAAGGAGTTATCAGGTAGGCTCAGGTTATTATATTCTGCATCCCTATGTTACGGCAACTAATTGTGCGTGTAAAATCGCTAAGATCATGACTCAACCTTTTCTAAGGCGTTGTTTGAAGGTCGGCAACATTCCGAATTTCTGAGCAGTCCAATCGCCAACTGGTACCGACGGACGGAGCGGCCGGCGCCACCCATAACAATTTTATTATAACATTCAAATATCAAGTTTCTATAAGGAAAAGATACAAAGTCCATGTAGATCTGCTAAGTAATTGAAAGGTTATGATACTTTGTTTTTAAATCTATAACGCAATCATTAAATACAATTTCAGTCGACAAATACCTACAACTAAATCCTGACACTTGAGTAAGCAACATCAATTTTTTAGAGGCATCAAAACACCTTTTTATTCTTTTTAATACGTACCAAGATTGAAGGAAAGAGGATCTATTCATTTTATCATCATCATCAGCCCTTTTTAAATCCCCACTGCAGGTTTCAGTTCTTCCATATGAATGATTAAGAAAGATGGGCCATGACCTTTCACGCTTGCCCAACGCGAATTGTTGGGTATTAACGACTGCAAATGCAGATGGGACCAATGGCTTAACGGAGTAGCTCAAGATAATAATTTTTTGTTGGTCACCCATCCCGTGACTGACCTTGCGAAATTTCTTAACAACAATGATCTAGGGACACGGCGCTTAACCACTACGCTGCCACCGAGCTACTCTATCTATTCATGTAACCTAGGGTATATATTTCAATTAAATACGCGCAACTGATTATACTTATTGTAAATATTCTCGGTAAATCCCTCGGCTTCAAAGTGACTCACGTATTTAACAATTTTCCGCAAGAAAAGAAAGTAAATTTATGATGTAGATTGTATGTACTTTGGTTTTTTTAAATTAAGCTTATTTGAAATATATTTCTTTAGATCAATATCAATAGAAAATTAAAGATTTATGGTGCTAATGCGTGTAGCTGACAATTATCTACCAAGTCCCTTTTCCCCGTTCACATTGTGGAGGTTGGCCCATCCGGTTTCCTGGTACCACGCTCAGCAGAAATGCCGAAATACCTTTGATTTTCATAGTTAGCATGTAATAGCTATTGGGGATGAGGACTTTAACCCCCAACTAACATAGTGCTTTTTTGTTACTCAACTGACATCGCGGGGTAAAATTCTACCCCAATTAAAAATTAAAGAAAGATTATGTAATTGTTAGAAATAACTTTAGATTATGATTTTATATATTAAGACAGCATATTACAAATCTGTAAATAAAGAAAAAACAACATTTATTTAAGAAAATATATTTATTTTATAAATTTGGAAAAGACATGACTTTTCTGGTCTTTTCACATTTGCTTCTGAATCAGTCTTAAACAAAATACTTAATATTAATAGTAGGAACAAATTAGCTTCGCTTATTCAAATATCTTTGATATGGTATATACTAGAATAATTTTTGCAACAGCTGGCTGGTTTTGATTCCTGGCCGCTGACTTATAATATTATGAGCTTGAGTTCTGGACACAGGTGGAGGAGATTTTGACCATTTTAACCCATTCTTTCTGGTATAATATGCAATTCGTGAAAGTGGTAAGTCATCATTTGAACTCCCATCACGGGAATCTTCATTATCCAGCTCCATTTCAGAGTCAGTTTCATGATTACTGTGTTCTGATGCCGCGTCTTCATAATTACTCTCAAAATTGGTCATGGAATCTGGTAGATCCAGTTCTTCATCACGGTATTCGTTTTCTAGGATGTTTTCAACTTGTTCGTCGGTAAGAAAGTTACTCATATTGCTTTTATTCTGAAAAAAACAATAAATAGTATTTGACTATATTAAAAAAACAACATACGTATCTAACATAGTGGGGTGTAAACTTACTCCTCTGTACTTTGTAAGTCAGTTGTTTTAAATAATTTTGAACATTTTTGTAGAGCTAATCATTTGTCCTTGAATTTAGATAAATGTAATATAATAACTTTTACTCGTAAACATAACTCTATTCACTTTGATTATAGAGTTACTGATTAAAGTATAACTCGTGTAAATTCAATCCGTGATCTTGGTATAATTTTAGATTCGAAACTACATTTTAACTTACATATTGATTATATAATAGCCAAGGCATATAAACAGTTGGGCTTGATCCTTCGCTTGGGTAAGGTTTTCAAAAATGTTAATACACTTAAGATTTTATATAGCGCCTACGTTCGCAGCATTCTCGAATTTGGTAGTGTAGTTTGGAACCCTCAGTATGCAGTTCATAAGGATAGAATAGAACGTGTTCAGCACAAGTTCTTGAAATCATTGAATTACAAAGCTGGTTTTTATTGCCATGATTACGAAGAGAGCGCAGGAAAACATAAAATACAATCACTATCCAGTAGTACCGGTATAGAATTGTACTACCCCTTTTCATCCCGTGGGTGTCGTAAGAGGCGACTAAGGGAAATTTAACCCAAGGAGATGGGCAGCAGCGTCTTCTTGTGCGGGCCACAGAACCGGACCATACTGCGATCGCCAACCCGCTTGCCCAGCGTGGCGATTATGGGCATATCCCCCGAATGCAAAGGCACAAAAGGCCACGTCTCCTAGTTCCCGGCGGCCTCGCTATTCCTGGTCATGGTGGCGACCATGGTAACGGCGAGGCAGGGGGTGCTAAGAATCTCCGGGCTACGGGAGGCCACCACAACCGACTGACCCTGGCGACGTACAACGGACGCACGCTACGTCTTGACTCGCATCTGGCTCAACTTGAGGTGGAGCTTGGAAAAATTAGGTGGCACATATTGGGATTGTGTGAAATCCGAAGAGAGGGGGAGGATACCATAACCCTCGAATCAGGCCACCTAATGTACTTCCGCGAGGGAGACCAACAATCCCAAGGTGGCGTTTGGTTTCTCGTCAATAAGTCCCTTTCTGACAACGTTGTAGAAATTTCCAGTGTGTCGAACAGGGTAGCGTACCTGATTGTAAAGCTCACTGAGAGGTATAGCCTCAAGGTTGTTCAAGTGTACGCACCGACCTCGACACACTCGGACGATGAAGTGGAGAATATGTACGATGATATATCGAGGGCACTCCACTTCACTACTAAGACCCACTACAGCGTTGTTATGGGGGACTTTAACGCTAAAGTGGGAGTACAAAATTGCGGCGAATCGGTAGTAGGATCCCATGGATTTGGAAGCAGGAATGATAGGGGGCAAATGCTCGTTAACTTCCTCGAACGGGAGGGGCTCTTCTTTATGAACTCGTTCTTTAAGAAACAGCCCCAAAGGAAGTGGACGTGGCAAAGCCCCGACAATATGACGAAAAATAAGATCGACTTCATCATAACGAACAAAAATCACATATTCAGAGATGTCTCCGTGATCAATAGGTTTTATACCGGCAGCGATCGCCGACTTGTCCGAGGCTCTCTGAATATCGACTTCAAAGCTGAACGTGTCCGCTTGATGTAGGCTCCGATCTACTCCACTCCAAACCATGATGGAATCTGAAACGTTCCAGTCAAATCTTGAGAACCGATTTGCTGCCATGGAAACCACAATTGACGTTGACGAGAACCTTGAAAATGTGGTTCGAATACTCAGGGAAGAAGGTACGAAATTTTGTAACGTGCATCGTAAGGGCAGGAAGTCTAAGCTTTCGGATAGAACTTTGGGGCTAATGAAGGAACGATGTGAAAACCCACCTGTCACTTCATCAGAAAAACGTGCTCAAAACGAGGAGATCAGCAAACACGTACGACATGGCCTCCGGTGCTCCAACACTCACGCTATAGAAAGAGCGATCGAGCAAAACAGGGGGTCAAAAGTTTTCGTACAATCTCTTGGAAGAAGCCACTTGACGAAGTTGACCACAGCAAGCGGGGAAGTCGTTGCTTCGAAGCCGGCGGTCCTCTCAGAGGTGGAAAATTTCTATGCCTGGTTATACGCTTCGCATGCACCTCGACCTGATCCCGGAAATGAGGATTCTAGTGCCACATTAACACGCCACTACACCGAAGATCTGCCAGAAGTCGAGATCGCTCTGAGACAGCTTAAAAATGGAAAAGCCCCTGGAGAGGATGGCATTACAACTGAATTATTAAAAGCAGGAGGTAAACCGGTACTGAAGGAGCTCCAAAAGCTTTTTAATGCTGTCCTCTTCGAAGGGAGAACTCAGCAGGTGTGGAGTAGGAGTGTAGTCGTCCTGTTCTTCAAAAAGGGAGACAAAACCCTGCTGAAGAACTATCGACCCATTTCCCTTCTAAGCTAAGTCTATAAGCTGTTTTCTAGAGTAGTCACGAACCGTCTTGCGCAAAGACTAGACGAATTCCAACCACCGGAGCAGGCTGAGTTTCGGAGTGGATACGGCACCATAGACCACATCCACACAGTGCGGCAGATTATACAGAAGACTGAAGAGTATAATCAGCCCCTGTGTTTTTTGACTATCCAGCATTTGTGGACTATGAGAAGGCCTTTGACTCGATTGACGTGGCATCAACATCAATGGCGAGTACATCTCTCACTTGAGATTTGCTGACGACATCGTCATCATGGCAGAAAATCTGCAGGACCTACAACAGATGCTGAATGACCTGGCTGGCTCTTATATGCGCATCGCTTTACGGATGAACTAGGATAAAACCAAGGTCATGTTCAACGAACACGTACTATCGGAACCGATTGCAGTATGCGGTGCCGTTCTCGGAATTGTTCCAAAATATGTATACCTCGGGCAAACATTGCAGTTAGGTAGAAACAACTTCGAGAGTGAGGTAAATGGAAGAGTTCGGCTAGGTTGGGCAGCGTTTGGGAAATAACGTCAGATCTTCACATCGTTGATCCCGCAGTGCCTAAAGACGAAAGTCTTTAATCAGTGCGTCCTACCCGTTATGACATACGGAGCCGAAACGTGGACACAGGCGGCACGGCTGGTCCACAAGTTGAAGGTCGCTTAGCGGGCTAAGGATAGGGCTATGCTCGGCGTTTCTCTGCGGGATCGAATAAAAAATGAGGTGATCCGGCAGAGAACCAAGGTTATCGACATAGTCCACCGGATTAGCAAGCTGAAGTGGCAGTGGGCTGGCCATATTAGCCGCAGAACCGATAACCGTTGGGGTAAACGAGTTCTTGAGTGGAGACCGCGTCTCGGCAAACGTAGTGTAGGACGTCCTCAAGCGCGGTGGAGCGATGATTTGCGCAAGATGGCTGGCAGGAGCTGGATGCGAACAGCCGAAAATCGAAGGTGGACGAATATGGGCTGATGATGATGATATCCAGTAGGCGACACTACTTAGATTCTATATTTCTGTATAAGCTAATTCTCGGTCATATTGATTCGGCAGCTTTGTTACGAAAAATATCACTGAGGGTTCCTCGATCCTCAACACGTTCGAAGGATACTTTTTGTATTGCGTTTTGTCATACGAAATATGCGCAGAATACCTTTCTCAGGAGAACATGTAATTTTTACAATGGGTTTTTGAATGAGATAGATATTTTTTCAATCTCAATTAATGTTTTCAAGGCAAGAGTAGGGGAATTATTGTTTAAATAGTAATTTTGTAGTAATTAGTGTGGCTCATATGAGATATACATTCATTCCCTTAAAAATGGGTGGTCTATGGCCGTAGTTTTGGTTGCTAATGGTGCACTGTTTATGTGATGTTCGCCATTTACATGCATTGCTTGCTATCGATATTATTATGCTGTCAATTTATGGTACTATAGGTCTGTTTGTTAACAGTAGCTTCAACATTATCTGTATGTGACTGTTTGATACCTGAATAAATAAAATAAAATAAATAAAATCAAATCACAAATCATTTTTTTCTCCTTTATTAACAAACATAATTTTTGCATTAAGTTTTATGACCCACCCTAAAAAGTTCGAATTTTTGTTTTATCATATAATATAAGGTTTACATGTTTTATACATTGTTAACATATTTCATTTAATATTTTTATTACATTACGTAGACTGGAACGCGTTCGTTCTTCTTAGGTTGTGACGTCACAATGACGTCATTAAGCAAGATTGAATTGATATTTTGACATTTGACATTTAAAAATAAATTTAGCCTTTGTTTAGAACTATTTTTGGAAATTAAGCATTGAAAATAATAATATACTTGATATAATGGAATAACCAACCTAAGTTTAATAAAGCCATGTAGATTTTCTGTTAAAATAGTGCATCTCGTTGAAAAAGGACACTCGGCATCACAGAAGTCACAAATATTTTGAAAATGAAGCCAGGTAAAAGTGTAGATGTTAAGGAAGAGATAGTTGAAGTACACACTTCTGCTCGGTCGCCATCACCAAATCATAAAAATCGGCAAAGATCTAGATCCGGCTCTCGAAAAGTATCAAATGGACATTCCACTCAAGAAGATATTGTAGTTGCTCCAGCTACAGAAGAAATTGTAACAGAAAGGGGCAAAGCCCCCGAGAGTTGGGTGAATTCTGAACACGAGTCTCTAGACATAGAATTGCCTATTCATGACCAAATAAAACAAGGTATACTGGGCTTTGTTGAAAAGGAGTTTAAAAAATCTGACAAAAATCCTTCATTTGTATTTTATTCGCATGATCCGAATGGCTTAGATGAAAAGTTCATGAAGTCATTGTCACGACCTACTAGTGGTCATCGAGAAAAAAGGAGTCCGTCTTACAGAAAAAAGAAAAGACATTCTTCAAAGCACAGGGATAGAGATTTACATGATTTCGAGATACCTGGGTCTAGTCTTAGTGCTCTAGAAAAAGTGAGTGTATAGCCAACGCTTGTTTGGATAGATTGAAATTATATTATTAGTAACTTAGCAGTAAGATAAATATTTACAATTTATTTTTCATCTGATTTATAAATTATATAAGATTTATAAATATAATAGATATCTTATTTTTGAAATAAATGATGTGTAGTTTTTAATACAAAGTTGACATAAAGTTGTTATTCCATTTATTATTTATTGAATTTGTGTATTATCTTGCAGGTCGATGATTATTTGAAAGAATATAACAAGGATGAGGTGGTAACCTTAAGCGGTGAATTAGAAATAGAAGCAAATGATCTGGAGAACAATAATGGTACCTCAAAGGACCTCCGGCATAAAACAAGAAAGACAAAAAGGAAAGTCAAAGATGAAAGGCAAGATGGTAATGCTAATGGCAGGGAAGTGAGTCCAAAAGTATTCAAAAGTGGCAAAACTAAATCAACAACCAAACCAGGTAATTGATTGCATAAATTCAATAATTTACTGTGTTTATAATACATATACACAATACAATATTTATCAGAAAAAAAGAAAGAATACAATAAATGTGTGCATTTATTATGCATCATCCCCATCCCTGGACATCAAGTCTTATAATAAATAAATTATTTAATAAACTTTTTATTTCTGCTTTAAGAATTATAAAGTTAAAAATATGGATAATTTTAATAAATAAATAATTTTGTAGCTCGACCAACTGATTTGACAACAATGTTGGAAAGTTTAGAATCCAACATGCCTTACCATGATCAGTATATTGACAACCCTTTCTCATCACCATCACCACTGACATCACCTAATGATGAGAGACTTGGTCCATTCGGTTCTCAAAGACCAGAGAAAATATACTTACAAGGCGGTGGAACTTTCAGAGCTGTGTCAAGAGATAGGATGTTAGTTTCACAGCAAACAGAAGACGGTGACAAATATTTGAGGTAACTATCATCTAGACTAATATTCAATGTAAAATTTTTAAATTTATTTGTTAATATGGTATAATATTCAAAAATACTGATAAAATCATGAAAATTGTTTCACTTATGGGATACTATGTCTTAAGCAGGTGACATAGGCTATAATTTACACTGGCAAAGTCACAGGAAAAAAGCTAGTCAATTTTGAATATGTATAGGTACGGGTAGGCATATAGGTTATTATTATTATTATCTCCTATTTGTCTTGCACATTAATATATATACATTGTTATATCTATATATACATATATAACTCAAAGGTGACTGACTGACATAGTGGTCTATCAACGTACAGCCCAAACCACTGAATGGATCAGGCTGAAATTTGGCATGCAGGTAGATGTTATGACGTAGGCATCTGCTTAGAAAGGATTTTGATCAATTCTACCCCCAAGGGGATAAAATAGGGGATGAAAGTTTGTATGAAACTTTGTCAATTTTAAACCGATCAGGCTGAAACTTTGCATGCTTAAAGCTACTATGACGTTCGCATCCCCTAAGAAAATTTTGATAAATTCCACCCCTAAGGGGATAAAATAGGGGAAATATAAAACTATTTCAGGCATTTTACACAATATAATAGTAACTTTACCATGCGGATGAATTCGCGGGCAAAAGCTAGTAATTAATAAGATTTTAATTATAATATGTTAATTTGAATTTACCACTAAGAATTATTTAGATGTTAGACTTGATATTGGCTAATGAAATTAGATATTATGAAAACTGGGACTGTTATTTGGTTATTTAAGAAAATTGATTTCTTAGATTTATACTGAAGTACTATATTCAATGTCATTTATATATTGCTGATAGAATATAAAGATTTGATGAAATTAAATATTTTATCTAAAACAACTTTAAAAATATTATTTAAAAATATTAAGCTCTGAAATAAAATATAAGCAGTTATTACCTATTAAATTTAATCTTTTAGTTAAATAAGTGCCCAGTTTTATAGGGAATAAATGAAATTTGATTATAGTAGATAAATAAATGGTGAAAGTTCAGACTTTTTTTGTGATTCCAGACTGGGAGATTTAACGCCTTTAGATGTGGCTCTAACAGTACAGAAGTCATGGCGGAATTGTGCTCCTGCTTGCCACGGCATCTTGGGTGGACTATCATTGATGCATCTGCTACTCATCAGTTATTCCGATGGCATGGATGCTGGTCATCTGTCGTTCCATGCAGTGGTCACTATGCCCTACGTCGCTGCGTATTATTTCTTTTGCGTGCTGTGTTTACTTTCTGTTTTGGATAGGTGAGTTAAGCTTTTGATCACCTATAAGGTGATGTGTGCTGTATCCTTTATCGTTACTGTTTAGTCAAATTGGACAATGTTGATTGATGCTGTAGGCAGTAGCGATACCAGTGTAATTTGATGTGATCAATATATAGTCAACTTTTTCTCTTCAATGCTGTCAATGCTTTTCAAGGCTAGATCTCTACTAACACATGGCTTCTGAATTGAGTTAAGCACGTCTCAAATTGTACTTGAACTGGTTTTTGATTTTAAATTTTTAGTGATCACTTGATAGCAGTTTGATATACCTAAAATAGGAATTTTTGCTTTGTGAAAAGTAAAAAAAAAAAAAAAAATTGTTATTGATAATTATTAATATAAGAGATTTTGTATTTTTCTCAAATCAGAAACTGATTGTATCTCTCGAATAGGTCAATTACATCGATTTTAATTTATTGATAGTTCTGAGTTCTATAACTATTTACCTGTCGTAATTTCCATCTTGTGCAGTGTCCACTAGCAAATATACTTTTGATAGTCAACTGACGATTACGCCCACTAAGTGCAATATGTATAGTGTGGGCCGTGAATCTTGCCATTGGATGTCGTTAAATCAAGTAAACTTGATTACTAGTGTACATGTCGCAGTAAGATAGATAAAGCCGTAATATAGTTATAGCCCTAGGGTTATAATTATATACCGTCACATAGTTATACGGAAGCGATTAATTACTATCTCACTAGGAATATAGTTATAAAGCGGTCCAAGTTTAGTGATATTAGTAGTTTATGCAACTGTCATATAAGAAGGGGTATTAAAACACGAGAGTCTGTTTATCGATAGCAATAATAGGTTGACTCGAGTGTTTTAATACCTAAGTTATATGCAGTTTCATACACTACTTTATCTTCACTCATATTTTAATCACTTACAGGATTTTAGTAAACTTTTTTGGAATCCCGAATACAAAAACACGATCAGCAAATAAATGTATGGGAAGCGCGAGAAATTAAGCTCAAACTACAACTTCAACACATGCGTGCGCCATTTTTTTTCACAGTTTAAACTTAAAACCATTGACTAGTTTAATGAATAAAAAAGATTGTGGTACTATAATGGGTATTATGATAAAGTTGGCGGTACTATAATGAGTTTTATTTTTAATTTTATGTATATTCGTTTATAAAGTGCGTATTTATAGAATCGTCTTTGAATTCGTAATTCAAATTTTTGATTTGAGTGTAGATAAACTAGATTAAGTTCAGTGTTATAGATCATCGCTTAAGGCAGATTGTATTACAGACTGGACATGACAAGTCTGGACCTGAGCCGCGGGCTGCAGCCGTACTTCCGCCCGATAGTGTTGGTGATTCTGTACGCGTCGTGCATGCTCGCGTGCACGGCCGCGCGCATGTACGACGAGCTGATGGTCTACCAGTACTCGCCGCTAGTCAACAACATCACCGCCAACGTCACCACGGTCGGTTTTTAAAAACGATATTCTGTTTAGTCTTATTTTTTAACATAGCACAAAATAATATACTGCTGTTTATATTTGAAAAAATGCATTGTATAATTATAATATTGTGGTTTTTATATTTATATTAAAATTTTTGTATAAACAACTGAATATTAGGTCAGTTCAAGACTGACTGATAACTCGCTATTCGGGTATCTTCCAACTAAAATTCAGTTGCATTCAAATTGTCATTAGTTTAATTAAAGTAACATTTTCAGTACAAATGTTCAAATTACGAACATATGTTACAGCTTAAAGTCTTATTGAGTCATTAAACTTAATGGACATTTGTGCAACTAGGTGTAAGTTATCAGACTCCTAAAGAGTTTAGTATATTTATGTTTTTTATGCCAAATATTTGTAGTCTTTTTTAAATAATATTTTTTTTGCCATTACTCAACCACCAATCGAAAAATTTATAGATCTGCCTGAAAAAAACTTGCCATTCAATTCAGTCTCACATGTTATAGATATTTAGAATTGAACAATGATGTTTATTTCCAAAAAAAAAAACTATTTTTCTATGCCTTACCATTTAAGTTTAACTACCATTACTTTTGTTTTTTATTAATAACTAGTGGACGCCCGCGACTTCGTCCGCGTGGAAGTCGGTATCCCGTGGGAGTGAGAAGTTTTCCCAGTAAAAAGTACCCTATGTGTTATTCTGATGTATAACCTATATTGCTGTAAAGTTTTATCCAAATCCGTCCAGTAGTTTTTTCGTGAAAGAGTAACAAACATCCATACATCCATACTTACAAACTTTCGCCTTTATAATATTAATAGGATCTCATAATTTCAAATAACGGTATGGTAGAAATGGATACATTGAAGCTGAGAAGGGCTATGTCTGTGATAGTCCTATTTCTTTCGCTTGAATGGATACATCTAAGATTTTTCGTAAATAAATAAAAGTAAAATGTATTCTAATCTTGTCTTTATTTTTGATTTCAGCCCACGATACCAACGTTTTACCATACATGGACTCATTTTTCAATATGGCGGGCGGTATTGTCTATCCTCGGATTGATATATTTTATTATATCAAACCCACAAGACTTGGTTTACACGAATCTCAGCAAGTTGTTGCAATTCAAACACTCCCTTCAAAGCATTGGATGATTGTTTTGAAAAGATCTCACGAGATGATGCAACATTGGCCTTAAGGTAATGATGTCTTGCCATTTTTAAACGATAAGCATAATTTGTGTGCGGGTAAATTTTGTAAATGTGTAGGCTATTATTTTTTTTGCACGACTGGTCTTTATATTAGACATTTTTCTTCCAAATAGATGTCAAGTTACAAAAATAATGTATAGTATCTGGAATATTGATTGCCAATTCCAAGAAGAAATATTTTGTTTCAATGAATAGTCGTTATTCAGTTTGACCTTTCTTCATATAATTAAAGATTATTTTAAATTTTATTTAGTTTTCCCTAACAGTGTATTAACAAAAAAAAAAAAAAAACAATTAATAAGTGGCAATCACCAGCTACCATACATGAATGCTTGACCATGAGTCGTGGTTCCCCAAGGTTCTTAATTCAAAGGTGCATTTGATATGTACTATGGAACCCCATGGTGTAGGGATATTAATCGAAATATTTTACTATTGGTTGTAAGCATTGACATATTTGTAACACCTGACGTACTGTTGACTGTAGTAGGCTATATAATCACATTTTGTTTAGGAGCAGAAAAAAAAAAAACAACTTTCTTTGTTTAATACATTTATTCGAGTTTTTTTTTATGTGTATTAGCTTAAAAAATACATACATACCTATAGGTATGTTTTATATAAATCACATATAAAAATAAAATTATTAAAACAAAGTATTAATCATACTACTAGAAACAGTAATTTTAATGTTAGCAAAATTCTTATATAGTTTGTGATATTATTAACATATCCTATAAATGCATTTATATTATTTAAGAGTATCAGTCATACATTTTCTAGTCATAAAAAAGTATAATTTATAAAGCATATTTTATCTTAAGTATAAATTATTGTTATTTAAAAAGAAATGCATCTATCGCGCAAACAAATGTGACCAATCGTTTAGATTATTTAATAAAATTAGGTATATATGGCAGCTATATTATACTATAAGCTTATGTGAATAAGGTCTTGTTTAATAATCACATAATTTATTTCATAATTTGAGAGATAAAATCGTACTAGTCCCAATGGTCTGAGACACATTCCATAATTCAATACAGATTATAATAAATATAATGAGCTTTCCGCGCGTTGCCATTTGGGAGTCTTTTGGGAGACATTTGGATACATAGTACGCCTTAACCCAGAAGTACCTATGTTACCTCGGCATTACGTTAATATTTTTTTCTAGGTAACTAATTTGTTTCTCTTTTATTTATTTTTTGCATTTAAATGGCCTTAACCATAAAAGTATGAAGGGAAAATTGGAATAACTCTTACAAATCACCTCAGATCATGGCATAAATTCTAGTTCGAATCTTACAAAATGAGCGGTCAGTAACCCGTGTAGATACCTACATACTTATACCTACCTGCGGCGTCGAACGCGCGCTCAGCTGACGCACGGCGCGCGGTGTCCATAAATTTAGTTTTAAAGTCACGATCTTTGGTAAGCGATAACTTTATTTTCTAGTATAAGAACATATCAAAATAAAAAAATACGTGTTTGTTTAAATTACTTAAAGTTTATTTTCACAAAATCTTCGCAGTGGTTTTTAATTATTCCTATATAATGGGGACCCCATGAAAAAAAAAACCTTCAGTTTTAAAGCTTATATGACGTTTTCGTGCGCTCAAAACCTTAAGTGTTGAATTGAAAAATAGTGATTATTAAATAAGAACCTTACATTGATATTACTAAGCCTGAAAATGCTTTGAAACCATTTATAATGCGTAATTAATATAAATGTGGTATGTATATTGTTCAAATTTAATAAGCAATGTTTCACATATTTACAATAATAAGGTAAAATATCCGATATACATACTTATTAAGTAATATGTAAATAGGCAATAAAATACAAACTATTTAACTTTGGAGATAACAGATCCTTATGAAATGCGTTGATATTATAAATGGCTGCAAAAATAATATTTTTATAAATTAAAAATACTTCTGTACTCGCAATTGTTTTGTGATATCATTGTGGTATGTATGTCTCAAGGATATGATAATAACAGAGATTTGGTAAGATCCGTAACGGATCCCAATAACAGAATATGTTAAAATAACATTTCGATTTTAATATTTAACAAATCAATCGATTTGATAAACTCATTAGTTTTTTTTTTTGGAAATTGTTTAGGCGATAGAATGAAAATACCAAATAAATATTTAGTATTTGAATGTTTAAACTAAACCTTCTGCTATTTATTTTTATTACTATTTTATAAAATTGCCTACTACTGTATACTTACGTACAGTAATTTTAAAATATAAAATAGATGATAAAAACCATAAATGTCCAAATACATAAAATTCATTATTCTCTTAGTATTAGATTAAAATATGACTGGAAATCTCTATTATTTAATATTGATTGTATTTATGTAGGAACCTATTAGTGTTATATATAAAAAATATATGGTATCCCATGGCAGCTAAGCAAAGAAAGTAATTTCTATGGTGTCGTAGATATAAAAACAGTATTTTATTAATGTTTAATACTAACTGATAATTATAAAAAAAAAAAACAAAAAACATTACAAATATCTGATCTCATAACAAAAACTTAATAAGTCTAGTCAAAGCCCCTCTAAACTAGTCAAGCTCTTGAGATGGTTTAAATTTTTTAAAGTAATGTTCTACACGTAAGTATTATCAATACTCCATGCCAAAATACGCATATACATAAAGCAAACGTTAGACTTATAAATGTAATAATATTTTTCGATAATGTCATAATTTTTAAATAAGCTAATACATAATTCAGAGCCAATAGATGGCATTTGTGTTTTATTTGATGCTTTTAATTTTTATACAAGTGAAATCTTATATTATTTTGCAGTTTTGATTATAACGGAATCTGTTTACAATTATATCCCTAAATAATAAGTGTGATTACAAATTGAAATGCTATCACGTTATAGAATAACATATCTGTTTGTATACGTATATGAAATTTTCAATGAAATAAAACCCACTTCGAAAGTTATATTACATTGAAACTTTGTGATATAGGTAATATTACATTGAAACTTTGTGCTGCGTTCGACAAGTTTGAGGTTGTTTTATAAGGGCCTAAACTGCGTTACGCGGGTACTCGCAACGGGTACACGTCACGTGACTCCAGCCGTGGACACGCGCGCGTTCTCACAGACTAAGGGCGCTTGTGCACTACACTGAATTTTCATGTCCGGCGGTCCGATTTTTTCCGGTCCGGAATGACATGAAAAACTCGGATGAGTAGCTTGTGCACTTGTCCGTTTTTTTCCTGATCGGAGCGGCCCAGTGTAGGGCAGCTCTCTTTGAAGCTACACGTCACTTACGCTAGGTACGATGAGATTTTTGGAACGTTGGTAATTCCGTTCGAAGACGTAGAAAGGTACCTAAATAATGATCTGATCGTTTTACATAAACCATAATAAATTATGGCAAGACGAAAGCATTTTTTTTACTACTATCGGATGACTACTATCAGATGTAAAAACTTATACCCTTACTAATTTAGGAACAGCATTATTCACATACAATAGCTAAAAATATCTGACATTAGAATAAAATTACTGATAATGGTCTAGTACTTGATGTTTAAATTTTTAAATGTGCTATTTTTTTTCGAAGTTTTGTAAAAACAACTTTCAGCGATTACAGAGATAGACCAATCGGTGGCGCCATTTCGTAAACAAATCGAAATTTGTGCCGTGTTAGCGGAGAATTATTATGCTAAATGAACTTTACGAGATCAGTTGACTGTATTATATATAAGGCATAATTTTATACGCGTGGTGTAGTTTCTTTGAGCAGAAATATTATTCCCTTAGAATACTTTTTTTTTTTAAATTTATTAATGACACAAAAATACATTTAAAATTTTATTAAATGCGAAAAAGACATTGAGTGTCACTTAATTACTTTTGTTAATCTTCTGTTTATTCTTTATTATTAATTCTGTTGTCAAATATTTATCTATACTTATCAATTGTTTAAAAAAAAATTGATAATGACACATTTCCAGGCAAACTTTCATCCCCTATTTTTCGCAATAAAATGTAGCCTATGTCCTTTCTTAAAGTTAAGTCTATTTACTATATTAATTTCCATTTAGATGGGTTCAGTTGTCTAAACGTAACAACACTTATTTATCTTACTTAAGCTATCGATACTTTTAATACGATTCTAAAATCTAGCTAAGTATCGATACTAGAACCATATGCTGATCAAATTAGAACTATACCGAGTTTTCCAAAGCATATGCAGTGATATATACCAACTGTATTAAATCATCATATAAAATATAGCATTTTATAATCAACAATAAATATCGATTATAAGTTTATTGGAAATTAACAATATTGCCGAAATAAATATCGATTCAAATCGATTATTTTTTCCCAAGCCTATTTCTTATGAATTTTCCGGATCTCGGACACAGCAGTGCACAAGCGTAAACACGTTTTTCATTGCCGCCATCACGGACCTGAAAAAACCGGTCCGGAATAGAGAAAAGTAAAATTCCGGACGGTAAAATTCCTGACAGTGCACAAGCGCGCATTACCTACATATGGCCTGACATATCGGACCTGAAAAAATCGGACCGCCGGACATGAAAATTCAGTGTAGTGCACAAGCGCCCTAACACCCGGTTTATGAATTGCGAATTTCTAGTTAAGCACGTCTCAAACCATTTAAAATGTCACTTATACAGGTTTTTGTATAAGATTTTAATTTTTTTAATGATCAATTGATAGCAGTTTGATAAAACTAGGACTTTCTGCCATGTGAAACGTAAAAACACTTATTTAAAAGTTATTGAGAGTAATTAGTTGATATTTTGTAATTTTTTCAATTCAGAAACTGGTCGTAAAAAACAGAGTTGATAAGACACAGACTTTTTAAATCAGTTTCCCAAATATTTTTTTCTCGTAGACCATTTTAAAAGATTTACTGTTTTCGGTGGACCCCCTGCTGCTACAATATAACCATATTCCCATAATTCGTCCAAAATGTGAAGATCGAACCATGGAAATTGGCGTCGCGGGTGAGTACGTAGACCCCCGTTGAATCCCTTGTGGACCCCTGGGGGTCCACCTGGACCACTTAGGGAATCACTGATTTAAATAAACGGTCGCCCGCGCGGACTCGCGTTGGAGCACTTTTGATGGAACCGTGCGGGCGTCTGTTTAACGCAATTTATGCCCTAACCGAATAGCACTACGGGGCTGAGGCCAAGGTAGTATGTGGTTTGTCATTACCAGATATATAAAAAGTTTACTATGCCAATAAGAATTAGTTAAATAAATCCAATTTAGTTTCAGGGACCATTGAGTAATCATTATAGATGCTTTATCAAACTTTTCAATTCCGTAATAAACTAAAAAGTGGCTACAAAATCGATAACATTGTTTCTCTTTGGAGGTTGCTGCCTAAAAAGTTTTTAATTGTGTTGAAAATAATAATGTCATTAATTGGTATAAAGAAATACATACATTTGTATTGATGTTTTCTTTCTTCGTCTCAATTAATTGTTTAAACATCTTTATTTAGTTACCTAAGTGGTTAATTGTAATGTGACTAATAAATATTGTATAATAAGCATAATTGTTGATATTATAATAATTCCAATAAATCGTTTGTGATAAATATAATATTGAAGTTTTATTTATATTATACAGTTTAGAGTTTGAATTTTAAGGACGCTTGGATGTGATTGTAAACCGAGACGGAATTATATACATATTATTGTGTTGGTTGTAATGCTACAATAAGACGAGATTAAATATTCATGTCCATTTGCTTTATAGTGGGACTATTAAAAAAATATATGTTCGTACTTCATTGACCTTAAATGAAAACTTTTGTAAAATATAAATAATATTGTTTTATATTCTCGAGGATACTGTAGCTGACATATTTTGTGTGTTATAAAGTCGTATCTATAATTTCGAATCTGCAAAGCGATTCCGTAAAAAAACCGAATGCGAATTCACTCGGGTGACCGAACTCGCTTCTAAAGCTAATCCTAAAAATAATTATTTTGTCTTGAAACAAACATAAAATAAAAGAAATGTTGAGATGGATGGTGGATTGGAGAGTTTTAATTTTGAGGTAATTCAGGATCGATGCATTAGAGCGTTTCGCAGTCCTAAGTATTCTCAGCATTCGCCTTCAGGACCACATCTCAAATGCATCGATCTTTTGTTTTTCTCGGGTTAGAATTATCCACGTTTCCTCTCCATACAGGAATATCAGGGCTCTTATCAGTCTGATCTTTGTTTTAATACTAATTGATCTTTTTTTCCAGATGTTATTTAGTCGGGTCATAGCATCCTTGGCCATCCCTATCCGCCTTTTTATTTCAGGGACACACTACTATCATTGCAGATCTGGGATCCCAGATACACGTAGCGGTAGACCATATCGACGCCAGGAATACCACAGCCGACATTTGCAAGTTTTCCGACTCGATTCAGTACCGTGACCTTGGTTTTGGCTCTGTTCACCGTGAGACCACACTTTCCAATTCAAGTTTTTCTCATAAATTTTGCCAGAAGGATTGTATGGTCGGCATACCGGAGATTTGATAATCCACCAATACGAAAATCCTTCCTCCAATTTTCAATAGTCTTCCGAATAATGTGTTCTCCATGTATATTGAACAGTCCAGGGCACAGAACAGAACTGTGTTCTGTGGTGCAGGGGACAATGTACAATTTTGTCTCACTCCTTCTTTTGTTTGGAATATATTGGAATATTCGGCGCCTATCTTGATGAAAGAACGGTATTCAGTGTACGGTTTCTGGATCAAACCATCGAAATGTTTAGGAAGTGGTATATGTTTGTCTACTCATTTATATAATGTACTGTAAAAAAGATCGACTGATTCTTCTAATGAATTATGTTTTAAACAATCCTCCCAATCCATCCTATTTCATGAGTCATTATTTTTTTCATAATCCCCAGAACGATAAATATAACTTTCTTGAGATATATCAGTGTCCACTTTAAGAGGTTCGGTAAATAGACAGTTTATATTCACGACGACTTATGATGCGCATACTCATGCACCAAAGGATCCGGACACGATGATACAGATTAATTCTTGGTAATTCCCCATTACCAAGAACTAGATTTGGAATTCTATTATTTCCATTTTTACGCGGGTTAAATTGCGCTAAATTACATACAGAAAGCGTATCTATAAAATGAACTGATGGTAACAACGGATAATCATTCGTCCAGTCTATATTGCTCATATTAAAATCACCACCACCCATTATTATGTATCATTTGGACATAACTGAACAATACGTGACAGGTTATCTGTGAAGTTAGCGAGTTGCAGATTATATGAATTACCATGCTTTTCATTACATAGGTGTAGTGTAGATATATGTATTTTTTTGTTACCAATTTTATTTTTGTATGTAATTTTAACCCCGATATCCTCGGCCGAAGAAATCCAATCGGGCCAAGGCGATGCTGAGAATTCACGTTTTATAGCTAAAAGTTTTATAGCACTGCGCCTCCAAATTTTTCATGAGTAGTGTTGTGATTTCTATCACGTCTCCAAACTAAGTACCTGTCATCAAAGAGCTCACAGAAGCCAAGTCTCTGTGTCAGAGACACAACATCGTACGAATTGATAAAGTTTCGCTTAAAAATATGTGTTTTAGAGCGCAACCCGCGCGTATTTTGGTAATATATATCAAGACCTGTTTTAATATAATAAAAGCTACAAGTTTTTTTACTAGAATAATTAAAGTTCAAAGATAAGTGTCCAAAGTGTACAAGGGTCCACAATATACAGATATAAAAGACGTGGCTCGATTAAACCATAAATAAATAACATATTCTGTCGCAATGCAATTCAAAAATAATCAAAGTTGCCGTTAAAGTATTAATTTCACCTGTAAAATAAAATAGATTTTTTATACAGTTATCCCATATAATAATTGATTTAATTAATACGATATATTTTTTTCCCAAATCAATTAAAAAATTATTTATATTCCGAAAGAAATATGTAAAAAACCAAAACAAATTCATTGCATTATTACCGAAAAGCAAATATATATTTTCAATCTCGTCATATCCATTTACATTCCGTATAGTTATTACGATATAAAAACAATTCAAGGCAGCAAACCATAAAACTATTTAAAAAAAGTGATAAATATAAAACCGGTATGTTTTAGCCGTATTTATTTATTTATTTATTTTGGGAAACAAAAGCATTGAGTTACACATGAATATACATAATTCAATTAAGTAGTACAGTAGCCTAGACAGTTTCCACTGCTAAACACGTGCAATGCTATGTCGAACAAACAATGAACAACGTAACAGTTAATAATTTAAGTTATTTTTTTTATAAACGATAAACTAGGAATAACATGACATGAAAACACAAATTGAAGTCTCAAGATCACAAACATTCACAGCAACTGTAATAGGTATGATTTAAAGTAACTGAGAGAAAATTATAGTTTATTCTTTACCAGTTTTTTAAATTGATGTGGTTTGAGATTGAAGATATCAACATGACCATATTCAGAATTGTAAGCATTCATAGTTCTAACAACGAAACGGTTATTAGCATAATTAGTTCGGCTCCAAGGAACGGAAAAAGTATCCCTAGAACGCAGGTTACTCCTTGGGCACTTTAAAAGGACTTTACTAAGTAAATAAGGAGAATCAACATAATTGTTGATGATTTTATATAACAATGTTAAGTCCCTATGCTCCCTTCTGCGCGACAGTGATTCAACTTTGTCCTCGCAAAATCCCTGAAACCTGTATTTCAGCCTCCTTATAAATTTGTTTTGGATTTCTTCTACAGCTTTAATATATATCGAATACTTCGGGTTCCAAACAGTAGACGCATATTCAAGATGAGATCTAACAAAGCTATTATATAAAATTAATACTGTTTCTACATTCGTAAAGTCTTTACTCTGGCGAAATATAAAACATTAACACTATTGAAACAAGAACAAGTGTACGATATTAAGCAGGGGTTGGCGACTCACCGCAAGCGATCCTTTACCGCCACGGGTTCCGAGGGCTGGGTTCTGGAACGGGGTGCGTCGACGCGGTTACCAGCGAATATATCATACACGATATATAGTCCATAGGCACTGATCCACCGTTCTTCCGAAATGTCCTTATTCTCGATAACGAACAATTCACCAAGCTCAATCAAAATTAGGTGCGCGCAGTTAACAATTTGAAATCACAGTAGTAAACCGTCACCCAAGGATTAAGGGTGGGGATTTGGAACGAAGACAGCTAATCGCCTTGCCCATAGACAATAAAAATTTTACCCACAGTTGTGTTGTCTTTGTATAGCCAATTATCAATGATCTGTTTCGTTACGGAACATGCCGCTCACCTTAAAGGAACGTGCCTTTAACATTAAATGAACAAATTGAATATTAAATTTAGAACAAAATAAAATATAAATAAAAAACTTAGAACTAAGATTCGATATGCAACGATTAATTGTTTATTCGATAGGGAGTGGACACACCTTTACAACAGGTCGCTTGTAAAATGTATTGCCCCTTTGTAAAGTCACCACACGAGTAACATTATCCGAACCTGGATGTAGAGCATGGACACGTGCTAGTTTCCATTGTAATGGTGGCAGGTGATCATCGCAAACTACCACAATAGTACCCTCACGAATAGAAGACCCGCGAGTCTCAAACCATTTTTGACTTTGCTGAATCTCATGAAGATACTCTCTACTCCATCTCTTCCAAAAATGCTGAACGGACTGCTGTACCCAGCGCCAACGCGTAAGTCGATTAGTATTCTCGTCCACCAAAGAAACATCAGGCAAAGCAATCAAAGGTTCTCCTATCAGAAAGTGTGATGGAGTTAAAGGAAGCGGATCAGGCGAAGCACTGATTGCACAGAGTGGACGCGAGTTCAGTATAGCCTCTATTTGACATAGGAGGGTATGCATCTCGTCATATGTTTGAGTACGAGTGCCAATAACACGATGTAGATGATGCTTAAAACTTTTGACACCCGCCTCGAATAGCCCACCGAAATGACTTGCGTATGGTGGCTGAAAGTGCCACGTTAGGCCTTGTTTAAGTGTCTCTCGATTTAAATTAGCCTGTACAGAGTCGCTGTTTAAGAACGCGAACAAATCCCTTAAATAATTATTACATCCGACAAAGTTCTTCCCACAGTCCGAAAAAATATCAGTACATAAACCTCGACGGGATGTGAAACGCCGCAAAGCCGCGAGAAAAGCTTCCGTGGAAAGCTCGGACACAAGCTCTAAATGTATGGCCTTAACGCTCATACATACAAAAACTGCAACGTAACATTTCACAACTTTAGCATTGCGCACCTTATTTGCACGTACGTAAAAAGGACCCGCGTAATCTACGGCGGTCTTAATAAAGGGTCGCGAGGGACGTAAACGAGTAGCAGGTAACGGTGCCATACGTGGCTGATTAGACTTAGGACGAGAGCGAAAACAAATAACACAGCGATGTATGCGCTGGCGCACGATATCGCGACAAGAAAGTATCCAAAAACGTTGTAATAATAAGTATTGGACTGTTTGTGGGCCGGCATGTAAATACTTTATATGCGCATCGTCAATAATGAGATTGGTTAAAGTATGTTTTTTCGGTAAAATTAATTGATGCTTTGATTCAAATGGTAAAAGAGACTTATGAATTCTGCCTCCCACACGTAAAAATTGATTTTCATCCAGAAATGGCGTTAAACGACGTAATTGATTTGAAGGCAATTTACCCTTTGAAATGTTTTCAATGTCATTACTGAACACACTATGTTGCACTAAATAAATAAGTTTTTTTAAGGAAAAATTATATTCCGGCACAGTTATATAATTAGGGCAAGATTTAATGTGTTTTTTACATTTGAAATAAAATCTAAATATTATTGCAGTAACGCGAACAAGTTTTCCTAACGTAGAAAATCGAGAAATTATCTCTACATCCGGTAAGGGATCCAGTGTAGTTAAATTAGTGTTAATCAAATTAATATTGAGACGCTTTTCCTCTTCCGTTGTATAGTAAGACTTTGATTCCGGCCAGCAAGCTTCGTCCTGTCGGAGCCAACTTGGACCTTGGAACCACAAATCATGTTCTATAAATACGCCAGGTAGCATACCACGAGACGCAGCATCAGCAGGGTTATCGGTCGACGGTACATGTCGCCAGCAGTTAACGGGAACGCGTGAAAGAATCTCGCTAGTGCGATTAGAAACAAATGTTTTCCATTCATGTGGTGGCGAACGTAACCACGCTAACACTATGGATGCATCAGACCAAGCGTAAACTTGATCACCCTTGACGTAATCTGAGTAGGTAACTAACACCTGCTGTAGTAGTTTTGACAACAATAGGGCTGCCATAAGTTCGAGACGGGGAATAGTAAGACGCATACGAAGTGGAGCGACTCGAGTTTTGGCTATAATAAGCGAAGTACGAACATGCCCGTCTTTGCCCGTAAGGCGTATGTATACACAGGCGGCAAAAGCCTTTTCTGAAGCATCGGCAAAGCCATGAATCTGAACAGATCCTAAATCAGAAAAAATGTGCCTTGGGAACGACACATTCGAAATAAATGGTAACTGACTACTAAATGATTTCCATGAATTAACAATATCAATCGGCGGTGCTTCATCCCAACCTATATTGGCTATCCACAAAAGTTGGATCAAATGTTTGGCATATAAAGTAACTGGCGCTAAAAGGCCCAATGGATCGTATATTTTAGCTATCTCGGAAAGAATAGCGCGCTTGGTGCTTAAGCAAGGTGATATTTTGACATTAAAATTGAAACAGTCGGAAATAGGGTTCCATTGAAGTCCAAGGACCTTGACCTGTTCATCGTGTTCCATTTCGGCGAATCGGACTTCATCGAGCCGCTCACCATGAGAATCTGGGGGAATTACTGCAGCAAGTACCTCTGGTGAATTACTATGCCACTTTCGAAGCTCGAAACCCGCCGTCTTACAAATATTAATAAGCTCTTGTTGAACTACTAAAGCTTCATGAACAGTAGAGGCACCGGAAGTGACGTCATCTACGAAAACATCATTTAATAAAACCTTAGAAGCAAGTTTGAATCGTGAAGCCTCATCTATAGCCAATTGCTGGATAGTTCGGAGAGCCAGATATGGAGAGCAATTCACTCCAAATGTGACTGTAGAAAGACGATAATCACGGATAACCTCATCAGGCGACTTCCGCCATAAAATGCGCTGAAAATCCCTATCTTCCTTTCGAACTAAAATATTCCTAAACATTTGTTTGATGTCAGCAGTGAAGGCCACTGAATGAATACGAAATTTTAAAATAACATTAACTATATCTAAATGAAGTTTAGGACCTGTCAACAAAATGTCATTCAATGAGTAGCCACTAGAAGTTTTACACCCGGCGTCGTAAACTACTCGAGTGCGAGTGGTCTCACTGGATTCTTTGACCACGCAATGATGCGGAATATAATAAGTGGCCCCTGATGTCGGCTCGCCCTTAACGGGCTCCATGTGCTTCATATCCAGATACTCTTGGAGACAGGCATGATAGTCTTCCTTAAGCTTCGGGTTTCGCTCGAGACGAAACTCTAACTTACGAAAGCGCGCAAGTGCAGTTTGACGGGATTCGCCTAGAGGGGGAGCCTCCGGCTTAAAAGGCAAAGCGACCACGTATCGCCCCGTTGCGTCACGTATATGCGTCTTTTGAAAAAAGGATTCGCATATTTCTTCATCAGGAGTGTAACTCCGTTTTTCAGGAAGTGACTCTAATTCCCAAAATCTCTGAAGGTTGTCATTGTCAAATGAACTAAAACAAACTTGAAGTTGAGACGGAGAGGAAACAATATCTAGTTTACCTAACAATAAATAACCGAATATACTATTTACTGCTATCGGTGAACCTGGTAAGCCCGTAATGACGTCACTCAAAAGCACATGGGATAGTATATCCGCTCCTAATAACAGGTCCACTGGCTGTGGCGTATGAAAAGCGGGATCCGCTAAATTTAAATCTTTTATATGAGGCCAACCAGTGTACGGTAACTGCATACTCGGCATTTGTGAAATTAATTTGTTTAAAATTAAAAGATTTACCGGAACTAAGGGTTCTAATCTACCCTTAGGCGCGATATTACAATTTATAAATCCTTTGCTACGCGCCGCTTCACTATTGCCTATACCGAACACAGAAACATTAACATGCCCGCGCATCAAACCCAGACGCTGCGCACACGCCTCAGTGATAAAACTCGCCTGACTTCCAGTGTCTATAATGCAGCGAACGGTCGCTATTTTCACCGCACCTATGCATACGTCGACGAGTGCCGTAGACAATAGCACCGTAGTCGTACGAGCGAACGCGGCATTGGACGCGCAACAATTATGAATCACGTTCTCACCGGCGGGAGCAACGCACTGCGGATCATTCGTGGTAGCGGTTACAGGCATCTCAGCTACCACTGAAGGTGGGAGCGAGACTGCATTATTTGCAGATATTTTATTATCAGTAATCGGTAACGATTTACTTGAAAAGTGAATTAATGTGTGATGTCGCTTATGACATGTACGACAGACAAAACTAGAATTGCATTGATTCACATCATGCCCAAAATGCAAACAATTATAACAAATATTTTTCTTACGAACTAAAGCAAATCTATCTTGAGGGGATAAGTTTAAAAATTGCGAACACTTTGTCAACGTATGTTGAGCATTACAACATAAGCAATTTCTATTCTTATGATTCTGTTCATAAGACCGATTATCATTCGACGGTTTTGAAACTGGTGTGACATTAGCAGCAAACGAACGAAGTTGCCGTTGCTGCAACTGGTTTTCTACGCGATTATTGTGACGGTGGCGCATATTCACATTAGCCACACTAGATAATTTATTGTACTGTCCGCTGTTAGTCGAACAGATAATTTCCTCAGCTGATATTTCGCGTTCTAAGAAACAAATCAATGTGCTAACGTTTGGAATGTCGGACGAATTAGTTAAAGAACGTTCATAAGATTTACGAGTGTTAATAGGTATTTTTCGTAACAAAATGCTAAGTAACAAAAAACTCCATTCGCTTACGGGAAAGTGCATAATCTCCAGTGCTTTAATGTTTTCTTGGTAGACATTTAATAAATTACGTATACTTTGAGACGATCTATCGGAACACTGTTCGATGTCGAGAATTCTGTCAAGGTGTTTTGAGGCAATAACTCTTTTATTCTCATAACGAGATATCAAAATATTTAAAGCTACCGAATAGTTCTCGTCTGTAATAGGGATAGATTTAATTAAATTGTGGGGTTCGTTGTGTACCGTAAGTAATAAGTAACGGAATTTTTCCGCCTCTGTGTAGGCACTGTTTAAATGGACTAATGATCGAAACAAATCGAAATAGGAAGGCCAATCCGTAGGATCGCCGCTGAAATTAGGCAAAGGCAAAGTTGGTAAATTCTTATTATAATTAGATGACTGAACTAAAGGCGTTATTAACGGACGACTCATACGTCGTTGCTCTTCATCCACCCTCTTTAAATTATTTAAATTAGTGATAATAGCGTAGTACAAATCATTGAAATCGTTGCGTATCTTAATCTGTTCCTCTTTGTTAAAAGACCTTAACTTGATTAACGTTTTTTCAATTTTAGTTTGAACTTTATTGAATTTACGTTGGTGAGAATTTAAATCAGTAGTTCGCGAGCGAAACTGTTGGACATCTGTCGCTGCGAACTGTAATGTTCGTTTTAACTCATCGAGAATAAGATCTCGTTCGAATAAATCTTGTTCACACGGCGATTCATCATCAGACATTTTGCGTAACAAAGATGACTGCTTCGAATTCGCTGCGTCACTATCCATGATAATAAGTACGTAATACTGTTTAGAGACAACACAACTGAAAGATAGCAATCCGGTTCGAACGGATCAAAAGAAATTATGTACGATATTAAGCAGGGGTTGGCGACTCACCGCAAGCGATCCTTTACCGCCACGGGTTCCGAGGGCTGGGTTCTGGAACGGGGTGCGTCGACGCGGTTACCAGCGAATATATCATACACGATATATAGTCCATAGGCACTGATCCACCGTTCTTCCGAAATGTCCTTATTCTCGATAACGAACAATTCACCAAGCTCAATCAAAATTAGGTGCGCGCAGTTAACAATTTGAAATCACAGTAGTAAACCGTCACCCAAGGATTAAGGGTGGGGATTTGGAACGAAGACAGCTAATCGCCTTGCCCATAGACAATAAAAATTTTACCCACAGTTGTGTTGTCTTTGTATAGCCAATTATCAATGATCTGTTTCGTTACTTCATAGCATATCGTATAAAGTTTAAAAAGCCAAAAACTCAGCGTATGCATAAAAATGTGTGGTAAAGTAACAAAAGATGTATATTTACAACAGGGATTACGAGATAGTTCCTGTGTGTAATTTGCACAATCTACGTAACATAATATTTATTCCGCAATATGTTCGCTTAAGATCGCACGGCTGGTAATAGACTATCGTATTTCGATCGATGCTTCTGAAGTCCCATATGACCTAGATGTCTAGTTTGCTATAGTAAAATTATGTACTGAATATAAAAAAATCTTAGCATATAGTAAAGTGCATAAGCGTACGTTTGTGCTTTAACCAAATATGATTTTAATTATTAGTAATATAACAACAAATAGCTATTTTGCCATAGACTAATAAAACTGGTCGTAATGTGATCATGTCATTATTTCTTAGAAGGCGATATATTGTAGTAAGGTAAGGTACCATAACTAAGATTGATCTCTCCCTATAAAGCGCAGTCTTCTTCGCGTTACCCATTTTTGCATTGTCATTTTTTAAGTTTTTTTTCTAACTGTGGCAAGCAAAGCGTTTGAGCTGTCATCGGTTTCAGTTTACCAATATTTTGCTTGAAAATTTTATTATACCTATGATAAAGTGTTTCGTTGAGAAGAGAGACTATTAGTTAATAGGTACATACTATTACGTTGATAAAATAAGTAATTTTTTTATTAAAAATTTCATGAAACATCTCAACAAAGATAAGGTACAAATAAGCTGTCATTAAAAATGAGAGCGCTACATCATTAATAAAAAAGTGAATCTTATTTTTTTTAGCTATTTTTTCTCAATAGCTAAAAGAATTAGTTACCTACTTCTAAAATTCACATTTTATTACTTCTCGTAATTACACTCTTTTGTAATATGAAAATTATATAACCCAGTTATATCATTTTTAATAAAAAAAAATATCTATTTCGATCAAGACAGTCATTGGGCGCCGTAAATCTTAAGGGTCATGTTGGTTTATATAGGATTACAGATAAATATGTTTATTGTTATACATATAGTGGCGCTTATACCCACTTTAATGTACGGTTTGTTTCGTATTCATCCTTTGACGTCTCATCAACTGGCATTAAATGAGACTGCCCCCAGGACCGGATGCCCGCGGCGGACCGCCCCCTCTTAGTCCGCCACTGGCGCAGAGCGCTTTAATATTATTACTAATTATTAGTAACCTAAATAAATACTACTAATGAAAAGTTTAATTTTTTAACTCGGATAAAAAAGATAATTATTTTGTTCAGACTGTACACAGAAATCTTACTTTTTTAGGTGATTTAAAAATGAATAGATGTAAAAAAGAATTATGCGTAGGATGAGACGTTATAGGATGAATACGGAACAACCCGGATGTACTTTTGCAACCCATGTAATTTTGTCATAACATTTTGTGGTCCATTTGAGGTCAGATAGATCGAAGTTTAAATTTACTGACCTGTATACATTGTAATAAACCATTACATGAAATGTTTTAGGAAGCGTTTTCTGCTTGGTTTGAAACATACCTATCTACCTATTAATAACTACTTTCCCTATAAACTTATTTCTAAAAACTTTAAAAGAAATAAGTTTAATAACTTTAAGCTTATTTCTTTCATTACTTTCATTGTAAGTTTTAAGTCACATTATTAAGTAACAATATCATAGAACAAAAACGAACAAATTAGTGTAAAGTTCAGAAAATAATAAAAACCAAACAAACATTAAAAATCTATTAGGCAATTGTCTACCTAGTGATTATTTTCGGCTAAGAAAACTTATCAACTATATTTTTAATTGATGTATAACATCCTGTAACTAAAACTAGTACATAAAATAACAACAAAAACCCGTTCTTCCACAACATGTATTTATACTTCCCTAATCCTCTCTCCCATCGATGCACAGTTTGTACTACCACTGGGATCAGAAGCCCAAGGGTTGAAAAGAAAATGGCTCCTACTAGGCTTATAAGAAGTCCTAAATCGGGCACAGCTGCGGCGAGAAGCACTGAAAAAGAAAAAAGTTTAAATGAACTTAGTTTTAACAAATCAACAACACCAGACTATAGATGTTCCCAGAGCTGAGGCTCAAGCTTTCCCTCTGAGTGGAATTGAATCAAATCGAACAGGTGGTCCATTCTCCCTAATCGATTCAATGAGGAAGTAGATATTTAAAAAAAACGAAAGCACTAAAAAGCATCTCCACTAGATGACGACTCTAGCAAAAGTTATTTTTTTGCAGGAAACGAATGGACCAAAGACAGTAATTTCCGTTCCTTTTAAATAACATATCAAAAAATTGAAATTTGAAAAGTTCGACACTTAGATATCAATACAAATACGAAAAAGTACAAATAGAATATAAGATGTTTATTTAATTTTGAAATCTAATTTACATTTAAACATGAAAGAAAACCGGAAGAGTTGTTGAGGAGAAATCAAGAACGTACCGTACGACATCTAGTTTGATCTCGAGAACTAATTTATTTTTAAATATTTCCACATTACATTTATAGGGAAGGCCTGAGCTGAGCAGTGGGGTCAATGATTTCGGAAAATATTGAAAATATCTTCAAAATAATTTTATTTCAAAAATTTCACTGCAAACATTTCATGTTCATGACGATGTCCAATATTTAGGCATTTATGTATGAGTACATAAATTACCGTATTGAAGAACAAATATTTTATGCTACCGGAGATTAATTTTAAGAAGAAAAAATATTAGTTTTATTTGTCTCTTTTAAATCAGTGATTTTGAAAAACAAATGAAGTAATAGTTTAATCGTTCCATTTGTACAATACAATATTTGTTATTTTGAAAAACAAATGAAGTTATAGCTTAAACGTTCCATTTGTATATATAATACCATTAATAGACCAAAAGTAGTGGTGTCAGTCGGACGTAGTACGTTCAATCATGCACGTATGATTTTACCATTTAAATAACATACAATGTTTGAAAATCCTTTCATAAACTTTAATTGGCATTCATCAATGTAAAGACAGAAAAGTTGTATGAAAACTAAAAACTTTAAAACTTTCCACAAATGTCCAGGAGCCCGATTTTACATAATATTGCCATTAATATTGTTACATAGTAAATCACAATTTTTCATTGAACGTAATATTAATTACTATTACAGTGTGTTAGTTTAATGGATCAATATAAAGATATTAAAAATATATGTATATAGCTTATTGAAGGTGGTTCTCATTGGCTGTAATACTGTCCTTTATACGTCGAGGCCAGTTATATTTAGCACGCACTCTTTCCAAGGGAAAATTCATGGATTGTTTTAGGGACTCCAAATTATCATAACCTTTAGAGTAAGCCTTACTCTATAAAACTGACCATAAATCATAATCCAGCGGATTTATGATTTGGAGTTATACGCGAAATGGTTTTAGGTGATATCTTTATCTCCCGAGATAAACCTTTTGCTTTCGGAGAGGATTTCTTCGGGTTTTTTCCCTTACTGCCTTTTTCGCACGAATACAACGTGGATAGCTTTTTCTGTTACAAACAGAGGAAGTTTCATTGTACCTATCAATAGCCCGACGCGTAAACATTGGACTAATACCAAGCGTATGGAGGGTTTTGAAAATTGTGCTGGCTCTATATCTACTTTATGTAATACAATCACAGCGATGCAGTTCTCCTTATCACACACTCCATTTTAATATCACAAAAAATATTTTATGATGTATTGGCGCGAAAATAAGAAAAGACAATGAACAATCTTAAATATTCATTTTAATTCTAACACTAAGTATTTATCTCAAATCATTTTTTTATATATATATTTGTTTGATACAAGAATTCGCTGTTTTTCATTTTGTTTGCTCGAGTAGAAGCTGATATACCTATTATAGGCTAGCCGTGCCCGCGACTTCATCTGCGTGGGAAAGTAAATTAAGTGAATTCTTTCTTTCCTTTGGATGGAATCGGATCGAATAGGTTCCATGGTCCATAAACCACTATGCGAGCCCAATAAGTATTGGTAGGTGTTAACGGCTACTGATGGAGCCGGGACCGACACGGTTTAACTTGCATTCTGAACCACGGAGGAGCTCAAGATACTAATAAAGTTTAAATCCAATGCTAGGTTGCCTGGAAGAAATCGCTGACTAGCGATAAGTTTATCTTTTGTACGTAGTTATGTAAAATATTTATGTTTGTTTATGTCATTTTCTTATTGAGCAAAAAAGAGTATAACTTACTTTACCGCATCGTGAACCAAATGTGCTAACCCACTACAACATTGGACCTCTTATAATCTGTATTATAATATAAATACATAAATAAACTATAAAAAGGAAAAAGTTAACAGCTAGTCCATTATTAGTATGCCAATTTATTTGCGATACACCTGTGGGGTACAGGCAGGATGAAGGCAACACCGGTTGATAATCAAAACTACTTTCTCGTTCTCTATGGTGCAAAGTCAGACTCTTACCATACTGCATGTCTCTTCAGCAGATTTCTTAGATCAAATGCTTGGTGTATGAGTTCTCTGAGAGCTCAAGATATTTTACCTGACAGTGAATTTTACTTTATTTAAGCTACCGCGCGTGCGTACTGATGTTTGTGATTTACTTTGTGGTATTTATTTACTCTCTGAGAAATATGGTTACATTTCGAAATTATAATTATCAGTTTAATTAAGCTAATATAAAAGGGACTAGTGAAATAATAGAATTAAATGTCGTTTCTCTTTCAGGTAAGATAATAATGTTAGTTTCTCAATAAACAATTCTGTTTCAGAGCAACGCAATTAAGTTTTATTTCCAAGAAATCCTATAAATTAAACACATTATATTAGTATGTGTACATTTAAAACATTAATATAATCTGTACACACAAAAGTACAAATTTATTGGAAAACATTAATATAAGCGTCCGAACGCGTAACTTTAACGCTCGGAGAGTCTATTCTCTTTCAGATCTATTCTATTCTGCAAACGCAGGCTGTCTCAAGGATCTAACTAAATAAAGTCAGCGGTTGTCGGCAACTATTTGTACAGTGACCCCACTGTATAAACTTTACTAGCAATATAGTTTTGAGACCTTACTAATTACACAAATAGCAGTTTCAGATGCATTACGTTCATGTTTGGATAGGTTGGGTTGATTGAAGGGACCGTTACCGACTCAAATGAGTCGTCATCGCGAGTTTATCAATGTTCTCGCTGTAATACACGTGTTGTTTCTATAGATTGAAACATAACAATGAATAACGAGCTAAAATGCAGCATTCTCGTTATATTCGACTCATAGCTTGATCTGCTTTCCAAAGTACCGAGGATGAGTTCTTCATAAAAGCTGTTTTTCTCGGAATTCTACATACATATTTATGTATAGACACCATTAATGTACACTTAAGGTTTTTTTACTAGGAATCTGTCGACGCAGACTTGAAATAAATTACTTTTACTTTTGAGCTTCTTTGTAATGTCACGTCTATAAACACGCACATGAGCCTAGTTGCTCTAGAGAACTTTTTCACAACCTTCTCGCTACTGTACTCAAAAGGCCGACTGAAATTATCAGTGATTTTAATTGATATCACTTCACTTACCTGTTATTGTAACACTGATGGTTCGCAAAAATATCTGTCCAATATTATGGAACTTTCGAGGCACTCTGTCTTGCAGTCGTGTCCATATTATGTCCATCGGAGCGTACATCTGCAGGCAGTACGTGAAGAAAACGGCGACTGCTACCAAGACCTTAGCTGATAACGCTATACTGAAACATGTGCCATTAGGATATAGTTTGTTAAACATTCTTATTAATAAACAAGACAACACTGCGTATATTACTGCAATTCTAAACTAAGTACCTTAAAGCTATTGTATTATGGAAATCTGAAAGAAATTAGTTAACTAGAATACCAAGACTAGAACAAAGAAAATAAAAGTTTTTTTTTTTTTTTTTAGTTTGTTGTCATGCATAATTACAGAAGTTGTGCATTTTGTGGACATAAGTATGACTTCAAATTTGAATTTAGCGCCAAGTGATAAAGTCTATAAATTCGCGTAAACTAACCTAGCGGAGGAAGTTGTGCAATCTAGTAAAGAAATGAAAATGTAGCTTTTGCACAGAATGCCACTGTCAGGACTTAGTTGGAAAATATTAAAGAAACTTCACGAGTTAAAATTTTAATGAAACATTTTAGACACCAAACTTTTTGATAAAATGTCTGAAGCGGCGAGATATGGTAGCCTTTTTGTAGGGTTAAAGTTACTGCCGAAATTATACAGAAGATATTTGGCACGTTAATTGTTCCTTGACGAATATTAAATATGTTTGGTATACCCACAAAAGGAGATCTAATTATGTTTAAATATTACATTTTACACAGCTGATTTTATTATTTAAAACTATTATATCTTCTCGTAAATATTCTTAATGATCATAACCTTAACAAACATGCTATGGGCTAGTGCTTTTCATATTAAAATAATGCACGTTTTTGGTATAATGAATTAATTGTACGTAAGTAGGTATTTATTATAAAAAATATAATACAGTATTTTTTTATAATAAATACCCGATGAATTGTCTCACTTATACGGGGAATTCAGCTACATAGTCCCAATTATGTAGGTAAATATCAAAAAAATCTAGAAAACGAATCCAATTTAACCACGTTTTAAAAATCCCATTAACAAAGGTGCCGGGTTACAGTCCTCAACAGACGTTTCTCATTTTTCCAGGTTTCACTGTATAATAGTTAGAACAAATTTTTATCTCGATCGAAAGTTTAAAATATTTCGTCCGCCTGTTTGAGTGGATAGCCTGAACACTGATGAAAAATAAGCATAGCAAGTGCTTGAAAAATTCGTCAGTCGTGTTGGGTCCTGGGGATCAGTGGTTAGAGCAGTCGCCCGCATTGCGAAAGGTCATGGTTTAGTATCCCATCTCAGGGTACCTAGGTCTGGTGGATTTTTGAAATATTTTTCATTAAAAATATTTTTCAGTATATCATTGTGAATGTTACATTGATCAAATGTAATATATTCTATATTATTTAACATTAAAGAGAATTTAGTACTCTAAGCTGTTGATTTACTGCTTAAATAAACAGGAAATCTACCCGGCAATAAAGGGTAATAATCTTGACCCGATTCTCGAGATTGGAAAAGCTATTTACACATCTAAAAAGGTTATATGAAACCCTCGAAGTCAGATTCTCACTAGGCTCTTTTGTATTCTTTAAATGCCTTAGTAACAGTAAGTAGGTTAGAATTATTTATTAAAAGGCACGATTAAAGTAGTGTTATTCGTTTTTACGTTCGTACATGGGCTTTGATGTTAGTACTTTTACGACATTACAGAACGGCTGTACAATTAGGTTTATTGTGCTATTTTATCCGACATCCCGTCAGGTCATTATATAAATTAAACGTTTTAATATTATGGGACCATCGTTAAGAGAGCGGTTGAATCAAACTTTACTTGTTAAGTCATAAATACACGATGTGCATTTGTTTGGTTTGTATCACATTCACGCATTTTTATTCTGTTACATAGTTTAATTTCGAATGTTCTACGAATAGTAGATACTTCTTTTATACTCTGTCACAAGTGTTGCCAAGTCACAGTTAATAATCTTCAATAGAACGCCAAAAAACCAAATGTACTTAAAAAATCACTATACCTAATGTAAAACTAGAACTAACACAAATAAAACTACACAATGACAGTCTAGAGTTAACAGATCCTACGAATTTTTGGGCACAAAACTGCAATGGAACCCACACATTTCAATATTAACTGGTAAACTCAGATAAATTGCCGATGTAGAAATCGCCAGGATGGTGTACTTCAGTTATTTTCACAGCATCATGTCATTTGGTCTTATATTGTGGGGAACAGCTGATATTGAGACTATATTTATTTTACAAAAAAATAGCAGTAAAGGTTGTCTACCAATTTGCGCACGAACGTCTCATTGAGAAAAATTTAAAGAAATATGGATGACGACTATTCTTTTTTATTTGTCCGTCAGGTAGATTGTTGAAAAATGTTAAACAGGTAATTTTTTTTTTGAAAATAAGTATTTAAAAGATATGTGTAGAATTTTAAATATGACTTTATCACTTTTTTCAATGTTAATTTATTGCTTTTGATATTATACCTCAGAACTTGCAACTCTTGTTAGAAAAAGAAATTCAAAAATTGGTCCACGATTCGCGTAGCGCTACATAAATACAATTGAAGTATTTAAAAAATATGTGTAAAATTTTAAATATGACTTTATCACTTTTTTCTTTGTTAATTTATTGCTTTTGATATTATACCTCAGAACTTACAGGCTCTTGTTAGAAAAAGAAATTCAAAAATTGGTCCACGATTCGCGTAGCGCTACATAAATACAATTGAATATAGAACTTTGAATTTTAGATTTAAAACTCCGTTTGAAAAAAAATAACTCAAGTAAGCAATATATTTTAAATCGAATCATATATTAATACTTTGTTGATGTTACCGTTAACCACTTTCCGGTAAGCTAACATTTATTGTTACCAGTGGGTATATGTTATCTCGAGTTTCGAAGTAAGTACAATAGCTATAGGTACTGTAATATATATTCTATTTCATCTCTTTGAATCTACCCGGTGACGCTGGTAGGACTCTGTAAATTGACTTAGAATGGATCAGTGAGGCTTGATTCGATAAACATACCTTATCGAATTTGCATTCAAACTATCTATTAATAGTTTTTCGATTGATTAGTTTATTCTGGTTACCTTATGTCATATACCTTAAAAAGTCCAAATTACTAGTGTTTTTATTTATTTAAAAAATTCTTTGTGTAGTTCCGTATATTAAGGACATGGGCGAGAACGCGACTGATACCATTGCATTAATTAAAATGGGGTTATAATCGAAAGGGCTACAAAAGGAAAATCTTTTAATAAGTACAGGAATAATTTACTTACATTTCATCCCGTGGCAAATTCAATGTTATTATATCTTCCACTTGTTTCCCGTATCTCAAATAGCCGACTAACCCAATAGTGCCATATAGAGCCGCCACTAAAACCATTGTCATATTCAACACTCCTGGACATCCCAGGAACTTCTCCGGATCAGCCATCTCGTTCTCTATTGGCATTACAACGTTGATGCCTTCCATGGCAAAGATTGCTGTGCTATTGACAAAAGAAAACAATTTACAACTGATTCATTTGCAATGAATTAATTAAAATTAATTTATGAAGCGTATTTGAGTAACATTTCCGAACAGTTGATTAAAGTTCTATATAATTTGTAAAACCGCACTATTACAGCATTTCTTTGATCAGGCTTGTTTGACAGAATATAAATTTGATGTTAATCAAAATTAATGATTAATAAAACCTTATCTTCAGGAATGATATATGCTGTACCGATATTAAATTAACCGATCATAAAATTTCATCATGAAGTGAAGGCAATCATGTGATAATTTTGCAGGTGTCATCCTAATAAATCGCAGGATTCTCTCTAAGGCTATTAAGAGCAGACTTGAGTCATGACAGTTTTAAGATAAACTATTACTATGTAAAAATAAAAAAATGTGATCTAGTTCACAAAAATAATTAAATTGGATTATTAGTTCTAAAAAACTCCCGAGTATAGTTAATATATACAATTTTACGTACTCTATATAACATAAAAGAAAACAATCGATAGCGTATTTTGTATTACCATGTATTATTATCGGCCGGTTTCTGAATCGAGAAAAGTTCAAAATCTCAACTGATTACTCTCAAGAACTTGAGTTTTTTCAATCAATTTATCGTTAAAAAATTCAAATCAGAAATGAAAACCTGTTAAAATGACATTTAATTTAGAATCCCAGTTATTTCTTCGTTGAGATAAACCTACCTACGTAGTTTCATTTGTTCATTTTAACGAGAGATGTAATATCGTAGCTTTTACGGTTATCTTTGATGTCTATAATCAGCTTAATGATGACATTATACTAATAGTACCCTAATAGTTAGCGTTAAATACGAATAACATTGAAGATTTTATTCTCTGCATTATTTATGGGGGCGCACGGCCAGATGACGCGAAATGGGCTGCTATAATAAGACGACAGGGCTTAGCCTACTTAATTAAGAACAAGAAAAGCCGTAACGTAATTTTTTAGACAAACACTGCAGAATAATACGAATTTGCTAATTAAATTGTCTCAAACAAAGTTGATGAAGAAAAAGATGTCATTTATCAACTGAAAATAATGTTCTCAGTAATCTTACTAATTAGTACTAATGGAAATTTTCTTCCGCAAATATAGTAAGAGTAATGCGTTCCTATTTTTTAATTAACAAAAAGGAGTCTTCAGAGTAGCGGGTGTTTTTCAATTCGACTGTTTGTCTTTAGAGTTCCGTACCAAAGGGTAAATACTACTAAGACTCTGATGTCCGTCTGTCTGTTATCAGGAAATCTCATGAACCGTAACAGCTAGACAGTTGAAATATTGACAGAGGATGTATTTCTGTTGCCGCTTTATCGACAAATAATAAAAACAGGTTAAACTAAGTGGGGCTTCCATACAATAAAAGATTTTTTGCACTTTCAATGGATGAATGAATGAAAAATTCTTTATTGTACACCAATGGACAAAAAACAAATATATGGATACAATAAATGTGAATGCACAATTGGCGGCCTTATTACCAAAAAGTAATTTCTTCCAGGCAATCTTATGAACTGAACGAAAATTATATCTAAATTAGATAAGATTAGGGTAGCTTATGGTGTCTCAAACTTTATCATGATATCATATCTCTACATATATTTAATTAATAAATGGAGTACATAAATACTATAAATTCTATAATTCTATACTACATATATTTATATATAACATACATATAAGTCCTTAGTGGATGACAGATAAGAATCAGACGGGATTCAGAGTGAGTGACAGATAATGTTCTTTGACTAGTTCTTTAAAAACGTGTATGCTTTGAGCACGCCTAATATTTTCTGGCAATATATACCAAAAACTTTCAGCTTGGATTGTAAATGATTTATCAATAAATTTACTGGCATGCATCGGTATTGACAATTTCAAGTTCTCTGATGACCTCAAAATTCTAGTGTGTGTATTATGAAGGAATTTACTTTTTCATAGATAATAATACGAAATCCTTCGAACTCGAGTCCGACGCGCGCTTGGCAGCTTTTTATATTTCGCTGCTTATAAACAAAAGGGCCACAAAACAAAATATTCCAAAAACACTTTTATTTAAAAAAATGGGGCAAGAATAACCAATATTTTCTTATTTCCCAAAAATACCAATCAAAATTGATCTCTTAGTTACAAAATTACATATGCGTAAAAGGGCTTTTTTCAAATCGGCATTCAGTTTTGGTGTACGTTTGGATTGTGCTAAAGGGCCGCATTTGGAAATGCGTCCGTTTCGATTATAATATATTAGATAACCGTGTTCGACGATTAGAAATGCGTTACGCATACCCGCTTCACCCTGCGCGAGCTCCACGGGTTATGCGGACCAACCCCTAGAGTGGGGGCTGGTCATAAAGCAGGGGTCTACCCACTAAAAGTCAGCGATGTCCCTCACTGCGGGGGAACGACTCGCGGTAACGGTCCCCAACGGGACCACTTCCAGCGCAACCGTAATCTACAATAACTTTGATGCTCAGTCAGCCAGCGTCGATTCCTACCTACCGGTGCATGATTTTCTTCTATTTATACAAATCTTTAACATATATCTCGTAAAGGAAATTCAAAGCTATGATATTATCACCATATTATTTGTACTGCCTAGTATAAATGTGAATATTATAGAGAAGAACATGAGCCGTGTGGATACTACAGAATTTTTGTGGGTTACACTAGATTCTCAATTTAAGTATGGTATACATAAATTTAGAATCTAGTGTATCTCCATATAATCTCTATATACATAAATTGTGGAACAGACTGAACTCTGCAATATGTTGTAATGAAGATACGCAGGTTAACTGAAATAGATACTGCAGCTACTATCGTAGTGTAATGTCGTATGAAATTTGGTTGTGGGGAAATTCTGCCGATTTACAAACGGTTTTTGTGATTCAGAAGAGAGCTATTACATTAATTTACAATAGAGAAACTAAGCAAAACTTAAAAATAATGATAAACCTAATACATGTATCTTTATTGAAATCAAAGAAGCAATTGGATGCCTAACAAATGGGGCCTGTTTGTTCCGATAAATGTAAGTATTAAAAACAAAACTAACTAAAAACAAAAAAAACTAAGAGTTCCAGATACAAAAACACAGGGTATTCTTAAATTAAGATTATTAAGAAACTTTTTATACGGAATTATAAATATTTATAGCTTTTAAGCTAACTTTACAATACTCGTATAAGACTGAATTTATTTTTTTTTATAAAAAAGGGCATGTGCATATAAAAAGCATATTTTAAGGTTTTTTACTAAAAAACAATATCATAATGAGAAACTTGTGACCTTTATTCAAAATATTATATTACTCGTGAAAAACTTATTTGCTCCTAACAATCTTAGAGTTATAGTTATCAGAAAGTTAAAATAAACAAGAGATACGAAAAAATGTATGCAAATGAATATACTGTTTTTTTTAAAGAAGTAAACTGGTGTTTGTTAAGTGGTTTCATTTAATTTTGATTGAGATCAGATTACTATTTGGGTTTTTAAATCAAAATAATTGAAAAATGTTTTAAATAGACATAACTCCATATTTCGATGATGATGCCCTCCACGAAGATTGATAATTATTTTTTTTAAACTCCAAAAATATGCTTAAACCATGCATGGCCAATAAATCCTCATATGACACTTCTTTATATTTTTTATCACAATAAAGAATAACTTTTTAGAGTCTGTTTGAGTCCTATTAATAAACAAGAGTCAAAGTAAATTTACGCTAAAATTGCAATTTTAGTATTAGCCCAAATTTATATTATACAGAGAATAAGCAAACTTTAAAACATTTGTTAAAAATATTTCTTTCAGCTTTTTGAGTCGTTTGCGTGAAACTGATGAAAATACTCACGCTCACTAGTAGCGAAAAGTAACATGTGCTAGAAAAAATATTCAGCTCTGTTAGGTCTCGGGTAGCTCAATGGTTAGAGCATTCGCTCACATTGTGAAGGTTTGTGTGTTCCGTCTTGGTGTACCGAGGGCCTAATAGGGTTAGGGATGAGGGTTGGCGAGATTTTATGCTTTATTCATTGAAGATAAATGTATGCTGTAAAATATGTAATATTTTAAGGTGACTGAATTATGACAAAAGTTTAAGAAAAGAGATACATTTCTTTTATTGCTTTTGATAATATAATTAAAAGAGTTCGTAATTTTGTAGAAATGATGTATTTTAAAGAATTTCATTACATCTTATCAAAAGTACAATCTTTGAAATTCAATCCTTGTAAATCTAAATGTTCTTAATTCATTAATTTAAAACGGTCATTAGGATACTTTATGTATTAATAAATTACTTTGACAAATTCCGACAGTTAAAAGCTACGCCCACGCCCTGATTGCGGATTGTTTAAATTGATGCGCTTTACCTTTAAGAGCTTTGGGTAGGAATTTATAAATCTTGATTTGCCCTTTAAAATAATGGATTTGATTCTCTTAAACAGTGATAAACTGTAGTATTGATTATTGATTGACATCATTAGAAAACACAGCAGCACGACAGTACCAGGCTACCAATTCTACTCTCAATGTATTAAAGTTTTAGTATCAAATGGACAAATTTGATAATTCCGTTTACTCCGAAGTATATTTACGTGTAAATATTAAGTATGAGTATTATAGAGCTCGAGTAGCTCGGTGGCGTAGTGGATAAGCGCCGCAGCCCGCGATCGTTGTCGCTAAGCATCTTTCGCAAGGGTCGGTCATGGGATGGGTGAACGAAAAATTATTATCTTGAGCTACTCCGTGCTTCGGAAGGTATGTTAAGCTGTTGGTCCCGGTTGCATTTGCAGTCGTTAATATCCTCCAATCCGCATTGGGCCAGCGTGGAGGGTCATGGCCCATCCTCCTTAACCATCCATAAGGAAGGCCTGAGCCCCTGCAATGGGGACGTAAAAGGGCTGATGATGATTACAGAGCTCGATTGGAGTGCGGGGGTTAAGTAATTGCTGGTCATAGGATGTGTGATCAAAAATGTATTATTCGAGCTAACTTTAAGCCGTCGGTTCCGATTGCACCTGTAGTCACAATGCGCTGGAATTGGTGGGTTAAATATGATTTAACAAATTCAAAACTTTAAAGAATATATAATTTAGTATCGAAAGTGACTTATGAATACTCACCTCAAAAATACGGGCCAATTGGTCACGCTCGTTGCCAATTCAGTATCAGTGCTTTGTCTGAGGTCCGAGAAGATGTAGTAGCAGGTGATTCCGAAGGTAGTCAACAGGCAAATGTTGGCGAAGAAAGAGAAGGGCTCTAAGAACTTGAGGTATCTAATCTGGGTGATCAGAATTAGTGGTAACAACAGCATCCAGCAGTACGTCGGTATACTATGCACGTTATCCGGATAGAAGCTTTTCAATATCTGAAATAAAAAATAAACTATAACTATTTTGTATTCATAATGTCGAAAGTGTACTTTTAATAAAACTTTATTGAAGAAATCGACTAGTCCAGCATGCGTACCATGGCTAAGTTGAGAAAGGGTACATATATAATACACATTTCTCGGGTCGAGAGTGCGATACCTAGTGTTGGCGTGAGAACGAAAATGTTATAAAATTTTCTAAAATATCTCCTTGTTAGATTCTATCACATAACCTTAATATAATGTCACTATCAATAGTAAACATAACTAAGAAAGTACATTCAACATGGACACTACCTTCTTATATTGTTACCGTCACGTCCTACGGCAGATAACTTTTTTGTTCTGTGGTTAAAAAAGACTCCTATTGTTAATAGACATAATAAGTTGATGAGAATTATGTCTCTCGATGTATACCAGACTCAAAGTCCAACCGTTACGCAATGAGATGAACGCTATCGAGATCAGGAGTTTTTGTGACTTGTCCTAAATTGGACACTGAATATCGGATTCGTCATTCAAGATTGGCTAACAACTTCCAATACTTTTTACTTTTTTCGTGTGCACATAATATGAACCCGAGTAAAGTGACATTTCGTGTAGTTTAATCTACACGGAATGTCACTTTATTCGTTTCTCGAGTTAGTGATTCTGCGCGTGCAGGTGGGAATAGATATTGTGATTCTTTATATAGAATAGGTATTGTTTTTATGTATAGTATTTGATGCGAGAAAAGCAACGGATTTCAGTTAGCATACTAATGAAAAAATTGTGAAATTAAGAAACCAAATTTCGAAGCTTCAATTAACAAATTACGCTCCTCAAAACATTTTTATACGTAGGAAAATTTAGATTGTCTTCAGTTATTGAATGCCTACTCAACTAAGGATCAATCCAATAAGTTTCAATTCCTATTTTTTGTCACGCACATGTTCTTGTGTTGCTTGATATTAAATTCAAGAATTCTGTCGTTTTAAGTACAAAATATGTGGCAATTGAAAATATAATTATTTCATAATTGGTTAGTTATAAAAACAAATTAAATTATTTAATTTAGTTGTTGTTTCTGGTGTCACGTCTATGGATATACATCTGTATACCTAATTGACGAGCTTAACGGGATTAAAACAAAATACCGTTTAGATGATAAGTGAATACTGGAAATTATCACCATTACATATCCATTTGAGCATAAGTCCTCTATTGTTTATTTGTTAATGTTTAAGTTGAATAGAGGTTGCTGTTGCTTGAGTATAGATTGTAAATGTTTAACATACATAATAGGAAATCCCGGTCTTATGTAAGTAGCACATAGAAATGCGTCCTATTTTTTAATATACACGTACCCTTTGTTCGGCTTGTCTGTCTATAATCTCGTGTCTATAGTCCTCTTTATTACTATGGAGGAGGTGATAAAACCTCGTGACTTGCATGTAATAGCCTCCCAGTGAGCTAGGAGCGCGATGGCGTAGTGGACAATGGCTGATCATATTGGATAGGTGACCAAACTTGTATGATCTCTAGCATCTTCGTGCTTCAAAAGGTATGCAAACCATTGCTCCCGGCTGCATCTATGGTCGCTAACATCTACCAATCCATATTGGGCCAGCGTTCACATGTTAAGGGGGATACTACCTCGTATATAACAGAGCTATTGCTGCGCAAGAATATATTAGAATGAGTACTATAATCATTAATAATTTCCTTTTTTTTAAATAACCGACTTCAACCTTAAAAAAATATACTTATCGAAGTGGTTTAATTATACAAGAAAATGATTTCTGTAGGTTATTAATAAGTAATAATAAATAAATAAAATAACCGATACCTATTATCTAAGTTATTCGGTAAAATGCATAAAACCTAAAATACGTTTGACATATAAAAAGCGACAAAAAAAGCGATGAAAAATACTTCAAACAAAAAGAAGATACGATAAACATTGAAAAGGGTTCGATGGCTCGGACATGCGTAGGGATTAGATGAAAGAAATATTACGAAAGGAATGTGGGAGGTCGCTTCTTCGCCGCCAGCGCCCCCACATACATTTTACCAATCTTTAGATAAATGTAATTAGTAAATATATAAAGGTATGTAGCTCTCGCAAGATTTTCTACTATGCTATCCTATCCTTGACCCGAAGGAATTGTCCATTCAGATTATTATGAACAATGAATAGACAATGCGATCTATTCTATGCTAATGCTCAAAACAGCAAAAAGTTTTAAACATTCAGTTTTCAGCAAAAAAAAAATGTTATAATAAATGCCAGTTGTCGACCGCAATGTTGTGCTCATGGACATACGAATCTCGGGATAATTTTCAAAAAGTGTAGTGCTTTTCCACGGTACAAAAGTGAGCTTTAGGAAAAAAATCACGTTCTGAATTCCAGTAGTTTGCGGTTTTTGGCTTTGAGCTGGTATGTCAGTCACGTTTAACTTTTTATATTAAAAATGTTTTCTACAAGATAAAAAGAACACTTTTACTCGGAACTGCGTACATCTAAGTTCTGTAATCATTACCTTAAGAGACATTTTTTATGAGGTAAAGATATTATTTGTAATAATTCAAGCTCGAATTCAGATGCTTAGATCCTAAATTAATTAGCTTTTACATTTGTATAGAGAAAATTCAAAATAACAAAAGTGCTGCTACACCTTGACGATGTTAATATTCATAAAAATGGGTCAAAGAAACATCAAAACAAATCCTAATCTTTATTATTACCCACCGTTGTTTTCCATTTATAGACCCTTAATATATAACAAACTAAATAAATTTACTAAGATAAATCCTCTTCATAAAGTACAGTAAAAATAAATATATTTTTAATTGGATCCAACGGTTATCGTACAGCGAAACAGAAAAACTATTAGAGATAGCGTGTTAATCAAAGAATTCTATGAATCCTATTAGGTACTAGTTATACTACACACCCTCTCACACACACTCGCAATCATCTTACTCAGAGAGGACATACAGGTATCAACCAAGTTCAGCAATAGATGATAAATAGATATTAATAAAAAAATATATATGTTATAAGAATCATATTATAAGACTACATAGTCAATAAATATTTTTTTTTATTATTAGGTTTGAATGCTCATATGTATAAAATATATAATGTAGACGTTTGTTATAATTGTTGTGTATAATTTATTCAAAATTATACACAACAATTATACACCAAAATTATATTGTTATTATTTATAAGAGCTATTATTGAGTCATAATTTCAGATTGATGAAATATATGCATCAGACGTTAGGTAAACCTATGTAGGCGAGGGGCTCGTACGCCGGTTTCAAGTCCAATCCTGAGGTCCCGCGTTCTATTCCCTCCCGGTCGGGTCAATAAAGAAAATTCAACTTTCCCACATTGTCTCGGCTATGAGCGATGTTGTACCTCTGTTATCACAGATATCTATAATACAAGAATTTCGGCTACTAAATTTGGGATCTGCCTGAGCAACGCGTGACGTTATCTATTTATTAATATCCATATATATCTGAAAATCAATTGCTGCTTTATTGCGTAATCACGCGGGGTTTGGAATAAGGAGACTTGCTGTCCTAGTCAATCCGGTGTGATGCTAACCGTTTACTTTAGTGCCATCGTCAGCTATCATATCTGAGTAAATTATTTAAATTTTTTATTTGTTCTTGCAAATTTAGTTTATTTGATAATAATAGTATAGTATCGTAAATATTACATAATAATTTTAATTAAATTGAATTAAGCTTTGTTATTATGCTGAAATCCAACATTGATCCACATAACATAGCACAGGTGGGAGTTAACTGAGTTCTGGTGTTTATAAGGATTCGTATTTATGTAGCTTCATACATAACAGGGAGCCCTGACGTCGCTACTGCCACTACCTTATACTCAATCCTCGCTACATATTTTTCTCACTACCTCACGGTGACGGTATGTAAATAACCTAGCGCCAATGGAAGGATAATATAATATAGGTTTATGGGTAAAACCTCTCAGAATACCTGCATTGCAAAACTTTGGTTGCAAAGCACATTTAGACCACATTGTTCCTTTATATTGCTTAATCCTGAGACCTAACATAAGCGGTATAAAGTAGAATAATACCTACTTTATATCGCTTATTTTAGATCTCCTATCTATTATGTCGATTAATAGAGTTAAAGGCACTATTGATATTCATCAGAACAAAAAGTTTATGTTTAAAATTGTGACAGTTTTGAGTTAAAACTGAGTTTTGGTACACGAACAATTCTTTATTTTTTCGTTCCATTTCAGAATTTTGTGAATTATTTTAAGTCTTTGTGAAATGTGGTATCTAAAATCGTTCGTATACGGATAGTATCGAGTATATTTCAAACAAACAATTGATGTTCATCAAACTACGAATTGGAATAAAAAAAAGAGTTTATTCAATAATTTTCTAACTACAATATTAATATTATAAATGTGAAAGTTTCTTTGTTTGGATGTTTAGATGTTTGGATGTTTGGATGTTTGTACGTCAATCACGCCGAAACTAATGAACGGATTTTGATGAAATTGGGTATACAGATAGAGTATTACCTGACTTAGATAATAGGATACTTTTTATCCCACCAAAAGGTTCCCTAGGGATAAAAGTACTTCCAACGGCGCCTATTTTTGTGAACGCTGCCTAAACGGTATGAGATATACTAATGCTTTCTAAAGAAAAGTTGGAGAGCCTTAAATTATCTATAAAAAAGTCCGCGATGTCATATATCTATATGCAAGGGTTTTGCCACAAAAATAAAAAGAACTTTATATAAGTCTATTTAAATTTTTCGTCCGTCTTTAAACGTTTATTTGAGTAGGTGATATTAAATCCTTATCGAAATAAATATGTTTATCGTCGAAGAAATTTAATATACATGAAAATTGTCTTTTACACCATGTAGATTGGATAAGTAGTTTAGATTTTAATACGATGTTTTTGAGAAAATAAAACAACGTATATTGCCGATTTTCTAAACACTATTTTATGTACATGTATGTATTAAGATAAAACAGCATTTTTAATGTAATCGGTAATATTAAGCCCAACAGATGGCATTGCCTGTATTCTACATTGCGATGTTGAATTACCGCAACTACTTGGATATAGATGACTGTGACTCTGCGGTGCGATTCAATAATCTCTTCGTTGTAAGTGATTTCTGCGTTGTCAATTGGTTCTATTTGTCGATTTGGCTATTCTAACGGACTTGACTTGACATTTTGTGTGATTTTATCTCAAATAACTTCTATATTTTCTATCTATTTAGCAATTCTCTAACTTTACATATTTATATTAAGATCTGTATCTAGCTTTCTAAATCTACTTCTCAATTAACTCTTTGTTTATTTCTTGGGTCTACCTCTGAATCTTGCAAGTCAAGAAAACCCAACGTGCAACATTAGCAAAAGCAGCGACCGCGGTGCCCTTTTGCAACAATGTAAATTAATCGTGTAGGACGAGTGCACAATGTCGCACAAGCGCGTGGTTGAGGCTTTGAACTGGAGCCTGCAGGACATCCGCAGCAATGAGACGCTGATGGGAGGTGCTGTTGTTGTACTCACTGGTGATTTTCGGCAAACTCTTCCAGTTATCGAAAAGGGTACACCGGCAGATGAAATGAACGCGTGTCTCAAGGCTTCGTCACTTTGGTCCAACGTAGAAAAACTCCACCTTACTCGGAATATGCATGCACAACCTTACAATGATACAGAGTCAGGTGCGTTTGCGAGTAAGCTGCTCGAGATCGGAGATGGTAGGCTGAAAACCGATCCGGACGGCAAAATCATTTTCACCAATGAATTTTGTGCTACCGAGGAAGAACTACTCGCCGATGTATTTCCCGATTTAAAAAAAAACAAATTAAATAATGCGGAGTGGTTGTGTGAGAGAGCAGTACTGTCGCCAAAAATGAATTAGTGAATAAAATAAACAACAAGGTATTAGATGTAGTAGATGGCGCATCGAGGGTGTACACGTCCATAGACACGGTGATGGCAAGCGATGACAGCACTGCGTATCCCGTGGAATTTCTCAACTCATTAGAATTGACCTGCGTACCGCCCCACAAGCTGGAGCTGAAGGTTGGCGTCCCAGTTGATGCGTAATCTTGACGCCCCGCGATTGTGCAACGGCACAAGATTACAAATCAGCGAATTGGGAAGAAACATTCTGCGAGCAACAATACTTACGGGAGCAGCTAAAGGCGAGAGCGTGTTGATTCCCCGCATACCCATTATACCCCACAATTTACCATTCCAGTTCAAAAGGCTGCAGTTCCCATTGAAATTGGCATTTGCTATGACCATCAATAAGTCCCAGGGACAAACCCTAAAAGTGGCCGGCATACATTTGAGCATTCCCTGCTTTACCCATGGCCAGCTCTATGTGGCATGTTCTCGAGTGTCAAGTGCAAGGAACCTGAATGTACTTGCTGCAAATAATAGATCATACAACATCGTATATAGATCAATATTATAAGATAGTCATAATCGATGTTGTATGATTTATTATTATCAAAATCTGTTCAATGGTTGCAGCGTGATTGACTAGCAAACATGAAATTGTTAATGATAAAATAGAAGTTAGTTAGGTCAGATTTACTTTACTCTGGATATACCTACAGAATTATTTAAATTATTTTTTATCTCACTAAACATTTCCTTAGGAACCACGCGGGCGAAGCCGCTGGCGAAAGCTAGTATACAATAAAGCAATCGTAGATGATCTTTAGTCAATGTCTCTACGAAGTGATCCAGCACGCGTAACATGACGAACTCGAGAACGTTTTGTCTACACTCAAATGTCACTTTTCTCGGGTGCGCCCATACGATATCTCACTCTTGACCCGAGAAACTGACAACTGAGTGTATAAAAAGCGTTTCTCGGGTTTGTCATGCTACGCGTGCAGGTAAGTACTATAGAATATAATATTTTCATAACAATATTTTATTTGAAGTTAGTGTGTAAAAATATTTCGAAATTATTCATTACATCGTAAATTATAAATATCATCATGAAACATCAACTGAATATTAATATTTTCAGTTATAATTAGAAATCTAGCTATAAACTTCATAACACCATAGTTTAAATATAAATGGAATATAACCTTCTAAAGTAGGTTTTCTTTGATGCCGTAATAGCGTTGCGTTCGACGCTGCTTTATAACAAAATAGTACTACTGTTTATTAAAATATTGGGCTTTCTTTTTTCGATACATTCAGAGGAAAGATCCGATTATTTGCACTGAATAGGCTTCAACTACATACTAGACTGACTTAAAAACTTTTTCTTTTGCTACATCAAACGCAGGAGACATAGGATATGATTTAGGTGGGCGAGAATGCAGAAAAACTGTTAGTCTTGTATTAATTTTTAACAATTTTTTTTTATTTTGACAATCAAAGAAGTTAATATTAATAAAAGTAATTTTTGCTAATGGTAATAAATATATTTCACGTCATTTATATGGCTGATGTATTCATATTCTCTATGGATATGTAAATTTACATTAAAATTGTTATTAAATCGTTTGATATGAATGGTCCTGCTTTAATATCAGTGAACTCAATAAATATGCGAAAGGGTATTATCACAGATAATTTGTTTAATATAAATGCGATGCAAGCGCCATTGCTGAAATGGGACAATGCACATTTATAGTGTAAAGTAAGTACGTAAATAATTACACTTTAAACAAAATAATTGTTTTTTATTAAATGAAAAACTCATAACATATTAACAAAACATCAATACAAATTAAATATGACCTTAATAATATCTATTTGATGTAATTTGGTACTCCGTAAATGTTTTATTGAAAGCTATTTTAATTCGACGAGCATTATTATTGAAAGCCGCGGCTTTCGTTTAAATTTCATGTTGACTAGAAAATTTTGTGTTACGATGACCTACTTTGTTTGTTCACGAACGAAATGTTGGAAAATTTTGAATCGTTCTTATTACTTCATTAAAATTATATACGTAAAGAATCACAGTTCAGCAGAGGCAGTGTCAGGTCCTACCGAATAGAGTAGTCTTTCAGGTGTTTTAAAATTTCGAAGTATTTTTTTCACATGCATTCTATAATATTTAGGTATACACTGTAAACAAAATATTTATAAATAAATATGGTTATCATAACCAGCTTGAAGTAGAGATATTACAGATTGAATATAAAATTAATTTGCAAATGTAAGATCCGTAGGTAGTGAAACGGAAATTTTATACTTATCTTGGATAGTATAGAATATTTGATGCCATAGGTAAAATCGTTAAAAAAACCTAATATTAGTGTGTCTTAAATGTAGGTCACTGCACAGCACTTTCTACATTTTGTTAAAGTTCGCCTGACTTATTTCAATCCGGGATATCTTGATCACTGCCCTATTCAACAAATATCAACAATATTGGGTGTATTATTCATCACTTCGAATTACTTTCCGCCACGAGCGTTCGTTAACCGTTTTATGCTACAATTATATATGAGACATATTTATTATCATTGTATTTTAAGTTAATTACGTTAAAATAAGTTTGTTTAAAGCATTCTGTGAGTTCTGTTTCTACGCGCCGAACTTACGATGTCCTGAGAGTACAGTAAAACAACGCGTTCAGAATGCCGAAAGACTGCCCATTACCAAGACATTGGAAGGAGTTACCTTTAGATTTAATATGTTAATCTACAAATTTACTAATAATTAAGACTAACAACTTATGGACGTCTGCGCAAAAGTCTGAAATAAAGTGCTATTATTTTTATTAAGGGTTATCGACCGCTGATATTGAAATAGTACCTAAAAGGTTATCGATACTTAAATTTGTTATTAAAGTAGAATGAACCGACCGCCTCAAGGCTCAGGGCTGAGTCTTCAGAATCCTCTTTAGTTTCTTGAACGTATGTACCTATATAAAGCCCTTCCCGTTTTATATGACTTCTGATATCACTGAAAATACACGATTAAAAGTGATTTTTAGCGGTCTTGGCCTGTCCCGGCTTTTTTTACAGAAATACAGAAATTTCTTTTCTTCAATATTCTTTCTGTGTTCGAACCAACAAAACAAAAACCGTCTTAACGTTTACACATAGATTATCTCTTGTGGCTCATTTTTTGTCTTTTCACGTTGTACGTAGGCTGTGAGTATTCTACGTCACTCCCATCTCAACAGCTTATAAAAATAACATAAGATTCAAAATGTAGGGATTTAGTATAAAAATAAAATGGTACTGTCAGGTACTGTCAGATCATAATTAATAATAATATTAATGTTATTTGATACAATCTTAAAACTAATAATGGCAAACTTGTGTACAATAGATTAATTATAATCATGAAATTTTAATTATCAAATTTCAAGCATGGAATTTCAGACTCCGTAAGAGTTCCGAAAAATTATTGGCATTTTTTATGCTTAAGCGCCCCGAGCTTTTTACCTCTCAATAAATTAATGGAAAAAAAAAGGAAAATCTTCCGTGTATGTGCCTGAAATGAGGAGACCTAAGAGCACACTTTCTGTTATGGTCACTCCTCTGAAACATTGTAGATTCGCTAGCTTACAGTAAACTATTTATATTTGTATATAAACCATTATTCCTTATTATATAGGTATATTATTCCTTGCAAAAATATTTTTGTAAGAAATTGGTCGGTCCCTTAGTCTATTGACACTGTTGTATGAAGCCTTTATGGAACAAAACAGGTAGAAAAAATGGAAAAAATTGCACTCATATAGTTTGTGGCCAATGGCTAATTTACTTACCAGTCATTTAATATTTTATGTCTCTGACTTGTACAAAATGTAAGTCATTCCTATTAAGTATATGCTTAGATATTTCATGATTCAACTTGGCAATAAGTTTGTTTTAATTTATGAAGGGTTATAGATAACAAAACTAGTTAACTTGAATTTGTAAAGAAAGCGAAGCGTTTATATAAATTATCTTCATAAGATAGTGATATTTTTGGAAGTATATTTTGACTTAACATTTTAATTATGAAATTCTAGCTAGAATTATCCTGTTGGCAGAAAGTAAGTGCTATTAAATGACATAGATTCGCAGCATAATTTTCTGGATTGTTCGGTTTCAATTGAATTGAAAATGAATTTATTGCGACATTACCAGAACATATTAATGAAACACTGGCCTCTGAATTTAAGTAACTTGTGTCTCAGAAGCCAGATTTCAACTATGTATATGATATTAGATGAGATGGAATGTCGCAGTTGATGGTTACTATACCACTAATGTCCTGATTTCATATTTTTTTCATTATAAGAATTGCCTCTAGTTACATATAAAAAGACAAAAGATTTATTCTTTAAATAAAAATGAATGTTAATCGAGTATTGTTTCGAATTGTTGATCGATTTTAAAATATCGTTTTTCATTCGAAAGCTTTAGGGCCTGAGGTGGTCTCACAAGAATTTTATCGAAATTAGGATTTCGCGGTATTTCAGTTAACAATATTCAGTTTCTTGTGTCGTAACTAACCTTTCGTATCGTTTTCATTCCTTAGATTCATATCACTTATTTTACTCATATCGATAAACTTTTTAGTGTTTTCCATTTATATTCTTTACTTTCTTCATTCTATAACAATGGACCTTCAATTTTATACCTGTAACCATTAAAATTCTGTAATATAAACTTATCCAAACCTCTACGAACTTTTATCCTATGTTTTTTTACTACTAACACTAATGTGAACCCTTACCTGTAGCTTTCATAGTTTTTCGTTATACATTTTATCAATTCTAATCATATTAAAGCACTTATTTATATATTATAACACAAATTATCGCTAATTTTAATTGTTTTGACAGATTTGACATGAAAGTTTTTCATGGTTATATTTGATACTCTTCATGAAAATTGTTTGTCAGTTATAGTTATTGAAACTCCGTAGTTTTTGAATTTTTAGGGTTCTAATTTGAAATCATTTATTTCCAAATTTGAGTTCGTCTTTAGGTATATAAAGCCTCGCCCAAATAGTTTCACATCACTTCAACGGCAACAGTTGCCAAGTTAGCTTTTTGGAGCTCGTACAGAGCTAGCTAAATTCTTAAAAGGCCTATTTCCTGGGGCTGACTGCCCCGGGAACTCTTCAAAGTTACGGTCTCAAAGTCTCTTGACACCATTTTGGCTATAATTAAATAAACACTAACATTATTCTACTTCCTTCACCACTTTCAAGCTAAGACGGAAATACATTCTCCTGAAGCTGTCTTCGAATCTTCATCTGGAGGCCTGAGCTGTTGATTCATTTTGGACTACAAAAGAAAACATCTGCTCGACACATTGAGTGACGCGTCGTTGAGAAGGTGCTCCTGAACTTCGCCGCTGACCCACGACCCATCACCAGAAGCCTACCGTTGACGACAACAATTTCTACGTTGGCGGAACACAACTTCACCGCTGACCTCCGGCCCATCACCTTAATACCTACGCTGACGACGGATCTACGCTGACGCAACGGACTTCACCGCTGACCCACGCTCCTTCACCAGATCACCTACACTGACACTCTCACTCTCACTACTTCGCTTCTCATCTCACCAGTCACCTCGTCCCTTTTATTTTATTATTTAATGTAAATAAATTATTTACTTTAATTTATCATCGTTTAGTTTTTTTTTATAACTTGTTTCATAACACTTGATTTAGACAATGTTTTATAAAATATAATATTTATAATTGATTTGGCGCCCGCCTAATTTACACAAATAAATTTCAGTATTGTTGCTTCTGTCTATAAAATTAAGAAAAGTAATCGACGTGATTTATGACTTGAAATTTAACCACACTTAGTTCCCAAGGGAACTGCCATGGTGAAGCGTGACACGATAAAATATAGACTGTGCATGATTAATGATTTATAACTTACTAGCTTTTGCCCGCGACTTCGTCCGCGTGGTAAAGTTACTTTGAGCAGCATATCTAACGAATATTTATTCATTATATCGTGTAAAATACCTGAAATAAAGTTTCATTCCCTATTTTATCCCCTTAGGGATGGAATTTATCAAAATCCTTTCTTAGGGGATGCCTACGTCATAGTAGCTTTATGCATGCAAAGTCTCAGCCCGATCGATTTGAAATTGATAAAGTTATATACAAATTTCATCCCCTATTTTATCCTATTAAGAGTGGAATTTATCGGAATCCTTTCTTAGGGAATGCCTACATCATAGTATCTTTATGCATGCAAAGTCTCAGCCTGATCGATTTAAAATTGTCAAAGTTTCATACAAACTTCCATCCCCTATTTTATCCCCTTGGGGGTAGACTTGATCTAAATCCTTTCTTAGCGGATGCTTACGTCATAACATCTACCTGCACGCCAAATTTCAGCCCAATCCGTCCAGTGGTTTGGGCTGTGCGTTGATAGATCACTATTGTCATTAATTAGAAAATAATTGCATTTTTTTTATCTGATGATTAAATTTATTTTATTACTTTTAAATTATTTCTTACAAAAACGTACTTGAAAACAAGGATATGAATCCGAGACTGTTCACTGACCGACCCACTGTTCTACCGACTACGCTTCTTCTAATTTCTCAAGTATATATTACTGAGCTCATTACTATATACTGATCCAATTTTCGGGAAGCTACCTAATCAGACACATCTGAATGAACCATTATTATAAATAACTTTAATTTTTATAATATTATAAATGTAGTTTCACCAAACGGAAACTACATTATATATGTTGTAGTTTCCGTTCGGTGAAAGATATTTTAAAATCAGTCCACTTGTTTCAGATCTTATTCAATGCAAACAATAAAATCATTCCTCTTTATAATATTAGTATAGAATAATGAACATAAGAATCGTTTCTATCGAAATATTCTTGTATTATATTCAAACAATTTGTTACTCAGAGACAACTTTTTACATCACGCATTTTTTCTGCTAAACAACCAACACCTTCAAAGTGTTAGTGTCAACGTAAATAAACAGGATCAGATTGATGACCGCCTAAAAAGCGGACAATGATGATGACGTCATCTTATTGTACTCAGTACTAGAGTAATGGATATTCGCAATGACTATATACGAATGTAAGTCTCTATGTTTTGACAAAACCTTGGGGTTTTCACGCAGGCGCAGCGGACCATGCTCTATGCTACCGAACGCAGACAATAGGCCTAATACGCACCAGCAGTCATCTCTATCTTATAAAGCGTATATCCCTATGTCGGAGTGAGATAAATCAATTATTGACAGGGCATGTAGCTTGAATGGAACGCCGCGTTGTGAATGAAGGTATGTGACCTTAAATTTATTTACGTCTGGCTTAAATTATAATGTAACTATTAGTGATTCTAAGTGACATCAGTTCGTGATACCGGAATATACTGAACCGGATCAATGTTAAAATAACCGGTATAAAGAATTTATCTGTTTATGGATCGTTTGTAGACTGCATAATTGTGTCCTTTATGTAATACTAGCTTTTGCCCGCGACTTCGTCCGCGTGGTATAGTTACTATGGGCAGCAGTTCTAAAACGTATATTCAATCATTATATCATGTTAAATACTTTAAATAAAGTTTCATTGTTTTTGTCTTTGACAATAATTAACTTTAATTCCATATTTTAACTCTTTTATCACGAAAACAATCTAAGTATGTCCTATCTCAAGTCGACTCTGTTTATAGGGTTAGACGTGAGAGCGTAAATGACATATACACCGATTTATGTCGCATGTACAATATATGTATGGAATAATTTAATGATCCTCCTTGTCGCTCATTACTTCATATAATAAGAGATTACCCGACAGTTACCGAAATAAATATACTATAAAAATATTATAAATCACGATTCTTTGGCCGACTTTTAAACTCACAGCTGCTAAAATTCAAATTCAAATTTTAAATTATTAATATTATAATGAATATGTCGTAGACAACTGGGTAAAAGAAGAGAGAGAAAGAAAAATGCGAATCTAATGTCCACATCAAACTTAATAGAAAACTAAAATATACGCAACTTTTTAACAAAACGATTACGCAGTTTAGTTGAGATTAAACCCCATAGCCATCGTCAGCCCCACTGCAAGGGCTCAGGTCTTCCTTATGGATTGGTTGAGTAAGATGGGCCATGAGTCTCCACGCTGGCCCAATGCGCATTAGAGGGCAATAATGACTGCAAATGCAGCCGAGACCAACGGCATAACGTGCCTTCCAAATCACGGAATAGCTCAAGACAATAAATTTTTGGTCAGCCATCCCTTGACCAACTCTTCTTGAACTTGCTTAACAATAACGATCGAGGCGCTAATTCACCACACTACAGAGTTACTCATCCGTATAGTTTTGTAGATGTAGTTTTTTAACGCCATCTAGTATAGCACAAAATGTCTAGATTGCGTTTTCTTTCGTGCATAAAATTATTTTTACTTGAATATTTTCAAAATTATTTATTACTTAATAATTTTTGTTATTAAATATGTACTCAAATACCAATTTTAATCGCTATACAATAAAACATTTTGTGGAAACGCCTAAAACGCCTACTCATCCAGTGAAGGCAACGAAGCTTCGTCATTGATGATCTCCACATATATTTTCACATTCACCTATCAACCTTCTTACGTTAAACAACAAAAATCACTTCAACATTGTAAGCCAATAAATTCATATCTCAAATCATCGAGTTTATTTTCCGGAATAAATTCCATTGCGTCAAGAAGGCGCAAACATTGGCGACCGTGACAGGACGAGAAATACGGGAAACGATTCTGGAGGAGCGGGATTGCCGAGCAGTGATTCAGCGAAAGTTTCACATCGAAACCGAAATTCATTTAAGTGCCCTGTTTTTTCCCTTCAACAAACCATTTCTGTAGTCAAAACACCATCTAAATCCATTTAATTCCCCATTTTCTTATCACTTTCCATTATAGACTCGCATTTTTGCAACCTTCGTCTACCCCGTACAAAAAAACAAAATTTTTAATAAACTAAATACCTTATTAATTTAATTATTCTCTCATTAATAAATTAACTAACTAAATAATATACGCTCCCGTGAACATCGCGCCAGAATTTACTCGATATTTAATAGTTTTTGCCGACCGTTACAGTTGTACCTACCGGCCGTTTTCGAACGCATCGATTCTTCGATCGACGGGTCATCAGCTGATGCTACTAACCAGTTTACTAAGTGGAGTCGCGGTGAGGAGCGTAAGATACGCATATTCATTTTCATAAAGGTGAATTTTTTGTCTTCCAAACGGTACGCGCCTTGTGGTTTGTGTTTGTGATTGTCTACTTATTAAATATAAATAACAAAGTGAAATTACTTGTGTTCACAGTGCTTAGACGTTCATAGTTTGAATTTTATTTGTGCAAAATACATATATTGGATATTAATTTAACGGATATACCTACCTACCTACAGTGAGTTATTTTTTTATTTTGTTCTTATATTAGTCTTTAAAATGTCTGAGCCTGCCGGTCAATCAACTCATTTACAGTTAGGTAATCATTCACTAAAGGAATTATTTACAAAACGCAGTTCAGTAAAGGGTCAAATAACTAGATTTAAAAATTATTTAGACAAAATCACAAGGCAGCCTACCCTCTCGACTATCGAGGTTGCTGAACTATCCTTAAAGCTCAGCAAGTTCGAAAGTCAATCAGTAAAATATGACGAGTTGCAGACTCAGATAGAATTAATTAACACTGATAATTTCGAGTCAGAATTAGACGAAAGGGAGCGCATTGAGCAAGATTTTATTTTATGCATCGCTATGGCAAGAACTCATTTAGACGAACAAAATGAAATAAAGACTATTGATCAAGACAAAAAAAGGCGTGAATCTTTATTTCATGAAGCTCAATGCGGTTTCAATAATGTTGATTCTGGTGTTCGATTGCCTCAAATACGAAGTTGCGAAATTTGACGGATCATTCTTTCGTTGGTTAGAGTTCCGTGACACTTTTATTAATTTAATTCACAACAATGAACGAATTTCTCCTATACAAAAGTTCCACTATCTCATTTCTTATCTCGAGGGCGATGCAGCTCGTGTAATTTCGAATATAGAAGTGTCATCTGCCAATTACAACGATGCTTGGCAGTTACTATATGAACGATTTAATAACAAAAGATTACTTATAAATTATCACCTTAAATCTATATTTAATATACAACCTTTGATGCGTGAAACCGAAGGTTCTTTACGATATTTAGTGGACCATATTACTAAAAATTTACGTGCCCTGGCTAATCTAGGTCAACCTACTCAACATTGGGACACTTTAATTATTTTTTTGGTTTCGTCTAAACTTGACAACAATACCTTAGCAAAATGGGAAGAACATAGAAATAATTTAAATGAATTTCCAAGCTTAGAGGAATTCAAATCATTTTTAATTGATAGGGCTCACATTCTTGAGGCTACAAATAATAAGAAATGCATAAATTTTAATAATAACAATAATTCTACAAAACATTCTCAGAATTTTCAATCAAACAATCATAAGCAAACCTTTCGAACGAAATCTTACGCAACAATAAATCAACAACATGCTCATACTAGTACATGTCGGTGTATAATTTGCGATAAAAACCATAAAATATACGATTGTCCTATTTTTAAATCAAAATCATTAGAAGATAAATTATCCGATGTGTCTAAATACAAATTATGTTATAACTGTTTACGTCAAGGTCACCCGGTGAGTGAATGTCGCATGGGTCCCTGTAGGCAGTGTAACAAGCGCCACAATACATTGCTGCATTCAGTTGAAGCCACTAAAGCCAACAATGCGCAAATTCAGGACTGCGAGTCCATTGTTAATTTCACTCAGGACAATAATTCGAAACATATTATATTATCTACTGCCTTGATTGAATTAACAAATCCAATCACAAAAAAGAATATCACGGTGCGCGCCTTATTGGACTCAGGTAGTCAGTCATCTTTTATTACAAAATCACTACAGCAAAAATTAGCATTAAAATCTAAACCCACTTCAACAAATGTTATAGGAATCGGCAACAACACCGTTAATAAGGTAAGTGAAGCTTGTGTTGTTGAAATAAAATCGAAAAATTGTAATTACAAAGAGTATCTATCTTGCTTTGTTATGCATGAGCTCACAGGAGATCTTCCAAAGGCTCCAATAAGTTTAAATGAACTAAATATACCTACGAATTTGAAATTAGCGGACCCCAACTTTGACCAGCCTGGTCCGATCGACCTTCTGATAGGTGCAGATCTCTTTTGGGATATTTTAGTATGTGAACAAAAATCGTTAGGCAAAAATAAACCAAATCTCCAAAATTCTAAATTTGGTTGGCTCATTGGTGGTTCCGTAATCATTCCCAGAAAGGAACTGTATTGCAATAGTTTATTACTTCATCAAAATTCATCCAAGGAAATGGACATCGATAATTTGATTACAAAATTTTGGGAGCTGGAGGAGGTGCCCCATAGGTCCAGTTTGAGTGAAACTGAAATGGCATGTGAAAGTCATTTTTTGACGCATACTACACGATTAAAATCAGGCAGGTTCTGTGTAAGGTTGCCACTGAAAGACTCACCCGACTGTTTAGGTGATTCACTCGATCTTGCAAAAAGGCGTTTTCTGCATTTAGAAAAACGTTTTAGAAAAAATCCTTCTTTGAAATTGCAATATTCTGAATTCATTAGGGAGTACGAAGCTCTTGGTCATCTTTCAGTGTCTCCTGTTTCATTGCCGGATTATTCATATTTTCTTTGTCATCATGCCGTGTTTAAGATACATAGCGAATCCACTAAAATCAGGGTCGTGTTTGATGGGTCGGCACCTTCTTCCTCTGGTTTTTCAGTCAACGACCTACAAATGATAGGTCCTAATGTACAGGACTCACTTTTCTCCATTCTAATTCGTGCACGTACGTACAAATATTTACTTACGGGAGATATCGAAAAAATGTATCGACAAGTGGAATTTAATCCTAAAGACCGAAATCTGCAATTAATTTTGTGGAGAGAGAATGAGACTTTACCGATCAAAACTTTACAATTAAATACTGTAACATATGGTACAGCAAGTGCCAGTTATCTTAGTACACGTTGTTTATATGAACTAGGGGAGGATTGTGATGACAATTTGATAAAAATAATAATTCAGGGGGATTTCTATATAGATGATCTCATAACCGGTTCTAATGATAAAAATGAATTAAGGCATATTCAAAATTCTGTTGCTTTACAATTACTGAAAGGATGTTTTAAGCTGCGTAAATACAAAATTAATTTACCTGCCATTTTTGAAGATGCTCCAAATATCACTTTACAAGAAAATTTAACTATTAGTGAGTCTTCAAGCACTCTAGGTTTGGGTTGGAATCCAAACACTGACACACTACACTTCCCTATCAATATGACATCTATTAAAGATGATACCATCATAACGAAAAGGTACATTATGTCAAATGCTTTTAAAATTTTTGATCCATTAGGACTTATAAGTCCATTCATAATGCAAGCCAAATTAATGCTTCAGAAATTATGGCACTACAAGGTGGACTGGGACGAACCTGTCCCTGGTGATGTTGGGATTGCCTGGATGGAATTTTCTAGGGGGTTATCTGTTTTATCAACCTTTCAAATACCATGTCATGTACTTAGTACACTGCCAGATTCAATTGAAATCCATACTTTCAGTGATGCTTCACAGGTAGGATATGGCTCTTGCATTTATTTAAAAACCAAAGACAAAAATGGTGCTTTAATTGTGCGCCTTTTATGTTCCAAGTCAAGGGTAGCACCACTCAAGCCTATCACTATTCCTCGCTTGGAGCTTTGTGGTGCACTTCTTGCGGCTCGTTTGTGGAAAACAGTAACTCAATCATTAAGGCTAGTCCCTGATCGCATAGTCCATTGGTGTGATTCCACTGTTGTTTTGGCTTGGTTGGGGGGCAACGCTTCAAGACTAAAGACCTTTGTTGCAAACAGAATTGCCGAAATACAAGATACTACGCAGTCATCTGGTTGGCGTTAGTACCTACATCTGACAATCCGGCTGATTTGATTTCAAGAGGTATTGATGCCGGTTTATTGCAAGGCTCAAGTTTGTGGTGGCATAGTCCAGAGTTTTTATTAAAGGCCGAAATTGATTGGCCTGCCTTCAAGCTAAATAATCACAATAATTTACTAGAAGTTAAAACAGTTGCTTCAATAACAATTTCCGAAGCAATCATTAATTTTGAACGATTTTCTAACTTTCTTAGATTGCAAAGAACAGTAGCTTATGTTAAACGATTTATCAATAACACAAAATTTCCAGAGAATAAGCTAACTGGTATTTTAACTGCTGATGAGTTAAGTAACTCTCAAAAAACATTGTGTTTCATTGCTCAACAACAATGTTTTCCAATTGAATATAATAAACTAAAAGATAAGAAACAGTTAAGTTCGAAATCTAAAATTTTATCTTTATCTCCGTTCGTGGATGAAGACAATTTGATTCGCGTAGGTGGTCGCATAGAGAAATCGAATCTTACTTATGGTCAAAGACATCCGATTCTCTTGGATTCATCACACCATTTATGCAAACTAATATTCAATTTCGAACACATTCGAAATTTACATGCAGGCCCACAGCTACTCTTAGCTACTGTTCGACAAACTTTTTGGCCTATAAAGGGTAGACATGTCGCTCGAAGCACTGTTCGCAGATGCATACGATGTCAGCGGGTAAAGGGAAAATCTTTAATTCCTAAAATGGGTGATCTCCCATCGCATCGCGTTAACCCCGATTTTCCGTTTGTAACTGTAGGCATAGATATGGCGGGGCCATTTTATATTACAAATCGTAAAGGACGCGGTTCAAAATTATCAAAATGTTATTTGTGCCTATTCGTTTGTTTTAGGTATAAATGCATTCATTTGGAGGCAGTAACTGATCTGTCAAAAATATCATTTTTACTATCATTGCGTAGATTTATTTCACGTCGAGGACGCCCAACAAATATATTCTCCGACAATGGTCGCAATTTTGTAGGAGCCGCAAAAGAATTACTTTGTTTTCAAAATCAACAAAATGAAATACTGTCTGAGTTTGCTGCTAGTGAAGGCATCAAATTTACATTTACACCATCCTATGCTCCTCACTTCGGTGGCATTTGGGAGTCTTTAATCAAAATATCTAAAGGAATTTTGAGGCGTGTCATGGGAACGGCTCATTTAATTTTTGAGGAAATCACTACGTTGTTTGCACAAGTGGAGGCTATAATGAATAGTCGTCCCTTGTGCCCTTTATCTCCTTCACCTGACGATCTCCTTTTCCTCTCCCCAGGGCACTTTCTCATCGGAAGACCACTGAATTCGCTGCCGTCACCCGCTTTGGAAGCTGTTAATGAAAGCCGCCTTAACCGCTACAATCACCTTGAGAAACTGCGACAACACTTCTGGAAAAGATGGCAGAAGGAGTATTTGGCGGAATTACAGGTCCGAACTAAATGGAGGCAAGACACAACCAGACTAGAGGTTGGAGATTTAGTGTTACTCTGTGATGATTCACTTCGTGTTGGCGCTCTGGTCGAGTTACTAAACTGTACCCAGGAGCTGATGGGATATCTCGCGTCGCAGATGTGAAAACTACCACAGGATGTTATCGCCGCCCACTGGTTCGACTCTGTCCTTTATTCAACGAGGAGAATCAATCATGAGGTTGAAGAACTGAAGTCTCCAACGGGGGGGAGTATGGAAACGCCTAAAACGCCTACTCATCCAGTGAAGGCAACGAAGCTTCGTCATTGATGATCTCCACATATATTTTCACATTCACCTATCAACCTTCTTACGTTAAACAACAGAAATCACTTCAACATTGTAAGCCAATAAAGTCATATCTCAAAACATCGAGTTTATTTTTCAGAATAAATTCCATTGCGCCAAGAAGGCGCAAACATTTTGTAAATAATATTAGATAAATTTATTACAATGACAAATTACATTGTAAACAATGGTTGCTATGGTAACATTTTGATTCCCCATAAAATCTTTCACTCTCATTTTTATCCCTTTAAGTGCTAGTTTTCGGGATAAGGATAAACTATTACCTTCCTAAGATCATAAACTTCCCAAATACCAAATAGGTCCATAAACAAAGAATGTTCCATACAAACTTTTTCACCCTTTTTGACCCCCTTCCGGATGGAATTTCCGAAAATCCGTTCTTAGTACACCTCTCCGTATTCTACGTTTCTCCAAATTTTACGTTTCTACAACCAGCGGTTTAGGCTGTGCGTTGTCTGTCAGTCAGTAAGTCAGGACATCTCTTTTTATATAGGTATAGATAAGTATTAACTTACGTCACGAAGCGATGTAGCTATGAATAATACATAGACACTGGTGCCGCCTATACAGATGCCCGCCATGGCACTGTCAGCGAAATACCTTGGAAGAAACAACAGGGGATTAGCATCGAGTGGAAACTTGGTTTCTTAATTTACATGGGAATTTATAATAAGTAGTGGTGGCGCGATTGTCGTACTTCGAATATAGTTTGAATATTATTAAAGTTTTATTTATCAAATTATTTCAAAACAAAGTGTCAAACGGATAGTAGTGCGTGAAAAGTTTTCTTATATGTAAAAAGAACCCGCCTGCGTGAAAAAATTAACTGAAAAGACTGGAACAAAAAAGAAAAATTATGCGACATCATTAAAGTATGAAATTGCCTTTTTATTGTAATAGGTTCTTTGAATTGACATAGAATCTTCATTGTTTGAGGTTTTTGAAAGAAACCTTTTTCATATGGTTTCTATGGTGTTCTTTTTTTTTAAATGTGAAACATTTGAATATCGACTTTCAATTGCTTTTGTTATTCAAATTAGATATGAAAGATGGATATTGCGAAAATTCGAGTGATTTTTGAATACGAGTTCCGACGCGGAAATAACGCGGCAGAAACGGCCGTAATATCAATGTTGCATTTGGAGAAGGGTCTGTAATGAATGCACCGTGCGATTTTGGTGTAAACGCTTTCGTGATGGAAACTTCGACTTGAAGAACGAGCCAAGGGAAGACCGCCCACACAGGTGAATAACGAAGTATTAAGAGAGATGGTGGAAGCCGATCCTAGTCAACCTACCCAGGAATTAGCGGCATGGTTTAACGTTACCTTACTCACAATATTGACTCATTTGCGTCAAATCAAAAAAATATACGAAAAATGGGTGCCTCATAATTTGTCTGCAGAAAGAAACGCTTGTTGAAACTTGCCTTGTTGATTCGATACAGAAATGAAGGAATATTGGATCGAATTGTGACGTGATGAAAAGTGGATTTCTTATGGTAACCGTAACCGAAAAATGCAATGGCTGACCCCAGGTCAAACGCCACAACAGTATCCTAAAGCAAAACTTACCAATAAAAAGGTAATGGTAACTGTTTGGTGGTCTCAGCATGGTGTTATTCACTATAGTTTTCTCCGATTTGGTCAAGCAATGACGGCAGATGTCTATTGCAATGAACTCCGAACAATGTTGGCGAAACTAGCAGTAAAACATTCCCGATTCATGAATCGATCTTTACCATTATTGCTACATGACAACGCGAGTACTTATACAGCACGAGAAATGGTTTTGACTATTCAGGAACTAAAGTTAGAAACCATTCGTCACCTTCCGTATTCGCCAGACCTTGCTCCAACGGACTACCACTTTTTTCATGATTTGGACAATTATCTACGTGACAAGAAGTTTACTTCCCAGGAGACAGTACAAAATGCTTTCACACATTTCGTGCAGTCTAGATCCTCAGAGTCCTATCGCAAAGGCATAAATGATTTTTCTATTAGACGGCAGTAATATATAGATAATAATGTTAACTATACTGATTAAATAAATTTGTTAAAAAAAATGATTTTCAGTACAAATTGGCAATTTCGTATTTTAACCCCTTTTATTATAACATGCAGTCGGAGGCATGCACAAAGAGATGAATGAATGAATGATTTATTGAACACACCATTATCACAATATAACAGCAAAAGATAGCACAGGAATAAAAACAAATTGTTAGTTAGGAATAAAAACAAACAAATAGTTTCATATAGGACTAGGGTGGTGTGTCCAAGAGGCTCCAGCTCGACATGAGATATTGATTTGGCTTATTATTCAATTTCATGTTTCCGACTGTGTATACAATAGTAGCACCAATTTAGCGTAATTAATCAAAACTGGGTTTGCTGCGCAATTCCACTCTTAGCCTTTATCCATCTCATTGCAGCCGACAGGAACAGATTTTAGACTTAACACCCCTTATGAAACTCGCTTTGCACATTTGGTAACGGAGAATGGACGCATAGTGACAGTTGAAATAAAAGTTGACAGACCCAAGACGATAAAGACATATTGATTATTTAATTAATAAGTTTTTAACCTGACCGTGCATCGGAATTAACTATTAATCTGATAACGTCATCATTAAATGGCACGGTATATGATCTCAAAAAATCTACGGTCTCGCCTAATCTTTTACGAATATGTTAGAGAATTGTTTTATCTGTTTTGTCAAAAGACATAAACATACTTTAACGGCATTTTAACTAAAATACGAGGGTCAAACTGAAAGTTCTTAGAAAATCAAAAACTGATTACATTAGCCAGTTATTAGTTTTATTATATCTTTTCAAAATATTGTCCATTCACGTCAATACACCGCTGCATGCGATGGAACCACTGGGAAAAGCACTTTGCCCACTCGTCCTTAGGGGTCTCTTCAATGGCATCGCGATACGCAGCCACCGCTTCTTCAGCATTCATAAACCGCTTTCCTTTAAGTTTTTCTTTAATTTTTGGAAATAAATAAAAATCACAAGGCGCGAGGTCGGGGCTATACGGCGGGTGACCCAGTAATTCAACGTTTGATGTCGCCAAATAGTCGATCGTTCGCTTGACGGTGTGCGACGAGGCGTTGTCGTGGTGAAGGAGGATCCTACTGCGAGGTCGTTTCTCTCGAACTTTTTCCAAGACAAGTGGCAAACAATTGGTAGTGTACCATTCTGCAGAAACTATTTTTTGATCCTCTAACACAATTGTTGCAAAATGACTTATCCTTCCAAAGAACGAGGCCACCATTTTTTTTCCCGCACTTCGATCTCTCTTCACTTTAGTTGGCAACTCCTCGAAAGGAAACACCCACTGAGCAGATTGTCTTTTGGTTTTAGGATCATAACAGTAAATCCAGCTTTCGTCACCTGTTAGTATGTCGAACACAGCATTTGAGTCACCTCCGTTAAATCTTTCAATCATTTTACGACACCAATCCACACGATGGAGTTTTTGAGCCTCAGTCAAATTATGAGGTATCCACCGGGCGCAAAGCTTCCTGACCGCTAAATGTTCGTGGAGGATTTTGTGCACTTGACTCATACCGATGCCTAAGCTTGTCCGAATCTGTTGATAGGTCACTCTTTTGTCAGTCTCTATCATACGCCGCACAACACAGATGTTATCTTCAGTCGTCGCCGTAGAAGGCCGTCCCTCACGTAATTCATCAGTGAGATTAGTGCGACCACGTTTAAACTCATTAAACCAGTTGTAAACAGTCGCACGAGATGGGGCTTCATCGTGAAAGGCCAATCGTAGTCTATCATAACTTTCTTGTTGACTTAAATGACATCGAAAGTCATAAAAAATCATTGCACGAAAATTTTCTCGTGTTAAATTCATGATGACGTGACACAGACAATTTTCAATTTGCCGCCAAATCGTAAAACAAATGACAAATGAATGAAATATATACTCAGTAATATTGGCAAAGAGTTATATTTTCAAATTTTAGAATTATTTTTTTATTATATTGTTTATAAGTGGCCAGTTCTAAGAACTTTCAGTTTGACCCTCGTAGTCATACATTACGTTTGTTAGGGCTTGTGTATAGAGTAAATACTAAATCTTGTATGCCTAACATGATACTTATTAATAAAAAACAATGAAATGGGAAAGTGTTAAATCTGTTATTAAACAAAGTAAAAAGCGTTAATGTCCTTCTTGGTTAAAAAGGGTGGGACAAGTTATATACAACATTCCCCTACAACGGTTTACGTTCAAATTATTCTGTTAGTACATACCTAACAAAAGTAGAATACTGTCTTAATTGCTTCGGGCCGTGTTTGAAGGCGTATTCACAGGTGGCAGTGTAACTCAGTGAAGGTATCCGACATATTTTGCAAAGGTTTCTTGAAGTTTTCACCTGGAAAACATGACAAAGTTTCAACATTTATAGTAAATTAGCTTTCGCCAGCGGCTTCGCCCGCGTGGACCCTAGGGAAATGTAAAGTGGGATAAAAAGTCCTATTATCTAAGTCAGCTAATACCCTATCTGTATACCAAATTTCATCAAAATCCGTTCAGTAGTTATGGCGTGATTGACCGACAAACATCCAAACATCTAAACAAAGAAACTTTCACATTTAAAATATTAATAGGAAATAGGATTAATAAAAAGTAGGTATGTTAGTTCATTTCCATCATATAAATTTATTTTATGGGCGCTCATATGGATTGTGTAAAACATAAATTCCACGAGTTTATTATAGTAATCCCCTTCCAAAAAATTGCCAAACATTCTTATTCTAACTTTAACTTTATTAAATGATATATTCACTCACTGATATAACTAATCTATCGGACTTATGTAAATATAGATACTGTCCAAAATGGCAGCGGTTACAAGTGACACTTCCTTATTCTTGTCTTAAAAGGAATCTTTTTCTTCCATTAAATATTAAAAAAAATATTGAAGAAGTCGCAAAAAGTTAGGGAAGTGCTGTGCATAAAGCGAAATAAAATTTCGTGTGGTTTTTTATTCATCTGGAGCACCTCTCAATCCAAAATTATGGATCGCTTACCGGCTCACAAAAGTTAATTAATTTTTTCTTGGAAACATAAAAAATACACATTTTCCTTCTGTAACATTCCGGGCTACATAGCCCGAAGAACAAATTATGCAAAGAATTTGCGTTGCAAGAATTTGAATTAAGAGACTTATTCTACACCTACGTGCATCGGCGTAGGTTTTATTTTATGAAACGCTTGTGTCACGTAATAATAGATTTATAATTGGCGTTGGAAACGATGTAACGCATTCTACTGTCAAATTAAAATAAGCATTTCATACCAAACTCAAGTTAGTTTACATAAGTTATTGATTTTTCTCGGTGAGTTTGCTGAGGAGGTTAGCAAGTAAAACACTTGACGCGGATTATTCACCCAATTTGTATTTACCTATTACAATAATTACTTACTATTCTATTTCCATTTAATGAAATTATGTAATCAAACAAAGTGCGGAAACTGAAGTAGAACCTATATGAAATATTGCTCGAAATGAGATTGTCAGACATAGAAAGTAGTAACCATCTTCTTTAAATTACCTTTCAGAGATAATAATGAAATATTGCTTATTATACGACCTCCAGTCAAGTGGATTGCATGTTGACTTTATATTGTTCGATTTACGGCCCAATCAACGTAGTAAACTTTTTGCATTCGCGCTAAGCTTTATACGTATGAATTTATAGAGTTTGCATGGGAGTGTTGTTGGTAATGGTTAAAAAATTCACTTTGTCCCAGGTACTCTGAGATGGGACTCGAAGCCATGACCTTGAAGGACAAAGTGGGTTTTTAAGCATTTTTAATAACATTTTTCAGTATATTATTGTGATGCAAAATAGATCAAATATTATTAGAATTAGAACTTTTCATCTTTATCGAAAGTTTCAAATATTAAAAAAAATAGTTGTAATATAGGATTGCCTGAACATTAATGAAAATACGCTCTGTAGTAGCGCAAAAGTAACCAGTGTTTGAAACATTCATAAGACCTGTTAGGTTCTAGGTAGCTCAGTGGTTAGAGCAGTCACCTGGTTTGCGAAAGGTCGTGGAGTTGAACTCCATCTCAGAGTGCCCGGGGACAAAGTGGTTTTTTTAGGCAATAGATTGCAATAGCATAGTAGTCTTTCGGCCTTTCTAAAAAATCTATAATGTTCTTTTGGTTTCAGAGATTTTATCTTTTCTATATTGATTACTAGCTTTCGCCAGCGGCTTCGCCCGCGTGGTTCCTAAGGAAATGTTTAGTGAGATAAAAAATAATTTAAATAATTCTGTAGGTATATCCAGAGTAAAGTAAATCTGACCTAACTAACTTCTAGTTTTTTTTCATTAACAATTTCATGTTTGCTAGTCAATCACGCTGCAACCACTGAACAGATTTTGATAATAATAAATCATACAACATCGATTATGACTATCTTATAATATTGATCTATATACGATGTTGTATGATCTATTATTTGCAGCAAGTACATACAGGTTCCTTGCACTTGACACTCGAGAACATGCCACATAGAGCTGGCCATGGGTAAAGCAGGGAATGCCCAAATGTATGCCGGCCACTTTTAGGGTTTGTCCCTGGGACTTATTGATGGTCATAGCAAATGCCAATTTCAATGGGAACTGCAGCCTTTTGAACTAAATAGATAAATTGTGGGGTATAATGGGTACGCGGGGAATCAACACGCTCACGCCTTTAGCTGCTCCCGTAAGTATTGTTGCTTGCAGAATGTTTTTTCCCAATTCGCTGATTTGTAATCTTGTGCCGTTGCACAATCGCGGAGCGTCAAGATTACGCATCAACTGGGACGCCAACCTTCAGCTCCAGCTTGTGGGGCGGTACGCAGGTCAATTCTAATGAGTTGAGAAACTCCACGAGATACGCAGTGCTGTCATCGCTTGCCATCACCGTGTCTATGGACGTGTACACCCTCGATGCGCCATCTACTACATCTAATACCTTGTTGTTTATTTTATTCACTAATTTACTTTTTGGCGACAGTACTGCTTTCTCACACAACCACTCCTCATTATTTAATTTGTTTTTTAAATCGGGAAATACATCGGCGAGTAGTTCCTCCTCGGTAGCACAAAATTCATTGGTGAAAATGATTTTGCCGTCCGGATCGGTTTTCAGCCTACCATCTCCGATCTCGAGTAGCTTACTCGCAAACGCACCTGACTCTGTATCATTGTAAGGTTGTGCACGTATATTCCGAGTAAGGTGGAGTTTTTCTACGTTGGACCAAAGTGACGAAGCCTTGAGACACGCGTTCATTTCATCTGCCGGTGTACCCTTTTCGATAACTTGCCTGGAAGAGTTTGCCGAAAATCTCCAGTGAGTACAACAACCGCACCTCCCATCAGCGTCCCATTGCTGCGGATGTCCTGCAGGCTCCGATTCAAAGCCTCAACCACGCGCTTGTGCGACATTGTGCACTCGTCCTACACGATTAATTTACATTGTTGCAAAAGGGCACCGCGGTCGCTGTTTTTGCTAATGTTGCACGTTGGGTTTTCTTGACTTGCAAGATTCAGAGGTAGACCCAAGCAATAAACAAAGAGTTAATTGAGTAGTAGATTTGTTAAGCTAGATACAGATCTTAATATAAATATGTAAAGTTAGAGAATTGCTAAATAGATAGAAAATATAGAAGTTATTTGAGATAAAATCACACAAAATGTCAAGTCAAGTCCGTTAGAATAGCCCAATCGACAAATAGAACCAATTGACAACGCAGAAATCACTTACAACGAAGAGATTATTGAATCGCACCGCAGAGTCACAGTCATCTAAATCCAAGTAGTTGCGGTAATTCAACATCGCAATGTAGAATACAAGCAATGCCATCTGTTGGGCTTAATATTATCGATTACATTAAAAATGCTGTTTTATCTTAATACATACATGTACATAAAATAGTGTTTAGAAAATCGGCAATATACGTTGTTTTATTTTCTCAAAAACATCGTATTAAAATCTAAACTACTTATCCAATCTACATAGTGTAAAAGACAATTTTCATGTATATTAAATTTCTTCGACGATAAACATATTTATTTCGATAAGGATTTAATATCACCTACTCAAATAAACGTTTAAAGACGGACGAAAAATTTAAATAGACTTATATAAAGTTCTTTTTATTTTTGTGGCAAAACCCTTGCATATAGATATATGACATCGCGGACTTTTTTATAGATAATTTAAGGCTCTCCAACTTTTCTTTAGAAAGCATTAGTATATCTCATACCGTTTGGGCAGCGTTCACAAAAATAGGCGCCGTTGGAGGTACTTTTATCCCTAGGGAACCTTTCGGTGGGATAAAAAGTATCCTATTATCTAAGTCAGGTAATACTCTATCTGTATACCCAATTTCATCAAAATCCGTTCATTAGTTTCGGCGTGATTGACGTACAAACATCCAAACATCCAAACATCCAAACATCCAAACATCTAAACATTCTAAGTTATTTTTTCTTAAAATAAATTTTGGTATGCTTTCGGCAGTTTGCAAAAAAATTATACATATTTCTCGTGGGTTTGCTACTCTGTTAGCCCGTTGCATATATGTTTATTAAAATTCTCATTAGTTTAACGCCACATTACCCATACAAATATTCAAATTTGGAACATTCATTAGAGCTTAAAGTCGTCATTAAACTTTAATGGACGTTTGTGCAACTGGCCGTGTGTCGCCGCCGCGGGACACATGACGCTAAAAAAAGGTTGTATGGCATGCGACCTGAAATCGCTTCAACGCCATGGTGGGTTTATTAAGAAAACAAAGATTAATTCGTTATTGAACCGCAAAATTTTAATTACAATTTTCCGTAACACGTGTATTAAATACACAAAGAAGACTATACCATTCGTGGACAGTCTCAGCTGGCAGAAGTCTCGGACTTCGCGCTGTCTCACCATTTATGGATAATATATGGATTTCTTTCATTTTAGTTTTTAAGATACCTACTTAAAATAATATAACAGCTACATTTCTTGACAGAGCAAACAAATTAAACCACTTTCTCTCTTGAATTACCTATTTAAAGTTTACTACTTGAAATTGGAGAGTTTATGTCGTTTTTAATGAGTAGGGGAAACGGTATAGTTATTGGCCCTCAGATAGTACTTGGCCAATTAAATTTAATTATTAAAAAACTACCAACTAAGCTAACGAAGGTAAGATACAGAAAGTTTATGTTGGCAACACTGTAACTAACTGTCAAATAACGCCAAAAAAGTTTTGTTAGGTGTAACGGTCTTTTTGTGATTTGTGATTTTGTGGCACTGGAGCAAAAATAAGTAAGTTTAATTTAAATTTTGTAAGACATTAGATATTTTAAGTATGATAATTTTAGAAACATGAATGTAGTAAAGTAACTGAAAACCTATAAAATATGTAGTTTGTATGTTTAATTAGCGGATTTAAGGTGTGATATAAGAAAAAATTGATTATAACCTAAAATATTGTTATGGCCAGTAACTGTCACTGTATTTTTTTCAATTTATAGTAATTGGCCTCTTATGCCCATTACTATATTTATTCTATACTTAGTAAAGAGCGTTTCTAATAGAGAGTTATCGTCTTATTTTTAAAATTATGCGGTCAGTTCAATCTCCATAGTATTTCAGAGGACTGTAAATAGTTATTGGCCTAGGCCAATTACTGTGCCACTTACATTACTAACCAATACAAAAATAGGCCAATTACTGTGTAACTTTTTACGTATTTTTTAAAATTCAATGATCGTTTTTTTCTACTCCAATAGGTAGACTGGTAAAAAACACACCATGCCAAAAAAACCCCAATACACAAAAGAAGCTCTTGATGAGGCATTGGAAAAAATTAATGACAAAACGATGTCTTTGAGAGCAGTTGCAAAGAAGTACAATATTCCAAGAGCAACTCTACAGTTCAAATAAAAAAATCCTACTTCAAGATCTCAATTTGGGCCAATGCCATACTTAACTTATGAAGAGGAAGATACAAATAAAAACTGGTTAGTCAGAAGGTCTCGCAAAGGCTTTCCGAGAAAAGCGGATGATGTTCTCGATACTGTTCAAAAATTTTTGACTGCAAATCCACGCGATACTCCGTTTAATAACAATAGGCCTGGTCAAGGCTGGCTGAGAGCTTTTTTAAAACGTCATTCCGATATCAGTCAAAGAACCAGTGAGGGCGTTTCTAAGCTAGTGCCTGCGTGGCTGAGAGCGATATAAAAAAATGGTTCGCAGAAATCAAGGATTATTTTACTACTGAAAACCTATTGGAGGCCATTCAAGATCCACAACGTGTTTTTAACGCTGATGAAACAGGTTTTCAGCTTTGTCCTTCTACAGGTAGAGTTCTTGCAGCTAAAGGTGATAAAAATGTTTATGCCGTAGAACAAGGAAACACCAAAGAAAATATCACATTACTGTTCACATTTTCTGCTGATGGAAGAACATGTCCTCCGTTAATAGTATTTCCTTACAAACGACTCCCGGAAAAAATTGCGTCGTCGGTGCCGCCACATTGGGGTATCGGACGGAGTGATACAGGATAGATGACTGCAGATGTTTTTAATCAGTTTGTCACTGACATATTGGCGCCATACCTTGAGGAAAACAACATCAGTAAACCAGTTATCCTACAAATTACTATGACACCCACTAAAACTCCTGTAGATTTGACCACGCCTAGTACCTCATACGATACTTCTTTTATCAGAAAATCAATAAATGATTACCTGTCAAATGCGCCGGAAAATAAACGGAAATTCGTCAGAAACATAGAAAAAAAGCCGTTTGTCATTACATCCGAACAGTTTAGAGCAGCTATTGAGAAAAAGGAAATTGAAAAGCAACAAAAAGAGAATGAAAAAATAGAAAGGAAAAGAAAAGAGAAGAACAAGCAACCGCAAAGAAAGAACTTGCTCTTATGAAGACAAAAAAAGGTTAAAGTGTAGGGAAGAAAACAAAAAAGGAAAACGTGAGTGATGGATACGACAAAAAAAATGAAACGATTGAAATTAAAAAGATGCCAATGAGGTAAATGAAAACAAGGAAATGAAAGGTGAAGAATGTAGTGATGGAAAAGATAATTTAAATAAAGATAGAAATAAACCAAAGATATTACAAAACCTTTTAGTAGTGACCTGTGATTCATACCATCGTCTAGCAGTTAAACATAAGTCCTTATTATGTAGCTCTTGTCAGAAATCATACCATCCTCAGTGCATTCCTAATAAACACCAGGAACACATTCCGGATCAAGATGAGCTTTCTGATTTTATATGCCATAAATGTTATTTGTTACACGATGATTCTGAGTTGTCTGAGTATGAGAGTACTCAAGAGGATATAGGTATATTTTAATTATTGAAAATGATTATTTTTGATGTTTAAATTTATTTTATTTTATGTTTCAAAGATGGCTAATTACTGTACGATCTCAAGGCCAATAACTGCTATAATGCGGCCAATAACTGTAAAATTTATATTTTTGCTTTTAATTTGATTTTATTTAGACAATATATTAAAATAATGTAGGTAAACAAAGAAAATTAATAAATACAGTTCTATAGATTCCGTGAAACAACTTTTTATTTATTACAAATATTCATTTATTTTTTTACGTCCCGCTTTCTACATTGAAGTCGCTTAACTGGCCAATAACTATACCGTTTCCCCTATTATAATGTTTAACTATTCCATTATCTTTAAATGTGATAAGAATACTAGGTTAAAATCGTGTCTGGATTTATTATAATTGTTTGTAATACGATTTCTGAGGCGCTGTAGTTTTTGCTGTAGGAGAAATATATCCAAAAATATAAGTACGTACACTAGCTGTTTCCCACGATTTCGCACGCGTTAATTATAGCCACGTATAAATCGGTTCAGCAGTTAAATACATGCTAATAAGTAAACAATTATTATACTATGTAATGTTATAAAGAGAAAAGATAACATTATATAGTACATCAACCATAAATATGTTGGCGATAAAATAATACTGAAAAGTTAAATATAAATAATATGATTCAGCTTTTTTTCTTAGTATTATAGTTCTAATATTAAGTTAATAAGCTGAAAGCTAAAAATCTGAGTTCTTATAGTTTTACTTAGTATTATAGCATTAACGCAACCGGTCAACGATTAGTAGGTTAAGCAACTTTCGGAAGGGCTGGTCATAGAATGGGTGACCAAAATTTTTTTACGTCTAGCTCCTCCGTGCTTTGAAAGGCACGCCATAGAACCTACACTGGGTCTGCGTAGTGGGTTTTTTCCGTTTGTTTTGTTTGATTCGGACCCATAATATCCTATAACAAGGAAGGCTTTTGCACCCACAGTGTTGAAATTAGTAGGATGATGATGATGAAATACTCGTATTATACAGTGTATTTATTATTAAATACAAATTTACATAGTATTTTTCAAATGTGTTATATAATTTAACTTTCCGACATTTTTCCAATTATGTTTGTGATTCAAAATGAAAACTAGAACGTCAATTCAGTTTTAATATTTGATTCCCATCAAGGTACCACTTCGTATTTTGCCACTATGAAGAGGGATTATTTAACATTTACAAAATGCTACAAGTAAATCCTAAGCTACATTCTTCTTTACTTTTTATTTATTTTTGGATAAGTGAAAACCTTGTTGGTATCTTAGCAAAAAATCTGTGTTCTTATAGTTTTATATTAGGTAAAAACATATATATGTAACGAAACATATACTAATGTAACGTTTATTACCATTTATTAGATAAATCATAGGTAGTACTTTCCTTGCCTTTAATTGAGTATATTTTACTGGATGGAAACAGGCATGCAGAAGTCATTTACAATTTCATGAAAAGCAATGACATTCAGCAAATAAAAGGAAACAGAAAGTTAAATGTGATGGCATATTATCATATCGGAAGAAGCCTAGTGACGGAAAAAGCCGCGCCATCGTATATTCACCACTCACCCATCGTTTTCCGATGATTCTAAGCAGAAGGCCCAATCTGTTTCTCCGAGAAAGAAATTCCGTCTATTTTTGAAACGTTAATATGACTCCAGAGAAACGCATTTTTCCATAATTTATGATGCAACCGAGACAAAGTCTCTGATGTACAGATAATTCTTATTCGATACGAGATTGTAACAAAATTATAAGAACATTTGAGAATTTTTGTTCGTGTACGTTTTATGTTGTGTGTTAGATAGTCCTGGTGAACTGATTATGACGAAGTTAGGATTCTCTTAAGCCTGTATACGCTTTCTAGTACGTAGTCGCTTTCTTGATGATTTTACTTATCACTCCTATTGATCATTACCTATGAGCCCTACCTGTTGCCAAGATGAGAATCCTTTGATTCTCATCTTTTCTAATTATATATCGGAGAGAAATTCCGATAGTCTTTTCCATTGCCTTCTCAGTGGCTTTGAGCCTAATGATGAGGTCCGTAGTTAGCCTCGTCGTGATCACACAGAAGTGTGTGACACGGGTGTATATTATTTTCTCAATGGTATAGAATTCTTACCAGAATATGTACGCAATGTGTTGCTACAACTGCGACAAATATGGTCCCAATAACTCCAGGAATAAGGCCTGTCGATTTGAAAGCCATCGGCATTGCCAGCAAACCGGTGCCTAGTGAAGACTTCAGCAAGTGGAAGAACGAGCCGATAGTTCTGAAAACCAAATTGAAAGATTAATGCCCTTAATAAAACAACACACACATTACCCTTTTTGATAAAATCAAAAGAAACAAGTGGTTGAATTTGATCCGATTTTCCTACGTATTTATAAATAGTTATTTATAACTCTGAATACATCAATGGAAATATTTTGTTATATTAATATTTTGTGGTTAGATTTTTTCGGAATAAAGTACCAAAAAAGAAACATTCTCCTTATATAGCCCTAGACTGTTATCAAATCAAATCCCGTTAGTTTATAGATACATTTCAAAGACCCATGTAACTTTTATTTTTTTGTAGATCTACGTTCTGTGATTGGACTGAATTAATTTCTTATAAATCAAGATACAACGCATCTTTTGTTAGGTAAAAAAGATGTTAACAAACTAAACCTCATTACGCTAACAAGCAGAAAACTGTTCAGGATTAAATCTATTCTAGAGGCTCTAATGAAGCGTTTCATTATCGAATTTCCCAAAGGGGATTTGGGTTTATGTTTCTTATTATCATTTATAGCATAATATAAATATGTTTGAACACAAATAACAAAATATAATTGTTATCTTTTTAGTGATATTTCAAGTTACTCTGACCAAATAATAATAAGAAAGTCTGATCAAAATTAATCTCTTATTGACATAGGAGTTATAAAAAAAATATTGCCATTCGAATGAATTCATCTGTGGAGAAATTATTACAAATATGTTGAGTTCATATATACTTCTGAATACAGTAAATACAAAAATAGATTAGAGAGATAATAAAAAGGAATAAAACCACAGTTCATTTCGATTTTGTAGAATAAAAAGATTTGTTGACATCGAGCCGAGAGGACTTTTATTACTTCTCTTTTGAATGTCGAATAATTAAATGGTTAAATTTGTGAGAAAACTTTCTCATATAGTTCGATGCATCTTAAAGTAAAACTTGCAGTTTCCTATATAAAGGCTTTAGTTTTGTGTCTTGAAATACTCAGAACAGCTGAAAAAGGCCTACTCGGTGAAAAGCTGTAGAGTCGTGTGGGTAAGGTGTGCGCAGCGTGTAATTGGCAGCATTACTATAAAAATAATTTAAAAATTCATCTGGGCGACGTAGTCTTTTTATTTTTACATCGCTTCTTTTAGTGACCAGTAAATATACACAAAGTTTTTGGAGTGGCCGAAAACTCTTTGTCTAAAGTGCCTTTGTAGAAATAAACGTATTTTTATCACACAGGTTTAATTTACATATATATTTTATATCTTGAAAACTACCACGCACTTTTGAAGAGCCTAAACTTAATTTTGATGCTAAATGTTATATTGGTTTAATTAACTGGCTAGAAACCAACATTGACCCCAGTCTAAGAAATCAAAGGAAAGACGAACTTATTCAGATTATAGAGCAAAAAGTGCCTTGCCATACACAAGCATTTGAACGAAGTGTAAAGATAGTGACAGAAGCTGCAAAGTCGGCATGTGATAAAAAAAAAAACAAGAGATGTGATTAATGCAAAACTTGCTTCAAGGACAGTTATGCCGAAATCCGATAGTAGGCGGGATTGTATAGAATAAATATTTGTTTTTGATAAATATTAACATGTATTAGTTTAATTTTTATGTTTCAAACGTTAATATATGTCTTTCTCTAAATATTTGTTAAGTTCTAATAGTATTTTAAGAAATTTCTATTAAATAACTATGACATTTCGTATAAAGTGTTTTTTTTTTCAAAAACTCAAAATTTCATTGCGCATGCGCGGACTATAGATGTATGTTTAATTATCCGTTTTTACGCTTAAACTACTTATAATAGCATACTACCTACAACATAATATTACTATTTGAAAAATCTATTCACAAACTTTTATTTTTTTCCAAACTAAAGTGACCCACTCTAATTAAACAGGCCATTAACAGCGTCTGGGTACTTTGTAATATCTATACAAAATATTAGATGGCAAAGTGATTTTGTTTGGGGGCCAGAACTAAGTTTTCAGACGATGCTAATTAGTATTTTCTAGATTACATTTTTATTACATTTAAAGTGATAGCATCGTGGCATCAAAGTCAAATTGTAATTTGAGTCGCTTTTAAAAGTTAGCAAGAGTGGATTAACATAATTGTAATGGTTAGTAGGCAGTTAATTAAAAATGTTCTGACCCTTTTTATGCCGCACAATAAGCTTATTGTTTGTTTATGGCTATCTCGTTAACTGGCAGGATATGGGTTATGAGGGTTAATATAATTATTTTCCGAAGTTAGGAGCGAGGCAGACAGTGGTGTACGTGTTGGTTCAGCGCCTCGGGCCTTTTACCACCCTAGCTGTTCGGTTTAGAAACTGTTTTTTCTATTTGTTTGATCCGGAGAAAAAAAGTATATTACGCACTCTTAACATGGTGGAAAAGAGTAAAGGGTATAATTTTTAAGCTGAGCCACCTTAAAAATATATTTAAATGTATAGAAGCAAATATGTATAACTTGCTAGTTATAAGCAAATTGAAATTCTATATGATATGGGAAAAAATGTCTCCTTATATCATTAAAAGAACAGAATAAAATGGCCAATACAAAGGAATACACACTGCTTACACTACCCCTCGTAGCCTATCGCCCCGGGTCATGGCCTTTTTTCGCATAATGGTAAATACTATCCTGGATCTAGATAAATGTTTGCAGAGTTGATTGTGAATCGGCACATATTGTTATTTAATATTAACTGTCCCAGTGATCTTATTATCACGTTTCAATATTAACCAGACATTGGTTTGTCGCTGCGTACGTGTTTCTTGGCATTTTATTTTTCATTTACAATTTTATATATTTGGATGAAACGAGTGTGCCATTAAGCGTCTAGTCAGTGATTTTGACATTTATGAATGGTTTATATGGGAAATTATAAATTTTAACATAGGTTACTGGTGATGGTAATATGAAGTGGACGAAATATACTGAAGTTCAATACCTCAAAAGTGTTATACCAGAAAATGTATCCTCGTTTACTATGATCGAAAAGGGTTATCGGAAGATGGGAGGTCGCTTTACGATTGACTTTAAATTTCATCATCACTTATAACCTAATAAACGAAATTAGTATTAAAACGAAAGTATCTGAAGAGATTAATCTATACACTATATGTGTGAGTTCGCTAAGATAGCTAAATTCGTATAACAGTTATTTGGTCAGTTGCACAAACGTCCATTAAGGTTTAATGGCGCCTTTAAGCTATAATGAATGTCAAATTTGTATGGGTAATGTCGCTTTAAATTATATCAACTTTAATGGACGTTTGTGCAACTACCTGATTAAGGAAAAATTTGTGTTTAGGTAATATGGATACGCTGTTGTATTAGGGTTACCTGTTATAACGTTTCTTAGATTTTCCACGCGTGAGAATTAACATGACACCTAAAGGCCTATTCTATAATAACTATATTTCGCTCTCTTTTTTTAAAATAAGAACTTCCGAAAGAAATATTTTTTTCGGTAATTTATGCCGTAACGGAGATACAACCCAACACTGCCTCTGATGCATAGATGATCTTAACAGATACAATTTTAAGCAAAATAAGAAAGAATCAAAAATTTTCGAATTTTCGTTAGAGGCCCACTAGAAAAGGCCCTCAGGTGTCATGTTAATTTAACAGAAATAGCTTTATCGGTTATAGGTATTTTATTATTTTTCACAAGATATTTAGTGATTATTTTATAGTTATATAAGTATAATACCATTAATTATATACTTACGATGTGGGATGCGCGAGATCCCTGTGCACTAGTGGATCGTACTCATCTTCACAACAGCTATTGGACTTTTTTAATTCTACTAGAGTAATAGTAGACTGTATTTGAGATTGAGTTGTGACGTCACGTATATTCAAGACGCTAGAAACAGAATATAAATAAAATTAGATAGAAACACATACTTTTCTCAGATCCCGAGTGGCTTAACTTTTGCATTGTGGAAATCTAAAAAAACGAAGGTACAATTTCTTCGAATCCCAGATGATATATATAAAGAGTTAAATTTTTAGTAAAAATAGAGCGACCTTTGAAATGGTGGTCCCGATACTAAAACGGGGATATTATTTCCCATGGTGGTATGTCATCATTATTATCACCGGCTGGTGATTATTGGTCCTCATTGCTCGGACACAGACTCTCCGTATGGATGAAATCGAATAGAATCAAAGAAAGAGTGAGTGATGATGAACCACGCGAGACTAGTGTGGATTGGTGTGTGTTAACCACTGTAAGCGCAGCTGACATACTACGGATTGGAGGGTATAAACGATCGTGATCGTTGTTGTTAAGCAATTTACGCAAGGGTCGGTCACGGGATGGGTGACCAAAAAAATATTATCTCTAGCTATGCCGCCCTACGGCACGTTAAGCCGCAGGTTCTGGCTAAATTTGCTGTCGATAATACCCTCCAAACCGTAGTGGGCCAGCTTGGAGTGTCATGGCCCATCCTCCTATACCATCATCTATAAGGAATGGCTGAGCTGGGAACATAAAAGGGCTGAAGGTGATGACAATGATGTGCCTTCCGAAACACGGAGGAGCTCGAGATAGTAAATTTTTGGTCACCCGTTCTAGGACTGGTCCTTAAGAAAGTTTCTTATCTTCCGTATCGCTGACCGACCGCGTTTACCACTACGCCATCGAGCTCTTTAATTGTGTAGTGGTTATCACGGGAGGTATGTATGAATTTGAATCAATTTACAAAATTACGTTATATTTTGAAATTAAGAGATCAAGATTTAGACCGTATTGTAAGGCGGCGTTGACTTCGAAATTCGAAATTGATTTTTTTTTTCAATATCTTAAAGGTATATATTGGGTTGGCACAAAAGTAATGAGACACACTAGAAAAATCTATAACATTTCCTTTTTAAAATCAATTTTTTCGATAATATTCTAGAATGTTGTAGAACATTCTAGGTACTTCTGGTGTAGGGTATATAAAGCCGCGCTCGCGATTTGTTTAGTCAGTTTGAAGAAAAATGGACGAGCGACAAGTTCGAACACTATACTTATACGAGTACTTGTTAGGCCACAGTGCGCGGGCTGCGGCTGACAATATCAACAATGCATTAGGCGCTGGAAGTACAAGCCATGCGACGGTGTCCCGATGGTTTGACCGTTTTAAATCAGGAGACAGGAGCCTTGAAAGTCAGCCACGCTCAGGGCGACCGCCCGCAGTGAATGATGACGATTTGCGCCGCGAACTGCAGTTGAATCCGGATGCTACCACTCGTGAATTAGCGGAAGCACTTAAATGCAGTCACCACGCCGTGGAACACCATCTGCATGAGCTTGGCTATCGAAAAGTTTTGGCTCGGTGGGTACCGCACATCCTTACAGACGCCAGTCGTGCAGTCCGTGTCGCTATCTGTCAGTCACTTTTGCTGCGACCCCGACGTAAAGAGTTTTTGTCAGATCTGGTTACTGGAGATGAATCATGGATTTATTACGAGAACGATACACGTCGTGCTTTTTGGCTGCCTCGAGAAGAAACGCCACCAACTCAACCGAAGCCGAGTCAAAAGAACCGCCGAAAAATTCTGCTTTGCTGTTTCTGGGATGCGCAAGGCATACTGTTTTATGAGCTATTACACAATGAAACTATAAACGCTGACAAATATTCAACCCAGCTTACCAAATTATCTGCCGCTATCAAGAAAAAACGACGAAGACGAGTCAATGTAGTTTTACTGCACGATAACGCTCGACCTCACGTCGCATCTGTGGTTCGCCGGCAGTTGGAGAACTTGGGCTGGGAGACCATACCCCACTCACCTTACTCCCCAGACCTCTCCCCATCAGACTATCATTTGTTTAGAGCCCTGAAACAGCATTTGCGGGGTAAACAATCTAATGATTTCTCTGACGTAGAGGCGGAGTTAAACAACTTTTTCGAGGCACAGCCATCAGAGTTCTGGGCAAAAGGCATCCAAACTTTGCCGGATCGTTGGCAAGAAGTCTTGGATACTAATGGTAATTACATCATTGACTAAACTTTTTTTATTGTAATAATAATAAAAAAGTAAAAACTTAAACCAAGTGTCTCACTACTTTTGTGCCAACCCGATATATAATAATAAATATATTTTAATTGAAAAAAATGCAAATATACCGTAATCCATAATATTATTAATAATATATTACAAGATTACTTTGAATTTGAGACTGACAGATAATTGACCCAACTGTAATCCTATTAATATTATAAAGGCGAAAGTTTGTAAGTATGGATGTATGGATGTTTGTTACTCTTTCACGAAAAAACTACTGGACGGATTTGGATAAAACTTTACAGCAATATAGGTTATACATCAGAATAACACATAGGGTACTTTTTACTGGGAAAACTTCTCACTCCCACGGGATACCGACTTCCACGCGGACGAAGTCGCGGGCGTCCACTAGTATAAGTATATGATAAGTTCAACATGATTTCTTCAAACTTCGAGAAACAGACGGATGAAAAAAAAATGATTCTTTGACTGCTCTTTTTTCCTTGTTGAGATAAATAACTCATAAATGAGATGAACCAATCAATGGTTTCTGTAATACAGACTTGTTTTATAATTTATTCAATGTTTATCGGTACGTAGTCGCGCACCGGTTGAACATGGCAACATAATTCAAAAGAATATTTTACTTCTTATAAACGGTATAGAGATCATTTTCGTCTAACAATGAAATACTATCGTAAGTAAGATCTGTAATGTTCAGTAGACAACATAGATAATAATAATGCTTATGGCAATAATATCGGAAACTAATTGCGGAGTTCAAGAATGTTGCTTCTCGCTTCGATGACGCTTATTGTAAAGTAGTTGCAATAAGATTTTCTCCGTTATAATAACAGTTATATATAACACTTTGGATTTTACAAACTAGAAAATTAATTTATTCATTGTATTTTAATTCACGAAAGTGAATCACATTTAAACAGTCCGTGACATGAATCCTGATTTTCCATTATGAATAATCCACGTGCTCAGGTGACTTGTCGTTTAGTTTTTACCTGTAGCACAGACATTGTTTTTGTTGTGTTATGTAATAACCAGAGGTCGGAATTAGGTAGAGTTATTTATGTACTTGCATCGAAATGTTGATATTAATGTGGACCTTCGTGGCAACATCGCGCGTATTGGTATTTTGCAACTTTGGACATCCGATGTCATTGATGTAAGTTTGGCAACGTCGTGCGTGCAGTAGTTTAAATTGTGTAAAAGTAAATAACTTTTTATTTAAAAAATCACGGGTTTTTTTCTGCTCTTTAAAATTAATCTCGGGATTTGAGGCACATCCACTTTATTCTTTCACTGTATGAAATCAGTGTAAGTACATGAATAACTCTACCTAATTCCGACCACTGGTAATAACATAAAAAATGTTTTAATGACAACATTTGCATTTTTTTTTTAATTAAACCAATGTTTGGTTTTAGCCAGAATAGATAACAATTACAGTTTTGAGCCGTTAAGTTGAATTGTAGAACTGTACTTTATAATGTGTATGTATGTATTTAAAGTAAATTTAGCTAGAGCTTTCAAAATGGTTTTTAAATGGCGTCATCGGCCTTAAGCAGGGGTTAAACTATTTTATAAGACATACAATTTGGAGGCCTTTTAAATGTATGAAAATACATGTCAAATAACTTGAAGAAATTGGTCGTCTATGGTGAACATTTCTAATTTAATTTAACAAGGGATGATCGGAAAGTATAAAGACGAGACGATCATTATATAGCACTCGAATATTGCGGTAACAATTATAGTTACTTTAATGTTTGCCATCAATATCCATAAGTGTATGAAATGGTAAGTCCAATATATAAAAACATATGAATGATCGAAACATTAATCTTGTATTATCAAACGAACATCCCAATCCATTACTTTTCTGTAAACTCATTATTCTTTAGGTGTTAAACAGCTCTAAGCAATACAAATGTTTAACTCACAGAACACGGAAAAGAGGTTTAACTAGACTTACTCTTCCGTAGTTTTGGCTTTTCTTTTCAAGTAAAGTCTATTTGGTCTTTATTTTTTCTGTTCTATCCCATAAAGTGATAAATTCTTTAATAAAGTAGTGCCGTGTAGTGTAGAATGATTTATACAACTTTTATTCTTCAGAGCTATGAAACCGAGCCTATTCCAGGGACATGATACAAATATTACGTCACATTGTGTTTATGTCATTGTAACAGACAATTCGGTTCCGCTTTTACGGAGAGAATCTGAATGTTTGTTTATATTTACTATATATGAACGTTATAACGTATTTTAATACTCTTGATTAGTACAATTAATTATTATTACCATCTTATCATGACATAAAAAGTACTTAATTTATTTTAAGATAATATTTTTCATGAAACCGAATCATTAATCACTTGTTAACACGTAGATAATATCACAGATAATGGTAGTAATTTTGTTGGACAAATTAGACCAAGTTTAGGTCCGTTAATCTTGTTCAATTTTATTATCAAATGTGAAAATAATTTAAAAAAAAATAGTATATTAAACCATACAGAAGTATAATTATAGTTCTTTGAGTAAATGGAACGGATATAATTTAGTTTTATAATAACTTTATATAATACTATCAAGAACTAAGTCACAGTCAATATGTTGAATAGTAATTCACACTACGTAGTAGAGTTAGCGTTGTAAATATGTTATATTATGTGTCAATTGAAAAGCTAAACAAATGACAACAGAGATTCATACTGTGATAAGAATTACATTATAAAGTCTAAAACTAAGGTGAAATATAGTGACTTGTGTTTTTTTTGTTATTATTATTATTTTGTAAGTATATTTTTTTCAGTATGAGGTTTTAAATTCTTTCCATTTGTTTTTTTTAAATATAACAAATAAAATGTCTTTTTTTGTAAACAAATAGAGAGAAAATGTGATCGGATTTGCATTTAATTTTGATCTTAACTATTCCCTGCCAGTAATTAGTGATTCTACCGTAGACAAAAAAGGTACACATTTTTCAAGTTTTTTGAAAAAAATTATTACACTTACCTCGCATTATTGCCGTTGTGCATTTTTTTCACGCTCGTGCTCACTAAAATGCACTTTACACTGTTCTATTTTAAACAGAATATGGACAAATTAGGCTTTTCAATTGTATTTAATCATTTCCCGTTGTGTGTTACACACTTATAAACGAACCGAAGCGGAGAGCGACTGTTATCTTTTGAGCAATCGTAAAACAAGATTTTAATTGTAAGATAGGAAGGGTGACCATAGCTCCGGAGCGTAAAACGCAGCTAATTATTAAGTAATTATATAATTATTTTACTATGGAATCTACGTCGTAAATAGGACCTGTTGCGAGTAATTTAAATAATTGGAAAGTAAACGTTAACGTAATTTTGAAAAGTAAACGGTTTAAGTAGTAAAACTATGTAAAATGTCGAGCGGAATACATAAATTATCGTAAAAACTTATGTAATAATTATATGTACTACATTTTTCTTTCAAATCTATCTATTAATTTTAATTATCTATCACGTATTTATAAAAAATACGATTGAATTATATTAACAATTGGTATTCCAAATGAAAAAATGTTTAAAAAATCCACTTTATCCCTGGCACTTTGAGATGGGACTCGAACCTTTCGCAATCTGGGTGACTGCTCTAACCACTGAGTTACCCAGGACCGAACAGGACTGAGAAATTACAACCGCTTGTTACTTTTTTCATTAATGTTCAGGGAATCCACCCAAACAGACGAAAGAAAATATTTTTACGAATATTTTAAATTTTCTATAAAGAGGATAATTTGTATATAATATGCTTAATGAAAAATGCTTATAAAATGGCATTCTATCGCAGAGTGCCAGGGCCAAGGTGGATTTTATTCCATCGCAGAGTGCCAGGGCCAAGGTGGATTTTATTCCATCGCAGAGTGCCAGGGCCAAAGTGGATTTTATTCTATCGCAGAGTGCCAGGGCCAAGGTGGATTTTATTCCATCGAAGAGTGCCAGGGCCAAGGTGGATTTTATTCCATCGCAGAGTGCCAGGGCCAAAGTGGATTTTATTCTATCGCAGAGTGCCAGGGCCAAGGTGGATTTTATTCCATCGAAGAGTGCCAGGGCCAAGGTGGATTTTATTCCATCGCAGAGTGCCAGGGCCAAGGTGGATTTTATTCCAACGCAGAGTGCCAGGGCCAAGGTGGATTTTATTCCAACGCAGAGTGCCAGGACCAAAGTTAATTATTATGATTATTTAGAAATTCAATTTGCTGTTAAGTTCATTTAAAATTAATTTCATATCATTGTGACCATTATTTAGCAAAAGTTCAATTCTAGAATAATTTCGCAATACACTCTCACAAAAAAATATTTACCAGGAAAATATCATTCAAATATTTAATCTATACTAATATTATAAAGCTGAAGTGTTTGTTTGTTTGTTTGTTTAAACGCGCTAATCTCAGGAACTACTGGTTCGAATTGAAAAATTCTTTTTGTGTTGAATAGACCATTTATCGAGGAAGGCTTTAGGCTATATAACATCACGCTGCAACTGTTAGGAGCGAAGAAATAATGGAAAATGTGTAAAAAACGGGGAAAATTATTCATCCTTGAGGGCTTCCGTTGCGTGCGCTGCGAAAACGGTTCAAGATACCAAAAATATATATATATATATTTTTTTTTTATGGGATAGGGGGCAGACGAGCAGATGGATCACCTGATGGTAAGTGATTACCGTAGCCCATGGGCACCTGCAACACCGGAGGGGCTACAAGCGCGCTGCCGGCCTTAGAGGGAAGGGTTAAGGGGTAGAGGGAAGGGAATAGGGAGGGGTTGGGCCTCCGGTACCCTCACTCACACGACGAAACACAACGCAAGCGTTGCTTCACGTCGGTTTTCTGTGAGGCCGTGGTATCACTCCGGTTGAGCCGGCCCATTCATGCCGAAGCGTGGCTCTCCCACGGATAAGATATATATATATGTATATATATATATATATATATATAAACTATGCTATGATAACAGCAATCATTGTATACTATCCTATTTGTAATTATATCTGTGTCATGCTATGAATCGATGACCAAATAAACAGTTCCCTAAGGATATCGCGGGCGAAGCCGCTGGCAGAAAGCTAGTTGTTAATATAATATCCGTCAACACGGTTATTATCATTATTTAGATTTAATAAAAAATCCGCCAGTAATCATCCACCTTTATAATTTCATCATCATTAACTTATCAGAATTCTCACTGCTGGGGCATAGGCCTGCCCAATAGATGGAACCAAATAAAAAAAATGTACCGGTGTTTCTGTGGATTTCTGTGGACGCGCATGTCTTCAAAATAATAGTCCAGTTGCTTTTTATACCATTTTAGTGCGCAGTAGAATCTACACCTTGCAAAAAATATAAACAAACGATTTTTGTTTTTAAATAATAGTTCTTTTATTGAAATCTTTTCATAATGATGACGTTATTCTGATTGAAATTAGATATTTGACTACTGTACTTATCTGGACTTTCAAATAAAGGTTTTCATTTTAAGGGTATGATATATAAAACAGCCTGATGCCTGGTTGTGCGAGACTCTACCCCTGATCCTTATAGCAATTTGAGGTCAACTTGTTCTTGTTTTTAAAAATCAGCATTTGTAGAGATTTTAAGTATCGAATACAATTTCGTCCAAACGGTATTTATTCGCCCAATTTATTATTTAACTCCAATACTTTGTATTTATTCGCTATTTTAGATAAAACTGTTTCCTAACATTAGTAGCTCATTAAAAGTATTTTTTTGATTTTTAACCAATCATAATTATTGGCAGTATTAAATTAACAAGTATTAAATTATCTCGTTAATAGTCACCCATAAATTATTTTGTCGTCCAATTAAATAATTTTGACGTAAAAAATATGAATAATTATTCATTAAAATAACCGGACCAGGGCAATTTAGACTCGTGCACGAAGGGTCCCTTCGTCCATAATAAATGCAATTGTTGTTTCAAATTTCCGAGTTGAATAAGTTTGGTCGACTATTACGCGTAAATTTGTAAAGCCAAATTAAGTGTGATAGTTTTCCTATATACTACTACAAACGATTAATTAGTAGAGGAAGGACATGTGACTTGAACGCAAATTGGCGTTTTGAAGCTTAATAATAAGTCACGAACGATAAACCAACACACACCCTTAATATTTTTGAAAGATCAATCTAACGATACCTCATGCTATGGGATGAAATATTTTTCAGTCTCAACTTTACATGTAGGGGAGGTACCCGATTTTTTTTTATTTTTCTAGATTTTATTTTACCACTTTGTCGGCGTGTCACCTTTCACCTTTCACCTTTCTAATACAAATCGTTATTGAGCCAAACCGTAGACCGACGGACAGACAGACAAATTACAAGGATTCGTTGTTGACCATGAAACCGCACAATTGAAAATGACTGATATAAATCGGAAAAACAATAAAGACAATAAATATTGACAAAATTCAAACACCGTTTTAAAAATACAGTAGTGTCATCGAGCGAAAACAGCTAATTGTAACATTTTATTTTTTTCGATTAACAATTCTCCATTAAATTATGTTATTGGAAAAATCGCTAAATTGAAAACGAAAGTATTTATTTTTGAAAAAAATAAAGAATACAAACATAACAAAAAGCAAAATCCCATTTTAAAACGTATAGTAGCGTCATCTAATTGTTTGACCTGCTCGGTCATTTAAAAGAGCACTCCGCACTAGTACATTTCGTTCAGTCTATGTAATAGTTCTATTAGTTCTGATCGGTCAGTAGTAATTATAAGTTCTTATCTGTCTGTAACAATAGGCAGAATAGAAGTAAAACTAGTTTGGAACGATTCAAACATATGGTCACTCATTGAATTTTATAGGGATGATAACTAATTTTTTTGTCTGTCTGTTTTATTATTGAAGAATATTAAATTATTATCAATTTACGTTAAATAACAATGATTTTAATGACACTGATTTTTGTCAAACTTACAAATATATCTATAGAGATGTGTCTCTGTGTCTATTTTTTATGTACCCAAAACTATGTTTAAAATTACTCAAAAGTGTTAAAAAAACGGCGTAGACGGCTACTCAGAGGGTAAATGTCATTTGTGGGTAAGCAGAAGGAATTTAAGTGAAAATAAAATGAATTATCGCATTTAGTACAGATATTCAAACTCAAGATACATAAAACAGAAAACTGAACCTTGTAACTTGTTTAAATACAACAAATCATTAAAATTATTTTGGCACTTTCAATATTTCCCGTGCTAGATAGTTTTCCTACGAATTTACTAACGTATGACTTCACGCGCTCTGATTGGTGTTTCATATATATTATTTTTATTTATTTATTGAATATGTATTTGTTTTTATTGAATTAGAAATAGAAATAATTTTACCGCCCGACTATTCCAATGAAATGTTGTACTCTAATAGTTTTGTAAAGGAATACTCATATAATTTGAATAATCCTGGATCAAAGTAAAATGTTTATCGACTGAACAATTGTGGATTTTACCATCTGGAAAGTTTCTTTGTGCTGATTGGACTAGTCAGATCAAGAACTTATTTCAAAATTGCGGTAGGTGACACACTTTTTGTGCTACATGGAAATAAAACAAAAAATTCTATTCTGCATGCCATCGAAACTATATCGAAACAAATATGAAATGACAATTTGTGGATCCAATGACTTACCCAAACTTTCCTCTCCCTTGGTTCTTACATGTCAGTCCGAGCAGCAGCAGACGTGGGTACCGGTCAGCGGTCAAATAAAATCATTATATATATTCAAATAAGGTTTATTTGTATGTCGCTATTCTTTCCCAATAGAGTGAAACATTATTCATTCACTCAAATCAATACTAATATTATAAAGCTGAAGAGTTTGTTTGTTTGTTTGAACGCGCTAATCTCAGGAACTACTGGTTCGAATTGAAAAAATATTTTTGTGTTACATAGACCATTTATCGAGGAAGGCTTTAGGCTATATAACATCACGCTGCAACTATTAGGAGCGAAGAAATAATAAAAAATAAGACTCTTTATTTTAAAGAATGACCAAAAACAAATATTAAAGTTCACTGTAAGTCTGTGGCACGAATTTGCACCGGTACTCTCTAAGTCTGCCACTCAGTGAGACTGATGGTAAATTACGGATTGTGTTGATATTTTTCGACTAAAAAGGTTTCTGTTATAATATGTCTATTTTAGAATGTTTCTTTTGCTTTAAACATCTCCAACATGGAATATAATTACATTGACAAATTATTAGTATACATTTAGTTACAATGAGATGTCTTTATATAAATTCTTTTTTCAAGTTAAGACACTGAATATTCATTTTAAAATGACATAATTTTACAAATAACATTTTTATCTATTATTTTTAAGTTATTGTTATTAGGTAGACATAATTTATTTCATATCAATCTTTAGACAATTGAAATGGCGTCTGGGGGCTTCCCTCTTAACCCTTGAATACCCATGTATGTCTGGTTTTGGACAGGCTATCATTGAAGCCAATATCATCTTTTATTTAACTGGTTTAGATTATCTCCGTTACATTAAACGATGGGTTTATGATGGTCTCAGATATCCATATAGTATTATAATTCCAGTGGTTAAGGTAATGAACGCTTTGAAATAATATGATATAGGCTCGTGACTGAATGGGTTGACAGAGCCGAAACTTAAAAACAATATCTTTGTAATACTTGAAGAGATTTCCAATGTCAGTTTTTTATTGATTGTAGGATGCTAAAATATATGAATTTTATAAATTCAAACAAGTCTGAAATCACATCTTAATACAGTAATAGATAATACGTAAGCTTTTTCTATTTAGATTAGGATAAATTCAGAATTGTTCAGTTCCACGGGTGTATGAGATTTCATCTGAAAGTATTGTGAAACTGGATTCTTTCGGAGGACAGGCTTAGATTAATTGTCAGAGAAAACGGTTCATAGACCACCACCTCTTAATTAAAATTTGAGTTAGACTTAAATAAAATATAATTAAAATATTTTATTCAAGTCGTACTCATTCTACAGAGTGGGCCTTTGTGTCATTTTCAAAAAAATAACTAAAAGTAGATTAAAAGACAATGCAAATATTTTATATAATAAGTTGTTTGCTTCCTTATAGATATCCTATTAGATTTTATATAATGTTAGAGTTTTACAACCTTTTATATTTTATTATCAGACGTGCGACTAGTTCAGGGTTACTATGATTGCGACAAAAAGTATGTAGACGCACAATTGTCTAGTTGATTCATACCATTCATCACAAACGATTGGCATCATTTACAGACGACGTGATCTTGTATATTTTCATTTAGTTATATGGAATCATTCTGTTATATAATCACATATAACTTATCATATATTATCACAATGCTCCATTATACAAAAACTAACAAATTCTTCTGTTAAAAATCTAGGTTTCACGTGTGACCGAATTATAATTTGCGTCATTTTATGTAAATATGTATAATTCAAGGTAAATTATATATCTGGCAAATAATAATTAACAACGATAACGTAAGTCATACTTCGATCCTAAAATAAGTACGTTTAAATATGTTATTTGCTAAGAAACATTTACAATGTAATGCATCCTTATCAATATTATAATTATAAAGAGAGACAGCGGATTAAGTTGTAAGTGGAATTACGTTTTTTAATTTGTGTTGATTCTCCGTGCTATCACTATTATTTTACAAATTTCATTCATGTTTGAAATGCACGTTATTAAAGGAAGCTAGTTGAATACGTATCTTTCTCATTTCATCACTGGCCCTTGGAGATAATATGAGGGTAAAGGCACAGAGGGATTATAACAATATTCACCGAGTAGCAAAGCATATTTACGGAGATATATGATTTTATGAAACAACCGAAAAAGAGATTGGGCAGTTTTTTGGACTCTTTACACCAATCCGGGCGAGTGCTCTAACAACTGAGCTATCCAGTACCTAACAGGACTGACGATTTTTTCAAGCAATTGTTACTTTTGCGCTACTACATAGCGTATTTTCACCAATGTTAAGACAATCCACAGAAACAGCCGTAAGAAATATTTTTACAAATATTTAATCTTTCGATAAAGATGAAAATTTAGTTCTAATTATTATATAATTTATTATTCAACAAAATTTCAGGACCCGGAAACAAAAAGTGACCTGACTTAGTTTCAACATACCCTTTGCAAAAATATCAGCAAGATTATCTTTTCATCTTACATTAAAAATTTGGATTCTATTTGGATTGATTATTTAAATGATGGTGGAAATACACTCAATGACAGGTATAGTAACAAATGATTAAGGAATTTGATAGTATTTTTAAATCTTCAGTAGCTCAGTTAGAAGTCTTAGTCAACCAAAGGTTGTTGGTTCAAGTCCATCTTGATCAGATACAGTCTTTTTTTAAGATTAAAAGTATTTTTCTAAGATAAAAAATCATGTTATTTTTTGTAAGTTATTTTTTTTCAATCTATTTTTACTTGTAGTATCTCATAAAGTGATCACTACACCCAACCCTACAACTGTCATCACTAAATCAACAAAAGATATATTGCGAGATATATGATTTTTTTATTTACTATAACTACCGAAATAATGCATTTAATTAAACAAATGAATTTAACAGCAAGTTAAGTTTAACATTGATTTGAAAATACTCGATTTGTATAGCTTTATTCACATATAATATATTTATTATCTTTTATTTTGTAGATCCTTTTATACAGCAAATTTGCTGCGGGATGAGCAAAACTTTATATCGTTCGTGAAATAATAAAATTCATTGCATTTGCATTCTATTAGCAATATACATATTTAATCTTACTGGTTCAATCTCTAACCAAGTGTCTGTAAGTAAAATCTCTAAACCCAGATATAAAAATGTTTTTACATTATATTTTAAAAATAATGTCTCATGTAGTTTATCAACAAGTAATGCTAGTCACAAAGCACTATTCAATTCCAATCTAGGAGCAGTCAGATTTTTATCTTTAAGGTTGACGCGATTACATTACCGTTTAATTCTATAATATTTATCTATATTCTATAATAATAAACATTAATAATATAATTAATAAACATTAATGTATAAATAACATACATTATGTATACATTAACATACATTATTAATATATTAACATACATAATTTATACATTAATAAACAATATTGGAAGCAATCAGAAAATCCAATCAATTCAAATTTGCAACACGATTTCATATTAATATTACGTGGTATTTATATACATTTACTAAATTTGCTACATAATATATTTAGCTTTAACTAAGAGAGGTTCAGTCAAATCTAACGGACCAAACAATGGCAGAACTCAGTCTACCTGACAAGTTATCAATATGTGGATCCCATTGCAGTCGGAAATCTAGTGTAGTACCGAGAAACTTTGTCGATTCCACCAACTCAACTCTTTCACTATTTACATTTATAAGTGTAGTAACATGCCTCATAATAGGTAATGCAAACTTTATGCATTTCGTTTTATTTAAATTAAGCTTTAAATTATTATTATCAAACCACTGTAGAACATTAAACACTAAAGAGGTGTCATCAGCAAATAATACTGTCTCGCAAAAATTCTTCGTAAAGTGAGGAAGATCATTAATGTAAATTAGAAAAAGCAATGGTCCTAATACCGATCCCTGAGGCCCATAGTAATGGGTACCCCTGCAGATTTCGCTTCATTAATTACTACTTTTTGAATTCTAGCAGAAAGATATGATTTTATTAGATTAAGTGAATTTTTCGTCACATCATAATGTGCTAATTACCCCAACAGTGTTTCATGGCTAACGATTAACGATGCCGTATTCTTTCTAATCCAGAAGCTTGAAAAATATCCCCTAATGCAGCGGTGAACAGCTTTGGAGAGATAACGTCTCCCTGGCTTACGCCTCGCTGCAATTGGATAGGATTAGAGTTCTGGTATTTTAATCGGAGCGACATAGAAGCATTCTTATACAGACACTTTAGTACCTCGATGTACCTGTAGTCCACAAAGTGCCTCAATCAATCATCAAAGGCTTTCTCGTAGTCCACAAACGCCAAGCAGAGTGTCCGGCTATATTCTTCGAACATCTGTATAACTTGCCACAGCGTATGAATATAGTCCACGATACTATAGCGTTTTCGGAATCTAGCCTGGAATCTTCTGGAGGTTTGAAGACGTCGAGCCAACGAGTGAGACGATTCGTAATGACACTAAAGAAAAACTTATAAACATGGCTCAGAAACGAGATCGGCCTATAGTTTTTCAAGAGGGCTTTACAACCCTTTTAGAAAAACAGGACGACCTCAATCCCACTCCTTGCTTTCGGTGTCTTGCTCTCGAGAATAACGGAATTGAAGAGTTTCTGGAGGACTTTAAGTATCGGTTTACCGCCTGCTCTGAAAAGCTCTGGGTGATTCCGTCGTCACCCGCTGCCTTGTTGTTTATCAATTGTTTAAGAGCCATATTAATCTCATATAGCCTTACGTCCGAGATATCTTCAGTAAAGTGTCGGGTAAGCTTGACTCTTAGATCTCTTGCCTTGCTTTCGGCAGGTGTTTGCGTGGAGTACAGCTGTCCATAGAAACCTCGATTTCCTCTAAGATTTTCGTTTTTAAGACGAGATGCTGCTACCGTCGTCAGATTTCACCCTCGTCAATTGGCTTTGCCCAATAGACCGATCTTTCGCGAACACTTTGGAGCCTTTGTTCTGCTTAATTGCCTCTTTGATACGTTCCTTATTAAATTGGCGAAGATCGTTTGTCAAGGACTTTGATATTTGCCTATTTAGCAGCCGATAACGACTTACATCCATTGAGTTTTGCAGCCTCATTTCGTGTCTCATTTGCTTGAGTTGGAGTGTGTTTCTTTGTTCTAAGACGGCGGGTTTTGAAGAAATTGGACCCTATCAGACGGACAGTATCCACACCATGCTGTTTAGGTCATCCACATACAAATTGCTATCAAGGTTTGGGATCTGTGCAGGTTGGTCGGAGGGTAGATTACATCAATCGAGATCTTTCAATTAGTTTCATTAGATTTCATTAACCAAAATTATTCAAGAAATATTACCTATATGATCATGTAATCTCGATTTTGTAACTATAATAATTTAAATGTAGCAAACTAGCAAAGCTAGCGAAGTTCAAAACTTAACGGTTACTGGGCCGTTTACCTTAATTTGTCTCATAATTTGTTTCTCAATGAGTAATGGACTAATAAAATATTACTAGGTAAAAGCAAATTAATCTGTTGGATCACGTCTTTAAAATAAATTATCTAAACCTTTAGCTGAATGAGCAATCACTCTAGCTAGTAGGATCAACGAACTGATTAATTCAATTGAGACAATGTAGAAAACAAACAGATACCGTATTGTTTACGAGAGAATCTATGTTATAACCATCACATCATTATCTCTCCGTAAGGGAATTGTATGTAGGTAGATTATTTTCAATAAGGAAACATCAGGAATTCTTTTAATTATCTTCGTCGGTGAAATTAATATCATATTTCATATTTTTATTCTGTCATCATTATTATACAGCGTATAAATCATTTGCTGTTCCCCAAATATTTTAAGAAGCTTATTAAAGGCCAAGGATAATAGCTGTGATCATAGAAATATTTTTCATGATGAATCCGGAGCATTTAGTTCATTAAATGGAAATACAATAAAAGAAGGAATTGATGACGCCGACATATATATTTTCTGAATTGGAATGCTGATAAAAAGATACAATTAAGAAGGATAATGTAAAGATATAATAAATTATTCAGCATAAAATATTAACTGATATTTTTTTTAGGATGTATGTTTTAAATACAATAATGATATACATAGTTTGGTATTATCGATCAATATTAGTGTTGTTTGTATCATATATTCATGCACGCTGCTCTTTGTATTGACTATAGGTATTAGAATGACTTTAATCATGGCAATATAATTATATACTCTTCAATTATTACAGCAGTGAGTTACGAGACCACGGTACACCAAAACAAATCGTAAATAATCCCCAATTAATTATACGCCTAATATTATTTATTTATAGGTGTGAAATATTGAGAAGGATGGAATAAATTGTGTAAGAATAGTAGCTTCAACGAATTTATAAAGCACAATGAATACCAATTTAATTAAATTATTATGATGATCAAATGGGCGACTTTCTGGGGCCAAGATTAACATTGAACGTTAAGTTAACGACTTAATAACGACAAGTAAATTGAGTAGGATCACCAGCCCTTTTACGTCCCCACTGCAGGGGCTCAGGCCTTCCTTATGGATGGTTAAGGAGGATGGGCCATGACCCTCCACGCTGGCCCAATGCGGATTGGAGGGTATTAACGACTGCAAAATGCAGCCGGGACCAACGGCTTAACGTGCCTTCCGAAGCACGGAGTAGCTCGAGATAATAATTTTTTGGTCACCCATCCTGTGACCGACCCTTGCGAAAGTTGCTTAACGACTACGATCGCGGGCCGCGGCGCTTATCCACTACGCCACCGAGCTTAAATTGAGTAGGATAAATAAGAATTAAATATAAATAAATATATGTTAAACAAGAACACATACATTTTTCAGATTAAAAGATGTGTAGCTAAAGCCCTCGCATTATGGAGTATCTGAATCAACGCAGGTACCACAACACCCAGGCCCGAGACAATTTAGAAAAGTTCATTTTCTACACTGTGCAGGCATAATCGCACTTCATATGGATCTCAACTTCTTGCATTTAACAATTGTACTATATACTTTGAGTCCAATATTATTAGTGTAGCGTTTTCTTCACAAATCAATGGTGACAGTTATATCTACTATTTGTGATCTAGTAGCAAAAACTGTTTCATAAAGGATCATGGTTGAAGCGCTATTCTCTTTTCATAATTACACTAACTTTAATGGAATTGTCCTACTGACTCGAATACGAACCCAAGACCTTGGAGACGGCGGCAACTTGAAACGACTCGGCTGTGGATGTCGTTAAGTTTTGTTAAAATTATTTCACCTATTAAATAGAATCATAAGTAGATAACAAACAAAACAAACCACTATATATTATGACGGGCGCCAAGAGGTAGACCTGCTCATGTGTACTTATGGAAAAATAAGAAAAAAATTATATCTTATTAATCTTTTTTATTATAAAATTAAATTCGAAAATCTTCGAAAATTTACACCTTTTATGATATTTTCAACTACCACGACCACAACTTCTCAATTATGTTCAATCTTTTTTTGGTATCGGATACCTAAGTAGCACTACTATTCGCTACAACTCTTAAAAACACCAAAATGCCCGCAGTTTTTACACAAAAAACAATGAAAATGTATTTTTTCCTTAAACTTTCACAGATTTTTACGTTCCGTAATCTTTGACTTACGGTCTTGTAAAAAAAAGTATGGACACCACTGTGGCAAGTTGTTTTTAAAATTGACTGAACTCATCAAGATTCCAAAATGGTATAATAATCTAAGATAACTAGTCACAGTAAAAAAATATGCACATCATTTGTAAACCAAGAGTATTCCGGGCGTTGGATTGGGCGACTTGGTCCTATCTTATGGCCACCCCGATCACCCGACCTAAACCCCCTGGACTTTTTCTATTGGGGTTGTCTCAAAGACAAAATCTATGAAAAACCCATTACGACATTGGACGAGCTTCGGCAAAAAATTAGTCAGGCTGCGTCACATATCAATGCTAAAAGGTATGCACGAAAAATAAAACGCTCTTTTTTAAGGCGATGTCGTGCATGTATTAATGCCGGTGGAAAACAATTTGAACATTTACTGTAATGTTAATTATTAATAAATGAATGAGACTAAAACTCGCTATTGCTTTATTTCAATATTTTTTTTAAATATTAAAACATTTCGGAACAGTACAATTTATTACTCACAACTTTGGTTCTTGATTCTAAATGGTATGATTTTTAGTTTGTTGCTAGTTATCATGAAGTATTATACCATTATGGAATCTTCATGAGCTGCGTCAATTTTAAAAACAACTTGCCGCAGTAGTGTCCATACTTTTTTTCTACATGACTGTGAGTCAAAGATTACGGAACGTAAAAATCTGTGAAAATTTAAGGAAAAAAATACATTTTGATTGTTTTTTGTGTAAATACTGTGGGCATTTTGGTGTTTTTAAGAGTTGTAGCGAATATTAGTACTACTTAGGTATCCGATACCAAAAAAAGATTGAACATAATTGAGAAGTTGTGGTCGTGGTAGTTGAAAATATCATAAAAGGTGTAAATTTTCGAATTTTATTTTATAATAAAAAAGATTAATAAGATATAATTTTTTTCTTATTTTTCCATAAGTACACATGAGCAGGTCTACCTCTTGGCGCCCGCTTATCACTCTCCAAATTTTTTCTAGGCATTAGGTATCGTTAATAGATCACATATATGAAAAAAAAACAGTATGTAAAATTTTCAAAATGAAGTGTAAACTTTTTGTAATTACAAGATAATTATAACATTCGCATTGTCACATTAGTTATGAACGAAACGAGCAGGGGTAGCAAGGGGCGCGGGCGCAGGGGATGCGCCGCGCATGCGCCGCGCATGCACCGCCGACGATATCTGCTCGGTTTTTTATTTAGTCGGCAACATCAGTCACCCGCGCACAATCCCTTTGAACGCACGCGCTTCCGCCTTTGCTTCCGTGTTGCGCGCCACCCGCCGCAGCCCCACACTTCGCGCGTCGGAATGTATTCCAATCGCGAATATTACGAAATGGTGCGGTGTTACATTTTAAGCGGTGAAAGTTTAAATGCAGCTCGGAGACTATACGAAACAGAATCCATCCCAGCCCTGCAAAATCAGGGATTAATAAACCCCGCAGTACCTAGTCGCGAGACATTTTTGGCTGTGAACCGAAGGCTATTGGACTATGGTCAATTTACTACGCCTGCTCACGCTCGCGGAGGTGGAAGATCAAGACTTGCAGTTGAAATCGAAGATGAAATCTTGGATTTCTTCGAAAGGGACCCGCGAGCCAGTACACGAGATGCCGCACGCCGATTTAACGTAAGCCACTATGCCGTGTGGAAGCTGCTGAATGTGACAGGGCTACACCCTTACCACTTCCAAAAGGTCCAAGCTCTACACGATGGAGATAATGTGCCCCGTCGCACCTTTTGTGAATGGCTGATTGCACACCCTAATGCCAACATTTTGTGGACTGACGAAGCATTGTTTACTCGTGTGGGGCTTTATAACCATCATAACGAACACTGGTGGTCCTTCAGAAATCCGCATATGATTCGGGAAACCCACCATCAAGTGCGCTTTAGTGTCAATGTGTGGGCCGGTGTTATAGGCACGAAAATACTGGGGCCGTACTTCATCGAAGGGCCGCTCACCGGCGGCAACTTCCTCGATATGTTGCGGCATGTCATTGCCGATTTCATGGAGGACTTGCCCGTGGCCTACTTCCGGGATTTTTATTTTCAACTGGACGGTGCACCACCCCATTACGCCGCCGCCGTCCGAGATCATCTCACCATAGAATATGGTGATCGATGGATTGGACGCGGAGGCCCCATCGTGTGGCCTGCTCGATCGCCGGACCTAACACCGTGCGACTTTTATTTGTGGGGTGAAATCAAAAGACGTGTGTATTTTGAAGAAGCACAAAGCCTCGAGGACTTAAAAGTGCAAATTAGTGCGGCATTTGACCACGTGAAAAATGACACTGTAGTGCTCGCCAAATTAAAAGACAATGTGCAAAAACGTGCAAGACTCTGTGTGGAGAGGAACGGTATGCACTTTGAACAATTATTAAAGTATACGTAGGTAAATAGTTAAATTAGGTAGGATAAAGTGATTAGTTGATTATGTACATAAAGTTGATGATTTTTTAAATACGCCTGATTGCAAAGAATATCTAGTTAAGTACCTACTTTTTTTATTATTGGTTTAACTAAACAGAATTTTAGGTAACTTGATATTTGCTTACCTACTTATTTATAAATTTAAAGCAGTATAGTTATTGTAATAGTAGGTATCTAATAGAATTTTTGCAATTTGACGGTCCTAAGCCCGTAAAAGTATGAAGGAAAGGTTTCAACTTTATGTACCATTTGCCCTAGCATGAAAAAACGAAAACATTTTAGGTAGCTGCTACTAACTCGCAAACGTACTTGTATTACTATCAATGAATTGCGGGAAGGGAGGGGGGGGGGAACTAACGTAGCGCGTAAAGCGCACGTACTGGGCAGCGGGAGCGTCCACAAATGTATGTTTTTTGAAAATAACTTGGTGACGATATAACTCAACATTTTTGTTCTAAACGACATAAAAAGAAAAAACACGTATTTCATTATTTGTCGTAAAGATTAACATACTAAAATTTGGAGAGTGGTTTTAAATGGACGAGCATACGGATCACCTGATGGTAAGTGATTACCGTCGCCCATGGACACCTGGAACACCAGAGGGGCTACAAGCGCGCTGCCGGCCTTTGAGAGACGAATATGATCATAGGGAGGGAAGGGTTGAGGGATAGAGGGAAGGGAATATAGGGTGGGATTGGGCCTCCGGTACCCTCATTCACACGACGAAACAACGCAAAGGTTGCTTCACGTCGGTTTTCTGTGAGGCCGTGGTATAACTCCGGTCGAGCCAGCCCATTCAAGCCGAAGCTTAAAATTAATATATATTATTAAATTAATATACCAATAATTCACTTAAAATAAATTACCCAAAAGTATTTTGAAATCGTTTCTGAATATCACAAAATTCCTTTTTATTTGCTTCAATTTCACCATTGATAAATTAATATAGTCTAGTCTGAGGCAAACTCCAATTTCTTTTGTAGAATTAAGTATAATTTTGTTTGTCCCATGAAATAAATAAAAAACAAAGATTCAGGACGTGCTGGCCGGGAGCACTGTGATAAAAACGTGACTTTGGTAAACTGCGATAAATTTCCGATGGAACATAATGCTATGTCTCATTTTGAATTGGAATTGTTTCGTTATATTTTAACACATTCGGATTTTCTTACTCTTGTCTTGTAACGATTCTAACGGCATCATTTATTTTTTTAACTAAATTTCGAACGTTCCAAACCTTTTATTGTATATTAGCATTCTGTCACCGGCTTTGCCCGTGTGATCCTGTATTATAAATAAAAATGTTTCTTTTGATTCGCTTTCTCTATTGACGACAACCGAATATTGTTTTTGATTATATTTATTTCGTAATTTTATACTACTAATACAATAAATGTGAAATTTTATATTCACCTAAAGACTATGGAAAAATATATAGGTCACTTTTAACCCACCAAACGGTTCCCTACGGACCACGCTTATGAAATCGCTGACGGAAATTTAGTGTTTTGAACTTAGTGATATAAGTTTGAGATATATGAAAAGTATATTTTTGCTTTTGATAGCAAAAGATGAAAAGTAATCATTTTAAGCAATCTTTTGAACTTTTCATATGTTGTTGTACTCTTGACTTTTGAAATTTATTTTAGTAGTCGCTTCCATCATTCGTCTAGCGGAAAGTGGTTAATATCACTTGTGGATAAGGGAAACAAAAATAGTGAATTGCTTATATCGAATGAAATAATAATAAAAAGTCTTTCGACTTGAGTTGAGCCGTTTTGAGATTTTGAGCTTCTAAAGTTTATTTCTTCGAATATCTGTCTATAATTCATTGTGCATTATAGTTCATCAGTTCTACTATAGATTTATCAGTTTATATTGAATCAATGAGTTTTGATTATCTTTTTATTCTTCTTCTTAAAGTGTCTCTCCATCTAGTGAAGGTTCATCATCATCATCAACCCTTTTACGTCCACACTGCCACAGGCCTTCCTTATGGATGGTTAAGGAGGATGGGCCATGACCCTCCACGCTGGCCCAATGTGGATTGGAGGGTATTAACGACTGCAAATGCAGCCGGGACCAACGGCTTAACGTGCCTTCCGAAGCACGGAGTAGCTCGAGATAATATTATTAATTGCTGATGACACCTCTTTAGTGTTTAAAGTTGAGAGGGATAATGATTGTTTTGACGATGTAAATGATGCTCTCGACAATGTTGCACAGTGGTTTGATAATAATAATTTAAAGCTTTATTCAAATAAAACGTACTGCATAAAGTTTGCATTACCTAATGTGAGGCATGTTAATACACTTATAAATGTTAATAGTGAAAAAGTTGAGTTGGTGGAATCTAAAAAGTTTCCTCCATCTACAGCCAGCCGGTTATTACTCATTTAGTTGTTAATCTTCAACCTTTGCCTTTACTTTTCTCCATATTAATATTAATATTATCATATATATGGGAATTATTTTTATTTATAACTGATTCAAAGATATTTTTTTATATATCTTCCAGTAGTGAAGTTGTTTTAATTATTTTTTATCTAACTACGGAAGAAAGGTAATGAGGAAACGGGGAAATAATAATCACTATTTGATAATACAATCTAATACAGTATGTTTCATTAAAATAAATACTAGCTTTTGCCCGCGACTTCGTCCGCGTGGTAAAGTTATTTTGAGCAGCATTTCTAACGAATATTTATTTAGTCGTTCAATTAAGTACTGATAGGTTCAAACTAATACATTTACATCTTTCATCACCTCTTCTTTTATCCCCATGCGGGTTGAATTTATCAAAATCCTATTTAATCATACAAACGATAAAGATTTATACAAACTTTCATCCCCGATTTTATCCCATTAAAGGTGGAATTTATCAAAATCTTAGGGGATGCCTACGTCATAGTAGCTTTATGCATGCAAAGTTTCAGCCCGATCGGTTTAAAATTGACAGTTTCACACAAACTTTCATCCCCTATTTTATCCCCTTGGGGGTAGAATTGATCGAAATCCTTTCTTAGCGGATGCCTACGTTATAACATCTACTCGCATGCCAAATTTCAGCCCGATCCGTCCAGTGGTTTGGCCTGTGCTTTGATAGATCACTATGTCAGATAGATAGATAGATGAACTATTTCCATTGAAATTGTCATGCGTGATCGTTGATATGCGATAAGGTTTTTTTTTGTTTTATTACTCGTTTACAATAAAGTTTATTGTTCCGAAATATATCTATTTGTTGAATTTTAATAAGCAGTTTTCGTAATCATAGCCGTGAAATAAAATGACTTGCAAAATTGTTTCAGTTTTATTTTAATAATTATGTATACATCACAAATATGGTCATTGTTCATTTTTAGAAACCTACACATTAACCCTTACACTAAGTACCTAAGAAGTACGGCATTAACAAAAACACAGTAATTAACTAAGAATGTACATTGAACTTAATATTTAACTAGCCAATATTTACATAACTGTTCGAATGTAATTTCAAATAATTAACAATCTTGTTGCAAGTTTCAAACAACAAAACTTATGTGAACTATAAGAAGGTCTATACTTACAAGTATATTACATTCAGTCATGAAGTTCTTACATCACCAAAAAAAGAAAAATCGCAAGAAATACTACTATTTGCGTTTCCCCCTAATCCCATTCCCATTAGTTAAGCTATGTTTACGAAGGAAAAATCCTCTTAGAAGGAACAGTAGTGATTCATGGAAATACTTAGTTCACTTAACGCATTCTTTGACATTAAATATGACATCAATTTGTAATTACTACCTATATTTGATAAATTTTATATTCACAATGCTATACTGATAAAGGTGCTCATCCACTGCCTCAGCACGCACGCACCGGCCGCACGAAACGCAATGTATTGCACGGATTTGTCGATGTCATACGTCCACTGCAGTTGTATTTTTCATAGATGTTTCAATGAAAAAGGCTGTTTCAATCCTCTTTTACATCGGTATTATACTGATAACGTCATAGGAATTTTTAATGTAACCCGTTGCATGTCGTACCGCTAGTGCGTGCGTTATTATATTTTTTATGAACATTGTTTACCGTAGTGTAAAGCATGCAATGCTCATGGATGGAGTCATTTATCTATTTCAAAATACGACGTCGCTTAAAACTTTTATAAGACCATGTCTGAAAAGAATAAAGAACACAAAAAACCTATACCTTCTCCATTCAATATAGCATTAGACAGAAGTTAAATAAGGTTCTTTTTATGGTATACTTTGTGACAAAATATCGATAATCATGTTACTCTTAAGAGTGACGGCTAATTTGTTATATATCCACCTTAATACCAGCTGCTATACTTAACTGTTATCACTTAAGCTATCTATTAAACAAATTTAGGAGTATTTGACTAACTGATGATTTAATAACATATACAATAAAAAGTGTTCGTCATAAAGAACCTAAAGAAGCAGGGTTGGATAGTTTCGGCACGATTCTCATGTCACTATAATTCTACCAAATTTAAAACGTTGCCTAATCCCTTCAAACGTTTCGGCAGTACAAATTTTTAATTTTGTCAGACTATGATGTATTCATAATTGTCAAAATACGTAATTTGGGATTTTTTTCTTTCTTGTTGTTTTGCCGTTTTCCGTTATTAAGTTGTTATTGTTTTATTTCTGTTTTGTTATAGTTTTGTTTTGTTGTCAAGTTAAGTTTTTTTAAATATGGACGATGCCGGTGTAGGCCCGAGTGGACTACAACAATTAGGCTTTAAGCCCCCATACCTACCCTCAACCTTTGACATTTCAGGAAGTTTTTCCAATTTCTTCATCAATAATCTAATATCTGAGTAAATTTTATAAAGGTAATAATAAAAAAATCCTTTTGTTTACCTTTCTTTCCTGTGCATAGATATAACTAAATTCTATTCTAATTATATACACTTACTTACATAAAATGCTGGCCTCATCTCAGCCCCGAGGTATCATAAAAAATGGAAAATTGCCTAGCTCTTTCAGACTACAAAAACGTTCAAAGTTTCAACAAAACTATAATGATTATTGTTTAAATTTATCTTGAAAATAAAATGTTCTGCACTGCTGCTTCTATGACCCTCTTTTTTCTAATGTTATAATGAATGGAGTATAAATTATTAATATTGTTATTATTAAAACTTTTCCTCATATTGATAGAATCTTTCCTTGTAGATTTATTTTATATTATAAAGTAAAGATTCCAATATTTCAAAGTAACCTTACCGAACGCCGCTTTATTCACAGATTTCGAATTTCATTTAACGTCAAAGTGACAGTAACAGCTCACTGACAGACAGCGATACTCGTAATATAATCGATAATAAGTAGTCGATATTTGTCGTCTAACAGAAAACGTAAAAATTCTAGTTCTTCGGTAGTTATAATTATGTGAACTGGTTAGTTCACTCATAGAGCGGTTGTGTCGAAGCGTTGCCTTTCGATGGCCCGGGACGTGGCCACGTGATGCGATATAGAAACTGGCTTCCTTCGTTTCCCGTTTCGACCACCTGTGGAAAGAACAGAAGTTTTATATGAATTTAATAAAAGTCCGCGACCAAATTAAAGAAGAGCTATTGATGTTGCAAAATATCAATAGTTGCCAGGGCCGGCTTGTTCGGGTATAATTATTTTAATCTTCAAAATGCACTACCTTTCAAAAATCGCTTTTTCTTGAACATGAGTCCATGTCCACGGTACTCAAAAGTGCAAAATTTTGAGACCAACACTACCTAAATAGTTTAATTAGTCATTGGAAAAAATAACACTCTTTAATCGGAATTGGAAAAAATAACCTACGTAGTCTTTATTTTGTTGTGATTTTTTATAGGCGTCATTCCCACTGAAACACATTTTTATTTTATATTGCCTAGGACGCCAAGTTTCATTGAGCCGGCGCTGGTAGTTAAAAGCTGTATGAAATTTTAGTTTTTAGTAATTTAAAAAGGAGGAAGTTGTTAATTCGATTGTATTTTTTGTGCTTAAATTTTTTTTGTGTCTTTTTATACGGTGAATCTATAAAAAGACATACACAAATAATTTTTGTTTTCAGTGTAGTTCAACGGATTTAAAAAAGTCCTTAAATAATCCTAAAAAGTGTTAAGTAAATTAATAATATATTTTTTTATTATGAAAGGCAATTCTCAGTTACTTATTTTACCCTAATTTGAATACTAGATCGTTACATCTGTGACACTTCAATAGATATGAATCGATATGCACAATATCACAAATTCTATTCTCACGCCATATCGCTTCATTGATTGACCTAGTTGCCGATACACACTATTATCATTAGCCGGAATGGATAAATTTGTATTTCAATAATGTAATGTAGATTCATATTAGTCTATATAGTAGTCATGGATCATGACCTACTAGATTTATTACATGTATGTAATATCATGGCCTACTGGTTTTTGTGAATAAAGACGAGTACGCTACCAGCCAGCTTGTATATGATTTACCTCTCGTATTTAAATATATTATTAAGTTATTCATAGAGTTCTAAAGTTTTCGTGTGGTTTTAATATAGCAATTTGAATTACGATTTGCTTCACATATCACGCCTGGCCACACTTGACGTTTGAGAGTTCTGTGTAATAAACTACCTATCCAACTGGATCTAATATGAAATAGGTTAAATTCATAATATAGTTATCACCCAGAAATAAAAACAATATTATTTAATTTATTTATTAACAATAAACAATTTCGAAGATTGGATTCAAATGGACTAAAGTAACGAATTCCATTTTTTGTAACACTAATTGAATTACACATGCTAAGCTAAATTTAAAATAATTTGTATAATAATTGTCGCTTAATAAAATACCTTAAACAGATGAAACTTCTATTAATCTGATAATGAAAATTATACTTATAAGTATTATTTATTCGAGGATAAAAATTGGTGAATAATTTATACTTTTGCCATGTAAAATATTTCATTTAAATATGATCGTATATATCTATACGCATTAGACGACATAATTGTACCATAATTGAGACATCGTGTTGTCCTCCCTCGTAAACTCGCAAATTGCTTTTTAATCTCTTTTCGAAAGATTCATATAGTAAGAAGAAAAAGTAATTAGGTATCGAGCTCAGTCCCTTTCACTAAACGGACTTTTCCTTTGCACATGTTTTTATGTCTTAGAAAAAGTTTCTGGAAACACACTAAATTCAGCACAGACGATTAAGGTAATCACTCCACTTTGGTTTCATTACAATGGGCAGATACGGTAAGCCTGTGACATAATTATATAGTGATATTAGTAAAACATCGCAGGACTGACGTTGCATGGTACCATTCACACTGTGTTTAATATTCTTTAACACTCTACCTAACGGACAAACAAAATAAAAAGTCGTCTTCCCTATTGTAAAGTTGAAAATGCTTGTGAATCATGCAGCATTTAGACCTAGAATGCAACGAAAAATTCGTTTTGCCGAAGCAAAAAGGGTGGGCGAAGGCTATTAATATAATCATATGATAACGACGACGTCTCTTTGGTTCATCTTTTTATCGGGAGTTATCAAAAACTTTCGTGTGAGTATAATATTCAATTAAATTCATTTTATCAATTCTTTCTTTAACCAAGATAAATTTGAATACGACCCACAGTTCCCGAAAGTAATATCGTAGGTCTTTACAAAACAATAAATCATCAGTAGCCAGTGTTTATATAAAAACTGTGAGACGGACTGGTGTACCAGAAAATATTGAACAAACATTATTACTGTGAATTAGTACCTACTTTGATTAGATTGGCATTCACAATGCAATGGGGAACTTAAAAAAGCGCTTTTTATTTATAAAAAAGAAAATTTATTAAAGTTATTGAATGTAATTAAATTTTTTTTATGATAAAACTTGATTATGCAGCGAAAAATTATGAAATATTGAACGCCAACATTGTCTGTTGGCGTTCGATATTAACAACGCCATACGAACACTACACTGAATTTAGGTCTGGCCCCATCACACTGCGTTTTTAATTGTGGAAATAACTAAAATGTATACAGAAGTTTATTTATATTTCGTTGTTTATATACGATTATGGAGTAATATTAATATCTACAAAGCCAAATTAAAGTTGGAAACTCTTTCACAAGAGTGGTATAATAGAGTTGGCATTTATGTTGTTCTTATATATTATGTTCTTTGTAGTGTGCAATAAAGAATATATAGGTACTTATTATGAGGTTTTTAAATAATAAAAAAAAACATTATTAATCAAAAAATCTTATTATTCGGTAAACATATCTAATGTCTTTAACGATGTGATTGCGAGTAAAGATAAATAAATGGGTTACTGAAATCTTCCTTCTCTTTTAAGCGACGAGACAGTTTCACTAACATATCTTTCCTACTCTAGTACAAAAGTTCTATGCTTATATGATGCACCTTTAGTTAACAGACTAAAAGCCTATTTATTATTCATTGGTCAAGATTAATTTCTTTGAATGTTCGTAAGGTACCTGGGTAACGGGGCGAAGAACAACCGGAGCGGGAAGAGCTGGGTGTCCGCCGCTGCCCAAAGCAGTGCTCTGCGAGCCGCTGCTAAACACAATCCTCCCCTTCCAAGCCGTCCAGCTCTATTGGAAGAACATTCCTTTATATTAATCCTAATGCATGAATATTGAAAATCGACTTCAAAACTTAAAAGAAGCGAATGATAATGTTTATCTAAAAGTCGGATTAAATATACTTTGCAGTTTCTTGACTATTAGTTACTTAAGCATTATATTATTAAAAGTGTTTTTTTAATTTATGTCGGTCTTATTAAAAAAAAAACAACATATGATCTATATCTTGAAAATGATTGAGCCGGTTTAAATTAAACTGTACACTGTTTTATAAGTTGTACGAGTATAATGCCGAAATTATTATTCTGCAACGGAATGGTACAGTAGCGTGACGTCTATATCTGAAGACAATCTTATTGAATTTTTCATATAAAAGTTACAGAGTTGTAGATGCGAAGAGTGCGCGTATCAACAAACTAAAGAAAGTATTAAGGATCCTTGCGTGTCAGCCCCACATGTCACGACTCACGAGCTCTTGAACGAGTACGTTATAGTAACGTTTCTTTTTACGTAGTATACATTTTCTTTGAAAGAGTAATGTTATGCTACAGAATAATAACATCAAAGAAAAGTCAATAAATCGAATTTATAAATTAAAACCCAGAAACAAATTACAAATTACGGTGCGGTGTATCGCAGCCCGTTTTAAATGAAGAAACAAAAACATGAATACAACTATTCCCACGTTTTGTCTTTATTCATATTTTAATTGGGATACGCACGAAGCAAATTAATGTTGTTTTTTTTTATTGGATCAAAATATAAATAAAAAAATATAGTACCTATTTAAATCGGTTTTCAGTAGCATATTAACTGTATACCTACTACTTTTATTAAATTACCGATCTTAGGTATAGTATGATACGTTTCGATTGCCGAACTCTTTGCCGGTTTTTTAATCCGGTGGGCTTGTCTAATTTTATAATCTATCACGAGTTTAAAAGTTATGAATTTTTGGAATCATAACTTTTAAACTCGCAATTGGTTTTGAAACAAGTGACGATTTGAATAATGAAGAAAATGAAGAATAATGAAGAAAATCCGTCGAAAAATTGCAGCTAATATTAAAATCTTTCTTATAATTTTTTTTCTTTTAAATAGCTTTAAAAGGTAATTGCATTTAGCGCTTTCCTTATTGAATTCCAATAAACGTCAAATTAACTATATCTTCTATTAATTATCTATCAAAAAACCGTCTCAACCGTAATCGTTATCACGTGTCAAATACTTGTAGCGTAATGCTAGTGAATAGCTTTCAAAAGTTACATTGGAAGGGATTACGATAGATTTTGAAAGTACAAGATAAGCCCTCTGATTATTTTCCAGTGCGCACACACCCAAGAGGTTGGATACTTCAGTTACTTCGGAAAAAATCGGGACTAGGCGCTAGCACTTGACGACTGGATGTATAGTATGTAGGGGAGAGTAACCTATATTGTACTGACTCCTAAATTATACCACCTTCGTATTTCCTACAAATTGGTGCCATTATTCTACACTGGCAACATACAACAAAGCAACTATAGTGCCACTGTCACGGCGCCGTTTTATTTCTTCTTACGACAGATGACACGGGAGTGACAGTGAAAAACTTTTTTTTTTGTGTTTTGGTGTATTTTTTACGTATATTGTCTAAGAAGGTAGCTAAATAAAAAGGTTAGTAGTCATTCAAAACTATATTTTATAAGAAAGCACAATTCCTGCTGTTTTTGTGCATCACGAATACAAATCAGTTGCTTCAGGTTATGTTGTTGTTTTTTTTAAGATTGTTGTCGACTCACCGTGTAGCCTATATCGGACCTCTATGTGGTTCCAAAATTAGACCGGTACAATTTATGCATCTTCTTTAAATGAGAAAAATAATCCTGGTTTTAGTTTTGATTTAGATGGAGACTGCTCAAAAAAAATATTATAAATGGAGTAGAGAAGATTTGAAAAAGGCATTGCAAGCATATGAAGAAAAAAAAATGGAATTAACGAAATATCTAGAAGGTTTCAAGTACCAAAACCAACTATTTTACGGCACGTCAAACAGCAGAATAAATATGCTAATAAGGATACTACTCATAAGGGAAAACCAACAGTTTTCTCCCATGAGCAAGAAATGGAAATGATAAACCATATTTTGCTTTTAGAAAACCATTTGTTTGGTCTTACAATCAAAAATTTACGGCGTTTAGCTTACCAAGTTGCAGAATATAACAAATTCCTCATTCATTTAATAAGGAAAATGAAATTGCTAGCAAACGTTGGTTTTATGCATTTAAAAAACATCATCCACAAATTACTATTAGACAACCTGAGAGTACTTCTCTTAACAGGGTAAAGGGGTTTAACCGCGAAAACGTGTTCAGTTTTTATAATATATATGTGCTATATGTAATAAACATTATTTTGATAAAAGTGGTCCACAGGAGATAATAATAAATAAAGAAATTATTATAACCGAAAATTTAGTTTTATTTGAGAATGCTACCTAAATTTTATACTGTGGGTTTCTTTGGTACAATTTATGTATCCCGCGGTACAATTTAGAATACTAGACCAATAAATTGGACCGAAGGACAACTATCAGTAGATGCATATTTTTAAATAGTTTTAACTTGATAAGAATCTTAAGTTCGTAATATGTTGTGACTGGAATACCAAGCTATCACCTAAATCAAATTGAGTTTCTGTAACTAACAAGGTTTAGGTTTTTTTTTGTGTTATGTCAAAAGTGGTCCAATATGGGTTACTCTCCCCTATGGGGTGTTATTAGGAAAGTTACATAAATCCGAACGATGCTGTTTTAATTTTGTTTTAAAATTGAAATACGGTTTTGTGTTACGCCATTTAAATATAAATCTTAGCAATAATAATAGATATGAAATGAAGTGCTTGACGAATACATTCAAAAATATATTTGTAATATATATGTATCAAAATATAAGTTTAAAATGAAAACTCCACTAGAAGGTAATTGAAACTTTACATAATAACCTTTTCCGCGTCGGTTGTTCATATTAATTAAGACATAACATTGTGCTTCAAGCTCAAATAAGAACCACTTAATAATTTATACAACACACCTACCATGTTATGTCATGTGTAAATAATTTGTTTCTTTAATGTGAATTGACAAATTGCGTAATTATGTGGTATAGAAAAAACATGAACTACTGAAGAACTGTTTGATCAAATATTAACAATTTGAGTAATGATTGTTCTTGAAAAGTTTGAACTTATTTTTGTTACATAAACTTTAATTATATCAAGAATCAATTAAGAAGACAGTAATAATTACGAGTCAACAATTTTAGTTAATAAAGAGTCTGACTATTGACTGTAGGGGGTTATCGATATTCATATTGCAAAAAGATAAAAGCCGATTTGGCTGACACTTATATACAGGCTGTCCCAGAAATCAATGTCAAGCGTCAAGAGACAGGATTGATTGTAAATATTATGAGAAAAATCTGAAAAAAAAAACTCTAGCCCATGTAGTTTGAAAATTATGCTCATTGAAGAAAAACCTATAAATTTGGTCAAACTGTAACCATTTTCGGTTATGGTGGTAAGTTTTTATTATTTTTGTTCATTTAAACTTTGGAACCGTAACCATTAATAACATTATTAGAATTACAGTTATAAATAATGACACAATTGCCTCAAGTTTCCTAGAATTAAGACTATTTGTTTAACTATGAGTTTAAAATTTTCGAAATTTGTCGGCTTTCAAAGGCCCTTCTTTAAAAGAAAAGAACTAAAGTGCCTTAAAAATTAGGCGCATTCAATTAGAATTTTAAAATGGTACAATACTTACTTTTTAGTTTCATATTCATAAAAACGAGTAAAAAAATAAATCCTTAAGTAACCCGATAAAAATAAATCCTTAAGCTCTTGGTAGGTTCGTGATTTTACAGTTAAATGATGAGAGAGATGGATAGTGGACAGTCATGTTTGCCATGAGTGAATGAGACAGATAGTGATGCCACTTTTATCAAAGTCAACAAAAGCAAGTATGATTTATAAAATGATGAAAAATCTTGACCTAGTTAAGTTTAGTTTTATTGAAATAAAAGTCAGATAGAGAAATAACATTTTTTATTACAACAAATGTTTAAATTGCTTACCATCAGCCTGAATACACTTTCTACATCTTCTTAAAAAGATCTACTTATTATCCGGGCATATCTTCGACAATTGATGTCTTTCGCAGCTCGAGAAATTCGTTCACGCAGCTCATCTTTCGACTTTGAATAAACTGTTTCGCCCTGAGCGCCCCAATAAAAAAAAAACAGGGGATTGAAATCTGGGAAACGGGCTGGCCACAAGAACGTCAATTCCACTTTCTCATGCAGCCATCTTGTTGATGTGGCAACCACAACATATTACATATTACACATAATCTCGATCTTAAACTAAATACTTTGGCAATATTCCTGGAGATGAGCAAAGCATTTGATTTTGTTTCACACAGGTTACTCCTACACTAATGAGATAGATATGGAATAAGGGGCAATGCCTTAGAATGGATGAAAAGTTATCTAAGCAACCGCACACAGTGTGTCGAAATATCTAAGATGCAAGGTAATTTTAGAAAATCTTATACTTCTTAATATACACTAAATCACTGTGGCGTACCTCAGGTAAGCGTACTTGGACCACTTTTATTTTTATTATATATCAATGATTTGCCCAGTGTGACTGACCAAAAGTGTGTCCTATTTGCAGATGACACAACACTTGTTATCAGAGGTCAGGATTGTGATGATATTGAACGAATAGCAACAAATTTCTTAGGGATCACGATAGACAGATTCTGTAATTGAAAGGCACATATAGACATGATTGCTGCCAAATTGGACAAATTTATATTTGCTCTAAATAGAATAAGACAAGTGGCCTCTAAACAATCCGCTCTAATAGCATATCATAGTTACGTCTCATCTGTATTGCGATATGGTATAGTTCCCAGTGTTTGCATCGACTCCGCTATTTATAAACCAATAAAAGTGAATATATCGGAATATTTAATAAAAAACAGTGATTATCGTGTAAAGAGAGTTACAAAACACCAGGATTATCGTTATTTACAATGAAAGTGCTATAATTATATCAAAAACATTGATTAAAATAATTTCAACGGATTTTTTAATCGTTCGAATACCATTGAAACAACCGAAGATAAAAGCTGGAAAAAATAAAAAGAAGATCAGTCAACAAGAAAGTGTAAATAAAAGTGCAAATAAAAGTAGAAAGTGTTAAATTTGGACAATCTTCACTAAATCTAACCTCAAACAAAAAATCAAAAGTCATTCATTACGATCATTTACCTATTACATAGTAACGCCATCTATCAAGGAGTAGCAGAAATTCTTAGAGCTACTTACTTGATTCACTTCAACTTTAGTTCGGCTACCCACCAATAGAGGCCAGCACTTGTACTAAAATAAATACTAAATACTTTAAATACTTAAATATGGAGGAAGTAATGTCTGCACTTCGTAAAATTCAGAACGAACTAGACGACCAGAAGAAAATGATCATTAAAAACGGAGAAGATGTCACTACAAATATAACAAAAAATATAAATATGATTCTTGAAGAAAAATTCCAAGTATGGGAAGAAAAACATAACTGTCTGAAAGAAGTAGTTGAAAACCAAGAAAAAAGAATATATTTTCTAGAAAAATTAGCTAGACAGAGAAACATAGTATTCTTTGGCTTACATGAAACAGAATCGTCTTATTCAGACTTGGAAAATATTATTATTAATTTCATAGACAAACACTTCTGCATAAAGCTGGAAAAAAGGGACATACAAGCATTGACCAGATTAGGCAAAAAAGGTAAAGGAATTAGACCCATAACAGTAACTTTCACAACACTTGGTAAGAAGATTGAAATATTCAAGCAAAAAGCAATACTGAAAGACACAGAATTTTACATAAAGGAGGACTACCCAAAATATGTCTTAGAAAAAAGGAAAGAATTACAGGAAAAAGTTAAAATTGAAAAAGAAAAAGGAAACAAAGCTATCGTTAAATATGATAAACTCATCATACTCGAAAACAAATCAGAAACATCTGGTAGCAAAAAGAGAATGCTCTCCGTTTCCCCTGAGTCAAACCTATCAAACTCTCACAAGCAAACGGATAGAAGACCACAAGAAAAACGAAATAATAAACCAAAACAAACCCACTCTTTACCACAAAGGTCATCCAGCATTTCAGAAGCAGTTCTTAAGCCTAGTATGTTAAACTACTTAGTTAACAAGAATAAGAACAACCTATCAAACCAGAAAGACAACCAAGAACAAAACGAAATATAGCAATCAGCGCCTCCTCCTCTCGCAAATAAAAAAAGCACAAAAAATACAGAAAGAAAAAACATATTATATCCCCCAATACGGCCGGTCACCGCGGGGGTCACAGACCAAAACCCTCCACTCCACCCTCTACACGTATGTACATTCAACGCTCGGTCATTACTATCAGATGAAAGACTGCTAGAGTTTACGCACGCCATATCAACTATAAAATACGACATCATTGGTCTTTCAGAAATCAGACGTACAGGCTATAGTATAGAAGAAGGTGTAGACCAAATATTCTGCTATTTTGGAGAGACTAAAGGCCAATACGGGGTTGGTTTTCTCATAAAAAAACACCTAAAAAATAGCATAGAAAGCTTCACTGCAATAAATGAACGAATGTGCACACTACACTTAAATATAGAGAATACAAATCTATCTATTGTCCAGGCTCATGCGCCGACCTCTGAGACAACCGACCTAGAAATAAAAGAGTTCTATGATCAGTTGCAAGAAACTCTTAAACACTGCAGCAAAAACGTTATAGTCATGGGAGACTTTAATGCCAGAGTTGGTCAAAAAGTTAAAGGAGAAGACCGAATTATGGGAACCTCATGCTTTGGAAAAAGAGACAATAGAGGGAGAACTCTACTCCAATTTTGTTGGGAAAATAAACTGTTTGTTATAAACAGCTTATTTAAAAAGAAAAGCAAGAACCTCTGGACATGGCTTTCCCCAAATAAAAAGAGAAGCCAGATAGATTATTTATTATCGAACATAAAAAGTAAATTTACAAATTTTGAAGTGATAAGCAACTTATCGTTCCCGAGCGACCACCGATTGTTGAGAGGCACTCTGATGTTTAACAGAAATAAGAAATCTAGATCTACATATAAAAATAACAAATTTTCTCTACAAACCGAAGAAATAAAAGAGAAATACATTGAAGCATTAAAATCAAATATTTGTAACATTAATCTACAAGAAAATGATGATGTAGAGACGTACTACGGAAAAATCAAACAATCAATGGATAAAAGTTTAAAATCGGTATGTAATAATAGCACAAACACAAAAAGACACTACATAATTTCAGATGAAATAAAAAATCTCATAGAAAGAAGAAACGAACTAGTAAACAAAAAACAATTAACATTAGAAGAGAAAAAAGAAAAATGTTTCTTATTTAAATACATCTATAAAACGATCAGAAAAGAATACCAAAATCATAGACTAACAACGATTACAAAACATCTGAAGAATTCAGGAAGTGTAAAAAAGGGTCTAAAAGAATTAACAACAACTAAAAAGTGGATACCTCCTTTGAGAAAGAAATCCACCTCTACCAAATATACATTATCTAGGTCAGAAATAATAAAAGTTGCCACCGAATTTTACAAAGATCTCTACACTTGCAAAACACCATCTGAAATAGAGACCCTAGATATTCAGAAAAATGATGGAACACTACCTAGATTTACTTCTCAAGAAATTTTCAAAAAAATAATGTCGCTAAAGAAAGAAAAAAGCAACGGTCCAGACGGTATCTCAAACGAAGCCATCTCAGCAGGAATAGCTCTACTGGTGGAACCTCTAACCACGCTGTTTAATAAAATTCTAGACAACAGAAAAATTCCTACCGAATGGGCGAAATCAGATATAGTATTGCTTTATAAAAAGGGAGACCCTACTGACATAGGCAATTATCGACCAATCAGTCTACAACCAAGCCTCTATAAACTTTTCGCTTCCTGCCTCGAGAAACGTCTTAAAAAATACACCGAAGAACACCAACCAGTAGAACAAGCGGGGTTTAGAAGTACATATTCAACTATAGACCATATACACTCGCTAGAACTCATTATAGAGAAATACGAAGAAATGAAACGCCCGCTCTACCTAGTTTTCATTGATTATGCTAAAGCATTTGACTCGATATCCCATTCCAGCATGTGGAAAGCTTTACATGAATGCGAAGTACCAACAGAAACTATTGAGCTCATACAAGACATATATAAGAAGAGCAAAAGCAGAGTAATATTGGACAGAACAGGAACCGAAATTGATATATGTAGAGGTGTCCGCCAAGGCGACCCTCTCTCACCAAGAATTTTTATTACCGTTCTGCAAAATATAATGAAGACGCTAAAGTGGAAAAACAAAGGTATATACATCAACGGTAAATTTCTAAATAATCTCAGATTTGCCGATGACCTCGTACTCTTCGCAAATACCGCCTCGGAGTTAGAATCAATGATAAATGAAATTAACTTTGTAAGCAATGAAATTGGTCTAGAACTAAATACAACCAAAACTAAAATTATGACAAATAGCATAAACACACCAATAAGGGTTAAAAACACGCTACTGGAATACGTATCTGAGTACACATATTTAGGTAAACAAGTATCATTTTCAAAATCAAGACACCAAGATGAGTTAATGAGACGTGTTAACATAACCTGGAATAAATTTTGGAGTCTTAAAGAAATTTTGAAATCAAATATCTCAATCAAGATGAAGAAAATTGTATTAGACTCCTGTATTTTGCCATCTCTCACTTATGCTTCGCAAACATGGATTTTCAACAAAAAAACGAGAGAAAAAATTCTAACAACCCAAAGAGCCATGGAACGGAGCATTCTAAATTTAAAATTAAAACATAAAAATAGAAATACAGACATAAGAAAATCAACAAATGTAATTGATGCTCTGGAACATTGTAAACGATTAAAATGGAAGTGGGCTGGCCATATTGTTAGAATGAAAGAGGACAGGTGGGCAAGAAAGATAACATTATGGCAGGGGCCTGATGGTAAGAGGACTCGAGGTAGACCGGCTGAGAGATGGCTTGATGAAATTCAAAAAGTGGCAGGAAAGAATTGGACTGAAAAAGCAGGTGACAGATCTAAGTGGAGAAACCTGGAGGAGGCCTTTACTCTAGAGAGGTCCTTAATTTAATTTGTTTTTAAATGAAACTAAATATAAGATTCTGATTATTGTAATATGCATGCACTTTACAATACAATGCCAAACTATTTGTAAAAATACTGATATGGGGTAATTCGGTCGATGCAATTCGTGCTTTTAAACTACAAAAAAAAATGCATACGGTCAGTCTGTGGTGCAGGCTACTTGGACTCATGTAAGCCTTTGTTTAAATCATTGAATGTATTACCACTTCCATGTTTATATATTTTTGAAGTGGGGATATTTGATAAAAAACATTTCCATTTATTTAAACAAAATAAAGATTTTGCACATAGAGGTAGGAAGTGTACAAATTTATGTATTCCAACTCAAAGACTCGTTGTGAATTCGAAGAACTCATATTGTATGAGTATACGCATTTATAATAAATTACCGAATAATATTAAAACTATTGATAATGTAATTACATTCAAATCCTGTTGTTTATTTAAATATTTAATGGATAAAAATTATTATTCAATCAATGAATTCTTGCAAGATAAATCTCATTCTTAATTATTATATGAATGCTTTGATTATAATATGAACCTATTGTATTTATGACTATGATTTGACATTTACTATTTTTTATTTTATTTAATTTTTTGACATCGCTTATTTGCGACAAGAACGTGACAAAGTAAAAATCTCAATTTGTGATAAAACGCTCTTGAAAGTTTGAAATTCCTGTAACTTTTTAATAATTTTGTTTAGCCTATTCAGCTCAATACAACATAACTTCAAGGTTTTCGGTTTTTGGATCAAATTGCATTCAGACCTTTAAGTGAGTTATAAAATTTATTATGATTATTTATTTAAGAAAGGGTCCTCCTTGTTGCGTTATTCTTGTAAAAAAAAAATCCAGTATTGCAGAACAAACAGATATGTACCGATTTTCTTGAAAAAAAAAAATTGGATAAAAATCTAAACCTTTACAAGTTATGTCGTATTGTTACGTTTTTATTGATAATCTGTAATATATGTAAAGGTATGGAACATTTTAATTAAGACATGTTACTGTCGTAGAAATCTCTTTATTTTTGTATTTTGTTTTACAAAATGAGAGATATTTTAGCGAAGTTATTGTGTAACTTTCGCTGAAATACAAGTAATAATCGAAGTCAAAGTCAAAATAATCTTTATTCAAATAGACTTCTTAAAAGTACTTTTGAATCGTCCAACATTTTTTTCCCTACCACGCTTTCAGGATGTATTTTTGCCGAAAAGAAGAACGAGTAAGAAACTCACCAGCTCTAATAAGAGGTATCACATTTACAAAAACCATGTCATTACCAGATCAATACATTATAAACAGAAAGAGAAAAAAAACTATGGTCTTATAATTATAACATAATCATTTAATAATAATGAAAACAAGATAATGAGTTTAGAAGTAATCACCTATCCAGTTGCTGGATCATCTCAAGGCCAAGCGTTCTTATCTGTTATATAATCGGATACTTTATAATTAGTATTTTTTCTATAGCAGATTTTAACTGCATGAAATCTTATTGTTGTATTTTACTTGGAACCTTATTGTAGAAGCCCACACAAAGACCCTTGAATGAGTTATTAACTTTTTGCAGTCTAGTGACAGGCACAGTTAATTTATTTTTATTTCTTGTATTAAAATTGTGTACATCACTTTTTATAGAAGACAAAATAATATTTTTACGAACGTACTTTAAGTTCTCGTATATGTATTGAGAAGCAACAGTCATAATGTCTATTTCCTTAAATTTCTCCCTTAAAGAGTCCCTAATCCTAAGATTATAAATTGATCTAATTGCTCTTTTCTGAAGCACAAAAATTGTTTGTATGTCGGCAGCATTTCCCCACAATAGGATTCCGTACGACATTACACTATGAAAGTAACTGAAGTATACTAATCTGGCAGTATCTATGTCAGTTAACCTACGTATTTTCGTTACGGCATATGCTGCAGAGCTAAGTCTACTCGACAATTTATCAATATATGGGCCCCACTGTAGTTTAGAATCTAATGTTATTCCTAAAAATACCGTGGTATCCACAAGGCCCATGTTCTTATCTTTTATATTAACATTTATATCTACTTTTTTAACAATAGGTAGTACAAATTTTAGGCATTTTGTTTTTCCTTCATTAAGAAGAAGATTATTTACATTAAACCAATGTACTACTTTAGCGATAGAATTATTCAAATCGTCTTTAGAGGTAACCCTCTTCTAATTTTAAACAAAAGTGAAGTGTCATCCGCAAATAAAACTATTTCGTGATCATTCCTTACGAAATAAGGCAAGTTATTTATATAAATCAAAAACAAGAAAGGACCAAGTATTGAGCCCTGCGGCACACCCATCTTAACTTTCGACCCAGGGGATCTTTTGCCATCAACTATCTGTACTCTATCAGTCAAGTACGAGACAATAAAATCCAATGAGTTATCTCTAAATCCATAAAAATGAAGTTTACTAATCAATGTTTCATGAAAAACAAGCCTTAGATAGGTCACAGAAAACACCTAACGCATCATGTGAATCCTCCCAGGCATTAAAAATTTCTTGTATTAACTCGACACCGGCTTCGATTGTTGAGCGACCCCTTGTAAAACCAAATTGTTGTCGATTCATAAGCAAACTTGCCTTTAAAATAGACTCAGCGACATTGGAAGACGAATTCAAAGATTGTGTAATTAAGACTGGAATATCAGTAAATAAATTTATGTAGCTATTCGTTGTAAAAATGTATTGTTTTTTATCAAGAAAGTGTTAATTTGAGATAACCAACATTAGTACCAAACATTTTGTACTTTTATTAACAACTGTAACGGAACATCTCAAATTAATCAACAAAAATAATTGTTTATTTCAGCAACAACGGTACAATCCTCTGTAAACCATAGCATGCGATTACTATTTTTACTACAATAATGAGCCACATAAAAATGTCCCGTTATAGCTGCAAAAATAAATCACAAAAAAAAAAAACAAAAATTTGTATTTACCTTTTCAACAAAACCGTGACACCATGAGCTGTTACATTTTTGCCGCCATCAGGCACCACTTTCCTCTTCAAGCGAGCGGCGACAACTGACATGAACCGATCTTGCATTGAACTAAGGAGCGGAAAGAGATAGCGCTAAACCGATAGTCGCCATCCTTTTCCTTCATTACTCGGTCATTATCGGCGCTAGAAATATCGCGTTTTAGCAGCAAGTAGAGCGCGATGCGCCGAATTCTACTGTATTATTATTCAATAACGATACAAATTTGCGTTAACACGTTCTTGTCGTAAATGAGCGACATTTTCTTGCATATAAAATCAGACAAATTATTGTATATTGACTTTAATATTTGCACACCGTCTTGACGATGAAATATGCTGGTCTAAAATTGTAAAACAACCTTGTAACCATATTTTCGCAATAAATAAATATTATTATTATTATAACCACATGTGGCGACGATCTGTTTATGGTGGTGTCCTCTAACAAAGTTGGTAAATTTTCTACCAGCCTAGAGAATTTTTTGGATGCATTGGGAATTTTCAATATACCTCTGTAGCATTTTTCAACAAAATAAAAACCAGGATAATCTCGAGGTAGAAGACTTTCACTCGTTTTACATGAAACGGATGCATCCTTGCTCTTTGTTGAATACAATGTACTTTGCTTTTGGGTATTCCCGGTCTTTATTTAATTCCACGAGCGGAAACACTCTAGTCATCTGCGACCTCTTGCAACACCTCTCCCTCGTAAAGAAAGCGAGGTCTACCTCCAGCCCGTATCCGATTCGGGAAATGGCCGCCCTCCGTGAGTGAATAGTGCGCATTCACAAGCACGCAGTGATCCGGATACCGCTCTTAATTTGGCTATCTTTCACGATAAAGTCTAGCGGCGGCACTTGCGTTGCATCTGCATTCCCCAAAATGAGGTGCATGTTCGAATATTCTTGTAAAGTGTAGCGCGTAGGCATGTTAGATAACAAGGATGCCAACACATACGTCCAATTCCAAAAGTAATCAGCCAAGGCTGCCGGTATGTAATCAACAAGTCCAATTCACAACACAATACATAATATTATTGACCTTTATTTATTTATTTATTTACTCTCTTGGATGACCAACAGCTAACAATACAAATTAAAATTTCATTCCAAAAACAGATAGCCAATTACAGGTCTTCGCTTATAGATTTGGCATAAAAGTAAGAAATATATATATATACATACATATATATACTTACATACATAAAACATGCATCGCTTACACTTACAGTAATGTTACAATAAGTACGCTGCTTACGGAGTAATATATTAATAATAAATACATATATAAAGTATAATGATAATGACACATATACCTATATCCTAATCAGAAAAATTAGTTATTTAAAAAGAATAAGTTACCAACAACACGCTTAATCGACGCCTCGCTAGTGTTAAAAAGGTCAATATTTACTCGCTTTGTTAGTTCGTTGAATCCATTACACGCTCGCCAAATGAATGAATTCTGCCGAAAGTTTGAAGACGCAGGGGGTAGATATAACAGGGGGTTAAACCTGAGTTGTTTTTGTGGGGCTCTAAGAGTAATCTTTGACAAGAGTTCAGAACAATCCACAGCACCACTAGCAATTTTTGCAAGAAAAACCAAATCTGCAATTTCTCGCCGATTCACTAAAGGGAGAAAGTGATGCATCCTGCAAAGTTCCTCGTAGCGGCCTGAGTCATAGCGATGTTTGGTGCGGAAGCAGAGGTACTTAATGAATCTCATTTGAATTTTCTCGATCCGCAATATATACGTCTGGTATCCAGGGTTCCAGATCTGCGACGCGCACTCCAGGTGACTTCGGACGAATGTGCAATAAAGAATTTTTAGAGTCTTAGTCTGTGTGAAGTCTTTGGAGTTACGCATAACAAATCCAAGAGCTCTGGAGGCCTTTGAGATGATGTTATCGATATGGGCATCGAAAAGCAACTTATGGTCATGAAACACGCCAAGATCTCTCACAACCGTTTCTCGTTTCAGCCTTGAATTTCTCACCACATAATCAAACAAAATCAGATTCCGCTTCCGACTATACGTGACAACATTACATTTGGCTGCATTTAAGTCTAAACAATTACTTGAACAGTAGTTGTCAAGTCTCACAAGATCATTTTGCAGTGAAAGCGCGTCTTCTAACGACGAAATAGGCGCAAATATTTTCATATCATCCGCAAAACATAATAGTTGTGAAAATTGAAAACACCTCGCAATATCATTTACGAACACAGCAAACAGGAGTGGCGCAAGTAAGGAGCCCTGAGGAACTCCACTGGGAACCGTAAGCCAACCAGAAATATAATTTTTCACCACGACCGCCTGTGAGCGATTATTAATGTATGATGATAGCCATCGCAACAAATCGCCACCCACACCAATCATTAACAGTTTGTGTAAAAGCATGTCATGCCGAATTCGGTCAAATGCCTTACTGTAATCAGTGTAGATTACGTCGACCTGAAAGCCATTATCCATGGCAATAGTAAGGGACTCATTGAGCAAGACCAAATTAGACACAACAGAGCGGCCTCTAAGGAAACCATGTTGTGTTGGGCTAAACGATTGCTTCAATGCAGAATAAAGCTGCTCGTAAATAACTTTTTCCAGTACCCTCGGATACAATACAAAGCTTAGAGATGGGACGGTAGTTAGTAATATCTGATCTAGATCCTTTTTTATGAACTGGTGTAATATATGCTTGCTTCCATACACTCGGAACAATGCCCTCCGTCAAAGATCTATTGAAAAGAATAGCAATTGGAATAGCAATGGTTTTAGCGCAATTTATGAGGAAGATAGCTGGCAACAAGTCTGGTCCAGCAGACTTTGCCGGGTCTAGCTTCGAAAGCAGCCTGGTCAGTTCGTCAATGTTAATCATAATTTTATTAATGTTTGTAATAGTAGTAGGAAGAGAAGAGGCCAAACTTAAATTGTTTAGAGAAGTTGGAGACTGCAAAAAGTTAGAGTAGAAAAACTCAGAAAAAGCGTTGCATATCGATTGTCCAGTATTAAGTACAGTATCACCGTAGTTCAAGTTATTGGGTAAGTCATTAATATTAGTCTTGGATTTAATAAACGACCAGAAAGTTTTTGGGTTATCCTTTAGCGAATTTTCAACTGTGTTTATATAATCACTATAGCACAGTTTTTCTAATGTTTTACATCGATCCCTTAGAATTTTATAAGATTGTTCATCGGTATGGTTACCATATATTTTGAATTTCTTCAAGTATTTGTACTTTTCCCTAATTGATCTTTTCAAAGCCGGCGAGTACCATTTGGGGTATTTGTTAGTAGTAATAGTTTGGCGAGGTATATATTGGTCTCTTAATGTAATAAATTTATTGTAGAAATACTCTACTGCTGCTTCGAGGGGTTTAGATATTAATTCATGATGCCAGTCTATTTTTGTAATTTCTGAGTTGATAGCATTATAATCGCCTTTATTAAAAAGATACCTAGTGCGAGGTGCATCATTTAAGGGCACAAAATCCGCAAAATCTAAATCGAAGGACAAAGCTCCATGGTGTATATCGATCGGCACCAGCGGATCGCCACTGCAATCTGTTACCAGGACATTGTCATTAGACAATATAAGGTCTAGAGTCCTCCCATAAGTATTTTTAATACTATTGTATTGTCTTAAACCAAGAGTATTAAACTCATCGACAAGTGAAATCTCATCACTAGTATTAAAGTTTGAAGGATCACAGTGAGAACCATCAACACCATTCCTTACCCAATCTATGTTACTCAAATTAAAGTCTCCTGCTATCAAATATTTATCATATGGGTATCTCATGACTACATCATTTAAGCTATCAAGAAAGTTTGACAATTGTTGGGTAAAGGTAAAGCCTCCATTTTCGTTACACAAATAAAGCGCACAAATATGTAATTTCAAAGGTCGCTGAGTACCACGTAGTTTTAGAGTTAATGTTAACCACAAATCCTCGGCACTAGAGTGAAACCCAGGTTGAGACATAACTATCATATCCCTGTGCACAGCTATAAGTACACCCCCCTCCATATAATTGACCAGTTACAGCATAGTTTCGATCCCGTCTAAAGACAACATATCTATTATCAAAAAGCTCCGTATCCTTAATACCTTCCAATAGCCAGGTCTCAGTAATAATAACGATGTCGTAATCACCGCTACATAAGTTACGAAAAAATATCGTTGATTTGGTGCACACCTTATTCAAATGTTTGTTTTCCTTTTTGCACTTATTCATTTTTTGTTATGTCATGGAAATATAGAGGCTTATTATTATATTCACGGTAAAATGGGCAAGCAAATATCAGGTTACTTGAGGATTTATTTTTTAGTATGAAACTAACAAGTATTGTACCATTTTTAAATCCTGATAAAATGCGCCAACTTTTAGTGGCACTTGCCAAGGTACTCTAGTATTTTTTTAAAGAAGGGCCTTTGAGAGTCAACAAATTTCGAAAATTTTATATTCATAGTTAAACAAATAGTCTTAATTCTAGGAAACTTGGGGTAATTGTATCATTAGTTTTGACTGTGGTTCTAGAAATGTTATTAAGAGTTACAGTTCCAAAGTTTAAATGAACATAAATAATAAAAATTAACCACAGTAACCGAAAAATGGTTACAAGTTGACCAAATTTATAGGTTTTTCTTAAATGCCCACAATTTTCAAATTGCATGGCATACATTATTTTTCTGATTTTTCTCATGATGGTTACAATCAATCCTGTCACTCCGTTTCGGCTTGACGTTGAGATGTACGTCAAGCAGAATCTGTATATCAATAATATGCTACCTAATAATGTTATTTGTGCAATAGAATAAATATATTTTCTTTTTGTAAACGCTTATGGTGTCACCGGAGTGGCGTCGCATTGTGAAGCAGGCCACTAATGTCGACTTGACGACCACGACCACTCTGTCAAGAGTGTAGCGCCTAAGAAGAAGAAGAAGATGTCACCACCATCTAATTTTGAAAGTTAATGTAGCATGATTAGTGATATTCGTGAATATTAACCACTTACATAATTCTATGAGACTGTTGACGAGTCCATTCTATAAATAAACAGGTATAACCTCACATCTGACTAAGAATATAGACCGAAATACAAAGTTTGCTTTTAATTGCCACCAACATCATTTACTACACTTAAATATTTGACAATATTCATTATACAAAATCCTAATTATTACAACACATGGTGTTAAAGAAGTATTTCAAGTAAGTGTTTTTTTTTAAACAGAGAGTTACTGTCATAATGCCAATCGCATTAATTCAAAGAAATAAATTCATTTAATTGATACGATATATATGTTCGATAAAGTAAACTTGTGGCATCTGTGCGGCACCGGCCAATAGCTAATGAGATCAATCAATGTCAAAGTTTACTTTAAAATAACGAAGGCACATGACATCCAAAATCAAGAAAATGTAGAAAAGTTGATTTTCTACATTTATCCGAACGGGAATCGAAGCCGTCACTTCAGAGATGGCACACCGGCAAACGATCCAATCGTCTACGGAGGTGGATATTAATTTGAAATAGAGTAAGTCTGACTTCGCACTGGTCCCGCGTGGTGGGTCATAGCCCATTCTCCCTATTCGATTAAATTCGATTCCAGCAGTGGGTACATTAATATACTGGTGGTGATATGAAGTCTGGCTAAGTTTAATTATTTAGATAACTTCGTATGACAAATAACAATCATAACATCTGTATATAGGCAATACACATAGAGATAATAACTATGCTTATATAGCGTTATTAAGTTTTTAAACAACTATGAAAAATATTAATAACAATACAACACTCATATGTTGATTAAAAATGAACATAAAATAGGGGTTTGTGTAGATTTTTAATATGAACAGATCGTATAGACTTATTTTTCACTTTATTCTTTGAAGCGTAATTTATTTGTAAAAGTATGTCTTATTCATTTTTTATATTTTACTACTCGTATTTGTTTCTTTCAGAAAGTATACTGCTTAGGTTTTGAACAACTATATCGCGAAGCTCTAATTTTAATTACGTCTATTAATTATAAAATTTTGCTAAAGTTGACATTTAAATAATTAAACTTAACTATCGATTTTTTGATACATTTATAATGAAATTGTACGTTAACTTACTTTAGAAAGTATTTTCATTCATAATATAGCAATATCTGTCCGTCACGTAACTTGACACCGATGTTTGAAGGATCTGCTTACTTTGTCTATTATAACGTAATAATAAATAGATTAATTTAGCAGTAGAAAGGCTCTTTTGGTTGTACCTTACAATAATGATGTATAGCTAATGATGACATGTAAGATGTTTTAGTTTGGTATTTAAACAAAAAATATATTATTATATTTGATTAATTTTTCATTCACAATGCTGTACCAAATAATATTCTATATAATTTATATTTTTCTTTAAGAATATTTTTTTTGAAAAACAGTATTAGGTGTTGTATATATAAGGAGTGATCTTTCAACCGGGCTACCTAGATCCAGGGCATACAAACGGTTCGCAAAATACTGGTTGATGAAAATAATAAAAAAGTTTCAATAACACTTTTTTACACAAAAGTGGCAGATTCTTTTGTAATATAGTAAAATAATTTAAAGATTAAAACCCGACTACAATTAAATCACGCTCTTAAATGATTGAAACAAGAAATTTCTTATATAGCGATAGCAATATTTATTTGTTGTCTTATATATAATGCAGTGGGAAAATGTTATTATAATTAGCAAAATCGAGGCCCTAGGGAGCAATCTGCTACCCTCTCATCATAGCCCTAAAAATCTTTATTAATTCTATTACATGATAATTTTATAATATTGTATAATTACAATCAAATGTGTAAATTGAGTAGCTCGGTGGCGTAGTGGATAAGCGCCGCGGCCCGCGATCGTAGTCATTAAGCAACTTTCGCAAGGGTCCGTCATGGGATGGGTGACCAAAAATTATTATCTAGAGCTACTTCGTGCTTCGGAAGGCACGTTAAGCCGTTGGTCCCGGCTGCATTTGCAGTCGTTAATATCCTCCAATCCGCATTGGGTCAGCGTGGAGGGTCAGGGCCCATCCTCCTTAGCCATCCATAAGGAAGGCCTGAGCCCCTGCAGCGGGGACGTAAAAGGGCTGATGATGCACCGGTGAAAAAGTTTCGAAATAATCGATTCCTTCTGATTGAGTGAAACCTTTTGCGACGAGTCTTGCTTTGTAAGTTGCAGCTCCTTCTGCATCCTGTTTGTATTTAAACACCCATTTATTACCGACGACCTTTGCACCAGGTGGCTTATCTACCAGCTCCTTCTTTTCAGCAACTAGATATGCAAAATCAGGGTTTAAATTTCTTCCACTTCTCAGCGAATATCTTCTGTTCCTTATTACCTCAACTTCAGCTTCATGTTCTGATGTAACAGCTAAGTTGTTCTCTTGACCTGAACTATCTGGTTCCGGTTGCACTACTTCAGTTTCCGTCAAGCTGTCCTGTATTTCTACTGTATCTTCGAAAGTTTCTACTTCTTCTACATTTGCTCTTCTAGTCACTTTAGGCTCACAGAATTTCCATACTACTATGTTTTCTTTTTTCTAACTTTTAGGCTTTAGAACATTAACTGTAGAATTTTCCAATACTCTACTTTTCTCTGATATTGCCTCGTTCTTCGCTTCGATTTCCTCCAAAAATACTACGTCCCTCGATCTGATAAGACGACTCGGAATATTTGGATCAGAAAAACGATAGCCTTTAGTTTCGTCACAGAATCCTACGCAAAAAATGTCTCGAAAAGCTTTATTTCCGATAAATAAATTAGCGGGAACAGATGATTTTCAAGATTGGAAGTTTTCGATGAAAATGTTGTTGAAAAAGGAAAAGATGTTCCATCTGACAGAGATAAGTCCAGATCCATCAAATGTTCAAGATGTGGAAAAGGACGAGGAAGCTTTAGCTACGATTTGTCTTCATTGAACCTCAAGTTATTCCGTTTGTACGCCAAGCTTCAACAGCGAAAGAAGCTTGGGATATTCTCATTAAAACCTTCGAGTGTAAAAGTACCAATCGTCGTATCAAGCTCTTAGATGCATTTTTAGACGAACGTCTGGAGAAGCATGACAGTATGCAGTATTACATCGCTGCAGTCATGAATAGTTCGCTATATAAGCATAGTTATTAGCTCATAAGCTAAGTGACATCGATAAGGCAGTGGACAATGACTTGATTGCAGTAATTTTATTACAGGGCTTACCAGAGAAGTTCACTTCTATGAGAATGGCGCTGCAGCATTCAGGAACAAAATTGACTTCTGAAGTTGTCAAAAAAGTAGTTGAAAAAGGTAATGTAATTATGTTTGGGTCGACTGGGTGTAATATTTATTATGACCAGGATTGTTGTGCCTCAGGAACATCTGTGGCAACTGTGAGCAAGGTAGCTGGGATCTTCAAGTTAGACAGCTGTGTGCTAGTTGTAGATGTCAAGGATAGGAAATTCTTTACGGGATACATATTTAAAGTTGGTGGAAATACAATTTCTTGGAGTGCAAAAAACAAAGATGCGTGGCGCTTTCATCAACGGAATCGGAGTACATTGCACTAAGCGAATCTGCGAAAGAAGCAGTTTACCTAAGAAAATTGGTGAGTAGCCTCATTCCAAGTAATGACAGTCTATGTTTGAAGATTTACGTGGATAACCAAGGTGCGATTAAGTTGGCTTATAATCCAGTTCATCATAAGCGCACTAAGCACATAGAGCTGAGGATTCATTTCATTAGAGACTATTTCGCCAGTGGTTCCTTATCACTGGAATATATCCCCACAGCAGACAACATAGCTGATGCTTTGACTAAAGCGCTACCGAAGGCTAAATTAGGGAACTTTATTGACAGTTTACTTGGCTAGGCAGCTTGTCATAGTTTGTAAGATTTTTATTAAGTCATTTTTCAATCTTGATGCTCTGTATGAAATAAAACAGGGAGAAAAAAGCAGCCCTTGCCAAGTTTCTTGCCGGTTCTTCTCGGTACAAGGTCTCTCGCCGTAGATTTACGAACCGATGGCGTAGCTCTCGACTTTCACAAGTGCTTGTAACAGCCTAGACTGAATAAATGATTTTGTTTTTATATTATGTGTTGAGGGGGTGTATTAGAAATTAGGTACTCTTTGACTAATCTATGATATCTTTTCATTGAATAAATGGTCTATCAAACAGTCGATCCGTGTATTTAATTCTAAATTTCTAATAATTGAGAATCTGGAAAAATTGTTTGAGTAATTAAATGTCTGGAAAATTAAAATAAAAACGTTACATCTAAAAGATACAACTTCTATAAATACTCATTAATAGAGTCTTAAAAAAAGATTGACTAAACTTATTCTGAATTTGTTTTGTCTCGTATTTGATACGTTTAATTTTTATTTCGGTTAATTAAAGCACGTAATACTATTTCTGTTTGTCTTATTTTATTAGGTTATTAGAAAACTGGGCCAAGCGAAATAACAACGAACAAACATCAACAAAAGCCTAGAATTAGTTCCAACCGTAAAGACAAGTTGAACAAACCACCCGCAGGGATTATGGACAGGTAAGTTAATCCGGAAGCTGTACTCCCATCGGGTAGATTGCCTAACAACTTTTGATAAGACTACTCAAAAGAAGAAAAGCGTTATTCATTTAATACGTTTCTCAGTTTTGTTTTAAATATCTTTTCTTATGTTTTCCATGATTTTGCCGTCCATACAAGAACATAGATGGTAAATATTACTTTAATTTTAATTGTTTGTTTAAAAACAATCCCAGGCCATGATTTATTCAAAAATAATTGGATGGAACGTGTAAGAAGTACACGAACACTTGAAATATAACGAAATGAAAATATCTTTATTCAAGTAGGCTTATTACAAGCACTTTTGAATAGTCAACATTTTTTTTATACCCCTACCACTTGTTCAGGACGTCTTTTAGCTGACAAGAAGAACAACCGAAAGAAACTTACCAGCTCTTTATCATAAGTAATGACACTTACGTAAATCATGTCATTACTAAAATAATATGTATTATCACGATAACAAATATAATTTTCAAAGTCTGTAGGTCATAGGTTGTACATATAATTATTCGTTATAGAACAAAGCGAAGGCTATTAATTACATGCATTGCGATCCTTGAAATAATCATCAACTTTATAGCCTTTACCACAGAACACGGAAAAGAGGTTAGAAAGGCGATCATACATCCTTTGTACGAAAACCGATATCACCAGTCTAACCCCAGTTTTCGTCCGCATTACATCAGACGAAATATTAGACCAATTATACAAAAGATATGCACACACTTACATTTTAAACATGCTAATCAGAACGCTCCAATATAACTATAACCAATCACTCTCAACCATAACAGATATCTAGAGTGCGTAATAAACGTGTAATAGCCATTTTAATTTGACATATTACACTAGTGATTGACATAAAGTTGTTTACTATAGATATTGAAAAACAACAAGACAATTAATTGAAAGGATACTGGAGTAATGATTTCTTTAAATTATATTGGATATACATTGAATATTATTGATTAAATGTGACATTATCTTTTTTCTTTAGATATTAATTGTTAATTAGTTGTTTGAGTCAGTAAGAAATATTTAAATCACTTCCTAATAATTAACTAACATTGAATCGGTACTAGTAGTGCTTAAATATTTATTTGCATATAAGTATGTTTGTTTATAAATAATAATAGTAGGTAATTTTTTTTACGTTACGTTACTCAATTTCGTATCAAGTAAACAGATACGATTGGCAACATCGCTTAAATAAAACTAGTAATATTGACAAATAATATAATGTAAATAAATGTGTATAAAATAAAAAAAAATACAATTAGTACAATAAATGCTATTGGAACTGACCCCGAACTTATATGATTTAATAAGTATTGTTGTTAATGGTTCAAAATAATAAAAAAAAAAAAAACTAATTTTCTGTTACAATATTAAGAAAATAAAAACAGATTCTATCATTACACCACACTCATTATTAAATTGATATACAAACGCATATTAAACGAAGTCAATATGGTAGTCAAGAATAGGGTTACATTTTATTTACTGCTATTGTTAATCTCTGATTAAATTGATCTTTTATTATAACTATTTTTATCGTCCTTACTTTTATTTAGTTTTTACTAACTAACAAACCAAGAATCGATTAAATGTTTTCAGGCATTTCACTAGCCATCTACCGTAATCTATTATGTTACTATTTAAAACGGTTATTTCGCAAAGTTCTTTACATTACGTGCTTAGTACGACGCAATGTAATAAATATGCGTACTTCTCCAGCTATGTATATTTTCTTGGAAATATTTTTTGTGATTCACACTATTGATAACATTTCATAGAATTTCGACTAATAATACTTGAGGAGTGCTCTACTTACTAATGGACAGAAATCGTTCCTTTGTACCTACTTGAGGATGGGCTTCTAGTTTTGCGATTAATAACTGCGCAAGTCAGCATTTTTAACATTTTTAGTGGCGTGTTTCACAGTACTTACAGCGCGCACGTTCGTGAATGCGATCGCGTGGTGAAGTCATGATCCTGTACATTTGTCCAGGATCGTGGCTACACTGCCACTCCCACAAGGCCCTTCTAAGGTCTTTTTGTGCCTTTACTCATAAGTATGTTCTTTACACGAATTTGAAATTTATTTATGGGTAGGTCAATTACATTTCGTGGAACTTTATTGAACATACCAATGCATTTATCCAGAAATGATCCTCTGGTTTTCTGAAGTCTGAAGCTTGGAATGGCAAGTTTATTTTTATTTCTTGTGTTAAGATTGTGAACACTACTTTTTTGTGAAGGAATCGTAATGTTTTCTTGCGTACATAATATTTTCATAGACCTATTGAGAGGCAACAGTCAAAATATTTATTTCAATAAATATTTATCTGAGAGATTCTCTAGACCGTAAATTATATATAGCGCGGACAGCTCTCTTTTGGAGAGTAAAAATATCTTGAATGATAGCCGCAGAACCCCACAGCCATAGACCATACGTCATAACACTATGAAAATAACAAAAATATATCAATCTTGTTGTTTCAACATTTGTCAAGAGTCTAATTTTTTTAAAGCAAATGCTGCAGAACTCAATATGTCTCAGTCTACTTGACAAGTTATCAATATGAGGATCCCATTGCAGTCGGAAATCTAGTGTATTTCCAAGGAACATTGTCAATTCCACCAACTCAACTTTTTCACTATTTACATTTATAATTTATTATAAGTGTATTAAAATGCCTCACATTAGTAATGCAAACTGTATGCAGTTCGTTTTATATGAATTAAACTTTAAATTATTATTATCAAACCTCTGTAGAACATTGATGAGAGCATCATTTACATCGTCAAAACAATCATTATCCCTTTTAATTTTATTTATTTATTTATTTTATTTTATTTTATTTTTCATAGTAGATCAACGGTTGCATAATTGAACTTACAGTATCAATACATAAATCAGATAATCAATTATAGTTCCACACAGTTAGCCTTAAAATTAGGTAACAATTTTGAATTCACTCAGTAGTTGTGATGTATGACAAAGGACACACGCAAACAAAACATTTCTTCTTTTTCCCTTATTTATCGGATAGTCGCTCGCTTGTACTTTCAAAAAACATTTTCGACATCTTGGACCTTATTGACTCACAACTAGAGTTAAAAAGATCCAGATCCAAAATCGTGCTCAAATCATTAAAGGACTTACCCGCTCGTAATAGGAAAGTATTCTGTCTGTAATTTGTTTTTGAGAATGGAACATTCAACGGCTTGATACGAGGGTCAAACTGAAAGTTCTTAGAACTGGCCACTTATAAACAATATAATAAAAAAATAATTCCAAAATTTGAAAATATAACTCTTTGCCAATATTACTGAGTATATATTTCATTCATTTGTCATTTGTTTTACGATTTGGCGACAAATTGAAAATTGTATGTGTCACGTCATCATGAATTTAACACGAGAAAATTTTCGTGCAATGATTTTTTATGACTTTCGATGTCATTTAAGTCAACAAGAAAGTTATGATAGACTACGATTGGCCTTTCACGATGAAGCCCCATCTCGTGCGACTGTTTACAACTGGTTTAATGAGTTTAAACGTGGTCGCACTAATCTCACTGATGATTTACGTGAGGGACGGCCTTCTACGGCGACGACTGAAGATAACATCTGTGTTGTGCGGCGTATGATAGAGACTGACAAAAGAGTGACCTATCAACAGATTCGGACAAGCTTAGGCATCGGTATGAGTCAAGTGCACAAAATCCTCACGAACATTTAGCGGTCAGGAAGCTTTGCGCCCGGTGGATACCTCATAATTTGACTGAGGCTCAAAAACTCCATCGTGTGGATTGGTGTCGTAAAATGATTGAAAGATTTAACGGAGGTGACTCAAATGCTGTGTTCGACATACTAACAGGTGACGAAAGCTGGATTTACTGTTATGATCCTAAAACCAAAAGACAATCTGCTCAGTGGGTGTTTCCTTTCGAGGAGTTGCCAACTAAAGTGAAGAGAGATCGAAGTGCGGGAAAAAAAATGGTGGCCTCGTTCTTTGGAAGGATAGGTCATTTTGCAACAATTGTGTTAGAGGATCAAAAAACAGTTTCTGCAGAATGGTACACTACAATTGTTTGCCACTTGTCTTGGAAAAAGTTCGAGAGAAACGACCTCGCAGTAGGATCCTCCTTCACCACGACAACGCCTCGTCGCACACCGCCAAGCGAACGATCGACTATTTGGCGACATCAAACGTTGAATTACTGGGTCACCCGCCGTATAGCCCGACCTCGCGCCTTGTGATTTTTATTTATTTCCAAAAATTAAAGAAAAACTTAAAGGAAAGCGGTTTATGAATGCTGAAGAAGCGGTGGCTGCGTATCGCGATGCCATTGAAGAGACCCCTAAGGACGAGTGGGCAAAGTGCTTTTCCAGTGGTTCCATCGCATGCAGCGGTGTATTGACGTGAATGGACAATATTTTGAAAAGATATAATAAAACTAATAACTGGCTGATGTAATCAGTTTTTGATTTTCTAAGAACTTTCAGTTTGACCCTCGTATCTCGTAAAAGTCTGGTGGGAACATTCAACTTCAACAGCGATAAAAGCTCAGGATAATCGATCGAACCAGAGGCTATCTTGGTAAGAAAAAAGAACAATAAAGAGGTGTCATCAGCAGATAATACTGTCTCGCACAAATATTTCGTAGAGTGAGAAAGATCATTAATTTAAATAAGAAAAAACAATGGTCCTAATACTGATCCCTGAGCTGCGCCCATAGTAATGGGTACACCTGCAGATTTCGCTTCATTAATTACTAATTTTTGAATTCTAGCAGAATCTGAGAGAGATACGTTTACGATTAATATAAAGAATAGGGAAAGTAGGTACATTATTATAATTATTGAAATTTGAAAAGGCAGAAAAATGTTTACAGTGTTAATTAGCTATACCATATTAGTCCAACCCATAGGACGAGTGTTTATACTTCAAATACAATTCGTAGTCATTTTTGTGTTGAAAATCTTAGTAAAAATTATCAATACAAACAATTCATAAATGTCATTTAAAACGAATCTGATTAACGCTTTATAATTTTCATGCGAGGCTTTATTTAATTTTGGTAAACTTCTGCCAAATTCTCAAATACTAGTATTCAATAACGAATCCATTTAATTGCTGCTAAACGAAGTTCATATAAATAACAGTTTCATCATATTAGAAGAAATAATGAAGTAAATGTTTAAAATGTGTGATGTATCTGAAAGAAGATAAATAGAGAGAGTCGGTTCCAACCCTAAGTGTTCCGAACAATTTTTTTTTTCATTATAAAGAGAATTTATGCGTCGTATAAAAAATAAAACATGCACATCGAGCCCTTACTTACCTTTGATTTTAAATTTTGACCCACAATAACACTATATTTTTTATGATTTATCAAACAAATGTTTTAAGATTTTTCGCTACGATGCTACTTGCCTAATTTTATAATGCTAGGTCAATGAGCATTATCGATTAGCTTTACAATAAAATCGAAATTGCGTTATTTTTCGCATTAATACTCCTTGTGATGTATTCAAGAAACTACTAATAATATAGTAACTTAAATCAACATCACTTTGAAGTCTTTGTATTCATTCAATTCTTTATTGGTCTTCGAGTGAAATTCTACCTCTATTTACATAAAATCCACATTAGTATTTTTAAGTCAATATTGTTAAACGCAGAAAAGAAAGTATATTTTTGGTATCCACGAACGCAGATTCCATAACATTAATAATATCTTGGCAACTTTATCTATTTATGATGATAAAGTTAAAGAAAAATAAAGTATAAATAACGAGACCAGGTTTATTGCTAATAATGAAGGTCCAAAATCGCCTATTATTCGAAACAGATATTTGGCCAATATCGTAATTGCTTGCTAGTACTTTGTAATAGAAAAAAGTAATACAACTAAAAACACTGGTCAATATGAAAATCGCCCATTACTTGCAACTGCAGTTTACTTTAGTATTTGACCCCTTTACATTTAAAACTAAACATTCAAAACACTTTATACACATTTAAACATTTAAAACTGTTACTTTCATTAGCTCACAGATTACGAACTTCGAGTCTCATTATAACTCCTAAACCTTTTTCAGTAAAAATGTAAGCAATTGTAAACAATTAAGTACAGTGTGTTAATCTAATAAAGATATAAACAGTTGCCTAGTAGTGATAATTACCCTTTTATGAAATATCACAAACCACATAAAAAATTCCCGAGGCATTTATCTTGCTAGACTTTAGATAAAAGCAGTATAAGACACAAGCACGATAAGTGAAATTAGTGCTCATAGTACTAGACATGCGTTGTTATTTGCTGCTTTTAATGCTCAAGACATTCAGATAATTAGATATCAAACTTCACAAGGTTCGTTTGGTTCTTAATTTATGCTATATTTATGATAATACCGGGTAAATTGTTAGATGTCACATTATAGGCATTATGAGATTTCAAATAATTTTGTGAGAGTACCCGCGTAAATTTTGTTATTACAGTTTCGTTTAATGTGTTTCATAATGTTTGTGTTTTATTTGCTTGTTAAACGATTTTTTTTAAATAATTTTTCCAAAATAATGAAACCTTTAAGTACATAATTTTCATGGTATTTGTTTGCTTTCTCAATATACACTAATCGTGGTATAAGTTCAGCATCTGCGTGCTACGTTTCAGTTAAGTATTGATGAAGGCTTTGACGAACTTTGTGTAAACATTGACAGTACATAGATGCACGAAAGTGCTCCCATCAAGTCAAGCAAATTAGCAAAAAAGCACAGTCGTATCGTGCTTTTCTCGAATGTATTTGCATCATTTTCGACCCTCTGTAAATTCATTGTAAGAAAAAAGTAGGCCAAGAGAGTTCGATACGTCTTCATATTATATTAAATTTGAAGTAGTAGCATAACAATTTTTCTAACTTTGTCACTGACAGACTCATTGATTTACCGATCATAGCATAAGCTTTAAATTTCTAACACTTCACTTTATCTATTAAGCAAGGGAAGCCCCTTACATTCAGAATTTCTAGATCTGTTTCCTCAGTTTTTAATCTTATTTTCTTTAACTATACTCTAGTATTATTATATTATAGTATCATTCCATGATGTTTACAACACTTTGTTACCTAGTAACTAATGACAGGCATTGTATGTTTGCGATTTTCACTAAAAATATTGATTTGAAAATATTTCAATATTTTAATACTTGGATGATTTTGGTGTATTTTACACAGTATAGGTGCCTTAACTTACGGCCTACAAAAATAAATACGATCCCGTTAAAAACATAACATGAACAAAAATTCAAAAGTCTGGCAACCCTGTAGCGGGGGGTAGATTTACAGGGGTAAGTAGTAACACGCATTTTTGACCTACACAAAAGAAGAATATTCATTTGCTTATCAACCCAACCAACTAATCATATAAGCTTGGTCAGGAAGCAGTGCCGTGTAGGCGTTCCGCTAGAGCCAGGTAACTGACTTTTTTGGTTTATACGAAATTGATTAGCATATATTTCAAATTATTTAGCAGTTGTTGATATAGACATGCATTTGTCTATATCAAAAACTGTTTTAACTTTAGGAACTCTAGCATTTTTTTAGTTTGATTATAATTAACTGTAATTTTGCATCAAGTAAACAATTTTTTTAATAGATGTTATTTAAGCAAGAATATGGTATTATGAACTTTTTTATATTTTTCTATAAGATTAAGAATAATATTAAAACAATAAGATTGTTATAACGTGTTTAAGTTTTGTTAAATCCGTCAAATTAATCAAAAATCTGATTACTGAAGTAGTTAAGATTATAAAGTATTGTAAACCCAAAATTCCTAAATAGTTTAAGTAAAGAATGTAAACCAGGTCGGTCAATTCAGTGCGGGTTACAATTGTTTTTAGATATTTGCAAAGCTGAATTGTTCATTTTTCATATTTTGTTCGTAATGGGGAGGCAAATGGTTTTTAAAATCATTGAATGTGATCCACAGGTTTGATGCGAATAAATTATAGTAATTTGTTTAAAGCAGCACATCAGTTTAGTATAAAATATAAATTTCCGGGATCCATGATTACGGCTTAGTATCGATTAAAGAAATTCGATAATTTATAGTAAATTAATGTGACTGTTCATAAAACATGCGTTACCTGTTCGCCCAGTCTGACTACCCCTCACGATACAAGCTGTAACGTCTTGGCTGGAAGGAGGCGGTGTGGCTTGCTTCCCACACTCGGACTTTGCAGGAAAACATCCCCTGAAATGCTAAACACCATTGAACATGTTCTTTGTATACATTTTGTTGTAAAACATTTATATATTATTGTCACCTAATACGGCCCTCTGATATCACTAGAGTGTTAAAAACTATAATATAAACTGAAGTAGGTTTGGATTGATCAACCAATGCGGGGTTCGTTGAAACGTGTTACAACAAAAAAAAAACAATGGGCCTTATTAGACAAGAGAGCCTTATTACAAAGACGTTTCAAATTATACTGGTATAATACTGCAAAATTGACCAGTTTTTTGTATATGCAACAGTACGTCAAGCTAATACAATATATTAGATATATTTTACACTCTATCCTAATTGCAATAAGATTTAAAAACAAGTGGAATATAAATTACAGTCTCGTGTTACCTGACATGCTGTTGAATGTATATTAAATTACTTAGTGAGATGTTTTTTATGTATGTTTTAGTCTTTTTTTAAATATTTATGAGCATAATATCAAAACCACAATATTATTTTTAGTGGTTATTGTGCATATATCTACTAGTAGACTAGCAGATATATGCATATTTGCTAGTCGCGTATATGCTAATACTATACCAATAAACATAGACAAAAGAAAGCTGAGAATTAAAAAATATTAATTTCAATTTATTTTACACCGCTACCAAAACGATTCTTGTGATAAAAGAACCTTGACCTGTTGCCTACCCTACTCTGTCAATTTATATTTTTTTTTTCTCTTCTACTTTAGAACATTTTAATATGGTATTTGATATCGTTTGCTTTTATGGAAAGCTTGAATAGTTTTCTATAAAAAGCCACTCAAAATATTGTCACCATCAAAATATTCTTATTATCAATGGATATTTTGTTTGTGATAATAATAGAATTACTAATTGCTATCAGCATTTCTAAAGAAGCGTCTTTCTATGATGTTCGCGTTTTAAATTATTACTGAAAAGTTTTGGTTAAATAGGTATCTAATTATTATTAAAAGTAGTAGCCGAATAAAAAGTTCTATTAAAAAGAAAATTGAATGTTTACCTAATATATTAAATGAACTGAATATTGGAATGAAAATGAGTATTTATACACAACATATTTTTTTTATACGAATACTTTAAACCTCTTTTCATGAAATTTGCGCAGACAGAACGGTATGAGATTTGAACAGTCAATATATGTATATATTGAAAAGAAGTGTAAAATATATATTTTATTATTTAGTAATATTCAAAGATGATTGGGCACCTTATTATAGAATCCAAACCCACGAGCAACGAAAATGCAAGAAAGTAGGATGTTGAGCTAAAAAAAAAAATTTACGAATATATGTGTCACAATAACGCAGTTAATGTGATTCAGCTCAAAACTATGTAACCTAACCACTTAAAAAAACGCCCCACCAATTTTACATAAACATAAATATTTCCTTAATTACTATATCGATTTAAATTAAGTAAAACGACCAACCATTTCAATTAAATGGACTATCGAATAAAGAAGCCTGGATCAAAATCGGACCATCTCATCGGAAGCTATTAAGCTATAACCTAACGATTAATGTCGAATCCTCCCAAAAAGTCCTAAATTAACTTAAATATTTCCTAAAATATTCAACCGATTTTGATATAAACAAAGCTGAGAACCATTTTTGATTAAATCGTCTATCAAAAATTAAACGCACATTGAAAAGCTTTTCTGTTTTTTATTCCGCATAAAATGTCTACAGGTAGAAATAGTGTCGTAAAAATTCCGCAGGCGCATTCAAATCGAATAAGAGTCAATGGTCTAGAGCAGACTAATCTCTACTAGCAGCACCTGTATACGAGCATAAGGCATGGGCCATATTTTAGGGAACGTAATGGCTCGTATGTAAAAAATATACAGTTCAATGTCAATCATTTAATTTTCTATTTAATGAACATCTAGTAGAAGTTAACTCGTATCTATATTTAAAACAACTCGAACTGAAAAAGTGTTTCGTATATTGTTTTTGAATATTTAATAGCAATAAAGAAGTGACATTTTTTTATATAAAAGTCAATTTTGATTATATTCTTTTACCCACATCACAAGCCAATTTGGAAGTTTCCATTTCAAATAAGTCACATCAAAACTGTCCATTAGAAGCTTGACACCCCACATCAAAATATATTCTTCAATGTTGTGTAAATGTGTACAATGATAGTGTCTTATCTTCGAATGGTGAAAGCTGGAGCTATTTACGCCTCGGCTTAATGGACGGATAATAAAACAGGTTTTCACAAATCCAAGAAACAAAGTAAAACCTTTCCATTAACTTTATTAGTGCAAATATCGACACAATTACTTCAAAAATAAGGTTTTAGTATCTTAAAACATTATTTTGTTAGTAAATGGCACTAAAGACTTTGCTCGGCTTTGATTGCCTGCCTATTAATTAGTGGTTATTTGATAATACCTTCGGAACATTTACCAAAATTAATTCGTTTTTAAATTATAACGAAAAATAACATCATAGTATAATATACATTGTAATGCATAATGACTTTTTCAATTGTAATAAAGTAAGAGACTTTTTCCAATTAATTTTCTATATGTTCTACTGCGGTTTTTAAGTTCTACAAGTGCTTGTCAATTCAAATCAAAATAATCTTTATTCAAATAAATATATTAAAAGTACTTTTTAATTGTCCTACATTTTTTACCTACCACTTGTTTAGGACCTTCTATGGCTGATAAAAAGAACGAACGAAAGAAACTCGTCAGCTCTAACAGATATAACAGACATTTAAAAGACATCACTAAATTAATGTTGATTACAAAACATCTACGACTTTACATAATATAACAGCACAGCTTAGACTGAATAATGAAATTGAATATTGTAAGTTTTTGAGGCAAGTAAAATTGTACGAGATGACTGGTCACGTCAGTACATAGAAACAATATGCTATAGAATTATTTATGATTTCTAGTAAGTAAAATCCTGAAAATGTCTTAGTCATTTGATATGATTTCATAATTAAAGGAAAGCCCCCGCACTTCCTATAATATTAATAATAATTTCAGTTCAATAATTATTTAGTGCCTACTATTATATCAAGTTAAGTGTTACATCATGAATTTGTCACTCTCAATACACACAAGTACTATAATTTGAATAAAACTGAATTCCAACATGTTTGCGGTAACTTTAGACCTTTCTCAAACTTATAATTTCTGAACCGGCAGCATTGAATTAAGGTTTTAATCGCACAAAATTGATGGTCTCGGATATCTAAAATATGATGCCCTACCACCGATAAATCTTGTCATGCCGAGTTTAAAGTGACCTTGTAACGTTTATGTCTAATATTAATCTTAAAGTCTCCCATCTTAATTTGTTTCAATGTTAATTTTAAATTAAATTAAATTCTATATTACAATAGATATATTTTTTAATCAAAGTAAGTAAAATTAGAAAATATATTAAGTAAAAAGTTGCATTATTGTCATATCTGCTTTTCTACTCTATTACAAACAAGTCTTTATGTGTTTTAGATACTATAAGTAAGGATGTCAAAGACCTTTGTCAAAGACCTTTGTACCGGATTTTATGGGAACTCATTCTGCAACCTTATGCTTCTAATATAAATAGAACTGTAGAAATAAAGCTAGAGCAGAGCTTTAATAAAATATTGCAGTTTAACACAATTTAAAATGAATTTTAAAGGTATAATATATACTCCACAAGGGATATGGCGTAAAGACATAGGTTTAAAGGTATAAAAACTGCTGCTGCTGCATTCCTAGCAGTGCACTCTTAATAGTAATAATATATTACAAACGATTTAACACTTATGCTAAAAAAATGATATTCATGATTATAAATATATTAAATTTTCATAACTTCAGAGAGCGTTTCTCGAAATATGGTTTTTGAGTTGTGCCACTGTAGTATTCAGTGAGCGATAGATAAGTATGGGTTTTATCGCATTACCTTGGGATATCCCAAGGTAATGCGATAAAACCCTCGTGTTATGGAAATCGAAAATAATTAATAGGTATGCCGCAACCACCCAAACCCATCACAATACAAAATTTGCCGGAGATTCGATGTTAGCTAATGTAAAAAAAATATATTTTTCTCTTCGCAACCCTCTTTAGACTATCATCAATTCGGTTGTTGAACATTACCACCCGCCCACGACCATAAATAATTCTAAACATATTCGCCCGGTAAATTTCTCCATTCATCCATATTGTCTTGCCGAAATACAATTTAAAAGATTAATATAGTAGCTATTTATTTCGATTAACGTACATTATTAAATGTTAAATGTCATGCATTAAACCGGGGTTGTCCAAACTTATGTCGTCTACTGACCACTTTGAAAATAAAAAAAATTAAGTGCCCCCACTTTTTCACCTACTTAAAAACCACTATAACTTCAAATTATATTAATTATTCGGAGCTATATTAGCGGAAATTAAAAATTAATTCTAGACAACTTTAAACGGAGCGACCGATTGACATGAAATTTGATTTATCTATTCAATAAAACAGGACAGATATACAGATATAAATTACATGGAGAGAAATATAATACCGAGTTATTATGAGCAATCTCTTAATTAATATTATTAGTTGATGTTCACAACTTTTAGTCGATAGTCGAGAGCTCAGTCAGTATCGAAGAGTCCTCTTAGATGAAATTACAAATCGCCCCCTAAGCCTCTACCCAACGCCCCCATTTTTCTTCTGGGTATGTTGCCGCCCCCTTTAGGTTTGCAGCGCCCACGAGGCGGCGTTATTGCCCACTTTGGGAAGGGCTGCATTAAACCAACATTTAGCAGTGTACTTAAATCATCAGTGCGTTATCATAGTGCAGTCGGGACACAATAAAAAATAAATTTATTAGCTATAAACCTAATGTATAGAACTATATACGTTTATTTGATAAAAATAGTTAAACATTATATTTTTTCACGTCGTGTAACTCACCTAAAGAGCCTGCAGGCTTTTATGAGAGCGATGAAAGCTTGTCTAAACTTTCTGTTCATAAAACAATATGTGATGGGGTTGCAGCAGGAAGAACAGTAGGCCAGAAGCTGTAGCAGCACCACGCCTTTAGAGCCTATGTACTGGTACAACTCTTCAGGGTAAAAGAGGTATATCTGTAGAAGACGGTAAAATATTCAGTACCCTTGTGGTCTTATTGTCATAGGGAGATAAATTCTGTGGTACTATAGTTAACGTTTTCGACCTGCTGTGAATGAATTAAAAAGGTTACTGTAATTCTGCAGAGGTCGATTATTGGATGGGTGACCGAATATTTCTCTTTCTCATTTCTCTTCTTTTAACCAGTTATCATTGGACAAAACAATAAACACGTTTTTTTAACTATCTACTACAGTATACGGACGTCCATGATCGTTTTCTGTTAATACACCGACAGTTTGGTTACTACTATTAAAATAATCATAAAAAATAATGATATTAAAACGAAATTATTGATATTTAAATATGAATTTGCCAAAAAAACTCTTCGTAAATATGTGTTAATAATACTAAGCCTCAGGTAAAAAATGTGCACTTTTAAAATCTTTTCTTGTATAAGAATGATTAGGTAATTAAATAATGCATTTCCATAATGTTGTCTATTTAATTCACATTGACTGCTAAATTCTACCACAGATTACAATTCTATATCACTAAATATTTGAATACTGAAGTAATTGTATTAAAACATTCATAAGGTTTTTTATATTTAAATATAATACATATAAACAAAGAATATAGATTTAATATGGGTTCGATTTCTTCAAAGTATTTTTTTTATCTTTGCACGTAAACAGACGGTTGTATTTTTTTATTATTTTCTTATATATCATCTATTTGTAGAGATTTGCAATTAGCATATGAATAATTTGTTGTGTAACCTAATGCATAAATAAAATAGCAAACCTTATAACCTACTCATAAAGTCAGAATTTTTTAAAATATAACCTATCCGCCATATTGGATTTAGAACGAGATCATTTTATTTATTTCATAAGTAGTTTTCTTACAAATCCTTTACAATGAATATCCGTATCACGACAAATAAAACTAGGCATCCATCTTGGGTCGTCCGCCATACTGGAAATTAAATCATGTAATCGATCTAACTATGGAGTTTCCTCTAAATTAAATCTGTACGCAAAATTTCAGTGCAACAGGTTGGAGATAACCACTTTAAGTTCTAAGAAAAAAGTTAAAAGATTTGTTGAACGTACGTATGTAGTACATACATTTCAGGTACAATAAAATCATTTAAAATCAAAACGCTATTACTAAAGTATACTTTCTATTATAGGTTAATGTAATGTTATGACGAAATTAAATATTTTCTGTGCAAAAATGCCACAAAGGAAAATTTGTAATGTAGCTATTACTTTGAATTTCTGCTAGCGACGGTTTCATTATCATATTGTTCTATTCGAACATGAAAATTGATGGATTTTGCTATTGACATATATGATGCCGCTAACTCGATTAAATAGATCTAACAGCGCAGCTATTCCTTTGATCGAACGACGCCATTCAATTATACGCAGCTGAACGTCGGTTTATATTTAGTTTTGTTATTTCACACAAAGTACACACGGTTGCACGAGAGGCTACCACAGCTATAACAAATACATAGCGATTAAATAGACTATAGGAAGCCATTTACAGGTCCACACAGATGGTTTACAAACTGGTAAACAAACAATCGAATCACAATATATACTCATACTTAATAAATCTGTTCCAAATTAGGGATCACACTTAATTAATCCTTCCATCGATCATTATCGATGTAAAAAAAAACTATCCACCAATGCACGCCTTGCTTTCTCAAAACCAGTATTAAATAGGTCGAAATCGAATTCGATACATATTTTATTAAAGCTGTTACATGCACGCCATATAAAGGAATTTTGCCTATAATTAGTATTAACTTGTGGAAGATAAATAAGCGCATTTGATCTTAAGATTTTACGAGGCGGTATAATGGAAATCGAACCTAACAATTGTGGACAATCGACGACATTGGATGTGATCTTAAGCAGGAAGCAGAGGTCAGCAATTAAACGCCTTTGCTCTAGTGGTATGAGATGATGCTTCTTGCAATGGAACAGGTAATCAGAGGAGGAAAATGGCTCGGACAGTCGGAAACATAGATAACGTAAGAATTTAATCTGAATATTTTCCAATCTAGAAATGTAGGTCGAGTATCTAGGGTTCCAAACCTGCGATGCATATTCTAGATGACTGCGTACATATGAGCAATAAAGGATTTTCAAAGTCTTAGCCTGCTTAAAATCACGAGATACGCGTTTGAAAAGCCTAATGCCTTGTATACTTTAGCGATAATACTGTTGATATGGACATCGAATATCATTCGCGAGTCATGTGAAATACACCAAGATCGCGTATGCTAGTCTCTCTTCCGATCTGTTCGCCTCTTATGGCATAGTTGATAACTATAGGGTTTCGTTTCCTAAGCGTTACAAAGGCAGATTTAGTTTACAATTAGAGTTATGAACGTCGTTTAACCATTGACAAATGATAAAACATTATTATTAGCTTAACCGATACTTTAGCATGTATGTTATTGTTAGAGTTGCTTAACAATATATTTTATGTAAAAATTGGTAAGTTGGGTCGACTAAGGGTCGTTTAGCTGTACTTTGTACAGTCAAGTAAAACTAAGAAAGAGAGAGAGAGAGAGTGAGATAAAGTCAAATCTGACATAAACCTTAACTTTAATTGTAAATATGGTGCAATCGAGACTAAGTATTTATCATTTAGGTTTCTTATATCTTCTAGATATAACAGTAGTATTTTAATTATCAAATATATTTGATAAATTTTGCATTTACAATACTTAATTGATAAATATTTTAGAATATACAAGTTACCATTGTCAGAAATAAAATAAAAGGAACGGAATAAATACAAGAATGATTTTGGCATGTTGCCACGCTAGTTGTAGCCGCAGCATGCTTGTATCCTATTAAATACTGGCTCCTAAAATATTTTAATATTTTTTTATAAGTGTTTCGCTTTTATTTCCCCTTAATTATACAATGAGTTAAAGAAGTATTAGTTTTTAATTGTAATTATCAGTATAGGATTGTAAATGCAAAATTCATCAAATGAGAATAGAGAAAATGAGTATAGAGTTTCGTCAAATCGGGGTCGGCCAAGATTTATTCTTATAGATTTATGGATTTAAAATTGTATGTATGTTTACTCACTGTGTTTATAACATGAAGAGGAGTCCAGCATATAAAGAATTCCAGTATAATGACGGACAACATTCTTATTACCTGAAAGAAATATTTTCACTACAGTTTTTCCATTCTTAATAAAAGTACTTGAAATTCCAATCAGAGTCTGCCTCCAAAGAATTTAATAAAGTCACTATTATACATTTTTTCGTTATTATTTCATTGAACATAACTAGAATTTTCTTCGAAAGAGTGAATGGAATTTTCTAATGAAACATAAGCTGTATAACAATCCTCAAAGAAAGTATAGAACCAGTTTCATTTAGTTTCATTTTATTATAAACTCTATATTGGTTACAATAATTAAAGTTACAATATACATGTAAAGCAGTACCGCTTAAGAAGGCTCACTGCTTTTGAAAATCATGATTATAAAATATAGATTACATTTCAATAGAAAAATATAGATTACATTTCAATAGAAGGCTTGTTTTCTACACTCTAATAGAGCAGAAGCATGCTTATGCTATGAACCAAGCGTATGTGTAGTGTAATAGAATAAGTAAGTAAGTATAAGGCAATATCACATACATTGCTCAGATTCCAAGATTAGTAGCTAAAGCCCCCGTATTATGGAGTATCTAAGATAACGAAGGTACCACAACACTCAGACCCGAGAAAATATAGGAAAGTTCATTTTTTATATTAACCCGGCCGTAAATCGAACCCGGGACTTCAGAAATGGCGACTCCTTGAAACCGGCATGCGAACCACGCGGCTGCGGAGGTTGTTATAAAATCAAGGCATTATTCACAATGTCAGGGGGAATGGGGCAAAATAAATAATTATGGTTCAAATTTCCTTATATACTACATTGCCCTGGCAGTATGAATATTGCCATGTGGCCCAATACCATAGTCGAGTCTGAGATTTGGAAGTTGAATTTCACGTTGACTAATTATCTTTTGGTAGAAAATTATGATTCCCATACTAACAAGAACTTAATGTGTAAGCGCGGAGAAGAGAAAAACAGGAAAGAATAAAAGTCTCCTTATAGCAGAAATTTACATCTATTTTACAATATGTGCACTGCACGTCTAATATGTGCACTGTACGTCTAATAACCGCCGTATCGTGAGTTGAACTATGATACGGTACTTTAATATAAGGTATTTTTTCAAAACTATTAAGTTTTTATGCGGTGTTGTATGACTGACATTGAGTAGTCCATAAACAATAGTTAAGGTGCTCATCCACTGCCGCACGACACGCAACGTATGGCATGGATTAGTCGATATATACATCAATTGCAGTTTGGACGTCGGAATCATGCTGATGACGTCATAGGAATTTTTAATATAATCCGTTGCGTGTCGTGCGCCCGCGGTTCATATAAGCTGGATATATGGAAGTTCACCTTTAAACTGACAAACTTACTTTCCTCTTTGCTTCTATGCTCTTGTCGATATGAGTGGACCTGATAACGTGCCTGAACTCCAAGTCCACGGTGTGCATGCAGTAAGATTGAGTGCTCTTCGTTTCCGCATCCGATTTCTCCTCGGTTTCCTGTAGACCAGATGATTTGATAGACATAGGTTTATATAAATGTTGTTTATATTATAAGACTAGCTGTGTCCGCGACTTCGTCTGCGTGGGAAGGTATATCAGGAGAATTGTTTCTTTCCTATGATTGGGACCGAATCGAGAAGGATCAATGGTCCATAATGCACTACGCGGGCCCAATGCGAATTGGTGGACGTTAACGACTGCTGATGCAATTAGGACCAACGGCTTCACTTGCATTCCGAAACACGGACGAGCTCAAGATAATAATGTTTTTTTTTTTGGTAATCCACCCTCTACCCTAACGATAGTTATTTTTCTATTTTTTTTCCCCACTTCTCTTCTGCTCTTGTGTCTCACCATTCGTACATTAAATATACTCGTATTAGTGATATTTACGTTGTTCCAACTGTTCTTAATTTTAAAAATTCTTTCACCATCGGGAAGCAACGTCATACTCGGGTGACACAGATTATAATTTACGCGGCTAGTTAACAGTTAATTATATAGGTGCGCTTATGGGGTACAGGCAGGTGGAAGGCAACACCGATTGGCGATAATCGAAACTATTTTATCGCTCTCTATACTGCAAAATCTAAGCTCTTTAAGAGCTCAACCGCATTTCTCTATCAAAGGAAGTTTCAAACTCAAACAATACTGCATATGTGTTACGATCAGCAGTTAGAAGTGCTAAGTTATCTTCAGGAGTTATCTAAGATTAAACATTGATGATGTATGAGTTCTCTGAGAGTTTAGATAATTTCTATAAGAATGAATGCTCCAGATTCAACTTGATAGTGCCTGAGCATCGCGATGGGCATTTAAACACGCTTCATGCCCAAGTATCTCCTGTAACCGAGCGCTTCCTGTCCGAACTCGCTAAGAGCTCAAGCAACTTTGTTTGCAATGAAAGGCTTAGGGTCGACAGACAAGCCGCCACGTATCTTTTTTTAGACATGTGCATCTTATTTGTCTTAGAACGTCAGAGAACTAAAAAAATAAATAATATTAAATTCGAACTCGCACACGCGACGGAAATCGTTTACTAATATATTATTCTTCTAATATATAATTTGTTAGATGTAATATTTCATGAGCCTCATGACCGGTGAATAAACCTTTATCTCCACTGAAGACTACAAATACCAAATTTAAGGTAAAGCGATTTGAATGTAAAATCTAACAAAAAGAGTAACATAAGACTAATAGGAGGAAAACAATTGATATAACTTGAGTTGTCTTCACTCATTCGAGAACGGTGTGATCCCAGTTTAGATTCATGCTGATCCAAAGTTTCTGTAGGGCGTAACTTGACCTAAAAAATTCCTACGTCTCGCTGCAGGATGTCTCGCTGTAAGTATCTTATCCTTTTATCAGTTTTGCAGGTTTGACCTTTCTTCAAGGCATTCTTACAATTTATGTACCTTTTTGGCGAAAGTATCAGCTGAGACGTAAACTTAACTTTTTTTAACGTCGTGGAAATCCTTCTGGCTCTGTTCCTGTTACCCGGTAAGCAAAAGGGGGTGTGTAGAACTCTTTTCCGTGACCGTGACCCAGCTGCAGCTGCGTCACCAGGACACTCAAGTATTGGAGCATTGGTCCCATCGCAGATGGAGAGGTTTTGGTCCATCGGGAGCCTCTCCCAGACAGGTGAGGCACTACAATGCAGAGGTCGCGACCAACCAACTCCAAAACTTCTCGAAGACGCATACCTATCGTGATAAGCATTTACTATCGAAAATCTTATAGGTACGTGCATCACTGTAAACTACTCGATGTTCAATTGCAGCTGCGCAACACTCTTTTCGCTTGATCACCTACTCGCATGATCGTATACTACATGTCCATTATAATATAATTAAAATCATATACTACATATATAATTGAAATCAACTTACATTGCAGTAGCAGTATTATGTAAAGTTTTACTTCCGTCAGTGCAACGTGAAAACGGGTCCAATATATTGCTTCACGTATTAATCTAATGACGATGGCGAATAAGTACGAGTTCTTTAATATTGCTCGAAGAATTTTCTTAATATCAGTGGGGGTAGATATTGAATAAAAGCACAGCTTCTAAAACTTTATCATCTAAGGTATGCTAAAGACGTATCTAAATATATAAAAATTCAACACTCCAGAATTAAACGTCTTCAATTTCAAAAAATTGTCGAATTACGTCGTTGTAATTTGGAAAATTAAAAAAGGAAACTTTATTTACGATATCTTAGAAGAATAAACGAATGAAATGTTCAATTTAATCTATAGGAAAATTCCAAGCAGGTATCTGCTCAGTGAGAGCTAAGAAAAATGTCGGAAAATTTGAGACATTGCTCAGTGAACAAAAAAGGTCCGGTATCCCGTCCCGATATTGATTTTATGTTAAATATAATAGAAAATAAAAATGTTGCGTCCAAGTAACATTAGACACCGTAAAAAGTATTTTACTTTAATTTTATGAGCTAATAATATGCTTGCTTACGTCTATCATTTTTTTACTAACTAAAAAGCAATAAGAATAACTCTGACAATTTTAAGCGTTCCGTGCCTCAAATGGAAAATGCAGAACCTTTAAATTATCACTTTATTGTCCGTCTGTCTGTCTGTGAAGCTTGTTGTAAAAATGACACTTCTAAATTAACAAGGAAAAAGATACGACCATTTTCTTCACTAAAGCTCATAGTTCGATATACTTAATGAAATCTAAATTAACGGTTATTTCCCAATGATAGAACTTTTCGAGTAAAACTTGGCAGTAACATGATTTTATAGTACAAGTTCAAGGAAAAATATGAAAGCTATAAATTTTTAATAAAATCATTTATTTATTTTTCACGATGCAGAATTTCTCATTAATTAATTTTCTTTATTTGATATTGGATAAACAAACCCGACTCTCTCTTGTTTGGTTTTTTAATTTGTTATAAGTATATGTGAAATGAAATTTCATGCTATAAACAAAAAAAAATGTAACAGGTCTTTGTCTATTTGCTAACAAATTTCTTCTTAAGATTATTCATATTTATTAAATACTTGAATGGACTTAGTTCCACGAGTTTCAAGTTGCTTGTTACGTGATACGCTAGCGAGATTTGGTCTTTGTGAAATAGAACGAGACGTTAACAAGGAAATCATAACGTAATCTTATCCAAAACTTTGTTATACAAGCTTAGAATCTGTAATTATTTTTGAAAAAATCACTATTGGATGTATTAAATATCAACTCTGCGCTGAATATCGGACCCAGCTAATAGAAGCGGCTGACACCTGCGGCTTATAGGTATCTGGGTGATTAATCACACTAAACTGTGCAAACCTGTGGACGAAGGATGTAACATTGTTATGCCCTTGAACTTTTGAACTTTCAACGAAAGCCGCGAATTAAGGATATATCCGATAGTTTGTTTCCGTTTTCATTCAAAATGGCGTTTCTCGACGCTAGCACATGATATCGACCAAAAATATTTCATATTAACTATACAATATCGTTTCAAACAAAATTATTTTCTCAATGGATTCGACGATTATTTGTTATTATGATATTTGCTCAGATCAGTATTTGGAAACTCGTGAGGTCCTAAAATGTATTGAGTATATACATATATTATATATATTTACGTAAAAAGCATCTTTCGACACGCTTAAATAAATGTAACGAATAAAATATTCAGATAGGGGATTATTTACCGTACCTTTCAAGATGAATGTAATGTAAAAACCTGAACGACGATCTAGGTATTTAAATATTAATATACATACAACGTCGGTTTTATTTGAATAGATTAGATGCTTCATATTCAGTACAAGTGGTAGTTATATGTATAAGGGAATTTGTTTTGTGTAGACAAGTACGCATGGATTGGAATTTATCAATAAATGGGTCAAGTGAAGTAATATTGTATGGAAATCCGTTATTCTCTTTTTTATTTCAATTCGTGAAGTTTCTCATGAAAATATTATCTCTTAGATTAAAAATGTTCCACAGAACGGTACCCCGACTATAAAAGAATTTTGTTTAGCCAAGCTATAATACAGCTTCTTTCTTTAATTTTTTATGTCGAATTTAAATGTCATCAATACAGCACAATTAGGGCATAAACTCACTGAAGTTTGTTTGTCAAAGTCTCTAGCGCGCTACTGCAAGATTTCACAAGTACAGCGACAGGGTAAAAAATGTTAGGGTGACAAAAGTCACCAGTGCGAGCAAAGTCTTATCGACAGACGAAATTATAACGAAACTAATGAAATACAGACGTATGTGCCGTGTACTGATCTTAACCAAATGTTTGCAAAGCGTGATTTTCATATATATTGTGGTGTTATCGTATTTGTTTTTTATATATTCTTTCTTTGTATAAATATCTTTCATTTTTGGTAGTTATATTTGGATGACATATTCAATAACTTTGCGACCATATTTTTTTATTATACGTGAAGGTCTTAGTCACATATGAGTTATTCAGCACTTTTTTTAAAACTGATTGAATATCTTTCGTAGCAGCAATATCAAATTATGTAGCAATATTTGAAAAAAATATCAAATATTGTAGCAATATTTGATATACATTAATTTAAGAATTTTGTTTATATATCAGTCAACGAATATAAAATATGTGTAATGAATTTGATGTTGACTTATTGTATATTGGTTTTCAGTGGGTCAGATGTATAAGTATGTTTGCTAATGGTTTTTCTTGAAAGATTAATGGGATTACTACTCCTGTGTTGTCAATAATTTCCACTTATAATTTGTAAACTGTATAGAAAACAGTCGAAATTAATCTATACTAATATTATGAAGAGGTAGTATTTCTAACTTTGCCTGTTAGTAGGGGGGAATCTTAGGAATTATTAAGGGGGTTATGAACATTTTTTATACTTATGGAAACTACACCATACGGGGTTGACATACGCTAAAAGGAAAATGGGCAGAAGTCGGCTAAAATTACGCAAATTGCGCACTATGCATTTATTTATCAAAAATCTTCTCTTTAATTATAATTTATTCTATATAAATACTATTTTAAAATAATGCGGCGTTTAAAATTAACCGTATTGAAACAGTTGCTAAACTGACATGAGTCTTGCTTTGGATAAATGTCAACCATGCAAAAATAGACTATGAGGCTGATCACTTTATCGATTATAGAAAACAAAGGGGTTTTTTTCGATACGTAGATTACTACGTATCGAAAAAAATCGATTGTTAAATAACTAGCTAAGATAAGACTTCCTTCACGTAGTGCCATTCGTTATAATATTTTCTTTAACGACGAGTATATACCTACCTACTACAATATAACTACGACTACTTACTGAGTTTCAAGTTATTAATCGACTTGACATGCGAACTTCCTACCACTACTTTTACAAAATAAAGTATTAGAACTCTGATAATGTTAGGTATTATATTAGTCAATGACTAGTTTTTGATCGGCCCAGTTGTTTTCGAGTTTATCCATTACAATAAAATATCCAATATTTCCTTTTTATAATATCGGTATAAATATGTCCTTTATCGCAATTAAATATTTATATCCGTTAGTCATCGATTGTTTGAAATACATTATTCATTTTGTTGCTCTTATACACGTAGATATTATAACGACATAACCTCAAAATCTCTGTTAAATATTCAGATTTTCTCAAACTCCGGCATAATTTTAAAATGGTTTTTTTCCTACTAATTCTAAAAATAATTTTCTATCGTTTACCGTTGGTTTCAACAATGTGCAAGGTTACGCAAAAATAGCCGATCTCTCATAGTAAATTGCCCATTCTCCTTTACGTGGTATTATGTAAGTGGCTTGAACATATTTTGCCAGCACTAAAAATGTATATTTTTCATCTTCTAGAGGAGTATCTCTCTACCACTGTGTAAACGAGCAGCCTCGATACGCAGCGTTAAAGCTATTTTTAATTGGCTACTTAATAAGCCTATCAGCCTCTTGCACGAGCGTCCATTAAAAGCTTTTTCAATTAAAAGTCAATAGTTTAATTCGATATTGCCCGTACAAATTCGACATTCATTAGAGCTGAAAGGCGAGATTAAACCTTAATGGACGTTTGTGATTATAACTACGTAATTTATCTTTCGTTCAATTTTATTTTAAAATAAAAAATTGCACTCGTACTCTTTATAATTACTGTGTTCCAGATCCATTGTTATTTCATGTACCAGAACGTAGAGCAAATCTACTTGTCACCACAAACTTATATTACAATGAAATATTAACTTGAGTCTTATGTTATTTTTGCGCCACGGTGCAGAAAAACATTTGAGGCGAATTTTTTTTTAATATTTAATGACGCGAATTGATAAAAGATAAAGGTTTATATATTCATTACTCATAGTAATAGATCTCAATTATTTAATATCTAACTAGCTTTTGCCCGCGACTTCGTTTACGTGGTAAAGTTACTTTGAGCATTATTTATTCGTTCTATTAGGTACTGATGGGTTCTAACTAATACATTTACATCCTCCATCATCCCTTATTTTATGCCCATGGGGATAGAATTTATCAAAATCAAATTTAAGCGGACATCTTCATCATAGTAGCTTTATGCATGCAGTCTCAGCCCGATCGGTTTAAAATTGACAAAGTTTTATACAAAATTTCATGTCAGTCAGTCACCTTTGAGTTACGTATATATATTTAGATTGAAAATAATAATTTTCTCATTAATTGAGGTTGCATTGATCGTACCAGACTAAAAAAGTATTCTGATCCATACTAGACTAATGCTAAAAAATGACTTGTCCATAATTAAGAAGACTTAGTTATAGGAATAAAATTACAATTCATGGTACAAGAACATCAGCTGAACATTGAAAAGCCTATATGAGCAAGTCAAAAAAAGACAGATTTGAATGTGGGAAATGATGGAACCTACACTTTTTTTCACTTGAGCTTATGTGAACCGGTAATAAACCTAATAAAATATTGAAGAGATTTTCAAAGATCAATTTTGAGAAAGCACGGATTAAGTCACACATGCAAGCGGAATGTCCTTAGAAGGAATAATATCAAGAATATATCGTACGTTGAGAACGATAGTGACACAATGCAAAAATTGCGATTTTGAGTTGAAATTGTAATCAGCACCTCTAAACAACGAATCGTCCCTACGCCACCAAGCAGTGTCTATGCAAGCTACGTTCACAGGGATCTTTGCATTTTAAAGTTTATACTTAACAAATAAAAATGTTGCCAGAAGTAACAAATATGTCGTTTTGGTTAGTGACCTTTTCTTTCTCAACGTGCGATATGTTATTACTACAAGATTTTTGTTCAATATTATGTAGGTAGCAAAATTATGGAACTTATTTTTGGTCAATAAACAATCACCTTATAATTGAAGATTAAATCCATATCCCTGGCCATTTACAGGAATTCCATATGCCATTTCCATATTACAGGAATGAAGTTACGATAAGACTATGAAGTTTTTATCATTATAGCATATATCTAAGATATCGATGAAAATTTTATCCGCACATATAAATATTATGAACATCCTCATAAATTTTGTAAGAATGTTAGACGCTGACAACACATTAAGAATCTTTCAGTATACCATTGTAAATACAAAATTTATCAAATATATTATTTAAACTGCTTTCAGTATAATTACAATAATATTCAGATTGCGTAATATAAATGAATGACCACTCATACCGATTACTTAAGTAAAGTGCTTTCAGGGTGTCTAAGTGTAGAACGAGATGTAATCTTCTATGAATGTCTGTCTTTCAATCCACTCATTATGATAAGAATAAACTATTCAGTCAACATATTCATAAGAAAAAAATTACGCAAATATAAAAAAAATATTTTATTAAACATTTTGATAACAGCATCTGAATAATATATCCCTAACTTTAAACAAATATATATAAATAATAAAAGCGTCATTTTAAGTTACATTTTTAAGCGTCTGAATATGGTCTGGAAATATCAAAATATGAAAAAAGGTAGTTCAAGTTTGAGTTATATTAAAAATATTAAGCATAATATTTTTCTGATCGAGAACCTTTCAGCAACCCTTATTAAGTAATATGCAGATGCTTGGTATAAATCAGGACATCACGTCACATTTGGTTAAAGATTTTATTCCTGACTAACTCATGCTAGGAAGCGGAACGAATATAGTCTATAGTATTGTTGTTTTCGTTTTCAGTAAGCAGACGTAGAAAAACAAAGAACAGGATGGTTTAGCACATAGAACAGAAAAATAAATATAGATTTAATACCTTTTTAGTAGTCCAGTTCTTGCAGCATATTTCAGTTGAATCGCCTTGGAGGATTGGCGTCGTAGGTATGAGGTGGGTGTTCTTACAGCTTTCATGTGTCGTTACTAAAAAAAATAAAATTTCCTTATTAAATAAAAAGTTATAGGCAACAAAGATATTCATGTATATTATTACTATAAAAACATTACTGAAATCTTTATTGGTTTCATATAAAATATAAAAAGCAGAAAAATATGTGGTGTTGAGTTATAAATGTTGACTTAACTAAACAAAATATAAAATACGCGGGAAGTCAGCTTCCCACGACTTCGGCTGCGTAAAGCAGCTCATAGATGAAAGATTTTTCATAAATTACATCCGTAAAAATTTAGAGACTATTAGTATAGACTAAATTCTGTTCCTAGAGCAGGCGAAAGTTGACCCAAAGAATTATAAGAGCGTTAAAAGGAAGCAATATGTATCGCTATCCATAGAACTCTGTATCGTTTCGGCAGAATATTGCTGACATTGTACGTGGTAGGGTCAGTAATTTAATGCCCCGTACAGCAATACGCAGTATTTTGAGGAAACAATGCAGCTTTCTATGGGTAAAGATACCTATTGTTCACATTTGTCGTTTGTTGTTTGTTTCCTCGTCTGCCCTAGAAGCAGACTATAACTGATCCCACATATTAACAGACTACAAATCCGGCCCGCCTTAGCATGTTACTTACTGGTAATATAGCTTTATAATGGTGGAATATTTATGAAATCCATCTGGTTCTATTTGAGTTTTTGTATTAAAAACAAAATCATCACCTTTACTCTTTATAATATCCATATTTCTTTAACTCTATAACCAAATTTGTTCAGAATAATCATTAAAGGGATGATTTTCTAATATTTTATGGGCATTAACCAATTGAAAACTCAACAACTCACCCAATTTTACTCGGTAATATTTTTAGTAGCAGTGGACTTCTGCAAGATCACGTCTGATATTTTTATGTAAATATTTTTAATTATCTTTTCTCACAGGTATTACAAATTTAATACAATTTAAATCAACGATGAAACGGGTTTCTCGGTACTGAAGAATTTTAAAAACAAATAATTGGATTTCGTTTAATATCTTGTTCTGTACAATATTAAATCTGTTAAGCTATACATTCATGTTCTACCTTTGCATACTGCCTTTGTGAGAAATCGAGAACCTTTCAGTAACCCAATAGATATTATCGGAAGAAATTAACATCCCTTTCCTTTTCTGTGTACAATTTCTTTTATCTTCGTTCTTTAGTATATTGAATTCATTATTTTCTTTTTATGTTTTCTTAACCTAGATGCTTTAAAAGACTTTGATATTCATTTATTTTTCTCTAAGAATCAAATTAAAGAAACACTGCAACTACCAAATACCAATTTTGTAATCTATACTATAATAAAAACGTAACCGATCGATGTCTGTACATTGAAGAAATATGAAAAAAACTGTTCTGAGGGACCTTTATAAGCGTAGTAGAACACAAAACAATGATTTTTATTTTTTTTGTCTGTTTGTGTTTGTCTGTTTGTCTGTGCGTTTGTGCACAATAATCTCAGAAACGGCTGAACTGATTTTAATGCAGTTTTTGTAACTGATTTAATTGCGGTATTCTTACGTTAACATTTAGTGTAAGATTTATTTCAATCGGTTCACAAATAAAAAAGTTATGTCAATTTGTAGGGACGTGTTCGCCAAAATTGCTATGAAATATTAACTGTTTTATTAAATTTTCGTGTTTGATATATTGATCATCATCATTTACTCTTTCACAGCCAAACTGCGGGGCCTCAGGCCTTTGTTTAATAATTTTTGGTCACCCATCCCGTAAACAACTCTTGCGAAAATTGCTTAACAATAGCGATCGTGCACAGCGGCGTCCATTGTCCCTCGCGCCACCGAGCTACGAAATAATATTGTCTATATAATGATAATTTGCAAGGGAACCAATGGTCCAATACTTGAGTGTCATGGTGACTCGGCCATAGCTTGCCGGGTTTCATCTCACATGAGGGGGTGTAGCGTACAGATTTTGGTGGGTAGGCCTCTGGGGACCCACCGGACAGCCCACTGTCGGGTTCACGGAGGAGAATCCTACTCACTCCCTGTTGCTTGCCAGGTAACAGAGACAATGCCAGAAGCTATTCCACGACGTTAAAAGAGTTAGATTCACGTCAACTGAAGTTAAGAACGTAAAGTCAACTCGAGTCATATTTTTTTTTCTCTTATTACTGTTTTTTATGTTAATACTCTTTTTGTTCTTTTTTTAACATACAAATTGCTGTAGATACGTACTTCAAAGTTGGTATTTTTAGTCTTCGCTGGAAACAATGGTTTATTCATTGGTCACAACACTATAATATGAGGCGAGTCTGAGGGTCGGTTCAGAGTAGCTCGGTGGCGTAGTGAATAAGCGCCATGGCCCGAGATTGTAGTTGTTAAGCAACTTTTACAAAGGTCAGTCACAGAATGGGTGAAAAAAAAATATCTCAAACAACTCCAAGCTTCGGAAGGCACGTAAAGCGATTGGTCCCGGTTGTATTTGCAGTCGTTAATATCCTCCAATCCGCATTGGGCCAGCATGGGGTTCGTGGCCCATCCTCATTAACCATCCATAAGGAAGGCCTGAGCTCCTGTAGTTGGTGACGTAAAAGAGCTAGCTGATGATGATGATGATGATAGCCGTTCAAATCTGTCAGAAGCCCAGTTAAGCACCACTCGGAAGTATGTACGTATACTACGATTTCCTTTGAGTGTGGAAAGTCGAAATTAAAATATGTATATATTTTTTATATCAATAAATAAAACTACACGTATCTTCCGTCATACATGTACCGACTGACTTTTATTGACAAATAAAGAGATCAGACGGTAAGCGCTCAACGCGAGGCTCATGAACTATAGTTGAATCTGAAGCATTTACCGTCAGGGACAATCTCTTGAGCTCTCGGAGAACTCATACAACAAGCGTTTGATCTTAGGAAACTTCTGAAGATCGCATAGCGCGTCTAACTGCTGATCGTAACATACATGTAGTATGGTATGAGTATGAAACTTCCTTTGATAGAGAAATGCGCTTGGACTCTGAAAGAGCTCGCAGTTTGCACAATAGAGATCGATAAAATAGTTTCGATTATCGCCAACCCATGTTGCCTTCATACTCCACAGGCGTACCGCAGATAAGTTTTGGCAGGGTATAATGAACTAGCTGTTTTCCCGCGACTTCGCCGCAAAATTATAGCCTATGATATCCGCGTCTGATGTAGCTTCCCGTAGGTCGGAATCGCTCTGAAACTATCGGTCCAGTAGTATTGGAGCAAATTCGATGCAAACAAACAAACAACCAAATCTTTTCTCTTTATAATATTAGTATAGCTTAGGTATAAGAGGTCCAATGGCGTAGTGAGTTAGCGCGTTCGGTTTAAATTACAGTTAAATAAGTAAGTAAATACTGCACAACAAGGACATTCATAAATACTTATTTTACATAACTAAGTACAAAGGACAAACTCATCGCTAGCCAGTGATTTCTTCCAGGCAACCTAGTATTACATGGAAAATAGAACAATAAATAGCCAATTGTGTATAAAACTAAACAAATAATAATAATTTCAAAAGATCAAAAACAAAAGAAGGACAGTTTAAAGGTACGAATAAAATTCTCAGACACAAACGACAACCAGAGTGCGAGAAACGAAAAAAAAATAAGAAAAATAACATGCGTAAGGACCGTTCACAAGAGGGGTGACCAAAACATTATTATCTTGAGCACTGTGCACAACACTGGCATAATGCACGTTAAGCCGTTAGTCCTGGCTGCATCAGCAACGTTAACACTCACTGATCTGAATTAAGCCCGCATAGGGGGTTATGGTCCATTGATCTTATTCAATTCGTCTCCATTCATAGGAAAATAAGAATTCTACCAAAATACTTCCCACGCAGACCAAGTCGCGGGCACAGCTAGTTTTAAATATAAAACAAAGTCTAAACATCATATTGATGATCATAATTTTGTAAAACTCGTTCTGTTGTTGCTGTTCCTTAAAAAAATAACTATCAATATTAAGTTTCAGACTAATCTATCAATGTACAGCTAAAAGTATTGGATGGATTGATTTTTTATTCACAAGAATATATTTTTGTAAACAGGTATTATACGGGTTACATACGCACACAGAAGCTTGATCTGAACAAATCACACTGAAGGTACGCGAGATTGATTCAGATCAGATAAAATGAATGAAGCGGTCTACCATGCCCACTATACTGATATAGACCGCTAGACCGCTACATTTGTTTTATGCTTAATATGTTTATACTATGGCCATGGTACTGCACGATATAATAAAAAAAGGTTAGTTAAACAATAAGCAAGTGTCATTTAGAATATCAAATATAAAAAGAAAAGTAGTTGTGATAGGAAAAGAATGTCGTAGACGTGAACAATAAATTTGTACGTAGACGAGGAAGGTGCATAAAAGGAGTATTATTTTGTTATTAGTAAAATAATAGCGACAAGGTTTTATATAAAAAAAATTCAGCAAACCTTTTCATTTCATACCTATATCATGAGAGTGAAAAAAAGCTAGGTATATTAAATTTAAAATGACGCAAATTAACTAATCATGCGTTGTCATCTAAATTAAACCTGTACCATTCTGTACACGAGATATCATATTAAACGGTTGAAGATAACTGTTAAAAAGTTCAGTTGCAAGACTTGACGAATATGATGAATGAAATAAAACCTTTCTTATTTTTTAAATGATTTTTTTTTATTTGATTCTTTAATTTTAACTATATCTGTCCATTGCAATTAATTATTAAAAAGAATGACCAAAAATTGCTTGTAATTTTTAGAAGAGGTGTTATTTAATAAAATCAACGTCATATCAAAATCAGTTCGAAACTAAATTTTGAAAAGGATGAATAATTTCGATATGTCAGAAACTTTGTGTGAAGCTTTCGTTTTATTAAAAAAAGGACATTACACCTTAAAGACAAACTCGACAAAAAAGTTTCGATAAGAAACCTCGATAAGAAATCATAAAACTTCAATGACTTGTAAATTTCCACATATACTTTATGATAAAGAAACAAAGAATACTTGAACGGTTTTGGGACCTCATTTTAATATTTTTCAAGTACTTATTGACCTAGCTTTTACCTACATATACTTTAGATTGACAATCGAAACTTTTGAGATCCTAACTACATCCATTATTTGAAAACATATGCCCATTTCAACTGACAACGTGATTGAAAATACTTGCGGTAATTCTTGTTACAACTTGAATGATGTGGAAAATTTATGAAACGTATTGTTTGAATAATGAATATTCATTATACAAACAATGCTCCAAGCTACTTTAAGGGTTATCCCTTTTTCTTAAAAATAAATGTTGCATATATGAAATATACATGTTCACATATGTTACTCTGATCAAATTCTAAGTAGCTACCAAAACTGCCACAATACCCAAAACTGAAACAATAAAGAAAAGTTACTTTTCAACATTGTCTTCACGGTGACCAGGAATTCAGCTAGGTCCCTCAGAAATTTGAATTCAGGGGTGATTTTATTTAACTTGTCATGTTAGTTTGTAACTAACTATTAAGTTGAAATGAAATGAAATGATAATATCTTTATTCAAGTAGGTTATTAAAAGCACTTTTGAATCGTCAAAAAAAATTTTTTTCCCCTACCACTTGTTCAGGACGTCTTTTAGCTGACAAGAAGAACAAGCGAAAGAAACTTACCAGCTTTTTATCATAAGTAATGACATTTACATAAATCATGTCATTACCAAAATAATATGTATTATCACAATAATAAATACAACTTTTAAAGTCTGTAGGACATAGGTTGAACATATAATTAGTCTTTATAGAACAAAGCGAAGTTAAAGTTTCGCTTGCATAATGTCGAGCTTGGATGACAATGCAATATAAAATGGAGCTGATTTGATGATGAAAGGTAGAAATGGGACTTCTTTAGTTAATGTAGCAATGGCATCGAGTTTAGACTCATTCGATTTACTTTGACAAGGATACGATATAAACGGAAGGTCACGACGGGATTTTAGTAGCTTTAAAATAAAGCATCGAGTCGATTGTAGACTTTGATTGATTTCTTTATACAGGAAATTCCGATGTTAAAACATCTATTAAAATTAAAACAAGTTCACAATATTATTAAAATTTACGCTACACTAGTAAAATACGGTGAATAATAGCTTCCACTGAATTTTGACCGTCTCAATAATTAAATTCACCTCACGCTATTCGAAACTAATAACCGTAGTTCTTCGGCTACTTTCTTTTGACCTTAGCTGAAAAAATTACACTGGCTCTCATGCTAATTTATTTTCAGATGCTCCCCGGCAAAGTCACGACCTATTCAAGTTACTAATTTAATAGAAGTACTTTAAGTTCAGAAATCTTTTGTAATTTTGATTTTAATTAGTTTTCGACTAAGTTTAATCTTTAGCACTTATAACTGAATTTTAAATATAATTCTTCTCTTTATAACGTTCTTAGCTCATTTTTACATCACCGAGTAACATTACGATATTTAAAACCAGCTAAGAGCGAAACAGTATTCCGTGCGGAGTTAGGGTTATAAAATATATGTATATCGATATCCTCACAATAAGGGTAAATAGAATGAAAAGGTTCTACAAGACCCATAATTTGTTTTGCAAAACTTTTATTTTCTCTTTTTATAGGTTTTAACGATAGTTCAAAAGAATACAAGATTTTCCGTTATAAAAATATTTTTGTTATCCACAGACTATTTCCCATATAAGAAAGATTACTTAATTTGAATAAGGGAAATTCAACTCGAACAAAGGAGAGATTGAGCGTTAGTATATTCGTAAATATACTCCAGATGGTCTACGTAGACAGATAAATCAATTGATAGGTAATTTATTCATTGCAAGGATTCGGAGATCCATCCAATGATTAAATCGGGAATATCGAGTGATTGATGTGTTTCCTTGTTTTCAAAGTGGAAAAATGAACGAGGAACCTTCGCTCTAATATCAGAAATATTTCGTTCCATGAGATACTAACTCATAATCTTCTTTCTACAAACAATTTTATACTAAACCAGGTTTACATTTTTTGGAGAAATTTTGGCTTTTTTTGAGCCTAACGCGCTTTTGGCTATACTAACGGCCGGTTTCTGAATTGAAAAAGTACAAAATCTCAACTGATTATTCTTTATAAATTAAGTTTTTTTACGTTTCATATGGCAATAAGTATTAGATTTACCAAATTGCTATCAACTGATAATTAAAAATTTATAAATCAGCAATGAAAACATGTTTTAATGACATTTAAAGTGGCTTAAGCACGGTTTGAGACGTGCTCAACTTCAAATTCTCAATTCAGAAACCGGGCGTATGACAGTTAATTTTATTTGTTTTAGTAAACTTTTTATGATAAAAACAGGACGTGGCCTGTTTTTGTTCGTGGCGAGTCGGTCTTGTGTACTGAGGGTTCCGTGAGAGAAATCAATTAAAAATCAAATTAAAACCTTCTTATAGCCAAAATACAAAATAACAAAGTCATATATTATTACAAAAAAAAAAATAACAAAGTCATATTTGCGATTTGTGAAAATGTGATATTATCTTAAAAACTGCTGTCTTCACAGAGCAATTTTTTTAGATCTAAAAACATTTTCAAAAGTAAAAAGTTCCCTTTTTACTTTTAAAAATGTTTATAGTCACATTATCTCACTTTGAAAGTGTGTATGTTTCAAACGATGAACTGTGAGAAAAAATCCTATTAATATTATAAAGGCGAAAGTTTGTAAGTATGGATGTATGGATGTTTGTTACTCTTTCACGAAAAAACTACTGGACGGATTTGGATAAAACTTTACAGCAATATAGGTTATACATCAGAATAACACATAGGGTACTTTTTACTGGGAAAACTTCTCACTCCCACGGGATACCGACTTCCACGCGGACGAAGTCGCGGGCGTCCACTAGTGTTTTCATAAACCTCAACACACTTCGCATAATATGGATTAAATGAAGAGAGTGGGGAAAATCATTTAATTCAATTTTCTATAAAAATCGTAAAGCGGTTGACAGAATACTGTAGACCTACTCTTAATAGCTTTCTTAATAAACAGATAGGCAGCAGACGAGCGTGATGAATCTACAAGGATTCCATTTTTGCATTTATCTACGGAACTCTTATAAATTTTTAAAGTATGACTAATGCCCGGTTTCTGAGGTACTTTTAACGGCAGTTTATCGATTCGATAGCGCTATTGACTCAATAACTCTTAGAATTGCGTTTCTGAACATCGCCGCGTCAGTTAAACTCCGTTTAAACTAAGGTTAACTTAACTGACCATTTTGTGCCGTTTATCGGTTCCATAACTTTATTTGACGTTTTGGACGTGGTCACATCATGCAATTTTTAGGTTGTTATTATTACGTGGTGAATTTTAACGTTGCGGTATAGCTAAATTAAACTCGAAAAAACAATGAATAGTGGTATAATTAATACAAGCAGTTCGACAGAGTCGGATTGTAATGGAGTAATGGAGTTTATTTCTAGTATATTCTATACTAAGTCCGGGAAACTAAAAAGCAATTTGACTCGAGTTCTTATTTTTAGTTCATCCTTTGTCTATTACTTTAGTTTAAAAACACAAACAAACAGACCCAGTATATAATTTAGCCAACTTTAATATGATCTTGTTATTTTTTATCTAAGGTATTATAAAAGGAAGACTTATGAAAATTATTCCCCGTAAATAAGTTTTATGGCAAGCTACTCAGTATTCTCTCAAACCTAGCAATGGGAGAGTAGCTCGGTGGCGTAGTGGATAAGCGCCGCTGCCCGCGATTATTGTTGTTAAGCAACTTTCGCGAAGGTCGGTCATGGGATGGGTGAGAAATATTATCTCTCGACCTAATGCCTGCCTCTTTTTTGTAAGGATATACATTTTCATGTATCTTATTTTTTTTAAGGATGTACATTTTCGTCCTTCGGCATTACATACAGACACTGACAAATAACTTATTTTCATATTTTTACGATAAAATAGTATTTGATAACTCATTTAACTTAATAAAAACTATTATCGCAAATTAAACATGTACTAAGTGAAAAATAAAATAAAAGAAGTCAAATTTAGGTCGCTTCCTTGAAGAGTTCCATCTAGTGGTAAATTTAGGAACTATTTATTGGTTACATAGTTATTGAGTAGCTTGTTGCGTGTTCAGAAACGCAGTGACAGTTAAACGAAGTTTATCTTCTCCATAACTTTAATGGAGCGATAACTATTGAGAACTTAACTGAAGCCCTCAATTGTGATCATATTTTATATTGCATAAAGTACCAATAGTCATATATAGTCGTTGAAAAACAAATTAATAAATCAGGCAACTCTCTTCAAAATTAGGGATGATGCCTGGGTATAAAAGGGAATTCCCTATATTCCGTCAGTCAGATAATAGAATCTTATTATATACGTATTCTTTTACTTCGATTTAACAAGAATTAGTTGAGATAACAGACATTAAAGCTGAGGCATGGGAGCTCACTACGGCTCAGTTATATAGAAAAGCATGACGTCATGTGACATTTTAATTCAATTTATCGTGATTTAATTAGAAACTAAAAAATAAAAAAAATATCATCTCTAAATATGTAAATTCCTTTGTTACTTTGTTTTTATTACTTTAAAGAAATTTACAGTTGCGGTTTAGGATACATCAATAATATAAATGATGAAGGCCATTTATAAGTTTTCACGTAGGTACGTGTTTTTCAGTAGGCATGCTCATTTTGAATTATATCTTTATTCTTTAATAGGACAAGTAGTCACTTTAACAATAATTATATTAAACCTTTGAAAAGGCCATTAATTTGTTATGCAACCGAATTGTCAAACAACTAACTAAGAGTATATATAATCTAGACCTATTCGAGGCAAGAATGAATAGGTTCCTTAATATTGGGCAAAGCTTGTTCCAGAGTAGATTTAATTCAATTCATTCATGCCTTTGGGCTGGATTCAAATCGAGAATTTGAAAGCCGTGCTTGTCCCTTACTTTATATCTACGTATAGACCAAATATCGCATGTTTGAAAACAAAATAATTACCGTACAAGTTGGTGATAATACTTACAAATATTGTAGACTCAAAATAATTGGTCTTTGTTTTCATTATAAGGTCGTCTTCTGAAGTAGATGAATCTTAGACATGACACAATTATTGTAGTCAGAGATTCAATTAGTTGTATGTTTCTATATTATCTAAATCTCTATACTTCACCGTTCGTCGTTCGTAACATAGTTTTTTACCGTGTTAAAATAATAATTCGAGCAATACAGCGTGTAACATTGATATTTTCGGAAGTACTGATCCGATCATGACAATTGTTTCATCTACGAGAAGCTATCATACGCGGGCGATATTATAATCTACAATTTACGTGGACGAAGTCACGGGAAAATAGCTTGTAAAGTGATATACTCACGAGTCTTTTGCCAGTTGAAGTTGTGTTGTATCTCATGACGCATGCCCCTCCACAGCTTGGTGACGATCAGGCAATACGCGAAAGACATGATAAAGAACGGTATCAGCAGTAGTCCAGCGTCCAAGCCGAGGTTGAAAGCCCTCTCTAGTTCCAAGCTGGTCCATACTTCACGGCATTTGTACGCTAAAGTAAAAAAAATAATAATTAAGAAACACTTATCACCATAGCCGAATGGCTCGTTCGCCAGTTTCAAAGTGTCGCTATATCATTCAGATTTACATTTTGTTGATTCAGATTTACATAATAGAAGTGCTTGAGCTTTGGGATCAAACCTGCGCACCTTGGATTTCGTTTATTCATAAATTTAAAAAAGAGAGACTTTTTATAATTTTACTAGATTAACAGAAAGTTGTACATACATTTAATAAAATTGTCATTAGTATAAAGCGACATTACCCATAAAATTTGACATCCATTAGAACTTAAAGGCGTCATTAAACCTCAACGGACGTTTATGCAACTGAGCATCGGTTTGTGCAACCGATGCTATTTTATTTTGTTAAGTAAAAGTTATACAAACTATATTATGTGATATATTTCATTTGATATATCACATAATATAGTTTGTATAACATCTAATTTATTGCCTAGCTTTGTTAAAAACTAATTTATTTGCGTTACATTATTAATTTCAATCAGTTCAGTAGTTTCGCAACAATTGAGCTGTTACAGACGAATCGACAAACAAAGAAACACGTATGGAAACACCTACATACATATTGCTTTTTTCTTTTGAGATACTGAACTGAAGAGCTTGCGGTACAACGAGTGGTAATTTTAGATAAAGAAAAATCAAAGAAGACGAACTGTCTAATATATCACACGCAAAACAGTCTACTTGGCAAATAAAGGTATACAGAGGTTCGCTATGAAAGGATTTAGAAAAATTGTACTACTGAAATAATTAATTGGGCGTATGAAAATTGCATGTAACATTATCATACCTACATTAGTTAGTCTGCGTAAATATTTTCTTTAATTTATACAGCGCTCATCATTTTTATTTCTACTTTATACAATATTGTTTTAGGTACATCTTAGGTAAGCAAGAGAAGGAAATGAAGTCTACGTAAATGAACTAAAAAATTCTGAATAATTTTCTTGAACGATCCCAGACGTCGCTATCCGAAATTACCCTACTTTATTGATTCATGAAAATATATTTCCAATCTCGAAGACGGAAGTCAAGATAAGATTAATATTTTGTATCCGATATTAAGTAAAGCAACATTGAAGTGACAAAATCTAATTCCTAAATCATAAAATTTTATAATAATTTATTTTATCTGAACGAGTTCTTATTCTCCTCCAGTAAATTATACGTGAAGAAGTCAGGTAGTGTTTGAAAGATAATGCAGAGATTACTTCTAAAAAAATATACAATAACAACTTAATAATTAAGTTAATTAACAGTCAATTGCACCAACGTTCATTAAAATTTTCATTAGTTTAAAGCGACATTACCTATACAAATTTGACAATCATAAGAGTTTAAAGGCGTCATTAAACCTTAATGGTTGTTTGTGCAACTGGCCGTTATTGTGCTAAAATTATAACGTCATGTTAATAAAATATTGTATTATACATCGACCATTACAGTATCAAATTCGAATGTGAAATGTTGGTGTCACATTACAGGGCTAATTATTATGCTTTAATTGATAAATCTATCCCTATTATATTAAATTTTATGATGACGAATATAAATAAATATGATACAATATTGAACAAAAAAAATATTTAAAGTAGTTAAAAAGCGGCCAATTAAAAAATGTAAAAATCATTTGTTTTAATTGCGGGTGAGCTAATGAAAGATGGACTGTATTAAAATAATATGATATATTCGGAAAACACAGTAAAACAAAGATAACACAAATTAATATTCAAATTATACAACAAATCAGATCACGAACGTAAAAGACACAAGCATTTGACAGACAACCAAAGATCATAAAACGTCAATCATATTCAAAATATATACAAAACTTTATAAAAAAGGTGAGATGACCAGCCAGTTGCTAACATTCCCACCCCCAGTGGAACGCTAAGTGTTGGTAGCAACTGGCTACTCACTTTCCACAATGTGGACTAGCTTACGGACTGGCCGGCGTAGGGTACCACCCTTAGTGATGACATCCACTACACGGACCACTCCGTCTGCTCCAGTGAAAGTTTTAACAACTCTCCCAAGTGGCCACACCCCACGTGGGAGACTTGCGTCTGCGACGACCACCACATCACCTTCACATAAATTTTTACTTTTGTCATTGGTACCTCCTCTAGCTCTTAGCGTTGGTAGATACTCCCTCAGCCACCGTGCCCAAAAATGGTCCGCTAGTCGAAGAGTACGTCGCCAGTCACATCGCCGTACCAAGTCAGAGTCCGTTAGAGTCGACGTCCAAGGGGCGACAGATGAGCTTCCGAGGATAAAGTGGAATGGCGTGATTGCTTGTAGCGCTTCCGGTGACGGTGATACGTATGTGAGTGGTCTTGAATTGACTATGGCTTCAGCTTCGCATAACAGGGTTTTGAGAATTTCTTCTTTGGGACTCTGGTCTTTCAGACATGCATTCAATGCAATCTTTACAGAGCGAACCATACGTTCCCAAGCCCCTCCCATGAAAGGTGAAGCTGGTGGGATGAAGCGCCAGTGAATTTCTTTGTTGGTGATGAATTCTTGAATAGGTTCTCCAAATAAGGCTCGTAGTTCTCGATTGGCTCCGACAAAATTCGTGCCATTATCGGAGAATATTATAGATGGGCATCCTCTTCGAGCAATGAATCGTCGCAAGCTGAGCAAAGCTGAGTCAGTTGATAAGGATGGTACAAGTTCTAAATGCACGGCTCTTGAGACTAGGCATGTATATAGTGCTACCCATCTTTTTTCTTTGCGTCGGTGATTAGTCACAATCAATGGTCCGAAATAGTCAAGACCTATGTTAGTAAACGGTCTTTTGTGATGATCAAGGCGTTCCTGGGGCAAATCTCCCAATTGTGGCTTTATCGGAGTACGTTTTCTTCTGCACTCAAAGCAATTGTGAATCACGCTTCGGATAGAACTTCTGGCTCTTAAAATTGTGTATTTTAGTCTTAACTCGTTAAGTACCGTTTCGTGAAACGCATGTGCGGCTTGGATGTGGTAGTGAAGAATAAGAAGGCGAGTAGTATGATGACGGCCGTCCAGTATGATCGGCGAGATTATACTGTCGTTTACCTCGGGTGCAGACTTGATACGGGAGTTCATTCTAATTAATCCTTCTTCGACGAGAATGGGTGCAAGTGCTGCGATCCGACTCTTCCTGGGTATGGGCTGGGACTCTTTTAAAAACATTAGTTCTCTAGGAAAACTCTCTAGTTGTGCTTGTAGAAAGAGTATATTTTTTGCCTGTTGCATATAAACTACCGAAAGAGAATCAGGTGGTGTGGTGGTAAAATGGTGTAATTTGGAATTTGGAGTGATTGGCCGAGAAACTTTGATACGAAAAATATACACACCTTGTAAAAAACGAGCTGTACTTCGAACTAATCGAATCCATTTACTGAATCGCGATACGTTTGGAACATCTATAGTGGTAATAATAGGGTCATCCAAGTCGAGCGTCAGTAAGTTAGTATTTTCGTCTTGTGTCGCTTCCAATAATTCAGGTTCTTTAGGCCAATATGTGGGCGGCTTTAATAAAAAGGTAGGACCTGTGAACCATCTATGGGCTAAATTCATGTTTAATGATTTTATTTTAGTGGCATCATCGGCGATATTTAAATAAGTTGGTACCCACCGCCATTGTGATGGTTCACTTGTCTCTAAAATCTCACCTAACCTATGCGCCTCAAAAGCTCCGAATTTCCTAGCATCACTTCGGAGCCACTTTAGAACTGTGGTAGAGTCTACCCAAAAGAAAGTTTTCGTAGTTGGTTTTAAACGATGAGCATTTAAAATAGATTGAGAGAAGCGTGTTGCGATTAAGGCCGCTTGTAATTCAAGGCGAGGAATCGATATAGGCTTTAATGGGGCAACCCGAGCTTTACCGCCTATCAAAGCTAATGTTACAGAACTATCATTATAAATGAATCGCCAATACGCTACACAGGCATAAGCTTGTTCTCCTCCATCTGCAAAAATGTGGAGTTGGATGTCTTGAGGATTCTGAACTCCTAAATAACAGCGCGGTATCTTCAAAAGACTAATATTTTCTAGTTCATGAAACCACGAATTAAAATCAGAAAAATAACTAGAAGGAATTTGTGTGTCCCAATCAACACCTTCTCTCCATAATTTTTGAAGTAGTATACGTCCTTGGATAGTTATAGGGGTAATCAAACCTAAGGGATCGTATACCTTCATGACACTAGACAATATTGTACGTTTTGTTAACTTATCATTGGCAATACGAGAGATAACACGAAAACTTAATAAATCTTTCTGAGGACTCCATTTTAGCCCTAATACGCCGACTTTCTTGTTAGAAATGATATCGATTTCAGAATTTGAATAATTAATCAAATTCTTTGGGACTAATGATAAGGCTTCTGGTACATTAGAAACCCAAGCTCGCATCTCAAAACCACAAGCATTGTGCACAGTCACTATATCTGCAGCAACCTGCCGGGCTACATTGATGTCAAAATGGCTGCTTAAATAGTCATCCATATAATGATCATTTAATATAGCCTGACATGCTTTTGGATACTGCGATTCGTATTCTTTTGCGTTCTTATCTTTTAAAAATAATGCCATAAATGGGCTAGACACGGCACCGAATATCATTGATGACATTCTAAATTCTTTAATCTCGACATTAATATTATCTCGCCACAAAAAACGTTGTGCATCCCTATCTTTGGGTAGTATTTTTATTTGGGGAAACATTTCTTTAATGTCTGCGCTAAAAGCATATGGACCTTCTCTAAATCGAAAAAGAATATCCAATAGAGATATAAGCAGGTCTGGGCCCTGTAGTAACAAGCTGTTTAGACATATACCTCGAGTAACCGCAGCCGCATCATGAACAACCCGAATTTTCTTTTTTATGGGGTGGAAAACCCCAAATATTGGTAAATACCAACGCACACTACCGTCAGATTCGACACAGGAAGCGTTGGCAGATAGCTTCTTATAGTAGGACTGGGGATCGCATTCTTCGGCATAACTTTTACTAATGATATCGTTTATAAAATCCCGAAGCGCTTTGGCAAATGCTTCATCTTTGGACATCCGTCGTTCTAGCGCTCTAAAACGAGACAGTGCTTGTGGATAACTGTCCGGGATGACATTAGGAAGGCTCTCCTTCCATGGTAGTCCGACCTCAAAGCGACCATCTTCTAGTCTATGTGCCGTTGACTCAACTGTGACAACTGCGTGTTGATCGGCTTTATTACGACGCATGGATAATTTTGAAATACCTAGAGAGTCAATTGCATATTGGCTTTTGAGTAATGTATCTAGCTCTTCTAGTTTTAGTGTTGATTCACATGATAAGTGATTAACAAAACTGACAGTTTTAGAAGCGTTAGATATAGCTCCATGTAACACCCAGCCTAACAAGGTTTTAGAGGCCACAGGTTCATTTTTCTTACCAACTCTGATTTCACGACTTATAGATAAATGCCAATCTGCCGCGCCAATGAGAACGGTGGGATAAGAGCATTCGATTGTAAGCTCATCTTCTAAGTCTGATAAGTGTGCGTAATCAGTAATAGATATTTGACACGTATCCTGCATTTTTAGATTAAGAGGAGTGATTGCTCTTGCATGTTCGATAAAGTGGCGGTCTGGCAAATTTCGCCCTCGAATATGGAAGTTGACGTAATTTGCCTCAACTACTGTTGTCATACCACTCACGCCGACCAGCTTCAGTTGTTCCTGGGAAGTCTGCTGTGCTCCGATTCTCACAGCTACATCGCCATCGATCAGCGTAGCAGTGCTGCCCTCATCCAAAAGTGCGGTGGTGTTGAAGGAACCGTTAGGACCTTCCACCACAACCGGGAGCACCTTCAATAACCCTCGAGGCCGTGATAGGCATGGGGTTATACCTGTCAGATGAATAACTGTTGAGGATTGTTTTAACGTTACATCGTTATTGGAACTCTCTTCGTTATTGTCAGTAATAGCGGTGACATTGCTTGCGATAGCGTTCAACTGGGAGGTATGAGAACTTGACGTTGAAGTGTTGGTCTCATCATGCAGAAGGGAATGGTTACGACGAGTACACCCGTTAATACCACAACGCTTAGCACGACATTCATTCCATCTATGCGAATTATTCTTTAAACACACGTAACAGATTTTAGCTTTTCGAATCCATTGCCATCTGTCGTTAACAGTGAGTAATCGAAACTCTTTACAAGACCTTATCGTATGCTGACTCTGCTTACAATAAGAACACGGTGACAATGTATTATTATTTGAGGCTGAGGTGCTAGCCTGTACAAACTCTCTATGATGTATAGGTTTGGCTTTATTAAAGTTCGATTTTTGGGCGACGATTGTTAAAGTATTCGTATCGGTAGTAAAATTATATTTTAGTTGACGATCTGCTTCTAATAATAAAAACTTAGATAGCAACTGAATTTTTGTCAACTTTAATGTCTCTGAATTATCAGCGGCGTAGTCAGTAAAGCGACTTTTCAAGTACTCGCCGAGCTTTGATGAAACTGTACGAAATAGTTCCGGAGAATGTAAATATTCGTGTTGACCCATGAGTTCGATTGTAGTAACGCAATTACGAACTCTGTTGGCAAAATAGTTAATTTGCTCTGGCGTACTTATCTTACTGTAAGATTGTCGAAGAGCGGTAATCTCCTGCGCTACTAACAGCTCTGGCCTCGCGAAAGACTGTTCGAGTACGCGCATCACCTCTTCGGGATCCTGAGACGCCCACAACAGCGAGGCAACGGCCTGATGTGCGACTCCACGTATAGCGTTGTTAAGCCGACTCATGTTTTCTATGGATGAAAATAAATGTTTAGTTCGATCGTAACTGGTTTTAAAAGCCATCCAATATGAGATATCTCCTGAAAAAATATGAAGTTCAGGTTTTTTTGGACGGTCCGATAACGATGTGATAGCATGAGTAAGTTTCTCAATAGGATCTTGAGAGAAACTAGATGGCTGAGGGCGAATGTTCAAGTTGGTTTCAATAAATGGTTTCTTGGGCGTTTTATTAGAGAAATCGTTATAGGTAGGGGCTATGTTGTTGTAGTCGACCGGCCGTAAAGAGGGAGTTCGGATAGGTACCGAAGTTACGGACGGTGGTACAGGTAACAAGGCTTCTGACGTGATTAGCGGAATACTATGGACGTCACGCGAAAGCTTGCCCTGAATCCCCATTTGCTTATTCTGTTCTAAAGCCCACAATGTTGTACGTTGAGACGTAAGTGATCGAGACTTATCTGAATAATGAGCGGCAAGCTTCGCTTGCAAAGCTAACTCGTCCGCTTCAGCTTCTAAACGGTCCAGCTCACGTTGTCTCTCTCGCTCTCGTTCTGCCAACTCACGTTCGCGCTGCCGTTCTAACTCTGCTGCCCGCTGCGCTCGCTCTGTACGGCGACGTAGTAATTCAGCTTCAGCTTCAAGTCTCATTACACGTACCGTAGCAGATGACCGAGTCAAGCTACTGCGTCGAGTAGAGAAGCTGTGAACACTAGCAGGGTTAACGTTAGACGAATGCGTATCAAAATCTTGATTGTGAACGAAAAAATCGTCTGATTCATTGCGCGTTTGTGTGGGAAGTGATTCATTTCCAAGAGCTGGCGAACAGTGTGCATCGACAATAGGATGCATTGAATGTGTGCTGTTCGCGATGTGGTGGCTCGAGGAAGAGGAAGGTGAATCACTTAGCACATTGTCCACGTCGTGATCCGTTGTCTTCCTTGTTTTACTTCGTGTTTCCATTATGAATTAGATGATAGAAGTGAAAATTAAGTATGAAGTATGACGTCTACAGGAAAAAAAAAATATGTGCAAGGATCGAATGGACCAAAATGATAACTACGGGTGAGCTAATGAAAGATGGACTGTATTAAAATAATATGATATATTCGGAAAACACAGTAAAACAAAGATAACACAAATTAATATTCAAATTATACAACAAATCAGATCACGAACGTAAAAGACACAAGCATTTGACAGACAACCAAAGATCATAAAACGTCAATCATATTCAAAATATATACAAAACTTTATAAAAAAGGTGAGATGACCAGCCAGTTGCTCCCCCTGAGCATTTAGAACAGGAGCTACACCGTGTTCAGGAGGTTCTACATAGAAACAAAAACATGCTGGGACGACACAAGCAGCCAGTAAAGAGGTAAAGGCATCCTATGGTGAGTAGACAGCCAACCTATATGCCTTATGTCAAAGAAGTGACGGACAAGGTCGGTCACGTATTATGTGAGTACTTCACTCCGATAGTTTATACTCCAGGTATAAGAGTGAGTGTTTTGTCCCAAGGATGTTCTGCCTTTGTCAACGCCAGGGGTTCACAAAATCCACTGCAGCTGTAGTGGTTCCTGTATAGGTCAAACCAAGAGATCCATCGTGGAAAGTGTTAAAAATCACATAGCAGCTGTCAAAAACCGAGTTTTACCGTACGCAGTCCTTTCCACAGATTGCCACTTTTATTAAAGTGCGTGAAGCGATTGAAATTAAGAAACACCCTAATAATTTCAATCTGGATATAAATTGTCACAACCGTGGAATTCAGTATTTGCTACAACGCAACCTCTTTTTTCGCAATCAGTAAATCTCCAAAATACGGTTCATGTGTAGGTATTATAAATATTTACATTACATTGTTGTTATAATTTCCAGATACTCAGGGTGCATTAGGAGAATTCAAAAATATTACGGTCGGACTGCTTAAAAGCTAACTTATTTGGTGGTTTTTGAATGCAGAGTCAAATTATATTTTAGTAATATTTTCCGCCACTTAAATCACTTAATAAAAAGCTCGGTAGTTTTAGTCAATGCACGGAATATGTATCTTTGCCAGTCCCATATAAAAATATTGTATCTCATTCATTTTGAACTAACTGTTGATGAAAACTAGCAAATATTAACATCCTAACATAGATGTTGGTTCTCTTAAAATTATATATTCAACAGGTGAACCACCGCTGTGACAGCTAAGATCTTGAGGCTCTTTGCTAATATCTATTTCCCAAATTAATTCACCGACGGCTCATAATTAATGTAAGCGAAGCTCCTTAACGGCAATTTCATTCTAAAATCTGATTTGAATAAAATTAGATCCTGTCCTTTGCATCTACTCCTGCGGTACTTTTATTAGGTAGGTATGAATAATTTCATACAATATCTTACTGTAAATCTGGAACTGTGTATTATGGAAATAATATACAGTTCCAGAATAATATACAATCACCGTTAATATCGGTCAACAAAATTATTAATTATAGAACGTAGTAAAAGTAATTTGAAAATAAAGTAAATATTTGTACATCAGACTAGTATAAGATTCTAAAGCAAATACGATTGAAGACAACGGTTAAAGAACAAACAAACACTTCATGAATTTAAATTGGACGATCCAATTTAGCCAAGGGTCCTGACGCTTTATATTTGAAACCACTTTGAAACCATATCGACATACAAAACTTGTTCATGCTTTCTTTTTAAGTTACTGCAAATATCGAACTTAATCCATTTATCGTAACACGCAAAAAAAGTGAACTCATAAATAATCTTATGAAAATTCCATTTGTCTCCAGTTTAATTATATCAGAAGAATGTTTTTATTACATTAATAATAATTACTATTATTATTATTTGACCATACATTAATGAAGTTGCATACAAAGCTTATCAAAAATAATCATATTGTAATTATTTAAAATATAGGTAGCATCCATCACCGAACTAGGTTGTGGACCATCGGTACATCATCGGTAAATGGCGCCTTTAATCTCGGACATAAACCAATGTATTACATTACATATTTGTTTTATTTAAAATGTTGAATTTTATCAACAATAAACTTCAGTGTAACAAACTAATCTTTAACAGTTATGCAATATTGAAATTAAATTATACTAAAATATAGAAAAGAAAAGAAAAGAAAAGAAAAGAAAAGAAAAGAAAAGAAAAGAAAAGAAAAGAAAAGAAAAGAAAAGAAAAGAAAAGAAAAGAAAAGAAAAGAAAAGAAAAGAAAAGAAAAGAAAAGAAAAGAAAAGAAAAGAAAAGAAAAGAAAAGAAAAGAAAAGAAAAGAAAAGAAAAGAAAAGAAAAGAAAAGAAAAGAAAAGAAAAGAAAAGAAAAGAAAAGAAAAGAAAAGAAAAGAAAAGAAAAGAAAAGAAAAGAAAAGAAAAGAAAAGAAAAGAAAAGAAGAGAAGTCCTCTCTGTGTGTAATGTGGGAAATGCACGTATGAGTGTCGAGAGGGTGTATGGTTAAGTTATATTATAATTGGTAAATAATATATAGTGTAGATAAATAACTTATAGCTGTAATGATGATTGGGGAGAATATGGACATTTGCAATGATACCTGAACTCAGAAATTTGAACAAAATCCAAGATTATATGCTATCACATATCACCAAATAGTTTTAATTATTATTTCAGTATCCTCGTATGTTTGTTGCAACAACCAATTTGTAATTTTAATCTGATTTTTAATTTAATTTAAATAATATTTAACATTATAGAAAAGTTACAACATTGGTTTAGTTGTTTCGAACAATCTCAAGTTTTCTGTCTCCTTTACAAGGGAACTACGACAAAATTTTGAACTAAGATTTGTTTCAGAAACAGAGGTCAAGTTTTCAATCAGTGAATTCTCGTGAGACCGTCACCTTTTTGATGTGGTATTGTCATTGGTTTGAACCATTTAGGTAATAACACAGAACATAGATTATGTTCTGTGGGTAATAAGGTTGTAAATGTTCTATACAAATATAATAAGGATGGAAAAACTGATAAACCGTTTGCTTGAAGTAGATGAACTCAAAACTACAAGGCTTAGTTTAGTATCATTTCACTTAAATAAAACTACATTTTGAGCTAGAAAAATTATAGTGGGAAATGTTATTTTATATAAATTGACTTTAAACTCGAAAAGTTTATGTTCACCGATTTCTCTACGAATTTTTTGCTGATATATAAATTGAACATAGTTTATATAAATTGTTTTATATATATATTTCTTCGCTGTTGCATTATTAAGGTTTAGTTAACCGAGGCAGGCCAGTGTGTTCATAATTCATACGTGTCATAATCACCTATCATACCTACAATATTTATTTCTTATTACCTGAATTGGTGCACAAAACATGTTTTTACGTGTTTCTACAATAATATTGTATTGCAAAATCTATTATTAGAAATCACCATAAAATAACGTTTTCTACTGAATACATAAATTTGTCGTAGTATATTTTTTACATTGCCGAAACGAGTAAATACGAGAAGAACCGGCAAGAAACTCGGCTAGCGCTGCTTTTTTCTCCCTGTTTTATTTCATACAGAGCGTCAAGATTCAAAAAGGACTTCATTAAAGTACTCGTATGAAGTCACTTTCCATTACAATATTAGAAAATATAAAAGTAAAACAGTATTTTTGTCAATCTATGACATGTCAAACAAGCTTACCGATAAATAATTTAATATGCATTAAAATAAGTAATATTTAACACCAAGCAGATTTTGTCGTATAAATATTCACCAACAGTATAAAATCCTTTACTGAGTAGACAATTCTTAATATTTAAATTTAGGCAAGGGTTTTGTTGTAGGAATTTTGTTATAGTAGTGTATACCCTTGACCCATAAATTTTAGACTATGAAGTCACTTTCCATTACTGTATCAAAAAGAACAAAACTGCTATTCAGATAACATATGTGGAGTCTTAAGTACTCATTCATATTGAGAGTAAAATCTTAGGGTATTATTAATAAAAGGTTCGTTATTCCTTACAACAGTTAAAAATGTAGTTAGTATTTCGGAAGCAGAAACGATTTTATAAAAAAGAAAAAACTAAAACCTTGCATTATATTCGTTCATGTTTGATTAAGTTTATATTAGTCACGGTGATTGATTAAGAAGAAATAAAAATGGTTGCAATTAATAAAAAATATTTCCGAACCATAAAAATAATGAAAATGATACTTATTATTTTCTCGCGTGCGATAACTAATTAAAGTGGTAACGTAGGTACCTAACTCAAATTATTTTAAGTGTATGTATACGACACTCTATTTTTATAGAATACCAAAGTTAATTTAGATCTTTAAGACGCAAAATTTTATCAATAAAAAATAATTGTCTCCAATATTATAATAGCCTTTCCGTAACCTTGGTCACCGCTTACGTGTTTTTTGTTATTTTTTTATAAAGATCAATAATATTGTACAAAAACTCAATTTTAATCAATTATTTTACTAGATTTTAATCCGCCAGTGTGTCTATGTGCTGTAGTGGTATAACAGAAGTACAGTATAATTAGTCGTTAATGCCACAGATAGTCATGCATATACATGAGGGTAGGATTACGGTTGAATAATCACACAATTTCATACTAATTGCTTTGAATGTGCACGCTTTGTGGATAATTAAACTAAAAATTCTATTAAAAAAGAGTTTATTTCATTCATTTGGCTGACAGTACTGTTGTATTATTGATAATGAGATTTTCACGATCAGAATTCGAACTTTGGATCATATTTCACAAATAAATTAATACCTTTTAAAAATACGTACAATAAAGACTGCAGTTTAATCAGGAAAAAAATATCATAGTTTTTCGATATATCTTGTTTAACCTTATATATGCGGAAGTAACTCTGTCTGTCTGTTAAGCCCGATAATGAAAAGGAAAGGAAAGAGGCTGAAGTTTTGTGTGATTTATGTGAAAGATTATTATCTATAATCATTAAAGTTTTGTATAAATTGGCATCCAGTGATTTTTTTTAGATACTGGAAAATAAAATAAATGAACATGAAATATGACAAAAAGGTTGAAATAAAAATTAAACTATCTAACTAAAAAAGTGGCTTCGTAAATATATTCTATAATAAATACTTACTAAACTATAGGAAAAAAATTGACAGTCTGATTGACAAATATTAAAGATCATAAATATGGTGTAATTAATTGTGCAGTGAAACTCATTGAGTGTGAATTAAATCACTTATTGTCACTGAAGCGAATCAAATATATTTCTAATAACTTCATATAACACTGAGCGTAAAGATAAAAGGGAAAACGATATGAAACGCCCGCCAATGAGATAGATTCATTAAACATTAAAATGATTATAAAAGTACTCGTATATATATTCATATTTATTATATTTTCTTATAAGAAAAAAGTAAAATAATAAAAGAAAATAACGTAAGGTCATTAGATTTTTTTTTTATAAAATTTTAGTCAATTAGGTTAGGTTATATTGACAAAAAAACAGTGACCAAGCTACAAAAACGACGAAATACGGAATACTGTATTTTTATCACTAAAAAAATTAGTCAGTTGACAACCTTATCTTAGTTCGAAGTTGGTTAATCACCAGAGCATGTAAAGATAAAAGTTCAAGTATTCTATTCTTTTCCGTATAACACGGCTTGAAAATCCTTCCAAATGTGCTAGTATCTCCGAAACTATAGAAAAGTCAAAAGAAACCCATGGAAACCTTCAACATAAAATGTCAATGTTATTATTTATTTAGTTCCAAATACAATTGTTATAACAAGAATAAATAGCTATTAACTTTTCGTTTTGAGAGCGACAGAGCGATAGTCCGTGACAATTAGACCAAATGGAACCTCATCGTTACAATTAAAACTTTTTAATAGGATAAAGATTATTGTAGCAAAGCAAATTTTCTATGTGTAAACGATAAAGAAAATGACTAATTATTATATTTGATAAATTTTGCATTTATTATAAAATAATTCAATAAAATAATTAAATAATTCTTCCTGTGATAAAAATACTTTGAATGGTTGTAGTAACAATAATGTGTATCCCGGTGTATATCAGACAAGCTAAAACTCCCAAATCTTTTAAAGCTATGGTAGGAGATTACTATTTATCACTTGCTTATTAGTTTCTCCAATTTCTTCTCTATATACATATATATCTTCGTGTTTATGCACATGAAAAATTATTCGTATTGTATTGTATTTATACTTGATTTCTATTTTATATTATGTTCTTAATCTCCTAAATTTTATATTTGCCACCTTAATTGTTTCTTCTATTAGTAAATTTAAGCCACCGTAATTCTGTTTTTCATATACCACTGTCCATCCAAAGGTTGTCTGGAAGAAATTGCTTTAAGCAATATGGCCGTCCTTGTACTACTTTATATACTATTATTCCGATATAATTTTTTATAAACAATGGTGTGTACAATAAAGAATTTTTGTATTGTATTGTATTGTGTATTAAAACCTTTCTTGAACTCTTAGGCGTGAAACTACTTCAAAGGCTGCTAATGTATTTGATTTATTGATCAAAGTTTACATTTTATTTTATTTATTTATTTATTTTATTTTCTTATACCTTTTATTTAGGTATATTATGTAGACAAATATAAAAAATTCTAAATTAAATGAGAACATCCAAAATGCTTAAAAAAATGTGAAGAACATTCCAAAAGAAGACGTTGGACAAATCTAACCAACAAACCAAACTCCACTATAACATAATCACGTTGAATCACCGGACAATAGCAAACAAATAGTACTAATGGACCCATGTAATAAATTTATATAATGGCTGTTTTATAAATAACTTTGCGGCAGATTTTTTCAACAGATATTGTTGGATTAGGAGGATTCAGAGTTTGACATGAATTGTCGGGCATTTATAGCAAAAGATCAAAGAGCGAATTTTTTTACTTATATTACTTACCTACATAGAAACGCTGTTTTGTCTGACTAAGAAAGGTGAACACCAATTTTCTAAATTACTGTCAACAAAGAAATCAAATCCAAATAAAAAGTAATTAAAAGTAAGAAAATTACACCATCAGGTTTTAACATAACGTAAGTTTATTATTATTATTTTTTTTTAATGGGATAGGGGGCAGACGAGTAGACGGATCACCTGATGGTAAGTGATTACCGTCGCCCATGGACACCTGCAACACCGGAGGGGCTACAAGCGCGCTGCCGGCCTTAGAGGGAAGGGTTGAGGGGTAGAGGGATGGGAATAGGGAGGGGTTGGGCCTCCGATACCCTCACTCAAACGACGAAACACAACGCAAGCGTTGCTTCACGTCGGTTTTCTGTGAGGCCGTGGTATCAGTCCGGTCGAGCCGGCCCATTCATGCCATAGCGTGGCTCTCCCACGCTATGGCATGAATGGGCCGGCTATATAATAATATAGTTTCGTATCTTGTCTGTCTTTATCTATTTTATTGATTAGCCGTTCATGTGGTCTCGTTTTCTCGTTATCATTATTCGTTTAATATTAATTCAATCAGGCTTAAAAAAACAACGATTCGATCCGAATCTTATTTATGCAACCAGAATAAAATCGTGAGCAAATTGAATTCGTCAATCTCGACGATTAGATTCGTATTGCTTTGGCACGTTGTGAACTCATGTCAACGTGATAGATGGCCTTATTTCCTAATTTTAAAATCAATACTCGTATAAAAAACAACATTACCTACCAATGCCTTTTTTTTAAACACTATTAAAAAGTTTTATTCTGTTTTCTATGTATCGTAAATATAATGCCTGCCTGGGTGAAATAAAAACAAAACACTTTGAGTAATCGTTAAACGGTACCTAGACATTTATTTTTTCAATCAGAAATACTTTGAAAACAATTTAACAAATAAAAAGAATAAACACACAACAGCTTGTCAGGTTACCACAGTTTATTTCTAAACTCTACATCACATTAAGGTTCAAAATGAAATGGAGAAATTATATAATTAAAATGATATTGTATGATTTTGTGTATAAACATGACGTCGACAGTATCCACCAAAACGGATGATTAAGGTGTGCAACATATTGAAAATTTATGTAACGTCATCAGCATGATTCCGACGTCAAAACTAACGACACTTTTGAGATATAGACGATTGAAGTTTAAGCTGTATTTGCATGTTGATGTAACATTTTTGTATATTATATTTTTATCTAATAGCATAGAAAACCACTTACATTATCTTATTATAATATCATTTTAACAGAACTAATAATATTTCTCTTTATTTAAATATAAAGGTAAAAATATGTTTGGATTATTTATATAAAATATTTAAGTTTTAATTACCTTGTTCTTACAAAAGAAATCTCAAAAACCATACAAATGAAGAAATAAATGAAGAAATAATTTTTAACTGAAACGCCAAAATTTTATCGTAATAACTATTTATTTAAGGTTGAAGAACCTTTCAATTAAATTTTTAATGTCAAATGTATTCTCACTATCTAAAATTACCTTCCTACACCTTTTAATAAAATAACCTTTTAACAAAAATGATTCAAGCATTTTGAATCTTTATTGTGATTTTTAATCAAGACTAGTGCCTTTATTAGCTAATTTGCTTTTTTATTATATGGATCCAAGAAGCTTGAGTCGTTTTTATGGAACTAAAATATGATCCTACCAAAGAAGTGGGATGGTAACTACCATTGAAAAAACGTCAAATATTTATTACAGCTCAGAACTTTTTTCCTATATGAAACTATAGATCCTGATGGACATTTTGGTATATCTAACGACCAATATGTGGGTTGGATCCTTTTAGAGTAACTACGTCCAATTAAGCATGACGTTGCTTTTTAAAATATTGCCCATCATTCATCAAATCTATTATACTCAAAACTCTTTACAAATTTTTAAATGAATTTGGTATGGATTTGCTTTAAGTTTAAAATATTCCGCAAACTAAATCAATCACAATGCTACACTGGAAAATAATTTTTTATTTTCCAGAGCCCGGATTACGAAAGGTCGCGGGTTCGAATCCCATCTCAGAATACCAGGGACAAAGTGTATTTTTAAGCATTCTTCATTAAGAATATAAACACTTTTCAAATTTACTAATAACGTGATTATTTTATGGCGTCCGACATATTGTAGATATTTAATGGCGGCTTTTAATTGAACCATTATTTTCACGGTAACCAAACGTATTATGAATATCAGCTCATTCGGTAAAGGTTAAGGGGCAAATATTCAGTTTCAATAAAACTAAAAGTGTTTGTTTACCCTGAATATCAATAAAAAAATCAGTTCAGATTAAATGAAAGCTTTCATACGATACTAGTAGTTTTCATAGATGTTTAGGGAGGAAGAAGGGTCATAAAATTGAAAAACCAAATAACTATTTGAAAATAATTTCTGTTCAAACGATAAATTGAATTAAAGAAGGAAGAAGTGTGGACAGTGTAGCAGGCACAGGTTCGAGACCCAGTGGTGTCATAAGTCGGTAAATACTTTCGAAATATTTTGAACTTCAACAGATAGCCAGCGGGCCAGTGGGCTTTATCAGGTAAGCCTTCTATATTGACCTGCTTTTTTCAGGGCGGAGTGTTTGGAGAGCCCTGGTTGGGGGATAAGGTATATAAAAAAGGTTGGAATAGCCCACGAAACATTATTTATACACGATTTTTAAGAATACAAAGCCAAAATGTATTTTTTATTTCGCAATTTAACTCTAGGAACATAAACAATTTAATAATATCAATAAACCTCAGACTAGGACATAATGTCGTACATGACTGCCGCCCAGGTCAATATGCTAGTACGAAGTCCTTTCAGCCCAGTGGCCTTACACGAGAACAAAATAGTTACCGTTCATTTATTTTAAATTTTGCCGCGAGCGGTCATATTTTTATAGTGGTTTTTGATTGGTGGATAGTTACGGAACTTCGATCATACGATTGTTAGCTGATCCAATCGGAAATCACTTGTCAAAACACATCGGACTTGCAAACATGGAACGCACGCGTGGTAAGGGTAAGTTTTAATCTCTAATTATTCAAGTAATCAATTAAGTTAAGTCTCTAAATCTTAGTTAATTATATAGAATAAACACTAAAGTGTATGCACGTTGTAATATTATTGTCAGATTCGTTTTTTTAAGTGGTTTTGTTTTGCTTCGTAATTATATGTTCTTGTATGAGAACAACGAGCGTATATTCCAATAACTGTCTCTTACTTTTTGTTCTTATAGAAGTACATTAAGCGTTAATACATATTATATGTTTTAGGGATGCGAGAACAGGACATCGAAAACTTACTGGCCAATTCTGATTTAGAAGATTTTTTGCCATCCGACGAAGATCTGGACGATCCCCCTTATGTGGCTCCGCAGGAGAGAACTTCATCCAGCTCAAGTGAAGAGAACAGCGAAGATCATGTCATGACGGATATGGAAGTCGGGGCAACCGGAGAATTCGGGGTAATGGAAGTGATCGTGTCCTGAGTAGCCGTGGCGGTCGTCGCGGCAGTGTTAGAAGAGGTCGTGGTTCATCGAATGCTACTGCACGCGTCCAAAATATGTCAGAAAATGGCACGGTTAGTACGCAGGAAATTTCTTCTTCTAGCGATTCAATGCCTATTTGGACAGATAGTATTTTCTTTCCAATAGATTTTAATAGGTCAGAGCCTTCATACTTGGTGAATGATACACGTGAATTTTACATTTTTGATTACTTCTATCAATACATAGATAGTGATTTAGTGGACCTAATTGTTGCAAAAACCATCCAAACTGCAGTCAAATTACTTTGCCGAAGTTTAAATTTGAATAGCAATGAATGTCATCTATACTTTGGTATTACATTGGTAATGGCTAGTGTACATTACCCACAAATGTGTATGTACTGGGAAAACGAGTGTGGATATAGTTTCGTCCAATATGTCACATAATAGATTTTTACAGCTGAGGAACTCACTCAAATTAGTATTTGATGAAGAAGTTGATCAAGCCATCCGATTAAAAGATAAACTATGGAAAATGCGACCACTTATTGACCGAATTCAAAAAGGTTGTCGTATTCAAGAGAAACAAGATGTGCTTTGTTCGACGAAATGATTGTGCCGTTCACTGGTTTTTGTGGCATAAAACAGTATGTACCTGGGAAACCAAATCCAGAAGGTTTGAAAATATTTGTTTTAGCTAACCCGAAAGATATTTCACCAGCGAAAGGTTGGTTGATGAACTCCTCGACAGAGGCATAGGGTGCTCAGGTATGAAAAACAAAATTCCTGGAGCAGCTATGAAGCAGGTATGAAAACAGATTAATTCTGAAGGATGACCGAGAATCGTAAGATCTTGGTAGGGGTGCCAGTCAGGTTCTTGTACGAAATGATAACAAAATAGCTTTAACAAAGTGGTATGACAATAAAGCGGTCACTATGTTGTCATCAGTTGAGGGCTTTCATGAGTCTTCGATCTTTCCAGAAAAGTTTATGTGCCAGTCACTCGACCCAGAGTTATACGTAACTATAACTGTAAAATGGGTGGAGTTGACCTAGCTGATAGGCTAATGGCTATATTTCCATACAGATATCGCACCAACAAATGGACACAACGCTTCTTGTCTCATATGATTGATATGTCAGTGTCTAATTAAAAAATATTTATTTGGTAAAAAAGACCAATTAAAAAATAGTATTCCGGCAAAAAAAATTTTACAATTGAGGGCGTTTAAAATGGCCCTAGGAGAGTATTTAATTGATACTTATTCAATGTCAAATTGTGAAGAAAATAATAATAGGTCTGACTTGGAGGAGAATATACCACGCGGAAGAGGTAGACCAACTGCTCCTCTACCATCAAAAAGTAAACGAGTGCAGGGGGCCGGCCACATGCCTTTAATTGCTGATAAGCAATCTAGATGCCGACAATGTCACTATAAAAAGTCTCGAATTCATTGTAGTACTTGTAATGTGTTTTTATGCTTGACTTCTGAGCGAAACTGTTACTGGCTGTTTCATTCCTAAATGTTTAAATTTTTGTCAGCTTTAATTGAATATGACTTAATTTTTTTGTAAAACGAGAAAGAAATATTTTGTGTTCCTTTTATGTGATCTCACATTTCTTTTATTAGTTTATGTTTACTACAACAATTATAATAATGTTTTTGTTAAATTTGTATTACATTTATTGTTTGTTAGGGAAAAATTGTTGGTTCGTGTTATTATTTTTATTAAATCTTGATTTGTAGTTAATAAACCAAACAGTTTTGAGACTGAAATAATATAAAGTCATACTCACCATTCGCTTTCATCGGCTGTAGTGTGGACACTATCAATATAGGAGAGTTGAGTGCTATGGACAACATCCACACCATGGTGATCATTTTGTACGCGTGGCATTGCGTCTGCCACTTTCTGGATTTCAGAGGTCGGCAGATCGCGAAGTATCGCTCCAAGGATATCGCCACGAGGGTCCAAACATCCACTGATACAGATACAGCTGCAAGAAAATAAACTTGTGAATTCCTATGTGTAACCTACGACATAACTGTAGACTACTTTAAATGCGATTCAGAGGTCTGTATTAAAACTGTGATATTATCTTTATTTTAAGTTACAATTTGACCATAGTGTAATTAAATTTATCTAATTTTCGCAAATTGTGTTTGATTGAGACCTAATTTCGCAAACATTTCATAATAGACCTAAAGCACGGTATTAAGTTATAAATAGGTAATATGTTTGTATGGACATTACGGACTGTTACATTACGAACTGAGATATCTCTTCAATACAAGCATTAAGCATGTTATTAAAAATGAATAAATTTAAAATCTTGATTGGGTACATTTCAAAAACTACTTAATGCCTTTTGAAAAACACATTGTTCTAAATAACAAGAGAGCGTCGTGCTCTTAATTTTACTACGAGTTTTTTTACATCAAGCTTTTATCCTTACTTCTGTTAAAGTCATATATCAAATATAAGGATATCCCTTCAGCGATTGTATATTTTTCACTGCCTTCTTAAAAAGAATAAACTAATTGCCGGGACTGACTAATTGCCGCTTGCTAATGTTTGAAATAAATATTTTTCACAACTTACTAATGTGTTATTTATTGGTATGACAAGGACAAAAACATGTGTTAAATTTTGTCTTGTACTAACTCCAGCCTGTCAAGTAAATATGAAAATTACCTATTAGTCGTACATCCCCTAAATGTGGAAGTAAAGTTCCCAAGGAAACGGGATAATAATTTATGCGATTAATTTATGCTATGAAAATCAACAAGAATATATAAAATTAATTATATGCCGTGAATTGAAATTTCTCCAAATAACATCAGAAAACTAAGGAAACCAGCATGGTACTTTCAACTAAAACTTATCCAGCTAGAAACTCATTAGAAGTTGAGAAATATAGAAAAAAATAGATAAAGAAATTAAAGCGACGGTTATAACGGCGAAAAATGAAAAAGAAAGCACGTACAGTCTAAATATATATTATAATAATATTTGATAAATTATTACCCGCGGTGACTCCATAAGGTGATATGATATAAATAATAAAGCAACTGAAAGCTTTTTTTTAAATAATAGCTATTATTATCTTTTAAATATATGTATGTCTAGTCGCATCCATGCGACGCTTACGATTATTTTAACTTAATGACCCATAAACATTATTATGCTGTTATGATTTCAGTCGTTATAAACTCAGTCGATGAAAATTTGATATCGAAACTATATAAGCTAAATAAAAAAGTTACTCTTTTCAATAAAAAATGATCAAAAATCCTAGATGTAATGCACTCTTCGATGTTTAGAAAAGTAAATACAATGAAATTATTCCGACTCAATGTAATATGATGTGGAGATAGCTAGTGATTTAGAGTGAACTATCTAATACTCTTTGTAATTTACAAGAAGATTTTCAAATGAGTCTTCCAACGTTTTTTCTATTATGTTTGAAGCTATAGAAGCAAATCTTTTGAATTAACAATCACAACCGAAATATTAACTACCCACTTTCAAACTCTACTCTTTCAAAATCCTTCGAATTGGTAGCGTTAAGTTAATAATTTGATATTTCCTACTACCCAATTAAGATTTCTTTTAAACGAGTACGGGTGGAAGTTATTCCACTACACTGAATAATATCAGTATTAGTGAAACTTTATTTATCTTACTATAAAATTAAAATTCTTTGAAATATAAAAAAAAAAAATGCCATCCTTTTTAGACGAATTTTATAAAGTTCATTTGAATAGGCGATTAAAAGCAGCAATCAAATCCTCGCCCCGATTTAATTGAAGTTTATTAGATTTATTAACGACCATTGTGGTTTTCAAGAATTACAATTATTTCATATTTGAAGGCAGTTTTAGCTTTTTATTTATTTTTTGTATTTCTGTTATATAATAAAAATGTACAAAATACATAAATCAAATCAAAATCATTTATTCAGTCTAGGCTGTTACAAGCACTTGTGAAAGTCGAGAGCTACGCCATCGGTTCGTAAATCTACGGCGGGAGACCTTGTACCGAGAAGAACCGGCAAGAAACTCGGCAAGGGCTGCATTACATCATAAGTACGCTGTTTCAATACTACCGTATAATATCTTCGGATACCTAGAATTATAATGAGATTCTAATATATCCTAACATATTCTTAACATTACAGGTTATCAAGCCTACTTCTTTGAAGTTATACATGTAGGTTCTCAAAACAACGATCAGGTTTCCAGGACTCTACCTGATTAAATGGGAAGCCTTACTGGTGTTATTATAATAGATACATTAAATCGTGATGAAGTATCATTATTGTGAATTTTGCATTTACAATGCTATCTTATATTTGTTTTAAAAATGGCCGCACTATCGGATCATCTGTGAACACTGGTGGAAAGCTCCCTTGTAGCAAAAGGTAACAAGCATTTGAAAAAAAAAATTTTATTCACATTTTTAACTGTGACAAAACCATTGAGAATAGTGATGAAATATTTCTGATTTCTTGTCACAACTTATTTTGAATTTACCTCGAATCGAAAGATAGTTCTTCGTGTGCGCCGTATTAAAAAGTGAAAAATAAGTATTTCAAGATAACGTGACAAAGAAAATTTGGTCTACCGTGATAATTTATGTAATCAACTATGACCATTACAATATAAAAAAAAATTAACGGTATTTTTTTGGCTACAAGAGGCTAGTTATTATCTAGGACGTTTCTGGAATACTCTTATTATAGTGACATCAGATGAATTAAAAAACAGTTGTGACAAAACATTTACAACGTACAATGTGTGTTTACTAAATGAAAGTAGTGTATAAATAAATAGTGGTCAAGCACGAACTGGCTTTTGTTATTTCGTTCCAAGAAACAAATAACCGTAACATAATAGTAGCAGTAAACATCGGTTATTATCAGCATTGCCATACTCGGGAAAGCGGGATCTTGAAATCTTATATTAATAAAATTGGGAGTATCGACAGTAGGAGATAATAAAAAACGGAAATCTATACCAATATTAGTAAACTTTCTAACTTTACTTTGTGGGGGTAATTTTCGGACTTACTGATATGATAACGAAAATTCTCCAATATTAGTAAACTTTCTAACTTTACTTTGTGGGGGTAATTTTCGAACTTACTGATATGATCACGAAAATTCTTTCACTGATGGGAAGCTACATCGCAGTAAACATAAGCTATAATTTACGCAGGAAAATAGCTTGTGTCACACAACAGGTTATATTGTGTTTTTATTTAACTTAATATTCAAAAGAAGGACTTAGATTCTTATTCGCACTTGGTTGAAATCAAATATTTGTAATAATTATATTTGCATATGATAGACACCTTCCAGTTGGAATGAATAATTCAAGAAAGAAAACAATATTCATAACGTGAATGTAATTTATTGTATTTTCCTCAGTCTATAAATGAACATCAACGGCTGTCTGTCAAAGATAAAGGAATATATGTGAGGCAACGTTCCTATTATAATAAAATATGATTTTATGTTTTTTTAGGGCAATACCTATTTTGGTTTATATCAGATTGAATGGTTGAAAGGTTTTTTATATTTCAACGGTTTGATAACTATTATTATATTTAGGATTGATTTCACATATGTTTTATTTGAAAATTCTCATTCTATATAAATATACTATAAATAGAAATTTGTTATCTGTGTGATTCGATTGTTCTAGAAGATCGGTTTAATAGTTAATACAAGACCTGCAATTAACGTGTCTTTTTGAATGCGCTGCACATAATCTGAATTTCTGTGTTACTAGCTTTCAGATAGTGGCTACGCCCACGTGGTCCCTAAGTAACTGTTTAGTGGGATGAAAAGTAGCCCATATGTTTATCCAGGCTTAAAATTTACTATAATAATTAATTTTGATAAGGTTTCATACCATGTCACGGACATATGTAATCACAATCGCAAATTGATTAGTAAACAATGGTGAATATGTCGACGATTTAATACCTTATACAAACTTCCACACTATTCCCGTTTTCATCCCCTTATTTATTTTCGGGATAAAATCCACCGCATATGATGTAGCTTCCCATAGATTAAAAAACTTTTTAAATCGGTGCAGAAGTTTTGGAGCCTATGCAAACAAACAAATAATCAAAACCATCCTCTGTATAATATTAATATATACTATATTAATATAGAATCATTAAATACTTAAATTAAAGAAATAAATGAGAAACATTGTTTTATTGAATCGGTTTTATTGACTTACCTTGAAGAAATGGTATTAATTTACAAAGCATCGCACCAAACAGAAACCGCCTGTAGATCTGACCAACCAATGTGAATGGCAGACAGAACACCCCCAACAGGAAATCCGAGATGGCCTTAAACAGATATAGAACATCTATTAAACAAATCATTTATTAAATATCGATAAAACGAACAAAGAAGGAGGGATCAAATACATAAAATTTATATATATATATATATATATATATATATATATATATATTACTAGCTGTGAAAAGCAGCCCAAGTTACTCCTTATTACATAAACTATCAGCCAGTGAAAGTGCTGTCATAATCGGTCTAGCCCTTTCAGAGATTAGCTAGAAATAATAGACAGAAAGACAAAAAAACAAATGTTATTTTGGTATACTCGTATGAACCGTGTATTTAGTAAAATGCGGTTATTTTAATGTTACAAACAGACACTTAAATTTTATTTATTCGAATGTATAGAAAATTTTATTTATTTTTCATGTAGGTATGATAAAGAGCTAAAGTTTCTATGTTTGTTTGTAGGGAGTAATCTTAGGAAAAAGCTAATCCGATCATGAAAATTCTTACACTGACGGAAAGCTACATTACAGGCTAGTGACTTATACCTCGTTCTTGAATTGAGTATTTAAACTTAACACATCTCAAACTTCACTTAAACAGGCTTTAGTTTCTGATTTTAGTTTTTTTAATGACCAGAAAAGTTATACAACATGTATTAGTTTATAAAAAAATAAAAATTATTTGTGTATTTCGCCTGGTAATGAGAATGATAGGGACAGACAATTATGCGTCACACAATTAAAGTTGACTCGAATATTTATCAATTTCCTCTATAAATAGGCTATATTTATAACAAGACGGAGAAAAATTTGTGACCTTTTAACAAGTATATTTTTGGTTTTGTATAATTGGATAAGTTTCAGTGGATGAGTTGTTGACTGTAAAGTATGAAAAATTTATGTCAGTGTGTATTTAGCATGTTGTGCTGTGATTATTGCAAATAAAATTATATAAAAAAAAACTATTAGTAAAAATGCGAAGTTATGAAAAAACAATCTTTTCGATGTCCATAGTCTTTATTTAATTAAAGTTACATAATAAGTATGTATCATATTTCCGAGATTTACAATGCTACATGCATATCGCACGCAAACGATAAAACTGAATGATCACGGAATTCAGTATTCCGTAGTCACTGTATGAGTAGGTAAGAGTATTCAAACAACTTGTATTGCATTATTTTTGTAACAAAGAAAGAAAATGATTTCATTTTTTTTATATTTTTCAAGTGTGACTTTTGCCTTGTATCGAGAACTATATAAACATTTTATTGTTTTTAAATTATCAGTATTATTATTAATACATTTGGTTAATTTCATTAACGACTAAATAACAAAAAATATTCCAATTATTTTTTAATTTTTACTATTACTCTATGAAATAAATATGTAAGTTAGTAAGTGGTGCATACATTTTTACCAAATGGCATATAGATTTATGAATATACATATGTGTATATGGATGTATAATTTATTTTGACGACATCCGTAGCCGAGTAGCTCGCACGTTTCATGATAATCATCAACCCTTTCACGTGCAGGGGTCCACGCCTTCTTTACGAATGGTTAAGGAGAATAGGATTTGACCCTCCACGTTGGCCCAATGCAGATTGGAGGGTATTAACGACTGCAAATACAGCAGTGACTAAAATTTACCTAACAACAACGATTGTGGGTTGCACTTATCCACTGCGCAACCGAGCTACGCCATTTTCAAAGTGTCACTATCTCTTATTTCCCGGCTTCGACTCCCGGTTGTTTAAAATATCCATATCACAAAAGTTAAAAACCTTACTTAATTAGAGATTCGAGCTATAAGAGTAATGTAGTATAATATCAGAATTTATATTTATTTTTATTAACGATCTTAAGCTAAGGCTTTTACAGATTTTATAGCATATCAATTGGTACACGTATTGTAAGCTATACACATAAGAAAAAACGTTACGTGTTACACAAAGGTGCGTTTGATCACTATATTGGCCTATTAGGTTAATTGACAAGGTACTATTAATATCTGCGACATAATTTAGAGGTTACAACATTTCTGAAATTAATAGTTTCGAAGATACGGTGCTATGTTTTCGAAACTGTTGCTAGTTGGCTGTCAACGCTCCCTACGAATTCAGTGCACTAAGTGACGTCACACGGTGCTACGGTAGCGAACATCGTATGGGCGTCTGGGCAATTTTTGTGCGTCTATTATAATGAATGTTGTTATGCAACGTTTTTTTAGTATATTTCCCGACGTTTCAAGCTTTAAAAGCGGATATTTTCCAAATTATTGCTCATATTTTGCGGACATATAATAACGACCTGTATTTTTACTTGTAGGATACTAGTTTAGCTATAATTTACGCCGGCAAAGCCTCGGTATAATAGCTAGTTTAGAAGAAGCTGTATAATTTCGGTAGGTATTTAATATTGATCCTATGATGGTGTTTTATTTTTCCTGTAATTACGAAGGTATCTCCTGTCTGACTTGTCTAATATTTATGTGAAAAAAGAAGCTATAAATGTATAAAAAAAATAAAAATGATAAAATATTTAATATTTTAGTTTTGCTTATCCATTTTCAAATATTTCTAAAGCTTAATATTTCAGTATGTCGAAGAAACGTAGAATCACAAAATACGGATTGTCAGTAGTTTTAATGTTTAATTAAATATTTAATAATTATTTTTATCTATTAATGTTGTATACAGCAGTTGAATAGAAAAACAGTATATAACAAAACTCGTGTCCCAGCATGGATGTTGTTCATAATTATTTCGGAACAGCTATTGTCAAAAATTAAATGTTTTTAACTATTGAGTTTTCCAGAATTACTATTAAGAATAAATACCTTTGATTACTTATTGAATCAGTTTCCTTTTCGATGGTATATATTTATGGATATCAAGAAACACATAATTATTGGACAACGTCTTCTTTCATCCCAAAGTAAGTTAAGCCGTATTAGAAGTAGTGTCAGTCATTGTTTTATATCTGTATTTAATCTTTGCAATTAATAATAAAGGAAATGGATGGAAGCCGCACTGATCCCTCAAACTAAATTATCTGTCAGTAAAGCGGGATTATTAAGGAATGGTGCTGACCCGGATGCTATAACAGAATTTTGTTTATCTTTGCTGATGAGAATTCATTTAATTTAGCTTTAAAGTCTGTCTTAAAATACAATAGAGGTTAATGTTATAGTTGTGAAACGTCTGAATATAAATTTAAGCTCTAGGTTCCATTGTCATGATTCTGTCATTGTTTTTGATTCTCTAGCGGTTATGTTAATTACTTTGAGATCAGAGTGTTGTGAGTTGTTATATTGAATCGAGAGGGCGTATAAATCAAATCACTGATTGAGAATTCATTATGATAGAATGAAAAAAAACGGCATAAACTTCAATTAAAAATAAAAGTTATTGAGTATCTATGACTTAGCGAAAACATAAATTTGGAGAACGCGATAAGAACCTTTTACGTATATCGCTAATTCGAAGTGCTCATTCTTCGGTTCGCTTCGTTTATTGAATGAATGAGCTACCGTAAATATCATATCATAGACAAAAAAATTGAATTGTTTTCATTACCAAATAGCCAAGATGACCTTAATTTTGATTTGCAAACATAGTCGTAATTATACATAGTAGACACGCTAGCCTGTAATTGAAAGATATTTTCTCGGCACTGCTCCAAAAAAAAATTAAATTAATATCTATATAATTGAATAAATACATTGAAAATATAGGAATTTACAATATTATATTTGTGATTTAGAGCAGAATGAAATATCGGGTTGGCTACTAAGTAATGAGAGTTTCTATTTTTATTTTTTAGAAACTTTGAGTAGTGTCGAGAACGTTCTTTGGCGGGGGGTATTTAAAGAGCCAGTAGTGATCATGCACCCCAGTAATACTTCGAATGTCGTTGCCTTAACTTCAACGAAAAAATGAATGATATTAAAACTCATGTCCGACATTATTTATTATATGAGTACTAATCTGGCCATTCCGCCGCAGAAGCTGCACGTAAAATATGCCAATGTGTAGTTCATAATGTAGTCTCCGAGGCAACAGCAAAGCGGTGGTTCCAACGATTCATCATTTCATTCAGATCAACCGAGGTCTGAGCGTCCAATAGAAACAAATATTCTGAAGACGTTAATTGAAGAAGATTCTAGACGCAGCACACGTGATTTGGCTATAGATCTTGGTTACTCTCATGGTACGATTGGAAATCATTTGCATGTATTAGGAAAGTCTTACAAATTGGCGTTTGGATACCCACCAGCTGATTAAGGATCAACTCGTTTATCTTGCAGAGATATGTGTACATTTATTATCATTTTGACTTACATTTTACTGGCTAGACCATCTCGTCACTGGAGACGAAAAGTGGGTCATGTATGTAAACCATACATGCAAGCGCCAATGGCTAGGCCGCAACGAACAAGGCAAACCTACACCAAAAAAGATCTACATCCTCGCAAATTGAGGCTCTCGTATGGTGATGGATGTATATGAATACTGGAAAATTCTTCCTAAAAAACCACAATCACATCGAACGTGTACTATAATTAACTCGATAATCTGAAGCTTGAACTTCTTCGTAAGCGTCCACAGCATGACAAAATATTTTTCCTCCATGATAATGCCTGACCGCATATTACTAAGACCCGACAGAAACTACTGAAGCAGAACTAGTAAATGGCTCCGCATCCTCAGTATTCACCGGACATAACGCCAAAAGACTTTAGTTTATTCCGGTCACTTAACAGTATATAAGATGACTTTTTCAAATCCAAACCGGCAAAGTTTTACAGAGACTTAATCCAAATTTAGCCTAATCGCTGGCGTACGGTGGTAGATAACGACGGCGATTACATTGTAAATGATAAGCTATTTTAAAAATAAATTAAAAAAAAAACAAAAAAAAACGCGTGTCGCTCATTATTTATTAGTCAACCCAATAAATCAGATAAAGTAATCAATTGTGATTGAGAAAAGAGTCTGAAATATGGCGAAACAAAATGTTTCCCCGACTTGCCATAGTCAGGGAAACATTTTTTGCAATCCTTTAAAAATGTCAAAAATACAGGCAGTTTTGTTAATTCTATAGTTAAAGGTGCAGGACCTTATTTAGTGGACCCTAAAGGTGAACGTTCATATTATCCGCACGTACGTGGCAGTCGCACGACACGCGATAGATTTTCCATATCTTTGTATAAATTTATACAGCACTACGTCCACTATCCGCTTCGGCCATATTTTTTACTTCGGTAAAAAGTGTTTATGGAAAATTCGGTTTCAGTAGACGTATGACATCGAAAAATCCGTACAATCCGTTGTGTGTCGTGTGGTCAGTGCATGCACGCGGAAACGGTTGACGGCCACCTTTAAAGAGCATTTCCGAATTTAAAAGGGCTAGTAAAAAGGTCTATGTTTTATACCTTACATATCTGTCAATAACCCGTAAAAACTTCAGTTACTCCGTGATCATGGCGCTTATAGCAGTGCCGAAATATATAAAAAACTCTATAAATATAACATTCATGATAGTAATCTCACTATTTACCTCCGTAGCCGAGTGGTTCGCATGCCGGTTTCAAGGTGTCGCCATCGCTGAGGTCCCGGTTTCGATTCCCGGTCGGGTCAATGGAGAAAAGGAACTTTTCTATATTGTCTCAGGTCTGGGTGTTATGGTACCTTTGATGTATCAGATACTCCATAATACGGGCGCTTTAACTACTCATCTTGGAATCTGAGCAATGTATATGATGTTGTCCAATATCTATATTTTATTTATTTATTCTAATATAAATGACCATAAAGGTTTACAGTATACTCGTTTAAACCAATATTTATGATTCGAAGAATTGAATCATACAATAGCAAAAATATGGAACCAGCATACAAGCTACTCGACCAAGAAGGATATCTTTGAGTTTGAGTTTAACAGCAATACAAATACTCACCAGATTTAATAGATAAACATTCGTGATGGTTCTCATTCTTCTGTTGCTTGCTAGAGTGGCTATGACCATGCAATTCCCAGTTATAGATAGCAAGAATATCAGGAAATATGGTGGCAATATGAAGCGCCACTCGTAAGCATTGCTTGACACTCTGCTAATAGTTGTGTTGACTACTACTGCAAATGTAGATGTTGGTGCAGTCTCTCGGAATCGGAGCCACGTTGTGTTAAATATTGTGAGATTATATTCTTCCATTTTATTTTAGGTGCACCTGCAAAAAATATAAAAAAATATATTAATAAAAAAATATTAATAAAGCAAAAAATTTTTTTTATTCTTAATGAAAAATGCATGAATATCCATCAGCCTCGTGAGATGGGACTCGAACCCTTTTACAATAAGGGCATAGTAGTATAGCCTTTTAATACAAAATTGAACAAATATATTATTTTTTCTAGACTCTTCTAATCACCTTGTTTAATAATAACAATATAAATAAAATAATAAATAAGTAGTGATTCAAATTAAAATAACAACAATAATCAACACTTAAGTATATATCAAAGTAATACATGTAAATTTAAAGTCAACAGTGAAATAGTCATATAAAATACAGTTAAATTATCAAATCAAAAATGTTGAAGTCGCTTTATTGCTTTACTTTTCTTATTTAACTTTTTTCTAAATTATATTTCGATTTCCCTATGAGTGCACCGCTAAAGGAATATCTGGTGTACTTCCGGGGGTCTGCTGTTCTGCGTCGCCGCCGCGGACGCTACGAACTATGTAGGAGGTTGCATTACGTATGCAACCTCACCGCTGGCCACATAGACGCCACGACGGCATAAGAAGAAGAAAATTTCTTCTGTCATTCGCTTTTTGTCTTTCGCAACAACGCATAAAAAATATCTACCAGCCGTATAAGTAATATAAAAATTTCGTCATAATAAGTATACCCAAAGACTGAACACCAGAAGGATTGTGGACGGAGCGGTATTGGCGTTCATGTCCAAGTGGCGTACATCAGTTCAGTAAGTACTCTCGATTTTATATCAGAGTTCCATTGGGTGTGCTTTAATGATAATCTTCTTTCTAAAAATTTTTTCTTTCGCTTTTTTTTCTCTTTTACAATTATTAATAACCGCATTCGATTAAGATCTCGCGTGACGTCTTGGCTATTTACACGCCGCCTCACCATTATTTAATATATTAATGTCAAAAATTATATCCAATTTATGCATGTCAAAATTAAAATATCACTTTACCAAATATTTATTAATAGAATAAAATCATTTTTCCTGTAACCACATCTTATGTTTATATCTAAGTCTATTTTATTATAGATTTTATATTATTAGGAAGCTTATTGTAGATTTTTACTGCCATAGAACGTTTGGACGTCTACAGCTGTATATACGAGGAAAGTCATATATAGAACTAAATAGCTAGATTTTACAAAGATGCACTTCCCATATATGTATAGGCAAGGGATCGTCAGAACTTTCAACCCTTTAAACAGAGGTTTGCATGAAACTAAGCTATCCATGTGGTATATTGCTCTAATGCATGCCTTTTGAGCAATAAAAACCTTATTGATGTGGTATGAGTTGCTCCAAAATATAATATTTTGCCATATCTTAGTATCGAGCAAATACTTCCATGATATGCCTGTAATACTGTTTTTCAACTCGCGATTCTGGCTATCTTATCGTATATAGTTTTTATATATATTTGCTCTCAAATCGTAATTTATAAATACCAAGTAAATTTCTGGTATTACGATACACGTATATTATTATGCACTTGCATGGTACCAATTCTATGCTTATTTACCATTACTTCGGTTTGAGATCTTTGGCTAACTAAGGCTACCCATGTATCTTATTTTTATCGGTTCATCCGTCTATCAAACCTATTTTCTGTAAGTTAAAGTTTGGTGCAGACAATAAGAACAATTACTGTCTATAAAAATTAGTTAGACTTTGTATAACTTTGCCCTTAATAAATAATTATATTTCTTACTGGATATTTCTTCTGTATGATCTAGATGTTCGAAGTGAAAGATTTTTTTTAAAATAGGTCCAGCAGTTTTAGCAGTTATTCAATGCAAACAAACAATGACTGCTGTGGATTCACTTTAATGCCAATAAGACTTATGAAATAGTAAGTTTTTAATATTATTTAGTATCAGATTTTTAAATTTATATTATTGTACTGTTATCATTGTTTATGGCAACGGTGACAAATTATTTATCCATTTCCGCGGACAGTAGCCTTAAAAGTAGAGCAAGTGAAATTTCTGCAAAAGGCGCAGATGCGTTAACGTTATGGAACTTGAAGGTTCTTTGTGAGTTATCTGTAAACTCTTGAAGTGGAAATCGTTCTAGCTTGCAACAACTAACGAAAAATCATAGACGCATCTGTGATCAACATTAAAGGAAAATCTACTTTAAAATTTCATTTACTTCCAAAGTACAAGATTAAGATAAAAATGTGTTCTAATTATTATAAAAAAGATTTCTCAGATAAATGTCACTTAATTCAAGAATTGACCAAGGCCAGTCACCAAGAAGCTTATCAATTAAAAAATAATAAGATTAAAATGGACCAAAGGCAGTAATTTTCATTCCTTTACATGCAACAAAAATAAATAACTATAACTAAAAGTTGCGGTTTAAAAAGATTAAATTTATTTTTGAAACACAGACATTGAGAAGAATGAGTTTGTTCAAGATACCACATAAAATATCGCTCACTGGGAGCTTGTTACTACTAAGTCTTTTGTTTGTATGTACACTTATCTATGTCGGAACCCAATAAAAGGCGGGTTTTAAAACCATATTATTATGCATACTTTTGATACATTATAGTATCAGAATATTTAATATTTCTGAGTGCCTATTCAATTCCCTTCATCTATTTCAAGTAAGGCTAGTGGTTACCTATATAATAAACCAACAAACATCAATCTTCTAAGTATAAATAATATATCTACTTATCGGTAAGGTTGCGCATTTCATTACATTCTTAAAATTTTGCGATGTCATCCTAAAGGCGTGTTACATCACCGTAAGTAAAATGCATATTACCCACGTCTTCCCTAAGTTATTACATGCCAATGTGTATTTGCATACGAGCATGAACATTATGTTGATAGATTGCGAACATTTAGATAAAATTTTGGTAGATTTACGTGTCGAGTTTATTTATTATTTGGCAAATAACATCGTCAAGTTATATGTAAATTACAAAATAGTTGGATACTACAATTTCCTGAATAGTTTCCCAGGTCTTCACGTTAGTGAATTTAATTATTCCACCAAATTTCAGAACCCTAATCAGAAATGAGTATTTTGAGTATACATTAAATTGGTTTTCATTGGCCTCAAAGTCAAAGTAAAATAATCTTTATTCAAACAGACTTCTTAAAAGTACTTTTGAATTGTCCAATATTTTTTTCCCTACCACTCGTTGAGGACATCTTTTGGCTCGTTGAGGATGTCTTTTGGCTGATAAGAAAAACTATCAAGAAACTCGCCAGCTCTAATAGGAGTAATGACATTCTCAAAAAATATGTAATTACCAGATCATCATATCAGCCTGTTGCATTTTACTGCTGGACGAAGGCAACCCCCAGAGTGCGCCACAAAACACGATCTCCCGCTTTCTTCATCCAGCCACTGCCGGCCACCTTTTAGAGGTCGTCAGTCCATCTTGCCGGGGAGCGTCCGATACTACGTTTGCCGAGGGCTCCATTCGTAGTCTACGCAACTGTAGCCTTTCCGAAACTTAGCTTGTTCCGATGGCTGGAAGGCGTCCAATCTTGCAGCAAGACGATTTGTGACGACTCGCGAGAACAACTTATAAATGTGGCTCAGAAGTGTGATCGGTCTGTATTTTTTCTAGAGACATTTATTTCCTTTCTTGAAAAACAGAGCCATCACACTTCTGCTCCACGCTTCCGGGGTAGTCCCATTGGTTATGACGGTATTAAATAGCTTATTTAGTTCTCTAAGCACAGATACCCCTGCTATCTTAAGAAGCTCAGAAGTGATGCCGTCTTCACCGGGGCCTTCCCATTTCCAAGTTGTTTTAGAGACGCCTCAATTTCGTCTTCGTCAATGTCTGGGAGATCGTCAATGAAATGGTGTATGAGTATAGCTCTGGGATCATTTATATTGGAAAAACGCTTTGGGGCATGCGAAGCGAAGAAGTCTTCAATTTCAGCGAGAATCTCTGGAACCGATGTGACGATCCTGCCATCTGAGGTTATGAGTTTCGTCAGATGAGTTCTCCCAAGTCTTTAGGCAAAGATTTTCGACCGCCAATTTTGCTCAATAGCCTCTTGTATGAGCAAGGTGTTGAAACTACGGAGGTCAAACCGTACCGAGATGAGTTTAGAAGAAATCACCTATCCAGTTGCTAGACCATCTTAAGTCCGAGCATTATTATCTGTTATATAATCGGATACCTTTTAATACGCTTTTTTAATACCTAAGTATTTTTTTAAAAGCACGATATCAAATTATTACAACACAAAATATTAACAGGACCTTATTGTAGAAGGCACACAAAGACCCCTGAATGAGTTATTAACTTTTTGCATTAAAATTGTGTACATCACTTTTTATAGAAAACAAACTAATATTTTACGAACGTACATTAAATTCTGGTATATTTATTGAGAAGCAATAGTAATTATGTTTATTTCCTTGAATTAATCCTTTAAAAAGTCCCTAATCCTAAGATTATAAATTGATCTAATTGCTCTTTTCTGAAGCACACAAACCGTTTGTACGTCGGCAGCATTTCCTCATAATAGAATTTCATACAAAATTACACTATGAAAGTAACTGAAGTTTACTAATCTGGCAGTATTTATGTCAGTCAACCTACGTATCTTCATTACGGCATATGCTGTAGAGCTAAGTTTATTCGACAATTTATCAATATGTGGGCCCCACTGTAGTTTAGAATCTAATGCTATTCCTAAAAATACTGTGGTATCAACAAGGCCCACGTTCTTTTCACATTTATATCTACTTTTTTTTACACTAGGAAGTACAAATTTTAGGTATTTTGTTTTTTCTTCATCAAGGAGAAGATTATTTACTTTAAACCAATGTACTACTTTAGCGACAGAATTGTTCACATCGTCATTTAGAGCTAGCTATAAGCTATATATTCTTGCTTCATTTTGGAAAAAAATAGCTTATATAATAGGTATTAAAGTTCAGGTGTGGCCACTTGCTACGTCACAACTATGTAGAAAATGTACAAAGGTGCGATAATTCAACCGTAACCTGAATAACCGTAATCTATTGATTACGAAAAAAAAATGGTATTTAATAATCTTCAATAATTTATCTGACGGACAAACAAACAAATATTGGTCATTATCCCTTTTAAGCAGACTGGCCACTCACTTCTTTTCTCCTTAGCCGGGCCTGCACATTCCCTCGGGACAACGGTCAAGGCGCGTGAGTGACCACACGAAATTATCCTAGGTCACTTTTCAAATCTTCCTCCTTGTGATTTTCATACCGAAAACGTTTATAGTAAAGCTGGAAATGTTCTTTTCGGATTTTATGAAATCTCACGCACGTAATTAACGAAAAATATTGTTAAGAAAAATCACATATGTAGCCGCACGGAACACGTTGAAAAGCGCAATGTCTTGAACTTCGTGTGTTTGAAAAAAGGCGGTTATGCTTGTGGCGCCTCCTTGGTATTGAGCAGCGGGCTTAGGAATCAATTAAAAATGAGTGAGTGTAAAAATTAATCTGATACTACTATTATTTAGGCTTTATTTGATAATAGATTCGCATAATCTTCATAAACCATGGTATCTGGGTCATTCTCAGCCGGCTCAAATAAGCGTGTCCAGGTCGAAATGCAGTACGAAATGAATAATTAAGAACTTGATATTATTTTCTATGATAGATATGACCAAATATAAGGTGAAGCTTGTGTTATTTTTGAAATAAATAAAATGCAAGTTAGTAAAAAAAATCAAATACTTTGAAAATATTGACCTCGGTGCCGCGTCCGGCCCCCGATTGCGGTGGAAATCATTTTTTATATTTTTTTCTCCAATGTATGTCACTACTTTACATATGTTCACAAATAACTAGATAGTTATTAACTCGTTTTATAACATTTGTACGTTATTATAGGCCTCTGTAGACAAGTCACAACTAGTTGTCTTCACGTCCGATGTTTAGAGTTGATATCAGTGGTACGCACAGATCCGTTCATAACTCCTTAATCTAGCGAGTTCAAGAATATTTGTTGAAGTGACAGCAACTGACAGTCGCACTGCATCGGTGGCAAGAATAACAGGTCTGTGCGTCGCCGTGGAACTCCTTTAATGAAGGTACGTAGTCGTTTTCGGTGGCTTGGTAACCCTTAGAATTGATTTCGGTGAATCCATTTTACTCGTAAATATTTGAGTTAAAATGTCTAAACTATAATAATAATATGAGTTATGTGTATTCGAAATCAATAAAAGAGATTCATATAAAAATTCCTGTAATTTTTTAAGATATCTAGGATTTTGTTAATTATTTTGATTTCAGTGGAATTGACTTCAGTGTTTTCGGTGGAAATAAGCACACCGAAATCAATTTTAAAACCACCGAAATCAATCATTGTTATTTATTTACATTTCAATATTGTTTTATATAATTTTCTCATCCTGTTTCAGTATTGTGATTATGGCTGATGCAAAAGAAGATCGGTTGGCTAAAAAAAGATTGGCTGAACGACTTCGAAAAGCTCGCATCAAGAGTGACCCAGAGCTTTACGCAGTGCACAAGGAGAAAGATAGGCAAAGATATTATAAAAGGAAGAATGAAGGAAAGATAAAGCTTGTAAGTGAATTAAATTCCCGCCAACAACGAATTTCTAGGGAGAGAAGTAGAATATCTTCTAACAAATACAATTTGAAAAGACGCAAAGAGAAGAGACGTCTTGAAGAAGATTTAATAATCGTACCAGAAGTAAATACCAAACCTGATGATCCTATGGTGATTTCACGATCACAACGAAAACAGACTGCAGAACGTTCCTATTTTGGTTCGCTACCATCAAGTCCATCGGTCGTTTCATCTTTTTTGTCTCAGCCTGTTATAAACCATAATCTAGACATGGCAGCACCATTAAGTCCGTCTAGTGACATAAGTATAATTTCAAAGCCATTTACCAGATCATCAGTTCGTATGATTGAAAAAGAGTTTCCTCTGACTCCAAAAGTTAACAAGAAACTAAGTCCCAAAGTTATTATACGTAGACTTAAATATCGCATGAACAAGATGTTACAATTACAGAAAAAAAAGATTGATGAATTAAAGATTGTTAACGAACGACAACGAAAACAGTTATATAGATTAAAATACCAAAGTGGCAAGTTAAGAAAATATGAACTTACAATTAAAACCAATACTGACGATATAAATCAACAAAAGAAATCAGAACCTATAAAAACAATAAGAAATAATTTGGAAGAGGACATTAAACTCTTCCTTGAAGAAGATGAAAACAGTCGTATGTGTTCTGGAAAGAAGGAGTTCATTACCAAAAAAAAGGATAAACAACAAAGACGCTACTTAAATTATTCCTTAAAAGACTTATACACTAAATTTAAGCAAACCAATCCCCAAAGTAAAATAAGTTACTCCAGTTTTTGCAAAAAACGACCGTTTTGGATACTGAAACCAACTATAAATAAACGAGAAACTTGTCTTTGTATTGACCATGAAAATATGGAGTTAATGATGACCGCGTTAAAAAAAAACAATTTAATTCAAGAAAAATCTACCAAAGATATATTGTCGTCACTTTGCTGTGACTCTTCGAATTTGTTATGTTTAACAAGGAAATGTGATGATTGTAAAGATAAAAGCTTGATTTATAAAGAATTCAATAACGCTGTTGGATTATTTTACTGGATATGGCAAAAAAGTAAAAAAACTTATTCTAAGAATGGAGTAACAAAAAACACCATACACACAGCGAAACATAAAGTGAATGCCTTCCCTAAAGACGCCATTTTAAAATTTGAAAAAATGTTACCACGGTACATGATTCACTGCGGGATTATGATCGCACAGAACAGATTTATTAAAAAATTGAAAACCGATCTCACTGATGAAGAGTGCATAATTCACTGCGATTTTAGTGAGAATTATAGTACAAAATACGCAAGTGAAATTCAAGCCATTCATTTCGGGGGTAACCGCCGACAAATAACTCTGCACACCGTGGTCGTTTACTATCGTAAAAATGGTCTTCTGAACGTTCAGTCAATGTGTACATTATCTGAGTCTTTGCGCCATGATGCACCAGCCATTTGGGAGCATTTACTTCCGATTTTAAAATTCATAGAAGATGAAAACCTCAATATTCATATACTTCATTTCATTTCTGATAGCCCGTCGGGCCAGTACCGAAATCGTAAAATGTTTTATATAATTAGCAAGCTCCACTGGTACCTTCCCAATTTGACTAGTATTACATGGAATTATACAGAAAGCGGACACGGAAAAGGAGCCCCAGATGGTGTGGGTGCAACACTTAAAAGAACAGCTGATCGAATAGTTGCTCAAGGCAATGATATCACAAGCTTATCTTCATTGATGACTCACCTGCAATCTGTTCAAGGTATTATAACGAAAACTATTAACGATTTTGGCATTTATGAAAAAGAGTTGTTGATTCCACCAGATCTCAAGCAATTTGCAGGGACTTTGAAAGTTCATCAGGCGGTATGGAACGCCAAAGCACCCAACCAACTATCTATGAGAAAAATGAGTTGTGCCGAAGGCGACTGTAAGAATAATTCAGCTTCGTGTGAACATGGCTATCATTTAGGGTTATACATAATTGGCAAGCAAACTAACAGAGTGCTGGCTGATAGAACCAACAAGAACAAGAGTGATAAGATTGGTCTGACTAAAACGTCAAGTCAAGCTAAAAAAGGGAGTGGCGTCAAATCTAATAAACCTGAAATTTTATCAAACATTCTAATTAAACCTGGCAGTAGCTATTCTGCTAATCTTGCTCATCACTTCTATGATTCCAATCAGCGCTTGTCCCATACCTTAACATCAGATATTGAATTGCATGAAAATGATAGCTTCTGGACGCGTGTTTCGACAGATTGTGAAAACATTGCTCCGACAGTAATGAATGATGTATTCTCCAATATTTTAAATTCCAAAGATAGCAGTGACGAGGAATATAACATTTTTGATGTGAAACGTCTAAAGGTATAAACCGGATCGTTGGTGTGGCGATGCTTGCCGTGGCGACGGATCGCCACGCTATACTAAGGTGTATATATACCGAACACAATGTTTCACATCTGCCAGGCGTCCTGTGACGGCTCCCTTTTTTAAAATTCAGTATTTAACTTCAGTAGGTTGTATAAGTTGTTGTAAGTACGTAATATACCTAAAAACTCTTTTAATTATGTTAAATCCAAAGGCAACCTTATATTTTTAATGTTTACAAATATTATTGTTTAATTGTTGATGTTGTTGTTAGTCTGATTTGAAGTGATTTTTGTAGTCATTTTTATTATTAAGTTAATCGTCTGTGATTATGCTAGATCTCACCAAATAATTCAGATATTTTTAAGTATAGTAGGCAAATATATTCGATAGTGTTTGCCTTCTTTCTTGCCTTAATGTGACATTATAGAAAATATTATTAGTTTAAGCCTGCCTACTATTTTTAATTACAGTTAACGTAATAATTTAACGCTTCCTTCCAGAGTTGATTTTTGTTAAATTTTATAACGTAATAAATGGGATATAATCTCGATATAAAAAAATGTTTTACTGAAAAATTTACCAGTAATTTCTCACACTTTGTTCAAATTTATACTAAAGCAATAAACATTTATAGAAGAAAAATAATCTACAGAAAATAAATTATTTGATATATTTGATTTCGGTGCTAAGAATATTGATTTCGGTGGACACCATTTTTTTAAAAATGAATTCCTTCTTATATATTTGGTATATGTGGTTCCCTTTACTACTAAAATGTTTTAAATTAAATATTGATTTGATACATAATGTTAATAATACCAAACCTATAAAAAAATATATTGCCACCGAAGTCAACCAAATAATGAGTCTCCTAATAATGACCCATCTAAACTCAAAGGAGTAATAAATATTACTCAGATTAAAAATAAAAGCAATCATGAGATAACAACATCCAGCCCTAGGGGAAACAATTTTATTTGGTCCCCTTTACAATTTTCTTCATGAGATTTTAGAAATAAAACCTTCAGTTCTACATTAAATGTTATATAAATGAGTTTAAAAATACTGCAAATGTTTTATTTACTTCGTACACATGGCTGCATGTCAAATTACCTAAAAATTTCTGTAGTCTATTTTAAACTCTATATTGAAATCGCGTGGAAAAAATTGACAGATTTGTGTATCCTGACGTTCTGTTGAATGTTCTTAAAATATTTACTGCTAATATATAATGTATCTGCTACAAACTTTATTTGGAAATATATTTTCTCTTAACTTTATTACATCGAGTCCCTGCTCACAGTGGCAGAATATCTACCGGTATTATTGGATAAGGAAACTCAAAAAGCCACCTGAAATGAGAGCAAGAATGCAAAGTCCTGGATAAATCCCAAATAACCTCGAGGAATGTAAATATCCCCCATTCCTAATCGAAATCCACGTCTTGAATTCTAATTTTGGTATAAAATATTTGCGAATATACTGCTAAAAAATTTTTCGTGAGAGAGATTGAATCAGATATGAAATGATAAGATATTATTTTTTTTCAAATATTAAACACTATAATTTTTATTAGAGACACGTATCTTCAGTTAATATTAGTATATTGGATTTTTGTACCTTATGTTCTTAATAATTAAAAGTTAAACACTTTATTAAAATAATAAGATCTTTAAAATCTGCGTAAATAGAAATATTGAATTCACACCATATATATTAATTAAAAAATATAAATTATAGAATTTGGGCGAGAAAAATTAAGGAAGAAAAAGGAACAAAAGAAGATCACTGACACAGAGAAAAAAGAAAACATAAAATCTAAATGGCCATGTATGACCGCAAAACTATTAAGGAGGTTGGTGCCTAAACACATGCTGTTATTTACTTAGAATTAAATGATCCTAAAGATTATCTCTTTATTATTGACAGATATTCTTAAAAAATATGACAGAAAAAAGATAAATTTTTAAGATGATTAAATGCGTAGCCAATTACAACTGTATGAAGTTTATTTGGTAAGATTGTGGCTAGCTTTCTTAATCGATATGAATTTTAATCGATTAGTTACAGTAATATGTTGAGCGTAAACGATAATGCACGATGTATATCTTTTAATAATGAAAACCCAACTCTGTTGCATAAATATCATTTTCCATCACAAGATTAGAAAATATAAAAAACGTATTGGGTTGGCACAAAAGTAATGAGACACACTAGAAAAATCTATAACATTTCCTTTTTAAAATCAATTTTTTCGATAATATTCTAGAATGTTGTAGAACATTCTAGGTACTTCTGGTGTAGGGTATATAAAGCCGCGCTCGCGATTTGTTTAGTCAGTTTGAAGAAAAATGGACGAGCGACAAGTTCGAACACTATACTTATACGAGTACTTGTTAGGCCACAGTGCGCGGGCTGCGGCTGACAATATCAACAATGCATTAGGCGCTGGAAGTACAAGCCATGCGATGGTGTCCCGATGGTTTGACCGTTTTAAATCAGGAGACAGGAGCCTTGAAAGTCAGCCACGCTCAGGGCGACCACCCGCAGTGAATGATGACGATTTGCGCCGCGAACTGCAGTTGAATCCGGATGCTACCACTCGTGAATTAGCGAAAGCACTTAAATGCAGTCACCACGCCGTGGAACACCATCTGCATGAGCTTGGTTATCGAAAAGTTTTGGCTCGGTACCGCACATCCTTACAGACGCCAGTCGTGCAGTCCGTGTCGCTATCTGTCAGTCATTTTTGCTGCGACCCCGACGTAAAGAGTTTTTGTCAGATCTGGTTACTGGAGATGAATCATGGATTTATTACGAGAACGATACACGTCGTGCTTTTTGGCTGCCTCGAGAAGAAACGCCACCAACTCAACCGAAGCCTAGTCAAAAGAACCGCCGAAAAATTCTGCTTTGCTGTTTCTGGGATGCGCAAGGCATACTGTTTTATGAGCTATTACACAATGAAACTATAAACGCTGACAAATATTCAACCCAGCTTACCAAATTATCTGCCGCTATCAAGAAAAAACGACGAAGACGAGTCAATGTAGTTTTACTGCACGATAACGCTCGACCTCACGTCGCATGTGTGGTTCGCCGGCAGTTGGAGAACTTGGGCTGGGAGACAATACCCCACCCACCTTATTCCCCAGACCTCGCCCCATCAGACTATCATTTGTTTAGAGCCCTGAAACAGCATTTGCGGGGTAAACAATTTAATGATTTCTCTGACGTAGAGGCGGAGTTGAACAACTTTTTCGAGGCACAGCCATCAGAGTTCTGGGCAAAAGGCATCCAAACTTTGCCGGATCGTTGGCAAGAAGTCTTAGATACTGATGGTAATTACATCATTGACTAAACTTTTTTTTATTGTAATAATAATAAAAAAAGTAAAAACTTAAACCAAGTGTCTCATTATAGAGTGAATAGTATACTTATCAAATTTAGAGGTCAACGATTAAATGTGAAATATATCTATCTGGCTATTTCTGACGGTTCCAGCGATTGTGGTACCTACATGTTTCAGATTTATCATTGTAAATAATGAATTTACTTAGTTTCATATTTAGGCAATGTTGTTTAGCATTTAATAGGAAGAAAATGACGATCTTTTTAAGGATTAACATATAATCACAACTCAGTTTAACAATAACATAAAACGGTGATTTTAAACAACTTAGTTTTTTTATTACAAACAAATTCTCTCTGACAATTTTTCGTCATGCAGGAAATATTTTACTAACGAAATTGATATTCAATACAAGGAAATTGAGCTTTAGGATAATAATGCAGCAAAGCTCAACCATGGGTGAGGAGCCGATAATGATAATGATGTTCACGCTATAATAAAATAAAATCGCAAATGTCTATTGTTTCCTGTTTTAAACTGTCTTAAAAAAACAAACAGAAGGAGGTTTGTATGTTTTCATCTATGTTCACCGAACTCTCCGAGGTTTGTAAACCGATTTCCAAAAAGTTAATGGGCCTAAGGTGGTCACATAAAATTTTTATTAAAATCTGATTAGGTAGCGTTCTGCCAAGTAATAAATTACTTAGACCCATTTCTGTAGTCGAAGAAATCCTAATCACATATTTTGCACTTGATTTTTTTTATGTCAAAATCATATTCTAATCAAAAATGTCGCCAAAAAACCCCCAAAAACTAAAATACCCAAAGGCGAATTATAACTATGTTCACGTAATTTCTTTTGATAATCATTATTTTTAAATATTTTTTGATGTAAGTGTAAATTTTTTTTTGTATATGCCTAGCGGTCGAGGTGGAGTAAGTAATAAATTACTATATACATTGGAAATACAAATAACAGTTTCAAATATATATACATATATATATTAACAACACTAAATAGGTAGAGCAGCGGCCAGAGACTAAAACATATTTAAAAAAATAATATTGTTGTATTCATTTAAATATGAGTACTGAAACAGAGTTTTGTATTTTTCTTGTCAAGATATAATTTCTATGTGTTATATATAATACACTACAACACATATCTCCATTAATATTAAGAGCGTCGCTTGAATTATAAAGTGCGAGTAGATATTTTAGGAGATTTTCAGTAGTCATTTTTAATTCAATATCGTATCGACAAAATTTTATGTAAAACATAAAATAAAAACCTGAAATCACCGACATTATATGATTCTTTCTTTGCAACTCAATCCTGTTCAATCTCATTTACAATACCGCTGGGGTAAAATGTAATGACTAAATATGATTAATTTTAAAGTTACCAAGACAAATGTTTTTGCCACATACGGGACTTGTAAAAATTTAGAAAAATGGACGTAAGAAAAAAATAAAGCTGTTAAAAAAAAGCCGTAAGAAAAAATATTTTTTCATGGCAGTGTAGTTTACCTTCATAAAAAAATTATATATATGTATATAAAATAAAATATTTGTTAATTAAACATTATAAAAATTTTACATATGTTAATTAAAATATGTAAAAATACTAATATCTCAATAATATAAAATTGTATAAATATTGTTTTACATGTTTTATTTTCAGAAATAATATAAATGTATTTTTTTAATTTGTGTTACCCTTGTGTTATTAACGCATCCGGTTTCTTATTATATAATTTTGGCGCCTTCACTAGCTCGAGACGCGGTTATTGCGCAGGCGTGAGACTGCGATGGTCCCGAAAAAATAAAACATGGACATTGAAGCTACAGCGACGAAAATTTTTTTGAACGTTGATACAGTGATAACATATAAGGCAAAAAAATATTATTACCCTGACACATATACTTTTCGGTAAAAAAAATATTTCGTTTTTTTTGTATGGGAGAAATTACATTTTATTGATTTTCTCAAAAAATTTAAGCGATGTCAAGATGGCAATCACATATGTGACAAAACTAATTATTCTGAGTATTTCATTCGAAGAAACTTACTCCCTATAGCTGTGTACTTTGAAGATAATAAGCATCAAAATTCATGTATTTTGTAAATTCAAATTATAGTTTTGTACGAGTTAAATATATGAAATTGAGTTTTAAAATGGACTGTTTAGTAATAATTACGCAGAGTACACACCACTGTTAAGTATATATTCAAAAACATCTTGTTTTTACATTCAAAATGCTACATTTTTATGGATTATAGGTCCGCTGGCCAGAAATATGAAGCTTCGACGCGAGTTTGCCGGAATAACAATATGGCCGCCTTTCATGACGTATTATGACACGCTCTCGCACACGTCAGTATACAGCTAAATGTGATTGCGATTAGACGTGTTTCGTTTTCTGTGCGCTTGGATAAATACTAATAGTAACTTGTTTTTGTTATTTTTTTAGAGTCTTTGGATTATTATAATTTAAAATTTTATGTTTTCCAACACTTCTTCTGCAGCTGTTTGTAATATTTGTAATACTCCACCTAGTAAAATGAATGACTTGGACTATGTATCCAAAAGACCCATCAGAGATGATATGTATAAATATGGTTTGTCTTCGCTCCATATGTGGATAAGATGCATGGAATGTATTTTACACATTTCCTACAATTTAGATTTTAAAAAGTGGTCGGCACGAAATGACGATAAATTGTTAAAAGAAATAAAAAAACTATAACCCAAGAAGAATTCAGGGAAAGAACTGGTTTATTGATTGACATAGTGAAACAGGGATTTGGCACAACCAATGACGGTAACACCGCACGAAGGTTTTTTGAAAATTTTGAAATATCTGCCGAAATAACGGGTATTCACCCTGATTTAATTAAAAGATTTGCCGTTATCTTACAAGTCATTTCATCTGGGCAATTGATTGACACAGGCCTTTTGAGAGAATATTGTAAAGAAACAGCAGTGCTCTATGTAAACTTATATTCATGGTATTATATGCCCTCAAGTATACATAAATTGCTGATACACGGTGCTGACATTTGTGAATCTTTCTCCTTTATTCCGATAGGCATGCTTTCAGAAGAAGCCTCCGAAGCAAGGAATAAGGATTTCCGGAACGTTAGAATGGCACATACAAGAAAAATCGGTAGAACTGAGACTAATTTGGACATAATTCACAATTTTCTAATTAGCTCAGATCCTTATATCACACATATGAAGCCAAAGTTTGATCGCTTACATAAAAAACTTTTTCCAGAGGCTAGTGCGTTGATCTTGAATAATGAATTACTTTCAGTGGAAAACGAGGAAAAAGAAAACAGTGATCCAAACATTAATCTTTTAACCTAAAATTTTTTATGTATCTTTCGAAGTGAATATGAATAATTTGAATTTTTTGTCTTCCTCTTAATAGTGTTTTCCATAACTAATGGTACTTCTCGTTCTGAAAGGTCGTATATAAAAGGATGTTTAACTGCTTCTACCCGATCCTCCTGCCTGCCTGCCTGTCTGAGGTTTAAGTGACAGTGAGACCCACCGCTTCAGAACATTTTTTTTTATGTATTTGACAAAAGAATATAATTGGCGTACATTATAAGTGCTAAAGTTATTTTAAGATTCGAAAAACGGCACATATAAAATAAAAAAAAAAATGTTTCTTCTACCTCGAAAATCTCGGAAGTACGCAGCGATAGGCAGTAAGTTTCTTCGAATGAAATACTCAGAATAATTAGTTTTGTCACATATGTGATTGCCATCTTGACAATTCTTTGTATAAAACACTATCCAAACTAAAAGTAAATAATAATAAAACGGTCATAATCTGTGGTGATTGGAATATAGATATGTTGAAAAATAATAAAACCTCACAGGAGCTTAATTCGATTTTATCAAATTTTAATCTAGTGAACCACATTTTGGTTCCAACACGGAGGCAATCTTGTATTGATTTAATATCAAGTAATTTACGAAATACAATAAGTAAAACCCACTATTTGGGACTGTCTGACCATGAAACGGCACAGACTATTACTTTTAATATTGTCAAAAAGCAACATCGAGAGAAACCACAAAGATGGTCTGAATATAAACGTGACTTTAGCTCTGAAAATATAGACAAATTCAAAAAATATATAGGTTCTCTTTCATTCTCTGAGACACTGGAAGAGCATAATGTAGACAAGGCCTTCAACGAATTTCATGACATTATCACGCTCTTTTTCAATCTTTGTTTTCCGGTATATAAAGTAACAATAACTAAAAAACCCATTAAAAATAAATGGATAACAAAAGGTCTAAGAAAATGCTGTGTAAAAAAACGGATTTACTACCTCAAATATATCCAATCGGCAGCTAACAAGAAATTGAATCATAAGACATATTCAAAATACTCGCAAATATTAAAAAAGTGTATTCTAACCTCCCAAAAAATAAATAGCACTAATTACATAAATAAGTCAACAAATCGTTGCAAAGCTGCATGGAGAATAATCAATGATAATTTTAAAAATACAGACGTCTATTCTGAAATAAACGAAATAGAAAAGGATGGAAAAAAATATACCCATCCTCAAGAAATCTCTGACATTTTTAACGATTACTTTATAAATTTTAATAATAATAATAATATCACTAAGTCCCAACATCATTTGACACCACTATATAAAACAATATATCTATCTCCAGTAAGTCCTAAAGACGTATTTGATGTGATAAAATCTCTTAAACAATCCAATTCAACTGGATATGACAATATAAATACTACATTGTTAAAATTATGTGCTTTGAATTTTTGTACCCCATTAGCGCATATAATTAATACATCTTTTTTAGAGGGCACATTCCCTGATCGTCTCAAATATTCTGTAGTCAAGCCAATATTCAAAAAGGGAAACAAAAAGGATATGAATAATTATAGACCCATTACGTTGATTCCAATCCTTTCAAAAATCCTTGAAAAAATAATGCTCTCCAAACTGATTGACTTTCTTAATACCAATAAAGTACTAAAACCAGAACAATTTGGATTTAGGAAAAACAGCTCAACTGTTCACGCCTGTTTTGCACTTGTAAAAAACATTATGGAATGTTTAGATAAGAGAATGCCTATAATTGCATTATTTCTAGATATGACCAAAGCCTTTGATTGTGTTTCCCATGAAATTCTACTCCAGAAGTTGGAAAGTTATGGAATTAGAGGTAAAGCATTTGATTGGATAAGAAGTTACTTAAAAAATAGGTATCAATGCGTAGAAATAAATAAAATGATAGGCTCATCAAAAAGTACCTTTCGCTCTCAATATCTTCTTAACACATTCGGAGTTCCTCAGGGGAGTATCCTAGGACCCTTACTCTTTCTTCTTTATATTAATGATTTACCTGATGCAACGAAACATAAGTGTCTATTATTTGCAGATGACACCACAATTTTAATTAATGGCACTAACAAAACTACACTTGAGGAAGAGGCAAATAATGCTCTTCGAGATATAATTAGTTGGCTTGAAAGAAATAATCTTAAAATCAATTTAAACAAAACTAATTTCGTCGAGTTTCGAACCTATAATAGTAAACCGAACAATATTAATTTACAATATGAAAATAAGGCTGTTGTTAGAGTAGAAGAAACTGTATTTCTGGGCATAACATTTGATAATTATAATAATTGGAAATCGCATGTAAATAAATTGTGCTCAAAACTAGATAGATTCGCATACGTGTTATATCGTCTCAGACAAACAACAACAATGCAGGCGACATTAACAGCATATCATGGATACGTCTCCTCATGCCTAAGATATGGTATTGTCCTGTGGGGATTCTCGGTGGATGCAGAGAGAGCCTTTCTCGTGCAAAAAAAGTGCATTAGATCTATGTGTGGTGCGGGGTATCGTGATAGCTGTGTGCCTTTATTTAAAAGATTGAAAATACTACCGCTACCTTGTTTGTATATTTATGAAATTTGCATTTTTATACAGAAAAATCCAGATTTGTTTAAAAAAAATTGTGACGTCATAAAAAGGACTTGCCGAAATAAATTTAGATTATATGTCCCATCGCAACGATTGCAAGTTAACAGTAAAAGTATCAACTGCATGGCCGTTCGTATCTATAATAAATTACCAGATGTATTGAAAATTGAGACTCTCCGCTCATTTAAAACTAATTTGTTTCTTTTTTTACTTGACAAATGTTACTACTCGGTAAAAGATTATCTAAATGACATAACATTATAATATTTTATTGAAAATTAATTCATATGTATAATTGTATTTTTTTCACTTGCTTTAATTTTACATTTTTATATTTAATTATTGACATTTATAATGAATCTATGACATAATTTAATATAATCTGACATTTTTATGTAATATTTGTACGCCAACTAGGCAGATTTTTGTTGGGACTTAATTTGGCTATAACACCTTTGCATGTGTTTTGTATACCCAAAAATTTGACAAATAAATGTATATATATGTACTATATATATTATTTTGACATTCTAGCGTCTAAATCATGGGTCTAAATGAAGAATAGTGCATTTTGTTACCTTCTTATTAATCGTACACTCCAGGTGAAGTGGTTTTTATAGATCGTTTGGTTGATTTGTTGCGGGTTTTACGGAATTTCTCCTTCTATGTCTAATTATGAAATAACTTGGTCATTTAGTAAAAGAACAATTCATAGTTTATTAAATAAGTACTTTGGGTGATCCGCCGCGTGAACGTTGACCTTCTACTCTGCCTTATATCCTTCTAATCTTTCAATAGGAGTAAATGTCCAAACATCTTTTGTATTTGCATATTTACAAAAGTCTTCGTTTGAAGTTCCTCCAGGATGAAGACTTCAGTGATAGTGATATTTCATTTTATTCTTAGAACGTCAATCTTTTTCCGATTCTCTTGATGAATCGTCCATGTTCCGGCTTTATATAAGAAGACAGGTAACACTATGAAATAGTAATCGAGCTAACTAATTTTATATCTTATTATATAAAATTAGTTAGATGGCTTATAACTAGCCATCTCAACAGTTACTGAAGTTTGTACAAGATTTTTTCATGGACTACGGAAATACGTTATCTACTGCGGAAGACTTGTACTGAGAATAATCGGCTAGAAACTTGACATTGACCCGGGCCGTTCTCATTTGTTTTATAGATAATCTTCACATAAAAATGACTTCACGAATAATGTGATTAAACATATCCTCGACATACGAGGCTACAGTATGTACTATATCACGTACCGTCATTATACTTTATGACCATAGCTGTCGTTATTGGATCCATTTGAAGTGTGGTCACGCAACCGAAAATCATAGCGATAAAACTCTTTGATTGTTAGAGCTTATGAACAATGAAATGGATTAGAAGTGTTGTTGCTATAAATTAAATTTAAAAATAGCCAGTTATCTTTCAGAACTAGAAGCAGAGATTTTTATAAATCTTATTTATTATTTTTTAAATAAATTCACCATATCGAACTTTAAGTAAGTTTAAAATGAAATTATTTTTCAACAATTCTTAATGACTTACATGAAATAATATAAAATGTTTCCTAACAATATCAAATCGCTATTCTGATTGCTCCTACAGCAAAAGCTTAACTCTTCATGTCAGAGGAATATTTGTGATATTGAGGATCTAGCCGGTCTATAGTATTTTATGTAAGAATAATAAGGCCGAGTAAGGCCCGTTAAAGGCCTCTTTTCCAATGATATCATTTCAAAATGTTTGAGTCTTTCCTCGTAACTTTTGAGACTCTTGGCAATACCTTTTGAATACAACAAGTATCTCATAAACCATTTTTGTATTCTTTCTAGACGTAAAGTATGCGTTGCATAGTGTGGTCGCCATACGACACTGCCATATTCCAAAATGCTTCGTACATCTTTGAATACTTTGCCATTTCTGATGACGAATCCAAGCATCCGTGATGCCTTTTGTACCAGCCTTTTGTGAACGTCAACTTTTGATCAAAGATAATTCCATAATCTTTGACTACTTCTGTTATTTTTAGAGCGACATTGTGTATATGATATGGTTACGATATAATTGCACTTTTACGTGTAAAATGGACTTGCTGGCATTTTGAAGCTTTAAGTTCCATTCCATTTATCCTACACCAATTAACAAGGCTGTTAAGATCATCTTGCATCTTCAGAGCATCATCATCAGATTTTATGACAAGTCCCAATTTAAAATCGTCAGCATAGAGAAAATTTGATGAATATTTTAAACAGTTAGGCAAATCGTTAATGAAAATATTAAACAGAATTGTTCCGAAATGTGACCCTGAGGTACACCTGATAATATATTATAAGCATTTGAACTATATCAATTAACTACCCCATAAAACCTCCTTTTAAGGAGATAAGATGACATCCAATTTAATTAAGATCCAGCTATTCCAAACGATTGCAATTTGTTTATAAGCACTTTATGGAAGACTTTGTCAAATGCTTTACAAAAGTATGTGTATATTACAACTTGCTTTCGAGAGTCTAAAGCCTCTGATAGAAAATTTTCAAAGCAAACAAGATTTGTACATGTCGACCGTGCTTCTAGAAAGTCATGTTGATGATCTGTGAAAATCTTCTTACAGTGATTTTGAACAATAGGGCCATATTAAAGATTCCAATACCTTAGCAAATATACCTACATAGAAGAGAATTCGGTCTATAGTTTTACACGCACGATATATCCTCCCACCTCCCTTATATATAGGCACAACCTTAGCAAACTTCCACTTATCCGGAAAAACTAGGGATCTTATCGAGTCATTATAAATGATGTACAATGGCTCTGTCAAGCTTTCGGTTCAGTTCTTCGCAAAATGTGCTGGAATTTTGTCTGGACCGTGATCTTTGATTATATTCACAGATTTTAATTTGTTTAATATCACATCAAAATTGATAAAAATGTGTAAGTTGTTACTGTATGCTTGTTCATAATTTGTAGTGATTGTAACATCGTCTGAGTCCTCATAAATTGACGCGAAAAACTAGCAAACCGCTCGCAAATTTCTGTTCCTTTAGAAGTCGTGTTAGTGCCATTGTACATCTTTGCTAGAAATATACTTTTTCCTTTACGCTTTCCTTTAATCATAGTCCACATTAACTTTGGGTTTTTCTTAATCGATTCCTCAAAGCTATTCATATAGTCTCTGTGGCATTTTGATGCTAGGTTTTACATCTAGTTCTGAGAAGTTTAAATGAAATTTTATCTCGCGGGTTTTTATGCTTCATATACTTATGCCTAATATTGTTTTTTTCTTGAAGCAATGAGATTAAATTTGTGCTAAACCATGGACGATAGTTGGATTTCCTCCGGTTTTTCAATGGTACGTACAACGAAATTGATTCTCTAAATACATCGTAAAAATGATTTACCATTTCATTCACATCTGTTACTTTACTTAATAACTCTGACCATGGTGTACTTTTTTAGAAATCGATTTAGGCTTATATAATCTGCTTTATAGAAATTGTACCTCGGGATTTCATTGTTAATTGGCATTGTTAATTGGAATGAAATAAAATAAAAATATCGTATACCCATATTGTTAGTAACAATTCTCTTAAAAAATAATGTTAGTAAATACAAAATTATATTTCTATCACACATTCCAATAAAACCAAATTAAACTATATTACATTAAATTATTAATTATATAATTTCAATTATTTTATTTTTTTATTTCATTTGTGATACTGTAACCACTTCTGTAAGAGAGGCAAATCCCACCGATCAACAAAAACACTGAGAATATCACTAGTACTACCGCGTAAACGAGTCAGTGCAGAGGCGCAACGTTTTCTCATAATAGCGCCGAAACCATCTATACGAGCCTCTGCAAACATACCAGAAGCACTGCATCGCCACGATAGCCCCAGCAACACTCTGAATGCATTATTGTATTGGACTTGCAGATCATCGAAGGCCCGCTGCGTGTAGTTAACCCACAAACTGCACGTATAAAAAGACTGACAATATGTTTTGAAAAGAGTTAGTTTAACGGATCTAGTACATCGCGCAAACCTGCGAGCCAGCATATTACAACGTACAGCCAACGATCTGCGCTCCCTTTCCATGTCCTTCTTGTCCTTCAGATCCTCCGTTACCCAATGACCCAGGTACTTAAAGGTCTGAACTCGTTTTAATGGTTCCCCACATAGTGAGATTTCCGGTACCTTATGGTAATTTATGTTACCTGATTTAAACAGCATCCACTCACTTTTCTGGGTGTTATATTTAAGTCCCTGAGCCACTGAGTAAGACTCACAAATCGACAATAAACTCCTCAAACCACTAACAGATGGGCTCAACAACCTAATGTCATCTGCGTAACTAATATTATTTAAGCTGACATCATCTATGTAGCACCCAACTTTGGCACTGTTAAGCCCCCCTATCAGTTGGTTAATATATAGATTGAATAATCGAGGTGAGCTTAAGCCCCCCTGTCTTACCCCACATTGTAACCCATACATATCAGAAAAACGTCCTGCCCAGATGGGCAGGACGTATTTCTGATACTGTCAGATGACAGTATTCATCTGGTTAGTATACCAGAACTTGAACACAGATATAATCTCCCTAGGTACATTGGTCTCTGAGTAAAGCTTTTGCCACAGTATATTATAATTTACAAGATCAAACGCCCTTGATAGGTCTAAAAAACAAGCAAATAAAGGAGTTTTTCTAGCTGTGTAGTATTGTACAGACTGTTTAATACATAAAATAGCACTATCAGTTGATAAACCTGCTCTAAAACCAAATTGGTTGTCATATAAATCTATATGCTCAGCTAAAATACTATCCAAGAGACTGTCCAATACCTTAGCCATTATCGTAGTTTTTAAAAATATCTATTGTTCTATGAACATTAAACATACCGTATCAAGGTGAAATAAGACGAATTTTACAAATCTCATGAAGTATAAAAAAAAATTCAATGATAATTCATTATTATTAATAAAAAAAAAAGATTTAGTTGGATATGTTCATCAATAGATAAATCAAAGGAGCACGAATTAATTACAAAGTTCCTATGGCTTTCTGGATTTATCGTCGGACCCTGGATACTATCTCGAACAAAAGTCCTCGTTATATGAAATCAAAAGAGCCCAAATGGGGTTGCTGCGATTCGTTAAAGACTGTTCATGACTCAATAATATTTCTTGAGTCATGAACAGACCATTCGCGCCTGAATTCAAATTCAGGCGCGAATGGTCATCTTACCATAGTTTGGAATCCATTAATTTTATTTTTGTACCTATTCTAGTTACAAACGAAGAATGAATCGACAACCTTTTTAAGGTCAGATAAAAACACATGTAGTAATAAATCAAAGCGCCTAAACGACGTCAGTTACAATCCCTAGTCACTTTAAGCCTGCGATTGTTATAATGAAGCATTTTTCGAGTGCTTTGATTTCAGAATTAATGGCCTTTCAGCCAAGAACATCTGTGCTATTGCTGTATAAATATAGTAATGATTATTATATTTGATAAATTATACATTCATAGAGCTATATTGATATTTATATAAATCAAAAATTCTTAACTATGACTGGTGAATTTTATTTCATATTAATATCTTTCAGATGTCTAGGTGAACTGTCTGAACGTTGATGAGAATACAATCACTAGTAGCGCTAGCAATAATTCCTTGAGGAATTCGTGAGTCCCGCAGTCCCGAATAATTTTTATGTTAGTGTTCTGGTTATAATTATCATATTGTTGTCTTATAATTTATTTTGTTCCGCATTCTTACAATGAGTGTTTAAATATTTACTTTACAAAATACTCGATTTTTTTTTTATATAATTTTATTAAAAGAAACAATTACCTCGAGCGATAATTATTGACTCACCTTTACTTCTCATCTCTTTAAAAGTTGCTTCTCATTAGAGACCGAATTCGCTAAGCACTGCGCCATCGAATTCTTACTTAAGATACTTTATGTATTTGTAATAAATAAAAAAAATTGTGTGCTTATTTATCACTAATATATACTCACTAAGATACTAGTTTACTAAAGTAGCCTACGAAATGTAAATACTAGGTGGATTGAAAAGTTCGCGGCCTAATACATAAATGATGAATCTATTTTAATGTAACTGGCCTCATCCGATTAGTTTACTCTCTGGTTGTCAAATTGTAAAATTCTCTCGCAATAGCATTAACTCTATTTAAATTAGACTTAATTTTGTGAGCCATTGTGCAGCATTTTTAAAGAAGAACCTGTTTAAAAAAAACTAACTCCAAAAGTGATTCACGAAGATATGTTACAACATTGGGGGAATCTGCTCCGTCGTATACGACTGTGAAAAAGTGGGTTGCTGAATTTAAACGCGGACGAGAGAGTATTGAAGATGACCCTCGCTCTGGCTGGCCTATGACGTCTAAGACTGAAGAAAACATCGGAAAAATCTGTGATCTGATATTGACAGATTGGAGATTGACCATTAGGGAGATTGCAGACACTATTAGCATCTCGTATGAACGAACACAAAACATCATAGTCAATGAACTTGGATTTTCTAAGGTTTCTGCGCGGTGGGTACCCAGATTGCTTTCAGTCAAACAAAAACGAATATGCCTCACATTCGCGACTGTTTGGCAATGTTTGAGGCTGATCCACAAGAGTTTTTATCCAGATTTGTTACAATGGATGAATCTTGGGTACACCACTACACCCCAGAGTCAAAATAGCAATCCAAGCAGTGGAAAAAATGCGATGAACCGACTCCAAAAAAGCCAAAACAATTTTGTCAGCTGGCAAGCTATGGCGTCAGTTTCTTGAGAAGCTAAGGGTGTCATCATGGTGGACTACCTTGTAATAGGTGAAACTATAAACTCGGCTTATTACGCACCCTCTTACGTCGCTTGCGCGAAACAATCAAAGAGAAAAGGCCAGGATTACTCAGCAAGAAAGTGTTGTTCCATCAGGTTAATGCACGCGTTCACACGCCTGTTGAATTTATGGCTGAAATTCGTGATTGTTGCTTTGAATTACTGCCCCATCCCACTTATTCCCCTGATTTGGCACCTTAAGACTTTCATTTATTCCCAAACCTATAAAAAACACCTTGGAGGTCAAAAATTTTCATCAAATGAGGAAGTCGAAGCTGCGGTGGGTGACTTTTTTGAAGGCCTTGAAGAAACTGTTTTAATGATCGGCATACAGGCGTTGGAAACCAGATGGAAGAAGTGCATAGAGTTAAGTGGAGATTACGTGGAAAAATAAAATTACTTTTACTTATATTTTATAGCCAGCGGCTTCGCCCGCGTGGTTCCTAAGGAAATGTTTAGTGAGATAAAAAATAATTTAAATAATTCTGTAGGTATATCCAGAGTAAAGTAAATCTGACCTAACTAACTTCTATTTTATCATTAACAATTTCATGTTTGCTAGTCAATCACGCTGCAACCATTGAACAGATTTTGATAATAATAAATCATACAACATCGATTATGACTATCTTATAATATTGATCTATATACGATGTTGTATGATCTATTATTTGCAGCAAGTACATTCAGGTTCCTTGCACTTGACACTCGAGAACATGCCACATAGAGCTGGCCATGGGTAAAGCAGGGAATGCTCAAATGTATGCCGGCCACTTTTAGGGTTTGTCCCTGGGACTTATTGATGGTCATAGCAAATGCCAATTTCAATGGGAACGCAGCCTTTTGAACTGGAATGGTAAATTGTGGGGTATAATGGGTATGCGGGGAATCAACACGCTCTCGCCTTTAGCTGCTCCCGTAAGTATTGTTGCTCGCAGAATGTTTCTTCCCAATTCGCTGATTTGTAATCTTGTGCCGTTGCACAATCGCGGGGCGTCAAGATTACGCATCAACTGGGACGCCAACCTTCAGCTCCAGCTTGTGGGGCGGTACGCAGGTCAATTCTAATGAGTTGAGAAATTCCACGGGATACGCAGTGCTGTCATCGCTTGCCATCACCGTGTCTATGGACGTGTACACACTCGATAAGCCATGTACTACATCTAATACCTTGTTGTTTATTTTATTCACTAATTCATTTTTGGCGACAGTACTGCTCTCTCACACAACCACTCCGCATTATTTAATTTGTTTTTTTTTAAATCGGGAAATACATCGGCGAGTAGTTCTTCCTCGGTAGCACAAAATTCATTGGTGAAAATGATTTTGCCGTCCGGATCGGTTTTCAGCCTACCATCTCCGATCTCCAGCAGCTTACTCGCAAACGCACCTGATTCTGTATCATTGTAAAGTTGTGCATGCATATTCCGAGTAAGGTGGAGTTTTTCTACGTTGGACCAAAGTGACGAAACCTTGAGACACGCGTTCATTTCATCTGCCGGTGTACCCCTTTCGATAACTGGAAGAGTTTGCTGAAAATCACCAGTGAGTACAACAACAGCACCTCCCATCAGCGTCTCATTGCTGCGAATGTCCTGCAGGCTCCGGTTTAAAGCCTCAACCACGCGCTTGTGCGACATTGTGCACTCGTCCTACACGATTAATTTACATTGTTGCAAAAGGGCACCGCGGTCGCTGCTTTTGCTAATGTTGCACGTTGGGTTTTCTTGACTTGCAAGATTCAGAGGTAGACCCAAGAAATAAACAAAGAGTTAATTGAGAAGTAGATTTAGAAAGCTAGATACAGATCTTAATATAAATATGTAAAGTTAGAGAATTGCTAAATAGATAGAAAATATAGAAGTTATTTGAGATAAAATCACACAAAATGTCAAGTCAAGTCCGTTAGAATAGCCAAATCGACAAATAGAACCAATTGACAACGCAGAAATCACTTACAACGAAGAGAATATTGAATCGCACCGCAGAGTCACAGTCATCTATATCCAAGTAGTTGCGGTAATTCAACATCGCAATATAGAATACAGGCAATGCCATCTGTTTGGCTTAATATTACCGATTACATTAAAAATGCTGTTTTATCTTAATACATACATGTACATAAAATAGTGTTTAGAAAATCGGCAATATACGTTGTTTTATTTTCTCAAAAACATCGTATTAAAATCTAAACTACTTATCCAATCTACATGGTGTAAAAGACAATTTTCATGTATATTAAATTTCTTCGACGATAAACATATTTATTTCGATAAGGATTTAATATCACCTACTCAAAGAAACGTTTAAAGATGGACGAAAAATTTAAATAGACTTATATAAAGTTCTTTTTATTTTTGTGGCAAAACCCTTGCATATAGATATATGACATCGCGGACTTTTTTATAGATAATTTAAGGCTCTCCAACTTTTCTTTAGAAAGCATTAGTATATCTCATACCGTTTAGGCAGCGTTCACAAAAATAGGCGCCGTTGGAAGTACTTTTATCCCTAGGGAACCTTTTGGTGGGATAAAAAGTATCCTATTATCTAAGTCAGGTAATACTCTATCTGTATACCCAATTTCATCAAAATCCGTTCATTAGTTTCGGCGTGATTGACGTACAAACATCCAAACATCCAAACATCTAAACATCCAAACAAAGAAACTTTCACATTTATAATATTAATTTCTTTTCTTGCTGAGGCCGCGAACTTTTCAATTCAACAATTTTTAATGAACTTCCAACTTGGAAAGATATTTTTAAATTTTTTATTGAGGTTTTTAATATTGAAATTATTATTTTTACATTATGAACATTGCCAGTAGCAAAACATTGCAACAAAAAGTTAGTTTAAAGAACTTATTTCCTGTAGAAACATCAAAAGCGACGTCAGCGGCGTGTCGTCGAGTTTAAAAAGTAATTTTATAATAACAACATTTATTCGAGTTTCTTTTGATGGAGTTATCTGGAAATTAAAGTAACCTCCTGTGACCATAAACCTCATTTAAAATAAATGATAAAAATGTCTTAGTATTTTGATAGAGGGATCGAACTACATACTTAATTGTTCTAACTAAGCTACTAGACACTGTAGCGAGATTGTTGAATTCTAAAATAATTGTCAGTTTCGTTGCTGCTAGTAGTATTTTAAAAAAGAAGATATTTTTTATTAAATTAAAAAAAAAATGTTTCATTATCCGTACAATAACTAATAGTTAGTTTAACAATATCCTTTTATTTTGAGTTCAGCATAATCTCTATTATCCTATCCCTATATGCTATCCCTATAGCAACCTTCAAAATCCTATGAAATCTTAAGGAACTTTGTACACAATTGAGTTAACCCTGGGAAAGGACAAAGGGTAGTTTTATAGTGAAGAATAGGCTTAAAGGGGTTGTTGGTGACCTACTACGCAAAACTTTTTGGCATTTTTGTTTTCTAAATTCTCAGTTCTTAAATAAATGTCATTTATACATTTAGACTTACGAAAATAAATGTAAGACTTCAGTGAGAATACAAAGATACAACCATGACGGTGTGTTTTCGTGGTTTATTTTAAAATTACCTGGTAGCCAAATCTCTATCTTTTTTAGGGGTTGAAGTAAGGGATGTAAATACAAAGTGTGATAACAATAGAATCCCACGCTGGCAAAGCCGTGGGCGGAAAGCTAGTATCTTATAAATAGGTCAAAACTGGATCTGAATGTTTTTAGATAAAAAAAACTGTGTCTTATTGGGGACAGCGGCACTAACATGGAAGGAAGTGAGGATAGTGATAAATAACCATAAAGAAGGTTGTATAAATATCCAGTCCTATGTTTTAGCTTATTGATATCTGGTACCCTAATTATGTATTTATTTATTTTTTGTTTTATTGTAATTATAGATTATTCTCTTAGAAATTATAAATTACTGTATTTTTTTTGTATATGATATAAAGCCAAAATACGGCTTGACGCCGACAAGCAATTCATTATGATTGCAATTTATATTTTATTATTCTTTAAATTATCAACTATTAATAGATTTAAAAAAAGCACACCGTTACGAGTAATTTTTGTAAAGTTAATCAACGACTATAACATGAAAAGTACGCCATTTACAAAAAAAATTGCCAGTAAAAAGTTAAAATGCCTAATTTGACGAAAATCGATAATCGTTATGAATTAATCAATAGTTGTGAAAGTGAATAAAAATATAATAATACGTCATCTTATAATATTTTTCTCTTTGGTATTGCACAAAAATATTTGTCCTTATTATGTTACATAACTGTAATTAGTAAAGATATAATAATCATAGTATAACATATTATTGATTATTAATTAACAATCGATGTTAATCGATTGAAAACAATTTAACATCCAATAATGGCAACATTTTTCTTAATTGTCATAGTCAATAGTAAACATTACTTTGTTGTTCAGTGCTTTCTGTTGTTTTTCGTTTTTATTCTATCTATTGACCCGGCTTTTAACTTTGGCCAGAATCTGTTTTACTTGTTGACCCGGCTTTTAACTTGGGCCAGAATCTGTTTTACTTGTGACCGCTTTTATCTTGGACTGAACCTGTTATTCTCGTCGACTCGGCTTTTTCTCACGGTTTTGGAATCATGCTGCGATGTATCAACTGTGACCTGAATGTTACTCGAATTAGAAGACACTCAACAGAGTATTTGTCTGTAAACATCCGAGATGAAATCCAACAACGAAATTCTCTGCCCGACTAAGTATTTCGATGCATGTACGACTAAAATGCTGTGGGTATTTACATATCAACATAGATCACATAAAACTTTAATATTAACTCTTACATTTTACCTACAGATACCAAGCAACAGTGTGGTGTGTCATGAGTGTTGGTTATTACTAAACGAAGTGCCTATAATAAGTCGAATTGGTAATGAAAATGTATGTTAACAACAATAATGACAAAAAATCTCATGTAAGATCTGTTGGTGCAAAAAGGATTTTGCCACAACAAGTAAGTACAAACAACATTGATTTAATTATAATTAATAAGTTATAGTAATAATAATAAGTCAATTATTTGATGATTATAATTTACCATTATATTATGCTTATGCATTGTTGCAATGCAACACATACAAACAAACCGAGCATGTAATTAAGTATAGATAGTATTATAAAACTAATGGGATGGTGTCTGTACATTGAAAATATTTATATAAAATGAAACCCAAATGACAACCTCTGTGGAGGAGTGGTGTCTACACAGAAGTTAAGGTTGTGGCACCTCAAGAGGTTCTGGATTCAAACCATGGTAGGGACATGTATTTGTGTGATGAACACAAATATTTGTACCTGCATCGTGGTTGTATCATCCATATTTATATATTCTATGTGTTATTTAGTTGCCATAGTATGAGATTTCTTAGTTTGCACTAAATAATTGTTGTGAGTTGGCCCAAATATTATGTATTTGGAAACCCACTCAATGGGGTTTGATTGGGTTATATGAACCTGTAGGTTGCTGGTAAAATTAAAATCTAAACCATGTCTTATCTAGAATAAATGCTATAAACATTGAAAAAATGATTATGTAACAATATTTCTAATGATTTATTTCTTTTCAGCTCCAATCATCAGACAGAATTTGTCACTCTTGTTGGCAAAGGTGTAATATTTTAACTGTAAATTATACTGCACCATCTACATCATCTGCAAGTTCTACATCAAGTGTTCCAGATAAATCTTCTCAAGAATTGCTAATTCATGATCTGGAGCACTGTAATGATAACATTATATCAGTCTCGACTTCCGAGGAAAATACAAGTGTACCTACAATAATTTTGGTGGGGTATAGAATTGTAGGTTGCTGTGTTTACATTAGGTATTTAGGATGGGCTAGATATCAGTTAAATATAGAACTGCCAACACAATTTTTAGATAATTTATTAATTAAATATGATAACAATGATACAACTGGTAATTAAAAATATAAATCTTTACATGTTTTTCATTTGCAGATACTTTTTTATGACTTAAAAGGTTTCGTCCTTTACCTAAAATCCATAAATGTATATAAATAGGTTGTTTAAATGAAAAACTAGGTAGATTATTGTTGAAAAAAACAAAAACTTTTATGAATATAACTTTTTTTTGTGAGCTTTTATTAAAAATGTAATGTGCTTATAATTTTCTATATTTTTTGCCCTCTTTTATAATATAACACACATGTCTGTCGGTTCTGGCCGAAGTTTCTATTTATATTATTTAGAATGTAATTTATATTAAGAATTAAAAGGTGATATAATATGAACAAAATGCAAAAAAATATATAAAAAAAAAATATAATTAAATAAATAATATTTATTGTAGATAATATTTAATTTCTGTAAGTTAAGTTTTTGTGTTTGTGTGTGTATGTGTGTGCGTGTGTGTATGTGTGCGTGTGTGTGCGTGTGTGTATGAGTGTTAATTGCATTGTGTATTTATATGTATAAATTATGATTTTGCTTAAATGCACTGCCCTAAATAGTTCTCCGTATCTAATTTCCTTTTTGCGATTGACTGGAAGAGATCGCTTTTAAGCGATAAGGCGGCCAGTTGCTTCTCTATCTTTGTGTATCTTGTATGTTTTCTTTTGTTGTACAATAAATTTTATTATTATGATTTATTTAATTGATCATTAAAAAATCATTAAGTTCGATAGCAGATAAATTTTCTCAGTCAAAAATACCAATAGGACAAATAGAGTTATAACTGGTAGAGATTGCTACCTTAGCAATAAGGCCGCCTTTTGCGTCGACGTTTCTAATAATAATTGTTTTCATGTTTATGTTTTTATGGGCAATAAAGTATATTCATTCATTAATTATATTAATGGTATTGTTATGTGAAAAATTGCTTCACAACTGCCGATTTTTTGTCTCGATTAACTCATCAGCAGAACTAAAAAACTCCTTTTTGATCGACACGAAAAAGTTTAGAATTACCGAAATTGTTAATAGCTTTAAACAGCCTTAAGAATTTGGAAATAATTTTGATGTTTTTAAACATGGTTTCATTCGTGTAGTTATATTTATAAAAAAAAATATTATTCATGCTCTACTACTTTATCATAATTACTATTTATGAAAAAAAAAAAAAACTCAGATCCTACAGAGTATTGCGTATTGATTAGACACAAAGGATGATTAACACCTAGACACAGAATAAGACACCAGACGCACAAAACGGCAGTTTCGCCATATGTAGAAGGAGTGACTAACACTAATACACTTAATAAGTACTGTTTCACTCCTTTACGAAAGGTATCACAATACTTACGTTCTCCGAAGATAATAATTTCTTAAAAGAAATCCTGATGTCTATAATATTGGCTGCAGTTGTAGTAGTTCGTATATTGGCCAAACAAAACGAACAATAGCGTTCCGAATGAAGGAACACATCAAAGCAATCAGCGATAACAACTTACAGTAATCAGCTATCGCGGAACATTTAATTGGGTTAGGATCTAACCACTGGATCGAACTACATAAGCCACAGATTATCCTGACGATCGCAACTACATACCAAGAATTAAATAACAAAGTACAAGAATTACAATCATGAGAACATATTTAAATTGTCGATTGTCTGGAATGCAGCAGTTTGTATTTGTCAAAATCAGAAGATAAAAGAGTGTCGTTTTATGATCAAATACAGTGAGTGTAGTGTATCGAGAATAGTTTGTAGTGACTAAGCGAATAGTGGTACGAATAACGCATAAGAATTCAAAAGAAGGTAGATATATCTGCCTATGACACCCACTCGTAAAAACTTCAATTACTTCGTGATTATAGCACATGAACTCGTACACACAGTTTTACAATGACCCAGTCTATCCACCTATTAACAAGGTAATAAAAGTATTTTATTTATAAGTTATAAATTATTACATGTATATATTTATTTAGTAACACTTCACGCATAAATAGTCATTTGAAAAGTCAATTATTTCTAAATAGTTCCAATTCAATTCAATAATTAATATTTAATTTATGTAATGTCAATAAATGTCAATTCAGATTCAAATGTCAAATAATATTAATCCAAGATATATAATTGATATTGCATAATTTGAGCGCCTACAATATGTAATGTCAATTCAGATTCAAATGTCAAATAATATTAATCCAAGATATATAATTGATATTGCATTATTTGAGAAACGCCGTACGATTAGATAATTATGAAACTACTGTAGTAGATGTTAATATATTTTGTAAAATTTAATCATGTAGGTACAATAGCACATTTTACAGATTTGTAATTCAGAAAATTTTAAGATGTCCCTTTATATGCTTCTATGGCCTTAATATCAACTAACTTTTCTTAAACAGATCAATTAGCCAGCTTCTTATGTCTCTCGTTATAAATTTATGGGGCCATATTAAATAACGTAATTGAAAAGAGCACGGATTTGTGTTTAGTGGCACATATTCGATTCCCTTGTCCTAATCTGTGACACTTTTGTTTGAACCAATGTGTTATTATTCATACTATATCATGTTACAACCACATGCTACACCTATGGTTACAGTTGTATCTACGAGTATTATCTTGTCCACACTTATGTAAATAATTGCACATTATTTATTTAATTTATGAATAAAAAGCGTGAAAAGTTACTTATTACACAATTGCTACATTCAATAAAATATTTGACCATTTTTATGTCAATAATTGTTTAGCCGGTTGCTGTCATGATGTGCCAATTTAATTAAACATTTAATTCTTTACCGGAAAATATGTTGATGATGGAAAAAAACTCATGTCGTCATTGCAAATTAATTTTTAACACCTTTGCTCGTAAAGCTGATGTAATTCGGTTTTAAATATGTAAAGTGGGTCATAAAAAACGCGTGTGTTACCAAAGCAAATAGTTAAGTTATAGTCCATACAAATTCCATAACAGAATTATTTGCCATTTCGCGCGCTGTTGCTATTCAAATTTAAAACTAATTGCCGTGCGGCGACAGTCAGTAGGCAGCGCTAGCACGCTGTTAAAATGGCGGGAAAGCAACAGTGTACATTCACAGATTGAGTTTATTTAAAATAAAAAAATCAGTTTATTCGGTAATTTAAGACCTTGGCTGCATGCTCTAACGTCTTTGCCAACATTTTTACGCAGCTACAGCAGAAAATAATCCTCGTGCCATTTTCTCAAATTTTCTTTCTTTGTACTTGTATTGTGCATATCTAAAAATGACAACTTTCAATAATGAAGAAGAGCAATATATTACTTCAACTCCACCGGATATACTAACAGAAGCGCGAACCGCATGCGACAGCTTGCTGCCGTCGATATCCAAAGACAGATACATAACCACGTATGACAATTTCTTGAAGTGGAAAAGCATGAAAAATACCAAGTCATTTCCGAAAATGTAGTTTTGGCATATTTTAATGAACTAGCTTGTATATAGCCTAGCTCGTTGTGGACAACATATTCTATGCTGAAAAGTAGCCTCAAGATGAAAAATGGTGTTGATATTAATTTATATTCAAATCTCATTGCATTTTTAAAGAGACGCTCTGATGGTTTTATAAAGAAAAAATCTAAGGTACTGTCTTCAAATGACGTCGAAAAGTTTCTAAGAGATGCTCCAGATAGCTAGTACCTGGCTACAAAGGTCAGTTTGCCTCCTTATTTTATGTATTGATCTACCTACTGTACATACTCTTTTACATATTTTTTAACGACCGTCTGTAAGCTAAGTTCCTATACCTTATCTAACACATTTTTATTTCTTTTCAGGTTGCGTTAATATTTGGTATTAATGGTGCACGTAGACGGCAAGAGCTTCACAATATTACCACAAATGACATTGAAAATCAAGGCAAAATGCTTTTAGTTAAAATCTCAAACTCTAAAAACAAAATACCCCGATCTTTTATTATCGACGGCCCATTTTATGACGTGGTCAAAAAATATGAAGCTTTGCGTACGACTAAGGCAAAAAATAATCATTTCTTTCAGAATTACCAAACGCTAACTTAATGCTGATGGCATTCCCAGTCATTCTTTGGTAAAATCTACGAACGCAATGGCGCCAATGAGCATCAAAAGTGGCACCAAAATTAAAACTTACTTGGTCATTCATAGGTAATCAAATCACTTATAGATAAATACTCTGGTTTGCGAATAATTGCCTGTCGAAGCAAATTAAAAATATCATTTTCTATATTTATTTATCTAGTCACTGAAACGGCGATTTTGTAAACGGGCGTACGATTCCGAATGTAGACATTTTGATTTTTAATAAATTTACCAGCAGTGTTGTGATATAAACACTTCGATTTAAATACCTATAGGCATGCACTGAATTATATTTAAATAACGATTGGTTTTTAGAATATGAACGTGTTTTCATTAAAACTCAATATCATCTTTATCATGAATATTAATATCTTATACCCAAGCACGAGACATCATTGTTATACAATGTTATATTACCGATTACATTTTGCCTAAATTATTAAAAAATAAATTGCGTATGTCTTAACTATACATTTTTTTCTAAAAACTAAAATTTTGCGATCTATTTACCCGTAAACAAAATATTTTTTAGACACTCATATCACCAAAAGGATAAAAATTTCGAAGTGATATATCTTTTATCTGTTAACATTATAATTTTTCATCACATCTTTCCTAAGTAAACAAGACCCTCACAACTGCACCTACGTAAAAATAAATCGGTAGAGAAATCCAGCGATCTTTCACTCAGTCGTTACCTGGTGTATTATTTTTAAGCAGCTTTGTGACGTAGAGATTTTGACGTCAAAGCTTCAGACTATCTTCTCAGATTTGGCACATGACATATTATTAGTATTACCACTATGTCAAACCTATATCAAATAGAACTAATTAATCTCATGACATAAACAGTTATCTGACATCAATATTTAAACGCTTCGTAGTTTCTTGTATTGAATAATTGTATTATTTTTTTAGTCTTCGAACATATTTCAATATCTGAATAATAATCTGTCGCTTACACCAGAGTTTAGTTTCATACTACTAGAGAAAATTAAGCAAACTAAAATAATATGCATTGTGAAAAAAATGCTAGTCTGAAGCTTACGTCTCTAAATGCATGACGACAGCTCCAATTTCTTGTATACTTACGAAGAGTTGAGCTTAATATCCGCTGCTCGTCCTCCTCCTTCCTGCTCCTCAGTCTGAACTCGATCGTATAATTAAACACAGTCAACAACTAAATAGTTCCGCATAAACCTTCACAGATCATTGAGAAATCGAACTCGTGCTCGGGAGTATTCCGGTGCTTTGTTGCTTGAAATTTTATACCAAGAAATACTCAATCGAAGAAAGTTACACTACGGATCATCCCAATATCAACGAATACTGCATTTATTGAGCCTCTATTTTTCCTTAACTATATTTTTATAGATATTGATGTTTTTGATGTACACCGCTGGTTTAATTTACGTTGCTGCTTTGATGTACAGTGTTGGTGAAAATTATATTGTGTACTATCAGCCAGTTGTACAAACGTCCCTTAAAATTGTCATTAGTTCAAAGCAACATTACCCACACAAATTTGATATTCATTAGAGATTAAAGGCCTCAATAAACCTCAGTGGACGTTTATGCATCTGGCTGTATGTCTCTAAGTCATCTACTATATTTATAATACCTATAGTAACATGGCAAGTACATTGCACAAATCTTACTCTAAACAAAAAAAAAGAAAGGATGGAACTAAATACGATACTACTCCTCCTAATTTTGCATCTCATCGAATATTTCAAAGAAACAGAGCAAGAAATAGAATTATTTATAGACGTCTTTAAACGTCTTTAAACGTTTCTTTGAGTAGGTGATATTAAATCTTTATCGAAATAAATATGTTTATCGTCGAAGAAATTTAATATACATAAAAATTGTCCTTTTCACCATATAGATTGGATCAGTAGTTTAGGTTTTACTACGATGTTTTTAAGAAAAGAAAATAACGTATATTGAAAATAATGTGTATGTATTAAAATAAGCAGCATTTTCAATATAATCGATAATATTAAGCGTATAGTATAGTATTTAATTTGTTCTTCGAATAATTTGTCGATTTGGCTATTCTAACGGACTTAATTTGCTTTGCGATTGTGGAGTTCGTTGATTGATATTTTGTGTGATTTTTTCTCAAGCAACTTCCATATTTATTCTGTCAAACAACTTGGCTATTCTCTTACTATACTTATTTGTATTGAGATTTGTAACTAGCTTTTTCTTCATTTTGTTTCATTATTTATTTTTGTTTTATTTCGAAACATGCCCGGGAAGCGCAAATCTAATTTATCTAATAAATCGAAAGATGCTTGAGTTAATAAAGAAGGAAGATAATAATAGATTATATTTTATCCCGAAAACTAGCACTTAAAGGACTACAAACGGGAGTAAATGATTTTATAGGAATCAAAATGCTACCATAGGTACGTTATTGTAATAAAAATATATATTCTAAATCGTGATATTATTTTGATCAAAGAACTTTGTGCAGGCTTTAAATCAAAAACATTAAAATGTGGCTCCAAGTTTAAATTAAAGAAATTGCAATATTTGTGTTTTTCGTTTCATCAGTAATTAATTTATTGAAGATTGACAGGTCAAATCATATTTTATTACCGTTTGTATTTCTTGAAATGGAAAAATTTTGCTGCCCACATCACGATGTGGCCTAACCAGATAAATTAATAATTTGCGTTTAACGATATGGACGGCTGATAGTATGACTTCTTCATTATGTGGCCAAGAGTAAGTGATCATATTGTAAAATAGTTACGTAAGTCTCACTAGGAGGCGCTGATGTCGCATTGTTTTAGTGATACACATTATTTATTTAAATTTTTTGGTTATACAACAAATTAAAGAAAGTAGGGCGATTTAGCAACGGAAATCAATTCCTTGATTAAGTTCAGTGAGATAAATGTAGGAGTGCAGTGCGAAGGTGCAGCAGCATTTCTATAGTATTATGGATATGTCGCAGGTTATGATAAACACAGGATGACCTAGCTCCAGAGGCTGATAAAAATACCTTTATTGGAGAATATAAAAGTTTTTGAGATATGACTTTTAAATCTTAGCCATTCTTAATAGTAGAGTAGTGAGTTTTAAAATAAAATGTAGTAAGAAATTTAAGCTTTGCAATACTAGATGGCCTTTATGCAGAAACGATAGCACATTTTGGAGAGTGTGCGCTGGAATTGCATGACCTAATTCTCCCCCCCCCCTTACAATGATGGAAGATAAAGTTAAAAATTTACAAAGAAGTAGTAGAAAAACTTCTTTAGAAATCAAAAACATACCAAAAGAAAAGGAAAATCTAAGAACAGCATAATAAATATGGCTCCGACACTTTCAAAAAACATTGGTTGTGATGTGACCAATAATGACATAAATAACATACTATAGACTTATATAAAGTTAAGAGCACGAAATAGGGTAACAAAGTTACCAATAATTGTTGAAACTTCCCCAAATAGAGTTTTAAAACTGTGTGAATCACATAATACAAAACACAAGAATAACAGGTTATGTACCAAACACATGGGATTCACGAAATATTAAGATACGCCAATATTTATTACAGAACAGCTCACTGCTAGGGGATCTCGGTTGTTCTTCTTGGCCAGAGACTTAGCCAAGTCAAAATCTTATAAGTTCTGCTGGAGTGATACATGGGGTATATGTATGAAAAGAACACACCGATAATTCTTATCAAAAATGAGGCGCAAGTGCAACATCTTCTGTAGGGATCCTAATTAGTTCATTCTTCTTACATAATTAAAGCTGCTATTTTTAGGTATATTGGATACTTGAGTTATGTTAAAAATATTAATATATACATACTTTCAATACACACTCACATATACCCAATCATATAAAATAATGTTCATGGCAATAGAAATTCTTCGCTATATGGAATTGTTACATAATTAAGATATTAATGAAACAATAATTATAACTAAATACTTTACTTGTGTCATAAACAATACTTGTATCACATGTAATAGTTGGTTATCTAACATGAGTTTATAATATGTACACGTTTCTACAACACCTATGAGGTAGTATATCTAGCGCGTTTTTTTAATGTGGTTTCCCCGGTAGGTCTATTCCACGGTCTATTACAGTAAAATTTAATGAATGTTTGGTTATTCTTCTTCTTTTCAGCCGTTGTACTCTTGTCAGAGTGCTCGTTGTCGATCAGATACAGCTCGAGTGACAATTTCCGTTATACTTGGTTATAAACATATTGTATTCATCATCATCGTTATTAATTATTTCTTCTATTTCCCCCCCCCCCCATCTTCTTCTCTCTCTCTCCATTTTCTTCTTCTTCCTCATCTTCTTGAGTTGACGTAAATTGTACTTACAGCGATACATCAGTTGTTTCGTGTTTGATGTGAAAATAGATCAAGCTTCTTGTGTTATTCGGAATATTGTTATAAATTTATGGAGCCATACTAAATAAAGTAATTGGAAAGAGCGCGTTTTTGTGTTTAGTGGCACATATTCGGTTCCCTTGTCCTAATCTGTGACTCTTTTGTTTGAACAGCCAATGTGTGACTATTATTCATACTATATGTCATGCTACAACCTCGTGCTATTAATGTTTGCCTATGGTTACAGTTATATATATTATGTTGGCCACACTTATGTAAATAATTGCACATTATATATTTAATTTATGAATAAAAAGCGTTAAAAGTTACTTATTACACAATTGTTACATTTAATAAAATATTTGACCATTTTTATATCAATAATTGTTTAGCCGGTTGCTATCATGACGTGCCATTTATTTAAACATGTAATTTTTTAGTGGAAAATATATCGATGGTGGAAAAAAACTCATGTCGTCATTGCAAATTAATTAATGAAATACATTGTTCATCTGTAAAGCAAAATAATATTTATTGTACTTTACTTGTGTCATAAACAATACTTGTACCATATGTAATAGTAGTTTACCTAACATGAGTCGACTAAGTATTTATTTGTCTAATCATCACTATTTATTTGATCTATTATGGATATATTTTCGCAAAACTATTAAAGAAATAGACAGTATCGAAATTACAAAAGCTATTCATTGTGATATCTGTCAAATTGGGTTAAGAGAAGGTTTGATTTATCTATCACTACAAATTAAATGCAAGGTAGGAAATATCAGGTTAAGTTGGGAAACTATACCAGTGAATTGGTTGGTATTGCCTACGGTATCCCACAGGGAAGTATCGTAGGCCCGACATTGTTTTTGGTCTATATACATGAACTCTGTAACCTGAGACTTCATAATGCAAACCTTTTTGCTTATGTAGATGATACAGCTATTGCATTTATTGGAGAGTCATTGGATGAAGTAAGGGAAACAGCAGAAATGGGATTATGTACAATCGCATACTGGTTAAGTACAAATGTACTCACCTTTTACAAAAAACAAAAGAAGTAAACATAAAGAAAATTTTCACATTAAAATACAATTAAGACGCTAAATGGAAAAGTAGTGATTTCCCAAGGTACCAACCCAATTTTGTAAGCAAATGGCTTTTGTTTATGAAATAAAACATTTTTCATATTCATTTTCAATGTTAGTAAATCATAAAACACTTTTATTTGAGACCTATAATAATATAAAATTTGCATAAAGATAACTCATCTGTTATCTTTAGCGGTCCACCATAATGAAGCGAGTTGAAGTAATTGAAGGAAAATAATATATACATTGAAATTCATATAAAAAAATTATCAAATACGTGTCACTAACCGTTAAGATTAATTAGCGCTAACCTTGAAATTATTATTAAATATAAATTGATCGAATAACTCTTTTTCCCAGCTCAAATTCGCAAGTTCACTATTCCCTACTCTATATGCCATTTTTGTTTGGCTCTCCCCTTGGATACATTCCTGAACTCAATATTCTTACATATAAACAGGTGGAAGTATTTTGGCCGCGGTTTTATGAGGAAAACGTTATTAATGATTTTATGTAGACAAGAGCGGGTTCGAAGTTCCAAATTATGGGGCAGCTTTATATATTGAAAACCTATACTAATAATATATACAGGAAAGATTTCATTGTTTGTTTGCAACGAATAGACTCCGATGATACTGGACCGATTTTAAAAAAAATTTCACCAACGGGTAGCTACATCATATGTAGTGAACTAAAGCTATATTTTATCCTGAACATGAAATAAAGCAGAAACAGCAAATAAAGGAGTGAAAATGAGAGTGGAAGTATGTATAGAGAATTGAAACGTTACTATAGTAACCATTTATTATATTTGTAATTATAACCTTGTTATGACATAAATCAATATACTAATAAGGAGTTCCCTAGGGACCACACGGGTATACATTTTAATTATACCGACAAAGTGGTAAATAAAAATACCCCTATAGCGTGGGGTATCATTGGATATATCTTTCAAAGATATCAGGGGTGTGGAAAGACCGTTTTTCGATTAAGTTAACCTTTAGATAGATAGAATATTCTTTATTGTACACACAAAGACAAAATACATTTATATGACGAAAACAGGAGAAGTACAATTGGCGGCCTTATCACTAAAAGTGATCTCTTCCAGGCAACCTTGGGAACGAGTTAAATATAAAAAACCTTATGATGGGGTAGTGGATGGTGTACATATAAACAATTTGTACTTTAGTGACTTGTTAAACTTCAAAGTGCCAAGTAGAATCAAATGTCTTCTCCTCTATCAACTAAACGGTTGTTGTTAGAAACTCAAACATTACGGCAGTAGTACTTATATTATACGAATTTAATAGAAAACCTATCACACTTAAGTTGGTTTTACAAATTTACGAGCCTAGGAACCCTAGCAGCCCAGCTCAACCTTAACAGATACGAACATAACGCTTTACGAAAAGTTATTCAACGTGATGACCTTTTTCTATTGACATAAAAAATCGTTGATCTGGAACAACTGCTTTGAAACCCTAGCAGACCAATCGAAACTTATGAGCTATAAAAATGTGTAACTACATTTTAGTTAGCGTTTATATTCTGAACTATACTGTCCATTATTTATAAAGCAATGTTTTTGTCCAATATAACGTACATATCTAGGATTTCTTCGACTCATATAAAGGCTGGTGAGATATACTCGCACTATAACATCTGGGCTGTGTGTCATGTCGTGTCCATTTCTGGTGAAAGTAATAAAATGACACTTGTCACGATGTTATTAATGAAGAGATTGAGGAAGGTCTAAGTTTGAAACTAAAATGTTGTAAAATTGCGTTATCTTTGTTTCAAAGAAATTTGCTTAAGATTTAGTTATAAAATGAAATTAAACTTTTCATTTTGTAAAATTTTAAATGGAATGTAAAATATATTATCTTTAAATGTGTATTTTCATGACATGTTACTCTGAACTTTTTATAGATTTTATCAATCTTGTTATTATATTTGTTCAGTTTTGCATTCACAATGTTATACTGAAAAATATTCTTAATGAAAAATGCTTAAAAAATCCACTTGGTCCCTGACACTCTGAGATGGGATTCGAACCCATAACCATTCGCAATCCAGGCGACTGCTCTAACCACTGAGCTACCCATGACCTAACAGAACTGACGAATATTTCAAGCACCTATTACAAAAGTAGTTTTTTAAACATTTATTACAAATATGAGCTACACAAATTCTGATATAGCCAAAATAAAACACATTTTTTAAATAAAATTTAGTTATTTCATTTGATTTGAATGATTAAAAATAATTTTACAACCCTCTGTCCACCTAAAACACAGTATCTTAGTAGTTCTGTAATATAAAATAATAGATAGTTGTTAATTTTAATGTGCTATCTAAAATAACACGTTTAATTTCAAAGCGTCGAAATTTGCCAAAGTTGAGGACGCTAGGTGTCGATAAAGTCGCACGACTTCACATAGCCAATAGTGCCACTTGCATGAATCACTATTGTCCTCATGGAAATATCTCTATCTGTATATCTCGTGTATTGAATTTATTACCAACGTACAACAAAGGGTAAGGTAAACTTGGTCCCTAGATAAAAGTACGCTCTAGGGTTTTGAGTGGGTAAGCCTTCGGGGGTCCGATTAGTAGATACGTCTGACGATGGATCCATACAGGGAATTTTACTTAACCCCGTCTTTTTTTATTGCGTTTACCTCAACACCTGGCGTGAAGTAAACGTTATAAAAAAATAAATATAACACATTGAAAAAAAAAACAACTTGTTTTTTATTTATCTGTCTATTTACGGGCGGGTAGTGTGGTTTGTTATAGCCATATATTTAAATTGCTAGTTTAGTTGTTAGAGTACCTTGCAAACTACTTCCAGTGTGTAACGATAGACTGAAAGGTGGAAATGGAAATTTTGTAATAAAATATTACAACTTATCGAGTATGGGCTTTCTTTGTATTTCTTCTTCTTGATATTTCTCTACCTGAATGAATTATGAATGAGGATATCCTTAAGAAAATGACAATAACGGACATTGCTAGAAAGATTGCTCTGCTGAAGTGTAAATTGCCAGTATATATAGCGAAAAGAACTGATGGTTGTAGAATGTGGATCTCACACCAAAATGTGCTTAGTCTCCCCATTCAGGTGCACCAACGATCTGATAAACGGCAAACAGCTGCTGGTACGAGCAAAATTGGATTATCTTGGAGTTGAATGGGGGACATCTATACTTAGCCATGTGTTATTATTATTATTATTATTGATAGTTTATTTTGCGCATTCTGTTTCTATTTGCATCATTAGCTGAACTTGCAAGTTCATTTCCATTTTTTTGTAATCCAAATACCTAAATAAAGAAGACGACCTCCGTAGCTAAGTGATTCGCACGCCGGCTTCAAGGTGTTGCCATCTCTGAGGACCCGGTCCGATTCCCGGTCGGGTCAATAAAGAAAATGAAGTTTTGTATATTGTCTCGGGTCTGGGTGTTGTGGTACCTTCGTTGTCTCAGATACTCCATAATACGGGGGCTTTAGCTACTCATCTTGGAATCTGGGCAATGTATGTGACATTGTTATATAATTATTTATTTTATATTGACATACGGCATTCCTATGTTAAAAGCATAGTACGAGAAACTTAAATCTTTTAAAGCATGACCAAAAATATAGGGAGGTAATCACCTTTAAAATCGGTTGATAAACATCGACCGATTCAATACCGCTGTAGGTATAGTACCGGTGAAACATGTTATTTCCCAAAAGTCTTCTAACAAAACGTAATATATAAGCCTTCTGGCAAATCCTTACATCCATCAAAACAATTGGCATATCTTTATCAATTTACATTCCATTAGAACTCGAATGCGGGGGTTTAACTCTGAAAACCAATTTACCCCAATGTACGCCAAATTCGATTGTACTCTGCATTACTCTATGACGTTAAAAATACGTAAGCAAGAACAGGACAGACTCAAGACTCAGAGCATTCCACGATATATTGAATTCAATGAAGAGTACAGGGTCTGAATTTCGTTTATCGTTCTTTTGTGTAACCTTCTTTACTTTGAATGAATAATATGGATAAACAAATCTAAAAGGTACTGCGAATTCTAGATACTAGGTTTTTCTGGGGAACGAATTGACAGTGTATGAATTGATGAATTTTAGGGGAGTTCATAGAAACACTGGTTGATGCGTTCGGATTGCAATTGCTAATATTAAGCAAGTTTTGATCACTACAAAAAGCGGCATCCGATCAATCTTGAATTGGTAATAACGCTTCGTGGCACTAGTGAAGTGAGTTTCAAAATTACATAGGAATAGAATATCTGAGACACGTACAATAATTGAATTTTATTTTGTATTTTTAAGCAAAAAATGGAATCAATAGAATTTCTTCACTAAATGACCTTTTGAAATTTCTGATTCGGATTCGGATTTTAACGGAATCGCCCTGCAGATGCTTATGGACGATAAATTGTATCTCGAGCTCATTTCGGATTACTCCGGGCGACGAAAATCGCGTTACGTCGTTAGGCTTGGCTCCATCTGCAGTAGTTAGTAACTACCAATTCGCTCTCGATTCAAGTGAGTCGGCTTTCTACAAGGCGTGAGATTATATTATGCCAAAGTATAGATATCTGTACATTTTCCATAATTCGGTGGATACTCATAAAATTCTTTGAAAAAAAATGAAGATTTTTATCAAAATCTTTTTCCTTTGTTATTAAAGATGCCAAAAAAAGTTATACCAACTGTCATTTATCTAAGATTAATTGTACCCGCATAGAACTTATTATGTCGTAATCTGAACTCAGAGAATAAACATTTATCCTCAACTTATGAACAAAGAATTTAACTGATTAAAGCGCTCTAATAAAAACTTCGTCGTCAGATTTCCCCGAAATCAGTGGCGACTTCCTCTTGAATACTTACCCGCTTCCTACACTCTAAAATGAATGATAAAATCCCTTTGTCTTTGATTAACATAATGATATAAAATACAAAATAATTAGTATGATATATTATTTTATATAGATTTCGCTCTTAGTCAGTTTCAATAAATCAGTTATTGACCTGACATTAATATAGGCTTGTTCCATTGAAACTCCATATAAAAAGTACAATCAGTATTCAAAGTTACAGTCCAATTATTGCTATAAGTACTTATAAGTTCAAACACATTTGCTATGAATGCGAAGGCAGATTCAAATGCCAGACCAAAATTAATAATAATTATTACAAAGAAGTACAAATAGTATATATAACGCCACGGCTTTGAGATGGTAGCAAAAACATATCTTTTTACATTGAAAGATAAAGAATGTTCGTTTTCTAAACTTATTAGTTAATTTAAAAGGCTTGTCGAGTTCCACGTGAAGTTTTCAAAGATAGAAAAGTCAAAAAATAATAATTACAACTTATATTCCTATGCCCACATTAAAAAAAAGTTAATTACTATTTTATTTTTTTTAATAAAAAGAGGAAAGAATCGTTTGTTTGTTTGCTTGCATTAAAACTATTGGACCGATTTAAAAAATTCTTCGCCTACAGAGAGCTGTATCATAAGATGGTGAAGTAGGCTATAACTTTCTGATGTCACAGGTATAAATAAATAGGTTACATATGCTTATCTAACTAATAAAACATATATTAATATTTAGGTTCATTTATAATATATTTTTAATTGTCCCTCGCTACTACGTCAATTTATATATAATTCAATAAAATTATATTTAATCGACCGAATGTTAAAAAATATTCAGAGCTAAAGTTACTTTGCCAATGAATAACTTTCTTTGTGAGTTTATATACGGCGACACAGCAAAAACGGATACAAAATAATACAAAAGAAATATTTGGGACAGCCAGAGCTGCAATTATCTTGTCATTTCTTCGCAGGTTTTCATGATATAGTCACATAATTTTTATAATACCAACCATCTGCCTAAAACGTTTATAGAAAAAAATATCATAGTTTATTTAAAAAAAAAATAGCTTCCTCTTATAAGATAATGCTTCGGTTATTTAAAAACTATGCAATTCAACTTAAAAGTTTAGTTAGGTTCCGCTATAAAATATATGTATATTATTTCGTAGAATTTTATTGATTATGGTTTTTTTTTCTGAAAAGATAATAAAAATTTGAACTTCACCTATTATATTTGATCAATTTTGTATTGATAAATGTTATGGGACCTGAGATGGGCTATCCCAATGCGAGTACCTGAGATCTATGATTTTGGAGCATTTTATCATATCTATTCTTTATTCTAGACAGAATAAAGATAATTTTCACTATTATTCTTATTATATTCGAATTACACAAATATCATCGACTCTGGATTTTTAAATCCTTCATTCTTTTTTAATTAATGTAACACGTTTTAAAATTTGAGTAATAATTAAATTATTGTACTTTAATTTAGTTTCAAATATATATAACCACTTACTTTTTCTGAATTTCTTCGTATAAGCAAACTACACTAACACTTCACTATCTAATTTACCTTAATTATACTACACAGTACATAGCTACGAATATTTATCTATCTAAAACGATAACTTTAGTTAACTTTATACTACCGACATCCTGCACATAGTCATATCAATTATTATAACACTTAACACACTATTACACAATATCACTAATAAGTGTCAAACTATAACTGTAGTATAACTAACGATTGAGTTTTTCTGTATCTCTAAAAAGTTTCGTATATGAAAAGTTTCACAACTTTATCTGGTATAGGGCAAGGTGTCCTAGGGGCGACCAATGTATAACTGAAACTCACGAACGTGGAACACAATACGCATGCTCCGTGACTCTCAGCTCCCGAAACAGGAGAACTGGGTCTTTGGAATTGTATGGGATAGTCGATGCCGTACAATTTAACCCTTAACTGGTGACATGGTTTTTTTGTAACGTGACTGGTGACGAGCGGTCTGAGAAGCCGCTGCCGTTTTATGCTTTATAATTTAGTTATTAAGTAGGATATATTGCCTTAGTGTTAAGAAATAGATAAAAGACATATTAAAGAATAAAATAAAACGACGATATAAACAATTTATGTATTTTAATTATAATAAACTTTAATCACAATTTAGGTAGTCTCTTTAACTGAAAATTTGAGGTGAGATCAACAATTACTCATAAAATCTAATAAAAATAAAAATAAATGTAACAAAAACAATAGTTTTCTTAAAATTAACATAATATCAAACCTTAAAAAAAATATTAAGTAATTGTGAGTACCATTTCACTAAAATGACAATGGGTAAACTTTGGTTATTTTTATTGACAGTCTGGGCACAATTTCTTCGCACATTGCAAGCACACATGCTTTTTACATGACATACACTGATAATTCGATTTACGATTTTACTTGGGTGGACAACTAAAACAGGTTTTCCTTGTTTTTGGTCTATATTCGGAGGATTGTGGTTCAGGTGGCAAATCAGACCCTAAAATACGCACCAAGTTAATCCGTACATCACGTGAAATATGAGTATTATAAACTCTGCGTTGCATGTGCAGTAAAACCGATTTTCTGGCTAATGTCTTAATGAATTGTCCTCTATCAATAGAATGGGCACCATCAGCTTGGTATAAAATATGTGCATTTACTGTACTTACATCCAATATTCGGAAAAATATCACCATGGGCAATGATACATCATCAGTATCACTTTCTGAAACCTCATACGCCATTGGTATGAGGTTTCAGAAAGTGATTGAGTTCTGGATAGTGGTGTGACGTGTAGCCTGCTCATCGTCTTTAGAGGCACTTTCTTCAGAATTCGAGTTGTGATCACTTTCCTCCGGGACGAAATTTCCAGGAATATCTTCAGCTTCCGATCCGCTCGAGTCTTCCTCAGCCAGAAAGTCTTCAATTTGACGACTAGTTAAGGCCTCAGACTCCTTACGCTTCTTTTTTGGAGGTTCTAAACTATCAATAGCAATAAATAACTGTGAAAAACGAAAAAAACAATATACCAAATTAACGTTAAAAAGTTACGTAATTGGTGACATAAGGCCTGAGAGGCCGCTTCGAAACTTTGTATCGATGTAACTTACCGATATGAGACGGTGCAACACAGCTTTCTCACTCCACGGCGTAGACGCAACTAAACTTGAAGCTACTCAGGCGCACAAACACAGGAAGCGCGGGGAACGGGGTGAAATTAAGTATCACTAACAACGCTCGGCCTGTGAGACCGCTTGTCACCAGTTAAGGGTTAAAAGGCTTGTCGAGTTCCACGTGAAGTTTTCAAAGATAGAAAAGTCAAAAAAATAATAATTACTACTTATATTCCTATGCCCACATTTAAAAAAAGTTAATTACTATTTTAATTTTTTTAATAATTTTCGTCTTTACATAACGAAGCGGGTTTGAATGATAAAATTTTGTTGATTTTATAAATTTTTCCTAATTTATATTTGGATTACAATTACGAACTTCGAATTGGTATTGAACATTTTAGAGAGTTAGAGCGTTTCACAACATTTTTAATGAAGTTTAATTACCTAGTACTGAAACTGTAAAAGAGACTATTTGTGGTTGCTTTGTTTTACAAAATAGTTAAAACCTTTATTTGAAATATATTATTTGTTATATTTATATAAAACCCAACCTTTTATACCCAATCTAAGGCAGAAAATTTACTTGCCGATTTTTAGTTTTTCTTCTCAGTTATCCTATTAATATTATAAATGTGAAAGTTTCTTTATTTGGATGTTTGTCCGTCAATCACGCCAAAACTACTGAATGGATATTGATGGAATTTGGTATAAAGATAGGGTATTAGCTGACCTAGATAATAGGATACTTTTTTGTCCCATAATATATATTTCCTTAGGGACCACGCGTGCGAAGCCGCTGGCGAAAACTAGTAAGATATAATTATGAAAAATGCCGTGGTAGGTGCCCGTTTCGGATTTTCTTCAACCAATTCTTAAAAGCTACTTGATGTGTGATCCTAGCATTTCATATGTCGTATCTAATATTTATTATACCTCCTATATTATTTTATTTATTCTTAGTTCAAATTATTGTTAGTTAAATTTTTATACTCTGTTTTTCGGCGAAATAATATTGAATGAAAGTCCGTTATTCCTGTGTTTATTTTTTTTTTCAAACAGTTTAGGGAATGGAACGGAATAAAAACTCATAAAAATATTCACCTATTTTCATGAGTTTTTATTCCATTTCGAAGTAGTTCAGAACTGTTAATTGATTGACTGTAACTGATGCAAATTGGCGCGTTGCAATATAAAACAAAGAATCAATGATTTTTATTTTTTTTTCATCGTATAGAAAATGTTTGAAGTATTATTTATAAATAATAGCTCTAATATCGGCTTAGCATCGCTTCACTTTATTTCTATCCTAATAATAATATGCACAAGTTATTAAAAATTACAAAACAGTTCAATTTATTTTGAGGTAGAAATTTTAACGACTTAGTGTGTGAAATTTTAACAGTATGTACACACTGCTTTTGCTTAATAAATATTTTAATAAAAGATTTTTTTACTATTATTTAGTAAACCCGAAGCGCTAACATTGATTGCTAGTACCAGTGCTGCCTGTTCAATAGTGTTGCACAAATAATGCTTGGTAATTTTATGAGCCAACCATATCGAGTGTGGACTATAAAATTGATGATTATTTTAAGGACTTGTGATTATTTTGCATGGAATTAATAGCTTTCGCTCTGTTCTATAACGATTAATTATAGGTATGTAACGATTAAATATTCCAACCTATGTCCTACAGACTTTGAAACTTGTACTTATTATTGTTCAATATATATATTATTTTGGTAATGACATGATTTATGTAAATGTCATTACTTATGATAAAAAGCTGGTAAGTTTCTTTCGCTTGTTCTTCTTGTCAGCTAAAAGACGTCCTGAACAAGTGGTAGGCGAAAAAATATTTATGGACGATTCAAAAGTGCTTGTAACAAGCTTACTTGAATAAAAACATTTTCATTTCATTTCATTTCACTGGGAAAATAGAAATAAGAAACGAAAACTGAATCTTGACCTCTATTGGTGAATATAGAATATTCATAAAATATCAAGTTGTATATAAGTTTCATCATTCTGTTGTCCGACATTTATTCTAATCAACGATTAAAGTGCCTATGAAAATGTTAAGCAATTTTAATCATACCAATCCTAGTGAAATGTATGTGACAGGAAAACAACATGTTTCCGTCGTAATTACGAATTATTATAAAGTAATTATAATACTTGGATGATTTACGACGTAAATGTGTATCAAATTATAAACAGCCATTATCAAACAAGCTTAATTATAAAAGTAGTAGTTATAAAAAGGTACTTGTGAAAAACTATCCTAACTTGTGTAATCTTGTAATAACAGGATTATCGTTACCGCGTTCTTTGAGTAGCTCGGTGGCGTGAGTAGCTCGGTGGCGTAGTGGATAAGCGCCGCGGCCCGCGATCGTAGTCGTTAAGCAAGGGTCGGTCACGGGATGGGTGACCAAAAATTATTATCTCGAGCTACTCCGTGCTTCGGAAGGCACGTTAAGCCGTTGGTCCCGGCTGCATTTGTAGTCGTTAATACCCTCTAATCCGCATTGGGCCAGCGTGGAGGGTCATGGCCCATCCTCCTTAACCATCCATAAGGAAGGCCTGAGCCCCTGCAGTGGGGACGTAAAAGGGCTGATGATGATGATGTTCTTTGAGGTGCCCAAATTTTGTACAGGTATTCATAGTCAATTGCACAAACGTCCATTAAAATTTTCATTAGTTTAGAGCGATATTATACAAATTAGACATTCATTAGAGCTTAAAGGCATCATTAAACTTTAATGGACGTTAGTGCAACTGACCGATAATCTTTCGCTGTAAAAAATATATCTACGTAATATATTAAATTGTCATGTCACAGCTTTAGTTACCATTCTCTACGAAATGACATGACCAATCTTAATTATTTTTTTTGTATGTTCAGTAGCTCTGAGAATAGGCTGTTTAATAATCTATTTTTATACCCCTGATTTATAAGGGTGGTCCACCTCAAATTTATATTGCTAAACAACTTTTTCCGGGTCAGTAAGTTTTGTTTATATCATGATTTCTCCTTTAATTTTATATTTTATATTAATAAATAATATCTTTATCAAAAATTATATCATTATTTTGTCCTCAACAATTTTATACATTGACTCATCCAGGAATCCAACCCAAGACCTCAGAAATGGTAACAATTTGAAGCCGGCGCGTAAACTACTCGGCTACAGAATAAGGGAGAAAAATTTATCAAAATCATGGGAATTTAGTTGACACATGGACACCTAGTACCGGCTGACCATCTTCCCAATAAGTATTGTTTGTACGTAGCTACGCTTTCAATAGTTATAAGGCAATCAACATATCAGTCTAAATAATGCGGAACCTTTTCGTTCGCTAATAATACATAATTATTTTACAAAAACTATTCGATGCATAAAAAATATGAGAAAAGGCACGACAATTAATCGAATATAGATTGTTCGCAGTATTGCCCCAGAAGCAAAAACTTTTTTATCCAATTAAATATACATGCATTGTTAAATTATACTGAATTAATAAATTAAATGAAAAAAAAAAATATTTTGTATCAAATGCTCTTATCAATTTAATAAATATAGTGATTTGAACATTATTACGATAGCATACTCATGACATCAATTATCAACTGCTATTGCCAAAAACTTCAGAGTAATTTATCCCAACATTAAATGTTGTCTATTTTCGTGTCCCTCGGTAACAACTGACAAATATGTTGAAAGACTGACATGAGCCATCGCTGAAAGGAAATCAACAATTAATCATTAGGGCTTGGTTGTAGTATAGTTTAGTCCCCGTACATGTCGGTTGACGATAGCAGACTACAAGACGATAGCACGAAAACTTTGTTGATATGTTAGTTATTAAACGAAACAAAAATAATGAAAGCGTTTGCTTCTAAAAAATCAGACGACATTACATTAATTGCTAAGATCATAAATTAAGTAGCTAAGCCAAATATTAAGTAGCTAAGACTGATAGAGGTAGCTCGGTGGCGAAGTGGATAAGCGCCGCGGCCCGCGATCGTAGTCGTTAAGCAACTTTCGCAAGGGTCGGTCACGGGATGGGTGACCAAAAATTATTATCTCGAGCTACTCCGTGCTTCGGAAGGCACGTTAGGCCGTTGGTCCCGGCTGCATTTGCAGTCGTTAATATTCTCCAATCCGCATTGGGCCAGCGTGGAGGGTCATGGCCCATCCTATTTAATCATCAATAAGGAAGGCCTGAGCCCTTGCAGTGGGGACGTAAAAGAGCTGGTGATGATGATGATGTGATGAAGCCAAATAAGTTGTGAAAATATTAAACAACGTAGGTACCACATAGAACACCCAGACAATGCAGAAAAGTTCATCATCTATACCTATTGACCCGACCATTCATTTCAAAATTATTATCTTATTTTTTCTCAGCTAGAAGCTGGTTTAGTAACAGAATACAACAAAAAAAATTGTCAACATCCCTGTATCTCATTCCGGCATCGGCAACCTATTTCATTTACTTCTGATCAATTTGCAGGGTAAATGAATAATCATTAAAAATCTCTTTAAGACTAAATACAATTCTAAATACAATATTACAGGGATTCAAATTCATAACTTTATCCAGTTTTGCGCCTATTGTCCGGAAACACATAATCAGGAATTCCTTATACGATAAACATATTAGGCGACAAGATAACTCATAAACTAGGAATAAAATATTTTTTACCAGTATGTCAAGTTTTGACTAACTTTTTAACAGGAAAAAAATATAGTTTGTTTATTGCACGTTTTTACACTATAATTCAGTTTGTACAGATCTGATATTACCTACAGATACTTAACATTTGCATAGCTAAAATAATATTCATTTATACAGCTAAAATAATATTTTATATTTTTTCAATTTCACGCTTTATTGAGCAAATAGCATTCTGAAACTCTTAGGAGTATAAAAATGGTTTTACGCGCCGTAATTATAGGACACTTCCTGTTTGGAGCTGGCTACTGAAGTTCAGTAGTAAAATTACACTGAGATTATTTAACAAGTCAAAGCACTATCTCTATTTGTGTAAATAGGGATAACTGAAGCCACCAATATCAAGATGAGTATACTAATGAAAAGTTGTTTTAACTACGCTATCAAGGAAATATTATTTGTTGTTAGTTTGCTACTACTTGGTGGTATAGAAGCCACAGTAAATCCAAGATTCTATCCTCGATACCATTTGGCTCCCCCTTACGGATGGATGAACGATCCCAACGGATTCTGCGTTTACAAGAATGAATATCATCTATTCTATCAATTCAATCCCAACAGCAGTTTAGAACCTGGAATAGCTAACTGGGGACATGCTAAGAGCAAAGACTTATTTCACTGGGAACATCTCCCAATAGCACTTTTTCCAGATCAGTCATACGATGATGTTGGAGCGTTCTCTGGGAGCGCTATAGTTGAAGATGGAAATATGTATTTATTCTATACTGGCAACGGGAAAACGCAACAGACACAAGAACTTGCTTTAAGTAACGATGGTTATCATATATTTAAATACCAACAGAATCCTATAATTATTGGTGAGGCTCGTCAACCTAATTTCAGAGATCCGAAAGTGTGGAAGCACAAAGGAACATATTATATGGTGTTGGGAAATTCTTTCGTAAAACACAATAAAAGATATGGTCGTGTTCTTTTATACAAGTCCAAGGATAAATATAACTGGTGCGAAGTTGCAATTCTTGCTGAATCTGATGGTTTTCTGGGTTATATGTATGAATGTCCAGACTTCTTTGAAATTGATGGAAAATTTATTCTCATGTTTTCACCACAAGGCGTCGAACCACAAGGGGACTCGTACAAAAATCTTTATCAGACTGGTTATATAGTCGGCAATTTTGATTATAGAACTAAAAAGTTCAAACCTATTACTCCATTTATTGAATTAGATCATGGTCATGACTTTTATGCTACACAATCTATTGAAGATAATGTTGGTCGCAGAATTGTCATTGCTTGGCTCGACATGTGGGAAACTAACTATGCAGAAGCAAAAGATGGTTTCACAGGGCAAATGACTATACCCAGAACATTGACACTTTCCAAAAACAACAGCCTCCTACAGAAACCAGTATCAGAAATTTCCACAATAAGAGATAAAACTTTGTACAAAGGCTCAAATAAGACAAAAGTAAAAGTAGCATTGATTGATAAAATTGGTGAGATACTCGTCACAGCAAAGCGAGGCACAAGTTTTGATGTGGTCATAAAATCTAATGATTCGTCTGCTACAGCAACTCTCAGCTATGATAGCGCATCTCAATACGTATCCTTGAATCGTGGTGGTAAAGATGGAGTACGACGTGCTAAATGGATACCAAAAGGAAATATAAAATGGCAAATATTCGTCGATGCTAGCTCTATAGAATTGTTCTGTGGTGACGGTGAGTTGACTTTCTCAAGTAGATTTTTCCCAAAAACTGATATTTCTGTCAGCCTTATAAGCACCACTCCTGTCAACAGCTTTATAGTTAATGCATTGCAACGTAGTGTCCCTTATGTATGTGGTATTTGAGAAACTGTTTGAATAATTATTTCTTACGATTAAGTCATGTTTTTAATTACGAATAAAAATTTAAGGTACTTGTTAATTTTGTTTCAAATAAATTGATAAATTTATTACTTTTTGTTTTTTTAATTTATTTCTTATTGACAATATTACCCCAATTTATCGTTTTTTCGTTTCTTATTGTAATTGCATTGTCATGACTGACTGACTTACATATCTATGCAAAATTTTTAATCTATCGCGCATTGGGAAGTAGATCAAATTTGAGTTTCAAGATTTCCACACTAACAAGGCAAGTTATATAAAACCTTGTAAAAAACTTTTTATTCGTCATTCTCGTTTCATTCTTTCTTTTTCTTTTTACATTTCCAAGCGCAATGTGATAGATACAGACAGTATTTTGGCTTTTCGCCCCCTACTATATAAGAAGTAATATTTTAATCAATTCTCGATCCCCGAGTCCTTCTGGCCCGTCAGGCCAACCTCAATCCGATTTAGTTAATTAGCAAATAATACCTAACTTAACATAAATTTAAACTACACTTAAATTCAATTTCTTTATCCGATAAGCCGTTACCCCGGGGATAACGGCTAACAACTCGACGTCACTATTCATGTAAGTGAATAGGGACGTCTGCGCTGCCCCCCCCCCCTTGCGGGGGGGCAGTCGCTCCGATGAAGGTTCGTTGCCCCGTCAGGGCCCGCAACCAATAGTCCAAGGCGGTGTTTAGTCAGTAGGAGTCTGACATAACCCTCACAGCCGGCTGTGTTGGTATCCAATGAAGGATTCACCGCCTCCTTCCTCCGTTGATGGGAAGGTGGGTCCGAACCCGTAAGGTTGAGAACCCAAAAAAAAAAAAAAACAATTCTCAAAACACGCATATACACCTATACTTATACTATATATTTATTGTTAGCTGCAATCTACTTTTTAAAATTTTATATAAAATTTTACTTTACCAAATAAATTTCAATGCAACTTTGGTGAATAGCATTTCATTAAATATGATTAGACTAGATTCTAGATTAGGCTAGACTCTCAAACATATTAAATTAAAAATATAATGTAATGAGGTGATTGGCAATCGAAGGTAAATCGAATGGTTCGACGATACTTTGTACACCTTACTTAATAAAAAATGTAAAAAAAAAAAACACTTTGTCCTTGGAACTCTGAAATGGGACTCGAACCTTTCACAATCCAGGCGTTATTTTATATAGCATTTTGAATTCAAAATTGACCAAATATAAAAATACCTTACTTTTCAATTTATCCTGTTTGGAAATATTTATATTTACGTTGCCTGGAAGATATTGCTTTTTAGCGATAGCGCCTCCAATTGTACTGTCCGTTATGATTTGTATCAATAATTATGATATGTATAGGTATATAATAGTATTTTATTATATTTAATTTATAATCCTTCCACTTGTTTTGAAACAAAAGTACTGAACCGATTCAGGATTTACTTTACCCAATTAAATTTTCACAAAAAAACAACAATATAATCATTGACAAAGAAAAAACGGCAGGTGTTCACCATCAGTACTATGCTATATGCATTTTTAATAGTTTTTTAAGACTTTGTTTCATCACCAGTCTATTAATGTTCTCACTATTGCGGCTTAGTCCTATGGATAGATTTGAATAAAAAAATGAGTCATGGCCTACCTTATGGTCCTAGTACCATAAGGTAGGTCATTGACTGCACACGCAACCGGGGCAAACGGCTTAACGGTCACCCATCGCAATCCCAACCTAACCGTATTGCAGACTGAGTGTGCTAACCAATGCGCCATCGAGTTCCTCTTCTCTGGATTTGCTTACCTGTTACTTATTTATGAATCTAATAAAAATATATATAGAAATAGTCCTTAATCTTAGGCCCCTCGCCCACGGCGACTTTTTGTAGCGATACAGTCGCGCGTTCGCTAAACGCGCGACTGCATCTTTTCTAACGCGTGTTAGTCGCATTTGCAACGCGTTACTAACGCACTACTGCATCGCGATTGTATCGATATAAATGCGCGAGACCGCGTCGCGCTACTAACGCACTACTGCATTGCGATCGGGACTCACGTCTTCCTGAGTATTCGAATAAGATTGCAAAAAGAAAGGCATGGGAAGAGATAAATGAATTATTCAATGCAGAATTTGGAGAAAAAACCAATAAAGAAAAGAATGATTGTGGTAAGTTATTTATTTAACTTTAGTATTGGAGCCTCCGCACACACAAAATGTGTTACAATGTACTTGAGTCGGACTTCGCATATACCGTACTTTATCATTAAAAACGCAGATGAGTGTTGAGGATGATGAGATGTTCTAGAATGAGTAAATCAGAAAACAAAAATCAAATAACAACAACTGATGACCATCTGGTCATCAGTTGTTATGACCATCTGGTCATAATAACAACAACTGATGACCATCTGGTCATCAGTTGTTGTTATATGATTTTTCTAAAGATTTTTGTGTCGTATCTGCATCGCGACCGAATCGCGTTTGCATCGCGACCGAACCGCGTTTGCATTGCGACTGAATCTGGTCCCGTGGGCGCGGGCACACAGCTAGCGACTGCTTCGCGTCTGTATCGATGCTACGCGCGAGAGCATCGCGACTGCATCGCTACAAAAAGTCGCCGTGGGCGAGGGGCCTTAATCTATTGGTATAAAATATAAAATTTGTATGGAACCGTCTGATGCACGTGGCCGGCTCGCTCTTGACGCATTTTTTGTAAGAGAATCCTCATAATGTACAGGAATACGATGAGTATACAACAAATTTGCCGTTTTACCCGACTGCGCGACGCAAAGGAGGGTAATGTGTTTATCAGTCTATGTTTGTATGTATGTTTGTTTCTATGTGGCGTTCTAGAAACCAAATGCGTAGGCCGATTTTAATGTAGAGTAATTAATTGTACCATAATTCCATTTATTTAACATTTGTTTAATGGAAACTTTAAATGCAATCGCGTGATGTTATATAAAATGTTACCTATTATCATCAATCTCGACTGGGAATTTTCTATGTAATCGTACACTATTGTTCATGCCTTGTACTTGATTAGATGGAACAAATCAGCTTATATTAGGGTTCCGTGTCAAAAAAAGTTAAGCTCTTATATTTTCTGCTAGTCCGTTCTTTTACTTATTCGACGGCCTGTTCAGGTATCTTTCATAATAACTGTTCACTTTGTATACATATACTTGAATAACTAAATTCAAATCTGCTGTACCCAAAAATAAAAATACAAGTTTCATGAATTTTAATTATGAGCCGCTTTTTAGAATTATTATGTAAATTTGACATTCAAAACAAATCCATATCTCTCTTATATAAATCTTATTCTAATGAAATGATCAAATATTTACCACTTTCATTTATCTCTAAAACGGTTGAGGCAACAATTTTTAAGGGAAATCTTTTTATATAGAATCCAGAAAAACTTGTAACAGGCGATTTTTTTTTAATAGTACGAGTATATAAGCGTGAGAACAGTTTTGCACAAATTCGGCTCCCACTTAGCCGGTTTTAATTGGATGCAATTAAGAGGTCAGTAACCTAAAACAATACAAACATAGTTTCTGAAACATTTATCATCACAATCACAATCATGCACACCTAACGATCGTGTATAAGAATCGTAACAAAAAAGAAGAAAAAAGAAAGAAAAGAAAAAGTATTTTTTATTTCAATAAATCCATACAAATATGTGGCCGGGGCTTCTCAGAAAGTAGTCTTATGATAATTGTGTTGGGAAAGCCTCGCTCATCCTTTACATCTAAAAGAAGAGCTTCTTTGTTAAGTTACTAATAAACGAATGAAGTACATAAAATATATACTCATATTACATAAATTAAATTATAAATAAGCATTCTTTAAGTATTTTGAGGGCAATTAATAAATTATACGCGGTTTATCATATAATCGATTACAATTTAACTTTCAGTTAATAGTTGAGGCATAACTCTGAAGATATCAAAACTATTTTTTCAAACCTCATCTCAAACTTTCTGATAAAAAACAAACATTGTGGTAATTATGGTCATAACGCATGCCTGATTTTATCTCCTTAATAGTCGATTGTGCTGCAATTTATGCGGCAAGTTACCCAAGACATTAATATATTTCCGGCAATTTGTACTTACCGATAATATCGCTTCAATAAACTAGAACTCATGATAATGTGAATTCCTCCTCTCATATGTGTAATTTACATAACACTAAATATAATTAGAATATATCATAAATTATACAACCATATTTAGTTAAAAGTTAAGGTAATAAAACAAATCAGACTTTACCGATCAGAACCAATTAAGTATTCATTAAGATATCTACGTTTTTATTTTATATAATACTCTATTTTGTCTACACTATTAATTTATGATTTTTGCTATACCATGATCTTGATAAAGCTATAACGCAAAATCAATGTACTGCCTTAATGAATTACCTTCGTGTAGCCATTGATATAACGTTAGCATCTAATACATGGTAAGGGAGTGGATGTGTTCGATATTAGGTTAAGATTAATTTCAAGAAGCTCTGATCCTGCAAAGTTATTAACGAGCTTATATGCTCGTATATGTATATTAAATCATACAATACTGTGCGTCAAGTAATATAGAAAGATGAGAAAGGTTTGTATTCATTGTTTACATAAACTAGAGAAGTTTGTTTTCTCCCTGAAGTAGAGAACTTCAAGACACAACTTACGTTAGCTCACGTTTAAGATTCTAGTACTTTTGAGTAGTTCAGCAATTTATTACCTACTTTACGTTCAGGAAGCCTTTTGGCTGATAAGAAAAACGACTGAAAGAAACTCACCAACTTTAATAGAAGTAACGACCCAGAAAAGGTGCAGAAAAGTCATGTAAATACCAGATGACAAACAATATGAATTAGTTATGTGAAACTAAATATTGACATTATGGAGTCACTAGTCATTATAATATTTACCATAAAATAATGGAAAACGATGATCTTCTAGTTTTAACATAATACGTAATACGTTAATTTTGAAAAATAATAAGTCTAGAAGAAAGCACCTATAAAATGGCTTGAACACCTTGATTCTAAGTATTCCTATCTACTATATCATCACATGATTTGGGATCGTCTTCTATCAAGCAAGCAAGACGTTCACCTCACAAATTTTATGTACATACACGATAAAATTAATATATCATTGGGACAGTAAATAAAGTGAAAGTGAAGTTTGGGAGACGCATCTTTTGATGTTTCCAATGTGAACTTCATATGAAGGGAACGTGACAAATACGTGACATCTCCTACGTGGAAAAAGATATTATTTATCTATAAACATATTGAAGGGTACTTTTTGATATCAACGTAAGATGGAACATTTGACAATAATCTTTCAAACCTTTTTTTTCCACAGACTACACTGGTCGTGTTGTCCTCTGAGAAGGGCAGAGGAATCTTGCACATACCTAACTCAGAATTATATTTATTGCTTGTGTTTTTATATTATATTTATTTTCAAATCATGTATTTACTACTTTTTTATGTATCTGTTTTATATATATATATATATATATATATATATATATATATATATATATATATATATATATTGGTTTATATAGGTATACCTTTTTATGATACTTGTTTTTTTTTAATTACTCTAGCAATAAGCCGTTTCAGAATGATAGCGCCTCTGTATCAGTCTGCCCAACTTGAAGTGGCACGGGGGCCATTGCTAAGATAGGGTTCATGTTGACTGCTCTGTTGTTTCTTCATAGAAATGTTTTTTTTTCTTACACATTATTGTACATGCACAGATGTGGTCAATAAACTTCTTTCTTTCTTTCTTCTTACATTATCATCAGCATTTCTTAAAAAATATTTAATAGTAGACGTATACCTTGTTATAGGTTTTCACTAACCTAGAACAAGGCATAGCTTAACTAGAAATCACTTAAGCAGATTTGTCGTTTCAACAAATCTATAACGTTAGGTAATTAGAATATTGGTACTAAGGCAACCACTTCTTTAAATAGGCAACGGCCTATGATTTAGCATGCGTCAGTTCTTCTTTTTGACTGTGGCCTATTTCCACCAATATCTCGTTAATGGCCTTTACAGAAACAATAACAAGAATATATATTTTGAGCTAATAAAACAAGAAAAAGTGTGTGTTTTTATATTTATAATAAAGTTAACAAATTTGAGAACAAATCACCAATAAGTAAATAAGTGACGCACAAGGACAATATATGTATGTCTATTATTAATTTAGTAAATTAATAATAGACATACATATATTTTTGGTTATTCGTTTAAAAGTACTCATTGATTAAAGCGTGAGATTTATAATGTTATAAAGCGGTTGACTGACTTTGAGTAGGACTACTCATCCGATGATTGCCCAAAAATTGACGCTCTTTATGTACTCTGAATTACGGAAATACGCAAGGCAATAGTGTTAACACCATGTACAAATGTTTATATTCACCATTGCCCACTGAATCGCTTTATAATGTATACTATATACAAAAATCTCTTGTTTATCAAAGGTGACATTAATTAGCTAATTTTTATCAAGCAACTAGCTGACCCTGTGAACTTCGAATCACTTACCTCTTAATAAAAACCATATTATAGGGTTTAAATTAATAATATTTTCGTGCACTAATAACTATAATGGTGACAGCATGTCTTTTTTTTCACGTGCTGTCAAGACGAACCATAGATTGAAAAATATTGCGTAAACTGACCACTACACGACCATAAATATTGATCGTCAACTGAACGTTTGACAGCTAAGTTTGTATGGTGAAAATAAAATTGTCGTTTTTAGTATTATACTCGTAATTTTGTTATATTTTCTTATCGTTTAAACCTTCCCAGGTTTCAGCCGTTCTCGAGTTTTAGCGAGACTAACGAACGGAAATTAATTTTTATTTATATAGATTTAAGAGCAAGCCTTTATCCTGGGGCATGAGACCTGGTACACCGTTATCAGGTCGCCAGGACACTGACACTCGTTTTCACTAACCTAGAACAAGCAATAGCTCAACTAGGAAACGTATAAATCTCTGATATTAATGAATAGCTAGTCAACAAGCAATAAAATCATCTTTATTTTCGTTACAGCTGAAAATCTTCACAAACCGAATTCCAGGTTGAAATCATCTATGAGAAACTTTGCCTAGGCCATAGGCATATATAAACTATCCTGAACTATTTGTATCTAACTGGTTTTGATGTCATTAAAAAGGTTACATTTATAAAGAAATCAATCGATGTTTGTACTTGAATTTGTTTTCCTTTCTATCGAATTGGGTGAATATATAATAAAGGCAATTAATATGTTTTAAATTTTATTACAAAAGTCGAAAGAACACAACGTAAGCCACAAGCAATATGTGATCTAGGGTCAACGTCTATAAAAATAACAAGCACAAAGTTGATTAAAGCGTTTTCTATACTTTAATTATGATGTCAAAGATGTACATGGTTGTGGTTAATATATAAAACAAATACCATTTTAGAAAAAAAAAACTAACAATTCCTTTATTTTATTAGAAATATCAAAATTACTACAGAAACAATCAATCCATTTGGTAATTTAGAAGCTTATTACGTTCTTATATCGTTTTTTATGTATAATAATGTAATGTGTTTAAGATAGATAGTATAAAGATACCATTTACCTATGTCTAGTAATGTTAATTTAGGCAGTCTTGGTATTCTTGTTTCATTGAAAGTCTCATTAAAACAATATTAATTAATACGTACAGAGGCATAAACACAGACTTAGGTACATTCATTAACGGTCTCTTAACTTTCTTTATTACAATTTTCGTAACAAAAGGGATAATACCAAATAATTTAATTAATTTTCGAGTTTTCAAATAATAAAGCAGGATATTATAAAACGATGTTCTGTCACGTTCAGATATAATAAAACACAAAGCTTTAATTTCAGCGGTTCTGTGGTGGCTTTACTAACTAATACTAATACTCTATGATTGTTGTATCTCTTACTTATAAATAATGATTGTTATTTTTTTTTATTTTTTTAATGCATTTAGATTTCTCATAAAGTTTTAAAGGCTTTTTAAATTATTTTTCAGTCTTAGAAAATTGAACAATGGTATGAACAACGAGACAGCGAAGTATAGCTATGTATGTAGTTCACAAAGTATGTTTTCGATTCACATTACATTCAGTATCATAACATAATCACTTGTTTTTAATTAATATAATATTTTAGTTTTACTCATCACCTCTATCAGTCACATAAGCTCACAATTGTGTAAATATATTAAATGCACGCTGATATACCAATTTTCAGTATATAATAAACTGAACCAATAATTAATTATTAAATTGAAATATATTACCGTATTGTTAACATGTTTCGTTTGCTGGTCACACTTGTGCAAATTAATGCAATTTGATTATACACGAACAATCGGTTATTACTACACAAATTTTCTAAGGTTTAGTATCATTAATAGAACAAATTACGGTGATATTTAAACTTTTTCGTTTTCAATATATTCAAATTGAAAATTTAATTTATATTTTAATATTTGTTGACGTTATCATGTTTCTTTCTAAAGTAGTAAGCATGCTATTGTGTTTTAAGGGTTCACGTATGCAGCAACGTGTCATAGAATTCTTGATGTTTCTCACAATATTATTTGTACTAGGCGACTGCTTATTTTTTTTGACGTGGATACGTCTATGTTTTCGTTCTACAGGGGGGTCATTCTGTGAGCAGGAGTATATGCACTAACGCCATCTATTGGCGTATAAGTGAACTATGCATGCTCTGCAGGGGGAGGGGCATTCTGTCAGCAGGAGTATATGCACTAACGGCATCTGTTGGCGCTAGTGAATACTTTTTTCATTCAACAAATGAATGCAACGAATATTTATTTATTTAGTGTTTAGTGTCTTCAATTTGTTTATTTTTATTTTTTTTAATTATTCATTTATAAATGCAATTATGACACAACGTTGCATAATTCCGGGTTGTTTTGGAGAAGCGAATCGTTCAGTTTTTAGAGTGCCAAAGAACATTGATAGACGTGAAGAGTGGTTAAAAGCTATTCGTGATGTGTTTCCTAACCTGGATGTTGGTGAAAATTTTTATGTTTGTGAAAAACATTTTAAAGAAGCAGATTTTACGGCATATATAATTGACAAATCTGGAAAAATTATTCAAAAGGTATCATTATAATATACAATACAATAAATATAATACAATAAATAAAAAAAAAATAGCTTGTTGCCATACGTATGCATATGTACACATCCATCTACGAACACGTAAATATAGCTTTATATGCGTTAGCAATAAAATGTAAAATATTTTTGAGTGAATTTGCTAATCTTTAAATAAAAATAAATAAATTCGTGCAAATTCAAGTAAAGGACATCGTCGAAAATGGCCCCAATATGAACAAGCATGAATATTTTATAATAAATCGCCGACATCTTTACTGTCATGTCGTACATGAAGCTATTAAGGATGTTCTACTTGTAATGTATATAATAATCGATAACTTGATTACACTTTAATTTTTACACTACGAACGATTTTTTATTAATTACTCATATATCCATTCATACATAGACGTATCCACGCATAAAATATGGCTGTATCATAAAATATGATATAGCCAACCAGTTTTTTTTTTTTTCAGAGAGACCGAGCTATACCAGGGCGCTGTCCTTACATATAGTTTTCGTCTCCTCCACTTTACTTATAGTGACGAGATGGAATCCTACTAATATTATAAATTATGTTTATGTTTTTCTGTTTGTTATCCTGTAATTTTCCTGTAACCTGTGTTTTATTAAGTGCAATAAAGTGTATTATTATTATGTTTACATTTATAATTTACTCTTCCCGACCCCTCAACGATTCGAGGAGTGGGAGGATTCCCCCCGGCGGAGGAGGCCAGACGGCCGGGGGTCAGGGCGACAAAGAGAGAAAACGGCGGACGATCCTTGCGTTATCGAGCAAGATCGCCCGCTGGAGCCTCGCAATCATTGGTCCGTCACGGAGTCCCAACCTCTTCAGATGGTCGTGAAGAGAAGTTGGGACTAGGCCTTATTATTATTATCTTAACGCAAAATCTACTGAACGGGTTTTAATGAAATTTAGTATATAGGCAATTCGTAGTTTGTATTAAGATATAGGCCTTTTGTAGAAGTGCATTTATTTTTTTTTGTCCTTCTTTAGACTTTTATTTGGGTTAGTGATATTAAATCCCTATCAATTTAAATATGCTTATCGTCAAAGAAATTTAATGTACATATAAATTGTTTTTTACACAAAATTAATTGGATGTATAGTTTAGATTTTACTACGATGTTTTTGAGAAAAATAAATAACTCATATGGCCGTTTTATTAAATACTGGTTTATGTGTATGTTCTATCTATTACAATTTATATACTATAAATTGAACATTTATAAAGCTTAACGATTAATTACTGTATTACTAATAAAAATAATGCAAACAACGATGGTTAAGAGAGCGTTCAGTAATAAGACACACCTATTCAAGACGACATTGGCAGTCTACATACCCAAGAAAATTGCAGCTGGGTAGTATAGAGTTTATGTAGTACTGGAGAAGGATGAAAAATATTAGCTGTACAGAACTATAATCGATTAAATAATATGGCTGCGAGGGCTGCCGTATAACTCTACATTGGTTGACAATGGATTGCACTCAACGTTCAATATATATAGTCAGATCACATATATAATTAATGATCATGTTGAATGTCCCGATTTACTCTCAGTTTTGTCTTTGTGCGTACCATCTCGTAGAACTCGCAAGTCAAACATTTTCAGCACACCGTTCCACTCTAAAAATTATGGTAAAAATTATGTCCTTGCTCGCGTTGTGGATATTTACAACCGGCAGTTTATGATATCATTTATTTGTTGGCTCGAAACTTACATTTAAACGAAAAGAATTTAATAGAAATATAAACTATATATTTATATATGTATGTATGTTAGTATTTATTTATCTATTAACTATAAACCTTTTATCTTATTTACTTTTTATATAACATATTATACTTTATTATTATTTACGTAAATTTACTCTTGTCTATATTCCAAATTTTTTGTTATTTCAATTGTGAGTTAGGTGTCTGATTGGCATTGTGATATATGTAGTGAAGTGAATATAATCATATGCTTGATAATGTTAGCTTTTAGTTAAATCGAGGATGGCTATTATCGGCTCACCAATTGCTATAGTAAAATTAGTTATAAGCTGTTGCCAACCCCAATAAAATAAATAAATAAATAAATAATATGTTCAAAATATCGGGTTGAACCCAATACAATTTAACGTTGAGTGCATTTTGGTTAAATTAAATATCAATGAAATCGAAACCAATTTCGTCACGCGGTAGGTCTGCTGAAAACCATAGTAAACAGACGAGGGAGAATGTATGGACGTCTCATATAACAAAACGACTTCTTTTAAACTAGTGCTGGAAGGAAAAGTAAGCTAACGACAAATAATACTTTGATTGTGATACTGTCGAGAATCATTCGGAAACGAAGGGAAATTACGATAAGCGCGCTTAACAATTTATTCTGGATAAAAAAAAAAATAGGAATAAACATATGCTTCGGTATTCCAGGCAAATCGAATTTGCATAAGAAGAGTACCTTACCGGAAAACACATTGGTTGTACTCTCGAATCATTATTTAATTCTATTTTTTTTGTATCTGTTATACCAAAACAGAATTACATCATCTGTGAAAATTTAAACTGCCTAGCTATCACGGTTCATAAGATACAGCCAGGTGACAGACGGATAGACGGACAGCGGAGTCTTAGTAATAAGGTCCCGTTTTTACCCTTTGAGTATGGAACTCTTAAACAAATCTCATTGCAAAAACTCTTCGATAAAGTAAATAATATCCAGGATATACTATTCATATTTTTTGTATAGTCCACCTCCTCAACAAAGGTTGTATTTTTCATAATAAGAATTATTTTACGATTTTCAAGCCTGTTTATTTATGAAAATAAACATATTTATTTAAAAGTTCCTATGTGGCAATGGCGATTGTCAAGATAATTAAGGCGATGTAGTTCTCCAAGTTTCTTTTTATATTAAAATAAAACTACTGATCTTATTTCGTCAGTTGTTTTATCAAACAAAAAAGTGCAATATGGATACAAGAAGACAGTCAAATTGAAACCCATTCTTATTTTTTGAAGTTGGTTGAAAATAAACTATTATAAACGCTAATACCACGCAAGCGAAGTTGCGAGCAAAAGCTAAATAAATAAATGATAAATCTTAATTTCTAGTGTCTTCTGTTCATGAAAATAATAGCGGGCGCTTGTTTCACATAACATATTCTTGTGTACACTTTTTGTAATGATTTCAAGTGTAATTTTTTAAGAACTATAATCTTCTATGACAGTTGTGAACACCGCTTGACATCCGTTCAATAGACGCGGTGTTGGCTCAGCGTGGCGTACTTATTCATTTTCATTCTCTTTTAATTTTTAGGCCTTCGCACTTCAAACGGAAAGATATCGGGAATCACAAAGGATGACTTAGTTGTCTGTCAATGTGTCACAGTTAGTTTTTGATTCTAGTAGTATGTCATTTTTATGACAGACACTCTTCCAATTTCTAATGAGTAATTAAATTACAGTATTCTTCCATTAAACATCATTACAGTATATTATAATTTCTAATTCTTATATTCTTATTACCTTTTTCAATATTATAACATGTCATTTTAAAACTATGACAAGTTAATATTAGGAAATGAAACAAGTTTGGTAAATCAGAATAAGTCAATCATGAAATTATTAGCATTTGCTTGCGTGTCTTGTCATCCATAATTAATTTACCTTCGTTTCGTTAAGGAACAAAAGAAAATGCTGATAATGTTATCCTAGATGTGACTACTACGACAAATCTTTATCGCATATAGAAGCCAAATTTCTGGAATGAATAAATTGATAATAAATAATTAGATCTTAACTACCTCTAAATGATAAAGTTACTTATTGGACACTATTACGAAGATCGTTTGATTTAGTTTCTTTTATTTTAATTGCTAGTTACTCGATTACTTAATTACTCGATTGTAAAGAGAGCGTGATCATCGATACCTTTAATTTTATTAGAATGGTGACACTGACTTTGACAGTTCGTTAATAAAAACCAAGTTGCCGCCATTTTGGCACACATTCTGTTTCCGATCGCCGAGGAGTAAAGACATCCGATGACATCACGCTCATCTCGTTATATTTTCGTATGAAAAGTGATAAAATGGAACAAATCCACGTTGGTATACACGCCTGCAGTGTTATTTTAAAGATAGTCCTCCAGATATGGACGATCTATTTGGGCTTCGTGATAGCCCCTTCGGACTACCCGCCGTTATCAGAAGTGGGATGTAACCGACCAAGTGGACACACAGATGTCATGGATATGGAAAATCTTGTTGCGGTAACAAAATCAAAACTTTTTCGCCCTCAACCACGTTAGTCATCATATGTACCGTCGTCGAGTCACATGTGCATCTGCCCGAACTCGATCCTGACAATATTTCTGCCTGTCGATACAAGAAGAAGCCCTTGAAGCCTTCGTAAGAAGAACCAATCGTTCCTAATATGAAGAACAGTAACCCGAACGCTGCTGTCAAGTTCTTCAATTGTGGAACAGATGGTCACTACTCTCAAGATACCTGTAGCCGAAGAAGATGCAACGGTGGCCAAACTGATGGCTCGTCTGCTGGCATTGCTAGTGAGCGACGTGTAGACGTCTGCATCATTGCCACCCTTGCTAGTATTTTGCAGTATTTTGGTGAGTCGTTTTCATTTTGTTATGATACTGGAGTCGAGTGCTCCCTTATAAAGTAATTAATATCGTGAAGAATTCATAGCAATCGAATTAGTAACACTCTTAAAATTACTGGTTAAGTGAAAATAACATAAAAAAGTGTGATTGCATTGCTGGTTAAGTGGTGCAATCGAGGTTCTCAAACCAGTTTGTTGTTTATGCATACTTTCATTGTAAATAAGATTTGATGATAGGATTTATCAACTCTTAAATTCTTATAACTAAAGAAACTTAAAGTAAAAACGGTCTCTAATTATTCAAGATTGGATTGGTTTCAAAATCTTGCTTTTTTTGAAGTCAGGACTGACCGAGAAAAGAATCTACCGCGCTGCACATCAATTAGATGCCTAGTTAAAACATTTTCATGAAAGTTCAATTTAATAATCAATAATTTCTTATGAAAAGACTGTATAAATCCCATCCAATGAACTTCCCAATTTTGAAGTCGTTTCACAGAGCCTCTGGGGACCACGGTCATAAATAAGGCCCAGACCCCAGCTTCGTCCTGCCTGTTTCCTTTAGAGCCTCTGGGGACCACGGTCTCATGTAAGACCCAGACCCCAGCATCGACCTTTCCCCATCTCCTTTTGAGCTACTGTGGATCATGGCGTACAGGATCGCTCATGACCGCAGCATCATACTTGCTACGAGTACAATAATCAATGCAAGTATGCGTGAAGCATTTGCATTGCCAAATATACTTGATAAAACAGCTCATTTTCCTAAACAATTTCCTAAATTTTCCTAAACCTTTCCTAAACAACTAAACTACCATTTTTATAACAATCGTGATAAAATACCCGTTGGTAATAAATTTGATGTTTAAGAAATGATGGTCGAAATCTAGTTCAAATCAAAATTCCCAAATGACTAGGTTTACAGATACCTAGCTCAGAAAAGCTCTTCTATTTTGTTACAGAAACGGGACTGACGCAGAGCACGCACCGTCTCCCAGAATGGCCGTGTCGCATCATCATTACGAAGATCGTTTGATTTAGTTTCTTTTATTTTAATTGCTAGTTACTCGATTACTTAATTACTCGATTGTAAAGAGAGCGTGATCATCGATACTTTTAATTTTATTAGAATGGTGACACTGACTTTGACAGTTCGTTTATAAAAACCAAGTTGCCGCCATTTTGGCACACATTCTGTTTCCGATCGCCGAGGAGTAAAGACATCCGATGACATCACGCTCATCTCGTTATATTTTCGTATGAAAAGTGATAAAATGGAACAAATCCACGTTGGTATACACGCCTGCAGTGTTATTAAAAAGATAGTCCTCCGATTTGGACAATCTATTTGGGCTTCGTGATAGCCCCTTCGGACTCAAGAGAATTTATAGCGGTTAATTAGTCGGCGATTACAATTATATAACGAAAAAGTTCAAGTCTATTATTCTGTACATCAAATTATTATATCAAGGTTATGAGTATAAGCAACTCAATCAATTGAAGACGATTCTGGTCTAAAGCAAAATAGTATTGAATAATAAAACTTGAGTGATATTTGTAAAAGCTAATGGTATGGTGCAAGTTTTAATGAGAAAATAGAATCTGACGCTTCATTTACTATAGTAACCCTCCATTAATAATGTAGCTATGGATAAGGATATATCCTTAGATCGCGATAGTGTTGGTGGAGTATGACGTACGATGTGGATACCAAAAGAAAGTGAAGAATGGCATATTTTTATTGATGCTTATTGATGTAGAGTTGTTCTGGCCTGGCGTTCTTCGGTAGATTTTTTTCTAGAAACTGATGTGTTTGTCAGCTTTCACAGCGCTACATTTGTCAATAACTTTGAAGTCAATTCATTGGAAACAGAGGACTTACGAACCGTTTAAATAAATGGTATGATAAGAATACAACGTTAGTTCGTGGTTTTTAATTTGTTTTTTTTAACTGTGCAGTCGTTACATTCTTCTAAGTACATGGACTAATGTGCGAATTGCACTATATCTTACAATATATCTTGTATCTCGATCTTCGTTGCTAAGCTCCAAGTTTATTGGTAAAATTTTTTGTTTATCATAAATATAAAATCGAAGAACAACATCTCTTTATTAGATGATAAATTTAATCAATTACTTACCCCGTGATTAATTCTACGTTTGGATGTTTGTACGTCAATCACGCCGAAACTAATGAACGGATTTTGATGAAATTGGGTATACAGATAGAGTATTACCTGACTTAGATAATAGGATACTTTTTATCCCACCAAAAGGTTCCCTAGGGATAAAAGTACCTCCAACGGCGCCTATTTTTGTGAACGCTGCCTAAACGGTATGAGATATACTAATGCTTTCTAAAGAAAAGTTGGAGAGCCTTAAATTATCTATAAAAAAGTCCGCGATGTCATATATCTATATGCAAGGGTTTTGCCACAAAAATAAAAAGAACTTTATATAAGTCTATTTAAATTTTTCGTCCGTCTTTAAACGTTTATTTGAGTAGGTGATATTAAATCCTTATCGAAATAAATATGTTTATCGTCGAAGAAATTTAATATACATGAAAATTGTCTTTTACACCATGTAGATTGGATAAGTAGTTTAGATTTTAATACGATGTTTTTGAGAAAATAAAACAACGTATATTGCCGATTTTCTAAACACTATTTTATGTACATGTATGTATTAAGATAAAACAGCATTTTTAATGTAATCGGTAATATTAAGCCCAACAGATGGCATTGCCTGTATTCTACATTGCGATGTTGAATTACCGCAACTACTTGGATATAGATGACTGTGACTCTGCGGTGCGATTCAATAATCTCTTCGTTGTAAGTGATTTCTGCGTTGTCAATTGGTTCTATTTGTCGATTGGGCTATTCTAACGGACTTGACTTGACATTTTGTGTGATTTTATCTCAAATAACTTCTATATTTTCTATCTATTTAGCAATTCTCTAACTTTACATATTTATATTAAGATCTGTATCTAGCTTTCTAAATCTACTTCTCAATTAACTCTTTGTTTATTTCTTGGGTCTACCTCTGAATCTTGCAAGTCAAGAAAACCCAACGTGCAACATTAGCAAAAGCAGCGACCGCGGTGCCCTTTTGCAACAATGTAAATTAATCGTGTAGGACGAGTGCACAATGTCGCACAAGCGCGTGGTTGAGGCTTTGAACCGGAGCCTGCAGGACATCCGCAGCAATGAGACGCTGATGGGAGGTGCTGTTGTTGTACTCACTGGAGATTTTCGGCAAACTCTTCCAGTTATCGAAAAGGATACACCGGCAGATGAAATGAACGCGTGTCTCAAGGCTTCGTCACTTTGGTCCAACGTAGAAAAACTCCACCTTACTCGGAATATGCGTGCACAACCTTACAATGATACAGAGTCAGGTGCGTTTGCGAGTAAGCTGCTCGAGATCGGAGATGGTAGGCTGAAAACCGAATCCCATATGGTAACGGCCGACCGGTTTCGGGATTGATTAAAGTACAAAATCCCAACTGATTATTCTCAATAATTAAAGTTTTTTACGTGGCAAAAAGTCCTAGTTTTATCAAACTGCTGTCAACCAATCATCCAAAAAAAAAAAATACAAAAACAGAAACCTGTTTAAGTGATGTTTAAAATGGTTTAAGTAGGGTTTGAGACGTGCTTAACTTTGAATTGTCAATTCAGTAGTAGTCGATCAAATTCATAAGTAGTTTTTCAAGTTATCCAATAATATTCGGTCTACTTAAATATTTCATAATATTAACATTATTTTGTTATTACCTTTATATAAGTATGGGCTTGACAGGACTATAGATACGATTATCAAACTAAATTAATTTTCAGGAATGTTCTATGCAAATATTAAACACAATTGTTTTTGGTATTGAACCTTGAGGCTTGCCTCTTTCTAAAAGATAGGTGTTTTAGATACTCTTAGAATTTAAAGTAGGTCAAGTGATGTCTAGCAAAACATCAAGAAAGGACTTAAGCTGGTAAAGCTTACGTTTATATTAAACCCAACATTGACACAATTTATGCTTTACAATGGAAGAGCACAATTTCAACAGAAATATCTTAAGGATTAGTCTCGTTAACAACATGAGATATGTAGTATTAGTATGCAATGAACTCAAAATTTTACGTTAACTTGTAATCTATTCATTTTTGTATTGGAATGTTAAGGATTTTTTTTGTAATAGGTTTACCAAAATCTCATGGCATTAAAAAAAAATGTGAATTTCATATTGCAACATTCATGTCACCCGTCAATCATCAAGTCACTTGGTTGTCATTCGTTGCTAAAATTTTGTTGATGTCGTAAATATTTCGTTAATTTATTTATTTATTATAATTGAAACCAACAGCGTTACAAATAATAGTATAGGTTATAACAAGCTCAACATTAAGGCCAATAAAAGGTTTCACATCATCAAACATTTACACGTGTTTTTTACAGACACCGATCATACAAAATTCAAAGTGGTATTTCTATTGCATTTCTCTTATTCAACTAGACTTGACTTGACAAAAAAGGAAAAGCAATATCTCAGAAAATTCCTGCCAATTACAAAAGAAAACCTCTCAGTTACGAGCATATGGCATTGTAGAAGCATAATTTACTGTAATATGTCACTCCTGTTATAAGAGTTCAACAATCAAAAATTCTATGAGACTGAAATATTAGATTTAATCAATTATATTACGCCAATCAATTATATTCTTGTACGCTCGAATTATCTACGTATTAGTGTTTGTTTTGTATGAAAATAAATGTAATTAAAGTAGGTATGTTGTGTATAAATAATTATTTCTTTGAATTTAGTATTTATGAGAAAATGTCGAAAAACCTCTTAAATCTCAAGCGAGGGATATTGTTTTCAATGTCTACAATAAAATTCGCGAGGAGGAAGGTGAAAATCAAACACAATCTTCGATATTAAAGCGCGTCGTAGCTTTGACCGGTAAGTTGAACTGAGTAGTATTGATACATTTTATATTTTTTTATAACATTAACTTATATTAAAGATGTTTTTTAAAGGAAACTACATGATTATGTATTAAATAGATTTTGATGCATTTTTAGGTGTTACCAGTACCACTGTACGACGAATCATATGTAAAGGCACATCAAATGATGGTGTATTTTCCACGCCCGGTAAAAAAGAGAAGAGGAGGAAAGAAAAAATATAATTTAGATAATTTTGATTTAGATTTGTTTAGGAACAAAGTTAAAGTATTCTATACATTACGAAAAGAAATTCCAACAGTAATGAAAATTTCACAAATTCTTCGTAATAATATTAACTTCCAAGGAGGGAGAGAATCATTGAGATGAGGAACAATATCTGTAAAATACAAACTATGTATAATAATTAATGTATTGTCTGATTAATATATACATAAATATCGTCATCAGCCTATTGTAGTCCACTACTGGACGTAGGCCTCCCCAGGGCATGCCCATTTGGGGGGGTTTTTCTCGTAGTCGCCACTCTGGGCAGGCGCGTTGGTGACCGCAGTGAATGATATATCATTTCGGACTGTGTGGACAGTATGGGAAACGCTGCTGCCCACCACCAATATAATCCCTTTATCGCCTCTTACGATGCCCACGGAAAGATATGGGGTGGTGCTATTCTACTCGACCGGCATCACATATACACTTGTACATTTTGTTCATAAATATTAATTATATATAAGTACATAGATATGTAGCGAGCATAATTAAAGTTAAAAAATATTTTGTTAAGGCTTTGAATACGTTAAATGTCAATCGAAAAGAGTAATTTTGATGGATCGAAATGACATAAAATTACAACGACATTTAATATTTAATTTTAATAATTTCATTTATATTCTCCACAAACTTTTTCACTTAAACAATGTGCTTAGTATATATAATCATAAACATAGTTTGTAGGAGACTGACATCTAAACAAGCCAATAAATTGCTTGTATTTTAGAATATCAGGCCCCCACCCTCAAAAGTTATTGCACTAAAAATTAAATTTAATCATCTTATGTGTTACCATCTTGTGTGTGTGTGTGTATGTGTGTTTGTGTGTGTGTGTGTGTGTGTGTGTGTGTGTGTGTGTGTGTGTGTGTGTGTGTGTGTGTGTGTGTGTGTGTGTGTGTGTATGTGTATGTGTGTGTGCGTATGTGTGAAAATCATGAAGTTTGTTATAAAACTCAGTTAAATGAGCGAAAGAATATTTTTTATCAATCGTTGGGAAAAAAGACAAATGACGAATGCAATTGCAATTTCGGAATCTAGCATTAATTTCTTAAGGCTTAAGATTGTATAAAATTACAAACACAAAACAAAAAAAAACATAATAATTAGCCCTATAAATGGGTTTTTGATCTTTTTCTCTGTTTTATCTGTGTCGCTATCTCTGCGAGCCCGGGTTCGATTCCCGATCGTGTCAATGTAGAAATTGAACTTTTCTATATTATCTCGGGACGTCTGGGTGTTGTGGTACTGTTACGGTGGCGGTCAGGAATGGCTTTTAAAAAAAAAATTATTTAACACTTCGTTTATTTTGTAACAACACGATTTATTACACTATTTTAGAACAATGATTATGTTGTCTGACGGGAATCCAATCCAAAACTGATTTATTCAATATTATCATTACGTTCAAGACTCGCTTTCATATTGCATGACGACATTGCGATAGGAAACGTCTATGTTGCGTTTTTTATTTTAATAGCAAATAATAGAAGTTACATTATAGCAGTACCTTTGTTGTCTCAGATACTCCATGAGGCTTCAGCTATTCATCTTGGAATCTGAGCAATGTATGTGATGATGTTTAATATTTATTTATATTTATACATATTTAACTATATAAAAAAAAAAAACAAACATAGGTTCTGATATAATTTAAAATCATCTAAAGTATATTTTACAACCGTATTTGTCTTTTTTTCTGCCATTACAAATGTGTGAGATTGTCAAGCAAACTTGTCTTTACTGTCGATGTGTATTTGTATGGAAACGTAAGCGGAGGTACAAGAGGGACATGCCATTATGGCGTTAATGCGGCTTGCGTTGAAGTTTCGAACGTATATGCAACCTCTTTTTTGATTCTTAGCGCCCAAAATAGCGACATAAAATAGCAACAGCCATATTAAAACAAACCAGATATTTCTTAAATATATATATATATATATATATATATCACACTTTTAAAAAAATAAAGAGAAAAATATTAGTAAGAAGATATACAATTAAGTTACCACTAGCTTTTGTCAAATAAAACCTTCATTACTAAAGCATATATTTATTGTTACGTTTAATTAAATTGGTTAATAAATAAAGAATAGTTTTTGTCAAGAGTTCTAAAGAGATATAATCTTACATACTATTATATTGCACTAGTACTGTCCTCTTAAGTAAGAATTCACTTCACAGCCTATATCAGACACTATATTGTACATTTTTAAGTCACTGTTCCTATACAAAAATAATTAAAAAAAAACACACACATACTATTATTTTTATCCCTTTGAACCTTTTATCAGTATTTACACGTTATTTTAATTTATACTATTTACTCTTTAATTAATTTATATTACGTTGCAATTCCTTTATTTTTTCACAAACATGTAAAGATTTAAAAATATTTAACGTAGCCTAACGACGTCATATACTTATTGTAAAATAATACTTTATAAAATCAATGTATTCTATTAATGGAGTACAGTTTTAGAATCGGTGGTAGAATAGGGTAGTGGCAAATGTAATTAACAATGCTTAAAACTAAACTACAAGCAAGTTGATATTAAACATACATACAAACATAATATACATATTATAATGATACTTTATTATCGCTATATAAATATAATTTGTTGGGAGATCGTCTGATGAAGTATATATGATTATTACGACAACCTTACACACTCGACCGATGATCCATCACATACTAACATATATACTTCTCTGAGACGGCTAAAGGATCTTTCATCATATTTCCACGGATCCTTCCAATAAATTAAGTGAACACCTTAAATCGGCATCATTATATGTCAGGTTTTATCGTTTTTGTTGCTGTCACGTGATGTTTCACACATTATAATGAAACTGATATATTTCTGTGGTGACACAACACATCATAGAAATTGGTTTCTAACCTAAATGTATGAAACTGATACTTTTTTTGTCGCGTCTTAACGTGACAAAGATGTGTTTCTACCTTATATTATGTGCCATAAATCAAGGGTTATAGTAGGATCTATAAATGGTATCCTTACTCATAATAAAAATAATAATGAATGAAAGTGCCTAAAAAAAAGAATAAAAGAAAATTTCAATAAATTATTTTTATCTAAATTTAGACAGTTAAAAGTTTTTTAAACTGGGATATGATTATATATAAAAATCAAAGTAATTATTCATATTACCACATAGCCATAATTACATTTCAATAAAATATTAAAAAATATACATTTGCATATTCCTAGAACCTAATCCTAGAGAGTTAAAACTCAGTTCTTCTCTTATCTTTTAAACTATTTTTTAATTTATGTTCCAAATGATAACTCAAAATGGCTACGTCAGAGTTGCATTGTCGTGGACGTCGTGTTCGCTGTGATGGCTTCCGGAGAAATCCTCAATCATACCCTCAATGGACACATATGCCCCAGATACGAGAGCTATAACCGAAATCAATCCTATTAGAATATTCTTGTACAGCACATAATTTAGTGGTCCCAAGTCTTTGTCCCAGTGGTACACTGTGTCCACGATGGCAGGAATCAGAAGACCCAACGTTGAAAAGAAAACAGCTCCAACTAAACTAATCACCAGCTCGAGATTGGGAAATGCTGCTGCGATACCCACTGTGGAATAACTCAAACAATGAATAAAAATAATAATTAAAAAAATGATGGTGAAATAAAGAAACTCACATACTGCCAGTTGTACAAACGTCATTAAAATTGACATTAGTTTAAAGCGACATTAGCCATTGATAATTTATATTCATTAGATCTCAAAATCGTCATTAAACCTTAATGGATTTTGGGCAACTGACCGATACACATATTAAACTTAAACATAAAACTTTCTTCAGTGATTGGAAATCTTATAGCTAAAAATATTATCTGTACTAACGATTCATCATCTCCAGCCTATTAATGTAATAACTACTGGTGCTCAAGCCTTTCTTATGGATGGGATCGAAACGAATTGAATAGGAAGAATAGTTCATGACACACCATGAGAGCACAGTGCGGGTTAGCGTGTATTAGCGGCTCAATGTGCGATCTGAACAAATTGAAATTTTTAGTCCCCCATCTTATGATCGGCCATTGCGAAAATTACTTTACCACCGTATCGCAGATCGAGTGCGCTAATCACTTCTCCATCAAGCACCTATAAACTTACTGTCTATTAAATATTAAAACAAACAATATAATCCTTTCCTCGATTTTAAGAAGCTTATGGTCATTTTAGCTTAAATTGCGTAAGCAGTCGAGTACCCTAGACCTATTAAAATATTTAACATTTTATGAAATAGGGTACAAAAGTAGAGAATAATTGCTTTAAGAACACCTTGCATTAAATATTATAAATAAAAGAATTTCCTTTGTCATTCTTCTCAATTATTCGTCTCAAGAGCATGCTTCATAAGTAAAAACTTTGTAATCTAAATAATTGTAAAGTATTAACTTTGTTGATCAAATATAATAAAAATTAACAAAAAATTGATCAAATATAATAGGGGTTAAAGTATGAAATTGCCGATTTGTAATGAAAATCATTTTATTTTAATTTTTAACATATTTATTTAACCAAAATAGGTACCATTATTATCTATACATTGCTGCCACTTAATAGGAAGGTCATTCATGCCTTTACGATAGAACTCTGAGGATCTAGACTGCACAAACTTTGTGAAAGCATTTTGTGCTGCCTCCTGGGAAGATAACATCTTGTCACTTTGTCCAAATCATTAAAAAAATGGTAGACCGTTGGAGCAAGGTCTGGCGAATACGGAGGATGACGAATGGTTTCTAACTGCAGTTCCTGAAGGGTCAAAACGGTTTCTCGTGCTGTATGAGGTCTCGCGTTGTCATGGAGCAATAATGGTTGGGATCGATTGATAAGTCGGGGCTGTTTTACTGCTAGTTTTACCAACATTGTTCGGAGTTCATTGCAATAGACATCTGCCGTCATTACTTGACCAGATCGGAGAAAACTATAGTGAATAACACCATGCTGAGACCACCAAACAGTTACCATTACCTTTTTATTGATAAGTTTTGCTTTAGGACACGGTTGTGGCGTTTGACATGGGGTCAGTCATTGCAGTTTTCTTTTATAGTTATCATAAAGAATCCACTTTTCTTGTTTATTTTATTGATTTAACGTAAATCAGTCAATATTGTGGGTAAGGTAACGTTAAACCATGTCGCTAATTCCTGGGTAGTTTGACTAGGATCAGCTTCCACCATCTTCATTGAATAACAAAAACAATTGAAAGTCGATATTCAAATGTTTTACATTTTTAAAAAGAAGAACATCATAGTAACCATGTGAAAAAAGTTTCTTTCGAAAATCTCAAACCATGAAGATTTTATTTCAATTCAAGGAATCTATTACAATGAAACGGCAATTTCATACTTAAACCCCTAATAATAATCTTTATCTTACCTGTGAACAGTACTATTCCAGTTCTTATGCCTATTTGAATAAGGTTATTGCAACTAGGTGCACCGTTTTTTTCAAGATACCTAGTGACCATCTCCATTGGCACATAGAACTGCAGAGCGTAGGTGAAAAATATGCATAATGCCATCAAAAGCTTAGCGGTTTGTGCGAATCTGAAACATTAAATTTAAACTGTTTTTAGTTTTATAATCGACTATCTTGTGCCTATCTTGTGAAAAACGGCCTTGTCACACTTCCTATTGCAAGACCTATGCAACGATACCCCACATTATGGAAAAGACGAAAAAACATATCGACCCCATTATTCGGCGTAATGAGCATTACTATACTTGATCAATTTCGCAACCATAATGCCTTACTGCAAAATATTATTAAATAAAAATGATGAGATGACAAATGCCATTAAGAATATGTATAATCATGCCAAATAACAATTTTCTAATACCAATAGTTTTTCAATTAAACCGCGGGTGGACGGACGAACGAACATACGGTCATGGAGAAATTTAAAGGTTTGCTTGTTTACTATGGAACCCTAAAAAGCTATGTTTATTTAAGATACAGCAATAGCTATACCATGCAGTAACATTTTTGGAATATGGCAATATATAATTGTACACGGCTTACATACAATACATCCCCATCACTAATATACACAACATTGGTATTTGAAAATACAAAATACTATCACGTAAATTAATACAAAACAGGAAGAGAATAAAACATATGTACACCGACTAATGTCCAATGTTTTTCGGCAATTTATCTCTGAAAACTTTAAAGCTATTTATCCAATCGGAAATACAGATTGAAAGAAAAACAAAAACTTTTCAGTTTACACAAAACTTAATCGAAACTGAAACCTACGCCAAATTTATTTATCGTTGAGAATTAACGACATCTAGAAAAGCAAAGCTAAATAAGTTCTTACTACGTTTTCATTGAAACTCTAACTTGACCAAAATAGTCCGATGTAGAAAAGACCTAACGCCATCTAGTAAAACTAAAAATACAATAATATTTTGCTTTCGTATATAAAATGTTTATACTAGAATATCTTCAAAAATTTATATCTAAAATTTATGTTTGGTATAAATTACAGGTTTAAATTACAAGACCAATTTTCATCACTATTTATGGAAATCTTTATCAATATTATTAGATAGATTTATTACAATGACTAATGAAATGGTGAAAATGGTTGCTATGGTAACATTTTGTATCCCCATAAAACTTCTACTCCTATTTTCATCCCTTTAAGTGCTGGTTTTTGAGATAAAATATAACCTATTAACTTCCAAGAGTCTTAAGCTATTCCAAAGCCGATATTTATATCGATGAATATCGGTTCAAAAACAAAAAAGTGTCATACAAACATTTTCACTTTTTTCATCCACTTCGGGGCGGAATTTTCAATAATCGGTTCTTAGTCCATCTCTACGTAATACGACAAATGTATCCTCCAAATTTCAAGTCTCTACGATCAGCGGTTTGGGCTGTGCGTTGTCTGTCAGTCAGTATGTTAGGACATCTCATTTATATACGTATAGATATTAAATGATAAACAATAACAGGTATCCGAAATATCTATTTATTATTCATATAATAATTGTAATAAAGAAATTGTTCCATTTAATTAATCAAATAATATAAATTTGGAACCTCAACATTATGTTATGATAGAATTGGTATATAACATAGAAACAAAGAGTACAAACGCCAGCTGATTGTCGTTTTGCGAGAATAGAAAAAATCGATTATAAAACACGATTACTTGCAAATTATGAATTATGTATTTAAATAATTATTTGAATTATAATTATAGCTCGTTATTTGTTAATAGAATAAAAATTAACATACTTACATTGCGTCTTCTGGTAAATTCAATGTAATGCTGCCTTTGACCAGGTCACCATACTGAATATAGCCGAAGAAACCTACAATGCCATATAAGGATATAACGATCACCATGGCAACATTAAGTACTCCTGGACAACCAAGGAACCTCTTAGGATTGGCCATTTCGTTCTCCACTGGCATCACGACTCCGATTCCTTCCATTGCAAAAATTACAGTACTGAAAAAAAAAACAAGATCGAATATTTAGTTTGTTACCAATAAAATAAGTTCAATGTTTATTGCAGTACATGGCCGTTATATTATGGTGGATTGGTGGAGATTGACTGCAGGTGCAGCCAGGACTAATGGCTGCACGTGTGTTCCGAAGCACGGAGGAACTCGTGATAGTAAATTTTGGTCACCCATCCTATGGCAGGTCAACTCGAAAGTTGCAGACCGAGCGCCAGCCACTGGACCACCGAGCTTCTCTAGTTATCTGTTTACAATGCTAGAGAGCAAACCTTAATAATTTTATAAAAAAGTTTTTGAATTGACTGTAAAAATTCATCACAAAAAATGAAGGTATTTGTATGTGAAAGCAGACTGAAAGATCTTTGACTATTAAATTATTGTTTATCCAACTGATTTGATTTTACTGGAAGGGTCCAGTCAAGACTGGAGAAATAAAAAATGGCGGTACGCAGTTTGCCGGATCAGCTAGCAATATTAGCTACATAATCAAAATGGCTAGAATGTAGAAAGTGAATTCGTAATTTAATTTATACTTTTTATGTGAGAAAAATATCAATATGTTAGCTTTTTTTTCATTTTGATGTACCTTACATTATTTGAAATTATTAGTCAATTTTTAAAACAAAGATTTATTATTATTAATAATAAACTGGTTTTATAACAAAAATTAAATCAACAACATTACAGTGCCATCTATTAAAATAAACTTTCTAAAATCTCATTCACAAATAGTTTCGTTTTGGGTATCCAAGACTTGGGATGTCAGATTACATCAAAGCTAGCATTGTTATAACTAAATAGATCTCACGAAAACTCATTACAACGAACAAAGACCAAAATCACTTAAGGAGGAGCCGGAAATAGTCCAAAATCTTTATCAAACTCATACCCGACAATCACTTTCTGCTATATTACTCGCTGCTTTAGAAATTCAAGTGAGAATAATGTTGTCCAATTTCAACTTGACACGTCACAAATTACAAGAATTAAATATCATAATATTCAATAAAAATATTTATAAAAAACAAATTTATCGAACTCAAATATCAATTGGTTAGCTATCAAACTTATATAAATAGAAGGCAAGGTTTTAAATTTAATATCCATGTAACATAGAATTCAGAAAATAATTTTATGGGAAATGGTTTTTTAGTTTGTGATCATTTTTATCTATGATTGTAATTTAAAACACGAAAAAATAATTGAATAATTTCATAACCCACTTACCGACTAAGCCAACTATAAAACAATTTAAATAAGAAATTTCCTTAAAAGCGATTATAATGACTTCTTGTGTTTCTAATCAAGGTGTAGCATTAATAAGTCTGTTTATTGGAAATCAAATAACTATATAGTTTAATGTTGGGTATTATTTATATTATGACATAAACTTGGCTACATTATGTAATTTAAAGAAATGTTACGCTACAACCTGTTCTATTATGTTATTACTTTATTTTTAACATGGATACAGCTTTTCATCTTGGTTTCCTTCTTCTTTAAGAACTATGAGATACGATAAAAAGTTTAAGAGGATGTAATGTTAAAGGACAGCTTGTAACTAATATCAAATTGGAGGGGAAACCTAAATCTAGACATCTCTATAAAAACCTAAGAGCCTGGCTTGTGTCAAAAATATTTGCTTTAGAGATACAAACAGTGATGTGAGATCTCATATAAAATCTAAACGGATATCTAAGTGATTTGATGCATCCGAAAATATTACCCGTATCACATTCAAAACTCTGAATGCGTTTTTTTAGAAAATAAACAAAAATAAAAGTATTTCTGGCACGGAAATTAAATTGTTATCAAAGTATTGTTTGATGAATGTTTTGCAATTCATCAATAACTTTGTTTTACGTAGCGTAGAAAAAATTCAGTGAAATCTTGTAAAGTTCGTTAGTATAATACATTGGGGTGAAATATTTCAAGTTTATTTATTGCGCAATAACATTTGTTTTCAAATTGTTCTTTATTATTTAAATATTCAATCCAGAAACCGTGTTATTGAGTATTTAAAGTTAAGCACGTCCCAAATTTTAATTAAACATCACTTAAACAGTTTCGTTTTTGATTTTTGTTGTTTTAATAATCAGTTGATAGCAGTTTGATAGCTCGGTGGCGTAGAGTACCTAAGCGCCGCGGCCCGTGATCGTTGTTTTTAAGCAACTTTCGCAAGCGTCGGTCACGGGATGGGTGACCAAAAATTATTATCTCGACCTACTTCGTGCTTCGGAAGGCACGTTAAGCCGTTGGTCCCGGCTGCATTTGCAGTCGTTAATACCCTCCAATCCGCATTGGGCCAGCGTGGATGGTCATGAACCATCCTCCTTAACTGAGCACCTGCAGCGGCGACAGAAAAGGGCTGATGATTATAGCAGTTTGATAAAAATAGAACTGCTTTTCTTGTGAAAAGTAAAAATAAACTTTTGTACTTTTCTCAATTCAGAAACCGGCAATTAGTCCCTTAAGTTTTATTATAACGAGGGGTTAGTCAGTACATAAAAATAGACTATAATTGAGTTTTTAACATAATTATTATCGTAACACATGAACAGGGCCGGATCTAGGGAGGGGCAAGTGGGAACACGGCGCAACAATCATCATCCTACAAATATTATTAAAACTGACTTACCTTAAGAATAAGGGCCATTGAGTTATACTGGCTACCATTTCTCTCTCACTCGGCGATGGCAGGTCAAGGAACACATAATATAAGGTGATAACGAAGACGACCAATATCAAAGCATTGGCGATAGCGGAAAAAGGTACTAAATACTTGAGATTTCTTATTTGACAGATTAGAACTAATGGAATCAAGGTAAATAGGCAGTAGAGCTGAATAGAATATATGTTGTCCGGGAAAATTGGATCAAGGACCTGAAATAATAGAACACTTTTTTTATTTACTCATATATTTGTGTAATATATTGAATTTACGCTCATTATTGGATTGATGGGAATATTAGAAAATCTATTTCATTACGGTCAATGTAACTTATTTTAATAATATGCTTATTTATAATGATGGTTTATTATAAATAAGCATATTATTAACTGCCTAAAATAATAAATATCACGTTCAACAACATGCTTATAATAAAGACAATGGATAAGTCTGATATTAAATTTAAATCAAATTATTATCCACCTTTGACTAAAACTTGAGTAGCTATTAATTGGATTATAATGGATAGGCCTACATTAATCTCAACACAAAAAGAAATAAAGCTTAATAACTATTACCTTTCATTGGAAGTTTTTAGAGAATAGCACTAAAGCCTTGTGTAAGAATCCATTATTATACTTTTTAATTTCATTAAAAGTACAAGTATTCTAAAACAAAAGGTGTAATATCCCTTTCATAAGTATTGCGTACAATAGTTGAAATTTGAGGTAGGTATATAAAAAAAGTATAATTTAATTCTGGAAATATATCAATCAGTAAAAATGGATGGAACTTTTGAAGGCAGTGGACTTAAAAGTAAAATAAAGCACAATACATCGATCACAAGTGTTAGTACTGCTACGTGCACATATATTGTTGCCGTTGCACGTGTGTCACAGTTGCACATATATATATATATATATATATTATAGATGCATACAAGTATATAAGTTAAGTATCTATAAAACCCTTATAGAGCTATTAATAAACAAGGTTAATTTGTTTATTAATAGCACTGTTAAATTTACTCTGACGCTAAATTTACACAAATATTGCAATTTTAGTATTACTCCAAATTCATATTATACAGATAATAAGCAAAACTTACCTTCTAGGAGTAAATATTACTCCCGTAGTACATCGCTCTAGGTTAGCCTTTGCTAAGTCTCTGTTTAATAATATGGATTTTAACTAATACTATATGTAGTCCCAGCGTAAACTTACTCCAACGCTAAACCTTGTACATCGTTCTAGGGTAACCTTTGCTAAGTCTCTGTTTAATAATATGAATTTTGACTAATACTAAGTGCAGTCGCATGGTAAATTTACTTCAACGCTACCATCACACGGGGTTAACATACACTATAAATTTCGCGTGCGAAGTCGCGAGTCACCAGCTAGTAAGCAGTATAAGGTTATTAACGCTCTTAAAAATATACACACCTCTTTGAAAGATGATGCGATGAAGACTACATACACGCATAGTACTCCAAGATACGCTAAAGTCATCGACACATCCGTGATTTTTCTGTATAAAAAAAAAACAAATTATTGACACTAAAAGTTTTATGTTTTATTAACTTAACCCCTCAATTTAAAACTACAGCAGCGAACGCGAGAAAAATCTTGTCCGAAGAAGAACCACCATAACATAAACTATCTTACCTATTACGTAAAAGGTTAACGTAATAAAAGAGTCGGTTTACTGCTAGATGTTTTGGAACAACTGAACTAAAAACGACTACATACTTACTACGTACGGTTGGTAAGTAGTATATTTTTCATATAAAATGCTCAGTGTTACACGAAAGATAAGTCTAGATCACCTTGTCAAACATGTAAATAGTCTACAAACTGTTTTATTATAATTCAAGGACTTTAGTACCAGGTTTGAACCATTATCCGATAAAACAGGTTACTACGACTCAATTCAAAGCTCTTCTGTCATTGTCAATTTGCTTTATGTGCCCATTGGGTAACCTTTGGTCCTCCTTTTAAAATAAATCGCAATAACGCTGTAATCGACTTACTTCATAGCTCCTCCCCAATTTTGAACTCTCTTTGGCCCATACGTAAACGCAGCGCCACAAGTGTCGGCGAAGCTCATTGAAGGCTTTTTTGCGTCTACACATACCTCTTGTGAAGTTTTAACCTAAAATTAAAAATATACTCACTTGATTTAGTAGCCTCTTACAATATCATAACAAACAATCTGAGGATATTAAGCGACATGTGATTGTAATATGTATTTGAGATTTGATAAGTGCTCTGTTTTCGTAATTATATCTAATTTTTCAATCACGAATACAAATCCAGCTAATTTGCTATATCAAACAGATATCCTTATTTGAGAAAAAAAGTATTATCAGCCCATCTTACCAAAATATGTACTGTATGTGTACAGATAAAACCAGCCATTAGAGTGCCTATCGCTCCCGCAACCAAGCCGGAATTTTTGAACGCCGCAGGCATAGCCAATATACCGGAGCCCAAGCATGCTTTTAAGAGATGCACTATAGACCCAATTGTTCTGAAATAAAGTACGTTTATTCTCTAACATTTTCATTTTTATAACTTCATAATCAATTCAAGGTTTGATAAATCCTAATATAACCATTCCTGTTGATGTAGATGTACGTATATTTCACAACCTTTTTGTTATTTTGATGCATTTCCCCAAGGTTTTTATTGTTGATGTTCACGCAATTTAGATATTATGCTGTATACAATAAAATAACTTTGTGTAGGTAACAATCTTACAGCAATATTATTTAAAATCCTACTTATTTTTCAGTTCCCAAATAAAAAAAAAGGTTACAACTACTTGAAGCGCCATCTCGTATTTTAAGTTGATGGATATTATGGTGTTACAGTACAATGTTCTTTATTATTGCATTGCCGACGCATTAATTGTATAGTTTCTCATCAGATAATAACCAATTTTCAAAGTTCTATGGTTAACGAGTGAAGAACAGATATTATATATAAAATGGATACTATAATACAATAAATATATTTATAAATGGAGTTATATTATTAAACTTCCTTTAATGAAATAACAAAAACGTCGCTTTGTTGTCCGTGTTTTTCTCGTTCTGTGGTTTTTGATAAAATATCTTCGAATTTGATAATAAACAATAGGACGTGCTTTGAATAAAAAAACGTGTCTCTAACATGTGAACGAGACTTTTTATCATTTTATTGTTCGGAAATGTTTCTTATTACAGCCATCGACATACATGACAGTACATGTTGTAGATATACACCGATCCGTATCTAAAGGCACACCATGTAAATAAATCGCTTCCGATTTCATTGACATTGCATTTAATTTAAATGCTCTCGATATACAGTACGGTAGGGGAGATCGTGGGGTTAAAACAGAATTGAGTTGAACCATAATTTCTCGAAATTTAAAAACGTTAACAAGATGGCATCATCGCATATAAATCACCGTAAGCAGTTGGTAATTAATATTTTTTTTTCAATTATCAATAGGCAGTGAGATAGATAGATACATAAATTTTTTATTTGCATCATGCATACACAAAATTTTACAATGGATTTTACACAATATTAGAAACTAAAACAGGACAATCAAACATTATGTGTACCGCAGCGATGCAAATGGGCGAAAATTCAGTGTGTATTTACTCAAAGAGCAAAGCACTGATTTTCAGTTTTTACCCCCAGTTATTATAATTGTGAAGAAAAGGGCATAGTAGTTAGAGATGTCAGACGATTGTGTTTGGCAGTAGAATAAATATCAAACAAATTATATTAATATCGGATTCGTCTGACTAACTTTATTATTATTATAATTATTCCATGCCCGCTTTATGAACAAATTGTAACTATTGTTTGATGTTATTGTTTGGAATATATCTTTAGGTTTGGGTTCAAATTATTATAAGTAAACAATTCGAAACTATTCATTTCATGACTTATTAAACAAGACACACAATGACTAATTTAACAAACAGAATTTAATAGACAAGGGAAAAATAAAGTTAAAGTAAAAGTATAATGTCGTCATGAAAAAGGTAATATAAAACCTGGATTGACGTAAACTTAGATTATGTGACATAAAAGTTTTAGGCACATAATTATTTGAATAGATACCTATGTTTTATAAAGAAAATATTCATCTAGAAAAAGATTGTGACAGATGACCAGTGGTCGGAATTAGGTAGAGTTATTCATGTACTTACACTGATTTCATACAGCGAAAGAATAAAGTGGATATGCCTCAAATCCCGAGATTAATTTTAAAGAGCAGAAAAAATCCCGTGATTTTTTAAATAAAAATTTATTTACTTTTACACATTTAAACTACTGCACGCACGTAATATGCGTATGAGAATTTGCTTAAGACTATCAATAATTTGTATTGTAAATTAATATAAACTAATAAAAATTTTATGGAAATTATCTTTGTTTTATTTGTCTATCTCTGACGTTGTTATTATTATTTAGTTGTAAGATTGTCGGCCACACCGGATTGTCCATTAGAAATCCCGGGAAGGTCCAAATTAATATCAACATTTCGATGCAAGTACATAAATAACTCTACCTAATTCCGACCTCTGCAGATGACACAGCTAAGAAAGGGGTGAATGGTTTATTGGGAAGCATGAAAAATAAAGATATTGCACGTAACTAAACCAAAACTGGGAACAGCGTTTAGTATAAGTTTTTTTTACATTTACACTCATCATTGATCGCGAGCGTGTTAAGATTTTAGGTATGAAATCCAGTACAGCGCCTCTAGCGGTAACTATGGAGATTTACAAATCTTCATACAAATTCTTCTTACAGTTAAAACCAGATTTTAGATAGAACGCGTTTTTATATCAATATTCTTAATAAGAAATGCTTAAAATCCGCTTTGTCCCTAGCTGGAACCCATGACCTTACACAATCAGGATACTGCTCTAACCACTGAGACTTAACAGGACTGACTGAGACCTAACGGTTTTGTTTTTCGTCAAAATTAGTAAGTCCTGTTTCGAGTCCCGTCTCAGAGTGCCAGGGACAAGTGGATATTTAAGCATTTTTCATTAAAAATATTTTTCAGCATAACATTCTGAATGGAAAATTGGTCAAATATAATATTTTTATATCAGTTAAAACTAGTTCTTACAAGGCAAAACGCGCTCACTAGTAGACGCGTTAACGGAAAACTTATAATCACTCTGGGCGGGTTAAAGCTGTACTTACGAATTCGGATGTTCCAATTTGCGATGATCGAATGGGTTATAAGGTTTATCGTTTACATCTTTTGATGTTATACTTAACGATGATTGAAATCCTAAGTTGTTTGTCAACTCCGCTCTGCAAAAAAAAAATACAAACATGACATTACTACGATATGATTATATAAATAAATAAATATTAAACAACATCGCATACGTTTCTCAGATTCAAAGTTAAGCTAAGCTCTTGTGTTCTTCAAAAAGTGTAATATAACAAAGGTAGCATGCCACTTAAACTTTAGATAGTGTAGATAAGTTTATTTCCTATATTTGTCCAGTTGGGAATCGAATTTGAGACTATGAAACCTGCTTTAAACTACTTGGATTTTCCGAGAAAAACAATATTATAATTGTTGTGGCAATCTATAAAATTTCTATAAAAGACGATTTAAAATTTCAATGTTTAATTCAAATACATTTCAACTAGGCAAAATTGCTCGCAAAGCCATCAAATTCAAGTTTGAGATTCCCGGTTTAATCCTAATCGGATAAACTCTTTATCACCATTAATTTCTGTAATCTAAAATACCTATGTGATTTTTAAAGTGTCTGCCTAAGTTAGGATGTAATATTTGATTGAAAACTCACGAAAATCATATGTCATGTATCGACGTTCAGGGAGAAGTTCTTGAAACTCTATAGTTGCATATCAAAATAACTTAAAATTATTCGGTAGGTACTCAGAAGTCCATCACGCTACCAGAAGGTTAGAAAATGTATAACACATAACTATCGATATTAAACTTAAGTTTTAACTTTTAAAGTTTAAATCAATTGGAGTTTTAGAGTATTTGGTCAGATACAGATGCTCTAAAACTCCAACAGTACAGTTGAGTCATTATAATAGGTCACATTAAACACCTCTCAATCTCAATTTCAAAATAACCTTGTAACGTAGTAAATAAATTATTATTTTCAAAGCTACGGTAACGCTACAATTGGAAATTTCTTTATTATTAAAATTTATTTATTTTCCTATTATAAAACTAAAGCTATTTTACGTTTTACGTTGAAAAATAAACCTTTCTAAATGTAATAAAATCAATTTAATTCTAATCAAACTAAACGCCGCTACAATGTAATGTCTGTGGACCCACTGCTTTTTACACAGTAAGGACGTATCCAAGAAATCGGAAAGATTGTTTGGTCTACTCGGGAATTGGTTTCGGGAGTTGATTAGTTAATTAATTATGAAAAGATGAACAAATAACCACATTGGGATCATTAACAATTAAATTATAAACAATTTCATTTAGATAATATCGCTATATTTACAAAATCTTTCAAATATAAAAATATTGACATAAAGAAATAAATAATCGAAATCTTTAATAAACTCATATTTAATTAACTTGGTAATGTGTTCAAAGTACCCAGATACATTTAAGAGGTCATAAATCAAACTCTACTAACTTTCAATTGGTTTTCTTGCCATTAATAATATAAAATAACACCGTATTTGTAACTTTATCGGTTACAAAGTCTACGTGTTCATCTACGTATAACATAGTTAATAATAGTCGTAATATGAAAGAATCATGTCCACTTTCCATACATTGAATGATCTGTCACATGTTTTTTATAAAGGTCATGTGTACTGTAACGTCCGTGCACATTACTATAGATAGGTTTACTCTTCGACCGGCTTCTGGTTAATGCTGGCCGTTAATATTTAAAATTATTACTTTTCCGTATTCGAATGTTTTGCTGGTTGATAATCTTTTTTTTTTGATCGAGACCGGCATAGAGTCAATATCTTAGCATTTAGTTATAAGTGTTTCGATGTATGTTTGTTCGCAAATAAAATCAAGACTGAGGAATTCTATCAGTTTTTCATTGCGCCACCCATCTTCACCATTTTATTGAGATATTATCTACCATTAGTGATAATTGAAATTAGTTTTTGCATAAAATAGAATATTATCTGAGCATTTTTTCATCTGGAGACCAGGGAGCTGTCAAAACTCGAGATAATTGTGAAACTACTTTAAAAATTAATACATTAGAATAAAAGATTTTTATAGTTTAACTCGTAAATTTGATAATTAATTAATATTTAATTGATAATGTGCATTTTTTTGCCATAAGACGAAAGAATATTTTTTCGTATTAGAAACGTAGCAAAATGTCACTGCAAGGTCCGAATCGCATTGAGGTAACATTTTGAAAATATTTATCAGCCTCACAATTTTCATCTTTGCTTTATTTTAAGACTTAATTTATTTGTTTAAATTATTATCAACAAATGACTCCGAAAAATATATTAGATGATGTAGACTAGACAATAATCCCAAATTGGTGTACACAGCATGATAAACAAACGACAGAGGACGGTCTATACAGTCCTAGCAATAAAACCTAACTTACTCTACCCTATGACTTATAAAAAAGGGATTATTTCGTTGGTGAAGATACCTGGTCTTTAAAGAAGTCACTTATAATCTTTTTATATCTGGAGAATTTATGATCAAAGATGTGGAATGCAGTGTCTTTGCTACTACGGGGAATCTCATTAAATGTGCGGCGCATTCTAACTAGAGGACTGTAAAAGGATTTATTATTTTTGTATACCTGCATTGCAAATATGTTAGGCTAGCGCGATCTATGTCTCGTATTAATAACTTATGAAGGTAAAGTAGGTCATATCTTCTACGCCGTGTATCCAAGAATATTACACAAAACTTGGATAATCTTATACTCAAAAATTAAATATTATAAGTTATAATTTTGTTCTGTTAACTCAAATAATTATTACAATTGATAATTATAATAATATAGTAGAATAAGGAACATAACATTATTTACTACCTGGAGGTGGGCGCTAATGGTTGCACTTCAGTTTTCTTTTTAAACTACTGCGACTATTATCGTACACTATACTTTTGTTAAACTATTTGTTTCAATGAATACATTTTTATTTTATTTATTTATCTTTGAGAGTAACTAACTAAAATTCGACCCAGTTTATACTTCCATGAAATACATTTCAGATTTCTTTTCTGAACTCTCTTCAGACTATCCACGTGAACCTTATAAAAAAGAGACCACACAGGAGAACAATACTCTAAGACACTTCTCACTAAACGGAAAAACAGATTTTGTAGACCTCATTATAAAGCCTGTCAGGCGATGGCTCCTCCTTATGATATCTTTACAAAGTAGACAGAAAAACAACTGCTCAAATCAAAAAGGACACCCAGATCCCTAACACTTAATTACACGATAGGAAATAAGTAAAAAATAAGCTACATACATACAATTGCTTGGTAAAAATTGGACATAATTTTTTGCCAGTAAGTCGTCAAATAGTTTTTGACGCGTAATTGGACATCCTCAGTTATTTTTTTGCCGTTTGCAATGAGATACGAAGGTATTTTGGATTTATTCCCACTCGTTAAGATTTTGCATTACGCTTAATAATAATAAATGTGTGCGTTATTCATTTATTATCTGTGATTTTCTTCCTTTGTTCTCGTTATAATGTCGACACAATGCATAATTTAATAATCAACGAAGAAAATATATTAATAATAATCATAAAATTGATATCATTTTTGCACAATCGATTCATTCGATTAACATTTCTTTGAAAACCATATCGATCCGTTAGATTAACCGATATTTTCAAGAAGGACACCTCACTATCTAATTCAGTTTGATAGATATCAAATGTGGCTTTTTACAATAGCAATAACTGAAGGCTGATATTGACTTTACATTTTGAAGGATAATATATTCGATCATTGCTCACGATACAGTTATTCATATTTACGAAGATTTCATCACAACATAGAATGTTGGTTTGATAGTTTCTTTGTAAACTTACGAAATTAGCAGGCTCAGAGCTCAAGTTTTATTAAAAAAATGTTTTTCTTTTCAAAAATGTTGATTTCGAACAAGTTGAAAATAATTATTGACTTCGAAATTGTGCGGTTAAAATCATAACTAGCAATAATTTATTCAAGTTCAAATGAAGTTTTTTAAATTCCTTTTGAGGTATTTTAAAGATTTGGTAGTTTTGGTAGTTTCAATTCCAATAACACTATTTTGACAGTTGATAACTAAGAGTCAAGATACCCGAGATAATACAATATAACAAAGGTTGTCTTCTATGTTGACCTTACTTGAAATTGCACCTGAGACCTCAGAGGTTCTAGAAGGGCTGAATTCAAGGGCTATTTAAAACTCAATGCTGCAAATGTTTCAGTTATCGTATTTGCAACAGTATTTATACCGATGAGTAATGTATAAATCACAAGTCTGAGCAAGCTGTTGCGTTTCTACATAACTGCTAGGTAGCGACAGTACACAACAGAGCTAGGTAACTATATTTATCACCAGTTTTTTAATGTCCTCACTTTTGGGGCTCAGGTGTCCCCTATGGATGGAATCAAATGGAATAGGGACAATGGGCCAATAACCCACCACGCGGACTAAGTGCAGATTGGTGAGTTTTAACGACCTATCGAATGGAATAGGGACAATAACCCACCACGCGGACTCAGTGCATATTGGTGAGTTTTAACGACCTAAAATATGGAGGAGTTGATGAAATAAATTTTTGGTCACCCATCCTATGACCAGCCATTGTGAAAGTTGCTGAACTACGGTTGTCACCGACCGAGACCGAGCGCACTAGCCACTGCGCCGTCGAGCTCCTCATTATAATTTCGATTTCATAAGTTATAATAAGCCTTTTAAAATCTCTTTGAGGTGACATTATTTCCTATGAATTCGTGTTAAAGTACACATCATAGTATTATAATATCTATGGTGTTAGACAATGCGTCTGATTCGCGGGCAGTTCTTGATAGGATAAAATCCTTGTTTATTTTTGTTCAACATATTTGTTTGTTTTTCTTTTTCTGACAAATTGCATGAAATTTATTCGTCCGTGGCCGGAGCAGTATAATGGGTATCTAAATGAGTATCTTTCGCACAACAGTACCTATCTGTAACGGTTGATTGAACACAATATAATCAGCCATTACAAGAACGTAGGTACAGTGCAAAACAGATTAAAAAAAGACATTTAAGTAACATCCATACAAATATCAGTTTAAAAATACTTTTATTGTGTGCTAATTTGGTGATTAGTTTTTATAATTAAACGTCGTGTATCTTATAGATAGTGTAGAGATTTAAATATGTATTAGCCGGTTTACATTAAGAGCTCGTGACAAAAAAATTGCAAGGATTATGTAACATTCTACTATTTCGATATGTTTTAGTATATCGAAATATTATGGCATTAATCAGTATCTAGTGCGGAGATGGTGGTGAAACACTTGAGGTGCGCCCAGAGATGGGTAAAATGTAACTACGATTAACGATTAGGTACCTACATTTGTAAAGTTTATTCTGCAATGAAGATTACAATCTAGTTATTATTATATTTCGATAAATTTAAGATTCATATGTAATGTATAAATAACTTATGAATTCAAAAAATTGATTACAACGTGTAATCTTCACTCCTGGATGAATGTTACAAATGTAATCATTAATCATAATTACATTTTGCCCATCTCTGGCTGCAACCGCCTAACTGTCTAGCCACGACTATAGCCATATTACACAACATTTTAGCGATGTTATGGTGATGCTTTGTTTCTTTGACTACTTCGACATGTACTTTAATAACGACGAACGCATGATAATGAATAATGACTATGGATTTGACGTAACGTAATATTGCTGTCATTTATGTGGCACTTTCCGTGTCGCATCAACACTAGCTGAGGCAGAGTCCTGGTTGATCTCACTTTCTTTCTCTTTTATATGTCATTATGTACCTTATTGTTTCTTTATTGTGCTTTATGTGTTCCTAATAATGTATTATCTTGTATGTTTCTTCTTCTTGTTTATCCACCAAAATACAGGTCAAAGTAGTAAAATTAAAGACGATATTGGCATAACATAATACAAGGGCTTATTTAGTTTGATATCTGGGCTATGTATATGATGTGGATGCGGGATAATATTTCATTATACGTAATAATAACATATCCTATTATCTAAAGCTGTCAGTCAATCCTAGACTCTTAATGTAGATAAGGAATAGTCTTAAGAGGCGTAAATAAAATAGAATACGAGTATATGCTCCCTTTTCCAAACGGGTGAAATAACCTTATCCTGCAGTGTGGCATATGATAAAGTTTTGACTTTATTATTTTGATTAAAAACAATATTAATTAAAAGTATGATTTTGTAATTTTGAATATTATTTTACGCAATAATTATATATTTTCTGAAAGTTATTTTTTTTTACAAATAGTTTTATTTAATATTTTATAGAAACAAAAAAATCTATGACTGCTGTTATCTTTTATTGACGTTCCTTGACTAAGTATTCTTTAAAAAAGTCACCAATAACTACACATAGTAATTTATATAAACGTCCCAGAAAGAAATATCTTTATACTGAATCCGGAATTTTTTAAGGCTTAAAAAAAGATGATGATTGTTAAGTTGGAAATTGAAATTCTGTTCATGATATGGAAAATATAATAGAACATTAATAATAATTTTCATGTTTCAGTATATATTTACTTTCTACTTAATTATTTTTATGCAACATCAGTCAGGTCAGGTTTTATTTATCAAAACTAGATTAGAGACTACGTTATGGCAATATATATTAAATATTTAATTTTTACATATAGCCACTGTCAATGGAACTTCAGGCTAAGGATACATTCCAGAAAATGCCACTTATTAGGGTTCTGTATTAAAATAGGAAAAATAAAAGCCTCAAATAATCACGCGGTTCTCTGTAACCGATTTGAACCGATTTAAATGGGATTTAGTAGATATATGGAAATCGAAAGACGGTATAGCGTTAATACTTAATTGAATTTCAAACGAAGTGCCATGTATGGGCGCACATTACACATTAGAAAATTAAATATATATATATAATAATAACGTGATATATTCAATGAAAGAGCTTAAATAATATTGGCTATAATTTGACTTATCTATGTGCTTGTAACAGCCTAGACTGAATAAACTATATAGAATTTGAACTTTCCACTAGTAAAAAACCAGAGTATAGATCTAAATATATAGATTACAGAAAAAACATATAAGAAGTCTATAGTTACTGTATGGAACCCTCTTAATTTTTACGTAAATTATAAAAAAAATAATTTGGATTGGATAGAAAGGATATGTCAGATTTATAAACATGAAGGTTGATGAACCGAAAGGGACTGCCTTCGTAGCAATAGTAAAGCCTGTCTATACATCAAGAAAGAGAATCTTAGACAACATTTTTATTTTACATTACGACAATGACAACTTAAGATTTAGATCAACAACATTAAGGATTATTTACTCTTACTCTTTTGGGTTTTATATATTTTCAATAGAAAAATATATAATTCGTGATGTGAATTCCACGTTTCTAAAGAATACTCCAAATAACTGCGCAAAAATGTTTTCAATTTTCTGGCAACAAAAAATTCTTTATAATAATGTCAATAACTTGAAAGCCTTTGGTACTATTAAAGGTTAAGTCGAACTGGAACATCGCAATATGGATTCAATCGCCATCTTCCGTCACAAAAATGTTTTGGACGAATAACGTGATTCCTGAAATTTAAACATGTTATAATAATCACATTTAAGTATCACAATATAATATATATTTATATATTGTAAAGAAACTTACCAAATAATATAATTATTTTGTAATATTAATCATACAGTGATTTCTTAGAAAAAAACAAACAACAAAATGAATTGAAGATAGGTAATTACATGTTTTGTTGATATAGCTAGGTATACAACGTGTCCCAAAATTCAACGATAAGCGGGCGCCAAGAGGTAGACCTGCTCATGTGTACTTATGGAAAAATAAGAAAAAAATTATATATTATTAATCTTTTTTATTATAAAATAAAATTCGAAAATTTTCGAAAGAGTTGTAGCGAATAGTAGTGCTACTTAGGTATCCGATACCAAAAAAAGATTGAACATAATTGAGTAGTTGTGGTCGTGGTAGTTGAAAATATCATAAAAGGTGTAAATTTTCGAAGATTTTCGAATTTAATTTTATAATAAAAAAGATAAGATTTAATTTTTTTCTTATTTTTCCATAAGTACACATGAGCAAGGGTACCTCTTGGCGCCCGCTTATCGTTGAATTTTGGGACACGTTGTATATGTAGAATCAGACACATACTGCAAAAGTGTTATCAACTCTGTCTAGACCAAAGGTGTTATTTCTATCAAACTGCATTTTTAATTCCAAAAAGAACAAGATAACAGAAGCAAACTTATAATGCTTAAAGTTATAAGTACAATTACATTTCTCTGTCTATACATCACCCACTAGGGAATAACACCATAACAGACACTAATTATAGTTAGGAAATTCTCTAAGTTTGAAGATTGGAATCAATGCCAAGCATAAGGCCTAACGTTAATACTCTAAATAGCTAAATTCTTATTTCATGGATTACATTCCCGTTTGAAAATCTTTTTCTACAGAAAGTCTACGAAGTTTGTAATTTTCTACAGAAATGAAAAACTGTCTGTTTTTCCGCGTAAATATATTGCCAATTAGCTTTTGCTCGTGACTTCGTCCGCATGTTCTAGTTTTAAGTCCAGAAATAAGAAAATTCCATAAAAACTTTCATCCCCTAATTTAGCCCCTTCAGGATGGAATTATTGAAAATCATGGTCATCTCGGTGCACCTCTACACTCCCTAAGGAACCTTCATTTCAAATTTCAACATTCTACGGTCAGTAGTTTCGGCTGTACGTGTCTGTCAGTCAGTCAGTAACGCAAGAAATTTATATATTATATAGATGTTATAAGCGTTTGAAATTTATGTTATTATATATGATATGTTACATATTAGTTAGATGTTAGATACTGTTGCCGACAGCCTTACCATGTTTTTGAAATATTATTACTGGCCTCTTGAAGGAGGCTTTTATACTTGTTTTCAATTTATATTTTTTTTATTTTTTGACTTTGTCAATGTATTCTCAATATATCTTGCCTTTGTACGTTGATCAATAAATGTTTCTCTGTGTTAAAAGTCATATTATTAAACGATCTACAGTCCTCTGTTCTTGCTGTCAATTACAGATACAGTGAAATATTTTCCTGATCAGATATTTTTTTCCGAAGTCATTACCCCCTTCAAACAAACACAGTTAAAAACTTATATCTTATACAACATTTGGCTGAATCACTACGAACATTACTAGTATCGTCGATTAAGTTATGAATTCTAATCATGCTAGTTTAATACTATAGACTTTACTATGCTCCATTGTGTCTAGGATAGACTAACTGCCGGTTTATGAATTGAGAAAAGCACAATATCTCGACTGATTATTCTCAATAACTTAAGTTTTTTACGTTTCATATGGCAAAAAATCTTAGTTTTATCAAATCGCTATCAACCGATCATTGAAAAAATATAAATCAATAATGAAAAGCTATTTAAAATGGCTTAAGCACGGTTTGAGATGTGCTCAACTTCAGATTCTCAATTCAGAAACCGGGTGGAAGAGCAATCAGTCTAATTCGTCCAAGATAAATAATTATAGTTCCATAGAATATTAAACAATGTTTGGTTAGCATAATTTTTAACAAAATATCAAAATAAAAAGAGACCTCGTTTCTGAAATCATATATTATAAAAATAGATTTGTTTATTTCTGGCAAATAATTATGTGGTTTATGAAAAGATTTTAATGAACTTCTATTTAGAAATTGTCTTGTATCGAAATAGCGACAGTAAAGAACCATCAAAGCAAACGAGGATGTCATCGACATCTACCTAACAAAGCTGTTCACTAAAATACCAAATTTTTCAATCTAAAACTGATTTTACAATGCCATGGCGTCATTTGAAGTCGGGTAGATAAAAAGTAAAATACAAAAAAGTTATTTTAATGTGTTTCTAAAATTTAAAAGTCTATTTTAGTTTTTAAATAAAAAATAATTAAGTATTTTTAATGAAAATGGTTTTCTTTACTGATCACAAACTCGCTTGCTTGGATCATTCTTTATCTATACATATATATAACTAGATGTTCTGACATTCTGACCGACAGACAACGCACAGACTAAACCGCTGGTCGTAGAGACTTGAAAGGACGTTGCTCAACGTCCATACATTGGTGGCCCCAGAGCCAAAAAAATATAGGAAAATACTGATTTTATTGTGTGTCACTAACTAAATCTCATTATGTATTCATTATACCGCGACCAAGTTGTAGAACTTATTATCACGCAAAATATAATTCATTTTGAGGTTATAATTTGTTTGGAAAATCACCAAGAGATGGCACTCTTAAGTGTGCCATTGATGTCTATATTGTCGAAAAAAACTCAACTTTAAGAAAGTCGGTTTTTCGTTGTGACTTGTAAAAGTTTCTAAGTCAATAGACAAATAAATCATTCTAATAGTTAAATAATGTACCTATTGATAAGCTTAAAATTAAAAAACCTTTAGTTTTTTGACGGTTTACATCAAATATGGCACCTTAAAAAACGTAAATGACATGATGTTTACATGTTTACGAGGAATATAAAGGTAATGTAATAGAAACAAAGTAGTTTTTAGGATATGTCGTATGAATATCAATCTTTCTGAATAAACAAGAGTAAATAATCATCATTAACAGTTGATGAATTTAGTTTGTATAATATTCATTTTTATGTCCTTATGTTTTATTTGGAAAACCACCAAGAGATGGCGCTTTTAGTAAATGATTTGACGTTTATACTGATGTTTATTATCTTTAAATTTAATTTAATGTTTTTGTGTTCGATGATTTAAAGGTTATCTAATAAAAATAAATGATCTTCTTGATCTGACGTAAAAATAACATCCATCTGACTCAATAGAATTTAAGTGTATTGAATGTGAATATTTGCGAATAAAAATTTTACTGTTAAAGTACTTTTAAATATTAATTTTGGATGGCAGTTTGTCCGTATCAAATAAATATTTGATACCGATTTAATAAATAAGTTAATAATTATTATTGAAGTATTAATATTTACTGGTATTAGGGCCATTTTCAGCGATGTCCTTTGGAGGGTCATTCATCTTATTACGAAAATATGTACTATAAACGGATTTTTGTAAAATCCACTTCGTAGCGAATCAGTAACAAATGCCTAAAAAAATCGTTAGTCCTGTTTAGCTCAGTGTTTAGAGCAGTCGCCCGGATTCATGTTCGAGTCCTATCTCAGAGTGCCAGGGACGAGGTGGATTTTTTTAAGCATTTTTCATTATATATTTTTATGCAGTATAGCATTGTGAATGCATAATTGATCAAATATAATTGTTCGATACTAATTATATACATGCGAAAGTAGGTCTGTGTATATGTCTGTTACGCTCTCACGCCTAAACCACTAAGCCAATTTGACTTGAGATAGGACATAAGTTAATTTTTATTGTGATAAAAGTGTTGAAATTTGATATTCAGGTGTTTTACATGATAAAGCGAATAAAATGCTGCCCAAAGTAAATATACCACGCGGACAAAAGCTAATTTAAATATAAGATTCGAAAATTGTTTGATGTTCTACACGGATTGTAATGCGGTTTTTTATAAAACACAGGAAAGCTGGAGCTGAAGCGCTGGAGCGCGCGGGCTAAGCCACTGGCGGAAACCTAGTAATTTATAATACTGGTAAATATAATGTTTATTATGTGATTTAATTAAATAAGTACTCACGTTGAACTGAAATTTTCCATCTGTACACTCTGTTTCTTTTCGTTGCTCATTTTGTCGTGGTAACTGTAAAGCGAAATTATGATATTTGTAATTATAATAATACAACAATGTCAAAAGATAATTTAATTCCAAAGTTAACGTAATCACAGTTTCAATAAACCTTAAAAAGTAAAGTTTTATTAAAATTGTAATTACGTTAATTGTGGTACAGAAATGAGCTTTTTAGCTTGCTGTCAGAACTTTCAGTGACTAATTAGATTTAGTTAAAAGCAAATGAATCAATATTTCAACTCTTATTTATGATATTTGTGTACATGTGACATCAAGTAATGTTAAAAATATATGTCTTATAAAATACTGTTTTACAAAATTATTATAAAGGTAACAGTTATATGAAACACCGCAAGTTTTAAAATATGGCTCAAATTGGTGGTAAATCTATCACCAAGAACTGGTTGTATATTACGTTAGCCAGGGGTAAATAAATAAATCAAATGTATTTTTAAAAATAATTCAATAAATGTAAACGGTGCCATAATATATATATATATATATATATATACGAGGGTCAAACTGAAAGTTCTTAGAACTGGCCACTTATAAACAATATAATAAAAAAATAATTCTAAAATTTGAAAATATAACTCTTTGCCAATATTACTGAGTATATATTTCATTCATTTGTCATTTGTTTTACGATTTGGCGGCAAATTGAAAATTGTCTGTGTCACGTCATCATGAATTTAACACGAGAAAATTTTCGTGCAATGATTTTTTTTTACTTTCGATGTCATTTAAGTCAACAAGAAAGTTATGATAGACTACGATTGGCCTTTCACGATGAAGCCCCATCTCGTGCGACTGTTTACAACTGGTTTAATGAGTTTAAACGTGGTCGCACTAATCTCACTGATGATTTACGTGAGGGACGGCCTTCTACGGCGACGACTGAAGATAACATCTGTGTTGTGCGGCGTATGATAGAGACTGACAAAAGAGTGACCTATCAACAGATTCGGACAAGCTTAGGCATCGGTATGAGTCAAGTGCACAAAATCCTCCACGAACATTTAGCGGTCAGGAAGCTTTGCGCCCGGTGGATACCTCATAATTTGACTGAGGCTCAAAAACTCCATCGTGTGGATTGGTGTCGTAAAATGATTGAAAGATTTAACGAAGGTGACTCAAATGCTGTGTTCGACATACTAACAGGTGACGAAAGCTGGATTTACTGTTATGATCCTAAAACCAAAAGACAATCTGCTCAGTGGGTGTTTCCTTTCGAGGAGTTGCCAACTAAAGTGAAGAGAGATCGAAGTGCGGGAAAAAAAATGGTGGCCTCGTTCTTTGAAAGGATAGGTCATTTTGCAACAATTGTGTTAGAGGATCAAAAAACAGTTTCTGCAGAATGGTACACTACCAATTGTTTGCCACTTGTCTTGGAAAAAGTTTGAGAGAAACGACCTCGCAGTAGGATCCTCCTTCACCACGACAACGCCTCGTCGCACACCGCCAAGCGAACGATCGACTATTTGGCGACATCAAACGTTGAATTACTGGGTCACCCGCCGTATAGCCCCGACCTCGCGCCTTGTGATTTTTATTTATTTCCAAAAATTAAAGAAAAACTTAAAGGAAAGCGGTTTATGAATGCTGAAGAAGCGGTGGCTGCGTATCGCGATGCCATTGAAGAGACCCCTAAGGACGAGTGGGCAAAGTGCTTTTCCCAGTGGTTCCATCGCATGCAGCGGTGTATTGACGTGAATGGACAATATTTTGAAAAGATATAATAAAACTAATAACTGGCTAATGTAATCAGTTTTTGATTTTCTAAGAACTTTCAGTTTGACCTTCGTATATTATTGTTAATGTGATCAATAGTATTGGTTTTTGAAGGTAGCTTTTAACTATACCTTTTGTTAAAAAGACGATCCACGCCTTAGTTTTATGTGTACACTAAACCTATCTGAAACGTCATATAGGTTCAGTGCAAAACTAAACATAGACGCGATGAAACCGTGAAAAAAAATCATTTATGGAATGTGCACGTTAAAATATAAGAAATCAATATATGGTCACTATATTATGTCATATTTTTATTTTACTCTCGATGGATGAAGATTTAAAATCGGGTGGAGAAATCACTGTTTTGTATATCCTGGATATGCTGTTGACTTTGATTATATAGTGGTCCTAAATAATTCAAGTCTACAGGTTCAGCTTTCGTTACATTCAGGTGATTCAATTGAATATATGTACAGTACTTGAAAGGTGTGCGACTACAAAAAGTAAGCACACAGTATACAAAATAGTGTTCTATTATTTAATATTTATTTTTTATTACGATTCACATTTATCAGGTTGTATTTAATATTTCTGGTTAGAAAAAATCCAATCAACGTATTTGCAAAGACAATATGACTCGTTAAGTAAAATACTTAAAGGAATCAAATCAAATTCAGTCAAAGCATTAAAAAAAAAAAACTTTATTTATCTTATCTGAAAACACTATATAATTTCAATAAAAGCAAATATTATGTCTACAATTTATTTTGTTTAAACACTACAGACTGTATTTGAAATAAAAAACTGATTTTGTTTGTCTTTTGTAACACTAAATGAAGTAAATCAAAGGAGAGTTCCAAATCTAGATTTCGTTGGATTATCGAAATCATTGTTATTTTTAGTGAAACTGTTTCTGATAATGAAGTAAGCGGCCGTGGCATTTTGTTTGAAAAACTCACCTTGACAAAGGTTCCATTAAATCTTCTTTTCACATTTCTTTTTAGAGGAAAATATTCGAAAGCTGAAACCTCTTTTTAGTAGTGCATGTGTCACAATAATGATGTTAATAATGATATTTCAAATAATTAATTCAATGTTGGTATATATTTATTGAAACAGTTGGTTTAATTTAATAGGCAACATTACTGACAAGAAATTTAATTCATTATAATATAGAATTTTAGTATTCCACACTAGTTAAGAAACATTTATAGCTCGGGGAGGTAATTCTTTGTATTTGTAAATATACGTCAGATAATTTTGATGTTACATAAATAATATCAAAATCTATTTAAACATACTTTAATTTGAAAGATATTTTTGGATTGATGAAATGTATGACTGGTTACATTTATTAATTGTATATTGATAACAGTTAAATAAGAAAAATACTAAAATAATAATTACGTTCTAAATCCAATATATAAGTGGACCACCAAATATGTAAGACATGGAACTTAATGAAAAGTTACCATTATATCAAACGATATATATATAAATATTCTGACTATCTTAATACAATCAATTTTTGATTGAATTATGTGACATTATCTTATTGAATATATTTAAATATTAAAAATATTAATAGTAAATGAGAACATAAAAATTAATAATGTACTTAGTAATTTATGCAACGAATATAAAAATTGACATTATATATGTTGAGACACTTATAGCTTATATGATATTTGTTAATCAATTAATTATGCAATTGACTGTGGAAACTACACGCATAAATATCTAAATATTACTTAGAAAATAATATTGAGAAAAGATTCACAGCCTAGACAAATTAGACATAAGTAAGGTAGAATTCCATATTATTTTGGACAAAAACATTTAATACAAAAACACATTGATAACAATTGTATAATACTTCCATAACACAAATGCAGTTTTAAATGAAAATGGACTATTATTGACAACTTTCCTAGAATAAAAACGAAACAATCTCAATTTACAAAGACATCAAATTTTGCTCGCATTCTTTTAAAACGATCATTATTGGAATTGACTCTACAAGAGCTACGTGAAGTAGATAGAGACCCTGACATTATTTGCCTTACAGAAACATTTCTTCAGTCAGGTAATAACAATTTCATTAAAATTAAATATTTTCAGTTAGCAACAATCTTTTGCAGGTAAAAGAACAGAGGAGGAACTTGTATATTAGAAAAAAATACAAGGACTCATCTGGATTAAAAACTTAGCCTTGCCTAAGTCATTTGGCGTCTGTGGTATAGAAATTCCACTTTACAGTTTAGTAATTATCTGCTTATATATGTCGGCGGGTAGTCAGAGGGGGCTTTTACGAAGATCAAATAGATCATCCATATCGGAGGACTGTCTTTAAAATAACACTGCAGGCGTGTATACCAACGTGGATTTGTTCCATTTTATCACTTTTCATACGAAAATATAAAGAGATGAGCGTGATGTCGTCGGCTGTCTTTACTCCTCGGCGATCGGAAACAGAATGTGTGTCAAAATGGCAGCAACTTGCTTTTTTTTAACGAACTGTCAAAGTCAGTGTCACCATTCTAATAAAATTAAAAGTATCGATGATCACGCTCTCTCTACAATCGAGTAATTAAGTAATCGAGTAACTAGCAATAAAAATAGCTAGTAATCAAACGATCTTCGTAAAGATGATGCGACATATACAATACCAAAATCTGATCCCAATATTGTTAAAAAATCGATATAAAAAAAATATAAATCGATAATTAAAGTTATTATTACAGAATATCTCAATATTAATACAATTAATAAAGAATAAAATTACACAAAGTTTACAGGATCTATGCAACAGCTATAACTTAATTATTCATATAAACAAACAAACAAGAAAATAATCGTGTATAGACCATATCAAAAGTAAAATAAAAAATGCTGATGCCAAATTGCTGCCATTGTTTCTATCGGATCAAGACACTATACAATTACGAAGCTTTAATGATAGACAGAACCTTTTAAATTATGAAAAGCTATTTTGTCTATATAAATTTAAAGAATTATTTTATAATTTTATAAGAATATTTTTTTCTCATTTAAGTTACTATTGTTATGTGTATTAATGTATTCAGAATAGAAAACTTTCTTTCGAAGTAAGAATAGGAAGACGTTTAGCTGTTAGATACGCTCAAGTCCCAGAATACTGACGGCTAAATTGGAGCAGACCTAGGATCGAGGAATCCATCTACAGTCATGCAAGCAAAGTGTGCGCAGCGGTTAAATAACAGCATAGGGAGCTTAGGGAATCTTAAATTTATTCAAATTAATGAGCACCATTCCCACCCTCAAGTATCTCTTGGGACACAGGACGCGATGCCCGACTGACCTAAATACTTTACCAGTCTGATTCACATTCTCTTTCTTGTCTATTTTCCAGACATTTAAACAGAAAGTGCACTTTTCTCTCCTGTTTTTTTATTAAAGAAACAGATTTGCACATACCTACATAACTTTTTTTTTATTTATTTATTTATTTCTTTTTTTAAGGGAAAGGGGCAGATGAGCAGACGGATCACCTGATGGTAAGTGATTACCGTCGCCCATGGACACCTGCATCACCAGAGAGGCTACAAGCGCGCTGCCGGCCTTCGAGGGACGAATCTGATCATAGGGAGGGAAGGGTTGAGGGGTAGAGGGAAGGGAATAGGGAGGGGTTGGGCCTCCTGTACCCTCACTCACACGACGAAACACAACGCAAGCGTTGCTTCACGTCGGTTTTTCTGTGAGGCCGTGGTATCACTCCGGTCGAGGTTTTTATTTATTTCGGGAGGTTTTGTGTTATGGCACCACTCTCGTTCGTGAAAGTATAACCGATTTTATTTCACTCACAATTTTTTCATAATCAAATAAATAAGTTTTTATTATAAAACCTAATTATTTTTAAAATCTAAAAACTACAATAACTGATAGTTTTTTTTTTTTGCTTCTTAACGTTAAGACGATATAAAACGTATTTAAAATACTAGTAAATAATAACTGTAAATAGAGAACCTACGCGGGAGGAAAACGCGTGCTTCTGGGAATCTCTGTATCATAGACTTCTTTATATGTTTACAATATTCGGTTCGCTCAAACTAATTCAAACATTTATAGATTATGATTAATATTGACACGGTTCACTTGTTATAGACTTAAGATAATACTTTTTTATTTTCGTTTTGTTGCCGGTAGTAAAACTAGTACAAATAGCAACAAGAAAAAGTTTATGTATATTAATAAATATAAATCTGAGGTCAATTACAACCTTCCAAGTATGCTGAGCAGACAACCTTATAGTTATGTATATCGATAAAGTCCTTATCACACTATACTATCAATTTATACTTATTCATTAAAGCTGTTGTAAAATGCAATTTCAATAACAAACATATAAATGATTTAAGGCATAGTAAAGTTTACTTTTAATTAGTGTCTAATGTAATTTGAAATATGTCATGACACTTTCAAAGTATTAAAATAAAACGAATCGTTCTAATTACAAATAATATGCGAGTATAATGTTTACTTACAACAATTGGTGTCAATAATCTAGAAAAAAACATAATAGAAAATGCTTTGCTATACTATAAATACTCTCTCCTTGAAACGGACCGTTACAACAGAAGTATAATTACGACAATTAACTTTAAGGTCGGTCACATTTTTTTCTGAAGCGAAAGTATGTAACTAAGTTAACTTTTCTAATAAAACGGTTAATCAACGTTTTAGTTACTTTATAAAAAGGTAATGTAACTATCTTAATTTTTTTATTTTCTGGAGTAACTTTCAGAAATACTGATTCGATTATGAAAATTAAGGGAAGCCACTTCATACGCGGGTAAAATCACGGGAAAACAGCTTGTCATAATTATGAGATCAGTATAAATTATATGTTTAAAAGAAATGTAAACCTAATGTAAACGGAAGGCCTCTTTCTGGAATTGTTGGCAGTAACTTATTCATGAATTATTATTTCAAGATCCCGCCTTTCTCATTGTTATTTACAAAACTCCATTGTTGTTTTTAATTTTCAGCAATTCCTTTTGGTTTATAAAGATTTTATTTTTAATTAAAATAGATAACAACAATTTATTAAAACCAAGGTTTATATCTTAGTCAAATGGTAGCTGTTCAAATAATGAGCCTGATTTTTGTTAAAATAATTATTTACTTTTCTTTTCAAGGAACAAGAAGAAAATAATATGTTTAAAAATCGATCATATTAGGGTAAACGCAAATCAGTCATAATGGAGCGCGCATCCTGTTGTCAACTGTCACTATACAAGGTGTAAAGAAAATCTTTACATCCGTTCTCCTTCGGCCTCATTAAATAGACCTTAAGTTACCGGAAATTGATTCTTTGAATACATTCTTTGAAGGTATAAAAAGTTACTCGTTTCCTGCAATTTTGTATATGTAAATTATAGCATGTGTCACCCGCGCATGATGTAGCTTTCAAAATCATTTTTAAAATTGGTCAAGTAGTCTCGGAGCCTATTAAATGTATATAAACAAACAATCAAATCTTTTCTCTTTATAATATTTAGTATAGATAATAAAACGGCATGAACTTAGCGTATCTAATTATTGTAATATCGTAATCAGATAATAAACGACTACGACATAGATCTATTACAACTACTTTCAGATAGAGAAAAAAAGAGATACAGGGAAATTATTCTTAAAATCAATCTATACGATATGTTGTGAACTTTATCTTCCTCTGTCCTTCTCTTAAGCATGAAAAATACGTAAGTCGGAGAAGGATAAACAACGAAACCGTCAACGTTAATCGAATATCGATTTTATGAGTACCAAACTTTTAACATATTGCTCTTCCAGTCGAATAATGACGTCATTGCAAAAAATAACACATTATCATATCATAGAGACAAGCTACGGGTGTACAATCTAGGGAACAAATAACAAAATTATACTTCCAATAACATTAATTAAGTGACGTTAATATTTGAAAACAGAAATGTGTATCTGAAATCTTTTTTGATCGGAAATATGCATGTTTTAATTAAATATACATACCTAAAATAACAAGAAATTTTGGCATTTCGTTTTCAAGATACCCTTATAGGTGTATCATATAATAGTCTACTCAGGTATATCTTTTATAGGTCAACTGCAATTTGTCTTTGTTTGGGGCACTGAGTGAGATGAAAATTGGTGTACTATCATCATACAAATTGTTGCCAAGCTTTATTATTTTAGCGACTACACCTTAGCGATGTTTTTTTATTTATTTCACTGTTTGTTAACAGCTTTAATAAATCTTGACAGTTCATAGTAACATATTTTCAGTGATCTCAGATATCGGATCCAGATATCCTCTGCGATAAGATTTGAAAACCATTGAACAATCTTTGAATTTGTTTTAAATTTATCAAAGAATCTGACAATTGATAATGTTATATTAAAACAAACAATAAATATGAAATTACATTATTTTTGGTGTTTGGTTGTTTTTACGTATTTACGAATTTTAATAACTTTGTCACTTTTTATTGTTAATTTGTCTTATCTCTTGTGATGAAGTAGCTCGGTGACGTAGAGGATAGTCGCCGCGGCCTGCGATCGTTGTTGTTAAGCAACTTTCGCAAGGGTCGGTCTCGGGATGGGTAACCAAAAAACTTTTTTCTCGAGCTACTTCGTGCTTCGGAAGGCACGTTAAGACCTTGATCCCGACTGCATTTGCAGTCGTTAATACCCTCCAATCCGCATTGGGCCTGCGTGGAGGGTCATCGCCCATTCTCCTTAATCATCCATAAGGAAGGCCTGAGCCCCTGCAGTGAGGACGTAAAAGGGATGATGATGATGATTGTGATGATCAATAAAATATTTTAAATATACTTTTTCTTCGATAATGAAAATTAAAACTTTTTATCTAAGCTATGTCTTAACTATACTAAATACAAAATATCCCCCAAATCATTACCAACAGGCACTATCCCCAGAAGGATGTGAGCGTTTCCTCTTTGAATAGCCAAACTAATTCTTTGGGCGAGGCACAAACCAGCCTTCTGATCACCAGACCTCTCAAATAGTTTCTTTTTTAACTCTTGATGAAGACGACGGGGTCCGGAGCCCATCGACTTTATTTACGCAAATACGAGCATCAAAGATTCTGAATCCCAAGAGTCTTATTAAAATACTGCTACCTGTCGTACCTACGTTATGATACGATAACTTTTATCATAAAAAAACCTAATAAATAACAGTGAGTAGTAATAAAAAAATATTAATATAGTGGGTTTATCGGGAATATTTATCTTGCGTAAGTTTTGCGCAAGAATAAAATACCACTCATATATTGTTATTATCACATGTCTGCAACCGCCATTTCGGCATAGAGGTTCAATAAAATAAAACCTACTTCAAAGGTAACAAAGGTTTTATTTCAATGAAGCTCTATGATGTAACAGCGATGTATTCGACGGCGAGTTCAAGACTGTTTTTAACAGGCAGCCGTCACCGGCTCAGCCTCAGCTCAGGATGCCTTAAGATCATTCGCCGAGACACATAGGTCGTCAATTGAATGAATTCAATATTTTGCTCAGCTGTGATACCTACAAGGGATACAGCGTAAATATATAGATAGAATATTACCCCAAGTAATATAATACAGACATATGCAAAAGTTCCTCATTATCCTAAATAGTAGCTCGGTGGCGTAGTGGTTAAGCGCCGCGGCCCGCAATCGTTGTCATTAAGCAACTTTCGCAGGGGTCGGTCACGGGATGGGTGACCAAAAAATTATTATCTCGAGCTACTCCGTGCTTCGGAAGGCACGTTAAGCCGTTGGTCTCGGCTGCATTTGCAGTCGTTAATACCCGCCAATCCGCATTGGGCCAGCGTGGAGGGTCATGGCCCATCCTCCTTAACCATCCGTAAGGAAGGCCTGAGCCCCTGCAGTGGGGACATAAAAGGGCTGATGACGATCCTAAATGGAACGCACTAACTATAGGCTTACCGACTTTGACCACTGAGTTTAAGAATTAGAATTAGACGGAAATGAGTATTCTTTATGTTTATGAATAAAATAAAATATTTCACTAATATAAAAAAAAAACTCATCTCTCAAACTCAAAAAGATTAATCGTCAATAGCCTTGATGTTGATTAGATTTAGGATTCCTAGATTCTATATTAGGTATCTAGTAGGACCACACCTTCAAACGATTATTTTATTATTCACCAATCGTACCGTAACGTACAATTTACGATTTCAATCGAATAATATCTATCACATAGAAACAAGTAACAAATTTCCAAATAATCGCTCGAATATGTAGTTTTCATTCGAATAATTGAAACAAAATTACCTAAATATTTATAGGATTTATGGAGGAATGTAATATCCGACATTCAACATAGTCTGTGGTTGCTCTATAATTTAATCGTCGAAATTTAATATATTTATATTGTGCACAATTTATTCACACATACTACTTAAGAATACTGAACCTAAAATAAGATTATATTTTCGTTGGTAATTGGTACTATGTCAGTTATTTTTTATGACATAATAATATGAATAATTGTATTTTGGCAATGAATACTAGATGAGTTGAATACAAATTGAGTAATTAACTTGTTCACACTCGTATTAAGTCGAGGAAAAGTCTTTTCGCATATAGTATATATAAAACTTGTAATAAAATCTTTCTGGCTATATATACCATTTGCATCTGGCTGGTTGTGGTATCATTAAAAAGTTTAGATTTTAAAGAAGGTAATTTCGAATACAAATTTGGAAAATTTGTAATTTCAATTGTTACTGGCAAATTGAGTTAATCTATGAAGAAATTCAATCTAAAATTTTATTATTAAAAAGGTAAAAATGCAACGAAAAACGCGAAAAAAAAATTGTGACGTTTATAATCGTCCTTTCGCCCTATTACGTCGCCCTATTACGTGTAAAATGGATGCCATTTTTGAAAAAGTGAAGCAAGAGCTGTATGTCACTAGTTACGACGTAGCTGAAGAACTGGGGATTAACCACAAAACAATTTTAGAGAATTTGAAAAAACCAGGGTACACTAAAATTTTGGGATGTTTGGGTACCTCATAAGCTTATTGAAAGAAACCTAATAAACCGTGTACTCATTTGTGATTCAAACCATTTTTGAAGAAGCTGATAACTGGTGATGAAAAGTGGATCACGTACAATAAGAACGTGTGAAAAGGTCGTGGTTAAAGGTCGGTCAGGGTTCACAAACCGTAGTGAAACCCAGATTAATTCGCAATATGGTGTTTGTATAATGGTATTGGAAGGACATTATTTATTATGAGCTGTTATCGCCAGGCATACCATCGATTTTAAACTTTAACTGATGAGTTTAAAGCAAGAGATTGAGAGAAAGTGGCCAAAATTCATAAATATAAGGGGTTATCATGATAACGATAGACCTCACACATCTTTTCCCACTCAACTAAAATTAACAGAGCTTAGCTGGGTGTTAATGCAACCGCCTTATAGTCCTGACCTGGCTTCTTCATATTTTCTGATTTGGTCTCTTCAGAATTCTTTATGCAGTGTCAGATTAACATCACGCTAGGACTGCTAAAACCACTTGTCGCCGTTTTTTGATTAGAAGTCCAAAAATTTCAATAGCAATGGGATCATGTCTCTACATACAAGATAGCAAAAAGTTATCGAACAAAATGGTACCTACATACTTTAAATGTATTTACATTTTATTACCTTTACCAACTTTATTAAAAATTGTATTGAATTTTCATATAAAATACGAAGATACTTTTTCCCAAACTAAAACTAAACCAAACAATCACAATCAACTTGAACGCTAATCGGTTAATTGATTTATTAATTAATTAAATGAAATTTAATTATTTATTTTAGTTACTCCATATTCTAAGTTACATATCGTGTACCTGTTCTATTTATTAATATTGACCAAAACAAGCAAAAAAAAACTCAAGTCTTAGTAATAGCGTTCCCATTTTACCATTTGTGCATGGAACCCTAAAAACACCATAAATAAATAGTTTTCAAATATTAAAAATCATATTTTTTGGGTTTTCTAGAAATATAACATACTAGTATTTACAATATCAATAATTGTTGGGTGCCAAAAAGGGTACAAACGCCTTTATTACTGTATTCAGAGAGTATCCATCAGAAGTAATTATCATTTATTTTAAATGCAGACTTTCACATCGATTTAAGTAGTGATCCAAGGTTCTTATGAAATGTGTTTTATCTTTACGTTGCATTTCAAGGTTAATTAAGTTTCTTACTTACTTGTACATTTACTCGATCTTATGTTGCAAAACGAGTTTAAATAAATATCCAATTTATTATTTTTAATTATATTAATAATATCCTTAAATATTTACAGGACAATATTATCCTGTAAATATTTTTTGGATTATTTATATATTAGTTAATAGTAAAATCTTCATTAAAATTAAAATTATAATCTGCAAGATCCACCTATAAACTATTGTTTAAAAAGCACAGTAAAAATATCATGTTTTAGTTTCAGTTACCTCTAATATTAAAAATGTATATAAAACCATTATATTCTACGTACGAACCTTCAGAACGTGTTGATAAAAATTATACACTCGCGAGCATTATCAGTGGAGGCGTAAAAAAAACTAAACACGGTGCATTACGAGACAATTGTGATCTGACTGACTGCCGGTAACCCTGCGCGAACGCAATCGAGCTGCGGCCTGTGACAAATCACGGTGAATTATCGGCTCGTTTCAACCTTAAATTCGATGGGCCAAGTTGAAAATCGTACAGTGACGAACACTCTAGCGAAGGTCATCTTGCAAGTGTGACCTGATTGATGAGTATCTACTGCGTGATAGATTCGATATTTCTGTTCAATCAAAAAATATATTGGCAGCAGGTGACTCGGATATGAAATTTAAGTTGTAATTTAATCAGAGATGTTTGTTTTGGTTAACATCAACGACTTACTTAATATAAATTAAATAAACCTACACAATTGCCTGTAAAAGCTTTCACGAGCGATTGTGAAAGACAGTAAATGATTTTGAAATTGTTTGCTTAGTAAATTTTTTGAATTGATTGACTTTCTTCTTTCAAAGTCGATTAATTTCTATAATAAATATTGAACTTTACTGTCAACTATTTAAGGCTGAAAATCTTTTGGATTAGCTTTTTGTAGACATCTAAAAATGATCTTTCAATTGTAAGACCATATCAGCAGGTATGATACTTTATCTTAAATAGCGGAAATTAACTAAGAACATGAGTTACGCTGACGTCAGATACAAGTTCCAATTCCACGTTGAGTGGTTAAAATATTAATTGATATTGCATTCAGAAACTGTGAAAATTTTCCATTTGGATAAGCAGTTTCCCTGAGAAAACATAAAATAGATAGTTTTCTTCACTGGCTAAGGTTAGAATTTTTCTTTTTGCTAGTTCAAATTTATAAAGTTATATTTTAAGATAAGTTACATCATTCATAATGGTAAGATTATGACAGTTGCGCTTAGAAGTATGGTAGCCAGATCATAATGTTTTTGGTCGATTCAAAAGTGCTTTTAAATATTTATTTATGGCTGCCCATTCTAAGTCTGGTTGTGATCGAATGCAGAACTCTTCGAAGCAAGCTGGCGGGTAGGTGTTTCAATATTCTAGCGTCAGTTTAAAACACTGAAAAGCATATAATTATTATATCTGACGAATTTAATAAAAGTGGTCAAAGAAAATCACCAGTCTCAGATACCCTGAGACAAGACTCGAACCATTCACTTTCATATTTTCTTTAGCATATTTTATAAAATAAATAATATGTCATTGAAAAAAAAAACTGATTTAAAAGAGAAAGAGTACGACGACACTACTTTTACTTGGAGCTAACCTATATTATTAGTTATTATAGATTATTTTTATACAACGGTTTGCAAGCACCAGTTCAAGAGGTGGCCCTGTATCGACATGTGGAAGCAAAGGCGAATTGAACTTGATAACGGACAATGGTATAACGGATAATGGTAGACGCATCAGTGAACCTAACCAAATACTAACGATGTATCGAGCGGTGAAGCAGGTCCTAATAATGTTTACATCTGCACGCGTAGCATGACGAACTCGAGAACGTTTTGTCTACACTCAAATGTCACTTTTCTCGGGTGCGTACATACTATATCTCACTCTCGCCCGAGAAACTGACAAATGAGTGTAGACAAAGAGTTTCTCGAGTTTGTCATGCTACTCGTGCAGGAAATGCTAAGTTTCCGATACTGGATACTGCCTCGAACAGGTGCACCGGAGCGTATCCCTAAGCTCCTGAAAATAAGAATGTTCCACCCAAATTGGAAACAGCTAATAAATTTGGACATTGATTTGGATCAGAGATGCGGTGATTCCGTGATGATATTAGTCAGCCAATCGATCATCATTCGTTCATTTATTCATCATTCAAGGCTTACTTGTTATTATGTAGAATTAATTCAGTTGAAAAAAGCAATGGAATAAACTTTAATAAATAATAATTGTTTCTGCTGATTTAAATACAGATTCCAATAGTTTTATATTCCAATCTAATTTAAAAAAAAATCGAAACAAAGCTCGGCTAGTTTCTTATTGCTATTTTTAAAATAAAACTAGTGAAACCTTAAAATGGTGACAGAGCAAACTTGCGATTGCGATATATGAACATTTTCATAATGAGAATATCGAAGGCTTACGAAAAAATAAGCACGTGAACATTGGACTTTTATACGTTTTTGAATTAGTAATAATGAGAAACTTTGCCTTGTTATTTTAGGTTAGTAATGATGTTCTTACTGAGTCAGTGTAGCATAAATAATCTTCATTCATCGTATCGATAAAAGGACAGCGAAAATTCTAAAGAAGACCAACGCCTTTGTAGTTGCGTTAAACGACACCTCTGTCTATAATTATCACATTTTTTTGATTGTCTATTGTCTATTCCACGTTTGTCTTTTTTATTTTTTAACATGATTAGCCTTATAATGATTGCTAAGCAAGCCGACATATAGAAACCCTTCTCTTGTTAACATTTTAAATTTATAAATCGGTGTCGCCGGATTGTGAGGCAACCTACTTAGTCTATGAAACAAGAAAGAAACTTATTTATTCAGTGACCATACAAGAAAACAAAAGACAAAAAGAATACAATACTATAAAGACACTGAAAAGGCAGCCACTCAGCATGTGTCGGATGTCATAGACAGCCCGACGCTGATCTTCCGTGGCAAGGAAAAGCAAATGTCATTTAACACTCATAAGGTTATAGTCATCATCATCGGCCCCTTCACGTCTCCACTGCAGGGGCTCAAGCCTACCTTATGGATGGTTAAGAAGGTTAGGCTATGACTCTCCACACTAGCTCAATGCGGATTGGAGAGTATTAACGACTGCAAATGCAGGTAACGTCTTAAATTGCCTTCCGAAGCACAGAGTAGCGCGAGATAGTAATTTTTTGGTCACCCATCCCGTGACCGACGCTTGCGAAAGTTGATTAACAACAGCCATCGAAGGCCGCGGCGCTTATCCATTACGCCACCGAGCTACTAATAAGGTAGGTAGTAATCCCATGATAAACAATGTAGGGAAAGTAGGAATAGAATGTTATATGTTTACTATTTTTAATAGCATAGTTCAATTTAATAGCATAGTTTCCTCGGTGAATTAACAGATGGGTAAGTGCAATTGTTCAATGTACTATTATCATTATTGTAATATACATCAATCCTTAAAATCTTGGGATATATAAAATTAATTCCCGAAAGTTTCGGTACTGCAAAAGGAGTGAGTTCTAGAAATTATAATGACTAGATATTTTAGTAACCTCGACACCAACATTTCTCGTTCAGTGTAAATATCAGTACTTCTTGATTACTCAAAATACTTTTACAACATTTACCTGGCTCAAGAATCGTTTCATTAACGTTTTCCTTTTACATCAGCTTATCTTTACTGTTCACAGCTCCATTATTTCAAGATTGAGCATTTGTAAAACGCAGGAAGCCATTAAGGAAGTGTTTTTGAATAGATCTCTTTGTAGAAAAATGTGTAAATACATTATTGAAGTAACAGGAAAAATCTCCGCACGCGTCCCAATAAATCTTAATCATCAGACCACATAAAATACTTAAATATAAAATTTAGTATTGACAATGCTATAATATTGAGATTTAAGTGTATAATTTAGCATTGACAATGCTATTATTATTGACATTCTCTTGTTATGAGATACGCTAATGTTCTCGTAACTTTATGGTGAAATAATAATGTTCAATAACTTGGTACATAATATACTGTAGAACTATAGTGTAACCTGGTGACAACACCGTGAAACTCGAGTGTGTCTGTGTGAGGATGCAATACATTCAAAAAAGATTCTTATGACATCTGGAAAAATAAAACTGTCTTCTTATAGTTAACGGTTGGCTCGATTCAATATGATCACATTGTCACAGTATAAATTCTTAACGACGTATATTTTGTTTCAATTTTTTTTTGTTCTAATTCTTAAATGTCTCACCTAAATTATTAGATAGAAATAAAATCCGTGTCCTATTTACCTCTCTAGCGGTCAGTTGCACAAACGTTATGGTTTAATGACGCCTTTAAACTCTAATGAATGTCAAATGGGTAATGTCGCTTTAAACTAATGAAAATTTTAATTAATTGGTTCATTTTGTAAAATTCTTTTCTTTTTCGATTTACCATTTACTGGGTTCTGAATCAATACACTAGATATTCCTACGACTCACTCATTATGATTCGAAAAAAATTTAATGTGTGTAATAAAATAATTACTGTAAATTATTTTAGTATATACATACTGCTAGACCACATATAGATATGTATTGAGCGATAGTACAATACGATTAATACTGTAAAATTTAATATCTACTATTTTCGTGCGACTTTGCCCGTGCATATTATATGCATATTATTGCCTATGTAGGTAAATGGATTATTTAGAAGCCTATTCAAGGCAAAAAAATGGACTATAAAATATTTGTTTGTATAACATTAGTTCCTTTTAAAATTTGAGGAAATTGGTTCATGTATTGATTTTTAACAGTAGTTTTCTTAACATTTTTTTTTTTATTTTGTTGGTAGATTTTGTATTCTTTCAAATTCTTAATTCAAAAAAGTTCATAAATACCACATTTCGGTGTATTGGTATATACTACTTTGCCCCGTAAATTATACTCCTAGTCTATGACAACCACCTATTATTTCACCTAAGCTATGTAGCTTCCTGTAGGTGAAAGAATTTTATAAAAACGGTCTAGTATCAAAACTTACCTCTTTATGATATTAGTATAGAAGAAGAAGAATTCAAAGGGATTTCCAACTGAGTGGTACCTACTCTACAATAAAGTCCTACAAGGTTGACAAGGATAAAAAGTTGACAAAACAAAAACATCTAAAGATCTAAATATCATTCCTCCTTAAGCATTCACGCCTGACTCATGAATATATAGCATTACTTACCTATTTAATAAGTAAACAACTTGTATGCTAGGGAATTCCCTTTCACCTGAAACCTTATATATTCCTTAACATTTAAACTTAAATTTCCTTCCTATGAGGAATTTACATCCAAGTAACCAGGATAAATAAAATTTATAGTAATTTTAAATAAGAATTTAAACTAAGTTTTCCCGTCAGCGATTTAAAGTGCACAAATGATGCTATAAATCTGATAAGCTACCGGAAAACTGAAATGGTTGCCCATCCGTGAACGCAGGTTCTTGAGAATAGTATGCAATCTCTTTAAAATTCCTTACGATCCAAATACTCCTGAGTATTTGAAATCTAGGTTTCAATTCTTAGGAGTTGCACATCAGAAGAAACTTCGCTCCAGTTGCAATCTGGTATTTAATACTCCTGCTCATCATACTCGGTTTGTCTCAGATTCTTTTACCCTCACTGCCATAAGACTTTGGAATGCACTTTCTTTGAATATCCGGAATGCGTCAGTTTCGCATTTAAGAGAGAAGTACGAGAATATTATCTCCAATCAATTCGTGTGTCCTAGTCTGACTTGATTTATCAGTATGTGTATATATATTGTATTTTATATATAAATTATTGGTATTATTAGGTAGAAATTGTAACTTTGTTCTTTTAATGATACCGCCTTTTGAATGCTCTGTACACCTTTACCGGTTTGACTGGTAGAGAATGCCTTTTTGGAGTTAAGTCCGCCATATCCTACTTTATAGGCATAAAAATTATAAAAAAATAAAATAAAACCAGTGCAAGTGCGAGTCGGATTCGAGCACGAAGGATCCGTATTCGTATCGGAAACGAGTAAAAAATATAACGTTTGTAGTATGGGGGCACCCTTTACATATTTATTTTAGCCTTTAACCAAGGACATAGTGTCTCACAGGCGTCGTGGGTTTTGCGAATTTGTAGGATTGACCTCTTCTACCCGCTTGCTGCGACTCATCGTTCTAGTAGTTTTTGTTTTAGTAGCAAAACCACCACGAAAGATGGCAATTCTGGCATAGCTTGAATAACACGTGAGTAATACCTATTCAAAAATTGGGCGTAGCCTATCAGGCTATATGTACATAGTACCAAACAAACTATATAAGGTTTTGACGAGTATGTGTAGGAAAATAAAACAATACAAAATAATTATAATAATCAAGATGATAATGAAGAAGACAATGCCAGTTATATAGAAAATCAGATCACTCAGGATGAAGCTTAGAAGTAACAGTTCCGGAGACTAAAACAATGTGCAGTAGAATTACGGCAGTCTTTATTTCCTTCGGTAATTTGTGGAGATTTGTAATTAGCATCGGAATAATTTACTATGTAACCATTAACCACCCATTAACCTAACCTAATGGTTAGGTGTATAATATTTGTCTGTTAATCTTCCTAAAAATAAATAAATATAAAATAAGTAGATATTGATGTAAATTATCAAAAACGCTGCCTAATCCAAACATCTAAATTTAATATGAATTACAATGAACTAAATTTAATATGAAAGACAGAAAATTGACGGCTGATGAAAAAGATGTTTTTGTTGTGTTTTGTCCTTTCTGTCTACTCCATCCGCAATCCGATGGAAAAACTTAAATAGATAGACACAAAAGAACTCCACGAGGTAAATATCGACGTTGACCTTTTCAAATTGATATTCTTAGTGAAATATCCTATATTATTGGCATGAAAGATACCAAGGATAACTGATAAGTATCTAAAAGATTTTGACAAGGAAACTAGTTACAAGTAAACTTTCTTTTATTTATTCATTTATTAGATGATCGACCTCCGTAGCCGAGTGGTTCGCATGCCGGTTTCAAAGTGGTTCCATCTCTGAGGTCCCGGGTTCGATGCCATGTATCGGTTGGGTCAATGTAGAAAATGAACTTTTCTATAGAGTAGAAATGTCAATGTAGAAAATGAACTTTTCTATATTGACTCGGATTTGGGTGTTCTGATACCTCCGTTGTCTCATGTACTCCATAATACGGGGGCTTTAGCTTCTCATCTTGGAATCTGAGCATTGCATATAATGTTGTTTAATGTTAAATTTGTATCATTTAATATGTTAAATTTATTTATTACTGCTTACTTATTTGATCTTGCATAATTATTTTATTGACCGATTTCCAAATCGAAACGGCGGAGGTTCTTTGTTCAACGGGTATGTATTTTTTTAAATATATATTGAATAAGATAAGAATTATTAACATATAGGGTATTATTTGGAACCATAACGTTATGTTATTGAAATCTGAAACAACAAAGGTAAAACAAAACACGCCGGAGAGAAAAATAATAAAAAAATACATTTTCTATATTTAATCGACCGGCAATCAAACCCGGGCCTCTGAGAGCAGCGTACGAGCCGCTTGCCCACGGAGGTCGTCAAAATAACACGAACAAAACTACCAACAGAATAAAAATTCCTATATATTTTATAATCAAAACAAATATTGATTTTCAGAAATCCAAATTTCAGATTCTGAGAAATGGTTCTGGATAACATGTTGTTTTTATAATATTGTTACATTTAATTCAGTTTTTTGTACTTTTCTCCTACTCTTCTTCACAGTTAAAAGACATTATTTATATTAAAAAAGAAAGATGGCGCATCCAAAAAGGTTTTGTTGATACTATAAATTTTATAAAACATAATTATTACTTTGACTTTGATAAAAGGTTATTAATTAATATGTTATGATTGATTTATTACACGTAATAAAGTATGTATATTCTTATTATACAATAATATATTTAAGCGAATTAAATCAGTTCGACATTGACACAAATTGTAAGAGTATTTTGTCATCATTTTAAGTGTTTTGCTCTTCGTGTTCTTATCCACATATCTCATCTGATATATAAGATGTATTACTTATCTTGATACAGTTCCGACACTGTGGATGCTGTTAGTTAGTAACAGTTTAATCTATCAGAGATGGTGATAATTCGAATTTCTTTTTGGTAACTAGTCGTATTTGTCGTAAAAATAACGATTTATAGGTATATTGATAAATATTAAAATAACTTAATATTGATGTCAATAACTGCTTTATCTCACTCATATTGAGATTATTAAATCAGATGACAACTGACTTTTAATTCTAAAATATAAAAGGTAGACATTGATAATATTAGCATTAATATTTTAAAAGAAATAGATCTCGTTGCGACTTTTTAATGTAAGATATTGAAATCTTATAGATTATATGAGTTCAATTGTTTTATCGTTTCTATACAAGTAATAGTGAAATCATATTAATTCTGTTATTTTTTTCTTTCCAGTTTCATCAATCACATTATTGTTTTACCCTAACAGTGCTCCTAAAAAGGCACCTGGTGTACTTTCAGTAGTATACAATTTTGTATCATCGCTCTGCAGACCAAACAAACTTTTTTAAGTTACTTATCTCCACAATCTTAAACATTGCCAAAGGTGAAACGGTTCTAACCGCAACTGTATATTTGAACACAACATTTTAAGAATTTATTATTATTTGAAGTTAGCCCATAGAGAAATAGTTAAACAAAAAACTATTCCATCTCATTTCGGACACCAGACACTCGCGATTTTTAAGTATAATTATAAATATAATATTGAATGCAAACTTTACCAAATATTCAAGTAATTCGTGAAGTTATCCTGCATTTACAAATCATAAACTGAATGTGAATACAATGAAACGATGCATTGGTACGTAACTATTAATATTTCATAAAACAAAATTCAAAAACTAAAACTAAATAGCTAAATCACGCTCTAAAAAGTTTGAAACGAGAGATTTATTTCATAGTGATAATTATATTATAATAACGATGACCAAAGAACAACGCCGTATGATACTGAACATAACAAAACAAACTGTTGTTTTCTTATTTTATTCTGGCTTTCAACATATCATCTTTTTTTCTAAGTACCTACTTTAAGATTCATCGTTTATCAAATCATAGCTGATCACAGGTATAGAAATGTAATCTTTGAATCAGAAGGTTATTAATTTAAATCAATAGCTATAGGTAATGTATGTATGGGGTAAAATAGGACTCGCATTTCTTGAAGATCCTTAAAAAAATGTTTTAAAATATGTGGTAAGTAATCATCGTACTTAATCGTTAATTTGATGGCATATGGCGCAAGTTTTACTGGATATATATACAGTAATCAAGATATAATTTCTAATTGGTTATATGCATCGAATCTTGCTTCTTATATAACGTACTCAGTTTTTTTTTATTCTCCTTCAGTAAAAGTTTTACTACTAAAATGTACACTCAAGCAGGAGTAATTGAATGCACCGGGACGTAGTTTCCGTTGCAACTTCTGTTAAAGGGCTTATTCAGCACTACTTCCAACCTTTAAACGAATATTAAGCTCAAACAGTCTGAATTAAATAATTTCAAACCGAATAGTTTGAATCCCTAATAATATACAATAGGGGAATGAAAAGTTTCGTCAAACAAACCGATTCCTTTGAAGTCGCGAGCACTTTATTAACTTATGAAAGAAAACTATGCATAACTCTTTGATGATATGGTTTGTTTTTATAAGTAGAATATCCCGTTTTGATGGTAAACTTTTTGATTTAAAATAAGATATATAAATAATGGCGCGTTTCGCACAATTCTGCCAATTTCAAATGATTAAATTAGTTAAATTAAAGTAACAAATATGCTGACCAGTGTACCCTATCCTAACATCTATGTTACCATGTTTCTAGCAAAATAAATTATTATTATTATTATATTATATTATATATAAATTATTTTTTACACGTAAAATGATAATGATGACGATGGATCAACTCTGATTGAATAAGCTGATAAAGAACATCTGTTAGTATCAAAGAAAATTTAAACACTGCGGTTAATATTGGCATAACGTTCACATTAAATAAAATTGGCATCGGCAGTAAAGGGTAAATCATTACATACTCTTTGGCTAAATTGGTACTGATTATTGAGCGTTTGAAAGCAATATTTGCCTTTACGGTGACGTACCTATTCTTTCTTTCTAGGTATTACTTAGATGTAACTTTAAATTGTTTCTGATGGGTGTGAAATATATGGCATAATAACAAAATATATAAATTATAATAATAATAATAATATAAGTGATTCCACCCAAGTAGACCTACAGGATGGATCCACCATCCGTACCCTCTCCGAAGCTGATACATACCGGTATCTGGGTATGTCACAGAATCTAGGTGTTCATATGGCGGACGTGAAACAATCCGTCAAAGAGGCCTTTTTGGGACGCCTGACTAAGGTGCTGTCAGGCGCAACAAAGTCAGGGCCATTAATGGTTGGGTCATGCCAGTCCTAATGTACACCTTTGGCATACTCAGATGGACTAAGACCGAATTGGACGCCCTGGATCGGAAAGTCTGCACAACTTTGACACTCCATAGGATGCACCACCCGAGATCGTCAGTGATGAAGCTGTATATCCCGAGGAAGAGCGGCGGTCGTGGGTTGCTCAGTGCGAAAACCCTGCACAACCGCGAGATACACAGTCTCCGTAATTACTTCCTGGCGAAATCGGAATCCAGTGAGTTGCATAGAGATGTCAAAGCATGTGATGTAGGACTAACCCCTCTCTCCAAGATATATCGATGACTTAATACAATAAACGGAATATAAAATGTTGAAAAAAAAATCGTTCTATTAATAATATATATTTAAAAAAAAGATAAAACGTGGTAGAAAAAGATCAATTATCTTTGAAATCCATAATACTCATTTTATTTAAAATCACATTATAATATAATAATATTAATAGTTATAATAATATTAAACATAAAAATCTATTTAGATATTAATAGTATGTTATTATATTCAATTCTTATATAGTAGTCACTTCCTAAGAAATTCTAATTTCATAATATTATCTAAAACAATGAACATTTGAATTAATACTTACAGACACATAAAAAACACAAATTTAAAATAATATCATCCAAAAATCAACAGTTGTTCTTTAAAGCTTTACTGATCCTCTTACTCTACGAAAATATGAGTAATTTTTTCGACTTCGGCTTCGTAAATATTGGTGGTCGTATCATCATCATCAGCCCTTTTTACGTCCCCACTGCAGGGGCTCAGGCCTTCCTTGTGGATGGTTAAGGAGGATGGGCCATGACGCTGGCTCAATGCGGATTGGAGGATGTTTACGGCTGCAAATGCAGCCGGGACCAACGGCTTAACGTGCCTTCCGAAGCAGGAAGTAGCTCGAGATAATAAGTTTTTGGACACCCATCCCGTGACCGATCCTTGCGAAATTTGCTTAACAACAACGATCGCGACCCGCGGCGCTTATATAAAACATGAAAACAATCTATTGTTAACGCTCGCCAAACGCCTATAAGAATTCTAACAGCAATTGTGCCGTCATATATCGGTATTACTTTTATCACAGCAGAATTAATATTTTTTATACCTTCACTTCACTTAATACATACAATTGTAAATAAACTCATACATCTGTAAATAAATTCTTGGGTTATATTTTAAGCTCAACAGGTTAAGATCGTAAATGACAATGTTTACAGGTAATATGTTTGATTCGTTCGTTGTTTCTATTTCCACCACCAGCCCTTTTACGTCCCCACTACAGGGGCTCAGGCCTTCCTTATGGATGGTTAAGGAGGATGGGCCATGACCCTCCACGCTGGCCCAATGCGGATTGGAGGGTATTAACGACTGCAAATGCAGAAGGGACCAACGACTTAACGTGCCTTCCGAAGCACGGAGTAGCTCGAGATAATAATTTTTGGTCACCCATCCCGTGACCGACCCTTTTTTTTTTTTTTTTTTTTTTTTTTTTTTTTTTTTTTTTTTTTTTTTGACGCTGAGAAATGCGTTACGCATACCCGCTTCACCCTGCGCGGGCTCCACGGGTGATGTGGGACTCCTCCTGTGGCCCCACCCCCGAAGGGGCTAGACAAGAAACAGGAGTTTACCCACTAAAACTCAGCGATGTCCCTCGCATGGAAGGCGATGCGCGGGATCAGCCCGAAGGCCATACACCGCGCCGTTCGCCCCCATTTCGGCCCGCCCTAAAAAGGGCAGGTCCCACAGCGGGTTGGGAGTACGTCTCAGAGACATTCGAGACGCACCCCCACGACGAGGCAGGAGCGTGCAATGCCGGCCGGTGCGCGAACCGGCCAGCTGCCCCTGACTAGAGACCAGAGATGCGCAACTGTGCAATCTCCGGTCCCCTACCCATCGTGTTGGGAGGATCCACACAGGCAGAGCCCTTATCGTGGATCCCCCCCCCCGTAGGTCGGTGCGCCACAGAAGACCGACCTCATCACGCCCTGTATCAGCTTCGAGGAGCAGACAGGGCGCGTCCAGCCGGTCGACTGGTTGCATCCCCTCTCGTCGCGCCGCGGCTGCGGCCCTACCGAGGTCCCGGCGCCGCACCAGTCGTCGAGCAAGCACAGCAGGTAAGTCCCCAGGTAAGTACTGTGGCGACTTATGGCAACTTAGCCTAATGGTGGAGGTGGGTGGCGCAATGAAAAAACTGGTAGAACTCCTCAGTCTTGATATATTTCTGATAAGAATTACATTTAATCACTTACAATAATATTATGCTACGATGCTCACCCTAAGCTGGTCTCGATCAGAAAAGAAAGACTATATCCAGCAAAACACGAACACGCGAATTCGAATAAGAAAAAGTAATAATTTAAAATATTAACGGCCAGCACTTGACCATAAACCGTCCGAAGAGTAAACCCTACCTATAGTAATGTGCTCGGACGTTACATGCCCGGGCTCCCTAAAAAAAATTATTAGAGCGTGTGAAGACGCTCGAATAATTTTTACAGAAGTCTAAACCCTAAGTCCTACCTGCTTGAGGAACTTAGAGGAGGCGGTTTTTACTAATAAACCAGCTCCTGCAATGAAATTCCAATTTACTACATTATTGTTCAGACTTCTTAAGGAATTCTTCACATTGCAGAAACTCTACAAGTGCAAAACCTCAATAAAAGCACCTGTACGTCTCCCAAATGACTACAATCATCAAAACCCTAAGTTTGATATTGGATGACGTCAAAACCCAAACACAACAAACTTTATTTTAAATACAGCTATCATATGATATTCCCGATTCCCGTAGTTAAAATCAAGCAAAATCGAATCAATTAAAGTTAATATCCAACCCAATAATAATAAACAAACGGATATGGCCAATGACAATGTGTATATCTTATAAGCATCCATGATAAATCATTGACACCCATGAGACAACAAACTGACATATGGAGCCTAAGGACGTCCAGCATCAAACAAGACGAAACCCAATTCCTATGGAACCAGATGGGTTCCCCGACCCTCGCAATGCCTATGTATAAACACTACGCGCGATACAATAATAATGACGACGCGCACATGAAGTGGGTGTCTGTCGACTTATCAACAGAGATGCTTCATAGTAGGCCCTCCGTATTGCTGACGTCAGGATACGCGCCAGCTTCATCATGCTCTTACGGGAATCCGGCAGATGAAGTATGAACATGAAACAATTAAACAGTATTAACAAATATCCTTGGAAATTTTATAATAAATAAACAATTAAACAAATATTTCACATGACAATATATATTAAAACATATTGGATTAATATTATTATTCGAAATTAGCTCACTATCAACTAAACTTGAACAAGGAATCGAACCTGTCATAATTCCTAAATAAAAGAAAATAAATTAAAATTACAACTTCAATATTATCATTATATGACTTAGAAAACTTAAAAATTCATATTACTTTAAATATCTATCTCCTAACTTATAATAAGAAATAAGAATTATTATTATAATAATGAAAATACATTAACCTAATACCTACTTCCTCGAATTCTAAAAGGTTTAATTCTATTAGCATGGACTACCTTTATCCTATAAGTTCCTATTCTTCTTATTATAATATTATTATCATCAATTGGTCGTATTATCTGATAAGGAAATCTGTCTTTATATTTGTCTATATTCAACCTATTCAACCTAACCTTAATGAGGTCAGTTTTTTTCTTACGACAATTAAAGAAATGTATCCTATCTTTTCTATTATGAAAACTTTTCTGAAAAGAATACGAATTAAAAATATTTTGTCTATTACTCATTAAATAAAAATTGACATTTCTATCTCGAGTATTATAATATGATGATTTCACATTTCGATCTAACTTGCTATTATAAAAAATTAATGTTTTCCTAAAGATTTTATGTTGTTCATGAATTTTTCTATGAACAAAATTATTGTTATTTGTATTTTCTCTCTTTAAAGAAGACTTATCTTTTATAACTAAATTCTTAGTATTATTATTATTATACTTGAATGACTTAAGAGAAATATTATTATTAGAACTATCTTTATTCGCTTTCACTACACGTGACTCATGCAAATATTTATCATTTTCTTTATAAGAATATAAATAATTATTAGAAACATCGACAACATTATTATCTTTTATCAATTCAGACTTTGTCAAAAAATGACATACAATGTGTTTGACATATAATTGATGCCTTCTAAAATCTATGACAACATTATGACAGAATAGAAAATCTTGTCCTATTATAATATCTCGATCAATATTTTTCACAACATAAAAATCATGAATGAACAAAACATGTTCAATAATAATCTTCAAATTGACTTTACCGATTACTTCGAGATTCACATTATTCACTGCCCGAAGTGACATATTACATGGCACAATATCGTGACGGAGTTCATACACGGCACGATCCGAAATGACCGAAAATGACGCACCAGTATCAACGAGCGAAATAAATTTTCTATCACGACACAACACTTTAATAAATGGTTGAAACTCACGTGCGTATATATTCTTTGAGTGAGACGGCTGCTTGTCCTCTGCTATCACTTCTATCGCCTCTGCTGCTTTTGTGTGGCTTTCACTATTCTTCTTAATCATCATTGGCTGCGGCTTTGTATTATTTCTTGGTCTGAAATTATAAGGGCGGGGCATCATCTGATCGGGAGGTGGGGTTTTATGAGGGGTGAAAGATGGAGAACTGAAGGTTCTAGTGGGTTGAATCAACGTTGAAGGTCGCTGATCTCCTTGTCCGCCTTGTGTGCTAGAGGAAGGAAGAACATCTACAATATTTGTTAATTTTACAGGTAAATTGATATCCACTTCTCCATCCCCTCTATTATAAATTTCATTTAATTGTTTGATCACCTCCTTCAAATGTTGTCTATTCGTATACAACTGTGATCCTAAACGTCCCTTAGTTTTGAAATTCGCTGCCCCAAGAAAATGTTGGATGAAGCATTTATCATCAATAACTGCCCCAGCTTTATAGGCTAAATAATCTAACGAATAAAAATAATTGAGTGGGTCCTCCGTTGCACCCTGTCTTCTTGCAAAAAATTTTGCGAGAGGATTTGCAGTTGAAGAGAACTCTTCGCTAATTTGTTTCTCGAGTTCCTGAAAATTCTCACAATTGTCTTTTATTTTATTATAAAATAACAGTGCAGGTCCCGCTAAATATGCCGCCAACACTATTTTTTTAGTCGGTTCTTGATATCCATTTGCTGCTGCTATAATATTAAATTGAGAAAAAAAATCAGCCACATCACCTTTTAATCCGTCGTATCTCTCCATTTTCGTTTTCTCGCTTATATGTTTTCTTGCTTTTATGTTTTCCCCGCTTGGCTTACGAGAGGTATCGCTGTATTTCGAAACGTTGCGCCTCCACCATGTGGCGACTTATGGCAACTTAGTCTAATGGTGGAGGTGGGTGGCGCAATGAAAAAACTGGTAGAACTCCTCAGTCTTGATATATTTCTGATAAGAATTACATTTAATCACTTACAATAATATTATGCTACGATGCTCACCCTAAGCTGGTCTCGATCAGAAAAGAAAGACTATATCCAGCAAAACACGAACACGCGAATTCGAATAAGAAAAAGTAATAATTTAAAATATTAACGGCCAGCACTTGACCATAAACCGTCCGAAGAGTAAACCCTACCTATAGTAATGTGCTCGGACGTTACAGTACCCAGGTAAGTACCCACTATACTACTCTAGACTAGTACGGCGTGTAGATGTGTGTGTGTGTAAGATGTATGAATGTGTGTGTGAAAGTGTATGTATGCCGGTGTGTGTGTAGCTGTGAATGTGTGACTGTATGTGTATGTGTTGTGTAGGATAGAGTAGAGTGTATGTATGTGTGTGTAGTATGCATGTAAGTGTGTGAAAGCCAGGACCCCGACAGCGCCGCAACCGCGGAGCGAAGGGAACTCCCCTCCCCACTATTCAGTAGGGCACCTCCCAAGTTCCTCTCACCCCGCAGCCGTTTCCCTCAGTCCCCTCGCACTCCTCCACCTTGCCTGGCGAGAAGAAAGAGACAGACGACTACGAGACCGGTCCAATCTGTGCACTTGGTCTGTGCTCTCCACCCGGACAAACCCCCGGTCGCACACATGCAAGCATATATGCGGCCGCGAACCTGCCCAGGACAGAGTACGCAGACCAGACCGAACGAAGAACCCAGGGTTAGGGAGTCAGACCTCAAGACGGAGGCAGGCGCGCATAGCGACGTCTTCTGCCCCCTGTCCTACGACTGCGGCGAGAGCCAGCGAGGGCTGCCAGCTCGCGTGCTCTCTCCGCGTCCTCCTTCTGCGACATCACGGTCTCGCAGAAGGAGGAGACCGCCTCCCAGGACCTGCGGCTGCCCAACATAGACCGAACTACGTTGGGGAGAGACAGGTCCTGGCCTACCACCAGCGTCAGTGCGTACCGCTGGGAGGACCAAGCACTGCACACCTCAAGGGTGTGCTGCGCAGTGTCCTCACCAGCACCGCAGTGATGGCATAGTGGCGCGTCCTCTCTACCTATTTGGTGCAGGTATCTGGCAAAGCAGCCATGACCTGTGAGAATCTGCACCAATCGATAGGTGAGTTGCCCATGTCGCCTTTCCTTCCAGTTTTGAAGGACTGGTTGGATGGCGGACAGGGTGCGGACTCCGGCGGGAGGAGACTCGAGTGACCGGGACCACTCCATCATGAGAGTCTCCTCAAATTGTCTGCGCACTGCGACCATCTCAATCGGAGCCAAACGATCGCCTCGAGCGAGAGACTCCTTTCTAGCCTTGTAGACCTCCGTGAGAAGCTTGGCTTCACGCTCCCACGGAGGCATACCGGCCAGTGCACAGGCCGCACCACCGGAAACTGTACGATAGGCTCGAATGGCTCTATTCGCTACGGTGCGCTGGGGTCTTCTCAACAATGCCTTGTTGTGGGCAGTGAGGGAATCGACCCAGACTGGAGCACCGTATAGAGCCATGCTCCTAACGACTCCGGCAAACAGGCGGCGACACACCACGTTCGGTCCTCCTATGTTGGGCAGGAGCCTGCCTAGGGAGACCGCCGTCTTCTCCAGTTTTGGGGCCATCTGGCTGAAATGGTGTGTAAAGCTCCATCTGCTGTCCAGCCAGAGGCCCAAGTATTTGATGTGGGGATTTATACGGATCCCCACTCCGTTTACCCTCAGGTGTGCGCCTGTAGGCAGCCTTTCCCTTGGGCCGTGGAACAAGATGGCCTCCGTCTTGTCCACGGCCACATTAAGCCCTAGCCTTTGAATACGCTCTATTATGAGCTCAGTACCGATTTCGGCTAGGCGCTTCGCGGCTCTGTACGTGTGTCCCCTTGCTGTGACCAGAGTGTCGTCTGCATAACAGACTACACTCATTTTGGGGAGAAGCGAGCCGCGGAGCACCCAGTTGTAACCCAGATTCCACAAGAGCGGTCCGAGGACCGACCCTTGTGGAACACCACAAGCCATACGTCGAGAGTTGACCCGTCCAGAGCTGTCTAAATACAGCACCTCTCTCTCTCGAAGGTAGTCATGAACCACCCTACTGAGGTATTCAGGCACTTCATGGAACCTTAGGGCGTCCTCGATAAACTGAAAGGGGAGAGAATTAAAAGCATTTTTTATGTCGAGAGACACAGCTATTAACTTCTCTCCCCTCTCAGTGGCAAAATCGCACTCCTCCCGCAGTTTTAATATTGCATCGATGGTCGAGTGGTGTCGACGAAAACCAAACTGTCGGCTGGACAGATCAGGTCCAATAGTCTCCAAGTGCTGGACGATTCGGTCTGCAATGATTCTCTCGAATGTTTTGCAGACCTCGTCCAGCAAGACAACAGGTCGATATCCTGTTGGGGAGTCCGCCGGCTTATTGTCTTTTCTCAGCAGGACAAGCCTGCCCCTCTTCCAACACCTGGGAAACCGCCCTTGTTGCAGGCAGTTATCCATTAAGGATCTTATGTGTGGACCCAGGTGCTTTAGGGAGAGGCGGAGAATTTTGCCGGGGACTCCGTCTGGTCCAGGGGCCTTCTTCTTTAGGCGAAGGCGCTCTACTGCATCCTCCATCTCCCCGTCCGTGACCGGGGAGGGATCGCCTATAATACTCACCAGAGGCCTTGGGAGTAGAGGGGGGACTTGTGGAGTAGTCTCGGGGAATAGGGTTGAGATGACCCTATTCAGGAGTTCCTGGTCCATTTGATCCGTGGCGGGAGGGTGTTGTTTCATCCGGTTCCGTACAAGTTTGTATGGACGACCCCACGGATCTCGGTTTAGGTCCCCCAGGAACTCCTCCCATGCAGTCGATTTTGCTCGACAGATGGCATCCTTGAGAGACTTTTTTGCCTCTGTATAGTTTCTCTTCAAGGATTCCTCTGTTATCATATCTCGCCCCCTCCTGCGTCTGGAGCGCAGAAGAGCACGACGTTTTCTCATGCTTTCTTGTCTAAGACCCTCAAGCTCGGCCGACCACCAGTACACTTGTGTGCGATGGACTGGGCCGGCCGAGCGAGGCATGGAGGTGTCGCATATTTCAGACAAGGAGTTTCTGACCCGCTCCGCCGAAATATCGACATCGGTGGTTTCTTCCAAGGTCTCCAATATCCAGGCCTGAACTATAGAGGCCTCTTCCGCCCTTATGATGTCCATTTTGGCAAGGGCCCATCGTGGAAAATGATGACCCTCACCCGGGACAAACGATTGAGCATTTACTGACGGAGGAGAGATCATGAATCTGATATACCTATGGTCAGACAGGGACTCCTCCTCCGTCAGTACCCGCCAACCCTCGATTCTTTGGGCCAGTGCAGGGGACGCGAAAGTGAGATCAACTATTGAGCCCACAGTGCGTCCGAGGTATCTCCTCACACATGTGAGCTCGCGTCCCCTGTTAACAATCTCCAACCCAGCAGTCGAAGCCCAATTATATATAACGTCTCCCTCTTGAGAGTTTCTGGGGGAACCCCAAGCCGTGTGCTTGGCGTTGAAGTCCCCCAGAACCAGCGTGAGATTGGAAGACAATCGACCCACTGCAGCACTTAAACGACCAACCCACTCTTCATACTCAGAAAAGGGGCGGGTTGGAGAAAAGTATACCCCAAAGATGGTGATACCCCCCCACGACACTGCTATGTAACCCGACCCCCTTTCCCTAAGCATAAGGGGAGGTGAGAAGGCAGCTGTGGAGGGGATCACAATGGCGACAGAGTCATTTAGGTCTGCAATCCATCGATTGGATTGCGGGATATAATATGGCTCGGACACCACCACCATGTCCGCTTTAACCCTGGCGGCGCTCTGTAGGAGGAGATCCTGAGCGCCAGCACAGTGGTTAATGTTACTTTGGAGCACGTTAATTGGTACTCTGAGCATCGATAGAATTAGGGACAACTTCCATGGCCGATTCCGACCTTGCCGTCAAATTAGCATTTCTGCTTCCAGGGGAGGGCTTAGGGCGTATCCTGGGCGCTGTACAGCTTTTACCTCCCATTATGTGCTTGTTATTTCGACCAGCCTCTTCGCAAACAACACATCTGGGAGGAGCATTGCACGAAGCACGCTTGTGCCCAGGATTCCCGCACCTAAAACAGATATCACGCCTATCTGCATCTTTGGGGCACATCTGCCTAGTGTGTCCCGTGTGCATGCATTTGAAACATCTCATCGGTTGAGGTTCCAAGATTTGCACACGGGCACAACTCCACCCAACAAGGAGTCGACCTGACGCTGCTAGAGCTTTAGCCGAAGCTACAGGGCAGTGGGCTATGATCGAAGATAAGCCACCTGGACCTTTGCCTAGTATGCCTGTTTTGACATTCTCCAGTTTGCACCCCCCTTGCTTAGCAATGGCCTCCATGACCTCCTCAGGGACCACCGAGTCATCCAGGTCGGTTATGCGGATATCCGCTGTTTTAACCGGCCTGGAGACTTTTGCAACACCATTAAGGACGGTAGTAAGGTGGGACTTAAGGAGCTCCACTTTATCCTCTCCCACTGAGTTTGGGAGCTCAAACTTCCTCGCCCCTGTGGCTGTGTGGCGCAGACGTAGGCTTATCGGATCAATGCCAAGGTCCTTGAGATTTATCTCTTTTTTGGCCTTGGCAATTGCATTGGCGTATGTGACGCCATTTTCGGCATTCTCGGCTCCGATATCAATTATTAGTGCCGATGTGTTAGGAGTTTTAATCCTCTTCTTCTTCTTTGGCTTTTCATTAGAGGAGGCCTTTTGGGGAGGGGGAAGAGGGGGGGGATTAGCTCCTCTAGCAGCCTTGGCAGCTTTTCTCCTATATCCTCTCTTAACCACCGTTGTCCATTCCTCCGTCAGAGTCCGGGACTGTGGTAGTGCCGGTTCCGTATGTGTCGAAGGAGGAGGGGGAGGAGGACGAGGGGTAGAAGCAGGTGCAGATGTAGCCTGTTTCCCCTTTGATTTCTTCCTTTTCCTCTTGTTATTGTTAGAGGCAGCGAGGGGTGCCTCTAACAATGCACTCTGTTGAGCACTCTGTTGAGTTTGTTTACCCTTCGCTTTTTCTTTACCCTCTTGTGTCTGCTTTGCCCGCTGAGACTGAGGCTTGGCAGTAGTGGACGCATTCTGAGTCGATGCCTCTTTGGTCGACGTATTACCCTTCGAAGAGGGTCGCATGAACTCTCTAGTAACTTTCCTCAGCTGGGAGTCTGAGGCAAGAGGAGGACGGAGAGGGTTCGGCACAATAAGCCTACTTTCCAGTCCCTTGAAGTGTTCGTTGAGACGTTCATCAATCATGTCCCCTAAGGTCTCTAAGATTGAGCCGAGTGCCTCTTTAGGGAGGCTTGAGTTGTCAGCGCTCTCATCAATCACGGCAATGTTCGAAGACGCTTTCTTACGCTGTCTTCTCGATTTTCCCTCCTGATTAATGGCAACGTCACGTTCCGCTCTTTCTCTCTTCAGGCCTGATATCTCCAGCCTAATGAGTTCGAGCTCTCTCCCTAGACGCATGTTTTCTGCCTTGAGATGTCTTATCTCCTCTTCCGCCGAAACCGTGAGATTCTTCGTGAGGAGTTTGCGTAGCTCTGCCGTACCATGGTTGAGGGCTTTCCTAGTAGTGCCCTTGAGGTTCTTTGACTTAGCGCAATGCTCCTCAATTGAATCCAGAAAGCCCATGGCCTTATTATGAACCTCAATGACAGAGGATTCGTCTGGTTGATCAGACACCATCTCTGTAATGGGGAGCACTTCGTCGTCACTTTCAATATCCTCATCATAGTCGAAGTCGTCGTCTGAGTTCTTCCTACCCTTCCTTTTGGCTGCAGACACTCCAGCATGGTGTTCTGCCAGGGTCTTTTTTGTGCGCTGAGGGGAAGGAGAAGGTCTACGGAAGAAGGAGTTAGGTTCCTCTATATCCGAACTATGCAGCGAATTGCAGTCATCCGGTATCGGCACCGGAGAGCCCGCCACTGCAAGCCTTTTACTCGCATGCTCCGTGAGGGTGATATTGCTACCACCACTATCTCCACTCGATTCCGATTCGCTGCGAGCCCGCTTGCCCAGTGACAGGTTCGAGCCCGTAAGCTGGGAGTGAGGGTCCTTAGGCAGCAGAACCGACGATGTGTCCTTATCCAGAGAAGTTGTTGAAACTCCCTTACTAAGTGGGGTCGCAGGACTTCCACTTACACCTTGGTTTGGGAATGTAATGTGTACTGGCCCCTCATTCTTAGCCTTAGCCTTAGCATTTTCAAGTGAGCTTGCTGTACTGCTCACTGTCCCGTCGAGAGAGGGAGTGGGAACGCTCCCTTTTTCAGTCTGTTCCACCAAGTCTACCAGCGACAATGATGGTGATGGACCAGCCTCTTTCACTTCCGGATTTGTCACTACAGACGAATTAGTGACCGACAATGTCCTGGTTTGAGAGCGTGTCATGACTCTGTTGCTCACATTAGGTGAGCGAGAGCGAGATCGAGTTCGTTCTTTGGTACTCATTCTGTCCTCAGTTGGTGTAATGACAGAAGAGGAACGCCGTCTACTTCTATCATTCACCGATTCATTCAGCTTGTCTGTCTCAACAGAAGGATCCCTGGAGTGAGAGCGAGAGTGATCAGCTCTCGAACTTTCGGATGTACTCCCGGAAACTTGACCAACTACAGGCAGGGGGTTTTTGCCCCTACCAACACTGCCACGTCCTGCACTGCGCTGACCCTTAGAAGGGTCTTTAGCTAAACCCAGCTTGCTCAGCAATGAGCTCACCGGGCCTTGGCCCTGAAAAGGGCCTTTGTCCACACTCCGCGCACTTCCGCCCGCGCCAGGCCCATCCCCTCGGTTCGGGGAGTCCATCTCCGCACTCCGCTCGCTTCCGCCCGAGCTCGGCCCACTGACATCAAAAGAGGGGTTTTTATGAGTATTAGACAAATCCATTTTGAGTCCCACGAGTAAGGATCGGTATATCGGTCTGCACAGACAGAGCCGCCTTGTCTGTGTAAGGCTAGGGTTGTGAAGGTGGGGGTCGCCCGTTCCCCACCTCCAGAGGACGTGTCGCGACCGGCTAGAAACCGCCGGCCACAAACCCCTCGCCCACGTCCAGCTTGGGCTGGTTGTTTTTTATTGTGGTTGTCTCCACTTGAGGACACCCAGTAAAGGGCAGCCCCACCCCGGCTCCGCGCTTGCGAAATAACGGGGTCGGCCGGTGGTTGCTGATCAAAACAGCACCCGTCGCTCACGCCACCGTGACACGTCAGGCCCACCGCCCTCGCTGGCGCGGCCGCTACCCGGGATGCCCAGGACGCCCGCCCAGCCCGAACCGCGCTGCCGCTTCCCGACTTACCATCGGGGCGCCAGCCCGGAGCCCACACAACAAAAGTGCCAGGGTACGGAACCCCCAACACACCCCACACGACGACCCATGAAGGGCCAACGACGGCCTATAGTAGGCCGAAACCACCCTTCCATGCCCGACTGCCGCTACTCGGAGTATGTCCGAGACGCCAGCCGGGCCCCTCTTCTGTTACTCGTTTGGCGCCACCCGGGGGACACGTGCAGGGTAATAAAAGGCAAACTCCTGCGGACGCGAGTAACTTCATCCCCCCCCGTGACCGACCCTAGCGAAAGTTGCTTAACGACTACGATCGCGGGCCGCGGCGCTTATCCACTACACCACCGAGCTACTTTCTACTTTAACTAATTATAAAATAATAGTTACTTCTATGGTATTCTTAACGGCCTCCAAAATAATGACTCCAGCGAAATAGTGCGTAAAGCCTCGAAAGAAATTAAAATATTAATAATTCAAGTAAGCTTATAAAAACGCATCTCATTCACCGAAACGCGTCAAGATTTTCACTTAGCCTTTGTTAAAAATATCTTCTTTCAACCAACTGACGCGACTTCGCTTAGCATGAATATTTATATGCAAAAGGAAACAGTGAAACCAGCTTTGCCGTTGTTTAATATTTTTGATAATTATTATACTAACTATATATTTATAAGTAAGATTTCAGGCATTTACATGTCGATATATAATATAGTATGATACAATATTCTAACTTATTGTTTGAGAACTAGACATTTCTCGGCGACTACGCATACGTAAATGTATGATGTAGCTTCCGTTGGTTGAAACATTTTTTCAAATCTTCCAGTGGTTTCGGAGCCTATTCAATGTAACAACAAATCATTCCTCTGCATTGAAGGATATATGACAATTTTTTTATTGGTTTTGTACATACTAATAACTATCTGAGAAGAGGAACCCGATGACACAGTATAAGCGAGTTCGGTTAACCTATACTCCATTCATTATAGCATTAGACAGATGTTAAATAAGGTTCTTTTTATGGTATACTTTGTGACTAATTATCAATAATCATATTACTTTTAAGACTGAAGGCTAATTTGCTACATATCCACTTAAATAGGGGAACTAGGGGTATGACGGGGTAGCGAGGTAAGACGGGTCACGCACACATACAAAAAACTCGATGCTTCCGCGAGGCGGCGCTGTAGCCAATTAGAAGCCGCTTTCGAACAGTACTCAGTGCAGCCATGACAGTCGGCGAAAGTGCGTGCGTTCTTTGTTTGTAAACAAATTTCTGTTAAAGTGCATAATTGATGTAATATTTTGTGTTTCTAAACAACTTCAGAAACAGGTAAGAAACAGAGTTGAACTAATGGCTATTTTTTGCCTTCTTTTTACGTTTTCCTTACAGTTGATATACATTTTCAAAATCACATTAGTCCCAACCGTGTATTTTGTAAATTTTATTTTCTTTAAACACAGTGACTGGGGCAAGATAGTGTAGACCATACGGGGCATAATGGGGTACATGCCCCGTATGGTCTCCATCTACGTCAAGGTCTGTCAACCTACCGTTTATAGAGACCAGCGCACCCATAGCTACTCATCCCGGACGTGAAGAACCAGCCGCGTCAAGCGTTGTTAACGCTCAGTCGATGGAGACAGACTCTCATACCGGATATGAGTCACCATCTATATTGAATTCTGGAAATCTCCCCTTTACAGAGTTAGTACCTCATCCTGACCTTGAAATTCCAATCACGTCAAACGTTATTAACGCTGAGTTCATGGAGACAGAGCCTCATACTGGACCTGAAATACCATCCCTCTTAAGTTCTGCAAACCTTCCATTAACAGTCATCAGCTTGTACAGAATCTAATGATAAGAGAGGGCCTAAATCCGGACGTAAAACAACTGAAACAAAACATGTTCAATCGATTCATGAAGATTTCCTTGCACCTGTTCTCTCCGAAAATAATCGTACGTCAGTTCAACTATCTAATACTGGTTCCCCCCAACAAGTTTGCTCAAAATTACTTGAAGTCCAAGCAGGAAGTTCCTTGGAAATTCGTTATCCCATCCTATCTGTCTGCCGTGATTTAACTTCTAGTTTTGAAAATGCTTCACCTAAAGATATATTGCCGATTCCTACTGTCCAAATTAACGAAAAAAGGAAAAACTATCGAAGAGGTAAAACAGCGGTAATAACCCCAACTCCATATAAAAAGGAACTTCAAGCTTTAAAGTTGTCAAAGAACGTTCGGGCCAAAAGAAGTAAATCGGCAAAGGAAGTTCCGGCTAGAAATAGTAATTAGTCCAAGAACGTTACTGCCAAAAATAGTAAAGTAGAGAGGAAGACCAGACCATCGACTTCAAGACAAGAAGATAGTGTTTGTTTTTATTGTAACGATTTACACCACACATACCTGAAATCTACCGAAAACTGGGTAAAATGCTAACTCTGTGGGCGATGGGCTCATACTGCATGTGCTGGGATGGATGATGAAGACCTAGAAGAAGTACTCATATGCAAGTTCTGTGAAGATGAATAAAAATCCCATCTTGCTCCTAAATCCATCATACCCCATTTATCATTCCCCATCTTACCCCCCATACGGGGTAAGACGGTTTTTTATGTGTTCTTAAAAAAAAAATATTATTATAAATTTGTGATATACTTTCGTCCAAAGATTATGCCAATTTGTAGTTGATTAAGAAACTTAAGTGCCATAAATAAATAAAAACATTATGTTGATTTATATTGTAGTTTTCTAATGTTTCTCCTTAGCGTCCCCGTCATTCCCCTAGTTCCCCTACCAGCTGCTACACTTAACTGTTGTCATTTAAGCTATCTATTTAACAAATTTATGAGTATATGACTAACTTAAATGATTTAATAACTATTACAATAAAAAGTGTCCATCGTAAAGAACCTAAAGAAGCAGGGTTGATTAGTTTCGGCACGATTCTCATGTCACTATAACTATTAAATTTAAAACGTTGCCTAACCCCTTCAAACTTTTCGGCAGTACAGCTTTTTAACTTTGTCAGTTAAAATCGTAATCTGGGATTGTCATCCATTGTGAATGCTTCTGCCTTTCTTGTTGTTTTGCCGTTTTCCGTGATTAAATTGTTATTATTTTATTTTTGTTGTTTAGTTTTGTTAAATATGGACGATGCCGTTGCAGGCCCGAGTGGCCTTCAAAAATTACGCTCTAAGCCCCCATACCTACCCTCAACCTTTGACATATCAGGAAGTTTGTCCAATGTCTTTATCAATAGTCTAACTAATTACGCTTAGGAATAAAAGATGAATTTATAAAATGCTGGCCTCATCTCAACCCCGAGGTAACGTAAATAATGGAAAACCCAGCTCTTTCAGACTACCTAACGTTCAAAGTTCCAATAAAACTAATATATATATTTTTTTAAATTTATCTTGAAAATATAACGTTCTGCACTGCTGCTTCTATGACCTTCTTTTTTCTAATGTTATAATGAATGGAGTATAGGGTAGATTTAGACAGCAATGAGATATATAGCCATTTATTTGTCTTTGTGCTGAGGAAAAAGCTAAGTTCTGTCAAATAAACAAGTTAAAGCTGGCCTTAAAAACAAAAATAAAAGATGAAATAAGGCACCTTCAAAAACAGCTGTTGAAAGGTGATGACAGAAGATATGACAACCGGTGTCCATGTATGAAAAACTTATGAAAGTGGTGGAGGTGAAAGATGTATGGATCTTGTGGAGCTCGATCCTCTCTGCCTACCCCGCAAGGGATCCAGCGTGAAGATATACATAAGTTTATTTGCATTGTATTTGTACTTAATCGGACTAGTAGTTTCGGAAAAAACAGTGAAGTGATCATAATAAGTATTCCATTTTTTGATATACAGAACCTAGAATCTTTATTGATAACCTTTAAAGAATTCTAAAAACACATTATCGAAATATTTAGCAAATAAAGTTGATTGAATATTTACTAATTAAAGCTAATTATGGAAATTTTTAAGGTGAATGTGTAAAACTTATTCGTTAATTTAAGAAGATTGTAGCCATGGCATACTTACCTATTTCAAGACTATTTACTATATAAACAGTAGACTTTTTCAACAGTTTAATGAAACAATTTGAACAGTTTTAAATTTTAATGGTTTATAATATCTTAATGGCAGAAGCGATATCAAAATTAGAGGAAATATTTTTTATTAGTTTCATGCAATGTTTTTATTTCAATGAAAGGAACCGAAAGATAATAAAGTGACATAAAATAATGTTGTTGTCAAAACAACGTTCGTGGGAATACTTTTCTATTAGTACGCATGTGTTCTTGACAGAAATAAACGCATTTTAGGGCGGACATCGTAAGAAAAATAGAAGTATATATCAAAAAACAGTTTTAGCATTTAAAGTATACCAGTCAAATGTATGTTTACCGGGCTATTGATAGGTACAATGAAACCTCCTTTGTTTGTTACAGAAAAAGATCTGGCTGACCACGTAGAGTTCGTACGAAAAACGCGATGATAGCAGTAAGGGAAAGAATTGGAAGAAATCCTGTCCGAAAGTATAAGATTTTATATCGGAAGATGAATTTGCACCATGTCGCGTATTCCGAAAGATGATTTATGACTTGCAGCCTATAAGAAATGCACTGGTCACTTTTTAACAGATAAAAAAAGAATAGGGTGCTAAACACAAAACAACTACTTAAACTACTTAAGCTTAAATAATTATGCAAAGGGAGGTCATAGAATAGCTTTGTTTACTAATGAGATTTTTTTCTTACAACTGACCAATATTGTAACAAATAAAATGAGCGTATTTATGCTCAAAGCTCTAAAGCAACTTCCCAATAAGTCAACAGAGTACAACATGGGCATTATATGGGATGTTGGCTATGAAGGAGTGACCGAGCCATATTTTTGTGAAAAAAGGATCAAAACAACGGCACGTGCAAGTGTATCAAGATACTGTTCTCGAGAAGGTAGTTAAGTCCCTTAACAACACCATGTTCAATAAGCAGGAATGATCTTTTCAGCAAGACTCGGCGCCAGGTCATAAAGCTCGATCCACCCAATCATGGTTGGAAAAGAAACGTTCCGGACTTCATCAGAGCTCAATAATGATTTATGGTCAGTTTTAGAGAGTAAACCTTGTTCTAAACGCCATAATTATTCGGAATCCCTAAAACAATCCCTAATACGATTGGCAGTTAAGAATTTTCCCATGGAAAGAGTACGTGTATCTATTGATAACAAGCAGGACTGTATCGCAGCCAATGGAGACCATTTCGAATAAGCTATTAATGTATTAAACTAACAAACTGTAACAGTAATAAATGTTACATTCATAAAAAAAAGTTGTTTTTCTATGTAATAATATTTATGGCAAGACCTTGTTTATTGAACTTACTATACTAAGGTATGTATTTAAATAATTACGAGAAAATACCGAAAATGTACAATCGAGGTAGTTTAGGCAATAAGCAGTTTGAAAATGTTACTTTTGGTTCATAAAATAAAGAAATTGATTTTTAAAATTCAAATCGAATTTTTCTAATGTTTAGTCTGTGTTTTGTTACGCGAATCAGTAACCGCCATCTTATGATGTCATTCAGTTTGTGAAGTAACAAGAGATAAATACTATAACCCCCGGTTTCAATAATATACCGACAACCATCGGTAGCAGCTACCGACCGTTTTTTGAGCTACCGACAACCATTCGTTTTTGCGTTTCACAATCATCGGTAGGCCTACCAACTACGAACGGTTGTCGGTAGCTCATTTTTTTAAATTGTAATCATTTAATTAGAGGAAAAGGGTTCTTTCCATACAGCCTTGTCTTAGGTAATATTATGATTATACTGAAATGTTGGTCTTTAACATTTAATAATTTCTTGGACAAAATCGAAATCGTAAGAAGGAAGACAGAGACATCAATAGGAAAGAGGTGAACTGATTACGTACCGAAACTAAATTTAAAATTTGTTTTGGAATTATTATGACTTATTTATTATATGGTTAGGTTCTTAAAAGTGGTGTTATTGTGAAACAAATTATCGTCTGAAATGGAATTCCGATGTAAACAAAAGAGTTACCATTACAACAAATAGCTTAAATTTATCTCTAAAAGTTTTTAGTAATTTTTTTACTTCAACTAAAAATCCTTTTTTTAGATAAAAATAGGATAGAAATATTTTATGCTGCAGGCAAGAAACAGCAATTCGGAACATTTGGCTCATTGAATTAAACTTTTTTTTATTTAGTATGATTTATCGTAAAAATATTTATAAATAACACGTTTTCCCTTGTCAATTAAAAGAAAAGTAACAGTTTTTCATTAAAAAAATAATATTGTAGAAGAGCTTAATGTGTTTTGTAGTTCAGATTAGAAGAATTTAAGTTGTAATCATGTCAATGTTTGTACCTTAAAGGGCTCTTACTACCAATTAATTATTGGTCCAGATGCTTTTTACAATATGTTTCTTTTGAAAAACATAATGATTTACCTCTATATAATTATGAAAAACCTGGTTCTGATGAAACTGAATTTGCCACCCACTGTACAAGTATTTTATTCGATATTGATTTACAATTTAAAGTACTTAAAATTGAAAAAGTAATGAAATTCTTATAGGCTAATGTTAACAAATCTTACATTTTTATCCCCACATTGTTATACAAAATTAGTTATAATTGAATGAGAAACCTTCTCTTTCATTGAAGTCGATAAAAAATAAGACTGTACATCTTATTTCCGTATTATTATTTGCAAAAATAAAATTATAATTACAACCTTTTGGAAAATGTTTGCAACCCCTAAAATAACATCATTTGTTTATATAAGTTTTTTTATCTCGAATTAAATTTCGGAATATAAATAAACGTGTGCAATACACAGTTCATTGAAATGGTACGGTGCATGGTTATGAGTAGTGTTTTGTCAATTTAGTAGGTACAAGAACGCGAACGTGTTACTTTAACATACTTCACCATTTTCTAATATATTTCAATTATTGCTCCAAAAAAAGCATTTAAAACATCCAAGTGAACCTCAATGTTAATCTTGTCACTCTAGACTAGGTTGTATGTGCTATATCCCTTTGCCTTTAATTATGCCAAAAAGTAAAGTTGATTTATGTTCCGTAGAAGCTTAGCGGGAATTTTATATAGAGTTCACCTTTATTATAAATTGTTAATTGTATAAAGTGATTTGTACTATACATATTGAATTTGCAAGATAACATTAATGAATTTGACAGTGAACAATTGTGATCCATTGACATAGGATGATAAATGAATGGTTATTAGAAAAAGTGGAATAATTGTATCGAATCGTAAAACAAACGTAGATAAATGCAATGGAATAATGTAATAATTATATAGTTTTTTAATTGTAAAATAAATAAGTTATATCCAAATTGGGTTTTATTAAGAATTAAATCAATATCAGTGTTTAATAAAAAATAAAGGGTATAAACTAATGTAACGTGTATAAGTTTGGTACAAGTAGGTGGCCAATTCAGTTTCATAAGAACAAGGTTTTTCATAATTATATAGAGGTAAATCATCAAGTTTATCAACAGAAACATATTGTAGAAAGCATCTGGAGCAATGATTAATTGGTAGTATGAGCCCTTAAAGGTACAAACATTGGCATGATTGCAACTAAAATTCTTCTAATTGGAACCACAAAACACATCAAACTCTTCTACAATATTATTTTTTAATGAAAAACTGTTATTTTCTATTAGTTAACTGGAAAAAGGTGTCATTTATAAATATTTTTACGATAACCGACGGAAAATGGCCGGTAGGCAAATTTGACAGATAAGCTACGGATAGTAAGTTTGACAGCTCTACCGAAAGATATTGAAACACCTGTTGGCGCCATTTTCATACATTTTGCCTACGAACGGTTATCAGTATCAGTTCAATCCGTTAGTAGCACACCGTCGGTAGCTTTACCTACCAATGGTATGTTATTGAAACACTTTTTTGCTACCATCGGTAGGAAATGCTACGGATGGTAGCAAAAACGGATAGTTTTTTGGTTATTGAAACCGGGGGTAAGAGGCATTTTCTTTTAAAAGCATATAAACACTGTCCTCTTACAACTTTTAGAATATGATAAAAAGTGCATAAAAATATAAGAAACTAATAACGTTTGTTCACAAAACCAAGTGACGTCAGAAGTACAGAGCGACATGGCGTTCAATTCTCGCGAAATTTGAAAATGAAAAGTTTAGATAAAATTTTATGACACTGCCTGAACGAAAATTGTATATTTTTTTTCGTGGTCTATTGGAACCTAAGGTTTGAATTGAAATACTTTTTAAAAATTTGTCGAATACCCTATTCCCCGTGTTACAAATACATGATGTATATGCTAATTCTAAAGATGAAGCGTGAGTATAATTGATGGTTTAAATTATAATAAATATTAGAACAAATGCACGTGAAAATTGGCAGATATATAATCTTTTACGCTATTTACGTAAGTAGAACAAACTTTGTAGGGATTGTACGAAGAATTAAAACAGTAAGAATATTTTTAGGACTGTATTGACAAATTCACTAAAACATAAACGAAAATATTCGGGAATAGACGTTATGAAAATAGAATAAAATGTTAATGATTTGAGTATAAAGCAAAGTGCCTGTAATATAAGACTGGAAAAGTACGCATCTCTGCGCTTTAATAGATAAGCATAGATATAAGCGCCTGAGTTCAAAATTAGCATTACATTTTGGGAGAGGAAACAAGGCGCTTAGCTAATGTATTTTTTTTTATGGGATAGGGGGCAGACGAACAGATAGATCACCTGATGGTAAGTGATTACCGTCGCCCATGGACACCTGCAACACCAGAGGGCTACAAGCGCGCCCGGTAGCGCGCTTGTAGCAAAACGTTTGAAGGGATTAGGCAACGTTTTAAATTTGGTAGAGTTATAGTGACATGAGAATCGTGCCTAAACTATCTAACCCTGCTTCTTTAGGTTCTTTAAGATGAACACTTTTTATTGTAATATGTAGTTATTAAATGATTTAAGTCAGACAAATACTCATAAATTTGTTTAATATATAGCTTAAAAGACCACGGTTAAGCTTAGCAGCTGGTATTTAAGTGGATATGTAGCAAATTAATCGTTAGTCTTAAGAGTAACATGATTGTTGATATTTTGTCACAAAGTATACCATAAAAAGAACCTTATTTTCATTCTGTCTAATGCTATAATGAATGGAGTATAGGTTTTTTTTAATGAGTTATGTATGAATATTGTAGTATAATATGAATGTTAAATATCTACTACTGTTAGTATCCCCCATCTGTATATTTCATAAAAGAGAAAGAGTTTTTATCAATGTTAACATATCATTAATTGACGATAATATTTCCAAATATATCCTCATAATCGTAACAAAATATCCTAAATGGAAAGGCTATCATTTTTATTCCGCTATAAATTGAAAATAAAAATCAAACAAGGACATAAAATATGACTTGAAAGTTCCTCATCTGCTAAATAAATAATAAAAATAAATATACATCGAAAACGATGACTATGTATCGTGGAACATACGCTAGAAAAGAGAATTAGTGTCTCAATAAAAGTTTAATAAATATTAATGTAGGCGTGTAGATTAATGTTTCATTTCATTAACACTAACTTAGCATAGCGAATTTAGCATACAGTTAGTTTCTGATAACGCCATTGAAAATTAAATTTTATAGGTACGTATGGACTTATCTGGTTACCGAAATATGTTAAATTTCAGTCGATAACTGTGAAATTATTGACGCTAATTGCAGAAATTTCGTTTTTTTTTTCATACGCAGATACGTCACGTTAGACGTCAGATTACTACAGGAACTGTTTTCAGTGTTGCTTTATTACCTACCATCAATACATTACGGTAAAAAATCAATTGGCGGCATTTTACAGCTTTTAACATGATATGTTGTTGACAGTACATCCGGTTGTTATAAAATTTCACAACAACAGATATTGTCGAAAACGGCATATTTCACACGGCCATTATCGAATTGACTCCTAACATTTTAATATTGATGTTAAAAAAATAAATTGAGATTTTTTTTAGAAAGTGTGCATGCTAATTTATTCATTATTGAGAATATTAAATACGACTTTATCGTTGTTGCTATTGTGTTATGTTTCGAGACAATTTTTTAAGTTGCATCGTACACATGCAAAAATGTGCTTCAGTGTAAATGAACATATATGCAAAAGGTGGCCTTATTGCTAGGGTAGCAATTTCTACCAGGCGACCTTTGGCTAACAGAACCATACCAACCAAGAACAAATATTGCGGGTTAATGCATTAAATTAATGAATATACTCAACGAGAAAAAGAGAAGAAAAAAAAGTACAGATTAACGGAGAGACAAAGTACTAGAATGAAGAAAGATCCAGCTTGAGGAAATAGTCCTTAACTTGTTTTACGAACCAGTCCTGAGACTGCGTAATTCTAATAACCACCAGCAAAGAATTCCACAATATAATGGTTTTGACGAAGAACGACTTCGCTACAAAATGAGTCGAATAGGGTTGGGATAACTAAGGAAAGGTTGTGGGAGGACCGTAGATCTTGGATAGAATTAGTGGAGGAAAAGATAAAGCGCTCTTTAAGATAAAGAGGAGTATGTGGTTGAAAGAGAATGAAATAAAGAAGTGATAGGAAGTGGCAGTCTCTTCTACGAGAAATGGGTAGCCAATGAAGTTGAGAATGGTAGTTGGAGATACATATGATCGTATTTACGTAGACCGAAGATAAAACGAATACATAAGTTCTGGAGACGCTCAAGTTTATTTAGGAAAACAACACTAAGGTCGGAGTAACAGTGGCAGAAGAAGGGATTGTGCAATAGAGATTTTAGTCTTTATCGGCAAAAGCTTTTTAAGGTGCTTCAGCGAGCCGTACGCGCCATACACCCTCCTGCTCACCTCACAAATATGAGGACCCCAAGATAAATTACAGTCAAACAGGACACCAAGGCCTTTAACAGTGTCCTGTAATTTATCCTAGTTTGATACCAATAACTTCCAATGATAATTGCTTGTGTTTTGTGAGGATTGACTAACAAGCCGTGCCATCTACTCGAATCTGAGATATGTTACAAATTATTATTAATGGTAGTAATTGCTCTAGGTAGTTCATCTATCGAGGCTTGAGTGTAAATTTGCAAATCATCAGCATACATGTGATAGGAAGAAGAGAGAGGAAGCGTGATTGAATTTATGAAGATAGAGAAACGGAGAGGAGACAAAACGCCACCCTGCGGAACTCTAGCTGGATGATACAGCAAGTATATTCTTCTCAATGTCACATTCGGTAAACTGATTAATGACAAAAGGAGTAAAGGCGGGTGTTGGCAATGAAGAAAGTGATTTTAACGTTTGTCTTTTAATGGTGTCATCCATAGATGCAGATGAGGAAAATTGGACATTTAAAGCATTAATATCAGTATTTGATAATATGGCGGGGTAGAGTTTAGATTTGCCAACACCGAGCTTATTGAGAAATTGCCCTACCTTGGCTGGGTCGCCGTTTTCGACAGATGTATGAATATGGCGTCTTTGTCTATCCCTAATCAATGTATTGCAGCGATTCCTTATTTCTTTATAGCGGTCACGGTTTTCATTCGTTGGATACTTTTTGAATTTTGATTTAGCTCGAGCTTTTTTGTCAATAATCTTACGAACATCTTCCGTAAGTCAGGGTGCAGGAATATGCTTGACGCAAACAGGCCGCAAAGGTGCATGAGCATCCATAAGTCGCATTACCAATGAATTAAATAATTCAACCTGCTCATTAATAGTGTTAAGTGTTTCAATTGCCGACCAATTGACTTTAAGAGCATCTCCGTGCAGATGGTCAATATCCAATCCTTTGAAATTACGCAGTAGTTGGATTGACGCCTTGCGCCTTGAAGGTCGTATTCGAGATGATAGATAAATTAGATCATGATACGAAAACTGATCAGCGGGTAATTGCCCATGTTTCGCAACACGATCAGGAGATGACACTAATATAAGGTCAAGAAGAGAGGGTAGGCAGTTTGGAAATTTGTGAGTCGCAGAGAGAGGAAGAATATGCATATTGCTGGAATTAACAACGGAGCGTAACTTACGAGATCGAGAATCATTTTTTGACAAACAGGTATGGAAGACACCCAGAATAATAGAATGGTCGTAATTAGGAGACAAATCTTCAAGAAGAAGTTCAAACGAGTAAAAAAAGTCTAATTTGGAAGACGCACTATAGACGACACTAAGAACACTAAGAAGGACTTTATTATGGAATAGATTTATCTCAATAAAAAGATGCTCAGCGGTGTCTTGTGGGGGTGGTTGAGTAGATTGACTAATAATCGAAAAAGGAAGTTGTGTACAGAGATAAATTGCTACCCCTCCGTGAGAAGAGCTACCACGGTCGTTACGGATCAAATGAAAACCGGGAAGAGAGTAGGAAGAAGAACAGAAGGATGTAGCCAGGTCTCAGAGACTAAAATTGTGTGTACATTACTATCACCTACATATGTAAATAACTCATAGTAATGCGCCGGGATGTTTTCTGCATTTATATATTCAAATTTTTCCGACACAGTAAGGAAAGCATCTTGAAGAAGTACATCGAGAGATACGGACTCGCTACTAGTAAGACTACTCTCAAGGCTGGATTGAGAAGAACAAGAATGAAATATATCTGAATTAAAATAGATATTCATAAAATAATGAACCGATAAAACAAAAAAAAAGCTATTTTCTTTGTTCCTATATAGGCTTAAATCTTTAAAACTACGCAACGGATTTTGATGTGGTTTTCTATCATAGATAGGGTGATTCAAGAGGAATGTTTCTATGTATAATATACGTCCACACGGGTGAAGCCGCTGGCGGCAATCTAGCTTATATTAAATAAAAATGAAAACACGGAAGCCCTTCCGCCACTTAGTACCTACAGGACGCCAAACATGGAGTGACGTGTTCTAAATAATTTATCAACATGACTAACATTTTATTAATTTATTTTGTCGTTTTCTATTTTCTAGAGATTTAAATACGACATATACGCATACTTCATGTCCCCACTATTTTGGCTCAGGTTTCCTATGGATTGCATCGAATCAAATCGAATAGGGAGAATGAGCCAAGACCCACCAAGCGAGCCCGGAATGGAGTGTATTAACGACTACAGCAGGGACCAATGGCTGAACATGGCTTCCTAAACACGGAGAAGCTCGAGATAATAAAGTTTTGGTCACCCATCTTATGACCAGTCGTTGCGAAAGTCGCTTAATAACGTAGAACAAGCACGTTAATATGTGATTACTTTTAAACCTATTATAAAAGGATAGTGTCATTTAGGTTTAATAATATTTAAACATACTTGACAAAATTAGCCTGATAAAAAGTTTATCAGGTATATGTTATACTGTTCTTCCTCGTGAACAGAATAAATTAAGCCCAAATAAAATGTAACTGAAAAAGTAAAAAAAATATGCCACATTTCTTATCATACACCTGAAAATATTTCTTTCTTGTAATTTTCTTCGTTCCTATCATTGTATGTTAAGAAAAAATTATAATACAATATAGCATTGTGTGTCCAGGTTTGACACAAGTTTAATAAATATTTTTACCGCTGTATTCCGCCCCATAATTTGTCATCTATCTCTTTCGTTGACTGCCCTCAGATTTTTCCTGTTATCACTTCTTTATACGCACAATTATCGAATTTTTTCAATTCATATTAATTAATTACAATAGGAATGAAATTGAATTAGGATAAATTATAAAGATAAGCATATTAATATTGAATAATTAAACGTTTCTCCTTATCGCCCATTACATCATCATTCATCATATATTATATTATAATAATAGATTACCAGGCATTTACCAAAATAAATAGACTAAGAACAATATAAATCAAGATTACCTGGTCGTTTTAATATCACAGCTGTTAAAATGGGGATTAAAAGTTTAAGCTGTTAATATGTGATGGATATGTCGTAGCCAACTGGGTAAAAGATCCGTCCAATTAGGCGGCTAGCCCTACAATAGAATGGCGCCATTCATTTGCATGGCTAAACATCGATTAGCTGAGTAACCATTACAACGTTCTTCTATAGTGCGGCTGTACCCAGGGAACTGGTTAACTGTCTAAGATAATAATATTATACTAAAGACGCTTACTAACTTTATTAATAGCTATATGTGCGCAATATTAGAATAAAATTACTTTGATGTTCATCTTCGAAGACACTACAACAAAATCTATATGTATTTGTTTATTTAAGGTACAATCAGCTATACATGTAATTAACCGACTAACGTCCAATATGTTACAGTACTTCATCTCTGAAAACTTTAAACCGATTTGAAATATAGATAAAAAAAATCACAAATCTAATTTCCACACAAAACTTATTCATAAACTTAAGAAAAAACGCTATCTAGTATCACCATCAGCCCTTTTATGTCTCCATTTCAGGGGCTCGGGCCTTCCTTATGGATTGGTTAAAAAGGATAGGCCATTATCATCCACGCTGGTTCAACGCATATCGAATGGCATTAACGATTGCAAATGCAGCCAGAATAATAGCATAACGTGTCATCCGAGTCATGGAGTAGCTCGAAATATTTTTTTATGATTACCCATCCCGTGACCAACCCTTGCTAAAGTTGCCTAACAACAACGATCGCGGGCCACGGCACTTATCCACTACGTCACCGATTCGTTCATCAATATAGCAAAGCATAAGCATAAAGTTCTTACTAAAGGAGAACTTCTTTTTTGTATGGAGGTTGGTACCTACTTTATTCAAATTATCTCTAACCAAGCATAAGTATATAATAATCGATAGAGGGTAAATAAACCTTACACATGACCAAGTTATAATAAGGTGCTTTGAGGTAATATCCAAAACAGGCAAATTCTGAAAGTGACGAATTAACGACAAATCAGGAATTTATGTCGGTAAAGTTGACTATTAAACAGGCTTTTACTAGATAAAAAAACTTTTGATTACAAAGAACATATTTTTTTTTGTTTATTATCATTATCGGAATTTCCTCACTTTCGTAATTACACCAAAGTATGTACCCTACAGAAGGCTAGCCAGTAGACAAAGATGCGTTTGCCTTTGTTTTAGTTTCAGGCGTTTTTAAATTGAGTTTTATGGCTGTGCATACTAGTGTTTCTATGCAACCATACTATTTTTTTTTTAACTTAACTGTCTAAAACCGGGGAAATTTCAGGTCTGAAACTTTGATGAAAGGTAGAGGATTGGGTCTAGGTGCTATGAAAATTTTCTTTATAGCGGCTAGATATTTTTTGAAATAAAATATAAAAAAAAAGTCTCCTTTTATTTGAAAACACAACCTTGAACAAAACAGGATGCAGAAGTATATTTAACACCATCTAGTATAGCACAAAACCTATAGTTTGTGATATGTACTTAAATATTTTCGAAAATATTTATTTATAATATTATTTTTGTAATGAATTATGTACTCAAATATCAATTATTATCACAATATTAGGAAATCTTGAGGAAAAATATTAAATAGATTTATTACAATGATAAATCAAATGGTTATATTTATACCCCATAAAAACTTTCACTCCCATTTTCATTCCTTTAAGTGCTAGATTTCGGGATTAAATATAATATATGACCTGCATAACGTCTTAAACTACCCAAATACCATTTTTTATCGATATAAGTCCAAAAATAAAGTTTCATACAAAATTGTCTCTACATAATAAAAGGAAATCTCCACGACCAGCGGTTTAGGCTGTGCGTTGTCTGTCAGACAGTAAGTCAAAACATCTTTTATATATATATATATATATGTCGGAAAGTCATGCGGGGCCGGCGGAAAGTTAGGTTAGTCAACATCCGCAATCTGACTAGTGGTCGAGATATTCCTTCGAAATAAGATCGCATATAGATCACAAATCAGTTATTTAGTTGAATTATTTAATTATCTAATCGGAGTACATTAATAATAACGTGATGCAAACAGATTGCGATACGAAACGCGGAGAGTTCTGCGCTTGCGTCCGCTCAATATGGCCGTACAACGTAAAGTGCCATCTTCGAACAAGCATAGACCACTCCCAAGCGATGACAGCCGTCAATGTCATAACTTGACGTTTCGCGAAGCACCATAGATCTTGACAGATGACAACTGCAGGTGACAGATGGCGTTTCGCACAATCGAAGCGCCTTCTCGCCGACACGGCCATCCTGCTGCATCACACGTCCTCGTGTGAGTCTAAAAAGAAAACACTACCAGAAGCCTTTGCTATCACTCGGTCATCTCTGACCAGCAAAAATACGGTCACATAAACACACCGATCACTAACTATGTTTACTGATTACAACTATGTACAATGATCAAATACTGCCTTAGTACAACTTCGAAGGATATCTGAAGTTCAAATTTTAAATAAAGTCTTACTCTCATTAGTACACAACTGAACACATATCGCGATTCTATACAGTGATAGAACGCACACATCAAGACACATAACGCCTCCATCGAGCATTATATTCCCTTCGTGCCTCTAACAACACAAGCAAAACGCCTCCTTCGAGCGCTATGCCACCAGTGCCTCCATCGAGCACACAAACAACCAATGCCTCCATCGAGCATTGCTCCCATGAGCAACTCCATTGATTGCTCAAGTAACACCTCCATCGAGTTTTACCCAACTTAATCACGCGATGTGCCAGGAACTTCGAACACAAGATCATCACATTGATCCACTAATTCTTCTACAACTAACTGACCTTCAGGCATCCTTCTCAGTCTATCATGAGCATACTTGTACGTCCTCTTAGAATTTAACGCCTTTAACAAATAACGATAATCATCTAATAACTCCATGACCTTAAACGGTCCCTTGTATTTCGGATCTAGTTAGGTCTGATTACGCTCCTCATTTTGTAACAAAACTAAGTCACTTCAGTCAGTCAGTCAAATTTAATCATTCTCTGTACTCTGCACATCATCAACTCTATTAATCACAATCGTCGCATCACCTAATTCGAGCGATGTAACTCATGTCACCTTCAAGTGACGATACCCCAGAAACAGTCGTCACATCACCTAATACGAGTGATTTAACTCATGCCACCTCCAAGTGACGATACCTCACAAACAGTCGTCACATCACCAAGGGATACAGTTGTCAACGAATTTACGAACATATTTTAACATGTTTTCAAACCAATAATTACTATAGAGCTTTTCCAGAGTTTTCTCCCAGCTCAAATGCATAAGAGAATCATGTGTGCCAAAATGGCGGCAACTTGCTTAACGCTATCTAACTGTCAAAGTCAGTGCTACCATTCTTATAAAATTAAAAGTAAGTAAAATTTAAAAAAAAAGAAAACTAAACCAAATGATCTTCGTAACGGTGATGGAGATGCTCTGCGAAACGGCTATTCTGATAGCCTCACGCATCCTCGCGTGGGGGTTCAATCTGAAAGGGAAAATATGCAGCGCAGTAGATTCTTTACTCGGTCAGTCCTGACTTCAACTAGAGTAAGATTTTGAAACCAATCGAAACTTTAATAATTAGAGACCGTTTTTACTTTAAGTTTCTTTAGATTGTTAACTGATCAATTTACACTTTCATTAAATTACATTAAAATTCAATTTGAAACTGTGAAGAGTCATGTACCATCGTTATCTCACAATAATTCAAAATAATCTAGCAATAAATCAACTTAAAACACTAACATATTAACTTCCAAAATACCCGAGTAAATATCTCTACCGCCACGGCCTCCATAGCCGACGAGTCATCACCAACTCTCTCTCACAGACGCGCATTTACCATTGTAAATCGCACATGTGCATCTCTCTTAGACTACACACGAGACGGTCTATACAGACCACGACCTCCGCTAGTACTACACGCCCACCGCACACCCACGGACTACTTGAGTTGCCTCAAGAGACACCGACTTCCAACAGGCTACGGCTACGTATTAGTTACTAGTACGGTCGACTTTCTACGGCCGGTAGAGTTCTTACTCGCATTCACATTACCAATTAAACTAATTTATTATCATCAGACATTTCATTAAACTCCACTTCGACTTCGACTGGTACATGTCCCTCTGGCATCTTACGTAAACGATCACTAACAGTTCAACGAAACTCATCAGACAAATTAGCTTTCTAAATCAAATTGATAATTATGGATTACATAGTAAAACAGTGTCGTATGCAATACTCTATAATTTCAGATGCTTCCATCCAGCACCTTGTGACAACCTCCATCCGGTCATCACAAAACAATCACGTGGTTGGGTGACCTCCATCCGGTACCCTTCCACAACACAACACATCCACGGGTGACCTCCATCCGGTACCCATACACAACCCTCGTCTCTATGCGACGAACCAACAGCGATCGTTTACATCTCCTAGCCAACGCACGCCACTCACAAACGTGGCCGCAATGCGACGGGAAATCTAGCCCGATTTACGCCTACGACTACGAAGGCCCGGAAGATGTAAACAACCTGAGCGACTTACATACCACTGCTTTACAAAAAAATAGGAGAGAAAAAACAGTTACAAAGAATAAGTTTTGTTGAACTACCTAATTATAATTAGTTGAAGGTCCAGGAGAACATGAAAAAGAAATTAAAAAGCAATATCGTCAATCTGAACCATAACTAAAATCTGCACGATACTATAAACACTCCTATCACCAATACCAGTAATTTTAACAGTGTTACTAATTCGATTGCCATGAATTATTCACGATATTAATTACTTTATAAGGGAGCACTCGACTCCAGTATCAAAACAAAATGAAAACGACTCACCAAACTGCTGCAAAATACTAGCAAGGGTAGCAATTAGTGCAGACGTCCACACGTCGCTCACTAGCAATACCCAGCAGACGAGCCATCAGGCTTGCCACCGTTGCATCTTCTTCGGCTACAGGCATCTTGAGAGTAGTAACCCTCAGTTCCACAATTGAAGCACGTGACAGCAGCGTTCGGGTTACCGTTCTTCATATTAGGAACGCTTGGTTCTTCTTACGAAGGCTTCAAGTGATTCTTCTTGTATTTTGTCAGGATCGAATTCGGGCAGATGCGCATGTGTCTCGACGACGGCCCAGTCATGACGTATGAGGGCGAGAAAGTTTTGATTTTGTTACTACAATAAGATTCTATGTGTCCATTTGGTCGGTTACATCCCAACTTCTGATGTCGGGAAGTCATGCGGGGCCGGCGGAAAGTTAGGTTAGTCAACATCCGCAATCTGACTAGTGGTCGAGATATTCCTTCGAAATAAGATCGCATATAGATCACAAATCAGTTATTTAGTTGAATTATTTAATTATCTAATCGGAGTACATTAATAATAACGTGATGCAAACAGATTGCGATACGAAACGCGGAGAGTTCTGCGCTTGCGTCCGCTCAATATGGCCGTACAACGTAAAGTGCCATCTTCGAACAAGCATAGACCACTCCCAAGCGATGACAGCCGTCAATGTCATAACTTGACGTTTCGCGAAGCACCATAGATCTTGACAGATGACAACTGGAGGTGACAGATGGCGTTTCGCACAATCGAAGCGCCTTCTCGCCGACATATATATATATATATATATATTACAATTCTCGTTTTCAATAATCAGTTACGTTCTTTTTCTCAACATTTTATTTAACTGATGCAATTATACAAATCAACCCGTCGTCGTTTGATTTGCCTACATAAGATCTCTGGTCCAAGATACACATATCTTTTTTGGCAATACATAGAAGATGCACCTTAAGCCAGGGCATCTCCCTGTCTTCCTGCCGGGAGCGAGGGGGGAGGGAGTCACCACAAAATACACAATACCAAATTTTCATTTATATACAATATATATATTCATCTTATTCTTTATGACGTATGTATATAAGACATGTTTTATGGTATAAATAAAATTCAGTGGAATTCGAGATATAATCATCTGTTACTTTCGTATTTCAGGAATTCCATAATAACATTAATTTAAATTTCTTCATATCCTATTATGTTAATTAAAAGGATACACCATGACAACATATAACAATATTTATTCTAGATAGGTTATTTTTGACTATTATTATCAAAATTTATATAAATCACTGGCAAATAACGCTTTGTCTTTATTTATTTGTTTCAATTTGCATAAATATTACAGGATTCAACGTCGAGTGCTACGCTGTAATAGCATAAAAATTCAATCAAATAAATACTGAAGGTAAAAAAAGGTTTTATTTCATAAGCTCTATGCTATCACATCTGCTTGAAGTCTAGTTCGAGGCTGTTAATAGAATAGCATTGCAGACAGAAGACGGAAGGAACGTTGTACTGAAGTCGATTTTTAAAATTCACCATACTAATGTTGACCGCCGATAACTCAACACCGTTGAGCCATCGTCGACTAAAGGTTTTGTGTATCCAAATCAAATATGTTTTGACCAAAGCACAAACGACTTAAGCTTTTGTGTAACCAAATCAAACATGTTTTTTTAATTACAAAATTCCTTTGGCCACCGTCCACTTCCGTTTTCAGACTATGCATATTATCTCGAACCAAAGTCCCAGATAAGGCAAATAGAACAAGCCCAAATTCAATAGGTCCCATGACTATTTTTCGACTCCAACATCAAATCAGTTTTATTTGTCATCCAAGTTTTATGTGTGCAAAATTTTAGCTCAATCAAAAACCAGAAAAAGAGTCAGATATTTAACTCACAACATTTGATAACTCAAAAAGCGAGACTAAATTAAAACTTGCAATAAATTAGCATCTCGATAAACCATGTCTTATCTGTATACTTTTTCCTTTTCCATTCCATAAGTTACAAAAAAATTGACAAATCACAATCGAATTTGACATTAATTCAAAATTTCACGTGTGTGACTGGATGCTTCGCTAAATACCAGTTCCGATGTTGCAATCCAAGAATCGAAAGCAAGTGACGTTCCACCTTTCACTCATGTTACCGAGTACAGAACCCATGCTTTACCATTTCCGTATTTAAACTCGTACATCTTAAAGTTGAAATTGTTTATTCGAAACAAACAATTATTAGCTTTTTCGAGAATTGTTACAATAGTTTATGTTTGGTATACATAATTTTGCGACGTGTCCACTTGATTATGATTTTATAACATAGGCACGTCGCTGTTTATATCCGACACCATATATTTTTTTTATAATAAGATCTATCTGCAGACTCTTGCTCCGATATTTTTTAATATTGTAAATTTTATTATTTTAGCATAGCTATTATGTACACTTTACAGTACACTCCGCGTCTTTATTTACTAATCTTAGTAGTATGTCACAACAGTTCTAGTGTTTTAAGCTACATAAGTAGTAATTACATACATATATTCTTTTCTTCATTAAATTTTATAAGTACAGTCTGGTGACGGAGAGACTGAATGCGAAGTGTTAGTAATGGGCCTCTTTTTACCCTTTGGGTACGGAACCCTAAAAATGACAACACGTAGCTGAATCATTCACACGCCGATTTCAAGGCGTTCGATTCCCCGTCGAATATAAAAAATCTTTTTACTGGACGTTGTAATACTTATTGCTTCAATACTATTTTTTTTTTGTATGATTACGTTATTTTCAGTCAAGTCCCATATCGTCAGGACACACACCAGGAACAAGCTTTAGATCCGAGAAAATTGAATAAGTCCTATTTGGTTCTGAGCGTATTCGTTGATTAAGGAGAGCTATCTTTGTGAATTAAATATTTGTTTTAGAATTGGAGCGCCCGCTAGCCGAATCAGAGAGCCCATGATTGGAATGCTCGCCGAGGCTGCCGGTACCATAAGAGCATAAAACGACGTACAGTCCCCCTGCAATTAAGGCGATCGCTCTGTGAGTGCTTAGTCTATAATATTATTTATTAACATATAAGCAGGAATTTAATTTTCTAAATAAAAAATAATAAACGGTTGTTTTTTATTCAAGAAATACTTTTTTGAAAAAATAAAACACACCAAATATAGTAATAATTAGATTACACATTACAATAGTGTAACCTGTACAAAAATTATCAATCTAGTTAGCTTAAGTAATATACTTATACTGTATCCCAAAAAATTGGGAATTTGTAATTTGAATCGCACTGCAATATATAAAACAATTTTGAATGAAGCTTTTCATTGATCAACGAATCATTTCAATTAATTTTCATAGCATAATTTAATATGTAATTTAGTAATAGTCAGGCACGTTTAAAGCCTTTATATTTACTTATCTGATAAATTAAATAGCACATATAATATCATGATCAATTATTATACTTTGAAATTAAGTGGTATAAAACCTCACCAATTTACACATACAAACATTTAACAAAACGCTACGTTTAAAACAGCTTATACTTGTTGTCTTTAACACACACTATATACATTTTAAAAAAGTAATTAATCAACCAGAGTATGCACATTCAATTAATTAAATATTAGGCCTAGAAAAACGATTACCTATGAAACTTTAGTATTTATAAAATTCTCCCCTTCTAACATTAATAATTGTGTGACATATATAGATGACCATAAAACGAATATTAAAATATTAACACAAAACATTCGTTCAATCTATACAAATATATTAGAATTACAAATTCCGCTTCACAGGTTTCCGATTATAAACAAATATTATAATATTAACAGAAGCTTGACTTACTTGTTCATTAAATCAAATTATACCTACACTAAATAATTATAACAGCTACCACTCCCAATATCACATAAACCAAAGCGACTGTGTAGTAACTTACATAAAATCTTATATAAAATACACAATTCTTTGACTCTTTTGTACCTATATACCGTTCATCTTCTTACGACTCAATAGACTTATTTTTACAATCCTCGTCGGACATATTACGAACTTTCCAAAATATGTTAACTATATTAATTATATAGTTAATATATTTTTAATATTAATATGATATTAAAAATATATTAACTATATTTATATTAATCGCGTTAACCATTGATATATGCTGGTGAATACCTCAACACCTTAGCCTATTATAGACCATTATATGCTCAGACACTCCCCACACCCGGCCCTAATAGTCTAGACCATGTATTGTCTTCTTAAAAACATGCTTACCCTAAACTAACCTCATTATAGACTCCACCATAACAGATTCTAACAGTTATAGCCTGAAACACCCACGTGACACACATACAAACCACCTGATTTTTAATGAACAATGTTGGTTAAATGATAACTTTGACGTAATTATTAGAAATGTGCTTAGATTTATTGTAATTTAGCACAATTTTGTGCTGTTACTAAAGATAACACAGAGAAAGATTGAATCCCTAAATACAGATTATTTGTATAATATATTAGGGTCAGTTGTGACTTATATCTTCTATAATAATTGCCTTAACAACTAACAATAAGACACACTTCTATATCAACTGTTCAATTGTATGTTTATTTATGGTATGAACAAAGAATTATTACTATAATTCCTTTTTGCCTCGAATTAACACAAATTAATTCGCACACCGAATTGACTTTTTTCAATTAGATGAGATTATGGAAAAGCTGGTCTATCAGGCTAGGAATTTTTGTACAACTGAAAAGACTAAAAGGAATTATGAAACAAAAAAATATATAAAATGTCACGGCGATAAAAAAAAACTCTTTAGGATTGTTGATCATTCTTTTTTTTCTCTTGTCTGAAAATCCACAACAGTGTTAACAACTGAGAGAATAGCTTCAAGGCGATCCCTTTTAAATTCACCAGTTAGTAATTCCCATCAAACAAGCCAACCAAATTCATTGCTTATATTACGTGTCGATGAAGAGGACGTGGCTTTACTTATAAGACGCCTCAAGGATTGTAAAGTAACACCGTTGGAATTGATTTAATCTCTAGTAAAGTTGATAAAAGATACTTTCAAAAACTTGTAACTCCTTTAACCCATTTATGCAACTTAGCCATCACAACTGGCGTTTTCCAAGTGTTTTTGAATCAATCCGCCGCAAAGCCGGTTTTTAAAGGTGGTGAAAGAGATCGGGTTGAGAATTTTAGACCTGTTTCCATCTTGCCTACGCTTTTTAAAATCATGAAGCGGGCAATGAATGACAGATTGATCGGGTTCTTGCAGGCAAATAATCTATTTTCTTCGTCGCATTATGGTTTCCGTGATTCTACTTGTGATGTAGTTCTAGGTCTCGTAAAATCTGTTGTTAAAGTGTTGCGCATAAGGAGATGAAGTGTTACTGTGTTCCTTGATCTTGCCAAGGTATTTCACACTGTCTTAATATCACATCTTTTTAAGAAATTTGAGTGCCTTGAAGTGCGAGGTCTTCCTTTGAAACTCTTTGAAGATTGCCTCAGAGGCTGAGTGTGCCCCATGGCAGTATAATTGGCCCAACGCTGTTCTTAGCTTACGTCAAGATTAAGATCTTAGATTTCACCTCCTTTAAATTCCAGGTTAGTTAAGACTAACCTGGAATTTAAAGGAGGTGAAATCTATGCTTTCATTGATGATACTGCTCTTCTCCTTAGTGGAGCTAATCAGAAAGAAGCTTTTCATAATGCTCAGGAAGGTCTTGATAAAGTAGACTGTTGACTGATCTGTAATGTATTAACGCTTAATGTCACTAGAACCAAATATATGGCATTCGCACTAAGAACCTCTCAACTTCCACCTAATACTATCCAGTTCAATGCTCACAAATATGTCCATTATCATGCCTCCTGCGCTTGTACTTGTACCTTGGAAAGAATCAGTAGCCTAAAGTAATAAATAGGTACTTAGGTGTAATAAATGTGATGTAATTTGATATAATGTAATGTAATTTGATAATGATGTAATGTAATTAATTTAAATAATAAATAAATATAATAGTAATTCTAGACCAAAGTTTATCTTTAGGCCTCACATCAGTTATCTTGCAACACACACGCATGCATACGCAAACACACACACGCACACACAGCAAAATGTGAACTCTGTGAACTATTTATATTCCTTTGTATTTCCTTTTTATATAAATATATAATATAAAATATTGGGTCGCGTATCTCAAAATGTGTCAAGGATATTTGACTAAAGTATGATTGAATGACCATGCCAGTGTATAGAATCAGCTGTTGTTCGCAGAGGCTTTCACTTTCTAAAATCAATAAGGAAGTCAAATATTATTCTGCGAGTGGAAGAACTTTAAGATTATCGGATGTATATGTTTGCGAGTATCATAGTACGAACAAAAGGCTTGCGTTTGTTTGCTCATTATATTTACCAGTCAAACATAAAAACAGCTGCGTTCCGTTATGCTGGTGCAGCTAAATATATGCGATTATTCGAGAGCTTATTATTTTCTTATTACTATACAAGTACCTATATGAAACAATATTTTGCCTAAAGTAATTTTCGGAATTTGAATGGTGGTTGCATGTCGAGTGAACACAAATCTTATATATCGTATGCCTAATGCTCTAATTGTTTTCTTTGAAACTTCACATGCCTTTGCCAATCACTAATGGCGACGCTTACAGCATTGAATTTTTTAAATCCAAATGTTATCACTACATAGTATAATGCTGCTATATTGGAAAATATTTTTTACGAAAAATGCTTAAAAATCCACCAGCCCCAGGTACTCTGCGATGAGACTCGCTCCCACGACCTTTCGAGATCCGAACAACTGCTCTAACTGAGCTACCCAGAACCAAACAGGGCTGATGAATTTTTCAAGCATTTGTAACTTTCTCGCTAATACTGAGCATATTTTGAGCATTTTTCATTAAACATATTAAACTAATTATGTTGGGTAAATTAATATGTACGGTTTGCCTAGAGAAAGTATGACGAATGGTTTGATTCACAGCATCTTTGTATGGTACCGATCCTTAGTCATGTATTAAAAAATAATCCGACTACAAAAACTGGTTATATATAGGACATATAAGAATCACATCCAAACATATTAAGTTCGAGAATATTTTTTTAATCAAGTAACTTTTATTGTTATATATGTCTAACATAATTCTATCTTTGACGATGATGAATTTCTATACAAACTTTAAATCCCTATTTCAACCCTTTGTCCAATTGGTTACATAACCTGTTGCGGATCTTCCTGGATCTTGAACAGATTTACACGTAGCTAGCCGATGCTTGGACTGTATAATTGAAACTTCCTTCGATGGTTTTCACTTCTTCTTTATTCTTAAATCTTGAGGGCCGGAGAGCTTACAAATTTCGCTCAAATCGACCCGTCTTACATTTGTTGGGGTGGCTCGCACTTAGCTCCGTATATTATCAGTTGGTTAGCCTATTACACATCTAACCCCTACTTTGCGAAGCCATCCCCCACCCTTAACATCTATGTATCACATTATTGTTAATTACTACGTTTTACTGTTTCTACATTTACATCATAAATCACGTTGAAACATCATCATATTACTGTTACATAACTCGTATCGTGTCGGGCAAGACCGCGCCGTCGAAGCTCATAATCATTCTAAGGCGCGCCGCGCTCTTGCCCGATGTATTTATGTGGTCAGAGCGAGACGGAAGATCCCGCGTAAACCAGCGCCGTCTCGCTCCGATACATTTTTATTGTTAACATGAAGGTAGTCGAACATTTTACATTTTAAACACCCCTGTATCGAGGCAATACCGTATAGAAACCCACATAAGCTCCCTTGACTCGGGCAATACCATATAGAAAACCCACATAAGCCTCCTTGAGTGAAGCAATACCATACAGAGAGCTACCTAAGCCTCCTTAGCGAGGCAATACCTTATAGAAAACCATAGCAAATAAAATCCAACCCCTCACAATCATTTAATTTGCTATAACTTAAATTATCTTAATACTAGGGGAATAAATACACCCATAGGTTGTATCATTTAATTCTAAGCTTTAACCACATTCATTTAACTAAACTTACTTATTATATATAATTTACTTAAGATCATCTAATATATACAACTCGACGAGACGTGCGTCCGTAACAGAGCTCCCCCCGGCGCAGCATCCGCGTAGCCCCATCACTCCATCGTCAGGACCGCCAGTCTCGTCGCCGGTCGCCGGAACGTGCCGCCCTTCGTCTTCACCTCCACATTGCGTATCTCGTTGTCTGGTCCAGGATATACTTTGGTGACGACGCCCCTTGGCCATATGTTGCGGGGTAGTGTGTGATCCACAACTATAACCAAGTCACCCTCTTGTATCGCACGACGCCCAGCGTCGCGGGCACCTCCACGTGGTATGAGCATGGGAAGGTACTCTCGTAGCCATCGACGCCAATATTCATCGGCCAGCGCTTGTGCTGCCCTCCAGGTTCGCTTGTCGGCGCGCTCGCACGGCCCGGTAAAGGGCAGGCCGTTCGAACTACCCAATAAAAAGTGATTGGGCGTGAGTGCTTCTGGATCTTCAATATTGACCGGTACGTGTGTCAGAGGTCGAGCGTTTAAAGTGTATTCGACCTCGGTCAGTAGTGTGACTAAGACTTCCTCTCGCGGCGATTTTTCATGTAGCGTCACTCGTAATGCATTCTTGACACTTCTAACGAGACGTTCCCATGCGCCTCCTTGGTGTGGCGCGCCTGGTGATATGTAACGCCAGTCGACTCGTTGTGTAAGCGCATAGTCTCGTAGTGCCGGCTCCCATTCATTGTATGCGTCCCGTAGCTCACGGTCGGCACCTCTAAAATTCGTCGCATTGTCACTATACATTGTCTTAGGCCACCCCCTCCTCGCCGCCATTCGTCGTAGTGCCATAATCGCGGAGTCGGTAGACAGGCTCCCCACCACTTCGATGTGCACGGCGCGGGTTGAAAGGCATGTGAATAGCGCCCCCCACCTTTTCTCATGTCGTCTTCCTATTGTCACCGTCATAGGGCCAAAATAATCGACGCCACAATTACTGAATGGTCTGATAAAGGCTTCCAATCTTACTTGAGGTAGATCACCGTGTACTGGTTTCGTAGGTATCGCTTTTCTCACGCGACAGAAAGCACATTTATAAGCCACTGCACGCACCGCTGGTCTTAATCGTAATATCCAATATCGTTGTCTAACATCATTCACGACGCGTTCATTGTTCGCGTGATGGGCGCGACGGTGTTCGCGTTGAAGCAACAGCCGCGCATACGGGTGGCTGCCGTCCATTATTACTGGCGTAGTAGCGGGGGCAGACACACCCGCTGCCCTTATTCTCCCGCTCGCTCGTAATACGCCGTTCTCGTCTATGAATGGATCCAGTTTTCGTAATCGACTGCTGTTAGACAACTTTTGGCCAGCTTTAAGACGGTTAATATCATTTGTGAAGCTTTCTTTCTGTGCGTTTTTCAAGAGTAACTCCTCTGCTTTGTTTATGTGTTCCGCGGTTAAATCAGTACCACGGTGGCGACATCTATCGACGAACATTAAAACTCTTGCCATCGTTCTCACGTAGCGTTCGTAAGAGGAAAAGCGATTCACATCGGGAATGCTATAGTTTTCCTGCGGCAGTTGTGCTATCGCGTAACATTCATTTTCATCCGTATTGTTCGTGACGTCACAGGTAGGCCACTCTAATTCGCTAGCGTATAAAAAGGTCGGTCCAGTGAACCACCTATCCGTATTCGATTTTACGTAAGCTTCGCCTCGCGTTGCGTCATCTGCGACGTTATGTGCAGTAGGCACCCATCTCCACTGTGACGCCGTCGTGGTTTCAGTTATTTCGGTTACACGATGAGCCACATACGGTGTAAAACGCGCTGTATCATTGTTTATCCACTGCAGGACGGTTTTTGAATCGGTCCAATACACGACGCGCTCTGCATGCCATCTTTGTTCTCTCGCTACGGTATTCGCCAACCGCGTAGCGATTAACGCTGCCTGCAATTCCATTCTAGGAATACTTTGTCTTTTTATCGGTGCCACTCTGGCCTTTGCGGCGGCCAGCGTCACTTGCACCGCCCCGTCATTCTCGATTCTCCAATAGACTGCGACGCTATAAGCGACCTCGCTCGCGTCACAAAACACATGTAGCTGCTTTCCCGTCACTCCCCCCGTATAGAGACGCCGGGGTAGACGCAGCCTACTAATGGTACTCATTCCATTAAGCCATTCGTGAAATTCGCCGGCTTCCTCATCAGGTAAGGCCTCGTCCCAGTCTATTTTCAATCGCCATATGTTTTGTAATATAATCTTCGCCCGTATCGTGTAATAACTTAATAATCCGAGCGGATCAAATATAGACATTACTGCGCTTAATGCCTCCCTTTTTGTAGGGGCTCGTTTCATTTCTTTTATGTCCGTATTCACGCGCACCATATCCGTGTTAAATGCCAGTTCGTCCGTAGACGCATCCCACAGCAATCCTAGTGTCCTACCCCATCGGTCCTCGCTTATGGCGAGTTGCGTAGGCGATGTGGCACGGCTCTCTACTGGCAGCTCTCGCAACACTCCCGGTCCGTTTGAGTTATAACCGGTTAGCGTGAATCCCGCCTGCGCGTGCACAGTGGCTACTTCCTTTAGCGCATCCATCGCCTCTTGTTCTGTGTCGTAGCAGTCGACATAGTCATCCATGTAGTGACTCTTAGTGATTGCTTCATATGCGCGTGGATACTCTGTAGCATGCGCGTAGGCATTCGCGTTCCGTACACTGTGAGCCAGGAAAGGAGAACTCTTAGCTCCGAATATCATAGACGTCATCTTGTATCTTTTCGGCGGCGTGGTTCGCTCGTCGCCTCTCCACAGGAACAACTGCGCCGGCTGATCCTCCTTGTGAATCTTTATCTGAAGAAACATCTCCTTGATATCGGCCGTGACGGCGAACGCTCGTTCTCTAAACCGTAAAAGGAGGCCCGCTAGATCTATAAGCAAGTCGGGACCCTCCAATAGTTCGTCATTGAGACATACTCCATTCGTTACGGCAGCCGCATCAAACACTACTCGTAACTTTCCTGGCTTATTCGGGTTCGACACCGCGAAGTGGGGCAGATACCATAATCGTTGGCTCTGTAGTTCCTCCCCATTGCATTCCTCCGCGTACTTTTTATCAATCAGATTCTTTATCTGCGCTTTATATGTGTCTCTGAAAGAGCTTGACTTATCCATCTTCTTTTCAATGGTTTTCAATCTCTTCACGGCGGACTCGTAACTCGGTGGCATCTTCACATCATTGCGTTTCCACGGCAGTCGCACCTCATATCGTCCGTTAATTCGTTTTGTCGTTGTATTAAACAATTCCATTGCGCGAGCGTCGTTCGGACTGACTCGCTCCTTTCTATTTATTCCTATGGAATCGATTTCGAAGTGCTCCTTTACTTTTTCGTGAAGCGCATCATCCCGGTCGAGAGGGCGCGAGACCGTCGCGCATCGCGGTGTGTCTACGTACAACACCGAGTCGCTCTCTTTCAGCATCCCCGATCGCGGCGCTGACCCATGGATGACCCATCCAAGCATCGTGAGGGAAGCGATCGGTTCGTCACGCTTACCCTCGAGCAGTCTTCGAGTTACTATAAGATGCCAGTTGTCCGCTCCGATCAGTATGCGCGGTTCGGCATACCCATAACATAGATCTTTGCTACGTAAGTGGCGCATATGCTTATAGTTTAACGTTTCTTTATTTATCTTTTGTCGGTTCAACGTAAGATTTTTCATAGTTTTAGCTTTAATATTGAATCGCTTCTTATTCCCCGCGATCAATTGAAGATTTACTTGTTTCGTTTCGTATACATTCTGCGTGTTAATGCTTCGTATGCTTAAGTTATTTGTCGGCCCGTCGGCACCCACGTAATTGGCGAGATCTTCATCTATCACTGTTATAGTTGAACCTTCGTCGAGTAAGGCGTAAGTGTTGACCGAGCCTTTCGGTCCTTTTATGGTGACGGGACACACTTTCAACAATACTTTGGATCTTTCTGTTGAGTGAGTAGCTGATGCAACCATCTCGGCTTCCTTTGTGGGTCTCGCTTCGCTCGTTTGGGCACGGTTCTCGTGTAACATCGCATGATGTGGGTGGCGGCAGCCATCTACACCACATAACGGGCTGTCACAGTGTATCCGACGATGTTTTCTGTTTACACATCGAAAACAAATTTGGGATTTCTTAACCCATTTCCATCTTTCAGGTATCTTCATAGCTTTAAACCGTTCACATTGTGGTACTTCATGACGTCCCCCGCAACATAGACATACTTTGGAGGTGACGTCATCGTTGGTCGCGTACACCGCAGTGCTTCTCTTTCTATCGTATCGCGGTTTCATTTGTCCCTTTGTCTCGGCGATATTCTTTTTCATAGCAGCGGTGTTGTTGTTAGTCACATATGCGAATTGCAGTGATCTATTTGCTTCGCGCATCAAAAAACGAGACAATGTTACGATCTCTGGCTCTGCGTAGCTTCCGGATTCATATGCATAGTCGCACCAACGCGATCGGAGGTGGGGGCTAAGCTTTTCCACCACTTCTCTCACTAGTAATGGATTTCTCAAATACCCTCGGTCGTCGACATTATCCAATATGCATACTATATTTTGAAGCTTAATTGCGAACGTGTTGAGTTCGCTTGCCGTCGTACCCGGTCGCGGTAAATTCTTTATGTCTTCTAGCGCTCGATAAATAATCACTTCGGGTCGACCGAAACATTGTTCCAAAGACTTCATGATTATCTCCGGATCGGCGACGGTATACAAAAGCGCTGATACCGCTTCTTTCGCTTCGCCTTTCAAACAACTCCTTAATCTGGCTATATTTTCAGATTTAGTGAAGTGCCACTGTTCTGTGGTGTCGCGCATTGCTGCTTTAAACGGCAGCCATTCGGCCGGTGCGCCGCTAAAAATTGGTATATCTTGAGCCTGACGCGGCACCGGACGCCTATTCATCATTCTTTCTAACGTATGAGCGAGCTTATCCATCCCCGAGTCTTCCTTAATCGTTTGCCGATCTCGGTTTGCTGTCTCATCGATTAGTTTATCATCACTCTGTTCCTTGAAGGGAGAGTCCGTAATGTGGCGGTGTTTATCTACCTCTACGGCTCGCGCATCCTTCCTTTTCTGTTGCGCGGCCGTATCGCCGTCCCTTTCCGACATGGGCTCTAACACGTTCTGACGCCGTAGATTCTGGAACCAGTCGTCCACTCGTTGGACATTATCGACGGCGGGTAAGCTCTCCGGATCGGTTTCCTCTTGTATAGTAGCTATTTCGTATGCTAATCTCTTTTTTACTAGCTCCGATTCAATATGCAACTCGCGGCGTCGTATTTCCGCGAGTCGCTCTTCCGCTGCGAGTTGCGCCTGCTTAACGCGCGCAGCAACGCTCGAATTCGAACATACCGTTGGTGGCCTCGATCTAGGCATATCGTCGCGATGTTCAATTCTCTGTGCGGCGGTACCTTCTACGGTTTCTTGTGGCGCTTCCGACGGCATCACGGATGAGGCAAGGCACGAGGGTGACGCAGGTGGCCTGTCGAACACTTTTCCTTTAGCGCTGTCCATTTTGCTTTGTTCGGCTTGGCTTTGACGTCTCGTCGTTGGCATGTCCTCTTCTTACTTGCAGCCCCTACTCCTATCAATCTCAAACGGGTACGCTAACTGGGGAGCCCGCTTGAGGATGGATATCGTGCAGGATAGGAAGGTAGGAACTACCCAGCAGAGAGTCGGTCGCGGACAACGGGGCGCTCGCGTATCGGCTGGAATGTCCGATAGCATTGGCAGTGCCTACAGAAAGGACCCCCGCTCCACGCCAAACCTTACTGGCGTAGTAAGACGTAGTTCGGAAACGAACTATCAATCTAATCCGTATGTTTACAGCCCCGCGAAATACGACGTGTAGTTCGGAAACGAACTGACCACTTCGTCCGTATGGTTACAATGCCTTGCGTAGTACGACGTGTAGTTCGGAAACGAACTGACCACCTCGTCCGCCTTGAACGGCGTTAACTCACTACGCACACCGTTTGGCACCGTTAGGTGGTGTACGCAATGAGCCCGCGGTCCACCCGCGTATACTCGTGACAGAACACGAGTGTTTTCTTCGGCTATGTCCGTAGGTCTGGAACGTTTTTCAGTCTTCTGACTTCATATATCCGGCGAGCGATGGACCAAACTTCTGTTGCGGATCTTCCTGGATCTTGAACAGATTTACACGTAGCTAGCCGATGCTTGGACTGTATAATTGAAACTTCCTTCGATGGTTTTCACTTCTTCTTTATTCTTAAATCTTGAGGGCCGGAGAGCTTACAAATTTCGCTCAAATCGACCCGTCTTACATTTGTTGGGGTGGCTCGCACTTAGCTCCGTATATTATCAGTTGGTTAGCCTATTACACATCTAACCCCTACTTTGCGAAGCCATCCCCCACCCTTAACATCTATGTATCACATTATTGTTAATTACTACGTTTTACTGTTTCTACATTTACATCATAAATCACGTTGAAACATCATCATATTATTGTTACATAACTCGTATCGTGTCGGGCAAGACCGCGCCGTCGAAGCTCATAATCATTCTAAGGCGCGCCGCGCTCTTGCCCGATGTATTTATGTGGTCAGAGCGAGACGGAAGATCCCGCGTAAACCAGCGCCGTCTCGCTCCGATACATTTTTATTGTTAACATGAAGGTAGTCGAACATTTTACATTTTAAACACCCCTGTATCGAGGCAATACCGTATAGAAACCCACATAAGCTCCCTTGACTCGGGCAATACCATATAGAAAACCCACATAAGCCTCCTTGAGTGAAGCAATACCATACAGAGAGCTACCTAAGCCTCCTTAGCGAGGCAATACCTTATAGAAAACCATAGCAAATAAAATCCAACCCCTCACAATCATTTAATTTGCTATAACTTAAATTATCTTAATACTAGGGGAATAAATACACCCATAGGTTGTATCATTTAATTCTAAGCTTTAACCACATTCATTTAACTAAACTTACTTATTATATATAATTTACTTAAGATCATCTAATATATACAACTCGACGAGACGTGCGTCCGTAACATAACCCATTAAGCCATTAAGTACCCATTAAGTAACATTTTATTGTGATAAAGAGATGGGCCTCTAGTCAACTATTTTAGTGGGTTAGGTATGAGAGCGTAACAGACATCACAGATACCTACTTTAGTATTTACTTACATTTAACGATTCTTCATGTCGCTCGCTATTAATAAACTAAGAATATTATAAATCACATTTGCTTGGTCAACTTTTAAACTCACATCTGATTTTTTTTAAGTTTAAATTGAAGAGTTTTTTGTGAAATAATAAAAACAATATTGAGGTTATATGATTAAGGACGATATATGATGAATATGTCATAGCCATCTGGGTAAAACATTTCTATAATAGGATATCACCATTTGCACGGCTAAACGTCGATCATTTGACATATCTACTTATGTGTTTTTTTTTATATTTTCGACGCTGTATTCTTTACAGTACGTCTTCATCTATTCTTATCTGTGTCCCCGTCTACTTACTTCTATGAGCTAGACCTCAGTAGGATTAAATGATGGAGAATTGCGCTTTAAACAAAATTAATTAATTACAAGCAATTATTATCTCAGATATCAAGTGACTCACGAGATTTTTAAGAATTTGAGGGTTTTGAGGGAAAAATTACTTGTGTTTTTTTTTAAGAGTAAATTTTATAAATCTGCTTTTCAATTGTGACAGAACCTTCAAAAATATAACTTTGTTTAAACATCAACTTTTAATTTATTTCATTGGAGTCGACATATTCAATCTGTCTGTACTAAAATACGGCACTTTTTGGCTAATATTACAATCTATACTATAATAAAAACGTAACCGATCGATGGCTGTACATTGAAGATATATGAAAAAAACTGTTATGAGGGATATTTATCATTAAAAAATTTAAAAATCAGTGTTAAAACACAAAACACAGATATTTAAATTTTTTGTCTATTTGTCGGTTTGTCTGTTTGTCTGTGCGTTTATGCACGATAATCTCAGAAATGGCTGAACCGATTTAAATGCAGTTTTCACTATTATATTACGGTATTCTTCCGTTAACATTTAGTGTAAGATTTATTTCAATCGGTTCACAAATAAAAAAGTTATGTCAATTTGAAGTGACGTGTTCGACAAAATTGCTATGAAATATTAACTGTTTTATTAAATTTTTGTCTTTGATATATTGATGATCAACATTGGGAGGAGCGCGGGTAGCGCGATAGTAAATAGACGTGTTACGAGTGCACCTGTAAATTTTAATGTTTTATTCTGCTTAATCTTCATAATTTCATCAAAAAAATTTCATCTGTACAACCTTCAAGACAATATCTTTTTCATTATAAATCTTAAGTGTTGGGGTGTGAAGCGGTTGATGAACAACGAATGATTCTAAATGTAATTTTTATCCGGTGAGGCAGTTAAAATAAGTGACGGCGGACAGTGTCAGTGTTGCGTGAGTCGTCGTATATTGAAGTAGAACCGGTTTGTAATTGCTTCTCGCATGCCGCTTACTGCTTATTGCTTTCGTAGCTATACGCTATTACGACAGACTTAGACGAGCGTCGATAGCGCTTTGGTTGTATTGTCGCTTAAAGACTGACGGACGCAGTTCGAATCATCGTAACGGGTTTTTCTTTTTGTTAGCTTTTTTTAATTTTCCCAAAGAGAAATCGATTGATTTTAATATTTTTGTTGGGATTTATATATTTATCTATTTTTGAAGAATGTCGAATGTTAAGAAAGTTTGTACTGGATGTCAGATAGCTATAGAGGACAGAAGGTACTTCCTGTGTGGCAAATGTGGACAATATTACGACTTGATTTGTGCCAATGTTTCGGAGCAACGATTTTACAATACCATGACCAAAGAACATAAAAATGCATGGAGGTGTGTATTATGCATAAGTAAACAGCCTAAATTCGACAATACCAATACACCAGTACGTGCTGTCATCGATGCAGTTACGGTGCAGCGAGGTGCTGCGGTTACGTCACCTATGCAATTGGATATGTCGGTCGTGGAAAATCCTCAATCAGTCATGGACACTACCATAGAAACCTATCATAACATGACAATAGAAATGACGGAATTCCAATCGTTTGTCTTAGAAATGCGTGCATTTAGAGAGGAAATTCGAGAAGAAATGCGAGCTAACCGCTTAGAGTCTAAGCGATTGAACGACAGCGTGGCCGCGCTTGCGGACAGGATCACTGAATGCGAAAGCCATATGAAAAAACTTGATGAACGCGTGGAGCAACTAGAAGTCCGACTCTCTGATAAACGGGATGGCACTTCAACGCTGTCGGCAGCAATTGATCAATTAAAATCGGAGCTTAATGAACGAGATCAGGAGTTCTTGCTCACAGATATTGAAATAACTTGCATACCGGAACAAAAGGAGGAAAATTTGTTAACCATCGTAAACAAAGTGGCTACAAAACTAGGCGTGACTTTGCATGCTGAAGATGTCGTGAGCGCTGTGCGCATGGGGCGTATTCTCGATGTAACTCGGTCCCCTGCGACATCCCGCCCGCGCCCAATAGTGGTACGTTTGGCGCGACGTGCCATGCGAGACAGGTTCCTTGATGCTGTAAAGGTGCGCCGTGGAGCGAATACGGAGGACATGAACCTGCCTGGCAGGCCGTGCCGCTTTTTTGTGAACGAGAGGTTGACAAAGCGGAACAGGCAGTTGTTTCGACGTGCTCGAGAATTAGCACGTGACCTAGGGTGGCGTTACGTTTGGACGAAGGATGGACGTATATTTGCACGTCATCGTTCTGGAAGTGACGCCCCTCGTCACCACTTACGCTCAGAGGCTGATCTAAGTCGAGTTTTTGGAACAGTACCCTCGAGAACCTCTACTAGTTAATTTTGTTTTGCTTCCGCTTTTACTGATGATTAATCGCTTTGCTAAATTGAAACGTGAATCTGTCGTTGGTATGTTGATGTGTCATTGTTTAATTTTTATATTGCTTAATCACATTGCCATAATGAAATTTGAGGTAGATTTTATATTACTGTTTTTAAATTATTATTTGTTCCAATATTATTATATCAACTTTGTTTCATACTTTTTATATAGTCCAACTAAAATTCTCATTATATTAAACATTTTGATTAATCACCCCACTCAATCGAAGCGTGTTACTCTTTTGATTATGTTTTTATTATATGGCGATTTTGTTTCTAATGTCTATGGTGGGATTATTGATAAGACATTAGAAGTGAAAGTTAGTTTGGATTGTATATTGTTGACATTGTATCACTGTTGTTCGTTCCGATATAGTTTTATCTCTATTTCATTTTATTTATATAAATCTATTATAATTTTTGTTAGATTTGCTTTCATATTAGTATTGAAGGTGATTAATAGATGGCTATTTACATATTTTTATTACGCAATTTCACATTTTTTAACAGTTGCAATATTTTACAACGACATACGACTTATTTTTTCAATTAAATTTAGTGGATTTTATAATCGGAATTTTATTATCAGGCTTTTTAAATATGTTTACTATGCACTTTCTCAATTTATAACAACAGTAACAGTTTTTAATGTAACAGGAAAGCATATGTATATTGGGTTAAATGAATTGTTATTAATGAGTATTTTAATTGTTATCATTGTAAATTTTAGGTTAATGATTGAATCGCGAGTAATTCTTATTTTTTGTACAGAGTTAACTCTATATGCATGTTATACTTATTGCGGATCTTCCTGGATCTTGAACAGATTTACACGTAGCTAGCCGATGCTTGGACTGTATAATTGAAACTTCCTTCGATGGTTTCACTTCTTCTTTATTCTTAAATCTTGAGGGCCGGAGAGCTTACAAATTTCGCTCAAATCGACCCGTCTTACATTTGTTGGGGTGGCTCGCACTTAGCTCCGTATATTATCAGTTGGTTAGCCTATTACATATCTAACCCCTACTTTGCGAAGCCATCCCCCACCCTTAACATCTATGTATCACATTATTGTTAATTACTACGTTTTACTGTTTCTACATTTACATCATAAATCATGTTGAAACATCATCATATTATTGTTACATAACTCGTATCGTGTCGGGCAAGACCGCGCCGTCGAAGCTCATAATCATTCTAAGGCGCGCCGCGCTCTTGCCCGATGTATTTATGTGGTCAGAGCGAGACGGAAGATCCCGCGTAAACCAGCGCCGTCTCGCTCTGATACATTTTTATTGTTAACATGAAGGTAGTCGAACATTTTACATTTTAAACACCCCTGTATCGAGGCAATACCGTATAGAAACCCACATAAACTCCCTTGACTCGGGCAATACCATATAGAAAACCCACATAAGCCTCCTTGAGTGAAGCAATACCATACAGAGAGCTACCTAAGCCTCCTTAGCGAGGCAATACCTTATAGAAAACCATATCAAATAAAATCCAACCCCTCACAATAATTTAATTTGCTATAACTTAAATTATCTTAATACTAGGGGAATAAATACACCCATAGGTTGTATCATTTAATTCTAAGCTTTAACCACATTCATTTAACTAAACTTACTTATTATATATAATTTACTTAAGATCATCTAATATATACAACTCGACGAGACGTGCGTCCTTAACAGAGCTCCCCCCGGCGCAGCATCCGCGTAGCCCCATCACTCCATCGTCAGGACCGCCAGTCTCGTCGCCGGTCGCCGGAACGTGCCGCCCTTCGTCTTCACCTCCACATTGCGTATCTCGTTGTCTGGTCCAGGATATACTTTGGTGACGACGCCCCTTGGCCATATGTTGCGGGGTAGTGTGTGATCCACAACTATAACCAAGTCACCCTCTTGTATCGCACGACGCCCAGCGTCGCGGGCACCTCCACGTGGTATGAGCATGGGAAGGTACTCTCGTAGCCATCGACGCCAATATTCATCGGCCAGCGCTTGTGCTGCCCTCCAGTTTCGCTTGTCGGCGCGCTCGCACGGCCCGGTAAAGGGCAGGCCGTTCGAACTACCCAATAAAAAGTGATTGGGCGTGAGTGCTTCTGGATCTTCAATATTGACTGGTACGTGTGTCAGAGGTCGAGCGTTTAAAGTGTATTCGACCTCGGTCAGTAGTGTGACTAAGACTTCCTCTCGCGGCGATTTTTCATGTAGCGTCACTCGTAATGCATTCTTGACACTTCTAACGAGACGTTCCCATGCGCCTCCTTGGTGTGGCGCGCCCGGTGATATGTAACGCCAGTCGACTCGTTGTGTAAGCGCATAGTCTCGTAGTGCCGGCTCCCATTCATTGTATGCGTCCCGTAGCTCACTGTCGGCACCTCTAAAATTCGTCGCATTGTCACTATACATTGTCTTAGGCCACCCCCTCCTCGCCGCCATTCGTCGTAGTGCCATAATCGCGGAGTCGGTAGACAGGCTCCCCACCACTTCGATGTGCACGGCGCGGGTTGAAAGGCATGTGAATAGCGCCCCCCACCTTTTCTCATGTCGTCTTCCTATTGTCACCGTCATAGGGCCAAAATAATCGACGCCACAATTACTGAATGGTCTGATAAAGGCTTCCAATCTTACTTGAGGTAGATCACCGTGTACTGGTTTCGTAGGTATCGCTTTTCTCACGCGACAGAAAGCACATTTATAAGCCACTGCACGCACCGCTGGTCTTAATCGTAATATCCAATATCGTTGTCTAACATCATTCACGACGCGTTCATTGTTCGCGTGATGGGCGCGACGGTGTTCGCGTTGAAGCAACAGCCGCGCATACGGGTGGCTGCCGTGCATTATTACTGGCGTAGTAGCGGGGGCAGACACACCCGCTGCCCTTATTCTCCCGCTCGCTCGTAATACGCCGTTCTCGTCTATGAATGGATCCAGTTTTCGTAATCGACTGCTGTTAGACAACTTTTGGCCAGCTATAAGACGGTTAATATCATTTGTGAAGCTTTCTTTCTGTGCGTTTTTCAAGAGTAACTCCTCTGCTTTGTTTATGTGTTCCGCGGTTAAATCAGTACCACGGTGGCGACATCTATCGACGAACATTAAAACTCTTGCCATCGTTCTCACGTAGCGTTCGTAAGAGGAAAAGCGATTCACATCGGGAATGCTATAGTTTTCCTGCGGCAGTTGTGCTATCGCGTAACATTCATTTTCATCCGTATTGTTCGTGACGTCACAGGTAGGCCACTCTAATTCGCTAGCGTATAAAAAGGTCGGTCCAGTGAACCACCTATCCGTATTCGATTTTACGTAAGCTTCGCCTCGCGTTGCGTCATCTGCGACGTTATGTGCAGTAGGCACCCATCTCCACTGTGACGCCGTCGTGGTTTCAGTTATTTCGGTTACACGATGAGCCACATACGGTGTAAAACGCGCTGTATCATTGTTTATCCACTGCAGGACGGTTTTTGAATCGGTCCAATACACGACGCGCTCTGCATGCCATCTTTGTTCTCTCGCTACGGTATTCGCCAACCGCGTAGCGATTAACGCTGCCTGCAATTCCATTCTAGGAATACTTTGTCTTTTTATCGGTGCCACTCTGGCCTTTGCGGCGGCCAGCGTCACTTGCACCGCCCCGTCATTCTCGATTCTCCAATAGACTGCGACGCTATAAGCGACCTCGCTCGCGTCACAAAACACATGTAGCTGCTTTCCCGTCACTCCCCCCGTATAGAGACGCCGGGGTAGACGCAGCCTACTAATGGTACTCATTCCATTAAGCCATTCGTGAAATTCGCCGGCTTCCTCATCAGGTAAGGGCTCGTCCCAGTCTATTTTCAATCGCCATATGTTTTGTAATATAATCTTCGCCCGTATCGTGTAATAACTTAATAATCCGAGCGGATCAAATATAGACATTACTGCGCTTAATGCCTCCCTTTTTGTAGGGGCTCGTTTCATTTCTTTTATGTCCGTATTCACGCGCACCATATCCGTGTTAAATGCCAGGTCGTCCGTAGACGCATCCCACAGCAATCCTAGTGTCCTACCCCATCGGTCCTCGCTTATGGCGAGTTGCGTAGGCGATGTGGCACGGCTCTCTACTGGCAGCTCTCGCAACACTCCCGGTCCGTTTGAGTTATAACCGGTTAGCGTGAATCCCGCCTGCGCGTGCACAGTGGCTACTTCCTTTAGCGCATCCATCGCCTCTTGTTCTGTGTCGTAGCAGTCGACATAGTCATCCATGTAGTGACTCTTAGTGATTGCTTCATATGCGCGTGGATACTCTGTAGCATGCGCGTAGGCATTCGCGTTCCGTACACTGTGAGCCAGGAAAGGAGAACTCTTAGCTCCGAATATCATAGACGTCATCTTGTATCCTTTCGGCGGCGTGGTTCGCTCGTCGCCTCTCCACAGGAACAACTGCGCCGGCTGATCCTCCTTGTGAATCTTTATCTGAAGAAACATCTCCTTGATATCGGCCGTGACGGCGAACGCTCGTTCTCTAAACCGTAAAAGGAGGCCCGCTAGATCTATAAGCAAGTCGGGACCCTCCAATAGTTCGTCATTGAGACATACTCCATTCGTTACGGCAGCCGCATCAAACACTACTCGTAACTTTCCTGGCTTATTCGGGTTCGACACCGCGAAGTGGGGCAGATACCATAATCGTTGGCTCTGTAGTTCCTCCCCATTGCATTCCTCCGCGTACTTTTTATCGATCAGATTCTTTATCTGCGCTTTATATGTGTCTCTGAAAGAGCTTGACTTATCCATCTTCTTTTCAATGGTTTTCAATCTCTTCACGGCGGACTCGTAACTCGGTGGCATCTTCACATCATTGCGTTTCCACGGCAGTCGCACCTCATATCGTCCGTTAATTCGTTTTGTCGTTGTATTAAACAATTCCATTGCGCGAGCGTCGTTCGGACTGACTCGCTCCTTTCTATTTATTCCTATGGAATCGATTTCGAAGTGCTCCTTTACTCTTTCGTGAAGCGCATCATCCCGGTCGAGGGGGCGCGAGACTGTCGCACATCGCGGTGTGTCTACGTATAACACCGAGTCGCTCTCTTTCAGCATCCCCGATCGCGGCGCTGACCCATGGATGACCCATCCAAGCATCGTGAGGGAAGCGATCGGTTCGTCACGCTTACCCTCGAGCAGTCTTCGAGTTACTATAAGATGCCAGTTGTCCGCTCCGATCAGTATGCGCGGTTCGGCATACCCATAACATAGATCTTTGCTACGCAAGTGGCGCATATGCTTATAGTTTAACGTTTCTTTATTTATCTTTTGTCGGTTCAACGTAAGATTTTTCATAGTTTTAGCTTTAATATTGAATCGCTTCTTATTCCCAGCGATCAATTGAAGATTTACTTGTTTCGTTTCGTATACATTCTGCGTGTTAATGCTTCGTATGCTTAAGTTATTTGTCGGCCCGTCGGCACCCACGTAATTGGCGAGATCTTCATCTATCACTGTTATAGTTGACCCTTCGTCGAGTAAGGCGTAAGTGTTGACCGAGCCTTTCGGTCCTTTTATGGTGACGGGACACACTTTCAACAATACTTTGGATCTTTCTGTTGAGTGAGTAGCTGATGCAACCATCTCGGCTTCCTTTGTGGATCTCGCTTCGCTCGTTTGGGCACGGTTCTCGTGTAACATCGCATGATGTGGGTGGCGGCAGCCATCTACACCACATAACGGGCTGTCACAGTGTATCCGACGATGTTTTCTGTTTACACATCGAAAACAAATTTGGGATTTCTTAACCCATTTCCATCTTTCAGGTATCTTCATAGCTTTAAACCGTTCACATTGTGGTACTTCATGACGTCCCCCGCAACATAGACATACTTTGGAGGTGACGTCATCGTTGGTCGCGTACACCGCAGTGCTTCTCTTTCTATCGTATCGCGGTTTCATTTGTCCCTTTGTCTCGGCGATATTCTTTTTCATAGCAGCGGTGTTGTTGTTAGTCACATATGCGAATTGCAGTGATCTATTTGCTTCGCGCATCAAAAAACGAGACAATGTTACGATCTCTGGCTCTGCGTAGCTTCCGGATTCATATGCATAGTCGCACCAACGCGATCGGAGGTGGGGGCTAAGTTTTTCCACCACTTCTCTCACTAGTAATGGATTTCTCAAATACCCTCGGTCGTCGACATTATCCAATATGCATACTATATTTTGAAGCTTAATTGCGAACGTGTTGAGTTCGCTTGCCGTCGTACCCGGTCGCGGTAAATTCTTTATGTCTTCTAGCGCTCGATAAATAATCACTTCGGGTCGACCGAAACATTGTTCCAAAGACTTCATGATTATCTCCGGATCGGCGACGGTATACAAAAGCGCTGATACCGCTTCTTTCGCTTCGCCTTTCAAACAACTCCTTAATCTGGCTATATTTTCAGATTTAGTGAAGTGCCACTGTTCTGTGGTGTCGCGCATTGCTGCTTTAAACGGCAGCCATTCGGCCGGTGCGCCGCTAAAAATTGGTAATTCTTGAGCCTGACGCGGCACCGGACGCCTATTCATCATTCTTTCTAACTTATGAGCGAGCTTATCCATCCCCGAGTCTTCCTTAATCGTTTGCCGATCTCGGTTTGCTGTCTCATCGATTAATTTATCATCACTCTGTTCCTTGAAGGGAGAGTCCGTAATGTGGCGGTGTTTATCTACCTCTACGGCTCGCGCATCCTTCCTTTTCTGTTGCGCGGCCGTATCGCCGTCCCTTTCCGACATGGGCTCTAACACGTTCTGACGCCGTAGATTCTGGAACCAGTCGTCCACTCGTTGGACATTATCGACGGCGGGTAAGCTCTCGGGTTCCGTTTCCTCCTGTATAGTAGCTATTTCGTATGCTAATCTCTTTTTTACTAGCTCCGATTCAATATGCAACTCGCGGCGTCGTATTTCCGCGAGTCGCTCTTCCGCTGCAAGTTGCGCCTGCTTAACGCGCGCAGCAACGCTCGAATTCGAACATACCGTTGGTGGCCTCGATCTAGGCATATCGTCGCGATGTTCAATTCTCTGTGCGGCGGTACCTTCTACGGTTTCTTGTGGCGCTTCCGACGGCATCACGGATGAGGCAAGGCACGAGGGTGACGCAGGTGGCCTGTCGAACACTTTTCCTTTAGCGCTGTCCATTTTGCTTTGTTCGGCTTGGCTTTGACGTCTCGTCGTTGGCATGTCCTCTTCTTACTTGCAGCCCCTACTCCTATCAATCTCAAACGGGTACGCTAACTGGGGAGCCCGCTTGAGGATGGATATCGTGCAGGATAGGAAGGTAGGAACTACCCAGCAGAGAGTCGGTCGCGGACAACGGGGCGCTCGCGTATCGGCTGGAATGTCCGATAGCATTGGCAGTGCCTACAGAAAGGACCCCCGCTCCACGCCAAACCTTACTGGCGTAGTAAGACGTAGTTCGGAAACGAACTATCAATCTAATCCGTATGTTTACAGCCCCGCGAAATACGACGTGTAGTTCGGAAACGAACTGACCACTTCGTCCGTATGGTTACAATGCCTTGCGTAGTACGACGTGTAGTTCGGAAACGAACTGACCACCTCGTCCGCCTTGAACGGCGTTAACTCACTACGCACACCGTTTGGCACCGTTAGGTGGTGTACGCAATGAGCCCGCGGTCCACCCGCGTATACTCGTGACAGAACACGAGTGTTTTCTTCGGCTATGTCCGTAGGTCTGGAACGTTTCTCAGTCTTCTGACTTCATATATCCGGCGAGCGATGGACCAATCTTCTTTCTTCGTAGCTCGGTGAGCGGTGGACTGTATAATTGAAACTTCCTTCGATGGTTTTCACTTCTTCTTTATTCTTAAATCTTGAGGGCCGGAGAGCTTACAAATTTCGCTCAAATCGACCCGTCTTACATTTGTTGGGGTGGCTCGCACTTAGCTCCGTATATTATCAGTTGGTTAGCCTATTACATATCTAACCCCTACTTTGCGAAGTCATCCCCCACCCTTAACATCTATGTATCACATTATTGTTAATTACTACGTTTTACTGTTTCTACATTTACATCATAAATCACGTTAAAACATCAACATATTATTGTTACATAACTCGTATCGTGTCGGGCAAGACCGCGCCGTCGAAGCTCATAATCATTCTAAGGCGCGCCGCGCTCTTGCCCGATGTATTTATGTGGTCAGAGCGAGACGGAAGATCCCGCGTAAACCAGCGCCGTCTCGCTCCGATACATTTTTATCGTTAACATGAAGGTAGTCGAACATTTTACATTTTAAACACCCCTGTATCGAGGCAATACCGTATAGAAACCCACATAAACTCCCTTGACTCGGGCAATACCATATAGAAAACCCACATAAGCCTCCTTGAGTGAAGCAATACCATACAGAGAGCTACCTAAGCCTCCTTAGCGAGGCAATACCTTATAGAAAACCATATCAAATAAAATCCAACCCCTCACAATAATTTAATTTGCTATAACTTAAATTATCTTAATACTAGGGGAATAAATACACCCATAGGTTGTATCATTTAATTCTAAGCTTTAACCACATTCATTTAACTAAACTTACTTATTATATATAATTTACTTAAGATCATCTAATATATACAACTCGACGAGACGTGCGTCCGTAACAATACTAATATGCATGTTCATGAAATTACTACTATGCAGCAATTGGAAAAAATATATATAATAAGCATTATTTATTTTTACTCTTATTTAATAATTTATTACATTGTATTTATATTTTATATTAAATTACATACAATTATATGCTTTATTACTATCTATATAATTACATTTCATCTAGAATATATAAATTTATTTTGGCGGAAAAAATGCTGTCATATGACCTATGAGGGGTTTCGTTGGTTAATCATGCATATGTTTATAAACTGGCGACATTTGACCATAATAAGAAAATATTTATATAATTCAAAATTTATCCGGATATCGTATTCATTTATAATACAATTTCTAAAAGATAAACTTCTAAAATTTGGTTTTTTGAACGCTGGTTCACTAGGAACTAGACACGAAGAGTTTGTGACAGCTTTGGAGAATCGTTCAGTGGATATTATGGCCATTAATGAGACCTGGCTTAGGTCGGGCGAAGAAAGACGTGCACCTGCTTTGACTGGATACCGTCTTCGGCACATTCCGCGCCCAATTGAAGTTCGAAAGCGTGGAGGTGGAGTGGGTTTTTACATACGTCATGGTATTTCCATGCGGCAGTTAAATCTTTCTAACACGAGCATGGTTGAACAAATGTGGATGACTGTCACTCTTCAGGGACAAAAACTAGCTGTAGGAACTGCATATCGTCCACCCTGGCTGACCGTGGACACTTTTATTGAGGCATTGGCTGAATCGCTTGTCTGTCTCTCTAAATACGATCACATAATACTTATGGGTGATTTCAACATAAATCTGTTACCTGATGCTAGTGATTCAAATGGTAAGAAGCTATCAGCATTTCTTCAATCTGCTAATCTTGAGCAATATGTTGGGAAACCTACACATTTTACTAGCGATACAGAGACATTAATAGATTTGGTTTGTAGCTCCACTGAAGTTTTTGATTTGTCTGTGGATTATATTCCTGATCTTGGACGCCATGCATTTTTGTCGTTTAAATTTCGTGTCAGCAAACCGAGATCATTTCCAAGATGGATACTTCACAGGCCGATTAAGGATATTGACTTAAACGAATTTGGCGCTCTGGTAGATGCTACTCTATGGGAAAGACCACATAGCGAGGATGTAAATGTGTTTGTAATATCTTTTAATGCTTACATTCTACATATTTTCAATATTCATGCACCTGTCATGAAAACTTTCATAAAAAATCAAAGTTACCCGTGGATAACTAGAACCATTAGAGATATGATGGACTTAAGAGACAAAGCATACACTAAGAGCCGTCACACAAAACTGAAAAGCGATTTTATTTACTACAAAGAGCTCAAATCCATTGTAACTAAAGCAATATTCACAGAGAAGAGGGCTTATTTCCAGCAAAAAATCAGTCTAAATATAAAACATCCAAAGAAAATGTGGAAAAATATTAAAAATGATGTGGTTGATTTTAAGGGAAAGCAAGCTTTTTTACCCCAACATCTAAGTGATCCAGATCGTGTAAACTGTCATTTTCTTGATATGCCAGAACAACAGATGGTCGCATTATCAGACCTTATGTACTATAAACATGAAAGATTCAGTTCGGCATCCTTTTCTATCAGCACCATAGATGCTGATACTATCTCGAGAGTAATTATGGGTATTAAGACTAATGCTGAAGGTGTAGACGGGATTACACGAGATATGATCCTTTTAACTCTGCCACGCACTCTAAAAACAATCACAGCGATTGTGAATCAGTCAATCCAGTCCGGTATTTTTCCCGAATGTTGGAAGGAGGCACTCGTGAAACCCATCCCTAAATCTAACAATCCTATGGAATTCAAGGACCTGCGACCTATAAGTATTCTCCCATTTATGTCGAAGATCATGGAAAAGGTGGTATGTAGGCAGGTGGCGGACTATCTGCACAAAAATAATATTTTACCGCAGAACCAATCTGGCTTCCGCGCTGGTCATGGAACCGCTACAGCTTTGCTGAACGTAGTCGATGATGTGTTGACGGAGCAAGATGTAGGTAATGGGACTATTTTGGTCCTATTAGATTTTTCCCGCGCATTTGACACATTAAACCATAGTCTACTCTTGGCAAAGTTATCGTTTTACGGTTTTGACAATAATGCATTGAAATGGTTTTCGAGCTACCTAAAGGGACGATCACAACGTGTTGAGATCTTAAACCCCACTACTGGTGCGAAGACATTTTCTGATGCCGCTCCTCTTGTTCAAGGTGTGCCTCAGGGATCAGTGCTGGGTCCAGTTCTTTTTCTTTTATACAGTGCAGATTTAATAAAATGTATTGAGAACTGTAGGTATCATATGTACGCGGATGATCTGCAACTATATTTATCTTTTGAGCCAAATAATACATTTACTGCTGTACGTAAAATTAATGAAGATTTAAAGCGAATCCATGAATGGGCTGATAAGAACTGCTTAGTATTAAATCCGCTAAAGTCAAAATGTATTGTTTTAGGCTCAAAGACTCAAGTTGTTAGCATTAACGCTAACAATTTTGAGGTTAAAGTGCATGAGACAACTATAGAGCAGGTTGCAGAGGTCCGAAATTTGGGAGTGTTAATGGACAGCAGACTTACATTTCACAATCACGTTGCTGAAATAGTGAAAAACTGCTTCTATCGACTTAAGGTTTTGTACGGAGTGCGTGAGTTCCTTCAAACTGACCTGAGGATCCAGCTTTGTGAGACCTTAGTACTCTCTAAGCTTAATTATGCAGATACAGTGATCGGGGGATGTCTACTTGGATACACCAGGAAGCTTATTCAGCGTGTACAGAACGCATGTGCCCGTTTCTGCTTCTCCATCCCACGAAGAGCACATGTTACACCTTATCTCAACAGGGGTAACCTCATGAACATGTAGACTAGGCGTTCATTTCATTTTGCGTGCTTACTGTTTGGTATTATTCAGGGACGGTCACCGGTATACTTGTATGACAAGCTTAATTTCTCTTGTCGTGCAGTCAGGAATGCTACTCGTCTTTTATATCAACGACATAACACAGCCGCATTTCGTGGCAGCTTTCGTTACGCTGCCACGAAATGTTGGAATAACATTCCTCCACCTTTTAAACAATTTCGTGCCATCAAAACATTTAAAATTAAATTAAGAGAACATCTTCTTGATTTACAAAAGCTGATTTGAGTGTTGTGTTGTGTAATTTATATACAAATTTATTATTTAAATCGCATTCTCTATAATATTGTATTTTATGCATGGTTTATATAATACTTATTTACGTATCTAATTTAAATATTTGGGATAACTATTTCATGTAAATATTTATGTATGGTGCATAGAAGTGACTTCTCCTCTCCTCATCCGGTGTCCATGGAAGATCAGCGTCGAGGTATCTTAATGACATCTCGGCACTATGCTGAATGGATACCTTTTTAGAGCCACGATGTGTGTTTATGTATTCACTCAATTTGATATTTCAGTATTGTGTGGTTGCTAAATAAATGAATTATTATTATTATTAACTCTTTCACAGCCAAACTGCAGGGCCTCAGGCCTTTGTTTAATAATTTTTGGTCACCCATCCCGTGAATAACTCTTGCGAAAATTGCTTAGCAATATCGATGGTGCGCAGCGGCGCTTACAAATAAAAAAATAAGATTCCAAAATTTTCAAATACCAAAGTAAGTTGACCTCATTCATTAATGGCCAATAATATTAAATAGGGTTCAGCTTATAATGGATGTATGGTATACGGTCACGCGAGTAGGAGAACAAGCGAAAAGCGCCTTCCGATGATACAATTAAGCATCGAGTAGTTTACAGTGAATGCATATTTTTATCAGATTAGGTTCACGTCGTCGTCGGGACCACTGGAGGTGGTTGGTAGCCGCTCCCGCATTGCACAGTTTCTTCTGTCTGGGAGAGGTACTCGATTTACCCGAGCCTCTCCAATTTTCCATCTGCAAGGGGACCAATGGTCATATACTTGAATGTTTGGTGACGTGACCATAGCTAGCCGGGTTTCATCTCCCATGAGACGGTGAAGCGTACGGGTTTTGGTGGGTAGGCCTCTGGGGACCCACTGGGCAACTCACTAATACGTACTTCAAAGTGGGTATTTTCAGTCTTCGCCGGAAACAGTGGTTTATTCATTGATCACAACACTCATATAATATTACGGAGGTCTGAGGGTCGGTTCAGAGTAGCTCGGTAGCGTAGTGAATAAGTGGCATGACCCGCGATTGTAGTTGTTAAGGCACTTTTGTAAAAGTCGGTCACAGGATGGGTGACCAAAAAAATATTATGTCCAGCAACTCCAAGCTTCGACAAGCACGTAAAGCGATTGATTCCGGTTGTATTTTCAGTCGTTAATATCCTCCAATCGTGGCCCATCCTGCTTAACCTGAAGCTCCTGCAGTTGGTGACGTAAAAGGGCTGATGATGATGATGATGGGCCGTTCAAATCTGACAGAATGCTCTGTTAAGCACTTCTCGGAAGTATGTGTTGATACACGATTTCCTTCGAGTGTGGAAAGTCGAAATAAAAATATGTATATATTTTTTTATTTCAATAAATAAAACTTCACGTATCTTCCGTCAGATACGTAGCGACTGTCATTTTTTGACAAAGAAAGAGATCGGACGGAAAGCTCTCGGTCTCATGCAATATACATGCATCAACATACATGCAGTATGGTATGAGTATGAAACTTCCTTTGATAGAGAAATGCGCTTGGTCTCTGAAAGTGCTCGCAGTTTGCACAATAGAGATCGAGAAAGTAGTTTTGATTATCGCCAATCCGTATTGCCTTCATACTCCAAAGGCGTACCGCAGATAAGTTTTGACAGAGTATAAAGAACTAGCCGTTTTACAGCGACTTTGCCGAAAAATTATAGCCTAAGACATCCGCGTCTTATGTAGCCTCCCGTAGGTCGGAATCGCTCTGAAACTATCGGTCCAGTAGTTTTGGAGCAAATCTTTTCTCTTTATAATATTAGTATAGCTTAGGTATAAGAGGTCCGATGGCGTAGTGCATTCGGCTTAAATTGCAGTTGAATAAGTAAGTAAATACTGCAGAACAAGGATATCCATGAATACTTATTTTGTATAACTAAATACAAACGACAAACTCAATGCTAGCCAGCGATTTCTTCCAGGCAACCTAGCATTAAGTGGAAAATAGAACAATAAATAAATAATAATAATTTAAAAAGGTCAAAAACAAAAGAAGGACAATTTTAAGACACAAGCGATAACCAAAGCGCGGGAAACACGAAAAAATAACATTTGTAAGGACCGTTCACAGGATGGGTGACCAAAACATTATTATCTTGAGCACTTTGCACAACACTAGCACAATGCACGTTAAGCCGTTAGTCCTGGCTGTAACGTTAACACCCACCGATCCGCATTAAGCCCGCGTAGTGGGTTATGGCCCATTTATCTTATTCGATTCGACTCCATTCATAGGTCAAAGTCAAAGTCAAAGTCAAAATAATCTTTATTCAAATAGACTTCTTAAAAGTACTTTTGAATCGTCCAACATTTTTTCCCTACCACTCGTTCAGGACGTCTTTTGGCTGATAAGAAGAACGAGCAAGAAACTCACCAGCTCTAATATGAGTAATGACATTTACAAAAACCATGTCATTACCAGATCAATACATTATAAACAGAGATAAAAAAAAAAAAAAACTATGGTCTTATAATAATAACATAATCATTTAATAATAATGGAAACAAGATAATGAGTTTAGAAGTAATCACCTATCCAGTTGCTGGATCATCTCAAGTCCAAGCGTTCTTATCTGTTACATAATCGGATACCTTATAATAAGCTTTTTTAATAAGTATTTTTTTAATAGTAGATTTAAACTGCATGATATCTAATTGTTGTATTTTGCTTGGGACCTTATTGTAGAAGCGCACACAAAGACCCTTGAAAGAGTTATTAACTTTTTGCAGTCTAGTGACAGGCACCGTTAATTTATTTTTATTTCTTGTATTAAAATTGTGTACATCACTTTTTATAGAAAACAAACTAATATTTTTACGAACGTACATTAAGTTCTCGTATATGTATTGAGAAGCAGCAGTCATAATGTCTATTTCCTTAAATTTCTCCCTTAAAGAGTCCCTAATCCTAAGATTATAAATTGATTGAATTGCTCTTTTCTGAAGCACAAAAATTGTTTGTATGTCGGCAGCATTTCCCCACAATAGGATACCGTATGACATAACACTATGAAAGTAACTGAAGTATACTAATCTGGCAGTATCTATGTCAGTTAACCTACGTATCTTCATTACGGCATATGCTGCAGAGCTAAGTCTACTCGACAATCTATCAATATGTGGGCCCCACTGTAGTTTAGAATCTAATGTTATTCCTAAAAATACTGTGGTATCCACAAGGCCCATGTTCTTATCTTTTACATTAACATTTATATCTACTTTTTTAACATTAGGTAGTACAAATTTTAAGCATTTTGTTTTTCCTTCATTAAGGAGAAGATTATTTACATTAAACCAATGTACTACTTTAGCGATAGAATTGTTCACATCGTCATTTAGAGGTAACCCTCTTTTAATTTTAAACAAGAGTGAAGTGTCATCCGCAAACAAAACTATTTCGTGATCATCCCTTACGAAATAAGGCAAGTCATTTATGTAAATCAAAAACAAGAAAGGACCAAGTATTGAGCCCTGCGGAACGCCCATCTTAATTTTCGATCCAGGGGATCTTTTGCCATTGATATCAACCCTCTGTACTCTGTCAGTCAAGTATGAGACAATAAAATCCAATGAGTTATCTCTAAATCCATAAAAATGCAGTTTCCTAATCAATGTTTCATGAAAAACACAATCAAATGCCTTAGATAGGTCACAGAAAACACCTAACGCATCATGTGAATCCTCCCAGGCATTAAAAATTTCTTGTATTAACTCGACACCGGCTTCGGTTGTCGAGCGACCCCTTGTAAAACCAAATTGTTGTCGATTCATAAGCTTATTCTTGTAAAAGTACGTTTGTATTTGATCCAGCATGATTTTTTCAAAAATCTTACTAAACGTAGGTAGCACGGATATAGGTCTAAAGTTAGTAGGGTCAGATGTGCTACCCGATTTATGTAAAGGAATAATTTTACTATATTTCATGAGCTCAGGAAAAATACCACAATCAGTACATTCATTAAATATATAAGCTAAGATTGGAGCTATTGTCTCAATTACCGATTTAGAAACTTCAATGGAATTACCCCATAAATCAGCAGTTTTCGTTTTCTTTAGCTGATTAAAAGATTTTATTATATCTTTAAAAATAATTCTACCAAAATACTTCCCACGCAGACGAAGTCGCGGGCACAGCTAGTATTGAATAAACGCATTCCCTTCAAGGTTAAACCAATGCTATACAATTCATTAGCGGAATCCTACATCCAGTATAGACTGAGTAGTTATGGGCAAAACTTATCTTTATAAAATACGAGGGTCAAACTGAAAGTTCTTAGAACTGGCCACTTATAAACAATATAATAAAAAAATAATTCTAAAATTTGAAAATATAACTCTTTGCCAATATTACTGAGTATATATTTCATTCATTTGTCATTTGTTTTACGATTTGGCGGCAAATTGAAAATTGTCTGTGTCACGTCATCATGAATTTAACACGAGAAAATTTTCGTGCAATGATTTTTTATGACTTTCGATGTCATTTAAGTCAACAAGAAAGTTATGATAGACTACGATTGGCCTTTCACGATGAAGCCCCATCTCGTGCGACTGTTTACAACTGGTTTAATGAGTTTAAACGTGGTCGCACTAATCTCACTGATGATTTACGTGAGGGACGGCCTTCTACGGCGACGACTGAAGATAACATCTGTGTTGTGCGGCGTATGATAGAGACTGACAAAAGAGTGACCTATCAACAGATTCGGACAAGCTTAGGCATCGGTATGAGTCAAGTGCACAAAATCCTCCACGAACATTTAGCGGTCAGGAAGCTTTGCGCCCGGTGGATACCTCATAATTTGACTGAGGCTCAAAAACTCCATCGTGTGGATTGGTGTCGTAAAATGATTGAAAGATTTAACGGAGGTGACTCAAATGCTGTGTTCGACATACTAACAGGTGACGAAAGCTGGATTTACTGTTATGATCCTAAAACCAAAAGACAATCTGCTCAGTGGGTGTTTCCTTTCGAGGAGTTGCCAACTAAAGTGAAGAGAGATCGAAGTGCGGGAAAAAAAATGGTGGCCTCGTTCTTTGGAAGGATAGGTCATTTTGCAACAATTGTGTTAGAGGATCAAAAAACAGTTTCTGCAGAATGGTACACTACCAATTGTTTGCCACTTGTCTTGGAAAAAGTTCGAGAGAAACGACCTCGCAGTAGGATCCTCCTTCACCACGACAACGCCTCGTCGCACACCGCCAAGCGAACGATCGACTATTTGGCGACATCAAACGTTGAATTACTGGGTCACCCGCCGTATAGCCCCGACCTCGCGCCTTGTGATTTTTATTTATTTCCAAAAATTAAAGAAAAACTTAAAGGAAAGCGGTTTATGAATGCTGAAGAAGCGGTGGCTGCGTATCGCGATGCCATTGAAGAGACCCCTAAGGACGAGTGGGCAAAGTGCTTTTCCCAGTGGTTCCATCGCATGCAGCGGTGTATTGACGTGAATGGACAATATTTTGAAAAGATATAATAAAACTAATAATTGGCTAATGTAATCAGTTTTTGATTTTCTAAGAACTTTCAGTTTGACCCTCGTATACAAACTGCAATTAAGAATGCGAAAACAGCGAAAGAACAACTTTAAGAAATTACTAAAAGTTTATTACTTAGATGTGCTTGGTGACTGAATACTATATCAAGTACTTGTTATACCTATTAGTACTTAAATGTTAATATTGCTGCTGTTAATAATACACACATCAACATCGTCTAGGGATATTTTGTATGAAGTTCTAAATTTAAAAAAATACTGGCCGGTTTTAAAATCTTTTGATGAAAAACTATTTTGTACACCTTTTTTAATGATTCCAAATTAGAATAAAAAAAAAAAAATTCAAACAAAAGATTTGCGCGGCATAATTCAAGCGAAGTTCGAAGTTTTCAATTTACGTACCATACTTTTTGAAGATTTTTTGTGTTGATCGAAAGTTTTAAAACAAGTTAGCTGTTTAATTTGAATTTTGTATGCATTATGCAGCAACGCCATTTAACAAGAGAAGAAATGTTAAGGGCAGTAGGCACGCTCCGAGCTGGGGCTACTCAACAGAGTATTTCTGAGGACATCGGAACAAAACAAAACGTGATATCAGAGATATGGTCACGTTATCATGCTAATGGTGAAAAGGCTGAAAGACACCTAGGCGGGAAGCGCATAACCACCCAACGACAAGACCGATTTTTGCAAATTGCTGCGAGAAGGCAACCAAATGTTACGGCCATGCAGTTGGTTCAAAGGCTCTAGTCAGAGCACCAGTTACTTGTGAGTGACCAAGCTGTGAGGAGAAGACTGTATGGAGTTAATCTTCATGCTCGCAGACCGCTTCGTACTCCTGTACTACGCCGAGGAAATCATAGAAGAAGATTACAGTGTACTCATGAATATTTGCTCTGGGAAGGTAGCCAGTGGTCTGTAGTGCTGTTTGCCGATGAGTCTCGATTCGGTTTCCATCCTTATTCGCGAAAAGTATGCGTTTGGCGAACTCCTGATCGTGAGAGCCGCCTGCAACACGCTCAGGAAGTCCATCCATACCATGGCGGGACGATTATGGTTTGGGCGGGAATTCGTGTTGGTGGAAGAACAGACCTCGTTTGGATCAGAAACATCATGACCGATGAAAAATACCTCAACCAAGTGCTAGTACCAATAGTCTACCCACATCGACTACAAATGCGTCAAGAATTCACGCTCATGCACGACAATGCTCATCCCCACACAGCGCGAGTGGTCACCAGCTTGCTGCAGAAGCACGATGTATCGGTCTTAGACTGGCTCGCGCAATCACCAGACCTAAACCCCATAGTATATGCATCGGACATGCTCCAAAGAAGGGCTTTGAGGAATTTACCTTCAAACATTGACACTGAAGAGCAACTTTTTTCATCTTTTCAGGACCTGGGACATTATCCCGCAGCAAGACTTTGATAAATCGATACGAAGCATGAAAAATCGTTGCAGGACTGTTGTTAACGTCATGGGTGGTTTTACTTATTAATTTCGCTATATTTTTCACTTTTTCTTGAAAAATTTATCGTTATTTTTACCATTATTTTACTTTTTTTCTTTACTTAAATAATTTATTTTTAGAAACAAAACAATATTTATGTTTTATTCTATAATCTACGCTAATAAATGGGCTTTATAAAAATATAAACATATTGTATGTTATTCAGAAAAAAAAAAACTGAGAAAATTAAGAATAATTAAAATATCCCTAGACGACGTTGATATGTGTATGTTAACCAAATTATAAAAAAAAGCAAAAATTTTCTTAATGAGTAAATAAATAAAAAAATTACAGGTCATTTGAATGTTATTTATTGGTACAAAACCAATTTTGATGTAAATAGTTATTTTTAGAGTACGCGTTTAATATGCGGTCGCAGCGGCGACGCACATTGGATAATTGTATTCCTTTTAAATAGTAACAACGTAGAAATCTCAACATCCAGCCACGAGACAATACCTCTCTTTCTGTAGACGGTCCCTCATTACTGAGGATCGTGGTCACTGGAACTCATCAAACGAACAATCCTTCTCCATAGATTCCGGTCGGAAGCAGCCCTAGCCACCTCGCAGAACTCAGGGATGTAGTCAAGCTGGGAGAGAATAGACACATTTGTGCGTTTGGCTGTCCACGAGATTCGGAGTAATTGTTACAATCTTTCATTGAACCCTTCATATGTAGTGAAACAAACAAAGATTCCGTCCACTCAATGGGCCATGTCCTGGATCTAAATGGAATTACAGATCCTCAGTATATATTGTATTCCCTTTGTACCTAGGTTTTTTAGTAGCTCGGCGGGAATTCCATCTTTACCTGAAGATTTTCTGTCTTTAAGGTTAGGAACGAGACAATACAGAGAAGTTCAATTTCTACAATTATCCGACCGGTAATTGAACCCGCGACATTAGAGATGACAACACCTTGAACCCGGTTGGCGAGACACGGGGATTAATGGGTTATTACTTTTAAGATTATAAAGACTTAACAGCAGTGAGTTATTTACAAATCCTCTATTATGTTAATTATCTATATAAATATCTTTATTTTCAAGCATGAACATAATTAAAAACTTTCACTAACACATAACAGCCAAATATTCCATTTGAAATGTAGGTGTTACAATGCAATTATTCTGGGCATACTACGCATTTTCAAACTGCTTAAATTAAAACCTTAATAGCAAGTAATTTAATGTTCTAGAGAAATTTCTTCTGAATAATTTTGCAGATGGAGTAGAACTTCATTTGTAAATTGTATAACAATTTATGAAGATTGAAAGAGTTAATTAAAGATTATTTCCGAAAGGCAATTTTCATGTTACAATATTAGATTGTCATTTTCTTTGATCTTTCTTTTTAATATCAGGGTTAAATTAATTAATAATTAGTGTTAATTTATACATCAACAACATTTTATGTGAAAATAATTTGAGTTTTGCTTTTATAAGAGTGACTTTACATTAGCCATTTAATGACTTTTTTTGCAACAATAATGAGGGCGTATTAAAAAAAACAGTTCTCGAACCAAACTAGATGACACCATGGTACGTTCATGATTTCTTTATGACAACCCTTCCGGTTTTCTTTGTATTTCTATGTATAAAAATAAATCACTTTTCAAAACTGAATAAACAACTCGTATTCTATTTGTACTTTTTCGTATTTGTGTTGAGATCGAAGCTTCGACCATTGCAAATTTAAATTTTTGGTGCATTCGTTTCCTGCAAAAATCAACTTTTACTAGAGTCACCATTAAGTGAGGTGCTTTTTAGTGCTTTCTTTTTTTAAATACTTCCTCATGTGCTTAATGATAAATTTAACATTGTGTGCTCCACCCTTTATTATTCTTTAATTAATAATCATACACATTTGCATAATCATTGCAAAACCTTTATTTAATAGTATATGGGCCTAGACCAAAGCAAGGTTGAATGACTATTTTATATTTAGAATTTTCACTTGGATTCCAAATTGATGTCAAAACTAATTTGTTTTGATGAAAATATACTTGCGATTAAATCTCTTTTGATTTTTAAATTCATTTTTTTTATAATGCAAGTTGTGTTTAATTTTCAGAACATAAGCGAATCGGTTATTGGAAATAATTTCACTGACAAGAAAAAAAAATGCTTTTCTTGTCAGTAAAACTCGTGAACAAAATTTTAAATTGTTGAAATAAGATAATGTTGTTTACCTTTTTCTGACAAGAAATATTTGGTAACAGAGATGAAATTTGATAAATTTGAGAAACTAGATATCTTAGTTTCAGAAGAACAACAACAACAAGCCTTTGCTAAAAATCCGAATAAAGTAAATAAACGCACATTATGAAACGAGAAAGTACTTAGTTTGTTACTGCTGATCAATTTAACAAACTGCCATATTGGACGAATAAAAAGACTACTTATCTTGTACTTGACTACTTATATGGTTTCAGGACAGATTACGAATAAGTAGCAAGCTAGCTTTCAGGATGAAATAAGTAATAAGTATGTTATGAGAAGAGGAAGTTATGATTTCTATAGCTCCATATTTTGAAATTTTAAAAATAGAACATTTTCTTTATTTTAAGAACCTGTAGCAAAAACGTTCGTTACTAATATCATTAATTTAAAACGATATTACCGATATAATTTTTCAAATTTGAAACATTGATTAGAGCTTATCATTGTCATTAAACCTCAATGGACGTTTCTACAACTATGTGTCAATATTTTCATATATCTAGGGTTACTCATTTGGCGAATAAATTTTAAATGTGTCATCTACTATGAAAAACGAGTAATGAATTAGTAAGATATTTTATGCAGGTTTGCAGATTCAAAATTTGTATTTTTGCAGTAACAAGCGCTTTCAAAAAAGCGGAATATAATTATTCAATGTGCTATTAACTATTGCGATAATTATGCGAGTCAGCGAGATAGGTGGATGTTGCGTAACATTTTGTCCGCAACGGCTCGAGGTAGTATCTCGATTCGTATCTCGACAGTGGACCGTGGACGCTGCAAGCGCGCAAGCGGCTGTGCAAGAGTTGACGCGTGTGCCGATTAGTGTTGTGATTTGTGATACGTGAAAAAAAAATAAAGAAAGGTAAATATATTTTTAATCTATAATATGATAACAATAAACCAAAATGAGTTTATATTGTAGTGTATCAGTGAAATTTTGCTCATAGTTATAAAAATTAAGCAGAATTTTAATTAAATGATATTAAAAAAATCTACTCCATAATATACTGGTTGAAAAATCCGTTGTCGAATAAAGAACTAAGTAAATACACTGATGCAGTAGTATATACAACAGATCACCAGGTTATGTCAAATTTCAGCAAAATGTATTTTTGTAATAAAATTGAACTCTGCTAGAGCTGATTGCAAGTCGATTAACAAGATGTAAAAAAGTTAACATATAAGAGTTTTAAAAATAATAATAGTATAATTATAATAATAATAAAAATAAAGTTTACAATCTGTTTAAACTGTTAGTCAATCATTATTTAATAAACACCATATCTTTCGTCAAGAGAAAAGAAAGAAACAAAAATCAGGCACATTTTAAATTGCGACGACTTATTTGCTTAATACATCACTATAATTATTTTAAAATTATCTTTCATTTTACTTCTATGTTATTTCACTTGAATCTCACTACATATTCTGAAGTTCACAGCTTAGTGACTATTTTATGTTATATGATTATAATCAAATTATATAATTAGCAGTAATATAATAGGCGTGAAAAAAAACATGGATCAAACCAAGTTTTGAAATAACGTTTTGGTGAATTCGTACTGGAGAGTATGTTTATATTTTTGCTAATGAAGAAATAGTTTCCAATTGTTATTTATTCTGAATCCAATACGAGTCACATCACTGAAGCACATGAAAAACTGTGTAGGAGTATTAAAACTATAGAATGAGAAATCATAATACAATTATAGAACACAAATACTAACAATATAATTGTAATTTTAAATACAAACACAATACATTTTATCCCGCAAGTAAGATAGTACTAATAATAATAATTTTTAGATCTTAACATTAGGGGTTGTATTCGCTTCATGTTCCCCGAATTTTAAGTAGGCAGAATATAAATTTTATATAAATTAAGATAAAATCAAACAGGGACGTTTTTTAAGTTATAGTATACTTATAAAAAGTAAAAACATAACGAAACTAGTAAACATTAACCGTTAGTAAATTTGTTTGTTTAAATAGCAGTCAGTAGCTTTCAAGTTATTTAGAACCAAATATACTACAAACGCATTTTTCGCATTCTAAACACTGTATTTGACAGATAGCTGCCTCCTAACAAATGGAAACAACATAGTCATGACACTGTCATAATATCATTCGTACCAGCAAAACTTTCAATAGCAAGTAAGTAGTAGTAATTACCTTACATTAGATTTAATTAAGTGCAAAAAAGTGCAGTTTCAAAAAAGTTCATTGTTAGCCCTGAAATGTAGTTTTAGCATAATTGCAATTTATTTCAATAACTGTACTTCATCTTAACATATAAAAATAACGGCTTCCATAAATATTTAAATTAATTTTGTCTTTTGAACGTAAAATCATTTTAAAACACATTCTTTGTGGACCAAAAATATTATCATATTGTGAAAACGTCAACTTTATAGACCTCTGTTGAACTTAACTTTGAATCCGAGTAGACGGCGAAATAGTCCACGATATCCCAATTTTGCATTTTACTAGTTGATTCTTATTACATATTTGCTTGTATTACACACTCATTGAAAATGAAAATGAAAAATGAAAAATGAAAATGAATTTATTGCGACATTACCAGAACATATTAATGAAACACTGGCCTCTGAATTTAAGTAACTTGTGTCTCAGAAGCCAGTTCCTTCCTTAAATTATACACTTTATTGGTATTGTTGAGTTGATCAATAATAATTTAAAAAAAAATAAAATAAAATTAAGTTAAATCTACTAATGAAATTAGCGTGTCACTATTGTGTGTGTGTGTGTATGTGTGTGTGTGTGTGTGTGTGTGTGTGTGTGTGTGTGTGTGTGTGTGTGTGTGTGAGTATGTGTATGTGAGTGTGTGTGTGTGTTAACACATTAGGAGTTTTTCAGTACCTTCGTAATCATATTTTTGTAGCCAATCTCTTATAGGTTTTTTTATTAAATGGTGATTAAAATTTTTGCTAGTACAAAATTTATTGAATGAATTATATAAGTAAGGCGCCATATGGTAGTATTGTCTTTTGGCAAAAGCACTTTTTATTTTTGGAATTTGGTATCTGTCTCCTTTGTCGCACCTTTGTATTCTTGTTTTCGGAATTAATAGATTTGCAGAGTATCGATGAAATCGCCTTACACATCGGTATATAAATAATTTTCTGACACTTAATACCTGAGCGATTTCGTAGACGCGTGTAGTTGGATGTTTATATGGCAGATGAAGCAACACCTTTAGCACCACCCGCTGAGCTCGTTCTACATCAATTAGGAAAGTTTTGCCTGCACCACCCCAAGAGCAGATTCCATAAGCGATGATCGGTTGACAAAGTGCATTAAAAGTTTGTAGTAGGAGTTTAGGATCAGCAACATTACGCAATGATTTAAATACATATATAAGTTTCCTCACTCTCTTTGATAAAATCCTAATATGATGGAACCATTGCAATCTATCGTCAACGGTGATACCCAGATATTTAATAGTATTGGATCTATTGAGTTCCAGACAGTTGCATGTGGTGTGCGTTGATTGAGAACTGGCAATACAGCTGTGAGCGTGTATTTGCAGCAAAAAATCGCTTGAGGGACTCGACACACTAGTCTTACTAAAGCAAAGATATGTAGTTTTAGAAGCGTTCAGTGAAAGTAGACTGCCGTCAAGCCAATCAGCAACCTTGCGCAATCCCAACTCAGCCAGACGCCTAGTTTTGTCCCACGTGCTATCATGGAAAACCATTGCCGTGTCATCGGCATACATAGTTATATCGGAACCTTTAAGTTGAAGTTCGCAAAGTTCGTTTATATATGCCAAGAACAGAGTCGGTCCCAGTGTGCTGCCCTGTGGGACGCCATAAGTGCAAGCTAAGTCTACACTTTTACAATCCTCAATCCTCACCGACTGCGACCTACCAGTTAAATAGCTTTCGAACCATGACAGAACGATACCTCGGATCCCGATGTTCTGCAATCGAGTAAGAAGGATAGGAATTGACACGGTGTCAAATGCTTTTTGCAAGTCAATAAAGACACATAAACACTTTTCTCCTTTATCTGTGTATTGAGTTATATTATTAATAAGTTTTATAATGGAATCTTCTGCTGATATTTTAGATCTAAAACCGAATTGATTATTTGAGATATAACAATTTGTCTCAAGATAGTTGATTAATCTTTTATTTACTAGTTTTTCCATAACTTTGTCTATTAATATGATTTCATGAAAAAATCTGTAGTTTGCGAGTCAAAAATGATGTATGCTTGAATACAACTCTATATTATACATATGAAATAAGTTATCAAAACAAAATACAAATAATATATTGTTATCCAAAATATCAAAAGACAAGTTTGTCATCTGTTACTCTCATGACTAATTTAATATTTACCTATAAAAGAAGGCAAAAGTTTGCAAAGCACAGAAAGAACAATAGAAATTTCATTTTCTAAATCGTTATCTGTCAGTTTTAGTAAAGTTTTTCGTATTGTTACAGTCATAATAAAAGTAATAGTAAAACTTATTCTGTCACTGTCAAACTTTAATTATATTTATTCAGTATAAACTTGTTAACTATATAAAGTGAAATTTGGTAAATTTACAATGTTCTTTCTAGTCACCTTATTATTTTGAATCTGGGTATTATAGTACCTTCACTATTTCATAAACGTCTTAAAGTCTTATTTAAATTAGGTCCCGAGCAATGTAATCGATGTTCCTTAATTCAAAGAATAACCGATTTTCGCCAGCGGCTTTGACCGGGTCAATTACACGATGTTCTTCCATACACGCTCCCAATCCGTATTTAACCCCTTTAGAAGTCAATCTATCAAAATAGCCAAAACAGATATTACATCTAAACTTTAAAAATTACGATCCCACGCTTAAAAATAACCAACGTTCTTTTTTAATGTCAAATCTGTGTTGTCTGTGAACCAAATTTCATTAAAAACATTTCAGCATTTTAAACGTGAAAGCATAACAAACAGAGACAGACTTACTTTCGAATTTATGATTCCAGTAGGGATAAGTCATCTTTCTTTCTATAAGGACTATTATGCCTTTCTAGTATTAATAAAAACAATGAAGTGACAAAAGCAAATATAAAGTTATTGAATAATAAAAAAATTTCACCTTTACCAATTTTAGTGATAATTAAAATACCAGCAAAACTTCTTTTCGTACAATAGGACAGATTAAGGTCAACCAAAACGAAAAAAGAAAGTCGTGTCCGAATTTGCTTTCATGGTGAAATTTCTTTTATCGGTTCCCAAAAATATGCTTTCTATTGAAAAATGTTAATATTGACATATTCTGTGACACACCTGCGCAATAATTAATGTCGGTACGCGCTTTTATCAGACAATCAGACTGTATGCTATATATTATATATTAATTGTACGTATTTTAACAATATTTTTTTTAAACTTTTACTTTCCTAAAAAAATATTTAGAATATTAATCTGTAATACTTATATATCTATTGCTTTACAATATTAGTATTACAGAGGAATCTAACTGAAAATTAACTTCATTAATGTTAAAAACATATTTGTATATGTACATAATATATTATCCGTATCCGACAACCTCTACACATAAACTACCCTTTGAAAGAGGCGATAGCCACCGATTGGTTGAGCTAGATCTGTCGGGTTGTCGCGATAGAATTCTTAGACTCGCGCATATTGACAAAAAAAAGAGACGAAGTCTATAGGGACAGATCATATCGTATAGCAGGTAAAAATTTATTTTTAACCGATTACTTGCAAATCATTACAATTATTATAATAGTTCTATGTATACCCCTCCGTATTTATTATAAAAAAGTACACTTACAAAAAATATGTTAATCAACTCCGCATATCTTATTTTTAATTATTGTTCTTTTTATATTAAAAAATGAAAGTAAGTAGTTTTTTATTGGCTTTTTATTTGCTTTTTACATAATATAGGTACTTTGATGATAATGTAACTAAAGAAGCTAAGTCTTCAAATAAAGTTATTCACGTTTAATACAATTTAGTTTATAACACATATATATGTAATAATTATTACCATTACGTTAAGACATCACGTACTTTCGTTGAAACATTGTGTAATGGCATGCATATTATTTCTTTAGTTCATTAGCTGCGGTAAATCTAAATATAACAGTGAATAATGAGAGGCTGATAAAACATTCAGGACACACGAACGTTGAGTCCTGTGTTCTAAGAGATATTAGGTGGAGTTGAGAATCCAATGTTTGATTCCTTTTTATCACTCGCTGTGCGGCCACTTGCCCGCTGTGCTAACTTTACTCTCACGACTCAAATATATTTTGCCCTACATAATTAAATCTCTCATTTTTTTAAACTGGAATAAGATCGTTATCTTATCTACAGCTACTTATTTAGTACTTACTAATATCTGGTACATCACCAGCCCTTTTTACGTCCCTACTGCAGGGGCTCAGGCCTTCCTTATGGATGGTTAAGGAGGATGGGCCATGACCCTCCACGCTGGCCCAATGCGGATTGGAGGGTATTAACGACTGCAAATGCAGCCGGGACCAACGGCTTAACGTGCCTTCCGAAGCACGGAGTAGCTCGAGATAATAATTTTTAGGTCACCCATCCCGTGACCGACCCTTGCGAAAGTTGCTTAACGACTACGATCGCGGGCCGCGGCGCTTATCCACTACGCCACCGAGCTACTCGGTAATCAAGACAATATTATGATATTAATTAAGGACCAAATGTATCGTATAAATGTTTTATCCTTATTATTAATAAATTGTAAGATGTATATAGATTTGTTAGCTGAAATATATAAAAATTAACCTTAAATTAATAAATTAACCTTAAGTTAATACGTTGCATCAAGTATGTACTGACAGCTGAATTTATAATTAAAATTAATTTCAAGCTTGACAATGTCATAGATGTTAAATTAATGTGGCACCCTATAGATAATAATTATAAAATTGATCAAATATGTGATGTGATTTGATGTGATGTGAAATGATAATCAAATTGTTTGTATACTGTAAATATGAGTATAATTATGGAAATAATATCTCCGAAATCCGAGAGTTATAAGTCAAATATTTTAAATTATAATAAATACAATTATACAAGTGTTAAACGGTGCCTAGTACCACTTTATAAAATGGGTAGTTTCAGAAATCTACACTTTGACATATTGCAAATTGAGACATTTCGAAATATCAACACAATAATAATATGCTATGATAAAAATGCTCTTTGTTTTATTTGCATATCACCACACTTATAAAGCAAAGCCTTTTTTCAGTTTAAGTAAATTACAACTCCATTACATGACTGAGTGTACTACAGAAATAAATTGAGCGCATAAAACCTTTGAAGAGAATTGGGTAAGCACGTGAAATATATTTTCCAACACAGTACACAAAAATTGTATTGTGTTCTACGTTTGGGGGCTTTGTATCCGAACTCAAGTCACGTACGCAGTCAGGTAACCAGAAAATTATCACGAACGATTTTCAACTTTTAACACGTCAATGCTTGAAATGGATTGAAGAGTTAACCCATTAACAAATAACAGGTAACATAGTTGTCACATTAAAGAAAACAATATTATAATGGAACTATATCGTGGAAATAATGAATCACACGGAAAATTCTCTAGCTTCGTAATACTAAGCTGCGGAAGACACGTTAAGACGCCATATTCAATAAAACCCACTAACGGATTTATTTATTTATCACCCACTAGTCCGCAATCGGCCGCTATTCGATTCCATCCATAGGGTTGGCCTGTTTAGCCTGTCCCAGTTTAGAGATATCAACAATGATAACAATGGGTTGGTGGTCATGATGACGGTCCCAGTGCGGATGCGTAATAACATTAGGAGTCTTATTAATAGGCTGGAAATACTTATAAGTTAATACAGAGTACACTAAATATATATAGGATATTAATAATAGAAACATTATAACTTGACGAGATCTTGTAAAATGTCATTTCACTTAAAATATTCTAATTGAGTGGTATTGTATCGTCACAGGCTTACTTGGATGGCATTTAACTCCGAAACAAGACAATTAACAAGTATTGTCTAAGTCATATTTCTATGAAATTCTTGACTAACAAATTATCGGGGGCGTCCGTGTGTAATCTTATTAAGTCGTAGACTTTAAACAAAGCAATATTCGATTGAATCGGAGGCATTTCTCCTTCATATTACATTCTTATCATCACAAATCTGTTGTCTACATTTTAAGCGAATGATTTATTATTTGAAAAACTCGAAAATTCCTTTACTTTGGTGTTAATAATTATTCTACATAATCAATTGCTATGACGCCACATACACGCCAGTAAAAGGCTCAGAAATTGATTAGATTATTTTAATTACTTTATTCTTCTGAGATGCTGAGAGGCTGTGATAGTTGAAGTAACTTACCAAATAGGGCCTTTTTATTTGGAAAGTGTTCAACTAAAATTAAATAAGTGCCATTTACTTACTTTTCGTTTGATTAATTGAATCAGAAATAATTTAAAAAATCGTGTAATTGTTGTAATTCATGTTCCATGAAAGAAATACAAAAAATGTTTCAAATTTGTGAACACAAGCTGCAGCGATAAGGACTCCTAACAGAATTAAATATAACCATTGTAAAATCAACAACAACTAAGGTAATAATAAATCTGATATTCTTTAAACAACTTATGTGAGAATGCGCACGATATACTTTATAAATTATTAAATAAAAAATATAAATTGAAATTCAGATGTGAGTGAGTTGAAAACTTGAATTTATCAATTCTACATTAGTATCTGACAAACTCTTGTTTTCTCTACAAGACAAACTTTGTTTTGGTTGTATACATACACAAATAGGTACCATCGCCGACAAGTTCTAGTCATTTTACAGATAGCCTTGTCTGAATCGACCAACTCATTCTGAAGATGAATGGCGAACATTCGTTTGAAACAAAAAGGTTTTGTAGTATCCCTGGTGGATAATCACCGCTATAATTATTTATTAGGCAACCGTTATCACTGAATATAATGTGAATTTTAGACTGAACACAAAGTAAACAATATCGCGATAATGGCTCATCATAGCACATGCAAAGTGCCGATGATGAAATGAACCCACGGAAATCACAAGCACCCCGCATGCGGACCCTGTGGACTATATAAGCAAAAGCTAATGAGATGTATGCACGCATGCATGGATAGCCAATATATTTTCCATCACTTTAATAAAATGCACTTCGTCTACTCCTCATCGTCTCCTTGCCGGCTGCATCGACGGCAAGCTTTAATATTAAAAAGAATTTTATATAAAAAAGATTCATTTATTATACCAATATTTCGCTAATTTTCATCCATTACGTGCTTTTTATCGGGATTAGATTTATGATAGACATATGCTGCCGACAATTTTTTTTAGAACTTTTAAAGAGGATCTATTTCGCAATACATGATTTTTGCATAACTTTCACCGTTTACGTAGGGCCCGCATGGAAAGCTTTAAAAAAGTAAAATATTCTCCCGTATATGTAACATTTTTCATTGCTACTCCACTTCTATAAGTTATAGCGAAATGTTATATAATCTATAGCCTTCCTGGATAAGTGTACTCAACATAAAAAATAATTCAATTCGTTCCAGTAGTTCCTGAGATTTTAGGGTTCAATCAAAGAAACAAACACTATTCAGCTTCATAATAATTAATAATGAAGAATAAGTACAGATGAAAACGCTACAATTATGAATAATATAATTAGTTACATGTTAGTATTACTTTAAATTTGAACATAAGAAAATACAAGTTGCCATTATTGTTTTAACTTCTGAACAAAGTCGAGGTCTAGAGTGAGGGTTCAATAAGAGACTTAAGTTTAGCTATAGTATTTATTTACGTACTCTGACAAAAGCATTATATTTGGAATAGCAATCGTATATATGAATTGTGTGAAAATAAAACCATACCGCGATTCACAAATGGTAAGCGCCATCTATTATTCTAAATTGTAACTAATGATAATATGTAATTATATAACATATACTTTTTACTTTAAATTATGTTTAATGTTTTAACTACTCGTATATTTATTGTTTTATTTTAAATACATTTATTTATCTTTTTTATTTAGAGCTTGAACATTCTGCCCACCAAGGACATATTGCTAAATGTCCTTAAATTAGGGTAATGTAAAATAAAATAACTTATAAATATTCTATAACATAAACATAAATTTAGACATACCACCGGCCAAGGACATCTTGCTAGTGTCCTTAAGAACAGTAATTACAAAAAAAACTTTATAAGGTAAATAGTACAGCAAACTGGAACAAATGAAAACTTAACTAATAACAATAACTAATACGAATACATAACTAATTCTTAACTAATACACAAACTTTAGATACAGCTCTTTTAATAATCGAATTTTTCGTACGGATGGTGATTACTCGTGTAATTCCGTCAGGTCCAGGATGTTTGTTTTCAATCTTTCCCAATAACCATTTACCAGGAGGCATGTCATCCTCTTTAATTAATACTACATCACCAATGGCTGGCTCTGGCACCTGATGACTCCACTTGTGTCGTTGTAAAAATTGGTTCAAATAATCTCCAGACCAACGACGCCAAAAATCCTGTACTATTCTTTGTGATAGCTGCCACCGTCGCAAAGTTGTTATTTGAGATTTCTCGAAGTTTGTTTCAGGAACCATAACCAACGGCTCGCCTACCAGAAAGTGAGCCGGTGTTAAAACTTCGTCGTCTGAGTTTGTGTATGAAAGAGGTCTAGAATTGAGGCAAGCCTCAATCTGTGCCAAGACTGTAGCTAACTCTTCGTACGTTAAAGTAGAATTACCTACCACTCTTCGGAGGTGGTACTTAGTAGATTTGATGCCCGCTTCCCAGAGCCCTCCAAAGTTTGGGGCATGCGGGGGGATGAAACTCCATTTAGTACCGTTATTAGCAAGGTACTCCGCCAACTCGGGTACAAATTTCGATTTTGCTTCATCGAATAGTTGTCGTAATTCACGAGCAGCACCAACAAAATTTGTACCGTTGTCACTGTGTAACTCAGCACAGCGACCACGCCTCGCCACAAATCTTCGGTATGCAGCCAAAAAACCCTTACTAGACAGGTCACTAACGACCTCTAAATGAATAGCGCGCGTGGACATACAAATAAACAAGGCTATGTAGCCCTTGTATGATTTATTACCCCGGCCTTTCGACATTCGAATGTTGATTGGACCAGCATAATCAACACCGGTGCGAAGGAATGGTTTGCTAGGTGTTACGCGTGATGAAGGTAATTGGCCCATTAATTGTTGTGTTGTTTTCGCGGAATATCTAATACAGACAACACATTTCCGAAAATAAGACCTTACAGCTACCTTAACTCCGATGATCCAGTAGTTGGTTCTTAAGTAAGCAACCATGGCTTGTGGACCACCATGCATAGTTTGATCGTGTGAGTCTGCAATCAATAGTTTGGTAAGGAAAGAAGACCTTGACAAAAGGATTGGATGTTTCCTACCATATTCCAAAGGCGCTTCTGCTAACCTTCCCCCCACTCTCAAAATTCCTTTTGAGTCCAGAAATAAATTTAGGGACTTAAATTTTTTACAAATTACTGTTTTATTCTCTTCCAGGATTGTAATTTCTTCGGCAAAATCTTCTTTTTGTGATATCTTTATACAAACTTCTAATGATTCCTGTATTTCATCAGCTGATACATAAGTAGTGCAGTTTTTCTTATAATTTTTATTCCTGAGATTTAAAAATCTCCTGCAATAAGCTACTATCCTAACCATTTTGTAAAGTGACGAATATTTGCGCAAAAAATATTCACTATCAATTTTAATGCAGGTAAGTGTTTTTATTTCTTCTAAGTTTGTGCGTTTGTTTACAGGTCTTTTATAATCTATCGATAATTTCTTTAGAAATTCGGGTCCATCGAACCAAACAGATGTAGCAGTTAGTTCTCTTGGGGCTACTCCCCGTGAAGCGTAATCCGCAGGGTTTTCTTTAGATGCCACATATGACCAACATTGGTTATCTAAATGTATTAGTATATCCGAAACCCTATTCGCTACAAACGTCTTCCAACGACTGGGATGACTATTTAGCCAGGCGAGTACTATTTCGGAATCTGTCCAGGCGTGAAGATCAACCTTTGGAATATTCAAAACTTTTGATCCATAGGTCGCTGGTTCAAATCCGGCTCGAAGGACCATGAACAAAGTCGAGGTCTAGAGTGAGGGTTCAATAAGAGACTTAAGTTTAGCTATAGTATTTATTTACGTACTCTGGCAAAAGCATTATATTTGGAATAGCAATCGTATATATGAATTGTGTGAAAATAAAACCATACCGCGATTCACAAATGGTAAGCGCCATCTATTATTCTAAATTGTAACTAATGATAATATGTAATTATATAACATATACTTTTTACTTTAAATTATGTTTAATGTTTTAACTACTCGTATATTTATTGTTTTATTTTAAATACATTTATTTATCTTTTTTATTTAGAGCTTGAACAACTTTGTAACTTAAGTGTTTAAGTACTTCTTAAGTACTTCTATCAACAGTTTACTATCAGTTACAGTTTACTACTTAAGTACTTCTATCAACAGTTTTGTCAAAAGCACAGCCCCACAGAGTTCCAGTCTGGGTATCGATACCTGTTTAATGGGTGAAACTTTTGTTTTCGATGTAACTAATGCTACTTTTATATGACCTTCAGCATTTATTACTCTGACATATACCACTGCTGCATAAGCTAATTTGGATGCATCTGAAAAACCGTGCAACTCAACCTTTACATCGTTAGATTTTGTAAACATCCAGCGTGGTATTTTAATTCCAGCTAATGCATTTAAGTCATCACGGTAAGTGATCCATTCATTTAATAAATTGCTTGGAACTTCTTGATCCCAACTAATACCTGCAAGCCATAATTTTTGGATCAGTATTTTGGCTAAAATAATACTGGGCGCTAACCAACCCAAAGGATCAAATAATTTACTTATTTCTGATAACATTTTTCTTTTTGTCACAGGTTTATCTAGAGCAGTTATTTCAACGGAGTACTTAAAAACGTCGGAGCTTGGATCCCAGGTAAGACCCAAAATCTTAGTAACATCATCTAATTTTATTATAATATCTTCGTTCTTCTTAGTAGTACTTTTTGTAATTTTACGTAACAATTCCTGACTATTGCTTTTCCATTTCTGTAAAATAAATCCACCTTTTTCTAATATACTACTAATTTCCTTGTAAATTTTATAACCTTCTTCTATATTTTCAGATCCTGTCATCAAATCATCCATGTAAAAGTCGTTCAAGATTATTTGCTTCGCAACTGGAAACTCCTGACCTTCGTCGTGGGCGACTTGATGCAACACACGAACTGCTAAAAATGGTGCCGATGCAGTTCCAAATGTGACCGTTACTAGTTCAAATTCTTCCATTTCATTTTCAGGGCTATCCCTCCAAACAATACGTTGAAACATCGTATCTTTTCTATCAACTAGTACCTGCCGATACATCTTAATAATATCCGCAACTATGCAGATAGGATGACGCCTCCACCGCATAACTATATGTCGCAGATCTGCCTGCAAACTGGGACCTACCATAAGGTTATCATTTAATGATACTCCATTTTTCCCTTTGCAAGATGCATCGAAAACCACGCGTACTTTAGTAGTCGTCTTGTCATCACGGATAACCGCATGGTGAGGTAAGTACAAACCTTTATTTGTTTCTTCTTTAGGCACTTTTGTCATATGTTTCAATTTTGAATATTCATGTATTACCTTTCTATATTCTTCTTTTAATTTGAGGTTTCTCATTAATTTATATTCTAATCCTTGAAACCTTTTTTTAGCTATTAATAAGGACTCGCCATATTGACAACTACGTTTATCATCCCGGAACGGAAGACGCACTACATAACGACCAGTTTCATTTCTAGTAAATGTCTCAACAAAAAACTGTTCACATAACTTCTCTTCTTTACTTAACATCTTTTCAGATCCAGTCGGTTCAGCCTCCAGCTCCCAGAACCGTTTAATAAGATCTTCGGTTTGGATACTTGCATGCATCACCGTAATGCCGCTTAACTGCTCTTCGCTGATTGAACATCGGAATTGATAACACCCGATATTATCCAACCAAATGTTGTGTCCTGCGCTAAGAGCATATCACTACGTTCAATACCGCCTTTAATTATTTGACTGTACACCTCGGCACCTAACAAAATGTCAATTTTGTTAGGTCGGTAATATTCTGGATCTGCTAAATCTGCTTTATTTAATGCTCCCCATTCTACGCGACAAGTTTTTACCGTTGGAAGAAGAGATGTAATACTCTTTAAAACATATGCATTTACATCTATATTAAATTTTGAATCTGATCTAGATTGTATATTCATTGAAACTGTACACTTAGATAATAAACATTTCTGGCCACCTACACCTTTTACAGTGTTTCTAGAGGACTTTTTATTTAGTCCTAAAAATTGAACCATTGCTTCAGTAATAAAGGATCCTTGAGATCCTTGGTCTAACAAGGCGCGAACCTCTTTAAATGTCCCATCTTTCGACTTAACCTTCACTAAAGCTGTGGTTAATAACACTGTATTTTTACTGTAACCTGTCGAAAGACAAGATGTGATCACCTTATCAGACACCTCCGTCTTCTTGATGGTCTTAACACCAGAGCACTCTCCAGCTGAACCGTTAGTCTCTATAACTTTCTCCGAAGTTGAGCCGTGTCATTTGAGACTGTACCCTCACCTGAAGACCCAGAACCACCATTGGGATGCAGCAAAGTATGATGTCGCCGCTTACAAATTTGACATTTAAAAGTGCTTTTACAATTTTTTGCAGAGTGATTATTTCCCATGCATACAAAACAAACCCCATTTTTCTGAGCAAAATCACGACGAGTATCACTAGTTTCTTTTACAAACTTTTTACACATATAAATTTTATGATCCGAGCAACAATACGGACAACATAATTCTTTTTTCTGATTTTGTACATAAAATGAGTGTGTAGATCGATGACTTTTATCAGTAACATTAGTATTTCTGTTATCTAAATTTTCTAAACCTCTAAAACGACCGATTAAGAAATCCGTAAACTGTGTATAAGTAGGCAGATTATCAGTTGAATCTGATGACACGTTCAGTTCCCATGCCTTTCGAGTTTCTCTATCTAATTTTGCACTTATCAAATGTATTACAAGAATATCCCAAGAAGAAACATCTATGCCTAAGTTTTTAATAGACTCCAAACAATCGGTTGTAGTATTGACCAATTTTTTAATTTCATGAGCTGATTCAAAGGTCAAACTTTTTTGATTTAATAAACGCTTTAAAATTCCGTTCGCCAAAAACTTTTTATTATTGTACATCGACTCTAACTTATCCCAACAACATTTATAATTTTCTGATGTAACATTTATATTCCTTAAAAGTTGCTCGGCCTCACCTGTCAAATGACCCTTAAGATAATACAACCTTTGTGCATCGTCTAACAACTTATTTTTATGAACTAATCCGACAAATAAATCTCGGAACGTTTGCCACTCGATATATTTGCCGGAAAACATTGGAATCTTTATTTCTGGCAATTTTACAATACTTCCTTCCATGCGACTACTGTTCGAAATACTTGGAACCGACACTGTACTAGATGACAATTTTAATTTCGATAAATTTTCTTTCAATTCAGATTTAAAGTTAATAAAAAATTCCTCTACTTCATCATATACATTGTTTTTAAAGTAAGTAGACTCTAATAATTCTGACTTCTTAACTTCACTTATTATTTTAACATGCGTATTATAAAATAACTGCCACTGTTGTTCTATATTTTCTAAACGAGCTTCTATATACGATACTGTTAAGCGATCTTTAGAACATTTCTTATAATTTATTCTAGCCTTTTCTAATTTCGTTTTAATATCAAACTGAAGTTCATTGAAAGATTCCATGTTTATTATTTTTTTATATAAGTGACAATTAAGTAACAATATAATCTAATAATATAGCCAACAACAATCAAATCAGCATAAATAAAATTTAACTTTAATCTTCAATTAAAATCTTCACTACTTTCTGCTATACAAAAATCCTCAGTTTTCTAAGTCCAAGTTCAATCACGAAAATTTTACAAGTGTTTTGCACTTAGTATTCTGGCTGAAATCCGGCATAGGTTCCCCGTCTCAACCAATAATTGCTTAAAACTATCACAAGTCTAAATTCTTCTATTATATTTTCAAAGTTAATCTTCTACTTGAAATAAGGTTGAAAATGTACTCACAATTACACTGCACATTCACTGACACATTGATACTCGCCGATAAACTCCACCAGCGCCCTCTGTCGGGCTCCTCCCGCTCGTTCCTCCAGTTGACCGGTACCAGCTGACTGGATCCTCCACGTCCGTGACGTCACGCCGCTGCAGCTGATGACGTCTCGCTGTAGGGATTGCTCTGAGCAGCGATCCACTGCTCAGTACTAACGTAACGGGTGGTAATCACCACTTTCGTAGACTACCAAAAAAAGCACTTTCTTTAAGCCAAAACCGACTCTAAGGACCATGAACAAAGTCGAGGTCTAGAGTGAGGGTTCAATAAGAGACTTAAGTTTAGCTATAGTATTTATTTACGTACACTGGCAAAAGCCTTATATTTGGAATAACAATCGTATATATGAATTGTGTGAAAATAAAATCATACCGCGATTCACAAATGGTAAGCGCCATCTATTATTCCAAATTGTAACTAATGATAATATGTAATTATATAACATATACTTTTTACTTTAAATTATGTTTAATGTTTTAACTACTCGTATATTTATTGTTTTATTTTAAATACATTTATTTATCTTTTTTATTTAGAGCTTGAACAACTTCGTAACTTAAGTGTTTGTCTAGGGTTGTTTATCGACTATCTAACCTTTCACAATATTTCACTATAGTTATGCATGTTCTGACTTTGATAAGAATTATGTCTTTGAATTTAAGTTAAAAATTATAATTTTAGATTAAATATTTTCATTCACAAATATTATTTACTAGTGTGTTTATAAAGATATCTTTTTACGTCTAAAATTTATTATAAGTTTGTATACAGCGTACATAGAATTGAACGTGTATGAACGAATGAAAGCCAGTAGAACGAATGTTTCTTCGAAAGAACTAGTGTTACTTAGACAATGTTTAAAAATGAATTTGTAATAGGGAAAGTTAGACATCATTTTAAACAGGATTTATATTCTTAAACACAGTTTAGATAAACACATGGTAAAACACTGTTTAACGTCTCTTTTGTAATAACACTGAATATGTTTTAGAGTCTGGCAAGCGAAACGTGTCACAAGAAAAGGGCGGCAATTTCAAAAATTCTTAAGCAGTAAACACTGAATGTAGTACTGCAAAATAATTTTGATACTTTTATTAATTATATTTAATCTTAACATTTAGATATCAATTAAAATTATTTGTTTTGGAACATTTGACTAAAGCGTGACTGTTCTTAATTGTACAGTTAACAGCATATCAGTAGGCCTATTCACTAACTCAACTGACAACCAAGAATCGTCATCACCGTAAAAAATAGACACTTTGATTGTGTCAAAATCACTATTTCGTATTCTCTATCAATGATGAGCAATTTCGAAATGTCAATATCGGCATTCTCCACTGGACTCCATTTTGACACTTGATTTCGTATCGATAAACTGTATTAAAGTAACATTGTTGCAAAGCATATTTGAAGTCGTCGCATAGTACCTCTTAAGCCATTTGTTGTTAAATTAAAGCGAAAAAAAATACGTATCCAATATTTTTCTATTATCTGACTGACGGACTAAATCGAATCTTTTTTTTAACCCATTCGTTATACCTATTGGCTAACAGCACTTATAATATTAAAAATTCATATTTGTCATTAATTAAAAGGGTGTTTTTTGCAACGACTTCTTTGTTTTTTTGTAATGAATATGGGCGACTCTGGCCACATTTTTTTAATAAATGTGATGTTAGCCAATTTTGATTTCTGGCCCTTATATTTATAATGTGTTCATAACACATACATGTCTCCTAAGGGATTTTCATCACAACCTTTTGCTCTGATCCAGAACCACTATCTATCAAATTAAATTAGTCAATATAAACACCAGATTACAATAAAAAAAACATTTATTTTTGTTACAATTAAGTGCCATGGATAAATTACATAATACAGGTGTCACAAAATCATCATGTTAATCACAATAGAAAATTTAAGATAAGATTTTGACTATGAATCAGACTAAAAATACTTTAGTCTGATTCATAGTCAAAATCTGTTTCTAAATATTCTACACCTGATAACAATGACAAGGAATCATCAGAGTCACTCTCTTCACTACTGTCTGCACCAACAGATATAATAAATTTTTCAAGTTCGTTTTCAACAATGCCATCTTTTAATTTGTAATCATTTTCGACATTTAAAACATGATCAGTGTATTTCTTCCAGTCACTAGGGGTAATTAAGTTAAAACACTCTATTATTAAGTTTTCCATTTCCTTTCCTGGTATTCCAATGTTTCTGCTTGCAATTTTTCTTTTTGCTTGACTCCAAACCATCTCTATTGGGTTTAAGTCACAATGATACGGTGGCAGCAATAAAAGTTCATGATTATGTTCTTTTAAAATCTCTTCAGCTTCATATACAGGCAATGTTTTCTTATCATTAACCAAACACATTAACTCTGCCTTTGTCTGATATTCCTCAAAATGTATTCCATTATTTACAAGCCATTTACGGATATCTGCTTTGGTATTAGACATTATAGGCGGTTTATTGATTTGTTTTATATGGTAGCTGGCATTATCCATAACAATTACACTGGGCTTACTTAAATTTGGTATTAATTTTTCTCTGACCCATTTCATAAAGTTCGATGAGTTCATATCATCATGATAATCAGCAGATTTGGATTTACTACTGAACACTAATAATGCACCAGGCACAAAACCTTCCTCAGATCCAGCATGCACAACAATATGCCGTTTTCCAGAGGATATCTTTGTAGTGACACCAGTTGTTGAAGGTCCTTGCCAAGACTTTTTAACTTTATAATTCTGATGTACATAAGTTTCATCAAGGTACACAATTTGCTTTCCTTCGTTTCGTTTTATATTTATTTCTCTCAAATACTTGTGCCTCCATGCAGAAATCTGGTATTTTTCTATAAGCATAGAACGTTCATTTTCATTGCTTTTAAAAGAAAATCCATTCTTAAGCATAATTTTTCGTAAAGTCTCACGGCTACCACTGAATCCTATTGCATCTTTTAATTCATTGTGAAGGCTTCTTAATGTTGGAACAATTTTTTTCACACAGTAAAATTCATTTACTTTATTCCGAATTGCACTTAAATCAAAATTATCTAAAGCAGACACTGTTGGTTGATGAGGTAGTTTTTTCCCAGGAGTGTCCCATTTTCCTTTATTAATTAATGCTTCATTTTTTATCCTTCTTAGTGTCCTTATACTTACATCTATAAAAGATTAAACACTTTGAAACAAAGATATGTTAAATGTATTTAAAAGCAAATAATGATAGACACATACATCAAAATAATTTAAATACCTATTCAACTATGAATGCAATTTATGTTTAATTTAGTTAAGTTTATGTGCATATTTAGCATGTATAACAATTACATGGTTTGATTAGTTTCATGAATTCTGTGAATTTCCTTGTTAAACAAAACATTCTTATGACATCATTGGATGTCAACAATAAAAACCAATACATCATAAAAAACCTATGTAAATATTATAGGAATACTATCAATCTATCTTAAATCAAAACAAGAAAAGAGACCTGTCATTGAAGAAATTTTTTGTAAGTACTGCGTTTCCGAATTCAGCATTTCTTGTTTTTCTAAAGTTTTTATTGCATTTATCTCCTCCATTATTGGTTGAATATCACCATCACAGTTATCTGAAATAGAGCAATATTTTATAAAAAATATCTGTTTAGTTAATTACAGAAAATTAAAACGAAAGTATCAAAATTATAATACAAAACTAACCTAAAAAAGATACAACTTTATCTAATCGTTGTAATTTCTCCATGAAATTTTTATTTAATTCAGTTTTCACTTCAGTAAACTTGTCAATCATGATGGAAAGAAGTTTCCTCGATGAACTTTTTATCGGCTTCGACATAATTTTTAACCAAAAACACAAGTTCAAATTCGCAAAAACAACAAAATTCAATATTCTTGAATTGTCTAACGTAGTGTCAAACTGACAGTTCTATGTTGTTGCCATATGAAAACGGAAAAATAGGTGGTGTCACGTTTCGCTTGCCAAACTCTATCCGGAGTATTCCCTTAAAGATGCTCCGTGGAGCGGCGAAACACATGTTAAGTAGTGAACTGTTACAAGGCTTATTGCTGTTTGTATGTATGTACATGGAAATTTGTGTGCGGTAATCAATAATTCTTGCAGATACTGTTAGATATAATTTCACAATGGATTTCCACAAGATAACGCTTGATTCTATTAAAAGTAGGTAATACTGGTTCTCTATTCATTTGTATAAATTTTCGAGAAAATATTACATACGTATACTTATAAAGAGCTTACAGATGTTTTTAAGCATACATATATTTAAGCATAACATTATCAAATAAACATTTAATTTTTTATATGGTGAATATTATTTATATGGGATACTACGTGTTTCGAGTAAAATAGTGTTGTTAATTTATTTCTATCAGAATAACAGCGTTGTCTTTCTTTTTTTTTAATATTGGCGTTTCCCTTTTGGATTTTGCCAAAACAGCGTTGACGCGGTACATTAGTGACACGTCTATACAAGCTGAAGCTGGTGCAGGATCCTGATTGACCTCTTTAATTGTTATTATTGTGTTACCTATTAGTGTTGTGTTTACATTTCTCTATGTCATGTATTGTAATGTACTTTTTGTGAGATTGAAATCGATAAATGTTTCTTCTTTTAAATTTAGCATCCCCCCCCACATCAATTAAGGATTTGTTAAACACTAAGTAACAGCTGCTTTTAGCTTTTTACAATCTCAAAAACTAGAATCTGACAGGGACATTCACTCTACTTTTACGTCATTGGCCGGAATAGTTATAAATTTAACTATGCTTAAATTTATTGAGGAAGTTGCAAATCCAAAGTTACAAATACATAGCCCATGTAAATTTATTTAAATAAAGTTTCTTCTTTATCAACATTTGTCTGTCCAGTATTGGACATATGCCTCCCCCAACTCCTTCCAGCGTGATCTGCAGGTTGCCTCACGCATCCATGATTTACCGGCTGTTTGAGCAATATCATCGGACCATCTTGCCTTTGGTCTCCCTGGTTTCCTGCCATATGGTTATCTTTTGGATCCAACGTCCATCTGAGCATCTCATTATATGGCCATCCCATTGCCACTTTAATTTAGCCACTCGCTTCCCTATATCCACAGCACCAGTCCGTTTACGTATCTCGGATTTCTGGTACGATCACGAAGAGATATCCGAAGCATAGATCTTTCCATAGCTCTTTGAGTTACTTTGAGTCTTCTCATTATGCCATCTGTTAGTGTCCACGTCTCACAACCATATGTTAATTTCGGGAGGATGCATTGGTCGAAAGCGCGTCGTTTAAGATGTATCGGCATGATGGATCTAAAAATTTCCGGCATTTTTTCAAAGCTCGCCCATCTCAAATTAATTCTGTGCTTTATGTCATCGCTCAAGTCGTTTTCCATCTTAATTACTTATTATAGATATACATATTTAGTGACCTCTGCTGATTCGCTGAAAGTAGACCGTTATTAACATTGCCACACATTTGTAATATGTAATACGAAATAATTTTCCTGTTTACCACGTGTACAAGATATAATTTCCCCGAATCATATGTTATTGACTTCCACAGCAATTAATTGCGTAAATATTAACCATTACGCATCAAAACACACAATAAAATATACGATCTTCATACGAGACCTGTAGATTGCCTGAAACTTTATTAAAGCATCTCATTTTCTTGTTATATCCGATACAATAAATATTTTTTATGGAATAGAAATAAAAAGAAAAAATAAATACTATAAGACATTGAAAGAAGCTGATGGGCGCTACTATAAATTTAGAACCAAGTTGCTTAACTGAATAAGTGGGCATTAAAAGAATGTTCACTGTTGAATTGAATTTCACTTTCACAGTCCACACATACGCGCGGGCGGGACACGTCCAAAATAATTGGAAAAATATAGTTTTAGATTTGCAAGCTCCATGATCATGAAGTAACTTCATCATCATCTTCATCAGCCCTTTAGGTCCCCACTGCAGGGGCTCAGGCCTTCCTTATGGATGGTTAAGGAGGATGGGCCATGACCCTCCACGCTGGCCCAATGCGGATTGGAGGATATTAACGACTGCAAATGCAGCCGGGACCTACGGCTTAACGTGCCTTCCGAAGTACGGAGTAGCTCGAGATAATAATTTTTCGGTCACTCATCCCGTGACCGACCCTTACGAAAGTTGCTTAACGACAACGATCGCGGACCGCGGCGCTTATCCACTACACTACCGAGCTACTCAACTACAACTACTACTGAAGTAACTTGCTCAAAGCCAAAATATATATATAAATAAATATATCTATTTATAGCTCGATAAAAATATGGTACATGTTAGCAATCCCTTATACTGTTGTTGTGCATGTCTATCATGCATTTTGTATAATAAGTTACTGGTTAGTCATATAAATGAATAAACTTAATTGACTCTATCATAAAAATATGAAACGTGAAGTTGAACGTATATATGTATGTTAATGAATATAACTTCAGTTTCTATATGAAACTATCTTCTATAAAAACATTTCGAATATTTGGAAAAAAGGTAATAAAAATGCCTCACTGTTTTATTAACTTGGTTCCGCTATGAAACATTCCAATCGTATGTTTCGTAGATATTTATTTTTACACTTTGTATCAAGTTTAGTTTACTATTTATATTGCATTTTATTTCTATAGTTTTTCTATATTTATTGTATTTTATTGGCATATTGTGTACTGATGTGTATCGTGTGTGTCATGGAAAAGTAATATATTCCCTTACTCCCGAAAGAATACCTGTCATTAACACAATTGATCGATAAGCGAAAAATCTTTTTATTTTCTTATACTTTTGCATCATCAATTTGGACTAGTATCAGTTTCCGGCTAAATATAAACGTAATAGATTGAAAGTCACTCCCTAAAGATGTGCAAAGAAGTTTTGTGGTGTTAAACAGAAACTTGAGATGTATGTCCTAAAGGCTGACACACACGATAAAGTAAATTACAGAGCAAGCTCGCGAATTTACCAATCGTGTCATGTAGTTATTAGGTGGACGAAATAAAAGGGACAGCGCTCGGATGCGATAAATTAGTGACAAAAGTTCTGTGATATTGTTTAACCGTTATCAAAGAGATTTTAAACAGTAGTCATAGGTGTGAAATCTTCGGATTTAACGACGAATCACCTCAAATTGCCACTCTAGTTTTCTAAACACAAAACATCTTTTAATCTTCATAGATCTCTTCCAATTATAGGAATAGTACAGTAAATATGAAAAAAAAAGATAGTAAACATATATTTTATTTTTGTAGTTGTTTAATATTTTCGTAGTAATAGCTTACAGGAAAATTATGGGCGCTCAAAAAAAAATTTTTTTATGTTAAGTTTTCAAATTTAAACTTAATCTATGACATTTGTGCATTTTATTATTGTACAGTACTGTAACAGCTTACTGACACACAAAGAGCAGCACATCATTTTAATATTCATGCGATCGCAAACATCATCACTCTTATATAGAGTCTTATAAATTCACATTAAGTGCAGTACATAAAGGCAACCCTAGACGAGACTAAGCACACTCTTTGGATAACGAGAGTAGGGGGAGACCTAGGTGAGTTGTGACAGAGGTGAGTTGTGACAAGGAGGATTTCTCTCTACCTTTTATAGTAAGCGAGATGGCATTAACGCTTGTTTGTCGTTCTCGACACGCGCTACACGACTCAGTACCTGTCGACGGTGCATATGGTACAGTTGCGTAAATATATCGTCAGTGTACAAAAAATTGCGAAAAGTAAGTTTTTCTTCAAAATATTATTTGAATATATATCATATCTTAGTATATGTGCATTGATGTGTTATTTTTTCTTAAGTTATGTAGTTATTTAAGTCTCAATACGTGGCACTGATTTTTTGTATGCGCATCGTGTTTAGAGAATATGAATTATTATTCGGACCAAGACGTCATTTTGAACACCTAGGCGAGTTGTGACAGCCTGTCACAACTCTCCTATTTTACTCCATATTTCTGCTGGGCTATTTTTACAATTTTTTTTATTAACTTTAGATGTTTGTTGGTGTGTTAGTAGCTACGTAATGTGTATAATGGCATACCGCATAATTATTTTTTTTTGAGAATGCCAAATAACTATACAGAGACTGAAAATCTAAGAATGTTAAGAAGCGTGTCTCAAGCGAAGAAAAAAAAGAAACCTAAAAACCAAAGAAGACTAATAAGAAGAATAGAACAAGTGATGAAGAAGATGCAGAAAATAATTGCTTTTATTTGGTTTGCCTTAAAGCCTATGCGGACAGGAGATCGAATGATCAGTGGGTCCAAAGCCTTGAATGCAAAGTCTAGGCACACGTAGATTGTACTGGGGACGAGCTGCATTACGTTTGGCATAATTGTGAATCTGATTAGATTAAGATTTTATACTAATTATAACAATAATATGATTGATCTCAAAGCGATACCATATTTAGTTAATGAAAACATTATAATTACTTGTTATAAGAATATTAATACTATGTTGTTTTAGTTGGTAGGTATTAAAAGATGATTAATCAAGTCAAATCAAATCAATCTTTATTGTTGATCGCAGGTTATATAAAGATATTGGATGCAAGGACTGAATAGTTACACCGTGATCTGCCAAAAAGGCATACAATATTAGTAGGTTAGTAATTAATTGTCAACTAATCTAATCAATAACATGTTATGTCAAAAATTCAATTAATTCATTAAGTGTTTATACATTTACAAAGTACTGTCAGCTAGATAGTCGTTTACACTATAATATGCTTTAGCTACAAATAATTTACAAAGTTTTCTTTTAAAAACATTACAATTATCCAGATTACGTATTGTTTTTGGTATTTTATTAAAAATTTTTGGAGCCATACAAAAGATACTTTTGTTCAACAGAGCTGTCTTAGTGGGTATCGTACATAATTTGTCTCGATGACGCAATCTCGTCTTATTTTCAAATAGTTGTTGATTCTGTTTGACAAAAATACCAACTTCGTATATATAGATTGATGGCAGGGTCATAATATTTAGTTTAATAAAATATGGCCTACAGGTATCCGTACTCTGTAAATGACATCTGTAAATGACTCTGTAAATGACAATGAAATGTGCTCCTAACACATTTTTACTGGGCTCTAAAGGCAGTTATAGAATCAGTCGAATATCCCCAAAATATAATGCCGTATCGAACAGTTGAAACTACGTACGCGTGATAAGCTGTAAGGACCGTGCACTGATTCGCGATCCTACTAAGTTTGTACAGTGCACAAGAATACTGGGACAACTTTTTGCAAACATGTTCAGTGTGTATTTTCCAAGTCAAATTTATTATTATAGTACTGATTAAAGTACTGATTTGATAAAAAAAAGTGCTTGATTTATTTATGTCGTATGTAATGGTATTTTTATATCTTATAGCTTAAATACAATGATGTCACAACTTACTTCGGTACCTGTCACAACTTACCTCGGTGGTAGGAGAGTTGTGACAAGGGGAGTGGACTTGAATTTTGTTATTTTTTTCAGAAACTATTATACTTTAATTAATTTTAGTGATGGTTTTGTAAACAGAAGGAATGGCGCTAAACTAATTCACATGAGTCATAACTGTGGAATGTTTCTTAAGCGAGATAGAGCCTCTTATGTAAAAATTGTCACAACTCTCCTAGGTCTCCCCTACTATTTGTATTTTGCCTTTTGCATTAGATATATTTCAGTTAACGAGCTTCGTGCTTAAGACATACTGTGGATTTTCCTTTAAGACATAAAGAATAACCATGTTGCATGATTATATCGATTAAACTTGTATTGAATGGATGTTCTTTTTGTTGTGTAATAGTTTTTTTAAGAGGCTTAGTTAGTAGTATACTTTTCCATTAAAAACTCTTTGCTAAATTCCAATTAATGCGTCTGATATCCAACAATGATATTTTCAGTCATTATTTTATTATACTGATTACAAAACGGGCTTAATTAAGCTTTGTTTTGATGTAAGGAAGAATACGAGTTTTAGGTAATCAGAGAACAAAAGTTGATGTATTACGGAACTCCATAACTTACTCATAAAATTTAAGTTAAGCTAAAGTAGACATGATCATATATTATTGTAGCTTAACTTTTACATCCACGTTATATAGCCACATAGAAATCTGTTTTTCTTGTTATTCTATTTATAACTATACAGAGTGATTCAAGGGGAAGATTTATATGTATTATACAGGCGAAGCCGCTGGCGGAAATCTAGTATAAAAAAGTAACAAAAAACAATGTGATATAAAAACTATATTTAAATAGAACACGCAAATTTGTTCTTTTTTAAGGTTTTCTCCATTCGGAAGTTCTTTTAACGTCAAAATTTCACATAATTTTAACATGATTCTATTTCTACACTTAAAATTGGAATTACAGATAAGTGTTACCTATAAGCAATTCTGTGAATATTATAACAAAAGGAAACTTATAAGAACAGATCGAAACCTGATGAACACTAAAATATTAAAACAATGTCCTTTTTTTACTCATGATAGGCAAAAGGTGGAATTATTTTAAAGCAATTTTGTTTTATAACGAAAATTTTAAAATGTTTTTTTTTCTGGCGTTCATCGACCATTGAGTTTTTACAGGCTAAGTATTTTTATGTTAGGGTAAAATATATTTTAGCAAAATTTGTTTTATATTTCAATATTGAGTTCAACTGGAATAATAACGTACAAAATTTCGTATCAAACAGTAAAAAGACCTGCAGACTTTTTAATTACTGTGACAGTCAGTAACAAGATATCGAAAACTATCGTGTAAATAATTAAAAGCCCACTGTGCATCTTACCTGCGACAATAATTTGGGGAATATTTTATCTTTTATTTTTAATTATATAGCTTAGATATATAAACTTATTATTATTAGGTTGAGGAAAAGTCTTTTACGAATATAGTATGCATAAACTGGTAATAAAATATTTTTGGATATATACCATTTTTATCTGACTGATTTCGGTATCATTAAAAGTTTCAATTTAAAAGAAGATAACTCCGAATTCAAATTAGGAAAGAGTGTTATTTTCATTTGCTTTTTTTACTGTCTAATAAAGAAATTCGATACGTTAAAATTTCATTACAAAAAAGGTAAAAATGCAACGCAAGTAGTTGCAAAAAATTTGTGACGATTGTGAACCTAGTGCAGTTTTCGTATGAGTAGTAAACAAATAACAAATTTGGTTTAACCGTTTTCAGTCCAGAAATTAACTTTATTTAAAATTTTATTACTAATAAGTAAACTTTATTTAAAATGTTTTGAATATTCATATAAAATACGAATAAACTTTTTCCCCGGCTTATTATATTGAATAATTACAAATTACACTTATATCTTTATTGAATTGAATTCAAAATCGAATGCAATAATTCATTGAATTTTTCATTAAACTGCCAGCAGAAAACGGAATAATATAAAATAAATGAGAACGCTCATTTTTCAAATGCTTATTTTTACAGAGAGAAATGCTACTCTAACATAAGAGTTTCTTTTTTACAGCTAATACCTCAAACGTGTAATTTAAATGAAAAATAAATTTTATATTGCATCCGCAATTTATCGAAATTGAATAGGTGTTATGGATATAATAGCCGTTTCCAAGTTTCAAACTATACATATAATTAATCGTTGTTACATTATACATATATAAGTTACAATTTTGATTTACTGGTCAACATGGTATTAAGGAAATAATGTCAGTTACGTCATAGGTACATTTTAAATTTTGTGGTTAATATTCGCGGTTAGAAAGGCAACAAATTCTCAGTCAATTCTTTTTCAAGAGCGCTTAAGGTTTCGCATGATTTATATTTTTATTTTAAGTTTATATTTTTTTAATAAAAGAAAGATAACTTTCTTTCACAAAACAGGAAAAATGAAGTTTTCTTTATTGTCTAGGAGCTATATTGAACCTGGTGCTAGGGTTTGAGATTTCCATTATACAAAGAAAAAGCTAATTAATCTTTGAAATGTCTGATTTATTTTTTTATTTATTGTAACACTGTGTCGATATACTAGTCGTGTAATGAGAATATTTATCAAACACCAAAAGAAAAATCGGACGACGTCGTTTTATTTACATACGTGACGTTGTCAGGGACCATTAAGGAGTTTACCGTGTAACTAACTACATTTACATCGTTTTCGTTATTGAGAACGTTGTGACTTAGGAAAGGCTTATTTCCCATAATAACAATCTACACTGAATACATAAAAGTCATAAACTGACACTTTTATACAAACATTTTGAGACAATTGTATAAACAGAAAATGAATCTTATGGGCATTTGTCAAGAATCAAATAGTTTCATCTTAGAACTTTAACATCATCTCTTGCGTTGTCGCTTATTAAAACACCAAATTTAATTACAATGCTTTACTTATTAGCCATAATAAAATGAGTCGGGCAACGCTTTCAAGAAAATATATATTTATATGAATCTCTGGCCAGCTCGGACACCGTCCGTTCGGTGACCAGTTTTGGCGTTTGGCAGCATCGCAGTTACGTTATTCAGTGAGATAAAGCTTTTAAAATCTATAGAAAGTAACTTTAGTAATTTTTAACATATTTCAAAAAGGAGGTTAGCAATTTTACTGAATGTTTGTGTGTTGTATGTATGTATGTACAATAATGGGTTTGATATTCATGATTTTTTCTATTTAAAAGGCAATTATAAAAAAAAAAACAAAATAACTAGAATAACTATATCCTCTAAATATATAATATATTAGACAAAATGTAGTAAGTATGTATATGTCTTTCACTTGTATGTAGGTGTATTTCTAGCATATTTTCGATGATGATCTTCAATGAGACTTCAATGAGATCAGCGGTTTCTTCATAGCCTAAAATTAAATTATATACGATCATATTCCATTTCTTATACATAAAAATCTAAAATAAATTTGTTTGTTTTTAACCCCCAACCTTGAAAAAGTTAACTTTGTTTTTCTTGAAAGTCACGTATCCAACTCAATAAATGTATAACACTTGACAGCAAAACCTTCAGCGTTGCTCACTCTTTCGAGTCAAGAGCTTGATTGATATATGTTCATTATTCGGCTGCTTAACATTCCGTACACGTTTAACACATTACAATGTGTTCATGAACACCAAAGCTTTGTTTATAATGAATACTTATGGTTTATTATATTCGTGGGTTCTCCGTTTTAGCAACATTCTTCATTGCTGCTCCCATACCTATTAGTCATAAATTGAAGTCATAACTATAGCCTGCCTTTACAAATGGACTATTTCAACGCAAAAATAACTTTTTGATTTGAAATAGAAGTACTTTAGATTAGCGCGATCAAACAAACAAATTCTTCAGCATTATAAATAAATAAATATTTAACAACATCACATACATTGGTCAGATTCCAAGATGAGTAGCTAAAGCCCCCGTATTATGGAGTATCTGAGACAACGAAGGTACCACAACACCCAGACTCGAGTCAATATAGAAAAGTTCATTTTCTACATTGACCCGACCGGGATATATATTTTCCATATATTCGTAATTAAATATTTTCTGATCACGATTACATTTTCTTTGATTGGTGACAGTTCTCTTTAGTTAATTTGCTAGCGGTAATACAACTCTCTGAAATATTCATATTATTTCCCTAGTCCATAAAGAAATAGAATTAGTACTTATTGCAATTCCCTCGTAAACAAAGGGAAAATAATTAAGATCGCCTAGTCACATTCCAGCCTGCCAACTGTCTGCATATTCTAGAAACCTTTGGTAACGTTCAAAACAATTAGTTCTCGTTCTCCATTACGATTGAAGAAAAACGAATGAAACCACAAATCTTACTAATTATGAATGTGTATTTTACATTTGTCTGATTCTTATATATTACTAGCTGTTTTCCCGCGACTTCGCACGCGTACATTCTAACCTATGTCAACCCCGTACGATGTCATCGTCCGTAGGTGAAATAATCTTTGAAATCGGTCCAGGAGTATCGGAGCCTATTCGATGCCAACAAACAAATAAACAATCAAATCTTTTCTCTTTATAATATAAGTATAGACTAGTTTTCCGCCTGAAGTTTCGCTCGCGTGGTCATGTATTATACATACAAATATTTCTTTCGAATCACTCTGTATATTGACGAAAACGAAATCTTTTTCGTCAATATACAGAGATCTTTTAAATGAAGAATGTAGTTTAGATCTTAGCGCACAGACAGCGGGAAGCGACTTTGTTTTTTATTGCGTATAGATAATAATCAGACACCTTATAATGAGAATTCTAAAAAGTATTTTTAAGAAGATATAAAATGATACTGTAATTTATTGTAGTTTCATAATCGTTGTTTTCAGTAACTGGGATTATAATTTAAAGTAAAAATAAAAACTTATGAATGATTTTAGAATCATCTGTGATTTGTAAAGTTCCACAAAGTATAATTAAGCTATCTTTAAATAAATTGAAAACACGTGCCAAAGATAGGCTCTATTACCACATTGATAATTTGAACACGCGGGCTTTGCTTTGTTTTTACTAACGGAACAATAACGGGTACAATCGCCATACTATCTAGACTTGATCTAGCCATAGGATATGACATTTTAGCGATGTTGTGTTGAGATTACTTCTTCTTCTTATATTCCGTTTCATTTTGCTACTTTAACACGTACTTTAGTAACGGCGAATGAATAATAAAGAATGATGCTGATACGACAGCAGTATAACCAAATTAATAATTTATCACAAACTTGTCCACCAAAAGACATATCAAAGAAATAAGACGAAACGAAATACTGACATGGCGTCGCTGAAATGTATGACTAGGATACATATCCTATCACTAGAATACATATCCTATGACTAGAATACATATCCTATGACTAGAATACATATCCTATGATTAGAATACATATCCTATGACTCGAATACATATCCTATGACTATGAATTCGGTAGCAAAACTTTATTTAAACAATGAAATTTTAATAGAAATTTCGTATTGTTAAAAGCTTTCACTAGATATAGGTAAAGGTTAGGTAAAGCTTTCACTAAAATACATATCTTATGACTAGAATACATATCCTATGATTAGAATACATATCCTATGACTAGAATACATATCCTATGACTAAAATCGCGACTAGAGAGTTAGGCAGTCGCATTCCTGGGGCTAGCGATTTCGATAATTCGGTAGCAAAACTTTATTTAAACAATGAAATTTTAATAGAAATTTCGTATTGTTAAAAGCTTACACTAGATATAGGTACAATTATTTATTTCAATTGCTCTATTGTAACTACTATTCAATAAAATAAAATTAAATAAATTCTAAAGAGAAAAGAAAAGAAATATTGTCTTAAAATATTCTAGTATTAATTATTTAAATGATTGCTACTATACTACTCTATTTTTATCGAGCACTCGATATTTCTGCGCAGTTTCATACGCCGTGACGTCAGAACAACTATTACTCTGTGATTATGGCGCTTGCCATCCCGTAAATATTACTCTAAAGTTAATGGTCACGAAAGTCAAATGCAATTTATAACAAAATAATTTTATTTGTAAATAATATAAATCCATTTTTTTTCGTTTCCTAAATATAAAACAAAATTGCTTATAATAATCACATTCCGTAATATCGTCTATGTATTCTTGAAATTTAATTTGGAAGACAAAGTTTCCTGTTTACTCTGATTAAGAAGGCGTTTATACATATTTTTTTGTGAACAAAGAAACAATATTCAATTTTTTATTTTTTATTGTTATACTGAATGGAAAATATATGTAAGTCACTTTTTAAATGTTAAAATATTAATGGTTTTAAGTAATTAAGAATTAAAATACACCTAGTGTTGCGTTATATCACAGAAAATTAGTGCTCAACTCGCGGTTTTGCAGTCTGTATGTGCACACCGAACTTTTACAACGTATATGAGACTAAATACATGCTAATAAACCATGTTAGCATATGTTGTATGTAACAATTATACACTTAGAAATTACGACCATCTTCAATCTCAAGGCCAAGTAAGCCCACGGAAGTTAATTAATTACGCCAACATTCTTCGAGAATTATACGGATATCACGGTACACGATTCCGAGATCAAACTTTCCCTTTCTTTCATATGCCGATGCGTTTTACCTCTCGTTCCATCACTTTCACCATAGTGACCGTTCCATTGAGATGTGAAGTGTGATCGTCAAGGCTTTGTTGTTACCGGTTCACTAAGTGGGTTACTTGTGCCCTGAATGGTATGTTTCCATTCTTATTGTGAAAGGAATAACTCGACACAAAGCTATGATGATGTGGCGAGAATTAACTGTCATATTAAAGGGGGTTTTGTATCTCTTTGGAGAGAAAGAGTAGATTTGTGCACAATCTGAAGTTATTGTACTCACAAATAGCTGAAAGGCAGTAAATTAATGTAAGCAGATATTGTTAATTGTTATATTTAATAAATTTTGCATACACAATGCTATACTGACAAATATTCTTAATGAAAAAAATTTAAAAAATCCACTTTGTCCCTGACACTCTGAGATGGGATCTAATCCTAGTTCAGACGTTTGGAGCTTTATCATTGACTGCGTTGACTTCGAAGCTTGACTTGTTACAACTATAAGATATTGCAGACCGTAGTTGTCTTAGGAATTAATAGTGATTTCAACTTGATACCTTGAAGAAAAGGGACAATATCTTTAATGAAATTAATGAAAATCCACTTTGTCCTGGGCACTCTGAGATAGAAACTAATTATCCCAAACAGTAGAATTTTTAAGCATTTTTCATTAAAGATATTGTTAATGTTATATATAGCAATAATGTACCATGTCCGTATTGATTTTGTTGTCCAGCTGAACTGAAATATTTACTTTAATATATACACATCATGTAAATGTTTAGAAAAATATTCGGCATGTCTAAGAATAATTAGAAAATAGTTTGTTTATGTGCTTCGCATAAAACCGTTTTTAATAAAAAGCTTAGTGTAATACTAAAATCAACCTATTAGTTAACAAAAATATAAAGAACCAGTGCCAAAGCTGGAGCCATTAGTAGGTCGAGGATGATGATGATAAAACTAAATACTAATACTATAAATCCATCGACAGACAGCTGCAGAACTCAAATTATTTTTCTGAAATTAAAACTCAACATTTATTTCATTCTATCACGTTCAACAGAGATTACACAAAAGCATCGGGGAAAAAACCAACTGAATACAATTCGGGCTCGAGTATCAGGTTCTGTACAATATTACGAAAGTTTTAAAACTTTAATATATATAGTAATGACTAACTAGACGGTAAACTCGACTGTTCTGATGAGTAATTGTTGTAACCATACCCATATCAACTTAATTGGTCGTATCATTTTACTAACCGAAAATAATGTTGCTCTTTGCGAAGATCCATAGTTAACTGATATTCGTACCGTCGCAGAATCAAATAATGCACCAAATTATAATTAAATTTATCTGACGATTACGAGTAGCTCGGTGGCGTAGTGGATAAGCGCCGCGGCCCGCGATCGTAGTTGTTAAGCAACTTTCGCAAGAGTCGGTCACGGGATGGGTGACTAAAAAATTATTATCTCGAGCTACTCCGTGCTTCGGAAGGCACGTTAAGCCGTTGGTCCCGGCTGCATTTGCAGTCGTTAATACCCTCCAATCCGCATTGGGCCAGCGTGGAGGGTCATGGCCCATCCTCCTTAACCATCCATAAGGAAGGCCTGAGCCCCTGCAGTGGGGACGTAAAAGGGCTGGTGTGGACGATTACGAACTATTTGCATAGGGAAATTAAATTTTTGTTTCGAGTAAAAAGTTTAATTTGATTGGATAGTGAAGTAAAAACTTAATATTTTTTTTTTTTATACTTTTTATATCTGCTATAAATATTTTAAAATCTAAATCAGTCAAATCGGTTCATGATTCTCAAGTTTTAATAAGAAAATTTTTGGAGCTTCATCATTGATTGCGTTGACTTAGGAATTAATGTTGAATAGAACTTGATACCTTCTTGAAGAAAAGGGAACACTCTAAAAAAAAATTGTTAAATCAAACAATATTGTGATATATGTGACCAAGCATCTTGTTTCCATATGAGCCTGACAAGACGTTAGATACATTAAATAAGATGGTTTTTATTATTTTTACTATAGTTACTTTGTTAAGATAGTTAAGATTTCATTCAATTTGATCATTATAAATAACTATAGCAACTACCGCCTAGTCTTCAATTTAAATAAGATCGTAGTCGATATGTCTATGATATGTGACTGTATGAACAATTTACCATAATTGATTCAACCAAGAGGTTGGTAAAAATTAACATGAAACGTGGCTAAACTAATCAATTTACGAAAGTTAATTTGACCAAAGAGTTGGTCAATTTAACCATGAAATATGTACTTGCCAATTTACCGTAGTTCTTTCAACCGATAGGTTAGTCAATATAAGCATGAAACATCATTGTACTAACCAATTTACCGAAGTTAATTCAACCAACATGTTGGTCGATATTAATATGACACTTGGTTGTTTCAAACAATTTACCGAAGTTAATTCTGCCAAAAGATTGGTCAATTTAAGCATGAGATATGATTATATTAATTGATTTACCAATGGTAATTCAACCAAGACAACTAACCACTTTAGCCGTTTGATCATTCTGAACTTTTGGTCCAAAGCGAGTCAGATTTTAAACTCGGACCACAGCTCAGAGCCTAACCAAAGAGCTGAAGTAAATAACTGGAATGGTTGGTTTTGAATCCCATATTAAGTTTAGTTGAAACGGCATATTACTTATACAATCTAACGATATAAACTGATATCGCGATGCATTAAATGAATAACGCCATCTAGTTTGCAGACTTAAAACTATTCGGGCACCTATGAAGATGATGGGCGTGTTTCATATTAATATCGACCAACATGTTGGTTGAATTAATCTTTTTCATAACAATATTCAAACAATATTCTCGCAATAGAAAAGTGAATTTGATAAGTTTGTGTGGATTTAACAAAGTCACTCTTTGTTGGCACTCGCTTTTCTTAGTTGATTCATATAAGACAGTATTTAAATCAATCAGAATTTGATAATTATTTTAGCAAATACATTGTTAGTAGCATGAACAGCTTAATTTTAGTTAGTCCAATAATGTCAAGTAGTTACCATTAATCATTCATGTTTTTGAATTGACTAAATAGTCTTTGTTGTTTGAAAAACAAAGGGTTTTTTTGGTTCTACTAACGTTCTTTGTTAAACCAAATACAAGAACTTATTACTGCAACAATAAAAATCGTCTAATCTATTACTTTACCTATTTATTTTGATTAATTTGTATAAATTGCTTCAACATACTTAGTTGTTAAATTTAACTATTAAAAATAATCGATTCACACAAAAAAATCCAGTAATGATAGATACGATAAATATATTTGGTAGAATTAATCAGGGTTACCAAATTTTTAATTTAACCATACTTTAACTAGTTGGTTCAATGTTTCAGCTTTGGTTGATTTATGTAAATAAGTAATTGTTTTATTCAATATTATGTCAACCAAGAGAAAATCGCTCTTTGTTGGCCTCCATTTTTTAGAGTGAAAAGGGTCTTTAGGGCTTCTTTTTAGGATTTTGTATCCAAAGATCAAACATGGGGCTCTTTTACTAAGACTCCGCTGTGCATCTGTCTGTCATTAGACTGTATATCATAAACCATGCTATCACGTTTAGCTACCCAAACAGTTGAAATTTTCACAAATCATAAACTTCCGTTGCTCTTATAACAACAAAAACTAAAAGAACAAACGTACGAAACCCTTCGTTCGCGAGTCCAACTTGCACTTGGGCGTTTTTTTTACTTGGAAGGTACGAAACCCTAAAGCGAAATTTTTATTTAACATTCAGTACATAGCACAATTTATATCCTATACTGTCACCGGGTGAACTAGTCAAATAAAAGCTCCGAGCTCTGTAGACTCTTACATATTTACACAGAATAAAATTCATATGTCGCATATTAATTTTTTTTATTTTATTTCACAGCAACAAGATCGGCTTTTTAAATATTCTGTTTGATGTTATCTGTCACTGGGACCTTTTGCGTAACATTAATTAATTTTGGTAGTCACGACAAAGGTTACATTTATCATTTTCACTAGCGTTAGTGTAGGTATTTTATGTACTTTTAGTATCGCCGGATCAATTCTTAGGACTTTTTGAAAAAAACACTATTATTTATTTTTCAAAACAGTCCTAGGAATTGATGTTTCAGATGCTCAAGATTGGTTTCGAATCCATAGCCTTTAACAATATTTTTCCATTATGTGATTTGGGTTGATGTATGTTATTAATATAAATGATAATCATAAAATCTACTCCCTTGACTTCTAAGATTTGAATCAATATAAAAGAGAAGCTTTACAAATTCCATAAATTATTATTTAAACATCTTATCTTCGAAAAAAGGGTAGAGCAAATTTACCTTCCAATAAAATCTTCAGTGGCATATATTAGATGCCGTCGCACCCTATTCGACCATTTTCCGCTCTCATTTCAGGGGTCAAAGGTTATTTTGTCACCTAAACCGTAGAAGGCCTGATATGCAAATCCCTTTTTCACGGAAGTGTAAATTGTGCTAGTGCGCGTATGCCCTCGACACTTCATTCAATTGGTGGTATTTTTCCTTGTGTAAACAAAATTTTTTGATAAAAAAGCTGAATTGTTCAGAGATATTATTGTCCTGAAAGTTAGGACCTACATCAAAGCAAACTAAATTTTCCTGATAAATTTCCGGCAGAGATATTGTTAGCGTGTCTTTGTAAGAGAAATATTTTTATTTTGCATTATTACCACACAACTTTGAACCTGTCAATAGTTTTTCTACCACTTGAGTGTCCCCCGTGTACATTAAAGTTGTCCTATCAGCAAGTTATGAAGATATTAAGTTGTTTATTTTGTTATAATAAAATTTTTTGTGTTGACAGAATTGTAACATTTGCATGTTAGTTAAGATGGTACTTGCCATATTGAAGTTATTGAATGACATTTGAAAACATTTGCTGTAATTATTATTATTTTAATTGATATTTATTTTGCCACTGTCTGATTTTGATTAATTCAATCGATTGATTTGTAGCAAAATAACATACTATATGTTTGATATCTTTATAATTTTTTAGTTTTTCTATGTTCTATGATAAACACGATGGGTATAAAAATTCTGCCAATGGAATGTTATTTATCTATTGAACTGTTTTTATTCGGTTTATTCAAATTATGTATTAACCAATCCTATCACAATCAAAATCAATAATATTTTCTAAGTTGATAATAACATGTTTCAATTCTTTGTTACAGAATAGAAGAAAATTATAGAAACTATGGCTACGGTATTAGTAAATTCGACGCAAAGTGTACTAAAAGACACTTACGACTATTATTTGTGGACCTTATCATTATCGGGTAAGTTATTTTAAATAATTTAAAATAGAAATAATACAAACTTTAAGTCTCCGTAAGCTGCTCAGTGCCCACCCACATAAATACCTACCGCATCTCATTGGAGATGAGGCCCGGGAAGCCGTGGCCGAGCCACCATGACACTCAAGTATTGGACCATTACTCCCCTCGCGAATGGAGAGGCTCAGGCACATTGAGATTCTTCCTTAGACAGGTGAGACTCTGCAGTGCGGGATGGCTGCCAATCATCATCGCTAACCTCGAGGATCTCTAAAACCTTAAAACGCATGATCCTAATCCATATGTTCATTATAAGCTGAAGCCTATTTAATACGATCGGTCATATATAATTGAGATCAACTTACATTGGAATATCTAAAATTTTTGGAAACTTTTTTTTTATCACCATATAAATTATCATTTTAAAGACAATTAGTCCGGAGCGCAACGGATAAGTGCCGTTACCAGCAATTGTTTTTGTTAGGCAATTTCGCAAGGGTTGTTCACGAGATGGATGTAAAATTTATTTAACAAAAGCCTGAGCCCCAACAATAGGGATAAAAAGAACTGACTATGACAGTAATTACGTTTAAGACTAAAATTTAATAAAGCACTTAATTTTAATGCAATTTTGCCGAACGTACCTATATACACTTCAAGTTGACATATTTTTTTTTATTTATGAACAAATTGAGTAGCTCGGTGGCGTAGTGGATAAGCGCCGCGGCCCGCGATCGTAGTCGTTAAGAAACTTTCGCAAGGGTCGGTCACGGGATGGGTGACCAAAAAATTATTATCTCGAGCTACTCCGTGCTTCGGAAGGCACGTTAAGCCGTTGGTCCCGGCTGCATTTGCAGTCGTTAATACCCTCCAATCCGCATTGGGCCAGCGTGGAGGGTCATGACCTATCCTCCTTAACCATCCATAAGGAAGGCCTGAGCCCCTGCAGTGGGGACGTAAAAGGGCTGGTGATGATGTGATGATGAATTGAAATAAAACATAACTATATGTTAACGATTATCACAGTACAATTGTGAAAACAGCATTTAAATCGAATCAGACGTTTCAGAGATTAGCGTGCACGAACGCACAGACAAACAGACAAATAAAATAAAAATAATTATTTTGTTTTCTATTACGTTTATAAACGCCCCTCGTAATAATTTTTATAAATATATTTTATGTACAGCCATCGATCAGTTAACTTTTCTATTTAAGAAGTATAGGTTTACTTTCACATTTAATTATAAGATAATATGTGATCAAAGAAGCCCCAAAATCGATTTATGGTTGAACAGCAACAGATTTATTTTTCTGAGAAACGAAAGTTCAAATATATATATTTTTTTTCTATATACTAACAACAGGGAAAACACAATATCCAACGCTTTTATAAAATAGTACGACTATTTTATTTTAAAAACTGATTAAATTAACCCTATTTTACGGTGTATTTAACGTCTTTTAGTGGGACAGAGCACAATAATCGATGATAAATCGAAAATTGGTTTTAGGAGCACAAATGCTGATTTTTAAAGCGGTTTTCACTATCGAGCAAAGTTATTCACGTGGAACTTATACTATACAAATTAAAAGCAAACGAAAAAGTTCGTATTTTATATTTTGAATGAAGAAGAAGAGGTATAAAATAAATAAAAAAACTGTTTTAAGGTTTCTTTGTTCAAAGTTCTAGTCAAAATATTGTATCCCTTTCGAAATGTCTTTCATCAATCAAGATAGTTCGTAAGTTTATGTAAATCTCGATTAAATATCTCAAGTTTCTATTCTCTATTGTTATGAAATAAGGGTTGTTATTCAATGATAATATAGTCAATAGTTTCATTTCTTGTTACAGACAATAGAACAAAAGGATGGCCATTAGTAGATTCCCCCTTACCGACAGTGATCTACACAATGTTGTACTTATTCATAGTCTGGGTGGGACCTAAATTAATGAAAAACAGAAGGCCTTTCAAACTAACATGGCTCCTGGTCCCATACAACTTAGCGATGGCAGCGCTGAATGCGTATATAGCGGTCAGACTCCTAACGGCGTCATTTAGATTGAGATACAGCTATATATGTGAGCCATGCCGGCAGAAATATGACCCAGATGAATTGCAGGTAAAGTTACTGTTACAATTACGTACCTTTGTAAACTTGAGAAGAGTCTCTTAGACGTGTATATGTTCATATAACTGAAATGATTTGTGCTCCTTAATCTATATTCTTGTGTCTATCGCTACGATATAAAAAAAAAAACAAATATTACATAACATTGGTAGAAAAGTAACTATTTATTTTGTCAACGAATTTTTAATGGTTTATAGCTTTCAATTAATACTTGAAATAAAAGTCTTTGTTATACCTGTGATAAATTCCTTAGTAGATTATTTTCCTAATAGAATCTCGTTTAAATTTAATGCGACTGCTTTGAGCTCTTTTTTAAATATAATAAATCTAGTTGATTAATATACTATTGAGCTTTTGATATACTTCAAAGTATACATTTTACTTTTTTTTGTTATATTAAAATTATTTTCCCTCTCATTTGATACCCGTATTCGTTAGAATATAACTGCGCGGCCATATAAGATGACCCGCCTTATTGAATTTAGAAAGATAACAATTTATTTACAGTAATTTATTCAGCGAACAGTTTTTGTTAACTACTTATACCAATTTTAGATTGCAGACGCCGTATGGTGGTATTATTTCTCGAAGCTTCTAGAGTTCTGTGACACGTTCTTCTTCATACTAAGGAAGAAAGATGAACAGCTGACGTTCCTTCATGTCTATCACCACTCCACAATGTTTTCGTTTTGGTGGATCGGTATTAAATGGGTGCCCAGTGGATCAAGTAAGTTTATATATCTACTATTACTCTTGTTTTTTTTTTAGTAAGGTATGTGTGATTTATATTTTTTATTAAATGTAGATTCCAAAGTTTTCGAATCTTTGCCACTAATATATCGCTTCTTACAAAATGTATCATTTAGTCCATTGTTTTAGTTAGTAATTTTTTTTCTTAATCGATAAAAAATTTACATTCGAGTAGTTTAAGATCCTAGGAAGATAATAAATAGGTTATATTTTATTCCGAAAATCAGCATTTGATTATACATTTCAGATATACAAGTTTTTGAAAATATTCAAGTGGTGTTGTTACTAAATTTAAAAAATATATAAAATATATATACCTTATATAGTATAAGCTATTGTTAATAAGAAATAAACAATGAGTGATATTACTAGATACAAAAGTGACCTAGTAAAAACCTAATACAAATAATTATAAGAGACTAGTGATATAATGTATAAATATTTGTTTTAACTCTTTGGAAATGCTGCCCAAAGTAACTATACGAGGCGGACGAAATAGCGGGCAAAAGCTAGTTTCTAATAATCCAATCCAAGAGTGTAGAATAATATTTATATGTAATATAAAAATAGTGCAAATTTACCGAGTATTTTCCTAGTTAGTGACAGATGTCAAATTTCACGTTTGTTACAATAAAAATTATATGTAACATCTAGCTCACACAAAGGCGATACGGTTAAGATTTTTCGAAGCACAGCAAAGCTTCTAAAAAATAATTGCTTTTAAATATTTTATTTAACAAAACACCAACACCTTTACGCGTGTGAAATATTTAGACAGTCATATATCACTCGAGGAGACGCGTAAAGGAGGACAATATTACCGTGCTAGCATTTTGTCCCCACATATATGCGTGTTCACACCAAACTGTGTAATATCATATTTAATATGTCGTCGTCGTTTACATGAACAGATAATTTAAAATTAGAATTTTAATTGAGTATTGACTAGGCTGATTTATTTTCTGAAATTGAAATGTGATATAAGAATCCATTTTCGTATTACGAGTATTTTTTTCTAGAACAGCTTTTGTACCGGACATAAACTAATCTTTAGAAACCTTTATTTTAAATTTATGTCTGCTTTAATATTATTGCGGTTTTTTATTTTTGATTGATTGCAATGGACAAACTAAACCGCATCGAATTAAAAAATTCTTTCACCAATTTTGCACCACTCGCTATATTTTACTTGATCTGCTTCTTTTTATTATTAATAGTTACAAAAAAACGAACGTTATAATAATATCGTATAGATCTCCTTAGGGCATATATAGAAATGGCTTACCGCTTTCTCTGAGTTCCAGCATTCGATCCTCTACTAGGTCAATATAGAAAACAAACTTTTACCATTATAGTGAATGATTCCGCATAAGCCGCGACCATACTATACAGTTTTGGTTTTGTCGTATTACTAATAAATTTATTATTTTTCAGCCTTCCTGCCGGCTATGGTGAACAGTGGAATTCATGTCCTTATGTACACGTATTACGGTCTATCCGTATTCGGGCCTACAGTCAGCAAATACCTATGGTGGAAAAAATACCTGACAATTATGCAACTGGTAAGAATTTTTATGACTCCTGTGTATATTCATAACAAACTAGCTTTTCGCGAGCGGCTTCACCCGAGTGGTTTACTCGATGATTTGTCAGTATACTTATTGCTAGGAAACTGTTTATATCATAAACATTGCCAGTGTTATTACAAAAAAGATAAACACGCGTTGAACACGTGTTTAAAAATTGTTCTATTTGAGCATTGGTTAAGGCAAAACAACCCTTAAACATTGTTTAAAATTTGAATACATGTCATGTTGACAAATGATATGTTGTTAATGCAGTATCTTACCTTTCACAATATTTCACTATAGTTTTGACTTTGATAAGAATTATGTCTTTGAACTTAAATTAAAAATGATAATTTTAGATTAAATATTTTCATTTACAAAAATTATTAACTAGTGTGTTTAAAAGATATCTTTTTACATCTAAAATTTATTATAAGTTTGTGTACAGCGTGCATAGAATTGAACGTGTATGAACGAATGAAAACCGTACGAATACGACGAAAGTAGTACGAATGTTTCTTTACTTAGACAATGTTTAAAAATGAATTTGTAATAGGGAAAATTAGACATCATCTTAAACAGAGTTTATATTCTTAAACACAGTTTAGATAAACACATGGTAAAACACTGTTTAACGTCTCTTTTGTAATAACACTGTGTATGTTCACTTTACTATGATATAATTGACTAGATGCATCTGTACGAGCGCAATGGGAATATTTTTGCCCACGATTGAAAGAAATGTATGTATATTCAGGTTTAAAATTGTGTGTACACTGTATTTTATCAAAATCGTTTCAGTTGTTTTTAAGTGAAGTAGTGAAAAACACTCAAAAAACGTTCGTATTTTTAATATTAGTATGACGGTTCATACTCTATGAGATGCGACTAAAACAAATATGTAAAATCTCAGAATTAACACTTCCATTATATAATCTTGCTAACAAGAACCGTTTAACTTTTTTGCTTACAATTTTGCAAACACGATATAGTGTTAATGAATCAATATTTTGCTTCTGTTATCCGCATTTATCACCTATACTATAATATGTATGATATTTTCTATTGGCACAGCATCTCCGTTATTTCATGAATACCAATTTTTGAACTTGAAAACTGTATTCATTTCAAATGCCCTGGAAATATATTTCATATTTAAAAAGTAGTTCATGTTTTTTATATTGACATGGTTTCACAGAACTTCCATCCGACAAATACTAGGTCAACTGCATACATATTAAACACACCTGATCGAATCGAGAATTACGTCACGGCTCATAATCATTTCGATGTGTACTTTCTTCCGGGCAATCAGCAGATGGCCGATGACTCTGTTTATTTTATTATAAGTTCTAATTCTTTTATCGATTTAGTAACAGTTACTAATTATATACTTAAGAACTTTTAAGTTTATTGAAAGCAATGTCAATCTATCATTCAATTATCGAACAAAGTTTTTAGGTCCCATATTCGACGAAATTAGGGAGGTTTGACTAACGTTTCCATTTATAGAATCAGATGGTTTACCGGGCTTTCAGACAGTTGCACAAACGTCCATTAAATAATCATTAATTTAAAGTAGTATTTACCATACAAATTAGACATTCATTAGAACTTAAAGGCGTCATTAAATCTTAATGGACGTGTTGCAACTGCCCGTTTACCTATCAAATCGAGTAGTTTTTAATGGTTATATATTATTACGCCTGTCTAATGTTTTAAGGTCTTCTAAGTTGCAGGTTTTTTACAAGGCACATTGTTCCATATCTATACTGTATTTATTTTTAATAGAAAGTTTGTCATGACATACTTTTCATGTTATAGTACTTATTATATTTTTAGTATCTAGTTAGTAGAGTAAGTAAGAAAGATATTTTAAATTTTAAACTCAAAAGTGAACTGACGTTTTGGTAAATAGACGTTTTGCTCAACTGAATAAATATATTCCTTTTCCGGATCTTTATACACGACTAGTAATTGTAGCTACACAACCCTTTGAATATTTAAGGTGCATCTTGGTTTCGATCTTCGTAGACCAATAAGAAACATGCGAATGATTGTCAATACATCCTAATAAATTATTTGTATATGGAAATATATTATTTATACCGTATTCACATAAAATAACTGACTCTTATATTTGTGTCAAAACAATGATATTAAAACCTGTAGTAAAAATTATAGTAAATTTAATTATAGTGATTAATATCATATTTAACCCTTTACTTGGCAAGACATTTATTAAATATTTTTGCCCTTGGAATGTCATTCTATACATCTCTCGATTTAAGAGTTGCAGCGATTTTGATTAGATAAGATAAAGTAATCATATTTTAATTAAATATCTATAAGTTTTATACTCGAAGCCCCTGCGGTGTAAGCAAAGAGAATAGGGTTAAAAATAATTAACATTAAACTATGAGATGGGCATGTCATTATGTCATTTTATTTTATTTTTTATCTGAAAATTACTAATGGGTACTACAATCCCATTGTCTAAATCAAACTAATCTTAAAAGTTATAACTTTAATGAGAATTTATTTTAAAGTTTAAACAAAGAAATATAATTATGCTCCTGTATACTTACTATAACATAATAAGCTCACTTTTGTTATCTTAGTTGTTTTACCAATTTAAAGAGCAAGTGTGAAATTTAGGAATTGCAGTTTTTTTTAATGAAGTGATATGAACCGTTGCACATATGTAGACACTAAATTATTAGAATTCTAATGACACTTGTCATTCATTCCCAAGATGGATAGAAAATTCGTTCTGCCCGCCGCCTTCTCGTCCGTTTCATTAAATAACCACCATAAATCATGTTTCATTAATATTATCTCCTAAAATATAAAATTAACGATCATTTTTTCATATTTTTCAGATCCAATTCACATGCGCTTTGATCCTCGGTGTCAACGGCATCAGAACCGGCTGCGAGTTTCCTCTCTGGATGCACTATGTCCTCATCATATACATGATTTCGTTCATCATTCTCTTTGGAAACTTCTACATGAAGGCTTATCTTGCAAAGGTCAGTTAATTAAGTCTATACTACATTTTTAAAATATTATTTCACAAACTGGCGCAAATGTTCATCTTTCGACTTGGTAGACACTTGAGCGTGAAAAACACTTAAGCATCAAAGTATTGTCATGTCTTATTATAATAATCATAACAAATTATGAGAAAATTGTAACTTTAACATTGCATTTCCAATAATGATATAAAATTGATTATTAAATACCAAAAATGCACGCTTGAAGAAGCTGATAACGTTAGATTCTTAGGCATAACTATTGACAAGAAACTAGATTGGAAACAACATGCAGAAATCGTTTGTAATAAGATAAATAGCTTCTCATTTGCATTATTTAAATTATCGAGAGTAGCGACAAGAAGTACGGCTCTCACAGCATACGTCGCTTATGTGGAGTCAATTTTACGTTATGCAATTATTATTTGGGACAAGTACAGTAGTACAGATGCGTAAAGGGTATTTATTGCTCAAAAAAAATGCATAAGATCCATTTGTGGTATCGCTCCCGACGTCTCATGTAAGCAATGGTTTAAATTTCTTGGTATTCTACCTCTTCCTTGCTTATATATATTTGAAGCAGCGAAATTTGCTAAACGATACTCTGATTATTACAAAATAGCTCATGAAGTGTATCCCAGGAACACTAGAAATAAAAATAGGCTAGTTCTTGTCATAGTCCCAAAAAGCGCGCGATTTAAAAATAACTGCTACTGTATGTGTCAAACAATATTTAATAAGATTCCGGAATCTATAAAGAATACACCTTTTACTAGATTTAAGAGAGAGTTATATAACTGGCTTGCTGAGCGTTCCTTTTATTCGTTGCATGAGTTCTTAGACTATAGAAACTGAACGGTAGCCTGGGTGGATTAATCAGTGCTTATAATATCTTCTTTTACTACATTTGCATGCTATTGTTAATGGCTGAATAGGCGATAATTGTATTACCTTTAACATCTCTTTTGTATACCCTATTCAAACGCAAATAAATTATTATTATTATAATCATTAAATCCATTTTAAGTCGTTTGGAATACAATCGAAACAATCTAAAATGTTTATATGATATAAGGATGTGGCGCAAGAACCTTAATGTACAAGGCTATTAAGGACATATGCGCTCGTTAGGTAGACTTCCAATTTGCTTAGGAACTGGGGAAGTGTAACGTGATTTTTATTAACCTTATTATAACTGAAGGCACAATACAATAATGGATTTTTGAAATAATCTTTCTTATTTGTAAACGGATAAAAGCTATTAATTAATGCCCATGCCTTGAATTTCAAAGAGCTTATTTTATTATGAATCATAAACCAATAGGGCGATCAATATGATCAGTCATATTTTATAAACACGATTAGAAAATGCTTAATCATCAGGCTTACTTGATGCTACTAATGTATACCTATACTCAGAATATATATTTAAATAATAATATAATCTTTCTATTCGCTGTCATATCCGTTTTTTAAATTTCTTCGGCTACATACACATCATGTGACGATTAAAAGAGTGCAGTTCCGGCATACCCGTATTGGACCCATTGGTATACGTAACACGGTTACGTACGTAACCGTAATAACGGATTCTTATATTATTATATCTAAGCCAAAGAATTGTCAATGTATTCAAAGCTTTTATTAAATAGCAAGTGCATTGCTACAAAACTGAACTAAATGTAGTTTTAGTCTTTTCAAACAGTGTTTACAATAGGGATGATGACTAATTTTTGTTTGTTTGTCCGTCAGGTAGAGTGTTAAAAATATTAAACAACTACTTTTTTATTTTTTTTTTGAGTTGAAATTTCGCATGACGTCACGTTAGAGTACGTTTTCTACTCAACTGTGACGTAGCGAGCCCCCACTACTCAACTCTAATGCCTGTTATCTAAGCCATTTCTTGTTAAATTGAAGTAAAAAAAAAGTATCTAATATTTTTCTATTATCTGACTGACGGACTAAATAGAATTGCATTTTTTTTTACCCAGTCGTCATCCCTATTATAATTAAGATGAGGGTAATTAGTTTATTAAAATATACTGGAGTAAAATTATAGATAGATTGTTCTTTATTGTACATAAAAGATAAAAATACAATTATATTACGAAAATAGTAGACGTACAGTTGAGGGCCCTATAATTAAAAATAATCTTTTCCAATAATAACAAAGTTCAACTTAATTAGTTTTGTAAGTTTATTTCAGAATTTGTTACAGAGGGATTAGTAAAATACATAGCGAATAATGAAATTAAAAAAGTATCCCAGAAAACAAATTATGCCAATGCCATGTATTACATTTTAATGTAGTTTTGAACAAATCACTATTCTGCTTTAATGATTGCTGAAAACTGAAAATGAAGTCTCCAAATTATTTTGTCGCGCAAAAGAATATTATTCGACAAATATTTTGTCTTATTTAAAGTAAATTCATTTCTCATCTCGAACTAATCGAAATATTTTGAGGAAAAATCTAGACACGCTTCTTATTAAAAATTCATAAAATCAATATGGACAAAAATATAATATCAATGGAAAAATAGCTATTTGCTTACTTTTAAAGGCTTCATCGTCATCATCAGCCTATCACTGTCCTTACTGATGGGGTAGCCCTTCCCTATAAATGGAAAAAAAGGGAAAATGGGCCATACAATAACGTAGCATTAGCAGGATCAATGCGAAATGGTGGGTTTTAATGATGACAGATATGGCCGCATCGAATGTACCTTCTGAAGCACGGAGGAGCTTGAGATAATAAATTTTATGAGTCCCATCTATTTACCGACCTTTGTGGAAGTTGATGAGCCACCGAATTGCAGATCGAGATGTTCTTTTAAGGATTTATTATTTCAAAATGTCAAACTAAAATTAAATAGATAGCAACATTATTAAGATTCCAAGATAAATAGCTCAATCTCTCATATTATGAAGTATCCAAATCAATGAAGATACCATAACCCAGATTCGAGACGAGATAGAAAATTTTATTTTCTACATTGATCTAACCGAGAATCGAACCCGGTACTTATATGGTGATGGCTTGAAACCTCGACCGCATATTACTGAATATTTTCTCCGGTCAGTTAATTCATGGCGCATTAATTTCCTATTACTTATATAGTTTTCAACAATAAAGACAGAAACTGGCATCCGCTAACTTTCGGATATAACTAAATAGTGCGGATAATTTAAATGGGTTCAATTTCAAAGGAATTCCGAATATCCTGAATATCTCCAGGATAATTATTTTAGTTTTGTCCGCTAATAGCGTAACTCAACATATTTGGAACTATGAAATTTTTAAAATATAATATAGCTTCGCGTTGTCTAGAAATAGATATTAGCTACTCAAAGCTCTTGTCTTTATACCATATTGTTTTATTTATATACAAGCTGTTTCCCACGACTTCGCCTGCATACCTTATAGCTTATATTACTTGCGTATCATATAGCTTTCCGTAGCTGAAAGAATTTTCATAATCCGATCAGTATTTACGAAAATTCCCCCTCACAAACAAACTTTAAAAATATTAGCGTAGTTAACGCCGTTTAGAATTCAATTTCTTCGGACACCATAACGCAAGAGCCGCTATAGTTTAATATAATGCTTGCATTAATCAGCAACTCAGTTACGTTTCATTTTACGTAACGGAAAGATCTGAGAGAAAGCGCGTGATGTAACCGCGGGCAGGTTCCGTTATACTAGTGACTTTGCTTTCTTATAGCATGCGCGAAATGACCGAATGTTATGTTGACGACTTGCATCTTTGGGGACCTATTTTAAACTATGCACAACAATCATGGAATGTATAGTTTGTTTGTTGGTCAAATCGAAAATCAAAGTTTTCTTTATTGTATTTGGAACCATTACTATTGCTCTCCTGAATAATTGATATTTTTCTAACTAGATGAAATCTAGATGAATTAATTCCGTGTGTTTTCTCATTTTGAGCAAAAAATGTCCTCATGCGTTAATGGGTATTATCCCGTTTGTTTTTATCCCTATATAAAAAAGAATCGACAGGTATATTTTTTTAGTTCTTCATCTTTTATTTGCTGACTATATTTTTTCCAAAATCTGTAAATAAGTCCAGAATATCTTAAAAAGTTATGGTAGGTCTCCTACGAACGTTTTCGTGTTACTGCATATAAATTGATTCAATATTGATTAGGTAAAATAAAATTAAAAGTATTTATAAGAGAAGAATATAAAATATTTTGCACAAGCAAGGGTCAATTTATTGCAAGATAATAAATTTATCTCTAAACAATTCTACCCTTAACATTATATTCAATATTTTTTACCACGTGTCGCATTAGCTTGCTAAAATTTTACCTATCTACTATTATAACTAGAATATTTTTAGCATCTATTTTGGGTACGACATAATGGTGCTTAATATAGCGTTTTGGCTTTATACACAAAAATGTCACTCAAAATATTTAATTCCATTTCGTCAACCATCACACTCTAACTTAAGAATTTAAGTGCTGCAAAAAATAAATTTCATATGATATCGAATGTTGATTTTAAGAATACACCTCCGGAGTCGACCTTGTGACTTCGTTTTTATTGGCGTATTATAGTCTGAGAGTACGACGAGAGAAAGTTTTTACGCAAAATACTTTTTATCGTTCATTTTTAATGCAATACCATTTCATTTTACATATAAGTTTTTATTTGACATACGTTTTTTTGTTAAAAAGTTTTATGATTGTATTTTGAAAGTAAATGTGTGTGTGTATTCTATTTTATTCTTGCAAAATAATGCCATCTAGTGAACAGTGTAGAGTAAACCTAGATATTATTATAATAATGATAAATCTTGTTTGACTATTAATCGAATCAATAAGTCAAAATAATAAGAACTTTTATTTTTTTAAATAATAAAAAAAAAACAAAAATAATTCTCGTTTAAGGTTTTTTGAACGTTTTCATAGAATAAATTAATATTTCACACAAATTTACACTTTGAAAATCTATATCGTCCCTTTTTATTTTGTGATATCGGATACAGGTACACCTATAGAAGATATATAGGAAATAAGTGTGTTAATTCTTTACTCGCAATCATCGTGCGAATATTGCAGCCATATTCCGATATCGAATAATGAAAATTGAGATGATAATGTATTTGACAGAACTCGATTCGGGTAAATGCCATCCGACAATAACGTCAATGTATCATTTTCTGTTATGAAATTATGTTCGTGTTGGAATAAAATAAAAATATGACGAAATTTTTTTCCTTTGTGGAAACTATAGAAAATAGAAACAAGTATTAGGCACATAGTAAGGAATTCCAGATCCTAATGATAGTGCCAAAGGGAACTCAATAATATTGAAAAAATTAGAAACAAACTATAATCTTTATAAATACAAGCAAAGACAGGCAATGTTTGACATCATATTATGAATTATATCTTTTTAATTCTGTTAGTTCATCTTAAAATTATTTATATATTTTATATGATTGAATATTAATAATTTCATGACATATCTATTGTATAGTTACAAATATGTTTTCATAAAATAATTTAGATCATATATAAAATAGTGTCGCTTTATAAGGTTCACTATTTTTGACCAAAGGAGTGTCAAAAAATAAACTCGAATATCTACCTCCTAATTACAGCCCGCATAGACTAAGCAGTAGAAACAAGAGAGTATTTTATATGAAAAAAAAATCAGTTGAGCTATTTACCCTTCAAACGTCAAAAGCAATGAGTGTGCTATATTCAACGGCAGTACCTGATTAGATAATCGATTATTTTTTTATAACATTTAAATTAATTCAATTAAAAAGTTATCATCTAAACGATATTCACAAAATTGCACAAGCATCCATTAAAGTTTTATTACGACTTTAAACTGTAACAAATATTCTAATCTCGTATCAAGATTAAATGGACGTTTGTGTAATGTGTGGGTAATATTTTTTTCCTAGTCTTTATTCATACTGTATGACTTATTGTTACAGGGAAGCAAATGCATGGAGGTGAGATACGGCCAATGTTTGGACGATGAAGAAACCATAGCAAAGAGAAAACTGAAAAACAATTGAAAACTCTTTTGTCTGCAAAATTATTTATTTGCTTTAGTCTAATACATTATTTAAGTGTTCTCTAAGTTACTTTGTTTTAGAATTATAACAGCTTTGTAATCACGCATAATATTATTTGAAAATTTGTTAATATATGTTTTGTTGGATATTATTTTGGTATCTTATCATTCGTCGCAAAAAATAACACTAATCACTAATATAAATTGATTGTGACCAAAATAAATAAAATGTAAATATAAATGAGAAAAAAAGGGGCATATTATTTATGAATAATAATAACACCGAGCGAAAATTACGAAGTTGTTTCTAAAATTCAAAAATATTTTATAGTGCAATTATAATAAATTTCATACTCACTTTAACCTCATGTCATTTCAATAATATAGGAAAACTATAATCACTATTAATTGATTTCTTTTTTTAGTATATTACATACTCTTTGATTTTAAAGTGACAGAAATTGTTACTGAATTTGTAAAATTAGCATTATATTTTATTTATTAGATTATGAGAATTTTAAAAAGAGTTCAGCTAAAGAATTTATTTTTATGATATGCAATTATTTCAGTTAGTGCACATCGCGGAAGAGTTGTAAGATTTCATATTTAAAATGAACCTTTAACAGGTTTTTGCCTTTAAAATCTATGATGCACAATGCAGTGTAATTTCTGAATAATATATTTTTTTAATGTTAAAACGGTAATGAAATTTATGTAAATAATGATAATTAGAGTGACGTAATTGTTATTAAAAATAAATAAAAAGACAGTCAATAATCAGTTCTTAATTATTTACTCATAATATTGATTTAAACCTGTGTTTGTGTTATGCTTATTTTATATTATTTTTTTTTCTCTCAAAGATTACATATGCACCTACTTTTATCCTTTATTTTAATCTCCACATCACCTAAAGGTTGACTGGCAGAGAATGCCTAAGGCATTAAGTCCGCCTTTGTACGATTGTGCATAAAGAATTAAATAAATAAATATTTTGGTATAGTCTGATAACACCTTAACAGGGAGAAGAAAAAGGTAATACTAATAAATATTTTTTAAACGTACAGACAGTCTTGAATACTGTCTTTTATTTTGGGCTGATTCTCGAAGAGCAAAGGTTCTTATCATTGCCTTATCTGCTTTAGCTAACATATGACTACGCAAATTCCTGAAAATGTAGATTCTTCTAATCTAAAAAGAGTTTACAAAACAATTTTTTAAATTCTCCAACAAATCTTTAAGCAGATCTTATTTTCACCTTCTAGATAAAGCCAAATCAAATAATACTTTAAGTCGAGGAGATTCTTTGAACTATATTTTAGTCAGAATTTTTTAAAAGCAAGTGGGTGTAAATTTACGCAGAATTTGTGTTAGTCTAATTAATCAAATTCTGAAATAAAAATATAACTATTGTTACACTTTACTTAAAGTGCCTATAATATAGAAGTTATAATCAAAACTTATTCAGCTTACCGCTACTCAATAAAAAGAATAGCTACTGTTCTCCTTTTAAGTGTAGTTTCTATGGTCCTCGCGTTTAAGTGTAGTTCCGCAAACTGAAATTAATAACTATCAAGTAACATTCCTTGAAATGCGGAGCAGAAATAGAATTTCACTGTTCCCAATAAAGTCTCATTTTCTTTCTGTGTTATTAGCAAAAGAATTATACTCTCCGTTGAATCAAATATTATTTCGTAATATGAAATAGGTAAGACTTCGAGACAAAGGAAAATGAAATGTGTCACGAAGGACAAACGGAAATGGACTTAAACTTGAAAGAGGAATTGAATGCCTATTTTTAATTCCATCTTTATGTGAAACCATCCATCTAAAAATTATCTGACAAAACCAGACTTCACACAAAATAAATAGGACCTACTTCAATCTGTCTACGCTTAGGCGCGTAAGGGTCACCGGGACCGAGTGCGCAGATGCTTATGGACTTTGTGAACGATATTTGAATAACAAGGTCATTGAAATCTGTCAGAGCTAAAAGTGTTTAGTAATTTGTTGTGAAAATTATAATGATGCTGATCACATCAATTTAAAAAAAGAAATAGTTCAACCGAAAGTCTGAGAAATGAGAAATATTTGATAAGCATTTCATCAACTAGGTATTCAAAAATATGTATAAATGTATATTAAATGATAATCTTCATACCGGCAACCGAAAACCTCCTCTTTATAACAAAATCTTTTCCTAGATGTGACAAATATTGTTCTAAACAACCACATTAAAATCGGTTAAGCCAAACGCGAGACAATCACGGACAAACATACATAGATACAGATATACATACATACATACACACTGGAAACGTAGTTTTATTAAAAATACAATTTATGTTGTGAAGCGTTGTATTTTAGATGTTGGGTGAGAAGCACCCCCCAGGCTTCAGATAAAAAGAGCAAAAAAAAAACAACAAAATAAGGTTTTAACAAACTTTATTTTATCTCTCAGGGGGTAGATTCAGATTCGTTCGCTATGGTTCTGGTTCTTGAATTAAGAGGACTTAGCTTTGAGTTATAATTAGGGGATTTACACACTGGTGATCCACGAAGACTACACAGGCACAATGCAGAGCAGCGATCCCCGACCTCGATTTCAGGGCTATTTAGCACAAACTTACAAATATTTCAAAATCACTTAAGAAAATGAATGTATTGCTGCGCGAGAAGTCATTTATATACTATTTCACCACTATGAGCCGCGCTGCCCTCTCATGTTTGCCTGCCTCCATAGTACAAATGTTAACAATGTACCTACAATTATATTTTATTGATTATTTCTTTAAATTAATTTGTATTAAAAAATAAAAATGAATTAAGCACATCAGCTTAACATGCAAAGGTGAGACAGTTTATTTAGTTACAGTTGCATTGTGACTGTCAAACTCAAATAATTTATCCCAACAAACTCATATATTTTGTGTATTTGGATACCCAATACACAAAATGTATGAGTTTTTTTAATGATTATCCAATAATCGTATTTTTCCACTGTTTTCCTTCGTTTTTTGCACTTTCTCAGCGGGAGTTGAATGAGTATTAAGTGCATGAGTAATCTACTACATAGAAGACAGTCTAAGTTGTAGTGGAGTCCCTTTTTTGGTATGTATTTCGTATCTAGACATATTAATATCATTAAAATAAACCATCAAATATTTATAGTACTTTATAAATTAATTGTTCACACCAAATGACCAAATGTTTGACGTTTGACTTATCTTGTATAACCAGCCTTTCCCAAAGCGGGCATAACGCCCCCATGTGGGCTTTGCAGGTCTAAAGGGAGGTGGTAAGAGACCGATAAAAAAAGTGGATGCGTCGTGTAGAGGCTTCTATTCTTAGACACCGACTGCATGAGCTCTCCACTCCCAACTACAACTTGTGAACATCAACTAATATTACTTAAGAGATTGCTTAAACTCGATTCGATAATTCTCTCCGCGTAGGTCATATATCTATCCTGTCTTATTGAATATATAAAATAAATATATAAATAATCATGTCAATCGGTCGCTCCGTTTCGAAATTAAAGTAGACACAAACAAATAAAAAGGCAACAGACATACTTTCGCATTTTGATAGTAGTACTTCTAGATAGGTAATTTTTTTAGATAGTAGACCACGGGCAATCATATTTTAACAAATTTTTGTTAAATAACCCGTATTGTGCATTCCTGAATCAATGCGTAGTATCAATGCCTCGGTGGCGTAGTGGATAAGCGCCGCGGCCCGCGATCGTAGTCGTTAAGCAACTTTCGCAAGGGTCGGTCACGGGATGGTTGACCAAAAAATTATTATCTCGAGCTACTCCGTGCTTCGGAAGGCACGTAAAGCCGTTGGTCCCGGCTGCATTTGCAGTCGTTAATACCCTCTAATCCGCATTGGGCCAGCGTGGAGGGTCATGGCCCATCCTCCTTAACCATCCATAAGGAAGGCCTGAGCCCCTGCAGTGGGGACGTAAAAGGGCTGGTGATGTGAATCAATCGGCTGGTTCATATAAAACTTATTGAGTACGATTAAGCGTTGAATGAGATAAACGAGTTTAAGCTATATTTTATGATTTATTCCTGTCGGTGCGTGCTGATTAAGCAGTCCTATATAAAAAACGTTATATTTATTTTATTTTCATTTGTGGTTTCGCACGTAATAGATAAGCAGTATCTATTTAAGTTCAACACTTACTTACGTATTTCACAAAACAAAACACATCTGCTTTATAAATTGATACATAAATCCATCAACAAAATAGCTCGAAACCTAAACGTGGATAATAATCATTCACGCTACTCAGTAGAGAAACACAATACTTCCGACAATTCACTGACATGTTTGACAATACGAGGTCAAGTATTCTGTTTTCTTTTTTTTAATAGCATTATATTGATGCAAACTATTAAAGAAAGAAATTCAGAGAAAATGTTTTCAAACTTACCGTTCTCATTACCCGATATGGAAAGTGTCGAGTCCAATACGCCCACCTCATCTAACTTACATAGGTTGAAATCTCCCAGTATTAATGAGTTACTAGAGTTTACCAAGATATTGTTCTCAAAGAAATGCCGCAATATGTGACATTTCAAATGTTTCAAAGACAAGTATACACTGCAAACAAATATTTTTATGATTTGTTTTTTATTTGTATATCGATACAAACCCAGACTTCCTTATAACTGCTTTCATACCGCTGATAACGATAAGACGGATACCGCTCGGATACTGCTGCTAATACCCCCCGCTAGACTTAGTCCTGTGAAAACCGCCAGATTCACGATCACGTCTATATACAAAATAGCGGTCGCAGAATAATTCTAATATATCTCTGCCCAACCACGTTTCACACAATACGACTATGACATAATCACAATTCGAATAAAATTCAGTAGTTTTAGCCCTTGACGTTTTGAAAATAACAATTAATCATGGCAAACATCTTTATTTTTTTAGTAATAACTAACGCAAAGATACACAATAATATCGATAAAACAAATACTCATCACTTTGAACTATAAATAACGTTCATTTTATGCACCAATAAGGATCTCGGTTGTATCTGACTTGCGTACGTATACTCTTCCACTGCATATCCGCGTACCATGCGCGAATATGCGCTGCAGCATGTGAACTCTTGATTTCGGTAGTTAAATGCTCAGAGTCGAAAACTTGCGTCTTTTTGTAGCCGATGCCGAGTAAACTGCTATTTATTTTAGCGCTTGGATTATCTTTATTATACTGAATCACTACACTACACTATACGAGGTCATGGCGCGAGGAGTATTCAAATTAACCGAAATTGTTCGAGGGTGACTATTGGCCGGGTTGGATTTAGCTATTTTATAACAATAATAAATGTCGCAGCAGGGATACTTGACAATGTTAATATTGCTTAGCGATAGTAACCACATTTTTCGATTTGTGTTCAAGCACACACTGTACTTCCAAGTAAGTAGATCTCGTCATCTGATTTATATTACGAAAACAATTCGAGGGGTTTTTGAGTTCAGTGCGAAGGGTAACGTTTTCAATTCCTAAATTATTAATTAAGGTTTGTATCTGTCTGAGTCCACTTTTAAGGAGTCATAATGTTGGCTCAAAAAGTTAAGATACTCGCTAAAATTACTCAGTTGATCGTTGAGTTCATTAAAGCGGACATTTTGTTGTGCTCATAAAATTATTAAGTTCAGACTGCAAACTCCTGCCGAATAGCCTGAATATCCGTGGGTGTGACACAATCCGAAGCGGTGACAGTTAATGTGGATAGTTGCAAGGAGTAATAAAAGTCACTATTTATGTGTAGAGAAGAAAAATAAGCAAGGAAAATGAAATTATAATGTTTACTTGACGATGGCCGATAATTATGTATATATTAAAGGAAGTCGGATTTGAGAGTTGATTACTTGGAAAAATTTCGTCATTAATAGTTTTATAATTTAATATTAATATTGTAAATTGTTAAACCTAAACAATAAGAATTTTTTACTTACACTATGGGCCCAAACTTGATTGATTTTCTTTTTTTACGAAAAAAAATATGTTTTATATGAACCTTAAAAATGATATAACAGGACATGATAGAAATTATAAAATAATATGAAAGATTCAAAATGTAGTTATTATTAATTCTGAAATAGATCCTTTTATAAAATATTTATTATTTATCAAATATCGATAATTTGATTCGTTACTTGCTTTAATACTGATTTTAAGACTTAGATACTTGTTTCAAATAAAGGGTGACATCCTATGGTGGTATTAATTCTTTAATAACATCGATCTCTATCATTGATCTGAGTTAGTGGCCTTAGATAAATAAAATTCACCATTGATAAATTTATATTTTTATTTCTCGCATAAATATTGTGATACAACGTTAAAAATCCGGACATATATAAAATATTATTTACTCCAAACTCCGTAATTTTGCGTTATTCATATATTTTTGTCAACACTCTGATACAGTACGCTTCGACTAAGGGCTAAGGACTTCAAAGGTCATGTCGGTGTTCCATCAGGTGGTCGGTGGTCGAAGCTCGAATTTTCTGCCGCGTGAGCGACTTTTATAGCTAACTATTAAAAGACAGGTCATGGTTCAATTATTTGAGTAAATGTTTTAGCGATGACGTCACAAACAAAACCGTAATAATACGAACATAAGCTTACTTTTAATTTAGGTCATGGTACGAATAAGCAAAGTTATATCAGAGTAATATTGCTCTAAGAGATGGTGGTAAGACAGAAGAAATTAAATACATTTGATGAATTAAATTTTTTTTAATATTAGATACTTTGGAAATAAAACAAAACTTGCGACTATTATTATTTATTAACATAAACTTATTTTAGACTAATCTTTGGTTATTTTTTGACTGAATGTGCCAACATTATGGAATGGCACAAGTTTCATCAAAGTCAGTAGCTTTTAAGATAATGTTTACTAATTTAAACCACTTGACAAATATATTTTTAAAAAGGCTTTTTTAAATACATAATTTGAAAGAATTCAAAATAATAATAATAATCACTTTATTTCTGTCACAATAGCTACATACGATCTTCAAACATGTAATTTCATTAGACTTAAAGCTAATTTATAAGTGTCGTAGCCATCGTGAGAGAGCAAAACCTGTACTAGGATACCCTGTATGACAGCTTCGGCCCCCCACCACGGAATCATTAACTTATTATTATTTAGTATACATTTGCTTAATATAAGTGAATAATAATTTGAGAAATTGCGTAAACCGTGCCGCAATTTTTCAATTATAGTATCGATACTGGTTACTGACCCGTTTATCGACTCACTTATACTCTTTACTCGTGTAAATCATTTTCCATTCTGCAAATATATATAGTAATAATTTCAGTTTCTAGTACATATTCCGTCTGGACAGTTTTTATTTATTTGACATAAAAAAAATCCGGGCATTTGTCTCGATAAAAAAAGCTACATCTACATCTGCTGACACTGAGCCCGCGCCATATAGGCAACTTTTTGTGCACGCTGCACTACTTCTGGACAACGTTTCTTGCGCACCAGCCTGCAGTCTTGAAAGAAACCTTCGTTACGAGGAAAGCCGTTGCTGCCATCGCTGAAAGTCACCAAACCTGACAAAAATTATAGATCAGATCTATAAAATATTTATTAACGGATATTTTTATTTTGAACACATACAATAGAAAACCTTCATTGCCTTTTTTTCAGGTTTCAATTAAATATATATATATATATATATATATATATATATATATATATATATTATCCATATATTATTTATCACTTATAAAATACTTCAAAACTATTCGTTTCGAAAATATAAACCCTATTTTATCTCCTTGGGGATAGAATTGATCAAAATCCTTTCTTAGCGGATGCCTACGTCATAACATCTATCTGCATGCCAAATTTCAGCCCGATCCGATCAGTGGTTTGGGCTGTGCGTTGATAGATCACTATATCAGTCAGTCACCTTTGAGTTATATTTATTAAAATTTATCCTTAGAATTTAAGATTTAAAACTAATTAAGAGATTAAATAAGGAATTAAGTGTCGAGCCTACTTTTTAGGGTTCCGTTAACAACAAGGAAACCTTATAACTTTGGCATGTCCATCCGTCCGTCCGTCCGCGGATTTGCTTTAAAACTATCGGTATTAGAAAGTTGTAATTTGCCGACAAAGTGGTAAGGAGTACCTATATATGACGAAGTTACAAGTAAAAATATCGTAATTTTTTTTAAACATACTTAGCAATAAAAATATTCCGTTAGAATAATTACAATACATACTGATATTAATGTTGTTATAGGTTTTTCAGAAAAAAACACAAGTTCTGTTACTTGTCGATAAATAGAACTATGCGTCATTTTTTTTGCGCTATTATTTAATTCCCGACAAATGGTTATATAAATTTGCCTTATGGTAAAGTTTAAATAAAATAGTTTTATATCATTTCGCTACTTGTCGATATATGGCGCTAAACGTCAGCGCATTACTCTATTGCTTCAATCCTTACAAAAAAACTATATAATTTTTTTGCATGGAAAATAGTAATGTGATTCCGATTCTGAAATTGTTCCGTCTGTTTTTGTTCAATAAAAGTTGTTCAATGATAAACAGCGCTTGTTTTGAATAAAATTACAGTTGGTTAGAGCTGGTGTGTAGTGTAAGCAATAAAAAAACGACTATTAGGGTTACTGAAAGTCATTTTCAAATAATAAAAAAAAAATAAGAATTTCTATACAAAACTTGTCTGATCAGCTAAGGATTTGTAAGGGAAGTTTAATTAGGAAGTAATGTTTGAGTTTTAGATATTTGAAATTCTTGCAAATATTTGCATTATAGTGTGTACCATTACCATTACTCCAATATGTTTTAAATAAAATGCATGTTTAACTGTTGCTGTACCTTAAATAATAAATTAATCATTTACCCCAAAAGAGGTCGCGAAGCTTCATATTAATTTATAAACGACCTTTTAGAATTAACATAATAAAGTTATGTTCTATTTTAACGCGAAGCCAACGAAATTCTATCGCTTGATACTCAGATTCTGTTTTCTGATAATAATTTTAGATATCATCATCATCATCATCAGACCTTTTACGTCCCCAATGCAGGGGCTCAGGCCTTCCTTATGGATGGTTAAGGAGGATGGCCCAATGCGGATTGGAGGGTATTACCGACTGCAAATGCAGCCGGGACTAAAGGCTTAACGTGCCTTCCGAAGCACGGAGAAGCTCGAGACAATTTTTTTTTTGTCACCCATCCCGTGACCATTCCTTGCGAAATTTGCTTAACGACAACGATCGCGAGCCGCGGCGCTTATCCACTACGCCTCCGAGCTACTTTTTAGATATAAATATAAATAATGTAGGGGAAGATTGGGACCATTCGTACACTTTTTAGTCAATGATTTTTAAAATATTGATAATCAAAGATAAATTACTCAATTACTTATTAAAACATAAAGCATACTTTCAGCTCCTTATTTAAAAAGTTCAAAGTCGATATCTTGTATAATATATCAAAGGATTGAATTTTACTAAAAGCTAATGAAATGTCCGAATCTACCCCTATTAAGGGGTACAATCGTACATGGGCCGGGGAACATTCAGATAGTGTAGTAACTTCATATATATTAAGTAAAACAACAAATGAATTAAAAAAATCGTTTTCATTAATCTTAAACTTATCAACGATGTAATAAACTATAGGACTAATAGGCTTAGAGTCTAATTATCTTTTAACGAAAACCGTGCATCCATTCTATATCAGCGAAGCCAGTTCCATAACAATTTTGCAAACATTCATATTTCAAAACTTTATCATAATCATTTGATAGTGTTGTGACTTCCAATATTGTGAGTCCGAAATGTGTATATGAATTTTTTCAATTGGCTCGGTAAAATATTTTTTTTTTTTACTATTTAAAAACACCTTTTACAGACGCAAGAAAACTCATTTAATTAATATTGAGAACGTGTCTGCTTTTTCTTCTTAAAATTCCGAAAAAAAAATTCTAAATTTTCTGATATAATAATAAAAATTGTTAGCGGGGGTACACACATACGCGTACGAATGTGCCCTTTCTGGAAATGTACGAACGTGCCCCGAAGATCAATAATAAAATTATTTTTTCTAACACAAAACCCACGTAGAAAAATACACAATATGGATATATATTATTATCTTAATCGTATTTACTTACGATTCAGCAATAATCCAATAAAATTTTACGTATGATTAAAGCACGGAAGATCCAAAAACATTGACAAAATATTTACTATGAGCATGCCAAAACACTTTAAGTTCTCTAGTTTCGCTCGCAGTGGCTGCATGTGTGGCTAACTTCGTGGACAACTGGCAGTCGCCAGCGCCTATCCACTAACACAAAGTCGTAATAAATAGGCTTTTCTACAAGATGTAGTAGTGACTGTATGAAGGTTCCCCGTGTACGAATGGTGCCAAACTTCCCCTATGTAAGACGTTCCTAGGAATACTTTATATAATAAAGTTTCACGATGAGTTCTTGGAGTTTATATTAATTTTACAAACTCTTCATGAAATTTCTCGTAAAAGTCTGTTATAAGCATTCGTAACTAAGTTCCTCTTTAGATAAAGTTACGCTAGAACTGATTCTCGAAGATCACTCACAAAATGTTATATACGTATTCTATCAATAGCATATAAATACTGTTGTTTTGTAACAAGTTCCACATTCGTTTACAAGATACCCATTAAGATATTATACACAATTTGAAAAATAGATTTGTATCACTTAGATTTCATCAATTTTTCATTCACAATGCTATTATATTATTGATAAAAATACATGATATTGATAAAAATTATAAGGAAAGAAGTAAGATTGCGAAAGATTATGAGGTTTGAATCCCATCTCCGGGGACTGGTGAATTTTTGAAGCATTTTTCTTCAAGATATTTATCAATATAACATTGCGTTAGCAAAATCGATCATATATGATAGAATTAGAATACATTTTCATGTATATCGAAAGTATAAAAAACACTTGTAAAATATTTCATTAACAATAATAATAAACCTTGTACTAAGCCATACAAATGTTACCCTTAATAAGTATTTTTATTTTCTATACTTTTCTCTATTCTATAATTATAAGAATTCTCTAGGAGTTCTTAAAAAATTTCTTCCACTTTGATGTAGATAATAAATCAGTAAAATATTTCTAGGCGACGTAAAGTGAAACCTTGACAATAATAATAGAACAAATGCAAGTCAAGAATGAAAAAGCGAAGCCCTTTTAAGATCTCTCGCATGTCAGTCTGTCTTCATATTTTATATAGATATATTATATATTTACGGGGTGCGTCTCAAAATTCTCAAATGTTTGGGCCGTAAGGGGGGCAAACGGCGTGGGAAGTGGTTTTCGGGCTGTCCCCGTACATCGCCTCCATGGAGAGTGGCATCGCTGGGTTTTAGGGTGGATGCCTCTGCTATCTGACTAGCCCCATTCTGGAGTTGGTCCGCAAAGGAGAGTCTGACATATGGGAGCGGGTATGCATCTCCCAGCGTCAAAAAAGGTGACCCAAATATGGAAGTGTAGTGAGATAGATTTTTTTATTTTATTAAGTGCGTGATACTGAATCTAATCTTTAACAAACCACTTTGCACTGCTTACACGAGCAATAGCTGATTTGAAATTAACTTACCGCATGTAGTTTTTTACCCACCTAATCCCCATACTCGGCCGCCACGAAACTCTCCTTCAAATTTCATGCCATCTGCTCTCCAGAATACACCATGTCCATGAAACCAGCCCTGCATAAATTCACCTTCATACCTGAAAAAAACTTCAATAGAAAAAACAGACAAGTGCCAGTCGGACTCTAAAATTAAGAAGGGGTTTCGAAATCAACAGACAGATAGTTAAACGAAGAACAAAGTGATTCCCGTATCATATTTTCCCTTCGAGGTATGGAACGATATTGAGATATCAAAATAATATTTTATTAGAATACGAAATATTAGATTTCTTCTCGTTTATTCGTGGGATATCCACAAGAAGTAGACAAACAGAACCTTTATTGATCATAATTCTGAAAATACCTCATGTATTTTATAAAAATAGTACAGATAACGTTTATTTAAATATGTCTACGTTCATATTTATTTTATCTGAAAGAAATAAATGTGTGTTACATTAATATTCTGTGGAACGGAAAAATAACAACACACTATCAATAAAGTTCAGACGTGAATTTGCGGTGAGGACTATACTTGATGAATTTTGCAATTGCTGCATGCACTAGGATAACGGCAAAGTTTGCCTATACAAAGACGATGGCCAAACAAATAACTACATGCAAAAAATTATTATTTTAGTAGCGTAAAATTTCCAAAAATCAATTAAATATAGCAAAAGTATCGGCATACTTATGCTATTAATAATTGATAGGTTCACACTCGTAAATTACATCTAATTTAATATTCTCACACAATTTATGAATAATTATTTAGAGATTTGACTTTTTTTAAAGATCGCAAACCAAATTAATTTTACATTTGCTAATGTCTCTTTTCCAATATTTTTTGATGACTGGTAATAGTGATGGACCCCTTAAATTCATCATCAGATGAGAACTAAATAAGGATCTAGAAAGATATGAATATTTTTGGCTACAAATGAATTGCAGAGCTTCTAGCAAAGTTATAAAATCTATTTTTGAAATATTCTACTGTAACCACTTATTGCTTATGAGGTCTAACTTCCTTAAAGTTAATAAGACGGTTAGATCGGTTTTACACATCCTACTCAAGCAGCGAACCGATTTAAATCTAATTGCTTATTCATATCAGTTCTTATACTGTGTTGAAGATTTGAGCAGTTGACTTGTAATAGCTGATTCGTTGTATAGAGAAACACAGTTGTTGCATAGTAACTTTTTATTTTGACAATAATTAAATCAAATGCGTACATCACACAAACACGGTCGGTGAGAGAGAGAGAGCGGAGACGGAAAAGGCCACCACTACTATTTTTAATGTGGCAGTGTTGCCAACATACTGATTAATCCAAGCCATAGAAGGCAATTGAAATGATTTTTTTACACCTCTGGAATGAATAAAGGGATACATTAGGAGTTTAATGATTCGACTTGTACGGTCGGTGTATGGATTCATATGTTTTTCATAAAAACAATTTTACAACTGATTTCTTTCGTCTTTTTCTGCGCTTTCGATGAGGTTAATGTACATTTAGCATAATACGGGTCATTACTCTACTTTCGAGATATTTTCTGTCTCGGTCGACTAATTCAGTTGTCAACATTGTCACGCCCTGACATGACCGTCGTCAGGACGCAGCTTAAGATTAATTACTATTCAGGATTATTTGGGTTTTTAACTCATCAAAACACTGTTAATGATCAAGTGACTGTCTAGTATCAGCCTATTTTTTCTCGAATTTACGATCAATCATACCGAGTCCAATAAAATAGCTTCATTCAACTCCTTAGCTATTGATATTTATATATTGCAAAGGTGAGATCCATTTTACAGATAAATATGAATACAAGGGGCGGAACACTCACCCACACATAACATTTTACCTAATCAATTGGCTTCACATAAGTTTGTTAATTACTTACTGTGGAAACAATTCAATTTTAAAGTTTTAACTGAGTCCCACAAAATGGTATTGTTATTGTCAATCAGAATTTACATCACACAGATAGTATATAACAAAATGTAAAACAATTAATAATCATTCTAAAATTAATCTTCAACACGTGAAGTACAATAGATTATGATTATAATTTTCTACGAGTACCTACTACGGAATTACTGGCAGGCACCCGTGATTTCCTAAGACTCTTTAACTGTATGGATCACCCCAGGGCATGCAGTCTCGACATTCATAGCGATCGTTAAGTAGCAATCGCAAAAGTCAATGACCGAGCCATCGCTAGGAAACTAACGAATAACGCTAATTTGACAGTTGCACTCGGTACGTGCCTAACAAATAACGATACACCTAACTGTAGAGACTTGGAATCATCTTTAATTTACGATCGCTATGAGTAAGTGACTAAATTCGGTAAGATTGCGATCGCAAACTCTGTCGAGACTGCAGCCCCTGGATGGTCACAAAGCGGTTGGTATTCCCAGCACACGCCACTGATGTACCCTCAATTTATGGAAAATGGTATCCACCAAGAAAGGCTACGAGCCTACAGCCCATTTAAGTTTCCTATATGTGGCATGGCAAAAAACGCCTTATACGGCAAACTAAGCAAATATCAAGTATATTATAAGTCATTGCATCATTGCTACAGGACATATCACTCCTCGGCGATGCGTTCACGGGGCTATGTTAGTTTTGGCATGCAGACTATTATAGACTTATTTTTATTTATCGTTGCCATGGAAAATTTATTTGTTGGTGTTTCTTTTATGCCGCAATGGAGTATTGTCATGATACAACTTTTACTTGAAAACTGAGAGATTGAAGTAGGCTACATTCAACCGCAGAACGCTTCTCATCTCTGAAAGAAGTAAATTATATATTATATTTCCTAATACGCTACGTAGGTTTATCTACTAAAATTAAAATGTTGTTTATTAGGTGAGTTGTTAGACGATGATTATTTAAATAGAAAATACATATTAATTGTGATAATGGAAACGGACAAGGCGTATCGATTTTCTGGTTACTTTTTAAGTTACTTACACTGGGAATCTATCTTGTATGGAACACAACTCTTAGCTACTTTTCTTTTACCACGTGAGCAAAGCCGCGGGTAACAACTACAACCATTGTATGAATACACGCACTTAAACTATTACAAACTTGGAACCATTATTAATTGCATGTTAAAATTTTATTAATTTCAATATAAATAATAAGTAACTTTAAACATACAATTTCATAAATCGATTTTAAAAACATATTTTCATGTAATTATATTAGCAATAGGAGATCATCTTACTAATTTAAGTGAGAGTTATATAATTTTCTTCGTAATGATCTAATTATCCAGCAGACCCATAATATGGTTTCGTTTAAATTTGTGGTCGTCTGGTCCAGAATATCTACTCCATGTTCAGTGTGACTAGTCTTCTGAACCTAATCATCTTGGACCTAATCAACTGGACACTAAACCAGGTATATCTCATTAGAACAAAGAATATGTTTCGAAGCTGCAACATCGAACTAAGTGGCGTTCTAGTGCAAGCGTATTGAACCTAGGAACTTTAGTCGAGATTAAGGACGACAATCTTCCTCCACTGAAGTGGAAATTGGGAAGGATTGTGGCTGTATATCCCGGAACTGACGGTATTGCTCGTATGGCGAATCCGAAGGGCTTTCAGCAAGATATACCCATTACCGATATCCACATCATCGACTTCATGTTAAAAGCTCGGCTTTAAACTCCCGGGGGCCATGTTGAAGTTAAAACCTCTTTTCACGTTGTTTTAAACTTTAACAGTGTTATTACAAAAGGGACGTTAAACAGTGTTTTACCATGTGTTTATCTAAACTGTGTTTAAGAATATAAACCCTGTTTAAAATGATGTCTAACTTTCCCTATTACAAATTCATTTTTAAACATTGTCTTAGTAACACTAGTTTAAACTTTCTTTCGAAGAAACATTCGTTCTACTGGCTTTCATTCATTCATACACGTTCAATTCTATGCACGCTGTATACAAACTTATAATAAATTTTAGACGTAAAAAGATATCTATATAAACACACTAGTAAATAATTTTTTGTAAATGAAAATATTTCATCTAAAATTATCATTTTTAACTTAAATTCTAAGACATAATTCTTATCAAAGTCAGAACATGTAAAACTATAGTGAAATATTGTGAAAGGTTAGATACTCGATAAACAACCCTTGACATATGTTTAAATTTTAAACAATGTTTAAGGGTTGTTTTGCCTTAACCAATGCTTAAATACGATTGTGTAATGGAACGATTTTTAAACGCGTGTTTATCTTTTTTGTAATAACACTGTAAATATCTCCGGCATAGCGTCATAAAAATACATAATGTGATATGTGATGCATCATATATTTAAAATTATTATATGCAGCAAAATAAACGCAGTATACACCAAGCCTTATGTTACTAAAATATATTACATTATTAACATACTTAGCTCCATCAGGAAATGCCATCACACCGAGCCCTGAACAGAGGCCACCGATCATCGCGCCATCATATCTTGTACCATCCGGGAGGACGAGGTGACCCATCCCGTGCTTCTGGCCCTTAGAGTTCCATTCCCCGACATACCTGGTCCCATCTTCATACTTATACGCCCCTGTCTTCACTACACCAGGATCTACAACTGAAAGTGGTAAAATTAGCATTTATTTGTGCAAAAGTTTTTTTTTATAAAAGAAAGTAGGTGTTGACAACAGTGACTTTCAGTATAAAATCATAACTAAAGGTAATAAATACAAAAAGTAAGTAATCTTAATTTAATTGTGGGGAAATCAAATATTAATTTTGTATAAAGATGACTGGTAGTGTTACGATACAATTCTTCGAGAGAACTTGTTTTAATATATTGAAATAATAATTAATATTTTTTAGGTAAGCTATTTATTAAGAAATAAAAATTACACTGTCTGCTACTTTGAAGAAAATGCAACAGGACATCTGAATGAGAGACAGAAATTCTAAAATTGTGTAACTTGTTCAGACATACAACAACAATGCAGACGACTTTAACAGCATATCATGGATACGTCTCCTCATGCCCTAGATACGGTATTGTCCTGTGGGGATTCTCGGTGGATGCAGAGAGGGCCTTTCTCGTGCAAGAAAAAGTGCATTAGGTCTATATGTGGTGCGGGGTATCGTGATAGCTGTGTGCCTTTATTTAAAAGATTGAATATACTACCACTACCTTGTTTTTACATTTATGAAATTTGCATTTTTATACAGAAATATCCAGATTTGTTTAAAGGAAATTGTGACGTTATATAAAGAACTTGCCGAAATAAATTTAGATTATATGTCCCATCACAACGATTGCAAGTTAACAGTAAAACTATCAACTTCATGGCCGTTCGTATCTGTAATTTTTTCACTTGATTTCATTTTACATTGTTTAATTTAATCATTGACATTTATTATGAATCTATGACATAATTTAATATAATTTATCATTTTTATGTAATACTAGCTTTCGCCAGCGGCTTCGCCCGCGTGGTTCCTAAGGAAATGTTTAGTGAGATAAAAAATAATTTAAATAATTCTGTAGGTATATCCAGAGTAAAGTAAATCTGACCTAACTAACTTCTATTTTTTTTTCATTAACAATTTCATGTTTGCCAGTCAATCACGCTGCAACCACTGAACAGATTTTGATAATAATAAATCATACAACATCGATTATGACTATCTTATAATATTGATCTATATACGATGTTGTATGATCTATTATTTGCAGCAAGTACATACAGGTTCCTTGCACTTGACACTCGAGAACATGCCACATAGAGCTGGCCATGGGTAAAGCAGGGAATGCCCAAATGTATGCCGGCCACTTTTAGGGTTTGTCCCTGGGACTTATTGATGGTCATAGCAAATGCCAATTTCAATGGGAACGCAGCCTTTTGAACTGGAATGGTAAATTGTGGGGTATAGTGGGTATGCGGGGAATCAACACGCTCTCGCCTTTAGCTGCTCCCGTAAGTATTGTTGCTCGCAGAATGTTTCTTCCCAATTCGCTGATTTTGTGCCGTTGCACAATCGCGGAGCGTCAAGATTACGCATCAACTGGGACGCCAACCTTCAGCTCCAGCTTGTGGGGCGGTACGCAGGTCAATTCTAATGAATTGAGAAATTCCACGGGATACGCAGTGCTGTCATCGCTTGCCATCACCGTGTCTATGGACGTGTACACACTCGATGAGCCATGTACTACATCTAATACCTTGTTGTTTATTTTATTCACTAATTCATTTTTGGCGACAGTACTGCTCTCTCACACAACCACTCCGCATTATTTAATTTGTTTTTTTTTTTAAATCGGGAAATACATCGGCGAGTAGTTCTTCCTCGGTGGCACAAAATTCATTGGTGAAAATGATTTTGCCGTCCGGATCGGTTTTCAGCCTACCATCTCCGATCTCGAGCAGCTTACTCAAACGCACCTGACTCTGTATCATTGTAAAGTTGTGCATGCATATTCCGAGTAAGGTGGAGTTTTTCTACGTTGGACCAAAGTGACGAAACCTTGAGACACGCGTTCATTTCATCTGCCGGTGTACCCCTTTCGATAATTGGAAGAGTTTGCCGAAAATCACCAGTGAGTACAACAACAGCACCTCCCATCAGCGTCTCATTGCTGCGGATGTCCTGCAGGCTCCGGTTTAATGCCTCAACCACGCGCTTGTGCGACATTGTGCACTCGTCCTACACGATTAATTTACATTGTTGCAAAAGGGCACCGCGGTCGCTGCTTTTACTAATGTTGCACGTTAGGTTTTCTTGACTTGCAAGATTCAGAGGTAGACCCAAGAAATAAACAAAGAGTTAATTGAGAAGTAGATTTAGAAAGCTAGATACAGATCTTAATATAAATATGTAAAGTTAGAGAATTGCTAAATAGATAGAAAATATAGAAGTTATTTGAGATAAAATCACACAAAATGTCAAGTCAAGTCCGTTAGAATAGCCAAATCGACAAATAGAACCAATTGACAACGCAGAAATCACTTACAACGAAGAGAATATTGAATCGCACCGCAGAGTCACAGTCATCTATATCCAAGTAGTTGCGTTAATTCAACATCGCAATATAGAATACAGGCAATGCCATCTGTTGGGCTTAATATTACCGATTACATTAAAAATGCTGTTTTATCTTAATACATACATGTACATAAAATAGTGTTTAGAAAATCGGCAATATACGTTGTTTTATTTTCTCAAAAACATCGTATTAAAATCTAAACTACTTATCCAATCTACATGGTGTAAAAGACAATTTTCATGTATATTAAATTTCTTCGACGCTAAACATATTTATTTCGATAAGGATTTAATATCACCTACTCAAATAGAGGTTTAAAGACGGACGAAAAATTTAAATAGACTTATATAAAGTTCTTTTTATTTTTGTGGCAAAACCCTTGCATATAGATATATGACATCGTGGACTTTTTTATAGATAATTTAAGGCTCTCCAACTTTTCTTTAGAAAGCATTAGTATATCTCATACCGTTTAGGCAGCGTTCACAAAAATAGGCGCCGTTGGAGGTACTTTTATCCCTAGGGAACCTTTTGGTGGGATAAAAAGTATCCTATTATCTAAGTCAGGTAATACTCTATCTGTATACCCAATTTCATCAAAATCCGTTCATTAGTTTCGGCGTGATTGACGTACAAACATCCAAACATCCAAACATTCAAACATCTAAACATCCAAACAAAGAAACTTTCACATTTATAATATTAATAGGATTTTTGTACGCCGAACTAGGTAGATTTTTGTTGGGATTTGAGTTGGCTATAACACCTTTGCTTGTGTTTTGTATACCCAAAAAATTGACAAATAAATGAATTTGAATTTGAGTTTACAAGTTGCAGTAGGCAATTGAAATCTCACTGAACCCAACAAATTAGTTTACAATCTACATAGCGTTAAATCTTTGTAAGAAGACACTCCCTGTTGCCATACCAACCAAATAGAGAGCCATCTGTACATTGTTTAATTTCAATTTCTAACAATTGTTTCGCATGTGAATTCAAATTATAGTAAGTTAAAGAACAATATTCAGTTTAGTGAATTAGTAATATTTTGTAATTTTAGCGCCGGACAATGAACAGGCTTACCCCTCTTCTGATGCTTTATCATCATGTCATGTATAAGAACAATATATACAAGAAATAATATAATAGTGCATGGCTCGCTTCAACACAAGGTTTACGTGAACGCGTTAGAACGCGAACGGGTTACCCAGGGTTATCTCTTTCCTGTGGATCATTTCGATTAGCTCATAAATTCCAAATATATACTAATACAGTATTGGTGTTATCAAAGACTACATTTTATAAGATTCATTTGCTATAAATGAAACAAAAAAATAGAAAGAAACACAGTCATGATAGTGTTTCTTTCTATTTTTTGTTTTTTTAAGTAGGAAGCCCTGTTATTCACTATATCCACCGAAAAATTGACCCAAAGCAATTTTCTCATAAGGTAATTTGTGTGATAAGCGACAAGTTTTGCTAAGGCAAGCATACTCCGAATTTGAATCATACTTAATAAGATAGTTATGTGTAAGAGGAAAAGATTTAGACAGTAATATAAAAAAGTACTATTAATTTAATTCTGTTAATAAATTATAAACAAAAAAGTTATTTCAGATGACGTAATCTTCCACTTTTTCCGTATAAGAATTATTAAAAAAGCAAATAATTGTTGTATAAAGTTTTTTCATCATCCTTAATAGAACAACTTATTTATAATAATCTAGAAGTAACTCACTTGAATAACAATAGGTCGTAGAACTTAAGCACTTCCAACGCAAATAACATTATTTTTCTCTAAAATGTGAGGCTCAGGGGAATTATGCTCACCTTCCACCATTGTACTGCTCGGCCGCTAACAAAGGGCGGTACTGAAAGGTTTCACGTAAAGTGACTAGAGCATTAGTAGCGTAATTGAATTAGGCCTCTTGAGGACAAATACTTGGAATCCAGTAAAAAGTGTTTGGAAATAAAATATATTTCATAAGGTAGTTATAAAAGGAGATCCTGGGCCTGATAATCAGAAAATTAATAAGTTAATTAGATGAAGCCAAAGTTTTCATTAATTTATATTTTTACAATCAAAGTGGAAAGTAGAGTGTAATTACACAACTACACTATACTTTCCGCTACACAGCGGTTTCTATTAACTGCTTCGATGAAGTTCGAGAGTTGTCGTTTTAGCTCCTTATAGGTATAAAAAACTTATATTTCGGCTGTTCCTAAGCATAAAATAACATAAGATAGCTTACCTTACCATTAACGATGATATGTTTACTAACGGCAATAATAACAAGTAGGTACTAGAGGTATTTGTCAGTCTAGCATTGTAAAATATACTATCTATGAGGAGTACGTTGGAGCGGTGTGGTTAGTGATTTAATTTACGATTGTAAAGGTTAAATTGAGTAAAACGACTATTGTCGTTATTAAAAAAAATATGGATGTCGAAAAATAAGATTAAAATTATTTTGTGTCAATATCGTTGATTAAGTTCTACAACAGTGAACGTGAACGAAAACTCGAAAAATTTTGAATCGTTGCCAATAGTTTTTGAGTTAAACTGCGAACGGATCAACAGACAAACGAACAGCGAAACTATAAGGGTTCCTTGTTGCCTACGGAATCCTAAAAACCTTCCCTTATAGTATATCTTTTATTTTCATTTATAAATGAAATCATCTAAAATATTCTTAAAAAATTCATTTGCCCCTGTACTTTGATATAGAATGAGTTTTGACAGGTGGTTTTTTTATCCGACTGCGCGACTCAAAGGAGGGTAATGTATGTATGTATGTTTGTTTCTATGTAGCGTTCTAGAGACCAAATGCGTAGGCCGATTTTGATAATTTTTACGTCAATCGATTCATCTTAACCTTGTGAGTGTCACTAAAGACATGACAGTAATCAAAATTCACCACTGCGACAACCAGACGCCATATTGTCAAAATGAAAAAAATAAAAATCGATGAACTATCGTTGTATAGGGTGGTTGAATAGGTATTTTAAAATCATCTCTCAACATCATCATCAATCATCTTTTGTCATTTTTCATTTTAAATAATAGTTTAGGATATATAACGATTTAAAGTTTTTTAACAAAACATTCTCGCAAATTTTCTTACTTATTGATTTAAGTTTTTATTTAAAGTATAAACAAACAAAAAAACAAAAAAAAAACAGTGAAAAAGCATAAAGAACAAATATTTTTGGTAAAAAAAATAAAGCATATGTAGTTTTGAGCCGAGTTAGGTCTCTAGAGGAACTAATCATCAGTTTATGCCACCGCAAGTTACATAATAATCCACACGATATTAACTCCCTCAATGAAATAACTTGATTGCGAAATTAACCATCTTATAAGGAAGTCAACGAATCGTAACTAAAAAGTATAAAATAAAAATAAATAATTTAAAGATAAACAAAAAATCCGACTGCGTAAACAGGAATTTTAAAAAATACATGAAAAAATTAACTTAAATAACAACTAAAAAGAACTCTAAAGTTAGACAAAAGTTTTGTAATAAGAGTGGAATGAGATGGGAACGAAAGTCTTCCAATTCCATTGTTAAGGATCAATGCACTTTCGAAGGTTTTTAAGGTCAATAGAAATGCGACCGAAGGTTCGCCAAGCGTCTCACGGAAGTATACTAGAACGCAACGAAATTTCCGTCGAGTGTGTAAACTCGTATATCATATCATTTGCCAATTGTGACGTTTCGCAGACGAGGACATACGTAGCATCTAGTCAAATATGAACTGATACTATTTCTTAAAAGTGACACCTGTAACAAATAAAATGACATAGTACGCTAATAATACTATAATCAGCTAAATACACAATCACTTACATTAAATACATAACAGATAATTAAGATGCATACATAGTACATATTATTTCATTATAATGCTTGTCTTGAAAAACAATGTATGTATTTAGTTGATAAGCCTATTTTTTATAAATAAATAAATCATATTTAATATAAATATAGACAACATCAGTATACATCGCTGAGATCTGAAATAACAAATAAACATTATCTCTATAGTAAAATGATCAAAAATTTCACCAGTCCCGAGTACCCCAAAATGGGACTCAAGCCCTCAACCTTTCGCAATCCGGGCGAGTGCACTAGTCTCTGTACTACCTGAGACCCAACAGGACGTAATTTTCAAACACTTGCTACTTTTCGCTACAAGTGAGCGTATTTTCATCAATGTTTAAGCAATCCACTGAATTGCCTGAGCATTGAATACTTCTTACGGCTGGAATGAATCCACCCATACAGTCGTAAGAAATATTACAATTAACATAAACTTTCAATTAAGATGAAAATACAATATAATTATTAAATTTCATCAATTTTGTATTCACTGACGAATATTTTTAATAAAAACATGCTTCAATATCACCAAGAAAGTTTTTATAAATTTAATAATTTATGCTTTGTTAGAAAGATTTTTTTTTGTAACTTCTGCGATTTTATTTTATTTGTGTTGTCTGTAGGTACTACTCATCACAAATCACAATAGACTTTTTCCCCTAGTACTACTACTACTCAATTAGCCATTGTGTGTAATTGTTAGTTAAAAGTAATAATCGTAGCGTGGACGACATATCCTTATTCACCGGCGCTAGCGCAATTGGATCGTTTGGACGACGTCATAACAATGATCACCGAGACAGACTCTTACAGTAAACGCACTAAAAAAGAAAAGTATGTACACCACCAGGTTATCAAATATATTATATTTCGGCAATTTATTTTTAATTTCGACAGGGGTGTACATTTGTACCTAATTAAGTTGAAACACAGTTTGGGACTACAAGTTCAATAAAATGTTATATTAATTGAACTTGTAGGTGCTTTAACAATGCTTATAAAAATTGCATCATCTGCAATTCCTTCTTTTTGCGTAATATTTTTACTCTTGACATACTTTGATTTAACCGTTTTGGTATGCATAATTTCTTTGGGTGCAATAATATTTTCCCTTGTTTTGTTAGCATACAGTTAATGAGAGCTAATTTTTTGCATAATATTACAACCACACATAAAAGAACCGATCAATGAACTATAAAATTAATATAAGTAATGAGTAAATTCGAGTGAGTCGAGCACAACAGCGAATGGCATAAGTTATTATTAGGATTTTATACTTAAACATTTTTATGAGTATTAGAATATGGATAGATATTTATGGATTATAAATATAATGGATTATAAATATAATTAAGTAATGATAAACTAAATTATATCACAATAAAACGTAATTTTATAAATTATATAATTTTATAAATAGGTGGGGAACTTAGTAAACCTACTAAAATTAGTTTTTTTTTTTTTATATATGGCGAGTCTTCGCTGCAATATCTATAATCTTTGTGTACACATAGCGTGTGCACATTATGAGCAACAACGGGCGGCAATCTAGTACTTCCCGTCGCAGTAACGTCGGTCTGATGACAAACCGAAACTAACTCAAGTTCACGGACAAATATGCACATGCAACGAGGATAAGCAGAAACATAATTTGGTATAAGAAAATCATAATGTTCTATATACAGTCACACCATTAGCTATAACTGGAACCTAATGGGGTTCTCACAGTGATCTAAGAATAAGTTTTAATAAATTATGAAATAGAGAACCAATTACAGATTCACACATATAGGTACACATGATGCATGCAAACTAATACATCCATGGTTAATCAAACACAACAAATAACATATAACATAAGAGCACTAAAATATTTTGAAATTGAATATGGAATTCAGTTATTTCTGATTATTAAATAATGTGCTGGAGTAGGATAGAGACGCCTTCCGTGTCAGCTTCCATGACTTCCGTGTTGTATGATTACGATTTGCTAGGAGGTTATGACGTCACAAGCGAGTTACTTAAATACATTTCTAACTGAGATTTTAGATGCTCATTTTAAAGTGAAAAAGTTGTTTGTAAAGTGAATTAAGGTAATATTTTTATGTCTAATAAATTTATTTATATAATAGACAATGTATTAGTGTAACAATTAAGGTCATTTTGAGAAAATCGATGACGAGGGTAATGAAATGAAATGGTTAAGAAACTGGCCAAAACTTTACTATGTAAAGTTTCTCCGAGCATCAAAGGTATGCTAAGATTGAGGTCCTAGCTACATCTGCAGTTATAACATAACAAACAAATGTACAGATTAAAAAAAATCCACTATTTCAAAAATACAATATTCCAACAAACAATACAAATATGTCAAATTTATAATCTCCTTTTTATGAAGCCGATTAAAAAACTAATTGTTCGCAAATAAAGAACCTATGAAGTACCGGATTCTAGCACAGCTAGATAAATAATAATGCGCGGGAAAGTGCATTAGGAGAATGCTTTCTTTCCTATGGATGGGATCGAATCGAGTAGGATCAATGGCCCATTACCCATTACACTACGCGGGCCCGACTCGAAATGGTGGGAGTTAACGACTGCTGATGCAGCCAGGACCAAAGGCTTAACTTGTATTCCGAAGCACGGAGAAGCTATAATTATGTTCTGGTCAGCCATCCTATGAACGGCAATTACGAAATTTATTTTTCTATTTATTTCTCATTTTGCTCTTGTGTCTGAGCATTTTTATTGTACATTAGGTATACTCGTATTAGTGATACTTACGCTGTTACTACTGTTCTTCTTTCATTTTAGTTTTTTTAGATTTTATTGTTATTTTTTTATACGTTTAGCTGTATGCACGCACAATCTTTTTTCCATCCAATGATGGGAAAAAGTTGTAAAAATTATAAAAGCTAGGTTGCCTGGAAAAATCGCTGGTCAGCGAAAAGTTTGTCTTTCATATGTAGCATCAAGCGCATTTCTTTATCAAAGGAAGTTTCAGACTCATACCATACTGCATGTGTTACGATCAGCAGTTAGACCTGCTAAATTATCTTTAGGAGTTTTCTGAAATCAATTGCCGTAAGAGTTCTCTGAGATCTCAAGATATTTTTGTAATAGTGAATAAATGCTTCAAATTCAACTTGATATTGCATGAGGCTCGCGTCCTTCTGGTGTCTCCGAGCGCTTTTTGTCCGATCTCTGAAAGCTCAAGAGAATTTATTTGGCAATAAACGAAGGAAGATACGTGACGTCTTATTTGTTGCGGAACGTCAGAGATCTAAAAAAATAAATGATATATTTTTTATTATTTTGATTTGATGTCACCACACCACCTAAGTCGACCAACTTAAAAGCGATGCCACAGTTAGCTGCAGTACATGTTGAGTTGGCACCTTTTGGACACCACATCGGATGTACTCAATAACTTAATAATAATTTATATATTAAATAGTGGAGGCCTATTTCTAATAGAGGTGATTAAGACAAGCATTTTTGACCTACACAAAAGAAGAATGTTCGTTTGATTTTCAACCCAACCAACTTTTTAATTCTTAATATAAGCTCGATAGAGTAAGCCGGAGAGCGCAAGAAGCTGTTTTGGAGGCGCTTAGATAAATCCACTTTTTTTTAAAGGTTTTTTTTTTAGTTTATACGAAATTGTGTGAGCATGTATTTTTCGACAGTTTGATTTCCAAGCATACATATTGCCGAGCTTTTGCTCTTTTTGCATTATCCCGGCATACATGTGGCTCTGTGTGCGTTTTTATTGAGCGTTTAATTTTGCTTTTTTTATAATTAAATTATTTCAATGTGTACGTAGTTTGTTTTATTGTGATTGGTGCAAATAAAATTATCATTCATTCATTCATTCTTTTTCATGCCAAATTAATCATTATAAAATATAAAACTGTTCAATTCCTGATATTACAATTGGCCCCTAGCTCGTTACATTTAGTCCCAATCACGGGGTTAGTTGTGACATTCGTCAGTTTTCTTCAAAGCCGTTTTTACGAAAAGTCAACATTTTGATTAAATATATATTTGAAAACAATAGTTGAATAAATGTTATCTGGATTAGTACTGCTATATTTACTAAATACGAAACAAGTAGGTTTTGAGACAAGAGACAAGAAATTGTTACAACTAGTCCTGCTCTAACATACCTATACTTCCGTCAGGAGCTTGATTGAGCTCCGTCAGATATGTACCGACCTTCAGACTCACGTAATATTGCATGGACCTCATAACTGGTGAATAAACCAGTGACTGCAGTAAACCCTGAAAACACTAACATTAAAGTAAAATTATTTGTGTGTTAAAAAAAAAAACAAAAGGAAAAACATAAAACTGTTAAGAGAAAAATAAAAAGTTAACTCGAGTTGTCTTCACTCATTCGAGAACTATGAAAACACAGTTTAGGTTCATGCTGAGGTAAAGTTTCTGTAGCACGTAGCCTGATCTGAAATTCTCTACGTCTCGTTGTACAATCTTCTCAAGAATCTTATGCTTTTAGTGTTTTTGCAGTGAGATAGGTTACCCACCAAAACCCTTACGGTGTCAGTTATCGTTGGAGATGAACCCAGGAAGCCATGACCACCGGGACACTCAACTATTGGACCGTTGGTCTCCAAGTGGATGGAGAGGCTCGGGTCCATCGAGAGCCTCTACTGGACAGGAGAGATCCTGCAGCTGCCAAGCACCTCCGCTAACCTAGAAGACAATTACTGTAAACTACTCGATGCAGCAGCGCAATGCTCTTTTCTCTTGATCTCCTACTATCATGATCTTAATCCACATGTCCATTATAAGCTGAACCCTAGATAATATCATTGGTTGATGACATCTTACATTGGAATACTAAAATTTTGGAAACTATTTTTTTTTATATCATACAAATTATCTTTTTACAGGCAATATCAATACGTAGCTTGGTGGCGCAACGGATAAGCGCCGTTACCCGCGGTTGTTGTTGTTATGAAATTTTGCATGGGTTGTTGACGGAATGGGTGACCAAAAATTATTAAATAAAGGACTGAGCCCCTACGATTGGGATATAAAAAATCTGATGATGATAAATCAATGTATTAAAGACTAAAATTATAACTAAAATAAAGCAGTTAATTTTATAGCAATATCGACGAACACAATACTTCAAATTGACATATTCTTATCATTTATGAACCGATTGAAATAAAACATAATTCGTTCTTCATAACATAATCGTCAAAACTGCAACCGTTTCGGAGATTAGCGAGCACAAACGCACAGAGTCATCATAATTTTGTGTTTTATTACGTTTATAAATGGTTCACATTCTGGTTTTTTCATATATCTTCAAAGTCCCTAGTCTAGCCATAAATTATGTTACTGGCTGTTTACATACATTAAAAAAACATTAATTTGGATTTCGAACATTAGCTTTTACGAAAAAATAAAAAACTTATTTCCCGCCATAATTGTATGTTTTTTGTTTTGAAAATGGAGTGGTGAACTAAAGAGTAGAGGATTGCAGTAATTGCAATGTACTAAGTAGGTAAGGAGTCAGCCGACATTTTTGATACATTGTACAAGTTAGGGATTAACCGAATGTTTGTGTATCGTACCATCCAAAGGTACACTGAAACTATGTTTGTTGATGACCGTCAGAGATCCGGTGGACCGTGGTATATTCAAACAAATCAGGCCGTTAGTGCAGTCAAGGCCAGAATTCGTCGAAATCCCATAAGGAAGCAGAAAATCCTTTCCAGAGAAATAAGAATCCCACCGAGGACGCTTCTCAGATTATCAAACAAGACTTAGGTCTAGGGATTTCCGGAGATACACAGGGCATATCTTAAATCATGCACTATATCAATGGAGACTCGAAAGATCAAAACAGTTGTTACTTCGATACGCGGCCGAAAAACACAGAAAAATTCTCTTTACCGATGAAAAAATCTTTACAAACGAGAAGCACTACAAGCATAATCGAGTGTATGCACACAGCTCTAAAGAATCTTCCGAGGTAGTGGCCAAAGTTCAGCGAGGCCATCATCCAGCATACGTCATGGTTTGGGGTGTCTTCTACCAGGGGGTTACAAAAGTTTTCTTTTGCGATAAAGGAGTAAAAACTTCAGCCAAAGTGTATCAACATACTGTGTTAGAAGCGGTAGTTGAACCTCTCAACAACACTGTATTCAAAAACGAAGTGTGGACATTTCAACAGGATTCAGCCCTGGGTCATAAGACGCGCACCACCAAAATTGGGCTTGAGCAAAATGTTAAAGACTTCATAAAGGCTGATGATTGGCCTTCAGCTGGTCCGGACTTAAACCCTTTGGACTATAACAAGCCTGCTCTACAACAGAACTTATTGCTAGACTAGGTACAGATGTCGATTAGTAAAAGTTTTTATTATAGTATAGATATATTAATATCTTATATCTAGCTACGCCTTTGCCTACATCAATTACAGCCTATGTTACCCGTGTCTGATATATGTGATATTCCAGTAGAAATCTTGGAGTTTATTCAATGCAAAAAAGCAAATCTATCCTTATTATCCTATTAATATTATAAAGGCGAAAGTTTGTAAGTATGGATGTATGGATGTTTGTTACTCTTTCACGAAAAAACTACTGGACGGATTTGGATAAAACTTTACAGCAATATAGGTTATACATCAGAATAACACATAGGGTACTTTTTACTGGGAAAACTTCTCACTCCCACGGGATACCGACTTCCACGCGGACGAAGTCGCGGGCGTCCACTAGTATTATTATAATAAGAATAGATTATTTTTTACTCAAAATTACAGAATAATAGAACTAACAATTTGCTTGATTTACGATAAACGCTTACTATCTAAATATTATTCAGACTAATTACTGCTGCTGACAAAGGATTCTGATAAGGGCTTAACAACCTTAACTCACATTTATGGAAATTCAATAGTATCTAGAGAAGCATTGACGTTATTATTACTTCATTATAAAAGTAATAATAGGAAAAATCATTCTTGAGTAATAACAACACACATAAAATAATCATCGGAACTAGTAAACTGACATTTTGCTTTTGTAAAAATATATAAAGAGCATAAAAATGTTCAAAAATATTTATTTCATTGATAAAATTACAAAAAGCATATAATAACATAACCTTGACCACTAACAGCACTAACCACTACGCTATTTAATTATTTTCTTATTTTATATTCCTGCCAACAGCGATTCACTTGCTCAACCAAAGAGGGTTACGTACAAATCACACAGGTGGTCGGGTCGGGTGGTCGGGAAGAATACCGTACCATTATCTATGAAAATGCAAAAAAATACGTTGTTGTATGAGGGCCCCCTTTAAATATATATTTTGTTTAGTTAAAGTGGCAACAGAAGTACATCATCTGTGAAAATTTCAACTAACTATTCATCATATCAGCCGAGAGACGCCCACTGCTGGGCATAGGCCTCCCCCAAAGATCTCCAACGTGATCGGTCCTGCGCCACCCGCATCCAGCGGCTTCCCGTGACCTTCACCAGATCATCGGTCCACCTTGTGGGGGGCCTGCTAACACTGCGTCTTCCGGTACGCGGTCGCCACTCCAAGACCTTACCGCCCCAACGGCCGTCAATCCTACGAGCGATGTGCCCTGCCCACTGCCACTTGAGGTACGCAATTCTTTGGGCTATGTCGGTGACTTTCGTTCTTTTGCAGATCTCATCATTTCGGATTCGATCTCGCAAAGAAACCCCGAGCATAGCCTTTTCCATTGCCCTCTGAGCGACTTTGAGCTTCCTTATGAGGCCCATCGTAAGCGGCCACGTCTCCGTTCCGTATGTCATCACTGGCAACACGCACGAATTGAAGACTTTCATCTTGAGACACTGCGGTAGATGTTCCGAGAATACACTGCGTAGCTTCCCGAACGCTGCCCAGCCAAGTTGGATCCGTCGATTTACCTCTCTCTGGAAGTTGGACTTACCTAATCGGACTATTTGTCCCAGGAACACGTACTCGTCGACAGCTTCCAGTGTAGAGCCTCCAACATTCACTGGAGTGGGTACGACATGGGAGTTTGACATTATTTTCGTCTTCTTCATGTTCATTTTAAGACCCACTTGTTGGGAAGCTCTACAGAGATCTTCGAGCATTGTGCTTAGATCTTCCATGGTCTCAGCCATGACTACGATATCATCAGCGAAACGAAGGTACGTCATGTCCAAAAGATTAAACACGTCCTCCAGTGCGGCAGTGAACAGTTTTGGCGATATAACATCGCCCTGTCGCACTCCACGCTGAAGTCGTATTGCTTTCGAGTTATGATCCTGGAGCCGAATTGACATGGTGGCGTTTTCATACAGTGACTGCAACACTTGGATGTATCGATAGTCTATTTGGCACCTCTGGAGTGACCTGAGCACGGCCCGGGTCTCGACAGAGTCAAAGGCTTTCTCATAGTCCACAAACGCCAAGCACAGTGGCAGATTGTACTCCTCGGTCTTCTGTATAACCTGTCGCAGCGTATGAATGTGGTCTATAGTACTGTAACCTTTTCGGAAACCGGCTTGTTCGGGAGGCTGGAAGTCGTCAAATCTACGTGCGAGACGAAAACAGCTTGTACGCATGACTCAGAAGCGTGATGGGTCTGTAATTCTTCAAATGGGCCCTGTCACCCTTTTTGAAGAAAAGCACCACCACGCCCCTGTGCCATGATTCTGGAGTCTTGCCCTCGAATATGACGGAGTTAAATAGCTTCTGAAGCGCTTTCAGTATTAGTAATCCACCTGCTTTCAGGAGCTCCGCTGTAACTCCGTTACCCCCGGCGCCTTGTTGTTCTTGAGCTGTTTGAGAGCCACACTAATGTCGTATAGACTGACGTCCGAGATGTCTTTTGTATAATGTCGGGTTAATTTGGCTCTAGGGTCTGTAGTCTCAATTACAAGTTTCTGTCATGTTGCGTATAATTGTCCATAGAAGCGTTCGATCACCGCTACAAGCTCAGGACGGGGTGTAACGATTTTGCCATCCTTCGCCTTCAGCTTCGTCAGCAAGCTCTGACCGAGAGACAGATCTCTAGCGAACACTTTGGAGCCTTTGTTCCGCTCAATCGCCTCCTTAATACATTGAGTATTAAATTGGCGTATGTTGCGTGTGAGAGACTTCGAGATCTGTCTATTGAGTTGCCGACGAGCATCTTCAGAAGACTGCAGAACCATTCCACGCCTTTCTTCCATTAGTTTGCTTGTCTGCTCCGAGATCTTGCTTCTTTTTTGAGTACGGCGAGGTTTGAGAAATTTGAACCCACCGTAAGGACAGCTTCTACGATCCTGTCATTGTATTCGCCCATATCCGAGCAGCTCTCCAGGCAATCGAAGCGATTTTGAAGCTCGAGCTGAAAGTGCTCGGGGTCCTGGATCTGGGTGGCTTCAGGACGGAGCGTAGACTTCACCAGTCGATACCGTTCGGCTTTTACGTTTAGATTCAATGTGCCTCTTACCATTCGGTGATCGATTCGCGTGTTAAACAAATTGATCACTGAAACGTCATTGAATATCCGAGTCTTAGTCGACATGATGAAATCTATCTCGTTCGTTGTCATCCCATCCGGACTCTTCCAGGTCCAATTTCGATGCGGCCGTTTTTTAAAGAAGGAGTTCATCATATAGAGTTCCTCCTTCTCCATGTAGTCGGCTAGCATTTGACCACGGTGATTCCGGATCCCAAATCCAAAATTGCCCCACTTTCAACTCCTCATCGCCACGCTTGCCTAGCCTTGCGTTGAAGTCTCCCATGACAACAGTGTAGTGGTTCGTGAAACCATGTATCGCCTGAGAAATGTCCTCATACATGGCTTCCACTTCCTCGTCGGGGTGCGTCGGGGTCGGGGCGTAAACCTGTATAACCTTCAGCGAATACCGTTCGGTGATTCTGAGTATAAGGTACGCCACCCTATTCCATACACTTCCGATCTGTACAATATTGTTCACGAGAGACTTGTGGACGATAAACCCGACACCATCTTGGGACAGATCTTCGCCTTCCTGGAAATAGAGCAGGTTGCCGGATTTAAGGATCATCGTGTTCTCGCCCTCTCTTCGAACTTCGGATAATCCTACAATATTCCAACGAATCCTGCCCAATTCCTTCTCTAGTTCCAGCAGCTTCTCCTCGGTCCGCAGTGTGCGTGCGTAATAGGTTGCCAGGGCCAAGGTCGTTTGACGGGGGATCTTTGCCGCCCGGGGATTCTTCGCACCCCTGATGCCTTCGCCGAGTCGGCGTCGATCCGCGCCGGCACGGCTTACGGTACCGCCGGGCACTCGGGGCCTTTCAATTTTGTCTATTTTCATGTCTTTGAGGGATTTTGGGCCGACTCCCACCACGCTGGCCCAGTGCGGGTTGGTGGGGAGCGCCAGAGCCTAACTAACTATTACGGTTCATTAAAATACAGCCTGGTGACAGACGGACGGACAGCGGAGTCTCAGTAATGGAGACCTGTGTTACCCTTTGGGTGGTACCCTTAAAACCATAGATTTCTTATAGGTTTCCCTGTATATTTTAAATTCCTATATTAGTCTTTTTATTTTTCAAAATTAAAAGTCCGTTATTTTCAAAATTGGGGAGATACATTTTTATCTATTTGTTTGTATAATTTTAATAATTATTTGTTTATTTAATATATACGAGGGAAGACCTCGTATATCATAAGACCTTTCATTTGATTTGTAACATAATATAGTTTGCAAAATAGAGGTCATGTTTCAAAATTATTTAAATTACACGACCATTTTCTAGTCCCCAACTTACATATCTTCATTAGTTTCAGAGGAAATCGGCAATGAATATGACAGACAGAGACTTATAAGGGTTCAGCTTCTTCATTTTTGATATGAAACACTAACAAACTGGTTTGACAGGTGTTTCTACTTCATATCTCTTCAACTAGAAATTAATTTACGTGATATTTTTTAGATATGCAAATATAATAATCTTTTAATACACAATTTGAATACAGCATTATTATAATACGTTCATGCCCTAGAAAATCTCGATCTAGGTTAAATGGCTGACTATATATTCCAGAATATTTTGTATATTTTAGTTGCTAGGGTACCAGAATATTATTCAAGTATATAAATATATAAGTAATCCTATTAATATTATAAATGTGAAAGTTTCTTTGCTTGGATGTTTAGATGTTTGGATGTTTGGATGTTTGGATGTTTGTACGTCAATCATGCCGAAACGAATGAACGGATTTTGATGAAATTGGGTATACAGATAGGGTATTACCTGACTTAGATAATAGGATACTTTTTATCCCACCAAAAGGTTCCCTAGGGATAAAAGTACCTCCAACGGCGCCTATTTTTGTGAACGCTGCCTAAACGGTATGAGATATACGAATGCTTTCTAAAGAAAAGTTGGAGAGCCTTAAATTATCTATAAAAAAGTCCGCGATGTCATATATCTATATGCAAGGGTTTTGCCACAAAAATAAAAAGAACTTCATATAAGTCTATTTAAATTTTTCGTCCGTCTTTAAACGTTTATTTAAGTAGGTGATATTAAATCCTTATCGAAATAAATATGTTTATAATCGAAGAAATTTAATATACATGAAAATTGTCTTTTACACCATATAGATTGGATGAGTAGTTTAGATTTTAATACGATGTTTTTGAGAAAATAAAACAACGTATATTGCCGATTTTCTAAACACTATTTTATGTACATGTATGTATTAAGATAAAACAGCATTTTTAATGTAATCGGTAATATTAAGCCCAACAGATGGCATTGCCTGTATTCTACATTGCGATGTTGAATTACCGCAACTACTTGGATATAGATGACTGTGACTCTGCGGTGCGATTCAATAATCTCTTCGTTGTAAGTGATTTCTGCGTTGTCAATTGGTTCTATTTGTCGATTTGGCTATTCTAACGGACTTGACTTGACATGTTGTGTGATTTTATCTCAAATAACTTCTATATTTTCTATCTATTTAGCAATTCTCTAACTTTACATATTTATATTAAGATCTGTATCTAGCTTTCTAAATCTACTTCTCAATTAACTCTTTGTTTATTTCTTGGGTCTACCTCTGAATCTTGAAAGTCAAGAATACCCAACGTGCAACATTAGCAAAAGCAGCGACCGCGGTGCCCTTTTGCAACAATGTAAATTAATCGTGTAGGACGAGTGCACAATGTCGCACAAGCGCGTGGTTGAGGCTTTGAACCGGAGCATGCAGGACATCCGCAGCAATGAGACGCTGATGGGAGGTGCTGTTGTTGTACTCACTGGAGATTTTCTGCAAACTCTTCCAGTTATCGAAAAGGGTACACCGGCAGATGAAATGAACGCGTGTCTCAAGGCTTCGTCACTTTGGTCCAACGTAGAAAAACTCCACCTTACTCGGAATATGCGTGCACAACCTTACAATGATACAGAGTCAGGTGCGTTTGCGAGTAATCTGCTCGAGATCGGAGATGGTAGGCTGAAAACCGATCCGGACGGCAAAATCATTTTCACCAATGAATTTTGTGCTACCGAGGAAGAACTACTCACCGATGTATTTCCCGATTTAAAAAACAAATTAAATAATGAGGAGTGGTTGTGTGAGAAAGCAGTACTGTCGCCAAAAAATGAATTAGTGAATAAAATAAACAACAAGGTATTAGATGTAGTAGATGGCGCATCAAGGGTGTACACGTCCATAGACACGGTGATGGCAAGCGATGACAGCACTACGTATCCCGTGGAGTTTCTCAACTCATTATAATTGACCTGCGTACCGCCCCACAAGCTGGAGCTGAAGGTTGGCGTCCCAGTTGATGCGTAATCTTGACGCTCCGCGATTGTGCAACGGCACAAGATTACAAATCAGCGAATTGGGAAGAAACATTCTGCGAGCAACAATACTTACGGGAGCAGCTTAAGGCGAGAGCGTGTTGATTCCCCGCATACCCATTATACCCCACAATTTACCATTCCAGTTCAAAAGGCTGCGTTCCCATTGAAATTGGCATTTGCTATGACCATCAATAAGTCCCAGGGACAAACCCTAAAAGTGGCCGGCATACATTTGGGCATTCCCTGCTTTACCCATGGCCAGCTCTATGTGGCATGTTCTCGAATGTCAAGTGCAAAGAACCTGTATGTACTTGCTGCAAATAATAGATCATACAACATCGTATGTAGATCAATATTATAAGATAGTCATAATAGATGTTTTATGATTAATTATTATCAAAATCTGTTCAGTGGTTGCAGCGTGATTGACTGGCAAACATGAAATTGTTAATGAAAAAAAATAGAAGTTAGTTAGGTCAGATTTACTTTACTCTGGATATACCTACAGAATTATTTAAATTATTTTTTATCTCACTAAACATTTCCTTAGGAACCACGCGGGCGAAGCCGCTGGCGAAAGCTAGTATAATATAAAAGGTGAAAATAATCGTCGAACCACAATAACATTTTTAATTTTTAGGTTTATTTATTGATTTATTGTATACTTCTGTAAATGTAAATGGTAATGGTAATGTAAATGGTTTTATCACATTAATTCTACAGATTTTTTTTCTAAAGATTTAGTAAATTTAGGTAGGTTATCGAGGAACAAGAACTTGGGTCTGGGTATTGTGGTACCATATTTATTTCAAATGTCCATTATACACGGTCTTTAGCTACTAACCTTGGGGTCTTAGCTATGTATATGATGCTGTCTAATAGAAAATAAAAAATTAAAAGTAATTTTACTTATAATATACGTCGGCAAAGACACTAACAACTTGAGAAAAGTTGTACATAAACTAGATAAGTTTGATACCCGGTTTAAAAAAGGTGTCAGATAATCAGATAGATTTTTTTTTGGTCTATTTATAAAGAAATGGCTTTGATAATAGGTATTAAAGTTGACTACTACTATATACTATATAGAAATTGTACAATGTTATGACAACATCCAACAATGCAACTACATGTATCCGCCTATTTTATTTAATCTTATGAAAAAATAGAAAAATATATGTTTAATTTTTTTCTAATATCTGATGAACAAACAAAAACATAATCATCATCTCTGCAGTTCCTTGTTCGGGTTTTTAAGCCGAATGGCAACGGAACCCATATAATTTAGTGGTGTCTGTATTGAATAAAATGCTCAGACACAAGCAACAATCAGAACGCGAGAAACAAGAAAAAAGATAGAAAAATAACATTCGTAAGAACCGTTCACAGGATAGGTGACTAAAACGTTATTATCTTAAGCACTGTGCACAACATTGGAGGATATTAACGACTACAAATGCAGCCGGGACCAACGGCTTAACGTGCCTTCCGAAGCGCGGAGTAGCTCGAGATAATAATTTTTGGTCACCCATCCTGTGGCCGACCCTTGCGAAAGTTGCTTAACGACAACGATCGCGGGCCGCGGCACTTATCCACTACATCACCGAGTAATAGATAATATCTTCAAATATTAGGATTCGAAATAATCGAGATTATGCGTGATTCCATTAAATACCATTTACTGATCCCTTGAAAACTTGTATCTGGCGCAATATCAATTGTGAAATCGGGTGGCGCATGTAATAATACAAACGTTAGTAGATATATATTGTTTTAAGCTTTCATGATCATTTATATAAAAATGATAATTTTTCGCGGATTGCTACCATGTACCTTGTATTTGTCGAGTTCCCGACATTTCAAGCGCCATGTTCACGAAGTAACTGAAGTTTTTGCGGGTGGCTGTCATAAGCAGATATCTACATTCTTTCTATTCGTTTTTTGTTTGATACCCGTATCACTGTTCACCGTGTTACCACTAACTCGCACCTGTTCTCGACATAACACTCACTGTGTCGGGGCGCAAAACAACAATATATATATATGTCGGCGAGAAGGCGCTTCGATTGTGCGAAACGCCATCTGTCACCTGCAGCTGTCACCTGTCAAGATCTATGGTGCTTTGCGAAACGTCAAGTTATGACATTGACGACTGTCATCGCTTGGGAGTGGTCTATGCTTGTTCGAAGATGGCACTTTACGTTGTGCGGCCATATTGAGCGGACGCAAGCGCAGAACTCTCCGCGTTTCGTATCGCAATCCGTTTGCATCACGTTATTATTAATGTATTTCGATTAGACAACTAATTAATTCAATTAAATAACTGATTTGTGATCTATATGCGATCTCATTCCGAAAGAATATCTAGAACACTAGTCGGATGACGGACGATGACCAACCTAACTTTCCGCCGGTCCCGCCTGACTTTCCGACATATATTTATTTTATTTATCTTCTGGTTTTGACAAATACGAACCACTTGATATATCTGTATATCGGAAACTCAACAAAAACAAGGTACAAAAACCCATGAAAATTGCTGGACGAAAATAATACTTTGAATTATAAAGTCCTTGAATAATGCACTATAAAAAACTATATTATAAAATGGTCGAGAATATTCAAACTAATAGAAATATATCCAATTCGCTATCAGATCCTATATAAAATCCAATAATTGATTCTCTCACAGATTAATCCAATAGAAAAAGCGTTTTTAGCTTCCCCGTATTTCACAAACTCCTCGTAAACTTTTCCAATTTTTCGTTGTGATAAATATTATTCGGGAACATTTTCAATCGGTTCATTCTTGCCAACAAACAATATCTTGAAATAGGTTTTCCACCACCTAAAAGATTTCTTTAAAATACTGTGTACTTAGGAACACGATTACTGATTTTAACTTCGCAAATATACTCGTATTTTCAAGAAATTTGCTGTTTTCATCGACCTATTTCTCAGTCGCGCACTGAAATTTATGACTAAGATGATTTCTATGAAGACGTAATTTTTTTCAACGTTATTAGATAGAACGCTTTAGAATCGCAACTATTACCTACTGCTCTTTGCTTACACATTATGTTACCCCTGTAAAAATCAAATAGCAGTTTCACTCTTATAGCCATTGATTACGATAATGCCCCACAGTATATACTATATAATTACTTAGTTTTACCTATCATGAGAATTACTTATGTTTTGCGACGAGTCTGGATTTGTTTTTATCTTTCAACTCAGTTAATATAGTAGTTTTATAGAAAGTCATTAGTGACAGATAGACGAACAGACAGCCAACAGAGGTATCTTATGAGGGATCCGTTTTTCCTTTTGAGGTACTTAGCCGTTTATCTTTTAAATGGTGTCACCGAAAAAGTTGAGGTTCTTGGTTGTCACATTACACTTTTTCCCCAACAGAGAATTTCCTTCCATGGAGCTATTCATCTTTATTCATGGAAACTTTAAATAACTGTATAGTTTTACAACTTAGGATTTTTTAATAGTACATCGATAAAAAACTTTATTAAGGATTGCTGACAGAGTTCAGGATAGCATGGCATATCTACAAAATAAGAAATTCCGCAGCTGCAATAAAATTCTATGCGACATTACACTACAAAAATAGCGGTATAGGTTAAATAGCGTTTTTATTAGAGCGTGTACCTTATAGTCAAATATTTTTGATAAATTGTAATTTATAAATTCATTGTATGGAAAACATTAATTAAACAACTTAATGAAAAATGGTTCAAAAACGTTGTTTTGGACACTCTGAGATGGGACTTGAACCCATGACCTTTTGCAATCCGAGTGATTGCTCTAACCACTAAGCTACCCGGAACCTAACAAGGGTGATGAATTTTTCAAGCATTTGTTACTTTTTTGCTACCGCAGAGCATTTTTCATCAATATTCAGGCAACCCTCTCAAAGTGATAACCCAAAGTAAAGTAGCAACGAATTTTTTTTGCATAATTTACTTTGGCATAACTGTTTTCGCATAAAAAAGCAAGATAGGGTTTCTGCTACCCGTACTGCTTAGGATTAGTATGTGAAAAGAGGCGTGAAATACTTTTATTGCGACATTGAGATGGGTTATTATTGACCTTCCGCATTCGTTACTGAATCTGACTGTAATGCGGGGTATCAATCTCCGAAAAATTTTGTGATTTCTGTGAAAAGATATTTCGATTATATTCGATTTCGAGTTAAAGATTATCTGTCCGTGTGTGTACACGTCACACCAGAATTGTATATTGTAATCAAAATAAATAGTGAATTCTTCGGTATGTTAACCGGATATACAGTGGCGTAACAATACCGTTGGGATTATAATTATATGCAATCGGGTCTTGTTCGTGCATTTTTTAAAACAATTAATTTACCTCGACGTTTCGGCTACGTTACAGCAGCCGTGGTCACGAGGAGACTGGAGAACTGGCGGGTGTCGTCTTCTGATTTTAGTTGAGGGTAATCCGGTAAACATTTTTATAACCGGATTCCGGTTATAAAAATGTATAAGTGTCGCGATCGCAAACAACCACGAACAATATTCTCGGATACAGTAAGTGCAGTGTGTCGCCACCTTTACGTATAATAATATCAAGTGGAGGGTACATCTGAAAATCAATTAAAAACATTATTACCGGATTACCCTCAACTAAAATCAGAAGACGACACCCGCCAGTTCTCCAGTCTCCTCGTGACCACGGCTGCTGTAACGTAGCCGAAACGTCGAGGTAAATTAATTGTTTTAAAAAATGCACGAACAAGACCCGATTGCATATAATTATAATGTATACAAATCGTGTGAGTTTAAAAATATTAATACCGTTGGGAGCCGTGGCAAATTCATCGGATATTATTTTACTAATTGTATAATAATAAAAGTCAGGAGTAAGGATTCTCCTATGACCGGGGGCCCCTTTCAGCAGGAGGCCCGTGGCATTTTGCCAACTTGCCACCCTCTAGTTACGCCACTACGGAAATATTTAGTATATATTATATATCAATAAACATTCACTATATCAAATTTAAATGCAATATATTTATTTCTTTGCATATTCATTTTAAATGGCATAACTTTACTGTTTGCCGGGCGGCAGGGACTCTCACGAATCTCTCTCATTCACACGGATTCATACAAAGAGTAGTCAAATCGAGGATGGCATACTTACCAAATTTCTCCAATGTAATTTTGAGGGAAGGGTACGAGAACCAGAAGGGACGGCTCCACACCCAGCCCCCATTTAGGCCATCCTAACAATAGTACCCAAACAAATTATTTAATTTCTATAACTTCACCTGCGAAATTATAACCTATGTCACCCGCGTATGATGTACCTTCGCTTAAATGAAGGAATTCTTCAAAACGGCCCTCCAGTTTCTGATTCTATTCAATGCATAGAAACAATCAAATATTTTTTCTTTAATATATTAGTGTAGATCATTACCATACAAAATAGCAATTTTGATCGTCTGTATATTATAGCAAAAGCGTGAGGATTAATTATTATTACATATCAATTTACTACTCTAAAGCCACCTAAATTTTATTAAAGCTGTCGCGATAAAAGCCTTAAAAAGCGACGATATGTTTACATCTGATTACATCTGCATATTATTTTATCATCATTTATAAAGATCAATCTCGTAAGTAAATAACATTAGTTTTATGCCTATCAAACTACGTTACGTACGATGCTACGATATTTACTGACTAGCTTTTATAAACGATAAAAACCTGACTGTTAAAAAGTGTAATAAAATGACGTAGAAGAAAATTTCAAACAAATTGTGTAGCATTAAATTTACGTCTCCGAATGAGGTTGCGGTTTTGTACCTGTCAGCTTGCCAGCATCGATCGATCAGCGCCAAGGCCGCAGTTATGGTGTTCCGGATTTATTTACTTTCAAATAAAAATCTATTTAAGTTTACTACCTAATTTTCATTCACGGCCTATAGAAACGGTATTATAAATATTTCGAAAGAATACATTTCCTAGAGCAGCATATTTCTATAATGAAATAATTCCAGAAACTACATGGGTTGTTCATCTTATTAATCCCACCAGCAGTTATGTGAGTTCGTCGCGATCGTGCGACCGTTTTCGTTAAGATTTAACTGATCGTACGATGGCATGATAAATCGCACTATACCTACCGCAAGATTCTCTGACTCATTGGTGCACTTAATGATATAATTAAAAAACTGTATGCTGTTTTATTTTTATTCTGTGTTGCGTTTCATGATTTTATGTTAAATATAAAATAATCCTCCTCTAACCTATAGCTGATATGCTATTTATATAAAAAGGATTATCAATGCCTGTAATTGCTACATAAAGTAAAAATAGTTAAGATCATTGCGTGCAAAATATTTAAGTCGATTTCGCTATCGTTATTACAAGCGTCCGTCCTCGCCCCTTGCGTTTGTAAAATCGATGATTGACCTTCCGCAACTTACTCAAAACGAGCTCTTTAGCTTTGAGTTTAATCTATCGTACAATTGTTACTATTATTTTCTCTTGCTTGATGAATTTAAATTAAAACACTCGAAAGAAATGTGTTTGAGCTTCAGTTAATTATAAAAGAACAGAAAATTAGGACGATGCTATAACCATGTAATAATAACAATATTTCGCTGTATAGATCATTTAAATCCTTATTAATTACGAACGCTTAACATTTTGTTTGCCTGTACATTTTAAAAATAATAGCTCACTTTAAAAAAACTAAATAAAAGGATGTTATTTACTTCGTATATATAAAGTGTATAGATCGACTTAAAAAAAACATGTTTGTATAATCATTTAGTATGTATAGTATGAAGTGGCAACTTGGTGAAAATAGTTACATTACAAACACAGCTATAGGTTCATACTTTCAGTTGCAAAGTCTATGGCCCTGAGAACCAGCTGTAAGCCTAGGTCAAAAAGGTTAGTTTCTAGGTAACTGTCGAGTCACCCACCCCCGGTAGTGCGATCAATAAGTGTCAAGGTCAGGGTTGTTGATAAGTAAAGGTGTCGGGGATACATCACTGGCTGCATGTTCATTAACACTTGCGCTTCGCTACATATTCATAAGCCGACCTTTAACTGAAGGTTCTTTTAATTGCGAATTACTGGAGTATATAGTACGTTGGAGTTGAATTAAAAGAATATTTTTATTTTCTCTTCTTATTCTTCATTGGAGATCAATTCTCAATCGAGGTTATATTGATAAGACTCATTTCTTTTACAAGAAGAGAAAATCCCAATAGCTAAAGACACTGGAGGAACTGGCTATCAACAAACATGTAAGCGCTATGTAACAACGGTAAGTACTTACATTTGCTATACAGGCTAACAGCCAGGATTAATTAAGCAGCATAATTTTTACGGACAGCGCTAGATTATTAATCTTTGTTCACTCATCCGATTTCCGGCCTTTCACCTTCACAATGAAGACTGTAGTATCCACTACACCATTGCACTCCAAGGTTGCCTACGGTTACCCTTGTAACGTTGAATTACTGGTGATATTTCAAGACGGTAGTTGGTTTTTTAGAAAATTTACTAGTTAGGTAGATAAGGTCACCTTTACAGTGTCGTATACGATTAGGTTAACTATTTTTGAATTATGCGAGGCTGTCTGTACAATTCTTTGTATTACGATTTTAACTCTTCTTGTATCATTAATTGCTATTACAATCCTTATTATTTCTACTACTTATCTTTTAACTACAGCGGGTTATTTATGTTGTGAATTTTTTTTCTCGTATTTAACAGAAACTATTTTTTTATTCAAGGTAATTTCAACGAAAAGTAAAAGCATAGTCGAGAGACAATGTTATCCTGCAGGCAGAAAAATAAGGTATTCAGTTAAAAAAGGTTATCTTCTACAAACTATATAAAAAAATGACTTTCATTACACCAGGTAGAGAATTGAATAAATAATTATATTTAAAAAAATCTGAATATAAACATATCCTATGTAGGGCAGAAATATACTAATTATCTAAACTGAAACACTATAATAACCGTTATCCCAAAAGATAAAAATTCGACCGTCCCAGGTGCACGGGACGGGATCCGTGACCTTTAGCTAACAGGCGTCTGCTCAACCAACTGAGCTACCATAGACCTTAACGAGACAGTCGTTAACTTAAAACATTGTTTACTTTTAGTAATATATTCATTCTTGTGTTAATTAAGAGAGCGCATTAAAAACTTTCAGTTGATTTAGTATAACAATAAATTCCACAAAAGTTGGAATCCTAATTGAAAAAAAGTATTATGTTATCATAAGTACCACATTTATTATGTTTTATATAAAATAGGTAGTTATATAAAAAAATGGAATGTTAAAAGGAGGATGGGCACTTTAGTATGGAGTTTGGTCCAAGTATTATCACACAGAGTGATACATTACTTGGATTGGACCATTTGCTCATTGTACATCTTATCGTAATTATACTCTTTTTATCACAATTGATAAATATGTATGACACTTTATAGCCAAGGGCTCAACGGAGAACTTTCACAATTAATCTTTACAAGAACAACGTTCTTTGTGAAAAATTATAAGTTTTTAGCCGAAAAATTGACAATTCAAAACTTTGAAGAATTAAACTTCAGAGATCAATATTTATTTAAACAAGATATTATTACATCATTTGAATACCAAATACACTTTTTCAAGATAGTTTTCTTTTGAAAATTAGTGCGTTTCATCAACACTTAAAAAGTTCTTCTACAGAAATATTCTGTAACAAACTTCAAGTCGAGTTATTTGGTTTGGGAAGTACCAATTCATTAGAATACCAAAACTATTCGCAACAAAAATAATCTAAGTAGTTAATCATAACAAAACCGAATCACCCGACCATGTATACTCCCGGCACAGAATATTCCGGTGAGTAGATCAGTGTGAGCCATGAGTGTGTATTGACAGAGTAATATCAAAAACTAGTCGAATTTCATATAAAAATTGGACAGTATAAAAAGTCAGGTTAGTTATTTTTGGCGTCAATTTCAATATTTTATAATAATAAAAAATATATAACTCATAAAAATTGATGCTACCTATTTAATGAAAATTAATAACTGAAATATTTGAAGTGTTATTTCTAAATATTTCAAAAGGGCAAACTATTTATAGGTGGCTATTTGTGCTCTTATAAAATGGAAATTCTCCTTTGACAGATTTGTACAACTTAGTATCTTAAAGAGCATTTACTTATTTGTGAAAATAGCTCTATATCTCAAGCTTACATTCATAAAAGTATAGAATCTTATCAAAACCTTTTTGTTTTATAAAGAAAGTGTTAATTATTACATTTATTAGAGTATCGTCATTAGCGCAACGTGAAGACGTTAAACTTTTAAGTACTAAGCATCTCGGTAATGAGACCAAATGAGTAAGTTTAAGCTAATTATTTTCACCGTACGTAAGTTATTATATGTGAGATCAAAGATCTAATTTATTTAAATAGAACTCGTATTTGAACAGAACTATAATTTAACCTATATAAATTATTAGTTTCCTTAACGCATGTGTTTTAAGTGATACGCAAGTAACAATACAAAAAAATCTGTCAAAAACACTTTCACAATCAAATTGACAAAAATAATTTATTATTCATGTATAAAAATTAAATATATCAGTGAACTCTATACTATCTGATGTCCGTAAAACAACTAAATTATAAGCTGGCTAACTGATAGTCAACATTGAAAACGAAATGTAATCAACGCGCCTGTCAAAGATATATTTAGGGACAAGAAATAGCTAATTGCGCATCAAAAACTATTTTACATTAAATCTTGCAAGCCATTACGGTTACGGCCAAGCTATTACGGTTTTTATAAAATAGCTGAGTTCTCGGCTATAAAGTGACTCACATATTTATCGATTTGCTCTATAAAAAAGGGTGTAATTACTCGAATTCTTAATTTCCGCGCACACTACTTTTGATAAAACAATTATTGTTCGAGTTTCAGCTAGTAGATTTAATAAATTTTACATTCTCACAATAATAACTGACGTTTACAATTAAAATTATATCAATTCATTAATTTGAAATCATTATCAGCTGTTGTCTGTTTTTCTTGCTGTTAGTAATTACACAATAGTGGAACCTTTTAATTAAATTTTAAACTTGTCACGACTACCTATTTTTTAATGACATTGGAATTTAATTTTACATCCATGTATATATTAACTTTAAAAAGGGGAAAAGGATCGGAAAATACAGGATTGATTTTAAAATTTATTTCTCCTACAGGAAGCCTCATCATTACGCGGGTAACATGCTACAATTTACGTGGACAAAATCGCGGGAAAACGGTTAGTTCTGAATAACGGAAACGATTATTTTTAAACAAAAGGTCCGTCCATAAGACATTACAAAATATTCTTAATGAAAAATACTTAAAAAATCCACTTGGTCCCAGGCACCCTGAGATGGGATTCGAATTTACAATTCACAATTTTTTCATGAATAATATTTTTCAGTACAGCGCTGTGAATGCGCAATGGATCAAATATAGATGTAATAACCAAAAAAAATATATAATGTATTTTGACATAACTAAGAATCGTATCCTGGAACATCTAGGAGATAATAATACTATAAATCCGGCGATCAAGCCATAGAGGTGACTGAGTATATATACTTTAGAGGTACAAGGACATGGTATGAATAATTTTGCATGTTGTTTGTTTGTATTTTATTATTTTAGTTTAAATCGCAGTAACCAAGGCTGTACAAGTATTCTCGATATGCTGTTGCAACTAAAGTATTTTTATACTTTATGAGACGAGAAAAAATTAAACATGGACTTTGTGAATGATGTAAAGTTTAACAAAGGAGATGTGTGTAACAGCTGCTCGTGAAGTATTATACTTACCTCTATAATAATATTGCATCGACCTCAAGTAAAATATGTTATTTGGCCGAGCGCAAGCAAATGATGACGAAGTACTTAATATTAGAGGACCTCAACGACAGAGTAGTTTAACGCGTTCGTTTGACGATACGGTTCTAAAGCAATTTTCGCAAGGGCCGGTTATAGAATGGGTGATAAAGTTATTAATAAATACCATGCTTCAAAAGTGTGTTAAATCATTGATCTCGATAGCATTGCAGTCGATAACACTTACCAATTTACATTCGGCCCACATCTCCATGCCTCTTGGCCCATAAGTTATTTCGATTCGATTCCATTATTGGGATGGCCTGTACCCTCACAGTGGGACCATAATCATAAAGGTATTCGGGTAATTATTATTTTTTATTTGAAGTGACAGGTCATCATTTATCTTTATCCGACTTATTGCCTGACTTCACGATTTCATTTCGTTTCAATTGACCTTTATATGGACTCTCGTTTATGATATCAACTACAATATCTGTCTAGTAGCGGTGGCATGCAACAGCTGCATGCTATTTAATAGCAGGTATTGTGTTTTTTGATAGCAAGCGAGGGAGCAAAGTCAAGAGTTTATTTGTCCTTAATGAGATCTAAATCGACAGCTTGTATGCCCATTGATCCATAACGTGTTTTATTTCTTTGGGCATAAATTTCATTCCCACCTGATTTCTGACTGAAAAATAATTTTATCTGTCTTCATTTCATATGGTATACGTACACGGCAGAATGTTACCATATGGAAAATTTTACTCGATTTTAAATGCTACCTACAGTGGCTTAAGGTTCAAAAGTACAGTAACAGTAAGTTTTCTGTAACGTGATGTAAATTGTAGTTAAAATCGGATCAAAGTACATTATTGTACAACTGTAATTAATATAATTTATTTTTTGTACCTTACAATGTCTTGTGCAATAAAATGTTAAATAAAATAAATATAAATAAAATATGAGATTAAGTATCAAAATTCCTTGTATTATAGACATCTGAAATAACAAAGGTACAACATATTGACACGATTAGGAATCAAATCCGAGATCACAGAAATAGCGACATCTTAAAGTGGCCATTCGGCCACGGAGATATATACTATTTATTTTATAAAAAAAACACTAGTGGCGTTATACTTAATCTATGCACATATATTAGTATAGTCCCATGACCCAAGGTCAATGTGGTTGGTATAACATACCATGTGACGCTCAAGTCCAGACGTCACGGTACCGCAGTGGCATACCATATTACTAACTGTTAACCGTTCCTTGGGTCTGGGGTTCTCAACATTTTTCAATTTCAAAGACTAATTAAGGTATTACGTGGATTAGTTAAACCAAATATAAACGATTTGGCAATTTATTATACTTTCACTGAATTTAAACGAGTGATCTAATCTACTAGAATTGTAACTGTATGAAGGATAACTAAACATATTAATTTGAAGTTAAATATGCAACTTAATAAGAGCAGCTCAAAGATGCTTTTTATGGAAACAATGGAAACGTGATGAAATTGTCGAATAATTTCTTTCCCATCGTAAGTGTGATATAATTATATTACCACACAATAAGTTCAATAGCTAACTAATATAGGTGCTGTCTAGAAATGTCGCCGTGATGCCGTAGTCGCATGTCGTGCAGTCACAGTCGATTATTCGTAAAGAAGAAGTACTCAACATTTTAAAAAATTCAATGTATAAAAAATCTAATTTATGTATTTATTACGTTAGACAACCAAAAATGCAAGTAAGACACAAAGACAAATAAAAACAAAACATGACATTCTATGATAAAATATTAAATCTAGCTAGTTTTATTTTATAAATATATAGTCCATTAATATATGAGAAATAATGTAGAAGTAACCAAGCATATCTGCGATAATAATTTTATAGATACGGTGCTATGTTTGTGTAACTGCTGCTAGTCAGCCAAAAATGCTCCCTACAAATTCAAGCCTTTAAGTGACATCACACAGAGGTATGGTAGTGAAAAACATATGGGGGTCTGAGCAATCTTTGTTATTTGTGCGTTTATGTTTATAGTTGTTATAATGAAAGTTGTTACGTTTTATGTAATTAATTTAATTCCATATGCATTTTAGTAAATTTTTGTAATATATTTTCCAAATTAGTGCCATAAAATTCATTTTTTTATATATTTATAAGTCAAAATGTTTCATATTTTCCGAACATATAACGGTAATTTGTATTTTCAAATGTAGGATACAACCCTATTAGAGATAAACAATACATACCTAATCATATTGTATGTATTGTTTATCTCTTATAGGGTAATGTGTAAATAAAACTATCAAATTTATCATAGTATGAAATTTATTGCATCAACCTCGGTTTGGATAGCATGAAAAGGTTATGAAACTCTGGCAAAGCGGGCGGTGGGTGTAGACCATCGGGCAAAGCACGCAACCCGCTATACTACGAGTTTTCAGTTAAAACAACCGCGGGGGCCGTCCCGATCGCGCCTAACACCAAATACTATTATTTTAATAAAAACTTTGTCACGCGATTAACAAATCTAGTGCCTTGACCTTAGTGCTGTGGAGTGCTTTACAGGATAATAACGATGTTTTAACTATAGTGAATTTTAAGGAGTATCATCGGTATCAAATTTCTTGGTGTAAGTAATTTTCTTTTTATTTTTTATGCTTTTAAAATTACTTTGATGATAACTTGAATTTAGACCGATACCTTGATACGTGTCTTACAATAATATTGTTGCCAGTTAATATTTAATACGAGTTGCAACTGGGTTTGAATAGTTTAAATTGTCGTCTGCTTCGACGTGAAAATTGCAAACATGAGTTATAGTAAAATCATCTTTATTACGTAAAGGAGATGCTCTATTTTACCTCCATTCAATTATACCTGTATGTCAGAACTAATGAATTGATAAGACCGTTTAAAGGAATACTAAAGACTCCATTCGTATAGTCGGCATATGAAGGTTGTGAGTTACATTGACATGGCATAGTATAATAACCGTAAAAATTCTTGAATGTGGAACAGAATTTCGTGTTTGTTGTGTGTGCTTTGCGCAAAATAAACTTTAAGGTCAAGTTATACATCAGAAAATTCTAGAATAAAAACGACTATTATATAATAACCATTCTCGCTGAACTCTTATGATAAGTTAGGAAGTAAGCCATAATATATTAACGAGATTTGAAACTTTATCCTAATTCAATATCATACCTCATGCCTGCCGTAACCGTAATCGCTAGACTGGGACTGATATCTTTAAATTAAAAGTTATATTTAAATAATTAGAATAAGTCACACCTTGTTACATTGGAATTAATAGATTTTGGCACCATCTCTTCGTGTCAGAAAAAAAGGCAGGCAAAAACGGATACTTTTATAATGAATGAAAGAAGTTTCTCAAAATATGAAATATACTTGAATTTACAGCAATATTTTTTTCAATCAAAGATTTAATATTGCCAATATAACCTCGAAGGACTACATGGCGAATACTATAAGTAACACCAGAATTACATAAAAAAATATTTTGCTCTAAATTAATCAGATGTCAGCAACAACTGATTTCATAAATTAACAACTGATTTAATTAACAATTTTTCCTGCTCAACCATTAATGTTTTGTTATGTTATGGTATACCTGTAGACTACTTAATGCACCATAGTCTACCCAATTTTTCCAACTGTATCCTGTATGCTATGTTAAGGTTGCCTGGAAGAAATTGCTTTTTAGCAATAAGGCCGCCAATTGTACTATTTTGTTAGATTACTATATATTTGTTCATTCACTTATGGTGTGTACAATAAAGAGTATTTCATTCATTAATTTATGAGGGTATCACCTCAGATTAAAATATCAAAAGACAAAGAATAAAACAAAATTCTTTGACCTAACAATGTTAACATAATAAATTCTGCAATGGTTTCTAAAAATAACTATAAAAGAAATACCTACCAAAAATGGCTGAAACGGAATACCTTAAGTCCAAGTTACCTCATAATAAACCTTCTTATCTACTCATAGTATTTTTAATAGAAGATTTAAATTGATTCAAATGTAATTGTAGTATATTGCAGACGTGCAAAATGTCAATACAATAAGTCAGTTATCTCAAATTATTAAGTTCTTGGAACACGAACAAAGCATATTGAATTAATAGCGCGAATGTAATAACTTAGTTTAGTATCTAATATTACATATTACTTGCGCGCTGGGCTTCTGTGAAGCACCTTCATATGAATATGCTTCTGAAAAGCACAGCGAGAAAGTAGGGGAAAGGAGGAAAGATGAAAGAATTAGTCAAAATGGAAACTTCTTATAATAGTCGAAATATGGAATTTATAGCGAGTGCTACACACAGAGAGACACGTAGTTGTATGCGATTTACTAACGATATTTAGTCCGATTCACGTGTACCATTAAAATGTAGAAGCTATGTTTTTATTTGATACGAAAATATTACAAAAACGTCTGATTTAAATGAGAGACTTAAGCCAAGCACATTTCTATTTATTACTGCACAAAGTTAGCCCTTCCATCTTTCCCTCCTTTCCCCTAATATGCGTCGTCTTTTCATTAATGAATGACACCTAGATCAAGATTTTTTTATGCCCTATATTCAAAACATGAAAAATAAATAAAGTTCAAACTTGAATTATAATTAACCTTGTAGGTCAAACTTTTTATTTATTAGTATTTTTGTTTTGCTGGTGTTTTACAATCAAATATATATGTATACCTCGAGGCCATGTTCACTACAAAGAAAGCGAGTCTAGCAGTTCAAATAATTTTCCTTTCTCATTGTCTGTCTGCGACAAAACCGTGAAAAGTTTCCTATGAAAGTATTGTGTAATATAGTTTAGGTACGATCGATAGCAATGAGTAAGCTTTGCCTGAATTATTCATGAAACCAACTTTTTTGTTGTTTTTTTTTTAATATTGTGCGCCGTAATATTAATAAGAGTTATTGCTTATCTTACAAGAAATCGTCTTGGAAATACCTTTTTTTTAATATGTAAAACAGAATGCTGGATTGATTTTTATTATAAATATGAATAAATAAATATTGCACAGGTTCCGAATTAAGCAGATAAAGCTCTCATATGATAGAAATCTGAAACAGTGAAACTGAAATAAGTAATAAAAAAAAGTTATTGTTTTATTATATAGATCAAATTCGCATCCATAATACCATAGTGATAAATATCTCAAAGAAAGTTGCTTAAAAAATTCACCAGCTTCAAGTAACTCGAGATGGGATTTTTTTCTTCTTATTCCAGTTAAAACTTTTTCAATTTTCTATTTTGTTACCTTTAAAATAAGGATGAATAAATAGTATTCAGAGATATGTTTTTTATTAGAACAATCAATTTTCCGTTAAGTTTATAACTCGTTAGCTTCAAAAGATTATCTATTACTTAATTTATTTAATTTCGTCCAAACTGAATTTAATAAATTAAAACTAGTGTATTGGAATTTATTTATTTTCTTGGCAAACAATTTGGAAGGGTGAATTACGTTAGGAACCTTTATGAAGATGCTACAGACATCTCACAGGCTTACCACAGTAAAAATAGCTCCAAATGTTAAGTATGAAGACAACATATTTGTAGTTTCAATGATGAATTCTGTACATAGATTAATGGTCAACGTGTACCTATACAATCATTCGTCTGTGGTCGAGTGAACAGGTACAAATTGTCCGCAATACCAGTTAACTCTCGTTGTGACGCGTCCGGGAAGCAAAACAACAGGCTAATGTCAAGGGAAGAGGATCAAAGTGGCCAACTGGCGGACACAATATTTCGTACTTAGATTACGAGTGGACAAGTGATATTGTCCCATTCGTGTCAACAGTGGGGCGACAAGGTTGTTTTTTCTCATTTGTCATGAGATAAAAGAGCTTAGATTGTTTCTTGAAGACATGAAACAAAGCCTCAGTTATATTATATTAATAAAATAACCTAAACATTTTCGTTTACAGTCTAAAGTTCACTGATATCTAGCGAATAATTAAAAAAAACAACTGTTCGAGCAGCAGATGCTGAGACTTTTAAGTTTTTAAAAATAAAATTTGCGAATAAAATATTCAACAACAATAATTGGATAATAATTTATGAGAGGAATTAAAAGATATGAGCTAAAACCGTTATAGAAAGCCGATATTGCGTGCATTTTAATTAATAATGATTTATTTTCATTCATAAAAGACAATTTAATAATTATAACTTTAATAAAATGTTAAGAACAGCTGGGCTTACTTCTTTTTATAATTTTATACATGCTTTAATAGGTTCTTATATATTTTTTATACATATATGATGGTTGTTTTTATACACACACCACCCTCGTCAACTTCGTTGTTAACAAAGTATTTATAGATATACTATTAATAAATAAAATAAATGGAACACGCAAAACCATTTAATAGCAGTGTTATCAAATAATGTCAGTTAACTTATATTAAACACTCAAAATTATAAAATATGTTACTTTACAAAAAGTCAGTTAAAGTGACGAAGCCTTGCAAAATGGCAGTTTAATATTTAAGACATAGAAAAACAATCTTACTTTAATGAACTAGCGTTACCATATTAAACAATCGCCTTATGGGCTCATTCGTACTAAATTTTTTTTCATTTTTTTCCAAGCATTCTACAAATTATACTAGAAACCGAATTAAAAGGATACCTGGATGCGGCATGTTTGACTAAATTGCGTTAATCCTTACAAAAGGAAAGCTAAACGACTAAGAAAAAAAGGTAATTCAATAAAAACACGATTTTATTCTTGTACAAAAACCTTTGAATGTTTTTTTTTTTACTATATCAGTTCCACCTGCAGTTTTTGTAATATCTCATTATGTTAGTTCATTACTTTTCCTACTACGAAACAGAGAAGTAGGTCAATTATGCCCCCATCACACACAGATAGCTAATCTTTGGTAGGTTATTAATATCACACCGTTTACAATATGCGCTAATGAATATAGAAGACGCCAGTCGAAATATATGAAGAACGTCTAACTAACGATGTACTGTAATAAGAGACGACGCATGAGACTATCGTGTATAGCTAATAAGCTCGTATCAATTTACGTAGTCGGATATCTGGGCTGTGACATGATGCAATACGTACGTCACAAGCTACGTTGTCAGATTATTTTTCGGGAAAAGTTTGATTCCATAATCATCTATATGAAAATATAGATTTTATTACTTCACTCAAAAACATAACGTCAATATTTATGTATGAGGGGCAATATCGGCAATTGTCGGCACTCTATAAAAAAACAATCCTATTTTGTGTTTACTCCTTTAATGTGAGATATTTACGCAACAGAGATCGTTTTTATTTTATTAATAGAGACAAATGGTTCATTAGAAAAATAATAGTAGAGACGCATACATATTATGAATTTATAGCTTAACTTGACCTGGAGGACTTTTTATAGGAAAAGAAGAAACCTAAAAGTACCTTCTTTAGACTTTGACCAATCTTTATAAATATACATCTTCAAATTTTATGCTTAGCAACATATTTATATCGTCAAATTAAGTTAGTCATAATAGAAAATAAATTTAATATGTTACACTTATAAATATAGCAATTTATTGGAATATAAACAAGTACGCATTTAATTATTTACATTTCATTGAAAATTAAACATATTCTCTAATTTCATTTCTTTGATATTACCGAATAACTTTGTAGATAATAGTTTCAGATTGTAATATACTCGTATTAAAGGAGTAATTCAATTTCATTTAATTAAAACAGTATTTATTTTCATTACAAAAATTCTTTTGAATATCGACTTTCAATTGGTTTTGTTATTTAACTTAGACAAGAAAGATGGATACTGCGGAAACTCGCGGAAGTAACTTGGCAGAAACAGCCCGCAATATCAATGTTGCGTTTGAAAAGGGGTCTGCTAATGAACGTACCTTGCGATTTTGGTTCAACCACTTTCGTGATGGAAACTTCAATTTGAAGAACGAGCCACGAGGAAGACCGCCCACACAGGTGAATAACGATGAATTAAGAGAGATGGTGGAAGCCGATCTTAGTCAAACTACCCAGGAATTAGTGACATGGTTTAACATTACCTTACCCACAATATTGATTCATTTGCGTTAAATCAATAAAATAAAAAATGCTACAAATGGGTGCTTCATGATTTGACTGATCTGCCGAAAGAAACGCGCGTTGAAACTTGTGTTGCCTTGTTGAATCGGTACAGAAATGAAGGAATATTGGATTGAATTGTGACAAGTGATGAAAAGTAGATTCTTTATGATAACTGTAAAAGATAAATGGAATGCTAGGTCAAACACCACATTTTTAATTGCTCTTATTTGTACGTTATTACGTGGTACAATTTTTAGTGCCCCGCTCTCTTGAAGCGGGGAATTCACTAGACAGGCATGCCCGCGGGCATGTCTGTCGTTCACAACACACTACATAGACTCGTCAGTTAGTGTTCGATGTGCTAAGCGACTGGTTGTGTTATCAATGCATGATGGCGTAGCTCTCGACTTTCATAAGTGCTTGTAACAGCCTAGACTGAATAAATAATTTTAATTTGATTTGCATATTATAACAATGGCTACAAAACGGAGAAAAATAGCATAAATTGCTGCTGCAGTAATTATATTTGACGAAAAAAAAAAGAAAAGAGTTTGGTGTAAAGAATGGTACAAAAACAGAAATAAGTTGAGACCATAGAGTATATTATATAGTAGTTAGTTGAGACATAGAAATAATTAGAAACTGGTGATTTATGCAATGAGGAAGTATTTAAAAAATTAAATTAAATTAAATATTTTCTGATAAAATTTAGAAATAACCAATCACACTATACTCCTTGCTTTTAACCTTCTATAAAGAAGGATATCTTTTATATTAATTTATAATAATCTTCCCAAAATTGTTTATTTTCGCTAAAACTCATTTCGTTTCACGTTTCCTACAAATTTCGTCATAAACGGACGTCCATAATGCTTGCTGTCCGGCTCAGGTTGGAGCAGCCGGCCCGCGGTGAGCATTCACCTACAGACTTGTCTGTGCCCGCGCAGACAAAATGAGATCTCACGGACGGGCGACGGGCAGTCTGGCAGACTGCCTGTGACAGACCTACACTAGGCAGACATGACACAGACCTATAGCAACGAGGTCTGGCAGGCATATCTGCAGACTTGCCCGCGGGCATGCCTGTCTTGTGAATTGCCCGCTTAAGTCAAATCCTTCAAAATTTAAGTAGCTAAGAAAAACTTAAAGTCACATAATTTAGTACAAATAAATTTTGAACCTAACTTATGCAATTAATATCATAACCGTTCTACAAGTTCTCTTTAAACATGTTAGCAAAGAACTTGAAGCAAACAACACACACACGAGTATAACAATATCTTTCTCATAAAAAGCTAATTTCACAACAAAAATACACGAAGGTATATCAATAGTTGGGTTTACGTAATATCAATTTACAACAATACAGGTTTCAATCAAACCGTACACATTATATTTAATTCGAGATAATACGTGGGTTTCACGAAACATAGGAATACGTTAGTAGTGTTTTCCAGGCGGGACTAACGACCCACAAATACATGAATAAATACCCCTATTTATATAAATGCTACGAATTAATATAATACTAACACAGTCTTATCGACTAAGTATATCGATCGATCGACTAAGTTTAGCTGGAATTAGAAAATACCATAAGATTGAGTATGCCATAATCGATGCTATCATATCATTATCGTATAATAGACTGCTGTTGCTTTTTGAGTATTCTTATCTTTTCTCGATAAGTTGCATCAGGAGAAAAATTTGGTCTATGGTGATAGGACCAAACCTAGATCCGTAATTACCCAATATTTGTTCTGCGTATAGTTTTATTTGCATGTGCAATACGTAGGAAATCAAGGTATACGCGGTTGGCAACCAGAGCAAGCCAGCTAATCTGTAAAAATCCAAACCTGAATTCGAATTCACTCACGTGTCTGAATTCGTAATAACGTTTCATGGCATAAGTGAAGTGAGTTTCGAAATGACATAGGAATAGGATATTTGAGACAACCATATTCAATCAATTATGTTTTTTATTTTATACCTAAAATACCAATAGAATTTCTTCTCTAAATGACGTGAATTCAGACACATGAGTGAATTCGAATTCGTGTCTGGATTTTTATAGAATCGTAGGGCAGTTCCTCGATAATTAATGGATTTTTACTCCCCTTTAATATAATGAATGGATAAGAACTTATGTACTTGAATATGTTGGTTTTTTGGAAATTATTGAGAAGATTTGTAAAGTTAACTGAATTTTTTATTGATATACTGGAATAATTATTGAACACAAAGCTGAGGGCCTAAACAATACGATAATATGTTATAATTAAATATTCATATCATTTAAATTTTAAAACCTCTCAGGAAACTGTGTTAGCAAACAAAAAGTTTTAATGTACCTACGAATACTTACATACTTCCAGTTGTAATTCTCGTTCGCTGAGCAAAGTTGCGAACTCGTGACATTACCCGTAATGAACTTAAACATCGCATATACTGAATATAATTTTTAATATGGCAATTTTATTTCTCGGTTCTAGAAACAAAGGAATTGCTACTGCGCACAAATATTATTTTGCGGCAAACGTTCCAGAAGACTCGCTCCAAGAAACCTGTATAAGGCATAGACGAAATTCCTTTTACAAATTTACTCATGAAGAAGATACCGACTGCTAAATTAAATCTATATAAATAAAAATGAATTGTTTAAAGCCAAAGTCAAAATAATCTTTATTCAAATAGACTTCTTAAAAATACTTTTGAATCGCCAATCGTTTTTTCCCTACTACTCGTTCAGGACGTCTTTTGGTTCAATGTGTTGGTAATCACAAAACTCGAGAACGGCTGACCGATTTGGCTGATTTCTATTTTATTGTGGAGAGAAAAAATACTAGGAAAATAGAAAAAAACAACAATTTTCTTTTGACATACAAACCACTCTGTCCCTAGCTGTCAACAAAACAAAACAAAAACGCGTGGATTATCTTTGGTTACTTTGTTTTAGAGAAATGGGACAGAACAAGGACCCCGTGATATCTAGTACTAAATAATAACTCATACATTAGGGATAGCTATAAAAACATGTAATTGTTATTAAGATGAAGATTAATGTAAATATTTTTATTTAATTGCTTAAAAATTCGTAGTGAAATGTAATCAAGTCAGTAATAAAGTGTTGATGCCTTACATTGAAATGACATAGAATTGATTAGTTAATAATCATACTGCCCATAAGAGCCAAAAAGCTGGTTTCATTTAATCATCGTTTAGAGAAACAATTACTATATAACGTGTCCCAAAATTCAACGATAAGCGGGCGCCAAGAGGTAGACCTGCTCATGTGTACTTATGGAAAAATAAGAAAAAAATTATATCTTATTAATCTTTTTTATTATAAAATTAAATTTGAAAATCTTCGAAAATCCTTACACCTTTTATGATATTTTCAACTTACTTTTACTTTTACTTTTTTACTTAGGTATCCGATACCAAAAAAAAGATTGAACATAATTGAGAAGTTGTGGTCGTGGTAGTTGAAAATATCATAAAAGGTGTAAATTTTCGAAGATTTTCGAATTTAATTTTATAATAAAAAAGATTAATAAGATATAAATTTTTTTCTTATTTTTCCATAAGTACACATGAGCAGGTCTACCTCTTGGCGCCCGCTTATCGTTGAATTTTGGGACACGTTGTATACACTTTTCTCAATTCAGAAACCGGCTGTATAAGTTTAAAAAGTGGATTGTTAATAAACACTATTTAGTGATATTAAACAATCTAGGAGGAAAAACGGGAGACTTTATAATCAGTACAATGTGAAGTATCTGTAGTAATAATATACTTTATTGCACACAACAAAACATAAAAAAAAAACAGAGAATCACGAAATAGTATACAAAAAGCGGCGCTATTTTTTCCTGGCGAGGATATTGGGTGAAATTTCCTGACATCCTCCGGTAATGAGTTCCATAACCGCACAGCATGCACAGAAAAGGAATAGGAGAAAAAGTCGGTAGAATGACGAGGAATGTCCAAAGTGAAATTAGAAGAGGATCCCAAAGTACACTGAGATGATGAAAAGCAAAACATACTTAAAGAAAAAATCTTATACAAATTCATTCGGAGGACGACACACATTCGACGTATAAGTGCGACCTACTAACCGATAGTTATTTCTAACATATCGATTTGAAAGCTATTGATTTCTATATTACTAAATTATGAGTTTTCGCGTCTTTTATAGTATAGACTAGACAATAATAATATGTAGATATAGCCAAGTAAATTATGGTCAGCTAAATCTTGCCCGACTTTTTTGTATTTCATATAGGTATATTTAATACTAGCTGTGCCCGCGACTTCGTCTGTGTGGGAAAGAATATTATGAGAATTCTTTTTTTATTATGGATGGAATCGAGTCGAATAGGATTAATTGACCATAACCCAGTACACGGGCCCAAAGCGAATCGGTGAGTGTTAACGTTAAATATGAGAAAAATATGTTTTTTGATTAATAGTTAGCCTAACCAATTGTCAGAATCCCAACCATTCGTCAAAAAATTTAACTTTCACTAGAAGCTGGGTTAAGCAAATGGCCAATGATTAAAAGAACAGATGTACAACTGCGTTCTATTTACTTGGTCCCTTTTTATTGATTTTTACGTTGTTTTTATAACCCTACATAATTCCATAGTGAATTTGGGCATTAGTTTTTTTTGGGATTTCGTTTTATGATGCATTTTCATAGGAAAATATTTATTGTTATTTTTGGGTTTTAGGATTATTAAAAATAAGTTACATTTTTATCTTAATCATCCTTAGTATATTTGTACTTTATAAAATAATTTGTTTTCTTGTTACCACGGCCATATGCCAAATTATTCAATTATTAAAAATCTTATAAAATCCACGAAGAGACAATACAAAAGGTAAAAATATGCCTACAGTATATAAAATATATATTCCTCGATTTATTTTCCAACATTACAATCCCACCTTGGATACTAGATACAATATTATTTTCACTCATTTCTCTATAAGATAAAGATAAGATAAATAAAAAACAAATATATGCTTTTAATAAAAAGTTAAGTTGAAAATAACTTGGAAAAAAATATCTTTGTTGCTTTCTAACATTATTAAAAAAAATTCCTTATATTTCCTGAAAAATAACACATAGTGTACACAACAGAACAACCATAAACATTCACATTGTTTGATAATCTATAGATTTCTTTTGTCTATTTGATATTTGGAACATAATCAATGGTATATAGTTCGCTCCGTTCATTCAAACCGTTAGTGTTGTCACCCAGAAAAAATTACCCATGTCAATGTATAGCGAAAGAACGACTCATTGTGCTGGCAACAAATTAACCAGTGGTTAAATTTGGCTATGGTTTAATTTGGCATCAAAAAACGAAATAGCGGGTTAACAACTGGTTAATGTGTAACCTATAGTCAAGTTAACAAATGGTGAAATGACATTTGACTATGGATCAAAAAACTGGCCCTTAATGTTGATGTTCACGATATTAGAAAGATACCTTTAAATAATCTAATTAACTACTATTACATTAAGTCACATACGTTTATTTAGTTTCAATGATTTTGCATGATTCAATCCTCAGAGAAGGTATAAAATTTTATGATAACTTACTGATAGTTACAATAACATAAGTTATCGAAAGCTAAATAAATACTTCAATTATACGGAATAGAATAGAATAAAATAGAATAAATTTATTTGCAAGAAACATGGAAACATTATAGCTGGTTTAGTATAATAAGAGACACACATATTTCACCAAAGTATGGCATGCAAAAATGTTTTTCAATTAATTTAACAATAAAATGAAACAAATAAAATTAAACAATTGCATATCACAAGTCAATCAAACAAAACAAGAATATTACAATTTTATAACACAACGGTCAATTAATATAGTGTCAGAATAAAAACATGAATTATGTCATATTACTCGTAAAAATAATTTTATTTAATGTCAAAATATCAGGCTACAGTAATTATTATTGAAATATTCATTTAGGTTATATGGAGACTTTATAGTCAACCATTTACGCAAAGCTGAAGCGAACCATTTACGCAAAGCTGAAGCGAACAGGCTTGTAGGCAGTTTTATAATATGCATAGTGGTTATTGTACACCATAATGCACATGCCGTAGCAATTTCTTTGAAAAAATGCACTCCCCAATGGTACACGTACTCTTGGACGCAGTCAAGGATTTTTCATAGCGTCAATTTTTGGGAAATGTTCAGGATGACGTCTGACAAGCATCTCTAAAATATACATACCTGTCAGGGTTAACACAACCCTGCAATTTGCAATTTTCGAAATAGAGATCGACATAAGTCTATTGGTCCTGCCCCACAAATGGCTCTAATGCATTTCTTTTGCATAAGGAAAGCATAGTTTATATCAGGAGAGTTACCCCACAATATTATGCCATATCTCAAAACCGATGATACATAGCCATAATAAGCGGTTAAAGCTACCCTTTCGCCAGCCGTATATCTCAATCCCTTTAACCCATTTGGATCCGCCAACCCTGTACAGGGACAGTGAATTAACTACCCACAACATTTTTATTATTTTAGTTAAACATTCATTTCGGATGCATTTCTAATCCTGAGTAGTGTACCTTTTCGTTTTTATTGTATTTATTGGATAAAATTAATGAAAACTTGTTTAAATTTGTTGTTGTGTTAGTGGAAATTTCGGCTAGGATATATACCTAAAGGTAAGCAGTTTTATTTTTTATGTATATATAATAGCTTATGATGTGTTCATGTTATTATAAGTTTGTACATTTATCTAAACAGTAAGGAGGTTTTATAAGATGATTAAGTTATTTTTCTTGTTTTTTGTCATTAATTATTAAGGTGTCCCTGTATAGGGACAATGGTAACATCGCATACATTTTACTGAACACATAATATTTTTCATTTTAGGTACTAGATTGAAATAAACAATGGCCAAACGCGCTTTTAATGCAAGAAATGATTATCAAGGACTGGAAGAAGCATTAGAAAACATTTTGGCTGAAGATGAAGACCCTGATGTCAGTTATGATTTGGTAGCTATCCTGATTTGGTAGCTATAGATTATCAAGGACTGGAAGAAGCATTAGAAAACATTTTGGCTGAAGATGAAGACCCTGATGTCAGTTATGATTTGGTAGCTATCCCTCCAAATCCAAGTGTCCTAACAGATGAAGAAGAAGGTGACGAGGATAACATACAGCAGAATATACTCCCGCGTGATATACCCGGTAGGGTGGAAGTTTTTGTGTCTCAGCGGGACGATGAGTGGCATAGTAGTGATGATGAACCATTACAAAAACTGGTTAGAAAACGAACAGATAACGAACCTCGATGGCGCAAATGTGACAGTTTTTATGAGAATGTTGGTTCAGTCAATAATAATGTTGAGATGCGCAGGGAAAGACTTATAACTGATCTGAAGGATCTGAGTGCAGTCCAAATATTTGAGAAAATATTTGATGAGGAGGTAATGAACATGACTCTTCACTATACAAAGCTGTATGCCGCACAGAATAACAATCACGATTTCGATGTAACAGTCGAAGAACTCAAAAAGTTCTTTGGAATCATAATTCTCACGGGTTACCATACACTTCCAAGAGAACGGCTATACTGGTCATTGGACGAAGACTGCAGTGTTCCCATTGTTTCAAGAACAATGTCAAAGAATAGGTTTATAGAAATAAAGAAATTTCTACATTTTTGTGACAATGAAACTGCTGCAGAATCCACAGATAAAATGTTCAAGGTAAGACCACTTGCTGATATGCTCATCAAGAAGTTTTTACAGTGGGGCTTAGTACATGAATTACTATCTGTGGATGAATCCATGATAAAATATTTTGGACGTCATCCATCGAAACAATTTATAAAAGGCAAACCGGTACGATTCGGTTACAAAAACTGGATGATTGCTAGTGCTGATGGTTACTGTTATGGTTTCGACATATACTGCGGGAAATCAACGTTGGCAACCGGAAATGAACCCTTGGGATCGAGAGTGGTCAAGTTGTTGCTGAACAAAATTCAAGCCGTACCCAATGAGCATATAGTTTATTTCGATAACTATTTCACCAGTTTTGGATTGCTGAGAGAACTTCGTGAGGCTGGATTTCGAGCAACAGGGACGGTACGCGAAAACTGGACAAAACAATGCCCTTTGGCATCGGTCAAAGATATGAAAAAAAGAAAGCGAGCAGATTATGACTACCGTTTTGACGTTGTCAATAAAATTCTATTTGTACGATGGCTTGATAACAGCGTCTGCACAATGGGCACCAATTTTGACAGTGTTCTCCCTTTGGGAAAAGTAAAGCGATGGGATACTACGGAAAAGAAAAAGTTAGACATGAATATACCACACGTTTTCCAAAATTACAACAAAGGGATGGGAGGTGTAGATCAAGCTGACCAGTCTGTCGCTGTGTATAGATCAGCTATTCGGGGCGAAAAATGGTGGTGGGTGATCTTCTCCTACATGTAAGATTTAGCTGTTGCTAATGCATGGCGTCTTCATATTTTGGCCCATGAAGAGAAGATGGATCAGCTTCAGTTCCGTCGCACTATCGCGCGGTTTTATTTGAAAAATGATGGACGTCAGGATCGTCGGCGTAAACCTTCATCAGTCGTACGTGATGTAGCTACTGATGGAGTTGGACATTTTCCCCTAAGATTGCAAAACCAATTGCGTTGTGTAATTTGCCACAAAAAAGTACGACGGCAATGTAAAAAATGTATAAAAACATTATGCATCGAAAACAGTGAATGTTTCGAGAAATACCACACTTAAGCCCATTGTCCCTGTATAGGGACAGTATTTTTTTTTACTTACGATAAAAAAATAATAATTCATGTTATATTTTCTACATTTGTATCCTGCATGTATAATAATAATAAAAAAAAATAATAAAAAATATGATTGTTTGTATTTGGGTCCAAATGGGTTAATGCGAATACAAACCTACTTAGTTTAGAGCAAACATGATTGATGTGAGCTTTCCAGTTGATCAAGAATGACACCCAAAAATTTTGTTTTACTGACTTCATTAAGCTAATCGTCTTTGTGAATAACATCTAACTTAAAAGGAGTTGATTTATAATTTAAAAACTGAACGTATGTGCTTTTCGAAACATTCAAATTTAGTCCATTTCTAGTTAGCCATGCGTCAACACACTTTATAGTCTCATTTACAACTTGTTCAGAACGTCTTTTAGCTGACAAAAAGAACAAGCGAAAGAAACTTACCAGCTCTTTATCATAAGTAATGAAATTGACATAAATCATGTCATTACTAAAATAATACGTATTATCACAATAATAAATACAACTTTCAAAGTCTGTAGGTCGTACATATAATTAGTTATTATAGAACAAAGCGAAGGCCATTAATTCCATGCATTGCGATCCTAAAAATAATTATCAACTTCATAATAGCGTTTACTCATAAGTACGTTAACACAGACAGTAATATGAATTAAAATATTATATTAAATACATATTATATGATTTTATACAAGTATTTTTTTCATGTCTATCGTAATTTTATATTGTGTACGTGATGTCATCTTCATTATTGGCAGCCTATTGATGTTCCCAATGTGGGGCTCTGACTTTCCCTATGGATATAATCGAATAGGGAGAATGAGCCATAACCAATGCCCACAACGTAGACATATTGCGAATTGGTGGATGATAACGACTACAGATGGAGTCAGGTCCAACGGCTTAACGTGCCTTCCGAATCACGAAGAAGCTCGAGTTAATAAACTCTTGGTCATCTATCCCATGACCGGCCAAGTTGATTAAGAACCGTATCCCAGACCGAGAGCGCTAACCACTGCACCGTCGTGCTGGTACGTGATCAATGATGATCGATGAGTGTTTTCAAAATAAATTAATTCTATTCTGTTCTATATATGCAAAATGTACAGATTGAAATACAGATAAGAATATGGGTCGACATAAGCTGACGAAAGATGCATCGCCGTCTTTTAAATAAGACATAGAATCAATGCAAATAGAATGTTATTTATCTTATATAAAAAAAGACAGAAACATTAAAACAGAATAGATTATCCCTAAAATACATGCGATAGAACTGATATACCTACAATACTTACCTATCAGAAATTTAACAGATTTATGCAGCCATCAACACCAAATCTGTACTAGCTAACATTTCCACAATTCTGATAAACTATTGCAAAAGTTTAATTGATAGAAATGCAAAAAATGTTATTTTATCAGAAAAAAATCTCAAACTGACACTATGAATTCAAGCAGAGACGCTGAAAACAGATAAGAGTCTATTTTAATCACAGAACACGTCTTTCTGTGTTCTGTGATTTTAATGTTCTAAGACTGCCACCGTGCGTGTCTTTAATGGGGTTTGAGGTTGATCATGTATGTAACCTTTTCTTAAGTTCGTATCGACCAAGGAGGTTTTAATTTTTAAATAGTTTAGCTCAGAGAGTGATACAACAGTATTGGCACCACAGAACATAGAGAGAGATTAGAAGTATAATGATATTGATTTAGTATGGGAACCGAGTGTCGCCTCTCCGCACACAAATACAGATTAGATGAAATGATCATTATGTTCACTACATGAAAAACCGCCACGCGATACGTTCGTGATAACATAAACAAAATCCCAAAAAGATACTAAGCTAAGAAATCAAACGCTTAAAAACAAACTCTAATTCAACGTGATAATAAATAACTTACTTTAACATAAATGTTGAACTGTCACGTGGCTGTATACGGGGATACCAGAAGGGAAAAAATATTTTAAGATTATGCACATTTAAAAAATTGGGGACATCATTTTATGTGCGAACTATTAAGATTAGATTTTGCTGTAACCAAGTGAATATTGAAAAATAACACTTTTCCCTATATAACTTCTTTTAAAAAACGCAGTACAAAAACTAAGAAAACTTTATGATAAACTCTATCATATGTCTGTGGAGTAATATAATTAAGCAAGGGAATGTGTAAAAAAAAACAAAAATTAAGAAACCAACAGAATTTTTGTATTAATTACATTAAGCCTTATTTGTATTTTTTTCTTACTGGTATCATTCCGATTGTGCATATTAGTGATGTGACAGATTATGTAAGTTGATGAAACAAGAGGTTCAAATTTTGTTATGAAACAAATGTGATTCAGTTCGACAATGTTCTACAGTGGTTTGATAGTAATTATTTAAAGTTTAATTCAAATAAAATGAAATACATAAAGTTTGCATTACCTAATATGAGGCATATTAATACACTTATTAAATGTAAATTTTGAAAAAGTTGAGTTGGTGAAATCGATAAAGTTCCTTGTTATTACACTAGATTCCCGACTGCAATGGGATCCTCATATTGATAATTTGTCAAGTAGACTGAGTTCTGCAGCATTTGATGTTAAGAAAATTAGACTCTTGACAAATGTTGAAACGGCAGGATTGGTATATTTTAGTTATTTTCATAGTGTAATGACGTATAATCTATTGTTGTGGGGTTCTGCGGCTAGTATTCAAGATATTTTTATTCTACAAAAGAGAGCTGTCCACGCTATATATAATTTACGGTCTAGAGAATCTCTCCGAGAAATATTTAAAGAAATAAATATTTTGACTGTTGCCTCTCAATACATCATTGAAAATATTATCTACGCAAGAAAAGATTACGATTTCTTCACAAAAAAAGTAGTGTTAATAATCTTAACACAAGAAATAAAAATAAACTTGCCATTCCAAGCTTCAGACTTCAGATAACCAGAGGATCATTTCTGGGTAAATACACTGCTATGTTCAATAAAGTTCGTAGTTGACATACCAATAAATAAATTTAAAATTCATGTAATGAACATACTTATGAGTAAAGGCTATTATAAAGTTGATGATTATTTTAAGAATCGCAATGCATGGAATGAATAGCCATCGCTTTGTTCTATAAAAACTAATTATATGTTCAACCTATGTCCTACAGACTTTGAAAGTTGTATTTATTATTGTGATATGATATGAAATTACATGATTTATGTAAATATCATTACTTATGATAAAGGGCTGGTAAGTTTCTTTCGCTTGTTCTTCTTGTCAGCTAAAAGACGTCCTGAACAAGTGGTAGGGAAAAAAAATTTTTTGGACAATTCAAAAGTGCTTGTAATAGCCTACTTGAATAAAGATATTTTCATTTCATTTCATAATAACTAATATGATCATTACAATAATAAATTGATCATAGCCATGTTTGTTTTACTTTATTATTCTAAGTTTTATAACTGTAATAATAATAGTACCTACATTTTTAATTGCAACGACTGGACAATAAGGAATCGCTGGTCAAGTATGAGTTTGAAAGCTGTGACAAAAAAGTTTGAAGACAGACACAAAAGCGATAAATACGTACAAACGTCAATCTACATATAAAGTCACATCCGTTTGAGACATGCGTTTATAAACTTATGTGAAAATATGGAACAACAAAAAAACTGATAAAAGCTGTTCTGTGAGCGGTTCTTTAAAGTGGCTATCTTAACTCGATTTCTATAATAATGGTTTCCGATTATGTATCAGCATAATAAAGTAAATTAAATTGACGCCTATAAATTAATTTTGTAAATTAAATTCACACCACCAACAATATTACGTTAGTTGAAAACATGATTTTTTGTTTGTATAGATAATATGTTGTTTTGAAATTCATTTGATAGGTTTAGGTCTAAAACGGAAAGGACAAAATAAATTATGTAAAAAGGGCAAGCCGTTGTAAAGTTATTAGGGAAACTGAAATATAAGTAATGCAAAATAAATGAAATCCAGTTTCATCAGTTTCTAATAAGACTTATTAGGCCAACACTCGTAGCTTTTCACGAAGTTTCATTTGATTTATATATTGTTCATAAAACGTTGATATACTTCGTAACTTAGATATTTATAGCACATCAGTATTTTTTAATATTTATGTGCGTGTAAATAATTAACCGAATCTTCGTAAAAAAGTGCCTGGATAGTTCATTATTTCATCTGTTCAGTATCAATTCATCTTTTATTTTCTCTTTTAAACAGTAGTATTTATTTTTATATAATTATGGCATATACTTATCCATAACGTTGTTATGAAATGATGAAAGAAATGCTCTAAATAAATTTGTTTTAGTTAACGATTACGATCCATATAATTAACAATACGATTCCGAGCAGCAGCAGCCTATCGGTACATTTCAGACAAATGGAGGCACAGCACTATTTTTTGCAAAAGTGCACAATATGATTTACATTGCTGTCTAGAAACGGGGTTAGAAACATTAATGTTGGTTTGAGCAAACAATGTATATTTTATTTGAAATTGTGTCAAATTATTACGTTTTTTATATTTTAGCACTAAAATTGTACTTACCAGTGAAAGGAAATGTTTGCATTAGTTAGATTGTATACTTTGTTTTGCTTTTTGCAAGTGATAATAGCACAAAACGGTATTTTTTATAGAAAAAATCAGTAAAATCACCACTCGACGATTGACGAACGACTGACAAACATAAAACCGAGGAAAGGGCGTCATATGAGTAAAAGCGCATATGCCAGCGACGCTTGCCCCGCCCACTTACTACTTCTATTCTCTCTCTATGTTCTGTGATTGGCACCGATATTTAATATGAAATTTGAATCTTCTAACTTTCTTTGTAAATCTATATAACGTGTTAATGACAAAACCTTATAACTCTTTTGAACGACCTTTAGAAAGGAATCTAAGTACCGATGTTATAAATTATCTATCAAGTTTTGAAACAGACGAATGATTAAAATACATTTTATTAATAATTCGTCTCATCAAATAAATATTTAAATTTTAAAACCGTTGTCTGTGAGATTTCTATATTTAAAGATAGGGTAAAAGCCGGATAGTTGCTTCGGGCGGATAGATACCCCAGATAGATTCGAACACACTACACTATGTTAGGCTTGTTGATTATTATAGGAAGTGTCACGTGTGCCGATCGTAGTGTCACATAAATCGTTGAAGTAGATGCATGGGTTTTGTCTCTGTGAGCATACATTTTCGGCGTTGAGACTTAGACGAACGTTAAAATTACATTGGTAAATAATCTTATGTTTTATGAATAAATAGTCATATTTATTTCACAAATAGAAAAGGCAAGTATCCGTAGCATAAATGATAGTTGTTCTATCATCATACTCTAGTGGCAACTATCCGCAGCTATAAATTCTTTAACCAGCGCAGACAAACTTTTCTCTTGAAAGAAGTCCAATTCATCAATTAGCCCACCAGTTTTACGAAAAGTTTTGGTTGAAGCACAATTTTAACAATATTATTATAATGGCTGGATCGAAACCGTTAAAATGGTATCTGGAAAGAAATCCTGAAATAATTTTAAGCTCTATTGATTGATAAGTTATTGGCTTGATACAATATTAATATGCTATAGTAAACAAATATCCTTTTAAATGTCAAATAAAATAGGATTTATTCAAAACGCCCCTTTTTTAATATGTAATTCACATCAAAAAAAAAGGGGCTGTATTTTAAGTGGTGTAACTATTCGGCTTTTACCCTATATAATTACTATATATTGGGTTGGCACAAAAGTAATGAGACACACTAGAAAAATCTATAACATTTCCTTTTTAAAATATTTTTTTTCGATAATATTCTAGAATGTTGTAGAACATTCTAGGTACTTCTGGTGTAGGGTATATAAAGCCGCGCTCGCGATTTGTTTAGTTAGTTTGAAGAAAAATGGACGAGCGACAAGTTCGAACACTATACTTATACGAGTACTTGTTAGGCCACAGTGCGCGGGCTGCGGCTGACAATATCAACAATGCATTAGGCGCTGGAAGTACAAGCCATGCGACGGTGTCCCGATAGTTTGACCGTTTTAAATCAGGAGACAGGAGCCTTGAAAGTCAGCCACGCTCAGGGCGACCACCCGCAGTGAATGATGACGATTTGCGCCGCGAACTGCAGTTGAATCCGGATGCTACCACTCGTGAATTAGCGGAAGCACTTAAATGCAGTCACCACGCCGTGGAACACCATCTGCATGAGCTTGGTTATCGAAAAGTTTTGGCTCGGTGGGTACCGCACATCCTTACAGACGCCAGTCGTGCAGTCCGTGTCGCTATCTGTCAGTCACTTTTGCTGCGACCCCGACGTAAAGAGTTTTTGTCAGATCTGGTTACTGGAGATGAATCATGGATTTATTACGAGAACGATACACGTCGTGCTTTTTGGCTGCCTCGAGAAGAAACGCCACCAACTCAACCGAAGCCGAGTCAAAAGAACCGCCGAAAAATTCTGCTTTGCTGTTTCTGGGATGCGCAAGGCATACTGTTTTATGAGCTATAACACAATGAAACTATAAACGCTGACAAATATTCAACCCAGCTTACCAAATTATCTGCCGCTATCAAGAAAAAACGACGAAGACGAGTCAATGTTGTTTTACTGCACGATAACGCTCGACCTCACGTCGCATCTGTGGTTCGCCGGCAGTTGGAGAACTTGGGCTGGGAGACGATACCCCACCCACCTTATTCCCCAGACCTCGCCCCATCAGACTATCATTTGTTAAGAGCCCTGAAACAGCATTTGCGGGGTAAACAATTTAATGATTTCTCTGACGTAGAGGCGGAGTTGAACAACTTTTTCGAGTCATAGCCATCAGAGTTCTGGGCAAAAGGCATCCAAACTTTGCCGGATCGTTGGCAAGAAGTCTTAGATACTAATGGTAATTACATCATTGACTAAACTTTTTTTATTGTAATAATAATAAAAAAGTAAAAACTTAAACCAAGTGTCTCATTACTTTTGTGCCAACCCGATACTATTGCTACAACTGACTTACTTCAAATTCTTTAAATATTATTGATAAAGGCAATACCTTTGAAAGTATTTATAATATATATCTCGAATAAATTTTAGATTACTTTATCGTATTTAAAGAGTTCCATTGAAACCCTTTATAGTGATCGCAGATTGTTTCGCGCCGAACGAAACGAAGTTTATTTATCGCACATCTTATCTACGCCTACGGGAAGGAAAGACACATACAAAATATTTTACTCAAGTGTTGCCATAATACCCTAGGCGATTCTGGAACAATTCTTTATTTTTACTAAGAATATTGACTGTGAAACTTAATCAGGTTTTTTACTGTAAATTTATTGATCGAAAATGAAGAAATTTTAATACTGCTAATAATAATAAAGACAAAGAGAGAAAATAAAAATAGTGTAAAATTTGTTTAAGAAATGTCCAAAACCATTACAAGATGGTATATTTTTTTTATAAAACATGACTGATTCTAAATCTACAAGACTAATAAAATCAAATAAGAGCAAAATATTTATAAATGGTATCTCGGGTAAGGCTGCAAAGGGGCCTCGTCCTCGCCGAATCTTACGTTAGTCGGATTTCTTCAGGATTAATGTTTCTTCCGAATTCTCTCAGCGATTTACCAGATTGGGTTCACAAGAGTGTGCGAGATTTCACGTTTTCAAACAACTTACCTACAATCTGATCGTATAAAGGTGAACATCCACCTTATCCGCACGCACATATTTTTCCATAGCTTTTTATGATTTTTTATAGCACTCCATCCACAATACGTACCGACAGTAATGACGGCACGCATTATATGAGCAAATAAAATGAGATGCGTGCCGATGAAATTGGATTACTTCTATAGAGCTACTATACTAGATTACTTCGCAGCGTTACGTCAAAAATGACTTTAAATAAAAATGTCAATCGTCCTTAAAACGTCCACTGATCCACATGCAGCAGACGCACGTTACGCAATGGATTTGTCGATATCATATGTCCACTGCATCTTGATTTTGAATAGTAGTGCCATGTGACAATTTTGACATAACGCTGCCAAATAATAATGTATAGTAGCTCTTGGAAGTAATTCGTATCTTTTCATGGGCACACATCGTATTCATCGCTCATATAACATTGATGTCGGTGTGGCTGGTAAGGAAAGTGGGCAGAATGCTAAATAAATTCATAACATAGCTATGGAAAATTATTTGAGAACCATGCGTCGGTTACGTGCGTGTACAGAATAGACGTTCACTTTTAGGCGTGTTCGATGAGATCTGGGGGCCAATTCTACTAAATAAATTTTGTTTAAATCGAATCGAAAACGGATCGAAACCGAACGAAACTACAGTTTTTAATGGTTTTTCTATTCTATTAAGTGACGTACGATACAATTCCAGCTAAAATAGAACTGGAATTGTATCGTATGTAACTTTGTAGAATAGGAAAACCATTAAACACTGTAGTTTTTTTCGGTTTCTATCTGTTTTCGATTCGATTTAAACAAAATTTATTTAGTAGAATTGACCCCCTGCTATCATGGCTCCACTATGCGTCTCCCCATTCGACCCATTCTCACGGAGATTTAATTTTGGAAAAGTTATCGGTCGGAAAAGGTGTCATTATAGTCCACTAGTACTACGACTATGCAGCTAGGCATTTATCTAGTGCCGTAGTATGTGTAATATAAAAGACAACAGCATAAGTACAGCGTTTTCTATGTGTTAAACGGTGACTTGAAATTTTCATAGAATACATGTAATTAGAAAAATATGTTTTTTTTTTAATAATTAAAAAGATTGCCGCGTGCAAGTATCTCTCTAGGGTTTTCAAATGTCCACTGTTACTTTTTTTTACCAGTTCTAGTTTAAATGTTACGTCTATCACACGCCTTTTTTTAAATTCACAAAATTAGGTGTTTTCTACATCTAATGATCATTAATAAAATAGTACCGATTTGACTTGTCATCAAAATGAACCTGTAAATGGCAAATCTACACTAGCTTTTAACATGTGCATTATTTACTCAAGAGGTAAGGGAGCTATGACCCAAACTAAAAGGACTGACGCAAGCGGCACTTGTCCATGGCTTAATATGGTCTTTTAAGTTTTTTCCTTTTATATTAACTGATGATAGATTTAGTAAGGATATTGTTACGGAGCGCAGCTGCGTAGATGGCGTTATGCGCCCATGGATCGCGCTAACACTGTTGAAACTACCTGAATTATATAGGTACGTCGGGTTGGCGAGAAATGGAAAGTCAGTGCGAAAGAAAGAGACGTGTAGCTATTATAAAACTTTCGGCAATGCCTCAAACGTTTTAGTTCCTGACCAAGAACATTCTAGATGTGTTATCGTCCATATAAATACGCGGTGGACGGCCTACCAGTCCTGGCATTTTTCAGTCACCAAGCTATCTGAAAGCAAAAGCGATCGGAGGCAAGACTCAAAGCTATAACTAGTGCGGTGAACGATTAAAGTTAATTAAGGAAAATCGGACTGTGAACTTAATTGGCGTTACTTTTTATCCCGAACCTGAACACGTAACAATATCCTCAATGCCCATAAATAGGCCGGAGTTGTTCATTTTAATTTTTCAACTAACGCATTACTCCTTTTTATTTCTGTATAATTTAAATGCAAATTTACGAAATACTTGCTAATTTAAACGTGTAAAACCAATATCACCTGCGCTTAATAAAGGTAAAAATAATTTAAAATCGGTTTAATATTTTCAAAGTCTATTCGATACAAACAACTATTTACGATATAAATATTTGATATTTGTGGTTTAAGATATTTATTTTTCACAAGAATTTTCATAATTCACTTACGTGAGGAACTGACAAAAAAATTAAAAATTCTAGTAGCTACGAAAAGCGCATACAATACAACACTTCTTAATTTAAAAACTATATACAGCATTTATATTAGATTACAATATGAAGGTAACCAACAAAAAGAAACAATCGGAAACATAATAAACAGAATTAAGATGCGCGTCACTATTTTCTTGTAATCTTATTAGATAACAATGATCTATATTTTTTATTGCAGGTAACGTGGCGGCATTGGGATGATCTCCAACGCCTCGCTCGCCTCCTCAACTCCACATGAAGATGACCAATTGTGCCTGGCGAACTGCATTGTTTTTTTTAATATGGTTAGTTTAAAAGTAAGGCTTGAATAATTTTTTCTTGCGTATAGAGAGTCCCATTGAAATTAAAAACCATATGTTACTTTAATTATAAAACAAAACCTTTTTTCATGACGACCTCCGTAGCCAAGTGGTTTGCACGCCGATTTCAAGGTCCCAGGATCTATTCCCGGTCGGGTCAATGTCGGAAATGTACATATCTATATTGTCTCGGGACTAAGAGTTGTTGTCTCAGATATTCTATAATAGGGAAACTCTAGCTACTCATCTTGGAATCTCAGCAATTTATGTGATGTTGTCTTATACCTATATATTTATTTATTCAACCAAAATCTTGGATCTATAGGCAATTCAGACTTACCTAAACATGAAGGGTTTACGTTATTTTATTACAAAGTTCCCATAGTCACATTATAATTCCATCATCAGAGCCTGAATATTATTTCAGACCATAATCATCGTTTAGAGAAATCGGGCGAGCCGGCATTTGATGGGGTTCCAGTTCAATCCTCAGATCAAGTCCATTTATTCACATTTCATAGTCATCATTCGCATGCATGACTTAATTGAAAACCGGGTTTTGGGTAATAATAATAATATTTTTTTATTGTCAAAAATATTTACATTCTCAGTACATAGGTTAGTCCTCCTTTTAAGTCCCTAATTAGACTCTTGCTCCAGGGGATCTCGCTCCTCTTTATCAAAAAATATTGACAAAAGACTTAAAATATAAAATAGTTGGCTTAAAGCTTGCAAGATTTAGCCCATAACACAGCTAATAAAAAAGAAACTGTAAAAAAGTTTGACGACAATGTCATTTCTCTTAAATAAAAACATAACTATGGACGAACTAAATATAATTCGTAGCTCATTTTGGTAGTAGTTTTGTAAAGAAAAATGTTTTCTTATTTTTTGTAATGAATTATTTTTTCAAAATGTCAGTTTAATTCATAACAGATGTAGTTCATCCGTCACCTTTTTACATAAGTAAGTTTATATTTTTGACTTAAATCATTTTATATATAGATAGTGACTTATATAAACCGTATTTTGAATATATTTATTGATCTCAAATTAAATGTAGATGACAAATTACGTGTTGATTAATCTATACCTATATATAAAATTCTTATTATTTTATTTAATAAAAATTTAATAAAATAATAAATTAAATAAGAAACTAAATATATATGATAAACAGTTGTACGAATGTAAAGACATATTAATAGAATTCTTAAAAACTATTATATAAGAGGAAACTGAGGACATACCTATTGAAAAGAATTGATTAAATAAGTACTATGTGTATGTCGCAGCCGAGTGGCGTAGTTGGCCGGCCGACTGGGTTGCTAGCACTTCAATAAAGCTAGCCGCCCGGTTGGTTGGCTGATTGTGCCGATTGGCTGCGACATATACATACAAATATAAAATGTATATGTAGATTACAACACACACCCACAGGCACAACACACAACACAATACACACATTCACAACACAATGCTCACACACGAACTCATTCAATCATTCATTAATGTTGGTTCTTGTTAACATTAAAATATGTACTTGCCACAAAGCTGGAGCGAAATGGTCCCAATACAAGTATTTTATATTACTTACTGGGATAATTTCAAAATTTTAATTGATGGAAATAATGTTATTAAGGAACATTTTTATTTATTTTATTTATTGAGTGACTGACTGACAGACAGCATACAGCCGAAACTACAAAGCGTGAAAAGTTAAAAATTTGGAATGAAGATTCCTTAGGGAGTGTGAAGGAGCACTAAGACTAAGTTCGTATGAAACTTTGTTACTACAAGTAGGAGTTTCAAATTTTGCATGCGGGTTCTTTTTAGGACGTAAGTGCTCACTAAGACGGGATTTTACGAAATTAAACCCCTAAGGGGGTAAATTAGGGGATGAAAGTTTTTATAAAATTTTCTCATTTCTAGACTTAAAACTAGACCACGCGGGCGAAGTCGTGGGCAAAAGCTAGTTTAATTATAAGTCACAAACTTATTCATACATAAGAATAAATAAGAAAAAATAAGAAAAAATCATATTCATTTATTGTTCATAAACATAGGTACAATACATTGGTGTAACAAAAAAACAAAAGCTCAGCCATGATTCACCTTAGTTGGTATATGAACATTGTAAAAAAATAAACGTAATTAACATAAAACAGATTTATAGATTAAAATATCCGATATCAATAAAAAAATTACAACAATGTCGATAAAAAAATAAGTTTTTATTTTAATTTTTATAAATTCTTAAGAAAAAAGATTAAAATTTTAGATAAGATAAATTAAAATGTCAGATACCAATAAAAATAAAAACAATGTCACTTAAAATCTAAGTAATCATTTTAGTTTTGTCAATTCTTGTTAAACTTATCATTTAAAAACATTAATAAGTTTTTTCAGCTAGGAAGCCATTGAGTGTATTTTTAAATCGTTTACTATCATTTATCGATCTAATAGACAGCGGAATTTTATTATAAATTGTTGGTGTGTATGGCACGCAAATTCTACTGAGAAGTTTTCTACATTTATGAGAGACCTTTAGAGTGCCTTCTCGACGACTTTCAATAGGATTTATATCAAAATAGTGTGGGTTGCTTCTATAAATAACATTAATATTTATAGTAAATAGTATTAATACATGTAAATATATTTTTCATTCACAATGCTATACTGAAAAATATTCTTAATGAAAAATGTTTAAAAAAAGCATTCTGAGATAGCACTGTGACTGCACAATTGATCAAAATATAATCATCACCAGCCCTTTTACGTCCCCACTCAGGCCTTCCTTATGGATGGTTAAGGAGGATGGGCCATGACCCTCCACGGTGGCCCAATGCGGATTGGAGGGTATTAACGACTGCAAATGCAGCCGGGACCAACGGCTTAACGTGCCTTCCGAAGCACGGAGTAGCTCGAGATAATATTTTTTTGGTCACCCATCCCGTGACCGACCCTTGCAAAAGTTACTTAACGACTACAATCGCGAGCCGCGGCACTTATCCACTACGCCACCGAGCTACTCCAAAAAATATAATAATTCGAACAAATTTTTATCTTTATCTAAAGTTTAAATATTTGTAATAATATTTATTGACTGTTTGGGTGGATTGCCTGAACATTGATGAAAATACGCTCTGTAGTAGCGAAAAAGTAACAAGTGCTTGAAAAATACATCAGTCCAGTTAGGTCCTGAGTTACTCAGTGGCTAGAGAAGTTTCCCGGATTGCGAAAGATCATGAATTCGAGTCCCATCTCAGAGTGCCAGGGACAAAGTGGATTTTTTTAAGCATTTTTAATTAAAAATATTTTTAAAGTATAGCGGTTCCTCTTAAATCTTCGTAAATATGACCACGTGACTCGTTTTCAAGACAGGAAGGATCAAACAGAGGAATCAGACAAAGACAGGCGGATTTTTTTTCCTACGATACTCAACACACTAAAAAGCTCTATTTCTCGGTTTCTTCAGTGTATAACACTATTGCCTGCGGGAATTCACAAAAACCCTCGCGTTCGTGTATATTATAATAGAAGGCAAGGAAGTTTTTTTTTCCTTATCCTAGTAAAATTTCGTTGCGCGCTTATTTATTGCCAGTCAGACAGATTCTCTATTTATAAACTTATTTATAAAACGATTATAAAATGATTTTTCTCATATGAATACAAAAAATCCTTTAGGTACTGAGTCTGAGAATCGACTGACTCAACGGAGTCTAATTACTCAAACTAGACAGTCTATTCTAATACATAATGATGGACTATTCATTAACAGTTTACAGATTAAGGGCGTTTGTGCACTACACTGAATTTTCCGGTCCGGCAGTCCGATATGTCAGGCCATATGTAGGTAATGCTAGCCTGTGCACTTTCAGGAATTTTACGATCCAAAATTTTACTTTTATCTATTCCGGACCGTTTTTATCCGGTCCGAGATGATGGCATTGAAAAACGTGTTTACGCTTGTGCAATGCTATGTCTGCGATCCGGAAAATTCTTGCGGAGTAGGCTTGGGAAAAAATTATCGAATTATTAAAAATCGATATTTATTTTGGCAATTTTCCGAATTTCCGATATACTGATAATCTATATTTGTTATAGAGTATAAAATTTTATATTTTAAATGATGATTAAATATAGTTGGTAAATATCACTGCATTTGCATTGGCAAACTCGATATACTCGTAGTTCTAATTTGATCATCGTATGGTTCTAGTATCGATACTTTGCTAGATTCTAGAATCGTATTAAAATAGAAAAACAATATCGAATCAAAGGTATCGATAACTTAAGGTAAGACATAAAAGTGTTGTTACGCTTCCACCCCTAAACAACGGAACCCATCTTAATGAAATTTGATACAGAAATAGACTTAACCTTGAGAAAGGACATGGGCTACCTTTTATCGCAAAAAATAGGTGAAAATAGGGGATGAAAGTTTGCATGGAAATTTGTCATTATCAAATTTGTTTTTATGCAATTTATAATCTAAAAGGTATTCTAAACGAAAAAAAAAATCTCGAAAAAACTATACCACGCGTATAAATCGCGATGAAAAGCTAGCATGTAATCTAGCCAACTGATCTTACAATGATTACAGTTAAAATCATGACATTTAAAAACTTACAATGGGATAGCTGATTTAAATTCCACCCTAAAGTTCATTTAGCATATTAATTATCCGCTTAGATGGCACTAATTTCGCTTTAATAACGAAAGGGCGTCAATGATTGGTCCATGTCTGTAATCGCTTGAAATTGTTTTGCAAGACTTTGAAGAAAAATTTCACGATTATTAATTTAAACATCAAGTTCGAGAACATTATCAGTAATTTTATATAAATGTCATATATATATTTTCAGCTACTGTATGTGAAAGAGGTAAGTTTGTCTCGTGATCAAAATATCTGTTATATCATCGAAATAATTTTGTACCTAGTGTATGTGATGTGTAGCTTCAGAGAAAGCTGCTCTAAACTGCGCCGCTTCGATCCGGAAAAAATGGACAAGTACACAAGTTAATCATCCGGTTTTTAAATGTCATTCCGGACTGGAAAAAATTGGACTGCCGCACCTGAAAATTCAGTGTAGTGCACAAACGTAAAAGGTAACAAAGGTAAAAAATAGGTATAATACAGAATTTCTATTTAAAGGTTAAAAAAATAAAACAAAAACAAATGCCTGGTAAGCTATTCGAAGAATCTGTTTGCGAGAAAATCAGAAGAGCACCGGGTTATTTATATTGAACAAGTTTGAAATAATTTATATTAAAATTTATACTGTTGATTTTTATTTTAAAGTATTTATATTTAAAGACCTTCAAATTATCGGTTATCAAAATTTTTGAAACGAGTGAGCCGTCTGTATTTATCGGGCGTTTTCATCCAAATTGTATATACGAGGGTCAAACTGAAAGTTCTTAGAAAATCAAAAACTGATTACATTAGCCAGTTATTAGTTTTATTATTTCTTTTCAAAATATTGTCCATTCACGTCAATACACCGCTGCATGCGATGGAACCACTGGGAAAAGCACTTTGCCCACTCGTCCTTAGGGGTCTCTTCAATGGCATCGCGATACGCAGCCACCGCTTCTTCAGCATTCATAAACCGCTTTCCTTTAAGTTTTTCTTTAATTTTTGGAAATAAATAAAAATCACAAGGCGCGAGGTCGGGGCTATACGGCGGGTGACCCAGTAATTCAACGTTTGATGTCGCCAAATAGTCGATCGTTCGCTTGGCGGTGTGCGACGAGGCGTTGTCGTGGTGAAGGAGGATCCTACTGCGAGGTCGTTTCTCTCGAACTTTTTCCAAGACAAGTGGCAAACAATTGGTAGTGTACCATTCTGCAGAAACTGTTTTTTGATCCTCTAACACAATTGTTGCAAAATGACCTATCCTTCCAAAGAACGAGGCCACCATTTTTTTTCCCGCACTTCGATCTCTCTTCACTTTAGTTGGCAACTCCTCGAAAGGAAACACCCACTGAGCAGATTGTCTTTTGGTTTTAGGATCATAACAGTAAATCCAGCTTTCGTCACCTGTTAGTATGTCGAACACAGCATTTGAGTCACCTCCGTTAAATCTTTCAATCATTTTACGACACCAATCCACACGATGGAGTTTTTGAGCCTCAGTCAAATTATGAGGTATCCACCGGGCGCAAAGCTTCCTGACCGCTAAATGTTCGTGGAGGATTTTGTGCACTTGACTCATACCGATGCCTAAGCTTGTCCGAATCTGTTGATAGGTCACTCTTTTGTCAGTCTCTATCATACGCCGCACAACACAGATGTTATCTTCAGTCGTCGCCGTAGAAGGCCGTCCCTCACGTAAATCATCAGTGAGATTAGTGCGACCACGTTTAAACTCATTAAACCAGTTGTAAACAGTCGCACGAGATGGGGCTTCATCGTGAAAGGCCAATCGTAGTCTATCATAACTTTCTTGTTGACTTAAATGACATCGAAAGTCATAAATAAATCATTGCACGAAAATTTTCTCGTGTTAAATTCATGATGACGTGACACAGACAATTTTCAATTTGCCGCCAAATCGTAAAACAAATGACAAATGAATGAAATATATACTCAGTAATATTGGCAAAGAGTTATATTTTCAAATTTTAAAATTATTTTTTTATTATATTGTTTGTAAGTGGCCAGTTCTAAGAACTTTCAGTTTGACCCTCGTAGTTAATATTAGCAAAACAAAGATTAGTGTTATAGATATTTTTCACAGTGTTAATATATTTAGAAAGGAACCGAGAATAGCCCCTAGATTGATTGATGGTTCGTACACGGTCTGCCTTTTAACCTTGAACACGAACCATGATACATTAGATATCAAAATTACAGTATACTTAATTTATTATATGTTTAATAAAAATAGATGGATTAAATAATATGTCAAAACAGTTCTGAGGATCCGACATTTGTGTTATTTTAAAAAATATTTATAAATAAACAATATGTATTCTGCCTTATTTAAAATTAAAATATTTACACATAAAGTAAAAATATGTGTAGTAATTTTTTTCATCATTAATAAGAAAATATCTCACAATTTTTTTATTTAAAAAAATAAATAAAGTACATTGAAGAAAAAGTTTTCTTTCAGCAAAACAAATAAGCAAAAATATCTTACAAACTAACTCATACTAGAGGTCAGGCCAAGGTTGTTTCCTTATCATTCCAAACACTCCTCGTGGTCGAGAAAAGACTAACGTGCAATGTGGATAGCGTGAAGGAAAATGTCAGTGCGGCGTTAATTCGGCCCTCACTGTACACAGTTTTATGGCGATAAAGCGAACTGTAGACTGCAGTCAGGGACTAGGTTATATCTTATCTAAATAGCCTCCTGACCTTCATGACGATAAACACTGATGGATCTTAACACGCGATCCTTAACGCATATTGTAGATAAAAGAGTTTCGGGGATTCCCTATAATTTAAAGTGATAAAAATCGGGGCGTTTCAAGCGATTTAGACTTTACAGTGATAAGATTAATCGAATTAGTGGACAAATTTATTCAGGTAATTTTTAAAGAATTTACAAGATTGATTCCAAGAAGTGAACCTTGATAGATTCTAAGAAGTAGATACCGAAAGAAAGAGAATCAAATATTATAATTTCTTTACTTTCGTTTACGAAATAATTAAGTTATAAATATTTACTCCACCAAATATTGAAAAAACATTAAATTAATTTGCAATTCCTTCAATACTAAGAGACCTAGTATTTAAAGACGTTGTATCTTCTTCACCAATCTTGTGTTGCATCTACACGGTTGCAAACCTAAATTTTTGTAAACCATCTCTACGTCAGTTGTATACAAAATTTCGAACACCATCCACGAATGAAATCCAAATTTTCACATTTAATACAACCGTGTGGAAGTCACTTAACTGTACTGCAATGCGTTTTTAACTAAATAAATTTTCAAAGGTTTCGTTTATCAATAAGGAATATAAACCAGACAATAGTAAACAATTTCTTCTATATTCTGTGGTTCCTTAATAAAAACCATATCTTAATAATCATTTAATCTATAAGTTAGATATATTTTAAGCATAGTAACATATTATGTATAACATCAATCGAATACGAAAGCTCAGAAAACAGATATGTATTTTTAAACAGTTTTTTCGAAAGTACATAATCTTTTTCTTCGTAAATCCTTTGTAGATCCACACATGACTTACGAAAAGAGACAATTTAGACGACTCAAATCTTTTGATGTTTTTTCAGTAACACAACAGTCACGTTTCTCATATTCATATATTGTTTCTTGACAAAAAACAACAATAGGGTTGACAACTGGGTAAAAAAAAAAGGAATTCTGTGTAGTCTGTCATTCAGATAATAGACTAATATTACATACGTTTTTTTAACTTCAATTCGAAAAGAAATAGTTAATTTTTTGTATAAAATGTACCAAAGCGTAACTTCATGTGATTTTTTAACCCAATGTGTTGCCGTAATTTAATTATTACGAATAAAAATACGTGTTTAATTTTATTTTTCCACATTCTACCTGGTGTACAAACAAACAACAATTAGTCGGCATCCCTATTCTTCGTTACTTGAATCAGAATATAGGTTTATGATTTAAGTACATAAGTGTTACTAAAGAATGAATTTGTCTCTTTTTACAAAAAAAAAAAGAATTGGTTTTAACATTCATGAAGATTATTAATTTATTACTAATATGCCATGATTATTTTAAGAATAGCAAGCCTTCCTTTTGTTTTATACTGACTAACAAGATTTATACAACGTGGAACATAATTAATGCACGTTCTGAAAGTAGTTTGTTTAAAATCGGATACTGATTCGATTTCAACAACTTCTAATATAGGTAATGTTTTTTTAGCTAAATTTAATTGGAATCAAATAAATTATGGAGTGTATTAGAAACAAAAATGAGAGGGAGTCATTTATGAAAGAATTTAAATTAAATGTTTTAGATATAGGATTAATTCAAAGTATTTTATCAGAACCAAAGTCTATCATTGCACAAAAACTATGTAAATTACTCGTGAATTTAAGATAAATTGTAGTAAATGCTGTAAAAAATTACCTAGTGAAATATTGTTATCAAATGAATCTAGATTTAAGTATGGTATGATGGGGTTGGCATGTTCTAAAGAATAAAAACCCCTTAAAAATTAAAAGAATTAAAAAAATAAATAAACTTAATTTAATATAGGTAATAAGGATTTTTAAAATACACTATATTATTATACTTGTAATAAAATACAACACAGGAACAAAAAACAAAGAAAAATGAGCTATCTTTTAATGTGGATTGAGTCTAAAATACTCTTAAATGCTTAAAACTTCAAAAAAAACTTTGAATCAAAAATATTTTTTTGCATACATTTGTAGTGGCAGGCTAAGCCGATTTGACGTCATTGTGTGGATTTGTAACATGTCCACTCTGTTATCCAGCAATTAGTATAACTGTGTCCATAAATGTTTTAACACATAACAGCAAAATTCCAGTGTTCGTTTTATGGTAAGTTATTTCTGTTACACGTTGTGTATAAATTGTATGCCAAATTCTGATTATTTTTGGGATATATAATAATTTGGTAGTGGTATGATTTAAATAAATAAATGTCTTTCTGAAAACTTTCTGTCAACCAAAAGACGTGGTAGATAAGTGTACGTGCTTTTCTTAAGCTTATTTGAATAATAATTACCTATTTATACTACAAGGAAAGCGAGTGTACAGTTGAGACCCAACGTGAAGCTGAGGCTCTTGAACTATAAGGATTAAGTGATCAATGCTCGCTTTCTAAGGGTAACTACACCTTCAAGGAATAAACAAAGAGTATATGTCAATAAACCGTTCCGAATTTCGTTGAGATTTCGTTCCATGATTGAAAAACTATATGGACAAAGCGAATGTGCGTTTACTTTTTTTTTTATTAAAAGTAAGTTTAAAATAGTAAATAATAAAATCATTAATTATCAGCCAAATTTAAGTAATTTTGAGACATCGAATAACTGATGACGCACTCAAGATATTTTAAGACAAAATGAAACTGTATGCGAGTTTATATTCTTATCGTTTCTTTTGAGAGCAAATTTGACTGGGCTAACAAAGTTCTTTTTATAGAGTAAATTCATGTGTTGTCACGTAAAGCGTGTAATGACATACCTACTCATAAACTTATTACAATTAAATATTTTTCTATTCTACTTTTAATTATTTTGATCAAGTTTCAGATGAACCTCCAACACGAAATGCGATTTATTATTTAAATTATCTAATCGTATTCTCGTAACTGAAGGCTAATTCTGATAATGTCAATGTAATAATCGCATCTCAAAAGAATCTCAACCACTTGCGTTTATTGTACCACCTACCTTAATTCGAGAATCTATAATCACAGAGCCATAGAGTTACCTTAGTAATAGTTGGTTACACGTTAGCAATGGATACTTTTATTGTATTCCACATTTTATATATAGCCTAAATAATACATAGATATTTATTATGGAATAACATATTATCAATATACTTCCTGTAAGAATATAAAGTTTCATTACATTAACTTACTTATGCACGTTGTGCTTTCATCGAGTAGGATTTAATGCAGTTTCAAAGATTCAAATGCTTTCTATGTATCAATGTGATCATTATAAATCAGTTTTGTGAGCCTAATAAAAAAAATACATTTTATCAGTCCATTAAAGAGGGATCTATATTACTTGAGAATGGTATTACTTTCATGGAAGCTGTCACCTATGAAAATGTTAGTACGCCCTATAAATACCGAGTGTTTCCAAGGACGCTATTATTGGTACTCTTAATTCTTCTAATAGATAACTTATACAAGAGTCCTTTTTTATGCGAACTCTGTCTCTAGCTATATCAGAACAAAAGCATTTATTTGATACACACACATACATAGGACACTAACAGACAATTATATATAACTAGAAACATAAAAAGATAGCGATCATTAGAAAATATACATATGCGTTTCCCAAAATTGTATATTTGTATATGTACAGTATAAACTATAGAATACAGTACAAAATATCGAATAGGGTTGACGACTGGGCAGAAATTCTATTTAGTCCATCACTCAGATAATTGAAAAATATTAGATAGGTTTTTTTACTTCAATTTAACAAGAAATAGCTGAGATAACACGCATTAAAGGTGAAGAGTGGGGGCTTGCTACGTCACAGTTTTGCAGAAAAAGTACAAAAGCGTGACGTCATGTAACAATTTAACTCAATTTAATATCTGGGAGATATTTTTTATTTAGTATATTTATTATTTCAAGAAAAAGTTTAGATAAGTAGTTTAAATTACTATTGTTGAATATATTAAAACCTATTTATTAATTAATTAATAAAAAATTATTACGAAAAAAATACGTGCTTAATATTTTTCCACAATCTACCTGACGTACAAACAAACAACAATAAGTGGGCATCCCTACTGTATATGCGTTACACAGAAATACTGAAACCGCTTATGAGTGAAATATAGTTCACAACGCATTGTGGAAATCACAAAAGGACCACATGGCAAAATTGCGCAGTTTTAGTCTCTGTGCGTAACATATGAATATGATAATTTATCTTTATAATTATTAAATGACTGTAATTCTTTTACAGATATGACTTGGTGAATTTAACATAACCTATATTTTGTTGTGTCGTCAAATGTTTTGTATCCACTTATTACCATTACAATATTTATAACTTTTAAAAGGCATGAGTAAATTTAAAAATGTTAATTTATTAATTGTGAGATAAAGAAGTATATTTATTATCTAAGCTTTAATTTCTAAATTTCATAATTTGTTTTTTTTTTCTATCCTCAGGTCTAACCTAATTAGTTTAAGGTAAATTTCATCATTAAATCTTTATTATTCTAAAGACAAAGCACAAACATTTCCTATGAATGGTAGATTTTTTTCACTCACAATGCTTGAACCACAATTGAGAATGAAATGTCGACTGAAATGAATTCAGATGCGAAAGCTCTTATTAACATTTACGCAATGAACTAACAAATAAATAATACCTACAGCTATTTTATTTATAGATATAAATTTGGTTTCCATTAGAAATGCAAAAATATTGAATCACCAATCATCCAAACATTTTCAAAGGCAGCTTTATATTTGCAATTCCAAATTTATAATGCACTTCAATGCTACATAAGTTTTTTAACCAAAGCTAAGGTAAATGCTACGAATATGAGAAAGAATTATAAATATCACTGTCAAATATACCAAAGTCACCGATATTTCGTCATTTTCTTCTTATTTATATAAAATATCACCAATATTGCACTTAAATAAATTCAAAATTATGTTATACATTTATCATCATCATCATCATCATCAGCCTTTTTACGTCCCCACTGCAGGGGCTCAGGCCTTCCTTATGGATGGTTAAGGAGGATGGGCCATGACACTCCACGCTGCCCCAATGCGGATTGGAGGATTTTAACGACTACAAATGCAGCCGGGACCAACTGCTTAACGTGCCTTCCGAAACACGGAGTAGCTAGAGACAATTTTTTTTGGTCATCCATCCCGTGACCAATCCTTGCGAAAGTTGCTTAACGACAACGCTCGCGGGCCGCGGCGCTTATCCACTACGCCACCGAGCTACTCGTACTCGTCGTTGTATACATTTATACGTAACCCCTATTGCGGGTGTCAGAGGAGTAACGTTGGACCACGATCACAGTTGTAATAACTTGGCAATAATAAGTCACTTAAGGTCTATTGCATACCTAATTGGTAGATGGCTTGACAGGCACAAAATATAAAAGGAAACAATTGTATGCCCCACTGATGTATATCCTCACTCATTTTTTGGATTGACCACGTGCACAAAACCACATGTATTATTGTGTTAACACCAATTAAATGGTAAAATAACACATAGTTTAATCATATATAAGGAAAATCACAAGGTGACACTAATCGATGAAAAAGTAGTAATGGCATGAAGTGTATCCGGTATTCTGGAATCAAAACAAAGAAATCGATATGAGCTAAAACAGACAGATGGACATTCTGACTTAACCTAAGTGGAAGACACACAAAAAGGAGAAATACATAATTGTCTTTAGACATTAACTGCTTATCTTTGGCCTTGTTTTTGTAATATTAATATATCTAATACTTTTTAGCGACTATCGGTCAGTTGCACAAACGTCCATTAAGGTTTAATGACGTCTTTAAGCTCTAATGAATGTCAAATTGGTATGGGTAATGTCGCTTTAAACCAGTGAAAAAATTATTGGACGATTGTGCAACTGGCTGTAACTCTTGTATATGTATGTTAGAGCCTGATCTTCCTTTTGATAGAGATCATGTTGTCAAAGAAAAATCGTCGTACAAGTTAACTCTTAAGTTTATTCGGCGTTTGACGGAGCAAAAATGGGGCGCCACCACTGAGTGCGGCTCTTTTTATTGAGAATCCCCACCAGTGATGTCGCCCTTCCAAAATCGATACAAAAGTAACTTAATTTTAATTAACTCTAGATAAAATAATAAAAACCAATCGATAAATAACCCTTTATTAAATAAACTTAATAAGTGATAATCATAATATTTTAAACAATTAACAATCATTTTAAACATCAACTTCCTTTAAAATCATTAACACGTGGTAACAGTCCCAGACCGGAAATACTTTAATATATTAAAGATATTGACTAAACAATAACAAAAATATCTTAATAAGGAAATCTAATCTTATTTATAACTAACATTATTTTTAAAACTCTTATTCCACATTTTTAATTAACTTTTCGTTTAAATAATTCAAAATCATTTCTTACCGGAGGTCGTTTTAAAAATGTTCAATGACTAAATAATATTGTAAGCGTTACAGAATTCATCAAAGATTTTATTGAGAATTAAATCATCATTTTCATTCTATTTAGTGATTGCTTAAATGACCCACTTTTCATAATTTGATTATAACCGGAAATAACGAATCTATAAATCATTTTAATTAAAAAAATAAAATAAAATCACTCTCAAAATAATAATCTAATTTTTGCGCGCTATCATGTATATTCTAAATCTCGGAAACGGCTCCAATGATTGTAAATTAAACTTGTATTACACTAATTTACAAAAAAATGTAATAATGCTTTGTAAAAGACGGAGCTAATTCATAACCATACTTCAACAGAGAGAGAAAAAAAAGAGAGAGAGTAAAAAAATGAAGGTAGAACTGTGTGAACGGTGCGGTGAGCTTATAAATGTGAATCTGCTGATGAGCCAAACAAATTGCAGCACAAGAATAGCAATTTCTTACGTAGGCACAAACATCCTCGCGCCTGGGAAAGACTTTCAACCTTGCATGTGATTAATGATGGCAAGGGACACAATCGAACCAGCCGACGTCGCACGACCCCTTTCTGAGTGTTCATATCGGCGACTCTTGTTGTATTGTCGGAACCAGGAAAAAATATTTGGATACACCCAAGACGCCCACAAAGAGGCGGTAAATTTTCATCTTTTAGTAATACCAAATTGCCTGTGTTGACATTGGCCTTGTTACTTCTCCATTTAGTTCTACGTTGCATTTCGGCAAGATATTTTTGCTGCTATCTTCACCAAAACTGTTGATGAATTATTGAAGACGAGTGTAACGTTGCAAATTGTGTAGTTTATGATCTTCTAATACTGGGCAGGAAGAAACGTGAGAGCTCGACCAATGAGAAAGTGATCGAGGGTAAGGCAAGAAAATCGTCAGGAGAATTAGATAATGGACTTATAGGACGGCCATTTAACACAGCTTCTACTTGGGCAAACAAACTAGACATTTCCTCAAAAGTTAAATGAGCGTTATTCATAACTCGCTTAATGTGATATTTTGCTGATTTTACTCCGGCCTCCCAAATTCCTCCGAAATGAGGAGCGTAAGATGGCGAAAATACGAATTTAATATTTTCTTCGACCGCAAAGTCAGACAAATTGTTTAATTCCTTTGCGGCAGATACAAAATTACCTCCGTTATCGCAGAAAACTTCGGCTGGATTTCCTCGTCGTGAAATAAATCAACGAAAATTTAATAGGTATAAAGGCATCCTTTGTAAGGTCACTTAGGGCCTCAAGAAGCAAACATTTGTATCTAGGCATACAAGCAAACATGAATAGCTTTTTATCAATTTTGCACCTCTACCTTTCCTATTTAGAGTGAAAAATGGTCCTGCATAATCAAATTTCCACAGATCGAAATAGGAAATCTGGCGTGACTCGTTGGAGTGGTAAATTGCCCATCATGGGCTTCAGCTTGTATACGCAGCCTACTGCATCTGACGCAGTCGTGTACTATCTTTCTGGCAAGACGCCTACCGTTAATAGGCCAGATATATTCGCGTACAGCACATAGTAATAATTGTGGACCAGCGTGCAAATTTCGTTTGTGTTCGTATTCGAATATAAGTTTAGTAAAACTGTGAGAAGCTTGTAACAAAATTGAATATTTTTGATCTTACCCAACGTCAGAAGCCTGAATTCTACCACCAACACGGATTAGAAGATCTTTACTGAAAAAAGGTGACAGATATAATATTTTTCATTGGGTTCCCAAAGGTTGTTCCTTTGCTAGTAAATAATATTCTCATGTAAAGGATTACTGTTGTGAAAAACAGCACAAAAAATAAATGACTCTTGACGTTCATCAACAGTGAGCCTGAATGACGCCTCTTTTTTTTTATATTCTGTAAAAATCTTAAAACGTAAGCGAAAGTACGCCTTAGTTTAGTAAGACGAGAATGATTTTCAAATATAACTAAGGATGTCTAACACGTTGACAAAAATAGTTCTCTTCTTGAACTCAGGTACAATGCTTAAATTCTCATTTTAAATAGGCCAGCTATCTTCAGATTATTGTAAAAATCACACACATTGAGTTGTCTTTAATTTGATCAAGAATCAAACTCTAGAAATTAAATCAGCTGGATTGAACGATGTCGGCAGATGACGCCATGATTATCTGTCAGTCGAATCGCATATTTTACTCATAGTTAATCTATTTGCAACAAAACATTTCAAATTGCTGGAACTGCTATGAATCCAGCCCAACTGCTATGAATTATTTGAATTCATAGATCTTAAATAGATACATGCGCCAAATGCATTTTGGGATGCATCACAAAACGAATGTAGTTCAACGAATAAATCGGTAGTATAGCCGGTATACAAATATTTGCAACCTAAAATGTACGACAAATCTATTTGAGAATTCACATAAAAGAAACGAATAATAACCGGTGACTGTACTTTGTATAAGTCCCGTTATTATTTATAGACAAATAAATATTTTTAAATAGCTAGATTATGTAAATACTAGTTTAAGTATTCATTTTATAAATTGACAGTTTATAATTCAATATGTAAAATTAATAATATTTTTTTTTTTGTTATTATTAAGAATTTATGTAACGAAAAATATAATTTTATAACCACAATTTAACTAAGTCTGTAAAAAAGATATCTTAGGAAAAAGGTATACGAATTTGAAAGATGAATTGAAGGTCACTTAGCTGCGGTGCTATGATTGTAGTTTGTAGTAAAATAGATCGTGCACCGGCGTGGCTGCATTAGGTTATTGCTCTTCAATAAGTAGTCAAATCGTATCAATTTTCGATAATTAGCGATATAATGAGAGGATTCCTTCCAACAATGGCCTCTTGACGCTGATTGGTTGTGATATTTGTATGATATAAAATCTTTAAAAGTGTCCTGTCTAGATCGTCAATTTTTTATGTTTCTTTGTTGAACATAAATGAAACTCCGTTATGTGGTTACAGCTTGTATTTCATTGATTTACAAAAAGAAACTTTATAAGATGGAGCTAATTCATAGCCGATACTTGAACAGAGAGAGAGAGAGAGAGAGAATAAAAAAATCTGAAGGTAGAATTGTGTGAACGACGCGGTGTGCTTATAAATGTGAATCTGCTCATGAGCCAAAGAAATTGCTGCACAAGAATACGTAGGCGCAAACAGTATGCAAGGGTTTCGAGGGCGATAAACCATCTTTCATTATTACCGAACAAAGTTCAGTCGTTCAGATATACAGTCTTTGAAACAAAATAACTCCATAATTATTTAATATAACCACTGAATGGACCTATGCCCATGCCATGCCCCATGCCCCTTGGAAGGAATAAGGTAGGCAAGCATGCGGGCCTTATGCATGTAAAACTAGTTTTTCTCACCATGCACATTAAGTACTTCATAATTTTACGAATTACAAGAAACACCCACAAGCCACTTTCTGTATATCTGTCTCTATGTATGCTTAAATCTTTAAAACTACGCAATGGATTTTGATGCGGTTTTTTTAATAGATAGGTTGAATCAAAAGAAAACCTTTTTATGTATGATTCGGGATCACGCGGACCAACGTAGGTGCTTATTTAGTTGACGTATGAAAATTATTGTTGCAAATTTAGGAACATTAATTTCGTCTGGGAACTTGGTTCGTTAAAATTAGAATTATACAAAACCGACGCGGTCTAATTGCATTAGAAACACAAGTAAATTAGCTTCTTGTGTATAGATTAATAACGTTAATTATGTTTTATCATTTATTTTGACTTGGTATTTGTATCAATACGCTGAATTAATGTATCAGCAGATTCTTAAATTCATACAAAGAATAAAAAACACAGAGAAAGTGCGTATCATTCTCTTAGTAAGAAATAGTGACACATTGAGAATACCAATAAATATTTATTTTTAGTAACTATTGAAATAAAAAGGTTTTCATGTCCGTGTTCGTCTTCGCTTAGGAACTTGACGTGTCTAGTTTCAATGTAGATACTGAAATTTTGATTTACTCTACCTAAATTATAGTTTTGTATGTGTTTAAATATGTCTGCTGTAAGAGGTAGCTCTGTGCGCTCTGATATATGTAGTCTGTGACAGAGGCAGTGTATACTCTGGGACGAGCCGGATATCATGGTGGTTGGGTTATAACATATTGTATAGAGAATAAATATCTAAAAAGCATCGAGCTGGCGTCTTATTATCAAGAACCCTCACATGGCGCTGCGGACCTACGGACTGCATTATAAATAAAGGTACGATAAATAATTACTACGACATAGAAGATGGAATTATTACAACCTCCTCCGCCATTATCGCTGGAAAATTGTAACAAACAGAGAAGCTTTCAAAATTGGAAGCAGAAGTTTGACTTGTACTTTTTGGCAAGTGGAGCAGATCAACGCTTGACCGACGAACAGAAAAAGGCACTTTTATTACATTGCATAGGAGATGAAGGCTTGCAAATTTATAATAGCTTCGAAGATAAAAATGAAATAAATTATAGGGAGGTACTTTTGAGATTAGAAACACATTGTAGTCCACCTTCCAACGAAACTTATAACCGTTACCTATTTTTTTCGAGAAAACAAAAATGTAACGAGGAAGTTGAAGAATATCTTACTTGTTTAAAACACCTAAGCTTGGATTGTAATTTTCAAACATTGAAAGACAGTCTAATTAAAGATCAAATTATATTAGGAATAAATGATGACAATATAAGAGAAAAACTGCTGAGAATACCAGATTTAACTTTGAATAAATGTGTAACATTATGTAAAGCGGCGCAGGTAGCACAAAGTCAACTAAAGAATCTAAATAATAGTCATAATTCAAGTGAAATCGGAGCAGTTAATAGGGATCATCGTACGCGAACACCGAGCCGAGAGATGACAGCCAGGGGTCGCAGTAGAACTCCTGGTCGAGCTAAAACAGCAGGGACTAAGTGGCAGTCAAGCAGTAGCAGACAGCTTAGTAATCAACACAGATCTTCAAAGGAGAAACCGGGTGAGAACTTTAGACGTGATATGAGTACATCAAGACCGTGTAGAAAATGCAACAAGTCTCATGCATATGCACAGTGTCCGGCTTATGGTAAACAATGTATGAAGTGTAATAAATTTAATCACTTTGCAGCATGTTGTTCATATAGGTGTTCAGTAGTAAACAAACGAGAAATACAACAATGTAAAATTGATACAGTGTATAAAGTAAATTCAGTAAATAAAGAATGGTATATAAATTTGAAATTAAACAACAAGGACATAAAATTTAAGATTGATACAGGTTCTCATGTAGATATATTAAATAAAAATACCATGAAACAATTGAAACTAAAATTATATAATTCAAAAAATATAAGATTGACAAATTTTGATGGTTCTGATATTAAAATTACAGGAGCTTGTGATGCAAATATTAGATATAAAGATAATAATTTTATGTGTAAATTCTTTATAGTAGATTTTGATACACCTTGTATATTAAGTTACTCTACTACAGTAAAGCTAGGTATTATAAATAATATATGCACAGTAAACAAAAATGACATTGTAAGTCAATATGATCATTTGTTTTCGGGTTTAGGTAAAATTAATTATGAATATGAGATTAAATTGAAAGAAAATTGTGTGCCTATAGTAGAGAAACCTAGGAAAATTCCTTTTAAATTAGAAGAACAAATAAAATGTGAATTAGATAAACTAGAAAGTTTAGGTGTCATTAGAAAGGTTAATGAACCTACTGAATGGGTTAATTCCATGGTTGTGACAAAAAAAAGTGATGGTACTATCAGATTATGTTTGGATCCACAGAATCTAAATAAATGTATTATAAGAGAAAGATTTAAAATGAGTACTTTTGAAGAATTAGTTGCTAGAATGCCTAATGCTAAGTATTTTTCAGTTCTTGATGCATCTAAAAGTTTTTATATGATTAAATTATCAAAAAAGAGTGAATTATATACTACATTCAATGCTGGTGAGTTTGGTAGATATTGTTATAAAAGGTTACCCTTTGGTTTGAACTCAGCTCCTGAAGTTTTTAGTAAATGTTTTCATGATATATTTAGTAACATAGAAGGGGTAGAACAGTATGTAGATGAATTACTAGTATGGGGCTCATCACAGGATTCACATGACCATAGATTAAGACAAGTTTTAAATAGAGCTCAAGAAGCAGGTGTTAAATTTAATATAAATAAATGTCAGTTTGGTGTTACAGAGGTCAAATATGTAGGTCACATCTTGAGTAGTACAGGTGTACGACCTGACCCAGAGAAAATAAGAGCAATAGTTAATATGAAGGAACCAACTAATAAAAAAGAATTGCAAACTTTTTTGGGGATTTTAACCTATGTATCTAAATTTATACCTAATTTATCAGATATTACAAACTCATTAAGGGAATTAGTGAAAAAAGATTCTGTATTCATTTGGGGAGAGAAACAACAACATGATTTTAATAAATTAAAACAAATTCTAATTACAGAACCAGTTCTTAAATTTTTTGAAATAAATAGTCCTATAACTTTGTCAGTAGATAGTAGTAGCACAGGTTTAGGAGCAGTATTACTGCAACAAGATGCACCAGTAGCTTATGCTTCCAAAGCATTAACTGAGTCACAAAAATCATGGGCTCAGATTGAGAAGGAATTATTGGCAATTGTCTATGCTTGTGAGAAATTCCATCAGTACATATATGGCAAACAAATTAATGTAGAAACGGATCACAAACCATTAGAGCAAATATTTAAAAAATCTATGAATGAAACTCCTTTAAGATTACAAAAGTTAAGAATGCGTATACAGGGTTATGTATACGCATTCTTAACTTTTCTTAACCAGGTAAAGAACTTTTAGTAGCAGATGCATTGTCTAGATCTTATGTACAAGATAATATTTGTAATCGGGATATTGATGAGAAAATTGAAATGCATGTATGTATGATAATAGAAAATTTAAGTATAAGAGAACAAAAATTAAAATTATTTCAGGAAGAAACATCTAAAGATGAAAATTTTGTATTGTTAATGAACTATATTCAAAATGATTGGCCTAAAAATTCGGAAATTCCATTTCAGTTGAAATTTTATCATTCTATTAAGGAAAGTCTATCTGTAGCTAATGGTTTAATATTTAAGGATTCTGCTGTACTAGTACCTAAATCTCTACGTTCAGATATATTGAAACAAATTCACTATAATCACATGGGTTATGAAAAATGTAAAAATAGAATCAAAGGTTTATTATATTGGCCACATATGAATAAAGAAATAGAGGACATGATTAAAAATTGTAATATTTGTTTAGAGCAACAAAAAAGTCATAACTATGAACCTCTTAAGTTAAGAGAAGTACCTTGTAAACCATGGAGCACAATAGGTGCTGATATGTTTTTCTTTAATAATAAAATCTTTTTGTTAATAGTGGATTATCTAACAAAATATATAGAATTATATGAATTAAAAAACCAATCAGCTGAAGAACATATAAGAATTCTTAAGATAACTTTTGCTAGATGGGGGATACCTGATTTATTGTATACTGATGATGGTTCTCAGTATAGAAGTTTTGTATTTAGAGACTTTTGTGAACAATATGATTTTAAACACAAGACTTCCACACCTTATTATGCCAGATCAAACGGTATGGTGGAACGTCACATACAAACAATTAAAAGAATGTTAAAAAAATATTTAAAAGATGGTAAAGATATTAATTTGGCTATATTAGAATACAGAAACACACCAATAGATAATACATTGAAGTCACCTAATGATTTAATGATAGGTAGACAAGTGTCTTCTTTTTTACCAATAAATAGAAATTATAATGAACATAAATATAGGAAAATACAAAAGTATGTGCAAAGTAAAAATGAGAAATATAAAATGTTTCATGATAGAAAACATAAGGGTAAAGAATTAAAATTTTACAATGAACAAAATGTGTTTATAAGAGATAGGAATAAGAAAAACTTGATTCCGGGTAAAATTATTAAAAAAGGGGGCGAAGATAGAACCTATGAAGTACTATTAGAGAACGGTCAGAAAGTAATAAGAAATAGATACAATATATTTAGAGGATCAAAGTGTAAGAAGTTTAGGTCTAAAAATACATATGATTATGATGATGAGGATTTAGAATGTATATTGGAGAAAAATGTGAATGTAAACAGGAATATAATTAATGAAAATGTTAATGGTAATAATGATAATTATAACGTAAATGTCGACTGTAATAATGATAGCGACATATCAAGTAATAATACTAATGAGAATAATTACATTAATTTTGAGTATGTTAATTGTGATGAAACTGATAATTTTATAGATTGTACAGAGTTTGAAAACTCTAATATAGAAAATGATTATATTGGAAGTACTAATAATGAAAAAGTTAAATGCAGTAGTAAACCTAAGAAAACTGTAACTTTCAATTTAGGTAATTTGGATAGTGAAATTCGTAAAACTAGATGTGGTAGACCTGTAAGAAAACCTAATTACTTGCATGATAATTATGTTGATTAATTAAGAAAAGAAAAGGGATGTAAGAGGTAGCTCTGTGCGCTCTGATATATGTAGTCTGTGACAGAGGCAGTGTATACTCTGGGACGAGCCGGATATCATGGTGGTTGGGTTATAACATATTGTATAGAGAATAAATATCTAAAAGCATCGAGCTGGCGTCTTATTATCAAGAACCCTCACATCTGTCTATTTTTATACCGGTTCCCTTAAGGAGTAGAAAACCAACAATGATGACTTAGCTTGAAGTGTTGTTAAGTTTAACACGTAACAGGTAATATGCTATTCTGTTATTAAACAGCCTTTAAGGCGTCGTCGCGCACAGCTATGTAATGGTGTAAACGTATTTCAAAAGGTAATAGAGGCTCGCAAACCACATTCGGCTCTTACAAGGAGTACCTGTGGCTCTCCATAAATGTGTCCGAATATCATTTTAATTTTGTGCTATTGCACATTAAAAAATATTATGCGTTTCAAAATGTATTTTTAATTACTGACATCCAATGCAATGTTGTAATCAATATAATTTCCATCCAATTTAAAAATGATATACCCTTCGATTAACAATAACTAGATAAATGGCCACCTATATAATCACTGTTGAAAACTACGTATGTTTTCAGTATATATTTATGTTATCATATTTGATCGATTTTGCATTCATAATGCTATACTGAAAAATACTTAAAAAAATTGTCCCTGGCACTCTGAGATGGGACTCGAACCCATGAGCTTTCGCAATCCGAGCGACTGCTCTATATTGTAAGAGTCTCTCTTATACTATAACAGTGTCATTAATAAACAAGGTTTAGCGTTGGAGTAAATTGACGCTGAGACTGCACTTAGTTCTAGTCAAATTCATATTATTAAACAGAGACTTACCGGTTTCTGAATGGAGAAAAGCACTAAATCTCAACTGATTAATCTCAATAACTTAAGTTTTTTACGTTTCATATGAGAAAAAGTCTTAGTTTTATCAATTCCCTATCAACTGACCATTAAAAAATTATGAATCAGTAATGAAAACCTGTTTAAATGAAGTTTAAAATGACTTAAGCATGGTTTGAGACGTGCTTAACTTCAGATTCTAAATTAAAAAACCGGGTGTTAGCAAATGTTTACCTAAGTAGGGGAGACCTAGGTGAGTTGTGACAGAGGTGAGTTGTGACAAGGAGGATTTCTCTCTACGTATTATAGTTAGCGAGATGGCATTAACGCTTGTTTGTCGTTCTCGACACGCGCTACACGACTCAGTACCTGTCGACGGTGCATGTGGCACAGTTGCGTAAATATATCGTCAGTGTACAAAAAATTACGAAAAGTAAGTTTTTCTTCAAAATATTATTTGAATATATATCATATCTTAGTATATGTGCATTGATGTGTTATTTTTTCTTAAGTTATGTAGTTATTTAAGTCTCAATACGTGGGACTGATTTTTTGTATGCGCATCATGTTTAGAAAATATGAATTATTATTCGGACCAAGACGTCATTTTGAACACCTAGGTGAGTTGTGACAGCCTGTCACAACTCTCCTATCTTACTTCATATTTCTGCTGGGCTATTTTTACAATATTTTTATTAACTTTAGATGTTTGTTGGTGTGTTAGTAGCTACTTAAGGTGTATAATGGCATACCGCATACTTATTTTTTTGAAAATGCCAAATAACTATACACGAGAGACTGAAAATCTAAGAATGTTAAAAAGCGTGCGAAGAAAAAAAAAAGAAATCTAAAAAAGCAAAGAAGACTAATAAGAAGAATAGAACAAGTGATGAAGCAGATTGTGAAAATAATTGCTTTTATTTGGTTTGCCTTGAAGCCTATGCAGACAGCAGATCGAATGATCAGTGGGTCCAAAGCCTGGAATGCAAAGGCTAGGCACACGTAGATTGTACTGGGGACGAGCTGCATTACGTTTGGCATAATTGTGAATCTGATTAGATTAAGATTTTATACTGATTATAACAATAATATGATTGATCTCAAAGCGATACCATATTTAGTTAATGAAAATATTATAATTACTTGTTATGAGAATATTAATACTATGTTGCTTTAGTTGGTAGGTATTAAAAGATGATTAATCAAATCAAATCAATCTTTATTCTTGATCGCAGGTTATATAAAGATATTGGATGCAAGGACTGAATAGTTACACCGTGATCTGCCTAAAAGGCATATAATATTAGTAGGTTAGTAATTATCAACTAATCTAATCAATAACATGTTATGTCAAAAATTCAATTAATTCATTAAGTATTTATACATTTACAAAGTACTGTCAGCTAGATACTCGTTTACACTATAATATGCTTTAGCTACTAATAATTTACAAAGTTTTCTTTTAAAAAACATTACAATTATCCAGATTACGTATTGTTTTTGGAATTTAATTAAATAAATTTGGAGCCATACAAAAGATACTTTTGTTCAACAACAGCTGTCTTAGAGGGTATCGTACACAATTTGTCTCGATGACGCAATCTCGTCTCATTTTCAAATAGTTGTTGATTCTGTTTGACAAAAATACCAACATCGAATATATAGATTGATGGCAGGGTCATAATATTTAGTTTAATAAAATATGGCCTATAGGTATCCCTGCTCTGTAAATGGCATATGCTCCTTACACATTTTTTCTGGGCTCTAAAGGCAGTTACAGAATCAGTCGAATATCCCCAAAATATAATGCTGTATCGAACAATAGAAACTACGTACGCGTGATAAGCTGTAAAGACCGTGCACTGATTCGCGATCCTACTAAGTTTGTACAGTGCACAAGATTACTGGGACAACTTTTTGCAAACATGTTCAATGTGTGTTTTCCAAGTCAAATTTATTATTATAGTACTGATTAAAATACTGATTTGATAAAAAAACGTGCTTGATTTATTTATGTCGTATGTAATGGTATTTTTATATCTTATAGCTTAAATACAATGATGTCACAACTTACCTCGGTACCTGTCACAACTTACCTCGGTGGTAGGAGAGTTGTGACAAGGGGAGTGGACTTGAATTTTGTTATTTTTTTCAGAAACTATTATACTTTAATTAATTTTACTAATGGTTTTGAAAACAGAAGGAATGGCTCTAAACTAATTCACATGAGTCATAACTGTGGAATGTTTCTTAAGCGAGATAGAGCCCCTTATGTAAAAATTGTCACAACTCTCCTAGGTCTCCCCTACGAAGTTCTACGGGCGTAATATTTCCTAGTAGGTAGTAGGTTTGCTTATTTTCTGTGTTATATGAATTTGGACAAATACTAAAATAGCAATTTTAGAGTCAATTTATTCTGACACTATATCTTACTTATTAATAGCTCTGTACGAGTTATACGTGCATTACATGTCCGGTGCGCAAACCCTCTGTGAATGCTCTTAGCAGAGGCTAGAGACGTGCGGTGATGTAATCTCTCCCATTATCCTTCAACGTCGTCGATCTTGCGGAAGTCTTCCAGATAAAAAATACGATATAATTCTAGAAGCTTTCCAAGGTACTCCAGCCAAATGCTTGCATCTAAAAATATTATAGCTATAAATAATATATCTAGAAATATTAAATTTCGAATAATTACTGCTTTGAAAATAAATAATAAGATGTTTTTCACTCCCGATTCGAATGAAATAAGCAATTATATATTTTCGCTCTCCAATTGCCGTCATGATGATCGTGATTTTCCATTACACCGAGATATTAAAATATGCCACAAACATGTAAACATTACAACGTAAATGAATCATTTTCAGAATCTATTCATTTATAAGGTTTATTCTGTAGGTAATGAAAATGTTTTTCATAATCAATCATCATAACAACCTCGTATATACGTCGCACACACACTGATTATAATAAAAATAATAATTATACAGTTACAACCCTCTTGATTTATTTTGTTAGAAAACAACACCGGTAAAATACACGCCTTATTTTCTAGTACAAAAATTATGACATAAAATGTTGAGTACATTATAACCAACACAGAATGCGCAGTAATTTTGGGTTAATATCTTTAATTTGCTAAACAAAAAGTTGATATAGAGATACCAACTTTAACGGTTATATGTTTTTACATTTTTAGATTTTTCCTTTGGGAACCTATGCAGGCTCTTTGGTAACGTAGACTGAGATATTGGTTATTTTAATGTAATCATTAAAACTTTATTCATTATACATTGATATGGAATATGGAAGCACAAAAAAACATTCTCTGTTTTAATATTATTGTAATTGAAAACATGATAATGTTGGCGCGTTTATACGGAACGAGAAGTTCGTTATTTTCGCTGTCGCCGACAAAAACAACACTTTTTGACAGTGAAAACAAATGTTCTATGAAGATTAATTACACCCATAGGGAAATTTACGTCCTTCATTTTAGCTGGCAAATGTTTCCGAAGCCCATAATTTCATATGCTCATCAAGTTGGAACGATAAACTTTGCTGTTAAAAGTTTTTGTTAAAAGATCCGATAAATTTATATAAAATAAATTATTACGATATACGAATATTATTCCTATACCCTTGTCACTTATGTGTGGATTTTTTTAAATCGGTGTTTCTTATAGTCAGATGAAAAAAACATCTCTCATAGAATATTGCATAAAAATTTTGTCATTAAAAAAGTTACAAATTGCAATCACTCTACTCTTGATACTTTTGCAAAATTTTAAGAGACGTAATTGATTCGCATGCCATTTAAAAATTTAGTTAGCAAATAGGAAAGAGCCTATATCAATTGGCAAAAGCATACAAATATTTTTTATCAGTAATAAGATTAAATAGGTTGCAATTGTCGTATCGTAAATAATTAATCATAAATAGGCTACGTATTTTATTATGTTTCAGTGAAATAATATCAGCAACATAATTAATTGGGCAGCGAGATTATACAATGGACTTGCAAAGGAAACATTTATAATACATTTCATTTGATAGATGTGCATATTAAACTTTGGTTACTAATATAAATAGTTGGGTAGCGTTTTATGCGTTTCTCATGGATGGTTAAAGAGTTGAGACGGAGCCCTCCGCACTGGCCCAATCTTTACTCATGGCTACATGCAATTCAGTGGATATAAAATCGATCCCCTATTTAACTTTCGTGTTGTAATTATTATATTAGATATATTTTGCTTTCAGAATTCTACACAGGAAATATTCTTAACAAAAAATGCTTAAAAAATCCACCTAACCCAATACCTCGAGATGTTATTCGAACCCACGCAACCTTTCACAATCCTGTCGACTGCTGCCACTGAGCTACCAGAGACCCAACAGCATATTTTGCATGTTGTATTAAAGTACGTACTGAATGAAGTGCGATTGAATCCGACCGATTTGTCCTCTCCTCTCCTGTCCTGTCTTGTCGTGTTCGTTAATAGTGCAAATAAATTTGATCACTGATCCAATCAACGGCCTTTGGCAATTTCACTTAATCTCCGTGATTACAGATCGACAATTTGTGCAATTTCAAGACTAAACATTTGCGATTTTTATTCAGTACATTTTATCAATATCGAATTGCATCACATCGAGCCATGACTTAAGAGCTTAAGGTATAAATATAATTAAAATTAAATTATCTCTGTAAGGGTTTTGTGCATGGCGAAATTGTTTTTTTTTTGTTTACTTTCCGAGTGCTTACCAAAATTCTATTAAATATAGATCACTCTTTGCAGATTTTATATATATTCGATTGAATTATGTTTATTGCAGACTTATTTAGAAATATTTGCTTCAACCGAATATATTTTTTGTTTTAACTTTGCTGACCATTAAAATAACTAACTATAAATAACTATAAATTACTGCGAATGGAGTCATGTCGACTAAACTTTTTGTTTTTAATTAAGATGTATGAGAATATCTCAAAAACTAGACCGTTTCATAAGTTAACATTAATTATTTAACCCTTAACACCTCTCGTTATTTTCAGCCTACATATGTACACTCGTGGGGGAGCTAAGTCCCCACCGTTTGAGGTTATTATTGAAGTAATAAATATAGGATATTTTAGGATTAATTTTTATAACATAAATAAAAAAAACACATATTCTATTAAAATAAACACTTTTATTTAGGTTTTCATAATCATAATTAATATTCCTAGTGTGAAATAAAAAAACTACGAAAAATCTTGTCACATTCATGGGGTCTATTTCACAGACTCATTATAAATAAAAAAATACTTTTGGAACAAAAAAAAAACTTTTTTTCTAATAACCTACATCACTTATTAACCAAAATAGACATAAACTCTTGAATAAATTTTAAAACATGCAAAATCACAATGGTATGTCAACACCAACCTCGCGTAGGAACCTGTCCATCATATCTTTCAGCTCCCTCGAAAGGTTAGAAGAGCCTCTTCTTCTTTCCAGAACATGAGGAGTTACTAAAATATACTCAAGTTTTTCTAAAAAGTTGTAACGATTCTGAGGATTATATGCGTTGTAAAGGACATGACTGTTTACTTAGGAAATATTCAATACTAAGCAAAATGTTGTGGTCGCCATCCTTGACTTCTCCGGTTCTCAGAGTAAGCAGCACACTTGTGATCTAAAGCATCTACGCCACCTTTGGAAGAATTGTAATTATCGGGTTTTTTGGTTTTGGTTTAGTGCATTGAAGACACTAGAGTTATACTGACGTCATTTAGCAGCCTTTCTATCTGCTGGGCATTTAAATTCTTACTCATACTGCACCACAAACCTAAAAAAATGTAGATAAAAAATATTATAATCAACATAAAATACTTATGTAACTACACTCGTGGACTTAGGTCCCGCAAAAAAACGTACCTCACAAACTTCCAACGCTAGCACTACGCACGTCTGCACCCCGATAGCTTTCAGGAGTCACTGGGAATACTCGAAACCGATACCGCGTCGCGTTCAAAATATTTGTATAATTTGCAAAAAACAGAGCGCTGGGGGACCTACGTCCCCCACGAGTGGTGTTAAGGGTTAAAACCATTTTTTATATCTCTTAAATGAGACTTCCAACATTTTGATTGTGTCTGGTTCTTTTAATATAAATTTTATTATTCTTAAAAATATGCGAAATGGCTGGCTGGTAAAACATTCAAATTATTCAAAGCATTTTTACACATTTTCTATAGTTTAGTGCAAGAAGGACGACGCCTAACGTTATTTCTAGACCAACTTTCAGTTTTGACCTGTACCTGCAAATAGGTTACAAACACGCCAATGGATAAAACTGGTTCTAAATTTAAATACACGCTATGTTGGCATAATAACAATTTTCATTGACGTCACAGCATAAAAGGAAACGCGTTCGTTTGCAATAGTATTACCCCCGCATAAAGTTTAATAACGATTAACGGTAAGGATAGTTTATTAGAATTAAACTCAATCATGAAAAAATCGAATCTCAGTCAGTCCTAATTTTTTATTTTGCAAAACTTTCCGAACATTACGTACTCTAAGGTTGGAATTGAATGCCTAATAGGTATTTTAATATCGAAATTTAATATCTAGCTTATTTATTATTAAAAATAATATACATAGAGAAGACCAGAATACGGTCAAATTGATGATACGTCGAAAATTAATTTACAAAGTACAACTTCAGGGAATGGCGATCAACAAAGGCGCGAGTTACCTTAAACATATATTAACAGTGACTAGAGAGTAAATTTCATCGGATTTGCTCCTTCTGATGTCGTTTAAATTCCTCACATCACACGTACTTCCCGAGACGCCACTCTCAAAACATTTCACGTTGTTAAGCGTCAACAAATTTGATTTGGAATGTTGTCTTATAACTATGAACTAAAATATTTTTCCAGGAATTTGAATTACAATGTCGAGATGTGCTCAATTTAAATAACCAAGTACTCAACGTAGAAATTCAAATTCCTTAGGTAAATACCTGGTTTAAATAATAGGCTGTGCCCGCAACTTCGTCTGTGGGGAAAAGTTTATCAGGAGAATACTTTCTTTCTTATGGATGGAATCGAATTAAGTCGGATGCGATTTGTGGATTTGTGGATGTTAAAGACTGCTGATGCAGCCGGGACTAACGTTTAACTAGCATTCCGAAGCTCGAAAATATTATCAAGATAATAATATTTTCGTCATCCATCCTATGAACGGCCCTTACGAAAGTTATTTTTCTATTATTTTTTTTTCACTTCTCTGCTCTTGTGTCCGAGTATTTTGATCGTACATTAGATATGCCCGTTTTAGTGATATCTACGCTTTTTCAACTGGTCTTCTTTTGTTTTTTTATTTTATTGTTATTTATTTATCTGTCTAGTTGTATGCACAATCTATTATTTACCTACTTAACTGTATCGTAAACCGAATGCGCTAACCCAATACTCCATCGAACCTCTTATAACTTATACTATAATACGAGTATTATAAAGAGGAAAGACTTTATTGTTTTTTTTTTGCATTTAAGTGGTTCCAAACCCCCTGGACGATTTTTTTAAAATTCTTTTATCTACGGAAAACTACATTATACTCGGTTTTCATAGTTTCTAATTTACGCGGCTTTTTAACAGCTACTTCATTATATAGTGTGACAATTTATTTGCGGTAGGCCTATGGTAAGCAGGCAGGGTGAAGGCAACGCTTTATGTTTGAAGTTAATCGAAACAACTTTCTCGTTCTCTATACTGCAAAGTGCGAGCGCATTTCTCTACCAAAGAAAGTTTCAGACCATTACCATACTGCGTGTGTTATGATTAGCAGTTATACGTGTTAATTAAATTGAATTGAAAAGCTGTCTTCAGAAATTTTCTTAGACAAACGCTTGCTGTGTGAGTTTTATCTTGCATTCAGGATCAGGGAAAATATCTTGTGTTCTCTCAAAATAATTTCCCTGACACTGAATGTTTCAGATTTAATTTGATAGTGCATGAGCCTCGCGATCGGCAGTTAAATACGCTTCATGTCCTTCATGTCTCCTATGACCATGCGCTTTCTGTCCGAAGTCTGAAGGCTCAAGCAAGTATCTTTGTCGTCGGGTCTTAGGGTCGGTGTATGTCTGTCTGACGGAAGATACGTGGTGTCTTATTTGTCGCGGAACGTAAGAGATCAAAAAAAGTAATTATAATTCGACCATACATACTTGACAGAAATCGTGTACTAACATATACTTTCGTCGGGCACTTGACTGCGATCCGTCCGTCAGATTCTCACTGACCCTCAGACTCACGAAATATTGCATGAGTCTCGTAACCTGTGAGTAAACCTGTGTCTAGTGAAGACTGAAAATAGCAACTTTAAAGTAAAGCAATTTATGTGTTACAATAAAAACAAAAGAGTAACATAAGACTGTTAAGAGGAAAAAATCTATATAACTCTAGTTGTCGTCACATTCGAGAACGGTGGAAACCCACTTTAAATTTATTCTGAGTTAAAGTTTCTGTAGCACGTAACTTGACCTGAAATTTCCTCCAGCGAAACTTTTTTCGAGGTATTCTTACTATTACAGTTAGGTACCTTTCTGTCAAAAGTAACTGCTAAGACATGAACCTTTTTTTAACGTCGAGGAAATGCTTCTGGCACTGTATCTGTTACCTGGCAAGAAACAGAGGGTGAGTAAGGCTCTCTTCCGTGAACCCACCTGGCAGTGAACTGCCCAGTGGGTCCCTGGCGGCCTACCCACCAATATGACAACGGTACCGCCCCCGTTGGAGATGAGACCCGAGAAGCCGTGGCCGTGTCACCAGGACACTCAACTATTGGACCATTGATCCCATCGCGGATGACGAGACTCGGATACATTAAGAGTCTCTACTAGACTGGAGAGAACCTGCGATGCAGGGGTCTGACCACCATCTCCACTAGCCTCGAGGACGTGAATCTGATAAAAATTTATTCTCGGAAACTTTAAACGTGCTTTCACTGTAAACTTCTCGATGCTTAATTGCTGTTGCAATCGCTGTCGCAACGCTCTTTCGGTAGATCTCCTACTCGCGTGATAGTATATCATATGTTCATTATATTATGAATCCTATTTATTATGATTGGTCATATATAATTGACGTCAACTTACATTAGAGTATAAAAATTTTGGAAACTTATTTTTTTATTTATGTTTATTATCTTACAAAGTATAATTTTACCATTTTAAAGTATCATTTCACAGGCAAACAGACAAATATTTAAAATTCATTATTTTGTGTTCTATTACGTTTATAAATAAACATAATATTACGTTCATATTTTTTTTCATAAATCTTCAATATACAGGTATATAGATAGTATACCTACTCTATGATCTTATATTGGTAATGGAAACGGCGCTAGCTTTTGATGAGTTTAGTTAGGTAATAATTAAAATGTTTATTCGACAGGTTAACATAAATAATGGCACTCAAAACTTTCATAACATCCGGATATAGGGTATTCAAAAATGTTCGAAATTTTCATTCCTATGGTGGGCGCTTTATTCCCGACGACATCTACAATTGTTAATACTCCGCATTCTACATAGTGTAACTCGATAGCGTAGTGGATAGATCAAGCAACTTTCGTAAGGGTTGATCAGGGCAAGGGTGACCAAAAAAAAAAATTCAAGCTATTCCGTGCTTCCGAAGGCACTTTAAGTTAGTTCCGGTTGTATTTTGCAGTCGTTAATACCCTCCAATCCACATTGACCCAGTGTGGAGGGTCATGGTCCATAATACCCTCCAGTCCGCATTAAACCAGTGTAGAGGGTCATATGATTATGACAAGAAAATTACCTAATCTTTAAAACTATTTTTTTGACCAATATTATTTTTGCAGTCTCCAATTAAAGAAAAGTAATGCTAAAATAATAAAATCGTATTGTTATTATAGTTCTACAAAGTTCTGCACTGGATACCTATTTAGATAATAATATCGTTTTTATGTTCCTGTACACTGACTCATTTATATCCACAATAAGCTTAATACGGGTGTAAACAGTAAGCGAAAATAAATAAGCATTCTCCCTCTTCCTCATACCAGAACTTAAAGAATTTAAATTTTTAAAGCCAAATTTATATTAATATTTTAAACTCACTAAAGACGTTACATTTAAATTTTTTTTAGATATATTTCATGTATATCTATATATGTATATTAAAAAATTGTTTACACCCCTATTATTTCTGTTTCAGGCTATGCAATGACGTGGTGTCGAAGAGGAATCACACATTAAAACCTCGCGTGGTACTACCTGAGAACTATGTAAAAGGTATTTGATATCAACAAATTTTAATACAAACCTATAGTTTCAACCACAGGTATAAACTATTCTCTGTTTCTAAATTGAGGGAGGTACTATAAAACTAGAATTTGATTTAATTAAACTTCTGCGCTCGACAGCAAAGAGTTTGTACAAGAACTACCGTTTTAACTGAACTGACTATGAGAAAATTGTAATTTAAATTAAATTTGTTCATTAGAGCTTTCAAAAAACGTGGTAAATAGGTTTTTCCTGTGAGATACTTTATCTAAGTATCACCACTTGGTTACAATGCGGGCTGACCACTTATAAACCATGATTTTGAAAAACTCCTTTTTGTTTACATTAGTATATGCTACACGAGTTTACATGCTGATAAGTTCGATTAAGTATTTTCCAAGATTTGATCTTTTACTCATCTCTCTAGTAGACTAGGTTACTTAACTGAGGGGTCACGGAACTTTTTCCTATCATCTTAATATATAAATTATAGTTCCTTTAATATTACACAGTTCAGCCAAAATGAGTTGGGTTGCCCACAATACAAAATACCGTTTTGTGGGCAAAGCAACTATACGTTTTACAACTAAATGAGTTACTGTATATCTGAAAGCTTTTGTTACAAAACAACTTTACAGTTGCATGAGTGAATATGGTGGACTTTATAAATCTCGACGTTTAATTTCAAAGGTTGTTTAAAATATGATAATAATATCTATTATTGTGCTTTTTTTCTCTTGATAGAGATAGTCTGTACCTCAGAAAAAAAAAAGAGTTTTACTTTTATGCAGTTTTAATAATATACTTAGATAAACCTAAGTTGCTGAGGATACCTGGACAAAAATATTACTAATTTACACTATAAGTGCAACACGTTTTTATTGTTTACTTTTTTACCCATACTAATGGGGCAGTACGCAGGGCCAGTTCAATAAATATAAGTTCATATTACGAGTTTCTTCTATACTCATTCGCCTTGATGTTTGTATACCTCATAAAATATATAATGAGGTGGTGAATATCAACAAATTCACAGAAATGCGGCCGCCAGCACGCAAAGGTCAACCTGTCATTGTGGAGTTCAGCATATATGTTGTGGATGTCAACTCTATTAACGTGGAGGATATGGATTTTAGGTAAATAATTTATTCGTAACAGCAATACTCATAAATATCTCAATATTCAAATAAATTTAAAATATTTAAATACTTATTTAAATTTAAATATTTAACAATATCACAAACATTGCTCAGATTCCAAGATGAGTAGCTAAAGCCCCTGTATTAAGGAGTATCTGAGACAACGAAGGTACCACAACACCCAGACCCGAGTCAATATAGAAAAGTTCATTTTCTACATTGACCCGACCGGGAATCGAACCCGGGACCTCAGAGACGGCGACATCTTGAAACCCGCGTGCGAACCACTCGGCTACGGAGGTCGTTCCAATAGTTCCAATACAGATTTGAATATTCTGTAAATGGCTAAACGCCGACCCGATATAGATTTTTTTTGTCTGTTTGTCGAAACGTATGACATAGCCACTAACAAGGAACTGAAACAAGAATTATCAACACTTTATGCCTGTAGTCAATTTAAAAAATGATATTTAGGTTCCAAAAACTATTACCAATAAAACTTCTCTGTGGAAAATAAAACAGAGAAATCTTGTTGGAATATAATAATATGGAGAAAAAAAGCGAAGGTCTCCCACCGTAGTTTCGCGAACCGTTTGCGTAGTTTTCAACTTTCACGAGCGCTATGTAACAGTCTAGACTGAATAAACGATTTTAATTGGATTTGATTTATTTTATTTATTTTTTTATTAAATTGATGAAATAAACACTACTACTTCTAAAATAGTAATATGTGAATGTAAACAAATCTTGATAGATTTCAATCAAAATTAATTTGGACGACAGTCTGTATTTTAGAGTATATCCCAAAATACTCTTTCAATTTTTTTCTTATCTATTACTATCAGTGGATATATCCCTACACAAAAGCCTCCATTGATAAGAGTATTCCTTAATCTTATTAACTATCCTGTATTCATATTCTCCATTGCCAAAACTAATTCATATTTAAGTAATCAGTAATCATATTTATCTACCTGAGTGGGTAGATAAATATGATTACAGAATTAGACTTTCACTTTAGTACAAATTAAAAAAAAAAGCTTAACTATTAATCAACTAATAACTTTAGGACTAATAAGAATTAACATTAATGTTGTTCGTACACTATTCCTTGTCAAATTTAGTGTGTGTTAACTAGAAAAACAAAACTAATAAATAACTGGAGATTTTTAAACAAATAAGCAAATTAATGAGTTATTTGATCAAGTGACCGCTGATCAGTTTGGAGTTAAAGATGATATTAATATTTAATTCCTGGAAGCTTCTAATAAATGTTTAATTGACATGTCAACTTTTGGAAAAGGATTATTGGCTTAAAATCATGTATAGTTCAATTATTGAACTGAAATTAATAGAGTTATATCAGGTTTTACTTTCTAACAAACTATTATAGGTATTCTGCATAAATATTTTGTTAGCAATAAATTATTTGAAGTCTATCTCTTTTACACATACTAGGCACTTCTCTATCAGATACCAAATCCGAATTAATTGTTTTCAGAGTGGACATGTTCATCAGACAGACATGGAGGGAAACCAGACTTCAGTTGCCAGACGACATATTCGAGGAAGGCGATGACCACGTTACACTGCCTCCGGAATTCTTCGATAATCTCTGGCATCCAGACCCATACTTCTTAAACTCTAAGGTTACAGGTAAATCTTCACATAAAACTACTCGATGAAAACTGTTTCCATAAGCTTCTTGTTTATTCTGTAAGTGTAGTTGCTGTATCTTGTAACTTTGTTCAAACGGGAAAAAAAAAGTCACTTGTCCCCAAAATAATGACATAAACGTTTTAATGAGAAACCACAAAAATATATAAATAGTTGTTAATTATAATAAATAGTGTTTCTTTAAATACAACAAAAAACTTCCTTAGTAAAAAAATAATATGCAACAAATTAGTACATCAAATAAAGATTGCTTCAAATCAAACAGAAACTTCTTTAAATATATGTACACTGGTACAAATCGACATGATACCTGAAAGTCAATTCTTTTTTACCGGAAACGAAATTTCGTCTATTTTCGAAATGCTAATACGATTCAGAAGAAAATAAAATTTTTCGATAAATAGAATATGCCCTAGGGTGTCAAGATAATTCGTACGGGTTATGTCGTCATTACTTTATGAAACGTTATTACTTTTCAAAAAGTTTCAAAGAATTAGAGTGTTTCAGATTCAAATATTCAACTTATGCTATTCGAAACCATTCATATTCAGATGATGATGTACAAGTAGATATTCTAAGTTGACCACCGATCTTGTTTATCCGTTCGAAATTGAAAAACATGATCCAGGTGATTTTTATACCATTATAGGGGGATGTAAAGAATCCTAACGTAATAATCCAGGGTACACTCTATACAAACCTTTTAATCTAACAGGCAAATTTAAAAATAGAATATTGTCCCCTGTAAGTAAAAGAATTGTAGGTTTATTGTATCACTCTCTACGATAAACTTAACATTAAAATTAGAATTTGCTTTTAGTGTAAAAATTTTCTATTGTCATATGTTTTATTTTATAAATTAACTCCTGTTATCTTAATTGATTACATATTAGACAACGCAGTATGAAATTAAATGTTAGTTTAGTTTGTGCCGATTGCTACTGTTTTTGATCTTTTAGTTTCAAGTTATTTGCTTAAAGGTAAATGTGCTCATGTCTGCATGTCAGGTTACTACAATATGTTAAATTTTCTCAATTCATTTTGAAATCTACTCACAAAGCATTAAGGTTTAAAATCAAATGTATAATTGGCCAGTTTTGTATAACCTGTCACATATTAATTTATACAGTACACTGGTATCATATGAGACTACATATCTAAGGAAAAAATTGACACTAATCAGTTTGGAATAGTAAGCACATGCATAATCGTTTTCATAGTCTAAAAACTAAAAGATAAACTAGCTTTTAGCTTTCTTGATGTTCTTAACGCTTTTCATACATCGCCGCTTTTTTACTATCCATTCACTCTGATCGTGAAAGGCATTTCTTAGTTTCCCTGACTTCCGTAACCTTCCTCTTTAGCGTTGTTCATTTTATCGTTTGGTATTATGTACACATGTTCAAACAAATTCAAATTTTCAGTTCAATTAGATCATGTAAGGCCCACCCAGTTGCGGCCACTGCCATTATTTTGGCTTTTAGGAATTTCAAGGCGCTCTAACTAACGCATAGGCAAATCTATAACTTTACCGTGAACCTGTAAAAGGTTTTTAAAATGTTTCATTATAGCAATATAAATATTGTTAACAGCTGTGAAGTTCATCAGTTCTTAAAATAAATAAGTTCACTTAAATTTTTAAATGACTAAAACTAACTCATAATCAAAACTGGGTCCACTAACTAAAAGCGGTACCGAATTAAGTCTAAGTAACGTTTGCATTTTGACTGCATTTATATTCATTCTGACACACCCAACTGTCAATTCTGTACAACAATGTCGTCAGTATTGCATGGGAATAGCAAGCCATGTCCATGTCGTATATTCCTTCGCTCCGAAACATTCTAAGATCTGTATATAGTGATATTATTAAAGTCTTAAAATTACCCAATCCATTTATATATTTTATTAGTTATGCATGCATTAATTTAATAAATAATTTTAATTCAAAATTCGATAGAAAATCTTAAATAAATTCGCTAATATTTAATGTTATGGTTTTAGGAGGTGGATTGTACTACCGGCATCATTTTTCTGGTAGGAATATAACTGTGTTAAGAATTCAGCACTGCACACGCAAGACCGTGCTTGGATTCACAAACAACAAAAAAATCACCTTACGCAAAATATCGTAAAAATTGTAATCATGGAAAAAATTGACGAATTTTAGAACATACTCATTATCATTTTTATTGCTCTAGGAACCACTTCACTCTATTGCTAAATTTTTGAAGCACATCTATCTGACAATTAGAGCGAATTATAAATAGGCACAAGTCCTAGCTAATATCATGTATGCATGTGTAATTTTAACATTAAATATTGTAAAAGTTCAATTATTTAAAAAAATATCGATGTCTCCGATGATTATTAATGTAGACACAAACTGAATATGTGATTGTATTTCTTATTGCCCACAGAGATCGCAGAACTCACCCATAAATTCTCATCGGTGACCTTGTACAGAAACCAGACTGTAAGATACGCAGCCAGAATGCATGCGATCATCGCTTGCCAGATGGAATTTCAACTATATCCCATGGACATACAGTCCTGTCCTATCTACATTGAAAGCTGTAAGTAATAATCATGTAGGTACATAAAACTACAAACCTAGAAGAGTCTAGAAATTCTAGAAATGTTATTCATACATTAGGAGCTTTAAACTTGCATGTGATCTGCCCAGAAGACTCGAAGCCAGAGTATATCATATGCATATAATATCAGAACAAATATGAAATCAATAATGATCTGCCTTCGTAATTTTGAAAATACATTGGAAAGCCTTTAAGAAAGCGTGAGTAATACGAGTAACAAGAATAACTTAAACTCACTTCAATCTACAAAGTATATTATAAACGGGAAACAACATAAAGAAGTATAGACACCGAGATATACACGAAAGACCGTTTTTGTGCCCTTGAAGAACTTACGATGCAGACTCACAATTTCTACGAAATCCATTAAAATGACAAAATAAAAGTGGTTCCCGATTATTATTATTAATTTCGAGACCTAATCAACAAATGCAGGATTGCAATTAAACATAGTATTCCAGTTGTTACTCAGTATTCATATTTCCAAACACACTAGCTAAGTTAAAGAAGTTGTAGGAGGCGTCACAAATGACATCTACAAAACCCGCCTGAGCAAATTCAACTAACACAGTTTGTTTGCCTTGAATTGACAAAGTTATCTTCTAACCGCTAATGAACTACCCACGTCGTAGCGGCTGATTTAAGCATTTGTTTAAGGTCATACTAACGAAATCAACATTGGATATATCGTTTTCGTCGTCTAACCATTTCTTATTGTTAATATTAGAGTAGGAAACGGTTTGATACTTCAGTATGTAGAAGTACTAAGGATATACATCACTCAGTAGCCAGTGTGGAGGTCAGATGCTGAAACACATTGCGACAGTGTCGCAATAGAAGTTTGTATCGATTTTGTATGAGTTTGTATGCTGAGTCGTCGCGTTTCACAGATATGCGATCTGAGTAGTTTACTACACTTCACGTATATCAAATACTTAACTCTTTTAATTCATGCTACCATTTTACATACTTTATATTGCGTCGCCGCCACCAGATATCCCAGTACCTGATTTCTACATACTGAAGTGTTAACTATTAGAAAATCCTTACATTTTTGGCACGATTTCTTGTACTACTAGAAATTTACCAGAATATTTTTTTTAGTTTTATAGGCAGCGAGATCAGTGAACTATAATATTATGAGTTTTAACTATGATTATCTAAATGTAACAAACAAGAGAATAATTAAAGTTAAATCGCAATAATGCGACATGTTAAGTGATACTCAAACATAGACACATGTCACGCGACAGAAATTACTTTGAGAAACACAATTTATATAATCCCCTTGTTGCTTAGCTAAATTATTATGTCAGAGAGTTGCTTACATGGATCATTGACATGACAATTCACGGCTGAAGAGAAGTGTTCATTAACACTCATTCATACAAGATGTTCCACGATTTCCTATTCAAACTCAACGCATGTTTTTTAATAAAGCAAAGATTAGGTCGGAGAATCACATAAATATCAAAAGAATTTTAAGGTTTTGTTTTTATCGAACTTAATTTTTTGTAATCCTTTTAGAGTTGTGTTCGATAATAATCAACTCTTTCTTCTTTGATAATAAAATACATAATCAGTTTCTTAATATTCGCAACTAGCGATCTATCCCCAAGAAACTTACATAACAATGAAAATCGCACAGAAATCCGTTGCAATATTTTAAAGGGAATTAGAGGCCAATACCACCAAAAACCACTAACTTTTACAAATATTGACCTTTAAATTAGCTGTGATAGTGATTAAAAATGAAAATATATATATTATATTTGTAAGGGTATATCACAGTCAAAACGTAAATTTATAAGTAAAATGATTACTTTTCCACGAATCCAACTTTCTGTCTTAATTATTTAATCTTTGTACTACCGGGAACAATAGGAATGACGACAAATTTTTGTTTATTTCTCAGTCAGGTAGTTTGTCGAAAAATATTATTTTGGTAGTTATTAAATTACCGCGACGCATTGAGTTTAAATATCACATGACGTCACACTTTGGCACATTTTCTACAAAAGTGAGACGTAGTGAGCTCCCACACTTCAACTTTAATGCCTATTATCTAAGCATATCTGGTGTAAATTGAAGTAAAAAAGAAAAACGTATCTAATATTTTTCTATTATCTGACTGACGGACTAAATAGATTTTTTTTATATCCAGTCGTCATCCCAATTTAACCGACTGTTTCCACGTTCATACTATTTAAAATTCTCGTTAAGTGTCACATTTAACTGATGGCAAAAACTGTCGCGTACAATTGTGAAAATTAAATAATTTCAATTCTTTTTTTCAGTTTCCTATAGCAACCAAAAAGTAAGGTTTCGCTGGAGCGAAGCTGGAGTCACCATAAACCCTGAATTGAAACTGCTGCAGTATCACATCGGAGAGCCTTTACGTCTAGAAGAGACTAATGGTTATATGATTGATAAGGACGGTAAGTATTTTTGAAAGCTTAAATGTTATATAAATCAACCCATATGTTATAATTTAATTGACTTGGTTACGTGGGCGAGTTTTTGTATAGGAAAGTTCCATATACGTTTTCGTTCATTCATCCTATTCAGCTCATTGAGGGGCTGAATTTCTAAAAACAAACATTTCGTATTTGTAAGTGAAACATTAATTTTATTTCTATAGCTTTAAAGGTAACAATGGGAATGTATGAATAATATATTTAATCCCCATTTTAAAGCCACAGAATGAGATTTTTATTCAAATCTGTCTTGTGGAATGTATATCAATCATTGTTTGAAATATCAAAGCCTAGACCTCATAACAGCTCCGTTTTCCTCTTCCCATAACGTTTGATAGCAGAAAAAATTTATTACTGATTTACGCCAAAAATATTATCTATCTTGCACCGATATTTCCCAGTCTTAGATAAACTAAGTATTGTTCATTGAAAATACATAGTAACAGAATTTTCGGAATACGTTTTGGATCATTCACATGAATAGTAATAATTTTAGAAAATACGCACGATAAAAACTGTTGCATAAAATAATTTGTATTTGTATGTTTTAAACTTTTATTGTCATTGACATTAGAATTATTATGAAATACGGAATTACTGCTTATATGTATCTTTTTTATCCGTCACTCCGTAATCGTGGCGCTCGCAAGTGCCGATATAGCAGGAAAACGCGAAATATTAGAAATCCCATATTTCACAATCATTCTAAAATAATTAGAATTCTTGAAAATACATTTTTACAAGTCATTAACAAGTTTAAATCTAGAGTTTAACATATCCACAAAACCACTTAGGTAACTCTAATAAACTTCTTATTTTTAATTTCGCATCACATTTCTATTGTAAAGAAAGACCAAACCTCACCTTATTACCCTTGGGTACCATAACATTGTAATGTACTTTGTAACTCCACTCGAAAAACAATTTGTCTAATAATTAATACTTGCTTAGTTATCACGGGAATAGGTACTGAAGATTTGTTATTATTACAAACGACTTTATAATAAGATTTTCTCATCCTACTGTCGTAATAATAAAAAATTTATAATAACAAGATATTAATTTCAGGTGTCCATTGAAGGTTTACGTTTATATTATGTAAATGAATCACGAAGCATAATAGTCATTACAGCGCCATGATTGTTGACATACCCTCGAATGGCAATCTAATTTGATGATAGATATTGAAAGATGGAGGAAGTTAGCGAACCCCTTTTGAATTCTTTAGAAGAGCATTACTCTCATAATAAAAGGAAATAACCTTTAAATTTTGTCATTATTAAATTTGTTCTTGTGTATTTTTCGTGTAAAATAAATATATGAACTTATCACATTTTTTGTGTAATAAATATTTTAGCTACTTTCTTAAATAAACAACATGTACCGTGTAACAAAAATAATATAAGGCATACTTTGTAACGGTGCGTCGTACCTCAGTCGTACCACACCGTTTATTTTTTTTAAAGGTTCCCGCATACAAACTTTTTGTCTTTAACATAAAGATCATTTCTTTTTATTATTCGTTTTTCGTAATTTAAATTGTTTTAAACAAATCATGCTCATTCTGAAAATCATTCAAGCACAAATCAATGTAAATTTACTATCAATATTTTTATAGTATTATGTAAACGTATAATTCTACGTGATGTTCTATGTTTATGTATACTAGGGTTATGTAAGTTACCATATATTTGATTTTCCCACTAAGCTCAAGTGGTTGCCAATTCATCTTTGTCGGAATGCGCATACTTTTTCCCTGCTCTACAGTATTCTGTTCAATCCTTTATCTCCTCCTAACTTATCTTAAGGAACGCTTCAAGTTCCTTCGCGATTTGCACTCTCGCGCTTTGATATAAATCAGAGAACTTAAAATTGAAGATGCCGTTGAACTCCACAAAATTCTATACAAGCCATTCGTAGTTTAGGCTGTTCGCTTTTGGAATACATTGCCGAAAAACATCTTACCTAAATTTTACTACCATTCACTAAACCTGCCGGGACCCAGTTACAACTGGCAATATACAAAGCATACCTCAAGCAATAATAAAACGCTGGTTGTATGATTTAATAACATGAAACATAATTATATGATTACAAGCTTACAATCTAAATCTTGGATGTATTTTTAGCAGGAATTGAAGAACGCTTTCCTAGTAAGCGGTGTAGGTGAAAGGTAGATAGTGTAAATGGCAAGATGTAAAAGAAAGCATGTTACATACGGTCAGTTGCACAGATTTCCATTAGATTTTAATGAGGCCTTTAAGCTCGAATGGATGTCAAATTTCTATGGGTAATGTCCTTTTAAACTAATGTAATTTTAATGGACATTTGTGCAACTGGGTGTTGGTCAAATTAATGAACGAGTACTTGGTTGACAAGATTTTGTTTTGCATATTTAAAGTGTTTTATGTGCGTTGAATTTGATATACTATAAATATTTATATCATAAATTTACAGGTAACTACTCTAGATTAGTAGTATACTTCAGATTCGAACGGCAAATTGGACACCACCTTATCCAGACCTTCGCTCCGTCGTCTCTAGTCGTCATGCTGTCATGGTTCAGCTTCTGGTTAGACCTTGATGCCATCCCGGGGAGAGTCACCTTGTTGGTCACTTGCATGTTGACTTTGGTCACCATGTTCACAGGCCTACGAGCTGATATCCCACCTGTGGCATACGTAAAAGTGAGTATCATTTCGTAAAATCTTACATAAAACATACTCACCACGTTGCATGAGTAAGTTGCATAACTTTTAATAAAGTTCGTGATTTTAAAACGAAGTCGTATAATTCAGTAGAAAAATATATAAACCCGTAGATGTGCTCTTTAGAATGTTTTTGAAAAAGATATTTTGAATATTAAAAAACAACATTCGATCATAGACAAAGTTATCAACGGTCATATCATATCGTCAGTGTGGTTGTTTTTAGATAATTATTATTTTGAAAACTGAAAGTAGGTAGGTACTTCTTTGATCCTCAATCTAGTATTCTTGTCTGCTTGTTTATAATAAAATGCAAATATAAACACTTTAATAATAAATCGGTAACTGCATCTGGTTTTATTTCAGGCCTTAGATTTATGGATGGCTGGCTGCATGATGTTCGTATTTGCAGCTTTAGGAGAGTTTGTGGTCGTTAAAGTGTTGGATAAGCAATATCAGATGAACAAAAACAAAGCACAAGATTTGCCAAGAATAATTCCTGTGGTAAGAATTATTACTTTAATTTTTAGGCAAATTGGTGCTCGACAGTCCTCGATGTAACTTTCGCAAGGGCCAGTCTTCGGAAGGCACTTTAAGCCATTGGTCCCGACATTGCATCTGTATTGTTAATAACTCTATATCCCAATCCGCACTGTTCGAGTTGATTCAATTCCATCTCTTAAGAAGGCTTAAGCTCCAGAAGTGGGACAATTAATAGGCTGGTGATGGTGTGAAGCAAACCATAGCTGACCGGTTCTCTCTTTGTAAATTAAGGTGCTTATTCAATTTCAGTTTAAAGTAAAATATTTAACTTGTTACTTTAACTTATAATTTTTTTGATGAATTTGGGTTTTATGTATTCGATATAAAAATATATTTTATTCCAATTACGTTCAGAGATTGAACGGTGAGAAAGGTTCGTGCGGCACAGTGGCAGCATGGGAGGGTAGTGGCGTGAGATGTCGCAAGGTGGATCTGACGTCACCTACTTCCCCCGCAGCCGCCGCCGCCGCGCCCGCCGTGCACCCCGCACCCTCCGCACCACACAGCGTACCGCACCTAGTCGGTGTGGAACGACGACAGAGCATATTACAAGTATATAACATTTATCATCATCAACCTACTAATATCCGAAGTATTGGTGTACAGGTCCACCCAATGAATTAGTGGAATGTAATGAAATGAATTGAAAATGTCTTGATTCAAGTAAGCTTATTTTCAATTAAGCACTTTTGAATCGTCAAAAAAACATTTTTTTTTACCCTACCCCTCGTTTAGGACATCTTTTTGCTGACAAAAAGAACAAGCAATAGAAACTTATCAGCTCTTTATCATAAGTAATGCCATTTACATAAATCATGTCATTACCAAAATAGTACGTATTATAACAATTAAAAATACAAATTTTAAAGTCTGTAGGACCTAGGTTGGTACATATAATTAGTCGATATAGAACAAAGCAAAGGCTATTAATTCCATGCATTGCAGTCCTTAAAACTAATCATCAACTTTATATTAGCCTTTACTCATAAGTATGTTATTTACGTGAATTTTAAATTTATTGATGGGTAGATCAATTTCATTTTGTGGAACTTTATAAAACATAGTAATGCATTTACCCAGAAATGATCCACTGGTTTTTAGAAGTCTGAAGCTTCGAATACCGAGTTTGTTTTTATTTCTTGTGTTAAGATTATGAACACTATGTTTTTTTTGTGGAAGAATCGTAATGTTTTTTTATGTAGGTACATAATTTTTTCATAGATGTTTTGAGAAGCAACTCTAAGAGATTCCCTAGACCGTAAACTATATATAGCGCGGACAGCTCTCTTTTGTAGAATAAAAATATCTTCAATGCTAGCCCCAGAACCCCACAACATAGGACCATACGTCATTACACTATAAAAATAATTAAAATATACCAATCTTGCGGTTTGAACATTTGTCAAGAGTCTAATTTTCTTAACAGCAATCTGCAGAACACGGTCTACTTGACAAGTTATCAATATGAGGATCCCATTGAAGTCGGGAATCTAGTGTAATACCAAGGAACTTTGTCGATTCTACCAACCCAACTTTTTTACTATTTAGTAATGCAAACTTTAAGCATTTCGATTTGAATTGAGCTTTAAATTATTATTATCAAACCACTGTAGAACATTGTCGAGAATCAGAATAAAACCTGAATGGACTTCACCTACCAAGATTTTGGACACATCTAGTAACAATATACGAGAGCACTTATAACGAACACGATAGAACTGGTAATTCTGCTTGAGATCATGGAGATTCAGCTACTTTTGCAAATAACGATTTGCAAAAATCATTGGATGGTTACCTAACTAAATCAACATTGGTGGCTACTCAATGTTCCAGAAATCGCGTTAAACCTTAAGTCCGAGCTGCATCTGTAGTTGTTAACAGTCATCAGTTCGTAGGTACTTATGCCCTTCCAAGGAAAGCCATTATTATATTTGATCGATTTTGCATTCATAATGTTATATTGATAAAAAAAATCTTCAATGAAAAATGCTTAAAAATTTCAGCAATACAAGATACATCGAGATGGGAAAGATTTAAATGAACAGCACGTTGGGTTGATAATAATGATATAAAGTAAACGCAACGTTTCAGTATCGTAGCATTGTGTGATAAATAAATGTTGATGCCTTCTTATTTTTCAGGTGGCTTGGTTAGACGCCGACACAGGTCAAGAGCGTGTGCTGTGGAGAGAGATAGACAAACTGTCGCGTGTGGTGTTCCCCGCGTTATTTCTATTATTTGTCACTATGTATTGGCCTGTACTACTTCTTAAGACGAAAACCTCTTCATAACGCTTACAACCGATCACAAATGTTTGCCACCACCAGAAAAGAACACAGCAGAAACATATTATATATGATATTGTTATCTTAGAAGAAATATATTTAGATATTTCAAATATCTACGTAAAACAGGCTCAAGATAAGCAATTATTCCCTACCTTGAATATTATGAAAATGAGCATAAACAGATTTATAAATTTATTCATTAATGTAATGACTCTTGAAATAATACAATGTTTTGTTGTAAGAGTGGGTGGTGGCACGTAGATATATCATTTTGTAGGTGTAAAGTTGAAAGCTTAAATAATTTTATTTCTTATAATGTTCACCAAATACTAGAACTAAGAGAAAATCTATTTCGTTTGAATACAATGAAAGCTAAAAAATATCATAAAAGAGATAAAATAAAAATTAACAATAATAGTTTAGATTTCCGAGTAGCAAAATGATTTGTTTTAGGTAAATTCATTTAGTTTTTGTTTGTTGATGCTCTTGAAATTCTACCAATGGATATGTAATTGATATGACTTTAGAAAAGTCTATTTTTTTAGATTAATTAAATCAATCGTTATTCGCAGTTGCGAGTTGGTCTTCAATCGGTAACATGGAGCAATTTGGCGTTTTGCTATTATGTTCTATACATATAATAAACAGCCTCGAACTCCAGCATAAAGGTTCAATAATATTACTTCATTAAAATATATAATTTATTAAAATAACACACTTATTTCTAACGGCCGTGCTAAGCAGTCTTGTATTGCAGTGATGTGGTTTTTAATAATTGTGTCCGTTCAAATACAATAGGACAAACATTTTTTTTTCCTTTTGTAACAAAAAGTTAATAATAATACAAATATAAAAATGGTAACGACAGCTAGTTTCGAAATATGGTTTTTAAATGCGTAAGTGTTTATTACCTTAATTTACTTTTGAAGTATGCCTAACGTCGAGTTCGAGACTGATCTTAATACAGAATACAGTTAACGATTGTCGTTTGTATATTGTAAACCTAATTGGATAGATTGTAAATTGTGAACTATTCCTTCCAGCACTAACAATTTAAACGAAAATTAGAGTTAGACAAGAACAAGTGGCTTAACAACCCTGTATAAAGTAAGTTATGTAGAAAACGTAACAGACACGATTAGTTCTTTTTAAATTATTCATATAATATTACTTAGTGAACCCATGATTTTTTAAGGTTTCAGTCTACATTTTAAACAAAGTTTCCGATGCTAAATTTTAAAAATATAATGTTCCTATTGATCAGTTGTCAGTATAACTGCAACTGAAACTTATTTAGATTATTTTTAAGCAATCCGGCTTACAAAAATAGGGTCTCACTCACATATCCTCATCTTACTCGTGTTATGAAAAATGTATCCTGGTGGCAATTCTGTTTGTACAAACTAAAGCTTTTTAGTTTAGTTTAGATAGTAGTACACTAAAATTGACACCCCTAATTATGAAATATAATGTTTTTGATGCAAGTTTTTTTTTAAATCCTTCCTTTTTTTCTTAAGGAAGGGGCAAAAGAATATAAATAAACCTTGCGAATAATAACAAACGAAATATTCAATTCTACCTTTTACAACTTTTAATATACCTTTAGAGTACCTCTGCCACTAATTTGAATTAATTCTAAAGAGCGTATTAATTTACGTAACTTTAATCGTTTCTGATCCTCCGCACGGTCCCCCGGTTACAAGTTCAAAAGCAGCTTTAATTAAATAACGAATGAAACTACATAGTTAAATTTGTTAGTGACCCACATATTGTCGTGTGAAACTTTTAACTCGTTTACATGGGAAAGCGATAGTATTGGTTGTGTTTGATCTAAAATTTGCATGGGATCAGTCCATGTTACTATTTTCCACTGACAAGCATTCATAAGAATATAATACATATCTTATTTAACTATAAACATTGAAACAGTAAAATACTAATTTCGGCTAAAAAAAAAGGATGTATTGAAAGATATTTTATTGATTTTGTAAGACGGCTGTGTTACAAAACTAATTGAAATTTGTAAAAAAGAGCCGCCTCATATAGTCCTCGTTTTTTGAAACGCGAGTGATAGAAGGTCAACTTACGCGTTCCCCTTGCAATGAGGATGGTGGCTGGGTAAAAAAAAACTATTTAGCCCATTATAGACCGCAGATAATATCATATGTCAGTTTAACAACAAATGGTTTTCATAATAGTTATTTAAGTTGAGGAATGGGGGCTCGCTTCGTCAAAACTATGTAGAAAACGTACAGAGGTGTGACATCATATGACATTTCAACTCAATTTATCGCCGTAATTGATATTTTGCAATAGTCTATCCGACGGATAGACTAACAAAAGTTATCATCATCTCTATTCTGAGATCGACTGATCAGTAGTCCTATTCTGTAATAAAAACAGCCTCAAACTAAACGAACCTGTTTGCTGTGACAACACTGTCAAATCATATAGGTGACAAAACTGTCACAGCATACAGGTTCAATCAAATAAAGTCTAGTTCAACAGGTAATAAGTTTTGACTGAATCTCTCTGCTATGACTGCGCTTTGCTCGACGTCGAGTTCGATGCTATTTTAATTACAGAAGAGCATAGCTGTAGGAACGTGTGTTAATATATTCGAAGGTATATTTTTGTCACCCTGAATAAAAAAACATTTTTGCTGCTCTATTACTCTTTCAAAAAAGTCTTGATTTCTAGACTATCTTGATAATACATAAAATTGTTTTTTAAAATAAAAGTAATGCACGATATTTGTTGTGCCTAAAAATTTCATCCGCACAATATAAACGTATTAATAAATTGTGAAAAAGTGTATATTATATACGATATATATCTAATATGAGCCATGAATGAATGTCAACTTCTAGAATAGTTGTATATATATAATACCTTAAAATATAAGCAACTGTCTGAATTATTTTAAACATTTAAAATCTGTTATTATATTAGTATTATATTCTTAAGGGTCAACTTATAATTTTCAAGTCACTCAAATCTATAATTTTGTAAGCAATAGGGATGATGACTAATTTTTGTTTGTTTGTCCGTCAGGTAGAGTGTTAAAAAATATTAAACACGTATTTTTTAATTTTTTTCGTAATCATAAAATTACGGTGTTACATTGAGTTGAAATTTCACATGACGTCACGTTAGAGTACGTTTTCTACTCAACTGTGACGTAGCGAGCCCCCACTCCTCAACTTTAATGCCTGTTATCTAAGCTATTTCTTGTTAAATTGAAGTAAAAAAAATACGTATCTAATATTTTTCTATTATCTAACTGACGGACTAAATAGAATTGCATTTTTTTTACCCAGTCATCATCCCTATTTGTTTCTATAATAATCTTAAAAACTACAAATACACCAAATTAGTTAAAATTTGTTTAGTAAATTGGACACTTCAACTGAGGTGTGAATTCAACTGCTTACTCATTCGGTCCATTCTTAATACAGCCTTATTATAAGTTTTGTCTTAAGTTTAACAACCAGTTTCTGAATTGAGAAAAGTACGAAATCTCAACTGATTATTCTTAATAACTTAAGTTTTTTTTTTACATTTCACAAGATAATAAAGTCCTAGTTATACAAAAATATTCTTAACTAATCATTAAAAAACTTAAATTTTACAGTTTGAGTAGTGCTTAATTTTAAATATTCAATTCAGAATCCGGATATATGAAGGGGTCATCTATTTAACGTTAGACGATTACTACCAGTTTCAGACACCAATTTTTTGTGATTTCAAGCAGTATCAGACGTTCAAGACCATTTCGGAAACATTTTTGGCCAGGTATGCGGAACTTACTATTTTATATGTATATGCAACTAACGATCTGGCTCATGAAATCATTATAGCGCGGGTATATAACATAACGCCTACACATCAACAATAGCAAACGAATCTTTAAGATTAGCTTAAATTATTCCACCATCAAAAGTTAAAAATAGGTACATATGTATTACTTATAAAAGTTGTTTAACTGTTGTATTTATGTTTCGCGCACTCCTTTTTTATTTATCATAACGAAAAATTGTTAAAAAACTCACCAGCCTCGGAATAAATGGCATAGTGAAACCAAATCAATGAAATATAAATATATATTCTCATCAAAATCGAAAGTTATATATTTCTTTAGGCTGTTTAGATTGATTGCCTGAACGTTGATGAAAATTTGCTCACTAGTAGCGAAAGTAACAATTGCTTAAGAAATTCCAAAGTCCACTTAGGTATCGGATAGCTCAATTGGTTAGAGCGGTCAACTGGATTGCGTGAAGTGGTGGACTGGTGAGTTTTTAAAACAATAATGATGAATATAAATATAGCATTATAAATGTGAATTGAAATAATTCATTTTTATCAATTAAAACACTAGTGATACTTTTCAAAACTGAGTTTACCTTAAGTGGGGGTGCTTTCACTGTCACCGTCGCCTTTATATCAGCTTTAAGCATTGTGATATTTATATAAAATTAAAGTGTATTATTTATAAGGTACAAAAATGTATTTATATTTTAGTTTCATTTTTATCATTCGTCCAAATAGCCAGTAATAAAAAGGTCCTCATTTTAAAGTACTATGGGATGTGTAAAATAAATGATTCCATTGAGTTAATTGCTACAGAACAATTTAATAGATTATCTATATTTTGATCAGAAATTGCGCAGTTTAAACACAGACACCGCTCAGAGTAACAAATGGATAATTTTTAATTTCTATGTTATGTATTATAAAACATATTTAACACGGTTTGATAAATCCCTCATTTAATTAAACTTAACTAGTACCTTGTTTCGATAATCGTCATTATACGTTACATGAAAATGTAAACATGAGCAATTTAGGTACTATCTATCCCGATAGATTATAAATTATAATAATTGTGATTTTTTCTCTGACAAGTTATAGTATGATAAACAATTTCATCACGTCAAAAACGTAAGGAGGTGGTGGGTCCGTATTTCAAATAAAATTCATAAGAATATGTATCCTCACAGTCGACTGTGTCTGTATCCTCGAGGATATGATATGCCAGACTTCCTTGCACATTCAACGGATATAATCTGTCGTATACTAAACATGCATCTAACTAATGCATACTTCCGTGAAACGCTAGACAGATTTCACATTAGATTGCATCGACCCGACTGCGATATGTATTTTATGATTTCTATTATTATATACCTTATTTTCATACATAAATAGCCCTGTTCACGTCATTTCAATGTGACTTTTCACTTGGAGTGAGAAAGAACACTATATAAAATATACGAGGTCCTATATAATAAACAGTTTACTACCTTCATTACATACTTTGATGCCGAACAAGAATGATATAACAAATCACGCACATATTTAGACTCTATTAGTTTTTATAAATGATGACCTTTTTATTAGTTGCATAGAGTATCTTTTAGAAAATAAGTAAAGTCATCTCGATTAACTCGATTGCGATATAAATTATTCATGACAGTTTATAAAGAAGGGTTTATTTAATGACGAAATTAATTGTTAATAGAATGCTCGAAAAATGTAGAAAAAAAGTTATTAAGTACAAAATATAATTTTTCCAAAATATAATTGTGTTTCTTTTCACATATACCTAATATATTTTGACGTTACCTAGCGTTTTCACATTAAAAATCCGTATCAGCAGCAGAAAATCTATATTCTTATTTTAATGATAAATTCAGGCTTATTGAACCAAATCCACGTCAATAGTTAATTAACTAAAACAATATTAAAACAAATACTATAAATAACTAACTATAGTTGAATACATAAAATTAAATAATCCATGTTAACGTAGCTAAGTAAGTACATATATTAACATGGATTTGGTAGTGAAAAAGTCTATCGGCCTGTTGCACAAACGTCTGTTAAGGTTTAATGATGCTTTTAAGTACCAATGAATGTCAAATTTGTATTGGTAATGTCGCTTTAAACTAATGAAAATTTAAATGGAAGTTTGTGCGACTGGCCGTCACCACCAGCCCTTTTACGTCCCCACTGCAGGGGCTCAGGCCTTCCTTATGGATGGTTAAGGAGGATGGGCCATGACCCTCCACGCTGGCCCAATGCGGATTGGAGGGTATTGACGACTGCAAATGCAGCCGGGACCAACGGCTTAACGTGCCTTCCGAAGCACGGAGTAGCTCGAGATAATAATTTTTTGGTCACCCATCCCGTGACCGACCCTTGCGAAAGTTGCTTAACGACTACGATCGCGGGCCGCGGCGCTTATCCACTACGCCACGCAGTAAGTTGTTAAAACTGTTGAGTGTTGATGGAGTCTTGACTCCAATCTTCTTGTTGTTTGGTAATACTTTTAGTAAAAATGTGGAACTCTTCAAAGTAAAATAAAGCAGTAAAATCTTTGAAACTTATTTCAATAAGACTGAACTATACCACAATAAAAATTATGAACTTTCTGCTTCAATTGTGTAACAGAATAAATAAAAATTGGTCAGCCCGGAACAAAACAAAAGTTATGAGACCTCAAAATAAGAAGTGGTTTTGAGGTTTACTATATAATATGTAGCTGAATTATAATTTCGTGGAACTATATTAATACCAAGAAATATTTCTACGACCCAGAAATTTGTCGTATTCTAAAGTCTGAAACTTGAGGAACGACAAGTTATATTTAGTTCTTGAATTTAAAATGAAATATTAACTTTCCTCTGCGAATGCATCATTCCAAGAGTTCAAAAATTCTTATTGAAATATGTATATAACAATTATTATATTTGACTAATTTAGCATTGACAATGCTTTACTGAAAAACATTAGAGAAAAAGTAACAAGTGCTAGAAGAATTCGTTAGTCCGGTTAGTCCAATCCCAGAGTGCCAGGGACAAAGTGGATTTTTAAGCATTTTTTATTAATAATGTACTAACAAATTGTACAACTTAGAATTGGATTTATTTAAAAAAATAATAATATTGATTGATTTTTTTTTACACTTTCTACTATTTTCGGCAATAATCTAGACTAATAATATAAAGGGGAAAGTTTTGATTATTCCTTTCTTTGTTTGCATTGACTAGGTTCCGAAACTACTGGACTGATTCTAAAAATCATGAGAAAACGGCTGATACTTTATAATCGGTAAGTTCAAAGACGAGTATTGAAAGAGGAGTTTGATAACGCAATGCGGAGGTGAAGCCACATTAAGGGTCAGTAATAGTTAGGGTAATTAAAAACTTATTAGCTCGACCTCCTCCGTGCTCCAGGGGGTACGTCAACCCGATGTTTCCGGCTGGTTCTGGAGTCGTCGTCACATTAATCCGAATCGAGCCCGCATTGTGGGTTATGTCTGGGACTTTAATTCTAATGCGGATAAAATATAAGTGATAAAAGCGAAAATACATAAAACTTACTTACCGAGCTATCTGAAATTAATTCGGGGTGCTGAAACCTCCACAATACTGTAATGTTAACTGTATATATGTTTTGATTTCTTATATTTTCAAGCATGCTATCCATAAATCAAACATAAAACAGTTTCAACATGTTTGTAGTTAGTATATCTATATAATTTTTTTGTATTACTGAGTGACTGTGCGTAGAAAGTTGAAATTGTGGAAATGAAGATTCCTTAGGGAGACTAGAGGAGCACTAAAAGAGGATTTTTTAAATTCCACCCCGAAGGGTCTATAATTTAAGGATGAAAGTTTGTATGAAACTTCGTTACTACAAGTGCTTGAAGTTTCAAATTATGCATGCGGGTTCTTTTTAGGACGTAGGTGCTCACTAAGACATAGTATGACGAAATTTGACCTCTAAGGGGGTAAATTAGGGGCTGAACATTTTTATGGAATTTTCTCATTTCTGGACTTAAAACTAGACCACGCAGGTGAAAAGAGGATAACTTCAAGTAAATAATTTATTTACAATAAAAAAGAGGGATATGAGGTGAGTGGTGAGGTGAGTAGTGAAAGCGATAAGTGTGTCAGTGGTGTAGGTGGTCTGGTGAAGGGGGCGTGGGTCAGCGGCGAAGTTCCGTTGATGATGTTGATTTGCTACTCAGATATAGCCGACGTCAGCTCAAGGAAACAGCGATGTGCTTCAGCAGTCTTAAGGGGCGTCTGGATCCAGAACGTATATTCGACGAGGCGTAGTCTCTCGATACGTCGAACAGGAGATTCTTCGGCAGCCCAGAACTAAGCAGGAGAGGAAATTTTAGTCTCAGATTGTAGATGGTGAAGTAGCGAAGGAGGTTATAGTGCAGTATTGATTTGTTGACGTCAAGTTAAAGCCAGAAAGGTGTCAAGCGACTTAAAGACCATAACTCTGAATAGTTCCTTTAAGAATTTAGGTGGCTCAGAACGAGCTCAAAAAGCTAGCTTAGGCAACTGTTGCCGTTGAAGTCATGCAGAACTACACGGACAAGGCTTTATATACTTGAAGGCGAGCTCAAATTTGGAAGCAAATTATTTCAATTTAGAACCCTAAAAATTCAAAAGCTACAGAGTTTCAATAACTAAAAATGACAAACAGTGAGTCAATTTTCATGAAGGGTATTGAATACAATCATGACAACGAAGAAAAACTTTAATGTCAAATCTCTCAAAACCATTAGAATAAGCGATAAATTGTGTTATGTTATATAAATAAGTGCTTTTATATCATTAGAAATAGTAAAATGTATAACAAAAAACTAAGAAAGCTACAGGTAAGGGTTAACATTAGTGTAAGTAGGCAAAAACATAGGATGAAAGTTTGTAGAGATTTGGATAAGTTTGTATTACAGAATTTTATAATATAAAATTGAAGGTCATAGTCATAGAATGGACAAAATGAAGAATATAAATGGAATAAAACTAAAAAGATGATCGATATGAACATAATTAGTGATATGCATCCAAAGAATGATAAACATACGAATGGTTAGTTACGACACTTTCCGTATAGCCAACATGAAAATTGGGTCGCGTATTTTCAATAGTTAAACCGTAGTTATATTTAGGTCGCACAACGTGTTGCCACGTGTAAGTTCTATTTTTCATACTTTATTAAAGTTAATATTATTATCAATCACATATATATTAATATTACAAATGTAAAACTAAGTCTATATAACCAAATATTAACAAAAGAAAAATCTTTGTACTTGGTCAAATACCATTCTCGGAAATTTATTTGTAGAAATCACACACTCAGAACATGAATTAAGAAAAAAAAAACATGTGTGTACGATTGGAAACTCCCAGGTGACTATACCTCCCTTAGGTCCGCGCTTGGTTTGACTTTATAATTACTAAATTTAATTGGTAAAAATATATTTTATTGATTGATACAGGATCTCCTAAATGTGTTACCGACTCATTTATCTATTCCTGTACATATAATAATTGTATAAGCCGTTTATGCATGTATTTAGTTTAATAATTAACACAAATAGAATGCTTATAAAATAATGTATTTATGGTTATGTGAATGATATTTATGACATATATATTTGTTATTTTCATTAAAAGATGGAGCTGTACATTTAGTATATCGCGGTGTTATGTTTTGTTTAAAAAGGTATATATCTAATGTCAGTTTCCTTGTAAGAGAGGGTTTATTGTTTTTGGAATATAAAACTATGGTCAGTTTATGACGCGGTTTTATTTACCCTCAGTACCTCCTAGGACGCAAGAACATCGGCTTGTTCAATAATAAACGATTAAACTTTAATGGGCTATCTATCACTATAACGTTTTTCAATCCTATAAAAATCTAACTAAATATTGGAAATAATTCAACATTAACGTTCAAGATATAACAAACATTAATACCCCCAAGATTTGCAACTGTGTGGTACAACAATAATTAATTCGGGCAATAGCAACAATCCTCTCTTGTGCTCTCAAAATAAGTAAAGGAGCAGAAGGCCTTACAGAAGGAGGGCATTTACCTTACCTATATCAGACCGTATTTTTATAGAAACAATTACCTTAATTTGGTTTCAACTCTAAGATTCAAATAGGTGGAGTAAAACATATAAAATTTGAGTAAAACATTTAATATTTAAAAACATATTATATTGACAAAATCGAAATAAAAAAGAAAGAAGTTTTATTATCAATTGGCTTAACAGAAGTCCCATTGCAGTAGAAGGGTCGTTCTGTGGAACATTTGTAACCTAAGAGATCTCCCAACTGACCTTAATGACTTGTATTATAGCAAATAAAGATCTTATTTATCTTACTGCAATGAGAATTTCGTTTGGCCAAGGTATTATACAACTGGTTTATTTGATTTTGGCAGTTGTGTCTTTTTTTTATTACAAAGATGTAATTCCATAGTTTGAGGACCACTTATTTACATCCACCAAGCCCATATGGATTTTTTTAAAGATAGATATGTAAAATATAGTTCAAATGAAATAATGTTTACAATATCTATATAAAGTAAGTCGTTTACTAATTCAATTTATTTAATAATAAATAAAAACTACAAATGCATCGATTTTCTCGTTACTGTCCGTTCTTTTCCATAAGTGCGAAAAAGTAAAAGCAAGTATACTAACGCAACATTTAACAACTTTATGCTAAACTGGAGTCTAGTATTTGACAACAATATATTTATGTTATTATATTTGTTATTTAAATTTTATTTAGTAGATTTAACAACGTTTGCTTATAATAATTTTTGGGATTTAATTTGACAATACTATATTTATAATTATACAATTTTGGCTTAAAAATAAATTGAACCTGCACGTAGACAGTCTATGCTGAACTCATATCTGCAAAATGAACTTAACGAATAAGTTTTATAAGGAAATTTTTGTCATCAACTGGGTACGTGAACCGCAATGTTTGCGTTAAGGCTCCCCCACACAGGCGCGTTATTATAGGTCGATAATATCGCATGCGTTACTGCGATATCTGTTTTCAGTACATTTTTTATTAGGATGGTCATGGAGTTAATACTGCTGCGATAATAACGCCGCAATAAGTAGGACGTTGCGTTTCTCCGTCCTGCGATATTCCGATATGAGTTCTAGAATGTTTTCTATCAGGACGCGAACGACTGTACACACACCTGCGATAATAACGTTACTCTCTTATAAGAAATATCAGACGATAAAAACGCAGCTGTGTGCAAGGAATGTAAGGAATCGGGACGCATTAACGCAATACCGCTTGCGATATTATCGACCTGTAATAACGCGCCTGTATGGAGGAGCCTTTATACAGCTTTTTATACAATCATCACCAGCCCTTTTACGTCCCCACTGCAGGGGCTCAGGCCTTCCTTATGGATGGTTAAGGAGGCTGGGCCATGACCCTCCACGCTGGCCCAATGCGGATTGAAGGGTAGCTTTTTATACGAAAAAATCAAACTGCAGCATCCATTGTTTGTATCACAATATATATATCGAAAAATTAATAAGTGATAATAATGAATATATAATTCTAATAAAAAATATACATATATATTTTTAATGAAAAATATTAGAAAATCTTGACTTATTCGAATGAATGTTAGTAATCCGAATGGTTGTAGCAGAAAGGTGTAAAGAGGCTTTGGAATTCACTTTCGCTATTTTCTCTCTTCGATGGCTAGCAAAATTTTCCATTACACACAAATTTGTAAGAGTTAAGCGAAAACTTGATTTTAAATTTCAGATAACAAGCTTCCAAGACCTTAAAATATTTAAAATCAGACATCATAATCGTTCTCTCTGTCATAAGCATAACTAACCGCAAGTATATACGCACCCTAATCAAATAAAATTACGAGATTAGAATGCTTTTCCTTTTTATTATTAGATTTTGAAACATCATTTAATTATATGTTAATATATTGTTTATTTTCGTTTTAAGCTATTAATTGACTAACAATACAGTTTTCATGTCGAAATCAAGTACACACGCATCGACTATAGACTACATCACTAAGATAAAAAGTCGTATTGACAAAAAGTATATTATTGCATTTTGTATTGATCGATCGGAAAGAAATCTTCCGATACTGTAAGTCACCATAAAACTGCTCTTTAAATTAAATAGTATCAACTATATAAATATAACACATGTATATTGATAAAAAAAATCACGACTAAATCATTCAAATCTGATATACAACTAAATATAAAGGAAAATACACATGATCTTCGGAACAGACAGAAAAAAAAATACCTAGATATAATTACGGGAAAATGACTATAATTTAAGAGATAGCAAAGCTGATTTTTAATCAAATGACATTAAGATTTGTAATAGCATGTTTTGAAAAAAAAGCTTATGCAACATATTCGCCGGACGCGAAGTACCTACTAAGTAACGCAATCTATGGCAGCGCACTTGGTGGCCAAAAGTAAAAAAAATGCAAGCTGCGTTATCCGTCATACCTTTTTTCAGTGTGTCATACCTTACTATGTACTTATATTTCTTTCCACGGAATTAATGTGAAGACTGTTTATTAATCATGATTTATACGAAAAATAAAATAAATAATTTTATGAATTTAAATCTAAATCATAACAATTAATTAACTGTACTGAAATACCTATATTTCAAAATAACATTCGGATTGATTACTTTTGGTATTATTATCATTATTTGTACAAGTATTTTCTAAATACAATGATAAAAATGATATTTACGTATGCTTTTATCACTTGGGTACTTTAGTCGTTCTGTATTCAGCTGCGATGGTATTAATATTTAAAAAGCTCAGTCGTAATTATGAGTTCTAACGGAGATTAACTACCTACTTTTAATATAGGCATTGCAAAACATCAACATTTTTTATTTTATATTGTTAGTGACACACACAAACCCGTTCCTCGGAATGATACTACTTTTGTTAAAGATCATCTCACGTTCCGTAGTTTCCTTGATATCTAACAGAATGAACATTTGTTCCTCCGAAATATCTTCTGAATCAACTTATGACTTTAATGCTGAATCAACAGTAAACGATTCATCAGCTGTTCTTTTAAATAATTCGTATAAGCCTTTTAGTTCGAGACCTGGTACTTGTGTTTCAAAGGCCTATTCTAATTTTTTGGCAGCAAAAGTTTACGATATACGTGCTATTTTGCGGTTCTTTAATTATCTAATTTGATTTGAATAATTAAAAATAATTTTACAACCCTCTGTCCACCCAAATCACAGTATCGCAGTAGTTATGTAAATAATGTTTTTTTTTTACATTACTATGTAATATGTAATAATAATATAAAAATAATGTATTTTATTCAATAATTGTTACATTAGATTGTTTTGAGACCACCCCAATAAGTAAATTGAAGTTACTCGTGTTGGGGGTGCCTCGCTCATCCTATCATGCATTAATCTAAAAACATTAAAGTTAACATAGATTCTTACTTTCTTTTTCTATCTTTCCCAGCTCTTTTCTTGTATGTATGCAGGTGTATGTATGAGAGTATGTATGTATGGATGTGTGTGAATTTTGTGTGCACATGAACATTTGTAACATAATTAGTGTTTGTGTGTTGTTATGTGTATTTGTATGGGTATGTATGGAAATAAATTAACAATTATATTTACATAAAAGTGTTTCAGTTTCATCATAGTTGAGAGTCTTTAACCATTTTACTATGGAATCTTTACAAGTAGAAGAATTCATTTGGATAATATTTAATTTTGTATTTAATCTATTGTAAATTTTAGTTGACTGACAAATGAACTGACGCTCAGCAAATGCTAAAAATGTATGGTTTTTAATTTTAAAGCGTCAAAGCTGACAAAGTTTTAGGTCGCTAGATGTCATCGATGTCGCGCACATAGCTAATACAAGATTGTACTGCAATGCAAACCTAGCTTAATATAATGTTTTATTTTATTCTATACTCATTTCATTATAAGTGAAAAGTAAATTTATTATGAAAATTAAGTTCCTTAAACGTAATTTACAAATCATAATTTATAATCTATTAATATAATAATTAATATTGTCTGCCAAAACTTTCCTCACTGATTAATTCATTCATTTGAGATCTCCTTTTTTTTATAACGCAGCTTCTCCCGCAAATCGCGGCCGCAGCGGTAGCGGCGCCGCGATAACGTGTTCCGGCACGCTACATCGCACCCGCCGCTATCATCACCACTCTGCAGTCACGGGCTCCCACCCCCGAGCGATGCGCCCCATGCGCCCAAAGACGCGTGTTTCCGCACCCCCAGCGATATACCCGCGCCACTCAACGGTCACCCCTCTTAGAAGAGGTAATGAGAGCAATGTCACCAGCAGGCGAGAGGTGTCGGCCGGCAGGCATGTGACCGATGATTGTGCGCGTGCAATCAAGCCCTTCGCCGGATCCGACGGTCAGGCATTATCACTAGCTCTACGGAGCAAGGTTGACCAATCAGATTGAATTGACGTAACTCTTCCCTCTCAGCCTGCTGCGGAGATATCTTGGCTGGTTCGATATCACGATGTCGCCATCTCTGAGATCTTGGGTTCTCTGGGATCTTAGGATTCGATTCCCCGTCGTGTATTGACACGTATCTTTTAATAATCTTTTCTATATTGGCTCTCGTTGTTTTGCATGCCCATACTACTTTGTGCTTGTACTTTAGTCACTTAAGAGGGCCTTTTATAAAACCGGAACGTTAAAATATTGAGAACACCTTGGAAACAATAAATCATTCATAACACGTCACATCTAGTGATGTAACACAAAAAACTGTTTTTTTTTTTCAGTGAGTATATAGAAACAAAAAACGTGTATGTATCATTTATCATAAATTATTATATTATATATATAATATTTTAAAAACGTTATTATTTTATACCATTAATATAAAGTATAACGTAATTATAAATCTAGTTGGTTTTTTGATGACTTTCACATTCACAATAGGATCAGTATTTCCGACGATTACCTTACCAATAAACAAGGTAACTCTACTTCTTTATAATATCAGTATACATGAATTTAGAAACTACTTTCATCATATAGTTTTAAATGACATTTATCCGATTTATTATTCATTTGGTGTAAATGTTATATGCAACATTGCTTCTATGTGTCAGCACAGCTGTTACAAGCGCCGTGATCACTAAGTACCTAACGTGTATATTACATAATATTCATGTTATTTTTTATTAATTAACACATTACTATAAATGAAACTCTATGTTTAAACCAATATTATTTTTTACAGAAACTTCAATAATGATTAACCTTTCGCAATCAGGGCGGCTGCTCTAACCTTTGATATACCCGAGACCCGACAGAACGGACTAAATAAAAAAAAAATAAAAAAAAAATTTTTGCAACACTAGCCACGTCCTATTTGAAAAGTCCAAAGAAAATGCACTTCGAAGATAACACAATTTGTCAACTACATTATCTATAATCACACTCATATCTAATCTGGGTACTTCAACATTTGAAACTAAATTGCTTACCTATTTAGGTGGACACCCATTAATATTGCGCAAAGATTTAGAAGCCCTGTGTTGTGGTTATATGACTATATGTGATGACATAGTATTTCGTAATCCTTACTGTTTATAGTTTCTGACGCTCATTCTTTTCACACCTAAAACAAATCTGGTGGTAGGATACAGACTATTGAAAATAGTCGTAATAGTTTTGAATAAAAAGTTCTTATAACTATAATAATAAGAAAATTATAAACTTTGTGCAATCGTTTTATCGTCGATATGTAATGCCATGTCTGAAATGGTGCAATTTTGTTGATTCTATAAGTACAATTAGATTACGATTGAAGTCTAAGATTTTATTTTAGTTATTAATATAAACGGCCCGACTTCAATTAAAGCTTGAATTGTTATTCCTTTTTATCAAGCTTTTTTAAAGCCGGTTTTAATTTTATAATTATTTTTTTTCTTCGTATTTTATGGCTATATCATCAAAAGCAATAAACCGAATACGAAGAAATTTATGCTATGCCTAGGTTATTCATGGACTGACTGTATACTTATAACACTCATAATGATTAACACATTTGAAAATTGCGCCATTCCAACGAAACTACAGGCATACAGCGCAATCCTAGGTATAAATTACTTTATCTTCCGTCGCAAGTAAAGATTGAAAGTCATGTGGGTCAGGAGTGCGCACATTTTGTTCAAAACTCTGGAAAATTGAGACCATTAAAGGAAATTAAATAAATGTAAGTCAAGTTGGTGAATTATTTAGAACACGCATCGCGCCCTTTGCCCGAAGAATTATTACACATTTATTAAAAAAGTAATAAAAAAGTTCTAGCTATAATAGGCTACTAGACCGATCACACGGATGGGTATATAGATGACCAAAAAAATATTATCTCGAAATATTCTTAATGAAAGATGCTTAAAAAATTCACTACTTGCCCCAGGTTGTCTGAGATGGGTTGTCTCGAAATTCTTTCAGGTTCTTGGTAGCTCAGTGGTTAAAGAAGTCGCCCGGATTACGGAAGGTCGTGAGATCGAGTCCCACCTCAGAGTCCTGGAGCAATTGAACTTTTTAAACATTTTTCAGTATGGCATTGTGATTGCAGAATTATATCTATTTCATCCCTATTCTAATTCATCCCATTTTATTTCTATTTCATCCCACTGGTGGGGCCCCTCCAGTGGAGACATTAATAGGTAAAACAAAAATGATAAATGCGGCTATTCACCCACTGTGAATACTTTACCTAAATTATTACTCAATCAAATGTACCACACATCATATCAAATTTGGAAGCATTCCAGGAATAACCAAAAGCACTTTATGGTAAGTTAAGTATTCGTCGAGTCAGCTACTCAATAGTCATAAATTCAACGGCTCCGTTTTCCCGTTCACGTGTCACGAAAAGTAAAAGATGTGTTGATTCTTAAATTTTCACACAACGTTGCATTCTTACGTAAGTTCACCCAAAATAAATCACAACGTAGCTCCATATTATTACATTACATCTTACTGAAATTTTTTGTGATTCATATTAAATATAACCAGCTGTTGTTCTTCTTCTTCTTCTTCTTCTGACTTATAGTTCCGGTGGTTTCCGAGTCTATTTAATGCTTACAATTAAACTGTATAAATTATATTTTCTCTATAATTTATGGTATACATTAAAGAATTTATTCATTCATTCATTCATTCAATTAAATCTTTCCTCTTTATAATATCAATATAAATTACTTAAACACTTGAGATACTTATTAGCGGTATTATAACAACAGAGCTTATAATCTTTCCTGTGAGACCTAAGTAACAGCATTTCCGATTATATAAGGCATAATAATTTCATCAATAGTTTAATATTTGTATAGTGGATATCAAAAGTTTGTATAGAGGAGACAAATTCTGTCTAGATACTATCTACTAATATATCAAGCAAAAATTTTAAACGGCATTTTTGGCTGTGTAGAAATAATCCAATAGATTTTAATATTTAGATGTGCAAAAAGTTAGCCGTAGAAGTAGATCAATGAAAAGAGTACCTAGCCACAGAAAATTTATACCTAGGTGAACCAGGGGTAAACAAAATTAACCGTGGAACACCTAGGTGAACCAGAGGTACAAAAAGTTAACAGTGGAACCACTGCCTAGGTGAACCACTTTGGTGTTCCACGGGTCAGAAACGAAAAATACATGAAAGAATTAACTTAAATAAAAACTAAAAAGAAAGAAACAATCCCAGTACTTTAGAATTCTGTTAAGTAATACAGAACAGAACGACTCATAGTTGGGGCCCATTCAAATTTTACCAATCAAATCTTCCCAAGGGGCCCCGACTATGAGTCGTTCTGTTCTGTATTACTTAACAGAATTCTACTACTAATAATACGATACAATTCCAGCTAAAATAGAACGGAATTGTATCGTGTGTCACTTTGTAGAATAGTAAAACCATTAAAAACTGTAGTTTAGTTCGGTTTCGATCCGTTTTCGATTCGATTTAAACAAAATTTATTTAGTAGAATTGGCCCCCTGTTTTTACCCGACTGCGCGATGCAAAGGAGGGTAATGTGTTTATCACTCTATGTATGTATGTTTGTTTCTATGTGGCGTTCTAGAGATCAAATCAGAAAACAGCACTCGAACAATTCGAGAACGATTCAACGATCGACTAGTCATGAGAGCCTCCCATTATTCTTGTAGACTTAAAATTCGGCAGTAATTTCCTCTTAGAAAATCGTCGGTGTCCCATAATAAATTAATTGTACACGGACAGAGTCACGTGCTACAGATTTAAAAGGTCGAGGTTGCGATCACTTCACCTCAAACAAACCGTTCGTAAATCAATTAGAATTGGACACCGCGGCGTGTTGATTCCGGTACATCGACATGATCTTTTTTTAATGATAACACTTCCTCATTACAGAAGGGTCAAATTATTGGTTTAAATCACTAAAAGGTGTGAATAAAACTGCTAGCATATTTTTTGTTATATCTAATAATAATTGGTCTCGTTTTCAATTCTCACAACAGATATTAATATACAGTGTCATACTCCTATGATAATCAGATAACGTTGATCACAGGTTTAACTTTAACGACCAATAAAGTAAGCCCGTATGGGTCGTCCGCATGTGGACCCCATCAACCAATTTAAATAGTGCATCAAAGAAAATATATATTTCCTTAGGTATAATATTTCTAAATTTCATATACTTTTTAAAAAATTGTTGTCTATCAGACTGCAGTATGGTACATGAAACAATCAATTTCATAACTTATCTTTAAGTGCGTGTTTCTTATCAATGAGAAATGTAAGAACAAATAATCTAGATCTTATGCGAATCAATCAGTATTTCTCTCCGTAACCTTGGAAAGTCAGCGAACTTGAGACAGGTGCAACAAAATTGAACCTTGTAGCACTGGTTTAAGGAGATAATTGCCTTATTACGACGCACATTTCTCTTACTTATAAGAACTGGTCGATATCGGATACAGCTTTTTTATGGAAACAGTATACAAAATATACAATATAAAGATCTATAGGTTTTTTGTAAATGAGGCATCTTGTTATAATGACGTACTGATTTAGCTTATGTGTATATTATTCAACTGGAACTTACAGTTAATTACTTATAACTTACTAGAATATAACGTCGAAAAACTATATACTTGTAGAAAATTCGACGCTTCGAAGAATCCTCAGGTCACTGTTACTATATAAATTTAACCACAACGAATTGTTTGAAGACATGCCTATATACTTTTAGATATTTTTCATATAACACATTAGCATGTAATACGGTGGACTTTTCATACTCTTCTAATGATTATTGATAGAATATATTGTAAATGCACTGTTTCGTTTTAAACAGTTTGTAAATCCATCTATCTATTTAACACTTAACTGATCTTCCAACAAAAAATATTTACCATTAGTTGTTGAACATGTTCAAGTAGCTTGTAGAAATATTCACTCCCCTCCATATTCCCTATAATGAAGAGAGTAAATAAAATCTTTTAAGTCCCATTTTAACATTTCATCTTCAAGATCTTCATATATTTAAGTAACTTAGGCCAATAACTGAACCACCACTATTTATACCCAACTTTTCATTCTGTCAATCACTGATCTTATATTGTATTACGTCATAGATGAAGCTACTCAATCTAGTTAGGTATGTTAGGTAAGTGAGCGTCATACTCGTATAAGTTATACCAATTACTCTCTGCTATTCCGCAGCAATATTCAACAATATCATTTAATCTTACGTATATATTTCAATTCTCCTAACTCACATCTTCATTCATACTTTTGACAAGTAAATACGCGTAAAGGGAATTGAGAATTCGCTACATGAATCTCAATTCTTGCGCATCGTATATACTCTTGCTGGAGTCCCGGCATGAAATCACTTTAATGCGCTGTAATAAATCACTTGTTATATCTTCAAGTTCTGTAAACAGGATAGCTCAGCTCAGTGTTACTTTGGTAAGAAATGAATTAATAATATTCGATCACTCCATATAAATCTCTACTCAGATTTTCCAAAAGACTATTATTATACTTATTATTAAATACGATGCATATATAATGAAATACAATTAATGCATGCAATATATCGGCAGTCTCTCAGTGGCATTAAAGCGGAACAGTCTGTTCAAGAAGACGTAATAATAGCATTGCGCCAAACAACTTCTACCACGTTCTGCCACGTTTTGTATAGAAGAAATATTGTGTCGCCGCCAGTGGCAACAGCAGCAGATTGGGTGATTTACTGACTTTTATGTAATCTTCGTATGACGCACGTAAGTTCATTACACAAATGCCTGTCTGCCTGAAACCTGAGAAACACTTAAAAAAAAACAATATGGCGAATGTATACATTCGGCGTTAAAACTCCATTTAACAAAATAGGAAAAAATTATCACTATAGCAATATGTACATATGTCCCCCGACTGCAATGAGGATTTTGTTTAGTTTTATAAACATAATTACAATTATATCATTACTATAAAAACAATCTAATGGAGAACTGTAAAAAATACTGTAGTAAGAATTTATTTTTTAAATCCTAAATAAAACTATTTACTGACATCATCAACGTTATTTTTTCCAATGAAACCCTAATAGCCTTGAAAGTTAAAAGGCATGCGCGTGCGCCGCGGTCTTTTGCAAGTGCGCGAGGCAGTACCGCTCCACCGGGCGCACACAGTACTACCACTACCGTTCGCGATTGTACACGTTGCGTTTGCGAGTGCATTTGCGCAACTTAAAGTTGAAAGTGATGTGAGATTAGGGCTCAGTGATTGTACCACAAGGATTGCGACACTACCAAGATAATTATTATATTTGCGTGTTACATTGTGGGTGAGTACGGCGCGTATTTTAATATTACCATTGCATAGAATTGGATTTCATTTAGTTAACATTTTATTTTATGGATGTATTATTAAAAACACGGCTAAAATAATGTGAAAGAACTTAATATCAAACCAATACTATAAATATATATTTTAAATATAAAGTATAATAAACTTTTGAAAAATTCAACACAATAAAACAAGCCTACTGCAATATATCAGTGATTAATGCACAAAGACTGAATGTAACTATCTACTTGGCCCTGATTCGATTCCCGGTCAAGTTATTCCAAAAAATATGACAGTCGGTAAAAACGCAGTAGACAATACTTCGAAGAACTATTTTAATACAATAAACCTACATATTTCGAAGGAAATAATATACATGAAATATAAAAACAAAAGGGTTTTATTCATTCTTATTTGTTATTAAAATGTGCGCGTTTCAAACGTGACCCTAATTAATGGGCTTAAAATCAATTACACGGTATTGAAATATTTTCTCATGAAACTATTCCGATACGCCCGTTGGTTTAAAAGTCACATAATAATTTGAATGAACAAACCGGAAGTTCTAAATCTTATAAAAATGTTTTCAATTCGATATAGTAAATCTATTAGACAAAGGAATTAAAAACATAAAAGTAAGATTTCCATACAAACATCGATGAATCCATACATAGACAACTACAAAATTCGCACACTCACTTTATGAGACACTTATGCAGTTAAGACTCCCAATGCAGTTCTTCGGTAAAAAGTTATGAAATTGAATGTAAATCATTTTTTAATTCAGTAATTACCTTTCTATTGAAGCAACAAAGTTTCTCCCTTTCTGCGCTTTTGCTCGGTTGCTACGGAAGTGTCCCCAAACAATTTAATATAAGCAATGCACACGTTACTATTTACAAAAATCCTATATTGGTAATTATTATGTTTACTTAGTACTTACTTACTTTCCCGGCGACTAGTAGATTCTCCGGTACTCTACAGAGAGCATGACAAAGGAGTTTTAATACCTCCGAGGATAGTTTACAGTCCACAGAGTGGAATTTCCAGACATAGAGTCACAATACAAGACAATATACTAGTAAAACGAAATGTCTAGAGACAAAAAGTGTCTTCGATTTAACTAGACATTAACGGATATGTCGTGAAATAAAATGTCGGAGACAGCCTGGATACACTAATACATATGTAGACAATAAATTAATCAATACCAAACAAGGTCACATAAATTGTTAAGGGTTCAATTTAAGTGTCTAAAAGCACATTTATTATGAAATACTGATAAGAAGAAGGTATACACCATAACTACAACTCCCAAACACTATATAAATAATCGTTTTAAGAGTAGTTTCCATCAGGCATACAACCAGACATTCTAGGTATAAAGAGTAGTTTGAGAGCTTACTTGAACTAATCTATACTTATATTATAAAGAGTTAATATTTAATTGTTTATTTGTTTTCAACGAATAGACTCAGAAAGTACTCGACCAATTTAAAAAAAAAATTATCTACGTAAAGCTTCATCAAGCTTCCCATAGGTCAAAGAATTAGATGATCATAGGCTCTATATTTTATCCCAAATAACAGTATAGGGATTAGCTCGGTGGCGTAGTGGATAAGCGCCGCGGCCCGCGATCGTTGTTGTTAAGCAACTTTCGCAAGGGTCGGCCACGGGATGGGTGACCAAAAAAAAATAGCTCGAACTACTCCGTGCTTCGGAAGGCACGTTATTCCGTTAGTACCGGCTGCATTTGCAGTCGTTAATACCCTCCGATCCGCATTGGGTCAGTGTGGAGGGCCCATCCTCCTTAATCATTGAAAGCCGAGCCCCTGCACTGGGGACGTAAAAGAGCTGATAATGATGATGATAAAAGGGAAAGGGAATTAAAAATTAAATTCTATCCGTGTCATGATATGAATCGATATCCAAATTAAACAGTTCCTAGGACATACAGTATAATATACGTGAATACACTATACATATATGTATGTATATGAGTTGTCTAATACAGGAATAAACCTATTTTAATTGGCTTAAGATATAAATAACATATTTTATTTATTACAGGAATTAAGGTGAAGGAAAAAATCTAAAATTCATTTCTATGGATTTGTATTCATTCGAAGTTTTTACAACATTTCTACTATAAAAAGAGAAATGCCTTTGTTATATTATATTCTATATAAAATAAAAATAGAACTTTTTTGAAATAAAAATATATATTCAGCACATGAAGTTTTACATAACTACTGAATTCCACAACAAAGCTCTCTTTCAAATATAAAAATTGGTATTTTCCCTTTATATTTTTACGCAGCATATTAAGCATTTTTTTTACATCGGCTAGTCAAAGTAAAATATGTTTATTCAAATTGGCAGTTGGTAACATAACCGTTTCGTACCCGAGCTATAAAAATAGAACTCTTTTGAATAAGTTAACCAACATATTTTTCCCACCACACATTCAGAAAAATTTAACTGTAAAGAATAATGGATGTAGAAACTTCTAGTATTTACAAAGTCAATTTATTTTGAAAGTAGAGATATTAGTAGGGTTATCGTGATCATTACTCTCAGCATAATAAACGTATTTGTCAATCAAAGTTGTGCTCGACGTCGAGTTGTCACAGCATAGATGTTTGATCAAACACAACCTTCAAAAGGCAATAAAAGTTTTGTTCCATTGAAGCTCTATGTTGTGACAGCGCTGCGCTTGACGTCTAGTTCAAGGCTGAATTGATTACTGCATAGCATAGCTGGTGATCATGTTTGAACAGGGTGACGAATATTGATGAATAATTCATTTGTTTACATTATGCACATATCACGAAAAGAAAACATAATATATTTCATACCATTATTGTAAAGAAGAATTTAGGGGTCTTACATATCAGACGGAACGGACGTCAGCGTCATTTCGATAGCGACAATCATGACAAGTTCAGCTTCTCACGTTATGACGGACTTCGAACCACGGATCTAACCAGTAACAAATTTTTATTTATATTTGTTTTGTTAAAAGCGTGATACTCAAAAATTAAGTAGCTTATTTAAGGACAAAACTAGTTCGAACTTTAAACATATTTACCTTCAGCGCGTTCACGGAAATTCGGTCTTATGTGCCATTTGTCCCACATATGTGTGACAGTTCTGATTTTCCGCAACAGAAGTGACGCGACGTCAATTCCGCCAGATAATGACCCCTAAAACGTACTTATTGGATCGTTGAACTCCGAAATAAGTGCTATAACACTTGTAGAGTCCTTGTCTCGCTTTTGTATTGTTTACAGTTCCATCGCGTCACTGCTCTGTCTTATATTGACACTTTAGCGTTATTGTATTTTTCATATTTGTAACGCCTTCTTAGGGTTCCATAGTCGGATGACAAAAAACGAATCCTAGATTAATCGCCAATTCGATTCCATCAATGGGCATGGATACATTAATAGGCTGGTGATGATGATAGATTCGTTATTTTCCCTTTGTTCCGGAACCATTATGAGTACACAATTGCAACTTGGTAGGTAGATGTATTCTGTGAACTGGTTTACGGTTTTTTTATATAAATAAATCAAATAAAGGGGTGGTTCTGCGTAGAGAAATATCAAAAAATCCTACACGTTAGGTGCTTCTACAGATAGATGTTTAGAAATTATTATGAGGTTTTCTGAAACCATATTATCTCAAAGTCTTTGCTTGAATGAAAGATATTTCCAAAGTGATAAAATGTGTGAGAATATGAAATTGTTTGGGGAAACACTTCACATTCAAATAAAGCTCGTATTCAACCACAAATATAACATTTTCAATTATACACTGTAAATTTTCGACCATATACTGAATAATTAATTATACCCAACAATATGTTCAAAAAATGCTCTAGGATTTTGAGTGACTCACAATGAAATGATTACCTTGACTATTTTACCGTCTTAAATTGTACAGAATGAATCATATTTCAACATCAAACGAGTATCCAAAATAGACGAGATCATTATACCTAATAACAATTATGCTGAATTTGTTATTCACAAAGTGATGGACCAATTAAATTAAAAAATATTATAATCACATAATCAATTAATCAAATATTGATTCAAAATTGTGATTAATATTTTCAGCTATTCATAATGGTTAATTCAATATTAATGTATTAATTAAGCTTCCTACTCTAATCTCGAACCCTTTTTAATATAAACTAACAGACAATCAAATATTTCCTCTATTAAATATTCCTATAAATACACCTCACCTATTCTTTAAAAAATAATTTTTATATTTGACAACGTAGTAAAGATTGATCTAAAATTATATTTAAGCGAGTCATAAACTGTCGAAAGGTTTCATAGAACCTTAAACATAAGGAAAACAATATTATGAAGTCGGCAGGAAAATAAACAAGTCTATTTTAAACTCGGAAGAAAATCTATCCGATGCCTATTGATCACGAAATCGATTATTCAAAGCAAGATTGTAAATTATACTTAGGTGAATCTTTCATCGCCTCGAAAAAATAATAAGGCAAAAATAGAAATATCCAGTCTAGCCATAAATTCTGTTACTGGCTGTTTACATACATTTAAAAAAACATAATTTGAATTTCGAATACTAGCTTCTACGATAAAAAAAAACGACTTCTTCCCGTAATTTTTTAAAATGGAGAGATTTTAGATTTTTAAAGAGAAAAATTATTTATTTTTAAAATGGAGTGGGGCACTAAAGAGAACAGGATTGCAGTAATTGCACTGTTCAAAGTAGGTAAGGAGCCAGCCGACATTTTTGATACATTAAAAAAGCTAGTACCATCTAGTACCATCCAAAAGTACACTGAAACCATGTCTGTTGATGACCGTGAGAGATCCGGCCGACCGCGGTCTATTCGAACAAACTAGGCCGTTAATGTAGTCAAGGCCAGAATTCGTCAAAATCCCATAAGGAAGCAGAAAATCCTTTCCATAGAAATGAAAATCCCACCGAGGACACTTTCTCGGATTATCAAACAAGACTTAAGTCTAGGAGCTTATTGGAAATATACATGACATACAAAAATCAGGCACTAAAACAAAAGAGAGTCGAAAGATTAGAATAGCTGTTACTTCGATACGCGGACGAAAAACACAGAAAAATTCCATTTACTATTGAAAAAAAATTTAAGAAGCTTCCGAGGTTGTGGCCAAACTTTAGCGAGGCCATGATCCAGCATATATGATGGTGGGGAGACTCCAACCAAGGGATACTCAACCTGCTACAAAGTGGGGGAACCTGCATTTAAAAAAAACCAAGGGATACAAAACTCAACTTTTGCGAAACAGGTGAGGAAAGTGAAAACTTCAGTCAAAGTGTATATAGCGTGTTAGAAGCGGTGGGTAAACAACACCTTATTCAAAAACGAAGTGTGGTTTCCAACAGGATTCAGCCCCGGGTCATAAATTTGGTTTGAGCATAATATTCCAGACTTCATAAAGGCTGATGATTGGCCTTCGGCTAGTCCGGACTTAAACCCTTTAGACTATAAATTGTGGTCATGGAAGAAGACATGGCCTACTCCAAACATCACCGAAATATTGAGTCGCTCAAGAAATCTATGGAGTGTCCAATTTTCCAATGGAAACCGTTCGTAAATCCATCGACGAATGGCCCGACCCTTATACGTTTGTATACCTATCTATGCTTGTGACTACACTATCTACTAAACCTTCGCACAGAAGCAAATAGGAGATAAATAAACCTCATTAGTTAGGTAATTGCTCTTTTATTGTAAATACAATACAATATACGTTTATGCATTAACGATATTTTCTGTAATATTTGATCCAACACGCCATTCGATGAATATTATTATATAAGATATCTGTTGGTACCCAAGGTATTTGTTTTGTAACAATAGTTTGTGTAACTTATAGATTTATTATTTTATCTATGGTATAACCAACATATTAAATACTGAACAACATGGAGATATTTATATACAATACAATCAGGGCAAATAATAAATACATCGAAGCATCTAAAGGAACCAAATGACTTTATGTAACATTTACAAATTTTATGTTGCTACGTTTACAAAAAGTAGTATTGTGATTGAATTAATATTAATACTAGCTTTCCAACAGCGGCTTTGCCCGCTTGGGCCCTCGGGCACCGTTTCGTGGGATAAAAAGAAGCTTATATTTTAGTTTGGAATACTAAAAAGAATCCCTGTGGAAAATTTGAGACCTAGCATTTGTAGCAATGTAATTTCATATAAATTTTCAGTCCTAAAAACAACCCCTTGGAGGTCGAAATTCGTAAGTCTCGCCTCAAGTACTCACCAGAGCACCTACATACTAAAAAGAACCTCTATGCAAAATTTTTAACTCCTATCATTTTAAGTTTTCGGGATTTTGTGAAAAGTAAGTGATTGACCTTCTATTACATATGTATATACATATGTTTTTAATATGTAAGGGACATCGATAGAAAATCGGTTGTTTTCTTCAAGGTACATTATCGCTTTCTGTTATAAATACAACGTCAAACATAGCGCCGTCACAGCATTAGTCTCAGTCAAATTAAAATATTTTGAATAGAATAGCACTGCTGTAGATTGATTATAGATTAAAAAAGAAAAGTAAAACATGTCTACAATTTAACGTCAAACATAGCGCCGTCACAGCATTAGTCTCAGTCAAATTAAAATATTTTGTATAGAATAGCACTGCTGTAGATTGATTATAGATTAAAAAAGAAAAGTAAAACATGTCTACAATTTAACGTCAAACATAGCGCCGTCACAGCATTAGTCTCAGTCAAATTAAAATATTTTGAATAGAATAGCACTGCTGTAGATTGATTATAGATTAAAAAAGAAAAGTAAAACATGTCTACAATTTACGGCAATAAAAACAATATCACATTATGGGCATGCTTCAAAGTTTGTCTTGTACGAATGTAAACAGAATATTGTTATTAATGTAAGCGGTAGACGACATGGCCATTATCCATTATTATATAATTTGCTAGGATGTTCACAATTATATGTGCGAATAAAACGTTTGTCTATGCAGCAGGCATAAAGTCTGAATCTTAAAGCCTGTTTAGTCGTAAAGAAGCAATGTTGACCTTCAATTGCCGTAAAGTTGATTTTTCTTTTTGATATTGTTGCTGTTTTTTAACAAAAACATTGGCAGTATAAATATGAAAACTGAGATTCATATTGTGTTTTAATCGAGGTCGTCGTATTATTCCTGTATGATATTTCTGATAATTTATTTGGTTAAGCAAATCGTTTAGATTTATTTAATGCTGGCTGTACACCAATTTATTATTAATGCAAATAGTATAGATTATATTAACCAATTAATCGATTAGCGTTACATAAATTCTAAAAGTAAATTAAAAAGAAACAACGTTTCAATTGAAAATCGTTACTTTATTTCCCAAAAGTAAAATATAGTTTTGATTCCTAATTAAAGAACTTAAATATTTCATGTCTATAAATATCCGACTAAAACATTTTATGTAAAACATCGCCAGAACCACACGATATGGCTCGCACCGTCAAAAAGATTTCAGACCTCATGTAGAGCCAAGCTCCTAGTGAGGAACTACGAACTGATCGCAATACTACATGCCCTAATTATGCCTTAACTTTAGAAACTCTTCACCTTAGACAAAACATGTGTCTCAGGCGTTTTGACATACCGTTACATCTAGACGTTAACTACTCAAGTGTTTTTTACTTCTTTGTTATAATATAATAATAGTTCTTGTATACGATTAAGCCGCATGTTTTGTTTTGAGTGTAGAGTTTGTAAAAATACTTGTATAGTTAGACCATTTAGAGCGAGAAACTTTTTTGAAGATGCAAGTTATGTTTCTATTTCCCAAAAAAAGGTTTCTATAAAACTCAAAAAAAAAACAGAACATATTTGGCTTCATCATTTAATCATAAATTTTTAAACATAAAATTAGTATGTCAACATCGAAAAGGTTAAATTCCTATAAGTTTGTCAAATACATCGAACAAGGTTTAATACAATAATAGTAAAAAAAAACGGACAAGTATTATTCGATGATGTTCAGATACTCCACATGTTCGCCTTGACAAGAAGGCTGCGTGGTATTTTAAAATCATATTCAAATTTTGTTTACCCTTTTTATAAATATCACATCTTTCTGTCTTTCGTCATAAATATTATTCTTTGTATGGATGTTTGTTTCATAATAATAAACAAGTGATAATATTATTTGTGTAAAAGGCATTCACAATGCTTTTCTGATAGGAAAAATGCTTAAAAATCAACCAGCTCCAGGTACGAACCTCGAGACGGGTAACTGTGTACATGGGGCTGGAGACATTAATATTTAAAACATATCTTAGTATATTTTAAGTACAACCAATATTATCTTCTGACTATTTAACACGTGATAGCGTTTGCGACGTTTTATTGAAACATTGAACGATATCGTTAATTAGACTCTAAATGGAATTGTCTAATGGAAGTGTCAGAACGCAAAAATCGTTTAAAACTATTGAGAATTGCCAACGAGAGTTGAAACAAATACCCGTTGATGGGGACTTCCAATGGGGATTAGTGGAATAACCCAATCTAACGACGGGTGTTAGCAATTTTTTACTATGTTTATTGATCATTCACAACATCACTCGTTCTAAGAGTGATTACGACTTTAAAGTTAAACTATTACTTAAATCGCTATCATAATTGCTGTTTCTTTGAAATTAGACAATTAGCTCACAGCTCATATACAGCGTGTTTGGTAATACCTGTATAATCCCGAATATGGCACATACGGTATAATGAATAGAACCCAGAAAAATGATCACTAAGTCTGAAACCCAGCACATGACCTAGATATTTAGCTTTTTTCTTCGAAGTAAAACTGTACGCTGACAACCCTAAAAACAGCTGTTGTTCTAGGAAAAGAGAGAGAGTGAGAGGTAATGAGAGAGGGAGAGAGCGAGTACGCCGAGACGGCACGTATAAGCTTTCAGGGTTGTAGCATATTAATTGAAAACAAATTGTTCAAATATTTGTATGAAGATCTCAATTTACGTGAAATTGTTTTTTGACATATTAGTTGTGTTCTTTATGCTAGGTTGTATGGCCATGTTTCGGGATTATACATGTATTACCAAACATCCTGTATAGCACCATTCAAACTATAGCACCTAAATTTTAGGATTAAGCTAAGCTCAGTCTAGCTCAGTCTATATGTCAAGGCAATCCATTGGGTCCTTTTCGAGTATTGCGAAAATAATATATAATATATAGATTTTTTTTACTGTGAAGTTTCTACGGAATTTTATTTGGTTTTGAGATTTAAATTTTAACGGGAATCGTCGATTGAAAATTAATGGGCTCTTTAGAAATTACTTTAATAAAATCAACGATATCGTGCGCTTGAAACTTAATTGCATTCATAACCTTTTCTTTAACCGAGCAACCAATTTACCAATTAAGCCCCCAGGGACCCAATTCACAAGATCCTGCTACTTTCACTGCTAATACGTTTATTTTAATTTAATATTTTCATTTATAGTAAACATTTATAGTAAAGAGATTTTTTAAAAAACAACAAGAAGCTACATAAAACGCGGGTGAAAAAGGCTATAATTTACTCGTAATCACGTGAAAACAGTTCGAGATAAATTCCTAGAAAATAACCTTATATCTGAGGTTTACATCGTGTCCAATTAAAACGGCTTTGTATAAATGAAATCTGTATGACATCATTGTAAAGCATGAGGAAGCACACAGTCAACACTCGACGGTACTGAATGGTACGAAAACAATAAACAAAAACTTATCCAACAAAAAATCTAAAGGACTATTAGAAGTTTAATTAGCGAGATGGCATCAAAGGGCTTTATTTAGCTCAAATTTGATAAAAAACTTTTCTATCTCATTATATCTGTTTGTGGCTGTTTCAATGCGGTTCGTTTGGAATATACTTCCATTCATTTAATAGGATATGAATAGCAAAATTTGGTAGGTAAAAAAAAGTTTAAAATAACGGCTGCTAAATGATTACTCAAAATAACAGAACAAGACATAAAAGCTGGTGTTATTGTATTTTGTACTTTAAAAAGTTAAACAGTAACAAGTTATTTGTAAAATTTCGCAATATAAAAATTTAAGCTATATGATTTACGTTCAGTCATTGTCTACTTGATACCTGTTAGATTATCAAACAAATATAGCGTTTAAATGGAAAATATTATTTTATTTATTCTAAAGGAAAAAGGGAACTGCCGTGAGAGTTTTTACGTTATATTAATAGCGTATTTATTCGTAAACGATTTTTTTTATGTGAACGGATGTATAAAACCGGTCAAGTGTGAGTTGGACCTGCCTATGATGGGTTTTAGTACATATTTGTTGCTATAACAGAACTATAAATATATCACCTGTGAAAATTTCAACTGCCTTGTTATCACGGTTCATGTGGATACGGCCTGGCAGACAGACGGACAGCGGTAATTAGTAATAGGGTCCCGTTACGTATGAGTTTAGTATGGAACCTTCAATAGATAACAACGGTTTATAAACCCATATTATTAATTAATGTTTTTAATCGACTTCAAAATCGAAAAGAGGAGGTTATATTTTCGATGGCATTGTATGTTTTTTTTATAATACTGTAATGTCTATTATTAAGAAGTCGAGTTCGAATGTTTCGTTTATTATCTAACGATACTCTTTAGGGTTAATTATTATTATTTTGATCTAAGCAAAAACATTAAGAGGATTACATTTTTAATTTTATCTGTTACTGTCTATCTGTTACTGTTTCGCATTGAACCGATTCAGATGGAATTTTTTATGAGTCATACTCATTCAAGAACCTGAACAAACATAAAATAGTGTTATCCCGGAAATTATACAAAAAGTTTATTTACCTACATATTGCCTTTTGACACTAAAACTAGTGTTTTTATATGTAAGTTTTTTTATGAAAAAGTGGCTGTGAAATCCATATGTCTTAAATTAGGTACTTTTAAATCATCCAATCAAATTTACTGTTAGGTACCTAATAAAAAAAGAATAAATGTCAGGCTGTTAATACTGTTATGTATTTTGTTTTTTTGTTATTGCGATTTAAAATAATGGAAAAAGGAAAATAAAATGTTTTTACAAAATCATCATCCCTTGCTGCCCTTATTCTTCACATCACACTTTACACTACACGACCTACACACCTTTGTACACCCAAATGAACGATCGCATATATTGTTTACCTTGCTATATTGTTTAAGTATTGATAATAAACTTTGAGTTATAAAATTTGCATAAAGATCTAATAATCTTTGAGTTAAGTGTGCAATTATTATTTTGTTTTCTTCTGGTGTTCACCTTCGGTCACTACTGTTCAGATCTACGAGCCTAGTGTAGTGATCACTGTCTAGATAAGTAACTGTACACTGTTTGGAAAAAAACAATATACGATTTTGATTTGATTTGATCAATATCAAACATCAATATGTTTCAGTTGCCTATCTATAATCTTTTCAAATTTTGGGTCACTCATCCTATGACCGGTCCATGTAAAAGTTGCTTAATATCCGCATCGGGATACACATTTTTTTTATTTATCTTTTATACAAAGCTTTTCCTGATAATAACAAGCACGATAAAAATAAGATTCATCTAATTAGATGCCGTCGGTGCCGTCGTTCTAACCTTTTTATTTATTTATTTTTATAATAATTCCAACAATATACAATCGCGGGTAAGACAACAGCGAGTAAATAATATTTACTATTGAAAAACAACATTGTTAGATCCGAATGATAGAATTTGTGATTACATCACAAACAGCAATTCCGACTCAAACAACATTGAAACAAAGTGATCTAAACCGATGCCCGGATATTACTAACGCTTACTGTTGAAACCTATCAAAATTCAATAGACAATTCATAATAATACACACAACAAAGTGTCAGCTTTTTAGCTTCCATACTAAATAGTTGCCTTAAACAACACAGGCAGTCCTCGACTTACGTCGCGCGTCGTTTCGATTTACGTCCTTTCAAGTTACGGCAAAGAATGTTTTGACACTGTTCGCTAATGTTATGTATTAAATTTCGCAAAACGATTAATAGCTAAAACCTACTTACTACTACGTTAATGAAATCAGAGTATGTATAATACTCTGGATTAACCTGGATTAACATATAGACAACTTTTTATGCCACTTAATGGTTGGCTGGGGATAAAGGAAATATAAAAACTACGCGGGCAAAGCGGAAGAGCTAGTAATAGTGAATACATTTTCCGCTTTTCCGCTTTAATTATAAATAAGTAAGATGTGATTGTTTATTTGTATGACAAAATCAAACTTAAAAATAATAATAAATATTCAAGTAAACTAATTATAAATATTGTTTCTGTGTGACATTTATTTTGTAGTTTTCTACTTTCCCGAGATTTAAACTCAAATATGGCACACATGTACTACATAACTTTATTTATTATAGACCAGAAAAACTATTTTTAATAAATGTACTCGCGACGCCTTTGGAATACTAATGAATCATAAGTATTCAAAACTCACTCCCGCCTCTGTCTGGCTGTCTACATGCAATAAACTCGTAAACTACTCTACAGACTCTCATGCGACTGCCACCATTTTGTGGATTTATTTTATACTATACAATTAGAGTACTATTAAATTCTTTATGATTTTATATGATTTAAAAAATAAAATGAGGACTTTTGTAGATATAAATAGGTAAATTAACTATTATATCAACAAATATGTATTTAATTAGTTTACTAGGTATTATGTCAGGGCTATTAAAATTGTTAGTCCGTGCTAGTCCTAAAATATGTAAACGTAAGTCTACTTTATTTCATTGGTACCAGCTGTTATCGGTAGTAACAAAAACATTCTGTATGTATTAACTGACAACCGATGGTACGTATACTGACACATTATTTGTTTTCCTCGATCACTGAACTGGAGGAAAATGTCGAAATCTAAAGATGGGTCTATGCATGCGAGTTGAGAATAAGTAGAACATCTCTGCATGTTGTCGCTTCAAATCGCAACTCAAAGTTGCGCCATTGTTTTAACCGACTTCAAAAAGGAAGTTATCTATTCGAGGTGTATGTGTGTAATTTTATTGGAATGGCGGAATATTCGTATATATTGGTCTGTATGGGCTTTAACATTATTTTTATAGACGTGTGTGATGTGTATGTATATAAGTAGATAAAATAATAATAAAAAAAAAAATAAGTAAGTATGTATGAACGCCTGTATGTTTGTCCATGGATATCTCAAGAACTATTCAATTATTCTTGCAATTAGTCGGATTGCAATTATTCTTTTTTATATTTGATCGATTTTGTAATCACAATGCTATACTGAAAAATGTACTTAAAAAATCTACTTTTTCTCTGGCACTCCGAGATGGGACTCGAACCCATGCATGACTTTTCGCAATCCAGGCAACTGCTCTAACCACTGATCTTCCTAGGATCTAACAGGATTGATGAATTTTTTCAGCACTTGTTACTTTTTTCGCATACATAATAAGATATTTAATCTTGCACCAACCTCAATAAATATTATGGATGTGTCCTCTTTTTGTGTTTCTATTTTTCTTTTTTTTTTCAATAAAAAAAATGTGGTATTATTTCTCTTTTCAGTCGTTCCTCTTTATTTTGATAATTTAAAGTCGGTTTATTTTTTTTTTTATTAATTTTTTACGTTGTCAATATATCATTAAATTCAAATAAATTTATAAAGACAAATTAAATTTAATAAAGTGAGATCATTATCTCAAAGCTCGGTTAGATATTTTTCTTTTTAAAGGCACTATTATGATGTGTTTGTGATTTATATTCAAATGTAATATACGTAAGCAGATGTAAAGATACAAATAATATATTGTATCCTACACTCACTTCATCGCATAATTCTATTAGAGAAAAGAAATCGAGTGCCATGATTAATAAAATTTAAAATAAAATATCAACAAAGTCAAGAACGGAAGAACGCTTGAAACGTGCTCTTTTGACACTCGTGGGTCTACATAGTTCGACTTGTACTCGCTTCGCAAGCGTAGGCCCACTTTCAAGGCCATTTGTTTAGCTTAGAACCTTTCGATGTATAGAAATGGCAAAACATAATTCTTGCATTAGATCTGTAGGTCCATAATGCGGTTGTGACCGATCCTCGTCCGAAACAGAATAAGTCAGTACGTAATGTACTATATACAATGAAATTAATTTGGGTTCATACCGAGTTTCCATTTCAAAACCACAGACTTAATAGATATTTCAAAATCATGTATATTGCCTAATTAACTATTCATTATGTTCAACCACTCAAAGTCTTAATTTATGATTCTTGAGTTCCAAGCTATTTTCTGTGAGGTTTTCTACACTTGTTACCTTCAAAATATATTCTAGGTCATGATCATTAACATAAGTACGTGCCTTAAGTAAGAATATACACTTAGTTTCGAATTACCTATGCAAATGGACGTTGCGTGGTGATTTTTGTTTGGTTATCAGTTGGTGTTTCCTTAACTCAAGTAAGTTCATAGAAGGTTGCGAGTATATTGAGTAATAACTTTTGACTTCTTCACACGTACCCACAATAACATTTACCAAGCTATGACCATCATCGGCTTAACAACATCTGTAGAGGTGACCCCACAATTTAATTTTCCTTCTGCATGTTTTTATTGGTGTAAATTGAAGTAAATTGTGAAGGCATAATGAAAATAAGTCATATAATTGGATAATTCTGGGACCACGGTATTGGCCGCAAAGAAGAGCCAAACAAGTGCGTCACCTTATCTCAAGCGTTTCGTTAATTTGTTTAGCTCTCATCTTTTAGCTTGGGTTTGAATTATACCAGATAAATAAATTTCTTATATACACCTATATATCCCGATTTATAGGTTTAAAGCATATACATAGCGGGTTCGACGTGGTAAGATGTAGCATTACATATCGAAGTATAAAACCCCGATTTCGTCTCTAACTCATCCACTCACTGATGATAATCAAAATTTTAAAGTACCTACTTTCTGAAGTCCTAGAAAACTGAGATTTGTTATGTAAGCTAGTACACACAGATAATAGAATTTTTTTTAAACTTGGAACTTTTAGTTTTTGGAATTTTATTTAAGACTTTTGCAAAATTTGGTGCTAGAGGTTTGAAAATAGGACTCCTCTTTACAAATAATAAATTGTCTATTTATAACTCTTTATAAATATTCCAGGATATTAAGTAAATCAACCACCACACTTTAAAATAAGGGGATGAAAGTGTGTACACGTGTTCCCATAAAAATGTTTGTATTTTTAAATAAGTGTGTAGTGAACTAGCTGTACGAGTATGTTGGCAAAAATCGGTCATCAACTTCCGAGTATAGTAGGTACCCATATCATAAGTGGAAACGTGTTGACATCTTTTCAGAGTTCCATGCCCAAAGGGTAAAACGGGACCCTATTACTAAGACTCCTCTGTACGTCCGTCAGTCTGTTATTTTATCTGACTCTCTGTCAATCCGTCCGTTAGTCTGTCAGTATATCTATCTATCTGTCACTAGGCTGTTTCTCATGAACTATGATAGTCATTTGAAAATTTCACAGATGATAGTATTCCTGTAGCAGCTATAAGAACTAAAACCAAAAACAGAAAAAAATAAATATTGAAGGGGCTCCCAAACAACAAAACGCGATAAAAAAGAAACAGGAACATAATGTAGGTACCATATAACTTTACAAGTAATTAAACTCTTAACATTACAAACATAGCTGCTGATATCTATTTAGTTGTAATTGTTTAACCTCTCGTGTTTGAAAGTACTTGTGATCGACTATCGAGTTAATCTGGTTTTAGCTTCTACCATCGTCGGCTAAATAAATGTTTATCTAAGTATAACTTATATACTACAAAGTGCTTAAATCAAACTACTTACAACTTATCTGAACCAACATTGATTTCAGAATACAATCTATTTGTTTAGGACTGGACGATAATACTCGTAATAATGAGCCGCTTTTGCTGATTGCACGTATTTTTGTTGTTAAAGCAATATTTTAAATAATAAGTAAATAAACTAAGACAACTCAAATATTTTATTCCTTCGATGAAGGGCTACACCCTGCTAGGTTTGCCTCAATATTTTGAAATAAAATATCTGCCTTTATTACTAAGCAATACTTCATATTGCATGTATATTATGTCATGTTTTTATGAAAACTTTGATTTTTTTACTCCGTAAAATGTAATTCTAAATAACTTTATTCGATAACGGTTAACAATGATGACCTTTTTCAGACAGGCTCTGTGTTCACTGGACTTTCCACACTAACATTTTTAGGGTTCCGAACCCAAAGGGTTAAAACGGGATCCTATTACTGCAGATACACATAAACTATACTATTATTAATACTCCTCTGTCCATCCGTCTGTCACCAGACGGATCCATGAACCCTGATAGCAATTGAAAATTTCGCAAATGATGTATTTCTATTGCCACTATAACAACAAACACTAAAAACAGAAGAAAATAAATAAACACGATTTCTTTTGCAATTTTTAATGGATTCTTTTATACATATTTGCTTTCACCCCCAAAATCATAAAGAGTAATTTCCCTTTTATGATGAATTCGAGTTACTACAGCTAACGGGATTGAATTACGGTTAAAAATGGATAAAGGAACACTGAGACCTGGCGTTATTGAAAGCCCTAAACACAAAAAACATTTATAAAATTGTGCCACTGTACTCAGTGAGCGACGTAGCCGATACCAATCCGAATCATGTAGATGCTCGAAATCATAAATATTTGATCATCCATCCTACGGTCAGCTTGCATAGTTAAATTCCGCATCACACCAAACGCACTAACCACTGCACCTTTGAGTTTGTCTTTTAAATTTGCTTGGTGTAATGTTGCTAAATTAATTGAAAATATTTCTAATTTGTTCTTTTATATTTTGAGTTTTACGGAAATTGTTTAATTTTCGCATTGCAAATCAAAGGCATTCACCACAGCATCTTAAAGGAGCTTCTCTTTGAAATTCCCTTTCAATAAATTGCTAAATCAGTGGAAAATGTTTCTTAATAGTTCGAGATCTTGTTATTTGAATTCCGGAACTTTTCATATTAGGTGCTCTCACATTACTGACAGTTTCTTATTTCTTATCTTATAAAAAATAGAACTAACTTACCACAGTGACATTGTTGATGATTCTGTTGGCACAAAGTAGACTACATTTAGTTTTAATTTTGTAAAACTAGAACTACTATCCTATAAATTCTAAAACTAGAAAGAAATTTCTTGCTTTCTTTCTTTACCATCCGAACTTATCTAATCATCATCATCATCATCATCATCATCAACTTATCTAATGTTGTCTGCTTATTCGAACTCCGCCACAATTTAATGGATGTTTGTTTATTATGTGTAAGTACCGACTTTTTAGGTGCATTATTATATATTTTTTATGAATTACTACAATACAAATTCTGATGACAATTTTTTATGAGCTTATTAAACGTAACTTAAAAAATGGACATACGGATGCCCATATGACCGTCAAGGTATTTTAAGTTGTGTCCAAAACAAAATTATTTTTATTATTACATTTTTTATTAAAAGAAAGTAATAAAAATGTGAATTTTAAGTTATACTTTAAGGGAAATAAAGGTAAGCTGTGATTTCAACTCAACAATGGCAACTTATTATGCATACGCCCACGCTTGGCTTTCGTATGGAATCATACTCTGGGGCAATAGTACAGACATATTTTCCTTAAACAAAAAAAGTGCATACGAATCCTTGCTAATATTGACACTACTTGTAGTTGTAGACCATACTTTAAGCAATTTAAGATATTGACTGTCACTTCTCTGTATATATTTTTTTTTCATTTTTTTTTTCATGACACCAGCCCTTTTACGTCCCCACTGCAGGGGCTCAGGCCTTCCTTATGGATGGTTAAGGAGGATGGGCCATGACCCTCCACGCTGGCCCAATGCGGATTGGAGGGTATTAACGACTGCAAATGCAGCCGGGACCAACGGCTTAACGTGCCTTCCGAAGCACGGAGTAGCTCGAGATAATAATTTTTTGGTCAACCATCCCGTGACCGACCCTTGCGAAAGTTGCTTAACGACTACGATCGCGGGCCGTGGCGCTTATCCACTACGCCACCGAGCTACTACTACTGTATATATTAGAGCTTTGTAAATTAGTTAAAAAATATCCTGACTTCTTTACCAAAAAAAAATGATATTCTGAGGAGATATCCGGCGAGATACAAGAATAATTTGATACTTCCAAAATCACAATTGACTTTGCACAGTACGAGTCCCTATGTAATGGCAATAAAAAAATTTAATAGATTACCCCATAATTTAAAAAATGAAATTAATATCAAAAATTCTCATTGACAAGTGTTATTATAATGTCCAAGAATATTTTGATGACACATTGTAATATTTTATTGCCGTTGACATACCATGTTTTTCTTTCTTCCTTGACAATTTAATTTATCTCTTGACAATTTAACTTTTGTTTTGTTTTGACATCTACATTGTGACATAGTTTATAATTTTTAATTCTAAGCATTTGACATTTATTGTACTTAATTGAAAATTAACATTAATTTTATATACTTATGATTATTTTTAAAATGAAAATTATGGACGAATGTGAATTTAAATGAAATTTTATGAATGTAAGATATTGAGGAAAGTGAAGATATAGATTTTATTTAAAGCATTTACTATTTACAATGAAATTTTAATTTAAATTTGCTACACCCTTACAGGGTGTCACATAAACTGTACCTAATAATAACACCTGTTTTACTATGTGACATGCAATAAATGAATTATTATTATTACATAAATAAAACAATGATGATGTTGACTTATAAAAAACACACTCATAATAAAAGCCATTTAGTTTACTATGACGACATAATACTTCCAGCTATTTTAAAATAAAAATAAAACTGCTGATCCGATTAAAGTATACTATAGTCTTTAAATAACTAATTTCGAGTATCTTGGAAATTGAAGAACATATTAAAAAATACATTCAATCCAACATAGAACTTCGTCCTTTTTGAAGTCTATTAAAAAACTACTCAATTCAATAGAAAATCTATCAGTGCCGTCAGCATATTGAAATGCTAATTTTACTATAACCATTGCATCCAATATCACATCCTATTATTTATTGCATACTTGAGAATGCATCGCTTACAGGAAATCCATGTAATCATCTAGGAAATGTATGTTCTATTATATAACCCCATGAACTAACAATTAATATTGCCTTATAATAATTTAACGTGTCGTTAAGTCACGTATTACAATAACCTACAAATCAAATGTTTATTCTGCTATCTGAACTGGAAACATATCTGATAAGTTATTAGGAATATCTTTCTCTCTTTCTCACTCTCTCACTATCAGTTCATGAGCTTTAAATGGTTAAAATTAAAACTATTCGGCAATTTAGTTTTATAAATTGTTATACCCAAAGTTATAAACAGCGTTATTATGTATAATATCTAAATAATATGCATAAGGGTTTAGCCGGATACGTATGACGAGTCGGCCCCCAAATGGGAATCGATATTGAAACTTATGTTTTAATATCGACTTGATGTTCAAACACGATTTATGTACTTTTCACGACCGACTTCCGCTTTGACCTTGAGATAGAGAGCAAAATATCCGTATGCTTGACTATTACTGAATGAGATATATCTCTGAAGCTAATTAAGATAAAGAAGTGAAACTAACGCGAGGTGTTAGGTTACATTACAGAGTATATCACATATATTTTTTTATAATTTTTAGAATAAAAAATTACATTATTTTAGGGTATTAAGTGTCGGACCCTATTTATGTTATCAGAAGGTTAAATAAGAAAACACGTTCACTCTGTAACTCCGTATATTAGCGACTAGTTAAAAAGTCTTTGTTCTACAGACGCTAACAAATTGTTTATAAACATTTTACAAACTAAACTGTACATGTACATGTAGGCATATGTGTCCCTACAGTACTCCCCCTCTTACAATAAAAAATATAAGTACACATCACATATTATAAGAAATGTAAAAAAAACAGTACAATAAAGAACAATAAAAATAAAATAAACAATTTTTAAATAAATGACAAGTAATTAAAGTAAATATAAAATAATATGTCATATAAAACATTTAATTTTTATCGAATACAAATTCTTACTTATTAGTTAACAAATTAAATTAATTTACATGTTTCCTATCAAAAGCTTATTACTAAACAAAATTACTGTTTAATAGTATCTAAATCCTAACCAATCTAAAATTATATTTATTATACTCTACAAATACATGTTGAATATGGAATTGAACCTATAATTTCCACAACCACTAAACCTAATATTCACTATGCTACTTATTCACTACTATTCACGTATCGTATCGATTTGTTTACATTAACAAATGAGTAATATTTACATTAACAAATTGTGGGAACGCGGCGATCTTGTAAGCTGAGTACAAAAATTGGTTGACAAAAGTTCTTTGTTTAAATCAGTACTCACTGTTATTATTTCTAGAGCTATATCGATGAAATTGAAATCTTGAGAACAGAACTACCTATTATTTAATTTACAAAGACTTCCGCTTGCTTCGTATTTCGTATACTGTTCTCTATGCTTTGTCCGTTCGACTAGCTACGCTATAGGTACGTATGTATTACGTCATGTTGTAAAACGTACGGGTGTATTGATAACGCGGCCACTACGCGTAGTTCTCGGCTGTAGAGCTTTACTGGAAGTGACCTCGTTATTTAAACTAGAATCGTTACTCTTATTAAAATTCGAACTATAACTAAAATCTTTATCACTATTTATAAAAAATGCTGGTTTTAATCTTTCTATTGAAATAGTTTTCGTCTTATCTCCTATTTTAATATCGAAAGTTTTGCCTTTCCGACTTACAACGTTGTAAGGGCCATCATAAGGAGGTTGCAAAGATTTACGAAATACGTCATTTCTTATGAATACACTCTTACAACTATTTAATTCGCTAGGCAGAAATAACGAACGTGAATTACCATGACTTGACGGTTTAGGGCTCAAACTTTTAATGGAATCGCGAAGATTTTGTAAATATTGCGAATCCGAGCAATTTAATTTGGAATCTTCATAAAAATCACCTGGCAAACGAATTGTTTTACCATAAGTTAACTCTGCTGCACTAACGCCACTGTCACTGCGGGTTGCGGCTCGTAAGCCTAACAACACGACTGGAAGCTCGGTCACCCAGTTACTATTGCAGTTTAAACGTGCCGTAAGTGACACTTTTAGTGCTCGATGCCATCGCTCAACCATGCCGTTACTCTGCGGATGATAAGGTGTTGTTCGCATTTTAAAAATACCTAGGTACTTCATTAGCTGACTGAAAAGATCACTCTCAAATTGTCTACCCTGGTCGCTAGTAAGCTTCGAAGGGCTTCCAAATCGAGATATCCAGCCTTCAAATACTACCTTGGCTACTGTTTCAGCTGTAATATTGTGAACTGGGAAAGCTTCCGGCCATCCGGTACAACGATCTATCATTGTTACGCAGTATCTATGTCCATCTGCCGATGTAGGCAACGGGCCTACAATATCTATATGAACATGTTGAAAACGGTCTGCACGCTCAAACTCTCCTAATCCTGCTATCGTATGCCTATTAATTTTTGATCTCTGGCAACTAAAACAGGTTCTAGTCCAACTCGCTATATCCTTAAGCATATTAGGCCAAAAGAAACGTTGTTTAATTAAAGTTCTGGTAGTCTTAACACCGGGGTGACTTAAATCGTGAACCGAATGAAAAGCAATTTCCCTGAATTTATCTGGTAAATATGGTCTAATTCTGTTAGATGAAATTTCGCAATAAATATATTTTTCGCAGTCTGGCAATAATATTTGTTTAAATTGTAATTTACTATCTGTTGCTTGCAACGCTTGCTCTAGGTATTCGTCACTAAGTTGTTGCTCAGCTATTTCTCTAAAATCGAGTAATGTAGGACAACTGATCGTTTCTATCCGCGAAAGTGTATCTGCGACTACATTTTGCTCACCGCTGATATGATGAATATCGGTGGTAAACTCACTAATGTAAGATAATTGACGAATTCTTCTAGGGCTTTCTTTGTCGTTATTTAATTTTGAAAATGCAAAAACGAGCGGCTTATGGTCAGTATAAATAGTCAGTACACGGCCTTCCACTAAATTTTTAAAATATTTGATAGCCATAAATACTGCTAACAATTCCCTATCATAAGTAGAATATTTCGTTTCAGCTTGTGAAAGTTTTTTTGAAAAATACCCTAATGGTTGCCAATTGTTGTTATTTTTCTGTTGTAATACAGCACCTACACTAGTATCCGAGGCATCGGTCATCAGCGCTAAATTAGCATCTGGTAAAGGATAAGACAGTGTAGCGGCGCTTTGCAAGCTTTCCTTACACTTCTTAAATGCTTCGACAGCCTTATCAGTCCACACAATCAAAGTTTTATCGCGTTTCTTTGTATTGTGCAAATATTTATTCAATTCGAATTGATATTGAACAGCGTTTGGAATGTGTGCACGATAAAAATTTAACATACCGAGAAAACGGCGTAGTTGATCGACTGTCTCGGGTTTCGGGAAATTTACAATAGCCTGTACTTTATCTTGAAGTGGTCGCGCACCCTCCGTAGACACTTCAAATCCTAAAAACTCAAGTGTTGACTGACCAAAAACACATTTAGATAAATTAATAGTTATTCCATATTTATCAAATCTTTCGAAAACTGCCTTTAAATGCTCTTTGTGTTGACTTTCATTTTCGCTCGCGATAATAAGATCATCGATATAACTGAATAAAAAGTCTAACCCTTGTAGTACTACGGTATCCATGAAACGCTGGAATGTTTGAGCTGCGTTACGTAATCCGAAGATCATGCGCGGAAATTCAAACAGTCCAAAGGGCGTTATAATGGCAGTTTTTTCAATATCCTCCGGGGCAACCGGTACGAAATGATAAGAACGAATTAAATCTAACCGCGTAAAAATAGTTTTATTTCCCGCTAATAAATATTTAAAATCATGCAGTCTCGGAATCGGATAGCGATCCGGTTTTGTTATGGCATTTAATTTTCTGTAATCACCGCAAGGCCGAATATCACCATTTTTCTTTGGTACCACATGTAATGGACTGGCCCATTCGCTTTTAGATGGCCTACAAATGCCTAATTCCAACATGTGGCTAAACTCCTCCTTAACTTTCCTATAACGGTCAGGCGGAAGAGGTCTGGCTTTAGCGTATACCGGTGGGCCCGTAGTTTCTATATAATGACACACAGAGTGTTTAGGTGTCTCTTTGTAAGATACTAATTTCGTTATGTCCGGGTAACAAAGTAATAAATCATGCCAATTACTATTACCTGAAACTGTTTTAATAGATAATTCACATTCGTTATGACTTACAACAGAGGCGAGAACATTTAAATGTGTAATTTGATCTACTAACTTGCGTGCGCTCATGTCGACTAACAGCTGATAATGGCTTAAAAAATCCGCTCCTATTATCGGCTGTTTAACATTCGCTACGATAAAATTCCATTTAAATGCTCTCCTTAAATTTAAATCTAAAATTAAAGTACGCATACCATAAGTTTTTATCTCGGTTCCGTTAGCTGCATATAGTTTGTATTTATCACTCGCACTGTAATCGGAAACGCACTTTTTCGATGCCGGAATAACCGAAACGTTCGCACCTGTGTCAATTAAGAATTTCAGTCCACTTTTTTTGTCTTTAACACATAGGCGGTTATTCGATAACCCGATACCAACCTCCGCCTCCGGCCGTATCGCACTTAGTTTTCCGCTGGCTCTTGTGGCTTGGGCTTCCGCCAATTACAGGGCTCAATGCACTTTACGGCCTTATCTCCGTACCGATAATGGTAGAAACAAAGCCAATTAGGATTTCGTCGGTTTCTGGAATTCTCTCTCTCTCGACCTTGTGACGGTGCCCGACTGAATCTTTTTCCAGCACTGTAGTTCCTACCCCTGCACGGTCTACCACGATCCGCTTGCCGATAGCGCCTTAACTCCGCCACTTCTATGCTGAGACGTTCTACCAACGCTGCCAGGTTGGATTGCTCCGAACATGTAACTTTTGACTCACGCTCTGAAGAGTTGCTGCTGGTTGATACTTCAGCTATATTGGAATGCCCAGTGGCCTCCATGACCTTATCAGCCACTACAGCCAGATTTGTTATATCTGTCTCCTGTGTAACGGCTAACACAGCTTGCACTGGTGGTGGCAAGTGGCTATTCCACATGATTTGTAATGTCGCGTCTGGTATTTTCCCACGGGCTAGATCTTTCATGCGCCGTAAGAGCTGCGAAGGCTTTTGACTGCCAAGCTCCATTTCACCAAGAAGCTTCTGGAACTGCCTCGTCTCCGACTCCTCAAATACATGCAGTAATCTATCTTTGAGGGTCTGGTACTTGTGCTCACTTAGTGGTGATAATAATAAATCGCTCACCTGTGTAATCGCAGCTTTACTTAATTTAGTAACCACTAAATTTTGTTTAGCGGCGTCCGATAGTTTCTGTGACTGGATGACAGCCTCAAATTGGACAAACCAGAGTCGCGGTTGGTCTGCCCAAAAATCAGGAACTCTCGATGAAATGGTGATGGAGTCCAAAGATGATGAAGTCTCTGGCTTAACTTCGGGGTTGTGTTCCGAAACACGCGCTTGAGAACTTTCATTTTGTGGATTCATTGTTTATACTGCACTTTTTAATAAAAAAATAAAAAAAGTGATATAAATGTTAATTAAATAAAATGTTCAAAACAACTAAAAACGTAATGTTCATAACACCGGTCACCACTTTAGGGTATTAAGTGTCGGACCCTATTTATGTTATCAGAAGGTTAAATAAGAAAACACGTTCACTCTGTAACTCCGTATATTAGCGACTAGTTAAAAAGTCTTTGTTCTACAGACGCTAACAAATTGTTTATAAACATTTTACAAACTAAACTGTACATGTACATGTAGGCATATGTGTCCCTACAATTATAAATATAAAAATTAAAAAAAAACATGTTTTTTTTTCTGAGTTCTCTGTGACTTACAATCACGAAATTAATATATGTTATGCTCCTTTGTGTGATCTATCATCCATAAAAATTGCGTGAAAAAAAAGTTGGTGCAACACAACGAAAAAAAATTATATGTGATTCGCGCCTTGTAGTGTGAGTGTATAAACAAACAAGTTCGAACTTGTTATCGAGCTGTTTACTGCACCGTTTGTTTAGCTAAAGTAGCAGTCATTTGTGTTAAACAGGAAGGCAGTTTGGGACTCAAATTCTGTCATAGGTATTTTGTATCAGCATTTTGAAATTATTAACTATCGAACCAAATCATTATTAAGTAATAATGTCGAAAAAGTGTAAAAATTGTAACAAGTACCTGTGTAAGATTCCTGGTTATAAAAAAATTATAAAGAATGAAGAAGAAGCTAAAGTGTTTAGTGACTGTTTGAATAAAATTGTAATAGTTAATGATATTTTTTGTGAGAAGTGTCGACTTATCCCATATATTAACAAAAAAGCTTCTACTTCTAAATGTGCAGCATTTAACTTGGCCGAAATAATGGACGATCAAAATAATCTCTCAGTACAATATGTGAAATCAGCACCTAATATCATCAAAGCAGAAGTGAAATCAAGACATATAAATAGAAAAGTCTATCGAATTTACATTCACTATATTTCCGAAAGTAATGACTACAAATAGTATTCTTCGTTATTGCTGTGCTTGCCCCAATGGCAAACGTACAGTGGGATGCTGTTCTCATGTAGCAGCTATTATTTATTATCTATCATATGGATGATATTTGTCCAAAATCGTACGTCCTGCTGAGGTCCTAACTAAGTTATTTGCGACTCAAAGTGTTCCGATTGTAATTAATTACAACAGTGACGATGATTAATATTTTGTTTCTTGTATTTTGATAGACACGAAAAAGTAATAATAATAAGTATTGAACACTGGCTGTTTTTTTTTTTTCATTTCTTTTTTAACTATTATCCCATCTCTTAAGACTAGTTACTTATGTTTTAAAACAAGCTGATGTGAAATTTCGAAAAAAAAACAATAATGTAATGTGAAAACCTTATAATACAGGGGTATACCATAAGACAGAAATCACATATAATTTTTTTTCGTTGTGTTGCACCAACTTTTTTTTCACGCAATTTTTATGGGTAATAGAGCACACAAAGGAGCATAACATATATTAATTTCGTGATTGTAAGTCACAGAGAACTCAGAAAAAAAAACATGATTTTTTTATTTTTTATTTTTTTAATGTAATTTTTTATTCTAAAAATTATAAAAAAATATATATGATATACTCTGTAATGTAACCTAATACCTCGCGTTAGTTTCACTTCTTTATCTTAATTAGCTTTAGAGATATATCACATTCAGTAATAGTCAAGCATACGGATATTTTGCTCTCTATCTCAAGGTCAAAGCGGAAGTCGGTCGCGAAAAGTACATAAATCGTGTTTGAACATCAAGTCGATATTAAAACATAAGTTTCAATATCGATTCCCATTTGGGGGCCGACTCGTCATACGTATCCGGCTAAACCCTTTTTAAAAAATGATAAAAAAGCAGAATTTATCTCTTTATATATCTAATTGGATTTAGATAAAGTATTAATTAGGTGCACAATAATTAAAATATTTAAAAAAATCACAAATAATAGTAAATATAATGCAAAAAAGCATGTTACTGATATAATAGACAATAAATTTATTAATTACCATTAGTTTAGTATTCATAATATCTATTCATTATATATAATGGTTAATTGATCACGTCGGCTTTAACATATATAAATTGCTCTACCACTGAGATTGTGAGCCTCATTAATTACATCCGTTCATAACTCACGATATAGGAATCAATATTACGATCTGTTCTACATATTTTTTAACTTTGGTGTTACAATTGCTTTTATTATAAGTACACGAAAAAACAATAAAATGTTTACTATGTTATTATTGATACAAATAAACGAATAGATGTATTAAGATAACAATATATAGAGGATGAATTGTGTAGAAATATGAAATTCAAATAAACTGCAATAATGGCAATAACAAAGTGGAGTAATTTGATGAAAACCTGATATTACCGGTTCAATCATATATTTTTCTCTAAACAGCCTCGATCTCAAACTCTATGATATGACAGCTCTATGTTCAAAGACGAATACTACTAATACTAATAAGACTATTTTTTATAACAGTACACTTTACGAAAACAACACTAGTTAGTTAAAGAAAATTTCTTGAAATGGCTAATTGTTTAAATTCTCATTTCATTAATAGCAAATTATTAAAGTTTTATCTCTTAGGTCGTTTTGCATTTAGCATTTAAGCAATAACGCCAATATGTACAACAATCAGATCATCAATACAATTGTAGCAATTTTATATTGGTCAATGGAGTTCCATATACTGTTTCCGAAGAAGGACAAGCTCTGCGCACTCATTTCACTCGCCGAGAAACCTATAATCATGAGCAACAGATGTCGCCCGCACCTATTGATTGATCTATGGTTAGATAGATAGTCACATTTATCCTACGTTATAAAAGAGTAAACCATTATTTATAACGACTCAAAAGAAAGTATGTTTGAAACGCGATTGTCATAATGTTACTTCTGAATTCATTCCTACTGCTATGTTGAAATAACACAGGTACCATAACAAATTCTAATTCCCAGTTGTACAATCATATTGGAAAAATATAAAGCGTAATTTATATGACAACCGAGTGAGCGATGATATCTCGCATATCCGAGTGGCTACCTTAGACTTATATATAACAAAAATAACCAAATTCAAATAACTTTGTTTAAGTGTGACATATGCAGCTAGTGGTTTGGTTCGTGTAGCTCGGTGGCGTAGTGGATAAGCGCCGCGGCTCGCGATCGTAGTCGTTAAGCAACTTTCGCAAGGGTCGGTCACCGGATGGGTGACCAAAAAAATTATTATCTCAAGCTACTCCGTGCTTCGGAAGGCACGTTAAGCCGTTGGTCCCGGCTGCATTTGCAGTCGTTAATACCCTCCAATCCGCATTGGGCCAGCTTGGAGGGTCATGGCCCATCCTCCTTAACCATCCATAAGGAAGGCCTGAGCCCCTGCAGTGGGGACATAAAAAGGCTGGTGATGGTACCATAGACTTATATATAACAAAAATAACCAAATTCAAAATAACTTTGTTTAAGTGTGACATATACAACAAGTGGTGATTTTCTATGCAGTGAAAGTATGTTGCGTGTTAATCTGCTATGTATAACAAATCCAACACGAGTTCGAGTCATCGTTGTAGTACAACATATTCCCCGAATGTGTGTCTAACCTCACATAGGCCTATGACATTCGATTGTATTCCACCCAAGACTCGTTCCAGTTCTACCAATTTCGATTGCAATCTCAGAGTCCTTGTGTTGAATGTAGCCAGGTATACTTGGATTTGATAGCTGCATCTCTTCCAGGCTCCATTGCCACTTTTTATCTAAGCTGTCCATATTTTATCCAGACTTGGGACTGGCACCTTATAAAGGCAGTGGAGTTAATTGGAGTTAATTATTCCGAACAATATTATTAATCAAATACACAGACTACATACATTAACAACACCAAAATTTGAAGAGTAAAATGTAAATGTACCGTTTTAAAAGAATATAGTCATTTTCATTCCATCAGAACAAAGCCTTAAAGAAATAATTAGGAAAGTAATAACAAAGAAACCCTAATTTTAATTAATCGTTAGTTTCGATATTTCTATTGTAAGTGAAATATAGTTTGTTCACTATTAATGGTAATTTGCGTTTCTTCACGCTAATTAATGATATCACGAACATTCATTAACTTCACATAAATGACATATTGTTTCCGAAGTAAAACCTGTTAATGACTGAACAATTATATGAATTTAAAAAAGCTTAATAAAGATATCAAATAAAGTGAACTTAAAAAGGGTTAATTCAAGAATATTTTATCAAAGTCGGGCATTTTTGTACATTATTAACATTAACCACCCCAAAATAACGTATTTCTTAAAACATGCCTTCAAGATATTATTTTTGTGATATATATATTTTTCAATTTTTAATCTTTTTTTCAAATTGGCTTTATGTTAATATTTTATTTATTTCATATATATAATAAAAAAATTTGGGAATAGGCATATATATACACAATTATGGTATAATTTTTGACAAGTATTTATCAGGTCATAGTTGATTATAAAATAACACAATACATTTAATGAAATTCATAGATCTAGGATAGCTACGTGTGGCCGCCGCCATGTCTATTGAAACAGCGAGTAATTATTCATTACGGTTTTTGTACAAAACAGTTAGCACGCTATTCTTAGGTTACATGTCACGGTTCTTAGTCCAACTGAATCATATAAATATAAATAGAAATAAATAGCCTTCAACCAGACCTCCTTTTGGGTGAAATAAAATGGAGAAAACAGCAGCCCTTTCTGAGTTGCTTGTCTGTTTTTCTCAGTACATGGTCTTCCATGTAGAATTTCCAACCATAGAGTTTCGAGTTTGCCAAGGGCTTGTACACACGGCTGCACGTCAAGTTACCACAATATGTAAAATTTCTCCTTTAACCTGACGTGCTATTAAATGTACTTATACAATATGATCAATATTCTAATTTAAAATCATTAATTCGGTCTAGACTATCCTATTAAAAGAATTTATACAATTCACTTAGGTATACCTAAGGTGCGAAAAACGCTAACTTATAAAAAATAGAGAAGTTAAAATTTACTGAAGTACATATTTTAAATTATAAATTCTAAAGAAATAATACAGAAGATATTTTATAAAACTGATATCTATTTACTGATTTATGCAATCGATCCATAATCCCATCAAATTGCCAATGCGGCTGGATGCCATTATTGGTGACATAATTGAGTTCAAAATTCAGTACCGTTTACAAAAAAACACTGGTTGACTATTCTCTTATTGAGTTGGGTTGTTGTTAAGATTTTTTATGTTTTGTTGTTTTCAATTTTTATTGTTAAGTTTTGTTGTATTTTATTAAGGTAAACTAAAACAGCTTTTATGATTTTCACAACAAGTTGAGATTTCGTTTTCCTAATTTTTAGGAAGTATTCCTAATTTCACTTAAAATAAACATATCCAATGTGTCTCATTCGTTATTACTTTTTGCTTTGTTACTCTCTATTTTTAATGACGTCACGAGACAATATTCCAGCGTATTAGAAATTTACGGGACTTCTAGTAAAACATATAAACTGTCTTTATATATGAAAACATTTTTTTTATCAGTTAGAATCCATGCCATCTCGGCATCTCTATCGTTATGCTATTTAAAACATTAACGAAGTTGAAAAATAAAAAGAATTAATAAATACATTAGCAATGTATTTAATGCATGTCATGTTACGGCCACGCCATTGCGTCATGGGGGACCTTGAACCGAGGAAAAGCAGTCCTAATGATGGCAAGGGCTATATTTATGGCCAAGTGGCTTGCCACGCAGGTTCCAAGAGTTCTATCTCTGAAGCCTCGATTCCCGGTCGGATCTATGTAGGTAATGAATTTTCCATATTGTCCTGTGTCTGAGTGTTACCTTCCTTGTTTCAGATTTCCATAATGTAAATGCTTTATCTACTTTAATTGGGTCCTGCTTTGTCTAGTGATATTGTAATATAAAAAGATAAAAATAGTTTAAAATGTAAAAAAAAAATATTATGTTCTTATTCGCTTTAAAATAATTTGTTTGACTGGGAACACAGAAATACTAGATTTATTTCTGTGACTGGGTATCATCTTTGCCCTAACGCGTACGGTTTTAATAACGCCACAAATATTTGTATTGTTTTTAAATACAGATTATTAGTGTTCACTTCTGATTGGAATATTGAAATATTTTATTGTATAACATATATAAGTTGGTTACTTTAAACTTGGCATAAGGGCAATATTACATTTCAACAATAACCTTATCCATACCGATAGAAATATCATTGTATAGTTTTTCTTATTAGAAAAATAATAACAAAATAGTCATCTTCTCAACGAATAAATTCTCAAAGATAGTAGGCCATCTTGGATGCACTTCCATATGAAAAGAATGCACATATTTTATAATTTTCGTATTCTTCTTAACCAAACCTCAAATTTGATAAACAAATGACGTTGCGTAAAAATTAAATAAGCGTCCATCTTGGGCAGGGTACCATATTAGATTTAAAATGAGGTTATCTTACATTACTATCCAAACCAAATCTATATGCAAAATTTTATAAAATATATGACAAATATACATATTAAATAAAAGCTTGATAAAAAAAATTGTAAAATCTACTATGTTTGGTGAAAGCAATGCCAAACTATGCAAGCACGGTTACATATTTGGTGTCATCGATTTATCATCATTTAATATGGAATATTTTCAACATAAGATAAAAAAGACATTTTATAGTAAACTCGCTATTTAGACAGCTCCATAAATGATGGAGGTCATTTTATATATTTTTAGAGACTGCAAATTCTATTTTTAGCCAACATTAAATTTGTTACACAATTACATAAAAAAGTATGATCACGCCAATATCCTTCAACATTAATAATATGTTTACGACCCCGGCGCCTAGTATGCACGCCGATTTCAAACTGTCGTCGCCATCTCTGAGTTGTATGTCTGGTGTTATAAATGTTCTATAGAACTGAATAAGAATAAAATGACAATTGTAACTGTGTAATATGTGGGGAAAATAAATTATTATTATTATATTATAGTAAACCATATTATATACTTCCTAAAACTTCTTATTGTAAACAATTAGCTGTTTGAAACCAATAATCCACGACTGAACTCATATATTTTTCCTGGACCTCGGGTTATTATTTATTTATTTATTTAACAAACTTTATTGACCGTTCAATTGGTACAAAAGGCGGACTTAATGCTAATAGCATTCTCTACCAATACATAATGGTGGCATAAAGTTAACTAATAAACATACTACTTAAACTATACTACAGATGAATTTATATACAATTATATAAACATAAATAAATATTTTAGCTACACATAAACATAAAAACATATATAAATACATAAATATAATACATATTAGATGATGATCTGTTTGACAAATATCAGGATTTCCTTGACTAATGATTCCCACGCATTGCTTGACATCCTGACATCTTGTCGACCATAATATTAATTTATCAGCTCATTTCTGCGTCGTTTGTCGATGTGAAAAGTTCCAAACATCAAATCGTAAGACAATTTACACGTGTTTACTTTCATGGAAAAAATATCACAACCTATAAAAGATAGCGAGATAATTCCTCAGCATATTTATTTAAATAATCAAATCAAAATCATTCATTCAGTCTAAACTCTTACAAGCACTTGTGAAAATCGAAACTCTATGCCATCTCTATGTTACAAGGGACTCTGAGAATCACTTTTTAAAAAAAGATTTTAAGCCCTTAACATAATTTATTTAACGAGACCGATTCCGAAGGTGGTTGCGCAGCGACTGACTGGCCTACCGTTCTATGCAATGTCGTCACAGCACGATTGCTCAGTCAGCAGATTTGGGCAACCTCCTCAGCACAAACCCTTACATATTATATATATAACAACCCCCCCTTTAAGAGGAAACTTACCCCAAAAGAATGAAATTAAGAAAATGTAAGTTTCTGTGACAATTGTACACGTAATCGAGGAGCAGAAATTGCGACGGGGTTATCTGAGTTTTCATCTATGGATGTGGTACTTCAGGGTTTCTACTGAGGCGTTTACATAATTTGCATTTAATACAGAAATAGAAAATAATACAAATAACTATAATAATACTAAAAATATTTAAAACAGTAAAAGCGACATGATCATTAATAGATGGATTTTCCAAAACTAGATCTTGAGATATCTGGTTAGTGACTGATTTGTGATCATTTAGACTGTCTAGATTTACACTTTTTATTTTAGAAATAGGAATTTTAGGACTAATTTCCTTAAAACGGTGAAAGTTACAACAACTATCGTTAATAATGTTAAAATCTGTTATAATGTTAGGGATATTTAACTTTGGATAATCTTTGGTTACAAATTTAATGTTTTTATAGAATGCTACACACTTAGTTGGAATATTCAGTACACCTGTACCAGATATGACATTCTCAGAGACAGCATCGTTACATTCAATGGATAATTTAGTGGGTTTTGACTGAACAAAAATCCATTTATTATCATTTAACCTATGCCAAATATCCACATCACGGCACATCGGCTATGAATTTAAATGCACAAGTTTCAGGAATAGAAGTTAAGGTTTTCGTTATAATTTCAATTTCGCAAGATGGATTATTTAGAACGGCGTAAATGTTGGTGGTTTCACAAAGGTAAGTTTTGGTAAGTATTATATATTTTTACAATTATTTAAATCTTTAAGGTAAGTATATGATAATTTATCTTTCGAAATTGCTAAAAATTGTTCCACGGGAATTATTAAAGCAAATGAATTTAACTTTCCGTCTGTGTGTGGAGTTGGCAGAGGTATATTCTTATATATATTATACTGTTGCAGATTTACTAAAGGAAGTTTGACAATGAACATTAACCTATTACTTATATAATAACAAGTTAAATCAGCTGTGTTAATTAACATGTGAATATTGCTTAAATCTAAATTTACTGGAAAATCTCTATATTTAGGTAAAATCTTTAAATTGCTTACTAGATCGTTATACATTTGACTCGGAGTTAAAATAGAAGGGTGTAATGTATTACTTTTGACAAATAAAATGGAATTTAAAAGATCTTCAATCTTAAAAGAAATGGTAAGCAAATTGGCTTGTAAACATTTAAAATATTATTAAATCTAACCTTAAAACTAATTACATTTACAACACTGGATACATTTTTAACGGAAAATGATAAACTGTCTATAACATCGGATAATTTCGCTTCATTCATGTTCATTTCGTGAATGGATTGGTTTATATTGGAAATAGCAGACTGCGATACCATTATAGCTTTTTTCATTGAGGCACTTAACTTTTCGTCGTTTTTGTAAAGAATTTGAATAGCGTTTTCATAATTTTTAGCGTCGTCCTCGTCCAGTGTACCAAATATATGTTTGAATACAACACCTATTCCTCCGAACCAGGATCTTTTAGATATGCTATTGGACATTATATGAGAGATGGATTTGAAGTCTCGTGTGATATCTACATAAAGAGCTTCTAAAGGTTGTAAGAGGTTCTGACATTGTTCGTGATCTATTTCATTATTTTCACGACATTACATTATACCGAATAGACCGAATGATGTTAAATACGTCATGAATATTTTCTATATGTTTTTCGAGCGGGGATACATCAACAGGGACGACGATATGGAATTCATCATTTACGATTCTAAGTGTACCGACAGGGTCAAAAAGTATGCCAGGGCTCTTAGTGATGTAGTCGATATATTGACCTTCACATCTGGCCACGGTGATTCTGTAAACGGATTAAAATATAAGATATGTAGAGTAAAATTTATAAGATGTAAAGTTGTAAATGTAAACTATTTCTTAAGACTAAAATAAGTACAAAATGGTATATAAAAAAAAAGAAAAATAATGTATAGTTTTGAGTGTATAATATGAATGTTGACTTAAAATAATAAAAAGAATATAAATTTGACAATATCTTAATGGATGTCAGAAGCCGGTTTAATTTCATCATAGTGATGTTTTACGTATCTTCTATTGATAAGCAGAGAAAGCGTATTGTTCCCATGGATTTTTACAATTTTATAAGGACCTTTCCATATTGGAGAGAGGGCTTTCCTTAATCTTACATGATTTTTTAAATAAACATAATCTCCTACTTTATATTGGATGGGTCGTGAATGTTTGTCATAGTAAGTTTTCGACCGTTCTTTAGAAGAGTTAATATTCTCTATGGCCTTTTCGCGAGATATTTTAAGACGATGTTGGAGCATTTTGATATATTCTGGATAAGTCATATCGGAGTTTTGGTTGAAAATGGAATCTGGGATATAAGGTTTATGTCCAAAAAGAAGTTCGTAAGGAGTAAATTTTGTAGTGGTGTGCACACTGCTATTATAAGTAAGCATGGCGGTGTACACGTATTTGTGCCAATCGGTTTGATTCTCGTTGACATACGACTTAAGGTATTCCTTTAATGTGGAATGACTACGCTCTAAGGCGCCTTGAGTTTGCGGATGGTAGGGTGATGACCAGATTTGTTTGATCTTTAGAAATTCGCAGGTTCGTTTAAATAGGTCTGCGGTGAAATTAGTGCCTTGGTCTCTTAAGATTGATTTGGGAATGCCAAATAATGAAATGAAATGCACTAAACACTCACAAGTTTCTTCTGCTGTTGAGTTTGAAATTGGATAAGCAATTGAGAATTTAGTAAGGTCATCCTGGAGAGTAAGAATAAATTTTAGTTTGAGAAGACCAGCTTCGGGTAAAGGACCGACTATATCGAGATTAATTCTTTCGAAGGGACGAGTGGAGGTGGTAATTATTTGCATTGGGGATCGGTTAATTTTCCTTAATGCTTTATTAGACTGACATAATTTACAATTTTTTACATATGTTTCGATATCAGTTCTCATATTTTTCCAGTAATACCTTTCTTTTATTCTGCTGTACATTCTTTGAGAACCGAGATGACCAGCAATAGGAATGTCGTGATTTTCTTTTAAGATCTTTGCAATTTCAGTGGGAACTGGATAAATAATAGAATTATGATGAATATTAATAGTTATATTAGTGTTTTTCAATAGATACATGAGCATACCATAAATTTTTACAAGCGAATGTTGTTCAAAAAGATTTTTAAAGTCAGATATAGCAATATTATTGATATTACCGGCGAGTAGGATATCATCTCGAGCAGCTTTAAGAGTTTTGAATATTTCTGGGTAAGTGCTTGCATCAAAATAATATACTTTAGTAAACAGAAGATAGTAGGTTTTTCCTTTTGCTGTAACTTTCTTAATAGAATGGAGTTCTCTTTCAGAATTAAGAACGTCTTCGGAGCTATCGGCTTCAGCAAGGATGTCTTGTAGGTAAGGATTAGATTCGTCTAAATCAATTGATACAGGGACTAGGATTGTTTTACAGTTACTCTTAAGAAGGGATTCGTTGTGCTCTTGGATATAGGTATTGTATGACTCATCTTTTTTATTGAATGATTTTAGAAATGTGTTATAGTCTGTGTTAGAATAAGGATTTGTAATGTTATCTGTTGTTTCAGGTGTTCGAGTAGAGACTGGTGGATTGGAGATTTCTACAGGAGAGGTGCTCGTATTAGGAGGAGGATCAGATGTAGGATTACTTTTTCCAGGGCTGTATGCAGATAAGGATAGTTCTTCATCGTCAAGTAATTTTAAAGAAGGTAAGTTGCTGTTGGATCCAAGGAGACTAGAAGGAATTTCGAGGTCTCCTAGGGTTATAGGGCTGAAGGCCTGAGATTCATCGGAATTTACAACAGGATTTTCATTTTCAGGGACGTCTGATCGTGAGGTTGGACTTTCGTGGGATTCTGTAGGATTATCATTTTGAGGTAGGATAGGATTGACAGGATATCGTGATAGAGCGTCGGCGTTGCTATTGATTTTGCCTTTTTTGTATTCAATTTCGTAATCAAATTCTTCTAGTTTAAGTCTCCATCTTATGAGTTTGGAGCCAGGATCTTTGTGATTGAAGAGCCATTTGAGTGGGCGATGATCTGTCACTATTGTAAAACGTCGGCCATACAAATAGGGTCGGAAGGTTTTTGTACCGAAGAGTATCGCGAGGCATTCTTTTCTGTCGTACTGTAGTTACTTTCTGCTTTATTAAGAGTTCTCAAAGCATATGCAATGGGTTGGTCGTTACCTATTGGACCTTGGGATAGGATAGCAGAGATAGCGAAATTGGATGCGTCACATGTTAAGACAAATGGTTTGGTGAAATCAGGATATTTGAGTAGAGGGGCAGAAGTTAGACAATCCTTTAGTTGTTCGAAAGCTAATTGATGTTCATTTTGCCAGTTGAATTGGACATCTTTCTTTAGAAGGTTGGTCAATGGTTTAGCAATTTTAGATAAATTGGGTATAAAACGTCGGTAATAGGATACTAGACCCATGAATGATTTAATGTCTTTTGGGCATTTAGGTTCTGGAAATTGTTGTACGGCTTTAATTTTTTCTGGATTTGGCTTGACGCCTTTATCGGTAATGATATGTCCAAGATAGGATACTTCCTTGCGGAGAAATTCACACTTATCGGGTTGAAGCTTTAGATTGAAATGCCGGAGTCTATCGAATATATTGGAAAGAGATTTAATATGGGATGGAAGATCATAGGAGTAGATGACCACGTCATCTAAGTAGACATAGCATTGTAGACCTTGTAAGCCTGAGAGAGCGGAATTCATCAATCGCTGGAAAGTAGAAGGAGCATTCTTTAAACCGAAGGGCATGTGAGTAAATTCGAAGTGTCCTTGAGGAACGGAGAAGGCTGTCTTGGGAGAATCACGTTCTGACATCTTAATTTGGTGGAACCCAGAAGCGAGATCAAGAGTACTAAAATATTTGCTTTTACCTAATTGGTCTAGGATTTCACTGATATTTGGAATAGGATAAGAATCGCCTATGGTGATGTCATTGAGTTTGCGATAGTCGATTCCGACTCTCCATTTTCGTTGGCCAGAAGCATCTGTTTTCTTTGGGACGACCCATATGGGAGACGACCACGGAGATGTCAAAGGTTTGATGATTCCATCATCAAGCATTTTATCGATTTGTTTTTGGACTTCTTTTTTATGAATTTCGGGAAACCTATAGGATTTTGTATTGATTGGGTCTGAAGAGGTAGTATTTATTTCATGTTCAATGGCTTCGGTATGAGTCAATTTGTCATTAGGAAGATGGAATATATCTGAAAAATTGGAGCAGAGATCGTAAATGGCATCTGTTTCTTCACGATTTAAGTGAGAGACTCGAAGGAGGTCGATTACTTGTTGAGTGCGGTCCAGCACACTCATGGAATGATTTGATTTATCATTAAGATGAGTAGTATGAAAGATTTGGTAACTGTTATCATGTTTTAATGGAGATATTTTTAGTTTTAAATCAGAACTCACTGTCAAAGGAGATTCGGAAGTGTTTACTACAGTAATGTTTATTCGTTTATTTGATTTGACTTTTGGCTATTAGCAAAGATTTGACAGGGTTTTGATCAATTATAAGACCTTCTCTTATTTCAGGGTTTTGAACAGAGCATTCGATGATCGTTTCAGTACGAGGTGCAATAACATAAATTGGTTCAGTGAATTTAAGGGGCATTGCGATTTTGTTTATCGTTAGACTATCATTGGCAAAGTCTATATTGCTAGAGGATTTCGATAGGATATCGTTACCTATAATACCATCATATGGAAATTTTAAATGACCTACGAGATGAAATTTATTAGTTAAAGATTTAAATGTCACTGGAATGGTACCTAAGGATATCATGGGATTGTCTTCGTTGCCAAGTCCGGTGAAGGTAACATATTCGCTCCAAGTTATATTAGGCATTTTTTTGACTGAGCATTCTTTTATTATGCTTATAGCAGCACCAGTATCAACTAGGAATGTCAAAGGCTCTTTGGAGACTGACGTTTGGACTTTAATAAAAGGTAAGTGCCTTTTTGATGGGTTTGTAGTAATATTATATATTTTTGTTTTTTCTTTTTCAGGAGCAGAGGAAGAAGAAGTTACAGAGTCTATGACGGGATTACTTGGATTAAATTTTTATTGTTAGTAAGTACTGAGCGAGGTTTTTCAGATCTAAGGTTCGACGAGGATATAGTAGTAGTAGGTTGGAGTTCTGACCTCTTATGATTTTCTTTCTTTTCAGGATACAATGAGAATTCGGCAGGTCTATGAATTTGGGGCTGGTTACCCGGTTTGTTAGACTGCATGGATACAGAGATAGTATGTCTATGAGTTTGGGGCTGGTTACCCTGTTTGTTAGACTGCTTAGATACAGTGAAGGCATGTCTATAAGTTTGGGGCTGGTTACCCTGTTTGTTAGACTGTTTGGATACAGAGAAGGCATGTCTATAAGTTTGGGGCTGGTTACCCTGTTTGTTAGACTGCTTGGATACAGAGAAGGCATGTCTATAAGTTTGGGGCTGGTTACCCTGTTTGTTAGACAGCATGTTTGACTTTAAAATGGCTGATCTAGAAGTTTGGGGCTGGATATCCTGTTTGTTAGATCGCGAATTTGATTCTATAATGACTGATCTAGAAGTTTGGGGCTGGATACCCTGTTTGTTAGATCGCGGATTTGAATTTATCGGATTCGGTGATTCTGATGTGGTATCGACTTTCGTTTTCTTCTCTCCCGCACGATACCAGACGAGAGAGCCATTTAGTTTAAATTGTTGTTATCGGTTTCGTCGATACCTTCGTCATCATGAGAATTTACAGCATGGATAGGCTGACGCTTCTGAAAATATGTATTAGGATTTTCACGAATAGGTTGATTAAATTGAGAGAAACGCCTATTATTATATTCGCGTTTGCGACAATTTTCGATATTGTGTCCCGTAATCTTACAATATCGGCACACGGAACTAGGACTGGACGCGAATGAATGTTTTGGTAGATAATCTGACGGACGGTTAGGTTGTCGCGGGAATGGCCTATTATTTTGTTGACGAGGACGGGCATAATTTTGGAAATGGTTAGGGTTACGGCGCGTCGTGGCTAAAAGGATCTTTTCTTCTGAAACCGCGAAGTTAATTGCCTCATTCAATGTTTCTGGATCGCGACATCTGACTACCGTTGAAAGTTGAGAATTAAGACCGATAATAAATGTATGTAGAGCGAGATCTTGCATAGCAGCGACACGACCGGCCAGTTCACCTTTTTTCTTTGTTGGAATAGAGATATTTATTTCTGTTAGTAATTTCGATAGGCATGACTCAATACTTAATGCAAACTGGTTGGCCGTTTCACCTGATAATTGTCTGCACTCTTGCAATTCAGAGAGCAGGGCAGCATAGTGCTTGCGTTCACCATATTGGGATTTTAAAAAGCTTTCAAGTTGGTTCCAGTTTTCAAATTCTTTTATCGAGCAGGCACTCTCTGCTCGGCCTTCCAGTTGGCTTAGAATATATTTAAGTAAAATGTCTTCCTGAGACGAGGAAGCTAGGTTAATTGCGTTACGACAATTGTTAAGGAATGCATTTAGTTTTTCTCTACTTCCGTCGTATTTGTTTATGAATTTGATTAAAATATTTAAACCTATTTGTGACATTGTGGTGAGAGTGGGCGTTGGTGCTTTCGATGGCCCAGGTTCCTCTTTACTATCTTTAGGCATTCAGAAAAATTCCGTTCACAAATAGAGTTAAATGATTACACAGAATATGCAACAAAGTAACAATTATAATACAAGGTAGAATAAAAATAAAAGAATAAAACAAAAGAGTCTGTGTGGAACAATGACTTGACTTACAGCAACAATGTTGCGGCTACGGCGACGACGGGATGCCTTGATTGCATTCTTGTGCGATAAGAATATTTCACGGAATAATTCACTAATATGATTCTATTTTTAGAATTGAATTAAGCACTTTCACAGATTTTAACACTATTTTCTTAGATTTTCGCACTTTTCACAAGATTCGGTTTTCTTTTACAGGATACAACGATTTTCTTTTCAGGATTCAGCGGACTTCGCAGGATGATAGAAATTTTCTTTTCAGGACTTCCACCTTTCTTCTACAGGATACGGTGATTTTCTCTTCAGGATTCAGTGGATTTCACAGGATAATTGAATTTTCTTTTCAGGATTTCCACTTTTCTTCTACTGGATACAGTGATTTCTTTTACAGGATTCAGTGGATTTCACAGGATAATTGAATTTTCTTTTCAGGATTTCCACTTTTCTTCTACTGGATACAGTGATTTCTTTTACAGGATTCAGTGGACCACTTTTGTCCACCTTTATAGTGAGTCGAGCGCGCCACGGAATTTGATATATATTCACAATTTAAAATTCACTTAGGAGACGGTACCGGGGATGGATGTTTCATCCCTTTACGCTGCCACCAATGTTACAAGGGACTCTAAAATCCTTTTTAAAAAGTGATTCTCAGAGTCCCTTGTAACAGTTTCTTAAAATAACATTTACGGCGGGAAATCTAGTACCGAGAACCGGCAAGAAACTCGGCTAGGGCTGCTTTTTCTCCTCGTTTTAATTAATACGACAACTGTCAAGATTTTAAAATGACTTCATTAGATTATGAAATCACTTTCAACCCAATATTAGTAATATAGATATTAAAATGATAAATAATTGAATGAATGTAAATACATGAACGTAATAAAACAAAATGGACAAGTAAGTAGTCTAGAGCGAACTCATCTCCACTAGCAGCACCCGTTTATGAGTATGATCCATTGGCCAGCCATTGCTTCACTCAACCATATTGTAGGGCATATAACGGCCCGACTCACACGTAACCACCTCATAGACTTTAAAGAGAGCAAGACATATTCTAGGCACCCATATATTTTAAAGGAGATAGTAAAGCTTTTAATACATTACACAAAAGATGGAATATTTTCCGTGGTCGTCCTCTTGCTCTCCATTCATAGACATTCATCTCCATTATTCTCTTATTTTTATTCATTTCAGTCTAGTCTTTCTCATAACATGTCCAAGCCAAACGCTTTGCTTTCAGTTTTTCTGTCACTGGTGCCACTTTCAAACTCCCTCTTGTATACTCTTACTCTTACTTTATCCATACTCCACACATTCTCGTCTCCGCTACATGTACAAACATTCTGATCCATACATACTATACAATAGGACTACATAATAGGAAATATTATTGTCCTAAATTAAATAATAGTTCAATATTGAAATTTATATGAATAATATTAATTTCTGTAAAGAAACTTTTACAGAATATATAGAATGAAAATTGTTTGTAGAAAAAAATATTAGCCGGCAATTAAATGAATAAAACAACTGAAATTAAAACACTGATTTTATAAGTACTTTCTTTTTCATTTAACAAATACCAAAATAATGAGATTATGTGAATTGAATATCGAAATCTCGTTTCTAAATTTTCTATGTGTAAATTATGATTTCATTTAAGTTTATTGCAAAATATATCGTATATGCTCCTTCATGCATTTCTACGCAAAACAAAAATTTAATTATAAACTCTACAACAAGGGAAAATTGAAAATTAACAATCCTTCTCAAATGTAGTCAATGTTGCAAAATGTATTGTATGGGATTGGGCGAAGGCTTTACTTCTCTGAAAAGCATTGCGCGATTTCGGACGTTAAAAAAACTAAACGGTTAAGTTTACGTAAGATTTTTATGTAATAGCGTAAAAACTTATTCTAAAGGTATGGAAAGACCTTAATTTAAAATACAAATGTTGTTAAGAATGTCAAATAAGGTGATAATGAAAATTGTGTTTTGCAACTCACAACAATTCACAAACTATGCTAGTACTGTCAACCATCGACAATAATAATAATAATAATAATAATAATTTTTTATTTGCCTTAAACATGGTATAAAGGTGTTAAAATTGTACAAAATCCTCATGTTTCGCCATTTTCAAATAGCATGCAAATCATTATAATGGAATCTAATGCAGTCACAATTATTACAATAAAATTATTTAATTCTTATTATGTTGAAATTACATGTCATGTTAAAAAAAAAAGTCAATGTAATATTCTAATTCCTTTTGTTCAAAAATTCGCTAATACTATAAAAATTATTACAATTTAGCCAGGCATATAATTTTCTTTTAAACAATCCAGGCGTTAAAGACTTCAGTTCATGTGGAATTTTATTATATACTTTAACGCACATAGCCAAACAACTTCTCACATACTTATCCGATTTTGGAATTACATTTAATATAAGTCTATCAGGGTCTCGACGTTGTCTAAATTTTTGAATGTCCTTAACTTTTTTGAATAAATGATTGTATTTCCTCACAAAGGTACACACTTCCAGAATATAAAATGATGATAGCGGTAATAAACCAAGTTGCTTAAATGACTCCCGACATGATTCATCAGGTGGAATTCCACAGATCGCCCTGATACATTTTTTTTGAGTTATGAAGGCTCTGTGATAGTCTGTGCCGTTACCCCATATTACAAGACCATAACGTAATATCGATTCCACGTAAGCCCGATAACATATAACAGCAGTTTTTTTATTTGTTACTTTTACAACTTGACCCAGTGCATAAGCAAATTTGTTTATCCTGTTACATGTTTTGTCGACATGTTGTTTCCAATTCAAATTTTCATCTATAGTAATACCTAAGAATTGTGTATGTGGTACTTGTTTGATTTTATTAATATTAAGTTTAAAATTATATTTAATATGTTTTGATTTATTGAATTGAACAAAAACTGATTTCTTTAAATTTATTGTCAAATTGTTGTTTTCTAGCCATTCTATTACCTTGTCAACAGTATTATTTATGTCAAATTCATGATTCAGTATCGAATTATTATTTACTTTATTTGATGTCACTATTATTGAAATGTCGTCAGCATACAGAATGCATTTATGGTTTGTCACGTTAATGAAGTCATTAATATATAGTAAAAACAAAATTGGTCCCAAAATACTTCCTTGGGGAACGCCCTTTTCAGTTTCGCGATAATTTGATGAATATGAGATCATCTCACCATTTACTATTCTATCAATAGTGACGGATTGCTTTCTGTTTGACAGGTATGACTCAATCCATAGATATGCCACACCTCTTATACCAATCGAGTCTAATTTTTTTAACAATAACTTATGGGAAACAAAATCGAATGCCTTAGATAAATCAAAGAATAAGCCTGTCGTAAGGCAGTTATTATTTAAGTTCGTCAATATAGTATCCAAAAGCGTAAAAGAGGCCAATGTGGTTGACTTACCACTTTGAAACCCAAATTGTTCATTATTAATTATATCAAATTTATCACAGAAGTCTACTAGTCTTCTGTACATGCATTTTTCAAAGATCTTCGAAAATATGGTAATAATAGTAATAGGGCGATAGTTGTTAATGTCATCTTTATCACCCTTTTTGTAAAGTGGTTTTACTACTGACAATTTTAATGCATCCGGAAAAATCCCAAACTGAAAGGATAAATTTACCAAATGTGTCAAGATATTTATTAGTTCGTTTAAACTAGACTTAATAATTTTTGTATTTACTCCATCGTATCCTTCTGAGTTTGTGTTATTTAATGTCAATATTTCCTTCTTCATTTCATACTGTGTCATTGGTTTTAAAAATATCGTATTTGGTATCTTGTTATTGTTAATTCTACTGTTGTTTATATTAATATTTGTAGGGCCATTTGATATGTCAATAAAATAATTATTAAATAATGTGGCTATGTCCAAGGGGTTTCTAATTTCGTTGTCATTAAAATGTATTGAGGGGATGTCATTGACTTGTTTATGATTTATTTCATTTTTTATAACCGTCCATGTTGCTTTACATTTATTATTGCAACTATTTATAAATTGAATATTACACTGTTTTTTAGAATTGAAGATGCATTTTTTTAGTAGCTTGGAGTACGTTAAATATTTGTTTCTGCTTACTCTTGATTTATTTGCATAATAATGATAACGGAGATATCTCTTAGTGGCACAACTTTTTTTTAAGCCCTTACTCATCCATTTATAATTATTTTTATTCTCACCTTGTAACTTAATTTTTATTTTTGGAAAACAAAGGTTGTAAAACATAGAAAATAGTTCCAAGAAGTCATTAAAAGCTTTGTTGACGTCAGACTCTGCATATATCATTGCCCATGACAGACTTCTTAAGCATTCTCTAAATTTATTAATATTTTCAACAGAATAATTATTTTTGTAAATAAAGTAGGATTCAGGCCTTGAGCAAGAAAATGTAAATGTATCCGTACGCTCGATGCATTGAGTTTAACATTTGTCTTCTCTGATGTTACCAATGGAACGCTATGCATTTTCCGATACATATTCATATTCAACAATTGGAATTCTTTCTCTCGCTCCAGCAGGGCTATTCTGTTAAAAATATAAAGTCAAAAGTAGCGTCGAAAACAGCGACAATAGTTCAGGTTCAATAGTAAAAAGAACCTTCATATCTCTTTGAACTAAAGGTTATTTCATTGAATTTCAAAAGTAACGTTGCATGTATTTAATTGTTACCTACTGTTCGGATACTATTATAGAAATAAAACTGAAACCTGCGAAGCTTTATTTAAAGTAGCCTACTTCTTTTAACATATAAATTTTCCTGGATGATCCTGGATGTTTCCTTCAGTATGACTTTAAAATCAACAAAAAAGTCAAAAAGCTCGGATGAAATAAAAATAATAAATCTATGCCAAATAATAGATATTTGTCACTGACAAAAGATTTTCTAGGCAAAGGAATCTATGTCCATTGCACTATGACTTCAGTGATGTCATTGTATTTGTTTTGCATCAGAATGCGGATCTCATGCATTATGAATGTAGTTAGACTGCGCAGAAAATAAATCGGGGCAAGCTTTCTAGTTAAGCTAACCATTTGAAAATTTAAAAAAAAACTAAACTTCACTTTTTTATGATAATATCTGTCTATAGTGATAATATTTGTGATGATATGCAATCAGAAGAGACCAAACAATTATTAAGTTTCCAACAGTAAATTGAATTAAACTAAAATATCTCGTTGTTAGTTTCGTACTTATCACTTTGATGTGGTTCCGATCCACACCACATCAAAATGATACAAGAGAATCTGAACAAAAAGTATACAGTTACAATTTTTATATAGAAAAAAACACTGCTCCATTGGTAATCATAAATCATGGATATTTATTATTATAGTCTAACAGTAAACAATACTAAACATGGTTTAAAATCAGAGTAAAATTACGATAAAATTGCAATTTTAGTATCAGCCCAAATTTATATTACTTATACAGAGAATTATCAAACCTACTACCTTTTATGAGTAAATATTACTCACGTAGAACCTCGTACTAGGTTAACCATTGTTAAGTCCCTGTTTAATAATATAAATTTTGACTAATACTAGCTGCAGTGTCAGCGTAAATTTACTTCAACGCTAAACCTTATTTATTAATAACACTATAAGAGTATACAATTCAATACAAATAAATTACTAGTACGATTTGTCTAGAGCACTTGGGGCAATGCTTTTTATTTTAACGGTTCTTTTCGACATCTTGTATGACTCACATCTACGAGCTGCTATCTAAAAAACGCTATTGACGAAACAAGATCACAATTCGCACAGGTTTTTTCATTTCATTCATTTCTTTGCTTGCCTGACTTATCCCAAAAAATGATCTACTTTGTGTAGATATTTCATTATGCACGTATTTGCTAAATGTTATTTAAAATCAACGCCATTTATGAACTATGAATAGTATTATGAATAATTAAGGCGTATCTCGATAATTATTGCAAAATAGTTCTAAGCGTGACCACAGCTGGGTCAACAAATGTTATATGTTTTTAAATTAACTATATTGTAATATTTGTTTTAATGAAGATATACTTGGTTATGTACTTGCATCGAAATGTTGATATTAATGTGGACCTTCCTTCTAATGGACAATCCCGTGTGGCCAACAATCTTACAACTAAATAATAATAACAACGTCAGAGATAGACAAATAAAACAAAGATAATTAACATAACATTTTTATTAGTTTACATTAATTTACAATACAAATTTTGCAACTTTGGACATCCGATGTCATTGATATAAGTTTGGCAACGTCGTGCGTGCAGTAGTTTAAATTGTGTAAAAGTAAATAACTTTGTATTAAAAAAATCACGGGATTATTTCTGCTCTTTAAAATTAATCTCGGGATTTGAGGCATATCCACTTTATTCTTTCGCTGTATGAAATCAGTGTAAGTACATGAATAACTCTACCTAATTCCGACCACTGGTTATTACTTTAAAAGCAAATTAGGAGGTTTAAATGTAAATTAATTAAAAGAACTATCACAAAATTCTGCTATTATTTTTCCTGTTCTTCTCGGAATTCAATTACTAAATTGCTAACTGTATAAATATTGTTTTTAAAACCATCTCTCGAAAGTATTTCTTTTATTATTTTCCCAAATATTCTAATAAAATCCTAAAAAGTAATGCTTATTCGGGTGGCTTATTAATTCGAGATACTGTTTTTAATCTAAGGAGAATTGTAAAATGAAAAAGAAAGGTTTTTACATTTTTTGGTGGTACTATTGATATCTTAGTATAATTGATTCAATAAATTATATTTTACTTTTTTTATTACTGAACATGTAAGTGCCTAAGTTATTAACATGTAAGTTCCACGTAAGTTCCTAATTTATTCACAGCTCCGTTTAAGTCGAAGATCCAGCAAAAGTCTGGAAATTTCTAAGATCTCTGGGCATAGGAAAACAGCGTCAAGCTTCTTCCTCTAGTGTGTAAGATATTAATTTACTTAATGGGTTGAGCAAGACTTTGGATTATCTTTCATCTCTTCCATGTCCAGACTACCCACATTTTTCATTTCGTCAATTTACTGACTGTGATGTTGAGAATAGCATTATGTCAATAACCTCCAGTGCTGTGGGTGAAGACTCTATCAGCAGGAAAATGATTATCCTTATCCGAGATGTAATTCTTCTAATTTTGTCTCATATCTTTAACCAATCCGTAAACATGTGTGAATTTCCTTCTGTCTGGAAAGACGCCAACGTAACCCTATTACCTAAAAAATCAAAACCACTATCCTTTTCAGACTATAGGCCTATTTACATACTACCATTCCTTTCGAAAGTCCTAGAACGGCTTATTCACAGTCAACTGTCCACATTCCTTTTCAAATATCAAGTCCTAAACCCCTATCAATCCGGCTTCCGTGCTGGTCATAGCACTACCACTGCACTAGTAAATGTCACCGATGATATAAGGTCAGGTATGGAACATGGAAAAGTAACGGTTCTCTCATTACTCGATTTTAGTAACGCATTTAATACCGTTGACTTTGACATTATGCTTGGCATATTACGCTCTATTAACATATCTCCAGCAGTAATTGACTGGTTTCGTAGTTACCTGTCTGGACGTCGACAGCGGATACGCATTGAGGATTCCTTTTCAACTTGGTGTAATATTTCTGCTGGGATACCACAGGGTGGCGTTCTATCTCCATTACTTTTCGCTATATTTATCAACTCTATTTCGCGCCAAATAGTTTCATCCTACCCTCTTTATGCTGATGATTTACAAGTATATTCCTAAGCTTGTCCTAGCTTGTAACTATATTTTGCGATCAATGCTCTGATCCGTGACTTAGAGATAATTTGTGATTGGAGTAAGTCTTACGGTATAAAAATTAAAGCTATGAAAACCCAAGCCATTATTGTTGGCAGCCCTGCAATGAAAAATAAAATTAAGTGGTCATGTTTACCTGCAATAATGTTTGATGTTTCTGTACTGTAGCTCCAAGTGACAGCGTATGAAATTTGACTATAATCATAGACAAAAACTTGATATGGGGACCTCAGATCGAGCAAACGAGTCGTAAAATCTTTGCTGCAGCTTGTTCCTTGAAGAGGCTGCGTAACTTCTTTCTAGTGGCCACTAAAATTGCGCTCGCACAATCCCTTCTTCTTCCAATCCTGGATTACTCTGATGTCAGCTATCTAGACTTAACTAAGGAGCAATTAAATAAACTTGAGAGACTTCAAAATTTTTGTATTAGATTCATATTTGGGTTGCGCAAGTATAATCATAAATCTGAATTTCGCACTAAGCTCAAGTGGTTGCCAATTCGTCTTCGTCGGAATGCGCATATTGTTTCCCTGCTTTACAGTATTCTGTTCAATCATTTCTCTCCAACTAATCTTAAGGAAAGCTTCAAATTCATTCGCGATTCGTACTCTCGCGCTTTGAGATCATCAGTGAGCTTAAAATTGCAGATGCCGATGCATTCCACAAAATTCCTTGATAAGTCATTCGCAGTTCAGGCTGTTCGCTTGTGGAATGCATTGCCGGAATAAATAATGCGCGCTACATCATTGCACTGCTTTAAGAAAATGTTAAAAGAATATTATTTATCACTATAAGTATAATACTCTATCGTTTTCATCCTACTTCTATTCTATACGTATACTTTGTTTTGGTACTGTTATATTTATTATTGTTAGTATTTTTTATGTATATATGCATATTTATGTATGAGCTTGTGTGTATGTATGTGTGTAGGTATGTTTATATATGAAAACATGTTTTCTCGCCATGTAAGACACCATCTACTGCCCATCTACTTAAGTAATAGTCCAGTCTAACCTGCGGTGGCTTGAAAGAAATTGCTTTTTAACGATAAAGTCGCCGATATACCACTAAATTGTATCGATTATCCTTTTATTAAATTATGGTGTACAATAAAAGTATTCATTTATTCATTATTCATTCATAAAACAAGATATCTAAAAACAGATCTTATTGTTAATTCTAAACACAAGTGATACTTATTTTTGCCTGTTCAGACAACAATAAGTATTATAACATAAAAACTAAAATTAAATTGTTCTTAAAAAAAGAATACGGGTCAGAAGCCCAAATTTAATGTTGTAATATTACGCACTTAGAATACTAAAATTACGTTCTAAATTATTATTTATAGAAATTTTAATACACTTTGAAATAAGCCAAACAAATCTTTAAACTCATCGCGAGTATCCTGGACTTATAGACAACGTTTTCCCTATTAGAAAAAATTTCAGTATTCCTTATTTTGTTATTTTCATCTACTACACATTACTAAATGTGGTACATATACATATACGGGCTGAGTTAACAACGTCCTCGGTTCAAAGGCCTTAAGGGATCAATTTGCTGTTCTTGATATTTTTACAGAAAGGCACGAAAAAAGATACGAGCACTTAGGCCCCATTTCGTAACAAAACGACCTAAATTAAGAAATATTACATACCTAGTTTCCCTACTTGCCTCTCGTCGTTATTCATGAAATTTGACGTCCGTAACAGACTAACATCCTGAGAGTGCTTTTACATTAATTTTCGTACTTATGGCACTCTTCTTATTCTCGGAAGCAAACGAGTAGAAGTGTCAAATTAAAATCTGTTTTGTCTGTCTGAATATTAGTCTGCTTTTCATTCTCGGACTTTTTTTGTCACTTGTGTGTTTTTGAATATTGTTATACATCAATTATTGCTGTCGTTGCTATGTACCTACAGTATACTACCTCTTTATTTTGTTTACAAACTTTGTGATCTTGTCATGTGTACGATCTGCTTATTAATGCATACAATATTTAAAGAACCTAATATACCTTAGTTGCTGTGTATGCGTACTTATGTTTTAAGGTAGAATGTCACGGATTCATTATTTTTGATTATCAATAAATGGTATTTCAAGTTTTAATTTGATGTTCTACTTTTTTATTAATGAAAATGGTCATATCTATTCATAGAAATAGAATTTTTTGAACGAGGCGGGGTGAAGACGAATATTCCGACCAAATCCATTTATTGTTCAAGGTTCCTTATTTATTTGCATAAAAGCTTAAACTAACATGGCATATTTTTTATAATATTATGTAACCAATCTAAAGTAATTTAGAATTTGTATATGGCGTTCACCGATCACTACCGCGCCACGCTAGCTTCAATCGTTTTTGTTTTTGTCACAAGTCTTCTTACCTAACCAAGTGATTGATTTTTATCATATTGAGAAACAAAAAAAATCAATTGCCTGAAATATGAATATGCCAACACATACTATATACCAAAAACAATTTTGCCAAAGTATATAAGGAATAAAAACATTATGCTATGATGAATTCTATTTTCAGTTATAAACAGCAATTCAGCTGATCGCTCGTTTACTCTATCGGTGCAACTACTGATCGAGAGTAGCTACACAATAAATAAAATGCCGCCGAACTACCAAAACAAAGAGCTGAAGCTCGTTAATATCCAACTCACGTACTAGACATAAATCTTTCTCTCTTAATATCTTTTTTACGAATTATAACGTGTGCAGCTGTTAATACAAATAAGACAATTCAACCGAGCAGGAGATGGTATTATGGTTCGACATCCTTTATATAATAATCACTAACAAGATACCTACTGTGTGTCAATCACTCAATGACTTTCAATTGAAACTGAATTGAAATGTTTTGAATTAAGTATATACTTAATGAATAGAAAAAATGTAATATTGAGATAGTAATTAATATTGTGTTTGTATATGATCACTCATCCATCACCTATCAGATCCCCACTACTGGGGCATAGGCCTTCCTATGGATGAAATTGAATAGAGAGATGGGACATGATCCCCCACGAGGGCATCGTGTGTGTAAACAACTGCAGATGAATCCAGGACCAATTGTGGCCTTCTGAAGCATTGAAGAGCGCAAGAAAAGATTTTTTTAGGTCATGTATATGACCAGCCCTTTTGCAAGTTTCTTTACTTCTACATATCAGGCCAAATGCGCTACTCACAGCGCCATAGAGGTCCTCATGATCACTTACAACCGTAATAATTAAAACCATCTGTGCATTATTTACAGTTATTTTTTTTATGTTATTTATCCAATCAATACAGTTATGTCATACTTTTTGTATTTTCTCACTTAGTACTTTTAGTTAGTATGCTATTTTCTCATAATAAAAAATAATACGTTATTTTTATATACTAGCTTTCGCCAGCGGCTTCGCCCGCGTGGTTCCTAAGGAAATGTTTAGTGAGATAAAAAATAATTTAAATAATTCTGTAGGTATATCCAGAGTAAAGTAAATCTGACCTAACTAACTTCTATTTTTTTTCATTAACAATTTCATGTTTGCCAGTCAATCACGCTGCAACCACTGAACAGATTTTTATAATAATAAATCATACAACATCGATTATGACTATCTTATAATATTGATCTATATACGATGTTGTACGATCTATTATTTGCAGCAAGTACATACAGGTTCCTTGCACTTGACACTCGAGAACATGCCACATAGAGTTGGCCATGGGTAAAGCAGGGAATGCCCAAATGCATGCCGGCCACTTTTAGGGTTTGTCCCTGGGACTTATTGATGGTCATAGCAAATGCCAATTTCAATGGGAACTGCAGCCTTTTGAACTGGAATGGAAAATTGTGGGGTATAATGGGTATGCGGGGAATCAACACGCTCTCGCCTTTAGCTGCTCCCGTAAGTATTGTTGCTCGCACAATGTTTCTTCCCAGTTCGCTGATTTGTAATCTTGTGCCGTTGCACAATCGCGGAGCGTCAAGATTACGCATCAACAAAACTGGGACGCCAACCTTCAGCTCCAGCTTGTGGGGCGGTACGCCCGTCAATTCTAATGAGTTGAGAAACTCCACGGGATACGCAGTGCTGTCATCGCTTGCCATCACCGTGTCTATGGACGTGTACACCCTCGATGCGCCATCTACTACATCTTATACCTTGTTGTTTATTTTATTCACGAATTCATTTTTTGGCGACAGTACTGCTCTCTCAAACAACCACTCCTCATTATTTATTTTGTTTTTTAAATCGGGAAATACATTGGCGAGTAGTTCTTCCTCGGTAGCTACTGGATGACAAAATTCATTGGTGAAAATAATTTTAGCCGTCCGGATCGGTTTTCAGCCTACCATCTCCGATCTCGAGCAGCTTACTCGCAAATGCACCTGACTCTGTATCATTGTAAATTTGTGCACGCATATTCCGAGTAAGGTGGAGTTTTTCTACGTGGGACCAAAGTTACGAAGCCTTGAGACACGCGTTCATTTCATTTGCCGGTGTACCCTTTTCGATAACTGGAAGAGTTTGCCGAAAATCACCAGTGAGTACAACAACAGCACCTCCCATCAGCGTCTCATTGCTGCGGATGTCCAGCAGGCTCCGGTTCAAAGCCTCAACCGCGCGCTTGTGTGACATTGTGCACTCGTCCTACACGATTAATTTACATTGTTGCAAAAGGGAACCGCGGTCGCTGCTTTTGCTAATGTTGCACGGTGGGTTTTCTTGACTTGCAAGATTCAGAGGTAGACCGAAGAAATAAACAAAGAGTTAATTGAGAAGTAGATTTAGAAAGCTAAATACAGATCTTAATATAAATATGTAATTTAAGAGAATAGCTAAGTAGATAGAAAATATAGAAGTTATTTGAGAAAAAATCACACAAAATATCAAGTCAAGTCCGTTAGAATAGCCAAATCGACAAATAGAATCAATTGACAACGCAGAACCAAAACAGACACAGAAATCACTTACAACTATCCGCACCGCAGAGTCACAGTCATCTATATCCAAGTAGTTGCGGTAATACAACATCGTAATGTAGAATACTACAGTAATGCCACAGGGTAATGCCATCTGTTGGGCTTAATGTTACTGATTACATTAAAAATGATGTTTTATCTTAATACATACATGTACATAAAATAGTGTTTAGAAAATCGGCAATATACGTTGTTTTATTTTCTCAAAAACATCGTATTAAAATCTAAACTACTCATCCAATCTATATGGTGTAAAAGACAATTTTCATGTATATTAAATTTCTTCGACGATAAACATATTTATTTCGATAAGGATTTAATATCACCTACTTAAATAAACGTTTAAAGACGGACGAAAAATTTAAATAGACTTATATGAAGTTCTTTTTATTTTTGTGGCAAAACCCTTGCATATAGATATATGACATCGCGGACTTTTTTATAGATAATTTAAGGCTCTCCAACTTTTCTTTAGAAAGCATTCGTATATCTCATACCGTTTAGGCAGCGTTCACAAAAATAGGCGCCGTTGGAGGTACTTTTATCCCTAGGGAACCTTTTGGTGGGATAAAAAGTATCCTATTATCTAAGTCAGGTAATACCCTATCTGTATACCCAATTTCATCAAAATCCGTTCATTAGTTTCGGCGTGATTGACGTACAAACATCCAAACATCCAAACATCCAAACATCTAAACATCCAAACAAAGAAACTTTCACATTTATAATATTAATAGGATTTAAACAATAGTTAAGTATTAAAATTATTATTCTATAAACAGTATAGCTTTATCTTGTACTTAAAACGCACATTAACATCAAATTACTGAAATTTGGGGTTTTTATCGAAACAAGTTTCCATGCCTCCATGGCTAGTGATGTATCTTTTACCGATAAATGAGAACAATTGAAAAGATAAATTAATTTATTATATCTGATTATCACAAAACTCTTTATTAAAAGGAGAATAACAATTTATCCTACCACAATTACAATATGTAATTTAAAATGTAGATTAGATCTCCACAGCCTTATATGTTTAACGTATTTCTCTAATAGTTCAGTGTTTAAACAAAAGAATGATATTTTGAATGAAAATGCTTAAAAATCCACTTTGTTTGCAATAAGGGTCGTGGGTTTAAGTCCCATTTCAGAGAGCCAGGGACAAAATGGACTTTTTAAGCATCTTTCATTGAGAATATTTTTTCAGTATGGAATTTTGAATGCAAAACTGATCAAATACAATAAAAGTATGATTTTTAAAAGTCATCTCTTAACCGCCACGTCATCACCATTAGCCCCAATCTGTCAGGGGCATAACATGCCCCATAAATGGAATCAAATTGAGAGAACGGGCTATAGCAGACCACGCACCCCAATGAGAATTAGAAAGTGTTAATTATTTCAGAAGCAGTCTAGATCAATACATTCCAAAGCACAAAAGAGCTAGAAATTATAAACCTTTGACCATCCAACCAATGACTGGCCTTTGCTTGAATTGAGACCAATAGCGCTATAACACTGCACGCGCTGTAATAAAGCCAGCCTTTGCATTTCAGCAGTAAACTCAGTTCACAAACTGCATCAATAACAAAAGCTGGTGTAACTAAAGCCGGATTGTGGTTGTATTTACTCGCACGCTAGCTCGTACGAGATATTCGTATTGCTTGATATTGAAAAATTTCACTAGACTAAATCATATATATAGCTTAGATCTCAAGTAGCTAAAGCACTTGTATTATTTATATTTTTCATTTATTTAAGATAACAAGCAATTGTACAATACATTTTTATCAATTTGTACAGTTAGATATAAGTAAATAATAAATTGCACAACCAGCACCGTTATCCACAAAGTAACGTGGATAACGGTGCTGGTTGTGTATAACAGTAATTTATAACAAAAAAAAATTAATAAGCACATATGGTTGTTTCTAGTATACAGTACAGTAGTTACAGACTATTCAATATAATAATACTACAAAACGGATGACTACCAACGTCGATGAAATGACGACACCCAGAAAGAAGTAAGATTTTTTAAATTACCTTATTGAAATATAAAGAGTTCATATATATGAAGACCAACAATTTAAATATAAACCTATAAATATATTTACTCATTTATATGACTTAGTGAGATGTGTACTTATTTTTGATATGAACTTTCATAAAGATAGTACAAGTGAATCAATATCACAAAAAGTATTTATTATTAAAAGGACATCATTTTATAAAATGGTGTAGGTACGATGTCCTGCGTTAGTTTTAACATTTTTTAAATGAAAAAGTTTATGGAGGCGTTTATTACGAATTCTTACTGATCTGCCAAATATACGGTAGAAGATATTATCGGTTAAATCATTACTGTCAAAAATATTATGGATTATTTTATATAATGTCATTGTACTCAGCATTGTTCTACGTTGCTCCAAATTTGTGCATAAGAAGATTTCGGTAAACGACATCTGTAGTTGATACGTTTCAATAATTTGCGCTGCACTGATTCTATTAAGTTGACATATTTCTTATAGTGAAGGTTCCAAATAGTTGTAGCATATACTAACTGGTATTTTGGAACAGAAACAATGAAGTTGCCACAACACTCAGATCTGGAAGAATATAAGAAAAGTGGAAATGAAACCCACAAACTTTAATATTATCGTATAATATCTTTTCTTAAAATAATAGGAGGTGTGTTACGTTACTGAAAACCAAAAGGAATAGTTTTTTTATAATAAAACATAGTAAATCAATATTATTTTACATTAAATAGTGAACCCAGTGAATGAATCAAATTTAAGATTTTAAAAATAATACAAAATCATTTAAAATGATAATTTAAAACAAACATAGACAATATTAATTACTGTCAGTTGCTATCTATTATAATACACCACTATTATTGTTTGAATTTTTATTTTAAATTTTTTGATTTTAAATTTTTATTGATAAAATAAAATATTGTAGTAGATATTATCATATTCCCAAAAACACAAATATCATAAAAATCGGTTCACCCGTTCTCGAGTTATGAGCTAACAAGCCATTTTATATCATGCTTTATTTGTACTTACAGCATCATAGGTTATATACCAATGAGCTGATTTGATTAAAGTATGTTAAGTGTGTGACAATTATTAAAATAAATGTTTCTGTTTTCCCAAATTGTTAAAACTTAATGAAAAATATTGTAATTTGTCATATTAGCGTGTCGCTGAAATAAAAATCATCCAAAAAAGCCAAAATTAAATCCCGTCATATAAAAATTATGTATTTAGGTACTATCAGTATTAATGCTGATCACCACAATGAAAGTAAATATTAATTTCTGTAAATATTAAATAACTAAATTCTTTAACTTCAAACCAATTACATTTTTGTATCATGAACGTAAAATGAAAATTTAAATACCATAGGTAGTACATTTGTATTACAAGCATTATTTATTGTTTAAACTGAAAACTTGATTTATAGGTACATTTAATTAACAAATACACAGAAATCGTGAAATGACCAAAATATTACTGCAAATACCGAAATGACATTTCTTAGAATCGCCTATGTTTATGTTTGCGTCTCATCATGACCAATAAACTATCGATAAAACATATCGAAGACTGCACTCTAGAACTGGTTATCCTTTAAAAAGCACGCACATAATGATAGTTCGCTGCGAAACAGTCTTGTTACTAAAAACAACTGCGACCTCGTTCGTCACCGGCTCCGACGCAAAAAACATACGGAACCTTGCACGCAAAGGGCGCGTCCTCGATTACAGCGGCAAGGTGTGCACATTGTGTATTTCAACTCAAAAATAAAAACCGGTGCAAGTTTTAAAGTTGACAAAACAATTGTGACTTATATTATTCTTTATCTATTAATTTAGGTTAGTGTCTGGTCTCTTATTGTATTATATAATGATAAAGGAAAATCGTTTAATTAATCAACAATCGTTGAATGTAAAATTCGGGTTGAAATGTGGGATGAAAGTTGGGAAAAATTAAACAACTAATACCTTAATAATAACTACAATTAGACGTAATTTTTTAAGTGCTCAAGTAATATCTAAACACTTAAAAAGTTACTATACTACACGGACGAATCGTGGACTAAAGTTAGTACAATATATTACTACATGATACTTGACGCAATTAGCGATTTTGATTAATTTCATACAAGATCTTTAACAATTTTTTCATATTTTCAGCAGTTAAAATTTATGTAGTTCAAATGAAATTCTATTGTGTGATCACATAAATAACTTATTAAGTTGTGTGACCCAAATGGAAAATATAATTTGTCCATTCTTTCGACTCCCTGTCCGTCCGCTGCTACCGTAACTGCACGTTTTTCTCGTCATCAATACTGCATCAGCCGTCGAGCGGCTTTTCTAAAGTCCTTGAAGCATTCCGTCACGCTCGATTGTCCTCTTTCATTGACTGTTTGATAATAAAAATGACATCGAATTATGTAAATGGTCATTGTCAAGAAACATCCAGGTACATTCTTTTCGTGCCGAAATGCAAAATAAACTTATGCACAGAATTAAATCATAGCATCTATTTAATGAAAAATGCTTAAAAATTAACCAGCCCCAGGTAACCCGAGATGGGGAGTAACAAATGCTTGAAAAATTCTGCAGTCCTGTTGGGTCTCTGATAGCTTAATGGTTAGAGCAACCGAAAGTTTGTGAGTCGAATCCTATGTCGGGGAACCTGAGGTTGGTGGATTTTTCAAGCATTTTTCATTACAAAGATATTTATCATTATAGCATCGCAAATGCAAAATTGATCAAATATAATAGATCTAAATTCATTCTGTATATGCTCAGTGTTTTCAGAATAAGGTAGTATTCAATTTTCATCTATTTAATGTATGTCAATCCCGCGATTTCGACGCTGTGTCCTATTTAATTATTACATTTTTTCTACACTCGAAAACATTAGAAATATAAATAAATATAAAAATCAGAATTTTGACACTTATTTTACGGAAATCTGTAAAAAGATATAAATAATTCCGTTATCATCTCTTATAATATATAATCTCTTAAAATAAAAAGGGGAAATTATTGTGTTAATTCTCTAAATTATAAAAGCATTCATTTAATTTTTTCGATTGATTTTAAAGTTATTCCGCAATATCTTACCTTTATGCTTATAATATAAATTAAACTGTAAAAAGATTATGAAAAACAATTATTTTATGTTCGTTGTAACTTAACCGCAAACAGCGCGTGACGTCACGACCCTCTCACTCATATCAGGACTTAGAGAATTCAATCTTACGCATAAACAGAATGATATTCGTTTCAGAGTGCCGTGACATCATAACGCCGCCATGACAGAAGTGGGGTTTTCGCGGAAAATTATGAAACTTAAATTTATTTTTACTTTAAAAATAAAATTGTCTACACCTCTATTGCATTGCAGCCACCATGTCGACTGTTAAATTTTCGTTAATCGTTTGGTTTATTGCTGATTCTATTCCGTTTACATCTTGATAAGAACTTAGTGAAAATGGCACCTATTCTATGAATAAATGGCTACTTCGTTACTTCGATTAAATAGACAAAACTCATGTCTAACCATATTTCTTTTTTATTTATGAGAACAAGACCTCTAACTTATTTATTAATAATGTAATTATAGTTTTGTGTTATTTCTATTTTATGTATACAATAATTTATGAGTATCTCATCAAAAATATATTAATACTAATAACAACAACAAACCGTACGTTTAGGTACTATATGTTTTGGGAACATTCCAAGGTCAATATTCTCAATACTTTTTTCCATTGCATTATGTAGCTCGGTGGCGTAGTGGATAAGCGCTGCGGCCCGCGATCGTTGTCGTTAAGCAACTTTCGCAAGGGTCGGTCACGGGATGGGTGACCAAAAAATTATTATCTCGGGCTACTCCGTGCTTCGGAAGGCACGTTAAGCCGTTGGTCCCGGCTGCATTTGCAGTCGTTAATACCTCCAATCCGCATTGAGCCAGCGTGGAAGGTCATGGCCCATCCTCTTTAACCATCCATAAGGAAGGCCTGAACCCTTGCAGTGGGGACATAAAAAGGCTGATGATGTATGTATGTATGTATGACTTAAGTACAAATAGACATATAATACGAATATATGTACAAATTACATAATTTTTATTCATTTAAAATTACATCGGCCATAGTCTCTTACTATACTCTTCATTGAAAATGTAATGTATTTACTTACCTATTATGGTTTAAAAGATGGCAGACAGACACTATATTCTTAGATTTACTTTAAATACCAAACTCTTAAATCTCAGCGCACGTTAGCAAGAAAAATTTTTTTAAGAAATTGTTAAAAGAACTATTATAAAATAAAGAAGTACCCAAGAATTCAAACAACAACAATGAAAGTCCTGCTCCGTTATTGTAATAACAAAGAAAAGAGATGCAAATTAATGTTGGACTTAATGCCTCGAATAGAAAGAGAATCTTTTAAAGCAACCGATTCATAAGACTTACGAGTAGTTTTCAAACGACTTCAAAAAACGAGGAAGTTATATGTTCGACGGCGCTTACTTTTTCTATATACATGTTATGGAAAAAAACATATTTTTGACAATTGTTGACCTATTTTCAAAATTATTTTTTTATTCGAACGAGGTGGCCCCATTTCAATTTAATCCAATGCAAACAAACAAACAATTAAATCTTTCCACTTTATAATATGAGTATAGATTATTGAAAAAAATAATGTCGAGCAAATGAACAAAATCTCTTTTCCTAAGTCCTTTCAATGTGTTGAATATTTTTATATAAATACATATTTATTATTTTTATTGTTAACTATTAGATAAAAAAAATGTTATCATCACTAAAAAGCATGAAATAAAAACTTTTTCCAAATATTAGAACCGACTTCAAACTTTAAAAAAGAGATCAATAATACTTATCTCAAAAGTGACTTATTCAAGAAACTTCTTTTGAAATCAGGCAGAGGTTTTCTGTATTATTGTGTTAATAATTGATAGCCGCCCGATTATGTTACTTTGTTGTTATATGTATCGATGATTATACAATATTTATTGAAAAATTAGCTTTCCACCAACAGCTTTAACCGAATGGTCCTGTATCATACATTTAGATCTTCCTCTTGAATCACTGTAGTACATTGATGAAAGCCGCGTTAAAATCCATGGTGTTTAAAGATCTCAGCGTACAGACAGCGGAAACCATTTTATTTTATACTATGTATATAATGGTACATACAAACATAGACCATAGATATACACACGTAGAATAATAACACACGCAACAAAGAAAAATGAACTTATTCCATTTTTATTGAAATGTTATATCTAGATAATATGAAGTTACTTTTAACAGATAAATTTGATTATATCAGGCTTAGTTTACGGATGTGTAGGTTCAGTATCTATATGAAAGAGATGAATTTATGTACCTATTCCTTTATGCATTTAAATTGTACCTCTTCAATTCATCTATCAGATATAGAATAGGTTTATCATTTATTCTGTAAATTATACACAGTTGGCACTTAGTATATGCGAAAGTAATTTTTTATGGGTTTTTTCCATATACGTCAATGTATTGAGTCATATATTTGTTAGCTTAATGGCATACGTCATCATGCAATACTTCACTGCTTCCAAATCAATATATATGAGTAGCTATAAAATCGCCTTTTTGTTAAATTTCATTTTTTTTCTGCATTGTATAAATATTATTAATGTATGAAATGATTAGTAAGTATACAACAACAGCAATCATTGTTAACGGAAAAATAAAAAATAAACTTAATTTCCATCAATTTCTGTTTTATTAATTACTAAAAGACTACAATTCTAAAAACTCTATCACTCTGACTGAGAGCTGGTGGTGAATTCTATAAATAACTAAAACGGATTGTGTGTGGATATAATCAGATATGGATTTCTTATTAATTGGAATTATCTTTGTATACCCAGTCTATATTTTCTTTTTTGCACAAAAGCTTAGAATAAATTTCTTTTTTCGCCCTTCCTTATTTAAAGAAACATCGGTCAACATTACATAATGAAATTTAAATTTTGTGTTGTATAAATAATAATCTAATGAAGCGAAAGATATAATTTCAATGATTAATGAACCGGCGTTTTGATTTTTTACAGGTACCCCTTCAAAATGGGAAAAGAAGAGAAGAAAGGGACGATTGTATTGGAAAATTTTAATTCCACGTAAGTATATAAATCTATCAACGGTTCTCATATTTTTTACGTTATTCATCCCATCCCATTATTGTAGCGTGCTATAAAAAGTCGCTCGGTATAATGGTGGCGTAGTGGATATGGGCTGCAGACCACGACCGTTGTTGTTAAGTAACACGTTGAGCCACGGGCCAGCGTGGAGGGTGGCCCACCCTTCTTAACCATCCATAAGGAGCCCCAGCAGTGGGGATGTATAAGGGCTGATGATGATGATGGTGAAGAATTGGAGCTCGGAGCATCATTCGCTGGGAGTTCGTATCGTTTTGTGCGTTAACTTTCGAATAGGTCGATCATGAGATTTGTAATCTTGAGCTAACTAACAGTTGCAGATGCGGGACTAACCGCATCTGCAACTGTTAGAACCCGTGAATCCACATTGGGCCCGCGTGTTATGTTCATATTTTAGATCCTATATGTAAATAAAAGATGACGGCAACATTTCGAGAAAATTTGTGTCTATTTATTTCGATGTTAAAAACACTTGAAACTTTATATTTAGGCTACTGGTTAAAAAATGAGTGAATACCCGTTCCAGTGTTTGTGAAAATTCTAACCCTAAAGAGTTGACCCAGAAGTTGAGTGTTTGTATAAAAGATAATCATGTATTACACGTGAGCAAAGCAGCTGGCAGAAAACTAGTATGATATAGTATGAGATTATGATATAATACCTAATTAATCTTACTATGAATAATAAGATCGATATAATGTAGTGTGCCCTATTATAGAATTGGATCAGTAGAATAATATCGTGAACAGATTAACGCTCCATGATATATATCATTATATTATAATTCGGATAATAAACTATTAATATACTGAAATATTTTAGACGCTATTGGTGTTTACACAATTTTTTTTTTGCATTACATTTTTTGTCATTTGTTTGTGATATTTTTAAACTATTTAAATTATATTTTTATATAAATATACCTTAAACGAGTTTCAAGCATTACTTTCATTTTATTTAGTACTAAATAATAACAATCTTTTAAGTGTTTCTTTTGTACAGGATACAAGAAAAATTTGTGGTCTGTTCTTAAATAAAATATTGTGTTGTGATGAATCATATTCACGTATTTTTTCTTTCTATTTCAAACTCTAATACTGAAGATAAAATGTGATTTAACTACTGTACACAGAAGTCGATAACTGTTTTTTGTCAATACAGGTTTTTTTGCTTATAGTTAGTTGACTACTATCGAAACTGAACATGAAATTTAAAATAAAAATTATATTTTATCAATATTTTATTCACAGTGATATAATGGAAAATATTCTTAATGAAAAATGCTTTAAAAAAATACTCGGATAATATTGAAATGTGAAGTAATAAAAAGTCTACTATCTTTCCATTATCCGTACAAACTGTAGGAAAAAGTCTATGTACTAATAACCCATTTTTCGTGTATGATAGATAGATAGATGATTGCATGCACTGAGACAATATTAATACAGGACACTGATAAATCTCAATCGGAGTCTTTTTATTTTAATTAATTAATAAATTTTGTAAAAACAGCAAAACACTGGTGCACAACACTAAATGTCTATATGTCACCACATGACTCAACCGGCATCTCTTAAAACGTAATAATATATACGGTCACTTGTATTATAAATTCGAAACAAAACTATTTATTGCAATATATTAACTTTACGAACGTTTAAAACTAACAAATAATTTAATTATGTTATGACAATTATTATTCATTTAATTGTTTTTTTTTATTTTTTCAGAGCAAATTTAGCTACAAATCCTGGTTTCCAGTCAACATTGAGTCTGGGATCAAAGGAAATCATCAATGAAAAGGAATATAAACCGTTCGAGCATAGAAATGTGGCACATCCGAATTCGTAAGTAAATCTCGTATGGATGAACATGACGCCTGAGGGCCTATTCTGCTTGTCCTAGAAAGAAAATTCGGAAAATTTTTAAAATTTTCTTACAATTTCATAAAAATCATATTCGTGACGATTGTCTGTGCATCAGAGACATTGTCAGGTCCTACTTAGCATTTTGAAAATAAACAATATATCTTGTGAACAAATTTAACAATTTGAAATAAACCGACTTGTTGTTTACTTTTGAAAGTATCGTATATAAAGGTGTACATCTTCAAAATATCGATAAAAGTTGCATGGAGGAGGCCCAGCGTTAAAATTCCGTAAATTATAATGTTTCGTTAAAGAAATCGCTGAAAGGATTCCTCTCATAACCGGAACCGGAAAAATGAGTAATGAAAACAAAATGAAAGGTGGCGATATTTCTGATATGTCAAAGGGACAAATACATGCCTGACTTTTCTCAAAAGATATTTATTTCAATTACTTTCTATTTTATATTTATTTATTTTTTCTATTGTTCATTAAAAAGAACCTCTTTTTAATAAAAGATCTACCTATGATAACGGCTACGTCCATAAGAACAGCAGTCGGTCCCCAGGTCTTACTCTTAAAACCAATTTTCAATATATCGCGAACTTCAACATGCTCTGTCACACTCGTCTATTTGAAAAATACACAAATAAAAGCGCTACACGAAACAGTCTACGAAATATCTTTAAAGAAAAATGGCTAAAAATCCACCAGTTCTAATTACACCGAAATAGGACATAGGACTAGTGGATTTTTTAACGATTTTTCATTAAAGATAATTAGCATTCGAATGCAAAATTGATAAGATATAATAATCAGTCTACGAAATTGAAAAAATCTATGTAATCCTTGAGGTTTCGCAAAAATATCTAAGAGCCACGCGATGCTTGCGTATATCTCTTTCTCTTTCTTACTATATTGTAATAGTCGAAACCAAAAAGTTTAATTACTTAAATTTAAAATACCAATATTAAATGACAATAAAATTCTATAAGTAACATCAATTTTATAATATATGATTACGTTTTTTTGTAATTGAAACGATAAAATGTCAAAACAGACACGCTCTATGGGTATGTTTATAAACGCAGTTGACATTTACAAGCAACGATCCGGTACAAAGACCGTGCTATGTCAGGGCTGCATAATTGCACGGCTTTTGTAACTGCAACCTTCAAGCGTTTGTAATTCCCATAATACATGACTTTTATAACGTTGGTTTTAATTTTATTCGAATTAGTTAAACATGATAGCTTTAAAATAGTTATTTTCTGCACACAGTACTTCATAATATATATTTCCACAACTCGTTTGTTCGCTATTTACTATTGATAAAGTTTTATAAAATTTTTAGCTATTGAAAAACCAGCTCAAGAGAATTACAAAAAGGAGCTTATAAATGACAGTGCCTTGTATTACAGAGTCTCCAATCTCATTCAAAGGTATCTTATTAACATCGGCTTGTTAGACTAGAAACTACCTAAAATACTTATTTACTTATCCTTTACAGAACAGGCTCTAAATTAACTAGTTTACATTGACTGATATAATAAATAGGCTTAGGCAAACTTCTTACAATTTTCCTATACTACCTATAGTTCTTGTAAACAAGATTTCTGAACTTTATAATTCATGGTATAAAATTTTACGTGTAGTAATAATAGCGCACTATTGACATTTCGGGTACTTTAAATCATAATCCGACCAATGAACTTAAAAAACACCTCAGGCAAAAGTTTTATTTAAAAAGCGCTCTTGAATATTCGATATTCGAATGTACAGACAAAATAACATTGTAACGAGGTACACGGATTTCAGTAATAAGCTTCATTATGCTTAAAATGTTCATTAAACTTCGATTTTCTCGGTCAGATTTGGAGCTAGAAAGTTGAAAATTCAACTGGCGTTATCTAGTTTAAAGGGAACTTCAATAAGCGACGGTTATTTGTAAGACTGGTTATCAACAATTTCCAGATAACTTTATTGAAAATTGTTTTAATTATTTATTCTAGTAAACACATTAATTAGTTATCAAAACAGTTTTTGGAAATAATAATTTTCAAACTTCTATGTAGAATATATTTAATATTTTATTATCAATACTTTAGTAGAATTGAGAACTTCTTTGTTCTAAAAATATAGACGAAATAATTTTTTTTTAACTGTAAGTAACATTATGTCCTAATTAATATTTTCTACAAAATTCCTACTACACTCTATAATTGGTAAATAGTCCGAATACCATTGATAATTATGTAAAAAATTAAGATCGATGCTCCATCCAACGAAGAGTAAATTTCCAGGACTATTGGTTCTCTGGTGCACCTGCTGAAGTCGTCACTGGGGTCAGGAATCTTAGCGATGCCGGCAGCCTTCAAGAATGCGGGCTTAGCGTTCGGAGCGATCGGCACCATCATCGTCGGATTTATATGCACCCATTGCGTTTACGTACTGGTAAGATAATAACAGTAAAAGGGAAATTATTTAAACGGTAAAGATTTGTAAATTGTAGCTTTTGGTTTTTTTAATTTTGTCGACCCCAGCCTTATGTTGTTGTAACTTTACTACAGCTATATTTATTTGTAATGTCCTCTAACTTTTAAATGTTCTTCTCCATATTCAACAGTTATCTGTGCGTCTTATGTATACTCGGAAGTCAATTATGTATATATGATTTCAGTTTTATTTGCAAATTCACATGTTATGACAAACTTAATTGAATTCCATAATCATATTGTATCACTGATTCTACTATTGATCTATTGACAAATTAATTGATAATCCTATAATTAGATATAAGCTACAGTGTTATGTACGTCATTTCAATTAGTATCGTTTTAATGAAAATCCCCAAGCTGTTAACAAATAAATTGATCATTAAGCCTTTCAATTGCTATGATAAAAAGATATTTATAAGTATAATTTTTCATCATATAAGTATATCATATTCTTAAGAACGTTCAAACTGCAGTTTTAGAGGTTAAAACTAACAATTGCAACTTGTACAGACCAATCATAGGATGGGAACCAGGATTTGATATCTCATGTGTACATGGTATAATTTTTATCCCAGGAATTATCCTGAACTTTGTATGAAATATAAAATGATTTCTCAAGATCAAACAGTGGTCACTTGATATTATAAATTTAAAACACTAATTGCTGTACTGATAGATTATACTAATTTAGATAATGTTAAAGTAATATACGAGTATGTGTACCTAATTTCCATCTTATTGGTAATTTTTAACGCCATAATTACCTCTTGTTTTAGGTGAAAACGTCTCAAGAAGTATGTGTTGACGCAAAGAAACCATCGATGGGATTCGCCGAGACGTGCGGCGCGGCTTTCGAGTTTGGACCTAAGAGGCTCAGGCCTTGGGCTAACTTTGCAAGGTAAGCCCAATATGGTGACAATTACGTATTAGAAGCTTTCTATTGTCATAATAGAATATTATAAATTATCATCAGCCGGAAGACGTCCACTGCTGAACTTAGGCCTCCCCCTTTGAACGCCACGACGGACGACATTGCGCCAGCTGCATCCAGTCGCCGCCCGCGACTCGGACGATGTCGTCCGTCCATCTAGTCGGTCGACCCCCGATATTATAAATATACAGTCCTAAATAACGTGGATCATAAAACTAAAACTTTTTGAATATACTTGACGCTAGAAATATTTTTTTATGTTACCTGTTATATGAAGAAAGGCAACGACCTATTTCCGTGATATAACAATCACCAAAATAATCTAACTCACAATATTATATTCATTGTCAACACATCAGTCATAAATAACAAACTATAAAAAGTATTCTATTCTATTAATTTCCCGACGTGGAAGGGAAGATGTGGCGATGTCGAGTTAAAAGTAAAACCATAATATTAAGTCTACAATCCCTTGAATTAGAAACTAATAAACATCCCCAAAGTAAATAGTTAAAGAACTTCTTTTATGGAATTTGAAAACAACGAAAGTATCACAACCCTCAGACACGAGATAACACAGAAAAGTCTAATTCCTATATTGCACTTTGAAACCCGCGCGCCAGCCACTTGGCTACGGAGATCGACAACAAATGAATCTAACTCCCGTCCTCGGTGTGTCCCGCATGCAGTATATGAAGTCTTCGATCCTCTACTTATGCCTGTTCTTTATTCTCATACTTTCAGATAAATTTATTCTAGTCACTTTGTTTCGTTTTATATTTTTTGCTATTTGTTCCAGAACGTTCACCGATTACGCATTGACCTGTACATATTTGGCTGCCTTATGTGTTTACATTGTTTTCATCGCTGAAAACTTTAAAGAGGTTAGTATTTATAAAAAGAAATCATCACGAATTAACTTCATTATTTTCCATGGTCGCATATAGTGTGTTATTGTAAAATATCAATATTGATTTATGTCAATATTATAATTTTTCATAATTCTCATCCAATCTAGTACAATGCCTGCTTTTGGTAATTATTATCGTACAAGTAGCCAGTTTTTTCGTTAAACTAGTTAACCAGTTTAATTTGTTAGGTCAATGTTATTAAAGCGTAAACCCTTTAGTGTTCAATAGGACTTCATTTCTATTTAAACATTAAGATCTGGGCTCTCTATAAATCTGATTCAATAAATTTAAATGGAAGCTTTAGTGTAATTAACGCACATCGCTATAATTAATGAGTGTTATGACAAATTCAATTTTGGTTTGAAAATTATTGCCATTATTCATCAAAAATATTTGTAAGCAACATTTACGTGAATCAAAACACTATGATTCAAAATAACATTACAAATGTTAGTACTTAATTAAAATAGAACTAACGTAAGAATTATCTTGTAAAGTGTTTATTAAGATACCAACAAAGTTTTTCATTGTGTTTCTCAGGTATTAGACGAATACTGGCCAGAATACAAATTGTCAGTTGAAACTTACTGTGCACTAACACTGGTTCCACTCGTCCTGATCTGTCAGATAAGGAATCTCAAGTGGTTGGTGCCGTTCTCTGCCATCGCCAACGTTCTACTAGTCATATGCTTCGGTATCACCATGTACTACATCTTTAGTGATCTGCCAAATCCCGCAGAGAGAGAAATGGTCGCTAAAGTAACGCAGTGGCCTCTATTTATGAGGTATAAGTTAAAAATATATTTTATTCTCCTGAATATAAATGCAAAACATTTCACTACTATCCCGATTTGACAAGTATTATTAAAGTTGATACGCGCAAGCTAGGAGAAAAGAACTTTAAAACATCCCTTGAAGTTAAAACTAAAAACTTTGAAATGACCTGATACAAACATATTGAAAATGTAACTAATGTTTCCACCCTTTCTCAATTGCAGCACAGTTATCTTTGCAATGGAAGGCATCGGTGTTGTGATGCCTGTTGAAAATGAGATGGCAAAACCGCAGCACTTCCTCGGATGTCCTGGCGTTTTGAACGTTGCAATGACAATAGTGATCTCTTTGTATGGACTTGTAGGATTCTTTGGTTACATGAAATATGGAGATGATGTTAGAGGCAGTGTTACTTTGAATTTGCCTCAGGATGAAGTGTAAGTTATCATCACAAAAATTGATATAAGGTACTTGCACCAATGACCGAATGTGTAAACTCAATTTATTTACGTTTTTCAGTCTTGCCCAGAGCGCGAAAATTCTTATGGCCCTCGCTATACTTTTCACGTACAGTCTACAGTTCTATGTCCCCATGGAGATGATCTGGAGAAAGTTGGAGAACAGAATCTCTGTGCGTTACCATGATTTGACCCAGATTACTATTAGGACGCTAGCTGTCGTCGGTTCAGGTGAGTTCTTAAATATACATAATATATTTAATTACACGTAAATATAAATAAATTGGGTAACAGTTTTATAAAAAAAACCTCACACTTACTTCCATCTTTTAATCATAATAATATCTATATAATCATTCTTCACTCATTCCAGTTGCCCTCGCCGCCGCTTTTCCAGACTTAGAATTATTCATAGGCTTGAGTGGAGCAATTTTCCTATCCACCCTCGGCCTACTAACTCCAGCCATCGTTGATACCGTCCATAACTGGGACCGAGGTCTCGGCTTCCTCTACTGGAAACTCTGGAAGAATCTCTTCATTGGTATCATGTCCCTTATTGCTCTCTTCGCCGGTTCTTATGTCTCCATCAAAGGAATGGTTGAGAAGTTTGGTGAGATTCATGTTGAAATAGCTAACAATACATTAAGTACAATGAACGATACGATTGTTTAATTTTCCAGTGATTTCGTCAGATATCCGCCTCGCTTTGGTTGTGTTAAAAAGTTAGCGTATTGTTTTTTTTAATAATGAATATTTTAATATTGTAAAGGTACAACCATTTAAATTGTAAATAAGCATTTTTTACGATGTATATAATTTAGGGATACTAAATTTTAATTTTGACAGTACATAGAATTTTAAAGCTTGGCAGATTACTTATAATAATATAAGTTTTATGTTATTTTGAATATTAGGTTTGTAGTATTTGAAATATTACAAAATACTAAATTTAGTTTTTTTAATATAAATATAATAGTCTTAATATAAGTTAAGTAAATACATTAGATTTTTATTCGAAACGAAATTTGCCTATTTATAAGTTTTGAGTCTATTGTAAAAACTGTTAGTATATTTTGATAGAAAAAATATATATATCTTTTTTTCCTTTGAGATGTGAATTATGTTTGTGAAAAATATGAAATTAAGTATAACACAGAAAAAATCGAATTACTCACTTAATAACTAATATTTAGTATGGTGTTCTTTGTGTTTAATAAGAAGTTTGAAATAGTTACCATTTTGTATAAAATAGTTCTAACAATAGAAAGGTTTTTTGAATAGAAAATATCGGATTATTTACTCTACTGACGCAATTTTAAACTACAAACTGTTTCATTATATTGTAAGACTCAAATAAAAAAAATGGTTTGTGCTCTATCCAAACAGTTCATTTTCAAGTTCAAATCAAGCGAATTTATAACTCAACTAGCTCTTGCTCGCGACTTTGTCCGCATGGTATAGTGACTGTGGGCAGCATTTCTAAAAACGCTAAAACTAATATTATTCATACCTGTATATAAGGTTTTATGATTATGTCTTTGACAATGATGAACTTCCATACAAACTTTTAAGCCTGCTTTTGTTGTCACAATAAAAAGCAACGGATGCCCCATCTCAAGTTAACTATTTTAGCGGGTTAGACGTGAGAGCTTAACAGACATATATACACAACCTACATACCTACTTTCGCTATATGATATTAGTATGAAACGATTGAAGATTTATTATATCATATAATAACAAATTACCTGACAGTTACTAAAAGAAATAGACTAAGAACAATAAAAATCGCAATTTGGTCGACTTTTATACTCAAATTATTTATTGGCCATAAAAATGGAAAGAAGTAGTCTTTTAAAATTCAAATTTAATACTGGGATGATAAGATAGTGTTAATAAATTATATTTATTAATTATATCATGAATTGTATTAAATTACATTATAACAAATTAAATTATAATAAAAAAATAAACTCATCCTTGACTAAAAAAGTGCGATTTAGTAATATACTTAACGCCATCTGGTATATCACAAAATATATAGTTTGTGTATTCTCTCGTATATAAATCGATTAGTGCTTGAATATTTTCAAAAAAAAATTTAAGCTATTTTTTGTTATCAATTATGTACTCAAATATAAAAGTATAATAGGTCCAAAAACAAAGAAGTTGCATACAAACTTTTCGCCCTGTATGCCACCACCTTCGGGGAGGAATTTACAAAAATCCGTTCATAGTACACCTCCAAATTTCCAACCTCTACGACCAGCGGTTAAGGCTGTGCGTTGTCTGTCAGATATGCAGTGTCTTACGCATTAAGAGTTGGCGTAAAGGAATAGATTATCTTTATTCTCATTTCGCTCGGCAAATAATTGAGCCTAAGTGCACTAACTTGTTTTTGTGTTTTATCTAAACCGTTCATTTTGTTCAGAAACAAGCCAATTAAATAAAGCATTCGTATTTATGTTAATACGAAAAATCAAAGCTTGTGATTGGACAAATTGAGCTATTTTGTAGTAAGTGATTGAAGCGTTTTCGACTGAACATTATTCAGCTGCCATTAACAAAGGCAACTTAGGTCATGAATAAATATAAGGAAAACTGTGAGTATCGTATTATATTTACATGGTATTTATTAGTTACCATCAGAAACATTGATTCAAATGTTAAAAGACAGAACAAACCAACGGTAGAATATAAAATAGGAATTGCAAATCCCATATTATATGTATGTTTGAAATGCATTTCTATTTCTCATTAAATTTCCGAATATGAAAGTAAAGTTTTTTTCTTTTTGTTTACTATTATAAACTATTTTACTTTCTTTAAATTAACTTTTTATATGTTTTAAGTGCAAGGAATGAGCTAAAATAATGTGACTATTCACTTAAATCAATAGTATATTGTTCCATTCTGTTACTTTTATTGTATATTTTCATATCAACTAATAATGACCTTTTTCAGAATTGTTTTCTGTGTGTTGTGATAATAACGATTCCGAATAATGCCATGCTAATAGTATTTAAGAGTACAATTAAATATGAATGATTTATAATAACTGAAATGTGATATTAATATTTTAGATATATGAAAAGGAAATTATACATCATTGTGAATAAAGTTCTTTTTTTTTGATAATTTGTGATTTATTTTACTACTTACTCCACTTTTAATACTTAAAAAATCATTTTCTACCCATTATTATAATTTATTTACTTGAAAACACATACTAATGAACTGCCCCTCATTTCTTTGGTATACTCATTATTATCTTTGCCTACACTTGAAAAGATTCTAACGAGGCGTTTTCACTTCTCTTTCTTTATTTACATTCCGAAATAAGGAACAAAAAATAAACTTCAACACGAAAACCTTTTAAACTTCCTTATTCGCATTCTTATTAATTATTATATTTGAACAATTTTGCTTTCACAACGCTACACTGGAAAATATTCTTAATGAAAAATGTTTAATAATCCACTCTGTCCCCGATCCCATCTCTGAGTATCAGGGACAAAGTAGATTTTTAAGAATTTTATTATTTATTTATGCTAAAACTAACAAGGAAACATAAATGAAACAACTTTTTAATGGTTTCATCGTGTTTGTAATTCGTAGAATTGGGGACAAGCATAGAAACTCAACCTGAAAGAGAAAGAGGGAGAGGAAGGTATACAATTTAAGATCTAAGGAAGTGAAAAGGCTTATAGCGAGGAAAAGGAACAGGCTGAACGAAGACAGGCAGAGGTGGCACGTTGATGAACCGTGCCCAATCGTACATCGTGAGGAGTGCCTGAGTCGATAAATACTAATATCCATAGGTCGCTGGTTCAATCAGGCTCGAAGGACCACTGTTTGGGGATGAGCAGACTCAATATTGTAGGGTAGTACAAAGTTAAAATCATATTTGTATTAAAGTCAATATAATTAATTATGTATCAAATGTTGGTAATGTTAACTAAGCCTATTTTTTATTAATTTAAAAAACGTTAATTATAAACGAGATAAAGAAAATTCGACTGGTAACGGGAATCGAAATGTACTACTGAAAAAATAAATGTAACTAAAAGACTGGCGGTGACCTATTTTCTGCCTTAAGCCACGCTTATATTCCTAAACTATTCGGTCATTAACTAGAGTAGTAGTTTTAAGTATAATTACAACCAAACAAAATATCCAATCTTTCTTTTTTAATAATAAATATTATTCTTAATACAAAATACTTAAAAAATCCACTTAGTCTCTGGCACTCTGAGATGGGAACCGAACCCACGACCATTCACAATCCGGGCGACTGCTCTAACCACTGAGCTACCCAGGACCTAACAGAACTGACGAATCTTTCAAGCACTTGTTACTTTTCGCTACTACAGAGCGTAATTCTCATCAATGTTCATCCACCTCATCAATAATTTTCAGTATGGCATTGTGAATGTAAAATTAATCAAAATATAATAAATATTACATATTTCGACAGTTTCGAAACCGGCATTCATTCAGGAACTAAAAAATATCCTATAAATAATTATTCATAAATTGTAGTTTCATCTTATATATTCAAGCAGATTTTGGCTTTATCTATACAAGTAAGTTTTATAGATCGCACATAGATCGATATCTCAAATCAAATCATTAATTTGCAAATACAGGTAATACATAGAGATGATACACAATTAATGTCAAACTTTTCCGTATTTCGCCACTTGGAATGCAAAATTATTATTTCAATTAGGTATAATAAAAAAAGTCAATTACAACAAATCATTAAAAAACTATTATAATATTCATTTGTAAATTGAAATATATTAAATGATTAAAAAATACAATAAAATATATACGTTTTTTCTTTTATTATTTAAATATGTGTAATTGTTTGATTAACATAGTGGTAACATTGGTTTGTGTCCTTATCATAGTTTGTATCTATATGTGTGAGTCTATAATTGGTTCTCTGTTTCTTATTATTGTTTTTTATTTAATTTTATACAACTGTTGATTCGCCTTTGAAAATAACCGTAAAGACAAACGTATATCACCCTTTCGTATATTTTGTATATAATGGATTATAGCGCAAAATCTACTTCCCTTTTCCATTTTTTTAAATTTCTACATTATCCTTTCGGAGTCGGCGTAATAAAATATCAGTGGAAATGCACCGTTCGTTTGATGTAGAAATTCTTTAAAATTTTTCAAAATTCGATATTATGTATTATTTGTTCAGTCTAGGGCTGTAAGCTGTTACCAGCACTTGTGATAATCTTAAAAAAATCCAAACGTTCGCAAGTTCATAACGGGATACCTTGTACTGATAAAAATAAGCAAAAAAACTCAGCAAGGGCTGCTTTAGACTAATATAGAAAGGATGTGGCACAATAGTCTCACTTTGCGCAGCAATCAAAGGGCAGAGCTCATTATTGTGAATGTTATTTACCTTTTATTGCCTGATATTGAAAATTTATAATCTGAACGTTAGATTAACAAGAGCTGTAGAAGCGAGATTGCTTTTCTCAATTTGAATTATCATGAAAATTATTAATTTATTTTTAGTACTCGGTCCTCTCTGCCTCCCTAACAAAGATACTGCTTTAAAGTACCCAGTGTCAAAGTAGTAAAAGAGTCTTGATAATACTCAATAGCTGAATAATGATTACCCGGGTGACTCCTCGGCCTGAGACCTTTAATATCACAGAAATAAATGTTTATATAATTTCTAAGTTTAATATTATATCACAATACTATATTACCTACCCACATATAACTTTATAGTATATAATAGTTATTATGTAGCACTATTATATATTGTATACTATACGTTGACTTATTCAAGAAACTGCTATTGAACTTGGTCGCCTTCAGAAAACCTCCGCCCAACTAAAATGGCAGTTTCTTAAATGAGTCGCTTTTGTTATAAGTTTTATATATCACTTTTTTTAAAGTATGAGTTTTAAAGAAAAACTTATAAAGAAATTGAGCGTGAAAATTGCTTGTACAATCATCGTAATCCATGGAATATAAATAGCCTTTTCCTATTGCGTTACAAATGGTGTTAACTGAGTAAGGTTGTGCTTATTAAACGAAAACATCGAGCCATTAGCCGGGTCACTACGGGTAAAAGCAGTGAGTAACATAATTTTTAAATGATACGTACCTTGAAAACTAAATTGGAATCGATAATGCAAGTATTGAGGAACAGCATTAGTCAACTTGACATTGATATAGATACCTCTCACTTGGTGAACAAATACAGTTTGACACTAAGGGAGTTAATAAAGACCAATACGTAACTTCGGGTCGAAAGATACATAAGCTTCGGGTCGAAGTCAGATTCCCATAAACAAAAACTGATTCTGTAGGTTGATGATGACCAAAAAGTCTGTATATGCAGTTGTTATCTCTTTTTCGTTTGTTACTGAAACATTCAATACTATATTGTGTAAGTTGTTTAACCAACTAATATTTAAATATAAATACCGGTCTTTACACATTTTAAAATTATGTGTATTCATTAAATTGGTAAGTATTAGAGATAAGATTTTTAAAGTGATGAGGTATCAATGGAGTCTTTCATCCAAAATAGTTTGAGTTACTGACTTGAAAATTAATTCGAAACCCGTAACATACGACTTTCAAACAACCAAAAGACCAAGTATTAACCGATCACATCCAACTATTACAAAATTGGTTACTCGAGTTCTTGACATAAAATTAGTTCTAAATCCGTAGAGCAGGCGACCCGTAAACACACGAGGATTGTGAGCATCATCAATTCATTTTATTACATTACTGAATCTAGTCGGTCAATGACCCTCATTCATGAAAATATAAAACTTTTTAAACGTGTCTCGAACTATTTGAAATATTGTTAATTATTATGTAATATGTATATATACAATGAACCTACGCATGTATTTTTACATATTCATTGAGAAGATTATTACTTGTCTGCGCAATAGGTAACAAGTTGCGTACTAATAATTAATTCATAATATATCAGTGGATTGTATACAAACTAAACTATGCAAGGCTGGCACTCTCTAAGGCCATTCGAAGGGATTGTCTGTTCATACAAAATTGTATGCTGTAATAATAGTAGTACACTTGAACGACCTGACGCAATATTTAGTAGGCAAATCGCTAAGACTTACTATTCATCATCATCAGCCCTTTTACGTCCCCACTGCAGGGGCTCAGGCCTTCCTTATGGATGGTTAAGGAGGATGGGCCATGACCCTCCACGCTGGCCCAATGCAGATTGGGGGGTATTAACGACTGCAAATGCAGCCGGAGCCAACGGCTAAACGTGCCTTCCGAAACACGGAGTAGCTTGAGATATTATTTTTTTTGGTCACCCATCCCGTGACCGACCGTTGCTTAACGACTACGATCGCGGGCCGCGGCGCTTATCCACTACACCACCGAGCTACTCTAACTAGGCTAGACTAACTATTGCTTGTATCAAATTACAAATTGGTAGATCATTTTAAATCTATTAACAATGATTATTTTAATAAAACTGTCGTCAAATTAATCCTTTTTTATTTATTTATAATAATTATCTTCTAGAAGACACTTAGAAGAATCACATTAAGGCATTATCATGTTTAACGTAAAATATCATCATCACCAGCCTATTAATATCCCCACAGTTTCAGGCCTTCACTATAGGTGAAATCAAGTAAACCGAATGGGGTAAAAAATGGGCCATGATCCACCGGGCGCGCCCGAGTATTATTGGATGTTAGCTATTGCACATTATGTCGGGAGCAAAGGCTTAACGTTCCTCCCGAACCACGGAGAAGCTCGAAATAATAAACTTTTGGTGACCCATCCTATGGACCATGCAAAAGTTACTTATTACCCGTATCGCAGATCGAGCACACTATCCACTGCCTCATCGAGCTCCTTAATACGTAAAATATAAATAAAGTAAAATATTTGTTCTCTAAAATAACTCCACGAAACGGATACTAACAATGAACTTCGTACAAAGCAACGTTGGGTTCCACGCTTCTATTATATTTGTTCATACAGCTCTCTCCTTACAAAATTGAACGACATGGCGTTGAGGTAGAAGTTAATATAAATACGAATATCTTTGAGTTTCCGTGAAAGTTAATGTTTATAATTAAATTGTACATTTAATTAGCTGCCCTCCCCAGCTTCCCATGGCTGGTGTGTAAAAAGGTAAATTAATGTCAGTTTCTCAATATGCATTTTATTGTAAGCAAAAACCAAAAGTTGTCAATGGATTTACTTAATTTCCAAAAGTATTATAGACCAAGTATTTTTACATGTGAGTACTGAGTATCTTATATCCTAGTTTAATCCCAAAGGATTTACGTAAATAGAACATTTTAGATTTTAGCCTCGTATAGCGACTGTTGGGAATAAATAAATATTATTTTTTACCCTACTACGGTGAAGTGAAAAGGATGGTTATGATTTTGGAGGGCATTTCCCTTATAACGTCGAAACAACACATCGTAAATGAACAAATTTGGTAGTTTTAGAAACGTCTTAGTTGTCCGCGTGCATAGGCTATGTGATGTTAAATTAAAACATAAAACCCGATACAGCTAAATCACGCTCTAAAACAAGTTATTTTACAGCTATAGCTATATCATAATATCGATGACCAAAGGACAGCGTAGTCGCATGCCACTGATCAAAACAAAACAAACTGTTCTGTGTCATGAGCACCATGTCGTGATTATGATTGCGATTTCCTTTGTGATCGAATAGAAAATCACCTGCTCTATTCGAATATTACTATAACAGAACAGAAAATACTTTATTGTTAACTACACAAAATTTATTTATTCAAATTTAAACTTTTTACGAAATTATGTAACAATTAGCAGCCTCTTCTCTAATGGATGAAATATAAAACCATGGCCCAGTGTGAATTTGTGGGTATTAACTACCACAAATGCAGTACTTTAGAAATTAGTTGGTTTCGCTTATCTATATGACAGCATGATAGCTCTATTTGTATAGCAGGCTCTCACTTAACGAATGTCGTGAGCGCTGCAAACAGCTTCTTTTTTAATTTTAATTGTTAAATGTTGGATAAACGTTCTGAGATTTTTTTTTAGTATGTTGATATCATAGTTATAATAACACACAAAAAAATAAATTCCGTTACTTTTTAAAACAAACAAGAATAATTAGGTAGAAAATTACATTTTACACATCGCTATGCTATTTAATATTATAAGGTTGGAATCACATTTTTCTATCATGTTATAGCGTGACAGATACATATCAGTTAAATACATTCAATATGATTATAGTCACATTTGTATGTTGGTTTATATTACAACATTTAAATGTTTAAAACAACACGCGACAGAAACAACAACGTCAAAAAATGACATATTTCCGTCATGAGATTTGTTTATCTTTAGAAGAATAAACAGGTAAACAGATAGACAGACAGACTCACCTTATTACGAGACTACGCTGGCATCAATGGAACTCTAAAAAGTACAAATATTGTAAATCTCACGCTCCACCTTTTTAATGGTCAACTCTCGCGGAAGACTCTAAGTAATTAATGATTCCACATCGTAGGCACCAAAAAGGGGGACAGACAACCATTATGCAACACGTTATGAGTTAAAAAATAATGTGTTCTCTGTACATTTACCGGTTGAGTAACAAACGGTGATACTTTCGATTTGAATTATTAGTGGCTAGTGGTATAACAATTTCTCAAGCTTGATTTGTTAACAGTAGTTGTGTTAAATAAAGCATACCATACAAAAATCTCGCCAAGTGAGTGTCGGACTCGCGCACTAACGGTCCCGAATCGGACACGAGCAAAAAATTACGTTTGTTGTATGGGAGCCCCTTAAATATTATTTTCATTCTGTTGTTTTTATTTATAACTAGCTGACCCGACAAACTTCGTACCGCCTTATACCCGTTTTAAAAAAAAAACTTATATACAAACCTTGCTTAAAAAACAATGAGCTTTATACAATAGCAATAAAGCTCAAATTAACTCTACATTTTAGTTAGAAAACGTTTGTATGGAAAAAGAAAAGGGCTCTTTTTAAGGGTTTTCCGGCATCCTCGAACTTCAATGAACATTTAATAAAAAAAATTGGCCAAATTGGTCCAGGTGTTGTTGAGTTATGCGCATACCAACACATTTTGCGATTTATTTTTATATTATAGATTTAGTTGTATTTGTTATAGCAATAGAAATACTTTTTCTGGGAAAATCTCAACTTTCTAACCATCATGCTTTATGATCTACAGCCTAGTGACAGACGGACGGACTGTGAAATTTTTATCGTCTGAGTACGGCACCATAAAAAACTGTTATATTGTAATGGATAAAAGACTTAGATTTTTTTATCATAGTTCTAACTTAACCAAAACATTGTTTTCTGTGTTTATACGATATAATTAAAAGTTATTTTAGTATAAAAAAATGTTTTAATTTTTTTTCTAGTTCCTATATCCTCAGTGCCCCGTAACGTACACTCCAATTCAAACCGCCTAAGTATGTGTCGGACTAAAATAGAAGATTTCATACGGTATTAAATAAAAGACATACAATACTTCCTAATTAACTTTCTGAATGGAATTTACTTATTTATCGTAGAACTATAAAAAAATGAATATTCTCACTTTTCAATATTTTTTTACAATTTGGTTTGCAAATAGATAACAGTTCTAGTCATACAATAATGGCCACGAAGAGTATACACTATATTTGTTATTGTTTCTGTATTATCATAATAAAAGGGCTTGTCAATTCACCTTGAGATCAGAGCTATGCAGTAATACAATTGAACAAACGGACATTGTCCTGTTTAAAGTCCTAAATAAATAAATTCTTTCCAATTATTTATTATTTTAATCGCCTAGCATTCTGTGATGACTTCTTCAAGATAATGAGGATGATATACTTAGTATTTCCAATTTCTTTTTATACTAAAATTAGCAATTTTCCCGCGACTTCGCCGTCGTAAATTATAGGCTATGTCACCCGCGTATGATGTAAATTCCCGAAGATAAAAGAATGTTTTAAATCTGTCCAGTAGTTTCTCAGCAAGTTCGATGCAAACAAACAATCAAATCCTTCCTCATTATAATATCAGTATAGACTGATCTACTGATCTGATTTTTTTAAAAGATTTATGGTAACTCCTCAAGATACCCCCTTCAAACAAAAAAAAAACAGGTACAAGTCAAAAAAATCACTATCGGTCCACTACTAACGCAGATCATGGAACATAATAAAAGGTGGTCCAACAAAAACGCACGATGTTAATCTATATATATACACTAGCCTTCGCTTGGTTGCCCCGGGCTGCGAGCAGCCCGGGGAGGTCACGAGTAGCTAGTGGAATCGGGGCGGTGGGGTTTCAAGTCCGCCTATTGTTATGTCGGGTTTACAGTTTGAAATTGCGTAGAAAAGGTCAGTAAGTTCTATCGTCAAATAAAAGGTGTTAAAGGACACAAAGCACCACACATCAAAGAAAAAGTGTTGCCAGTTGACACTTAATAGAAAAAGAAATATTCAGTCGAAAAACGCAAGCAAAACCTAATATAAATTTTATATAGATACTTAAAATAAGTTTTGTCTTTTATTCTCTTATTCTTATTTATTAGTAAATTACTGTATAATGTTAAAAAACAATCGAACATATATTTCCATCAGTGTTACTATCATTAATTAATCAATTAAATGTCAAGAAATAGTATTTATTGTATTTGCATTATTACATTACATTATTTATGTAAGATTTATTTATTATATGAAAAGGGAACCGATGTCGTAGCCAGATATTAGAATAGATCAATTCACGACGCGATGGGGTTTTAAGTCCGCCTTCGTTTCAGAATAGAAGCTTTCGCTTGGTTGCCCCGGGATGCTCGCAGCCCGGGGAGGTCACGAGTAGCCAGTGGAATCGGGGCGGTGGGGTTTTAAGTCCGCCTTCGTTGTGGAATATGTGTTTTTCGACTTTTATTTGTTAAGTTTGGTTTATAGTTTGAAAACACCTAAAAAAGTTAGTAAGTTCTGTTTTCAAATGAAAGCTGTTTAAGTACACAAAGCACCATACATCCAAGAAAAAGGGTTGATAGTTTACACGCAATAGAAAAATAAATATTCAGTCGAAAAACGCAAGCAAAACTCTAAATGAATTATAGTCTCTTATTCTTATTCAATAGTAAGTTTACATTTAGTGTGAAAAAGGATCGAGTAGATATTTCCCCCAGTGTTAACTTAAATAATACACCAAATAAATAAATGTCAAATTTCAAACTCATACCTACGTAGAACACTTTCATTTTGAATATCAAAAGAACATGTTTTCTCAAAAATCTAAAAGTATAGAAAAATATATTTTAAGTATTAAACATCGTGTCAAAAATTGGATTTTCTTTTCTCCATACTTACCTATGCGAAAGTGTGGGTAAAGATACCTACACAAATGGTCCATATATACACGCTATAAAGATCCCGAATTGTCAAGTCCATCGAAATCAAAATTGAAATTAAAATGGTTTCGATCATCTTTTAAACATTATAAACCAAATGTTACCATCAACAAAAGCGATTCGTTTCTGGCACTTCGCCGGCCGCTGCCGCGGCACGCTCGCTACGCTCGCTCGGCTCGTGCGTTGTTTTTCATACACTAACCTAACCTAACCCATATGGCTTTACTTATTGTAAAGTTCTTGAGCATAAACGAGTCGCTTGTGGAATCGGAATGTTGTAATGTTGTATAGATCGCCTTGTAGTCTTTTATTCTTATTCAATAGAAAATTTCCTATAAATTAAAGTATCAAAAATAAACAGCTTTTTAACACCCGGCAACACTTCAACTAAATACATTTTTTTTCTGTAAGTAGTCTGAAAAATGTTATCAATAATGCCAAAATCAGCTCTATAAAGTAAAAACTATGGCTCACTTCGCTCGCTTTTTCTTTTTGTTTTTTCGCAGTTCTAATCTCATCGATTGACCAGGTCTCTATTGATGGTGTTCTTTATGGCTCGCTTCGCTCGTATTTTATTTTAGTCACAGTTCTAACCCTACCAATTAACCAAATCTCTCTTAACAGTTACTCCTTATGGCTCGCTTCGCTCGCTTTTTGTTTTACACACAGTGCTTACATAATCGATTGATCAGGTCTCTCTTAATGGTCAGGCATTATGGCTCGCTTCGCTCGCTTTTTGTTTCAATGGCAGTTCTAATCTAACTGATTGACCAGGCCTCTATTGATGGTGTTTTTTATGGCTCGCTTCGCTCTCATTTTATTTTAGTCACAGTTCTAACCTTACCAATTAACCAAATCTCTCTAAATGGTCACTCTTTATGGCTCGCTTCGCTCGCCTTTTGTTTTATTCACAGTTCTAATCTAACTGGTTGATCAGATTTATAGTGATAGTGTTCTTTATGGCTCGCTTCGCTCGCATTTTATTTTAGTCACAGTTCTATTCTAACCTTACGAATTAATGAAATCTCTCTAAATGGTCACGCTTTATGGCTCGCTTCGCTCGCTTTTTGTTTCAGTCACAGTTCTAATCTAACCGAATGACAATGTCTCGCTCGCTTTATTTTTCTGGCTAAAATAGTGGAATTTTTTCTCACCTCGTAAAGATTGGGTAAAGATACACAAACGGTCTATATATGCTATAAAGCTCCCGAGTCGCCAACTCGGTCAGAATCATTCTTAAATTTATGGTGACTACTATCAGTGTTGCTAGTCGATCACACAAATTATTCCATCAATTATGTTATAAATGCAATAGTAAAATTTTTGTCAAACAGTAAAATTATTGTAAAGAAATGTTTAAATATTTTTCATAAATTACATACATGAGAATTTCTCAAAAATCCCGGTATCAAAGAATGTCCGGATTTTTTTATCTGGCAACACTTCAGCTGAATACATATTTTTTGTTCAAAGTATTCGGAAATGTGTTACCAAAAACGCCAAAATCAGCTCTATAAAGTGAAAGTTATGAAAAATGATCAATTTTCTAGATAAAATGGTCGCTGTTTAAGCCGCCATCTTGAATTTTGAAATTTCAACCTCAGACCCATGTAGCCCATCTATTGGCGCATCCAACGCAGATTCTATTATTTTCCTAGCGGCGATAGTGACTGAGCTAGAGTCCAAAACGTGAACAGTGGGCATTAAATCTTCAACCCACCGTACCTGCCGGGGTTGCCAGGTGTAGACGATGAAAACAGTCAAATGTGAATTCGGGATGCGCCCTCCATCGACGGATGCCAATTTTCAAGTTCTAAAATTGTTCCTTTGACAGTTACAGTTTTTGGGGTAAATCTCAAAAAATACCCTAAAATCGGGTAAAATTTTTCCACGATACGAAAGAGTCTATAGAGATGCACAATCGCTCCATACACGCCAAATACCTGCGGGGTTGCCAAGTCGGTCAAAATCAAGGTTGAATTTCAAACGTTGTTTGCTCTCAGTGTTGCCAGTCGATCGTTCTATTTTTTCCATCGGGTATCTTGAAAAGTTAAAATTAAAATATTTGCATCGAAAAAAATTCAAAATTCGACAAAAAGTGTTTCCCCAAAAATCTCATAAAGTATCAAAAATTTTCAAGATTTTTTTTCACCTGGCAACACCTCAGCTACTTGCCTAAAAATTGTTTCCCCGGAAGTAGTCTGACAAATGTCGCCAAGTGCGTCAAAATCGGCTCGACGTGGTGACGATACCCAATTTTTCGGATAAAATGGCCGCTGGTTTGGCCGCCATCTTTAATTTTGAAAATCCGGCTCCGTACCGGTGTGGCTAACTCGATAGCGCATCCGATGCACTTTTTACCATTTTCCTAGTGGCAATACCGACTGCGCTAGAGTCGACAAAGTAAAAAATGGGCAAAATTTTTCAAATCGCCGCAACCACCAGGGTTGCCAGGTGATGACGATGAAAATGGTCAAATGTCATTTCGGGGAGTACCCTCCGTCGAGGAAAAGCATTTATGAAATTCCCAAATGGCTCCTTCTACTTTTCACCTTTTTGGGGTAAATCTCCGAAATTACCCTAAAATCGGGGAAAAATTTCACCTCATTCGAAAGAGCCAGCGGAGACTCACGACCGGTCCATACAGAGCGAAGAGCTCCGATGTTGCCATGTGAGCTAAAAGTGCGTTTGAATTTTTCGAAAAAGTGAAAAAATCACAAAATGGCCGCTGCCGGCGCCGCCATATTGATTTTCCCGAGTTTCATAATTTTCCCATAGTCACGACTATATCAGGCAAGGGACCTCATTCACAGATTTTCTCCGCTGGCCACCCAGGTTCCCAAACAATTCGGGTTATGAGGGCATGTCGAAAAACATGTTTTCTACCGTGGAGCCCAGGGTTGTCAGCTCGCAGAAACGAAAACTACCAAAAGTCATAGGGCTCCCCCGGCACCACACCGCATCGAGTCTGTTTTCCGCGAAAAGTGCGTATTTCGAAATTTCACTTTTCTCCCAAAATCTCATAAACTACCACGAAAATGGTAGAAATCGGTAGTACGAAGTAGAAAGATCCTACCGAGCCCCACGACCGGCCCATAGAACGCAAACCAGTCCGACGCCGCCATCTTGGAGAAAATCTCACTGGAAAATGGCGATTTTTCATTGCCGAAACAAAATGGCCGCCACCGCCGCCGCCATATTGACGCGCAAACGAAAACTCCCCGTACGTGAAAATCGACTATACTTCCGAGTCGCAGGCGTAAAAATCCCCCCTCCAAACCCACCACAAAAGAAACGACGATCGCCCGAACAGAGGTCGAAAAATGCCAATTTTCGAGGTAAAATATCTCGGCCGCCATTTTGTTTTTTTAATCAAACCTTTTTTCAGTGCTCATTTTTTTAGCCAAATCTACGACCATTTTGAATATCGTAATCGTAGAGTGAATAATGTAGAAATTAAAAAAATTATCTCGCCGCCATTTTGTTTTTTGGCTGTACCGATATGCCATTTCAACTCATTTTAAAAAAATATTATCAGTCTCCATACATGAAAATGTCATTTTCCCCCTCCTTCTACCCGAAAAAAGCATGGAGTGAGTCAGTGAGTCAGTCGAGTGGTAATTAAGCTTTATATATTATAGACTAGCTTTCGCTTGGTTGCCCCGGGCTGCGAGCAGCCCGGGGAGGTAACGAGTAGCTAGTGGAATCGGGGCGGTGGGGTTGTAAGTCCGCCTCTTGTTATGTTGGGTTTACAGTTTGAAATTGCCTAGAAAAAGTCAGTAAGTTCTATCTTCAAATAAAAGGTGTTAAAGGACACAAAGCACCATACATCAAAGAAAAAGTATTGCCAGTTGACACTTAACAGAAAAGAAATATTCAGTCGAAAAATGCAAGGAAAACTTAAAATAAATTTTGGATAGATACTTCAAATAAGTTTTGTCTTCTATTCTCTTATTCTTATTTATTAGTAAATTACTGTATAGTATTAAAAAACAATCGAACATATATTTCCATCAGTATTACTATCATTAATTAATCAATTTAATGTCAAGAAATAGTATTTATTGTATTTGCATTAATACATTACATTATTTATCTAAGATTTATTTATTATATGAAAAGGGAACCGATGTCGTGCCCAGATATTAGAATAGATCAATTCACGATGCGATGGGGTTTTAAGTCCGCCTTCGTTTCAGAATAGAAGCTTTCGCATGATTGCCCACGAGTAGCTAGTGGAATCGGGGCGGTGGGGTTTTAAGTCCGCCTCCGTTGCAGAATTTGAGTTTTTCGATTTTTTTTTGTTATGTTTGTTTTATAGTTTGAAATCGCCTACAAAGTGTTAGTAAGTTCTGTCTTCAAATGGAAGGTGTTTAAGCACCATACATCAAAGAAAAAGGGTTACCAGTTTACGCTTAACAGAAAAAGAAATATTCAGTCGAAAAACGCAAGCAGAGTTTCTAAATAAATTATTGTCTCTTATTCTTATTCAATAGTAAGTTTATATTTAGTATGAAAAAAGATCGAGTAGATATATCCCCCAGTGTTACCTTAAATAATACACCAAATAAATAAATGTCGAATTTCAAACTCATACCTACGTAGAACACTTTCATTTTGAATATCAAAAGAACATATTTTCTCAATAATCTAAAAGTATAGAAAAATATATTTTAAGTATTAAATATCGTGTCAAAAATTGGATTTTCTTCATACTTACTTATGTGAAAGTGTGGGTAAAGATACCTACACAAATGGTCCATATATACACACTATAAAGATCCCGAATTGTCAAGTCCATCGAAATCAAAATTGAAATGAAAATGGTCACGATCATCTTTTAAACATTATAAACCAAATGTTACCATCAACAAAAGCGATTCGTTTCTGGCACTTCGCCGGCCGCTGCCGCGGCACGCTCGCTACGCTCGCTCGGCTCGTGCGTTGTTTTTCATACACTAACCTAACCTAACCCATATGTTATAATAAACCTATACAAGTTTTTCTTGCTTTACTTATTACAAAGTTCTTGAGCATAAACGAGTAGCTAGTGGAATCGGAGCGGTGGAGTTTTAAGTCCGCCTCTTGTTATGTTTACAGTTTGAAATTGCCTAGAAAAAGGTAGTGAGTTCTATCTTCAAATGAATTGTGTTTAAGTACAGAAAGCACCATACGTCAAAGAAAAAGGGTTGCTGGTTTACACTAAACAGAAAAAGAAACATTCAGTTGAAAAACGCAAGCAAAACTAAAATAAAATTTGGAATTTGCTTGAATAGATTCTCTTATTCTTATTCAAAAGTAAGTTAATATTTGTTAATACAGATATTGGAGTTTTAAGACCGCCTCTTGTTATGCTGGGTTTACAGTATAAAATTGCCTAGAAAAAGTTAGTAAGTTCTATCTTCAAATAAAAGATCTTTAATTACGCAAAACATCATACATAAAAAAAAAGATTGCCAGTTTACACGCAATATAAAAAGAAATATTCAGTTGAAAAACGTAAGAAAACTTAAAATAAATGTTGTATATATCGCCTTGTAGTCTTCTATTCTTATTCAATAGAAGATTTCCTAAAAATCACTGTATAAAAAAAACTGTTTTTTATTATCCGGCAACACTTCAACAGAATACAAGTTTTTCTGTAAGTAATCCGAAAAATGTTATCAATAACGCCAAAATCAGCTCTATAAGTAAAAACCGTGAAAAATGATACATTTTCTAGATAAAATTGTCGTTGTCTTAGCCGCCATCGATAATTTTAAAATTTCAGCCTCAGACCTAAATAGCACACTTATAAGCACATTTGGTCACAGTTCCTTAATCGATTGACCAGGTCTCCATTTATTATGGCTCGCTTCGCTCGTTTATTCTTTTTGTTTTTTTCGCAGTTCTAATCTAACCGATTGATCAGGTCTCTATTGATGGTGTCCTTTATGGCTCGCTTCGCTCGCATTTTATTTTAGTCATAGTTCTAAACCTACCAATTAACCAAATCTCTCTTAACAGTTGCTCCTTATGGCTCGCTTCGCTCGCTTTTTGTTTTAGACACGTTGCTAACATAATCGATTGATCACGACTCTCTTAATGGTCTAGCATTATGGCTCGCTTCGCTCGCTCTTTATTTTGGTCACAGTACTTTAAGCAATTGACCAGGACTCCATTTATTATGGCTCGCTCCGCTCGCTTTTTGTTTTATTGACAGTTCTAATCTAACTGATTGACCAGGCCTCTATTGATGGTGTTCTTTATGGCTCGCTTCGCTCGCATTTTATTTTAGTCACAGTTTTAACCTTACCAATTAACCAAATATCTCTTAATAGTAACTCTTTATGGCTCGCTTCGCTCGCTTTTTGTTTGAGTCACAGTGCTAACATAACCGATTGATCAGGTCTCTTTTAATGGTCTCGCATTATGGCTCGCTTCGCTCGCTCTTTAATTTGGTCACAGTCCCTTAAACGATTGACCAGGTCTCCATTTATTATGGCTCGCTTCGCTCGCTTTTTGTTTTATTCACAGTTCTAATATAACTGATTGATCAGATTTCTATAGGTGGTGTTCTTTATGGCTCGCTTCGCTCGCATTTTATTTTAGTCACAGTTCTTACCTTACCAATTAATCAAATCTCTCCAATTGGTCATTCTTTATGGCTCGCTTCGCTCGCTTTTTGTTTAAGTCACAGTTCTAATCTAACCGAATGACAATGTCTCGCTCGCTTTATTTTTCTGGTGAAAATATTGGAATTTTTTTCTCACCACGTAAAGAGTGAGTAAAGATACACAAACGGTCTATATATGCAAAGCTTCCGAGTTGCCAGCTCGGTCAAAAACATTCTGAAATTAATATGGTGACTACTATCAGTGTTGCTAGTCGATCACTCAAATTATTCCATCAATTATGTTATAAATGCAACAGTAAAAATTTTGTTAAACAGTGAAATCACTGTAAAAAGGTATTTAAATATTTTTCATAAAGACATACACGAAAGTTTCTCAAAAATCCCGGTATAAAAAAATTTACAGATTTTTTTCATCTGGCAACACTTCAGCTGAATACATATTTTTTGTTAAAAGTATTCGGAAAAATGTTACCAAAAACGCTAAAATCAGCTCTATCAAGTGAAAGTCGTGAAAAATGAACAATTTTCTAGATAAAACGACCGATGTTTAAGCCGCCATCTTGAATTTTAAAATTTCAACCTCAGAAATATGTAGCCCATCTATTGGCGCATCCTAGGCAGTTTTTATTATTTTCCTAGCGGCTATAATGACTGCGCTAGAGTCCAAAACGTGAATAGTGAGCATTAAATATTCAATCCACCGTACCTGCCGGGGTTGCCAGGTGTAGACGATGAAAACAGTCAAATGTGAATTCGGGATGCGCCCTCCATCGACGGATGCCAATTTTCAAGTTCTAAAATTGTTCCTTTGACAGTTACAGTTTTTGGGGTAAATCTCAAAAAATACCCTAAAATCGGGTAAAATTTTTCTATGATACGAAAGAGTCTATAGAGATGCACAATCGCTCCATACATGCCAAATACCTGCGGGGTTGCCAAGTCGGTCAAAATCGAGGTTGAATTTTAAACGTTGTTTGCTCTCAGTGTTACCAGTCGATCGTTCTATTTTTTCCATCGGGTATCTTGAAAAGTTAAAATTAAAATATTTGCATCAAAAAAAATTAAAAATTCGACAAAAATTGTTTCCTCAAAAATCTCATAAAGTATCAAAAATTTTCGAGATTTTTTTTCACCAGGCAACACTATAGTTACTTGCCTAAAAAATGTTTCCCCGGAAGTACTCTGACAAATGTCGGCAAGTGCGTCAAAATCGGCTCGATGTGGTGACGATACCCAATTTTCCGGATAAAATCGGCCGCTGTTTTGGCGGCCATCTTGAATTTTGAAAATCCGGCTCCGTACCGGTGTGGCCAACTCGATAGCGCATCCGATGCAGTTTTTACCATTTTCCTAGTGGCAATACCGACTGCGCTAGAATCGACAAAGTAAAAAATGGGCAAAATTTTTCAAATCGCCGCTCCTACCAGGGTTGCCAGGTGTCGACGATGAAAATGGCCAAATGTCATTTTGAGGAGTGCCCTCCGTCGAGGAAATTCATTTTTGAAATCCCAAAACGGCTCCTTCTACTTTTCACCTTTTTGGGGTAAATCTCCGAAATTACCCTAAAATCGGGGAAAAATTTTCACGTCATTCGAAAGAGCCAGCAGAGACTCACGACCAGTCCATACAAGGCGAAGAGCTCCAATGTTGCCATGTAGGCTAAAAGTGCGTTTGAATTTTTCGAAAAAGTGAAAAAATCACAAAATGGCCGCTGCCGGCGCCGCCATATTGATTTTCCCGAGTTTCATAATTTTCCCATAGTCACGACTATATCAGGCAAGGGACCTCATTCACAGATTTTCTCCGCTGGCCACCCAGGTTCCCAAACAATTCGGGTTATGAGGGCATGTCGAAAAAAATGTTTTCTACCGTGCAGCCCAGGGTTGTCAGCTCGCGGAAACGAAAACTACCAAAAGTCATAGGGCTCCCCCGGCACCACACCGCACCGAGTCTGTTTTCCGCGAAAAGTGCGTATTTCGAAATTTCACTTTTCTCCCAAAATCTCCTAAACTACCACGAAAATGGTAGAAATTAGTACGAAGTAGAAAGATCGCTACCGAGCCCCACGACCGCCCCATACGACGCGAACCCGTCCGACGCCGCCATCTTGGAGAAAATCTCACTGGAAAATGGCGATTTTTCATTGCCGAAACAAAATGGCCGCCACCGTCGCCGCCATATTGACACGCAAGCGAAAACTCCCCGTACGTGAAAATCGACTATACTTCCGAGTCGCAGGAGTAAAAATCCCCCCTCCAAACCCACCACAAAAGAAATGACGATCGCCCGAACAGAGGTCGAAAAATGCCAAATTTCCAGGTGAAATATCTCGGCCGCCATTTTGTTTTTTTAATCAAACCCTTTTTCAGTGTCATTTTTTTAGCCCACTCTACGACCATTTTGAATATCGTAATCGTAGAGTGAATAATGTAGAAATTAAAAAAATTATCTCGCCGCCATTTTGTTTTTTGGCTGTACCGATATGCCATTTCAACTCATTTAAAAAAATATTGTCAGTCTCCATACATGAAAACGTCATTTTCCCCCTCTTTCTACCCGAAAAAAGCATGGAGTGAGTCAGTGAGTCAGTGAGTGGTAATTAAGCTTTATATATTATAGACTAGCTTTCGCTTGGTTGCCCCGGGCTGCGAGCAGCCCGGGGAGGTCACGAGTAGCTGGTGGAATCGGGGCGGTGGGGTTTCAAGTCCGCCTCTTGTTATGTCGGGTTTACAGTTTGAAATTGCCTAGAAAAAGTCAGTAAGTTCTATCTTCAAATAAAAGGTGTTAAAGGATACAAAGCACCATACATCAAAGAAAAAGTGTTGCCAGTTGACACTTAATAGAAAAAGAAATATTCAGTCGAAAAACGCAAGCAAAACTTAAAATAAATTTTGTATAGATACTTAAAATAAGTTTTGTCTTTTATTCTCTTATTCTTATTTATTAGTAAATTACTGTATAATATTAAAAAACAATCGAACATATATTTCCATCAGTGTTACTATCATTAATTAATCAATAAATGTCAAGAAATAGTATTTATTGTATTTGCATTATTACATTACATTATTTATGTAAGATTTATTTATTATATGAAAAGGGAACCGATGTCGTGGCCAGATATTAGAATAGATCAATTCACGACGCGATGGGGTTTTAAGTCCGCCTTCGTTTCAGAATAGAAGCTATCGCTTGATTGCCCCGGGCTGCGAGCAGCCGGGGGGTAACGAGTAGCTGGTGGAATCGGGGCGGTGGGGTTTCAAGTCCGCCTCGGAAGCGGATTTTAATATTTTTTGTTTTTTTTTTATCACATTCGGTTTACAGTTTGAAATTGCCTACAAAAAGTTAGTAAGTTCTATCTTCAAATGAAAGGTTTTTAAGTACACAAAGCACCATACACTCAATTGAAAAACAGTTGCCCATATACACTCAATAGAAAATGAAATATTCAGTCGAAAAACGCTAGATAGGCTTGTAGTATTTTACACTCTTATTCTTATTCAATACTAAATTTATATTTATTATTAACAATAACAATCGAAAATATATTTCCGCAAGTGTTACTATGATTAATCATTATTTATTGTTTTTGCATATACATATATTTTAAAACTTGGAAAAAATACTCTATAATACTAAACTTTGAGAAAAGGTGTGTGCGTTTATAGAAACTTTTACACAGAAATTAAGTTACAATATTAAATAAGTTTTTATAAAAAAATAACATAATTTCTTATTAGTCTAAAAGTATAGAAAAGTGTACTTTAAAAAGTAATTATCGTGTCAAAAATTGGAAAAATTGGGAAAAGAAATGATCCATATACACGCTATAAAGCTCCTGAATTGTCAAGTGAATCAAAATCAAATCTGAAATTAAAATGGCCACAGCGTGGGCTGGATTGCTCATAGTCAGCCTTACACGATCATCTTTTAAACATTATAAATCAAATGTTTACCACCCACCATACCAGCAACAAAAGCGATTCGTTTCTGGCACTTCGCCGGCCGCTGCCGCGGCACGCTCGCTACGCTCGCTCGGCTCGTGCGTTGTTTTTCATACACTAACCTAACCTAACCCATATGACATAATAAACCTATACAAGTATAGGTCCGCCTCTTGTTATGTTTACAGTTTGAAATTGCCTAGCAAAAGTTAGTGAGTTCTATCTTCAAATGAATTATTTTTAAGTACACAAAGCACCATACGTCAAAGAAAAAGGGTTGCCGGTTAACACTAAATAAAAAAGAAACATTCAGTTGAAAAACACAAAAGAAACTAAAATAAAATTTGGAATAGATCGGCTTGTAGTCATTTATTCTCTTATTCTTATTCAAAAGTAAGTTAATATTTAGTTAATACAGATATTGGAGTTTTAAGACCGCCTCTTGTTATGTTGGGTTTACAGTATAAAATTGCCTAGTAAAAGTTAGTAAGTTCTATCTTCAAAGGAAAGGTGTTTAAGCACCATACATCAAAGAAAAAGGGTTGCCAATTTACGCTTAATAGAAAAAGAAATATTCAGTCAAAAAACGCAAGAAAACCTTAAAATAAATTTTGTATAGATTGGCTTGTAGTCTGTTATTCTCTTCTTCTTATTCAATAGTAAATAAATATTTAATTAATACAGATATTGGGGTTTTAAGTCCGCCTCTTGTTATGTTGGGTTTACAGTATAAAATTGCCTAGTAAAAAATAGTAAGTTCTATCTTCAAATGAAAGTTGTTTAAGTACACAAAGCACCATACACTCAAAAGAAAAACAGTTGCCCATTTACACTCAATAGAAAATGAAATATTTAGTAGAAAAAGCTTATATTATTTTACGCTCATATTCTTATTCAATAGTAAATTAATATTTAGTATTAACAACAACAATCTCTAGAATTATGGCTCGCTTCGCTCGCTCTTTATTTTTGTCACGGTACCCTACGCAATTGACCAGGTCTCCATTTTTTTAAGGCTCGCTTCGCTCGCTTTTTGTTTTATTTACAGTTCTAATATAACTGATTGACCAGGCCTCTATTGATGGTGTTCTTTATGGCTCGCTTCGCTCGCATTTTATTTTAGTCACAGTCCTAACCTTATCAATTAACAAAATCTCTCTTAATGGTTACTCTTTATGGCTCGCTTCGCTCGCTTTTTGTTTTACTCACAGTGCTAACATAACCAATTGATCAGGTTTCTTTTAATGGTCTCGCATTTTGGCTCGCTTCGCTCGCTCTTTATTTTGGTCACAGTCCTTTAAACGATTGACCAGGTCTCCATTTATGATGGCTCGCTTCGCTCGCTTTTTGTTTTATTTACAGTTCTAATCTAACTGATTGATCAGATATCTATTGATGGTGTTCTTTATGGCTCGCTTCGCTCGCATTTTATTTTAGTCACAGTTCTTACCTTACCAATTAATCAAATCTCTCCAATTGGTCATTCTTTATGGCTCGCTTCGCTCGCTTTTTGTTTTAGTCACAGTTCTAATCTAACCGAATGACAATGTCTCGCTCGCTTTATTTTTCTGGCGAAAATATTGGATTCTTTTTTCTCACCACGTAAAGATTGAGTAAAGATACACAAACGGTCTATAATATGCTATAAAGCTTCCCGAGTCGCCAGCTCGGTCAAAATCAATCTGAAATTAATATGGTGACTACTATCAGTGTTGCTTGTCGATCACTCAAATTATTCCATCGATTATGTTACAAAAACAACAGTAAATTTTTGTGAATTAAAAACAAATATTTTTCATCAATGACATACATGACAGTTCCTCAAAAATCCCGGTATCAAAAAATTTTCAGATTTTTGTTCATCTGGCAACACTTCAGCAGAATACATGTTTTTTGTTAGAAGTATTCTTAAAAATGTTACCAAAAACGCCAAAATCAGCTCTATAAAGTGAAAGTCGTGAAAAATGATCAATTTTCTAGATAAAATGGTGCTATCTAAGCCGCCATCTTGAATTTTGAAATTTCAACCTCAGAACTATGTAGCCCACCTATTGGCGCATCCAACGCAGTTTCTATTATTTTCCTAGCGGCAATAGTGACTGCGCTAGAGTCCAAAACGTGAATAGTGGGCATTAAATCTTCAACCACGCTGTAGCTGCCGGGGTTGCCAGGTGTAGGCGATGAAAACAGTCAAATGTGATTTCGGGATGCGCCCTCCATCGACAGATACCAATTTTCAAGTTCTAAAATTGTTCCTTTGACAGTTACAGTTTTTGGGGTAAATCTCAAAAACTACCCTAAAATCGGGTAATTTTTTTCCACCATATGAAAGAGTCTATAGAGATGCACAATCGCTCCATACATGCCGAATACCTGTAGGGTTGCCAAGTCGGTCAAAATCGAGGTTGAATTTCAAACGTTGTTTGCTCTCAGTGTTGCCAGTCGATCGTTCTATTTTTTCCATCGGGTATCTTGAAAAGTTAAAATTAAAATATTTGCATCGAAAAAAATTCAAAATTCGACAAAAATTGTTTCCCCAAAAATCTCATAAAGTATCAAAAATTTTCGAGATTTTTTTTCACCTGGCAACACCTCAGCTACTTGCCTAAAAAATGTTTCCCCGGAAGTAGTCTGACAAATGTCGCCAAGTGCGTCAAAATCGGCTCGACTGTGGTGACGATACCCAATTTTCCGGATAAAATCGGCCGCTGGTTTGGCCGCCATCTTGAATTTTGAAAATCCGGCTCCGTACCGGTGTGGCCAACTCGATAGCGCATCCGATGCAGTTTTTACCATTTTCCTAGTGGCAATACCGACTGCGCTAGAATCGACAAAGTAAAAAATGGGCAAAATTTTTCAAATCGCCGCTCCTACCAGGGTTGCCAGGTGACGACGATGAAAATGGCCAAATGTCATTTTGGGGAGTGCCCTCCGTCGAGGAAATTCATTTTTGAAATTCCCAAACGGCTCCTTCTACTTTTCTAACTTTTTGGGGTAAATCTCCGAAATTACCCTAAAATCGGGGAAAAATTTTCACGTCATTCGAAAGAGCCAGGAGAGACTCACGACCAGTCCATACAAGGCGAAGAGCTCCAATGTTGCCATGTAGGCTAAAAGTGCGTTTGAATTTTTCGAAAAAGTGAAAAAATCACAAAATGGCCGCTGCCGGCGCCGCCATATTGATTTTGCCGAGTTTTATAATTTTCCCATAGTCACGACTATATCAGGCAAGGGACCTCATTCACAGATTTTCTCCGCTGGCCACCCAGGTTCCCAAACAATTCGGGTTATGAGGGCATGTCGAAAAACACGTTTTCTACCGTGGAGCCCAGGGTTGTCAGCTCGCAGAAACGAAAACTACCAAAAGTCATAGGGCTCCCCCGGCACCACACCGCATCGAGTCTGTTTTCCGCGAAAAGTGCGTATTTCGAAATTTCACTTTTCTCCCAAAATCTCCTAAACTACCACGAAAATGGTAGAAATCGGTAGTGAAGTAGAAAGATCCTACCGAGCCCCACGACCGCCCCATACAACACGAATCCGTCCGACGCCGCCATCTTGGAGAAAATCTCACTGGAAAATGGCGATTTTTCATTGCCGAAACAAAATGGCCGCCCCCGCCGCCGCCATATTGACAGCGCAAATGAAAACTCCCCGTACGTGAAAATTGACTATACTTCCGAGCTGAAGGAGCAAAAATCCCCCCTCCGAACCCACAACAAAACGAATGACGATCGCCCGAACAGAGGTCGAAAAATGCCAATTTTCAGGTGAAATATCTCAGCCGCCATTTTGTTTTTTTAATCAAACCCTTTTGCAATGCCATTTTTTTAGCCCACTCTACTACCATTTTGAATATCGTAACCGTAGAGTGAATAATGTAGAAACTAAAAAAATTATCTCGCCGCCATTTTGTTTTTTGGCTGTACCGATATGGTACTTCAACTCGATAAAAAAAAATATTGTCACTCTTCATACATGAAAACGTCATTTTCCCCCTCTTTCTACCCGAAAAAAGCATGGAGTGAGTGAGTGAGTCAGTGAGTGGTAATTAAGCTTTATATATTATAGATAGAAATTAAGCTTTATATATTATAGATATAAAATTCTTGCGTTACTGAGTGACTGACTGAAAGACAAACAACGTACAGCCAAAACTACTGAGCGTAGAAAGTTGGGTATGTAGATTCCTTAGGGAGTGTGTGGATCACTAAGAAATTCGTTACTAAAAAGTGTTAGGAGTTTCAAATTTGCATGCGGGTTCTTTCTAGAACATTGGTGCTCACTAAGACGGGATTTTACGAAAAGTGACTAAGGGGGTAAATTAATGGAATAAAGTTTTTATGGAATTTTCTCGTCTCGTCTCAATTTCTGGCCACAAGAAGTCCATTTACAATTTTTTAAATTGGGAAAAAACTTAACGTCAAGGTGTGCCTCACAATTAACATCGTGCATTATAGTTGGGCCACTCGTAACAATAAAAAAATCAGTCGAATTGTTTAAAGGCAGCTAATTATATAACAAGATACAGGCAAACTTCGTTGGAGTCAGGGGACTTATTTGAAAAACTTGTGATCAGGGAATAAAGTAAAGCAAATTTAAAATTTGAGAGTGATACAAAAGAATTGGTACTAAAATCCTGTTAATATTAAAAACGCAAATTTGGAATCAAATATACATTTATAGTGCATATTTGATGTTTCATGATATTTCGTCTTATTATTATACATAGGTAAATACCCAATTTTCCCAAGTCCCCGCAAAAATGGGAATAAATGACGATATTAGCAATGACGTGTCAATCGAATAGGCGTTATAGTAATTACAATACAACTATACTGTTACCTCCTGTGGTGACGTCTTCGGCGGTAACACAGGTCACAGCCTCCAAAGAAGCGTGCACTGGTATCTCCGCTCAATGTTTGTTTTGTCAAAGAGACGAGCGCACGCGCAAGTAACGTTCGCTGTATAGCGCCTGCCACCGTACCATTGTACCTGTGGAACGGATCAAGCGTAAATCCGCGAAGTTTGAAAATCGAAAAAGTGTGTTCCATTTTTGTTTTGTTTGTGAATTTTTGTGCTACGTGCAAAAAAGGTGAGCTGTTTACAATTTTTTTATTAAATAATTTTGGATAGTATAGGTAAATATACTAGCAATAATATTTCATATAATAAAATAATTTTATGTTAATATTAACCATTTCTATATGTTAATTCAATGCGATTTATAAGTTTAATATACAAAACATTTATATTACAATGACTCGGGTGTTTTCCAATGTTACGATTCTCTAATACGCACCTACTTGCATACTAATTTCATAAATGGGAAAGAGTATTTGTCCGTTCACGTCTCAACGAAGCGTCGGTCGTTATGATATAATTTTTATGTGGAGATATTAATACTAGGAAGTAACAAGTAGTATTAAATAATATAATAATTTTTAATTTACATTACCTACAATTACTTAAATATAAAACAGTATTAACAGGTAATTTGATCATAATCAGTATCCAACAATCAAGCTTTGAACTAATCAACGAACTGCTTATGGCGTACCGCGTTAATTAATTACGAAAGCAATCAGTAACGCTAATCTGTTACTTCTTACGTGACTGGGGCACGATCGCCAATATTAAACTACTTTTTCGACGGTCAGATATTGGATGGGTGGTAGTCGTTTTATGTTATAAGTAAAATAAAACATATGGAGATTTGCATATCATCATCAACTTATTAACATATCCACTGCTGATACACAGGACTTCATATCTTCATCATTATCATCATCAGTATATTGATGTTCCCATTACTGGTGCTCAGGCCTTCTCTATGAATAGAATCTAGTCAAATTGATTAGGTCTCTATATAGATAAAAACATTTACAGAGAACGGATCATAACCACACAGGCCCAATGTGAATTAGTGGGGACCGACGGCTTAACATATCTTTTGAAGTATGGGGAGCATAATATAATGAAATTTCCTTTTCCCAACCGATTAACGACACATACAAAAGTTGCTTAAAAGAGAGCGTATACTGAAATTACTAACTATTAATTAGTTCTGCACATAGAACTAACATCCTCATAAAAAGTAACATTATTATTACTGAATTAAATCATAAAATTTACTCGATAGAAACAAAAGACAACGTTGGCTCTAAAATTCACGATTTTTCCATTTGTTCTCGTCAATTAGATATTAACTTTTACTATAGGGAAAATTGATAAATATAAGACTCAAATTTACAGTGGAGGGATTTACTGAGAAATTTTACAATAATCGTAAATTTGCGGATATGTAATTAAACAACGTCTCTGTCTTTATCTAATTGACTGGTGTGTAACATTCGTCTCGTCTTGTCTTTCGTTTTTACGCCCAGCCTTAATTTCCATTAGACTATTGAGCTTTGTTTAGAGCCATATAGGCTTAATATAATTCAAATCCATTCCAATTCCACAACATTTATTCAGTCTAGATAGTTACAAGCACTTGTGAAAGTTGAAAACTATGCCATAGGTTCACAAATCTACGATAAGAGACCTTGTTCTGAGAAGAACTGGCAAAAAACTCAGCAAGGGCTACTTCTTTTCCCCTGTTTTTATTTTACACAAAGAATTCCAATCAAAAAATTATATTATTAGGCAATGAAGTCACTTTTCGTAACAAAAAAAAGGTATTTCTTTCGTTAATCGATTAATACGCCGAATATAATATCATAATTGACAAAACTGATATAGTATAATGACAAAGTGGAAAAATTAAGAAACCACAGAAGCTTAGCCTTGTTCACGTGCTGTTGGAAAATGATGTCAGAAGCCATAAAAACCGGCGAGTATGTATGAAAAGACTAATGGAAGTCGAGGCGGTGAAAGATGTGTATAAGATGCAGCGAGGCTTGGTCCTCTCTGCCTTTCTCACAAAGGATCCGCCAGAGGATTCGCAGAGAAGCGTGAAGATATAGACAAGGCTATTCATAAATACCTGTATTTTCGAGTACGTATAAGAGTGAATGCTCTCATTCTGGGCAAGCTTGTTCCACTTTAGATCTCATTCAAGCCCTTGGGTCGGATTGAGATCGAGAGTGAGCCATTTATAAATTTAAAAAAAAAAACCTAAATTTATTAATGGCTCACTCTCACTCCTAAATCCATAAATTTATGTTAGATAACACTTTACAAAATCATTGGTTTGTAATAGTTTTCAACTCAACTTACGCCACAATAACGATTAATCACAATGATTTCGTATACATCTTTTCTTCCCAAAGATATCAAGACTGTTTTCTACAATAAATTTCGCAATAGTAACTACAGTAAAGATTTCAACTTCTCTTTATCAAATTTGCGTAACTACAGGAAAGTACCGAATCCAACAAGAAACTGGCAGTGAAAAAGTACTCAATAAACAAATTTAAAGATTTAATCTGAGCTTAAGAAATATGACACTGACATGACACTTAAGAAATAATATAAAGATTAAAGTAATTGCCTTCACTTAAATATGTAATAATCACATTTACATTTACACAATTTATTTGAAGGGGATTCTTAAGTCAATCTTCGATATCAAATATATTTTGAACAAAATTCCAAAGAAACTATGTACATCATTTTGAACTTTTATAATACACATAATATCCGTTTTGAAACATTAAAACCAATTAGAAACTTTTACGGTGATGAAAGTGAGAAGGTATTGTGAAATTACGTTAAATGCTTTAATTTTGTATATGATAAATATTCTTTGGTCGCACAAACATTCTGAGAATCGCTATTTTGTTATTTTAGTAAATATCCACTGAGCTTTTGTCCTCTTCACATCTTTGGACTTTGGATCTTAGTTTTCTAATATTCAATGTAAGATTCATATAATAAAAATAGATGTGTGTGTATAAATACGCTACGCAAAATATGGTACGAATAAAGAATATTAAAAATTAAACCGACTTCAAATAATCGTAATAAAGAGAAACGACTGAAAAGAGAGAAATAATATTTATATAATAATTTATATAATCGAAACGCAAGAAGTGGATACATCGCAGCCAAGTGCTATAATCACCGGCCAATTGGGTAGCTAGCCCTTTAATTGAATGCCTTTTTGCCATTCACTTAACGGGCTGACTTTCGATCAGCCGTGTAGCTGACCGCAACATTCTACTATGGCTGAACAAAAGTTAGCCAACTAATTAACTGTCAATTCATCGGGAATATCAAAATTTAATGGTAGGATTAGAAGTAAAACAAAATAAATTTTGTCGTGGTTGATTTTATTTAAAACCCCGCTTCGGCATGAATGGGCCGGCTTGACCGGAGTGATACCACGGCCTCACAGAAAACCGAAGTGCTCGTCTGCCCACATCCCAAAAAAAAAAATTACTTGTTACGATCAGTAGGGTTTAAACGATACTTTCAATGCCGAAAAGGTTTCGATATTTTCAAAAGCGATACTCGATACTGAGTATTCGATGGTGGTTTTTCAATTTTAATAGCCTCAATACAATGTATTTCTGACTTACTCCAATATTATACATTATACAAAATATATTTTTAAGAACAACCCTAGAAATACCTAAATATTTGAATGAAAATAAAAACAATAATTATATTTCAGCAAATTACCAAGTACTTACAAAGTTAAAATATTTTGGACCGATGTTTTGGATAGTGTTTCATTCCAGCGTTGCTATTGCTGCGGCAATTGCAGTGTCTTATAATAAAATTGGATATTTAAAACAAAACTATATCGTCAGATACTGCCTTAGCAAAATCTATGGCAATGTAGCAAGGTCCTGGTGCTGATCCAAAATAAATCATGTTTTATTTTTTATTATATTCAATAATTTTGGTAGCTGTCCTAAAAAACATTTTTAATGAAAAATGCTTTAAAAGCTTTTTACCACCCACCAAATACGGCAGTACATAATATTGCAAGCAAAACTATTTGATTAGTTCCTCGATCGTTTCCAAAGAGATTTTATGTAGTTTTCTGTGCATGAACTTTGAAAGATCTTATACTAAGAAATGCCATCCGTTCTAGTTTTGTTCTATAGGTAGGCAATTCGTCAGTGTGATTTTACACAATATGTATTCACTAAATATACAATATTCTTTTTCTCGCTTTATTTCTAAACTTATAGTATTTATAAAATCTAATAACACTACATCAGCATACTACATTTTTTTATTTGCCTATCTTGGTATTTTTTCAAGGATTTACCATGTGGCATTAATTTCCTATTTTAAATAATTATTTTTATATTTCTTGCTATATTTTACACTAAAAAGAATTTTACTGTAAATATTTTAATATGAAAAATTGTATAAAGCTGTTTATTGTTATTTCAAATAGCGTAGTTATCAGACAACATTGTGGTCTATAATATATTGTTGTTTTGAGGTCTATTTAAGCTGCAACAAAAAAGTAGGCATTTGTTTTTAAAACAATATTTATATTCATTTTTTTTATTGTATGTGAATTGAATTCAGAATTGTCTCAAAAGCGAATCGAATAGAGACAAAAGGCCATGACTCACTACGCGGGCACAGTACTGACTTGTGGGGGTAAACGACTGAACTTATTCTACTGAACTGAACAGATTCAGATGCAGCGGGGATCAACGATTTACATGCCTACCGAAGCACTGAGGAGCTCGAGATAATTAATGTTTGGTCACCCAACCTATGGTTGGCCCCTGCAAAAGTTGCTGCAATTTAATTTCACAATGCTATTTTGAAATTAACCGTATAAAGAATGCATCCTGAAGGATATGCAATGTAAACTGAAGGATAAAGTTGTATTTTTGGATTCAGATCAATAATACACAGAAAGATGGTTAGACATCAATATTCATTTCTTTATTTAGAATCAAATATGAACCTACAGACTTTGAAAGTTTTATTTCAATAAAATAGTATCCCTAATACAAAATACTGAAATCACTACCACGACTTTTCTTCTTTATAAGAGAAATTAGTTTACAATTAAAAAAAAAACTATAACAGAATATACAGTATTCTGCATTATGGACTATATTTCATATTTGGTTACTTAACTCTTCATCGAAATTAAAATCATTTTCACCATATGAAGACAATAAACACTCGTAAGATTGAGTTACTCGTTATAAAAAAATGTAACTGCTTCTTTGGCTTATCAGTGTTTTATTTATAAAGATTAACTGAGAAGGCGAGATTCATGGTCAAAATATTATGTTGCACGTCGTGCAGTAAATATGTTGATTTGACATTTACTTTTATTGTAAGGATTAATTTTATTTATTCAAATCTTTATTAATTTGAATAGGTTATAACACAAAGGCAACTTATTGAGCAACCTCAAATAACAATAAGTATTTCAGATTATGAATTCGTTAACATACATTAAGAAATGACGGTACTAGAAAATCTACTAAGAGTGAAATAACTCTTAGTAGAACAATGAAATAACTTTACCTAGATAGTTTCTGAAATGTTGATGCGTGTGAGCAGACATTTTCTCCAAAGGATGGTTCTACCATGTGACGCCTTTATTATCTATGAATGTAGCTTACACTTTCCTTTATACAGTTAATACTTTTTTTCCTGTATTAAGCAAAATCACTCTTATATTCACGCTAATGACGATGCAATTACATTTTTAAATAAAGCACCTGTTTCTTTACTTCTGCCTTTCTAATGACCCTTGGAAAATCAAGCACAATTTCAAGGGATGTTTCTAAAAAAATAATAAACTTTGAACCAATCTTTTATTTTACATAAATTATAAATAAAACTTTTTGGAGTACAGTGAGGCTGTTTAATTTGTGAAAGTTAAAGTAAATTTGTAATATTTGTTTGGTTACTTTTGAGCTGTAATTCCATTGACGCACAATCGCCGTGTCAAATAGGCGTAGTGAGGACAAAATTTTGCTGGGATTGATGTGAAGACACTGGCGTGCCTCCGACAAATCAAGCGAAGCAAACGACCGTACTATCCTTTTCTCGAAACCATTCCAGACATTTTCGAACTCCATAGGGACAAAGTTACAGAACTTCATTCTGGACAAAACTGGAAGCCTTAGTTTTCAGTAACCAAGAGGGCAGCACATAATTATATGTATTATCAAATCGCATTGCTCTTAGTTTCATCATTGTCTGACTCTTTGATTCACCCAATATCAAATGTCTGAGTGATAACTAAGCTTTCTTTTTTATAAATTGATACTTTGCAAAGCATATTCTTAAATAAAACAAGTACCTATATGGAGGATTATTTAAATTACTTGTATATCATGTTATTGTGCTGTTTTACTTTATTTTGCCAGACATCAATTCATGACAAAGTAATTACATAGCTGCTACTAAAGAAAGGTAGGAAGTGACTTAACTGACCTCGTTTAGATTTGATTCCACGACTTTTACGACATGAGTGCATATTTGTACATATTATGATTTTGATGGGATATATTAGTCAATAGGTAAGGTTTTCTAAAATTTGTTGTTGGGTAGGTAATAAAGACGCTTCCCGAAAAGATTTTAAAGTTTTTAAAATTAAACATAAAAACTAAATGTATGTAGATGTAGTTTAAGTCCAAAAAAATATCTCAGTCTGGAAACACCACGAACATAAATATCTTTAATATGTGAACTTATTACGTTACTAATTCCTACGTATTTCATCCATAACTGATATAGATTTATTTATTCAAATAATCCTTTAGTTAAGAAGAAAAAGTATTCAGCAAAAATTTTTATTGCACTGGTGACGTGCGTGTTTATGATGTATAAGTAAGTTAATAATGTTATTGTAAGACATTAAAATTTAAATATAAGTACTCCTCACATTTACATTTATTTTTTATAGATAATACTTATAGTTACTTGGAATTTGTTATAATAATAGACATAGGAATAACAGGCATAGAATTTTTTTTATGAAAAAATATTAACTAAATTGACCTTCGCTGTTTCTATAAGTAATTGAAGGTAATAAGTATGTAATTTAATCTCATTAAGATTCAATGGTCTACCTTACTACCAATAAAAATGTGTACTGAACCGTTATCTCGTCATACACGACTTGTTCAAGATGTAGTGCAGCTGTTGTGCAGCTAAGGCATTCTGTTAATTGGAGATGGAAACCACAGTCGGCTTTTTTTTTTATATCTTACTTACAATTTCCACTTCCTCGTTCCGGTATCGTATCGAAAACATTCAAAGGCATGAATAAACGCTAAATTACATTTTGAAAGTTCGCAACTATATACCAAGATAACACAGTAGTGCGTCTATCTTTTTCGCTTGCTGTAGCTGCCCTCTTCACAGATAGCGGAGGAGCGGGGATGGGAGGAAACACCTGTAGTGATCGTAACATTATTTTTCTTTTGATTGATTTGCAAAACTTAAAAGGGAAATAGTGTCGTCTCCTCAATCAATGATGGAGTGAAAGAAGGGTGAATTTGGAGTAAAGATTGTTCTGGAAAAAGGAAATGAACAATCGCGCTGGAGAAAGATGAATGGAGAAAGACAGTGAAGAGAACATATGTTGATTATGAAGGTTAGGCGTGAGGCCAATATAGAAATATATACGATATTTGTATTTAAAAAATCGATGTCTGCTTAGTATCTACGTAACAATACAGTTGTCGTTTCCGAGATGTGGTTTATTTTAAGACCGGTTAATGAAGGGAAAGTTTCTCATGTTCTCTGGGTGGTTGAGGTGCCATTGTTGTCTCTGATTTTCATAATCTGTTTGGCAATTCATAAAAGTGCACATAATATGAAATCATCTTTTCTGTGTATCTGAATTTGAATATTTTCTATCTTGTATTATTTTAGATTGTAAACTATTTGATTAACAATTATGTTAACACTTTAGGACTTAAGAATGTTGAAAGTATGTAATATTGACCTAATGTGTTTCACTTTATATTTATACACAGTAACACAAATAAAACTAGAACTTATATTAGAAACATTTATTCAGAAAATACCAATAAAAGTTTGTATGCTACAAGCACTGATTTAATTAATGACATTATTAATTTCATTTTACTCATTAATGGTAACGAAGCTTAAAGGTTTACACATTACACCCACTCTACTTTGCCAGCTCTTTTACACTTGTCACTTATTTTATTCTGAATTAAAAGTCGCCATTGCCTTAGTTTAGAGTCGTAAATAAAGTATAATTATCATCAGCCTAAAGTATAATAATCATCAGCCTGTGAATGTTCCCTCTCATAGGGCACAGGTTTTCCCAGTGCCTAACCCTCCACCCAGGCTCAATCTGGATCGGTGGTTACTAGCGGCATCAAAGTCGGCACCAATGGCATAACGTGCCTTGTGAATGTTGTCTAACCGCCGCATCACAGACCGGAGGCGTTACTACGGCGTCGTCAAGCTCCTCCGATTTAATAATACAAGTAATTATATAACTAAACCAGTTAGCCGCCACAGGTAACAAAAACCTTGACACCGCAAGATTAGGACCAAAAACATTGTAACGATTTCTTCTTAATATTTATTATTGATATCGATCAGTGTACTGGCAAGTTTTTATATTTTTTATATGTATAGTTTAGTCTGACCACGCGCTAACATATGTTGTTATATTCTTCATGAAAATGCTTGTAAATCCACTTGGTCCCTGGCACCCTGAGATGGGATTCATGACTTTGAACGCATGACCTTTTGCAATCTGGGCGACTACTCTAACCACTAAGCTACCCATTATCTAAGAGGACTGACGAATATTTTAAGCACTTGTTACTTTTCGCTACTACAGAGCGTATTCTCATCAATGTTCAGGCAATACACCCAAACAGACGAAAGAAATATTTTTACAAATATTTAAATTTTCGATAAACATGAAAATTTATTCTAATATTTTGTTCCAATGGAAACTTTATAATGGAGCTTCCATTATGGAAATCACGATATATACATATATATATATATATATATTATTATTATTATCATGATTGAATATATAATAAGCAAAGATAAATATAATCAATTACAATAAGTTATATGATTAAAAAAAAATCTCCGTGTTTAGGTGGCTCGCACGCTTTCAAGGTATCGCCATCTATGAGCTTAGTCCTAGGTTTGATTTCCGGTCGTGTCGACATAGAAAAAGGATTTTTCTATATTGTCTAATGTCTGGTTGTAGTTTAATACATGTTGAATTATGAGATATGAGCAATATATCAATTGACGTTATCTGATATTTATTTATTTTCAGTGTTCAACAAATCGGGCTGGGCTTAACTACCAAAGTCTAAATTCATTATTAATACTTAGGAAGTTGGAAATCTCCCTGTTTTGTTACAGTAAAGTCCAGTTGAATAATCACTTCGTTAGACTTATACTTACAATATTACTAAATTATCAATTTAATTTGAGGACTCTGTATTTCATTCATGTGTAATAAACATGTAAAATAGCTTTGTTCTTTATTTCTTTTAGACATAGCATCGTCATTCATAATAACGGAATAAAATACAATACGAGTAATGGAACCATATGACGATATTAAGTTGACTAGAGTATATTATCACCACAACCAGCTTTTTGCACGAGCATGACGTCATCATTTAGACAACACAAAGTTCCGAATATGTACGTCAGTGAATGTATATTGTGTTTAAAAATAAAATTGTCCGTTTGTTTAAAAATATGTATGAAATTACATAAATCCAACATCAACCGCTCAACCTTAAAAAAATATTAATGATTGTTTTACAAATGTTGTAAGTCAAGGATAATTGTACACATAAAATGACAATAGTTTTCCTCCTTATTGCCAGGCAATAAATTACATTTTGTTGTGTATCTAGCATGTTAAATTACGTCGTTCATTGTACGTGAAATGATCACGACCTTCCGGATGTGGAACAAGGCTTGCTGCCAAGCGTTTACATGACTCAGAAGACACTTAAATCAATTGAATAATTTTGACAAACTCTTTAAAGTAATCGTCGATTTAATTGTATCAAAACAAAACGTTACTTTTAACGACAGCTGTGTTAATGACCCCGATATGTGCGATTTTCGTGGGAGAACACACTTTGCATCCAATTAAAGGTAATTTACATGTTAATTTACAGCTATTATCCCATTAAGTGTTGAACATGGCTTTAATACCTATGCAACAAAAGAATCATTATGGAATATCACCGTTTTAGTATTTATCACAATCAATAAACAGCGCTAGGGTTCTAGTAAAAAGATTATTACATTTTATAACATATTTTTTGAAAGACGACAGCGTCACCCCATCTTCACTACGTCTCCGGAAGTTTATTCCCAAGCTTGTCCTAATCAACTGTCTCTAGCGATTAATGCGCTGAACCGTGACTTACAAATAATTTGTGACTGGAGCAAGTCCTATGGCATAAAAGTAAATGCACTGAAAACCCAAGTCATTATTGTTGGCAGGTCCGCAATGACAAATAAAATCAACCGATCATGTTTACCTGCAATTTTGTTCGATGGTGTTGCTTTAGTCCCTAGTGATAGCTAGCGTACGAAATCTGGGGATAGTTATAGATAAAAACTTGACATGGGGACCACAGATCGAGCAGACGAGTCAGAAAATGTTTGCTGCAGCTGGTTCCTTGTAGAGGCTACGTAACTTCTTACCAGTGGCCACTAAAATTGCGCTCGCACAATCCCTTCTTCTTCCGATGCTGGATTACTCCGATGTCAGCTATCTAGACTTAACTGAGGAGCAACTGAATAAACTTGAGAGACTTCAAAATTTTTGTATTAGATTCATATTTGGCTTACGCAATTATGATCATGTATCTGATTTTCGCACTAAGCTCAAGTGGTTGCCAATTCGACTTCGTCGGAATGCACATATTGTTTCCCTGCTTTACAGTATACTGTTCAATCCTCTCTCACCAACTTATCTTAAGGAACGTTTCAAGTTCCTTCGTGATACGCACTGTCGTGTTTTGAGATCATCGGAGAATCTAATACTGCAGATGCCTGTGCACTCCACAAAATTCCTTGATAAATCATTTGCAGTTCAGGCTGTTCGCTTGTGGAATGCCTTACCTGAAGAAATAATGCGCGCTCCTTCATTGAAGTGTTTTAAAAATATGTTTAAGAAATACTTTATAGTATCATCCTGTTATATTTATCTTGGTACTGTTTTATTTTAAATGTTTGTATGTATATTGTATTATATTATATTATATATGTTTATTATATTATATTATGTATATAGTATATTTTATTTATATGTAGAGGTATGTATATGTTATTTGTATGTATATATGTAGGTATGTTTCTCTCGCAATATAAGACACCATCTACTACCCGTCTATTTAGTAACAGTCCACTCTAACCTACGGTTGCCTGGCAGAAATTGCTCTTTAGCGATAAGGCCGCCGATTGTACAACTAAACTGTATCAATTGTAATTCCTCTATATTTTATGGTGTACAATAAAGAATTTATTCATTCATTCATTCAGACAAGACGCGACGCAAGAGTTTTCTAAACGAAATCACCAATCAGATATGCATTTCTTTTGTTGTTTTCTATTTTCAAAAGGTTTCAACATAAATTGCCTAATCAAACCGGACAATAAGCGCACGCATAGCATAGTTTAATGAACTACGTAACAGGGACAGCCCCGTCTTATCACCTCTTAACGTAAGCAACGAGTAAACAAGTAGAAGATTTTCCTCACAAAAACATGAATGAGTAATTAAAATGGTATACTTTCGATATAATGTAGTGAAAACATAGTTAGCTATTTCACAAAAGAAGCGATTGAGGAAAATAGTTTTATTTAGTTGTTTTGTGTTGCGTATAAAATTGGTTCGTTACATTTTGAAACGTAACTGTTGCGATTTCTGTTATCTACTAGTCAAATACCTATACAATATACAGAAATATAATAAAAAGAGAGTGAGAGTATTCACGATAATCAAGAAGTCCACTTTTTAGATTTAAAACATAAACTTATAAGTATGATTCATTAATAGGGATGATGACTAATTTTAGTTTGTTTGTACGTCAGGTAGAGTGTTAAAAAATATTAAACACGTATTTTTTATTTTTTTCGTAATCATAAAATTACGGCGTTACATGGAGTTGAAATTTCGCATGACGTCACGTTAGAGTACGTTTTCTAATCAACTGTGACGTAGCGAGCCCCCACTCCTAAACTTTAATGCCTGTTATCTAAGCTATTTCTTGTTAAATTGAAGTAAAAAAAATACGTATCTAATATTTTTCTATTATCTGACTGACGGACTAAATAGAATTGCATTTTTTTTACCCAGTCATCATCCCTATTATGTAATATTTGATACCCTATTTGGCACAATCACAGATACACATAAACTATAGCATTATACTCCGTCATTCTTCTCATTTGTGTGATTGACTAAGCTTTTTTGCCTTACTGTAATCAAAAATCTAACACCATGCGTTATTTTAGAAAACTTTGAAGACTTCGTTATACGGTTTCAATTTATTTTATTTAATTTTTTGCATAATCAATAAATCGAGGCGATACATTGAGTTAAAATGTCACATGACGTCACTTTTTGGTACATTTTCTACAAAACTGTGATGTAACGAGCCGCCACTCCTCAACTTTAAAAGTAAAAAAAGTACGTATCTAACATTTTTCTATATTCTGACTGACGGACTGAATATATTTTCTTTGTTTTTATTTTGTCGTTATCCCTACTTAAGGAGATGCTTATGAAGTTATTTTTTATCTGTAGTAATATTCAATTTTAATATTGAGAATATTTATAAATATTTTAATTTCGCAGTCTGAATAATTAAATAATTCTACGACGAGACTTGTTTGGGTTGAGAGATGCATGTAGGGCTGATGTCCTTAACCATGACCTTGCGATGGCACCTTGTATGCTTATATTAAAGGTCAATTAAACTGGATCCAGACATATTCTGAATATGTCTTAGTTGGTTTACCTTGTTCACCCTGCCATTGATACAATATACTTATTTAATTAAACCCACGCAAAAGCTAAATTTAAGCACTGTTAAACTTACAGAAAAACTCTTTCAGTTGATCTTAAAGATACTATTTAATTTAGTAGAATAGGTCGGTTATGTAGTGGACAAGTTAAGCATATTTTGCAAGGGTCGGTCACAAGATGGGTGACCAAAAAATTATAATAATAATATTTATTAGACCACAACGTAACAAAATACAGGTTTTTTTTACATCTAAGCTTATCATTTACTGTACCTATTTAGTTAGCCTCTGTTGCTGAACTGAGTTAATACCCGTCTTTCAGCATTCAGCAAAACCTCAGATTCTTAGTATTACTACATATATTTTAAGCAGATAAGTAACACTGAAATTTGTTTCTTATATTTAGTACGAACTTTACCTAACCTATAGCGTTATCTCTCTCTCGGTGAGTAGAATGATAAGTGAACGTATATTAATTTTGTGGAAGAAATGAAATAAATAAAAAATATAAAAATATAAAAAAAAATACCGAGTGCGCGTGAGAAGGTGAGTGACTTGAATAGTATAAAACTTAAAATTCCATCCTTTTATTTTTGAGTAACTTGAGTAGTGAAATTATAAAACTTAAAATTCCAACCTTTTATTTTTGAGTAACTTGAGTAGTGAAATTATAAAACTTAAAATTCCATTTTTAATTATTACCTCAGACTACTACGGACTTCGGAAGGCGCGATAAGACATTGGTCTCGGCTGTATTTGCAGTCGTTAATACCATCCGGTCTGCATTGGGCCAGCGTGGAGGGTTATGGCCCATCCTGCTTAATCATCCATAAAGAAGGCCGGAGCCCGTGCAGTAGAGACGTATAAAAAGCTGATGTTGATGATTATGATTCCATTATTTTGTAACATTCAAGAATCTCATATACTCAAGCTTCATCTTTTACTTCCGAGATACTTTAAGTTAATCTAAAGATAGCGGTGAAAAAGGCACTCAATTTTCTGCCTACAACATAAAGAATCTGGCCTGAAGACCAAATAGATGGAAGGAAACCAATTTTTGTTTCATTAAAATGAACTTAGCATAATTAACCAGGATTCAATTTTTCTTGATCTGTTTTTTTGTTTATATATATGAAGGAAATAACTCCGTTGCTATGGATGCGACTGAAACTAACTAACTAATAATGTCCAGGCCAAAATATTGACTTAAATGGGAATAGAACCCACTACCCTGGCAAGCTATAGGCAGTTGTCCTTTCCTCTGGCGATAGAAATCTCAATTTATAATTACATTGTTATATATTCAGGGTTGATTGAAGGAGGTTGATTTCCAAAAACTGCAAATTCAATGACTTGCATATTCAAAACAAGCATTCACTGTCAGCTATATATAATTAAATGAAAAGAATGAAGTATTGTAAGAGGTGAACATTAAAAAGGTGAACGGCATCGAAAACCTTACCTTGATAAAACTTAAAAGTTATCTTAAGTGGTATTTACACATGTGTTTAAGAAGATCGACCGTCGTCATTACAAGTACTTTTTTATGTACGTAAAGTAATATATAAATATTACATCATATATTTTATTCAGATTAAAAAATGAGTAGCAAAGCACTCGTATTATGAAAGAGATAACAAAGGTCTCAACATCCAGGCCCCAGAAGAGGTACTATCTATAACAATTTAAAAATATAATTGGTAAAGTATTTAAAAAAAAAGTTACTGACATTTATGTATATTCTCCACGTGTTGAACTGGCAGATATTTAGTTAAAAAGTTCTCGATATTATAAGGATATGGGATTGATGTCCTCATGTGGAGGACCTAAATAATTTTTGTTTATTATTTACTATGTTGTGGTAAATTATATTAATGATTTTTGTATTTGAACAAAAAATGTTTGTTATATATGTTTTGGTGTGTATTTATATGTTTTGTTCTCGTCTCGTTGTTGTTTTTTGAGATACTTATGAGTTGTGAAAAGATTGAATCTTCGTCGTTATATATTTCAGAGGAACAGCCCTTCTTTATACAGAGAATTAAATAGTAAGAACGGGCTATAACTCACTAAGGAGATCCAGTGTGGTATGCTAAGTGAAAAGATTAAATAATGTTATGGAGCGCAGCGGCGCGGTTCGTCTATACCTTACTAGATGGCGTTAAACGCCAATGAATTGCGCTAACGCTGTTGAAATTACCTGTGTTATATAGGTATTCATATTTGGTAATGACTCTAATAATACATCGGTAGCGCTACAAGTAACGCCGAGGCTAACAAAGAATGTTCTATTAGGTCCTAACCTAGAACATTCTAATTGTGGTATCGGTCCCTATAAAATATGCGATGGGATGGACTATAGTCCCGGCATTCTTCAGTGAGTGTGAGTGCACAGAATTTGAAAGCAAGAGCGATCGGAAGCGAAGCTATAACTAGAGCGGTGTTATAAGTGACGTGAAATAGTGAAGTTGAAGTGTGAATTAATCATTTTTGTAATTTTATTGTGCTAAAAAATTAACTCAGATTGTGAACTTTAATTGGGGTTACTTTTTATTCCGAACCCGAACACGTAACAATAAGAAAATAATGTCTAGTTTGATCTATGGATTTTTTTTATTTCACAAGACATGACAATACTCCCTTTTTGTGCTTTAAACTGTTTTATACAAAATATCTGATTTAAAAATAAATACATATAATGTATTAACCTGGTCTATTTCTTATTTTTGTGTTGAATGAATGTCGGTAAATACCTATTTATAATTAAAATAGAAAAAAACGCTATAAAATATCTAAAACAAACTTTAGGACCAAATTATATCGTTGGAAATTGTTGTAAATGTGATAGTTTGTTTTTTTCATATCGAACGACGTGCATTATAGAAGCATCCAACGACGAATCCATCGATATATCGAAAACCAACGTAGAGAGAACCACTCTTGACAATATAGAGTTCCTTTTCTGGTCGCTTACAATACATTTCACAACTTTATTGATCTGTTTCTTATGATTCCTCGTATATTAATAATTATTGAAAAAAAAAAACTATAGATTTTAAGCCACAGGATAGGTTGTACACTCACAATAATACATTTCTTCAAAAATATTAAACCAAGGATTCTTTGTATTTTGTAATTTTTATATAGACTCGGACAAATACTTTACTGTAAATACTACGCCTACTTAATTACAAAGTCGAGGCCAAAAGTTTGTTATTTAAAGATATATAAATAATGCCTTAAGAAGTGTTAGGTAGTTGTTAGTATCCTTAAATATGGAAACAACGCTTTTTGTGTTTTTATACGAATTAAAAATATATAATGAACTGGTTCTAGCACGGTCTCTCACAGATGGAAGTTCAAAAGCTTTTATAATACACAAGGATAGTTTGGTGTATTATTCAGTAATATATACCAAAAGCCTCTTCGTGTAATACTGAAATTGTAGAACCCCCATTATACTCCATTAACGGTTTGGAAGAAATTATCAACATATTGACTACTATTTCTACAGTACTACATGTAAAAAGTAAATAGGGAATAATCGTCGAAAAACGTTTGAATATTTTATAATATCAACTAATAACAATAGAATAAGTGGAATGTTTTCTTAAGTTCTATGTGTATGGATTTTAAAATCGTCCACTGTTTATATTATCATTGTTTTGACATTTTGCTAACTCATAGTTGTACTTTCGCTTCCGTACGATAACTCGCTATTACATCATTAATGGGTATATTCTAGCATCAATCGAAATATTGTATAAATGCTTACACTAAGTACTAGCTGTTCTTGCGACTTTGCCCTTGTTTATTATAGCTTATGTTATCCGCGCTTGATGCAGCTTCTGGTTGGTGAAAGGATTTTCATGATCTGATCAGTACTTCTGAAGATTACCCCTATTAATAAATAAACGAAGTCAGAACTTTACTTCGCTATAATATTAATATAGATTACCGCAGTTGTAATCTTCTTCTCTATCGTTACGCTCTTGACAGAGCGGTCGTGGCCATCATGTTGTCTCGTTCCTTGTCTTTGATAGTTTGTGCACTATCTCTCGCCATTTCGCTCTGTTGGCCGTCATTCTGGTGCACTCATGTAGTTGGCCACCCACAGCTGCTTTTATTTGGTCGGTCCATCGCATGGGAGATCTACCACGGGGTCTGGTACCCTCCACTCTGCCCTGCACTACAAGACGTTCAATGGAGTCACTTTCTTTCCTGGAGATGTGGCCAAAAAACTTCAAAATGCGGGTTTGAACGATAGCTGACAGTCTCTCCTCGATGCCAAGTTCCTCGAGTATGGAAACGTTCGTACGGAACTCAGTCCACGATACTCCGAGCATCTTTCTCCAGCACCACATCTCTAGGGCGTCGATCTTTTTCTTTTCTATCTCCCGCAGAGTCCATGTCTCGGCAGCATACAGGAAAATAGGGAAAACAAGAGTTCGAACCAATCGGGATTTCGTGGCCTTGGTGATATTTCTATTTCTCCATATCTTCTTAAGCAGTTGTAATACGTAAGTCTTAACTATAAACTACAAATACCTATATCATTTTTTACAGGAAAAGTTACGAGTAAATTATGAATAATAACTACTATTTCAATTTATTCGTTAATAAATAAAATCACGCGTATCTCGCTTTAGAATAAATCCATTCGAAACACAAAAGTCCAGTTTCAAACTACCAAATGGGTTATCCCTTTCGAGAGGATTTAGAAAATAATAATGGATTTTGTTTTCCTATAGCAAAATGAATAACTTTGTTGAATGACGAACTTTGTGGGATAACAGGAAAATTTTAACAAGGATTCCTGGTGACGTTGTCGGACCGAATAATGTTGTTATAGAAGGATGCTATGAAGAAATTACGAATTTCTTCATGACTCGTCAAAGAAATAATGTCAACGAATAACCTTGTAATTACAATTTTCCGCGTAATAAACGATGTCCACCGGTTTCAGTGTATCCATATCTGTGTTTGCGGTTTTTATTCCCGGTCGGGTCTATATTTTAACTATTTAATTTGAGATTAGATCCGCTGCAGAGTATCACTGTAGATTCCTGGTTTATTTTTTGAATTCACAAAAACTGTACTGGTTTTGGAATATATTACTACTCTACAGTCAATGGGCAGTGACAAGAGTTTCATATATTTTTTAATAATATTACCTGCTTATTATTTTTCTTATAAAAAAAAAATTAAAACTCATGTAATTTTCACAGTAGTTTTTACAATAATACCGTGAAACTAAAAGCAATCAAACTATTTCATATCATGTTGGCGAATACATTTATTACAACCCTGTACTCTTATAATCACTATTTCATATAAATATTGCTGTAACTTACGTATTTTAAAACATTTTAACGTAATTATTACTTTAGTATATGTATATAGAATCAGTTATATTTAGGGTAAAAGCCGGATAGTTGTCACACTTTTTACAAAAGCTCTTTTATTAAAATTGTATACTAGTCAATTTTTATTCAAAGTGTATTCTTGAACATCGTTTATTAATCCATTATCGTAGCCATTTTTTTTTTAATATAAATATTATTAGTTTTAAGTAAATCCTGTTTTATTTATTTGACCTCTGAAAAGAGGATAGTTGCCTGCTATGGCGGATAGTAGCTTAACGTTAAAAATATTTCAGGGAATACTTGCCTTATGTGAGGATAGATGCCTGTCTATGTATTTTTCAAATAAAAATTAACTTGTATTAATTAAAGAAATCAGCTTTTATTATTTACTACAATCTTTTAATTAATAATTAAAGTTAAACTGTATTTATAAAATTACAACAAAAATAGATTCCGAAGTGGTAATTAGATACCCAAAATATTAATGAAATATTATAACGTTTTAAAGATAGAACAATATGACAATTAACGTTGACATTATCATTGATTAAGTTAAGTATTCAGTTTTTGTTATTTACTGAGATCCTTTATTCGGTATTAAGTTAATTTTTAAAGTATTAATTAGTAAGTATTAATCTTAAAGATAAAGCAATATAATAATCTAATTTGGCATTAGCATTTATTATCACCAGAAGCCAGGGTTTTTTATCTAGCTCTTCGAACGCAAGTGTTAAACTGTCTTCTGTCCAGCAGATGTAGCGCGGCACCACGCCTGGCTTTCGTTTATACTTACGAGGCATTTTGCTGTTGAGTAGGTATTTCTTTCATTAGTAAAACGAAATGCAAAAACAACAAAAAAAAAAAGAACTGTCTTTGCTCGTAAAAAAACTATATTTACAGTTTATTGCCCTAAAGCAACTATCCGCAAAAGTCAAAGGCCTACTATCCTTTTTGATACGGATACTTGCCTTATTTAGTTAAGAAATAAATAAAAGAAATTTAATAATAAAAAGTAATAATCAGTGCAATTTAAACCCAAATGTATGCAAGAACACAAAATATTTAACAGAGATTACTTACTAAGGTACTGCCGACAAATAAGGCCTACCTTAATTAAAACTTCCATATTTCTGTAACGCATACGTAAATATTGTCTGGCACCAGTCAATACCAACCATTGTTGAGTTTTCTACAACATACTAAAGAATGACACTCATTGTCTTAGTTTAAATCTTTCAAACAATCAAAATACAAAACTGTTAGTTTTGGCCTTAATAAATCACGCTTATCAAATAAGGCCTACAAACTTAATATTTAATTTTACTGGTGTTGAATGCAAATAATCATATATTTTTGTATCAATCACGTTTATTCTTTTCCGTACTTAAGTGTCATTTATTAATCGCTTCACAATTTCAACAAAAACAAGTAAAATAATCTTAATTAGACTTAACTACCAAATTTCACAGAAAAACACAAGATAAAAACGAAATTATAGGTTCATTGGAACACAATTACACAAATTATTCTAAATTCAAACAAAAGTAACAAATCAAAATGTAAAAAAAATAAATTTCATAAAGGCCTTATTCAAGCCTTGCTCTTATAAGGCCCATCCTGACTACAGCTCAAATACTTGTAGGCCTTATTAGTGATACCATGCTTTGAGTAGGCCTTGCTAGTTTAGATTTTTAGTAGTAGCACCATACCAACCTTGGAAATGCTTGTATGGCGATGCTGTTTTGCACGAGTCATTTATCTATTACCGGCCACGTTTTTCGCGACAAATTTGAGAATTTTCCTTTGAAAATGATACGGAAAACTGGCCGGAAAAAACTGGTCGATAATAGATAGTTAGATAGATAACACAGATTCACAAAATTGAATCTTTTTTCTGATGAATGACTTTTATCATATGATGTTTACTAATTTGACCCCGCTGATTCTAAATATATCCTCATTTTTTTTGCTACAGCTCTTGTTTACGAGTTACAGCTTTCACTCGAAACTGACTGTTCTCTTATGTTATTTTGCTGATAATTTAAATAAATAGAAGTTTTCTTAATATAATTTGATATGGCATCGTCAAGTCGAGTTTGTGTAAATGATCCGAACCATTTTTGTTTCATTTGCGGAGAGTATATGTTTAAAGAATGCCGTTTAAATGTGACAGCCTTCGTAAATGAGGCTTACAAAAATTACTTTGGTCACCCACTGGAAATGAAATATAAGCCTTGGATTCCGCAAAAGGTATGCAAAACGTGCGTTGAGTTTCTACGTTTGTGGACAAATAAGAAAAGGGATAAATTTAGGCACCAAACCGCTATGGTATGGAAAGAACCCATGAACCACCACGACGACTGTTATTTTTGTTTGGTGAACATTACTGGCATTAACCGAAAAAATCGAGCTAAGTGGGAATATCCTTGCATACGGTCGGCATATAGACGTGTTTTGAGCCCTAACATATCCCCTGAACCTCAAGCTGGTGCACCACAGGATGAGCTTGTGCATTTAGAGTCAAATACACACAGTAGTGAGAGTGAGTTTGAATGTGACCTGGATACACCAAAACCATTCAACCAAGATGAATTAAGCGACCTTATCAGAGATTATGGACTGTCAAAGTCTGCTTCAGAGCTTTTGGCGTCTAGGCTAAAAGAATAAAACTTAGTAACAAAAGAAACTAAAATTTCTTATTACCGCACAAGAGAACAAAATCTCCTCAAATATTTTGCTGAAGAAGATGACTTCGTATTTTGTAAAGATGTACCTGGATTAATGGCTCGTATAATTTTGCCTCCCTTACATATAAAACTAGGATTAATAAAACAATTTGTAAAAAGTCTTGACAAAAATGGAAATTGTTTCCTTTTCCTATCAAAAAAGTTCCCAAAAGTGAGTGCAGAAAAGATAAAGGCGGGCATTTTTGACGGTCCACTGATACGATCACTAATAAAAGACTCGAATTTGACGGACAACATGACAGAGAATGAGAAAAATGCATGGAATGAGTTTGTCTGGCTTGTTCAAAATTTTTTGGGAAATAAGAAAAGTTCTGACTATTCTCAACACGTTGACCAACTAATGAGTCACTTTCAAAGGCTTGGATGTAATATGAGCATCAAGTTACACTTTCTCCACAACCACCTGGACTATTTTCCCGCCAATCTTGGGGATCTAAGTGAAGAGCAGGGTGAGCGATTCCACCAGGACATTCGTACGATGGAAGAACGCCATCAAGGCTACTGGAACGCATACATGATGGCTGACTATTGTTGGCGCATTCAGAACAGCTCTCTGCCATCACCTTCAAAAAGAAAATCAAATAAAAGGAAGTTTTTTCCAACTTAAGAACTAAATAAAATGGGACTATCTTTAAATATGTAGTATTTTATTATAAAAACACCCATATGTTGTATTTTTTAAACAAGAGCTTATACAAAAATTTCAGTTACAGATTTGGAATTGTCATAAAAAATTAGACATATATCATGTATCATAAGCCAATCATCAGGTATGCTGTTGTGCAGTGTAATAGATAGTAACTTAATCATCACACCTACTTTAATTAAATTAGAACTGTCAATGCAGTATATAGGAACTCTTATCATTCTCAGTAATCACTCCTTTAAAATCTCTCAAAACTTAAGCATCACACCTACAACTTAAACATCACTCCATAAATTAGAACTGTCAATGCAGTATATAGGAACTCTTATCATTCTCAGTAATCACTCCTTTAAAATCTCTCAAAACTTAAGCATCACACCTACAACTTAAACATCCCTTCTCATCCATGTTGTAAATTCTTTCTGGATGTTCGTAAAGATCCAGTTCATCATATATCTTTTTAACCTCATCAAAGTGTAGTTTGACTATCGATTTATTTAATTTTTGGGCTCGGGCTGGATTCAAAATTTGAGCCTTACGCTTAGATAGTTCTGGATTTCTTTTCAAAAACAAACGAAGCCAGCCTTTTCCTGCAATCCTTAGCTTTTTACTGAAATCATTGGGTATATCGTATTTTTCACAAAAAGCGAACGCCTGAATACGAATCATTTTTGGGGTAAGAGGAATTCCGATTTCCGAAAATCTTATGATTCGTTTACAGAAGTCTTTTTCTTGATCTTTAGTAAGTGTGGCGTGTCTTCCTAAGCTTTTAACGACTTTTCCAGTCTTCACGTGGTTTCTCAGTGTTCTTCTTGGAATCCCATATAAAGTAGCAGCTTTGTATGATGACATTTTCCCACAACGCACCTCTTTAACTGCTGCTTCCAGATTTTGCTTGCTTGTCCACTGAGCACGTTTTTTCTTTGGAGTAGCCATACTAGTTTGGGCGAATCTGTGTAACATACATATCTATATTTAAGATTTGAGCGAGTATTGAATAAAGCCTATGACCTCATATAAGGCCTATGGGTTAGTAATAAGGCCTATGGGTTAGTAATAAGGCCTAATGTAAACCGTGACAGTTTATGAGATTATTCATTTTTTATTTGTTTCGTGTCATAAACATGAAATTAAACCATGTGACAACATTTTACACTAGGGAACGAAACAAAGCCTACAAAATAGCTAGGCCTTATTGTGTAACGGGTACTCAATGCCCTTATCTAATAAAATTATAGTTTAAATGTTCCCTAAAAGTAACAAAAACCACATGACATGAAAATTAAACGTTTGTTTACGGTATGCTTTATTGACTTTGTAAAAAACCATGAAAGATAAAATTATTTTCTTACCTCGTAATTACGCGAGTCAGATTAATTTGGCGCGAAACAGCCACCTCCCACAGATAACGCCGCGCGACTGGCGTCGTGTGCGTGAGCAAGCCGCTTTCGCAACTCTCCCGTATTTGTAGGCACTTTGCCCGGATGTGTATGTGATACGGTAGAAATTGCAACGGTATTTATCGGTTTTCTGGAGGGTAGGCTTTATTCGTACATAGGCTTTATTTGTCGACAGTACCTTAATATAATTCTGACGCTCGTCAAAGCATCGCCGTCGAAGTTTTTTGTTCACACAGACAAACCACGCGCGTCTATTTCAAACGCTCATGCGACACCGAGACCTACGAGGGGGGCACTTCCGTTTATAATCAAGTCCAAACACGATCAACAAGCCTATCGTAGTGTATTCGAAACTGAGGAAAGTATCCTTCCGAGGCAACTACCCGGCTTTTGCCCTATATAAAAGTTTCTCTGAAGTATAAAAATAGGTAGATATGACTTTTTATAAACTTAATAAAACTTCATTCATAAAAACTTTCAAACGACTTAACATCTATCAAAAATATACAGCTCATGAACGCGGATCTCAAACATACAAACGAATATATTGTATATAAGCTATCGTAAGCAAATCGAATCAAAAACGGAACCTATTTCGGTAAAGTAAGGTAGGTGGAATTACCGCGGTGCTACTATCTAGAGGTGGTTAATTGTACATCTGATATAGAAAAAAATTAGGCCTCGCTCGAAAAACTCGTTTGTTTAAATATTCAATATAATAATAATAATAATATAATAATAATTTTATTGTCAAACTGTGTACAGTAGATGTTACATAAACGAGTCAGTTCCAACAGCTGCCCATTTCGGACATACAATAATAGTTATTCATTTACATAACACCAATATTCATTCAAATTATAAAAACATTTATCCAACAACCACTCCCTTAATCGTATTTTAAACACATTTCCATTAATACTTTTTAATCTTAGGGGCAGTTTATTAAATATTTTGACTCCAGCAACATAAGTGCTTTTGTCAAGTATATAACTAGAGGATGAGATAGTACATATGTCATGCTTATGTTGCGATCGAATGTTAGTTTTTGTCATTTGCTTTTCGATAAAGTACTCACTATGATTCTTAACAAAAACACAAATTTCTAATATATATATGCATGTCAAAGTTAAATATTTATATTTTTTATAAATAGGTCGTATTGATTCCATACAATGAATTTTATAAATGATTCTTAAACATTTTTTTTGTAACATAAACGTAGAATTAACATTAACAGAGTTTCCCCAAAATATTATCCCATATGTCAAGAGTGGATATACATAACCATAATATACGTTTCTTGTAACGTCAGTAGAAGATACATTCGTCAATATTGATAATACATAACATTTTGCTGAGATTTTTTTGTTAATTTTAATAATATGAGACTTCCAATTCAAATTGGGATCGATAGTAACACCCAAAAAATTTATTTCTACTGCTTCTTCTATTTTCTTATTGTCAATTTCTATACCCAAATCTTGCACAACTTTTTTATAATTTCTAAATTGCAGAATCTTTGTTTTATCCAAGTTCACTTTTAGATTGAGAGTCGATAACCAAATCATCACAGTTTTTAGGGTGTTGCAAATTTGAATATTAAATTCCGTGTCAGTTAGTCTATCTTTCGGTATAAATATTGTAGCATCATCAGCAAACATAACACATAAGTGCCTAACTAGTAATGGTAATTCGTTTATATATATCAAAAACAATAAAGGTCCCAAAACGCTGCCTTGTGGGACTCCTATTTTATTATTTTCAAAGTCAGACTGAACTATAGTCATTACTTTTGTTTTTTTATTAAAAGTGTTGAGAACTGTAGCTTGACATCGGTTTTTTAAATAAGATTGTAGTAATTTATGAGCATTACCTCGAATTCCGACATGTTCTAATTGCGATAAAAGGATATTGGGCATAACACAGTCAAATGCTTTGGAAAGGTCTAAAAATAGACCAATACATGTATTTTTATTATTTACCTCAGTCCAAATTTGTTTTAGTATTTTAAAAATCGCTAATGTGGTATTTTTTCGCTTTTGAAACCCGTATTGATTAGAATTCAATATGCTATGCCTCTCAAGAAACGACATTATTCTACTATAAATAACCCTTTCAAATAACTTAGCAAAATTAGATAATAGTACGATGGGCCTGTAGTTACCCATTTCAGTCTTGGAGTCTCTTTTATGTACAGGCTTAACCAAGCCCTTTTTCAGATCATCTGGGAATTCTCCTGTTTCTAGAGTCAAATTAATGATGTGAACAAGGGGTTCAGCTACAAATGGAATACTTGTCTTTATTATTGACATTGGTATATCGTCATGACCCGTGCTTTTTTTATTTTTAAAACATTTAACTATTTTTATTATTTCTTGCTCATTTACAGGAGTCAAAAATATGCTATTTAAATTCGAATGTGTAAGTGGTCTATATGAAATGTCAGCTGATAAATTAATTGAGGTGTTCGTATAAAAAATATTAAATTCTTTAGCAATGTCAATTGAATTACTTATGATTTTTTCGTCTTTTTTAATTAAGTCAACTGTTTCCTTAACACGATTTGTTTGTGTTGTATTTCGTTTAATAACTTGCCATATGGCTCGACTTTTATTACAGTTTTGTTGTATATAGTTGATGTTAGTTATACGCTTTGATCTTTTTGTTACTGACTTGAGTATTTTACAATAAGTTTTATACCTTCTTCTAACTTCAATATTATTTGTTCTTTTTGTCAATAAATACATGTTTCGTTTATTTTTACAGGAAGATATAATACCCTTGGTCTTCCATTCATGTGAACGTTTGAGTGTAATTTTTTGTTTTTTTAGAGGAACACAAAGGTCATAGATAAGGCGAAAAATTTTTATGAATTCATTGTAAGCTTCATTAACACTGTTTAGACTCAAAATCTCATTGAAATTTATTTGTGAAATATATTTAGCAAACACCTCACCAAACTCCTCTGGACATCTTTTGTAAATAAACCAATAAGGTTGACAAAAATTTATATTAGTTGAAACAGATATGATCTGATAAGTGTGGTCAGATACTCCAAGATCTTTAACAACTGTTTTGTATTGCTTGCAATTTGTGTATATATTATCTATACACGTTGCAGAGTGAGACGTGATTCTTGTAGGGACTGTAATTGACGGATACAATTTAAATAATCTGAACATATTTACTATGGTATTTTTTTTATTATTGTCCACAAGGATATCCACGTTGAAATCGCCCAAAATGAAAATTCTAGTAAATTTATTCCTAGCTCTTGTAATCATTTTACGTAGTAGTAATTCCATATTGACCATGAAAGTGTCTAAGCAACTTGTCGGCGTTCTATATACACAAATTATTAAGTAATTTAAATCATTTAATATTATGCCACAACACTCGAAGTGAACTTCGATAGACATTTTGGATATAAGAGGTAGCTCTCGAAAATTAACTGTATTTTTGACATAAATTGCAACACCTCCTCTACTCATTCTACTCCTACAGAAGTGCGCTGCCTTAATGAAACCTTCCAATTTAAGAGTTTCAACTTCCACTACTTTTAAAAACGTCTCGCTCAAACAACACACGTGTGGATCCTCCTGATTTAGTAATATTTCTAATTGATCTAACTTAGCTTTTACACTTTGTACATTGAGATGCAATATATTCAAAGTACATTTATTCAAGTTATCATTGTCTACGAAATAACACCGAATCATCATTTATTTGATTTTTCCCTTGATTTTTACCATCATATTTGTTTTTGTTTTTTTGTTCCATTTTATTGAATAGTTTTGGAATAGTACTTTGTACATTTTTCTTTGGTATTTTATTTAGAAGTACATTTGAGTTTTTAGTATTCTTAAAATAATATGTGATGGGTTTTATGCATAATCTGTGATGGTTGTCATGCAAATATTTGGTTTATAGTTTAAATATCAGCGTTAAGTTACAGTGAACTTGTTCCTCATTATGCATCAGTAAAGTCCAATTATTAATGAATTCCAATAATGTTCCAACAATGTCTTAACATAGTTTAATTTAGGTTTCTTTTTGTTAGAAATTATAGTGATTAAAGGTAGCTAATCTACCATTTTGGATTTTGAATGACACATTTAAAAAAGTACATCGATATAACCGGGAATAATGATAAAGTCAAAGTCAAAGTCAAAATAATCTTTATTCAAATAGACTTCTCAAAAGTACTTTTGAATCGTCCAACATTTTTTTTCCCTACCACTCGTCCAGGCAACCTATATAGATATACCATAGCAACTTCCACATCTGGTCAATATCTGCAAGACCTGGTGTGTACCGCCCGTACACAAATTCACGTGTACAAATAGCAACAAATCTTGCAAAATCACAACTCTACACGTATTTATAATAATAATAATAAAAAAGTAAACTATAAGTATGTGCCGGAGCCAGTTCTTGAAAACGACCGCGCTCAATTGTACTGGGACCAGTCCGTCATTACGGACAGGACTGTTCCTACGAACAAGCCTGATATCGTACTGATGGACCGGGCGGAACCTCGGGTGTTCTTAGAGGATGTCACCGTCCCATTCGATGAAAACCTTGTGAAAGCCGGATCAGATGAAAAACTTAAATATCTGAACCTGGCGCACGAGGTTACCGATATGTGGCGAGTATCATCCACTAAGATCATCCCAGTCGTAGTGTCAACGAATGGCCTAGTCCCAACTTCTCTTCACGACCATCTGAAGAAGCTGGGACTCCGTGACGGACCAATGATTGCGAGGCTCCAGCGGGCGATCTTGCTCAATAACGCAAGGATCGTCCGCCGTTTTCTCTCTTTGTCGCCCTGACCCCCGGCCGTCTGGCCTCCTCTGCCGGGGGGAATCGTCCCACCCCTCGAATCGTCGAGGGGTCGGGAAGAGTAAATTATAAATATAAACATAATAATAATAATATTTATTGACAATTCCATATTACAAAATTCTCTTATCCTATTTGGTTGTCACAAAAAGAATAGATTAGTTTTTTCACCCAACCACAAAGCATCATCAAGAGTCGTTAGACCACAGTGTCAACACAATTAAATAGGTAGGCCGCTATCTTGGAGCTTACATACATCGCAACTTAAAAAAAATATAATATAATACGAAGTGATCCATGAGCACCTGCAGCATCATACACTGCACTACAGGCTACCGCAATATGTTAAATTTTCTCAATTGATTTTGAACCTTAGATATAATATGAGTATATTAAGTTTTATAATCAAGAAGACAAATTTGACAGTTTTGTAAAGCCAGATGTGCCGTTGACGGTACATTCTTCATTTACTGAAAGATTATCATCTTTGAGACGTTTATTTATTAACGAGAAATGTTACAATATTTAGGCCTAGCTTCCTAAATGAATTGAAGCGAATAATTAGAGTTATCTCTCTTACTAATCTGGCGCCTTTATTTACATTTAGCGTTACATAATATTTTATGGTTTCATATTTTAACTGACTATTGTTTGTTTTAACTGCGTATAATATCATGACTCGCCATCGGGAATCTAACCGGGGACTTCAGAAGTCCCCGGTTAGATTCCCGGTCGGATAAAATAAATTAACTAGTCTGGTCTGGGTGTACTCCATAATACGTGGGCTTTAGCTACTCATCCTGAAATCTGAGCAATGAATTTGCTGTTGTTTAATATTTATTTATTAATTTATAAGGAGAATCCGCAAATTTTATAAAAATTACATTAATTGCAAAGTATTTTAAAAACGTCTTTTAAAGGGATATTAATCTCAATACGTGCTTTAATTAGGTGTTTTGAAATCGTTATTAAGAAGCGAGGTAGATTTTTTGTAACCATCTCCTAAACCCAAAATAGTACAAAAAAGTTAAAAAATACTTGGCTATCCAATGATCTATCGTTCTCTTTATTTTTCAATATGGTAAACTACCTACTAATTTGGAGAACAACATTTGGAAAAAAAATATCTATGAAACATGTCGCGAACTATTAATCTGTTTATAAAATCAAGAGAAACATAAATTAATTAAACAAAACTAAACAATATATATATTTTTTTTAACATCACGATTTTAATGGAAGAAATTTTTTAACAACAAAACGGAATAAACAACAATATGTCTTTTTTTCATTAAATATATATGTCAATATAGCATTGCGATTGCAAAATTGATCGATATAATAAGAACATCTATATATAAAACAACATCACCTTATATTACGCACAAAAAAATAAATTAATCTTAGCCAAGGTCAAGTACCTAGACTACTTAGAATTAATAATTAAATATATCGGGTTTCACACAAGAACTGACGAGAGCAGTTAAAATATCTGGAACTTGCAAAGTTATCTTTGGACGAAATAATCGGATTATACACTAATGCCACAGAAAACCCTCAATAAGTAGACGACCTAAGCCCCTGCTTATTTTGTTTTGTTTTCAGTTTACCACTCTAGTTGTACAACGTACCTGAATCTTACCAGTTAGTTCATGGATGAAAACTCCTAGACTCAACATAAGTTAATTTCTTACTCTCACATCGATCTTTTTATTATTCATACGCATTCATTATCATAACCGATTTATTTATTTTATCAAAATCTATTAAAATATGGCGAAGGTTGTTAGTAACTCCTTGTTGATATAATATAAATATATTACATTATTTTATCTATTTTCATGTTTTAACTACGTCTGTGTATATTTTGTTCTTCTGTATTCTCTCTTATATTTCAAATATGAATGTTATAAATTTCTCAAATTCTAACCTAATTCTTGGGCATGAAATCCACGTAAGCGGCGTCTTTATACGAATGATGGCGCTAAACCTTTCCGAAGGTGGTCGTCAAAATTAATATAATATTTAGACAAACAATATTATAATGTTTAAGAATCAGCTGTCTGTAGTATTCTTGAAGTGACTACAGCGTGATGCGCACGAGTTGATTGTGGCAATAACTGATAACAATACAGCTATACAAATAGTGGTGTATTTAATTACTCAATAAAAAGGTAAGTGGAAAACCTGCTGTTCAAATTTAAATAATAATTAAGTGGTATTAAAGATTCGATTCGTGAATTCTTCTGTATCTCTTCACAAACAAACTTTTAGCAACACAAAAGCGCCGTTGACGTAAGTTCCTAAAAAAATGTACATACGAGTTTATCGATAAAGTCAATTTAAAAACTACTTTAATTTACCAAACGTCAAAAATATTACTTTACCTAAAATAACCGTTCACTGTTTATAAAAGCAATAAATAAATTTTGCTTGTAGAATTTGACAGTTTCGTTAAGGCGTCTGGAGGCTTAGTTGAAAGCAATCGCCCCAAAGCTGTCTAATCTTGCCCAGGAATCAACTGAGACGTGATTTTTTTTTTCAAGTATAGTTTGTAAGATATCGATATTTTTGAAGCAGCACAACATCGTAGATTACCCCTGCAAAACCACCTGATCTCATTTTGCAACCTTAAAATAGATTGGAGAAATTTGACAGTTTTGTATATACATGATGTGATGTTGACTGTGCTTAGCTGTACCGATGATATTTTGTGTTAATTATTTAGTTTTTTTTTTAACCTTAATTAAATAATTTTTAAAAAGTTATCTTTTTTACTTGAACTAAAAGTAATTAGAGATTAGTCTAATGCGAACCATGCTCTGTAACTAAACAACATTTATAGGTTTCTTTTTAGTAATTGTTTAAGATACGATAAGCATAATCAAAATAACTGAAAAAATATAAGTTGCCTACTTTTCTTTTCAGCTTCTTATAAGGTTGCTGGGTACAAATTTGTTATCAGTGCACATATTTTGTCTATCCTTTAGTATCCTAATGATAGCATATTTACGAAGATTTCTTATTTTTAATATTAAAATTTATAATTCAATATTAATTTTATGTTTATTATGATAACAATAAATAAAGTATACGTATATTAATAGAAACAACCAAGCAAAATAGATATCCCAGAAGTTGCATCGTGTTTGCGGGTATCTTTTTTAATTTTTATTTACGATATTAGAAAGTGAAAATCGATTTGAGAGTAAAACGAGACTATTCTCATTACTCTATAGTAACAGTAAAGTTTTTTTTTATTTCGCCCACTGATTATATTACTCTGATTATAAAGGTAACATCCTACATGTCACACACGCCTCGCTACGTAGTTGTCTCACTAAACCATAAAAAATAGCAACAAGGTCTGGATAATTAAAATGGCGTCATTTATTTTAAACAGCTGATTTATTTCAGTACACCATTTTGATACCACAATGTAAAAAATTATGCTATAAAACATTGTGGACGGCGGTTCAAACTCTAAATCTCCTGACGGCATGATTCCAGATTTAACTGCTTTTGATTCATTGCAATTTAAGTCACAAATATAGTAGGTACGTTAATTCCCAGGACCCGAAGTCCAACATTGTTACAAGCTTAAGGCGGAACGCTGCATTTTCATTCGTTACGACTGGTGATAGACTAGAAAATTATTCAGTAATTCAGTTGAAAATCAGGTCACATATATTAAGGAAAAATCAATACTAACATTACATAGTGGTAAAATTTCTAACTTTATTTGTAAGGTAATCTTTGGAAATAAATTAATTATTTACGCGGTTGAAATCATTGACAAACAGTCAATTAGAATATACATCAATGAGTGATTAGAAAATCTTTTTTATAGGAGTTATTTAAATATTTTTGAAAGTTGACTATAAAAATAACGAGTGATAGACGAATAGTCGGAAAACTGCTTGGCTATTTGATATCTAATTATTCGACTAGTCGACAATACGATTCTAACAAAAATCACAATCAAAAGTATTTATATTTTTAAAAATTATCAATCCTAGAACTTTCATTTAATAGCTTATTACCTACTGTCATCACTTTCACCCCGAGAAGAATTAGAGTTATTTGGCAAGCACAAAATAATATTAATGAAGTAGGTAAACACAATATCTGTTATAATATAATGAATAATTTCCGGAATATTACAATATAATCTCTGTTTTTATTAATGACCAGTGAGCGAAATAACATCCGATCAGCCCTGCGATTCTGTAAAACTCCAAACCCGAATTCGAATTCTCTCAGGTGTCCGAATTGACTTCAAAAAGAGGCATAAGCTTGCAACCTTGAATTGGTAATAACGTTTCGTAGCATAAGTGAAGTGAGTTTCGAAATGATATAGGAATAGAATATCTGAGACACGTGTATTCAATCAATTTTTTTTTGTATTTTTATACAATAGAATTTTTACACAAAATGACGTGAATTCGGACACATGAGTGAATTCGAATTCGGGTCTGGATTTTTACAGAATCGCAGGGCTGGAATAGCATCATCATTATAATTACCACGTAGTAATAAGTCAGATGACCCGGTTACGGCCACTGCCCCCTTTTTGGCTATTTGGTTTTGCGAAGTTTTCATATGACTTTACCATGAAAGGTTTATCAAACGTTGCGACTCATTAGTTCGACCTTGAACCTTGCCAGCGATTCTGTGTTCTTAAAATGGCCAACACCGCGTCGTCTAATTTATTGCGTTACATCAAGAGGACGCTGATAATATGAATTAAAACTAAAAATAATATTTGGCCAAAGAGATATGTGACCTTGTTGAGGAGCTCGATAGAGTGGTTAGCGCGTTCGGTCTGCGATGAGTAAACAAAGCAACTTTGGCAAGGGCAGGTCATAGGATGGGCAACCAAGTACAATATTTAATATCTCGAGTCCTCCATGCTTTCGGAGGGCACGTTTAATCTTAGTTCCTGGTTGCATATGCAGCCGTTAATACCTACCAAATTTGCATTAAGCCCGCATTTTCGATTCCGTCCATATGGAACATTTTTAGTCGTTAGTAAATTACTAACCGTGACATTTGAATTGTCACGGGATCAGATAAATTACTAATAATATAAAAAAATATTTTCACCAAAAGACCAACACCCATTTTCTGTAAGAACGAAATTAATATTAACGATATAGCTACAACAATGAAAACATGGAAAGCCACAGTATACTATTTTATCCTATTCATGACCAGTGAGCATAAAGCAGCACACCACATCTTTTGTTTTTTATAATAGCCTCATTTCGTTGAAAGAGGCAGCGCTGCGTAAGCTTTGGGCGGTGTAGGCCGCCGCCCACGGACTCACTGTGCAATAGAACTCGCGCCTCAAAGCCGACATAAGTGTATGGATTCAATAAATATCATTCTAACATGAATGATGACGCGGTAAATAAAGAAACCTATTTAGTCCATCAGGCAGATACATAGAAAAATATTAGATACTTATTTTCTTATGCTTCAATTAAACAAGAAATGGCTTAGATAATAGGCATTAACTTTAAGAAGCGGGGACTTCACAACTAAGTAGAAAACGTACAAAGGTGTAAAAGGTGTGTACGTTATGCGACATTTCACTCAATGTATGTAATTCATTGATTATGTGTTTAATATTCTTCAATAATCTACCTGACGGAGAGACAGTTAAAAGTTAGTCATAATCCCTATAGAAATTATAATCTTAAATGATATGACATATAGAGTATATCATTTAGTTTAAACCAATGATAGATGAAGGATGTGAAGAGAGAAAAATGTGAGCATACGAGACATAATCGGCACGGTTTACTAAAAATTATTCGTTGCATCACGCAAATTAAAATATTTAAAAAGATATCGGATTAGGAAACAAAAAATGTATTAAATATTATACTAAAAATATTGTTTTATTTTATTTAATCATAGCAGCATGGATATCAAATTAAAGGCTTTGTCTGCTTGGGAAATAGAAAAAGACCAAAGCCTCACCATACCCAGCCGTTCTGGACTCCAATACACCCACGACTTTGCCTGCGTGGTGATAAGGGAACACGACATAATGTATCTTTTTGTAGAAACAGGATATATTTCACAGTAAAAACCTTATATAACAACCTCCTAACTCAAAAAATACATTTTACCATCCATAATATTAGTCTAAGAGTACTGACAACCATGAATAGCATAGATGACATTCGATTATTACAAAAAAAAGAATCTTACAGTAACTTTCTTTTGTTTCAGACGATCCTAAGTCCGGCTGCATTAATTGTGGCAATGAACAGGTGACAAACAAAGAAAACAGAACAAAGGAGTTGAAAAATTAAACCTTACGGCGACTAAAATTCAAAGATGGAGGAACAGAAACAGCCTGCCTCACCGATACGTGATGTCGCTGATGCATACAGCTCTAAGTCAGTCAATATGAACTTCCTACTCTACATCTTAATGCTAATATTAATGCTATTAGGTATTCGTATTGAACATGAACGACATGTGACGTTAGAGTTCTGATATTTGGCTGTGTACTGGTGTAGGGAGTTTCACGGGATCCAGTGCCAATCACGTGGAATAACATTAATAGAAAACTAATTATCAGGCTTATAACGTACCTATTTTTTTTCATTTGATGAATACTGCGACAAAGTTCGATATGCATCCAAAGACTATGTCAAGTAACGGCCCGTTGCACAAACGTCCATTAATACTTTCATTAGTTCCAAACGCCATTACCCTTACAAATTTGAAATTCATTAGAGCTTAAAGGCGTCATTAAACCTTAATGGACGTTTATGCAACTGACCGTTAATCTGATATTATATCAAAATGATATTTTAGACTATGTTGATGGAAGTTACATCAATCGTAGGAGAAAAAGAAAAAATCCAACCTGTTGTTTCGGAGCGTATTCAATGCAAACAAAAAGACACTCAAATGTTTTCCCTATTTAATAAATATAAATATTGGACAACCACACATACATTGCTCAGATTTCAAGATTATTAGCCAAAGCCCCTGTGGAATATGTGAGATATCGGAGGTGCCACAAAACCCTGACCCACGACAATATAGAAATTCCATTTTCAACATTAACTCGATCGGGAATCGAACCCGGGACCTCAGAGATGGCGCCGCCTTGAAACCGGCGTGCGAACCACTCGACTTCGGAGGTGAGAGTAAGGAGGGAGATGAGAAGATATATATAAGGAACACTAGCCGGTATACATGTCTGTCTCTTGCTTTATAATATTCTTGGAAAAATTAAAATCGTGCTTAGGTACAGAAAAATACAAATAATAATTGATGATAGAATAATACGACGATAGATATATCGATAAATCGAATATAAATTTAAAATTATAAAACGTAGCAGCATTTTAGAGGAAGGCCTGTGCAAAGGCTCATCTTAATTAAAAGCCGTTAAAAGCATTCTTGATTAAAACAGATATTGATATAGATGTCATTCCAGCTTCGTTATACATCTGGCTGTGGATATTCAATGTTAATCTATGTTTAGTAAGGTTCTTTTGAAAAAAAAAAATGGTTAATTATATTTTATCAAATTTACATTCACAATACTATACCGATATAATGTTATAGTTACTTTAAATATAAATATGTCCATATAATTTCACAGTAAGTACACTGTGATAGAACTTGCTACCCGAATAAGTATAATCCCAGCTCAAGAAACGGTTTAAAAGGCAAAGGCTAATGCAATTTATTGTAAAGTCAATATTACGACGTTCGTTTCTTGAAAGCCGGTTAATAGAAAACGGAAATCAGAGAAATTCATCGTTCAATTTACTTAATTTTCGACTCCCTTGCTAAACTAATAACAGCGCTAATAATATTGATTTTGTTTCTGGAAGTCCCTATAGTCATTATAATAGTTATTTAAGATACGAGTGCGGAAAGTAAGGTTTTACGAATAAGGGCCAAATTGAAAACACGAGCGTAGCGAGGGTTTTCATTGGCACGAATTCGAAAAACTTTTCACGTTCAAGTTTCTTACAACATTTTTCAATGCTTTTTGCGAGGAAATAAAACAAATATGTAGGTTAATAAAACTAAGTATGTATTAAAGGTAAAAATTATTTGTTAAAATTAAACGTGATATTTGAACATGTTTTCGTGTCATACATTTTAATTGTTAATATTCGTTCTAGGCTTCTTGAAATACTTTTGCCTCTAAAGTTTGACATATTTTCATAATTTTTTTTTAAATTTCTTTGGTGCTCGGCCAAAAAAAAATACTTTTAAGCACGTGTGCAGTAAAGGATTTCAGTACATTTTTATTTAACACGTGTTTAAAGACTTACTTTCGGTGTTTACAATGGATTAAAAAAATAGCGCTTATGGTCAACTGCACTGAAAAAATATAAAAAAATTAGAAGGCATTAAGCAGATTTTTTTTATAGGTAAGCAAAATCCATTGACATTCTTACAACTATGTCAAACGTTTAATATAAGTTTTAAGAGGCTATAGTGAATGATAAGAGATAATAATAACACTAAGTTAAATATTTAAATACGAATTCTTGTACACATGATGACACGATATAAATGCCGTTCGGATTTACTAAATCCTTTATAAACTTAATCAAACATTTTAATAACCATTATAAGATAAGTTATAGATATTTCTTTTACTTTAAGGATTACTCTTAAAGTTTTAAATAAACAAAATATATAAATATCTTTTTGGACACGAGTATAAAAATAACATTTCTAAAAATAAAAAAAATGTTATTATTTAAGCAAATTCAAAGCATATAATATATGGATACTTTGTTAATAATCATTATTCACTTGCATCTTGTATGGGTTAGCCTATGGGTTATCATGAATGGGTTAGCTACGTATTCACAGAAACAAGACAAAAGTTTGTTTGTAATTATACCAAATTGAATAATACCTCGTTTAAAAGAAAAACAATATTTAATAAATTAACGATTTTCGTGTTACTTGTAGGGTATATTTAATATTATTTATTAGGGTATTCCTGCACTAAGCGTTTTGCTAGAATAATGTCAAAGGTCTGGTTAACCGCAGAAAAATTATGTAAATTGGAAAAATATTTTGATATAGTAAAAAAACTTATCTTCCTGCTTATAAAACCCTCGACAGATATTTCTCAATGATTACAGTATATCTACTTAATTATGAAATATTAATCTTAAGTTTGGTAATGAAAATACATCCATCTAAATATATTATAATAACTGTCTATATTGAAAATAGATCGACCATTTCAGTACTGCATTTTCCGCCACAATGCAACCGCGTCCTACATTATATCAGTCAGTACATAATTACCGGTATGGAGTTTAATAAAAAAATCACGTGCGAGCATTTTTACTATACATATCTGTTTTACTCAGTTATCATGAAATAATCTTGTTAATAAATGAACTTAATCTACGAACCATTTATGTAAAATTAACCATACTTATTTACAAACCATTTATGTGTGTTTGTAATACGTAAACATTTTTAAATCAAATACTGAGAGTAGACAATATAAAACATAATAGTTATTTGCTCTCGCATACATGTGTAAGATCTCCGTTTTGACCTCGAGTCATACTTTATAGTCCAATTTTATAACTGCAAACTAACACATGGATACTCGTAGTAATGAAAACTAATTTGATTATTTGGGTAAATTATATGTTATTTATTAATATCTCACCTTAAAAATATTTTAATATCCAATATTTCTAATGAATATTATTTTAATGTCTTCCTTTCATACCTTGTTTCTATATAAGTATACACAAGATTATCTTATCGGATGAGAATTTTATTAGAACACGCTCCCACCATTAAAGCTGTATCGTGATGCTAATAAAATGTCAACTGCAGGGTATGCCATCGATAGGCTGTCGTTAGCTACATGGAAAAATATAACACATATATTTAATTACTAATTTGTGCCGGCGACTTCGTTTTTGAGAAGTTTTAATCATTTTCAGTCATTCAAAGCAGATGGGGTATTGCAATTAAGTTTGGTATAACTTATATTGTGTGTTATGGACGAAAGAAAAAATATATAAATATTGCTGACCCTCGAGAAAGTAACATAAGTTGGCCATTAGAAAAATAGTCAGTTCTCAAGTGAATCAGAATTTAAGCGTTTGTAGCGCTATTCGTCTGGCTCTTATAAATGTACTTCGGCAATGTCTATCTCTAAATTGTACTACTTTTATCACCGATCTCTAGAGTTACGTTGAGAACACAGGCGTGATTCTATTTGTGTGTATAGCGATCGAATTGTTTTTGTGGAATCGGCCCTCTAGTGCAGACTATAAGCTACGACATTACTGATACAGTTAGGATTGGGTAGGGTTGTTATACATGGACAAGTTGCTAGATCTCGCGAACACAAAACAAACTTAACCTCTTCGCATTCGTATTCAATTCTTATGAAATGGTACGTAAAGATAATTATTTTGACTTGCCCAGAAAAATCTTTCCACTGTTATGAAAACGTAAATGTATAATATTGCTCGTTCTAGGGTTATAAAATAAATAAACATAAGACAATATCACATAAATTGCTCAGATTCTTAGATGGTACTTGAAGGTATTGATTTTGTGTTACAATAAAAAATAAATAAGTATATTAGAAACTATGCTAAAACTAGATTTATGCAAATATACCTGCAGCTCTCATTATGTTTAAGTCCGTTAAAGGATACTACAAAAATATCTATAAAATAATCAGCATATAAATTGTTTTGTGTTCAATATATCCAATCATCGTCCGATAAGACAGTTGCTAACTTCAGAAATCGTGGACAGGATACGTTGACCGCTATACCATCGACCTCTTCATAGTGAAATAGTAAAAGTACTTTAATTAAATACTTGTACATCATAATGAAACCGCTAAAATTAAAAATGTTGAATTCAATGAAGAAATTAGCAAGTTATTATTACAAAAGTATTTACCTAAGTCTTGTAGAAACATTTTCTTCAAAATTTAGGTCATGATAAAAACATAATTAAAATATATATTAACAGTACAGACTTCGTAGGATTTATATTTAATTTCAGAATAGTTTTCTTGTTTGCGTTAATTATGATTAAATATAAAATGGGTACAAATATTTTCATTTCCTGAATTCAATGAACTAAGATTTAATTAACTGTAATAGTCGCCTGGATTGCAAAATGTCATGGGTTCGAGTCCCATCTCAGAGTGCCAAGGACAAAGGGGATTTTTAAGCATTTTTCATTAGAATAATTTTCAGTGTAGTATTGTGAATGAACAAATGACTAAAATAATAGTAACTCGGTGGGTTAGTGGATAAGGCCGCTATTATTGTTATTAAGCAGCATTTACAAGGGTCGGCCACGTGATTGGTGACCAAAAAAATATATTTCGAGCTTCTCCGTGCTTTGGAAGGTTAAGCCGTTGGTCCCAGCTACATTTTTCAGTCATTAATACCCTCCAGTCCGCAGTGGGCCAACGTGGAGGTTCACGGCCTATCCTCATTAACCATATCATAAGGAAAACCTGAGCCCCTGCAGTGGGGACACAAAAGGGCTGATGACGAATCACTATGTTTTTTATTTTATATTGGAACCTAAAAAAGAAAAAAATCTCCAGATAAATATAATGAAAAATTATCTCTAAGAACGATATTAATTAAACTGCAACGGATCAACACGAGTCGGTCACACTATACACGTCAACTTGAGTGACGTGCGAGCGTAAAGTACATTGCAATTATTTGGCATAAGCAGACGCAACGGATTTGGCATAAATGCTCTTAAATTAATCAATCACACAAAAATAAAAAAAATTTACGACCTCAATCTCGGGTCCAGGTCTATGGGTATTTAGTTACTTCGTTGTTTCAGATTTAAAATATTATCTACTTCATTTGGGATCTTAGCAATTTATGTGATGTTATTAATTAATTATTAAAAATCTGCTTCCCATCGAAAGTGACGAGTGTCTCGGAATTGAGTACATAACCCAGTCTTTGAATTAATTCCACAGGTAACACAATTTAATCATAACAGATATTCACTTAGCCTGGCATCGGAGTTACGGAGCGACGTGTTCACATGTGTGATGAGCATAATAATTTTCACTACTCTCTTTTATCTTAAAGAATTTAAAGAACCAGTCAAAATTTATATTAAGTCACGAGATGCCAATCAAGCAAAGTGATTGACGCAATTGATTCGCGAACATATTGCAGCGTATATACGATAGATGAAGCAATGAATAATAAATATTTCATCACCACATCACAGATTGGGGTTAAACTCGAGTCGTTGACGCTTCCAAACTCATTGGTTAACACAATAAATTGAGGGGTTAAATCGGAGACGCACACGCACATGTGTACATTTGTACACAGGAGAAACTTGGCGCTCTGTCACCTAAGGCTGTAAAACTGAGCAAGATCAAAGTACAATGAAATACATCTCTCTGACTAGGGTATATCTGTCCAAAGGATTTTATTAACAAAAAGGAGATGCTCCAAATACGATTGTACAGTAGACTGTAAAATCGACTGTACAACTGTACAAATACGAGTTTGCGGTAGACCGCAAACTGTTACAAATGTTAAAATTTCTTCAATTGCTTTTACACTTTCTTTAGATACTTTTCATTCCCTTGCGAATAGTTTTGACACCAAACGTACATTATTATTTATTTCAATTAGTAATGATGATGGTTTTTTGGTTTTTTCATTTAAATGGGTTTTTATTCCTTTGAACATGTCAACCCCATCATTTTTTTATTAAACCCTATTTAAATCTAAACAAATTTATAGACTTAGGCTAAAATACTTTATATCAAACCAATATCTGAAACATTTGATTTGAATTTTGTCATAAATGACTCCCTCTCATCTTTGTTTCTAATACACTCCATCATAAAATATTATACATCTTCAACTTTATTGTAGATGGAATTTTTATCTGAGTCAGTATTTTTCAATAAATTTGCAAACCTTGCTGTTGGGTAGTGTGTAACGGAGTCTTAAAATCAATTTGCAAATTTATCTGAGTCAGTATTTTTCAATAAATTTTCAAACCTCGCTGTTGGGTAGTGTGTAACGGAGTCTTAAAATCAATCTAATGTAATTTTTGCTTAATTTACCATCATCAAACCAGGTTTCACGAGGAGGCTGATTTTGAATTGTTTTGACGATGATAATGATGCTATAGAAGTGCTACTAAAAACGAAATCAGAAGCCATAAAAACCGTGTAGTGTGCATGAAAAGAGTGTGCATGTAATGAAAACAAGAAGGCACCGTTCTTTATGGCGCGTGGTCCTCTCTGCCTACCCCACAAGGTATCCGACGCGGCGAAAATACTGGAAAAAGAAATTGTACCAAGCTGGATCAAACCAGCGACCTCTAGGAGACCTAGCGTTAATCCGATTATTCCAAGCCTATTACCAGAAATCTGATTTCAATTTGACATTGTTTTATCATTGTTTCTTAGTCACATAGTAATAAAAATAAAGTGACAAATTTATTATTTTAATTTTTTACGAAATTGTAAAGACCATTCAACAATATTCAATTTATGAAATATATAATATATTCTTTTTGAAAATGTAGAGCTTGAAACCAAAAGCAAAAGGAGAATCTGATAGATTCGTTTCGAGTCATATTTTTTTATTACTAACCAAAATGGGTTTTGCTAAGTAAAGGTGGTGTTGCTTTGCACAATAGAGTATCAGAACGAACCTTAATGTTCAGTAAAAACGAAATTGGTCTGTGGATCGTAAACACAGGAAGCACTCTGTAAATTTAATGTGAGATCACGAACATTCCACATCTTTTTGGTAGATTTCTCTATATATCACGATTTTTTATAACCATGAACGACTCAACTGTATATGTCAAAAAATATGTAAAAAAAATGAGAACATAGAGAATATTCTAAAAATGGTGTGTAACAAACGTATAACAAATACCCATAAATTGAAATAGACTGATCCATTAAAAAATATCATCAAAATAATATATAGAACAATAGCATCTCATGACGGTTAACAATAAGAAACAGCGATGGTATATTTTAAATTATAAAAAGAGGAAATTAAAATCAAAAAGAATAATATAGAGTCTTGGACTCCTCCATGAATCAAGGCTAAATATTCATAGTAATGAGTTAATAAACAAAGAGTACCTCTATTTTGCACAGATCAATTCAAATATCGCAATGTTATTGTTACATTCATGTATCCATTGTGTTCACGTCACGCTGATGTAACCTTTTATTTATTTATAAACCACACAATATATAACATTCATGAGATAAATGCCAATATTGGAAAACCACGTACCATGAATTCTATTGAAGAATTACATGCTATCGCTTTAAATGAGTATTCACCATTGTACCGGCATAAGTTACCTAGAAATTACATAACAAACCTTTCCTACGTATAACGTAGGTAATATAATTAATTCAAAGTTCAAAACATGTTTTAGTACAATCGGAATATTCCCCCGCAGCTCTATAATTTTACGAACAAATACTTTAAACTTTATTACCAAGTTCAAGTAACATTTGTCAGATATATAATTGTTTCAGAACCATATACCTATTATACTAGAGCAGAGAACGTATGACGTGGAAATGTAACACGGCTACAATGAAAGGGAAGTTTGCGGTTACTAACGGCAGTTTCTTTTTACACACGCACGCATAGTAAAAGACAATATCTATCGATTAATAGAATGAAATCAATTTTAATATCAAAAGTTATTTTAAATTATAGAAGGCATGATGCAAATTCTATATTTTACTATGTGGCGTGTAAATAGCCGAAACCGCGGGATCTTAATCTTAATGTGGTTATTAATAAATTTTAAAGGAAAAAATCTAAATAAAAGAACAATAGAAAGAGATTATCCTTAGAGTACACCCGATGGAACTCTGATATAAAATCGAGAGTACTTACCGAACTGATGTACGCCACCTGGAGACGAACGGTCACTGCCGCACCGTCCACAATTATTCTGATAATCCAATGTTTAGGTATATTATGCGAAATTTTATATATTATTAATGTGGCTGATAAATATTTTTCATGCGTTGTAGCGAAAGACAAAAAAGAGAATGACATAAGTAATTTTCTTCTTTTATGCCGTCATGACGTCTATGCGGCCAGCGGTGAGGTTGCGCACGTAATGCAACCTCCTTTAAAGTTCGTAGCGTCCGCGGTGACTCCCGAAAGTACACCAGATATTCCTTTAGTGGTGCACTCATAGGGAAATCGAAAGATAATTTAGAAAAGAGGAAAGTAAGAAAAAGAAAGCAATAAAGCGGCTTCAACAAGTAACGCCTCTCGAAGTGGCTAACGTACACTATTCAGAATCGCCTATACAAAGTTTTAAAAATAATTCTATTACTACATTACCAATGCCAAACGCTTTATAAAATACAAAATATTCTTGTCTTTTAAATTATATCGCACCCATTCTAATAAAACGTCTTAACTGACGTTTTTACAAAAATGAGTTAATCCATTATGTAGAATAATTTCAACCTGCTGGCACAGATACGCATAAACTATCTGCTGGTAAAAGCCATTTCCTTTTTGTGAAAATTGTCATTTAACAGATTTATAATATTTGATTTTCTCCTAAAATGGGAGAATTTCATTTTGTGAATTTGAAGGTGTGAAATGTATACTACGATTAATATAAATTACGATTGCAAAATCTCTAAACTACAAAGCGGTCTCATAATAACAAGCTGCCACACTGAGTACCTACAGTTGTCATAGAGATAACGTACCAGTAATAATGACCGTGTAATTTAAAGTTTGGAACAAATGGGTACATTCATAAGACAAATGTGCAAAAATTTTACATTTTTATTGTATACTAACAAAACTGCCTTGAATATTTCATTTCATATGGTCGAGTGAGCCAACGCAAGTTATAAAAAATCATCTAAGTAACTAATCTATCAAGATTGGAACAATTTTATAACAATAATTTCTAATCCTGGGGTCCAATTCTACTAAATAAATTTTGTTTAAATCGAATCGAAAATGGATCGAAAACGGATCGAAATCGAACGAAACTACAGTTTTTAATGGTTTTCCTATTCTACAAAGTAACATACGATACAATTCCAGTTCTATTTTAGCTGGAATTGTATCGTATATCACTTAGTAGAAGAGAAAATCCATTAAAAACTGTGGTTTCGTTCGATTTCGATCCGTTTTCGATTCGATTTAAACAAAATTTATTTAGTAGAATTGGCCCCCTGACGTGGCTTAGTGTCGCCATCTATGTCATAGTTTCCGGATTCGATTCCCGATCGGGTCAATTTAGAAACTTGTCTTGAAGTTGTAGTGCCTCCATTATTTTGTATTTCCATCGTACAGGTGCTAAAAGCTGCTTAAGTTTGGATCTGAGTCATATATCTAAACATACCCAGTGGGGAGTATTCTTTTAATATATTCCAAACTTCGAGGAGAAGCTGCGGATCCAGCATGGACAATTGGATATATTTAAAGCGATTATACTAATTTTTAGTATTACTTCGCCATCTATAGCAGCCAGAAACTACAATCAAGAAAATATTTTTCTTTGTACAGGGTTTTTAATTTGTATTAACCCAACTCAATCATCATTATGAAATAGTTACGCTATGGATAAACAAACTGAAAGTTGGGTGATTTCAAAAAGAAACAATGGGTATTACTCAACTTAAAACTCAAACTAATTTATCATCATGAGTTCTTTTGTGACATTTATTTAATTTTTTTATAGGGAATCTTTTTTAATACCTGAGCCACTTTGTAGTCGAAGGAATTATGAAATACTTTTACAGTAACCATTATTTTAAAGTTTTTTAATAGTAAAGGTAACCGTAAGATCAAATATTATTAGTCTGATTAAAAAAAAACGTTCTTAATTAATTAATTCAATTCGTTAAAAAACATTTTGATGAATACTTAAGGTAACAGTCCGACACCATTTCTCGGTATAGAAAATATTTGACAGAATTAGAAACAATTTGCGTTCTACTGTGAAAGCTTCCAAGAAAATATCTCGGGAACTTGGTCAGATTTTGATTTTTTCGTTACTACGCTGAAAATTTAGATAAAACTAATTCGTTGAAATCTAATTAAATCAGTTCATTGTAACGATATAGGTCCATTTATTCTGAAACCATTAGTTTTGAAAGTTTATAAATAACATAGGAAAGCAATTAACAATGCAAGATTAGTATAATCCGAAGTTTAATTGGAAATTCGTATCCTTTGTTTCAGGGTCGACTTGGCGTGTAATGGCTCCCGAGAGGATCTGGACCCCTACGTTCCAGCAGAACACAGGCCGATCACTTCGAGCACATCGTTAGTAATTGTTAAAGTTTTTATTTTTTAAGCATTTATTACTTCTCACTACTAGTGAGCGTATTTTCATCAATGTTCAGACAATCCACTCAAACAGCCGAAAGAAATATCTGTTATATTTATTAACTACAAATATTTTAAACTTTCGTTTAAGATGTAAATAGATTCTAATTATACAGAAAACCGACGTGAAGCAACGCTTGCGTTGTGTTTCGTCGTGTGAGTGAGGGTACCGGAGGCCCAACCCCTCCCTACTCCCTTCCCTCAACCCCTCAATCCTTTCCTCCAAGGCTGGTAGCGCGCTTTTAGCCCCTCTGGTGTTGCAGGTGTCCATGGGCGACGGTAATCACTTACCATCAGGTGATACGTCTGCTCGTCTGCCCCCTATCCCATAAAAAAAAAGAATAATAGGAATGACCTAGACCCATCAACTAGACCATCCCATCGTCCTTTCCCATTTTCCTCGCGAGTTCTGTGTTTCGCTTACCGGTTTTATACGGGTTACATACGGTGCTTGTACGTGCATAACATTTTAAATACCTATCACTTTTTAAACGTTTTAAGTCTAGGTATGATGTATTAATAAAAATACTCATCATATACACTACACTTAAAATACTTCACGGAAATTAAAGATCACATATTTATGTCGAGTAATTTACCTTTAGTGCTCATTACCTACTTAATTGAAATCAACATCAGCCTCAGTGAAGATTAGCTCGCCATGTTTTCTCAATCCACACTAATTATTTGCGATGTGAAAAAGATTACAACTAATTGTTAGTCCGTAATTACTGTAACTTCAGTGAGTAGGATGCGGTTACATTCGCATAGATCACATTGTCTTGATCCGTCGTTCGTAATTATTTAGAATGGAGGCATTTTTACGCTTCGTTTCTAACAATTCAATGTGACATACATTCGTTTTATAAATAAGAAACTATCAAGAAATATTTGCTTAAAAAACAATAATGAAGACCTCCATAACCGTGTAGCTTACATGTCAGTTTCTCTTTCTAAGATCAAGTTCGATTCCCGATCGGGTCTTTATAGAAAATAAAGTTTTTTGTATTATCTGACAGGTCTGAGTGTTCTAATACCTATATTAAATCTACTTCATTTGAGATTTGGACCAATGTGTACGATATTTTCTAATTAGTTTACAATGTTTAAACTGACATTTTATTGGTTTCATTCTTATGGTGAACTTAATTAAAAAAGCTCCATCTTGCGTGGGGTGCTCTTAAAAAAAATTAATAAGATCAGATAATTTAATAATTTAATTATGACGCTAGGCTATTTGGATGATTAATAAAGTAATGAATTAGACACAGTTTTTAGATTTGATTAATAAAAGTTTTCTCCAAACTAATTTCAAACTGGTGCCTTCTGCCACTCAAGGCAAAAAGACACAAGCTAAATTAAGCCATGAGGCTTTGTGACCTTCTCAAACTTTATCTACTTTTTCGTTATAGAAATTGGTTATTTTTCAGGAGTTTTGGGGCTCTAGCCCATCTGCTGAAGGCGTCTTTAGGCTCAGGAGTATTGGCCATGCCTCTAGCTTTCAAGAATGCTGGGCTGGTGGTTGGATGCTTTGGAACATTCATTATAGGATTCATATGCGCACATGTCGTACATGTACTGGTAAGTTTGCTACTATTATTTTTGGATTTAGAGACGTACATCAGTCCACATAATGTGAAATATTTTCTAACCATTTAAAACTGTAATTAATAAACATTAAAATTTATAATTAACTGGATGATATTTTAGATAACTGTCCCCCTACGAGGTAGCGGATTTAACTATGTCTGTGTACTTGAATTAAAATAGATATAATGCTCTTATAGTAGAAGTTACGTCATAAGGTTGTCCGTCCGCAATGATTTGGCGATTACAATTTTACGATCAATAAAATAAACACCTTTAATGTTAGTTTTAAAGTTTTTTTTTTTATTAAAATTTCATATCAATAAAGTTACACGGTAGACTTCTATGTCACATAACTAATAAAATTTTCCAATAAATTCAAGCCCTGCTTTATCATAATAGTAATATAATATTTACGATATCATCATCATGAAATATTTTTTCCAAAAATAAAGCGGCCGGTGGATTATATGACACAGTTAAAGTTTATATGGAGATAAAGTGCTAAGTACTAATATTCTTTTATATTAAAGCTTAATGATATTATTATTTTTCATTTAAAAAAACATATACACTGGGAAATGTTGTCAACTGAAAATAAAAAGTCGGTGACAGCTACCAACAGATTTGTTATTGGTATTCAAATATTCTAATAATATTTAAAACACCTACTTAGTAGTTTATTAAATAATTGTAACACAAATGAAATATAACTGAAAGATGTTATGTAATAGTCAGATGACTTTTCCAACTGCGGCTGAGTCATTTTGATCTTAATCTATCTTCCGACGAAAGTAGATTCACATTGAAGCGATTCGACCGCAGTAACCGCAGCCTCTTACTGACGCAATCTAACACTCGAGGTACTACTCCAAAGGTTACACGATCCATTGGCACTATATTAAACTCATTTTCCTGTTCACTTAGAAAAATCCCCTTATTTATTTCATTCGAAGATCGAAAACTAGTTTTTGAATATTCCAGTCCGACTAAAAAAATCAACCATTAATGGATTATTTATAGTTTTTAAATTATTAATAAAGAACATTTTCCTACTATGGTATATGTTTAAAAAAAAACCCTTAAAAGTGTGTTAATATCTTGTATTTAGAAAGGTTATATATAATGTAAATTAGTGTGAAAAGATAAAGACTAGTGTTAGAAATGCATGAGAGATTCACAACATTATCATAGTTTTAAAATTTTCACATAACAATTTTTATATTCGTGAGACAAATTAAACAATATAGTCGTATAAATGACATAATGCAAAATATAATAGAACTTCTAGGTGCATAATAAAAGTTGAGATTAAGCCAAATCTAACACATATGTTTAATACTTTAATTACTTAAGAAAGTATAAATTTAATTGTTAAATTGATCCAACAATAATTTGTATTTCGTATTTGCAATAATAATGCTTACGTATCCATAATAAATTGTAGTTTTTTTATTCGTATTCCAGGTTAAAACTTCGCAGCAGCTATGTACCGAAATGAAGAAACCAGCGTTGGGCTACGCAGAAACGTGTGATCTCGTATTCCAAAATGGACCAAAACCAGTAAGAAAATTTGCACCATTTGCAAGGTCAGTATGGGCCATGTTAAGTTTATTTTATTACTATAAAATAAAACTGGACTATAACCATACTGTGGTAATAGAAAAATGTAAGAACTACTAAGATCTTAACCATTGCAGAATGAAAGTGCATTGGTCGAAGCGAGATTATACTAGACTAATGGTACGATATCTCTAATAGCCCAGTAACATCAGTGTTGCTAACTGTATTTTTTAGATGATCGTATCATAGACTAGAAAAAGATCGTATTTTACTAAGAATTCGAGAAAAATAATGGAACGCAATGGAATTTGCAATAAAACGACGTCTATGATTTAAAACGAAATGTAATTATGATATAATATAATTTGGAATTAATATTCATCATTTAGGGTACATTGATTAAGATGCGGAGTTACTTAAGATATTTTTTAGATAAGGAAAAAATTAAGCATATATAAGTCGCGTAAATTGCTAATTCGCAGGAACCTTGTCTATATGACACCCGCGTGACGTCATATGAAAATAGAAAGTATAGATAACATATAATTGAAGAGATAAATGATTTTAATAATTATTGAAATATTTATGATTAATCCCCTAAATATTGCTTTAATAATTTGATAACTTTTAGTTTGTTCATTTATTGAATTTTTGGAAAAGAGTCAATTTATATCTGAATGTTGTGGTATATGGAAAGAAAATTAAAAACATAACATTTACTTTGTAATAACGTGATAACCAAGGGAAAGGACTTTTCTTTAATATAACCAAAAACAATTAGATTGTTGATGCTTTTCTTAATTAATATCTCTTATTCTTGTTACAATGTCGAAACAAGATATAATTTTATAGTCAATCTCGTGAACTGATATATGAATGTTATTGATATTCCCCTCATTTGTGAGGGGTCCCATAAATAAGTTTAGATTGATAGATGTCAAGTGTAGCTGCTTCATGTGGCTGCTCCTCTGCTCCAACTGTGCGTTCCGTATAAAGTTAAGGAGAGATAAAGTTTATTATAAGATGTGTCCATGAAAATACAAGCTGGTTCAAGTCCTCAGCTCATTATTATTTTTTTTACAAAAATAAAATGAATTTGTTTTTTCTTTTATCATGTTCAGTAAGAGTCCATTCAAAAGATCGTATATTTCGCTCGTATATCGTACTAGAGCCAAAAAGGTCTTATATATACTATGTAAATCATACGGTTGGCAACTCTAAGTAGCATTAGTCAATTAGGACCCCATGCGGTGTGCGGACAACATTTCATTGGTCGATAAACCAATGACCCAGACAATTTGTCAGCACCCCGTGCACAGCACAAGGCCAGCATAAGGCTCCGTGGGGGTGAATATAATCAAACGACCGCTTTAAATGAGTCATTAGACCCCAATTTGGATATTCGAAAAAAAACGCTTGTTTCTTTCTATACTGTTTTTATTCGAAGAGTAAGGACCATCGGTATTATATAATAATAAATTACTTGATTATAAATAATAACTTAAGCAAATTTTTTTAAACAATAGGTGAGAATTTTAATGAAATGATTAGTTAGTTAGCTATTGGTAAAAGTACTCTAACTTTTGAAAGTACTTAGTACTTACTTCATTGAAATTCTTGTTTATTTTTTGTTTATAATATATTGGGCAAGTAATTACTTTTAGTCGAGTAAATAATTCTACTCGACTACAGATACGAGTGTAAGAGTGATGTTTTGTCTCAAAATTATGTTATTGGATTATTAACAATTTTAATATAAATTAAAGGTGCCATCTTAAATTCTAAAATTACGTAAGCCTTTCAAATAAAACTTCTCGTGCGTCACTTAAAATAGGCCGAGATGGCTTAAGTATTCAAATATTAAGTGCTTTAAAAGCTTTTAAGAGCGGCTTATAATCAATCAAAGACGTGCTCCAGAGTATTCTTTTCTTTTCCAGGGAATTGGCAGATTGGGCTTTGGCATTCACTCATTTAGGTGCTTGTTGCGTTTACACTGTTGTTGTTGCGGAGTCCTTTAAACAGGTAATTAAAATTATGCCGCGATTGAGACAAAGATTTTCATGATACAATCAGGCTATGTTTCTTTACAGAATCAAATCAATGAATATCAGTGGTTTTTTGTTTTCGTTTCTTGTGGGACAATGGCGTGCACATTGTGTTAAAGTTTGTGGAAAATAGAAAACGATTAAAGTGATGTGGGAAAAATTAAGGAGCTTTATGGAGCAATGGTTAGTGCGCTAGGTCTGCGATACGGTTGTTAAGCACCTTTCGCATTAATTCAAACTCCTCAGTGCTCCGTTGGTCTCGGCTGCATCTGCAGTCGTTAACACCCACTAATCCGTACTGGGCCCTGGGTCATGGCCCATTCTCTCTATTCGATTTGATCGATTCCATCGATGGGGATAGCCTGCTTGGTGATAATGATGATATTGTTACAGACTAGTAAATAATTAAAGACACTTGGACGTGTAATCCTAGAGTCAGGCTGCTCCCTCGAGTCAGTAAATTTCGGTCACTCATCCTATGAGCGGCACTTTTGAAAATTGCTTAAACTCCACGTTGACTATACTCTTTAACTACTTCGCTATCAACCTCGTCAAAATATTATAATTTGTAAACTTAAAAATATTTTATCCTGTATAACATTTATCATTTGGAATAATAGATATTATGATTCACATTTTTACTTCTCTTTAAGTAAGTCACTTTATCATTGAAAATATTTGATTACAAAAAAAACGGAAGTAAAACTGTTGAAATATTAATCCAAGGCACATTGCTATGTCGTAATTATAATAGGTATATTTTGCATAATTTCTATTTTGTAATACATATTTCCTCTTTTGCAGATATCGGATGTATACGGTGGTCCTGTATGGTCAGTGAAAATATACTGCGCTCTGACACTAGTCATCCTAATCCCCTTGTGTCAGATCACCAAGCTCAAATACCTGGTGCCGTTTTCCGCAATAGCCAACGTTGTCTGGCTGGTTTCCATCTGCATCAGCATATATTATTGCTTGAGAGACCCGCCGAATGTCTCTGAGAGGAACCTGGCTACGTCTATATCGGGAATACCTACTTTCATAAGGTAAATTAAAATCAGAAGAAGAAAAAGAATTGTTGCCGAACCTTTGTCATTCTCTTGGTTACTAAAAAGCTGTTTTTCTTATATTTGATCTATATTTCATTTTTATTTTTATTTTTCCTATTTTGTATTAATTCTTATTCTTAATTCGTTGTAGTTTTATTCTATTCAAAGATTTGCAACCTTGTTAGCCATTATTACAACCTTTATACATTTCAAGTATCTACAAAGAAATATTACAGAAGATCATGTACATTGCACACAGCTCTAATCTAGTACCTAAAGCACTTGTATTACGAAAATCTGAACCAACGAAGACAACATACCACTCATACCCGAGACAATATGTGAAAAACCCAGGACCTAGGGGGTGACCTTGAAGTCAAGCAAGCCACTCGTAGAGTCGTCATTTCAATGGCAGTATGCATTATTCTAATGTTTCTGTTATGTTACGCAGCACTTGTCTGTTCGCAATGGAAGGCATCGGTGTGGTGATGCCCATCGAGAACGAGATGAGCAAGCCGCACCAGTTCCTGGGCTGCCCCGGGGTGCTGAACATCGCCATGTCGGCTGTGGCGGTGTTGTACGCGTTCGTCGGCTTCACCGGCTACCTCAGCTTCGGTGAAGGCGTTAGAGGCAGTTTGACACTGAATCTACCGCAAGAAGAAATGTGAGCTTTATTTTAAAGCAATTTCAAAAAAAAATGTTTTGTATTTGATCTGCAGTCTTAGTTACCGAAATTTCTGCCAAAATGCATTTCAGCAGAAATATAGGATAGTAAAAAAATAGTTCCCGAAATCAAATTAGATGTCGCTACGGTACGTTCTTGATTTCTCCATTTTCTTTCATGTTTAAAAGTAAATTAGTTTTCAAAACTCAATAAACAACTCATATTCTATTTGTATTTTGTTGTATTTTTATTGATATCTAAATTTCGAACTTTTCAAATTTCAGTTTTTTTGATTTATTAGTTAAAAGGAACGGAAATGACTGTCTTTAGTTCATTAGTTTCCTGCAAAAATCAACTTTTGCTAGAGTCACCATCTAGTGGAAGTGCTTTTTAGTGCTTTCGTTTTTTTAAATACTTCCTCATTAGCTTTCATCTCAGGGAACAATATAAATTTCATCTAAATCGTCTAGCTAAGCTGTTTGGAAAGATAAACTATAAAAGTTTTACTGACTTTAATTAAGAAGAAATGAAAACTTTTTTTTATATAAATTCTACTACAAAAATGCTTAATTAAAGTAAAAAAGATTGAAATAAAATCTATTGAGGTCGCGGGGTTAATTATAAAATGTCTGAATTTTTATTAAACTTTTTGTGTTTCTTTTAATTATAACATAATATTTTTATCGTAGATGTCTTAATAGTTCTAAATGTTATTAGTCATAAATGTCTTTCATCTCTAGATACAATATTGATTATGGTATCAGATTAATGTCCCCATTGCTCGGGCAAAGGATCGAATCGAATAGGAAAAGCAGTCCATGACCCAACACGCGAGCTCAGTGCGTATAAATGGGTATCTAATGCCACAACAGCGGTATGTCTGAAGCTGTATATTCAACAAAATAGCACTGCAGGTGTTTGTAATGGGATTTGAACTCATAACTCCTTCGTAGGCTTAGAGATAATAAACTTTTGGCAACAAATGCCAAAAGTCTATTGGGATCGAATTCCATCTCGGACTCCAGAGACTGTTAAATTTTTAAGTATTCTTCTATAATACACATTTAAATATAAAATTTGCAAACAAAATTTATCAAATAGAACATTAAAATGTCAGTTTATCGCTTTATTTTTCAATTCGATAAGTAGTTTTGTAGTTAGTTATTATATAAAATGTTGTTATTTCTCATTAAAGTGAAATGAAGTTACAATAATCTTTTAGACATCAAGAAATTTACTTGTTGAATTTAATATTAAAAAGGACACAAATGAAGATATATTAATTGTCGATTTTATCATTTGACTACTTGAGTACAATATTCTTTATAGAGAAAAACCACTCGAGCAAAAGCAATCAAATGTAGTCAGCCATTCAATAATAAACGCTACACCTGGAGTTTTACTTTTGAATCACTCGTTTAAATTGCCTTCCGTAACTTAATTTTTTATACTCTTGACCAATAACGCTTTATAATTATTGTAATGTTAATGCAAGTATATCATTGAGCATGTCGCGCATGTTTTTCTGCATTTGGAAACAATTCTTGTTACCACTAAATAATGTAAAATGTTGAATTTTATTCATTTTACATAATAAAAATAATAAACAATCATTAACTGCAATACTTCTAACAATTTCTTGAACTTTAGGGCTCTTAAATAAAGACAGAATGTATGCGTTAAACGGAATATGTAGAATAAGGCATTTAAAAAGGTGGTAGTTTTGATATATATATTTATTCTATCACTTGATTTGGAGCATTCATCTAGCGAAGATTGAATGATACCACTATATTCTATAGTCAAAGGAAACAAAACACATATATTTCGTATGACACATGCAAATAAATAGTAAAAAAGCGCTCGACAATAATCGAATGATTCGAAAATATAGCTACTGATCTTTCAAAGAGTAGATAGAGGCTTAATGGCCTCATTAAATTTTCATTGTTACAAATTTCCAAAGCACTGTAACTTTATTAAAACAAACGTTATTCCATGATAACGTTAATATTGATTTTACACGACCCCCTTTATAATATTAGATGTATTTTAAAAGGAGAGTTTAATACCACTGAACTTTTTTAGAACTGTTTTTTCAACTATAGTTCCAATTTGCCAATTGTGGACCAATGATCATGAAACTTCTATATCCAACTGCATAAATATTTGATAAATTTTTCAGTGATTTCTGCAAACCTATAACGTCGTTTATATAACCTACAGATAACACCCATGCAGCGACTTAAGAAAAGGTTCCTTGAATTTATTACCGACCTGTCTATTCTCATAATATGTTATACGATCCTGTAATGTTTGTTTTATTAGGCAATATATAATGGTTTTTTTTTTTAACTTAAATTACCTGCATTTCAAGTTTTTTGGCTTATCGTTAGCAAAGAGCATGTTCGGCGTTTTGAATAGATAGGCCATCGAGGCTTCTAACTCTAATATTTACTATGGAAAGTTATATCGTAGAACCCATCTAGGGTTCAGAACCAAACTTCGCCTTCCAAGGATTCTTTCGTTACATGAACATCATTTGATGACGAGTTTGACCCTTTATATATCTTCAAAGGTCACCGGTACGTAACGTTATCAAATTAAACTATTATGAAGAGGACAGTCGAGCAATTTCAACTTAAAACCTCTGGCAAATATATTATATGTTTGTAAAATATTCAGGCCACCCAAGTAACGCGTCCTTTGTCCGAAAAGTTACAGAAGGGTGAAGTTAATTATTCTTCACATTAGGGTGTTAAGAACGAGTTTTCTCCAGAATATGTATGCATTCAAACACTTAGAGGTGGATTTGCTAAAGGATCAAAAGAGCTATGACCTAGGGCGGCAAACTAAAAGAAACGACGCTACACGTGAAATGTTTATTACTCTGCAAGATCTGTATAGTAATTATTTTTTTTAATATATACGATTATTGCGGGATTTTGTTTTACTTATGACGAAAGGTTTATATTCTCTTTTTTTTTATTTGTAAGGTGCCAAAGACCCGGCGCGTGAAATCCTAAAATGCACCCCTAACTGATGTTTTCATCTAAATTTTAACGTTGTTACGTATACAGTGACCTCTTTACGCGTTTTAGATTCGGATGAAAAGTTTTCGCAATCCGCTCAATACTACATGAAATATTATGTGGAATAATCGGTTCACAGCTTAGCTCAAACGGCCAAAGTCCTGGTGGCGAGTGTGATGATCCTGTCTTATGCTCTGGTGTATTACGTGCCAGTGGATGTAGTATGGAGACGAGTCCAAGACAAGATTCCCGCCAGACACCATCGATGGAGCATGGGACTAATACGACTCAGTGGCGTGCTTTTGACAGGTATTTCAAATCTTATCTTATAACATCATCAACATCACCACCGTCATCATCATCGTCGTCGTCGTCTTCATAAGCATCATCATCGTCGCCGTCTTCATCAGCATCGTCATCATCTTCATCGTCTAGTATGGATTGGTGGGTATTAACTACTGCATATGCAACCAGGATCAACGACTTAACGTGCCTTCTGAAGCACAGGACTTTGCTATCAAAAGAATAATTCCGTAATCCGTTTTGATGTTGTGATCCCTTTAGATCATCTCATCAGTAATATTAAAACGACCCTCTATACTCAGCGTAAACTTCACCGTCATCGGTAATTGACAATTATTAAGAGGAACATTCCTAAATATTATTTTATTATTGTGGATGCTATGGAAATGAAGTACTCCCACAATGAAATACTGTTTAAAACATTACGGATCTCCAACACACACGTATATCTAAAGAATTTAAACAGATCCATTGGACAAGTACAGCCTTGCAATAGAGCAAATTTTAAAGTTTATTGAATTAAAAACATATTATTAAATTAGAAGACGTAGATAATCTTTTTCAATTATTTAAATCGATTAAGAGTATATCGATAACTGAAATGTTCGATTATAGTTGATACTTTTCAAGTGACTCACTTGTATAAGTAATAACACAAAATTAACTTAGTCGGATAGCCCAGGGTTAACTTCAATCGCGTCCTTTAAAAATGTATATATTTAATTTTTTTGTGATAATTCCTAAATAACGATATTAAAAATACCTAATTTAGAGCGAGACAAACGGTTAACGTAAATATATCGTACGTCAATTTGCAGTCATTTTTGTCATTAATAAGAAGAATACTAACGCAGTTAGCTATAATAATCTCTGTCCTTTTAATGTTAGATGGAATGAAAAATAATATTCACAATAAGCGGGATATTGTATTAAAATATGAAAGTATTATAACTAATTTATTTTTTCACAGTCGGTATAGCGACAGCAGTGCCACGCCTCGAGCTGTTCATGGAATTGGTCGGCGCTGTGTGCCTCTCGGTGATGGGTCTCTTGCTGCCCGCGGTCACTGAAACTGTCTGGAGATGGGGAAAGGACCTTGGACCTTATCACTGGATTCTAATAAAGAACGTCCTCATCTGTGTCTTCTCCATAGTAGCGATGGTATCAGGCGTAGCGTATGCCGTCATGTCCATGATAAACAAACTGTGATTAAAACTTTAAGTTAACCCGTTAGTCGTAAGTTTCAGTATTAAGACAGGTCGACCAATCAGCCAGTATGCCATTTACACTATAGGTAATGTTGTCGATAAAATAAGTATTGATTGTACAAATTGACCCTAATTTTATTTAGGAAATTGTGAATCGGTAAATTTTAGTTTGGACGTAAATATACATGGAAATTCGAGGGTAGAATATACACAAAGTAGATCAAGTTATTTCAAAGAGGCTTACAATCAATCTCGAACTTGTTTAACTCTACATTTATAGATTGTTAGCTTACTCAAAATAAAGAATATTTTATTCATTCTTATTTTTTGTCAACATTTCATATCAGAGATTTGTGGTCTCTTAGTTACATACCAGTGTATTTTTTTTATTTACATCTATTTATTTAATACGAAGTAATATAAAAGGAACTTGTTGTTAACATTATTTGTATATTTATGCTTCTTGTAATGTATAGTTTCGTTAGATAAAAAAAAAACAACTTTTTGATTGAAATGGACGGCGTACAATCTGTGATTGCGTGATAATTTAACATGTTCGTTTATAATTTATGTAAATGTATTATTTTAATATAATACATCATGTAAAAATATAAGCTGCATTATTATAAAATGTTAATACTTAATTGTAAGATTTCAATAAGATGTTATTTAAATAAATATTCAACGTTTCATTTTAAACTAATTGGAACTTGCTTTATTGAAATTGTTCTACCAATTGAGGTATCTGAAACCTGAAACAAAGTGTCGAATTTCACAAGTACTTGTTACTTTCGTTTAGTAGAACAATCGGCGTAATTTAAAGAAGTCGGATTAAATATTTTAGCAAACATTTTAACTTTCCCTTAACATGTTGCATTATAATAATTATATCTGATAAATGCGTTTACAATGTTTTATTGATATTTATCCCTTGCTGGGTAGATGGAGAAGACCACACATGTCCTTCGCCTCCTCAAAGTTCATTACTTTTTGCATGCATGCTGGTTATTGATTTGATCATGAAATTTGCCTTGGTGGGCATTCCGCCGCTTCAATGTCTTTAAACTTTAGCGTTTGTTCATTCTTTCATTTTTTCCACATGTCTGAACCAGGGGAACATGACTCCGTGAATATTGTGTGTGTGTTTCAGATCAACTCTCTTATTTTTAGCGCATTTTTTAAATTAAAAAATTTAATATTAATCTAGCTATTTGTAACACACAACTACATTACACAGATACAGCATTTAGGTACATAAAAAACAATAAAGGAGGAACAAAATCATTTACCTGTGTGTGGTAGTGCATTAAATTCACCGATCTGTAGGTGAACCACTCATATTCAGCCACTGAAATGAGCAAGGAAATAGTTTTATATTGAGTTAAAGGAAATCAAACAGATATTAAGTCATTGTTAATATATGTCAGACTAAGCTATATAATATAGCTACAGTATAATGGCTCAAATATGTTGGCAGCGGCACAGTGTATCTTTTTATAATTTCATTGGACCGGGCTTTTATACCAACCATTATTTTGAAACAAAAACGAGTCAAGTTTTTGCTTCTTAGTCTCAGTTTCAGACTCCCTTATTACTTAACTACACACATACACAAACACACTTGACTTTGATATCAAGTTACTAAAAAACACCCATTTATTAATATTAAAATAATGTTACTGACACGTATAGTAAACAACGCAATAAATAGGTATTCTTTCAATTAGCTTGTTATTTACTTTGTTATTACTCGTTTTATCTAAGTACGATATATGGTTTCCTTGTTATTTTGTTTTTTTTAAGATGTTAGAAAGTTCGGAAAAATATTTCATATGTTATAAAAATAAATAAACATGAAAGAAAGAGCATTTGTTGTTAAGTCTCTTAAAGTCTCTTTAAAGAACAAGAATGGAGCTCCTGTCACAGATTTGCAATTCGAAGACGTATCTTTCACCTTTCTTAAGCGCATGTGTATTTATCTAATACCTTTAAACGAGCAATGAGGAAGTATTAAAAGATGAGGTGCTTTCTTTTTTTTTCTTAAAATTTCCTCATTCTTGATATAATAGGAATCTTGGAAACAGCTCCAACGATTTTCATGAAGTTTGGTATGCAGGGGTTTCGACGGATAAATGATCTAGCTACGACTCATTTACAAAAAGTCTTTTGTTGAGGCTTTTTTGATAAATTGCTACAACATCATTACAATGCGATGTAAATTTCGCCATTGTCTACACGGCTAGAATGCCCTAAATATTAACCTGTGATTGGTTTCTTTCTTCTTTTTTTTTCATCGGCAAAAATACACTATGAATAAGATTGATAGAGAAACCGATATATTATTAGGACGAACTAAAATTGAAAATAACGGCTGGGCCTGGTACCAAAATGCGCCGGCTTGAGTCCGGCAAACACTTATTTTTTTCATTTTGTTTAAAAAAAAATGCGAAGAAAACGTTTAGCTTGAAAAAAAATAAGATAAATATAATTTACTTGAGAAACCGATATGCCTATTGGAGAATGCTCATTTGGACCATATTAATGCTTAATACTACACGGATTAAAATTGAAAAAAAAATGGAATTAATAAAGTTGTTGCGTAATTTAGATGTATCAGAAGGACTATGCAACACACTATTGCTCATTGTAACAAGTCTCTACGACTTCAATTATTCAAGGCAAAAATTTCTAGTGGCGAACAATCAGGCAACAATTTCCTGTTAAATCTGCATTTGCTATAACTGTCCACAAACTCCGAGGACAAACATTCTAATCATTTGAGGTAGACTTAAAATCCCGTCCAGTCTTTATGCATGGATAGTATGGAAGGAAGTATTAGGTTAAGACCTGAATAAAGAATACAAAAATTCCAAAAAATCTTAAACCAGTTTTAAAAATACATAGCGTCATCTAGCGACGAGAACCAAATATAACATTTTATACTTTTGTTTGCCAGATTCATAATACCCCGTTAAATTGAAAACGAAAGCAACTTTGTATGATAAAAATCGGAAAAACAACAAGGACCACAAACATTACAAAAAAACAAAATCACGTTTTAAAAGAACAATAGCGACAGGAAACAAATGTAACAATATTACTATAGATTACCAGAATAACGTAATTTAAAAATTACTACAGACAGAGAGACAAATATTGTAAATAATATTATTTTGGTATACAAACTATGGATATATACTTTTCAATGAATGCTTATTCAGTAAATATTTTAAACGATTATTTTAATAATACAACTAAATTGAGAGTAGCCCAAGTTACTGTTAATAACATCAGCTATAGGTATGCCAGTGAAAGTCCAGTCCAATTACATTCAGCCGTTTTGCCTGTGACAAAAAGCCAGACAAAAATTTTTAAAAAATATTGTTTTGATATATACCGTGTATACAATATGATTTATTAAAAAGCAGTTATTTTAATATTACAAACAGGCACTCTAAGTTATATACTTGTATTATTGATATTGATAAACTATAAAAAATTATGTACTTGTTTAAACTAATGTTATAAAGAGGACATTTTTTGTTCTCTGTTTGTAGGAAATAGAATCCAAAACTAATGAACCAATTTTAAAAATTATTTCCCTTGCGAAAAGCTACATCATATGAGGGTGACATATGATGTAGTTTTAAGACTAGTTAAGGATTGTAAATGGGAGTGGCAGTTTGTATAGGAAATTAAAACGTTACCATTGTCATTATTCAAATTCATTATTTTGTTATAAATATGAAAAAGTTCTCCCGTCCATCAATAGACGGCGTTGTGTGATTTAGCATCGCGGTAGTAACTTATTTTCTATTATTTTATATAATTGTTAACCTTATAAAATTATGACGATCGCATTTTTGAACCACGGCAGTGGTATAGTTCCTAGTATGTTTGTTTAATGTTAATCTTAAAAATTATAATAATTGCATTTTTGAACCACGGTATCCATTAATCACGTGAGGCTCAAAAGGGGGGGGGGGGGGATTCGTCAAAAATCACGAAATATCATAAGGAGAGTGAGGGGGTGTAGTAATATATCACGTGTATTTATTTTTTCCTCGACGCGCGATTATTAAAACAAGAAGCGACGTCAAAAATTAAGATTTTTTGTTGGTTTTAAAAAATAAACCTGACTTGGTTGAAGGAGTGAGGGGGTAGTCTTAAACCTCACCATGTATCACCAAGGGGGAGAGGGGGTAAAAAAAATAAATAAGGAACTTTTTCTATGTTGTCTCGGGTCTGGGTGTTGTGGTACCTTCGTTGTCTCAGATACTCCATAATATGGGGGCTTTAGCTACTGATCTTGGATTTTGAGCAAATACATTATTTGTTTACAACATCAGTTGTTTAATATTTATCCTATTAATATTATAAATGTGAAAGTTTCTTTGTTTGGATGTTTAGATGTTTGGATGTTTGGATGTTTGGATGTTTGTACGTCAATCACGCCGAAACGAATGAACGGATTTTGATGAAATTGGGTATACAGATAGGGTATTACCTGACTTAGATAATAGGATACTTTTTATCCCACCAAAAGGTTCCCTAGGGATAAAAGTACCTCCAACGGCGCCTATTTTTGTGAACGCTGCCTAAACGGTATGAGATATACGAATGCTTTCTAAAGAAAAGTTGGAGAGCCTTAAATTATCTATAAAAAAGTCCGCGATGTCATATATCTATATGCAAGGGTTTTGCCACAAAAATAAAAAGAACTTCATATAAGTCTATTTAAATTTTTCGTCCGTCTTTAAACGTTTATTTAAGTAGGTGATATTAAATCCTTATCGAAATAAATATGTTTATCGTCGAAGAAATTTAATATACATGAAAATTGTCTTTTACACCATATAGATTGGATGAGTAGTTTAGATTTTAATACGATGTTTTTGAGAAAATAAAACAACGTATATTGCCGATTTTCTAAACACTATTTTATGTACATGTATGTATTAAGATAAAACATCATTTTTAATGTAATCAGTAACATTAAGCCCAACAGATGGCATTACCCTGTGGCATTACTGTAGTATTCTACATTACGATGTTGTATTACCGCAACTACTTGGATATAGATGACTGTGACTCTGCGGTGCGGATAGTTGTAAGTGATTTCTGTGTCTGTTTTGGTTCTGCGTTGTCAATTGATTCTATTTGTCGATTTGGCTATTCTAACGGACTTGACTTGATATTTTGTGTGATTTTTTCTCAAATAACTTCTATATTTTCTATCTACTTAGCTATTCTCTTAAATTACATATTTATATTAAGATCTGTATTTAGCTTTCTAAATCTACTTCTCAATTAACTCTTTGTTTATTTCTTCGGTCTACCTCTGAATCTTGCAAGTCAAGAAAACCCACCGTGCAACATTAGCAAAAGCAGCGACCGCGGTTCCCTTTTGCAACAATGTAAATTAATCGTGTAGGACGAGTGCACAATGTCACACAAGCGCGCGGTTGAGGCTTTGAACCGGAGCCTGCTGGACATCCGCAGCAATGAGACGCTGATGGGAGGTGCTGTTGTTGTACTCACTGGTGATTTTCGGCAAACTCTTCCAGTTATCGAAAAGGGTACACCGGCAAATGAAATGAACGCGTGTCTCAAGGCTTCGTAACTTTGGTCCCACGTAGAAAAACTCCACCTTACTCGGAATATGCGTGCACAACTTTACAATGATACAGAGTCAGGTGCATTTGCGAGTAAGCTGCTCGAGATCGGAGATGGTAGGCTGAAAACCGATCCGGACGGCAAAAATTATTTTCACCAATGAATTTTGTCATCCAGTAGCTACCGAGGAAGAACTACTCGCCAATGTATTTCCCGATTTAAAAAACAAAATAAATAATGAGGAGTGGTTGTTTGAGAGAGCAGTACTGTCGCCAAAAAATGAATTAGTGAATAAAATAAACAACAAGGTATGAGATGTAGTAGATGGCGCATCGAGGGTGTACACGTCCATAGACACGGTGATGGCAAGCGATGACAGCACTGCGTATCCCGTGGAGTTTCTCAACTCATTAGAATTGACGGGCGTACCGCCCCACAAGCTGGAGCTGAAGGTTGGCGTCCCAGTTTTGTTGATGCGTAATCTTGACGCTCCGCGATTGTGCAACGGCACAAGATTACAAATCAGCGAACTGGGAAGAAACATTGTGCGAGCAACAATACTTACGGGAGCAGCTAAAGGCGAGAGCGTGTTGATTCCCCGCATACCCATTATACCCCACAATTTTCCATTCCAGTTCAAAAGGCTGCAGTTCCCATTGAAATTGGCATTTGCTATGACCATCAATAAGTCCCAGGGACAAACCCTAAAAGTGGCCGGCATGCATTTGGGCATTCCCTGCTTTACCCATGGCCAACTCTATGTGGCATGTTCTCGAGTGTCAAGTGCAAGGAACCTGTATGTACTTGCTGCAAATAATAGATCGTACAACATCGTATATAGATCAATATTATAAGATAGTCATAATCGATGTTGTATGATTTATTATTATAAAAATCTGTTCAGTGGTTGCAGCGTGATTGACTGGCAAACATGAAATTGTTAATGAAAAAAAATAGAAGTTAGTTAGGTCAGATTTACTTTACTCTGGATATACCTACAGAATTATTTAAATTATTTTTTATCTCACTAAACATTTCCTTAGGAACCACGCGGGCGAAGCCGCTGGCGAAAGCTAGTTTATTTATATTTATATACTAGCTGTGCCCGCAACTTCGTCTGCGTGGGGAGTATTTTGGTAGAATTCTTTTATTCCTATGAATGGAGTCGAATCGAATAAGATCAATGGGCCATAACCCACTGTGCTTAATGTGGATCGGTGGGTGTTAACGTTGCTGATGCAGCCAGGACTAACGGCTTAACGCGCATTGTGCCAGTGCTGTGCACAGTGCTCAAGATAATAATGTTTTGGTCACCCATCCTGTCCTTACGAATGTAATTTTTCTATCTTTTTTCTCGTTTCTCGCGCTCTGGTTATCGCTTGTGTCTGAGAATTTTATTCGTACCTTGAAACTATCCTTCTTTTGTTTTTGATATTTTTAAATTATTATTATTTGTCTAGTTGTATGCACAATCGGCTATTTATTGTTCTATTTTCCATGTAATGCTAGGTTGCCTGGAAGAAATCGCTTGCTAGCAATGTGTTTGTCGTACAAACTAAGTACAAACTTAGTTATGTAAAATAAGTATTTAAGTATGTCCTTGTTTATTTCACTGCAATTTAAACCGAATGCGCTAACCCACTACGCCATCGGACCTCTTATACCTAAGATATACTTATATTATAAAGGGGAAAGATTTGGTTGTTTGTTTGTTTGCATCGAATTTGCCCCAAAACTACTGGACCGATAGTTTCAGGGAGATTCTACCTACGGGAAGCTACATCACGGATGTCATAGGCTATAATTTTGCGGCAAAGTTGCGGGAAAACAGCTAGTTCATTATATACCCTGTGAAAACTTATCTGCGGTACGCCTGTGGAGTATGAAGGCAACACGGGTTGGCGATAATTGAAACTACTTTCTCGATCTCTATTGCACAAACTGCGAGCTCTTTCAGAGACCAAGCGTATTTCTCTATCAAAGGAAGTTTCATACTCATACCATACTGCATGTATATTACGGTTAGCAGTTAGACGCGCTATGCGATCTTCAGAAGTTTCCTGAGATCATACGCTTGTTGTATGAGTTCTCCGGGAGCTCAAGAGAATTTCCCTGACGGTAAATGCTTCAGATTCAACTTTATAGTACATGAGCCTCGCGATGGGTAGTTAAATACGCCTCGCGTTATTCAGGTGTTTCTCTAGACCGAACGCATTCCGTCCAATCTCTTTCTTTGTCAATAAAAGTCGGTCGGTACATGTCTGACGGAAGATACGTGGAGTATTATTTATTAATGATATAAAAAAATATATACATATTTTAATTTCGACTTTCCTCACTCGAAGGAAATCGTCTACTAACACGTACTTCCGAGAGGTGCTTAACTAAGTTTCCGTCAGATTTGAACGGGAGGGCCGTTCATCATCATCAGCCCTTTTACGTCACTAACTGCAGGAGCCTTTTGGATTAAGGAGGATGGGCCACGACCTTCCATGATGGCCCAATGCGAATTGGAGGATATCAACGACTGCAAATACAACCAGGACCAATCGCTTTACGTGCCTTACAAAGCTTGGAGTTGCTTGAGATAATATTTTTTTGTCACCTTTCCTGTGACCGACCTTTGTGAAAGTTGCTTAACAACTACAATCACACCGTCTCATGGGAGATGAAACCCGGAAAGCTATGGCCGCATCACCAGAACACTCAAGTATTGGACATGACATTGGTCCCCTTGCAGATGGAATATTGGATAGGCTCCGGTAAATCGAATGCCTCTCTCAGACAGACGAAACCGTGCAATGCGAGGGCTGCCAACCACCTCCGCTAGCCCCGATGACGACGTGAACCTAATCTGATAAAAATATGCGTTCAATGTAAATTACTCGATGCTTAATTGCATCATCGGAAGGCTCTTTTCGCTTGTTCTCCTACTCGCGTGATTGTATACCACACGTCCATTATAACCTGAACCCTATTTAATATCATTGGCTATTTATAAATGAGGTCAACTTACTTTGGAGTTGTCAAAATTTTGGATTTTGGATTTTTTATTTTTATTTTTCATCATACAAATTATCATTTTATAGACAATATTAATTTGTAGCTGGGTGGCGCTACGGATAAGCGCCACTGCGCACGATCGATATTGCTAAGCAATTTTCGCAAGAGTTGTTCACGGGATGGGTGACCAAAAATTATTAAACAAAGGCCTGAGGCCCCGCACTTTGACTGTCAAAGAATTAATGATGATGATCAATATTCCAAAGACGAAAATTTAATAAAACCTTTAATATTTCATAGCAATTTTGGCGACCACGTCACTTCAAATTGACATAACTTTTTTATTTGTGAACCGATTGAAATAAATCTCACACTAAATGTTAACGGAAGAATACCGCAATATAATAGTGAAAACTGCATTTCGATCGGTTCAGCCGTTTCTGAGATTATCCTGCACAAACGCACAGACAAACAGACAAATCGACAAACAGACAAACAGTCAAAAAAAAATTAAATCATTGTTTTGTGTTCTATTACGCTTATAAATGTCCCTCATAACAGTTTTTTTCATATATCTTCAATGTACAGACATCGATCGGTTACGTTTTTATTATAGTATAGATGAGATGGGGTTACTCCGCGTCGGACTCCCGGGGAAGATATAATTTATATTCCACGTAAAAAAATAAATGACAACATTATTTCTAAAAAGAAATACAAAATCATACTGAGAATTAATTACTTTTAAATATTTTCGATTTCTTTTTAAATATATTATTATATCTCATTTGCTCTTCAATACTACGGTCACTCTTAAGTAGGTATATTTCTGACATAGACTAAAAATAAAATGTCCCCGAGATGAGACAACTAAGCATATTTCTGCCAATTTCATTTTTAGCAGTATCATTTCCTGATGAAGACGCCCATTAACTAAGAGATTTGATTATACACTTACATATGAGCTGTCTGACTTTTAACATTATAAAATTGCAGGCATCAGCTTTTAACCGGTAATTACGTTGTAGTTGACAGGAAAAAAAACTAAACTTGTTGTATTAAATTTGGTCTAAGAGACATTCCTCGTAAAGAGTTAAATAATATTAATAAATCCTCATTCGGAACAAAATCAAAATGCACGCTGATTATTGTTTTTTTTTTTTTAATCATCTGGAAAATTGAATATGTTCACGTACGCACGGCCACGAGTCACGCTACACACAACCCCCGTAATCAAACCTCTGTTAATATGGACAAGATCCCTACTAACGATCGGTACAAAGTCCACATAAGTATAGTCTGACGTGCAACCATATATAAATCGAGCTGATAATATCAAACCTACGCAAAAAACTCACATGACTAATGATTACATTATTAGAATTTTCATAAACATAATAATATGAAACGCCTTTAAAGTGAGCATTATTTTTCACGTTTTTGAAATCCGCTTTATTTCTTTATCAAACATTTTTGTGTTGTAAAATCACTCGTCTCGACTGGGCAGCGTCTTAACAATTTCATTATGCTTTTTCTAACTCTTTATTTTAAGTAAGTAAAAACGAATTTAAAAAAATAGATGTTTTTACGCAGTCTGGATTTTTGTTTTTCTTTAAATTATTTATTTTTATTTTATACTTTTTAGTTACGATTCGTTGACTTCGTTATAAGATGGTAAATTTCGCAATCAAGTTATTTCATTGAGGGAGTTAATATCGTTGGGATTATCAAGTAACTTGCGGTGGTCTAAACTACTGATGATTAGTCCCTCTAGAGACCTAACTCGGCTCAAAGCTACATATGCTTTATTTTTTTACCAAAAATATTTGTTCTCAATGCTTTTTCACTGTTTTTTTTTTGTTTATATATCGTTTATACTTTAAATAAAAACTTTAATCAATAAGTAAGAAAATTAGCGAGAATGTTTTGTTAAACAACTTTAAATCATTATATATCCTAAACTATTATTTAAAATGAAAAATGATAAAAGGAACCTAAAGATAATTTTAAAATACCCATTCAACGACACCCCACTTGACATAGTTCATCGATTTTTATTTTTTTCATTTAGACAATATGGCGTCTGGTTGTCAGTGTGGTGAATTTTAATTACTGTAATGTCTTTAGTGACACTCGCAAGGTTAAGACAAATCGATTGACCTAAGAATCATCAAAATCGGCCTACGCATTTGGTCTCTAGAACGCCGCATAGAAACAAACATACATACATACATAGACTGATAAACACATTACCCTCCTTTACATCACGCAGTCGGGTAAAAACATGCATGTGTGTAGAATAAAGTAATTATTCTATGGCTCATTAACTTTTGAGATAAAATTACTGCTGCTTTGATTCTTACAATAGGCATGATGACTGGGTAAAAAATCTATTTAGTCCTACAATCAGATAATAGGGCAATATTCGATGTGTATGTTTTTCAAGAAACAACTTAGATAACAGGCATTAAAGTTGAGGAGTGTTTTTTACATAACAAATAATTGAAAAGAAGAGAAAATATTTAGAAAAGCAGATGTACAAAACTGTTACGCCGCAGAGACAAAAATGGACGAAAAGTTAGTGAGTATTTCTTATACTCAAAGAGCAAAGCTTTATTTTTTGACGCAATACATTTATAAATTTCACGCTTGAGCTCTTAGAAAATATGAAGTAGGTTTCTTATTTTAGTTAAAGCTTATTTGGACGTTATTTCTATAACAAACCCAGTTTTGATTTTCGCCTCTTAAAACAACGTACAATCTCCGAACACTTTCTAGGCAAATAATAAATAATGAAAAAACTCATTTAAATTATGCAATATATTCTAATTATGGTGATGATTACAATGAATCACAGATCTGTTTGTTCTTTAATGAAGTTCCTAATAACAGGTGCTGCAATATCAGCGAACACACTTGGACTGAGAGGCTGTCCACATCCGCGACCATACGACACTATGCCCACAGCCATGCCTTCTTGTGTGGCAGCACCTCCAGAATCACCCTGAAAAACAAATGAAAATATCATCGTCGACCGAAATAATACAATCTTAAAACTCGATCTTCTCAGGTGACTAAGATAGAATAAGAATCCACCTTTCCTTATCGTGTAACCTCTTTCGCCTTCTGCAGTATTATACTTCGAACGCAGTGACGAACACAGCATCGATACAACATAAGAGCTTCAATCAAATAAAATGTACTTCAAATGTAATAACAGTTTAATTTTATTGGTTCTACTGAGCCCTCAGCTTAGCGAGTCTGATGAATATCAATTACTTCGAAGCTAATAAAAATATTTCCAACAATATTGCAATACCTGGGGGTCAATTCTACTAAATACAGCTAAAATAGAACTGGAATTGTATCGTATGTCACTTTGTAGAATAGGAAAACCATTAAAAACTGTAGTTTCGTTCGGTTTCGATCCGTTTTCGATTTGATTTAAACAAAATTTATTTAGTAGAATTGGCCCCCAGATCTACTTACACAGCCAAAAGATACATCTCTACTAATATATTAATTTTCTATGAATAATTAAATGTGTTCTAATTATGATATTTGATAAATTTTGCATTGACTTCAACAATTAAAAATATTCTTTCAGGATTTTTCCATAACTAAAAAAAGATGCAAAATATGAATTCATGAATCCAATAGCTTATTTAATGGAGATCCTTTGAACAAGTAGGTGAGATCTATCAAGAAACTTTGCCAATATCAACCAACTTCACGAATATGCTCTAGTTTAAACTGTTGATATAATTTCCCTCGAGAGCATCGGCCATCATATTCTTAGGCATAGAAATAGGTATAAATAAACTAAACTATCAAAGGATTCACCGATATTTCTGCAAATTGTAGACCAATTTTCAACATTCATCAAAATGAGCTGGGGTAGTCCCATTTAAATTTTATCGAAATCGAATTAGCAGTTTTCCCTTTATAACAAAACAAAATACGCTTTTCACCAGACATCACCTAAACATTTAGATAAAATGTTTATTTCAACTAAAAAACAAAAGATAAAGCGTAATTTGAATTCATTCAAAATCCGAAAGGAGGATTTTCTATGATCGAGGAGTATGTATATTTTTTGTGAAAGTAATTTATACTTGAATTATGAACCAATTTCTATCAAAATAGCTGTTTCTTTGCGAATTCGCCTGCATAAATTACAGTCTATGTCCCCGCGTATTGTCAAGCTTTCCATAGATGAAAGACTTTTCAACAGTTTCGGAGCCTATCCAAAGCAAACAAACAAGCAATCAAACCTTTTCTCTTTATAATATTAATGTATAATTATTGGATAAAATGATGTGCAAATAAACAAAATCTCTTTTTCTAAGACTTTCAATATGTTGAATATTTTTATATAAATATGTAGATATTTAATATTTTGAGTGTTACGTATTATATCAAATCAAATCAAAATTATTTATTCAGTTTAAGCTTTTACAGAGCACTTTTGAAAGTCGAAAACTACTCCATCGGTCCGCAAAACTACGGCAGTAGACCTTGTACTGAGAAGAACCGGCAAGAAACTCAGCAAGGGCTGCTTTTTTCTCTCTGTTTTATTTCACACAGATAAGTCTCATTGAAAAATGACTTCATTAGAATATGAAGTCACATTTCATTACAATATTAGAAATAAGAGAGATGTTTTCGATCAATTCGATATACAATTTTCATGGGCATAAAAACTTTTTTAGATAAATAGAACAGATTTCAAACTTTAAAACACGTGATAAATAATACCTACTTATCTCAAGAAAATGCTATTGAGGTCTATTAGGTTCTATTTTTTAAAATGTTTTTTATGACATTTTTTTAGTTCAGGATAATAACTGTTTATTAGGTTTAATTTTCAGCATATTCTATATTTATTTAAAGATAGGTACTTACCTGGCATGTGCCTTGGCCTCCGAGGAAATAATTACCAGCACAGAATTCATTTTCGGTCAATACATTATAATAAACCAGGCGACATTGCAAAAAGTTGACCACTGGAATCTGGACATCCATTAAACGCTCAGGAATTGAAGCGGCACCTTGCTGAATAGAGTACGTCAAATTAAACAAGATAAACATTATGCTCATCAAAGAAAAATAAAAATGTCTTTTATTAAAATTAGCTTATTGCAACACTTTTAAATTGTCGAAACTTCTCCTACCTCTCTTTCAGGACTTATTTGTATGAAAGTGATTAAACTGGCCAAACAAAAACCTACCTGCGTCCTACCCCATCCGCTGACCAAAATATCAGTTCCGCCCTTCATCTGTCTGTTCAGCGGTGGCAATGATATCGGTTGCATGGTTTCTCCAAACGTCATGGGTTCCACTGTTTTCATGACGGCAACATCTTTGTCAAATGCTGGATTGTTATATTCAGGATGTGGTATAACTTTTTCTATGGGAATAATGGTCCCGTTGCGACGCCATGAACTGCCCGCTCTGAGTACTACTGTGCTAGGGTCAACGCTATGATAAAATAAAATATAATGAGTCTGATTTGTTACACACCAAAGTTGTCAATCCATAAAATGGTATTTTAGCTATTAGCTAAGAGATGAAAGAAGAGGTCTTTTCTTTATTAAAACAGGAAATATTTACTTCGAAACTTTGATTTTATATACACCTATTATTACTTACTTCTGAGCACAGTGCGCTGCAGTTATTATATAGCGCTCACTAACAATAAATCCACCACAAAAGTAAGAATTGTTGACAATGAATGAGACTTGATGAGGATACTCTTCGATGGAAGCTTCCTGGCCACCCACGATTCTGTCCGAGCTATTGATTTGGGGTATGTCCATAAATACTGGATCGTCTTCTGGTATAGGAACTTTCTCCGACAATATAATGTCATCTAGGAAAGAATTTTGATCGAATATTGATTATTTTACTAAGCCCGATAAAAAGTATATATTTAAATTGAATGAACAAATGTTGTAGCAATAAAACCACTATTTATCTCTAGACCTCTATACTCCATAAATGAAGCTGTGATAATTTTTCTAGTAACAACATGTCCCCTTGTCATATAAATATACTCATTTAAATGCCATATAAAATAAAACTGAAATATAAAAGCTTTAAAATTTTATTCAAATGACGATTCAAAGTTCGAAACTTTTTAGATCCCATCTGTTATAAATTTTATCACTCCACGCCGAAGATTTCGAACTCATTATAAACACACTTAATCTTCTGTTCGCAACCTGTCCCCATCCCAAATGATGATAATCCTCCATTTATATAAATATTTTACGTAAGAAAAAGTTTAGAAAGCAATTTCTATACTTACTGGTAGAGAAACACGTTAGAGTTTTTATTGCAGTGAACCATAATAGGAACAGTAACATTTCGAACAGAAAATGCTCGTCAGATTCCAACTGGTGTATTACAAGTGAAGAGATACGTTAACTACCTCTATATATGATTAGTTTTCATTTGAATAGCGAATTACCCACATGATTCGTGGTGTTCAGTCATAAAAGTTAGGACGATATTACGATAAGAAATAGAAGAGACATAGGATTTTTATGTATTCCGTAGATATAAGAACACATCTTAAATTTATATAAAAAGTCTTTTTGGATGTTTTTTCTTACGATGATTATTAATGCTCCTGCTAGAACTTTTGACATACTTAAGCTACCCTGTAAAAGTATATGAAACACATGCTGCCAGAATATAAAACTTATGTGTTTCTGAAAGCAAATCAGAAGGGCCCACCTCTCTTTCAAATCAAAAACACTTTTAGTTTTCTATTTACACATAAAAGGTCACATTTCATTCGTAAGTATACATCTTTAATTGATTTGCGTTTTAATAACAAAAATAAATAATGTGTCATTAAAAGAAAGAGTAAATACTCCGGTTCTACTTCTTCTTTTATTAATGGCTTATCTGCGCATTTCGCACAATTTTGCCAATGAATAAATAAACTTCTACATGTAAAATGAAAATGAAATGAATGAAAGATGGCGATGATGTCCAATACTCCGGTTACAAACTGGTAAAAGATCTGTCAAAGATTATGTAAGTAACACAATGGACAATTCAATTTTAAAGCCTACGCTCTACCTTACATTTATTTGATATTCTATATAAAGATTGAAACTCCGGAACTCCAGGGTTAATATGCGGACCACCAAAACCTAAATCCGGAGCTATTAAAATACTCCGATTCCTATTTCGATCGTAGCCCTCATGTTGTTATGCATATTATATAACAGTGTCAGGTTTATTTTATCGCTTGAAATGCTTCATTATTTATACACGGGCAAAGACACTAACGACAAAGAGAAATAATAATGTTAGACATCAACATTTTTAAGTTGATCGAAGTCTTTAACTCGTTTTAGTAAAAATAGGCATTAAACAAGCATTAAATTATTATAAATCAGATCTGTGACATGTACAATTACAGTCTATGAATCGTTGGAGAGTATCGTACCATGTGCAATTTTTGACATCGTTTTAGTACTGACATGACCTATCTACCCTTTTTATTGTAATACCTTCGCACTTCACCATCACTCAAAATTTTTTCACACAAAATCTTGATCGAATAACAAAAAGTCGAAAGCCATCTTTCATTCACTTAATTTTCATTTCACATGTAAAAATTTATTTATTTACTTGACATTAGCAGAATTGTGCGAAACACGCAGATAAGCTATTGATTAAAAAAGAAGAAATCTTGATCGAAACTCAAAATTTTATATCAATTGCTGAATCAGGATTTTTTAAAAGTTAATTTTTCAAAGTAACTTTACAATTGGCTTAAACAAAAAAAAGCTCTTTTTTTTAATTTTCTAGACACTTATTGAAAAATACTAACTTACTATTTCTTAATGAAAAATGCTTTAAAATGTACTTGGTTCCTGGAAAGCAGTCGCTCGGATTGCGAAAGGTTCGAATCCCATCTCAGAGTGTCAGGGACCAAGTTTTAATTAAGAATATTTTTCAGTATAGTATTGGGATTGCGAAATTTATAAAATATAATAACATTAAAGCTTTTGATGAAAATTTTAGGAACTTATCAGTTGTATGTAAACTCATAGCAAAATTGCTTTGAAAAACGTGCTGCTTAGCGGACGTACTACTATTTAAATAAATGTTCGATATATTAATTTATTTATAGAAATTTATTGACCAATATAAACATGGAACAAAAAGAGGACTTAATGCTAATAGCAATAGATATATCGTGCATTTCATAATGCTCTATCTAAAGATATGTAAGTTAAAGTAAAATAGACACTGAAACATCTATCTCGAGTAAAAAACTCGAAAGTAAAACCTTTAGTAATAACAATAGGTGATTTAAATAAAAACTGTAATGACTGTATTATCAATTAGCGTTGTTGTGACATCCTGTCTTTTCCTCAAAAAAAATAGTTTAAGATAGCTTATGTAAATCGTTTTGGCTTTCTACGTTTGATGTATCTTTCAAAATTCTAACTTTTATGGTACGTTCTTGGTATATTCTTACGATTCTATTCATTCATTAGATTATCTTTGGCATACTTATACAATGACATCTTTTCTCTACGACGATATATGAAATGACTGCATCTCGTTATTTCCTCTTTAAGTTTTTGTATTGACTTTCTCCTTTGTAATTTATACCCTTATCTTTTCTATGACTTAGTATCACATAAACTATTAAGTCTTACTTTTGCCAATGACTTACTCCTCTGTTATTTATACCCATTATCTGTTTACTCTTTTACTATTACCAATAACTTCCTTCTCTGCAGTTTGTACCCATCATCTGTTTATTCTTTTCGACCTATACGGTCAGTTGCACAAACGGTCATTATATGGTTTAATGACGCCTTTAAGCTCTAATAAATGTCAGAATTGTATGGGTAATGTCACTTTCAACTAATGAAAATTTGAATGAACGTTGGTGCAACTGGCTGTTAGTCAACTATATTTTTTTCCTACCGAGAAAGTCCTTCTGTTTTCAAAACTTCAAAATTATTGTTTTTATCTGAAATTTTCGGTTTATACCGGCTATAAAAGCTGTGTCAACCGGACATTCGTGGTATGTGATCAAGATATACTTCTAGAAGAAACTCTAAAGAAACTCTTAGTAATAAAAGTCAGTAATAAGGGTGGAGAAATGCTGTTCGTCACGTATCGTACTGTCTCCGAAACGTATTGTACTGTCTCCCTCACGTCTCCTAGGCCGACAGTAACATTAACGTCAAGAAGCGTCGAGACCTACCAGCTTCTTCCTACGCCATCTGGACTGCCTCTGCACGCTAGTGACCTGCTTTTTACTGGTCTGCTATTCCTCCGTATACAAGTGGCCTGCTTTGACTCGAAAATATTGTGGTTTGCACATATAGTGGCCTGCTCTGCTTCTAATTGGCCTGCCCTGCGACCGTATATCCGTGACCTGCTAAAACTTCACACGGCGTGATCTTCCCTGCCTCCGGACATCAGTGTCCTGCCCTGCCTCCGCACGCCTGAGACCTGCCGTAATCTACACTGCCGTCGTGTGCTCTAGGACGACTCTGCTTCTTTTGGCGGACTCCGTGATATCTTGACCTCAGCAAGCTTCATCGTGTCTCCGACTGCGTGTTGACTTCACGAACATTGTACGGCATTAATGTTCCGGTAATTTCTTCGCGAAGCCCATCACAGAATCACTATTAATTTAAGTTGCATATATATTTGTTGTATTTAATATGTTTTTCTGTGATAAATTTCCTTATTTACTTCCAAGTTTTGCATTTTTCTTATTGACTAAAAGCGTGTATGTAACATTGTACATTCAGTAACTGCAAAATTTCAAGTAACTCATTCCGTATTAAATTACTACAAACTCCGCTGTTTATAATAGGAGTTAGCAGCCATGCGCTCACTCGATGCTAATTGGATTTAGTTCACGAGTTTTTCAATTTTGTAGGTGTTTGCGTAAACGAGAATTTACGCAGCGTTATAAATACCTATAGAATTATAACGTTAAGGTTTACGTCAGCTCTTATCAACTCCGTTGAAATCATGGTTTTGCACATAAAACACCATGCTCGAGAAGTAATCCCATTTCATGCATATATGTAAATTAGAACAGTGTTTAAATGGCATTATATGGACCTCTCACTTGCTACATTACTGTGAAGTAATTATGTAGACAACTACTTCGTGTTTCAGAAGCATTAAAACGTCTGATGTCATCACATCCCCCACTCACACTAGGTCACGTGAGGAATTTTTGCCAGTTCTTTCCGTGTTGGCCAGCAAGTCTGCACGCACTGCATAAAAAAAAAGGGTCAAGAGTGAGATATGACCAAACACTATCTCACTATCGGCTCTTCTACAAATTCGTCATGCTACGCGGCCTGATCATTATTGATCTAGCAATCATGATGATGAATTTACAAACATCTAAAGCTCTGCTGTTGTATAAAAGCAAAAGAATAGTAATAATAATAAATATTAGACAACTCATATACATTGCTCAGTTCCCATATTAAGTAGCTAAAGCATTTATTTCATGGAAGTCTGCAACAATTAAGGTACCGCAATTAAAAATAAATAATTTTCTTAATTCTCAAAAATCAATTGATATATATTGATTAAGATTATAGGTATTTATTTACACTGACGGTAGCTGTTACATAAAAAAATTGACACTTTCGGTATCAAGTATCGACTCACTGAACTCCTACTTACTTCACTGAACTGAAAATATATACATTTACAATTTCAATCCGTTCAGCTCACCACATCTCGTCAATTGTTAATCAAATTCTATTGTTATTCTCTCGTCCATTAAGACAATAATATAATTACTAAAAAAAATTTTAGCAAGAAATGGGCGCATATATATAATAAATATAAAACATTTATCCCATAAATAACTATTACTCTAATGGAATATATTATTTTGAATCCACAAATGACTTGTTAATATTTGACTTTTAATTTAAAAAAGGCCTCACAGGCTTTCATTACCGATCCCCATATTTATGGCATTAGGCATATGTACACTTGACCGACTTAGGTATGTACTGATAAAAAAGTTTATCGAGGCATTGAGGAAGTGCATTTGATGAGTAAACCAACATGTTGGCATAAAATATAAAAATAAATTTATTTTTATTAGTTTTATTTATGGCGAGTTACAAAGAATGATAAGCATTAGAAATAATATCAAATTTTAAAATAGCAATTGAAATATTGTTATCTTCGTGAAATTTCTTTTAAAAGTTCACACAGATTTTATTCAAAGCGGTGATTTCAAATTAGAAATAGGTGAAGTAAATTCATATTTTACGAATCAACAACAATTTAAAAAGTGTCATGGATTTTCATGCGTCGTAATGGATTTGACTAGAGATAATTTTCGTTTTTGTCTATAAATTTCGTTTATAAACTCTCTACAAACGCAGCCACAATGGCTCCATTTGAGACAGACGTGACAAACGGTTGGCCTACAAAAACTTGTAATATGACCTACGTATTACTTTAGCTTAAACAGCATTTATAGATCTTCGTAACTGTGGTTAGAATCATATAGTGCACACTTACAATGAAAGTGACTTGAGTACAAAAGTCAGTAAGTGTAATTTTGCAGTTTAAATCTCTACCGTGCTTCGTGATCACACACGACATATTTTAGCAAATATAAGGATCCACCTTTTGTGTACAGAGTAACATTACTTGTTCTGTCTCATTGACAGCCATCGATATAAACCTGAATTGATGAAAGCGACTCTATCCCTGTTTTACTTAAAGTCAGGTCTCTGTTTCTACACACCGTATTTTTTAAATATCCGGCTTTACAATATTCACTCGGGCTCCTAAGTATTCTAATAAATATTCATCCAAAAGCAGAACCTTGTTATTATACATTTTCTCTTCAATTCCAGTTCTATCTAGCATTTATCTTATAACCATCAATTCTGCATACTTATTCTTCTCGGATCCTTTCATTAGTTATCACTTCTCCGCAGAGAATAAAGTCAATGTATTACAAAACACAAGTACAGAAAAGTTTCTAAGATTGATAACGGATCAAAATAACCCTTGTGGAATCAGAGCGCGTTGGTATATGTTAACATCTCCAGTTTTACCCAGACTAACATCCGAACGTTCTTTCTGAAATATGAAAGAGCCCAAGATAATGATCTCGCAGTCACCCAATTATAATACGGCCATTAAGAATGACGCTTAACCTCACGATCGCAAACTAAATTCACTAGTCATTGTACTTCATATTACCACCTTTCGTGGAAGTTATTTACTCCAGGATTCCCAGGATTTGGCTAATTGATAATTCAATATCAACTCACTCTGCATATGAAATGTTGTTACTTAGAAATACTACAAAGATTAGGTATTATACAAGTTTCTCAGATTGGTGCTTATATGACTAAGTAAACAACTATCTGAGTAGTTAGCGCGTTCGGTCTGCGGTACGGTTGCTAAGCAACTTTCGCAAGGGTCAGTCATAAGATGGACGACCAAAAATTTCATATAACGAACTCCTCCGTGCCTCGATTGGTCCTGATTGTATCTACAGTCATCACCTGCCATACCGCACAGGATTCGATATACGAACTCACATCAATACTCATGTAAACTGATTGACATACATACCATATTATATTTTATCAATTTTACATTCACACAATGTAAATTAATACAATTATATCTCCTCTGAGATTTATTCAGAATTATTAACGCCGTTGATCCTAGTACTCCGGTGTAAGATGACATTATCTGTTGCACTATCACCAGCCCTTTTTACGTCCCCACTGCAGGGGCTCAGGCCTTCCTTATGGATGGTTAAGGAGGATGGGCCATGACCCTCCACGCTGGCCCAATGCGGATTGGAGGGTATTAACGACTGCAAATGCAGCCGGGACCAATGGCTTAACGTGCCTTCCGAAGCACGGAGTAGCTCGAGATAATAATTTTTTGGTCACCCATCCCGTGACCGACCCTTGCGAAAGTTGCTTAACGACAACGATCGCGGGCCGCGGCGCTTATCCACTACGCCACCGAGCTACTTATTGGATTATGCTTTACCTAAAAGATCATGTTCATAAACTTACATGTACATTACACGTACTAGAGATATTCAACCTATAATCTCACAAAGCACTTGTATCATTAATAATGTTCTTTTTTTATTTTTTACGGTATCACAATTATTACCATGTAGGCATGTACAAAATTTTATAAAGCGTTATGAAAATTATAACTGATTAAAATAAAATAATGAAGTATATATAAAAGTTGGATTATTTTTACTTAGTCACAAATAATACAACAATATTGTCTAAATTAAATCGGATAAATATTTAAAAAAAACATCACATTACGCAGATGCCACCACTACTTCGAAACATGACTAGCTAAAGCCTATGTAAAAGTGTATGAGGCCAAACTGAATTTAACTACCTAGCTAAAGCATATGCCTATAAGCAAGGAACTATGGAGTATGTGAGGCAACTATGTACCAGTGTAGCCAGCCCAGACCCGAGACAAAATAGAAAATTTAATTATCTACATTGAAGTTACCGGGAATCGAACCTAGAGTCGGCGCGCCGTCTCGGTTAGCCGGCATGCGAACTACTCCGATACGGAGATCGTTATTGACATTTGTTTTTTTTTATTTGTAGGTTTAGAGGGGATTAGCTAATTAGATACCCATTGTAAGCTGCTGTAAGATCGTGTTCCGAACTATATAAGTTCGGAATTGTATATAAAGTATGCTAAGTTGGAGAAGAAACTTTTTAAAAGTAGATATGTATTTCCCATTTTTGTTTTGTTTAAACAAACTCTTTAAATCAGTTAATAAAAAATAAAATAGAATTTAAATTTAAATAGCATCCATATCACAAAACTGGTATAATTGCACAATTACAAAATGTTGTACACGAGGACTTTTCATATATTAGTGTAGATTTTAATATAGATAAAAGCTAACGACACTTCCTATGGTACTCGGACTAAATGGGAGTAATCAAAATGTAATAGAGCCTGAGTAACATTTTTATTATTTATTATAATAATCGAGGAGTTTTTAATCAATCTATATTTAGATGGCATAAAAGGAAGTAATTTAATTGACTATGTCTTAAAAATACGTATATTAAAAAAATATATATTCTTATTATATTTCATCAATTCTGTATTGTATAGCAATACTGGAAAATATTCTTAATGAAAATTGCTTAAAAAATACACTTTGTCACAAATTATATTGTTTCTGTAATATTCCCAAGTTCAAAAAGTTCCCACAAAACTAATTGAAATAAGAAACATTCTAGACAATATCACATGTTTTTTACTCACATAATACTAAACAAAAATGAATACAGAAAATCTAAAACAACAAAGGCACAATGACACACAGATCCGAGACACTATATTAAAGTTCAAATTTACCCAACCGGAAATTGAAACCAGTATGGCAATTCTGCTAAGGACCAGGACCTAATAAATCGCGTCACTTTGTAACTAGGCGGATCTGTTTGTCTGATCTATGAAGATCTGTCACGGAACGTCTTATCTGACAAAACATATAATACTAGCTTCCCGCCAGCAGCGGCTTCGCACGCTTGATTTACATGATAATGTTATGGTACTTTTACCCCTAGGGAACCGTTTAGTGAGATAGAACTTAGTTATTATGTTAATCCAGTAGTTTATTCATATAGTACAATTCATCAAAATTTGTTCAGTAGAGTAACAAACATACATCCTCACAAACTTTCGCATTTTGAACCTTTCACACTGAACCAATAGTCTGGTAATGCGTTGGCGCTTAATAATGCCTACTTCCGATGATACGTTCGACGAATTTTCACTCATAATTTATACATGTTCATTTTTGATAAAAATATGAACACTATTACGTAAAGCAAACGTCATATAAACGATTTTAGAGTATGCGGAATTCGGCTCCGAAATAACCGATTTAAGCGATAGAAACTTTTCTCTATTGTTCGCAATCTCAGGAACCAACAGAAGAATCAGATATTATTTGGAAGAAGAGCGAGTCGAAGTCACACTCGGTTGCTCAATTTTAAAACCTAATCGATTTTCCATCCATCAGTTTTCCGATAACTAAAGTAACAATATTTGGAACAGTTTGGGATTTTGTAATTTCCTAATATGCCCCCTAAAAGAGGGATTCTATATTGGGTCACTAATATTACAAATGTGTACCAAATTTGAACTCAATTAGTTCACTAGTTTATGAGATATGAGATATCAGCTGTGACTGAAAGATAAACAACTAAGAGAACAGCACAAGTAGCATAACGAACTCGAGAAATGCTAAATCGTCATTAAATGTCACTTTTGTAGGGTCGGCAAATCCGAGGAAAGTAGCATTTGGGTGTAGACAGACAAAACGTTCTCGAAATCGTCGTTCTGTCTACATGCTGGGTAGATGAGGGTTCCATTTTTAATGCGGAGTCCTAAAAATCGAGGTATTTTCTTATAAACAATAAATATAAAAAAAATGGAACTGTATGTGTGTTCCAAAGGCCATTTACAGAATGGGTGAAGTACTATAATAAAGTAACCAAATGTGAAATAGTATTCCTTACACAGAATAGTGAAAATCGTAAATAGTTTCTGAAATTTGTAAATTTTCACAAAATCTTGCTAATCCGCGATCTGCTGGCGGGTTCAAATTTCAAACTTTTTTTCTATAACAATGATTGAGAACAACTTTTTCAACATTAATAATACTACTAGTTACTTTCCTCAATACGAGATAGAATTGTAAGGGTAGTTATTGTCAAAAATAAAAAAATACAGTATTAGTTCTCAATTCTATTAGATTGGATTCCATCCATCGGGAAGACCTGAGCCCCAGCAGTGAGGATGTTATTTATTAAATATGATTTAAATAAAAAATAATGGATACACTTTCGGTTAGGATATGAACAGTCACCATACCGAGCTCACAATTAACTTGTTTAATTGATTGTGGATAGTTGGATCATGCGAAAGGTCGCCTGACTGACAATGGATGAATACTTATAGTTTACTAGTAATTATTTCGCCTATGGCGTGACTATGGACATTGTTCAGTTGTGCTTGATAAGCGACGGATTGTACATAGTCTTTGTGGACACCGCGTCTCAAATTGTTCGTGGTATCCCGTTTGTGATTGTTTCTATTGAGGTTAAAAAATCTGAGAATTTTAAATATAAAATAACTTAAAATATTACTATTGATTATCGAAGTTTACACGTCTTGTTACAATTGACACAATTCAAATATAAAGGACACTAAAAAATATATTAAATGTAGCTACATAGGTAAGAAATAGATAATTTTAACTAGACTATTTATGTACTTCGTTACCGTATTATTAGATAAAACAACTGGACTCAGCTACTAGTTTTAGAACTATACCAAAACTTGGAATATCAAGTGTGACCTAAAGTTAAATTTGAGGTATATTATAATTGCTGAACAATACAAACTGGTTTATGTTTGTAGTAGAGTATTATATGTTAACCACAAACCTGTTAGAGGGGAAACTATTTGAACTTCAATACCTCATTTGCAGGCATTGTTTTACAAATATGTCGATTTCATAGAATAATTAATTCTTCTTATTGCTACATGGTAAATTATAAGCAGAAAATAACATATACAATTTTTTTATACTTATTAATATCAAGATTGTTTCACAACTAGAGTAAGTGTCAACAAACTACTCATAATGAAATTAAACAGTAGGTAATGTTGGTATTATAATATAACATTTTGCATATGAGTTTTGTCTCGTCAATCAACTTTGTGACAGCCTTGTAACAAAGAATTTACTCAAAAGAGTCAGAGTCACAAATGAAAATAACACCTTTATAAGTAATCGTGAAGTCTTAGCATGATTAAATGACAAAGAAACAAACAAAGAGTAAACTTTTGTAATCTATGGAACATATGCATCGGACGAAAAACTATTAAACCAATCTTAATTTTCAGAATTGTTAAAATCCTATTTATTTTATATTAATAAAATAATATGCTTATATAAAATAAATTTGGGCGTTTAAGTTTTTTGTACGCATTGCCTTTCACAACGGTAAAAGGATTGTGAAAAATTTCTTAAAAAAAATTAAAAAAAAATATTTCATTCTAAGTCTATGCTGTAACAGGGCTACGCTTGACGTCGAGTTTTTATAACATAATAGTTAAGCTGTACTTAGAAATAAAAAATACCTATACACGTCACAAAAAATGACTTGCTAATAAATTCTACATCCGAGACGAATTAACAATAAATATAATGTACCTACGATAGTTTGTAACAAGACGTGTGTAATGAGGTCTTATATATCTGCAACCGCCTGTCTAAATAAAACGCCGCCATCATTAAGTCACATTAAGAAAACAACACTGGAAAAAATACGAGGAAAATCTCCACTCGTGCGCGCCTATTACAGAATAATCGTGAACAAGTTGTCTCTTGTACCGGACTTGTGTGCTTTTAATATAGATTTCGAATGTTTCGATTTCTATGGACATTATTATTAAATTGAAACTTCTTGGAGTGGTGTTCAAAACTTTTTAGAATCCGATAATGTTAGCGAATCATATGAAACTTTTCTTCTTAGTCTCTTTAGGTGCGCTGTTAGTAGCAATAATATTGGCAGCATGGGGATTCCCAAAGATTGTTAGCAAACAAATACAGAAGGTATGTAATTTTTTTTTAAATATTATAAAGGTCATGGTCTCAATATTTAAGACAGTTTGTTTGTATGTTTATGAATGTCTTAATTAAATTCTAATATGATACTCTTGCATTTATAATGTTACATCTTTATATTTACCTGTCTTTACGCACAATTTATAATTATTATCACTATACAACTCTCCGGTTGGTTGGTAGAGAAAGCATAAAGACATAAGTGTACCATATGCACAGTTCTGTAGGTGATAAAGTTAAATTAATAAATAATACAAATATAATGCATTGTTATTAAAGTTAAGTAAACACACTGGGTTTTGTTTCATTTAATTTTCCAAATTATTTTGACTTAACAGGATTTGTCTTGTTTATCTTAATAAAAAAGGACTTGAATATTAATAATTTCAGGGTTTTTTAATTCAATAATACTACGTTCCAAGTGCAAACCATATGAATGATTTATAAAAGCATATAGAATATACATACAATATATGTACATTTTCATGAATATAATCATAGAATAAAAATGCCAAATATTTATTTATCATATATCCATAATTCTTACCTCCATTCATTCGAGCTCGGTGGCGTAGTGAATAAGCGCCGCGGCCCGCGATCGTAGTCGTTAAGCAACTTTCGTAAGGGTCGGTCACGGGATGGGTGACCAAAAAATTATTATCTCGAGCTACTCCGTGCTTCGGAAGGCACGTTAAGTCGTTGGTCCCGGCTGCATTTGCAGTCGTTAATACCCTCCAATCCGCATCGGGCCAGCGTGGAGGGTCATGGCCCATCCTCCTTAACCATCCATAAGGAAGGCCTGAGCCCCTGCAGTGGGGACGTAAAAGGGCTGGTGTGTATTCATTCGAAGCTGTTACAAATTCGTTATAGGTACTCACCCTTTAAAATTCATATTAACCTATATGATACAAGCTGAAACCACAACCTTCGTGCGATCTCATAATTGATAAAATACGTGATAATAATGTAACTTTATGCCAGTGAAAGAATTTTCAGAGCAGGTTGAATAATGTTTAAGTTTATCCATTTTATTTGCCGCCTTTTCGTCAGAAGAAATTATAGTATAGGTCACCCGCTTATAATTTAACTTCCCGTTGGTGATTTTTTTTAATATCGATCAAGTATTTTTTGAGCCTCTACAATGCAAGCAAACATATCTTTCCTCTTTATATTACTAGTATAGACATATTTTACCTCGCTGAAAGATATGGTTGGATGAGTAAATAGACATTGAAATAAACCCAACTTTTATATTAAGTTTCTCTGGACTGATGTGATGGAATCTTGAATCTTGAGAATTATCTGCGATATAATAAAGCAAATAAGGTTAGTTGGATAATGTTGGATTGCTATCAAAATTTTATAGAGTGCTTTCATTTCTTTAACTCAATGCATTAAAGATCGGATTCGTCTAAATCGCATGAACGTGACCAAACCTTAACCCGACAGTGTAATTGCATGTCGACCTAGAAAAATAATAAGCATACAACAGTATACGCTTAGACTTCACTTATATCAATCATAAACATGATTGTCAATAAAAACCGTGATGTTCAATCCCTTCTTACCTCTTATGTACATACAAGTATGTCTATTATAGTTTACATAAAATATTTTGATATAGTGCGCTTAAACAAACTAGATCCTTATGGTTTAAACACCATTCTAATAAATAAAATCTTATAACCTAATAACCCTTCAACAAAATTTTAAAATAGTTTTGTCATTTTTAAATAATAGCTTATTTCTTTGTTGACATTTCAAATTAGTGATTTTTGGTTTAGGCAACATAAAATCTCTTGTAGTTAACTTTTGCTACGTACGTAGTATAAGGTGTGTTAAATTAATAAGCTGGAATCATAATAAGGTGTATTCAAATACTAAAATCGAAATTATAGTTTAGGATGCGCCATATTTCAGATTATGGCGATGTAGGAAAAATGTAATTAAACTCCATTCTTAAGCCCTCGTGCTATAAACATTTTATTAACACCATTTAGAGCACCCCGACTCTTATAACATAAAAATTAGCACAATATAAACCCTTTAAAATTTTCAGCAGGTAAACACTCACCTACTCTTTTTGAGAAGCACTCCATACCAAAATTTCTACAATAAATAATCAATAAAACAATAATTAATATTCCTTGTTAATATTTAATAGATTATGATATCAAAGTACTTCACAAATTTCTGTTCAAAACTATATTGAACTTTGAAGATTTGAAAATCCCCTAAAAATAGAATTTAATAAAATCTTAATCAATGTTTTTAAGAATTTCATTGACGTCAACCGTCGAATAATATAAATTAATATGATAACAAACAAAAAAACTGTCAACTATCAAAATATTATTTATAATCTTGCAAACGTACATACGTCAGTGCAAGTTGCGATTCAAATAAATTGTACCGTTAGTAAAAAAATGCATATTTCAATAGTTTATCACTTTTGAGAAAACACTATAAAAATCTTCTTTAAAGTTCAATTGAACCCGATGATTTCCGTAATCGTTCATAATTTCGTTATTAAAATAGTGATAATTAAATATTTAAGGTCATAATTAATTGCCTTTCGTGTCATTGAAATCTAAAACGTAGGTAGGTGTGACAACACCGTGCCTGCACGGTTGCTTGTCCCGGGGGGCCGCCGGCCGGTACACGTTTCCACAGTTCACACCAACATGGGAGCACGCCCACGGGTCTTGCTCTTGGGTGTGTCAATATGGGGGTGTGAGAGGCAAGGCCGATCTCGTTGCAGTGGCGTATACCATAGTTGGAATCCCCCTCCGGGTGCCCTGGGGGCATTCGTGATAACATGACGGCCCCCTGAACTGCCGGAGGGCGACGGGAGAGAGGATCTGTGAGGGGAGCCCCGAATGGCCGATTGGCCTGGGTATGCCTAGACGGAGGTATGGAGGACGGAGGATAGCTCCTCACAGGAGGGAAGAGAGAAGGGATCGCGTATTAGCGCATCCCTAAATAGACTTCCGTCTCACAACGCGGAGTATCCCACACACCCCTACTACTCCGTCAGGTGGCAGGAATAGTATGTAACTCATTTACCCTGGTTCAAAAAAAAAGGTATGACAAAAAGTATGAAACAATATCATTTATTTTCTTTAAATTATAATTTAGTACAAGCATGGAGTACGGACAAACAAAATTGCCAAACTCAAAATTGAGCTCAACGGTATAGTATGCAAAGGCCACTTATACAAAGGATAAAACAATGGTTACATATCATATCTGTTTACATATAAATATTAAAATTATAGTAAATAAAATCTAATAAACAAACAATATACTAATACCTATTATCTATCTGTATTACAACTCGAACTTCAACTTCAGACATTCAACGCACATGTACATAATTACTGCATTATATATTTATTATTTATATTTTAAATTATTATATTATTTTAATACTAGTAAATAAATTGTGTGTTGACATATATGGATCATTGTATACGTGTATACAGATATCTTTTCTCTTTTCTATCTCCTATGTTAGCAGATTCAAATAAGAGAGAAAACAACAAGATCATAATTTACAGTAACGAACAGAATATTACATTTTATGTACTGATTACAAATGAATGAATGAATGAACACTTTATTGTACTTGAAAAAAAAATCAACATAACAATTAATAACAATAAACAGTACAATTGGCGGCCGTATCGCTAAAAAGCAATATCTTCCAGGCAACCAAAAGTTAGGGCGCTTGTGCACTACACTGAATTTTCATGTCCAGTGGTCCGATTTTTTCAGGTCCGATATGTCAGGCCATATGTAGGTAATGCGCGCTTGTGCACTGTCAGGAATTTTACCGTCCGGAATTTTACTTATCTCTATTCCGGACCGGTTTTTTCAGGTCCGTGATGGCGGCAATGAAAAACGTGTTTACGCTTGTGCACTGCTGTGTCCGAGATCCGGAAAATTCATAAGGAATAGGCTTGGGAAAAATAATCGATTTGAATCGATATTTATTTCGGCATTATTGTTAATTTCCAATAAACTTATAATCGATATTTATTGTTGATTATAAAATGCTATATTTTATATGATGATTTAATATAGTTGGTATATATCACTGCATATGCTTTGTCAAACTCGGTACAGTTCTATTTGATCAGCGTATGGTTCTAGTATCGATACTTAGCTAGATTTTAGAATCGTATTAAAAGTATCGATAGCTTAAGGTAAGATAAATAAGTGTTGTTACGCTTAGACGCCTAAACAACTGAACCCATCTAAATAGAAATTATTATAGTAAATAGACTTAATTTTAAGAAAGGACATAGGCTACATTTTATCGCGAAAAATAGGGGATGAAAGTTTGCCTGGAAATTTGTCATTATCAAATTTTTTTTAGACAATTGATAAGTATAGATAAATATTTGACAACAGAAGTAATAGTAAAGAATAAACAGAAGATTAACAAAAGTAATTAAGTGACACTCAATGTCTTTTTTTGCATTTAATAAAATTTTAAATGTATATTTGTGTCATAAATAATTTTAAATTTTAAAACTGCCCAAAGAAACTACACCACGCGTATAAAATTATGCCTATATATAATACAGTCAACTGATCTCGTAAAGTTCATTTAGCATATTAATGTTCCGCTTACACGGCACTAATTTCGATTTGTTTACGAAATGGCGCCACCGATTGGTCTATCTCTGTAATCGCTGAAAGTTGTTTTTACAAAACTTCGAAAAAAAATAGCACGTTTAAAAATTTAAACATAAAGTACTAGACCATTATCAGAAATTTTATTCTAATGTCACAGATATTTTTAGCTATTGTATGTAAATAATGCTGTTCCTATATAAGTAAGGGTATAAGTTTTTACATCTGATAGTAGTCATCCGAAAGTAGTAAAAAAATGCTTTCGTCTTGCCATAATTTATTATGGTTTATGTAAAACGATCAGATCATTATTTAGGTACCTTTCTACGTCTTCGAACGGAATAATTGACGTTCCAAAAATCTCATCGTACCTAGCGTAAGTGACGTGTAGCTTCAAAGAGAGCTGCCCTACACTGCGCCGCTCCGATCAGGAAAAAAACGGACAAGTGCACAAGCTACTCATCCGGGTTTTTCATGTCATTCCAGACCGGAAAAAGTCGGACCGCCGGATCTGAAAATTCAGTGTAGTGCACAAGCGCCCTTAGACTGGACAGGTAGGTAAGTAAAAAAGATGGGTAGTGAATGGTGTCCTACACAGTTGAAATAAAAAATTTCCATACTAATATATACACACATACATATATAAATATATAATAATAAATAAGCAATAGCCTAATTTAATGTTCAAATATTATTTTTCTATATATTATCTAGGGTCACGGTAGTATTCCGCCATTACGAGCGCAATTACGTATACCAAAAACCTTTCGTTGTTACCTATCTGAGACAGCTGTCTTTACAAGTAGTTTTTTTTTAACAAACATTAAGATGCGAAACTCACTGAAATGAATTAATAATTACTGATGTAAGTATTTTTACCTACTTCTTACTTCAATAGGTAAACAAAATATCCTTAACTTTTCAGTAATAATTTTACTTAAACAGAGAAATGAATCAAACAGACATTTTTGACAGATATTCAAATTAATTTATTACATTTATACCTATGAATTGACAGTCAGTTTAAAAATGTTTACTATAGCAAATCTCTGAACATAATCATACTATTATTGAGAAGATAAATACATTTTGATCTTTGCCTCTCACAACAATATCAACTGGCAGATATTATTTTCAATAACTACTTACCAATGTACCTAATTACGTCATGTAACCAAAGCCTTAACCCAAATAGTTCCATCAATGTAACAGAGTCACAAAAATATTTCCTGATAAGTAAACAAATTTATTAATAAAAGTTTAACGCCTATAATTTATTAATAAACCTACAGAAGATCTCCTGACTTCGATAACATTTTATTGAATAATTCGCTTTTAAGTGATTTTAAGTTTATATTTCATGTTTTATATATTTATTATTTTATTAGTATTTGAGAAACAAACAACATTATTACACGATCAAATAAAATAATATAAACAATGTCACAAATCAATTATGTTTCTGCCATAAATTAATTCAACATAAATTAATAAAACTCATCCAAAGCTAACTCAACATAATTAATAGGTATTTAAATTTTTTATATAATAGGTAACACTTAAAGTATTAAATACTAAATACTATACCGCCAGGGGCTTCAACCGCCTGGTCCCTAGGGAACTGTTTATTTGGATATCGATTCATATCATGACACGATAACACGGATATCCGTAAAAACAACATTTAATTCGTTTTATCTCAACCGACACAAGACCAGAATATAACCAACAAAAACGTCAAAACCATAGACATAACTTTTTTTTTAATATAACGAACCTTATTTCAACAAATCCAAACTTCCACTCCCATTTTCATCCCTTTATTTGCTGTTTATCATGTATATATATTTACGTCGCTCATCCAAATTAAGCAAAACTAAAAAGACTTAACATCAAATTTCTGCTCGACTTGTAAGCTTACTGTAGAGTAACATTGAAATATAAGCTTTGCGTAATGTTACTACGGTGGAATTTGCAACATATATATTGAAGGAAGTTCAGGACGGGTGATATGATAATTCACGCATCGTAAACTATCACGAGCCGTAAACTTCGTCGCGTGGTCTATTCAATTTTATTAGTGACTAGCTATGCCCGCGACTTCGTCCGCGAGGAATAGTGATTTTCGGCAGCATTTTGTATTTGTTACGCTAATTATTTTGCAAATAAAACACATACGATCATTAAAATAACATTTATCTCCGGTTCTACATAGTGTCTGATGAAATCTTCAATATTTTTTTGATAATAGCTACTGTTCTATAATTAGGATTACTCACAAAAGGTCGCCGCGAAAAACGTAAATGTTTCCAGATTTAGAGACACTGTTCTGTAAAATATATGAGAGTATTCAGTCATGGTACTTAAGTAAGCGTTATAGTGTTAGCTTAAATAAAAACTTTTTAATTAGAAAATTATATAACAAACAAATCACAGCATACTCCATTTTTATGGCTTTCGTTGTAGTAAGTGAGAGTCTCAAAGAGGCAACCTCAACCTTTACATCTAAATAACCTTATAAAGTCAATATGTCCACAAAAAAACAAACCCGAAGCAAGAAACACTTCGTTTGGGCCGCTATTGCCAAACCAGTCCCATTCAAATTACAGTATACATCATCAACCGTATTATCAATTTATGTAACCGAATCAAAATCACGAAAATGAGTTATATAACTGCAAATTTTCCACTCTGTCGATATAGTTTGTTTTATTATCATTATCTAAATTGTATTTAATTTGAAGTATTTTATTTATTTTACTTAATATATATGTATCAATGTAATAGTCTTGTGAGACAAAAATACCAATATATAATCGAAAGTCCAGTCACGCGTGAAATAGACCCCCGCCTGCAGGGTTATTGGAAACCCGGCCGAATATACGATGACATTATTTATGCCATAAAAACATTGAAAGAAAGTTCAATGTAATATTACTAAATTGGAAACAATAATATAGACGTAAGTGAAAGTACAAGATATTAGTATCTTTTGTTACGTTTCTTATATTATTGAGCACCTGTGTGAATACGCCAGGTTATAATTTATACCTTTCGAAGAAAGGTAACGATCTAGTTACACATAAGAGTGATCAGAACCTTCCTAAATATATATACCTTTATATATGGGAGTGTCCTCGGGAGCTGCATGAGCTCATTCCGCCTTCACCGTTTTATCATCGGCAATCTAAAGGCACGGCGGGATACCATCCTCATTAAGATTATATTCCAAGATGCCACACAAGCAGGGCCGCCACATGGGGGGGGCAAGTGGGTACTGTTGCCCCGGGCCCGGGCCCAGGGGGGGCCCGGTCCGGTCCTGTATTTAGTAAATAAAGTATTTTAGAATTTTTAGGCCTATATAAAACAGAGTGTATTACACTTGACGGGCCCTGATAAGATTATATTTGATTTAATCATTGTTTCAACTAATTCCTTCAGCCATCTTGTATACAGAGACTTTCCTTTTTAATCCGTCCATAACATTAAAATAAAGTTAATTATATGTGTTAATTATTGATTATATAAAATTTAGTCAATCATAATTTCTGCCACAATCGTACTTTTGAGGAATTAGTAAATTGGAACTTCTCTGAATACGCCGTCTATTCACCAATAATTGTATTTAAAGTAGTTAAAATAAAAATCCTATGACTGATGCATATAGAATTTTCGTTTCATGCTAATTTATGGCATTTTTATGGTTTTGTAATTGGTTGGTAATTACTTGGTAATTAAATAATTGGTTGGTATTATGAATACTTGAATTTTTAATCTTAAGTTACACTTTCTTTTATTTATTTGATTAAAATTAAATTAAATGTAGAATAAAACGTAGTGAAGTAAGAGTTCAGTCCCCTCAAGTGTTCTTATTCGAACACTGAACCTTGGTAGGAGATATAAATCATTTATTGTTTGGTTAGAAGTGGAGTTAGAGAAGGTTTAATAGTTTTTTAACAATTATCATATTGGCTATCTATATACTAGAGATGGCTCTCTAGTAAAAGTGGCGCGACGAAAAAAAAAGGGGGGGGGGGGGGTGGCCAGAATCTGGTCCCGGGCCCGATTTGCAGATGTGGCGGCCCTGCACACAAGGCGCTTTTCTTCATTTTTTTTACTGCGCACCGCCAGGCTCCGCCAACTGTATGCCGGCGTCTCTATCCCCGAGTATAGAAATAAAAGTATAAAAGAAAATTAAATAAACCAAATGCATAGTCTCAAAATATCACTATAAAAGAAATCAAAATAATATAAAAAAATTACAAACAAAAGTATCGAGGTTATCTCTAAACTCAACAACATTCAATTTATTCTCATATTATATAAGTATTTATTATAGTGAAGACACACAATTTTATAACTTTTTAGTCACTTTTTATTTTATTATTAATTTTATTTTATGATAATCATGTTGTTTTTACCTCTATTACCTATTTACAATATGCACTTTTTACTACATTTACGCTTTCAACTGTTTATAGTTGTAGATATAAAACAACCGATTTAAAAACGATTCAAATGTCACTATTTAAAGCCGTTCAAGCGTTTCAAATAGATTGATTGAATCACTTGCAGCCTCTACTACAAAAAAAATAAAGCACTATGCTTAGAGTTCTATAGCCCTTTGTATTCTTATGCCGTCAGGTTTGGTTAAATTAAATAATGATACTTGAAATACGTTCCGTAAAAAGTTGGAAATGTCAATAAAAATCTATTTGGATTTTTCGTTTTGAATCAGTTTAAAATCGCATTTAGCTCTACATCCTAACCCGCTGATTTCATAAAAACACAGGCATCAACCATTTTAAATGTCAATAATCTCTTTATTTTTTAAAGTCAGAATGAAATATTTGTACCACCTCCAGTAAAAGGGTATTTAGTTTTTAAAACTATTAATTCAATTGTTTTAAAATCAGTTTGCCTATTCAATAATATTTCAATATGATTTCAGTTAAATAGATAAATTCTTGAAAAAATTTTTCTCGCTCGTATTAAAGTCGGGTCGGCTTAACGTTATTTCATCGTCATCATTTGTATAAGGCCTTCCCAATGGATGGAATTAATAGAAATAATGGGCTATGAGTTAATGAATGTCTGCAGATGCAGCTGAGACAAATGACTTAACGTACTTTCCGAATCACGGAAAGTTCGAGATAATATGTTTTTGGTTTGGTTTATTTTGTAGAATATCCAGCTAGACAATACATCGGTTATGTTCGAGAAATGGCGGAAGTTGCCGATGCCGCTCGACTTCAAAGTCTACGTGTTCAATGTGACCAACCCTGAAGAAGTCAACAATGGCGCCAAGCCGATACTGGCTGAGGTTGGGCCCTACGTGTATAAGTAAGTAAAATATTTTTAATTCTTTCAAGCTTTATACATCACTCCCACTTTTTCTGCAATGTATAGTTGTAGTGTTTTAGGACAAAGGTTCAGCGGTAAGCCTTGAGCCCAGAGGAAACTTGAAAAGTAATTAAAGAAATTCTACAGGAAATAATTCAAAGTAGTATTATTGATGAAATGTTAATTAATGATTAAACAAAATTCGAAAAAAATATTTAGGCCGACTATAATTTTAACAAACATTACCGTTTTGAAATATCCAAACATTCTTATTACTACGATGATAAACAAAATAGAAATTCCTGAATTCATTTTAAAAAATAATGTCTTCAAAGTGGATTGAAGTCGAGTGTGAAAATCATATTGTGGTAATCTGAAGTGCTTTTCGGTACACAATCATGCACACTATATTAATTTACAAAAAATAAACATCTACATTGATATTTTTAATATCGTGAACTAGCGTTCCGCCAGCGTCACATTTTTAATTGCTGTCCACTCCTATTAGTCAAAGCATGATGTTATCATAGCTTATACAAAAACAACTTTTCAATTCGAATCGTTAGTTCCTGACATTAGCGTGTTCAATCAAATAATCAGACTCTTCAGCTTCATAATTCTAATATAGCATAATACGTTACTTATTCATAATCTTAAGATTAAATATTTATAAAGAAATAAAAACTTATGTCAGTAACAGACGAGAGTAAAGTTCAAGGTTAAATATAACAGTTTATATATGTGTAGGTGTGTAATCGTTTTATTTAACAACTTCGCTTTACAACATACAAAAAGTAAAGGTATTTACGAATGGTGTTTGATATTTACCGATAATTCTGATCAAAGGTGTTATTCTGTTTAAAAACAGTCTCGAGTTTCGACCAAATAAAACTTCCTTCAAAGGATAATAATCCTAAAGATAACTATCATCACTAAATATTATAAAACAAAGTCCCTGTCGCTGCTGTCTGTCTGCTCGCAACAAACTAGTAAAGTACTCAAATCAAATCAAAATTGTTTATTCAGTTTAGGCTTTTACAGAGCACTTGTGAAAGTCGAAAAATACGCCATCGGTTCACAATACTACGGCGGTAGACCTTGTAGACGATTTTCATGCAGTTTTCAACAATAGATAGAGCAATTCTTGAGGAAGGCATTAGTGTATAGTAAGTTTAGGTTTTGTACAAACTGAAGATATTACAACGACATTAGTTCAATATGTCGGAAAAAATAAAGCCGAAGCTTTCCTCGAAAACGCTGCCAAAAACTTTTTAGTCATAACAAAACATTGTATGGTGGAATTGTACCTCTTTAAGGGCGCTTGTGCACTACACTGAATTTTCAGGTCCGGCGGTCCGATTTTTTCCGGTCCGGAATGACATGAAAAACTCGGATGAGTGCAAGCGTGCACTTGTCCGTTTTTTTCCTGATCAGAGCGGCGCAGTGTAGGGCAGCTCTCTTTGAAGCTACACGTCACTTACGCTAGATACGATGAGATTTTCGGAACGTCGGTAATTCCGTTCGAAGACGTAGAAAGGTACCTAAATAATGATCTGATCGTTTTACATAAACTATAATAAATTATGGCAAGACGAAAGCATTTTTTTTACTACTATCGGATGACTACTATCAGATGTATTAAAATTACTGATAATGGTCTAGTACTTGATGTTTAATTTTTACGCGTGCTATTTTTTTCGAAGTTTTGTAAAAACAACTTTCAGCGATTACAGAGATAGACCAATCGGTGGCGCCATTTCGTAAACAAATCGATATAAGTGCCGTGTTAGCGGAGAATTATTATGCTAAATGAACTACGAGATTAGTTGACTGAATTATACATATAGGCATAATTTTATACGCGTGGTGTAGTTTCTTTGCGCAGAAATATTATTCCCTTAGAATACTTCTTTTTTAAAATTTATAATGACACAAACATACATTAAAAATTTTATTAAATGCGAAAAAGACATTGAGTGTCACTTAATTACTTTTGTTAATCTTCTGTTTATTCTTTATTATTACTTCTGTTGTCAAATATTTATCTATACTTATCAATTGTCTAAAAAAATTAGATAATAACAAATTTCCAGGCAAACTTTCATCCCCTATTTTTCGCGATAAAATGTAGCCTATGTCCTTTCTTAAAGTTAAGTTTATTTACTATATTAATTTCCATTTAGATGGGTTCAGTTGTTTAGGCGTCTAAGCGTATTTACACTTATTTATCTTACCTTAAGCTATTGATACTTTTAATACGATTCTAAAATCTAGCTAAGTATCGATACTAGAACCATACGCTGATCAAATTAGAACTATACCGAGTTTGCCAAAGCATATGCAGTGATATATACCAACTATATTAAATCATCATATAAAATATAGCATTTTATAATCAACAATAAATATCGATTATAAGTTAATTGGAAATTAATAATTTTGCCGAAATAAATATCGATTCAAATAGATTATTTTTTCCCAAGCCTATTCCTTATGAATTTTCCGGATCTCGGACACAGCAGTGCACAAGCGTAAACACATTTTTCATTGCCGCCATCACGGAACTGAAAAAAACGGTCCGGAATAGAGAAAAGTAAAATTCCGGACGGTAAAATTCCTGACAGTGCACAAGCGCGCATTACCTACATATGGTCTGATATATCGGACCTGAAAAAATCGGACCGCCGGACATGAAAATTCAGTGTAGTGCACAAGCGCCCTAATAGATCTACAAAAAAGTCCGTGTGTATATGTCTATATTCCAAGGATAACCCACAATAACCATGTTTTACGTATATTTAAAACATTAAAATAATGGGTTATTTACGAACCTATTTTTATCAATACAGTATTGATCCTTATTAAAAAAAATAAGTTACATACGTTATGCATTTAATGTAGATCAAAATTGTCTTTTACACTATTCCAAAAAAATGTATAACTAATGTGTTATCGATATATAAAAATGTCCGGGCGAGCTATTAAATACCGATGAATAAAAATGAATTGTCAAAACGTATGCGCATAACTTCCGAATTCCAGTTCCGACAGCACCAAATTGGATGATTATATTTTTTATGTGTTCCACGATTCATGACACGGTTTGTATATAGGTTTTTTTTTTAAACGTGTATAAGGCGATACGAAGTTCGCTGGGTCAGCTAGTTCTAATATTAATGATTCATTAAATATAGGTAGAGATATGATATCATGATAAAGTTTGAGACACCAAAAGCTACCCTAAATCTAATCTAAAGTAGATATAATTTTCGTTCAGTTCACAAGGTTGCCTGGAAGAAATTACTTTTTAGTAATAAGGCCGCCAATTGTGCATTCACATTTATTGTATCCTTATATTTGTTTCTGTCCATTGGTGTACAATAAAGAATTTTTCATTCATTCATTCATTATAGTTCAAAATAACTTATTAAAGGTTTAATTTAATTGAACTTGTATATTGTCACAGTAGTATACTCTACGTTGAGGTTGACGCTGATTTTATTACAGAATATCAAATTTGTAACATAAAGGGTTTTCCTTACTATTTTTAATTTGTAACTATAGCTTTATATACATTGTTTACCCTTTTTTAACTTACTTTTACCTATTAGTTACTAATGTCATTACTAATTGGAAAAAATGCTTTATTTCACACAACACAGGATAAAACAACAATTACACAGCCTTATTGCTAGATAGCAATCTCTTTCTGGAAGCCTATGTAGAAAAAAAATGAAACCTTGAGAAATAATGTGTCATGGGTGCAAAATATAGGTATATCTTAAATAATAAAAAGGAAATAAAATAAACACATCAAATAAAAGTAAAGTATGAAAAGGAATAAGTATAGAACACGAAAACAATTTTTACGACTTAATACCGCACACGTAGATATTAGATTCAGAATCGGTAATTTTAATAAAACCATAATTTTGCCTTATATGAGGGTTGCCAACTTTTTATTTTTAATTAGTATATTTATTTTGTAGGTAATGCTAAAGTACTTATTAGGCTTTGACTATATCTGGCAGTTTGGCAATATATCCTTTTCTGCCGCTTTTTGCTAGAGCGAGATGGTTAAACGAAAAAATGAAACAAACTTTAATTTTTAGAAATCAGTTTCGTCTAAAAAATATTATCAAATCAAAAAAAAAATTCACAACACTATACTAAAATTAGAACCTACTTTAATACTTTCTAGTTTAATATCGTCCTTGTTAAATAAATAAATATTTAACAACATCACATACATTGCTCAGATTTGAAGATGAGTAGCTAAAGCCCCCGTATTATGGAGTATCTGAGACAACGAACATACACCCAGGCCCGAGTCAATATAGAAAAGTTCATTTTCATATGTCATGTTCAGTTCATTTTCATCCGACCGGGAATCGAACCCGGGACCTCAGAGATGACGACACCTTGAAACCGGCGTGCGAACCACTTGGCTACGGAATCTTACTTTAAGAAGTTTTGTTTACGTTAATATTGATAATAAAGTTAATATTGAGAATGAAATGATTAAACGTTGGCCAATGATACGATGAATCGGTATTACATGTACTGATATAAAAATCTGTATTAAATAAAACTTGAGAAAAAAAAATCAATAATAAAAAATCTAATTTACGAAACAAAAAGTCACTGACCTCTGATTTCTCTATAGACATAAAAGGATTTCTCTGATCGCGAGTACCCTTAACCCGTAGATAATTGAATTCAATCTCGGACCTTCTGTCATCCCACAGCCTCGAGACACGGGCCTTTTGCCATTCCGCAGCAAAATAAAATATGACCTGAAAATATTATTCTTAGAATTATCATTATCATGAGAAAAAAGAAGTATAATCTAAAAAGAACCATACAAAACAATGAACGTCCTGCCACTCTGACTCTTGGCTTTGTCCTAGGTCTTAAATAACACCATACAGTTGGTTATGAGGATTGTTAGTAGAAATGAAGTAGACAGCCCTAGTTTTCTCCTCGTAGAGCAATACGACGACCGTGTAAAAGGCCTTCATGAATATTCACATCCATATAATTTACAATGATTCACAATTTGTACTTAGAATAGAATTGAAAACGTTTATTGAACACACACACAAACAGATATCTGTTATAAAATGTATACCTAATATATGAATAATGGAACATAATACGGTTAAGTTTGTATAAATACTTTCTGAAACTTGTTGAATTTTATAATAAAAGTTTCATTGCCTTATACTCGTCTACTAAATTCAAATTTGAATACTGTTACATGGTAGTAGGTAATACATATTTGAGATATAATTATACTTTTCATTAAAATTAATCAACTGTTGTTGCTAAATTCAGATCATTGCAGATTTATTTATTTCGAAATTTCTCACCTTGAAGCAATAGATCTTAAATTGTTTTGAGTACATAACATAAGTACACGACCCGTAACTGACTATGGCGGCATCTAGTGACGACGCGAGATATTCCGTAAAAGTTTTGCCGTTCACATTTATTACGTCCTCTCGTAAACTTTATATTGTTATGGTTTCTGTTGATTGTGTAGCTTAGACCTTAGTTCTATCATTCCGAGCTATTGGCCTTTATCAAAGAAAATACATCCTACGTTAACTTTTATCGAGTAACATTACTATCTGGTTTATATCTACGTTGAATTACTTACTAGAAATATCTAATAAAAAGGATTTTTAAAGATCATTATTTATATCAATCTAGCTTTCGCCAGCGACTTGGCCACATGTTCGCTAGGGAACGGAGGGCCAATTCTACTAAATAAATTTTGTTTAAATCGAATCGAAAACAGATTGAAACCGAACGAAACTACAGTTTTTAATGATTTTGTAATGGTTTGTCTATTCTACTAAGTGACATACGATACAATTCCAGCTAAAATAGAACTAAATAGAACTAAAATAGAAATTCCAGCTAAAATAGAACTGGAATTGTATCGTATGTCACTTTGTAGAATAGGAAATCTATTAAAAACTGTAGTTTCGTTCGGTTTCGATCCGTTTTCGATTCGATTTAAACAAAATTTATTTAGTAGAATTGGCCCCCTGTTTAATGAGATATATGTTAATCCAGTAGCCTATATGTTAATCCACGCTCAGAAGTATCCGTATACCAAATTTCATGAAAATCCATCCAGTAGTTATTTTGTGAAAGAGCAACAAACCTACAAACATCCATCTTCACAAATTTTCCCATTTATAAAATTACCAGGACGAATATTGAATGTTCTAAATTTGAAATTTGTATTGGTAATGTCACTTTAAAATCATGACAATTTCAATAGACGTCTGTGCAACTGACAGATTACCGATACACATTTTCCACTTTAGAACATTCATTAGAGTTTAAAGTTTCCATTAAACCTTAATTTAATGACGACGATGCTGTCCATGATCATCATTATTTACCATTTGTTTGTCGTTATTTAATTAGATTACATGTCAAGTCGTCAAATGTAACGATATATCGCCCTAAATCTCGTTATTTATGGTTAGAGAGTTGGCCAGTCGCACCCTAGCACGCCTAGCATGATGAACTCGAGAAACGTTTTGTCTATCTAAATATCCCTTTTTTTCGGGTGCGCCAATACAATATCTCACTCTCGCCCCGTTTTTCTAGTCTTTTGAGATCATCATGTACGTGCCGGGAAATATAATGCTGAACCCCGGACTATAGAGGCCCCGACGACGTTGATGTGTACAATAAATGCAAATTTGTCAAAGAATATCCACAATCTCACTATATTTTATATTTTTATTATTCAGTTTTATTTCTTTCCATTATTCTTATTTCTTTACATTACACTTACGTTTACTTCAATAATGGTAAATTTCCTCTCATTAGGTATTCTATGAGAGTCGTAATAAAATTACTCGAGTGATTCGTGTCGCAAATTGTTTGGGGTCACTACCCTACCTTGGGGTAAGAGCGATGTACTTTGGCAAATAACGAAACAAGAAAATGATAAATTATTACTGAATAAGATATGTTTTATATGTAAATATACATATTTATCTAATTGAAAACTTAATTGATGTTTCTGCAACTGACCGATAATGTTGATAAAGCTGAAAAAAGAAATGTTTTTTTATGTTCACTTTATAGGGAGCTGCTCGACTGAGCAGTTAGTCTAGGGCAGGGATGGCGAACCATTGGCACGCGTGCCAGCAGTGGCACGAGTTAAAATATTTTGGGCACGACACTTATCACGATATTCATTACAAAATAAGTTATTCATTTAAACAGAAATATTGACGGATAATATAAGTAAAAATGCAAATAATGTTTACCAACTGGTTTTTATAACAGTTAAATGTGTCAGCTGGTTCATGTTTGAGATGAATAACACTAAAAATTCTGTTAGTAACAGATTGACAGATGAATCCAATTCAGCGTACATTCTGATAAAAGTAACATCTTACAACCTCAATATAAGTTTGTTGTCATATAATCTGCAACAACAGAAGTCACAATAATTCAAATTACGCGTGTAATTTAAATTAATATAAAATTAGCCAAATTAAACATTGCAAAATGTATCTACAGTTTTGAGTTAATAGTATATGTTATTATTTTGCCAATAATCACAAAGTCAAAATTATTTGATAATATATCTATGACTTCATTAAACATTTTGTTAGAAAAAATGGCACGTTGATGTTGTTGAAACCTTTAAGGTTCACCATCCCTGCTCTAGAACCTAAACGATTCTTGTAAAGGCCTGTCATGGATTGGCTGATCTGACATTCTTATCTACTGCTATTAAGAGGGCGCGTACATTTAGCATCTTTTGTACAAAGAAATAACTTCCAAATCATTTGTAAAAGAAAACTTTATGATACAGAAATATTGTGAAGGGTTTTGTCATAGTTAAAACATATCATATATGTTCTGCCTATAAAAAAACATAAGTTTGCTCCTAAATTCACCATATTTACTTTTATTTTTTTATCACGCCCATTGTTTATTTTTTAAGGAGAGTTCATAATTTTGTAAACAATGAAATTATATGCAACATTTTTACAATTAACGAAAACTGTTGCACCTGTATATTTTCAATCGTTTCCTGTTACAGAGAGTACCGCGAAAGGACGGTACTTGGTTACGGGGATAACGACACCATAAGGTATTCTTTGAAGAAGAACTTCATATTTGACGACACCGAGTCAGGAGCACTCACTGAAGACGATGAACTCACTGTCATCAATTTCTCCTACATGGTAAGTTTAAAACTCAAGCCGTTCCGTCGTACTAAAAAACGAGGACGAAAACTAGTAACTTAGTAAAATAGAAAAGACGAAATCCATTATCTGATCAAAATAAGTTCACACGCTCTTTAATGAATAAAATTCTTAATTGTAGTAATTAAATGTGTACACCACGGTTGCAAACCCTCCGCTTAAATGGATAATGCTGTGGACCAGTGTTGTCAACCCCAAGAAACTATCAAATAAAAAGCAGGAAAAATCAATAGGATATGTAAAAAAAGCATATTTCATGCTGTTCTCATATGAACTGATATTCTTGTTTAGATATTACATTGATCATTATGTTTTATGTTCATCATAAAATAAAAAATAAAAGAAAAATTAAACGAAATAAAAAAACACTTTCTTCTATATACCGTATATATTTTTATATTTGTAATTTCTGACTCATATTCCTTTTTAAAATAATACATAGTTTTATTCATCTCTTCAAGTGCCATTCTGTGGTTTCGATTATTTTGGATTATATTTGCACAGCGGTATAGGTGGCACTGAACGTAATTTGAAAAATAATACAAAATAGAAATAAAACAGAAAATAGGGGCATTTGATGTTAAAACAGAAAATCTACTTTTAGAGTGGGCAACACTGGTGTAGACACAATCAAAATAATGTGTGTTTCGAACAACTTTGTATAAAACAAAATAGAGAAAATGAATAAGAAACTCAGTTCTTTGGGTCTCCCGCCGCAGATTTGCGAACTAAGTAATGGGATAGAGTTTCGACTTTCAGAGGTGGTTGCCACAGCCTTTATTAAAGGAATGATATAATTTTATTTGGAGCCTTTCTCGTGAATACTACGAGGGTCAAACTGAAAGTTCTTAGAACTGGCCACTTATAAACAATATAATAAAAAAATAATTCTAAAATTTGAAAATATAACTCTTTGCCAATATTACTGAGTATATATTTCATTCATTTGTCATTTGTTTTACGATTTGGCGGCAAATTGAAAATTGTCTGTGTCACGTCATCATGAATTTAACACGAGAAAATTTTCGTGCAATGATTTTTTATGACTTTCGATGTCATTTAAGTCAACAAGAAAGTTATGATAGACTACGATTGGCCTTTCACGATGAAGCCCCATCTCGTGCGACTGTTTACAACTGGTTTAATGAGTTTAAACGTGGTCGCACTAATCTCACTGATGATTTACGTGAGGGACGGCCTTCTACGGCGACGACTGAAGATAACATCTGTGTTGTGCGGCGTATGATAGAGACTGACAAAAGAGTGATCTATCAACAGATTCGGACAAGCTTAGGCATCGGTATGAGTCAAGTGCACAAAATCCTCCACGAACATTTAGCGGTCAGGAAGCTTTGCGCCCGGTGGATACCTCATAATTTGACTGAGGCTCAAAAACTCCATCGTGTGGATTGGTGTCGTAAAATGATTGAAAGATTTAACGGAGGTGACTCAAATGCTGTGTTCGACATACTAACAGGTGACGAAAGCAGGATTTACTGTTATGATCCTAAAACCAAAAGACAATCTGCTCAGTGGGTGTTTCCTTTCGAGGAGTTGCCAACTAAAGTGAAGAGAGATCGAAGTGCGGGAAAAAAAAATGGTGGCCTCGTTCTTTGGAAGGATAGGTCATTTTGCAACAATTGTGTTAGAGGATCAAAAAACAGTTTCTGCAGAATGGTACACTACCAATTGTTTGCCACTTGTCTTGGAAAAAGTTCGAGAGAAACGACCTCGCAGTAGGATCCTCCTTCACCACGACAACGCCTCGTCGCACACCGCCAAGCGAACGATCGACTATTTGGCGACATCAAACGTTGAATTACTGGGTCACCCGCCGTATAGCCCCGACCTCGCGCCTTGTGATTTTTATTTATTTCCAAAAATTAAAGAAAAACTTAAAGGAAAGCGGTTTATGAATGCTGAAGAAGCGGTGGCTGCGTATCGCGATGCCATTGAAGAGACCCCTAAGGACGAGTGGGCAAAGTGCTTTTCCCAGTGGTTCCATCGCATGCAGCGGTGTATTGACGTGAATGGACAATATTTTGAAAAGATATAATAAAACTAATAACTGGCTAATGTAATCAGTTTTTGATTTTCTAAGAACTTTCAGTTTGACCCTCGTAATAATGAAAAATTTAAGGGAAGAGCTATAATGTAGGTAGCTTTTAAAAAGTCTTGGTAAAAATCTAATTTTTGTCGCTTCTTGCTAGGCCGCCATACTATCGGTGCAAGAAATGATGCCGAGCCTCACCGGAATGATAAACCAAGCCCTGGAGGAGTTCTTCTCCGAACTGAGAGATCCGTTCCTCAGGGTCAAAGTCCGTGATTTATTTTTTGATGGTATCTACGTCAACTGCGCAGGCAACCACTCGGCTTTAGGTAATTTGATTTACAACCATACATTTTAAATTATACCTTTGTTTTAGCTGATATATAAGTAACTTTATTTAATTTCATTCCGAAATAATAATAAATATAAGTAGTTTTTTCATGGAACACATTCACATGACATATAATTTTTATCATATCACTGGACAAATTTTTGGTCACGTTACAATGTAGATTTGTTTAGGGTAATATTAAAATCCAATTACAATTTAACATCTTCTGAAGTTATAATTCAAAATACATAGAAAATCCAATGTCTGAGATGGGACCCACGACCTTCTGCGACGCGGGCGACTGCGGAAGATCGTGGGAGGAAAGTTGATTTTTTAAGCATATTTCATTAAGAATATTTTCCTATATAGCATTGTGAACGCAAAAAATTAACAAATCTAATAATCTCCTGTAGTTTCATCATATCCCTTAGCTATTTGATCAAACCTCTGATTTTATTGCATTCAAATATTACTAGAAACCAAATTATTGCACTTTAGTACACAAAACATGTTCATCTATGTATAGGGCAGAATGTTTTCTTTTATTCCAGGTTTGATTTGTGGAAAGCTTAGGACTGAAGCGCCACCTACTATGCGACCGTCTGAAGATGGAAAAGGGTTCTATTTCTCCATGTTTTCACACGCAAGTATAGATAATTATTACACAAATAATTTTGTAATTGTTCTTTCATAAACGGAATTGATAATAAGAATAACTTATAAGAGGTTCATTAGCTATGTCTACGTAGAGTATGTGATAAAGACAGGGCCCGATCATGCTATTTCACCGGCTTACCCTCTCTTTGCTAGCAAATTAGATTTTCTATGTAATCAATGTATTACTAAGGTTTTACACATTATATCATGTTTTTTAACGAGAATAACATCTTGAAAAACTTAAAGTTCGCTCATACTAATTTTCATGTTCATGGGCATGTAGATAAGTAGCCTTAAGTTTCTTGCCATAGTTTATTTTATAGAGTTACTTCCCAATATATAAGAATATGTTAACAAACTATAAAAATTTTAAACTTTACATTTAGTTTTATATATTTCAGATGTTTTACCACGGCTTTATTATTTTAGTCTATGTCAACCGCGTATGATGTAGCCTGCCGTATGTGAGAGAATTTTCAAAATCGTACTCAGTACACAATGCAAACAAACAAACAATTAAATATTTTCTCTTTATAATATTAGTATAGATAATAAAAAATAAATAGAGGTCATGGTTGTTTATTTGAATTATACGAATTTTATTAAGATAACTACATAGATTGTATTATTAAATCCGTCCGTAACACAGATGAACCGCACCGAGTCCGGTCCGTATGATATGGTCCGTGGTACGGAGGACGTCAACGAGCTGGGTCACATAGTCGCGTACAAGGGCAAATCGTTCATGCCACACTGGGGCGGGGACAAGTACTGTGGACAACTCAACGGCTCTGATGCCTCTATTTTCCCGCCCATAGATGAGAACAACGTACCAAAGAGATTGTATATTTTCGAACCGGAGGTCTGCAGGTAGGCAAAATATAATGTCATTTTCTTTATTGAAAATGTGAAGCATTAAATATGATTCTTTTGGATATTCCATTTCTTCCTTTTTTCCGGATATTAAAGAATATGTTTGTAGGGAACTTATTATCGACCTATTATCGAGAAACAACCACATCTTTCCGTCAGAAAAAATATACAGATAAACAGTGTTTCATTATTCTTTGTGATATGAATTCTATATAGATGGTAGTATAAAACCTTATTAGGGAAAAAAAATGATGTGTACACATAGCCGCACTTCAGGGTTACCATAATACGTAAAATTTTGCAATAAGGTTTAAAATCGAGTGGGGAAATTTGACAGATTCGTATAAGCTGATGTGCTGTTGATTGTACCTTCTAGGTATATGTTAGATAACTGAATTAAGAAAAAATCATAGTCATTTGATAACATAAGATTAGTATATTTAACAATGGTAATATTGCTGATTGCATTTTTATTGTTATTCCATGGCATGGGTGTTAACTTACTTAATAAATAAACCTGAAGTTACTTTAACCTTCTCTAGCAGCCTGTTGCACAAACGTCCTTTAACATTTTCATTGGTTTAAAGCGACATTACCCATACAAATTTGACATTCATTAGAGCTTGAAGGCGTCATTAAACCTTAATGGACGTTTGTGTAACTGACCGTCAGACTATACTATAATCATACTTCTTTATAAGCATTTTTTTTTATTTCACAGATCAATGTTCGCCAGTTTTGTAGAGAAAACAACAATATTCAACATGACCGCATATCACTATGCGATATCCAGAGATGTTTTGGCAGCGAAGAGCGCGAACCCTGAAAACAAATGCTTCTGTAAAAAGTAATTATATATATATACTAGCTGTTACTATATTACCCGCGTACCGTGTAGTTACCAGTAAGTGAAAGAATTTTTAAAAACAAAACATATGTAAGTAGTTTTGGGGCATATTCAATGCAAAGAAAGACACTATTCATTTCTCTTATTAATATAGATGAAACTATATTTGTTTTTGCTTTGTTTGGAATAAGGCAAAGGAACTTTTCAGGGTATGAAGGGAGACTCAACCTCCCCGATCGATTCAATGTAGAAAATGAACTTAGATAAGTTCATTTTCTATATTATTTCTAGATGTCGAGGTCAGGGCCCGATTAGTTGCTTCGGCCGAAAATAATATATCCGGTCTTTACAATAACATCAATCATTTTATAGAACATGAGCGTGGTAGAGTATGTTAACTTACTGGGGCTTCTGAAAACAAGTTTATTATAAAAAAAACTCAAAAATACTTTGGGCTAATGTGCATGGCATTTTTATAAGGGTTTTTAAATTGTCCGCGTTAATGTTCGAATATTCCACCCTCCTCTGCCCTGTACTCAATTTTGCCACCTATTTTTTGTCGCTCTGGGTATTTGCGTGGCAAACCACGTTAGAACCACCTTAAAGCCCTAATTGTGGTAACTTCATTTGTTTGGACATTATAAGCGTTAACCTAGCCGCGCTGGGGAGAACGGCTATCCATTAATACATTTCCTAACGTAAGAAAATGTTATACAGTTTCAGAAGTGTATAAGCAGCTGAATGATAACATTTTTTTAAACTTACTATTTTTTTTATGTCATCTATTCTCAGACTTTAAAGTAACAGCGTATCTACTTGCTTATATATTGTGCCCGACAGTAAATAAACGTGTTCCACTATGCCAAAACATTCTAATGAAAGTGCTACAAAATATGGGAGCTGCATAATCTTATTCAAATATAAGATTTAAGAATGTGGTGGGATAATGATAACCCTAGCTAGACATACAAAAGCGGACACAAAGGTTATTTACATGAAAATATCAAACAATACTGTGACTAGGGTTTTTGTGTTGAGAAAAAGGACTTTTATATTATAATAAAGTTTTTATCAAAAAAGAGTCGGAACAAAGTAGGCACGTACCGTTAAACAAAACATAAGAGATTATTAAAAACATATTAGAAAGCGGATCCAATTTTCAGGCTGGAAAATCTCTCATTAACTTATGACTTATACAAACAAGTTTCTCTTTATCGTCCTCCTTTAGTATTCTGTAAAAAGTCTCAAATACAGTGTCGAACAAAAGCCGTTTCAGTCTTAGAAATTTAATTAAATAACACCTTTATTATGTACACTTGTAGCTTTTACCTCTAATAGCATTGTGTTCGACATAGCACTATTGATATTTAGGTACTCAAGAATAATATTCTACCTAAGTCCACAATATGATTGGACACTCATAATTGAAATTAGCAAGTAAAACATGTGTTCAATTTAAAATAATGAGAGGCGTTATGTTTTCTTTTTTCTGCCTCATTTCCGTTTCCATATTACAAGGAATACGCTTAGGAAATGAGATTTCCCTCACCATGTCAACTTAATGCTTTTAATCCTCCGTAAATTCGGAAAGATTATTTATTTATAAGGGACATTGAAATGGTTGTTTTCATATATTTAGCATACATAACATAAGTATTTTGAATTGCATTAAAATAGTAATGAAATTATAAAAATACAACTTTCGAATGTAAAAATCACAGAACACTATGTTTTGTGGTAAAAATATATATCTTTTTGCAAATTTTTTTAACTGACTTCAAAATCGAAAAGGAAGTGGTTATGTTTTCAACGGCATTGTATGTTTTTATGTGTGTTTCTTTTCTAAATTATTTTTTACTCGACAGCATAATGGACCAAGGTATCTTTATAACAAAACAAAATACGCTTTTTTATCAGATATCGCGTAAATATTTAGATAATTGCTAAAAAAAAAACAAAATATTTAATGCATATTGAACTTGAAATTTCGAAATAAAATAAAGTATGTTCATCGATTTCTTTTTGAATTGTGAACCAATTTCTATCAAACAAGCTGTTTCCCGCGACTTCGCCTGCGTAAATTATAGCTTATGGCCTCCGTGTATTATGTAGCTTCCTGTAGATAATAGACTTTTACAAATCGGGCAGTAATTACGGAGCCTATCCAATGCAAACAAACAAACAATCGAGACTTTCCTCTTTATAATATGAGTATAGATTATAATAAATTTATATTGAAGTCGAGCGCCTATCATTTAATTGCTAACCTACACTACAGAAAACCTCCGCCTGACTTATTAGACGGGCTGATATTCGATCAGCCGAGTAGCTGATCGCTATAAATTGTAGTATAAACGGTGAAATACGTCTGAACAAAAGTCCGCCAACTAATTAACTGTCAATTAATTGGGAATACCCTGATTAATTAATAGGATCAGAAGTAAAACAAAATATTAAAACGTGTTGTGGGTGACTTTACATAAAACTCAAAACTCCTTGTTACGACAGTAAAATACTCTGATTTAACCACTTGGCTGAGACATATGTATCGTAGAGTTCTCAAAACTAGTATATAATAAATTAATATGACAAAAGATAATAAGAAGAATGTTTACGTTTTGGTAGCTGTGTGATGTTCAAATGGGGTGAAGGAACTCATTTCGTTTATAAATTAAAATGAGCTTACATGAATAGCCGGGACACGAAGGCTTTTAGTTAATTCGTCAGTAATTCATTTTTCATTAATAAATTGTCAGTTGTTGTTTTGTATAAAATTTTAATTATGCCATGACAATGTTGCTCTCTAAATTAAACTCCGTTATAAGAAGACGATTGAATATGAATATAATAATTATTTACTTTCCATTCCTTTCCACGCAGGCACGTGGTATGACGCACCACTGGCTATATTTTTTACACAGATTTTTGTAACGCACAGAAATTGGAGCGCCAACCACGATGGATGTTTGTTAATGGGTGTTCTGAACCTGATGCCTTGTCAGGATGCTCCGGCCATCGCCTCCTTACCACACTTCTACCTCGCCTCTGAAGAACTACTCGAATACTTCGGCGGAGGAATCAACCCAGATAAGGAGAAGCATGACACGTATATCTTTCTTGACCCGGTGAGTACATGAACCGCATTTTTTCCATAATGACTATTCCATTTTTTCGTGCTTTTACATATGTATAAAATCCAAATTCAAAATCACATAAAGTCGATAACCAAATAAGTTAGGGCGACATGCGTGGTAAGAATCAAGTATGAAATATCGATTGTTATAGGGAATAACGCCCTGGTCTTATTAAATGTTTTCGGCATATAGTTTTACTTTAAAAAAATGCAATTTTAATAAGATCTGTCATGTTCGGGATTAGACATCATACTTATCACCGAACAGGCTGTATATATTTAAGTACTGGTTACAGGTCACAGGTGTGGTTTTGAAGGGGTTGCGCAGACTGCAGTTTAATATCGAACTAAGGAAGATCGAATCGGTTCCGCAGTTAGCGAATGTACGAACTGGTTTGTTCCCGTTACTGTGGCTCGAAGAGGTATGTATTTGGTGAACCAAAGAGTACAGTATAGTAAATTGGTGAACTCAACAATATTTTTGTTCCAATATCAATAGTGTAAAGAAGTAAATTAAAAAAAGTGGCCAAGTGTAAGTCAGACTCGATCATGAAGGATTGCGTAGTAACGACCTTATCTACAGCAGAAAATTAAGTTGATAAGTTATTGGTTGGTTAGGTAGGTTATCTGTGTTTTTTTGTCTACCTTTCTTCTTCTTTTATTAATGACTTATCTGCGAATTTCGCACAATGAGGAAGGATTTTAAAAAGAGCATTAGTTCCCGAAATCAAACTAGATGTCGCTACGGTACGTTCTTGATTTCTCCATGAAAACCTTTCGGATTTTCTTTCACGGTTAAAAGTAAATTAATTTTCAAAACTCAATAAACAACTCATATTCTATTTGTACTTTTCGTATTTGTATTGATATCTAAATTTCGAACATTTCAAATTTTAGTTTTTTAATATGTAGTTACAAGGAACAGAAATGACTGTCTTTAGTCCATTCGTTTCCTGCAAAAATCAACTTTTGCTAGTCGCCATCTAGAGGAAGTGCTTTTTTAGTGCTTTCGTTTTTTTTAATACTTCGTCATTCTGCCAATGTCAAGTGAATAAATGTAAAATGAAAATGAAATGACCTGTCTACCCTTAAACTCTACTTTTAATTTGTAATTTGGAAATGTCTATCTTTCAAACTATTATCATTAAGAAAAAGTGGTTTTAGGGGATCAATGTAATTTATGTCGTCTTAAAAGGTACGGCTTTGATGAGAAACTTTTTTTAGGTCACATTTTTTATAATAAACGCAGAGCGATTCACAGAAACTGCTCATCAATTTAATAATTCTCAAAAAAAAGATTTTTTTGCCATCATCTTAGGAACTTTTAACGTGTGCCCTTCAGACGATTCCATTCTCAAGTGACACGCTTATCAGCAGCATTTTTATGATAACAGACAGATAAGTAGATTGAACAAACTGCTATATGAAAGTACTTTGTCATCAGGGCGCCACGTTGCCCGATTCAGTAGTGGACGAGCTGAAGGGTTCCCACAAATTGCTCAGTTACGTGGAGGCGGCACGCTGGATCCTGCTCGTGATGTCGCTGGTGGCGACGACAGTGAGCGCTGTGGCGCTGGCGAGGTCCGGCGCGCTGCCCATGTGGCCGAGGAACAGCAACTCCGTTAGTTTCATTCTGAATCCCAACCCTCCCGTTATAGATGTTAATAAAGTCCATTAGAAATTGTTCTATGCTCATTTTCTTCCATACCTAATATCCGAGTCATCGTCGCGTCATATCAACGGCTATATACGTTAATAAATGTATATCAGTTGATATTTATTGTTAGTTAGAGTATTGAGTATCGGCTTGAAAATTAACCAACCCGATGTGACACTGGTAACATTGCCACAAGTAGCGATCTTACTTACTAGAAATTTCAAAATTTTAAAGGATCTTTTATATTATATTATAAAAATCGGATTTTTGCGAACCCCGATACTAACAATATTGAAAATTCAGTCTTAGTCGTAGTCTAGTTACAAGCACGTGTGAATGTCGACAGTTATGTCATCGGTACGCAAATCTACGACGGGTGATGTAGCAACAGAGCAACAGAGTAGAATAGGGAATATGCACATTTTTGGAAAATGGTTTTATATGATAATAACAAACTGTAAAAAAATACCCGGCATCGAAAAACTAAAATTTTGTAACATTAATCATTGATGAAAATAAGTAATAGCTACGACCAGTTTAAACACCGGAATTTTTGGCGCGTTCGTCGTGACGTCAAAGTACACGACTAGAGATATGACATTTTAATCAATATGGGTTTTGAGTGATTGATTATTATTCAATTACCTAAAGCGATTAACAACTAATCGATTTTTAAAGTATAATAGACTTTTTTAATAAATTATATAATTTACTTAATTGGTGAAATAAAAAAAAATTGCCTAAAACATCATTTGAATTGTAATCAATTGTTTATTTTGCGACATAATACATTGTTGTTATTGCATCGATGTTAACTCTTTGTAACAACGACTTCCCTTTACGTGTACATTTTCGTCACATCCGCTCTGACAAGTAGCATGGCGTTTAAATATTTTGAAGTTACCGCATTTATTTCGCACTTTTTAATAATTATTTTCAAGACGAAAACGAACTAATGTTGAAAAATATTTAGATAGACTTTATTCTAAAGCAATAACGATTGTAATAAAATATATTTATCCTTTTTTTTGAATCAGACGCATATTCCCTATTTGCATTAGATAATCTACCAGCAAGAAACTTAGCATGGTCTACTTTTTTATACATGATAATATTATAAAGAGGAAAGCTCTGTTTATTTGATTGCGTCGAATAGGTTCCAAAACTACTGGACAGATTTTAAAAATTAAAACGGAAGCTACATTATACGTGGTAACATAGGGTATAATTTACACGGGCAAAGTAGAAGGAACAGTTAGTTGAGTATAAGTAGATTACTTTAGTAGATTACAGGTAGCTCGGTGGCGTAGTGGATTAGCGCCGCGGCCCGCGATCGTAGTCGTTAAGCAACTTTCGCAAGGGTCGGTCATGGGATGGGTGACCAAAAAAAAATTATTATCTCGAGCTACTCCGTGCTTCGGAAGGCACGTTAAGCCGTTGGTCCCGGCTGCATTTGCAGTCGTTAATACCCTCCAATCCGCATTGGGCCAGCGTGGAGGGTCATGGCCCATCCTCCTTAACCATCCATAAGGAAGGCCTGAGCCCCTGCAGTGGGGACGTAAAAGGGCTGATGATGATGATGATGAGATTACTTTTCAGAGCTGGAAATCACTTGCGAGCGAAAGTAAACTAATAAATAAAAATTGCAAGTAAAACGAGTAATCACCATGCAAAATCTCCGGGCATTAATCAAAAATAGGCAAACCAAAGCCTTCAAAACCCTTTGGTAATTACGTAATACCGTGTAATGCCTACTTAAACGACCCTTAAACCACATAGATGTATTTACTCTGCTTAACACATAATCGTTCTGATGAATGCGGAAAATTCTATTTGTATGAGAATTTTAGGAGTTTGGGTAAGCGAAAATTAAGTACATACCTATCTCCGGAGTTAATTTGAAAAATTGCCTTAATATTTTAAAGAAAACTAAATACACTTAAAATACCTATATTATTAAAGATTAAATTAGATTTAACAAAAAAAATAAAACGCTATTGTCAATCATAAAGAATTAAATAATTCATCTAAAACTCAGAAATGTAATTTCTGAGTCGCCTTTCTTACATATGTAACGCTAATAACTCACCGATCTCTAAACTTCAAAGAGAGACAAATCAGAATTATTCAACTAGCACGCCCGACCTCCACTGAAAGTGACCCGACTCGTAAATTTAATGCCTTTTATTTTACACTGAATTCTAAATTTTAGGGTTGATTAAACAAAACTGATCATATTTTTTTATTAACCATACGTTCAATCATCATGAGAATAGGTCGCTCTGCCCAATTAAAAAAAAAACTAGTAATATGTAACATAATAGTGTAATGACCCAAATATAGATTCCCGACACGTTATTCCAGAGTTATATTGTAAAGATTTCCAGCGCGACTAATTGATCTTCATGCAGCCAATGTACCTGTGTTTGAATTCAAAAAGTATCCTCTCAACTGTCTGCTTCAAACGTTTTTCTAATTCGAGTCAGTAAAATGACATATACAACTATCACTACATGTGCAAATCGACCTTATATACTTCAGCAAAGGTTGAATATGTACATTTGTAAGTATGTGTGTGTAGTTGTAAATGTTTTGGTGGTGGTAGACTTAATAAATGAGAAAAACGCATTTAAAAATGAAACAATACATCATTTTTTTATGACATTTAATCTGTATCAGAGAATGTGCCGCGCCCACTAGAATGATCGCTCACATCCATATCCTCGTCGTCTTCCCGCTTCGGCGCCGTCTCAGCGACTGTTTTTATACACCTTATTGTGTACTTATTAAAGTCGCATCTAAAATAAATAAAAAACGACTTAATATAATTACAAAGTCTTGTCCTCTAACCCTAAAACTGAGTAATATTCTGGTAATTCGGTTAGAAATTCGTCCGATACAATTACGAGAAAAATACAATACTTGAATTGAAGGAGGCACAGAGCATATTTTATAAATATAATATTAATTTTAAATATAAAACAGATATTAAGTGAGAAAATTTAGTGTATAAATATATTTAGTGTAATAACCTTGACTGTATTATATAAACGAAGTGAGTTATCGGTGTTGTGTCATCAATCTTGATAATATATCTTGACATAGTTTTATCACAAAAGATCTCTAAAACGATTCCCTTCAACTGTTTCCTTGATTTATTTTATTTTACATTTAATTATCTTTTAGGTATATTCAGATCATATATAAAATACTATTTATATAATAAGTCAACTACTAATACACTAAAGACCAGCCCTGCGTTTCTAAACATATGAGTGAAATCCATAATTCTGGATTTTTACCGAGTTACAGGGCAGTTTATAAAGGTTATTATACAATATGGAGCCTATTCAATCATTTTATTGTAACTTTGAAATTGAGTGAAAAAGACAATTTTATTTTTTAATACAATTTTCTATTGAAATGAAATGCTTATTACAAGCACATGTACAAAAATGTTTTTTTCCCCCTACCACTTGTTCAGGACGTCTTTTAGCTGACAAGAAGAACAGTTAAATAAATAAACCCTTCACAATATTTTACGCGTCATTAAGGCCAAGATCTAAAAATAACAATACATAATTTTAGCCATTCACATTGTCGAAAAAGTGCAATATTAATACGCTTTTGGTCTTGAAAACGGATGAGTTACCATATTAGTAGTAATATTAATATGCTTCGAATATAAATAAATAGTGAAACTTGCAAAGCTATTTTATTTCAATAATTGAATAGGGTCAATATTAAAATATTGGGCTCGTATTTTTTACTTAAAATAAAAATTTACTTATATAATGACCATTAATGAGTTGAGGAATGGCGCTCACTGCGTCACAACCTTGTAGAATATTTAGGTACAAAGATGTGACTTTATCTGACATTTCGACCCTAATGTATATATGCAAATTATTGATTATGCGAAAAATTTCAAAAATAGTGTTTATTCTTTTCAAGGGATGTAATTTTTTTCCCCTTATGGCCAAAAAATATTTTACCCATTATCCCTTTTGTCGAGATCTCACACACCACGGGACTTATTACAACTTTGTTATACGAATTGAGTCTTAAGAGAAACACATTAAAGTTTACTTTAGGTTACTTGTGGACATCAAAATATGTATAGGTACGTCTCTATATGCCAGTATTGGGCGGTTTTTGAGTACTTTTGTAGGCGATATTTTATCTGTTTTTTTAATATTATATAAACAAGCATACAAAATACACAACAGCACATCAGGCTACCGCAACATAACAAATTCTTGGATTGAATTTGAATGTAAATAGAGCAAGATCGATATATTTATTTATTTAATCTTAATTGTCTAGTAAAATAGACAAATGGCGGACTTAATACCAAAGAGTAAGTTTGGTACAGGACTTTAAATGCGGTGATAATCATAACGTAGGTTATTACTTGCGTAACGCTGCTTATATCGATTGAAGAAATTTGCCGGTTTGGCAAAAGCTGTACAAAATATATGGAAAATGTTCACTTACATCTTACTCAGCTGCGAGTACTTCACAGTCAGCACTTTCTCTAGAGCCAGAAGTACGCTCGGTGCAAACTTTCTATTATTGCCCGTGACCAAATGTTTCACCCACAATATTAAATGTTCCAGATGTCGACTGTCCTCTAATAAACGCGCTATTGAATTGAGGAGTCTATCAGCGTAGTCGTTGTCGAGACTCAACACTGTTAGTTCAACTACAAAAAAAAAACACATGATGTCATATTAGAAAAAAAATGTGGGTTAGGCATTCCCAAAGTGGTCGTTGTCAACCCCGAGGGGTTTAAATTTGTTTCCCAGGGGATACATAAATGGAAACTGATTTTTAGGACCAACGAGGTCTAAGAATTGATGTTTATTTAATAACACAAGCTCTTAGTTTGAAATTGTTTTAAAATGTTAGTTCAACATACTTTATAAGTCGTATTGGGTGTACAGACTTATTCTAAGAACGCCAGATGCTGAATAATTGTTGTATAACAGCAGATCATGTTACCACAATAAGTCAAATTTCGCAATTGATTTTTTTTTAACTCTACCGTCAATACATTAAGGTTTAAAATCAAGTGAAGAAATTTAACTTGATTTTTATAACCTGGCGTTTGTACAAAATGGAAAAACTAGGCATGTCAATAAGAGTGGACAATAATGTATAAGTATTTTGTGCCAATAGGAAAAAATGAGATAGGATTTTTAAAGTAATTTGGCTATGGGAATCTGAGGTAAGAATAAGAATTTACTTTGGCAAGACACCCAGTCTTCCCAAAAATAGTTTGAGAATCCCTGGCGAGGGAGAATAATGTACTCACCATCAGTAGGCGGCACCGCTTCGACACATTCCTGTATGAGATTTAGTTCGTTGAGTTGTAAACTTCCCACGAGGGCGTCGCCCCACGACCTTCGTTTGAGGGAGTCCCTCACAGCGACCGGAGTACAACCAGACTCTAAACGATACGGCCTGCAACAATAAAATCGATTATAAGGGACAGCGAAACAGATAAAATAACAGATTCGAACATTGTTCCGTGAAGAAACAGACTATTATACATATTTCAAAAGATGACACGATTGTGGGTGTTAAAATCATTTGTACGAGTAAATACACTTTTTTGTAAAATTAATTTGTGATTTATAAACCATGAGGGATCATAAAGGTTCTTCCATATTACAAAATGAAAAAAAAAAACAAATTGTTTGTCGTCTTGGTGAAATCTTTAGGGCATTAGATAGTTGGCTAAACAACCTACTATCCATTTTCTTATGTTCAATGTTTTGCCGAACACCCTGTATATTGCTCAAATATGAAAAGCGAGTAAACAATTACGGACACAAGCGTAAGACAATTGTGTCCAAAATTGTTATATTGGCGATAGCTAAATTAACTCAATCATCATCAGACGGGCATAGGTTGGTAGATGAAAAATCGTAGATCTGATATCTAAATCTACGACGGATAATGTCATGATATGAGTGTAGGTAATTAATACGTTACCACAGTCACCATTGTTTACTATTCAATGCCATGGTCCTAGTATAGGGAATTAATGCGTTACCACGGTAACCGTTGTTTCCTATTCAATGTTATGGTACGAGTATAGATAATTAATACGTTACCGCGGTAACCATTGTTTCCTATTCAATGTCATGATATGAGTATACGTAATTAATACGTTACCACGGTAACCATTGTTCACTATTGAATGTCATGATATGAATCGATATCGCGCGTACCGGAACGTTCCATCGATGCCGGCGTTCTGGCTGTACACGAGCAACCCCTCGGTGGCCGCCACCACGAAACTGTCGCCCGTCGGGGAGAAGCGCACGCAGTGGACGCGCACCTGTACGACAATTCGACTTAAATCATTTTCACGTTACACATAATGAAGTGGTAATGCAAAATTTATATATTCTCTCGTAGAGAAATTGTCTGGGACCTATAAAAATAAAAATAAAATATATTGAAGCCCCCTTTTTATTTATAAATTATTTTTTTCTTGTTTATTTTGTTTTAAATGCCTTTATATCTTTTAAAAAGTTGTTGGCATTAATTATCTTGATAATTCCGTCCACCCGTCGGAGAGAAGCGCACGCAGTGAATGCAGGTAGGTACGACAATTCTATTAAGTCTTTTTCACATTTCACATAATGAAATGTTAATACAAAAATTTATATTTTATATTTTCTCATGGAGAAATTGACTAGGATGTAGTAGCTCCCTTTTTATTTATCAATTATTTTTTTCTTGTTTATTATGTTTTTATATTTGTTATAGAATAAGTTGACTCAATAACAAATGCCTTTCTGTCTTTAAAATAGTTGTTGGCAGCAATTATCTTGATAATAACGGATCCTGGTTGTGTATTACAAATAACCCTGTATATATATATGCGTGTACCTCAGGTTTGATTTCATTGTAAAAGTAACCGTCAATACAACTAATCAGATTCAATTTGACTTTCAATATGAGTATTGACACGTGCCTCTTTGTTCTTAAGGTTTAATGACAAAATAATGGTAAGTTATGGCTTTTCAAAAAATTCTGGGCATTCGACCAATCACATAATATATTTTTCGTGATGATGCTGACGAATAACCGGTATCAGTAACTTTGCAAACGAAACAGAAAATTCGTCCTTTGCTTTCCGAATAACACAATAAAACTAATTTGCGATTTTAATTTTATGTTTTTATATTTGGAAATGTGAGTTAAGGCAGAAGCATGGCTCATATATTTTTTTCTTACATTTTTTTAACACTGACGAAAAACATAATTTATTGGTCAACCATAGTGAAGCTCCCAATAAGGGGTCGGTCAACTTTCTAAAAAGTGTTTTAAATTAATCTTTATGGATGCTTATATAAAAATATTATTTTCCATAAATATATACCCAAAACTATCTTTAAAATTTAACCATTTAAAAAACCACGCAAACGACGACTGACGTCATTTGTGGTTTAACAAAGGAGATTTTCAGTGAAAAAGTTATAAATCAATTTTTCGTTGTTTGCAACACTTATATTTAATTTCATAAATAAACAAAACAGTAAAACGACCCTTATAACCTATAAAAAATAAAAATAATTGCATTTTTAATGTTTCGCGCGCTTTTCCTAGACAGTTTTACTACCAATTTACCCACAAATTACGTCACACGCTCTGATATGTGTTTCATTTGACGTGAGACACAGACTACAAAATTTTTTTTTATTTATCCATTTAAACTAATAAATAATTATTATTTAGCAAAAATAGTCTGAGAATAATATTTAAAATTTATGATGTTTTTAACTACATTCAATTTAATGTTTTTCATTCATTGGCATTGGCAAAAGGGCTGATGATGATGATGTGTGCTGATTTGTAATGCAAATAAATTAATAGGGATGACGACTAATTTTTGTTTGTTTGTCCGTCTGGTAGAGTGTTAGAAAATAATAAACACGAATTTCTTTATTTTTTTCGTAATCATAAAATTACGGCGTTACATGGAGTTGAAATTTCGCATGACGTCACGTTATGGTACGTTTTCTACTAAACTATGACGTAGCGAGCCCCCACTCCTCAACTTAAATGCCTGTTAATTTCTTGTTAAATTGAAGTAAAAAAAAAATACGTATCTAATATCGCAGTACATACGCATCTATCCAACATAACAGATTCAATAAAAAGTTCAGGGAAGAGCCGAAAGATAGCTTTAACTTTATTTTGTTGAATCAACAGTGGTTGCGCTCCTGCCATGTAAACAAATGTATTATCAGACCTCCAAATTAGTTTTTTGTCTTAGTTTAGATCTAGGTGTGCGATATGTATCTACTATCTGACTGACAGACTAATTGCATTTTGAATAACTGCATTTTTTTTACCCAGTCGTCATCCCTATTATCTATCTATCTATCTAATCCGGCCCTGGCTGCCTACCTCGGGCTTCACGTTCCTGTCGGCCATGTCCCCGCGCCTGACGCCGGGCAGCCTCACGCTGACGTCATCCCCCTCCAGCTCCGTCCGCTGCTCCACCAACGCCATGTTGCCGAACTCGGACAGCAAACGGCGGTTTATGAAGTCCTGCACGTGCAATACACTTTGTATGTCACTCGTGCGAATTAACATGACACTTGAGGGCACAGTTAACTTCATAAATAATAATAAACGGTTAAATGCAGTTATGATATTATACGTGGGAAGTACGCTGTCAATTTATTGTTTAAAATGTGGAATTAAGAGGAAACCTTTATGGAAAGATGAATTCATATAAAAAATACGAGCTATTATTAGACGATACTATCATCAGTGTCGATTACAATCGACGGATTTCTAATTTAAATATGAAAAAGTCACTATCTTATCCAGAAACTGACTAACAAAATTACCTAAATGAAAGAGATAATATTTTTAAGTAATTATTATTAATACTACCCTGTTATAAGAGTTAATTTATGTACTTACATTAACCGCATCGAGAGATTGATTCTGTGTGATGACGAATTTCTTTACCAATATCGATTCTCTAATACTATACAAACAGACATGCTTCGAGTTGCCACCTCCCAATATACAAGATCCGTCCGCCGTATAGCATATTGTTGTGAACGCTCTGAAAATTATTATTACATTATTAATAACTGTAAATAATAGACTAAAAACAGTGTTTTTATCGTTAAATACTAACTTTGTTTTGAGGAACTGTTTGGCAGTAACGAGATCTGTATCGGCGCGTCCGGAGCCGAGGTCGTTCCGTCCTTCTATACTGCCGGTCTGGTCACTGCTCAACGGATCGAAGAACAGTATATTCCCGTCCAACGTAGACACGGCTATCTGTTCAACAACGATTTATAATATCATAATTTAATAGATAAATTTAAATTCTCATAGGAATAATGGACACGTTACTTAATACTGGATTGGGAAAAAATCTACAAACAACCCTTAACATGAAGAACACTTTGTGGGGGGTTAATAATAGAAATATGAAAAGATCTTAAGGCCTTTGAACTATCAAACAAATATTCAACGAGAGCGACTTAATTTATTCTTGAGCTAATTATTAGCTCAAAAATAACTTAAATCGCTTAAGTCTATACGTAATTTATACTACTAAGTTAAGACTAGCTTCCCGCCAGCGGCATAACCCGCGTGGTCCCTAAGGAACTGTTTATTTGGATTAAGATAAAATGAAACGTTTTCATAGTAACAATGGTTACCATGGAAACGTTTTATTTCCATATACAAACTTCTACTCCCATTTTCCATCTTTTTTCGTGATGAAATATAGTCTATGTTCACCACATATGACGTAGCTTCCCATAGGTGAAAGAATTTTTAAAATCGGTACAGTACAACAAACAATCCTATCTTTTCTCTTTACAATATTGGTGTGGATACGTAATATATAACCGTTTTTTAGAAATCCGATGTTACTTTCTGTTCGAGTGCGAAAGACAAAACTCTGTATAACTACAAATAATAAGGCCTTAGGTGTTTAAAAATGTGCCCATCGAAGTATGGAATTTAGTTTCAGATCGTATTACATTGTACCTTCACATAACTTTCCTATATATCTTATCCATAGCCTATAAGGCTTCAAAAGTGGACAATCAACCACAAATAATTTTATGTCTAGTTCGATGGAACGCATCCGTGGAACATAAAAGGCTAATGAAGTTCATCAATTAGGTTATTTTATCATGCTATTTATTTATTTTTTTACTTCTGTTACTTCTGTACGGCAACGTAGGTAGATGTTGTTTAAACCAGTCAAAAAATACATTGTACCTGCTTTCTCATTATAGTTATCGAAGTATCGATTATTATCGAATTAAGATTTTAATATTCAATAAAGAAATTTAATACTAGCAATTTCCCAAGAGAATGAAAAAAGTTATTACAAAATTTCCGGATTAATATAATTTTTCCGGCTATTTTGATACAAATTTGATTCCGTTACGAAACGAAACTAACCATATTTGATCAATGTCTTTAGAAGCTTATAAAGGAAACGCAATTATCGTTCGACATCTAGAAACACAAGACACAAAAAGAACGATCAATTGAAAAATTAGTATTGTGCCTCGTTTAAAATACTCTAATTTCAACCTTATATAACTATAATACGGTTAAGAATCGCTCACCTCTCCACCGTCGGGTCTGAAAGCCACTTGCAGAGCATCAGAAGTAAGCGGTATGGTCTCGCTATCTGTGCTAGTTTCTATGGCGTTCCATAGCCTCACTGTTTTGTCCCAACTCGCTGACGCCAACATGGAACTGGCGAGGGACGGATTGAAAGCTAAACATGACACGGGGGCTTCGTGACCACTTAACACCTGAAAACATCAGAAATACATTCATTAGAACATAATGTTGCAATTGTAGAGGCTATAAATATATTATTAGTCTTATAGAAGCAAAGTACTCGCACATACAGGGAAAGTTGCAGTGGCGTAGCGCGTTTTGGCGGGGCCCCGTATAAAATTTGTTTGGGGGCCCTTATGTACGGTAAAGATTTTTCAGATAAGAAAAAAAATGTTTGTATAAGCTATGCGAATTTTAATCGTATATACATCGATAATTATGGGATTCCCTCGTTACAGTCATATGACTTTAATCCTGCAGCCCGCGAAAACCTTTGTAGGGTGTTGCCAAATTTATAACAGTGGTCCGGAGGCCGCGTAGCCGCCTCTGGAAAGTTGGTTGCCGTGGCGTGCACATAGATTAGGGATAGAGTATGAAGCATGTACTTGTATAGAAAATAGTTTCTGTACCTACTTTAAAGTAATGTATATCATACTTCTTTCATTTTGAATATTTTTAAAGTTCAGAATTGTTTCTTTACAAATACCTAATTATCAAATTGAGATATTTATTTGCCTTTATTCACCAAATTATTCAAATTGATTATCCACATTAGAAACAGAAACTGATTTGTCACCACAGAAATATATCTAGTTAGAAGGAAAAAGTGTACGTAATTCGCGTGCCGAAACGACGTCTAGACAGCTCTATTGCTCGCCGCGAGGCTCGGTCCACTTTCGATCGCAATCGGTGTTGGACGTCAGGTGTGAAATTTTAAATGACGCGTTGTTCGATAATTAACTACTCAAACACCACCAATATAGTTGGATCTTATAGTCGAGTCCTTCCATCGGTAAGTAACTATTTGTCTTGATATATCTATTTTGAATTAAAAACCATTTGTTTTGTTGCTCCGTATTATTTTTATCAAAACGATCACGTGTCTAGTAATAGCTTTCCATCGCGGCTTTAATTTGACAGTCCAAATTCGCTGTGCTTGTAAAACCATCGATGTATAATTCAAGGTCAATTTGTTGAAGGACAAATTATCATTTTTTTCTGTCAAAAATGGAGAATAGCGCTGTGCAATGCGATTTTTTTACTCGATTAAAAAAATATCGTTTTTGAAAGCAGAAGAAATGATAATTTATTTTTATATTGAATTGTACTGTAATTTTTGTTTTAGTTTTCCATATGATCCTCATTTTAAAAATAAATGTATTGAAGCAACAGGACTCTGAGGCAGCAGTAAGTATACTTACTGGACATGGAAACTTTAACAAACACCTATACAACATGGGTAATTCTGACAGTCCTCTGTGCAGGGCTTGCATGGAGACAGAGGAGACAAGCGCTCATGTGATACTGGAATGCAAGAGCCTATCAAGACAAAGGACTACATATCTAAGTAGCCCAAGGACACTAGTGGAAGCATGCGGCAGAGTTCGAGAACTTACGGGCTTCCTGGAGGAGCTGGGCTGGCAGGACTAATGCAACCCCGTGTCACGCAAAATAGGCACTGAGTGTCAAGTTGCGGAAAAGCCCGCCGTGAAACATAACATAACAGGATGTAAAAATGTGTAGCGTGTCGGGAGGGGGTAGCGGTTACTACAAAGTGTTTGCCCACAGAAAAATGCCGTTTTCTATTCTATCGCATAAAATATTTTTTGCGCCGATTCACTAAATTACATTCGTGACATATACATAATATTTAAGCAAAATGGTACACGTTGGTCTCCGTCGATCTATATCGTTTTTTCAATCGATAAGAATTTGTATGCCGTTTCAAATACAACATGTATTCGATGCAAGTGAAATTATGTCTTCCATCACTAAATTAAAATCGTGACGTCATGATACCTACACAAAATGTGGCACGCTCGGTCTCCATATAAATCGACGAACATTTTCCTTCTAACTAGATTTATTTCTGTGTTTGTAACTGGTTTATTTGAATAAAGAATATTTAGACTTTGATTTCACTGCAATAGATAACTATCGACCAAGTTCTTAAGCTTTTTAGTCATCAGGGACCAAACACTCCGCACCGCTGTGGTGGTACTATAGAGGTATATCAAGGCTTTGTGTAATGAAATAGCTACAAAACTATACAATCGATATTGATTTTTTATATTTTCACGCGCACTATATCCAATAGTAATGTATACAATAGTATTATTTTGAAAGTAGCTACACTCTTAATTAAAAAAACAATCAACACCTTACTTTTATGTGAACACGGAACCTGTAAAGGGATCGAAACGTCAATAAAAGAATAATTCAAACGCGATGAAACCGTTTAAAAGATTTTCCATTTATTATTTAGCTTATTATTATGCCAGCGGTGATGGGGCACACTACAACCGAAGCGCTTCGACAGGCTAATAACAGAAAGGCAAGTTACATAGCGAATCATTCAGCCGATATAATTTTCCAATCAAAACGAAAAAAAAAAATGTAAACTTTTTATGATAACTAAGCTTACATAGTTTTTCTTTCGCCTGTTTGGGTGGATTGCCTGAACATTGATGAAAATACGCTCTGTAGCAGCGAAAAAGTAACAAGTGCTTGAAAGATTCGTCAGTCCTGTCAGCCCTGCGATTCTGTAAAACTTCAAACCCGAATTCGAATCCACTCTGGAGTCCGAATTCACTTTAAAAAGCAGCATCCGCTCAAACTTGAATTGGTAATAATGTTTCGTGGCATAAGTGAAGTGAGTTTCAAAATGATATAGGATTAAAATATCTAAGACACGTTTAATCAATCAATTTTGGTTAGTATTTTTATACAAAAATGGAATCAATAGGATTTCTTTACTAAATGACGAGAATTCGGAGACATGAGTGAATTCGAATTCGGGTCTGGATTTTTACAGAATCGCAGGGCAGGTCCTGGATAGCTCAACGGTTAGAGCCAACAGGATTGGGAAAGGTCATGGATTCGAGTCCCATCTCAGAGTGCCAGAAATTTTTAAAGTATTCTTCATTAACAATATTTGACATATACTCGTCGGGCCGAGCGTACCTCCAACAGTTTCCCGAACTTGACGGACCAGAGGTATACGTCGAACACGTCCTGCCCCCCCGCGGCGCACAGCTCGCTGCCGCCGTCCAGCGCCACGCAGCTGAACTGCACCAGGCTCGGGGACGTCAGCGTGCGGAAGTTGCGGTACCTGTGATACATCAGACATTCCCAAACTGACGTCGCCCCCTCGGGGGCAAATGCCCGGGAGTCGACGTAAACGAAAACCGTTTATGGGTTGGAGAGAGTCTAAAAATAGATACTTTATTTCACAGTTTCTTTCAAGGAACTAAGAAGGGCGTGACGTCACGCACTGTTTGCGGTCCCACTGGACCGAACGAAGATAAAATATTTGTTTTTCCATTATTAATTTAAGCAATACTATAAATATAATAAGTATGAAAGTATTATTATGGGTAAAAGTATATTAAACACTACCAGAACCAGAAAAAGTAATAATACATATTTATTTTCGTTTACTGTCTACTCTTCTGTTTTGTATCAATATCAAATGAGCTAGAGAAGCCTAAATGTATCTGATGTATCAGTTAATTTTTCCCTTCTCTTCCCTTCTCTACATGATCCCTCTCGATCACATGTATACCGTTTTGCCGTTATCACTGTACCTATCAATAACCTTGGAAATTTAAAGTAAAACTACTTGATCGATCTGGTCTATATCATCATCAGAGATTGCTGATATCCTCAGCTCTAGAATGCAAGAATAGAATGAAAGATAAAAAACTTAGATTTCGCTTTACGCTCATTATTTCCCAAATGGCAAAAAAAAACTAAAATCACCTCGTGAGATCGTAACACCGCACCGTCCCATCCAAAGACGACGACACGAAGAACTTCTTGTTGGCACTGAATGTGATCCCGGTCACTGTCGACTTGTGTTCACTGAACGTGACGAAACAGAACCCGCTGGTCGAGTTCCACACCTTCACTTTACCGTCGTAACCGCCGGTCACTATGTACAACCCGTCCGGCGAGTAGGAAGCGCAGGTCATGTCCAGCGAGTGACCCTGCTGTTTCATCACATACTGTTCACCTACAAAACGCAAAAACTTTGGTCAGCTTTGATGGTACGCGAGGCTATTGAAATTAAAAAAACATCCGAGTTTTAATACAGATGAAGGTTGGCATACACCAACGGCTTGGGATCCAGTAATTAGTCAAATAAAATCTCAATCCAGATCACACGTGGAAAACCAAAAGATACAGTTAGTTCATTCGGTGGTCCCCATAGCGGTGGTTTTAATCATAGATACGATATGATACAAAGCGGGTGGTCTGTGGCAAGATAGAAATTTATCAAATAGACCCTAAGAACTACCGGTATTCCCTTTTACGTTGTAATGACATTTAAAGCATTAAAGATGAACGAAATCCAAATGGAATCATCAGATAGAGACAGAGAATGGGATATCGCAAGTCAAAAACTATTTTGATTAATTACTCACAAACCATTATGGTTATTGTAAAATTTCTCAACCCTAACCCTCCCTACAAAGTGTCATAGGTTCATATTTATAAATAAGAAACATCAACTAATATTTAGCTGTTTTCCCGCAATTTCATCCGCCTAATACCCGAGGTCACCCGCATATGATGTAGCTTCCCGTAGGTGAAAGAATTTTCATTTCGGATCAGTAATCTGAAGTTATCAAAAGATTACTCCCTACAAACAAACAAAGTTGGAAACTATTTCTTTTTGATATTAGTATGGAATATTAGTAATCTTTTAATATCGTAGAGTTCCGCAAATCACACACACATAATTAGTTACACACTCCACCAACAATTGTAATAAAGACTTCTCTGAGCTCAACCTCTTCAATTTGTTAATTGATGTTTTGAAGACAAACTTGAAGATTCACATTATTTTCGATTTATATTTATAAGTTTTTAGATATCATCGGGCTGCAACATCAGTCTTTTTACATCTCCATTGCAGGGGCTCAGGCCCTCTTCATGGATGGTTAAGGAGGAGGGTCATGCTCTCCACGCGGGCCCAATGCAGATCGGAGGGTATTAACGACTGCAAATGCAGGCGGAACCAACGGCTTCACGTGCCTTTCGAAACACGAGCGAAATAGTAATATTACGGTAACCCACCACCGAGTTACACCAAGCTGAAGTATATTGACAATCACACATCAAGTAAACGACTGTGTAATACGAAAACAATGAGGAAGTATTTAAAAAAAAAATTAGTTCCCGAAATCAAACAAGATGTCGCTACGGTACGTTCTTGATTTCTCCACGACAACCCTTCCGGTTTTCTTTCATGTTTAAAAATAAATTAATTTTCAAAACTCAATAAACACGTATTTGCATTGATATCTAAGTTTCGAACTTTCCAAATTTCAGATTTTCAATATGTTAGTTAAAAGTTTCCTGCAAAAATCAACTTTTACTAGAGTCGCCATCTAGTGGAGGTGCTTTTTTAGTGCATTCGTTTTTTTTTAAATACTTCCTTCATTGATAAGAAAATATATATAAGTCAATAATGATATATTATATATAGGTATAATGTTACTTTGCCACTCCCAGACTAGCAGCTGGCCGACGTGCGGGCAGGCGAGCGCGAGCCAGTCCCCCTGCGGCGAGAGCGCGGCGCTGCCGATGCGGTGCGCGGACACGCTCAGCGCGTGCACCAACGTCACGTCCGGCAACTCGTGCAGGAAGAACGTGCCGTTAGAGAAACCTGCACACGATATATCTTATGTTTCTCTTTTTTTAATATACGGCGCTTTGGCGTCTCATGCTCAGGGTTATGGCAGAATATCAGGGATTTGTCTCCTTGTAGGCAAATCGTATCCTGAGCCTTGACCCTTTTGCATTGCTGCAGCACACGACCCGACATATTTCTTGTTTTTAATTTTATTTCTGTTGCTTTCTGGTTTATTTGTTTTAGTATATTTAACCTTAAACAGTTATAATTTGAATGTGTTGTTGGAAATGCAAATAAAGTTTATTATTATTATTATATCTATGTATACCTGACATCATTTAATTCATTCTTTTCATATTGATATTATCACGACGACGATTTTATTGAAACGACATTTAAACGGTTCCATCGGGTTTGAAGGCAATCAGCACCTTAAGTCTTATGTAAGCACGGAAACTGTAAAGGGTCCGAAACAGCAATAAAGCTAAATAGAAATGCGAATAAAACGGTTAAGAGTTGTTTCATTAATTCTTTTCGTTAAAAAAATTACATAATGTTAAGCCCCACAAAACTATATTAACAGTTTCACTGTCGGTGGGCTAGGAGTCTCATGGTTGTTGGTGTGTTTTTGTATTCTTACAAAAAAAAGAAATTCCATTTAGTTCGTCAGTCAGATAATATAAAAAACATAATATAATAACAAAAAATTTATTTCACATATTTTAAGTAAAATTTGTTTTCAATTAATAAATTAAATTTTAATTATTATTTTTTTTGTTTTATTAATGCTACATCCTACAAAACGATTACTTTAACATCTATATGAACCTCGACTGTGAGAGAATACTATTATTATTAAGTCTGCTTATTGCACATTGCTTGTATTAGTAAACAAAGTTCAATAAATAAATTTTGCTATTTTCGCCATTGTTTAGTTCTTGTATTGTTTGTTCCCTTTTATTGAACCCTTATCCATAGAATTTTTATACTTAACATGCACTCTTTAATTGTACATAACAGCTAATATATAGTAAATAATGCAACATTGTCAAAATAGTAGGTTAATTTATGTAGTAGGCTTAAAATAAATAATAGGCTTATAATTAATTTTTCCATTATTAAGTGTTTGTTTATTCAAATTAAAAGAAAAAACACAAACACGTTAAGCTGTCAGTTCCGACACTCATGATGATCAGTAACCCAAGTGATAGTTTAGTAGCTGATGAATGGACCACAAATAACTATGCCAAGCATTTGACGGCTGTTTTTTAAGTGTTTTATGGATAAGTCTTACATATAATGGATTACCATAAAAGTACATATATAGTTAATAACTCACCAGTGACCAGCATTTTGGTTTGTTTATGGTACTGAGCGGCAGTCAACCTTACTTTATGGTCTGCTTTCCTGATTGCATCGCCTATGTAATGCCGGCCCAATTTCTTGTAATGGAGACGTTTATCATCTTCAGCTTTCACCACCTTCGCTTCATCTTCACTTTCCTGGGAGACATATAAATGGGAAATTAGACTATTATATATACTGTAGGGTACTATGATTACACAGTCCACCAAAGATAGTCAATGATTCTTTTATACAATCAATTCTGATGCATAAATCCAGAACTAGATGCTTCTCATTATACAATCAACATTGCACCTGTAAGTGCATCTTAACTCATTCTTTCTTAACAAGGTCCGGTGTATATAATTAATGCATCAAGAAAGTAATAGACAAGGTTATATATATTAATCTATAGTGAAAGCAGTGAGTCGGCAGTGCAACCATTATTTAATGTCTGGCCAATTTTAATATGCGTCATGAAACAAGGTGAGTTTAGTATTATTTTCTAATTATTGGTTAAAATTTTACTATGCAAATAACATGATTCTTTGATCATGAAAGTGTCAATTGATGGTATGTTTTAAAAATAATAGAATGATCATGAAAGAATTTTTACTTACTGGTTCTTCTTCTTTGTCCTTCTCTATCACATGTTTTTCATTAATATCATCATCACTTTCTTCCTCCTTCATAAATTTCCTTCTTTTCGCGTGCGATATCTGAATTTGGGACACTACTAAGTCTTCGGAATCAATATTGGCTTCCCATAAGCAAACTTGACCATTCCTGCTAACAGTTATAAGGTCCAAACTGTTTTTCTCAAAAAATGTACCAACAATTTTATCTGTGTGGCCACTGAGAGAATACATATTAAAATTATCTAAATAATCAACAGTGTATATCTTGGTTGTAGTGTCTTTAGATCCGACGGCTAGCACTCTCGAACATGTTGTCCAGTCTAGACAAGTCACTTCGTCATGAGCTTTTTTGAACACTCTTTTCATTTCAAATGAACGAAACTGACCAGTGAAAAAACAGGGTGCTGTCATTATAAACACTGGAATAAAATCATTTTTTTTATAACCAAACCTTTGTATAAGATTGTTTTTATATTAATATTTAAACTTTCTATTAAGATGAAAATTGGTTCTAATCATTATTTGATCAATTTGGGTAGATTATCTGATTATTGATAAAAATATGCTCTGTAGTAGCAAAAAAGTAATAAGTGCTCAAAAAATTTATCAGTCCTGTTAGGTCCAGCAGGCCAATTCTGCTAATGTTTACGTTATAATCGCATCTCAATAGAATCTCAACGACTTGCATTTTACCATTGTACTATCTACATAAAGTTCAATGTTATTAGTTCAATGTCTTCCTCACACATCAATTGAGTCAGATATATAATAATATTGGAGTTCAGGTAGATAGTACAAGGGCAAAATGCGAGTAGTTGACATCCTATTGACACACTATTATTACGTAAACGTTAGCAGAATTGGCCTACAGGGTTCCTCTGTAGTTAGAGCAGTCGTTCAGATCGCAAAAGGTGCCAGGGACAAAGTGGATTTATTTTTCAGTACAGCATTGTGAATGCAATATTAATCAAATTTAATAAAAAGAATTTTAGTTTAAGCAACTCAAATTTCCTAATTTATGAACAAATATATCTAGAAAATTATATTTCTCTAACATGTTCAAAAGATGTGTCACAGATTCAAAGATGTCTTAATTAGTATACCTCACCTGTATCACTGCAGCATGCTGCAAAATATTTCCCATCAGGACTAAACTTGACAGCGTTTACCTGCTGTTTAAATTTATACCTGTGTATTACTGCACATGTTTGTAAACTGATCATCTGAGCTTCACCCTCTGAAAAACATAAACCTTAAGTACCTACCATAATAAACATTTCAAAAAGTTTAAAAATTCATGTAATAGTTACTAAAATTTTAAGATGAGTTACATTACAACAGTGATTAGAAACAAAGTAAGACAGTTTACACATACTTTCATTAATAGCAAGCAAAACTGATCCATTGGGCGCCACATCGATTGCTGTATAATTAAAGTTACTTTCCACCGACAAAGTGTTACTCTTGTTTCTGAAAAAGAAAAGAGAAAGATGTTTAAAACCAATTATCTGAGTCAATGTCATATCATCAACATACCAATTTATTAATCTCGTGTATGTCAGGATACAAAAACTTGATTTTAAGAGATAAGAAATTAAAATAAAAAAGATTTAATTGACAAACATAAGTACACATAATTTTAATAAATATTTACTGTTTATAAAAGAAGTACTCACTGTTTGAGATTATAAATGGTAATTTTGTTACCTACTGGGCTTATAACACTATTTCCATCATTTGTAAATAAAATATCACCTTTCTTGTACACAGTACCTAATAAATTCTGAAACTGCAACAAAAATATAGGTTATGTTTTGGTACAAAAATATACGAGAACCTTTTTTATTAGAACTATAAGTATAAGTTAAAATAACTTAAGAATAAAATAATATAAGTATGAGAATTCTCTAATGTGAGCTTCGTTAATAATAAAAGCCAAAGACTTCTATGAAAAACGAATGTAACAGAAAAGTGGGAATCCATACATACCTTATAATTAAATTTCATCTTAGTAAATTGAATAATATCTTTACATAACAATTAATACAAACGATTTCAATGAAGCTTATCACAGACTTTTTAGAAGCTTATGAATTCATCTGAACCGAATTTTCAAAACTACACTAATAAAACCAAAATAAAAAACACGTGAAACTGACTTTGACAACACGCTTTGACGTTAATGTCAGTGTTACCAGATTAAATTTTACAAAAAATACTTAAACCAATGGCTGGCAACCTTATTGAGACGGCTAAAATATATTTCACGATTTTTAATTATAGAGCCACTGAAAGATATAGTTTCAATATTATTCATATCATATTGAAGATTTGATTTGACATAAACACTGGGAACGAATATGTATACAAAAACTATTTTGTCTGAATTTGAATTAACTCATACATAACTATGTAATTGGGATTCATCCAGTATAATTATATGATATTATGTATACAAATAAAGTACCGGTTAAACAAATAATAATGAGTTATCATTTAGCAATGGTTAGATAATGACTTAAAGCACCAGCTTATAATTAAAGTTACGACGTCATAGAACAGTTTCCAAGGGGTGCACCGTGCATTTGCTTAACTGGTACTTTAACATGTTTGTTTTAGTACAATCTAGACTTAAAAAAGAAGTAGGTTCCTTATTAATAAAAATGTGTGTAGCATTCAGTCACCTAAAACCACAAAATAATCAGTCAAAATAGTCAGTCTTATTTAAACGCACGCACCGCACACTTTGTGCGACTTAGAGCTAGTAAGCAATGATATTAAACTCATTACTAGTAAGGATGTATTATAAAATTACGCATGTAAAATACAAATCACTTATGTAGTGATTTATAAAATAAAGTCACTTTCTCTGTCCATATATTCCTATGTAAACTTAAATCTTTAAAACTACGCAACAGATTTTGATGGGGTTTTTTCATAGATAGGGTGATTCAAAAGGAAGATTTTTATATATAATACAAGACCACGCAGATGAAGCCGCTGGCGAAAAGCTAGTGAAATATAAAAATAATGCGAATACGCATAAATGTCAGCAAAAGAGAAATAGGACAAATCTCTGGTATGAGATCGTCAAAAATAATATGAGTAAATAATACATTTATTTTCTCCGTCGGATTTGAGTAGAACTTTCTTGAATACATAAATTTGCTAATTTGCTTGCATTGATAGGCTCTGAAACTACTGAACTCATTATAAAAATGGTTCTTACACTTACAAAAGCTCCATCATATGAGGGTGACATATAGATGAAGAGGTTGAGACATTTATGCAAGAGCTTAGTAAAAAATGATATTTCACTATGTTGAAGTACTTAATATATACCTATAATATATTTCTCATTACCAAATGTTCTTATGAAGATAATTTGTCTTCAAAAATTTTCATAATGAATAACGGTACTCTGCACCTCCCACATCCTTATATCTCGTGTGTTCATAAAGTTTGAACAAAGAGTAATATAATATGTTTTGAGACAACCTTTTTAATGAAAAAAATAAAATATAATATTATTTTTATTTTTTTACAGATTTTGAATTTGGAATGTAAACTATTTGTATCGTAAATCGTAACTTCGTCTATTACAAAATATAGCGGTACAAATAGTTAATTTCCCTGCAAGATCGCCAAAGGAGTGGTAGGCCACGCTTTGTGAGCACGCCTACGAACATCCAAATCATCCGAGAGCGACTTCGCCAAAATCCATGTCGCACTCAGAAGAAACTCGCTCTGCAGACTAATATTTCGCGCGTTTCAGTGAACAGAATACTGAAATATGATTTTAATGTTCACTTTTCAACGATTTTTCAAGATTATTAAAAAAAATCGCAACTATTATTTCGTCTCAAAACTTATGAGCACACGAGGTACTATAGAGAAACAGATTTTGACACACCTATATAGTTACAAATACTAAATACGTGTGTCAAAATCTGTTGGACATTTTAAAAACATATAACTTTGTTCCATTCTAAGAAAATTCTATATTCCCGCGCTATTTGAATCGATAAATTTGAAATATGACAAGATTGCCGCCTGTTGTTTTAGTGTGTACTGTTTATTCCTTGAAAACTCCCATAATAGAATAGACAATTATATTTTTTGATCACTTAACTGAGAAAAGGATTTTTATTAACATTACCAAGTCGTTTGTTTATAAACGCAAATATAACATATCTAATGTACTTCTCCATTCATTTTTATATTAAGCACTGAAAGTGACTAAATGTTACCTATTAAATATGAAAGTCTTGGTTGAAAGTTTGAATTGAAATATTTTCCAAAATCTGAAAAATGATAGTTCTTTCAAGTCAGCTCAGTAGACTTATAGAAATAGGTAATCATTAAAACAATTTTATATTCAATTAACGTCGGATACTCTGACTGTAATGAAATTACTAAATTAGGTTTTTTTTACATGCAACACTTTAGAATAGTCAATGTTCAAACTTATTAATTCGTTCTGTTAATATAATAAAAATTACATTAAATTATATTTCATTAAATTAAGAACAGGATAGTTTTATAAACTTTTAACTACTTTGTACATTTTTCACTACTCTTTTATGAAATAAATTAAAAAAGTATAAAATTTGTTCAATAGTACATGCGCATAACGAAAAAGCTGGCCAGCGATCCACATCAATGATGAACGTCATAGAAATGCGGAATACCCAGCTCAGGATTGGTTGCGCATTTCGGATGTGACGTACGAAAACCAATCAGAACTTAGGTCATATCTAGCACTGCCTTGAACATCAATCGTCATATGACCCATTCTATCGAGTTTGTAAAGCTTGGGCCGTATTTCTCTGTTCGAAAGTAGTTCCGTGGAGTGAGTGTGTGCAGATAGTCATCACAGTTTTGGGACCTGTAAATACTCCCACACAACAAGTTCAAAATGTCGGCAGAAAACCCAATCTACGGACCCTTCTTTGGAGTTATGGGGGCGGCGTCTGCTATTATCTTTAGCGGTATGTATCACTTTTTTGAAATGGCTGTCTTGAATCATTATCGATTTCCCGAATTTACATAGGTATTTTCTTCCCAGTATCTTACTTTAAAGAATATTTCCTAAACCGAAGTTGTCAAGGATTGGTTCTATGCAACGTAAAATCTGTCTGGTTAAGTTATTTTAGGCGTCCTAATTTTAGTAATAGCCGCGCCTTGTAATCTGTATCAGAGTTATTTAAGCAAATCTGTACAACAGAATCATTCTTGGAAGTCTTTGATGCGCTGAGTGACGTGGTATTTTAACCGTGTCGAGTAGTTTTTCAATGAAGGGTTTATTTCGAAAGGAACAGTCTGTAATAAAAATAATCGTAAAGTGGTCATGTGACTGGTCATTTTAGAGTACAAGTTGGCAGCACTGTCAACGCCACTGGAGGCGTGAAAGAAAAATAAATGAGCATGAAGTCGAGGTTTATTTATTGTTTTATGTTTTATAAAGCCTTGTCTGATCTATTTCAATGTATTACACTGAAAACCAGTCTTACTGTTGCAATGACTCATAAACACTATGTTTTTACACAATCAATATCATAATAGGGAAATTCCATTGTTATTGCTACAAGTTGTACATGAATAAAAATTACCATAATACTGAATCTTAGTTTTAGACCACACAACTTATTATTGAAATAAGAAAAATATCAAAATGTTGCATTGTAAATTGACAAATATAATAATTAATAGCACACTATTATTTCAATAAATTTATATGCAAATATGTATTACATCACAGCCTGTCTGTAATTACCTCTTCCTATTATAGATAAAAACCCTTAAAAAAACCTAGATCCATCACATGATGTAGCTTGATTTATCATCATGTGACCAAGTCAGTAGTCCTGTCATGTGGCTTAACCTTACTTTAATTAAGAAGATTTTCTTGATAGTCCTATTTTTATAATATTTATTGCAAGGAAAGATACTTAAACAGTACAATTAAAATGCAATTTACTTATCATTCTTCCAATGCTCTTATCACCTAAATCATGTGATTCTTTCAATAGTTTTGTATAACTAAATACATAGTTAAATACTAAACAAATAAATAATATTATAACTGTTTTGCATAATTAGTAAGACAGAGATATGAGAATGAAAGTTCTATAAAATTTACAGAAAATTGTAAAATTTCAATCTAAATCATGTGATTTTTTTCAATATCTTTGTATATCTAAGTTTACTGTTTTACATAAATTGAATTTTATAAGAATTGATATAAAAATGATTATACTGTATATATACCTATAAATATAGTCTGTATTGATGATCTCCTATTTGCTAAAAAGCAATGCTTATGGTATGTGTTCTCTGTAATTTCAGCGCTGGGAGCTGCATATGGCACTGCCAAGTCAGGCACGGGTATCGCAGCCATGTCGGTGATGCGGCCCGAGCTTATCATGAAGTCCATTATCCCCGTTGTCATGGCGGGTATTATTGCCATTTACGGGCTGGTAGTAGCTGTACTGATAGCAGGTTCTTTGGAGCCTCCCACTAACTACCCACTCTACAAGTAATTAACAAATTTATTATTTTTTGCTTGTTCTTATGCTTTTATGAACATAGCCCTTTTGAGGCGGTAACATAAAAAAATTACTAGTAGATCATTTCAACATTTAATTATAACTATGGAGTGTCAGTATTTGTGGAACAGTTGATTATAATGAATATGTTTCAAGTTGAAATCAGTTATTTTAACTCTAATATTTGTTGGCACATTCATTATCATATGCTGACCATACATTTTAAGCTTTATAGGATTTGTTTTAACATTCCAAGGTTAAAGGAAAATTAGAGCTGGCTCTTTATAATCGCTTATCATTTCCTTGAAATTTTAACAAAAAAACCTTGAATTCAGCTACATTGGCTGTACAAGCACTTGTTCATCACTTGAATAAATATAGTTTTACCATTAATGCATCAAATTATTTTAAAGACAACAATTAATGTCATTATTCAATAATGTTCCAGTGATTTGTGTGTGTGATCACATTATTTATATAATCTGATAATAGCAGATCAATCATAAGATCAATGTGAGACTGATAAACAAGTGAGATATGGAATGATTGTTAAAAATTAGTTAAAATTCACTTATTTTTTTCCAAATGCATTTATATAATTTTTTTTTTATTTGTAGTGTTCCTGTAGGAATCTCGGTAGTACTTTATTAATCTATAATTGTGTTTTAATGCACAACACTAGATTGAAACAACTCCTGTATAATTCTTTTTATACATATGAAATGATTTATTGTTTCACCAGTACCTAACATTGCCTGTATCAACCAATACTTTTCAAAAATAGCCATGTAATTGGGTAGTATATGGCATGTTTATTTGTTTCACAGGGGATTCATCCACTTGGGCGCTGGTCTGGCCGTGGGTTTCTCCGGTCTGGCGGCAGGTTTCGCCATAGGCATCGTGGGTGATGCCGGCGTTCGTGGTACCGCGCAACAACCGAGGTTATTCGTCGGAATGATCCTGATCCTCATTTTCGCCGAAGTGTTGGGTCTATACGGTCTCATCGTGGCCATCTATCTTTACACAAAACAGTAAATCTGCAGAGCACACTCCACTCCCGTCGGCCGTGTTCCGAGTCTCTATGCCGGCATTTATCATTCGCGCACAGGGAGTCGTCGCCGGTAGCGGCCCGTATAGAGTCCCGGATCGCCGCATAACTAAGGCCGTTCCTCCTATTTACATTGAACATTTCTATCGATGGGAACAGTGGCACTGTTTTTTTTTCCCACTATTCCTATTATAATTTATTTGAATTGTAAGTCTTCTAGGGCTTTTCTCAATAAAATTTCATGATTGTGTATATTTTTCCAAATCTTAATCGGACACTTGTAATCCTTATTATGTTTGCATAATATTGTAAATGGAAATAGTGGGAACGCCCGCATTCCGCATCCTTGTATACTAGTGTTCCCGCCCGGAGCCGGCCGGTGTCGCCTCGATGCTGCGGCGGCGCTGCGCCTCGCTTCGCGCTTGTATAAATCATTTTTTCTATTTCAATTATATATAGAATATCGAATTGAGATCATGTTCGACGCTACCGTGCGACGACGGCGTAATTTAATTATTTTAATTTATTATATTACATTTCTGTTTCGGTGACGGGATGACTCCCGTTCCACCTTTCGACATATCAGAGTTGATTTGCGCGTCCCCGTCCCTCGCGAACGTAACTTCATACCATCTGACGATATCACTTTTAGATTATTTTAGCATAAGGCGAAACTAATGTACAGTTAGAGTAGAAATTTAAGTCCAAACAAGTTATCTTAAATAATTTATGAACCGTTGAAACCCCCGGTACCGTGTACCGACCGTGTTTAACGCTGAGAAGTTGGGTCAAACCTGGCTCTATTCTACATGCTAATTAGCTTTCAGTGTTATAGTGGACGTATGTATCCTAATAAAACTGTTGGCCTGTGAATATGTTCTATAATATAAATCTCGAGATAGTGACCACTGAGATAAATTTTTAAAGCAAGTCACGAACATTGTATTGCCAGGAAATCAGTAAATAAAAATGATTTGTACATTCCATATTATTTTGTTTCTACTTGATGTTCTGCGTGTTTTATTTTCCTGTCGGTTCTAAATAACAAATGAATATAAGTTTTAAAGTTTAGGAAGGCAGCTTAGGGAGGTGCTTTCGTGATCTATCTATATATGACAATGTCGTATTCAAATTATCTAAGATATATTAATACTTCTACATTTCTGACGACTTATATATGTGAAATATTTCAAATACATATATTTATTCTGTATACCTCATAGTCAAAATGATGTTTGAATGATTATAAATTGGTAAGTAAATACATCTAGGTAAAATTGTATTTTATTTAGGTTTCATGTTAGAGAATGTTATAATCTTTGGTGTTATTGAATGAATTGTGTTAATAATAAAATATTTTGAAAACAACTACTGTAAATTATGAACCTAGTGTTTCTGTTGAATCCATTTCTTTTCATTTTTATTACCGATTAAGAGCGAAGCTGAACTATAATTATAACATTTATATTTCGAATTTAAGTGCAAAAAAATTACAGAAATTTCTTTTTACGTTGCCTGCCAGCTCGTTGTGACAATTATTTGAATTTTAGCCATCTGGTTCGAAGGATCACAAAAACATGAAACAGTGCTAGGATTTCGTAGTTAAACCGATGCTGATAAATATGGCTGAAATAGTGTCGGACAGAATGGCCAATCGCCAGTAGCAGTGGCATTTGGCAACGGATCTAATCAAGTTTCATTCTTGCCATCAACTTATCCTTTTGATAGATATGGTGAACTCTGCAAAATCTCTCGTCAACTCGTTATCTTCGGCGCAATTATTAGCTTTGTAACTAAAAATTATTACACAAAACGAACTGCACCTTATACGGTCTTACAGCGCCACTATTTCAATTTTGAAATAAATTTTCGAACCTTTAATGTATCAATTCTAATGTCTGGATTACCTACGTGTAAACCTGACCCTTGATAATTTGTGAATTCTAATTAAGCTTAAGAGTAGATAAATCATTTTAACTTTATATTATAGATACTTATTTGTGCGTTTACACATACTTAATCACTTAAGAAAAAAAGAAGTGCGACTGACTTCAGTCAGTCCGGCAGCGCCACAGCTAGAATAGGTATATATATTTAGTATTATTAAATCTATGCTAAAATAAAGCTGTGTTTGATAGAATAAAAAAACTTTCTAGTTCATATGGCGCTGCTGAGCTGATGGTAGTCTGGCAGAACCACGGCTAGATCTCTATACATAAATGAATTCCAAAAATTGGTTCATTATTTCGCAGTCTAAATAGCTAAAGTAAATACTTTTTTAAACGCTATATTTTATCTATACTAATAAAGTTTGTTTGGTTGAACTCTATAATCTCGGGAACTACTGGTTTGAATTGAATTATCTTCGTGTTGAATAGTCCATTTAATTATCGAGGAGCAGATAAGTAACTGCAGTCACGGTAGTAGTATTTATAATAAAAAGAAAACTCACTTGGTAGTCTTTACAAATTGACAAGTAATAAAATCACTAAAATATTAAAGATCTATATAAAATATATATTCACATAACGAAAGTCCTGAAATATTTATTTATTTGCACGACCGCAACCATGAATAAATCTGGATGAAAAAATAATGCCCGTTGAAGGAAGAAATTCCTCCTTTTGAGATTTAGAATGAACGCAAAGTACGCTATCTTTTGTTTTTGCGCTGATATAGGTAAACTTAATTTAGGTGATGTCTGATGAAAAGCATATTTTGTTTAGTAATAAAAAAACTAATTCAATTTCGAAATTAAACTGTCGAATAAAATGATCGAAATTCCTTTCTTTTGGCGGAGTTATTTATCACGTAACAAACACAAAAAACATACAATCGAATTAAGAACCTCTTTTTTTGAATTCATTTTAAAATAGCAACTAAAATTCAAAGTATTATAGTTAAATAATAAATTGGGCGAAAAAAAATACTGAGATGAAACTAGATTCATTCGATAGCTACAAAATGAAGAGATTGATTAATTTGGCGTCACGCACTAAAATCTCTGAAAAAACGGAATTGAGAAAGCAAGAACAACCTGACCGTTGCTTTGAGCATCAGTTATAGAATCTTGCACAAGCAAAGCATCGGGCTGTTTTATGCACTTATCTGAAAGTCCAGAATAAGCACAGTAGTCAAATATAGAACCAAGCAAAATTACGGCGTTATTATTAATTTTTTTTGTCTGTATTTTTTTAAGGTGTGTTGATTCTACTGTACTATTTTAGTAATAAAAAGAAATGCAACTGTAGTATTATATAAAGACATGCGCGTTATCCACGAAAACCGGTAGATTTTATATAATTGGTTACGTCTATCGGGCAGGCCTTTGCCCCAACTGTGGGGACTTTGCTAAGCTTAAATAATAATGATATAAAGGTGGATGCTCACTGGCAAAACTCCAGTATAGCAGGTCAGTGTGCACTCAGTATCCTCTGACCACATGGGTTAACCGCGGGTTACAGCTAGGAAACAATAACATTTTAGATCATAATTTTAAAAGATCGACGAATACTGCTAAAAAGCAGGAGTTCATAAAACATTGGAATTTTTTACATCCTGCTAATATTCACCAGTCTAGGGCACCACGATGCGGAGTACGTTTTGCAACCGCAACTCGTCTGGAAGAAATTACTTTATGCGGTAAGGACCAGCGGCAGCTGCGGCGGTGCGAGCGATGCGAACGTACTGGGCGCCGTCACGTGGGGGCTGCCGAACCATGAAGTTCTATCGAAGTTCATGCCAACATGGTAGGAATAAACAAGTGTCCAAGCAAGGATTATAAACCAATTTCTTCGAGCATTTTTTAACCCACGTGACTTGAATTTGGTGATACTTAGCAGATGCAGCTAAATCGCCCGTTAAGTCAGTTTTTTCATTTGGATTTCTCCAAAGACTAATATTTTCTGGGTCAATAAAAAGGTGGAAACTCATATTTAAACTCGCTGGGAGAGAAGTTTCTAGCCTTACTTCTGTTCTGAAGTAACGTATGAATCAGTTGCTGCAACAGAAGCTTTGTCACTGATTCAGACCATGGAGCAATTTGAATCCATATTTACAACGGTGGCTTGGTATAGTATACTGTTACAAGTAAACATTGTAACTAAAGCTATGCAGTCTGAAAATATAGATTTATCAAAGGCATCACTATTACTGCATAATTGCTCTGGATTTGTGAAACTTATTCTTCAGCTCAAATCACAGCTAAGTATGTAGCTTCTGAAGCTGCGATAGATACTTCATTTGAGCCAGTCTGACACGGAAATAAAAGCGATTATTTGACTATGAAGCTGCAGATGAAACAACAACAGATCCATAAGAATTGTTTAAAATTAACGTCTTTTACCCTATGATAAAAGCTACTTATTGAAAATGCATTGGTATACACAGTTTCAACAATTATATAAATTTCACATTATCAATCTATTTATAATTTTTTATAACACAAAAGAAATCCTGATAAGTGTGTATTTTGACCGATGGCGAAAATGTGGCGTCTCTAGTTGCGAATTGGTTGAAGAACTTTGGAGCCTGAACGCATTTCTAAAAAACTTAGAATCAGCAAAGCCACTAAAAGTTCTTAAGATCCCCGATAATACGAATGTGATTTTGACACATTGTAACTGCTAACTTTTTAAGGTCAAAAGACTATTGATTGATTATTGATCATCGCCATCTTTCGTTCGTTTCATATTCATTTTTCATGTAGAAATTAATTTATTCACTTGACATTGGCAGAATTGTGTGAAATGCGCAGATAAGCCATTAATAAAAGAAGAAGAAGAAGACTATAGGTTGTCAGTGAGCGAATAGGTCCGATATTATTATTTTAATCGATAGTTTTACTAGGAAATATAGATAATGCTATACTTATTACAGAATAAATCTGTGATTGATATAATGTCAGATATAACCTTTGACAGCCCTGCGATTCTGTAAAAATCCAAATCCGAATTTCGTTTTCATTCATTCATTTCATTTCATTCACTCAGGTTTCCAAATTCACTTCAAAAAGCAGCAGCCGCTCAAACTTGAATTGGTATATAATAAAGTACAACCGTTTCGTGGCATCAGTGAAGTGAGTTTCGAAATGACATAGGAATAGAATATTTGAGACACGTAATTTTGTTTTGTATTTTTATACAACAAATGAAATTATAAAATTTCTACACTAAATGACGTGCAGACCCAAATTCGATTTCATTGATCTGACCGAATCAAAGACATCGAATTTGGGTCTGGATTATTTATTCTTACAGAATCGCAGGGCAGAATCATGATCACTTTTAACATTTGAGTCACGTGCGAAGCCATAAAACCAAAAACGTCGGATATTGTTGATGGTTTATCTAGCCCATGTAGGAGTTTCTATTAGGCTCCTACCATTGCAGATACGGCTTAGCTATAGGTAGCTAAGTTGCTTAAAAACATTTCTGCGATGGCGGCTAATAAGCCGATAACACAGCCACAGATTGTCGAATAATATTGTTCGTTTAGTAATGCATTCAAGTAAATACAAAATATATTGTTTTAAAAACCATATTTAAATGGAATTCGTTTTAATATATTGTTTCATAATATATTTAATAAAGAAAACCTGGCAGATATTGGTGATTTGTTGGCTACTGAATTTAGAAACAACAACAATGATAACAATATAAAAACTAATTATTATATTTTGAATTAAGAATAATTTTCAGTAAAGCATTGTGAATGCAAAATTATTCAATATAGGTATAATAATTAGAATAAAATTCCCATCTTGTTTCAATATTTTTAACAATATTTCTTTCGGTTGTTTGGGTGGATGCCTGAACATTGATGAGAATACGCTCTGTAGTAATGAAAAGTAATAAGTGCTTGTAAGATTAATCAGTCCTGTTAGGTCCTGGGTAGCTCAGTGGTTAGAGCAGTCGCCCGGATTGCGAAAGGTCGTGGTTTCGTTTCCCATCTCAGGGTGCCAGGGACCAAGTGGATTTTTTAAAAATAATATAATAACTAGGTACTACAAATAAAAAGCAGGGTTACTGAACGCAACTGTTTATCCGTTCATAAATGTCACATGTTAAAATCCGCCATTAGATTGGATGGATGTTAAAACTTGGACAAATGTTAAATATACCTTACATTATATTAGGTTTTGTTACATTGGAATTTTTCGATGTCTTGTTATCATCAATATTGACATAATCACGTTAAGAATGACAAAGTCACTTACCAAAAACGACGTATTTTTTACTTTTGGCAACATTTTTCCTTGTTAAGTATAAACTTTAAAATGCAAAGATTCCTGTGAACGTAGCTTGCATAGAAACTGCTAGGTGGCGTAGCGACGATACGTTGTTTAAAGGGGCTGATTACAATTTCTTGAACTTTAAACGCTCATTTCTCAAAATCGCATTTTTTGCATTATGTCACTATCGATCTCAACGTACGATATCAGATTCCGATATGTCAGCTCATACATCCCTAAATATCAATGTCAAAGAAAAGTCAATGTGTCAATGTCACACGCAAACTTCACGCGTCTGCGTTGGCAAAATACTTTGAACAAATTCTAAAAAGAAGAAATCTAATTGATTAGAAAAACTTCATGATCAAAATGAAATACAGAGAGTTACTATGTTTTTTCGTGCTTCTAATATTTTATCAAGGAGAGGCACAGACCCGTACAAAGGGAGTAAGTTTCATCTAAGAAATATCAAAGCAATAAAACCGGCACTCTATTACAATTTATTTATTCTTTCATATTTCCAGCTAGAAGAGAAAACGCAACAGTTAACTGATATGACAGTGAAAAAGTCTATAATACCATTGAATTTCAATAAGTTTAAAGAGTATGTGAAATCTCCCCCTAAAGATTACTCCTTTATAGTAATGTTTACGGCGATGGCTCCAGCCCGACGATGTGCCATTTGTCAGCATGTGTACGATGAATATGTGATCGTTGCGAACTCCTTTAGATTCTCACAAGCTTATAATAATAAAATCTTCTTTGGTATGGTTGATTTTGATGAAGGGTCTGATGTATTCCAAATGGTAAGTACCTCATATAAATTTTAAATTGGGGCGCAGCCGGTTCTTCATATCAGCTATAGTCCGTTTAATCTCTGCTATTTCTATTTGTTCCACTTGTTACTGAATTAATACACTGATTTGATACAATAACAATAGATGATAAATTTATAACTATTACACAGCAGCACAAGTAGTCAATTTGAATGAATGAATGAATAATAATTTTATTTGCACATATCACACACACACATGCCAGCAATTATAAAGTTGAATGAATACAAAGATTAAATATTAAAGAAGAAAAAATAATGTAAATAAAATTTTGAACCTAAGTTTTAATAGAATTAAGGTCTAAATTGATTGGGTAAATTTGGCCTTTTTAGTAACTTGATATGCTGTTGACTATACTTACTTAACGAACTAGCATTTGTGAGTAATAATTAAAATGCCCTATATTTGTGACTTTTAAGATCTGTTTGTCCTTTGTCACAGACTTTATTTCATATTAAATTATATTGATAATATTTATAAAATTTTAAAAAATAATTTATTTCAATCATTATGAGACACTTTTTTCAAATGTTTTTCTAGCTTCGTCTTAACACAGCCCCTGTGATCATGCATTTCCCTGCTAAGGGAAAGCCTAAGCCGGCAGATTCTATGGACTTTGAAAGGGCTGGTATCCATGCTGAAGCTATAGCTAAGTGGATCCAGGATAGAACTGATGTACAGGTAATCATTTGTTGCTGAGTTTAACATCATTGCTGAGTTTAACAACAAATATTCCTAATTGGAAATGCTTAAAAAATCCACTTTGTCCCTGGTACTCCGAGATGGGACTCAAACTCATGACCTTTTGAAATCCGGGTGAATGCTATGTATAGTATAGCATTGTGAATGGAAAATTAATCAATTATAATATTCATAAAATATTGTTTGGTTAAAACAAAGTTTATATTTAGGGTAACTTAAGTAATGTATTAACTTACAGTCCCCTCTCACATTCAAGAGTCATATTTATTTTTTATTTATCGTTTCAGTTCATTTCGGAGATCATAGCAGTTACATTTTAATACACATATACTACTCTGTGTCCAATGGCAAAGATCTCTGAATCATTCCATTTTTCTCTAACCAATGTCATACATTTGTACTTTCACAATGCTTCTAAGTCTAGGATATTTCATGGCTATTGAATTTTCTTCTACCTTAAGGTAGTATAAATGTTTATAGTGATGTAAATGGGTTTAATATTATAGTTCAATTAAGTGTGAAATTGAATGAATATTATCAGAATTGTTCATAATACCCATATTGCAAATAATGTAAAATTTAATTTTTGTTGAATGTATTCTAATATTTTAGTAAAACATGGGAATCGGAACAATATTAGTAAGTCGAATATGAAGAAAAAATTGATATTTTGAGGAGAAATTGCCTGTTGTGTCACAATTTGTATTGACTATTGTAAACGAGAAATCTTATAATTTACAGATCAGAGTATTCCGTCCGCCCAATTACTCAGGGCTAGTCGCCTTCGCAATGCTCTTTCTCCTGGTAGCGGGCTTCCTTTACCTGAGACGGAACAATCTTGAGTTCCTATACAACAAACAGATGTGGGCAGTCTGTGCAGTGTTCTTTTGTTTTGCCATGGTCTCTGGGCAGATGTGGAACCAAATCAGAGGACCACCCTTCTTCCACAGGACGAAGAATGGCCCGGTGTACATTAACGGAGGCTCGCACGGACAGTTCGTGCTGGAAAGTTATATCGTAGCTATTCTGAGTATCCTTTTTAAAGAAGAGATTTTCTCTTTATGTGTTGAGTAATAAGATCACTAGAATATCCTGGCGTACACCAGTCATACCATGATCGTACTATGAAAGTATTATGAATTGCGCGCAGAAATAAACAATACGTGGTCAGTCAACGTCCATTGGCATCGTGGCACAAACGTCCATTAAGATTTAATGATTTATTTAAGCTCTAACGAATGTGAAGTTTGTATAGCTAATGTTGCTATAAACTAATAACAAATTTAATGGACGTTTGTGCAACCGACTGACAGTCTACTATGCTCATTGCACTGGATTAACTGTATGCCATGTCCATATGATACGCGTTTGCGAAGCATATTATGTTCCGGTCAAAAAATATTTTCTACTGGGCCATCAATAATCGTCACAAAGAATGTTTTGCCTGTATCGGAATGCTCCGATATTGAATTGTGACAGAACAGGCTAGTGATTTAGTGGATTAACAAAGAATATTGTCTGGAATGCACCAGACAAAAAAATATTACGGTCTATTTTAATAACAATCGAATATCCTGTAACAATAACATTAAACACTATTCCTTAGCTGCTAATCGCAGACGGTGCTGTGGTAGTGGGTATGATCCTTATGATAGAAGCGGCGGGCGGTGTGAAGAACAACGATCCTGCTCGCACCCAGACTGAGGGAAAGAGACGCCGGTTCCAGTCCGTTGTAGGACTGGTGTTGGTTTGCGTGTTTTTCTCACTCCTGTTATCTGTGTTTAGAGCTAAGACACAAGGATACCCTTACAGGTACGTGTTAGGATAAATAATATTTAATATTTTTATAATATATATTCATATATTACTTAGCCATCAATTTGGTTGACATTGGATTGATCTGAATGCACTTAACGGTCAATGTTCATATGGAGTTAAATGATTACGCGATAGGCCTGCTGGACTTATTTTTTCTGTCTTATAAGTTTTAAATTAGTGGAACACATATTGTTTATCAATAACAATTAGGTTTTAAATCGATTGCAGTATTGTAACATTTTTTATATCAAGAAATACGAATTTCCATAAAAATATTTACGCTTTCGATTGTGACACAAGATGTGTTGCTTCTACATATAAAATTTAATGTAAATATTGTCTTGTTTCAGTTTCCTTTTCAAATAAGTGAATGGTGATAAGTGTGCAGTTTGTTGTGTGTGTTGCAATATAACATCTTTAGTTGATGGAAATAAAATGTTTTAATAATCATATTCACTTTATTTTTAAAATTACAACATTTTACCTGTTTTTATCATCATCATCATCATCATCACCAGCCCTTTTACGTCCCCACTGCAGGGGCTCAGGCCTTCCTTATGGATGGTTAAGGAGGATGGGCCATGACCTTCCACACTGGCCCAATGCTGATTGGAGAGTATTAACGACTGCAAATGCAGCCGCGACCAACGGCTTAATGTGCCTTCCGAAGCACGGAGTAGCTCGAGATAATAATTTTTTGGTCACCCATCCCGTGACCGACCCTTGCGAAAGTTGCTTAACGGCAACGATCGCGGGCCGCGGCGCTTATCCACTACGCCACCGAGCTACTTGTTTTTATAAGACATCAAAAAGAAGAAGTTCTGTACTTCGGGCGTCTTAGCTTTTTGTTAATTCTATTATATATACAGTTAGTAATATATATTGATTCAACAGTTGACATAATTTATTTTAATAGAGTTACATAAAAACATAATAAATCAGATACTTATCAATATACTTATTCCTGTTACAGTTTTGGTCCACTTAGTGTCAATAAATAATATAATTTCTATGTTATTCAGTCTTGACTGTAATATCTCGATTTTGATTATATTAAATATTAATTACTAATAGCAAATCTAAAGAATTCCCGGAAAAATGGCAAATCTATTCTTGGGGTAGTTGTTGAACGTCTTTTTATACCACTCATGAGCTTGAATTGCAGTCTGGATCTGAAACAAAGTACTCTTTCAACATCTATCCGTTCATGATTGCATTAAGTTTCTATTCTATTCATTAACATGAAACATTCTTAGAATGCGGAGAATATTCGCAGGCAGAGTATAACGACTGCGCTGTTAATTATTGACTTCCATTTACCGTGATCCCTCAGTCGAGGAGTAACCGTACGCTCTATACAGGAAAAACTTTTAGCGAGTTCACAAAAATTAATAGTGTGTTACGTGAATGGTATTAACGTTTCTTTTTATGCCTGTTTACACTGGCGATAAAAAACAAAAGTCCATACACATTGCTACTTGGAATATATGTACATACTGTACAAGGAGGTGGAAGACCATTATATGTCAATATACTTACAGTTTGTTTACTGACAATAAAAAATATATTAACTCACCGAGCTGATTTTGTTACTTGTAATAACATAAATGCCTATGTTTGAAGACTTTCCAAATCTTTGACAAGAAGACCTTATACTATTTACTCTTGTTACATACTAACCTATAGTTATTATGTTGAGCATTATGTACAGGGGTAACGAAAGCAACAAATAAGGGTCCTTGATGAGTATATTGAGGAGGAAGATGGATTTGTTGCTATGAGCCTGAATTCAGTCTAGACACGTGATGTTCAGGGTTTATTATGCTTATGTAGACATTGACCATCACAAAAATGGACGAGAAGCATTTGCACATGATTGTTGTTCGTGTTTGAGTGGAAGACGCACGGTCTGATGCCGCACACACATTATGTGCGTAGTCTGGTGCCTTGGTTGGTTAGGCAAAAACTGAAGATATATGATTAACAGCAGCGGAAATAAGTGCTATTACAGAACATGAATGAACACTAATAATCCCTAGACCTTCTATAAAACAGTATATATAATAATAATTGTAAACATTAATCATGTAATATGCGCTATGCTATATTGTTACGTAAAAAATTCGTGCTGGTACTATATAAAATGAGTGTAAAATGGTATGGTCTAAAAAAGGTTTATTTTTCACCATAACTAACATTTTACTCTCAACCTAAGTTAGGACACATATTCAATTATCTTGTCCACAAAAACAATAATGAATTTTATCCACTTTTAAGTATATTTTGGTGATAAAACATTTCCACTGTATTTGTAGAACACAATTAGAAATGTTCTTGACTGCATATAGCTCAGGCTCCATGCTATTTTGCCTATTCTCCTTCACCTAACTTATCAACCAATAAAAATGGGACTTTATAACATAAATAGTGAAAAATGCATACCTGATTAGCCAGAACCCATAAGTAAATGCAGAAAAATGTTCTAGTAGGTATTAACAGTAGAAGCACTGTATACAATATTACTTCACACATCCTATGTGGACTAGATACATATTGAAACATTCTACCATTTGGCACTCTATGGTCTTCTGTAATCACCTGACCAGACTTCTTGTCTTTACGTAAGTTTGCAAAGATTATATTGCTCTGGTATTGTTCATACCATGCCCACATGAATATTAATACACAAGGTACAGTTAATATCTTTGTATATGTGTCATTCCAAACTACCATATCTCTATTTTGATTTCCTGAAAAATAAAAGTTTGTGTTTCTTATTATCATATAATTCTAAATAATATCATTGGACAATTGTTATCTTATCAGACTTTTAAATTTTAAGTAGCAGTACAAATTAAGAACTGCTGATGCCACCAACACTATCCAACTTAGATTAAAAATTAATTTATAACTAATAAGTTAACAATGTATTAGTAGGTTGATGTTTTAGTGCTTAGCACTTTTGGTCTACAACACTGTTTTTAAGAATCTTTTGTAATAGCTGGTAATTTGATGGGTGAGCAAAAATTTATTATCTCAAGCTCCTCTGTTCTTCAGTAAGCATGCTAAGTTGGATTGAAGACTCAATGGTCCTGGGTGTATTTGCAGTTGTACCTACTAATCTGCACCGGGTCTGGGTAGTGGCCCATGGCCCATTCTAAGAATACAATTTGATGCAATTTTATCCATATGGAAGGCGTGAGCCCCAGCAGGGATATTAATAGGTTGGTGATGATGGAGATGAACACATTAACTTACCACAGAACAGGGGTGCTTGACCAATAGCAGCAACAAAACAGGCGAAATAGTGTATGATACCAGCCAAGTAATGGCTCAGGTTCATCTTGCTTGACTTAGCAAAAACTTGCACAAAGTATGTCTCATAAAATCTCCTCAAGCATTGAAGTACCATCAAAATTGTTACAATAGTTACAGCTGCTGCAGATACTGAAACAAGCAAACAATAATGAAAACAGGCTGTTTTTCTTAAAAACAACTTGTATAATCAAAACTCAAACTTAATTATGTAGTAGATGATAATTTGAATAGGCAATCAACTTCTTCAAAATTCATCCCTTTGTCTATTCAAGAATTTTTTTATCTGGTATGAGGGATAGAGACATTATTAACAAAAATAAATAAAACAAGAGATGAGCAATCAGATATTTGGAGGTAATAAATTTTAGTATATTTCTATATCGCAGGTTCAACAAAATTAATGGTTTTAAGAGTAGTCAATAAATCATTTCAATTGTTTTAACTGTCAAGGACTTTTAGTACTTAAAATTACATATTGACATATTTAAAATTACATGCTTAAAACTGTAAAACCTTGATTTGTAATAAACTATTATATACAAATTAAAATTTTTATTCCAACAAAGCTGTAACTAAAACGGCATATACGAAATTAAACAAGAATCCTAATCAATTACTTAAATTTAACATTTGCACAGTGATGTGAGAAACACTTACCTGCAGGTTCATCTTCTTCAAGAAACAGCCTTAAAACTAAAGAGACATATACATTCACACTATATTCAGAATGGTACACCATTATCATGTAAATAAGTGTTGCACTTCCAAAACAGGACGCAAATAAATAAAAATGTCGGTACCAAGACTTTGGTATCTCTATAACTTGAAGAAAATTTGCTTCAGTTCCTTTGTAAGCAAAACTCCCATATTTAAAACCTTTTAATATAAATGCTGGCACATGTTTCTCGAAATTATTAATTAAAACACCAGTAAAGGTTACTGCTGAAGCTAATCCAACGAAAATAATATCCAAAATATTTAGCATTTTTGATTGAAGTTTAAAGTTCTTTTTCACAGATTTTATAAGTGGAATTTTATATGTTATAATGGTTTTAGCCGCCTGTTCTAGACTGTCTGTCTGTTACGGTCTTTGGTTGTTAATAACGGGACAGCAAACATGACTTGTTTCACTTTCCAAGTTGTCCTAGTTTCTTAAGTTTTACATTTTAACGTTCAATAAACCAAGTTGACCAAACACCAAATGACAGATATCAATATGCGTAACCTTTTGTAATTCGACAACATAAATCAAATAATTATAATTTTAAAATTATCGTAGGAACTAATCAGAATTGCTACAAGAATATAAACAATAAAAACGCTTCGTTCGTAATATAGGTTGACATAAAGAATAATCTAATACTACTCTTTGGAATAAAGTCAGCTGATGATAAGAAGAACTGTCAATCAGTGTTGCCAACTCTTCTTTTTTTTTTTTTTTTTAATGAGGAAGTATTAAATAAAAGTTCCCGGTTTCAAACTAGATGTCGCTATGGTACTTACATGTTTTCTCCATGACAACCCTTCCGGTTCTCTTCCATGTAGAGACTTTTTGGCGGGCTTTTGAACGCACTAGGCGCGAATTTTAAAAGTTTCTTCAAAATAATTTTAATTTCTTGTTTTTAATTCTAGTTTTAATTAAAAAGTACTGTAAAATAGTTATTAATATTGTACATTTAAATAATCATGCCGGACGGGGACGACCCGCCCGGCGGGACCGAAAAACGTAAAGCTCCTAATAGAGCAAGTGAAGCAGACAAGGCAGCCTCTGAAGATTTTTACAAACCATATATTAAACATGATTATAAAAGACTGTTTCCTGACAATGCGGTGAGTGCTGAATACTGTGTTTTCGTAGAAAGTTATAAAGAAAACGAAAAATTAGGCAACAACAATCCAATTCTGACGACCAATCTGTTCAAAAACGATATAAAGGGCATCATCAATATAAAAAGGATCAACCCCACTAAAATCTGTGTGACCTTTTCTCAAGCGAACCACGCCAATAACTTTCTAAAAAATGAAGATTTCTTATCAAAGCACAAATTCAAAGCATATATCCCGGCCTCAGCAGTAGAAAAGATTGGTGTACTACGCTTCGTACCCACCAGTATTAGTAACGAAGAGTTATTTAAGAAATTAAGCTCTCCTTTTGAAATTGTAGCTGTACGTAGGTTTACAAAAAAAGAGAATGGTACTGTCAAAACTTTTAAAACAGTCAGCATAACTTTCTTATCAAATGTACTACCAGAATACGTTTATCTTGATTTGTTCCGATTCAGAGTCCATGAATATAATGCACCTTTATTACAGTGTTATAAGTGCTTTAAATTCAACCATGGGGCGAAAGTATGCAAATCGGTACAAAAATGCTCCGTTTGTTCCGAGGAGCACCATTACACACAATGTCCAAATGATAAAGTCATTAAATGTTCAAACTGTCAAGGTTCACATCTCTCTATTTCACGTGACTGTCCTATTAAAAAACAAAAAATTGACGAAAAGAAAAACAAAGTAAGTTATGCAAACGCTTTATTATCCAAAAGAGAACGATACAATGGTAATATGACTATGAATAATTATCAAACTAACTTCCCGCAATTGTCTACCCCTAAAAAGCCCTTAACACCAAATAAAATACAAGGCTCCACCACTACCCCTTCTACCATCCTAAATCCTACACAAACCACAGAAGTGGTGAAACTTTCAAATGAAAAGTTAATTGATGAAATAATCAATAACGACTTTATCCGCAAGGCCATAGTTGGCGCACTGGTTGCAATAGGAAATGAAGATAGAGCCATAACTAGTAACATAATACAGGAGATACTTATTAAAACTCTAAAACCTAAATAATGGATAAAAGTTTTCTAAGAATATTCCAGTTTAACATAGAAGGTGTTATTAACAAAAAACCACTCCTCATCAATTATCTTCAAGAGAATCACATAGATATTTGCTTATTAAATGAAACCTGGTTAAAAGAAAATAATAATATACATATTTCTAGCTATGACATAATTAATCAAATTGGTATTGGTGGTCGAGGTGGAGTCTCGATCTTGATCAAAAATTATTTCAAATATTCTGTCCATTCAATTCCTTTCTATGAAGAATCACAAGCAGTAGGTATTACCATACTTACTGATATAGGTAATCTCTCTATATTGTGCATTTATTGTCCTCCTCCGAAGCAAGGGCGTTTAAACTTTCAGAGCAACAATTTAAAAAAGATTATTAATGATTTACCTAAACCTATATTAGTCTCAGGAGATTTTAATGCACACCACATAGCATTTGGCTGTCACTCAACTAACAACAGAGGTAACAATATTTACAACATGTTTGACGAATGCGATTTATGCATCCTAAATTCGGGCTCTACAACCACTGTAGGACGTGTTGGTCAAAGTCCTTCAGCAATAGACATATCATGTGTTAGTCCTTCTGTGGCTCCATTGTGTAACTGGAGTGTATATTCTGACTCAATGGGCAGTTATCATTATCCCACCATCATAGATATTCACGTCTCAATTGAAAAATATGAAATAGGCGAACCTTTTGAACGGTTTCTATACAACAGAGCCGATTGGAAAAACTTTTATATTGACAGTGAATCAGCATTTGATGATATTACAATTGAAAATAATAATTCTCTGAATACATATAATAATTTTTGTAAGATATTGAATATTCTCAAAGAAAAATATATACCTAAATTAAAAAAGAATACTACATTCATTAAAAAGAAACCAGTTCCATGGTGGGACGATGAGTGTAAAGAAGTTGTCAAGAAAAGCAAACTAGCATTAAATTTCTATAGATCTCATCCAACTATTGATAATTACATAGAATACAAAAAAAGTGACGCTCACAAAAAGCGACTACTCTGTGAAAAGAAAAAAAACAGTTGGTTAAAATTATGTGAGTCCTTTAATAGATACACTCCAGTAAGCATAATATGGAATTACATGAGGCGATTCAAAAGAATTTCATCTTCCAAACGACCTAAAAATGATGACTGGGTCCCATCCTTTTTTGATAAATATGCACCTTCAATTCCATCTGAAAAAGATATAGATTTGGATAAGTTAAAATATTTTTTTGATAGCAATGGAAGTTTAAATGCTCAATTTCTTATAAAACCATTCACATGGGAAGAATTCCAAACATCCTTACAGTCTAGAAAAGACACTACCCCTGGTCTTGATGATATCACATATAATCTTATAAAAAAATTGCATATAAATGCACAAAAAAAGTTACTCGTTATATTTAATTTACTCTGGGAATGCCAGACAATACCACAATCATGGAAAACACAGTGTGTTATTCCAATCCTTAAACCAGATAAGCCAGTACAAGAAAGCAATTCATATAGACCTATTTCTTTGTCCTCTTGTATAGGTAAGATATTTGAAAACATTATCAAAATAAGATTAGATTATTACATTGAAAGTAATAGAATATTACCTATAGAACAATTTGGGTTTCGCAAAGGTCGCAGTGCTGCAGAGAGCTTTATTTCATTGATATCTGATATAAAAACATCATTTCTTCAACATTCTGTGACAGTTTGTGCATTTCTTGATGTTAAAGGTGCATTCGATAATGTGAATCCTTCCATCATGTCCCAAGTCCTTCATGATATTGGTGTTCCAGGTAAACTCTGTAAATGGGTGTTTGATTTTTTATTTAACAGACATATGTATATAAAGTATAACAATATATTACATGGTCCAAGAAATGTCTACAAAGGTACTATGCAAGGAGCAACAATCTCTCCTATATTGTATAATATTTATACATGTCAAATTAAACAACATTTAAAGGAAAATAATGTATATTTTCTACAATTTGCTGATGACCTAGTTATATATACTGTAAATAATAATGTAAATATTGCTATCAATAAAATAAATAGAGCATTAACAGAAATACACCACTATTACAAAAATATATTAAAATTAGAAATAAGTGCCTCAAAAAGTTCTGCTATGATTTTTAGTAAGATACCTTATAGTACACTTAATAATGATGTTATGTACAATAATAGTTGTTTACCATGGGTTCAAGATCACAAATTCTTGGGTGTATGTTTAGATCCTAAGTTGAGCTTTCAGAAACATTTTGATAAGATAATCAAAAGTGCCACACAAGGTTTAAATGTACTTAGATCTCTGGCTGGTATACATTGGGGTTCAGATCCGAAAATTTTGTCAATGCTTTATAAAAGCGTGGTAAGAAGTCACTTTGACTACAGTTGTCTAGCATACATCAATGCTAATTCAAGTTTAATACGTAAATTGGATGTTCTTCAAAATAGAGCTTTGAGAATAATAACTGGGGCAATGTGTTCTACTCCTATTCATGTGATGCAATCAGAAAGCTGTATCCCACCACTCATATTAAGGCGTTTACAGTTGGCAGAAAGATTTTGCTTAAGAACTATTTCTTATAAAAGCTCATTTATTACAGGCAGACTATTACCTTTAGAAACTTTACAGAATATGCAAAGAGGTTCTTATATCAATAATGCTTCACTTAATACTGGATACACTCCAGAAATGGTAGCAATTGTGCTATATGTACATAAAATCTGTATATAGATAATACTTGGCCTCTGTACAATATTTCATATAATGCATTGATAAATTGTAATTTCATATTACATTCTGAACCAATACAAAATAACAAAGATTTAATGCAATTTCTAGAAAACCAATCTTATTATAGAGTATACACAGATGGTTCTAAGACTGATAATAGAGTGACATCTGCTTATTATGATGTCCAGCTAAATTTAAGCAAATGTATATTAATCCCAAGTAATTGTAGTATATATACAGCTGAATGTTATGCTATCTATCAGGCTTTAATATATATCTCAGCACTACAAAATGTTAACAAGTTTTTAATTCTTTCTGATTCACAAAGTGTATTAAATTCATTTAGAAATAGTTGTAAATATGATGTTAATTATTTAGTGTTTATATCAAACAAGTCTTAAGTAACCTAAATGATTCAGATAAAACTATACATTTTATGTGGGTACCTTCGCATAGTGGCATTACAGGAAACGTAAAGGCTGATGAAATAGCACGATCCACACCCAATGAAGACCATTCACAATCAATGAAGATTCCTTTTACTGACTTTAAGGCTGTTGTTAATCAAAACTTGGCGATGCTCTGGAAAAACCAATGGGAGTTAATTAGCAAAGAGAAAGGTCAATGGTACAAAAAGGTCCAAGGAAGCCCGCCCGCCCAACCTTGGTGGTACAATAAATCAATACAGAGTAGAAAGTTCATAACTACTATAAACAGATTGAGATTTGGTCATGGTCAGTTTCGCACTCACCTGCATAGATTGAAGATGGCAGATGATCCAAAATGCCCTGATTGTAAAGAAAATGAAGATCTGCAACATATCATATTCAAATGTAAACGGTTTGGACTACATCGCTTGGTACTTGTTAGCGAACTTGAAGCAATCACCAAGAACATACCATCAACGCTGGAAGAATTATTAAAAGACTACAGATACTTTAAACCGTTATTCAAGTTTGTTGTCAACACTGTCAAAAATATCTGAGTGAGAAGAAAGAACAATAAACGAATTTTGTCTTGTATTCTGTCAAAAAACTATGTAAGGCTTAAAAGGACTAGTATCCAGAGCCGTAAACACTAATAAATAAAAAAAATAAAAAAAATCTTCCATGTATAGCAAACAAACAATTTTTTTCTTTCATGTATAAAAGTAAATTAGTTTTCAAAACTCAATAAACAACTCATTTTCTATTTGTAGATTTTCGTATTTATATTGATATCTAAGTTTCGAACTTTGCCAATTTCAGTTTTTTTAATATGTTAGTTAAAAGGAACGAAAATTGCTATATTTGTACTATCTTTGGTACATTCGATTCCTACAAAAATCAACTTTTGCTAGAGTTGCCATCTTTTGGAGGCGCTTTTAGTGCCTCCAAAAGATGGCGACTCTAGACATCTTAAAAAGTGCTGGATTAGGGATATCCAAAAAAAGTGCTAAAGATATTTTTATTCTATAGGAAAAACAATAAAAATAAACAAGAAGCACAACTAACGTATCTATTTTTTATTATAAAAATATAACACAAGTAAAGCCATTCTTCTTCACTGTCAGAATATTTTGGAATGCTTTTTTTTTCATGTAGGATCGCGCGTGCGACAATGAAAGAGATTACAATACCCAGATTTCTAATTTATTTTTTAACGTAGACACAGAGTCCGTCTTTCTTTATTTATTTATTTAAATTAGGTATACTTAAATATTACACTCAATAAGATGACTTCGACAAATATATTAGATCATTTAGACTAGACAATAATTCAAAATTAGTGTTCACAGCATGACCAACTAACAACAGAGGACAGTCTATATAGTCTTAGCAATCAAAACTAACTTATTAAATCCTATATTTTTCTAAAAAAGGGATTACTTCGTAGGTGAAGATACCCTGATCTTTAAAGAAGTCAGTTATAATCTTTTTATATCTGGAGAATTTATGATCAAAAATGTCGATTGTAGAGTTTCTGCTACTACGGGGAATCTCATTAAATGTGCGACACATTCTAACTAGAAGGCTCTACAAGAATGTATTATTTTTGTATACCTGCGTTGCAAATATATTAGGATGGCACGATCTGTGTCTCGTATTATTACCTATTGATGCGAGGAGATCCGGTGCATCAATGGAAAATTTAAATGTAATACTAATAACTTATGGAGGTAAAGTAGGTCGTATCTTCTACGCCAGGTCTTCAAGGACATTACATCGAACTTGTATAACCTTTGAGAGTAATTAACCAGAGTTCCACCCAGGTTATGCTTCCATGAAATAAATTTCAGGCATCTCCTCTGAACTCTCTCCAGACTATCCACGTGAATCTATTTCTATTTCTTTATTACACTCCATAATGTATAACAAAGGTGTTACAAAGAGGAAATGCTTATTCGGGCACGACAATTAGGAGAGTAGAGGACGTATATTTAAAATAAAAACTGGTATAATCTACGTTCATATGTAATTGCGTCCTAAAATCCCAACTATAGGTTGATTCTATGTATGTTTAAATATTAATTGTTTTTATCTATTATATGATTAATTGATTGATATTGTTTATTTAGTTAATTAAATGTATCTGTTAAACATTCATTAGTTTTGTCATTAACAAATTCTTAACATGTTTCATGAAGTTTTTTTCTTGGGTTATCCTTTTAATTGCATTTGGCAGTTTGTTGAATATTCTTGCGGACATGATTAGTAGACTATGTAGATCTGCATGCGTGAAGCCGGCAATATGAGTTTGCTAAATCCTTGTTGGTTACCCGATATTAATTTAATGACATGGTGGTAGAGATGAGCATGCGCTCTCTATAAGAGCTTCAAAAACTTTTAAAGCATAAAAGCATACTAATTGGCCTATAGTTACCACATGAATTTCTGTCACCAGCTTTAAAAATTGGTATAATATAAGAATTTTTCTACCGAGTGGAGAAGTCACCAGTTTTTAAAGATTTATTATATATGTATCTCAAGGGGAGAAGTAAGTTCCTTAGAGCAGTTTCATAAATTTAGGGGGGATACCAATTTTTTGTCGTCTTTAAATCTCTCCCCGTTACATTTTCTTTGAGCTTAGCTATAAAATCTTATTGTGAGCAGAAAATATATCAAAAACACTAAATATTATTAGTATAGATAACTGCAAGCATTTGGTAATTGAACCAACGCTCAAGATTTCGTTATCTGTCTAGTGCTCCGCGAAGGCTAGCTCTTTGGAGACAAGCTGGTTCTCGATATTCCTCGCTGGTGCCCTCTCTTTGTAGACAACGGGCTAGTAAGTATTCTTCCGTAGGGGACACAGTCCATTCTCTCTTCTAGTACCTAGGGGTCGTTAAATAAAACTATTGTACTCACGCGTCTTATATAATACTTTGCAAATTCAAAAGGATCTGAAACGTCTAATCTCGATCAATGAAATCGAATGTAAACGTGTTATATCTGTTTAAAAGTACTTTTATTTAATGTCCGTGCACATTACTATAGGTAGGTTTACTCTCCGGACGATTTATGGTCAATGCTGGCCGTTGATATTTTGCTAGAGGATTCGCAGTCGATGAGAACTCCTCGCTGATTTGTTTCTGAAGTCCCTGTAATGTCTTATAAAATAATAGTGCAGGTCCTGAAAAATACACCGCCAACATTACTTTTTTAATTGGTTCTTGATTACCATTTGCTGCCGCTATAATATTAAATTGAGTAAAAAAAACAGCCACATCACCTTGCAATCCGTCGTATTTCTCCATGATTTTCAGCTTTCTAGTTTTCTCGTTCTTTTCGTTTGCCTGTTTTTTCGTTTTTTCGCTTGGCTTACGAAAGGTATCGTTTTATTTCATACCCGGCCCCTCCACCATCTAATGGTGGGTTGTTCAATGAAATCCTTGTGCAATTCTTCTAACTCTCGATTTTATTTGCAAATAATATAAATCAAATCACTTACAACTAAATTCTAAGATACTGATTCTATGCCGATCTCGATCCGAAAAAAAAGATTATCAGCCAGCAAAACATGAACACGCGAATTCGAACACGGAAAAAATAATTATTTACAATATCAGTCAGTACTGACCATAAATCGTCCGGAGAGTGAACCGTATAGTAATGTGCACGGACATTACTGTACTTAGTCGTAAACCAGTATCTGGGGAAAGTCAAATCACAAATTACCTACAATATTTCCCAGCACGCCATCTAGATCAGGAGCTTTCTCCTTTGCCCTGACGCGCTCAATGGTCCACTCCATTTCCATCTTCTAACAGAATCATCAGGGGCTCAATATAGAGATGGGAAACATCCATCCATCGACCTGAATCATGTGCTATGGGATTCCTTAATATAAAAATTATTGAATGGATGTTCCGTTTTCTTAAGGTTTTGTGACATCAAAACCAAAATATCCTATGAACTTATCAAAAACATGGATTTCTTAGAAACTAATTTTGTATCCGTAATAAATCTCCAGACCAAATATGATATTATTGGGGATTCGTATCGACCTCCTATCGCTTATAGAATAGAGTTGGAAGACCGCAGACCGCATTGTCAAGAGCAACGAAGCAGTTTGATGGCGAAGAAATCATGACTGCAGAAAAGAAACAGCCCCAACAGTATTCTGAAAGCATTAATATATTGGATACGGAGTGCACTGAGGGCTCGTGGACTATGATTGGATCACAGGCTACTCGTCAATGATACTCATTACTACTCGTGTTTTACTGGAATGCTACATTGGGAAAATCTACGATCCAATATGTTACAGCGTACCACCAGCACCCTGCGCTCTCTCTCATTGTCAGCCTCATCATTAAGGTTATTGGTTGCATAGTGTCCGACGGGGGCGTGCATAGCGATTTAGGGTAGGATATGCAGCATGTAAGGTACATGCTGCATATCCTACCCTAAATCGTATTGAAAAACTTATCCATTTTATAAAATCCAATTTTATCGTAACTATTATTTTTGCTAATTTGTAAATTTCAAAAAATATGGTTATTAAATTACTTGTATGTTCATTTTTAATGCTAATCAATTATAGACAAGTATCATAATACTTTTAATTAAAGATTGGCCAATTTTGATGATTTATATGTCAATCGATTTGTCTTGCGAGTGTCACTAAACACATAATAGCAATCAATTTTGTTTTATATAATTAAAAACACATATGTAAGATCAAGCATTTTTTAATTAATGACGTCTTTTTGTTCTACTCTTTGTCACTGACATTTTGAAACTATTAACATAGAGATAAATAAAACTAAACCTCTAGCAAAGAGGTTCAACGTTATAACATTCGTCCCCCTATTCTAATTCTTCAATCAAACGGCGTGGTGGGTGTCTTATTCGAATACTCCTACGACTTGCTGGAATATCTCCACGAGCAGGTGCTGTTTTGGATGGAGTGTTAGATAAAACAGGTATTTGGGGTGGAGCATTATTAACATGTGGTGTAGATGGTGTAGAATCGTGTATAACACTGTTTACTAGCGGTGAGATTAATGCACTAGAGTTATCTGGACGAATGTGATCCGCTTGTCTTCTGCGTAAAACACCATCAGGTGTTTTTATGATATAGGAATATCTGTGTGTTTGCCTCTCCACTGAGGCTGGTTGCCATTTCTTATCATCTCTAGATAAAAATAAATCATATAATTAAAAACACATGTGTAAGATCAAGCATTTTTTAATTAATGACGTCTTTTTATTCTACTCTTTGTCACTGACATTTTGAAACTATTAACATAGAGATAAATAAAACTAAACCTCTAGCAAAGAGGTTCAACGTTATAACACCCTTCATGTTAAGTCTTAGTCATCAGAAGTGGCATTTGCGCAAAGAGACTATTTAATTTGGCGCAAGTGATTTGCGCTCAGAAAAACAATTAAAACAAAATAGCGAAAAAAATATAAACGATACACAGGCCAAATTAAAGTCTCTTTGCGCAAATGCCACCCTGATGAATTCTTAATTTAGTCAGGTTGTGATAAGTTGTATCTCTCAAATCGTAACAAATGCATGAATTTTACACACACATACAAATGATTTCTGCGTACAACACGAGTTGTTTTTATCCGGCGTGTTTGTATGGCGAATAAGTAGTAACAAATGTAGCTTAAGGCAACATCGTTGGCGGCGGTGCCAGCGTAGCAGTCGGATGAAAAAATATCCAGCTACCTAACTAGAATGTTATATAGTAGTTCTGTCTAATTTTGATACCTGGCAATTTTACTAGTTTAACCAAATCATGATCATGACGACGAGCCTTTGAATCAAGTATCAAGTTAATGTATAAATGAGAATAAAAACAATGTAGGTTTAGTTGGGTTTTATGGGTAGGTATGCAGTGCATATTTGCATGTATGGCGTGTACACCACTGGTGTACGAGATACTTAAATCAATAGGTTTGAATTCTGTAAATTAAGTATAATTTAAGGTAGGTATGTAGGATAGAACTTTGCCACCAGCAGCCCCAAACAGACATTCGCTCTTTTTAACGTTATATAATAAGACCATGTAACGTTCCCACAATCGTTAAACCTTCCTCAACATGCATTTTTAGCATGAAAAGTTTCTAGTTTTAAACAAACAAAAAAAGGAAACCAATTGATCTAGTATAACGTTTAGTGGCGTGTAACGGACTTATCAAATGAAGTGTGCGAGCTGTACGAGGGGGTGTCACATCTAATGTTCTGCTCCGTTACATCTTATTTGACGGCTTAAGTGTGCCCTAGATTCCAATCCGCGACTAGGCGACGCCTCCCATCGGTCGGGGCATGGAGGCGTTAGAATTGTAAGGACACCTGATGAATTTACATTGGTATTGCTTATTTATTGCGAATTCTGTATTTTCAGATGAAGTGACAGAGAAAGATTTTTTTGATTAACATTTTGGTTTTACGGATGACTCGGTAACACCTGTCCTTAAAATTGTGTCTGGATATCACTGGATGTTACTACACAACTATAGTAATATCTGGTGTTTCGTTTTTAATAGGAAATATATAAACAACAAAATTAGTTCTTACACCTTTTGAAGTTTTTAGCTTTGTTTGGTGTTCTTTTGAATCGAACCCTTCTTTGTATTTGAAGCGAATAACAATATTTTTTTGTAAATGAATATGGATGAATATGGATAAAATCTTAAATATGTGGTTCTCAAGGAATAAATAATAGGAATAATATAGGTAATACCGTTTTTGCGATATATAGAATGAAAAGATTCCTGATTTATAGCACAAATATTCATCGTACATACGTTTACCGAATAATGTACAGTATTACCTACATTCGATAAATTCATAGAATAAGACCTAATATAAATTGCCTGATTCTGAGCTGATAAAGAGCCTGATTCTATAAATAAACCGATTTTCTCCCTTACCTATTTATATTTCCACTTCAAAGCGCCAGCTATCGAAATCGGGATTCATTACAAGATCTCGAGGTGCTGAAGAAGGTGACATGCTGATCAATATTAATAACTTATCCAAACAGGTATATAAAACCGGGATGGCTCATGTGTTACCTCATATTCCACGAGCGTTGGGCGATACTGAAGGTATTAACGATTTGTAAGCAAGCATTTTTTTTAAATAACTCTTGAAGTGGGCCAAGCTGTTGGATAATCTTTACTAATAGTAAATCCTGATGAAAATTTTGAATTACTTAAAATTGACCAATTATAATTCAAAAGCTGATTAAATAATTTTATAAATTATCTGCAATTAAACAAGTAGTGCGTGTCATTTCTGTTTTTTTTTTGCATCATGGCAGTTAATAGAGTAAAACATATTTAATTTAAGTAAGGCAATTTGTGGAATCACTTCAATGGCTTTTCAAATTAAAGTAATATTCGTGGAAATCGAGGTATTAATTTACTGTTCAGTATTTCCAGGGAGTAATTAAATATGTGGCAGCAATTCTGTTTTTAAAAATTCTAAAAGTTGTTATTGATTTTTTTTAAATATATTACTTCTACGTAGTTGTGTGTGACGTTGCACCGTAATATATTCTTAATCTGAAAGTGATTTTAATAAACTGTCTCCGACTGTACGCTTAAACGCCTTAAAGTTAGTTCCAGCAACATTTGATGGTGCTTATTTAATTTTTCAGATGAATACTCAGCCGAAATTGGTGGTGACTGTTTTCGTAGCAGTAATCTTAGTATGTGGTGCGCATATCGGCGGCGGTCGAATGCAAATGCAGGAGACTAATCCTCAGATATACTGCGGTAGAACCTTGGCGTCAGCTCTCGCGTACCTATGCTCCAAAGACAACGGTGTATCCAAGAGGTCGGATGCAGCGATTATGTATGGTAGGTAATTTTGTATATAAATTTTTATATTTGCGGTATTTTTTCAAAGAAAAATCTGTGGAGCATTTTTGGATCATGTTCGCTGATTCCTCGCAAGCTCTAAATTGAGTCAATCAATTATCAATCAGATAAATTCAATCTTTAAATTCATCTTATGAAGTTTAGTGCGTTATTTCAGTTGCTTGATAAAAAAACAAGTTATACTAACAGCAAAACTGTGATTTTGAACATGCACACACACGGTACCTAGCTATAAGATATTCACGCATCACAAATAAATATAATGACAAGCTAATACAAATTTCGTAACCGTCATTAGCTATTATCGCAGATTACTGTGCTATTACTCTACACATGATTTGACCTTTCACTTGTAGTTTATTGGAGCATCCTCAGAAATTGTTACATCATCTTTTGTTTGATTTATTGTCTTGCGACTATTCGTCCGCTAAGATAGTTTTGAAATATCGTAATTTTATAAAAACCTATTAAAAACAAGTAATATTATATCATGTACTTCATAATATTAATTTAACTAAATATTAAAGTAAAACAAAATGAGATCAATTAGGAATCCTTTCTATTTCAGTCAATTCAATTATTATTTACAGACGTAATACTTCCATACTACAACAGCCAACAAGACTTCCAACTTGAATGGCCTTGGATGTCTCCACAAAAAGCAAAGAGCTTCGTCTATTCATCGAGGGGTAAACGAATACCAGGAGTTGTGGACGAATGCTGCGAAAAAGCTTGCAGTATTGCAGAGTTATTGAGCTACTGTTAGCTTACATGCAAACAGTTGTAACAAAAATATTGTGTGTTTCCAATGTGAATAAATTATTTTGAAGAAATCTTCAAAATAATAAAGCGGTAAATGTCTGTAGTTTGTAGTATATTGTGTGATTATATAGTAGTTGCTATGAAAGTTAGGACACGAAATTATTTGCTCAAAAAATTAGTTGTACATATATGCGGTATTGTTTTAACACGATGTTTCATAATGGATTAAAAAGTCTAGTATGAATACTTATTGTTAAAAACTATTAGATGCAATTATAAAGCCGTATTATAAAAATCTAATTTTTATAGTACTTTAATGTAGTAGTCATTTTCAAGAATATATTTAAACCGCACTAAAGAAATAAAAATAAAGTTTAAAGATCATTGTTTGTTTTATTAATACTTATTAAGCGTCTTAGTAAGTACTTTAAATTTTATGTAATATGACAATCGTAACATTATTTTTATAACTTAAACGATAAAGATACATAATAATTTTATGGTGTGAAAGATGGGTGTAGATATAATACAAAGTTGCAACAGAAGAATCTTTTTATTTATTTTAAACATGTCTTTTTAATATTCGATTTGGCATTAAAATTACTCTGAGGATTAGGATTTTGTAGTAACAGATATATCGTTCTGGTATGTATAATCTGCAAGTTACATTTCTGTCAAATGTTTGTCTGGTTGTAATAATAAACAACTGCAAAAAGTTTACATATGTGAAACATTTAAGCAGCCATACCCGTGCATACTTTAGAGGTGACACAGATGTATAGTTACTTTTTATGCGGCCATCTAACTTGTAGTAGAGTTCACGGAGCATGTTTGTTATGCATTTGTTGACAATTCGGTATTCAAGTGGAGCTGGAAGTACTCAGGCGTTTGTCGCAAATGCATTCGGTTTTGCATAACGCTGTTTTTAATGTCCCTAATACACGAGCGATTAGAAAAATATATCATACTCCTTCATTGCGAGTAGTGAAGTCGGCATAGACTTGCTATCCGAATTTAATCAAACGACTTTAAAGATGAATTTTTTAAATTCTCTTATTCTCGTTTTAACCGATGTTGTTCCAACATCGAATTGAAATTCAATAATTAGTCCAGTATTATTACATAAATTGGTGCTCGATGGAATCATACAGGAAAATATTTTAAAATTGATGGTCTCTAATTTTTGTAATGGTTGATTATTTTTTTTAATATTTTTTCTAATTTTCATTTGTCAACTTTAATAATTCTGCTGACCAGTTAAAACGCTCGTCTGTTCAGTCTCAGAAAGGGAGAACTGTTTCCATATACTTTATATGTTTTTGGAAAATACATTGCACTTTATAATATGTAAATTAGTAAAGACGTACCTAGGAAGATATTTATTCCATTTAGTTTTGCCATGTATTAATTTTACAAAGTAAGTATTTTTTTTAATCTCGTTTATATGTTGGTACATTAAGTAATTAACTGAATTTGAATAAGGAGTATACCATGCAACTAAATCAAATACTTGAAAGTTGACGAGTTTAAGAATGAATATTTTTTTTATAATGAAATGAAATGAAATGAAAATATCTTTATTCAAGTAGGCTATTACAAGCACTTTTGAATAGTCCAAAAAACTTTTTTCCCCTACCACTTGTTCAGGACGTCTTTTAGCTGACAAGAAGAACAAGCGAAAGAAACTTACCAGCTTTTTATCATAAGTTATGAAATGACATTTACACAAATCATGTCATTACCAAAATAATATGTATTATCACAATAGTAAATACAACTTTCAAAGTCTGTAGGACATAGGTTGAACATATAATTAGTCTTTATCGAACAAAGCGAAGGCTATTATTCCATGCATTGCGATCCTTAAAATAATTATTAACTTTATAATAGCCTTTACTCATAAGTATATTCTTTACATGAATTTGAAATTCATTTATGGGTAGGTCAATTACATTTTGTGGAACTTTAAGTAGGCTTCTTTGTTAGATAATGAAATAATAAATCACTTTTAAATTAAACGATACATGTATTAATAATAAACTTAAAATTACTTACTCCGCTAAGTCAACGTTAGATTCAATATTATATAAAACATATTAATATACTGAATTTTCGACCAGATCAAAGATTTTTCCTTACCATATAGACAGTAAAGGCCAGGGGGCAGTACGTTGGCTTGTGTCCCACACGTGAAAATACAGATTTCTGTTATATGTTCAGAAAATATGAGCCATTTTGATATAAATATTTAATAATGAATTTTATGACACTTATTTTAAAAATATATCGCTTTGATAACTTGAAAAAAGTAGGGAAAATATATTACCAAAATTTGCTAAAACACATGTGGCATTAAATTAGTAACACTTAACGTAACAACTTTAATTATGACGCACAAATAGTAAAGATATTACAAAGATTGCCCAGATACCCAAGCATTTTTCGCTACCGTAGCACTGTGGGACGTCACTTTTCGAGGACGTCAATTCGAGGCACTGAATTTGTGGGGAGCGTTTTAGGCCGACAAGCAGCAGTTCCCGCACATAGCACCCTATCTCCGAAACTATTAATCGCAAACATGCTATTTCTCAGATATTAATGGACTATTTATTTATAAAATAAAAGAAAAGTTGTCAACTAGCCTAATATATAAACTTGTCAGTTTAATATTTATTTATTTTATCTATATTTAAATGATACCTTAATGTACACCAAATTTACACCGAGATTGCACTTAGTCAATTTATATTATTAAACAGAAAATTAGCAAAAGTTGACCTAGTACGAGGTTCTGTGGGGAAAATTGTTTACTTCTGAAAGGTAGTAAGTTTGCTTATTCTCTGTATAATATGAATGTGAACTAATACAAAATTGGCAATTTCAGCGTAAATTTACATATTCTGACGCTAAATCTTGTTTATTAATAGCACTGAAAGTGTTTAGTGTCTCTACAGGGTAACCACCTTGTAGAGACACTAAACACAATAAAAACAATTTATTTAGATCTCTAATAGCAGTGATAATAATAAAAGAAAACCATTACCACAATCATCTGGAATAGAATCCAACTGTTCAGATTCATCAGTTTAAAATTTTTCATATGCAACATCTAATGTCATTACTACATATATCATTAACGATCAGCAAACGAAGTCGGTTGGTTATAGGGCATCCGGAGTATCCACGGGAATTCTCTCCGCAATCTCGATCTGATATCAATGTTCTTCAGTTTGGTATTTGCAACGAGAAGGAGAGATATTCGGATCTGGTAATTTCAATGAATATTTAAAATTGACAAATATTTCTTTTCGTTTGTCAAGGATGTTCTTTTTTTTTTATGGGATAGGGGGCAGACGAGTAGACTGATCACCTGATGGTAAGTGATTACCGTCGCCCATAGACACCTGTAACACTAGAGGCTACAAGCGCGCTGCCGGCCTTGGAGAGAAGGGTTGAGGGGTAGAGGGAAGGGAATAGGGGGGGGGGTTGGGCCTCCGGTACCCTCACTCACACGACGAAACACAACGCAATTATAAAAAAAAAATATAAGAAGAAAAAAAATATGACATTTTCGCAATAAGCTCTATTATATGATTTGTCGTAAAATATAATTTGTATTATATTACTATACATTAAATGAAATTATTTAAAAAGATTTCGTCATTTTTTTTTATTTTCACCAAAAAGACTTATGATAAAAATATGTTTATGAAAAAAGAAATGTTCGTTATTCATAAAACTTATCATATCGTTTAAACAGCAATGTTTGGCTATATCATTAATGTAGGGTGTCCAAAAATAAATCTAATAATTTGCTAAAATAATTTTTAATCTGAAACAATCAAGATACTATATAACATCACGCCATATAGTTTTTATTATAAAAAGACAAACAATAGCTTAGTCTAAGTGAGTGAACACGGAACTTGTAAAAATACCCATGAAAATATAGGAAACCGGTATAAAAGAAAATCGATTTAATTATAAGTAATAAAAAATAAATGTTTAATATACTTATTATGAAAAATGCCATTTACAGGCAGAGTTACAAAAGCGTGCTAGAAACAGACAGCTGAGTGAGAAGACTGTAAATAATTTAGTCCATGTTTTTCGTGTCATTTTATAACTCGTTGTGTAAGGCATTGTAGAGTAACGTAGCTCGCAGGTAGCCGTGCCTTATCTGCCGATGGCATTCCCTTGTTGAAGAGTCCATATTTTCTGACTGGCTCAAGAATTACATAAGATCAATCGACTCCGTTCTACAACAATATCATATATACATAATACCGACAGGTGTATACAGATGATAGAAAGTGTTTAATCCTTTCCAAAAATATAATATATTTTATTTATAATATTACCAATTTTATCTAAACTTAATCTGTCTTGGCCCTTTTCTATTCTCTAGCAACGAAAATCTTTTTATTTTTTAAATAATATTTCAACATTAACAACTTAAAACAATTTAAACAATAATCAAATACTTTTAGAAGATAATAAAACTAGGTGTACCGACTTGTGGAATCTGATACCTATCGAAGTTTAAAAAGAAAGTAGCTTTACCATACAGTTTGGATCTAGACCACTGGATTTGATAATAATGAATGTGAGTTTGACTATTCTACAAAAGAATATTGAGCGGCATAGATTCTCTTTCGAACGCTATATTTGTCACAGTGGCGGTGCGAGATGCAGGGATCTATTTATTAATCATTCGTCTCGTGTTTTTCATAAGTTTATTTTCTTGTTTCAGTTCGACATAAAAAATTCCCTTCTTATGTTACGATTTCATTTGTTCGACTACAACTAGCCACGTCAAAGGAGACGGCCCCAATCTGCCCCAGAGTCGTTTTATGTTTGAAACTGAAAACATGCAAGACTTAATGAGATCATAACAAAACATAGACATCATTTACATTTTTTACGCAAAATGAAAGTAAAAACATATTAATTCAATGAAATTACACGGTGCGTGTATTATAAACAAGAAAATACAAAAGATTAATATTTGGGAAATTATTATTAGGTTCTGTTATGGTTACTGTATTTAAATATGTATTTAAATAAGTTATGACTTAAAGTTGACGTATAACATTTAGAAAATTATATGATCTAAACATTAGTTATATTGTGTTAAAATAGTGCGACATAAAAATGTCGCTAATTACAGTAACAAATGATATTCTTTCTTATTATTGAATAAAATATTGATAGAGATGTCCAAAATCATCATGACACATAGACTTTTTACTTGTGGAACATACTATTATAAATAAGCTGGAAATTCGGATATGGTTTCGTCCCAAAAACCTTTTTTTCTTGTTTCCAATGATTAAGTAAATTATAAAGAGTGATGGATCAGTTACGTTCGATGGGGTCAGCAATTAAAGTGTGGGTGAGTTTTAGGTGTTCATTTCATTGGTCAATGAAACAGTGAACCAGTGAAAGTTAGGAATAGAAATCGCCCGCACGTTACATGCGGATGTCATCGACCGGTGTAACTGAGCCATAAAATTTGCCTAAAATTTTATTCCAATTTTTTTATGTCCTCTCAACCGTTCGTGATTTAAGATTAATACGTACAAGCATTAGTTTTCAACCCTCGTCGTATTGTTAAAATGTAATAGCAGTGTTCTATATTGGAGATGCTATTCCAATTTCGGTTACTTACCTATGAGTAATACCAAGAAGTCTACGTTGAAACAAACGAGTGATTCAGGTATAGAGATCCCCGTCTGATGGTTTCTAGTGAAGCTCGCCGTTATAATAAATGACTGGTTTGTAGCTATCGTGCATTTCCCGAGGGAGACCGACATTTTAAATTTCAATTTATTTGTAAATGGATTACTCGGTGGCAGTTCAATGCAGACTGGTTATCTCGTACGTTCGCTTATTCTACTTGAAGCATATTACTGTAAATTCAATTTGTTTACAAATTGCATACGGATCTCATATTTCATGGAATTCCATATTAACATTTTTATGCATAACAATTTGGAATACTTACCTTATATGTCCTATACTCTGTTCCTTAATTTTTGGTTACATATTAAATAATTAAATGCGATAGTGAATAATTATTACTGTAGTGAATTTTGCAGAGTTGTAATGCTATCTTTTACAAAGTATTTTATAATAAATGAAAGAGTTACCTATTATTAATGATATATATAATTCAGATATATATGGATTATAACATGAGTATCTTACATCTTACTTATTAAAAAAAAGATTGTTTGCTTGCATTGAATAGGCTCTGAAACTACGGGACCGATTTTTTTTTAAAACTCACCCATGGGAAGCTACATCATACGCGCTTGACATAGGCTATAATTTACGTGGGCGAAGTAGTGAAAAGATAGCTAGTACCTATAATAATACAGATTAATAATACTACATTATATAAAAATTTATTATGTGACATCATTTATGTACCGACCCAGTCATGAGTTATGAATAAGTTAACATATTTAGCTACTGTACTCTCGCTACGACTACGAGGCCGTAGTCTCAATCGTAGCACACGTCTACGAAATTGCGGAATATTCTTTTTATATAATTTAATTGAATTTTAAGATTGATTCTACTTTTAGACGATCAGTGCGGTCGAATGACCGGTACTCCGGTTACAAGTTATCGACAGCTCTGTGTTAAAAAATATATTAAGGTTTTGTGAAAAATGTCTAAAGTATGTTGATGAATATTATATATTTTACTTGCCGCTCGTTAGTTACTTATAAGATGGTGATATATAATAATAATAATAATATTTATAACAACCAAAAATGCAAGAAAGAAAATTAAAAATAATATTAAACGTTATAAAACAACGGCTAACGAATTTTATGAAAAGATTAGTGTGTGTAGCCGAGCTAGTCTATTAGGTACTGTTCTTCGGCTTAAAGCGCCCTCCCAGCCTTGTCTATATCACTGTTAAACAAGTTAGTTAAAACAATCAAATTATATATTAAAAAAAGGACAATATATAAATTCAAATTAAATTTAATGAACTTAAATTAAATGAATTTCGTGGCCTCTCTTTGAGTAAAATGATAATGAATGTGTGAATGTGGGAGGGTGAGTTACGGTAGCTATAAGATTTTGTTCATGAGTGTATAATTATTATAATTGTAAAAATATGAAAAATAAATTTTAATTTAAATATATCAAGTTTATGTAAAATAAATATAGTCAACATAGGTTAAAATAATATCTAAAATATATATGATTAAGAATTTTATGAATATCCAATCACCTTCTAAATTTAGTATCACATCAATACTTTTACCATAACTTCAGTCTCCTCATAGTTGAGCTTTTGCAAATATCATTTCTTACACTGTGCTTTATTTAGCAGATAGATGTTTAATACATCATTTAATCTGTTATATATGTAGGGATCCAAAATGATACATATACTTAGTTACAAAAGATGCGTTGGCAATTACAGGATATTTCATGACATTTCATCGTCTGTGCCTTTTTCTGTTTTATCATGTTGCAGTAATGCGCATATATATATAACTGCCGAACAGTCAAAACCTCACAAAATCTATACAGTGATTCTGCCGGGAACAAAATCGACTTATATGTAGCTACTTTAAGAATTCCACGTTGGGCTATCTCTAGGCTTTTGATGGTTGTTTTAGGAGCCCCACCCCATGGTATATGTTGATATGCAATATTTTTCATTAGTTTAGGTTCCGCAACATGCTTAAAATAATAAAAAAAAAATTCTTACCCTTCCACAAATAATCCTTATGTGTTCCTTAAAATTCAATCTATCGTCTATAGTCACTCCTAGGTATTTCATTAAATAAACTCTCTATATGCTGACAGTAACATCCATATTGCAGCTGACAGAAATGAGATATCATGGTGTACTCCATTTCCATTTTGATTTCACCGCGCATAAAAAATAGGTATTTAACCTATTTTTTAACTGACTAACTTCCGATTTTTTTAAGAATGATGAAAAAGCTCCTGTCTTTTGAAACAAATTGACATACATATCAAAGGAGGTGCCAACAAGTCTTTGAATGATTTCAGTATTTTATTACTAATATTATCCCAACCAACAGAGCAATCGTTTTTCAATACAATAATAATTCTCTCCACCTCAGCGTCACTGGTCTTTTCTAATATAAAAGAATGGAGACATGAATAGATACTTGTAGAGCATTTAATTGACATATGTTCAGGCTCGTTTCTATTCACTAATTCGGTAGCCAGTGATTTGCCAACACTGATAAAATAATTATTTATTTTGTCCAAACATTTTTTCGGAGTTTCACATAGAATAAGTAGTTCTGTAGGATAATTTTCTGTTTTACTTGTATGTGTAATATCTTTTATAGAACTCCATAGCTTTTTGTTATCATTTTCTGCACTTATTTGGCTATTAATTTATTTGGCTCATACGTTCTGTTTGTTTTTTTTCACAGTGTGTTACAAAAATTTCCATAACGCTTATACGTTGTTTCGAATATCAGATTGTCCGGCGGTAACTTCGATTTCATGTGAAGTGGGTTTCTATTTTTAATACAACTTAATAGCCCAGGAGTAATCCAGGGCTTTAGTATCTTGTTTTTTGGCGACATTTTAATTTGCTTAATATTTTCCTCAATTGCTAAATTAACTTTTTTAATAAGTAATCAAGCGCTACCTCACACTCAAAGCTACAGCTCAAAGCTACAGAAGCGGCTGTGTTGTTCTGAGTGGTGTTAGATGCCGTAGGTCGTCCCAGCTTGCGCGTCTGTTGGTCCCACGATGGATGTCACGGTGATGGATGTGCTCTTCACGCCAAAGGCGGGATGGGACGAATGACGTCACTTAGTAAATTGACTATGAGCTGTGTCGAAGATACTACTTCTTCAATTTATGCACTCCTATTTTTGTGATTCGATATATTTTTAAGATTTTGTAATAAATAAATAATAAAAATAAATGTACAGCATTTTATTTAACACGTCTGAACTCCTCAGAGGTCCGGGGGGAGAGGAATATATTAGGTTTGTTTGTGTGTTATGAGTTTGTCTACAGAGACAAACACACAAACTTATTACATTCCAAATAAACCTATAACCTTTCTGTCTAGCACTATTTACTTATTACTTTTCAATTCCACAATGCAATTTTATTGTGTCTCGAATTTATAAACAAAATACAATAGAAATTAAGTATATCTTCGATAGAAAAATACAATAGCGTCTCAAGATTGATTTGATTGATTGAAGGAGCTTAAGCAACGTTAAAAAAACCATTAATCAAAACTTGAAACCTTTACCTATTCATATACACCTTGGACACAATAAATGATCATTGCCTTCGTAGAGTTATTATTTATCTGGACAGTTTTCCATTAAATATTATCATCATACAAATTTTGATTAATTTTCCAAGTCACTTAAAGTCTTTAAGGATTATTTAATCGATTGTATGTTTTTATTTTAACTGAAAGCGGTCGATAAAAAAACACTGTATTAATTAATCGAGGGAAATATATTGTTGACGACAGACTGAGTTGTCACCGCAATAAAGAAGAATTATTTATTTACCTATAATATCGTTTTGATTTGGATTTCCTATTATAAGACAAGGAAAACTGTCCAAAATGTTGTATAATTAAATATAGACGAGATCGAAACACATCTTTCACGTTCAAATTGATGGCGTAGAAGCCACAAAAATTAGCAAACTAGTTACATGCGTGTAATTTTATTATGATTGAATATATTAGCTCTAATTTATATGAACACGAGTAGGTAACACATTGTACTTTGTTTTAGTTTATCAAACCTTTTTTGTTGGTGTCTGGCACAACCCTTGTAGGTGAGTGGGTAACAATAAATCATTGTCAAGCGGGCTCAGTTGCACCCGTCATTAAGAAACGGGGTTTTTCTCAAACCGGACCTAATTAACTCGGCGAACGGTCTGGGCCCCAGTTTGGGAGAATATCGTTTTTCTGATGGCACGTTAGTAACAGAGGTCTTGACCTAGACGGCTGGAACTGACGTTGGGTATTAACACAATGAACATACGAGACAAAAGTAGGGAAGTTCGAATTGTAATTTGAAATTTTGACTAATACAATATACTCTTTATGGATGTCAGTTCGTAAAAAAATCTTCTGTTGTGAATATTGGAAATCTCATAGAATATAAAAATTTTATTAATGAAGGTATGTAATTAAAATAAAATAAAATAAAAGTATATCCTGAAACTTGGACGTTCCAATTTTTTTCTTAAGAAACCCAAAAAGAGGTATGTATTCGTTTTATCTGGTAATTTTAAATTTTATATTTAGTTTAACATAAGAACTGTTTTTATATTCATTTTTTGTTTATTACAGTTTCTTTTCTTTACTATTTATACCACAAAATAAATCCATTCTCAAGCTAGTGAGTCTTATATTATTTGCCCAAGCATCGAACCGGTCACAAACCAACGTGTTGTAGCAACTTTTGCAATAGCTTGTCATAGGATAGTTGAACTAAATTATTATTTCAAGCTCCCGGGATACTTACATAACATAGTGACTTGTACTGCCCGCTAAGGGCGTATTTAGGGGCTTTTAATATTTTTTGTGATGCCAATTAATTTATTTAACGAATTCATTGGTGTTCTGTTACGGTATCTAATCATGAATAGCAGACTTTGTGGCCTTCCCTGATTTAAACTCGGATGTGTCTTTGCTGCTTGTACTTTTAGCATGGAAAAACATCTAATGGAGTATGAATATCATTTTTTTAGTATTGTAAATCCTCATTGGTAATTTAATACATGTATTTAATACAAAACAAAAATCATGGTACAGTGAACTTCTAAATTGACAGATAATATTCAAAACAACAAGCGCACTGTGGACATCGTTCACTGAAACGAAAATAAGAGCTCTTCAAACAAAACACAATCAACCATTGGAAAATACCCAGTCAAAGTTCTAAAGTCCGACCGCACTCTATTGTTATTGTTTCAAATCCACATCAAACGGAGTGCGGAGGCGGTGAATAAATAACTCATGATCATGGGAAATATAATAATTTAAACAAAAGCCACATTACTGGCTAGAAGCTAAAGGTTCTGTGGGAGCGAGGAGGTCCTCTGTTGACCACAGCGGTATCTCCGAATGGAGTCACTGTGCACGTTATCACGTTCGCTATTTTATTTTCTTAGCAATAATCAATATTTAATATTACAAATACGCAATGTCTGTATGTGTTTGTTATGTTTTTACGCCTGAACAAATTTAGATGATATGATTTGGTACACAGATGTAGTGGACATTGGGAAAGGTTACGGGATAGGTTTTATCACGGAAAATATGCTCAAAGCCACTTGCGGAAAGCCTTTAATAATAATAAGAAATATTCAATTTTTTTTCCATAAAATGAGACAAAAAACGACCTCTGTGGTTGTCTGGCTTTCGCATCAGATTCAAAGTCTTCATCATCAGCCCTTTTACGTCCCCACTGCAGGAGCCACGCAGGAGCTCAGGTCTTCTTTAATGGACGGTTAAGGAGGATGAGCCATAACCCTCCACGCTAGACTATTGCGGATCGGAGAGTATTAATCACTACAAATGCAGCCGGGATCAACAACTTAACGTGCTTTCCGAAGCACGGAATAGCCCGAGATTATATATTTTTGGTCACCCATCTCGTAACCGACTCTTGCGAAAGTTGCTTAACAGCAACGATCGGGGGTCGCGACGCTTAACCACTATATCACCGAGCTACTTCGCTCTCCTATAAAAAGGTTTAATGATTTACAAGTTTTACATGACTGTTTTACTCTTAATTAAAAATAAAAATATATATAAAATTGCGATTCCATGAAACTTGTTCTTAATAAGCCAAAGGACCAGCACAAAATAATCTATTCATTACGCTTTGACGATTCGTTGAAAAACTTTTACACAAATTGAACCGCGATGAAGTAACAAACTCCATCGTTTTAATAACGACAGAATTATGGACCGTTATGTTGTTGGACCCTTAATTAAATATGTTTTCGAACCATCTTAGACAAAAGTTAACGGTTTATTAATTAAAATGACAAAACGTTTTGTTGACAGAGTACTTATTACAATTTGTTTATATAATATCCCTATTATGACTGGGTAAAAAAAGGAAATTCTTTTTAGTCCATCAGACAAATAATAATATTAGATACCTACGTATTTTTTTATTACAATTTGACAAGAAATAGCTTAGAACAAGCATTAAAGTGGTGTACTACGTCACAGTTTTCTAGAAAATGAACCAAAGATCACGCTTTTTTAAAAAGACACCGTCATGAGATATTTTAACTCAATATATCGTCATAATTTAGTGATTACGCAAAAAATTTTTTTTTTTATATTTTTCAACAATCTATCGATATTTTTGTTGTATCGATACAACAAACAAAAATAGTTGTCATCACTATGAGGAAGTTTAAAAAAAAATATTAGTTCCCGAAATCAAACTAAATGTCGCTACGGTACGTTCTTAATTTCTCCATGACAACCTTTCCGTTTTCTTTCAAGTTTAAAAGTAAATTAGTTTTCAAAACTCAATAAACAACTCATATTCTATTTGTTTTTCGTATTTCTATTGATATCTAAGTTTCGAACTTTTCAAATTTCAGTTTTTTAATATGTTAGTTAAAAGGAACGAGAATGACTTAAGATAGTACTTATTACATCTTTAGTTCAGTTTAATATAATAGTAACATTATAAAAAGTCCTAATAATAATAATTTCATTATCAAAACTAATTCACATGTCATCATAATAATTGTCAAAATATATCTGCGTCAAATTATAATTAATAATCAAATCAATCACAAGCACATTAAAAAAATATGTCATTGCATATAATAATAAAGGGCCATTTTCTATTAAAATATTATAATAAAATTGTCTGTATTTCAAATATTCCGTATAAAGTATCGAGTAAAATGATTTATCCAAAAGCCTTTTTTATAATGTTTTTACAAATCGGCAAGTCTACTAGTTCTGATGGTAGTTTGTTGAAAATGTCTTATAATAAACATTTTGTTTAAATAATGTCAAATTACATTGCCGAATTACAATTTTATTTTGTCTCATCCTCCGTTGATCTTTTTTTATCCAACTGATAAAGTATTGTGGATTATTTTTTAGAAATAACCACATTTCACAGATATAAATACAAGGCAAAGGCAATATTTTTAATTCTTTAAACATTTGTTTACAGGAGTCGCGTCTTTTGATATCACATATTGCTCGTATGCAATTTTTTTTTGAGCTATTATAATATTCTTTTCATAACTACGCTGTTACTACATATTATTATAGCATAACGTAGCAAGGTAGGTATGAATACATGGTATACTTGAAAAGCTATATTTGACTCTCTAGCGTTAACGATTTTTTTTTGTAGTAAAATTAAATATTGATGTTTCCAATGTAAATGCTCGCCTAGAGTTATGTCTAAAAGCCGTGTTGTTCTTACTGTGTCAATATTGGAATTTGTGTAATGTGTTTTTAAATTTATTCATTTTGATTTAGCTGTATGAAATTGTATGATGTTAGTTTACGATGTGTTAATTTTTAAATTATTTTGGTTTAACCATTTTATAATATCTGAGATTATATTTTAATATTATTTTCTAGTACATCTTTACCTTTATTTTGAAATAGCAGTGTTCAATGATTAGTTATTAAGAAACAGTAATTTGTAGTCAAATTGGAAAGGTCATTGATCTATAATGAGAAGAGTAACGGTCCTAAAAGCTGCCTTATGGTACACCATTTTTTAATATTTAAATACTTTGATCGAATGGTTTTTTTATTAGTCTTTTCTATTCTAGTTATTTCTATACACTGTTGTCAATTCACCAAATAACATTCGAATCACCTGTAAGCTGTGCCTCTTATACATATATTAAAGTTTTTTCATTAATATGTCAGGATTAACGCTATCAAATGCCTTTGATATATAAAGAAATACTGCTACAACAGGTACTTTATGATTCAAACATTCATTTACTTTTTTCATCAGTTCAAAGTAATTATTTAAAAAATTTAATTATACGCATAGTATAAAGGTTTTCTATTCTTCATCTTATTTTGTAGGTGATGGAATAAGAAGCGCCAACATAATTTATAATTAATACCTTGAATGTTATACGAGAAACCATGAAAATCGATGAGCATTCCTGAAAAGAGAAATGAACATCGAAGAGTAGTATAACTTGCCTAGCGAGTGGCGCTCGACTTTCTTTGTCCATTGGTAAATAAGACCTACAAGGGATACCTCAAGCAGATTTAGGTATATTTACAAGAAAATTATTACTTTAGCAAAATATCTTGGCTACAACTGACTGATATGTTTACTCGTATCCAACATAAAAACGAATATAGCTAACAAAATATTTAAAATAATTGCCGAAAAATATTCATACGTTGACTTTGTATGTCTACACTTTCACATAAAAACATGATTGTGTTTATTTTAATTATAAATCAACCCCAGCAAAAATTTTGTTGTTAGCATAGCATCCACCATCTTTACTCATTTTATGCTATCTTTCATTACTCCAGCACTTAAAATATATGTGGTTACCAATAATAACGTATGTGTAGGTACATAAAAATTCAAATATGTAGAAACATAAGAAAATAATTGAGTATATCAGTTATAGGAATACATCGGTACCGCAACAGGCGCAGCGTAGGCCGTTAAACGTCGCCTTCGTTCATCAAACAAGAGCCCCATGTCGAGGTGTGTCCAAATTGAAAATTTATACAGAACCCGCGGCCTCCGATGGAAATCAGCTGCGCAGGTGTTGCGATATTGTTTTGGGAATATTGAATTTTGCGCAACTTATTTTACATCTAGAATTAGATAGGGTGCCTGCCCGGCCCGTTAGGGACCGCATATATTTAAATAATGTTTGATACGTTACACAGAACTATTGCTCTGTTTTGGGGGCGTATTAGTTCTCGTGTACTTCGAAGATATTTATAAGATCCTATGGCAGCAGATCTTATGAAAATAGCTTGTGTCTTACGCAATATTAACTTAAACACCTAAGATAGAAAGGTGCGATATACATAATTAATGATTAAATACTTTACTTAGCAATATAATAGGTAATGTAAGATTCTCAAAAGAGGATGACTTTTACATTAGATGAGAAGTCAACAAAGATTATGTACCATCTGTATTCAATGTCACTTGCCATGTCAAAACTTTTTGAATAAGGCTATATCAAGTCGTTGAAATAGTGACATGTTTTCACAACTTATTCCACCTTCTTGTCTTTAACTCAAATCATTGCTTATTTAATATTTAAAGAATGACACATGATAATGACTAGTTCATTTAATGTTTAAATAATGACAAATGATAATGACTACTACTCTTTTTTTTTCTCTTCCAAACCACTAATGGACATAATTAAAAAGGTGTTCTCCCTGTTATTTCCAGGTATTTTTAAACTTTTTAACTAAGTGTAATAGTAGGTACACTCGGTGTCGAATATAAAGTGACAGTTCAATAAAAATCTTCTTTAAACATAGTTATAAGGTTGCTCAAATATTGGATCAATACATTATATTAGGCAAAGAAATTCGCTTTGAAAATAAAATATTTTGATATTCGTAAACTGTAATCAATTTAGAAGGACATTATTATTTATTTGTATCGATGGTTTAACGTAATGGTTACTAAATGGTGTAATAAAGACAATACATAACTTTGTCCGTAGCAATATTTGCGCAAAACTTTTAATACATTGTATGAAAAAGAAGTTAGCATAAATTATTACAATTAAAGTAACACTAATGTGATTACTTAAAAATTGGTATCTCTCTTTGAGTTAGATAGGCGTTGGTTTAAATCCAGACTGCAGCTGACACAACTTCTTTCAAGTATATTTAAGCCAAATAATTCATAAATATAATGAGATAAGTATACTTGTAACTTTTATTAAACGATGTATCAAAATAAAGCCATTAAAATACACGTGTGTCTGTATACTGGAGGGATCGGGTTAAAATTGGCATACAGGTAGATGTTATGACGTAGGCATCCGCTAAGAAAGGATTTTGATCAATTCTACCCCCAAAGGGATAAAATAGGGGATGAAAGTTTGTATGAAACTTTACCACGCGGACGAAGTCGCGGGCAAAAGCTAGTTTTTGTAATAAAAATTCATTCGTTACTTGTCACTAAAGATCATAATTTCATTTAACTTTAATTATTTAGTCATATGAACCGTCTACAACTATGTGATGGTGATTGTACCAGGTAAAATATAGAGTGGTAGAGACCGCAGACTACAAAAACTAAAGTCCAGTTTAATTGTAACATACGGTCCAACATCTCACCGCACTGCTTCGAGTTCTCTACGTGATCACGTACGTGTTAATTTATTTATGAAATGGAGCTTCGGTATGGTAACTTATTCTGTGTTAAATTTAACTAGAATTACATTTAAATGGGAATTGTAATTAAAAGGATTCAGTGGACTATATTCTTTATTAAAACATTCTATTCGTTCTTTGGAATTGTCATTTTTGGGTAGGTGATATTTTAATTAGTTGTAACATACATAAAAAATACATAGCCGAACATACAACCTCCTTCTTTTGAATTTTGGAGTCGGTTAAAAATAAATTCTGTTGCTGATTCAATGTCATTACAGTCTGATTTAGATAATCTAGGTGAGTACTATGTAAGAAAAGAGAAAACAAGTGTAATAAAGAAAATCTGGATCTTAACCCCTCTAAGTGCTTTTCCGTTACTTTCTCACGAAAGCCTATCGTTATAAATCACTTTTACACTATAAAAAATCATGACCTTTAAAAGGTGAGTGAGATCAGGGAATTGGGTGGTAATGCAAAATTCGGTATGCTTTTCTCGAATATAAAATATAAAACTCTCAAAATCTTATACTATGCATAAGTTCGTAGTCAGCTGGATCGTAGTATGCGTCTCAAATCTGGAATCCCTGACATGCCACTTATATTGATAGAATTGAAGACATTCAAAAGAAATTTATTAACTTTATATGGTATTAGACGAATAGATTTTATGATTATAAAATTTTTAACTTTCGCGTTGCATTATATTAGATTGTATAAGACGGGTATTAACGTGATAAAATTTTGATAGTCAGGTTTTTCACCTACCTACATTTCCCGACGTTTCGACCAAGTTACACCGGACAATCTAAGAGCTTATGATTCTTCTGAATACATTAAAATATGTAAAGACCAATATTTATAACCATTAATGTTCCGTAGAAGAATAACTGATATTATACATATATTAACTTAATTAAATATCATTAAATTTTTAGTTCCGACATGGTCACAGAAATATTTCCGACCAATAACAGTTCCTTCGTTATAGACAGAATGACTTTATTGTTAGGGACAGCATAAGCTTTAATATGATGCTTGTGGGTGTAGTTATGATGTTGACATCTTCGATTTTTACATAAATTTCTTTAAGCGGAAACTAAAAGGATATCTACTCTCTCGTTGATTTATAGCGCAGGTATTATATATTTGATGGTGTAGTTCGTGTCCGAAACAACTACTTAGAGCAAAGCCAAATCTATATACGGAAACCTAATAATAATCTATGTTGTTTGTATAGCTGTTGGTTTTCCAAAATAAATAAATACTTTTCTGAATTCATTGAATAATGTGGGTGATTGATTTGAACTTTGACTAATGTAAAAAGTTAACTACTTAATGTAAAGTTAATATTTTGTTCATTTTGTTTTTGTCTTTGTATTGATTTATTCAATTATACTGATATAATATAAATTTAACTTTTGAAATTTCAAAATGATTTCCAAAAAATGTGTATCACAAATAATACTCTTTTAAACAAAATGATTTTCTAAAATGTCATACGCCAAGCTTTAACGTATTGTTGTTTATATTCGAAATTTAAAAATATAAGCATCTACATATACCTACCTTCAAACAGATGGCCACATTTCCTTGTTTAACTAAAAAGAAAAACGGGAGAACCCGCACCCCGCATGTTTATTTAGTGTTTTATTACTCAAGTCAGGAATGGACAACCTTCGGGAACTTTGCAACATCGCAGGCAGTAATTTAATTGAACCTCGTACGTTTACGCTGGTATCATTTATTTAATTACACTAGCGTAAACAGACATTATAGTAAAACCCTAAAGAAATTCATCATCACTAGCCTATTAATTTGCGCAGAGACTTTTTATAAGGATGGAATCGAATAGGTAAAAAGTAATTTATTAAATAATATTTATTTTGTTAATAAATAATTAGTCTGCTTGTATAACAGTATTTAAAATAAATAACCAAGCCTTGTTAATTTCTCAAGAAACGTTTCAATAAGCCAGTTAAACAATTAATTATAAGTGAGGGATCAAATGTCCACCGCCCCACGCCGGTCTTGTTAACAACTTCCAATGATAGATCAACTTCCCGAAACAATAAGACAGATTTAGTTTATAGTAAAGACTGTTTACCAGTTTAAGAGGAACAGTCAAATTTAATTTACATTACGAAACTAATTTCGCCACGAAATTACGAAACTAATTTAAGCATGCGCTTACGAAACTGGTCGTTTACACGTGCAACTACTAGAGAAATAAATGCAATGAAACTAATATCTCCAGTCAAGTATTTTCCAGTATAGCATTGTGAATGAACAATTGACGAAATATAATAATGGAAAATATATACCTAACATATTTCCAGCTTCCCAACAATGTCCATGCATAAAAACTTACAATAACAAACAAAAATATTTACAATTCAAACTCTTTACTAGGTATTGAAGTGTGGATTTCTGTAGCTTATAGTGTATTTATTCCTCGGAACAAGTTTTGTTTTTGAGACGAAATTAATCAAACAGTTGGTAGTTATGACAGGCGGCCGGTGCGGGAAACGGATGGGCCCAGGGAATAGTCGCAGATATCTCGGGACAACGCTGTCCACTGTTTGTGCTGCAACCATCGCAACACTTACTCTATTCAAATGATAATTGATAAATGGCAGCTGAAATACCTACTTGTTTCATATACTACTACTACGATAAAGTCACCATTTTTTTTGCAAGTGCATAAAAGAAGAACTATGATTCTTATCCTATTATAATACTCGTATTGTAATCGTATTTGAAGCGTTTGTGTTGTAGATGGGGGATGAGAAGCACCCCTCAGGCTTCAGGTATAAAGAATAAAACTAGAAATAAAGTTTAACAATCTTTATTTATGTTCTCAGGGGGTAGGTAAGATATTCGCTCGTTATGGTTCTTGTTTCTATAATTACGAGGGGAGGACTTAGCTTTAAGTTTTGCTAGGGGATTTAGTGATGAGTTCGCGGGTTCAGCGTCACGGGCCGGGCAGAGGCTGAGAAGGGTGTAGACCCGTCGTCAGCTCCGGTCAGCAGCACCGAAGGTCCACGAAGCTCAGGAGGACTGGGGTAGATGAAGAAGTAGGAGTAGAAGAAGAACCAGAACCCCGATTTCGGGGTTATTTAACATTTTGGAAAAATCAAATCACAATGAATCCATTGGATTCGCGAGAAGTCATTTAAATACTATGCCACCACTATGAGCCGCGCTGCGCTCCTATGTCTGCCTACCTCCATAGTACAATTGTTAACATTGTACCTTCAACTATTTTTAATTATATTTTTCTTTAAATTTATTTGTATTAAACAGGAAATTAAGACATCAGATAAACATTCAAAACAAGGACAGTTTATTAAGTAAACTGTTACATATTTTTTACTGCAATTTTATGTATTTTTAGGCTCTCTAGTAATCCTTATAGTTTCGCCGTGCCCATCTGTCCGTACGTCCGTGGTGGTAGGAGGGGCGGGGTTGGCGGTGGCGGCGCGTTTTTCGATAAAAGGTCTAAAGAAAATTTGTTTATTTCACTATCTTTGCCGCTGCATGGTCTGCTAGCAACTCTAGTAAAGCTCTCATCAAAGGCTTATGAGATTATTTTTAAGCAAAAAATATTCAAATTGCTGTTCTATTTTGTACTGTTGGCTGATGGTGACACAAAATGATTAATATCTCGTTCACTTTGACGTTTGTTCGACGCTCAGCACACGCCAGCGAATTGGCAGCACTGCCCTGTTTTAATATGCACCACGAACCTACACATGAGCAGATTCATCATATGTACAGACTTATCTGTCACGACAATACCAATATATTAAAAATAAGTCTTTACTTCATACAGAGATAAATTTTTCGTAAATTAGGAAAATATATGTGTTTTTTATACACAAGATTTCATCAAATGACTATTTTAAAAGAAGACTACGACAAGTAAAAGACATATTATTCGTTTTTTAAATAATTTTGAACTAACCATTTTCATTTCACATTAATACCACAGTATTAGGTCGTACATGTACATTAATACGCAATCGTCTAGAGAATACCGCGTTAATTTAGGTCGGCTCAGAGATATCGTCACGCGGCCTGCTAGCTCCATTCTACGTGACATGCCATGTCACGTTACTGATTAAACTACGGTATATAAGCGATGCGTACCGAACGACCACGACGCAAACGTGGGCCCGTCATGAGATTTAGACTGCAGATTTAAACATTATCTGCACAATTCTGGGTATTTTTTTACTGTAACAACAGGTGCGATATCTTAATATAAAAAGTAAATCTTCCGTATATAACGCCTTCCACTTGAAAATTGTAGAGTATATCAGGTAGGAAATTTCAAAATTTGGAAAACACTGAAAATATTTTTGTAGTAGAAAATTATCGGATAAAAAACTACCTATATAATTAAAAATATACCAGCGCCTTTGTTCTGAAAACAAAATTACGATTACCGGCTGTTCCGTTTGTTGGCATTATTTGGTCAGTAATGAACGACAAATATAGTATTCTTTGATAGAAGACTGAATAAATATTTTTTTATTAAATATATATAAATATGAATTACCTTTTAGTAAAGAAAATTTAGTAGTAAATAGTAACCCTTTAGTACTTAAGGGTACTATAATAATATAGTTTTACGTCAGAATACGTCCTGGTAAAAAATTTTGATGCTAATAAAAATTAGAAAAATAATTAGGATTTCCGTTTATTTTAATATGTGTTAACTTTATTCTCTACATGGTTAAGAACCGCGGTAAAGCGTCCATTACGTCGTTTTCATCGTTACTCGTAGTAGTCAGTTTTTCTTTAATATCTATGTGTTTCCTTCTCCGCCACTAAGTTACCGTCGTCCACTTATGTTCAGTTATACTAAATACAATAGGGAGTATGCACTAACAGTAAGTGCGCGTGCGGCCATCTGCGAACAGTAACTCATGTAAGTTTGTTACGCTGCTGGCCCGGTTACACTAACGGTTAAACATCGCGACATCGACCAATGCCTTTACACGAATTTAGTGATTACTTGTAAATTTTAAACGTATTCTTTATTTTCTTGTTACTTATCCTGCCTAGCTCGAAAAGAACAAGTTATGGTATAAATAGATATATTGTAACGGTCTTTTTTACTATTTCATAAAACAAATTTATAGTTATCTTTGAAACGGAACAATTTTTATTATAAATAACGTTACAGTAATAAAATTACATGACTACATAAGTAGAGCAATTATACAAAAGGCTGGTTATTAGATATGTATGTGGCTAATAAATTATTAATAAATGTTTGCTTTTCAAATTGAAATGAACGATTTCAAATTGCAATTCATTATAACACAGATCACAATCATTAAAAAGATAAAGGTTTCAGATAGATAAAATATTATTATATAATATTAAACATTTCAAATTACAATTAATTATTAATAATTAGAGAGATCACAACAATTAAAAAAATTTGGAATAAATAAAAGCGCCCCAAATAACTACAGCCGATTGATAATGCGATTCATTTGAAATTGTCGACAATCAAAGTCAAAGTCAAAGTCAAAATAATCTTTATTCAAATAGACTTCTTAAAAGTACTTTTGAATCGTCCTACATTTTTTTCCCTTTAGCCATTCGTTCAGGACGTCTTTTGGCTGATAAGAAGAACGAGCAAGAAACTCACCAGCTCTAATAAGAGTAATGACATTTACAAAAACCATGTCATTACCAGATTTATGCATTATAAATAGAGATAGAGAAAAAATAAATAAATATGGTCTTATAATGATAACATAATCATTTAATAATAATGGAAACAAGATAATGAGTTAAGAAGTAATCACCTATCCAGTTGTTAGATCTTCTCAAGTCCAAGCGTTCTTATCTGTCATATAATCGGATACCTTATAATAAGCTTTTTTAATAAGTATTTTTTTAATAGTAGATTTAAACTGCATGATATCTAAGTGTTGTATTTTGCTTGGGAAAAGTTATTTTACTGAATGGGATCCAAATTATTTAGTTTAAAGTATTTTTAAATTAAGCGTGATATATTGAAATGTGTACTATTAAGCGTTTAATCTTTTATTCAGGCCCGGATCTACGATTTTTATTAATCGGGGAAAACACTTTTAATGTCGCTCTCTTACCCACTCCTCTCTACACTCTATTTTAGCAGTGTATGATTTTTTCCTTTTATTTTTTCCTTTATATAGGGATTTTGATGCATATCCGTCCCATCGTAGCCTGTAATGTGTTTTGGCTGTAAGTAAATTTATTTTCATAAAAACATGAATTACTGATATTTTAAAATATGTTATTTTAGATAATTTTAAAATATCAGTCCCGTAATGTTTCTACCAAATTAGGGTACGCAAAATTAATAGTTTACTTAATTATATAATTAATGTCATTATCTAATTTTAAATAATTACTGCAATAAAAAGCAATAAAATTATTGCAATTCGTTTATAAAAAAATATCAAATGTAAATCTGATTATATTCATGTCACTAACAAAGTTATTTTGAAAAATATTCATTTCAACAGTATGTTAAGTAGGTATTATATAATTTTGGCGCCTCTTTGACACTGACGAGCGGGGCAAGTGGGGGGGCCCCCTTAGATTCGGGCCTGCTTTCATTTATCGTAGTTTGAAATTAATTATTTGATTTGGAATATTTATGGACACAACTTTAGACAATCCATTGTGTGAATAATTTTAATTTTATTTTAGTGTAACCACCATCTATTCAAATATCACAAAGACTATTTGTCGTGTTACAGTTTGATAAATTGTAATCCATAACTTTAACTTTAGTTAGTGTGACCGGACTCAGTTTTTAACCGGAGTTCCTCACTGTGCAAAGTTCTTGTTTCTGTGCTAACTCGTTTACTATGAATTACCCAAACTCTTCGACTCAAGCACGAAAACAGCTTTTAGTGTGATTCAATTTCAGCTTGAAGTTACTGTGGCTGTGACCGTTTTACTGAACACATCTTTATCAGTTTCGGTTAAATGATTAATGAGTTTAAATTTAAAAATGTCTCCTTTTTTTTATGAAAACAAATCCAGAAATTCATTTGAATACAGTCAAGGATTTGCTGACCATACTTTTAATCGCCCGACTAAAGATGAAGTTTTTTAATTTGTTTAACGTCTCTTTTAAGAATTATATACCGTGTTTATTAAGTTTTTAATTTCCCTTTTAAACTGTTGAAGTTTTTGGTGACTGCGATATCGATAGCATACATTTAGGCGATATAGTTCTTTCAATTATTTTAATTTAGAAATAAAACTACTAATCCGATTTCTTAGTATACAATTTAGAAATCGGATTAGTAGTTTTTTATGTATGTGGAGCATAACATAATGTAAAGAAGAAGACAGTCGAGTTAAGAACCTCCACCTTTTATAAATTGGTTAAAAAATAAATAAGAATACATTAATCCGAAGCCAAGACCTTGTTTAAGCAAATTGAATACTGTTATACTACATCCTTTTCATTCAGAGTAGGTAGGTAATTAATTGAGATCAGTGACGATATGGCAAAACTAAGTTGAGAATTGAAATTCTACATACAGGAGTTTGGAATTCGGTAAGTTTAAATAATTGTGGGCGTTTATATTGAGATGGTAAGGATGTAGTCTATTGTAAATGATAACATAGCCTGTAGTTGACGTGGGCGAAGTCACGGAAAAATTAATGGTATCTAATAATATGCCACTATTAAAGAGAAACCATAATGTATTTTTACACATAAAAACTAACTTTCAGTCAGAGGTTTCGTCTGTGTGGTCCTGTATTATACACATAAACGATCCTCTTCATTTACTCTACATATCGTTGAAAACCACATTAAATCCTTTGTGTTAAAGTTTTCAAGATCTCAATTTATCTAGGGACACAGCATAAATGTACTTAGCTGACTTGACATTTTTAGCTTGCGTCGGAGCACACTTGGCGCTACATCACACCACGCGATAGCTCGTAAATAACTAAGTAGAGTACGCATATAGTTTATAAGCAAAGGCCTTTCTAATATATTTATATACGTGTGGAAAAATAAGCGATTTCAGTGACAATCTTGGTTTTCATTTACAACCTTTTGATAGGAGAGTTATATATTCCGGACAGTTACTTATCCATCACCGTCATATAGATAGATAGAATAAATCAGTGTAAAACTAAGGCCTATTTGGGGTTTTTTAAGCGCTTACAACATTAATATATTGATTTCTTATATCACGCGCACTATCCAAAAATGAAACAAATTTTAAACGGTTTCACCGTGTTTGTATTTAGTTTTATTGATGTTTCACGTACGCGTTAAAACCTTCTTGAAACTTCTATAGTACTGAATTTTGCCACCTGTGACTGTACTAATTGACAAAAAGATACTCCAAAATCTTGATTCTAGTAATTGACTGATACCTATTGATTTGCCTCTGTGATTTCTGTGTCTGTTAACGTGGATCAGGAACGTGACATGCACGAGTCGACGACGACTTCTTACTTACTAGTTGAAAAACAGTGGCACATACGGAACGTGTCATTTAACTATCGTCTACTTTTTCGTTCTTGATGGATATTTTTATCTATTTTTATTGGAATGCTATCATAGTTTCATTGTAGTGGCTGCTTAAGTTAAAATTAAGCCCGCACAGTTTAAAATTTCAGAGTGAAACTGATGAATGATTAAATAACATTGACGGAATATGAAATTTTATTTTATTTTAAAGCAACTTCCAAAATAATCGATTTTTTCCTTAATATTGATTATGTCTCTGTCAGCATTCGAGTATATAAATTGTAAATTCATATTTCATAAAAAGGGATGGTGCCTTGGTAAAAAAATTAAATTGTATTTAGCCTGTTAGTCAGCTAATAGAAAATTGTTAGAATGGTATTTTTTAAACAATTTAAAGTTAAGGGTTGGGGATCTGCTATGTGACAGTTATGTAGGAAACGTAGAAAGGTGTAACGTTCTACGACATTTCAACTCAATGTATAATCGTTACGCTATCGTACTGTGATCGATCACATAATATGTCAGTAGGATCAGCTGAATTAAATTTATTATCTCGGTCGAGTCATCATCGGATCCAGCAGGACATGGAAGGGGCGTGGTCGCAGGTGATACGTCCCATGTTACCAACTTTAGTAGCCAATTATAAGCTTTAAACATGCAACCAGGGGAAAATCGTATCTCGTTAGTTTTAGAAGGCATTGTTGGTAGGTAATTTTATGTATTAGATATTATTAGTGAGCGTGTAGTTTCATTAGGTACATGAAATAAGGATACATATCCATATTGCTACTTAGACAATATTACGTATTGAATAAGAAATAAAGAATGCTTTATGGTAATACTTGTGGAGGTCGAAACGTCTCAGAGTAATAAGCAGGTACAGATCTTAGGTAAGAAAATGCTATGTCGTCTACCGTTATCTATAAAACTTAGCATTTGACAATGTTACATTTCGGTAGAAGTCGTTGTCGGATGTGAAGTGTGAATTCTAGGATGACTTAAGATGGATGACTGAAGTAATTGAAATGAGTTTTTTAAAAAGAGCTTTAAACACATAAATAGCCTTAATATCTTTTGGTTTCATTGTCGCCTCACTTGAATGTAAACAGTCATCTATATGTATCGGCCGGTTTCTGAAGCTTTCTGAATTGACAAAAGTACAAAATCTCAACTGATTATTCTTAATAACTTAAGTTTTTGTTTATGTCAAACTGCTATCAACTCGTCATTAAAAAAACTGAAATTAGAAACGAAAACCTGTTTAAGTGACCCTTAAGTTTAGTTTGAGACTCTTAAATGAAAAAGAAAGTTGAAATCTTCAAATAACTAAGAAGGAGAAAGTTTTTATTTTGCAATATAGAACCTGTGACATAAATTGCAACCGAAGAACTTGTTGTAGCTGGTAGAAAAAACTACGACCAGACTCCGAAAAATCAAAAGGCTATCTAATATGGGAAAGATTTTTTTTTAAATTAGCTTGTTTGCAAAGATTAATTGCCTACCATAATTATTATATAGGAGAAGAGAAGCAATAATAGAAAACAAATATTCTTTATTTTCAGCAAATAATTTACGTGAAAAATGCTTTAAATTATCAGCTTAGGCCCCATCTCGGGGTACGTGGGGCCTTTTAAGAATACCTCATTCGGTATACCATTGTGAATGTAAAATTTATCAAAATTAGTAACTAACTATAAAGATCGCAGGAATAAAAAAATATAATACCATGTTATTATTATATAAAAAAAAACATGAAACATAAATAATAGTTGGCATGAAAATAAAAATACGAGTATTATTTAAGATATTAAGATACAAATAAACTTAAACTTTTTGAAGGTTTAGTTATTTAGTAAAATTATTTATTTGCTTGTTAATATTGTTAATATACGAGTAAGTAACATTTTCAGGTGAACACGCTGATTGGAGCTAATGAAGTAACAGTGCCGGCGGCAGCGAACATTTTGACTAGATATTATGTTGTCTATTGACCATAGACTAAGAGTATTGTACAGATAAAATTACTGAATAATATAATAAATGTAGTTACTTAGTTCATAAAACAAGATAAGCCAAGACTTTAATTGTCCTTCGTTAAGAAAGAAAGTAAAGCGGGGACACACCAAAAGCACCTTTGCAAGTAGACAGAAAGAGAAGGTATGCCTAACATTTCGTTTATAGTTTTTTTATAAAAAAGATCAATAGAATAGCGATTACAAATATAAGGTTTTAAGTATTATAGTAAGTAGGAATGTTGTCTACTGTTGACGCTAAAAGCTGGCAAAGAACCTGGGTACACACATGACCCTAATTAGTTGAGTTTGTCTTCAGTCAATATTTCTTCCTCGATCTATGACATAATTACTATTGTTAGATAGATTGTTACCACGACCCCTGTATAGGGCATATAGAAACTTGGTATCCAATTAATTAGTATAATAAATCGTAACATTTTCTTGTATTTATTTTTTTAATTTTATATGATTATTAGGAATTTTATATTAATTATTAAAATAAACTAAATAGAATTTTAAATTTTTTATGACCGATTCTCCTTTTCATTGTTCTTTTTATTCCGTACTAGCTTTCGCCAGCGGCTTCGCCCGCGTGGTTCCTAAGGAAATGTTTAGTGAGATAAAAAATAATTTAAATAATTCTGTAGGTATATCCAGAGTAAAGTAAATCTGATCTAACTTCTATTTTTTTTCATTAACAATTTCATGTTTGCCAGTCAATCACGCTGCAACCACTGAACAGATTTTTATAATAATAAATCATACAACATCGATTATGACTATCTTATAATATTGATCTATATACGATGTTGTACGATCTATTATTTGCAGCAAGTACATACAGGTTCCTTGCACTTGACACTCGAGAACATGCCACATAGAGTTGGCCATGGGTAAAGCAGGGAATGCCCAAATGCATGCCGGCCACTTTTAGGGTTTGTCCCTGGGACTTATTGATGGTTATAGCAAATGCCAATTTCAATGGGAACTGCAGCCTTTTGAACTGGAATAGAAAATTGTGGGGTATAATGGGTATGCGGGGAATCAACACGCTCTCGCCTTTAGCTGCTCCCGTATGTATTGTTGCTCGCACAATGTTTCTTCCCAGTTCGCTGATTTGTAATTTTGTGCCGTTGCACAACCGCGGAGCGTCAAGATTACGCATCAACAAAACTGGGACGCCAACCTTCAGCTCCAGCTTGTGGGGCGGTACGCCCGTCAATTCTAATGAGTTGAGAAACTCCACGGGATACGCAGTGCTGTCATCGCTTGCCATCACCGTGTCTATGGACGTGTACACCCTCGATGCGCCATCTACTACATCTCATACCTTGTTGTTTATTTTATTCACTAATTCATTTTTTGGCGACAGTACTGCTCTCTCAAACAACCACTCCTCATTATTTATTTTGTTTTTTAAATCGGGAAATACATTGGCGAGTAGTTCTTCCTCGGTAGCTACTGGATGACAAAATTCATTGGTGAAAATAATTTTTGCCGTCCGGATCGGTTTTCAGCCTACCATCTCCGATCTCGAGCAGCTTACTCGCAAATGCACCTGACTCTGTATCATTGTAAAGTTGTGCACGCATATTCCGAGTAAGGTAGAGTTTTTCTACGTGGGACCAAAGTTACGAAGCCTTGAGACACGCGTTCATTTCATTTGCCGGTGTACCCTTTTCGATAACTGGAAGAGTTTGCCGAAAATCACCAGTGAGTACAACAACAGCACCTCCCATCAGCGTCTCATTGCTGCGGATGTCCAGCAGGCTCCGGTTCAAAGCCTCAACCGCGCGCTTGTGTGACATTGTGCACTCGTCCTACACGATTAATTTACATTGTTGCAAAAGGGAACCGCGGTCGCTGCTTTTGCTAATGTTGCACGGTGGGTTTTCTTGACTTGCAAGATTCAGAGGTAGACCGAAGAAATAAACAAAGAGTTAATTGAGAAGTAGATTTAGAAAGCTAAATACAGATCTTAATATAAATATGTAATTTAAGAGAATAGCTAAGTAGATAGAAAATATAGAAGTTATTTGAGAAAAAATCACACAAAATATCAAGTCAAGTCCGTTAGAATAGCCAAATCGACAAATAGAATCAATTGACAACGCAGAACCAAAACAGACACAGAAATCACTTACAACTATCCGCACCGCAGAGTCACAGTCATCTATATCCAAGTAGTTGCGGTAATACAACATCGTAATGTAGAATACTACAGTAATGCCACAGGGTAATGCCATCTGTTGGGCTTAATGTTACTGATTACATTAAAAATGATGTTTTATCTTAATACATACATGTACATAAAATAGTGTTTAGAAAATCGGCAATATACGTTGTTTTATTTTCTCAAAAACATCGTATTAAAATCTAAACTACTCATCCAATCTATATGGTGTAAAAGACAATTTTCATGTATATTAAATTTCTTCGACGATAAAGATATTTATTTCGATAAGGATTTAATATCACCTACTTAAATAAACGTTTAAAGACGGACGAAAAATTTAAATAGACTTATATGAAGTTCTTTTTATTTTTGTGGCAAAACCCTTGCATATAGATATATGACATCGCGGACTTTTTTATAGATAATTTAAGGCTCTCCAACTTTTCTTTAGAAAGCATTCGTATATCTCATACCGTTTAGGCAGCGTTCACAAAAATAGGCGCCTTTGGAGGTACTTTTATCCCTAGGGAACCTTTTGGTGGGATAAAAAGAAATCCTATTATCTAAGTCAGGTAATACCCTATCTGTATACCCAATTTCATCAAAATCCGTTCATTCGGTTCGGCGTGATTGACGTACAAACATCCAAACATCCAAACATCCAAACATCTAAACATCCAAACAAAGAAACTTTCACATTTATAATACTAGCTTTCGCCAGCGGCTTCGCCCGCGTGGTTCCTAAGGAAATGTTTAGTGAGATAAAAAATAATTTAAATAATTCTGTAGGTATATCCAGAGTAAAGTAAATCTGATCTAACTTCTATTTTTTTTCATTAACAATTTCATGTTTGCCAGTCAATCACGCTGCAACCACTGAACAGATTTTTATAATAATAAATCATACAACATCGATTATGACTATCTTATAATATTGATCTATATACGATGTTGTACGATCTATTATTTGCAGCAAGTACATACAGGTTCCTTGCACTTGACACTCGAGAACATGCCACATAGAGTTGGCCATGGGTAAAGCAGGGAATGCCCAAATGCATGCCGGCCACTTTTAGGGTTTGTCCCTGGGACTTATTGATGGTTATAGCAAATGCCAATTTCAATGGGAACTGCAGCCTTTTGAACTGGAATAGAAAATTGTGGGGTATAATGGGTATGCGGGGAATCAACACGCTCTCGCCTTTAGCTGCTCCCGTATGTATTGTTGCTCGCACAATGTTTCTTCCCAGTTCGCTGATTTGTAATTTTGTGCCGTTGCACAACCGCGGAGCGTCAAGATTACGCATCAACAAAACTGGGACGCCAACCTTCAGCTCCAGCTTGTGGGGCGGTACGCCCGTCAATTCTAATGAGTTGAGAAACTCCACGGGATACGCAGTGCTGTCATCGCTTGCCATCACCGTGTCTATGGACGTGTACACCCTCGATGCGCCATCTACTACATCTCATACCTTGTTGTTTATTTTATTCACTAATTCATTTTTTGGCGACAGTACTGCTCTCTCAAACAACCACTCCTCATTATTTATTTTGTTTTTTAAATCGGGAAATACATTGGCGAGTAGTTCTTCCTCGGTAGCTACTGGATGACAAAATTCATTGGTGAAAATAATTTTTGCCGTCCGGATCGGTTTTCAGCCTACCATCTCCGATCTCGAGCAGCTTACTCGCAAATGCACCTGACTCTGTATCATTGTAAAGTTGTGCACGCATATTCCGAGTAAGGTAGAGTTTTTCTACGTGGGACCAAAGTTACGAAGCCTTGAGACACGCGTTCATTTCATTTGCCGGTGTACCCTTTTCGATAACTGGAAGAGTTTGCCGAAAATCACCAGTGAGTACAACAACAGCACCTCCCATCAGCGTCTCATTGCTGCGGATGTCCAGCAGGCTCCGGTTCAAAGCCTCAACCGCGCGCTTGTGTGACATTGTGCACTCGTCCTACACGATTAATTTACATTGTTGCAAAAGGGAACCGCGGTCGCTGCTTTTGCTAATGTTGCACGGTGGGTTTTCTTGACTTGCAAGATTCAGAGGTAGACCGAAGAAATAAACAAAGAGTTAATTGAGAAGTAGATTTAGAAAGCTAAATACAGATCTTAATATAAATATGTAATTTAAGAGAATAGCTAAGTAGATAGAAAATATAGAAGTTATTTGAGAAAAAATCACACAAAATATCAAGTCAAGTCCGTTAGAATAGCCAAATCGACAAATAGAATCAATTGACAACGCAGAACCAAAACGACACAGAAATCACTTACAACTATCCGCACCGCAGAGTCACAGTCATCTATATCCAAGTAGTTGCGGTAATACAACATCGTAATGTAGAATACTACAGTAATGCCACAGGGTAATGCCATCTGTTGGGCTTAATGTTACTGATTACATTAAAAATGATGTTTTATCTTAATACATACATGTACATAAAATAGTGTTTAGAAAATCGGCAATATACGTTGTTTTATTTTCTCAAAAACATCGTATTAAAATCTAAACTACTCATCCAATCTATATGGTGTAAAAGACAATTTTCATGTATATTAAATTTCTTCGACGATAAAGATATTTATTTCGATAAGGATTTAATATCACCTACTTAAATAAACGTTTAAAGACGGACGAAAAATTTAAATAGACTTATATGAAGTTCTTTTTATTTTTGTGGCAAAACCCTTGCATATAGATATATGACATCGCGGACTTTTTTATAGATAATTTAAGGCTCTCCAACTTTTCTTTAGAAAGCATTCGTATATCTCATACCGTTTAGGCAGCGTTCACAAAAATAGGCGCCTTTGGAGGTACTTTTATCCCTAGGGAACCTTTTGGTGGGATAAAAAGAAATCCTATTATCTAAGTCAGGTAATACCCTATCTGTATACCCAATTTCATCAAAATCCGTTCATTCGGTTCGGCGTGATTGACGTACAAACATCCAAACATCCAAACATCCAAACATCTAAACATCCAAACAAAGAAACTTTCACATTTATAATATTAATAGGATTAATAGGATAAACAATGTGAGTATTGAGTATTGCAATGTGATAAAAGTTATTGGATAGGTACATATCCAATAGATTTGTGAGTTGGTTTTTTTTACAGCAATTTTCAATATGTTTTGATTTTGTATAAGACTTCGAATGCTAACAAAGAATACATTGTAGCATCTTGGAGTCGAATTAATAATATCTTGTATTTAATAACAGTCAATAAGAATAGCTTTTGCAAAAGCTATTTACGTAAACAGAAATTCAGTCTTTTAAATTCTAAGATATTTATGTAGTCAACAGCACGTAATCTTTCAAAATTTTCTACTTAATTTTAAAATTTAGTGTATTGGGTAGAGTACACAATCAACTTTAGAAATTTGACATAAGTAGGTGATTTTGTCCAATAACGGACGGACATATTGGCATGGGCAAGAGTCAGGTCCGCCGTGGGTCACGCTAGCATGACGCTCTATCGCAGGGGTCTCCAAGTTTTTCAGAATAATTGTCACACCGCCCTCTTCAGTAAGACAAGGGTCAAGAGTCTGTTTAATATGTGCCTACTGAAATTTAACATAGAGCACAATTTTGTCTTAGGACTAGACAGGGATTACGTGAAAGCGGGTATTTGGCGACAGAAAGATTCGCTCTTTATGCAAGTGTAAAATAATGACTATTTTCAAGTCGTTTGTGAATAAAGAAATAAAGACTACATCTTATTTATAAAGAGTGAATATTATTCTATGGTATTTAATTGGACCAAAACATATATTCAACAAATTTTCTCGACAAAAAAAAAATCTCTTAGGTTCAACTTAACATTGTTTCGCGTAATTATTGTGAATATTGATTGTGTGAATCCCTGTAGAACCAAACGTTGCGAATAAGAAACTTTACAATAATCGTCATAATTTGCCATTAATCAATCAAAAATGGTTTGTTGACGCTCTGTTTTGCATATTAGACTAGCATCTGTCCTTCACGGAGGTGAATGACTGTTATTTGTTCATATATCTATAGTTTTTTATACAAATATAACATTAACGACACTAAACGATAGGAAATAAACGTAACAATTTCATTTATTTCCTGTTTGTAGTCTGCGGGCCGTAGTTGCGACAGCCCCGTTTTATTCTGTGACGTAAGGTTAATCAACTGATTTGTCAAGAGGATTGGTGTAAATGGAACCGGCCTTCGCATCGACAGTTTATATACTTGCGTCTCTTGAGTACCCAAAGGAGTTGGTTAATTCGGCAACTTGTAAGCAATTAACACAAGCTGCACAGTGATACTATCGTACATGTACAGGAGCAAAAGTTATAGTTTTGGATTGTATTTTTTTTATAGATGTTGGTAAACCTAATAAGTTTTTGTTTAAAGATAAACATGTTTTGTTTTTTTTGTGCATTGATTACATTTGTCAGGAATTTGACAATATACCTACCTTTATTATAGAATAAGGCGTCCTGATCTTAAGAAAATAAATAAATCATGTGTGTTCATTGCAGCTTAGCGAACTTTTCAATGTGTAATAATTATGGTCTAGTTTTGGATTGGTTTTTTTATGCGCATAAATTTTTGTAAACCGTGTAAGTTTTTATATGACAAAGTTTTTCGTAGACTTTTTCGAGAAACAAAACCTTAGATATAGTTCGGTGCCCAATAAGTTGGTGTTCTGCGTCATCGAGCGCTGTGCAATTCTGTTATAACAACAGCCTCGCTCTTGATGTTGAGTTCGAGTTTGTTTTTATAACAGAATAGCACTGCTGCTGGGGTTGATGGGTTATAAAAACGGTTTAAAATACATTATTATATAATACGTACATTACGTTATAATACATCGAGCTCTCTATTTATAAGTTTTGGTCCGATGAGTTTAATCCAATCAATTTAATTTCTCATTGACTTTGATCAACTAATAAGTTACGCTGAAGAAAATTTTGTTCAGACCTAGAACTTATATTGCAGTATATACATATATACACTATGATCTTGTATGAAATGCCAAGTAGAAGAGATTGATAGTTTTACTTCGTCTCGCTGCCTATAAGAGGAACTTAAATCACATGCGACATCAATCTTTGGGGAAAGTGTGATGTTATAACCGTCTTTACAATAAAGTTTTATATTGAAGCAAACATGTTGTTTATTTATAACGTACACAATTTTTATATTATATTTTCAATTGAATGCAACATAGATAAAACTGGCCAAGTGTGAATAATGCTTATATATGAAGGGTTCCATACCATTATCAATATATAAGTAATGATTTTATCTGATTTTAGCACTTATTGTTATGGCGGCTTTAGGAATTTAGCATATGTGAAAATTTCTACTGTCCATCTTTAACAGTAAATGAAACACAGTCTTGTGGGAGACAGACGAACAGCGGGCAATAGGGTCCCGTTCTGACGTCTTGGGTACGGATCCTTAAAAAGCATCAGCTATTCCTTACATTGCTTAAGGGGATGAAAATTCGATTTCTAACTTATGAAGATTGGTGGACACATGTGTTCACTGACTTTCGCGTGGATTTAAATTATAATAAAATATGAATTTTAATTTAATTATAAATAATTTAAGCACTTTTTATTACAATTCCGTACCCAAAGTGTAATAAAGGGACCCTATTACTAAGACACTGTTGTGTATCCGTTGTTTCTAGACGGTATCGTATGAACTGCGATAGCTTGATAGTTAAAAATTTAACACAGATAAAAACAAATATTAAAAACAGATTAAAATAAATATTATAAGATATATTGCGTTTTTTATATAATAATAGGGAACCTTTCGTGCACGAATCGGACTCACACTTGGCCGGTTTTAAAAAACAAATACTAAAGAAAACATGATTGTGGTTTTACTCGTACATTTAATCTATTAAACATTTCACAAAATCGATAGTCGATAAATGTAACTATTCAGGATAAGGAACGGTTCGGTTTGTAGGTTTGCGGGGGCCATAATAAACTTTGGACACAGATTTAATTACTTCTAACTAACTGAAACGCGACCGCATAGTTTGTGAATACCTAACACTATAGCAGTGTGTGAATTTTTCACCGTTTTTTTTTATAGTTACTGTTTATTTATTAATCAGACTTGTACGAGTCATCGTACTCATTTTATATTAATTGCGTCAGCTATTGTAATTTTGTTAATAATACAATAAAATCAGTGCTCATTACGCATTCGGCTGAATCGGTTGTTATCATTTTTAACCCTTTCGTCTATCATCTATATCATCGTATTATCAGTTATTTATCAAAACATTATCAATTATCATTTTAATGTAATTTACCCCTACAAGACTATTAATTTTTTTTGGTTAATATTGTAAATATGAATCTGTTGTAGTAATGATATAGAGCGTAAATTTTTTTTTTAAACTATCAATATATTTAGACAAGAAGAACACTGTGAAACTAGAAAACTGTATTAGAATAAAATTATTAATAATATCACAAACAGTACCGCGTTAACACGCATAAGTATTTGTACAGTTGTTAGTGTTTTTTTTTTAAAGAGCAAAATTCATACTCTCTCTGGAAGTCATTCGATTGGTGGATATTATACTTCAAATAAGTAAAACAGGAAATTCGTTAAGCCACAGTTACATAAGGTACACACTGAAAATATGAGTTCCTACGATACTTTATATACTGATATTGTGTTAACTATAATAGGTGATAGGGATAGCGGAAAATGGCTTCAGTAACATGAATTTGGATCGTTCGGTTTAAACTTAAAGCAATCAGCACTAGCAACTACTTCTTAATGATAAAATATGTACGTGATTTTGTAATAAATCTTGACTGTTTTTTATGTAATATTCGTATTTGTGATTTATTGCGGTACTGATAAAAATATGTTTTTGAAAGCAATTTAAAGTTACACCAATTCAATTATTATATTCAGTACAAATATATTAGGTCGTCACATATGAAAATGGTGTTTGGTATGGGAGGAACAAAAAGTCAAATATTTTTTAATATAATATATTTATTTAAACAAAGTATAAACCACTGTTATGTATGCACTTTTGCCATCTCATAGGTAGTTCATTATTCTTCCAATTTCATTCAAGTGGATTAAAACAGTTTTATCATTAACACCGCAGCCTGCAGCTAACTCGGACGTGGTTTGCGATGGATCCGCTTCAACATTAGCTTTCAATTCTTCATTATTAACATGGGTCTCCGGCCGTCCACGGGGCTTGTTCTGCAGGTCGAAATTTCCAGAACGAAAATGTTGGAACCAAAAACGAACTGTGTTTACCTACACACCACCGATACAACCGCCATACACTTCATTAAACCTTCGAGCCGTTTCCGCAGCACTGGTACCACGGTGGAACTCGTACTCGTAAATAACACGATATTTCAAGTTTTCCATCTTTTACACTGGGTGACGTAAATAGGACAAACAAAAGAAAAGAAAAGCAAATGAATGCAGCCTAACGAAATACAAATACATGTGTAAATGGCTGTATAAATTTGAATTTGGAATTCCCAACCAAGGAGGAGAAATTTGTGATTAAAGTGGCCAGTACGACAAAACCCCAATTTCATATGTAAGGACCTAATATTATCAATATAAAAGGAGTATTTTTTTTCATTGTAATATAGGTACAGTGTTCTATGCAGAATGAACACAAATTCCTTGGATTGGATTTAAAAGGTTTTGGCATTTTAGCGGTATTCTCTAGCGGTCTTTTGTCTAGCGGTGTGGGCTATAGACACAAATAATAAATAAATTGTTCCTAAGTAGTCTTACGGCTAAATATTACCTTATTATAAATAAAGAAATTAATGTTACAAAAGTGCTTAAAAATAAATTTTCTCTTATGTTGAAAAGTGCAGTGTTTTCATTTAATAAACTATTACGGTGAACCGAAAAAAAAAGACGACCAAATATACAATGTACCGAATCCAAATAATATATTTTTAAATGATTCAGATTGGTCAATATTTAATCACATTCCAGTCTCATTATTAATTTATATTCAGCGAAATACAAAATATAAAAGCTATTGGTATTGTAAGTAACCAAATGTAGTGCGTGTCAATGTGTATTTTTGTTCATTAACAATTTTTATTCAGATTAATGATTTAGACAAAGCTACTTTCAAATCTATATAAAAAAATCTGTAAAATTAGTATAAAGTCTAATATTTATAAATTTTACATTTAAAGGTATGATTTATAAATTCCTTGTATTCATATAACTTGATAATGGAAACTATCATTTCAGGGTACTCTGTGAGCAACGTTTTAGATAAAATCGATTTTTAAATGGACTCACGTGTCTACTTAATAGGGAGTTGTGGCATCTAACGGAGGAGAAATAATTTGAAATTATCATATTTTAAAGCACTTTACTAAATTACATTAGACTACTATATTTGATCAATTTTACATTCACGATGCTATACTGAAAGGTATTCTTAATAAAAAATGCTTATAAAATTTACTTTGTCCCTTGCACTCTGAGATTGGACTCGAACCCATGACTTTTTGCAATCTGGGCGACTGCTCTTACTGTTTTAATGTAAGAGATACTGCAGTGGAAATAAAGTTTAGAGTAATGACTCCTATTTCCAATAATTATTATAGTTAAATTTATTTGCATTGTGCGGTATAACAATCGAATCGAATCACTATCGAAAAATCTAGTACATATATTATTAATAAAATAATAAATATATCAAATAAAAAACCATCATCGTTTATAAATTATTTTATATTCATTAGTTCACAAAGCTAAGCCCGTTGGCGGTATCAGAGTACCAGTGCGGCATAGGCTCGCACAATTGCTCCCTCTAATTGAAAGTAAACAGCCAGTTTGACGGCACAAAAGCGGCAGCTTCCTATGAATCAGTAACGTGTTGGTTGCTTATGCGAGCCTGGTACCTAATTCGGCGATATCCCCCTTTAACCTTTGAGTTTCGTCATTTGTTCTGCGTGAGTGAATCGATAAATAGGAATTTGAATAAAACGATTAAAGCAACGTAAAGACCTAATGCTAACAAATTGGATAATTTGAGAGTTGACATAAAAGATAATGTCGGTGTAATATACACGTCATTCAGAATCCGATTACTATTATCAAATCAAATCAAATCAATCAAATCAAAATTATTTATTCAGTTTGGGCAAGTAAGTAGGTATATATGAAAAGGTCAAGATTGTGCCGTGCTTTAAAACATCCATATGTCGTGGCTCAATGGTTGAATTGGTCCGATCGAAATCTCCCCGGGCATGTCACGATATGCCGCCATTTCTTGATTTGGCCAGGAAAATCACGACCGGCTCTGTTAAAAGATTGGCAAAAAACAATAACATTCACACGGTAACATGCTAACATCAGGGTTATCGTCGATGAGGTGAAAATATTGTAATTAAGAAATATGCAGATTCTGTGTACTTCAGATTTTACTTTGATGGTATTTAAATTTAAGATAATTTTGAAACGCTGAATACTTTTTCTTTTTTTGTAAAAAATGGTAAAAGCAATAATAACAGCCTTTTTATTTACCAATCAAATAATAATTATTTAAACTCCCTTTTGTTTGCTTACATACAGAGATGGGCGTTAGGAGAAATCCCAGGTTGTTGCCCATCTCTGCTTACATAGTACTTTGGTCACCTTACAAAATCGATTGGCCTGAGAATAGTCGGGCAAATCGTTAAAACGTTAAGCATTCAACAATGTGGCGGATGCCCGGGCAGATCTCGATCGGCCCAATTCAACGATTGGCCCACGACATATACAACAACAGTCAATATAATAAAGTCTTATCAATATCAATCAATATTCATTAATGGTCACTGTCACTAACAAACACAGCAATATTATCAAAATTTGTTCCGTATGACTAGAGAGGTATTAATGATACTAGCTTTCCGCCAGCGGCTTCGCTCACGTGGTCCCTAGGGAATTGTTTATTTGAATATGGATTTATATCATGATATAATTACAATAACAAATTCAAATTCATTTATTCTAGTACAGACATAAGACACAGAACATGTAAATAAAAATTGAATATGAATGGTTGGAATGGAATGGTTATTATAGTAAGCATTTATTTTTCTATTCAAACTTTCCCACCCATTTTGATCCCTTTATTTGCTGTTTTTCGGGATAAAATATAGCTTTTCGTAGGTGAAAGAATTTTTTGAATCGGTCCAGTAGTTTTGGAGCCTATTCGTTGCAAACAAACAAACAATTACATCTTTTTTCTTTATAACATTAGTATCGATACATATAGGCTGGGGTTTGGACTGAATATGGACGTTTCCTTCGAAACGACTAGACCGATTAATTTGAAATTTGATGGTGGTTGGAATAGCTATCATTAATTATTATTAATATTAATTTAATTTAAATTTTATCAGGGAAAATTATTACTAGATCCCAAACTCCAACTAGTCGATTACCAATTTAGAAAGCACCAATATTCTAACGCAACAAGCTTCTTATTACGTTGAACACCATATCGTGTGTTGAACGTTGATTTCCTAGCGTTTATTCAAAACATAACTTGGCTCACATCACTGGAATATGGTCCCATGTACATAGGGATAAGGTCCCCGTTACGATGTTTAGTTACTTTGATAGCCAGCCAATGCAATTAAAAGTTACCCTACGAAATACGGAGTGGGGGAGGCCGGGTACATAAAGCGGATGATCTACGAGTAGATATTAGATTTACGGGGTCGGCCTCGCAAGCTCTGTGGAACGACGGACGTTAGCCTGATAGTTTTACTCCCGACCATCTTGACCGAGCAACGTTAAGCTGCCCGGTTATCATAAGTGAAGTAGTTGAGACTAGCTCGTTTAAACTTTTCTCTTATACTGATGTAAGCACTTGCAACCGATAAGATTATGATATTCCATCTTTAGAATAGAAGCTTCAATGATGATTTTACAATAAGAACGATACCATTTCTTCTGTATTGTATGTTAAGGTTTTCTATAATCGATTTGATTCGTTTCTAATTATAGGGAAGGACTGAGCCCTAACTGTGGGGACATAAATGGGTTCGGTGAAGATGCTGGTTAAAAAACAAATCGAAAATTGTTCCTTTTTTGTGGTCAAAAATCTATTAATATAGACGCACGTAGTTTTAATGTGAATAATATCTTTTGATATATTAAACACTAGCTTTCCGCCAGCGGCTTCGCCGGCGTGGTCTTGTATACATAAAAACCTTTATTTTGAATCACCCTATCTATGAAAAAAACCGCATCAAAATCCATTGCGTAGTTTTAAAGATTTAAGCATACATAGGGATATATGGACAGAGGAAGCGACTTTGTTTTATACTATATAGTGATAATTTTAAATAACGTAATTGTGTAGAAATGATGCTCGAGTTTATCGAATAAAAAATAGTAAACATTTTTAGAAGCTACGTTTTTAATTTTAGCGAAGTTATATGAAACAATACGAGCTTTTTTCTGTACGTCTAAATTACCGTTCTGTGCACAAGGGGGCGCTCGTTAACCTTAATTACCGAATGTTTTGTCCCAAACATACCTTTATATTTGTTCTAATCAACCGCAATTATACCAAGCGATAATTTTTACGATATCCAAATAAAAATTGATGCTTTTGTGATATAAATTTTTGCAATAGGAACCTGTTTTTGTCGGTGTAATCGAAAAAAGGAATGTTATTTTCTAGGAAAAAAATGTATTCGAGAATATAACATTATACATTCTGTAATATTTACTTTAGATTTTAATCTAAAATTCACATTTAAATGCATGGAAATCTGTTTTCGCGTGAAAATCTAAGTTATTGTCTTTCTAGACTTATTAGGTATATGAATTTGAATTAATATAATGTTTCATATTCAGCATATTTTTTTTTATTGTCTTAATTTATATAAACACTTTTTTTAGCGTTTTTTTCAATGCTTTTATATATACGAGTAAACACGTCGTACGGTACGGGTGATAATATTGTACCAAATTTCAGACAATCAGTCTTTCTTAATTAGTAATTATTAATACGAGTACATTACAATAATCTCGATATATTTATTTATCTTGAGAAATACTGAACCAGTATTTTTTATATTTACAAGTTAAGTTTAGAACATTTTCGTACAATAATTTGGAAACGTAAATTTTATTGATATTTCTCAAGACCAACTTAAGTCCTTGTCAGCAGCTCTCGACTATAAAGCTCTGGGTTACACGGAGTGGCTCCAGGGAGAGCCAGTGGCTTCAAACATTTCTTAATTGGCGCCCCCGGCAAGCTTGACAAATACAATACCAGTCATAATGCTTAGAGGGGATTGTTCACGCCGTTTCGTCGTCGATATTTTTCAAGCGATGGATTTGGGCGTTCCTCTGTCTTTAAAATGTACTGTAAAGTCATTGCATGTTATCATGTTTATAAGGATTAAAAATATCGTTACAGCACCGACAGAGTTTTTATAATTGTTAAAATTTAATTAAATAAAACACAGATATTATATAAATTATTATGGTAGACCATCTAGAGGTGTTATAATTACGTAAGTATATTTGTGTAAATAAGAATGAAGCTCGGTTTATTATATAGTGAGCCCGATTAATAAACGAAATCAGTAGTTAAATAACTAATAAATATATTATAATAAATTATAAGGTTTTGATTAGATACTGTTAAATATATAGCCTACATAATAGTGCCTTACCATCATTCAAATGCTAGTGATAATATCAAAACAAGTTTAGCAACCATATTCTTGCATTCACTCATTGTTTTGTCGACTAATCGACTCCTTTGTTCCCCAAAATTTAATTCTCGTAAAATTCTCATTACACTGTGCCTGATTTTTTTCACTTTTCAAAGCAAAATAACAAACAGAATAAGTAGACAAAAACATGGTCTTTTTCAATAGTCACATCATAACAAACACCCAAAGTGTTTGTTTACGGTGACTTTAGGACTTTTACGAGAGTTAACTTCCTAAAAGCCCTTAAAGGTACAAACTTCATGAGTTGCTCAAACTTTTCAATATTCCAACAACGGTCCCGTCACTGGGGAGCTATATGGTTAAATCGTACGTCTCGCTTCGATCGTACGCTATCTACTACTTCTTTCAGTTCGATATAGGGATTATCGATTCGTTCAAATAAAAAACGTCAAAGTAAAAATTTTTCTTCTTGGAAGTTATATATCTGTTCGGTTTTCATTACTTACTTAACGATAAAAATATCATATTTAATTACAAATTTCTCTCTTCAAAATTAAGTCATGCTGTCATAATGTTCAACTAAAAAGCAATATTAGATACCAAATAATACTTGTAAATATTACTGCAATAAAAAAATCACTTATATAAAATAGATATTTGTGATTTTTACAGAGTTATTTATACCTTTATTAAAAATTTACCTTAGGTGTGTCTTCAAAATTAAAAAACACATTATTTTCCATAAATAAATTAGTTATGTTACAATTAAAATTTAAGCTCATTTTTTTGTTTCTTTGAAAATTCCACATGAACTAACGAGTTGACCTACAAAAAATATATTTGACTTATATAAAGCTTATAGGAATATCAGATATTACAAATTACGAAATAGGAATAAACAAAAAACTAACACGCTACATAAAATTTTGGATGTATCAATTTAGGAATCTGGGAATAAAAGCAATTTGTAAAACGCAAGAAAGAATACAGCGTTGGTGGCATGCACCGATACTATTGTACTTAGATGTCAACTAGGACTTAAGTCGTATACGCTTACAAAATTTCTAGCAAGCGATTCAAAATCGAGCCCCATGTCCGGGTCGGAATGAGTGGGAAAATGAGTATGGAGTGTGACGTCAACGTACAATGGCTTTTATGATGGGGGAGTCCTTTTTTATCGCTGACGCTTTAAACAAGTTTTAATTGCGTTTTTAGAGTGATCCGGTCGTCAGTCATTTCCACTGTGTCGCCATGCGGACTTTTGAAGCAAGAACAAGTAATATTAGCGGCCTTTGTTTTGATAATAGCTTTATTGGATTACTAGATGGGTCACTCGGTTTCATAAAGTGACACTCTAGTTGACCGTTACGAATATTGTGTTATATTTCGTTACCTGCATAGTCGAGTGGTTCTCACGCCGGTTTCAAGTGTACATCTCTGAGGTGAGTTCGATTCCAAGGCATGTAAAAAGTTAAATTTCTACAACTTTTCTCTGGTCTGGGTGTTGTGGTGCCTTCGTTGTCTTGATAATACGAGGGCTTTAGTTGCTCATCTGAGCAATGTATGAGGGTCTTATAAATCTTCTGTAAATTAATATGATTTTCTTTATTTTTCTTGTTTGGTATTACTTCCTTTTTATCTTTCTTCTAATTCTCCACCTGTATCTAGTAATAGTCTCGTGGAAGATAGTGTTTTGTAACAATTGTCCAAGATATTAGAAAGAAAAATATGCGATTTTATTTATATTAACATTATACACATTTTGTGTAAGTAAACCAAATTTTAAGAACTATTCTAGTTATTTTGATTTGAATTCAAATTACTAATTCGATTTGAACAAAATTTCTATAGGACAACATCAGGGGTTTGAACAAAAGAAGAACTTGAAAATCAATTTACAATTCGCGGAAAAATATGTTATGTGGTTTGTATAATTCCAAGTAAATAGTTTAAAAGTTGATCAAGAAAATAGGCCGAAATCGAACAATCCCCTTGATCATAGAAACTAATACGTTTAAAATTAAATAAAAATCAAAAATAGTTCCATATCTATAGATTACATGAAAAACCATAAGAAGTGAGGAAACCTCGGTGCACGAGGACGACTCGCTCTTGATATATTTTTTATATAATTCGAATTTGAGAGAATGTAACAAAGTAAAAGAAATATAAAACAAAAATACAAGCAACCCTATTTTTAAGACATGTAATAAGAAAGTAATACATTTGACTCGGAAAATAGCCGGGTAGCGAAATGTGAACATTTCAGGGTATCCTATCTGAATATATTCCCATTTCAAACATTATTCCTTATAAAGAGGCACCGGGAGAAAGGCACGCAGCATAAATTTTAAAAATACAGCCTGATAGTGTGCGAGCTGAGCCGCTGCCAACAAGTCTGACTCAAAGGAGCAGGGTTCCACACTTATAACACTTTCTAGGATATTCTTTCTATTTTATCTTAAAAAATTTTTTTTTGACGATTTATGAAAGTTTTGAATAAAGCTAGAGAAAGAAGACCCACGGAGGAATATGAACAGGATAATCTGATGACGTTGTTCATTAGCTTTATTAATTTTAAATGTAAAGCGGAACAAAGACCAATTTGCTATCACAACTTTATTTACAAAAAAAGTATTTTTCATGAATTTGTTTAGACTTATAGGAACTATTATAAAAATTCATTTATCTATGGAAAATAACATCGTACGTGGGTGAAACAGGCTATAATTTACGCGGGTAAAGTCAAGGTTCCCTAGATTTCAACATCTAAACTTTTGTCTTTTAATATTCAATATCTTTCATAATTTAAAATTTTGACTAATCGAATATACTCTTTATGGATGTCAGTTTGTAAAAAAATCATCTGTGAATAACATGAAAATCAACATATTATCGTATTAAATCGTATAATTTTAAAATAATTGTTGATAATGATTAACAATAAAACATTGTGATAGAAATTATATAACATAGTGAATTGTAATCTGTCACTTGGAAGTTTTTAACAAGAAACCCAAAAAGGGGTATGTATTCGTTTATTTGATAATTTTAAATTTTATATTTAGGTAAAATACGAACTGTTTTTATATTATTTTTTGTTTGTTACAGTTTCTTTATTTTACCCTTTATAAAACTATACTCAAACTAATTAGTCTTATTAATTGACCCAAGCACCGAACCCGTCACACTACTTATAATTAAATCACATTAAGCTTTGAAGAATAATTCGTTTAATCAGCCCACACATGAAGAGCATTTCGTCCCGTTCATATTTGAATTATAGGCACAGTTACTCAAATGTTTTATATTTGTTGTTTCTATTTAATATTATTACTTTTAACTCAAACTTTACTACGCAACTATAGTAATTCACTGCGACGATGGTACAAATACTGTTTAATGGAATTTGCAAAAACTATGTATCTTACAACAACATAATAAAAAATAAACCAATTATCTATCTACATAATATCGTTTTTAGTCCTCGTCTATACCATTTTTCTACAGTAGCATGGTCATAGTACTCAGGACTATTGTGTTGCATCATACATGCGCTAAGGAGACCTCGATTAAATTTTATTTTTAGAACAGTTCGCGATGGACTCGTGTCTACTGTAGCGAGGACAAAGGTAGGTTCCCGTTACGTACTCTAAAGGAACAGGAATAGGAACGTATTCAGTTTTTCAATGTGTTCCGAATACGTAATGGCAGTCCACGGTACCCCGTCTTGTTCTATTTGGCAGTTGTACGGAAGTTTTCCGAGCCAAAGTTGCTGTGTTGGTGTATGACGTAAGGGGCTTAGTACACGATTGGCACTACTTCGAACGAAATCTTTCTGTTGAAATATATGTAGTATCATGTGGTTTTGTGACATGATACACCGATTGTAGAAATTTTATTTATAAATAGGTACTTACCTATTCTATTTGTACACTACATCTCAACAGAAAAAAATCATTCAGAGTGCCAATCACCTAAGCCCCGCAACTTTTATTAAATACTCTTTGGAGTCGTTCAGCATTTTATAATATTAAAATATACTTTGGTTGATAATTATGACCGCTACATTTTCCGGCCCTTCAAAGTCATTACAACGTACATAGGTCAAAGGTGGTAAAAAGACACGTTTTTAAAAATGATCTCATGTTATTATTGCAGAGCTATCTCTGTAGCCATAAAAATTTGAAATTTCATAATTTTTTTTACATATTTTTTTAAAAATGTAAGTGACAACTATAACAGCGTCATTTATATGAAAGAACATTATGATTACTGATACCTAATGATTACCTTATATCGTAATATTTTTTATTACTGTACTTAATATAGGACGATTTCTAAATGGTTCTAACTATCTAATAAAGATTCTAACTAACTATTATTGAACTATAAAATTCATATACTTACTAGTACCTATAATATATAAAGCTGAATTTTCACAATTATAATCGTCATTAGATTCTTTTTTTCCCATTTCCATGTTTTCATTGGAAAGCATTCTATAAGAATAAAAAGACAATCTACTGAATAAGAAACTGCCAAGAATACAGAATGTAGAGTAAATAGGAAACCGCTTAGTAGAACAAGGGAAGACTATCAGAAAGCCAAGGCGGCGAAACAAACACCTGAATAATATATAAGGGTCCGGGACGTGTGTGTGGGATGCATACCGAGCCTTCACTTATACCTACGCATACATCACACGGAATGGAGACAAAGATTCATTTAATACGAACATTCAGTAGACCATTCTTGAGTTGTATAATTGGTAATAATTAGTTCTTAAAATATCGATATTTAGCAATTGCCTCCGAAGGCAGAGTTGTGATAGATAATTCCCCCAAATAAATCATAAAAGTTTATAAGCGGCAAAAAACCTCGCAACCACCACTAATTATTTATCAGTCTACCTAGATGCATTTCGCCTCTCTGCAAAATATCGCTAGGAATCAATAAACTTCACTGTGCCAATCACCGATGTTGACTAAATATATCTTTTAGGTGAATTGCTTGAATATTAATGAGAATACGCGTACTAGCAGTGAAAGTAAAATGCTATGAAATTCGTCAGTTTCATCTCGGGGTATCAGGGATCAGATATCGGGTAGCTTAATTGGTAAGAGCAGTCGTCCAGATGACGAAAGGCTATGGGTTCGAATTTCATCTCGAGTACATGGTACTGGTGATTTTTTCAAGCATTTTTCATTATTCGGATGCAAAATTTATTAAATATATTATTGAAGGCGATTGATATTAATATTATATAATTTAATATAATATTAATATCAATCATTAAGAATAAAAAAATCCGCAAAGTTTATTAACTGTCTTAGAAAGGTTTTTTGAAACATGTCAGCATGGTGTGAGCTTGTTGGCGAGCCCGTCCGAGGCGCGACAACCTACCGCCCACCGCTGAACCTACTTCTTCCCTCTCTCTTTTCACCGCTGTTCGCCTATCCTCTTCATATTCTTTTTTATGCTTTATTACTTCCTTCCTGTCCTAGAGTTGTCCTCTACAACTTTCTCTCATCCCCGCCACCCAGGGACTGGTTCAGTATCTCGACTCGACCCAAGTCACCGTGCCGCGGATTAGAAAACATGGTGATAAAAATGTAACCTGTGTGTAATTAATTAGTCTCAAGGATTTATTATAAATTTTATGTGAATAAACAAGTTTATAAAAAAAGCACTTCTGAATGTCGAAAAGTAGGCTACCGTTTCCTAAATGTATATCGGGAGACCTTGTACTGAGAAGAGCCAGCAAGAAACTTGGCAAGGGCTGTTTTTGTTCCTTGTGTGAATTACACTCGTGAGATGATGAGAGTACCTAAATGCTTATTATAGGACTTTGAAAGTGAAGTGGTTAGAGCGTTCGGTTTGCGATACGGTTGTTAAGTATCTTTCGTAAAGGCCGGTCATAGAGTAGATTAGCAAAACATTATGATCTTGACCTTCTTCGTGCATCAAAAGGCATGTAAAGCCGCATTTGTAGTCATTAATACCCATCATTCGGCACCGAGTCCACGTGGTGGGTCATGGTGCATCTTCCCTATTCGATACATTTAATGGGGAAGGAATGCAGCAGTGGGGACGTTAATAGACATTAATGGGATATTAATGACGAAATGTTTATTAAAGTGGCACACCGCTAAATGCCTGTATAACAACCATTTTGTTTTGGCTGAAGCGATAGCATTGCACTAGAGCTCATAGTTATTTCAAGTAGACTTAACGATATTTGAATATAAAACACATGGCGAAAAATATTTTTACGAACTCGCAGGTCTACAAAACTGGATTGGCTACGATTTGATTGATTTCAGCGTATCACATGCAATCAAAGGCAAATATTAATTTCCTTCACATACGATTGATGAAACGCTATTACTTCCTATATGTTTTTTACCTTCTAGACAAACTGTCTGCCGGGCATTTGTTTACATTCGATTACGGCATAGAACAACGGAGTCTGCCTGAATAATTGAAGACCAATTCAGCTCGCCCACTGTTTTATTCAAGCGAACAGGTTATAGCTACGATTATATACGTGCGCTTCTGCTACCTTCGAACGTTTGTGCGAAATAAAATGGTACATATTGTATTAGAAATAGAATTTATGTTCCGTGAAGGGTAACAACGTGAATGCGAAATTTAATATTGCAGCTTTAATGTTCGCTTTTGGACGTTAGAAACTGTGCGAAGTACTTTAATGTAAATTCTATTAAGTTTACTATTAGAAAGCATCTATGAAAGTCTAAATACAAGTAAAGTCAGTATAAAATTTTCTGTGAATTGTTAATATTATATGTGCAATAAAGTGTTTATTTATCTATCTGTGAAAGTCTAAAATATGCTATCTATACGTAAATTTTTAACAGGAGAAAATGTAAAAAGAGAAAGAGGGATGTTGACATAATAAAATAACTTCTATAACTCTCGCTTACAGACGGCCGTTGACCGTCAGTTTTGTGTGAACGCAGCATTATGCCCTTCTTTTCAGCCACACTTTAACAAGTACAGTGGCGAGTTAACTCGCAATTAGAATAAGACCCCAACTTTCTAGAGATGCGCGTGGTAGGTATTTGTTATGATTTCTCTTATGAAAAAACTTACATAAATCAATGACATTAAAACCAACTGACACAAAAATCAAAAAAGCAATTTACCAAAGAAATATTTTTTGTATACAATTTACCAAAAAGCAAAATTTAGCATAAACAAAATGGAATTAATATTACTGTGCATTAATTTAATAGGCTTATTGTTTCCGCTTATTCGAACTGTGAGGATTTATTTAATAATGTTGATTTTAGTACAATATCCTCTGAATAATCCTTCGGCAGACGGATTATTTGCGTATAACTAATAAATTCCAATTATATTAATTCATTAGAATATTATCTACGTGATGAACGTAAGAACGTGACTAATCCTACAGATTTGCAAATTAATACCATAAACTTCGATTCACCTTTGCGACTTTAGTTGTTTGAAGAAGTTTATTTGTACGAATTTTGCTGAAGTTGAAATTTATTGTTTATTTAATACGACATCTGTTGTTAAGTTATGTTGTCTCTTATTTTTATGCTTCCAATGGAAACTAATCTTAAAGTCGAAAGGTTAGGTTAGTGGTCATGTCAGCTGTCATTTCGTTAGTTTCTGTGTTAAGTAAATGGATCTATATCTTAATTAATTTTTGAAATTTTATAGGATATCTTAGCTCCATTATTGGTGGCAGGTAGTGCTGTTGAAATACAAGTTAATTCAAGATCAACGTAAAATATATATACTGGATGCGTATTCGATTCACACTCCATAGTTTCATTCTAAGTATTCCCACATCCCCCGATGACACCGCACACTCGACTTAATTCTACACTATATGTGCACTGGAGATGTCTGTTCTGTATTTTCCACCACGATAAATATATAAGGCATTACATTCTTATGAAGATATGTAATATTGTTTTATTTTTATAATAAATTTATTGAGCACCATGGGTTTTTCTATGCTATGAAAAATTATTCAGCGAACGAGAATATGCGACAAATATTTCAAGGAAATAAGACATTGGCGAAAACGTACATCATGCTATGGGATAAATCTCTGGAAACATAATGTATTGTGACATTCTATAGTGCTACATACAGGGGATTTTAATCTTTATCATGTGATACTGAGGGATGAAGTGTGGCCGTAGGATCCGACAATTTGTGGCCAATACCGTTTAGTGGTATACAACTTCTTGGCCGAACGCCACTTTGCTGGTGGAACTAAACGCTTTTGGAAATAGTACATTTAATGTTTTATTGTATATTTTATAAAAGAAATGGATGGTGCGGCCAAAATATTCTGACTTTAATTGGATTAACAACGACCGTTATCTGATGGGTGACCTAAATTTAAAAAAAAATTACCACGATTCTGAGCGGCCTGAACTGAGCCCTGGTGGTGTGTAGTTGCCCACTATCTAGAAGGAGGGGCCGTTACGCGCTATAGAGCTAGTAATAAAGAAGCGAATTATAGTTATACACGTCGTATCGCCTAGACATAAAAAGAAAACTACTGCACTGTGCCATTCTCTTGACTATAAATATGATTTCAAATCATAATTCGTAGACAAAACAGTCTCTTCATGGTAAATAGTACCGAAATATAACAAAAAAAAATGTAACAAAAATATCTAGTAATTTCGCTTGAATATATTTTTGTGCAATTTTATTAACTTCGATTGACTATTAGCATATAAAGCAGTGCTAGGATTAGTTGATGTAGCTACGACATGTATTACTTTGAACCTTCTTAACTTACAAGATTTGTCATTACAGCCTGTTTCTAAGGAAGACAAATTATATTAATTTCTCGTATTTTTTTTGCCAGTCGGTATTTTTCTCTTTTTTATTAACGTCACTTGCTAAAAGTCCTTCTAGGTTAGGCTAAACATATATTTTTAAATAAGTCTTGTTAGTTCTATATAAAAAAATGTTACAAAGATAAAGATATTCAAGCAAGCAAACTCCTTTGCTTTATTATATTTATATACCATATTTTGGAAGCATTTGCCGAAATAACGGTAGCAGTAGTGAATGTTGCTAGGTATAGCGTTGGCAGGTAGACCCCGACCGCTTTGCGGTTAGCAATATTTCAGCCGTGAGCAGAGCGCTCGCTCACACAAGGTGCGAGCGGCCATTTACATAAACCAAAACTCTGTCTGATTCTGAGATAGACTACTGCCGCAGATTTGTTATTATAATGTAGATATCATCAACAAATGTTATGATATGATATACAAAACAACCAGTCCACAGTTTTGGTCAGTAAATTTGCGAACTGATGTAGAGTTTAGTTTTCCACGAGAACCAATTGTCTTTTTTTTTATTTAAAACAGGATTTCCTTTTTTCCACCAACTGATTTTGTTATAACGGAAACTTAGACACAACAAATGTTATTAAAACCGATTCTTTTTATAATAAGGTGACTAATAAATCGTCAACAGAAAAATCGGTATGAATGACAATGATACGACTACAAATAGAAGACCGTAATCACAAGTAATTTATATTAGGTAGGTTTTTCGTCACTTTTTCATTCACAGTGCTATTCTTTAGGATTTTCTTGGATTTTATTCTGGATAAAGACGTTCGGTATATGTAGTACTTTGCACTTGCTTACTGCAAACTTAGGATACTTGGAGACTCGGTTCTTTTAGGGCTGGACTGGTGAGAGTCCTGCACATACCAAGGGGCAGAGATAATAGGAAATGTATTTTCGTAACGTAAAAAAGGTCTAGGATCAAGTAGCAAATAAAAAGAGTTATAAATATAATTTTATTAATCTAAGGCACGATTACCATATGTTTTATGCATAAACATTACACACACTAATACATAATCTAGATCCTATTCATATAAGAAAATGATAAACTAAAGATGTTCTTAGAAGCAGCAAGTCGCGCAACATTTATTTGGCTGACATTGCAATTTTTTTATTGATTAAAAAATTGTCGGTTTCAACGCTATTGTCAAAAGTGGCTGTATTATTTTAAGTATTTTATGCGTTCTTTTGATATGGCATTGTCTGCCATCTAAGTTTTTCTTGTAACACGTAAAATTTCTGTTTAAATTTTTAATAATAATTTGTGGATTCTATTTTAAGTTTTATTTGAGTTTTCATCATTCACAAAAATCAACAGTAAGTATCATAGTATAAATAAAATTTACTTGAAAAGGTTATTTCATTGATGCTCTCTGTTGTCACAGCGCTGCGCTCGACGGTGAGTTAAAGGCTATATTTGAACAGAATAGCATACCAGCTCAGCGTTATTACTTTACCCTCGGCTGTAAACACAAATCAAGTTTCAATCGGACAGTTATTCGAAGTAGGCGTCGATTGAATTCCCGGAGGACCAGAATAGCAACCTACTCCAATAACCAATAGCCAATAGCGCACAGCTCGCAATACGTCATCGCTATGCATTTAATAAATCACAAGAGTCGTCCGTCGGTCTGTCATCGCGCCGATGACAAATTGCGGGCCACGTGCTTCGCCCTTGATTGGCTGCGATGGATCAGTTGTTTTAATTAAAATTTCAACAATGAAAGAGATTTTTTCTTTGCATTTTTTTATGTTGGCCAGAAATTAATATTAGAAAGGAATACTACCGTTGCGTTAGTAAAAAAAAACAAAGCATGCAATGTTGAACAAGTTTTTTTAGAAGAATTAAAATTACGCTCTATTCCAATTTGAACATTTACGTCTTCTTAGGTATTGGAAAGCTTTTATTTCAATGTCAAATCATCTTTTTGCGAAATTTAAGTAGCTTTACCATCGAAGAAAGTTCTAATTTTTTAAAGTCAGCTTCGTCTCGCGACACTTATTACGCGCGTTTTTAAAAAGTCCTGTCACTCACTCGTCCTATAAATTATTGAACCATATTTCGCGTGAAAAATACTTTGCGGAAAGAACTGTGAACAAACTTAAAAATACATAGGTACCCGTCGAACATAGAATTTATTCCTTATCACGAAATTAATCGTCAGTAAATGAGACGCATAAGACAAACGAAATTAACGTCAAAAACTATCATTGTATTTGATCAATTTTTCACTCACAATGCTATATTGGAAAATATTGTTAATGACTTTGCCCCGAGGTACTCTGAGATGGGACTCGAACCCACGACCTTCCGTAATCCGGGCGTAAAAATTTGTTTTGTTTAATTACATAGGCAAGTCAAAGGCACAAAACAGAAGGAAAGGAGTAATTCCATAGTATATAAAAAAGGCACAATACCATATTATTTTAAGATAAAGGAAATGGCCAGCAAATCAATAAAAAATCCAGAGTTTTTTGAGCCCTACAAAATATACAGAGATTACTATCCAAAAAAAAAAATCATGGAAATTAAATTATCGGAGATTAATTATAAATTATGTCCTGATGTACTAAACTTCACCGAGACTTTTGTAAAAAAACGGGGAAGAAAAAAATATAAACAACAATAATTATGAATTGAAAGGAAGAAAAGTAGGGGTGGTTACTGTATTATGGTGAAGAGAGGAATAACTTTTAAAAAAATACTCGCATTTGATAATTATCTCGTTAACTTTCATTTTGAGGCGTGTTTAATAGGTATAACTGTACATAACCTACTAATTGTTTGTGTAACAGATCATCAACTGCGACAAAAAAGAGATACATCGAATATTTTTTTGTTAGATTGGAACTGTTACTGAATACCTATTTACATAAATTCAAAAAACAGAGAATGATAATAACTGGAGATATTAATATCAACACAATTAAAAATAGTAAAGTTATTAAACAGTTTAAAGACATCCTAAAAAAATATAATTTAAAACAGCATATAACTGATCCCACTAGAGTCATGCTTAGATTTTGAGTCTTAATACTAAGTTAAAACAGATTATATCAACATCAATTTATATAGGTATTTAAAAGATGTTATTCGAATGAAAATTTTATAAAATTTAAAAATCACTTATCTAGTCTATTTTTCCTGGAAGTACATAGCAAAACAGATCCCAATATAGTATTTAATATATATTTTATGATTGGTTCTGTTTGTTTTACCGGCTTTGCTTTCCTGTTGTAAAATTAAAAATTAGTACAAGTTCTCTGCGATGGATTTCAAAATGAATCAAGAAAAGTTGTCAGATAAATAGAAAACTAAGACATCAGTATTATAAAAAAAAGAATTATAACAACAAACACAAATATCACGAATATTCTAGAACATCGAAAAAATGCATTTTCTTAACTAAAAAAATACGAATAAGAAGTTTGTATTAAAAAGTAAAAATATATCAAAAGCCACATGGAAAGTTATACAAACTGAAATTGATATGACACATCATAATAATTTTATTGACAAAATCGAATTTAATGGTAATATTATTAATGATCCTTCAAATATTTCAGACATTTTTAATAATAATTTTATAAATTTAAGCAATAATTTTGATAATAATAATTATGATATTAATAAATACAATTAAATACTCAAATGAAATATTAAATACTATGTTGAAAAAGTTATAATGACATTAAATAATACAAAATCTGAAGGCTATGATAATATATGTACATATGTGATAAAAACATGTAAAGAACAAATTAGCCCTATTTTATCATTTTTGATAAATTTGTCAACGGAAATGGGAATATTTCCTAATAAATTAAAACACTCTATTGTCAATCAAACCTTTATATAAGAAACATTTAAAAAAAATATTGGCTCATTACACCGATACCAGTTTTATCAAAGATATATGAAAAAGTTATACATAACAAACAAACATCGTTTTTTAATAAATATAATGTGCTAAAAAATAATCAACATGGATTAAAAAAAAAAATAAGTCGACTACACTTGCGGCCTTTGACTTAATTAACGAAATATTACAAAGCATTAACAAAAGCAAATATACAACAGCTCTTTTCTTTGATATGGCAAAGGCATTCGATTTCGTTTCTCATGAACAACTACTAAAAAAGTTATATAACAATGGTATCAGAGGTATAGCTTTAAATTGGATTAAAACATATTTACAAAATAGAATGCAATCTGTTGAAATAACTAAATTAGATTCAAAGGGCATAAATCGAAAGTATTAATCAGAATTAAAAGTAAAAATCATTGGAGTTCCACAAGGCAGTGTTCTTTGACCTCTTTTATTTTTGGTGTATAATAACGACCTACCAAATATAATTACACATAAAAGTATTTTATTTGCCGAAGATATATCAGTGGTAGTGACGACTAACAATAATATGAAAATTTCTGATCACGAAAACGACATAACTGACAATAAATATAGACAAGACATATTTTATGAATTATAATAATTTAATTTCTAATAACTTGATTATTAAATACCAAAAATGCACGCTTGAAGAAGCTGATAACGTTAGATTCTTAGGCATAATTATTGACGAGAAACTAGATTGGAAACAACATGCATAGCTTCTCATTTGCATTATTTAAATACTTCATACAGCATACTTCGCTTATGTGGAGTCAATTTTACGTTATGCAATTATTATTTGGGGCAATGGTACAGATGCGCAAAGGGTATTTATTGCCCAGAAAAAATGCATAAGATCCATATGTGGTATCGCTCCCGACGTCTCATGTAAGCAATGGTTTAAATTTCTTGGTATTCTACCTCTTCCTTGCTTATATATATTTGAAGCAGCGAAATATGCCAAACGATACCCTGATTATTACAAAATAGCTCATGAAGTGTATCCCAGGAACACTAGAAATAAAAATAGGCTATTTCTTGACATAGTCCCAAAAAGCGCGCGATTTAAAAATAACTGCTACTGTATGTGTCAAACAATATTTAATAAGATTCCGGAATCTATAAAGAATACACCTTTTACTAGATTTAAGAGAGAGTTATATAACTGGCTTGCTGAGCGTTCCTTTTATTCGTTGCATGAGTTCTTAGACTATAGAAACTGAACGTTAGCCTGGGTGGATTAATCAGTGCTTACAGTATCTTCTTTTACTACATTTGCATGCTATTGTTAATGGCTGAATAGGCGATAATTGTATTACCTTTTACATCTCTTTTGTATACCCTATTCAAACGAAAATAAATTATTATTATTATAATTATTATTACAAAGTCAATATCAAAATAATCTTTATTCAAATAGACTTTTGAATGGCCCACCGTTGTTTTCCCTACCACTCATTCAGGACATCTTTTGGTTGATAAGAAGAACGAGCAAGAAACTTACCAGCTATAATGGGAGAAATGACATTCACAAAAACCGTGTCATTACCAGATAGAAATAAAAAAACTATGGTCACAATGATAACATAATAATAATGCCAACAAGATAATCTTTGAGATATAATGAGTTAAGGAGAAATCATTCAGTTGCTGCACCATTTTAAGTCTAAAAATTCTTATCGGTTATATAATCAGATACCTTATATTAAGCTTTGTAATAAGTGTTTTTTTAAATAGAAGATTTTAACTGCATATAAAATATAAGTAATTGGTGTATTTTGCTTGGGGCCTTATTGTAGAAGCGCATACAAAGAAAGACCCCTAATAATTTTTATTTATTTTTAATTTCTAGTATTAAAATTGTGTACATCACTTTTAACAGAAAACAAACTTATATTTTTAAGAACGTACATTCAGTTCTAGTACATGCGTTGAGAAGCAACAGTCATTATGTTGATTTATATTACTACAAATCATTGCGATTATTGTAATATTTGTATTTCCTACTTTTTATGCAGACGATGTCCCGGGAAAACAGCAAATCAGCTATAAATTTTCATATGTTTATCTGTTTGTTGTCATTTATTATTGTAGACAAGATATATTGTAATTATTAACTTTTTTTAAAGAAATACTAATATTTGGAGTAATTGAAAGCCCAGTTTAGTACTTAAAACTAACCCGTTATATTCAGCAGAATAACTTCATTAATAATATAATAATTCATAAAATAGAACTGAGAATAATTGATTAGAATTTTAATAAGCGACGATGAAAAATTATATATAGAAGAAAGATTGAGCATGTAAAAATAATTTTTCATTACCAATTAGACAGGTACATTAAAATAAAAGTTAAATAAGAATTTCTTGTTATCAAACAACAATTTAACACGTGAACTCACATGTATACGTATGAATATCCAATTTGCATGCTAAAGTAATGCAACCTTTATTATCCGGGGCGGAACGACGTGAAAGGTGTAAGCTCTTTGCTATTCCAAATGGAGATTTTTAAAATCTTTTAGACTCGTAACGAAAATCCTTTCATTATTTTTACATAAAAAATATGTGGACATTTCGTTCCATGGCTTAGCCACAGCGATGTAAAATACGGCAACGTGTTGATATAAGCGATGCATTTATTTGATGACTATTTTCGCATGAGTCACATGTAGAAGGTAAGATAGAGGGCTTTTGGATAGTACTCCAAAAAATTTCTTTCTAAAGATTGGTTCATTTGCATTTGAACCAGCGTAAAGATTCGAATCAATTAATGCTTCATTTAGATCATCGATTCTCAGAAAGATTCTCGAATCTATCTTAATCGTGCTGCGAATATATTTAAGAATTGCCCAATGCTTTTCATTGATCTTTGATAGTGATTATTTGTTTTAAAAATATAATAAAATATTTCTCATACCAAAATAAAATAACACTTCTTATATTTTATATTCAGAAGTTTCAAAATACACTCAAAAATCGAATCGATTCTCCTTCATACTTAGGACTAAATTTTGCACTGCTTTAAACAACTATTTATACCATTTTCGTAATTATGTATTAGTTTCTTCTATACACATACTTAATACAATATACTAATCGGAATATAAAATCAGTTTTTGAATTGTGAATCTTCATCACAATATATGATACCAAAATAAAAGTCAAGAAAATCTAGCCGCTAGCTGGCCGACAAGTGCGCTCATTTGTTACCGGCCCGCGACTCGATGTTGCCCGAATCTATCCGAACAGTCACTCAGTTCTGCTCAGTTCATTCTTTCGTTCATTCATGTCAGTGAGCGCCTTTGATACATTGATCCATTCGAAGCAAATTTTGAGATTCAGATCAGTGCATAATTTTGCTGAACCGACTTACTGAGTCGATTCAGTAAAGATTTACACACGCCTACTTTTGAAGGAAAGGTGATTTGAAAAATACCTATATCTAGAATTTCGAGGAAGTTAGACAGTTTTGTTGTCATCTCACTAAAAGTTTTTTAAGTTCCTGGAAATCAATTCATAATAATTCTAAGTTTGAAATTTCTGTCAGTTTTGCATTGGACTGACAAGTTTGCGAGGAAGGATGTATTTATATTTGTTACTTTTTAATGCAAAAACTACTAAACTGATTTTGAGGACATTTGGTAAATGGTTAATGCGGTCTGAATTAACATAAACACAATTTTTTATTCCACTTATCCCTTGGGATACTGTCAAGTCACCGTGTAAACGACGCGAACAAAGCCGCTGGCAGATAGCTGTCGATTTATGAGTACAGAGTATTGTTGCGTCCACACAACAATGATAAAACAGAGCAATTTAACTGCACAGTCCGAAAACTGAACTTTTCTAGACTGTCTCAGGTCTTGTGTATCATGTTGTGTATCTTCTTTGTCTTCGATACTTTCTATTCTTGTAATAAGCTAGAAATGTATATGATGTTGTATATTTTTTTTTGTTTTAATATTGACAACAATCTTTGCATACAGTAGGGATATCATTAGTAGTACCTAACTTATTTATAGACACCTATTTTCTTTTTTATCTCTTATTTGTAAGTAGATTTAAAAAAGAAAAAACTTTTTTTTTATTTATTTACAATGGGCTTACTCTTGAACTCAATCTAGCCTAAATACATAGATGAGATCTACGGTGGGACGAGCTTGCCCAGAAGGAACCTATTCACTCTTGCCTTAAATAGGTCTAGGTTATATGCACTCGGTAATATAGACGCCGGCAGGGAGTGCCACTCCTTGGCAGTGCGCAGTAAAAATGATGAAGAAAAGCGCTTTGTACGGCATCTTGGGATATCAACCAAGTGAGGATGGTATCCCGCCGTGCGTCTAGATTGCCGATGGTAAAATGGTGAAGGCGGAATGAGCTCATGCAACTCCCGAGCACACTCCCCATAGTACATCCTATAAAAGACGGACAGGCAGGCGACATTACGGCGATGGCTCAGGCTGTGCCGCTTGTTAACTAGTTTTATTTTGCCGATGAGTCTCTCAGCTCTGCACTCCACTCTATCCCACAAGTGACTGCAGTACTCCATACACGACCGGACTTGCGCTTTGTATAGAGTCAAAAGCTGTTCCGGTGTGAAGTACCGCTTTACCCTGTTTAAGATGCCCAGATTTTTGGCCGCTGTTTGTGCTCTATACTCGATGTATTCGCCAAAGTTAAGGTTCGCAGTTAACTTCATGCCAAGGAGCTCAAGGTTGTCCGTCACAGCAATAGACGCACCCCGGAAAGTAGGAGTCAGGTCGAAGTGAGTACTTTTTGCATTGAAAAGACACGCCTGCGTTTTGGTGGTATTGAAGCTGACCAAGTTGTTGTCACCCCATTGGGAGACAAGGCTTAAGGTGGTAGCATTCATACGCGTGACCATGGTCTCTCTCAGCAGATGGACGTCTTGTCCACTGGTCCCTGCGTCGGATAAATACCTCTCTATGACCGTGCTGTCATCTGCATACCCAACAATGTTTGGAGTAAGCAGGTCATTAATGTGCAGCAGGAAAAGGTTTGCAGAGAGGACAGACCCCTAAGGAACTCCAGCTTCAAACGTTTTTAGGTCAGAGAAGAACCGTCGATGACCACTTTGATTGAACGTTCACTAACGAAGTCAGATATCCAGAAGCAAAAACCAAATACACAATATGGTTAGCCTGAGGCCAATCTGAATGTGACTGACAGTAACGAACATGATTTTAGAATATAGAACAACCTTTCGCAATCCGGGCAACTGTTCTAACCACTGAGCTGCCCAAGACCTAACATGACTGTAGATTTTTTCAAGCACTTGTTTCTTTTTCGCTATTCTATATTTCATCAATTTCAAGCAATCAACCCAAACAGCCAGGGTGCCAGTGACAAAGTGGAGTCTTTAAGCATTTTCACCAAGAATATTTTAGTATAACATAGCGAATGCAAAATTGATCAAATATAATAAAGATATTATTATTTTAAAATTTTCACAGTAAGCAAGCAATGGTTGATATACGTGATACACAATATGGTTTGTATTTTTATTTTCTATTTAGTCGTCAAGTTGTCAAATTTTAACTCAATATTACCAATAATGTAGTAACAAATCGGTTGTGACAGACAAAGAGATAAACAGACACATTAGTGATCATGTATACGTTACATTTTTTTCGTAGGTTCGTAACCCTAAGGTTTTTCAAATTCATTCACTCTATGGCTACTTTGTCTACGCATAGTGCGTATATAATATAGTCATCACCTCATCACCAGCCCTCTTACGTCCCCACTGCAGGGGTTTAGGCCTTCCTTATGGATGGTTAAGGAGGATGGGCCATGACCCTCCACGCTGGCCCAATGCGGATTGGAGGGTATAATATAGTAGATGTATTAAAACACAGCACAAACCAGACACTGGTAATTGTTTCTAATATAACATAAACAATATTGTTAATCCCGCATATTTACGGCGATGGGTTGCTCGTAGTCGTTTTGGTAATTGCGCCACATCATTTCCTGCCCATTTGTTCACTCGAACATGCCCTCTGGCTTCAGTGTGGGCTATACAGTAATATTGTGGGTTGTCATCAAATATTTGTTTAAAGTCTGTAAACGAGAGTCGTTGTAGGTATTGTTGATACTGATGTGACGGGTTCGATGCTTAGGCAAATGAATAAATGGCTGACTAAGCTTGAGAATTTGTTTTATTTGAGGGTAATGATAAAAAAAACTGTAACAAACAAAAAATTAATATAAAAACAGTTCGTACGATTACCTAAATAATATAATTAAAATAGTTAAATAGAACAAATACATATCCCGTTTCTGGGTTTTTCCGTAATAGATAAAACTCAGTAGATGTTTCACGAAGATAAACTTTTAGATTTACATTTTTCTTATTTAAATTATAATAACTTTATTATTTTTAGATTTATATATTTAAATTTATATGATTAAATTATCATGTCCTTACCAGATGATTTTTTTACGAACTGACATTCATAAAGAACATATTGGATTAGTCAAATTTTCAAATTACGAAAGGTTAATAATAAAAAGAAATGAAGTTGAAGATCAAAGACAAAAAGTTTGAATGCGGATACCTGGGACGAAATAAACGGTCGGTAGTACGACGCACCGTTACACAGGTTACAATATAAACCTTAGCTTAGTATATTACAAAGTTGCTTCCCCATGTCTGTACAATGGATTTTAATGTGGTTTTCGTCAATATACAGCGTGTGATTCAAGAAGAATTATGTATACTGCCGGAGAATTATTATATACCAGTGTGACTGGTTCGGTGCTTGTTCATCATCATCAGACCTTTTACGACCCCACTGCAGAGACTCAGGCCTTCTATATGGATGGTTAAGAAGGATGGACGCTCTATGCTGGCCCAATACGGATTGGAGGGTGCTTGTTGTTGGTTGGTAAACGCAAGGCTAACTAAGCTTGATAAGTTGGTATATTTATAGTCTAAATTAAAAACCAATTATTGGGCTTTATTTTATATGTAGCACGTTAGTGGACATTTCACGTTTATCATAATATAAATTTACATGTTCCTATACTACTCATTTATATGATTAAAGAATGAAACATTGAGAAAACTCTTGCTGAATGTTTCTTTCTATATCGCGTTACTCAAATTTGCAAATAACGAAAAATGAATAAGAAAAAAGAAATGATGTTAAAGTTCAATGACAAAAAGTTTGGATACGGAAACCTAGGACGAAATAATCGGTGTGGTACGACGCATCATTCCACTAGTATTATGAAGAGGAAAGATTTAATTGTTTGTTTGCATTTGCAGGCTTCGAAACTAATGGAGTGTTTTTAAAGTTCTTTTACCTATGTGAAGCTATATTATAGTGATATAGGTTATTATTTACGCGGGCGTAGTTGTCGCTAGAGCTAGGAAATAATAAAAATGGCCAATAGCGGGTCAGACATGCTTACCGTGAGTTCAATGCAAATAATAAAATTTCAAAACAATCGTTATGTTTAGCAAGGAGTTCCCATATGTTATGCCATTTTTTTGATTTTTAAAAACTCCAGAAACGTTAATGAAACTTGAATGTAATAAAATCGTGTACTTATCCCGATAACTGTTCGCTTTTTTTAACGCAGTAATAACAATAGAGAAGGATCGTAGTCTTTGCGTAATGAGCTCGAAAGTGGTGTCATTAGGCAAATCGCTGCGCGAAACGCCACGTTAACTGTCGATAAACATTTTCCCAAAGACATTACTACTTGCTTAATATACAAAGTATCGGTAATTCTAATACAGCGAAAGAAACGTAATATATAAAGCAAAAGAATATTGAGATAATGTAGCATTAAATGTAAGTTTTGGAAATAATTTAAAAGGCTCCCAAATCAATAGAAGTAAAGTAAGCTTAAGCAAGGTATAATGGATGCATTGGAGTACTGATAAAGTATGATAAAGTATATAAAGGAAGTATGGAAATACCGCCAGTGACAGAAAAATTGAGAAGCAAGAGATATTGATGGATAAGGGACGCTGTGCTTATGTTATATTCGAGGCTTAGAATTATTGGATCGTTTTTAAGAATTGATTCGCCTCCGAGAAGATACATTATACGCAAGTGGCATAGTGGCATAGGCTATAGTTTACTCTGACAAAGACGTTGGAAAATAACTAGTATGTAAAGAGAGGAAGATTGAAGAAAATATGGCTAACGATGTGAATGTTAATATGGGTAAGAAAGAACGAACCAGGACAAAGGCAAAACAATTAGTAAGTAGTTTACGTAGATCGTTAGCAAAATAATCAAGGCTAAGATTTAAAATCTATGAAGATCATACACAGCATAAAATAAATGAAACAGTGACGGACAATCTTGCCCCTGTTAGTGGTATAAACCAATTTCACTAGTGACGTCTGTAATCCCCGGCTCGGTGGGCGGCGTGTCGTCGACGTTCTAACTCAATACAGTATAGTTTCAGTGACGCGACGTGACGCAAGCGGCTAGAACGCAGCGGCTAAAGGCTTTGAATACACCAACCCATCCAAAAGAACTGACGAATTTTTCAAGCAGTTTGTACTTTCGCTACTAGTGGCCGTATTTTCATCAAGTTTAAGATATTCACCTAAACAGCTGAAAGAAATATTTTTACAATTAGTCTTTTTGGGTCTCGTATAGCTTTATGATTTTGTTTTGGGTTCTAATTTCATCTTGGGGTAACTGGCTGGTGAAAATTTATAAGCATTTTTAATTTCTGCCCGCATCCAGCGGCTTCCCGCAACCTTTGGAAGTGTCGCCTTGTACGTGGTCGCTATTCAAGAACTCTTCAGCCCCAACGGCCATCAGTTCTTTTCGCTATGAGTCCCGTCCACTGCCACTTTAGCTGAGCAATTTTTTGAACATTGTTAGTAAAGTTAGTTCTCCTATTCCTAATTCGATAGCGTAGAGAAATACCAAGCAGTGCTCTCTCCATTGCCGGTTGGGGTGACCTTGAGCCTTCCGACCACGTTTCGCTTCCATAAGTCATCACTGGCAATACACACTGACTGTTCATGCATACGTTCCATGTAAGAATACAAATATAAATGCTGCACATAATACATAGTTTACATTGAAATTAACATTATTAACTGATATTAAAGATTTTTATACGATTCGTATCTCCAAATAACTTACACATAATGTGAGTTAAAAATACCAAGTAGTTGAGTCAATTAAGCAGTAATTGAAATAATTTATACAGTATTTAAATGGAAATTGCATAAATATCAAGTGATTTTAATTAAATTTTACTACTACTAGCTACACACGCGCTACGGAGTGCTACGAAGCGCTAACTCAATGTAGGTCCTCGTAAATTTAATTCTTTGTTGCGTAAATAACTCGAATCTAACCTCAGCCTAACAGGGAGCGTAATGGACTGCACGAGTGAACGGGGATTAGAGACCTTTCAATGCACCGCAATTGGATACTTCAACAGTTCCACAAGATTTTGAGATTTTATTCTCACGCAATATCAATGTTATATTCAATTTGATTTTGGTTTCTCCGCGCTTTAACAGAAGATGCGGCTTGATTGAATATGATTTGAAAAAAAGACATTTAAAACCAAAACAATGATTCACTTTTTGATTAAATTAGCTGACCCAGTAAACGTCTTTTTACCATATAAAAGGGTGAACCACCCTTATCATTTAATGGTTTTAAAAATAGATAGCAACCTGTTGTCAAACCTACTGAAAATAAATATATAATGATCATCAGAATCTGTGAAATCTATTTATTAGATAGAAGCTAAAACTTTGACAAGACAATCCCTATTGTCTTGTCAAAGTTTTAGCTTCTTTTTTTATGCTTTTTTTTGACGCTTTTTTTTAAACTAATTTAAATGGTTTTTTGATACATTATAAACACAATGTCAATATATTTTATGTGAATATGTTCTATTTTTGATGAAAAAAATTGATAAAATTCAAATAGCCAGAATCGCTCAAAAAACGCTGCTCTATGTAATAGCGCTGATCACGCGGTATTTGTGACGTCACACGCCGGTAAACAGAACCTGTTATTGGTTAAAACAATAATCAATTATAGGGCGTTTTCGTCGTTCATTGAATTTCATAAAATTGTTAAACATATTTTGTCTGCAGATTCTAAAAATAAAATTTATTAGATCACTATTTAACAGAATATATCCTTTCTCGATAAATGGACTATTATCACACAAAAAAATCAATACGTTCTAGTAGTTCCTGAGATTTTAGACAAATTCTTCAGCTTTATTATTAGTATAAATATTGACAAGCTGTTGTCCCGCGACTTCGTACGCGTAAATTATAGTCTATGTCAACCCCGTATGATGTAAACATAACATATTTATTTATTTATATAAAAGTCTTTACTTAAGAATATCAATGATATACCTATACAGAGTTGAAAAAATTTAATCGTTTTAAGTTTCAAACACTTACAAGTCACAGGAATAAATTAATATATATAAAGATCATTTGTGTGCTGGCAACTGTTCTGGTATAGAGCGCGCCAGAAATATCGTACGTAATAAATGCCTTGAGGATTCGTGCGGGTGCGATTCAATATCGCGGCCGCGCAGAATCAAACGTGACGAGAATGTCTCTGTCCTGGTGCTTTACATCGACGATGTGCATGCTGATCTAGCAGCAGAAACACAGGTTCGTACTAGTTCTTTTACGAATTAATACTATGGCAGATGAAAGATTAATCATGCAAAAGAGGGAGGACATCCATTAAGTGAAGTCATGCCAAAAGAGATAAGAATGTTAAGGAACATTATTATAGTGTACATACGTGATATTAAGTTGATAAACTTAAGTGTGATAGTTTTAATAATGGTTTATTGCTGATGGTGGTGCATACAATGCATATGAGCATCACACAGTGATAAAAATAAAAATGATCAACGAGCTACAAATATTTAATAGTTCGGGTGGTCTTCTGTGCCCTTATCATAATGTCTATGGTATTAAAACTTAATATTAATAAATTTATTGTTTTGGTTAATAAAATATTTTATTTCAAAACGAGGTTCTGTTTTAAATTGTTTCCCGGAGCTTTTGGCAATGTCCCACACCCGTGTTTGGCTTGCAGAAACCAGAATTTGATGCGGTCCAACGATATTGAGAAAAGGGAATGTCAAGAACTTTTTATAGAATTTTTTTTTTTTCATTTTATTCAGATTATAAGCAGTGCTTAATTTTGTGAATAAATTTGTTGATAATATCGTTTGTAATGGTGTATCAGAAATAAAAGCCAAAATACCTGATTCATGTTAGATCAAGACTGTGATGTTACGGTTTATTATGAGGAAGAAAATATTATGCGGATGGAAACGTGCTACCAAGCACAGAACAGCTGCCATGTAAAAATCAACACAGATTAAAACACATTGCAACTGGACATTTGATCGAATCCTTGATTAGCGAAGAATAAATATATATATGATTTCATAATCTAGCAAACTGTAAGCATTGTACGCAATAAACATTAATCGATAGCTAATAAAAAAAACACTACTATTGTCTTTATTATAAATTTTCAATTAATAATCCTACAAATTTCTACCTAGTGCTCATTACACGTCGCTATTTATTACTTTCAATAAAATATTTAGTGTGCAATAAAAAATACACACCTGAAGTTTAGAGTGACTATATTAAAAGGATCTCGTACGAACATAAATATTTCAACCATAAAAAACGTCAGGTAACAGCCGAGTAGTAAGTTGCTGAGCTATCTTTAACCCGAAGTACTGTGATACATTCTAATATCGACGGTTGATTGTAATAATAAACCTGATAATTATAATAATTCATCATCATCATCATCAGCCCTTTTACGTCCCCACTGCGGGGGCTCAGGCCTTCCTTTTGGATGGTTAAGGAGGATGGGCCATGACCCTCCACGCTTGCCCAATGAGGATTGGAGGGTATTAACGACTGTAAATGCAACCGGGATCAACGGCTTAACGTGCCTTCTGAAGCATGGAGTTATATTAATTATAATAATTATAGAAAAGGAAAATTCAAAGGTATAATTCGTCAGCTCTCTATGGTTCGAAAACAATGGTTCGCGGGTACCACTGATGCTGCGTCGCGTGCATTCAAAATGGATAGGGTTTAATTACTGTGGTAATTAGGCCATCCCCGACTATTATTCGGTCATTAGCCCCGGACGGATTCAGATTTGAAATAACACATAAATTATAATATTTCATCAATTTTGCGTTCACAATGCTATACTGGAAAATATTTTAAATATTTTTTTTTGTCCCTGATTCAAAATGGATTTTTTAGAATAAAAAAATTTTTAAAATCCGTTTTTATAATCGTTTTGGTGTAAAAGTGAATCGAGTTATCATCGTTTTTTAGCTTTTCAAGTTTCTTCTCGTAACCAAACTCGATTGGTTACGAGAAGAACCTAAATGAGTCCGGATTAATTAATCCGTTTGACCAAGTTTAAAAAATATGTCGATCAATCATACTATGTAATTAAATTTATTTTAGTAGTTTTTTAATCTCTCCATTGCATTGAGAAAAAACATACAAAACGAAATTCGTTCTTTAACATTTTGATATTCACTATGTAAGCGAAAATATTGAAATATCAAAAATATACACTACTGCATCTTTCAATGATCTTTAGGTATAATTATTTTATTCTAAGTTCCACTTGTAACGTTGCAGTACAAAAAAACAGAATTTATATTTTTGGTTCAAATTTAAATTATTTAATAATGGAACTAAGGGAAGTAGAAGCCAGAGTAGATGAAGACACATTTCACGTAAAAATTAATCGCGTGCTATCGTATAATGATTTCAGAATATACTTTTGAATCAGCCAACATTTTCTTATCTACCACCCGTTCAGGACGTCTTTTGGCTTATGAGAAGAATTAGCGAAAGATGCCCAACAGCTCTAACATACGTGTACAGGATTACGAAAGCTAAAGTAACAAGACGCTTGTAAAGACCGTACCTAGTGGCCCTCCAGTTTTCTCTGCCTGATCCGCAAGGGATACGGTGTAAGTAATATATGGTATAGATAATGGATAGATCTATCTAAATTCATAGCTTTCATTACATCAAGGAGTTGATGTACATTGTAATGAAATTTTGTGCAGTCTATCTAATGCAATAATGAAATTGTACATCACAAATTGATAAACTACAAAATGAAAACCTAAATGAGTCCGTTTTCTTAAAAGGGTAAAGTATACTTGTTTCGTTATTTCGAGCTCAATCTAGTAGGTCCATTTTATAAGGGACAGTGAGTTCGGTGAGATTAAGCCCTTGTGGCCAAAACTGACCGCACCATGGGCGGCGGGTGTGTAAGTAAACTATGCGGGTCGCTCCTTTCTTGTATCAGCATTGACTTTGCGTGGAACATGGACGTGGTAAAAGAAAAAATGGAGGTGGCGGTAACTCGATAGTGCAGGGGTTAGTGTACTCGCTCTGTGATTCCGGAAGTAAAGCAACTTTTGCAAAGGTCATCCGATGGGTGTACATAAATTTATTACTATATCATCATCATCATCATTTTAGCCGAGAGACGCCCACTGCTGGGCATAGGCCTCCCCCAAAGATCTCCAAAACGATCGGTCCTGCGCTTCCCGCATCCAGCGGCTTCCCGCGACCTTCACCAGATCGTCGGTCCACCTTGTGGGGGGCCTGCCAACACTGCGTCTCCCGGTACGCGGTCGCCACTCCAGGACCTTACCTTATTACTATATGTTTCCTCTTTATTTTGAGAAGTACATTAAGTTGTGGGTCATGGCTACATTTCGGCGTTCTCCTTATGTGATCTGAATATAATAGGCTGTTGATGATATTTTTTTAATGTCAGGAAAAATTATTTCGTGTGACTGACTGAGATAGAAACTTGTTGCATGTCTGATCAGCGCAAACGAAGATCAACGATGTACTTTATCATTTGGATAGGCGTAGTGTACTAGATATGTTCGCGTTCGTAGATCTTGGGTCGCGGAACACGAAGCCAATCAGGTCGAATGTTTTCTGCGGCTGTATCGTGCCCCGGCGGGCCCTTATTTCCTTTACATCTGTTGGGAACACTACCAGTTGTACTCGAAAATAACTCATAACCGATAAATATTATCTGTTTATGAGGATTTGTATTTGAGCGTTTTTGGTGATCAGGGAGAAATGTGTTATCTCCTTACGATTTTTGCTGAGGTGTGAGGCTGGCCTCTGTCTCATGTCCGCTAGGTGGATCCTGACCGATACATCCAATATCAGGATTTATTATCGGGATATTGTCGGTTGATAAAATGGCAGTAGTTTAGGAAATAAGATTGGTCATTGGTTAAAATATGTGACGCAACTGATTTAAACCGGTTCAACCAGTATTACTTTTAATGAATCAGAAATTTCCGATTATTCCATGTCCAATCTTACTAAAAAAACTTTTGAATCATCTAACATTTTTTATTTAACATATATTCAACATGTCTTATTCAGCTCAATTAAAATAACTTCTGAAAAACTGAAAACAACCTTATTTACTACAAGACTTATTGAAAGTTCTTAATATTTATTTTTTATTTATACACTTTTTTTTCCAACAAAGTGAGGTATAAGTAACTAAAGTAACTTATTTTTAAGCCTCGTAGTAGGGGCTCACGCAAAATGTCTCAGTTCTAGTAACCCACGTCATCTCAGAAATTGCTCCCTCTAACGAGGCCTCATCCCTGCTCTAAGAATAAAGCGTTTTGTATCGAGAATTGAATCGGCACATTTCCCAACCGAAACACATTCCGCTAGATGGCAGCACTTACGTAGCCCCGGTGATTGCGCCGGTCAGGACTTAAAAAGGTCCCAAGATAGGCTTAGTCGACCCCGCCACCGATAGATACCTTATTACAGTAATAGGAAACTCTAAAAAAATATAGCTTCTTAAACGAGGACTCCGATAGTGTACCTTTACAAATTTATATAGTAGTTATCATCATGATTGCCTCAAAATAATCACAAGTTATTTCGTTGATGATTAATATTAATTTCAAATAATATGTAGGTAATTCTTGTTTTGTTTTTATAAACAATAAGCCAACAAGAGTAAGAGTGTTTGAATGAATAAATTGTAAATAGTGAAAATAAATAATAGTAATAACAAACCTTGCGCCCCTTTTATGGAATTACACGAATCTATGCTTTTTTCCAACTAGGGCAGAAACTTCATATTACACTCTTCATCTTCCCCCCTTATCTATATCTATAAAAGGAGATGTCTTGACATACTGACTGACAGAAAACGCATAGCCTAAACTGCTGGTTATAGAGACTTGAAATTTGGAGAATACATTCGTCTTATTACATAGAAGTGTACTAAACGGATTTTTGGAAATTCCACCCCGAAGAGGATCAAAAAGGATGCAAACGTTTGTTTGAAGCTTCTTTGTTTTTGGACCTATATCGATGAAAATTGGTATTTGGGTAGTTTAAGACCTTAGGTATTAGGTTATATAACGGGTTATATTGTATTCCAAAAACGAACACATAAAGGGATGAAAATGTGAGTGAAAGTTTTTATGGGGAATCAAAATGTTGCTATAGCAACCATCGCTTACAATTTTATTTTGCATTGTAATACATCTATCTGATATTATTTGTAAAGAATTCCTTATATTGTGATAAAAATTTAAAATGTTCAACTACAAATCATTTTATATACAAAAGAAAACACAATTAGTTATTTTAGATGGCAATGAGTATACTTCTTCATCGCAAATAAATTTAGTAAGAACTTTACGCTTTGTTGAAGAGTAGCTCGGTGGCGCATTGGGCCAGCGTGGAGGAGGGTCATGGCCCATCCTCTTTAACCAATCCGTAAGGAAGAGCCGAGCCCCTGTAGTGAGTACGTAAAAGGGCTGATGATGGTGATACTAGACGGTGTTTATTTTTAACGTAATAGTTTTGCGTATATTTCAGTTTTCGATTTAGTTTTGTGTGAATATTAGATTTGTCTTTTTCTTTCCATCTTTATTTCAAATCGGATAAATAGTTTGAGTTTTCAGAGATAAAGTACTTTAACATTTTGGACATTAGTCAATTAATTAAATTTATAACTGATGATGTACTTTAAATAAATAAATAGATATATCTTTTTGTTGTAGTGACTTCGAGATTGAACGTCAAAGTAATTTTACTTGAATGTCGTGGTAATTTTGCTATTAATAAAATTAATTAAATCAATGATTGTGTTTTGTATCGTAATCCTTGACCTTATACAATGCGGCTGTACAAATCCCAGGGAACGGGGATTGTAGATGGATGTTGTAATGATTACTCAGCTGATCGACGTTTAGCCGCGCAACTGAATTACGCAGAATTGCGCGCCCCATAGCCGCCCAATTGGACGGATGTTTTACCCAGTTGGCTACGACATAATCATTACAATATTAACAATTTAAACTTTCAGTTTCAATTTTATCAGCTATGAGTTTAAAAGTCGACCAAGAAATCGTGATTTATATTGTTCTTTGTCTATTTATTTCGGTAACTGTCTGGTAATCTCCTTATTATAAAATGTAATAAGCGACATGGAGAATCGTGTAATTATTCCATATTAATATAATACATGCGAAAGTAGGTCTCTGTATATGTCAGTTACGCTCTCACACCTAACCCACTAAACAGAGTTGACGTAAGATATGACATAGGTTGCTTTTCATTGTGATAAAAGGGTTGAAATAGGGAATTAAAGTTTGTACGCAAGTTCATCATTGTCAAAGATAAAATTATGAAACTTTATTCCAGGTATTTTCACAATATAATGAGCAAACATTCGTTTTAGAAATGCTACCCAAAGCAACTATACCACGCGGACGAAGTTAAAGCTAGTATAAATATTTTTGAAGTAAATCTTTTTCTTATTTTTAAAACATATCCGTTTTATTGTGCCCTGTAATATGTATGAGTATTTATAATTTAATTACCAATAAAACCTTTTTTCTTTTTTAACCGTACATATTATGATGATATAATGATGTACTTGCCCGAGACACGTGCTTCCGAAAACCGGTTCTGACTTTATAGTTTATATAGAGAAGAAGTTCAGAATGCAATTTTTTCTGGGTTTCCTTATTATAAGGACTGTAAATAGATACATGAAGCATCGTAGTATAAATAAATGAAAAAAATATTTGATAAAGATTTCTTGTAAAATATCATAATCTAACATCATATGTAGATACAATTTGTTTTATGTCTTAGTAAATTTCGAGGCAACACTAATCTTTGGATATTTTTACCTGAAAACATTCTACGAGTTATGACAAATAAAAATACGAACTACTGAGTAGTCTTCACATTAAAATACCTTATAATTTTCACACTACATATTTCTTTCTTTTTCTCTCTGTGTAATTGATGTTTTGATTATTATTAAAATGATTATCAAACCAATTAGCCAATTCACCAATCGCTAGGCTAACAATTGGTAGATTGTTTAAACGTACACTTATATGTTGTTTAGACTAAGATATAAAATATTCTGTCGATCTTTTTTTATATAAAACTTGATAGGATAGTTGAAAAGAAAAACGAGCACCCGTTTATAATCCCAAAGGCAGATCCTCTAGATCGATACAACAACGTAACATCTCCCAAGTGTAGCGCACTCCATAAAATGTATACTAGCGTGAATACTAGCGTTAAATATACAAAAGGAACGATATAGAGAGTGATACAACTCTATTTGAGCCCCACTTTTATAGGCTCCTCGTAAAAATGTTACGGCCAGGTACAAACGTTGTTTAAGGGTCTCGAACGTCAATAAAAAGACGGTAAATACATAAGGTTTTATTAGATCATGGCTTCATATTTCGTTTAGGGTTAAATAAAAAGTTAACTTGCCCGTTCAAAAATGTATTGTTTTCTTGGAATACTAGTGTTTTGACGAAGGGTTATGATTGTTTTTTTTATGATATTCCGCTTGGATGACTTGGTCCTCGATGTTTCGGGTTGGGAGTATGTAGGCAAGTTGTTTTTCCAATGTTGTTAGGTTTAAAAATTAATTTCTAGATGTAGTTAAGTTTATAATCTGGAATTATAATTTATATTTTGGAATTTGTTTATGATTTGGAATAAATTACATTTTATCACAATAAATTTGTGACTAACGGTTTGTTTTATGCGGTTTTTTTTAATTATATTTTTTATGAGTAATGTAGCTCTATAAGACAGGTTAGCTTTATTTTTTTGTAGTTTTTTTTAATTCTTTACACTGTATTTAAAAATAATGTAACGCATCCTTTTTTATTAGATAAATATTTGTTTTCTTTTTTAAGGTAATAAGTATATTGCCATTATATAGGTATATTGCCATTATCTTTTATTTTAGAAAGTCCTCGAAAGTGGTGGGCTTAGTTAAAACGTGTTCAATCATAATGTTATAATAACATACATCAGGTTCTAATGCTTCAATATTCAAGGCAACAAAGGGAAGGGCTTCGGGCAAAGTGAACCAATGATTCAATTACAAAACCAATTCGGGCAAGAACAATCTGTACAAGGAAACATAAATGCATTTGCATTATTTACGCACGCTTTAGAATCAGCTGCTTAGTGTTATTTGTAATTTCTGACAGTTTTTATTGGTAAAAGTATGAATCATTATTTTCCTATGCGATTTCTTATTATTATCAAAGAACAGTAAACAAACAAATAATTAACGAAATATTCCGTACCACCAGATGTAGGCTGATGCATTATCAGCCTACATACTGTATGGGTATGGCTATACTCGTAGGATTATTATTTACTTTTTGGCTGTTCGTTTGCCGCGTGACAAAGAAACAAATGAACGGATAGATAGAAATAAAGCATAGGTACGCTTTGCATAGAGAACTCCAGTAATAAATTTTGTGTCTTTGAATTATATTATTTTTGTAAACAAAATGACAATAGTATAACAATAATGTTATTTAAGACATTACTTCCGGCACCATTGAATAATTCAGTGAAACTAGACAGACAGGCTGACAAACAACATTTGATACTTAATAAACAAATGCGTGCCTTGTCTACTGAATATTGTATGAGATTTAAATGTATTCACATGTTGATAAATCCTAGGAACCTTACTCTCTACAGCCATAAATATCCCTTCAGTTCTATTCAAACTTTTTCAACAGTATTATTCTGAAAAACGCGGCTCATGGATTCACATACAAAGTGTTGTAATAACGGATACTTATGTCATATATCTTATCAATTTTGTACTTTTAAAATTAAAAAAATGATTTTCATTCTTGTCAATTTGAGGTGTTTGAGACGGGATTTAAATTTGTAACGTTACGTTTTTTTATTTATTTATTTAGTTATCGTCGCGACTGACGAGTCTCTCTGCTGCCTCTATCTGAAAAAATGTTTTAACTTTATCCAATAGACGTATTCTATTGGATCTCGATGATGCAGCGGTTAGTGCGTTTAGATAAGATGTGAAAGTAAAGCAAATTAAAGGGCCGAAGATACGATAGGTCCTTTTATTATGTATAGATGATAAATATCTTACACGAAAGTCACGGTACCTACTTATAGAAGTACCTCAAATAACCACAAAATATCAGCCTTGATGAAAAGACGGAGTCGAGTATTGTTGACTGCACTTCTTTAAATACAAAATAAGCCTAGAATATAACCAAATATTTTAAGAGCAAAAACCACTACTCATACTACAAAAGTAAAAGACAAACTACTAATAGGTACTGCTTAAGTAAAAGACAAACAAGTACTCATTTCAAAAGCAAATGGTGTTTCGCGAAACATTTCGTTATAGTATCATACAGGTGGATTCCACCAGTTTAACTAAATCCCAACTAGATCCAGCCATGATCCGGCGCTCGAACGACACAGCGAGGCAATCTGGAAGCAATCTCTTGCATGTAATCTACTGTACGTGTGTCCATCTACAATGCTTAGATACTCCAGGCCCTGGAGAACGTTCTAGACAACTCGAGTGGCGGCACGTGAGCTTGATATGTTTCTAAACACTATTCCGTTTATTTGTAAATATTTGCATTTAAATCATCACTATTTAGGTCTCATTTTCATTGGAAGATAGCGAGAGATTACGTTGATGGGACTTGTCTAAGGTGACATGACAGAAAAAGCATAGTCATTAAAGTATCTACACTCCGCATGCAATAAGAATGTTCCTATTGTATGCATTTAAGAGATTTCTCATAACCTAGATATGGGCCCAATTAATTAGTGAAATTGATTTCTCGAATGCAGGCGCATTGAATGCCATCAATAAGTCTTTACAGACAGCTAAATATGTTCGTATTTGTCTCGAGACTAGACACGAAATATAGAATAGGCGAACATACTATGCTTGTGACGCCTATCGCTTTTTTAATCAAATAATTCGTTTTTAAGTCAAAGCTCTCAAAAAGCAAGCAGATCTTAGAATATTAAAAGCGTCTATAGAGAAAGTATTAAGTATTCTTAAATAAGAAAGATTTTTTATGTGTAGGTGAATATTGTGTTAAAAATATAAGTTGTAAATCATGTTTTTTTTATTCTAGAATTAATATATTTCGAAGACAACACGTAGGATATAGCCAGGTTGTTATTATAAAAATACCTTTTAGGCTTTACCACCTACGCATATACCTGTTAAAATAATGTCAATAAAGTCTTAGACAGTCTATTTTTGATTTAGATTGATACTCGATATTATATAATATTATATTGATATATAATATTGAGTATAGGTCACTAACCTTTCTGAGCTAATGTTATAACAATAAAATTGAACTTATAAAACAAATAAAGAACATCATAAGAAAGGCCTGAGATGCAGCAGTAAAAGGGTCGATGATGATAAAATAATTATTTTCGAAATAATGAGCAGTGGAGGAATGGGTGAGCAGCTGTTCCCGCTCTTCCCCAATTTTTTCGTTTTCGTTTATTATTGTAACAGTTTTCAGCATCAGGAATAAATAATTAAAATATTCGTATGCCGTTCACCTGAGTAATCACATTGACCGCGCCTTTGTATTCATAATATGCATATGGAAAAAGGGATTTTGCAATTCAATATTCGGCGATTGTCGTACAGTGGCGCCACCTGCAATTTTTCGACATAAATAATGCGGACTTGGGATGTATCTGTGGTATTATGATGTACTGTTGTTTGGATTGGTTCTTGTTTGTCCAGATGGTCAATTGTTATGCAGCGCATTATATATAATAAAGTCTTTTTATTTTAGCTGTCGTTTCATTGTGACTGTTTCTGTATATTCAACACTCAATTGCAAAAAATCTAATAAATTTTAATGATGGGTATAATAATTGATAATAGGTATAATAGTCGATATCCTCCATGCTAAGGGCCGTGATCTCTATGCAGCACTCTCTGTCGGATGGTGTCGCTGATAGAAGAGTCGAGTTCGGATCGAATTTGGTCGATCCAATATATAGGGTTTCGTACCCGAGCCCTTTTTCCATCTACCTGACAAGCATCTTTTCAAGGTTGTCACCGCTTTTTTTAGAAATGTGTCCGAAGAACTTAAATATTTTGCAAAGATAGTTTCAGTTCCTCAAGTATCGATATGTTCAGGTACAATGTGCCTTCCATGAAATGCGTAACATCCGTCTCCAGCACCACATCTCGAATTCATCAATACGGGTACGATCACTCTATTCAGGGTCCAGGTTTCCGCGCCGTATAAGAGAACACCAGACTCGTCACAAGCTTTTGCTTAACTTTGCATGAAAGGTTTTTATTTGCCCAAATATGGTCTAGCTATGACATAGCGCTCTTTGCCATTCCAATGCGCCTTCTGAAGTCCGCCTCACACAATCTACTGTTGAAGATAATAGAGTCCAGGTAGATGAAGTCGTTGACGAGGTCATTGTATTCGCTAAGTCTTGCGAGTTGTCGAGGAGTCCCTCGACTTCAGTATTTGCTCCCTAGTGCATTTGCCTTTGACGAATCCGATTTGTTTTTGAGTTATATACCAGCCAAAATAGAAGCGAAAGTGGCTATTTAATGTGTAGTAGAATTTTAGTGCAGTGTGAGATTAAGGCAAGTGTGCCATAATTGCTTTATTATTATAAGCTATAATAATGTTCTAAATTTTCAAATTTGTATTACTAATGGAGCTTTATATGAAAATTTACTCGACTTTTATGATACTTGACGAAAATCTAATATCCAATCTACAAACAGATTGAAAACCATGAACTTTCTTTTTGCCTATAGAACTTACAGAAATGTAACTAAACAAACTTAAGCGACTTCAAAATTTTTGCATAAGATATATAATTGGATTACGCAATTGCATAATTGACTTCGCCGGAAGGCACATAGTCTAACGATGTTATTTATCATATTTTTCAATCCTGCTACTTATCTTAAAGATCGTTTTAAATTTACCAAAGATTCTCATTCTCGCCTCTTGAAATCATCAGAAAATTTTCAGTTGGATATGCCGATGCACTGTACAATCTTCTACGATTAGTATTTTATAGTTAAGCCGTACTCTTGTGGAATGCACTACCAGTGTCGATTAGGAATGCCAAGTCCACTAATATATTTAATAAATATAATAATAACTAAGATCCTAGATAAAGATGGTATATAAGTGCACCATCCACTACCCCATTATTATTAGCCCATTTTAGAGTTAACTCCATCCCGAGGTTGCCTGGAACAGATCACTTTTTGTGATAAGGCTGGCATAAGAAACTAATGAAGAAGTATGAAAAAAAAATACGATAATAAGCTACCATCCACCTAGTGAGGTGGATACGAATTTTGCAGTTTAAGAAATTAATATACATTTTTGAAAGTTATATAGATAGATAGATAGAATATTCTTTATTGTACCCACAAAGACAAAATACTCTTATATGACGAAAAAAAGGAGACGTACCACTGGCGGCCTTATCACTAAAAGTGATCTCTTCCAGGCAACCTTGGGATGGAGTTAAATATAAAAGACCTAATGATGGGGTGGTGGTTATATTTTAAAAGAACTACGCAGATCTCAAAATAGACGATGATGAATGACGACCTCATTTATTAATATCCGAAACTCAATTTACTTTTGTATTACATAAAAATTGAAAAGTCAATAAGTCATAGACAATTTGTTTTGAACTTTGAACAGGAAGTCCGTCGTGCAGGCACTTGTGTTATTTTGCTCAAACCCATTTCATTGTTTGGATGTTTAGATATTTGTCTGTGAATCACGCCGAAACTATTGGACGGATTTTGATGAAATTTAGTATATAGGTAATGTATTAGCTGACTTAGACAATAGGATACTTTTTATCCTACTAAACATTTCCCTAGGGACCAAGCCGTTGGTGAAAGCTAGATCTTATATAAGTATCTCATAAAGAATTTATTTTATTTATGTTATACTTTCTGTTTCGCGTTATTTAATACAGCTTTTTTTTTTAATTCTACACATTTCTTAGAATTTGATCAACTAACCTTAGCGAATATTAATTAAATATTTGAGAGAACATAAATATTCAATTTCACAGCATCCAGAGGTCGGTCGGGGCTTATAAGATTTCACTGATAATTCGTTGAACAACAAAAAAGAACGGACAGAAATTATTCCTGTTCTTGTGTTTCTAAAAATTTCCAATTAAGCAAAATTTAATCCTTTCGCGAATAATGTTTGCCAAAGAATCCGGACGATTCATCGGGAATTTCTAAAAGTTCTCGCAGTTTTGGGTCGGGTCGGCATATTTCCGTTCGCACCGAGAGGTATTGCAATAATTTAGGGTCACATCGAAATATTAAATGTTTGGTTCTTGAGTCCGATATTTTGAAGCATAATAATTTAGTCGATGATACAGATTGTCCGAATATTCAGGAGGTAGTAATCTGGGCCCATGGAAGCGCCCCCCCAAGTTATGCAAAAAAAAAAATTGAAGCCATTGTGTCCATTTTGACCCCCTGTAACTAAGTTGTCGACTTCCGTGACTATGAGGGCATCGCATAACGAGGCACATTACCAAATTACATTCAATTTGAACGAGCACTTTAAGAATAATTGCAATTCAAAATACCTTAATTTTGCCACTGACAGACTCACAGATCATCAAAATTCTGAGGCATTTCTAGCTGACCCACAGGCTCCAAATTTCGAACCATGTTATTGTTTTGCATACAAAGTAAGGAAAAAATCTAACATTATTAAATATTCTCCCGTTTTTTTAATTTTTTTTTATTAATTATAACTGTAGAAGCTATAGTTGAAAACGTCCTTCAATGTGATGTTTAGTAATACAAACCAAAGAGAATTTCAACAGATTAAAATCTATGATAGAGCAACTATTATCATAGCAAAATCTTCGAAAAAGCTATTAGGTATAGCATTCACCACCGCATTCGCAGGCGATCTGAAATTATACATATCTTAATTACAGGCAATCTTTAATTATACATATCTTTATAACTAAGCAAACTATAGATAAATAACTCTATGCGGCGTACAGAGTGGACCAACGAACGACCAACAAACGGAATTAAATGGGCATCATACGAGATAAGACTAAGTTTGATTTTTCAGTATTTACATGCGTTCAAGCATATGTGACACTTACGAGAACGACACAGGTACCTAAATTGTTTATATCAAATCAATGTCAAGTTTGGTTGTATTCTGAATTTAATAGACACCTTGATGAAAAATGCTGAAAACCCATTTTGTCCCTGGTACTCCGACATGGGATATAAAAACCATCCTCGGAGTGCCAGGGATAAAGTGGTTTTTTAAGCATCTTTCACTAAGAATATTTTCCAGAATAGCATTGTGAATGCAAAATTGATAATAATAATAATATGCATTCATTTATCATATGATTTATCGAAAACCAATACATTAACGCATTTTTAGAATATCTACAGAGACAGAGAGTGAGTGATCTTTGATGCCCGTAACTGACGCTCGAGATATAATATACGAAATGAAAAAGAAAAATAAACAAGATCCCAACATTAGATATATAAAAATGCACAAGTCTCACAACGCAATTCTTTTGCCGTAAAACGTTATGAAATCAATGTAAACCAAGTCGATTAATTCAGTACCTATCTTTCTATGAGAGCAGCTATCCAACCTTTTCACAATTTTGGGATACTTTGGGAAAGTTTGGGTGTTTAATAAAAATATATAATATGTATATTGCGTATTTTTTGATATTTTAAAGTGAAATGAAGAAAAAATAAATTTCAACTGGACGTTTCTTTCTTTGAAGGCGTTATTTTAAGTTTACAAGAGTAAAAAGTTTCAAGTTAACATCAGTTATTTTTGCTCTAAGTTCATTCGGACATCCGACCTTTTTTTAGTAAACTTATTTTGTAAATAAAAGAGACAATGAAATAATGAAGGAGAAAGAGGACGAAAAAATTGAATATGTTCTAGAATAAGTGATATTAGCAAAAATTGGAGTTCCAGCCAGTTGGCTCTGATGTACATTATTACAGTTTATTAATTAACTAGCTTTCGCCAGCGGCTTCGCCCACGTGGTTCCTAAGGAAATGTTTAGTGAGATAAAAAATAATTGAAATAATTCTGTAGGTATATCCAGAGTAAAGTAAATCTGACCTAACAAACTTCTATTTTTTTTTCATTAACAATTTCATGTTTGCTAGTCAATCACGCTGCAACCACTGAACAGATTTTGATAATAATAAATCATACAACATCGATTATGACTATCTTATAATATTGATCTATATACGATGTTGTATGATCTATTATTTGCAGCAAGTACATACAGGTTCCTTGCACTTGACACTCGAGAACATGCCACATAGAGCTGGCCATGGGTAAAGCAGGGAATGCCCAAATGTATGCCGGCCACTTTTAGGGTTTGTCCCTGGGACTTATTGATGGTCATAGCAAATGCCAATTTCAATGGGAACTGCAGCATTTTGAACTGGAATGGTAAATTGTGGGGGATTATCGAATGCGAGGAATCAACACGCTCTCGCCTTTAGCTGCTCCCGTAAGTATTGTTGCTCGCAGAATGTTTCTTCCCAATTCACTGATTTGTAATCTTGTGCCGTTGCATAATCGCGGAGCGTCAAGATTACGCATCAACTGGGACGCCAACCTTCAGCTCCAGCTTGTGGGGCGGTACGCAGGTCAATTCTAATGAGTTGAGAAATTCCACGGGATACGCAGTGCTGTCATCGCTTGCCATCACCGTGTCTATGGACGTGTATACCCTCGATGCGCCATCTACTACATCTAATACCTTGTTGTTTATTTTATTCACTAATTCATTTTTTAGCGACAGTACTGCTTTCTCACACAACCACTCCTCATTATTTAATTTGTTTTTTAAATCGGCAAATACATCGGCGAGTAGTTCTTCCTCGGTAGCACAAAATTGATTTTGCCGTCCGGATCGGTTTTCAGCCTACCATCTCTGATCTCGAGCAGCTTAATCGCAAACGCACCTGACTCTGTATCATTGTAAGGTTGTGCACGCATATTCCGAGTAAGGTGGAGTTTTTCTACGTTGAACCAAAGTGACAAAGCCTTGAGACACGCGTTCATTTCATCTGCCGGTGTATCCTTTTCGATAACTGGAAGAGTTTGCCGAAAATCTCCAGTGAGTACAACAACAGCACCTCCCATCAGCGTCTCATTGCTGCGGATGTCCTGCAGGCACCGGATCAAAGCCTCAACCACGCGCTTGTGCGACATTGTGCACTCGTCCTACACGATTAATTTACATTGTTGCAAAAGGGCACCGCGGTCGCTGCTTTTGCTAATGTTGCACGTTGGGTTTTCTTGACTTGCAAGATTCAGAGGTAGACCCAAGAAATAAACAAAGAGTAAATTGAGAAGTACATTTAGAAAGCTAGATACAGATCTTAATATAAATATGTAAAGTTAGAGAATTGCTAAATAGATAGAAAATATAGAAGTTATTTGAGATAAAATCACACAAAATGTCAAGTCAAGTCCGTTAGAATAGCCAAATCGACAAATAGAACCAATTGACAACGCAGAAATCACTTACAACGAAGAGATTATTGAATCGCACCGCAGAGTCACAGTCATCTATATCCAAGTAGTTGCGGTAATTCAACATCGCAATGTAGAATACAGGCAATGCCATCTGTTGGGCTTAATATTACCGATTACATTAAAAATGCTGTTTTATCTTAATACATACATGTACATAAAATAGTGTTTAGAAAATTGGCAATATACGTTGTTTTATTTTCTCAAAAACATCGTATTAAAATCTAAACTACTTATCCAATCTTCATGGTGTAAAAGACAATTTTCATGTATATTAAATTTCTTCGACGATAAACATATTTATTTCGATAAGGATTTAATATCACCTACTCAAATAAACGTTTAAAGACGGACGAAAAATTTAAATAGACTTATATAAAGTTCTTTTATTTTTGTGGCAAAACCCTTGCATATAGATATATGACATCGCGGACTTTTTTATAGATAATTTAAGGCTCTCCAACTTTTCTTTAGAAAGCATTAGTATATCTCATACCGTTTAGGCAGCGTTCACAAAAATAGGCGCCGTTGGAGGTACTTTTATCCCTAGGGAACCTTTTGGTGGGATAAAAAGTATCCTATTATCTAAGTCAGGTAATACTCTATCTGTACGCCCAATTTCATCAAAATCTGTTCATTAGTTTCGGCGTGATTGACGTACAAACATCCAAACATCCAAACATCCAAACATCTAAACATCCAAACAAAGAAACTTTCACATTTATAATATTAATAGGATTAAAACTAGTGTGCTGAATATCCAAACTAGTAGTATTTTTCGTTGATATTAATTTTCTCTACTAATATCATCCCATTCGTTTGTATAACAAACGACATCTCACTAATTACAATCAGCCCAAAATAGAAAACTCACATGGCAACATTATCCGCCGCCGGCGAAGTTGCTACTATAAAATTCGCTCTAAACGAAACGAAGCGTACAACGGGGTATAATTTTTCATAGTCGTTGAAATTCCTCGTTTCCTCTGATATTTCGTTTCGTTATTTTTAGGTAGATTCACCTTTATTGTGGATGCTAACTATGGAGTTCGGTTTCGATATGAAATGAATTCTTTTGGAAAATATTAGAATCTTATTGCAAATCAATGAATGTTGAATTAAGTTTAAATATTCTTAAAGTGCCGACCCACACCAAAATCACTAAATTCCAACCTTTGTTTTGTAAGATAACGATTCACTAAGCTGTATGGCAGAAGATCGTTTTTGGCCATTTGTCACTTTAAGATGTACAAATATATTACTGTATTGTTAAAGGTTTTAAAAATGTTGCATTATGGTTACATCCTCGAAACTCTGAAAAATAAAATAGGTAAAATCGTGTTCATTTGCTCTATTTAAAAATGAGAACACTACATAGTATTTGTAAAGATTTTATCACAGCTAAAACATGAATTAAAAATTATCTCCCTAAAAATTTGTCTTGTTATTTTAAAATTGTATTGTACTTTGTCAATAATTATAATAGTGTCTGAGTAATAAGTTGAAAACTGTTTTTAAAAAATGCGCAATTCGCAATTTATTGTCCTTACGTAAATTCTTTGCGAGTGCAATGAGATAGTTAGGGAAAGTCTTTGGATGTCCGCCCTCTCATAACAGGCTGATGATTGATAACCAAAAAAGGGACTCGATACTCCATCTTTTCCTAACATGGAAGCAAGCACAATAATCACTAGGCTACACCAAATGAATAATTTATTTACCACTGTAATGTGTCTGATCTAATGGGTGTGTAATGGATTACCGGTTGAACTGTATTGTCGCGGACTGAGCTTGTTTACGGCTGCTTGTTAATCAGTCCCGACGTTCCGAAATCCGATAATGATGTTCCGGAATAACGCTCGCAGTATGTGCGAAAGGTCCATCAGACGTGACTCGTCTCTACTTGATCGTAATTCGGTTAACCCAGACTCGCGTACAGAAATAGGGATGAGGCGAGACTGAGTTATATCACTTTTATCCCTTTCGTAGTATTTGTCGCGTAGTATTTTTTTTTCCAGAAATTTAAGTAGGATAGATACAACTCTATGAAATAAACATATTTTATTTTAGTTTTATTGTTTTGATAATAATCTACGCGAAAATTACAAAGAGGAAAGATTTTAGTGTTTGTTTGCATAGGCTCCGAAATTATTGGACCGATTTTAAAAATTCTTTGACCCACGGGTGACATAGAAAGCAGTACGCTGACAAAGAAAATAAACTGCATAACTGTTTATTATAATCAACGTATATGTGTACTACAACTGTAATAAATTATTTTAATTTTTGTTATTCGGTAAATAAATGAATATTATTATTATTATATATGCCTTATGTGTGTTAATGAAACGAATTACATGTAAGATAAACGTGTAATTCATTTCTACTCATTCGAAATTAATTGCGTATAAAAATAGTGATGAGGCAAGACTGAGTTATCAATCATTTTGATCAACGCATGTGATTTTTTCTCATTATGTGTTAATTCATAAAATTGTTATTAATTATTATTTTTAATACTATTTCAGTCTAAAATTCAGTAAGATATACAAAATAACAGGAGTCTATTAGACTTTAAATATATTAGATAGGTATGTTCCCATTTCTGATTTATGATCTTGTGTTCCTTTGAAACTACCCAAGTTAGGACTATGAATATACGTGACCACCCGCTGTAGGAAGCATTTTTTTATTAAATCTGTATAGACATTAAACCATTCCATTAAAAATCCTTATTCCTGAATGTTTCCTTCCGCTCATTTAAATTTGCCGCGACTACGCGGGCTATTGATTGGTGGCGCGCTCGCTGCCATTTCTCGACGGCGGAAGCAAGAAAAAGTATGGCTGCCTTCGCTGTTTCTTCGCAAGCAGACGCGCGTGTTAAATTTATCTAAAAATACTAAAAGAAAGCTTACTAGAAGTTTATTGACTGTTTGTGTTCCATAAACTCCTGCCTGATATGATAACCTAAGTGACTACCAAACTTGTAGTGCAGTTTGTGAGTTTTGCTAGCCGGCCGGCACGCTGCCCCGTCGTTGGTGAATCCTTTCTATTCCTGCCTATCCAGGTTAGTGTATGCATTTTCTTACATTTGGGATCACGGGGTTTCTATGGAAATATCATCAGATAAATGCAATAGCTTCTCCAGCGAGTTCGATTCATTGTTTGGTGCCTCCTGTGAGGAATTTTCTCTCACAAAATATAAGAAATCTATATAATATCAAAATAAAATTGCAATTTCCTTATAATTTAAAATAAATATTATCGTGGAATACTAAATTCAATATTATTTTGATTATCATTAAGCTATTTTTAGTCTATAAGTAGGTAGGTACCTAGTAGTAGCTCACAGTGCTCGATTACGCTAGAAGCGTACGGCGAAAAATTACCTACATAGGTACTTATGAACTTTATTGTGTAACGACTGTGGAATAAAACTTACCTATAAATTTTGTATTCACATTTAACTGATGATATTGACCTATTGATGATAAAGTTTTGTGCTCGAAAAATATAAGTTATAAATCTGAATACGTAATATTTCAGTGTATGTATTTATGATTTGATTGGGAATACTGTTTAAATTGAAACCCGCTTACCTACCTAGATGAGTATCAAATCATTACATTGAAATTTCATTCGTAGAAACGTTAATTTAAAATAGCGGTTCGACGGTTTACGCTCGATTTAGTATTGATTGTTCTGAATTTAATTTCTTATATACCTTCTTAAAATAGACCTCAAAATGGCGGACGTTGAATTACATTCTTACATAAAAAGGCGTGAATATGAGTATAGAAATATGCAAATTATTTATGATTTGATTAAATCTGCAAAAGATAATAACTCTAAATTATCAACATTTAAGGCGAGATACAAAAAAATTGAAAACATTCGAGATAATTTTATAGAAACTAATAAATACATAAATGAATTACAGTTGAAAATGGACCCAAAATTTATTATTGACAATAAAATTTTGTTATCGTTTGACGAGTTATATTACGCGGCCATCGAGTTTGCAGATTCTTTCGAGTCAAGTACTAATACTACTTCTCAGTTGGAACCTTGTCGTAGTAATTCTGTCAATACTCCAGTAAAGTTACCTAAATTGCAATCATTAAGGAAAACTTTAAGCACCTTGATCTTGCTGATGGTGAATTTTACAAATCAGGTCCAATCGATCTTTTATTGGGAGTTGAGTGTTTTGATCAAATATATACTGGATCGCGCTACACTGCTGGTCCTGGCTTACCTTGCGCACTGTCAAGTATTTTTGGTTGGGTTATAAGCGGTCAGTTCCTCCAAGACACCACATCTCAAACCCCATTAGAACCCGTTACGTCACTTCTCGCCTCTTGTGCGCTCGATGAAATCGTGCAACGGTTTTGGGAGTCCGAGGAACCACCTCAACGTAAAATTTCCGCTCCAGAAGATATAATATGTGAAGAGATATATAAAACTGGTACCCGTAGGACTGAAGACGGTCGTTATATTGTACCAATCATGCTTAAGGATAATGCTCCTCTCCTGGGCAATTCTTACCAGCAAGCTTTCAATCGCTTTCTCAACTTAGAAAAACGATTACTTAGTCAATCCGAGTTGAAACTGGAATATCAGAAATTTATAAGACAGTACGAAGATTTAGGACACATGCAGTCTGTCAAGTCCTCGTCTACTGATTGCTATATAATTCCACATCACTGCGTTGTGCGTCCAGATAATACTACGACACGACTCAGAGTAGTCTTCGATGCGAGTAGTCGGACTACAAATAACAATTCTCTAAATGATATAGTCCACGTTGGACCCAAACTTCAAATTGATATAGTTGATTTAATAACTAAATTCCGTCTCCACAAAGTTGTTTTTACGGCAGATATTTGTAAAATGTACCGACAAATTTTAATAAGATCAGAGGATCGGTGTTACCAACATATTCTTTGGCGTGATAACCCTCATGAAGTACTCCAGGAATATGAGCTGAATACCGTTACATATGGTGTAAGTAGCTCACCCTATCTAGCTATTCGAACACTTCATCAACTAGCTGAAGATCATGGTCATGAATATTCAAGCCGCGCTTCTGAAGTCTTAACACAAGAAATATTTATGGATGATATTATAACTGGCTGCTCTTCTTTTGATGAAGCCAAGCAATTAAAGGCGGATATTGTGTCTTTATTATCTAAAGGTCACTTTGAGCTACGGAAATGGAGTACAAATACACCGGAGCTGTTGTCTGATGTTCCTTTGGATCATTGTCAAGCTGTTAAATCCTTCGAGGAGTCGGGAAATGAGTTTGTTAAGATATTAGGAATTCGTTGGAATCCATCGGATGATAATTTTTCTTATACATTTATAGATTCTTTTGATGTAAAATTTACAAAAAGATCCATTCTTTCGATAGTTGCGCGTATTTTTGATCCTCTAGGCTGGATCTGTCCAGTAGTTTTTTCTGCTAAGTCATTGCTTCAAGAGATGTGGCGTTTAAATTTATTATGGGATGAAGCTGTTCCGAAGCATTTGGCCAAACAATGGCATTCTATCGCGGCAAATTTGTCAGATTTACAAAAAATAACGCTACCACGCCTAGTCGTACCTCCCAACCCCATTGAGATGCATTTGGTAGGATTTTGTGATGGTTCACTAAAGGGATATGGCTGTTGTGTGTACCTATGTGTTGTCACCAAGGGCAATATTACTGTTACACATTTACTAATGGGGAAATCTAGAGTTGCGCCTTTAAGACCAACCACGATAAATAGATTAGAGTTAAGCGCAGCTGTGCTTCTAGCTCGAGTACTATCCCACATGTACCATTTGCTTAAAGAAAAGCTTAAAATTACTTCTGTACGAGCTTATTCAGATAGTTCCACTACTCTTTCTTGGCTCAATGCCCCACCTCATTCTCTTAAAATTTACGTTGCTAATCGAGTGGTGCAAGCTACTGATTTGATTAGTCCTCAGCACTGGTATCACGTGACCACTGATGAGAACCCAGCGGACTGCTGTAGTCGTGGTGTATCTTGTATGGAGCTTACTGACCACCCTCTTTGGTGGAACGGACCCTCCTGGTTGCATTCTTTGCCCGACACATGGCCAGGCAAACCATTGCTACTTTCCAATGAAGAGCTTCCAGAATTAAAACCTGCGGTTACGGAGAGTTTTCATATTGTTCAATTATCAAACGTACTACTAGATTTAATTTCTAGACATTCTAACTTTACTAAATTACAAAGAACGTTAGCCTGGTGTTTACGTTTCTTGTCAAATGCTCGGTTACGAAAAGCAGATCGAAACCTTTCGTTTCTCACAAGCCCTGAACTAGATAAATCTGTGAAAGTGCTTGTTAAGATTATGCAAGCTCAATATATGGAGTCACAATTCCAACGAGTTCGAAATGAAGAGCAATGCATAAAATCAATTCAAAAACTATCACCCTTCATAGATGGGGATGGCTTATTGCGAGTGGGCGGACGTATCGATGCAGCTCGTTTAGCGCCTTCTGTGTTACATCCATTTTTGCTGACCAAATATTGTCCGTTATCTCGATTAATTGTCGAGTATTATCATGTTAAATATTTACATTGTGGGCCTCGTACATTACAATCTTTAATTCAAAGAAAATTTTGGATAATCGGTTTGAGACTTCTTATACGCAACGTACTTTCAAAATGTGTCCAATGTTTTAAAGTAAAACCGGTTTCCAATCAACCGATGATGGGTAAGCTACCTGCTGCGCGAGTACGGCCAACACGTTGTTTTCAAACGACTGGAATTGATTTCGGTGGTCCATTTTGGATTAAGGAAAGTCGTCGTCGTAGTGCTAAATCTTATAAAGCATACCTTTGTCTGTTTGTATGCCTTAGCTCAAAGGCAGTACATCTCGAAGCGGTAACAGAGTTAAGTTCTGAGGCCTTCCTCGCTGCACTAGATAGATTTGTCTCTCGCCGTGGTATGTGTCATACTATTGTAACCGATTGTGGTACAAATTTCGTGGGAGCGAATAAGTATTTGAAAGAAGTTATTGACGAACTTCGAAAGCATTACCCTGCAATAGCAGATGGATTAGCTAATCGTCAAATTAACTGGAATTTCAATCCTCCGGGTGCACCTCATTTTGGAGGTATATTTGAAAGCGGAATTAAGTCGACTAAATTTCATCTCAAACGAGTCGTCGGTGCTCAAATTCTTACTTTAGAAGAATTCATTACCATATTGGCAAAGGTGGAAGCTGTTTTAAATTCGCGTCCACTTTGTGCAGCTTCTCCAGATCCTGCAGAGTTAGATGTTTTAACGCCAGGACATTTTTTAATCGGAGGCCCTTTAGTTTCGTTACCCGAAGAACCTATTAATGAAAACGTTTGTCCACGGTCCCGTTGGCAAATGCTAAAGAAACTCACTCAAAGTTTTTGGCGGATTTGGCAGCGCGATTATCTTCACACACTTCAACAGAAAAATAAATGGTTTGCTAACGCGCCTAACCTAAAAGTAAATGACTTAGTTCTTCTAAATGAACCAAACCTTCCTCCGTTGCTTTGGAGATTAGCTCGAGTAGAACGTGTTCATCCGGGTTCCGACAATATCGTCAGAGTCGTTACTCTTCGAGCTGCTAATGGTAAAACCATGCGACGTCCTGTCGTAAAGGTGTGCCCATTGCCAATTAATTAGCTTAAATAAGTAAAATTTGCTACTCAACTAGTGTGGGTTGGGTAGTGCCTTAGTATAAATTATATCATAATTCTAATTATTATTTTTTTTTTCTTCGAGCACATCTTATCGTTTTTAGTGTCATTAATTCCTGAAATCCTGATGTATTTCAAGTGGGGGGAAAATGTATAGACATTAAACCATTCCATTAAAAATCCTTATTCCTGAATGTTTCCTTCCGCTCATTTAAATTTGCCGCGACTACGCGGGCTATTGATTGGTGGCGCGCTCGCTGCCATTTCTCGACGGCGGAAGCAAGAAAAAGTATGGCTGCCTTCGCTGTTTCTTCGCAAGCAGACGCGCGTGTTAAATTTATCTAAAAATACTAAAAGAAAGCTTACTAGAAGTTTATTGACTGTTTGTGTTCCATAAACTCCTGCCTGATATGATAACCTAAGTGACTACCAAACTTGTAGTGCAGTTTGTGAGTTTTGCTAGCCGGCCGGCACGCTGCCCCGTCGTTGGTGAATCCTTTCTATTCCTGCCTATCCAGGTTAGTGTATGCATTTTCTTACATTTGGGATCACGGGGTTTCTATGGAAATATCATCAGATAAATGCAATAGCTTCTCCAGCGAGTTCGATTCAAAATCAATAAGTTTAAAGACTTTTTTATAATATTTGCTGGTGAGAATCGAAATTGCTATGTGTTGGTTAAAGGCACTATTTTATTCCGGTATTAATAGATGTTACATTAATATTGTTCCCTTACTATTATACTGTACCTTAATCCTGATACTGAATTTGAAGTTCACCATTGTCAATGCTTAATTGCTGTAGATTGAAACTTGATAATAACATAGTGAGTTAGACGTATCATTATTTTACTGCATCTGTTTCATTTATTTTAACAATAACTACAAAGTTTTACGATGTAAAATAAATATACATCAATGATATATAATTTACTATTTCCGTCACTAAACTAAAATATTGGTAAGAAATAAAAAACAACATAGAGTATACCGTGGTAATATTATCTGGATTCGGATAACTAAGTTACTATATTTCTCCGTCAACATAAATAACATTGGTGGCCGCAAAAACTTCGTGAATAGGCGTTATCCCGTCACTAATTGAATTACGACTACACCGTTTATCTGTGCTCTGCTCACCGAAGGAGTTACTTTCAGAAGTTATTTAGATGATAGAGTTCATATTATGATTAATTTTGTCTCTTTATCCTTATTCTACTTTTCTATTATACCTTTACTATCCTTTATAAATAATGAATCATATATTTAACTTAGATTTTGCTATTTCATCAATTCTGTAATAACATCAGTCGACATCGAGCACAGCGTTGTCACAACATAAACGTTTGTCAACCTTTGTAGTAGGTTTCATTTAATTGAACCTCTATGCTGTGATAGCATCAATAGATGTCGAGTTCAACGCTGAGTTTAATCCAGAAGAGCACAGCTGATCACAAAATAAGTAGCTAATCTTTATCTATCATCAAAATCTAGATTAACCAAAGTACCACGACACCCAAACCCGAGTTAATATAGGAAAAATAATTTCTATCGTACATTGACTGGACCGAGAATTGAATTCGGGACGTCAGAGATGGCGACACCTTGAATGTTTTGAAGGGAATTGATGAAAATAAGTGTAGTGTCGTACTGTCACTTGTGAATAAATATGTCTTAACGTTGTACTAAATGTATATCAGGACAGCAAAAAAGAAAAAAATGTTGAAAAATATTTTATATTCATAAAAAAGAGTTTATGTTAAAACTCGTTGATAAACGTGCATGAGCGCCGCCACTAGTTGCGTATTAAATTTTGTTTTTATTAGGAACATGCATAATGCAGTCAATAACATATGTAGTGTCGACCTCAATTTGCGCAAACACCTATTCACCTTCACAATGAATAAGCTTCTCTAATAACCTGTTACAAATTATATTAAGCATGGAATTCGGAATCTTCACAGCTCGGTGAAGTGGGTCGTCGTGTAGGAACAACCATTAGTGTCCATAATTGGATTACAACTACGCGGTGATGTCCCTCATAGGATAGGAGACCCCACCCTCACTGTCAACCAATCACATAGTTCGAACAGTTTAGGATCTATACGATTATAAGATATGTACGTGGGCTGTATACTTAATTAAATCAAAGATAAATTAGGCTACGAAAATATACGTACAACAACAAACAGTAAAAAATTCAAGTTTAAAAAAATATATAAAATCACCTATCTAAAGAGGCTGAAAAGCTGTTAACAATTAATCTATATTTAAATACGTTATTTTATAGGAATACAGAATTATTATTTCAACAATAAATTCATTGAACAGAATATATGCTTCCAAAATAAGCAGCAGATTACCTTCTTCAATGACCGGGTTAACTAATTCCTGTATTTCCTTCGTCACTTTAACGAACGATCTAGAAGCGCTGTCGTATTTTGTAGAAAAACCTTCATTCTGTGAGTAGCAGAGTTTTAATGTGACTATGGATAATAGGGTATTGATTCGCACCATGTAGCTGTACTCAATGGACGTTATCAGCAGAGAAATAATTCACTCTTAGGCTCCTATCCTCCTTGGCTTCACTCAATAGTAAGATCCCTATCCTACCCTTCCATTAGCAGTTCGGTATTCAACATTTTAGTACACTTGCGATACATATAATGCAGTTATGGTTTATGTGAGCGCTATCACTTGTTTAACTTTTGTATGTGCGCGTCTGATCGCAGGATTGATCTAATAAAGCGATGATCGCGAGTGGAAATAAACCGGTGCCATAATACTCATCTCTTTATATGTTCTTTAAATCAACTTGTGAATTAAGTTAAACTTAATAAACTTAATGAAACATTGTAGGATCAAAGGTTGATGTTGGCCTTGTGGCCTTGATGTTTTGGAAATGGTAAGAGAGTAGAGTCGTGAGGGCCAAGATTTCGCTTTTACATTTAAGTCCCTGCGAAATAGCCAATAATAAATATAGTAAACACACTCGGACGTCCCACTCTAGGTGCTACGGCACATACATTCATATCCTACTTTACCCCCTTAGGGGCGAATTTCGTAAAATCGCGTCTTAGTGAGCACCTACGTCCTAAAAAGCAAAATTTGAAACTCCTAGCACTTGTAGTGTCTGATATTTCTTGACGAGTGAGTGAGTGATCTTTCGCTTTTATATATAGCGAAAGCTTATATATATATAGAGATATATATGATAATGGGGATACATAACATTATCTTGAATAGATGTAATGTACGTGTGTATAAACGGTTTTAAGTTGGCTCAAAAAATGAAAAAAATATAGTTTTAGTCATTCGTTCGAATCACATCTTAAGTATATAAAACAGGGACAGAACATAAAGTAAGCCTCGGTGAGTTTCTCGCTGGTTGTTCTTAGTATAGTTTTTCGCTGTGGATTTGTGTAATGTTTCAACTTTCACAAGTTTTTGTAGCAGCCTTTTGATATATTATTTGAAATTTGATTTAACAGTAATAACGATATTTTAATTGAGTTATATCACTATCATCAGCGCCGGCTCAATAAATCTCGGTGGCCTACGCAAACACTAGAACTTGGCGCCTTAAGTAAAGTATTGGTATGATGATGTTCATAAAAAAACACAACAAAATATAACACTAATGCAGGCACGTATACCAATTAAAGAGTGCAATTTTGCCAATACCAGACAAGAAACTACTAAAGTCTGAAAAATTTATCCATTTGAACACTGCGGATACGGACTCATATTCAAAAAAAGAAAAGTCATGGAGCAAAGATCTTTTGTCATGCCGCCTCTCAAATGCGAGCGTCCTAGGCGGTTACCTAGTTTACCTTTATGGACGAGCCGGCCCTAATTATTATACGAGAAGGCCAACTGTTTATTGAATCAATAAAACAAATAAATGACCAGTATTTCCTTATAGCAGCCACCACTTTTATTACAAGTGAATATTATTTTCCATACCATTACTCTTTATTAACAGTAAAAAAGTGTTCCACAGGTAATTTATAAAATGATTCATTGATATTTTACGTCATTCAATGATGGTCTATTGTTGCTTTAGATGGTTTGAAGCATCATTTACTCTGACCTTTCCTGGCAGATGGCATGACAAAGTGTGGCGTGCATCACTGATCAATCACAGTGTGACGACCCTGAAAACTTTTTGTCGAGTTTAAAATATAATGATTTCTTATTGATTTTTTTTTATTAGATATTTACAAATAAACAATAATGTAAAACCTCATTTTCAATTGTGTTTCAATTAACTGCGTGATTTTAATATAATAAAAAAAAACACTGTATTCCAGTTAAGTATATATAAAAACAATGTTATATGTAGGTAGATAATATTAAATCTTATTTAAGTATGAAACAGCTGCCACAGTTGTATAGATTTTTATGTATGTACTTACATATACCTTTAACTTACTCTTACGAGGGTCAAACTGAAAGTTCTTAGAAAATCAAAAACTGATTACATTAGCCAGTTATTAGTTTTATTATATCTTTTCAAAATATTGTCCATTCACGTCAATACACCGCTGCATGCGATGGAACCACTGGGAAAAGCACTTTGCCCACTCGTCCTTAGGGGTCTCTTCAATGGCATCGCGATACGCAGCCACCGCTTCTTCAGCATTCATAAACCGCTTTCCTTTAAGTTTTTCTTTAATTTTTGGAAATAAATAAAAATCACAAGGCGCGAGGTCGGGGCTATACGGCGGGTGACCCAGTAATTCAACGTTTGATGTCGCCAAATAGTCGATCGTTCGCTTGGCGGTGTGCGACGAGGCGTTGTCGTGGTGAAGGAGGATCCTACTGCGAGGTCGTTTCTCTCGAACTTTTTCCAAGACAAGTGGCAAACAATTGGTAGTGTACCATTCTGCAGAAACTGTTTTTTGATCCTCTAACACAATTGTTGCAAAATGACCTATCCTTCCAAAGAACGAGGCCACCATTTTTTTTCCCGCACTTCGATCTCTCTTCACTTTAGTTGGCAACTCTTCGAAAGGAAACACCCACTGAGCAGATTGTCTTTTGGTTTTAGGATCATAACAGTAAATCCAGCTTTCGTCACCTGTTAGTATGTCGAACACAGCATTTGAGTCACCTCCGTTAAATCTTTCAATCATTTTACGACACCAATCCACACGATGGAGTTTTTGAGTCTCAGTCAAATTATGAGGTATCCACCGGGCGCAAAGCTTCCTGACCGCTAAATGTTCGTGGAGGATTTTGTGCACTTGACTCATACCGATGCCTAAGCTTGTCCGAATCTGTTGATAGGTCACTCTTTTGTCAGTCTCTATCATACGCCGCACAACACAGATGTTATCTTCAGTCGTCGCCGTAGAAGGCCGTCCCTCACGTAAATCATCAGTGAGATTAGTGCGACCACGTTTAAACTCATTAAACCAGTTGTAAACAGTCGCACGAGATGGGGCTTCATCGTGAAAGGCCAATCGTAGTCTATCATAACTTTCTTGTTGACTTAAATGACATCGAAAGTCATAAAAAATCATTGCACGAAAATTTTCTCGTGTTAAATTCATGATGACGTGACACAGACAATTTTCAATTTGCCGCCAAATCGTAAAACAAATGACAAATGAATGAAATATATACTCAGTAATATTGGCAAAGAGTTATATTTTCAAATTTTAGAATTATTTTTTTATTATATTGTTTATAAGTGGCCAGTTCTAAGAACTTTCAGTTTGACCCTCGTATAATATCTGAACAACTCTATTTGTGTCATACAAATTTATTATTACAACTTTTTTATGCAAAATCTTGTTTCATTAAATGATGTAATTCTAGTAGTGGATATGTATAACAAAGCTTAGTTTATACTCACATTAGTAATGGAACATCTATTTATAGTTGCGTATACAAAAAACATAAAACACTAATTACACAATTTTGTTAAGATTGGCCATACGAATCATGTTTTTTTAGACATCGACATATAAAATTTTTCAAATCATATCATAAATTTCACTATAATGGTTATAGATTAATTGGTAATTAATAGATTAATTGGTAATTAATAGATTAATTGGTAATTAATAGATTAATTGGTAATTAATAGATTAATTGGTAATTAATCTATTACATTTCTTTCATTTTCATTTCTTGATAACTTGATAATTGATAATAAATTTTAACCAAATGAACAACCTAAAGACAATCATCATGATCTCTGGTGTCACACAGAATATTTCGCCTCGTATTTGCTAATTAGGCATACGGTACATTAAAAGCCATCATCTTTTATTTTCGTATAGACTTATACTGTTGAACTGGGAATAAAAAGCTTTAATTAAGTACTTTAAAGAATGAAACGTTATTTTGTGAAAGTCCATTGCTATAATTGTGAAACTATGATATCTAGAAACTTCCATACTCAGTCAGTATCAGCAAGAGCGATCGCACACAAATTCGCGCGCACAAACGGGAACACATCTTGCAAAAATTATACCACTGCACATGTTTTGCAACTCCACGGAGCGTCCTCAGGAGTTAGGGTGTTATAGTTGCTAGAAATTTTTAGTTTCATGGTTAGTTTTATTTAATAAATGTATTTATTGTATATTATTAGCTAATTCGATTAATGATGACTATTCGAACCATAACATGTTTTTACACACAAAATAATATCTGTTATAGCATTTTTGGTTAGCACAGAAATAATTATGAGCCCTGACCCATTAAACTAGGATTAAATCTTCTTTTTTTTGAACTGAGTCCTTCATTTTCACATAATAATAAAATATTTACGATGTATGTGTGTGTTTAGGATGACCTCCGTAGCTTAGTAGTTCGCACGCAAGTTTCAAGGCGACACCATCTCCGAGAATCCGGGTTTGATCCCCTGTCGGGCTATTGGAGAAAATGGACCTTTCTTAACTCTCGGGTCTAGCTGTTGTTGGTACATTAATTGTCTCAGATACTTCATAATGCGGGGGCTTCAGGTAATCTTCTTGGAATGAATGTGTGTAGTGTTGTATATTTATTATTATTATTTATTTTGCGGAAGTTATACTATTTTCGATTTTCATATGAGATCTAGGATTAAAAAGTTAGCATCTTTTCTTCGTGCTTTGGAAGGCACGTTCAGTTATTGGTCTCAGCCAGTGCCGGATTAGCCACATAGCAAAAGTAGCAAATGTTGCGAGTCCCGCGCGTTTGGGAGCCTCGCGCAGTTAGAAGCCGCGCTATGGTCTGAACAATAAAATATTTTTTCCGTCGGTGTTAAAAAACGCAAGAAATAACATAAGCCACGATTCTAGCTAAAATCACATTTTTTAAATTAGTTGTGTTATTTGGAAAGAAAAGTACGCCTTTTCTCCGGCATATCCGGCAATGATCTCAGCTGGTAATGCAGTCACTAGTACCTACCAATCAGTGGACAACGCGGCCGACTATGGTACGTTCTGTGCACTTGTAAACCCGTATCCATAAGGAAAGTCGAATGGCAAGCAGCAAAACATTAACACCTGGTAATATGCCGATAATGATGATGATTTGAATTGATATTCTTAAACTTGGAATATCATAAAATACCGAAACGAAACCGAAAACTCCTGCCTGAATGTAAATTGCTGATCAACGAAATATAACATAATATTTCGATCGCAGTCACAGATTCATAAGGAACTGCATAGTCTATTAACTCGGAGTAACACAACGAGTTTATAAGCGTTTCTATTTATAGATCGCTGGAAATAGTTTCTTTTCTATAACTGTATGCTTATTTTTAGAACAGGTCCTAAACACCTGACAGCGGACGGCGTGACCTGCTTATTGTATTTAGTTCAGTTGACAATTGAGAGCGTCGAACTCGACCCGTCCTTCGTTTTCGCTTCCAGCAACATAAGCGACATCTGATCAGCGGAGCCATAGGCCAACATTGTTAATAATTACACAGAACCTAATCTTTGTGATTGGATTATTATGTGTTAGATTTTTTAATTTTGCTATCTGACTCGATTTGACTGATTTCATGTAATGTGGGAAAAGAGGTCTTACCTTATTAGTATAATGTGAAAGTATGAAGGCTTAATCCACTCGTTAATTAATTTGACCTTGACTTCCTGTATGGCTTGAATGGAATAAGGCCTTAGGGTCAGTGTAAACCTAACGAAAGATCCGTCAAGCATCATAAAAATATGATTCAGATCACAACGGAGCATCCGCTGAGATTGCATGGTGCAAAATGTCGTTTATTGTATCAGCTCTGACATCTTCCATCAGATATGTTATCACGCGGAGGCGGGTGACCTCTACACGCTCATCATATTGATCAATAAAACAATAACCGATCAATGAAAACGAAGAACGGAAATCGATGTCATCGACCAGTGTAAATAAGTACAACCCAAATGATGCTGATAATAAGTTATTTCTTTAGAGTTAAAATAATCCTGTGCTGGGAAATATATGGGAAACATTATGCCTTATACTATACATATCTTAAAAAAGTAGGAAGGTGATTTTTTCAAATAAATTTTAAAGTTGTGTAAATAAACATAATTGTAATATCTGCATCTTATTCAATATAATCGGTCGAAGCTCTCATTGCACTCATTTATCATCACTGTAGGTAGATATAAGTTTCACGATTATATCAAAAAATACATTCATAATGCGATAGTAGCCTTAATAGAACGTAGTCTGAAAAGAGAGGAAGTACAGGTGAGTGAGTACTATGTACGTTGCCATATAAAAGTTAATAAACTAATTAAGATAAGATTATTACTACCCAGGGGGTTATATACATGTTAATAAACTAATTAAGATAAAATAATAATTGCAAGTTTTCAGTTTTATTTTCTGAGTTACAGATTTTATTTTCGTATTACAGTATGTTGTGAGTGTATATTTTCTTCCATTGGTGAATGTATTATGAAGCAGTAACGGTCTTATGTCCTCCCGTGAAAAATCCATTACGAAGAATTTGTAAATTGTATTAAGTATTAAAATGACTAAATACTGACGTGATCATACAAGCTTGCTCTTTATGTAGATGTCACAAAAGAGTTCCTAGAAATTTCTGTAATGAAATAAAAAAATAAATAAAATAAAAGCACTCACGGGATAACGTATGTTCCATGTTTTGTCTAGTTATTTTTTACTCTTTGATCAATTAATAAATAAAACATATGACGACTACATGGAAACAACTGAGGTTGATTACCAGAGGTCGGAATTAGGTAGAGTTATTTATGTACTTGCATCGAAATGTTGATATTAATGTGGACCTTCCCGGAATTTCTAATGGACAATTCCGTGTGGCCAACAATCTTATAATAATAATAACAAAGTCAGAGATAGACAAATAAAACAAAGATAATTAACATAAAAATTTTATTAGTTTACATTAATTTACAATACAAATTTTGCAACTTTGGATATCCGATGTCATTGATGTAAGTTTGGCAACGTCGTGCGTGCAGTAGTTTAAATTGTGTAAAAGTAAATAACTTTTTATTTAATAAATCACGGGATTTTTTCTGCTCTTTAAAATTAATCTCGGGATTTGAGGCATATCCACTTTATTCTTTCGCTGCATGAAATCAGTGTAAGTACATGAATAACTCTACCTAATTGCGACCACTGTTGATTACCCTACATTTGGTTAACTTTTAAGTTCTAATTGAAGATCTCATAGAAATACTCGACGCTGTAGATTGACATTTCATTAGAATTGATTGACGCGCTAAGATCCTAGTATAACGTAAACATATGATTATTAGGTATTGTTTTTTTTATTGAATTCCTAACTGGTATATTTATGTTAACTATTACCTAATCCCTACTTAAAAGGCGAAAGCAAAAGCTACGACTAGATTGATGTCTGTATCGGAAGCGGATATCAGTAGAGTCAACAAAAGATTTTTACACGTCAAGAAGTTCGTCATTCTTGTAAGTGGATTTTGTTATACTTTTTATCAGTAAAAATTAATTTACCACTATATTTTAATCAATCTCGAGGTACGATGCAAAATTGATTTTTCTCATGCATCCCTCGAAACTTACTGCATAAAAGTTTACCATAGTGCATGTTCCTTAGGTAACACGGATGCTACTCGCGCGCAATCACTTCCATTTATCAATATCAACAAACGCACCGACAACCAGTCCCCGTCTGCTCGCTCGGACTCCACACCGTTAATACATTCAGCAACGGGCGCATGTACATATTGTTTATCTAAATGATTTATTAATCCATCGTCACCGCAGATCTTTTTTTTTACCGGCAATGACAGCGGACAAGCCTACGGACTTCGATGATGTGTTGAAGAATTTTAACGTGTTTGGACGTTATCATTTAGTGTTTCTATTCTTTACATTTTTTGCGTTCGCCGCCAACAGCGTTTTTTGCAACAACTATGTGTTTGCCGCTCAGGAAATTGGATACAGGTTTGTCAATACGCTTTCAATCTCTTTATATAAATGGAAATATTTTTGTAGTAGCTTTATTTTGAAGTATCTATATCATGTTTTGGCTATATTATGTATGGAGTAATCAAGTGATTGTAGACTGGCTAATAAGAGTTAGCCAATTGTTCCATAGTTGACAATTGTTATATTAATTACGTGTTTATACAAGTGGATATTAAAATATCATCACACGTAAATTTGCTAAAGAGTTTTCTTGTAGTGTTGACTTCAAAGTAAAATTAGATAAAAACACAAAATGTTTTTTTATACAGTGATCACTGAAGAAATAACTGATGTTAAATTTTTTCATTCTGAATTTTTACACTTTCTTTTTGTGAAATGTGACATTATATTATCAAGATATTACAGACACTAGGTATAAGTAATTAAGGTATGTCTTTTTGCGCAACGGTTACTTCTTGCAGTAAGAAATTTGATGTTAATAATAAACATAAACAAAGTTTAAGGAAATTAAAATAAACGATTTCATTAAACCTGTAGTAGATGACAATATTTTTTCACTAATTTTGATATGTAAACAAAACTGTTTTAAAAATTGGTGACTGTACATTAGTTTCCCTAATGTAGTGTTTCAAAGGATGTGTTTTCCGAGGTCCATACAGTAATCGGCTGGGTGGAGCTACGTAGGAGAATACAACTAACTTTGTAAAAATCACATTTTCATTATATTTCATACGATCTGGGGCTCTATTTTTGAATCATTCGTCTCGCGTCGAGCGCTCGTTTTCTACTGATTTTCGTTCGACTTAACAAATTCGCCATTTCTAAATCGCTCGACTGCAACGAGTGGTATGAACCACTCGTCGCTTAGCGAACGTTGTATGCGAGTGATAGGAGAAAACGAGCGCTCGACGCGAGACGAATGATTCAAAAATAGAGCCCCTGCTTATATTATAGGTAAATACAATAGTTTAAATAAAGGTGTCTGGTAGCATAGTTGGAAGAGCACTCACGATGTTAAGGTTGAAATGAGTCTTGTCTAGTACCTGTGATTTACGATTTTCTCAAGTATTTCTCTAAAATAAAATCAACTTCCGTTATTAACAATGTTGAAATAAAGTCGCTTTCTCCGACTGTGCGACGCAAATCTGCATTCCTGATAAGTGTGGGTAAACTAGTTAGAACCAACTTTGTGCATGTAGCGTAGTGTTATCACTGAAGCAAAACTTTGGAAACCTTTTTGATGAATAAAAATTAGAGGAAGGATTATTAAATTTAGCACTGTTATGTGAACAGAAAATTAAATCAGCATTATAATATTGGTCGGGGATGAGTATGCGTAGTGTTGTGAAGGATAAAGTAAAAATAATGTTTGTATAAGAATAACTTTACTAAGTATCTATCAAAAATTTATAATGTTTTCTAAGCTAATTTATTTATTAATGATAAATGAGATAATTGTTAGAGAGAACATCCAACTGGTAACGGGGATCGAAATGTTCTACTGAAAAAACATATGTAACTACAGGCTGGCTGGCGGTGACCTAATTTCGGCCTCGAGTCGCGCTTATTTATCTAAACTACGTAAAATGCATATAATGCAGTATTCGGTCATTAACCGTACATATTCCCGGGCATGAAAAATAAGGAACTGTAAAAGATAATAACAATAGAAATGAGGGTTAACAATGTTTCTGAGACAAAATTATCGACAATTTTTATCTCTAAGTGCTAATGATGGTTTAAATAAATATTAATGAAATGATTTGAAATTAATATAATTATAAACCAAAATGTTATGTCACTTAGGCGAAGTCTCCATTTAATGTTAGTCTGCTCACTCACGAAATAGTATTTTTTTTTGCAACCGGCACTGATTTTAAAACTTTTAGCTCGGTTTCACTATTATATTTACACACTCGCGCACTATCACTCACACTGACGTCACTAAGATGACCCATGCTGGTGGTGCGGGCTGCGCCGGCGACTCTGGCCGCACCGCTGCTTGCCCATCTGTGACATTCTGCACAAGCGCTTCTGTATCTAGAACCGCAGGCAATCCTCTCCCGCGTCCAACTCTGCGAAATAAAAGAATTGGTTCTACTAAAGCAGCTCCCGCCATTATACCGTATAACAAGGTATATTGATGTACATATGTCAGGAGATGTGAGATGAGATGTGAGAATCTAATGACAATTTTATATCCTTTAACATTTGGATCTTTCTATCGATCTCATTTGATATGTGTTTCGTCTCTTAGTCATCGTAACCGTCATTATAATGTTCCATGCTTATGTTTACAACGTGATTAATTGGAGCTAGGTAGTGAATTCCTAAGAATCATGTATAGTAATTGAATTTCTTTGAAAATTTTGAGCGTATATGGAGAAATTGTCAGTTTTAATCGAGCAGTCGCCTTCTATGCTGATAAGACTCGGGCTCGTCACCTGATGTGCGGTAACTTGATCCTAAATAAATAGGTGTTAGGTTTTGATAACGTATGCCATTGACTTTGGAACGTGACAGTATTTGTTTTGCAGCGGTTAATTGTTTCTTGACTTTTTATACACAAATCCTTTTTTAATTTGTATACAGGGCTTTTAAAATGGCAAAATTAAGGTTATCAGATCCTTTCTTAAGCAGCTTCGAAAGTTTTTAGGGGATACTGTTATATAAGAATCCTTTTGTAGGCAAATTCTTTTGTTTGCACGTATTTCATAATGATAAATGTGGCTTTATTTATTTCTTGTAACGTGATATGTTTAGGTAAATGCTTACGCTGTAAGTTCATTGTCCGTAGTATCCATGAAATTATTCGAATGATACGTGTTATAGAATCAATAATTTTTTTACTGTTTGTACAACGTTTGTTTGTTTATGAAATTTTTTTCTTAATTCTAAATCTGTACCGTATTTAATCTGCTCTACTTGTATGTTATATATAGAAAGCCACGATGGACCGTCCCAGAGCGTGTTTTCTTTTAGTTGTAAAGCGTATAAGCCTCTGCTTGCTGCGTCCACTGGTTTGTCGCTTGATTTTACGTACTTTCAGCTGTCACTTGGCAATATTTTAATGTCTTTTTCGACTCTATTGGCTACAAAGGATTTCCGTCGACTGGATTCGACTTGTATCCATCCTTATGTAACCATAGAGTTCGTCCAGCTATAAACTTTGATAATCCGATTAAGGGGTTGTTTTATTTTATCTATTAACTTAACTAGTAATAGTGCGCCGCTAAGCTTGGCGTATATACCAGGGGTTTTCTATTGTATTTATTAATTTAATGTCTGTTATTATCTTAGACCACTCATTGATAATATTTTCTGGAACCAGGTCATCCCATCGTAAGTTGAGCTTCCATATTTTTTGAAAAAGTAATTTCATTTTTGTTGACACCGGTTTTTTTTTATCTGAAATGTAAACTTATCAGTCAATGAGTTCCATCCAAGTCCTAAAATTTTGGAGATATTTTTTGCTTTAAAAGTATACATGGACTCCTCATTGATATTTTGTTCTTGTTTTATGTTTGTCAATAACTCATTATCGTTAGATGACTATTTCCTTAAATTCATTCCACCTGATCTAAGTGATGAAATAATTCAATAATTATTTTCTTCTCGTTAGTTTCATGGACTACTTCATCCATGTAACATGCAGATTCCAGCACTTAGCTGCCTTGGGATATGTTTTGACAGTGTTTCCCTCCATATATTTTTTTGTGGATTTTGATCTTGTTCTGCAATTAATATTTACCTAAACATTTTCTCGATGTCGGCATTGTACGCGTATCTATACTATCTTCATTTTAAGAGTAATGTCTGGAAATCATGTTGCAGATAAGGGTCGGCGTACATTACGTCATTAAGACTATAGCCTGAGGATGTTTTGGCAGATGCGTTAAATACAACCCTATATTTTGTCGTCAACCACTCTTGGCGTTAAACTCCGTGTGTGGTAAATAACATTCAATTGATGTGATACTATCAGTATCAAGTTTCATATGGCCTAAAGAAAATTTTCAGTCATAAAAGCTTTATACTCATTCGATGGTTGTAAATGTTTCTCAAATTTATTTTCTAGATTCCTAAATTGCGCTATAGCCATTTGTTTTGAAGTTCCTAGCTTCTTCTCTGCGTCTTTTTTAAGAGGTAAGCGTACTTCATAACCACCATCTTCTTTTCTTACTGTAGTTGTTGTAAAGAAATGAACATATTCTTGTTCTTCTACTTGTTGATAAATTTGACGGTTCGCTAATTACTTAAATTTCCCAAAAGCGTTGTATGTCGTCTGTGTTGTTTATAACCACGTTGCAGTGATGGGTTTTGGCATTACCACATAGCAACCAGCCTAATTGTGTTTGTTGAGCGATGAGCAGTGGTGCATGCTCGCCCTTAATAATTCCATTCAATATTATGACAGTAGCTCGGTGGCGTAGTGGATAAGCGCCGTGGCCCGCGATCGTAGTCGTTAAGCAACTTTCGCAAGGGTCGGTCACGGGATGGGTGACCAAAAAATTATTATCTCGAACTACTCCGTGCTTCGGAAGGCACGTTAAGCCGCTGGTCCCGGCTGCATTTGCAGTCGTTAATACCCTCCAATCCGCATTGGGCCAGCGTGGAGGGTCATGGCCCATCCTCCTTAACCATCCATAAGGAAGCCCTGAGCCCCTGCAGTGGGGACGTAAAAGGGCTGGTGATTATGACAGAATAAATATTTGCTCCTAACAATAAATCAACTGGTCTACTTTTGTAAAATTCCGGGTCAGCTAAACTTATGTTCGATATATGATTCCAGGACGGCTTTTCAAATGTTTTATTCGGTAGATAATTCATTAAAGTGATCATCTAAATACTTCCGCGTTAATTGTAAAGTCGTTGTACGATGAACGACACTCTATGTTAGACAATCCTTTACAAGAGTTTACCTTTTCTCCAACTCCAAATATTGTACCCTTGCATTTTTCTCTCTTAATATCTAATTGTTACGCTGCTTTTTCGGTAATCAACGAAATCTATGAGCCTTAATCGATTAAGGCCCTTATGTTAATGTAAGTTTCGTCCATAGATTTAACTTTTAATATTGCAGTTGCAAATTAAATCTCAGAGTCGTTATTTTGCGATATGTGCGAATTTGTTATAGGATTTTCATTGCAATAGTGTCCGTTCGACGACCGTTCTCTTTATATATATATATATATATACACACACACACACACACACGTACGTACTGCACTACAATGTTCACTGTTCACCAAACCAAAGTCAAGTTAATACGCGCGCGAGGTGGTCGCTCGAAGGAAGACTGATCGGGGATGAGTATATGCATAGTGTAGGGGAGGATAAAGTAAAAATATTGTTTGTATTAGAATAACTTTACTAAGTATATATCAAAAGTTTTAAATGTTTACTAAGCTTAAGTAAATTGTAAGAGAGAAAACATCCAACCGGTAATGCGGATAGAAATGTTCTACTGAAAAAAATAATTTCGGCCACGAGCCGCGCTTATTTACTTAAACTACGTAAAATGCATATAATGCAGTGTTCGGTCATTAACCGAACACATAGCTTTAAATAAGGCTTAAAAATACAATAAAAAATCATAGATAAGCATTTGATTACCTAATATCAAACAATTATATATGTTCGAGTTTCGTCAATCGGGCGACCACTAGTTATAATTAGAGACACGTGCTTTACTCGGATTATAATTTACATATATCCCTCTTCAAACCTTGTTTGCTTGTAGTAGACAAATCTGAAACGACCAATGTAGGTACTACTACATTCAGAGCTAAGATAATATATATCTAGTAAGACTATCATTGACTTCTTATGGCACCCAATGTTGATTAGCACTGGATACAGATTTTGATAGAGAGTTTTGCCTGAACATTGTTGAGTATAGGCTAGTGTAGCAGCGAAAAGTACCTAACAAGTTCTTGGAAAATTCATCAGTCCTGTTTGGGCCTGGGGTGGCTCAGTGATAAGAGCAGTCACCCCATTGCGAAAGTTCGTCGGTTCGAGTTCCATCACAGAGTACCTGGGGCCTCCACCAGCCCCTTTTAAGAATATATATTGTGTTTTATGTGAATATTTATGAAGATTCCTTCTAATGGGCTTAGTTGAGACCTAGTAATAAAGGTGGTTTCAATGCTTTTTGTACATTTTGTAACATAGATCTTTAAATAGCGTTGACGACTAATTTTTGTTTGTTTGTTTGTCAGGTAGATTATTGAGGAATAATAAACACTATTGATATAAGTATTTTTTTATTTTATGCGTAATCAATAAATTCAGGCGATACATTGCCTTGAAATGTCGTATGACGTCGCTTTTGTACTTTTTCTACAAAACTGTGACGAAGCGTCCAGATTTTTTGTTAAATTGTAGAGGAATAAAAATATGAATCTTATATTTTTCTATTATCTGCCTGACGGATTAAGTAGAATGTCTTTTTTCAATTTTTTTTAAGGTTTAATCAATATTAAATTATATAACGTTTATTCTAGTAATTGATGTATTTAATTAACGATTATTTTTATGATCAGAAAATGTGTTTCAATTTTTTTTGACCATATAGGTATTTAACAAATTTGAAATTAAAATAGTATACAGGTTTCTGCAGCAGCATTGATGTCGCCCCAACCGGGAATAGGAACTGGGACCAATTCAAATTTAATTTTGTTTAATTAACAGAGTTGTGCAACATAATTGATACAAATGTCATCTTTTCTTCAGTTTCACTTTAATAATTTACACGTTTGTCACGTGATTGTATGAATTTTTTTTTAAACAATTTTATACAATTTTGAGGCTATGCTAAAATTCGCCAAATCAAATTCATTTTATGAAAATTTAATATATGATCGATTATTTGCTAAATATAGTACAAATACACAACATCATCATCATCACCAGCCCTTTTACGTCCCCACTGCAAGGGCTCAGGCTTTCCTTATGGATGGTTGGAGGATATATAATGGATAAGGAGGTCAAATACACAACACAACAGAATAATTGACTAGATAGATTTTACGAATAGTATATTTCGTCTTAACTAGGTATGTAAAATAGGTTTACATATATTCTTTTGATCTCATTTTTTTTTTAATAATTGAATTTTTTTCTGTGATTAAAAATGTTTGAAATCAAACGCGCGCGTCTACTCACGATGCGTAATTGTTTGAGTATTTGTATGGGAACGTAATCGCAAGTACACGAGGGACAGTAGGTTGTACAAACGTCCATTAAGGTTTGATGATGCCTTAAGGCTCTTCTAGAAGTCGTCATGAATGATAACAAAATAATAGTTCTTATATTTCATTACTTGATACATAAAAGTATTAACAAATCTTATTATACCGATGCACAACATAACCTATGCACATAACTCGCAAGATGGCTTTAGACCATAGACCACAATAGTCTTAACTCTATGTACTTATGACTATACCACACGTTACAGCTCTAATGAATGTTAAATTTCAGTCACTTTAAATTTATGAATTTGTGCAGCTGACTATTAATTCATTAACTACAGGACAAGTGAATGTTATCGGTGTGGCGACCGCGACCTTGCTAATATCTACTTATAATTAGCACTACATTTTATTCAACGATTTGAGAACGTAAACTCAAGATAGCGATTAACCAATTTCGAATACATCTGAGCAAATTATCATTGGTCGAAAATGCGGAATGCGGAAATTTGTCTGGCCTGCATGAGATTGCACCTGATTTCGAGGATACACTTTTACTTATCGCTAGGAAGACCCAGCTTGGGAATGCGGGAGATCTGAGCTGGAACTGACTTCAATTTGATTAGCGTCGGATTATATAAAATGTGTTCAAATTCTTCTTATTCATTTTTCCAATAATACAAAATCTACTCATAACAATATTAAAAATCTAAAATTGTAACAACGCACATACATACTACATTATGAATGAACATAATAATAAATATTTAACAATATGCCTAATGAACGGATCGAATCTTGTCTCCGGTCTTTTGTTTTAATAGTCAGCACGTGTGACGTTATGTAACACCTACTCGCTGGCCCCTTCTTTCCTCTGGTGACTTTAACTACATCAACATTTAAAAGAACACTAAAGGTAGTGATTTATGATGGAACAAAAGCATTAATTTAAAAATATTATTCTCAGATGCAGTGACGAGACCTTTGGCAAGGACGCATGCTACAGTATCGGGAACGATAATCGTACTATACGGTGTACCGAGTGGGTGTACGATAACCCTAATAGCTTTGTCGCGGAGGTAAATTATCTTTTTTTTAGATTTTACCATTTTAAAGCAAAAATAAAGAGGAATTGTAATTATTTTTGAAGACTCCGGTCAAGTACGATTCGGTTTCGAGCATGAGGGGATCCGTACCATTATCCATTAAAAAAAGTTAAAAAAAAACACGTTTGTTGTTTTCTATGGAGTTGTTCAAAATTTTCGAGTAAAATAGAATTGATCGACTATTCCTAGTAAACTTGTAAAGCCAACTTAGTGTGATAGTTTTCCTTTTAACTACGTTATATGTAAGTAACAACCGTTTAGTTGGTGGTGGGGACACTTGACTCTAACGAAAATTAGCTCTTTAAAGCTTAGAAAATCAAAAAGTCACAAACGGTTTAGTAAATCGAAAACCAGCCTCCTCATACTCCCAAAAACTTTTGTAAGACCTATCTAACGATGTCCTATATCATGGGGAAGACGAAATTATGGCCACTTAACATGTAAACTAAAAAAATAACATGGAAACTAAAAAACATTATTTTCCAAATTTTCTTTACCTTTTTGCCTCATGCCAAATTAAAACTTTCTAGTACCAATAGCTTTTGAGCTAAACTGTAGACGGACGGACGGACAGACGGACATAGTGAAACTATAAGGGCTTCTTGTTTATTACGGAACCCTAAAATATTGTCATGTTTAACGTATGATTTACTAGAATAATATAGTAGTAAATATTTGAGGTCAATGGCGCAGTGGTTAGCGCTTTCTGTCTGTAATACGGAAGCTAAGCACCTTTCACAATGGGCGGACATAGGATGGGTGACCAATAACGTTTACAATTCGATCCCATCCTTAGGAAAGGGTTGTGCTCCAACAGTTGTTGCGTTAATAAGCTGGTTGATAAGAAATTTTGAAAATCTAAGTTGATTGAATATTAAAAAATTCCTAAGAGGACATATATCAGGATTATTTGAAGTAAATTAGTAATATGACATATTTCTACCATTTTGACAATGTTTGACAATGATATAGAGTTGAAGAAATATAGAAATATTCCTTTCCAAATATAATTTTCAGGAATTTAGAATTATAGCATTAATAAAAATAAGACATCCGTGGTCGTGGGGTATATAGACCAGTTTCATCAACCACCACAATGACCAAAGTAAAAATTGTTCTTTTAGCGAAGGTTACCCAGGAGAAACTTCTTTTTAGCTATAATACTGGTATGTTGTCCATCTCATATGTAATTATTTTTCAGTTTCAGCTCGCTTGTCAAGAATGGAAGCGAACTTTAGTTGGGACAGTGCACAGTTTTGGATACATGGTGGGACTACTTGTGGTCGGGCCCATGTCAGACAGGTATTTTTCTGGTCAATTCGCAAACATTATATGAATATGCATCAAATATGTATTGAGAATTTTAATGTTACGAATCATTTAATCAAAAGATTATTTTAAATTGATCAAGGTATTTTATTATGGCATAATTAATGTAATGTGGCGGGAAGACAGTAGATATGTTTGCAGCGTTTGTGACAAACCTGCGACCCATGACTTTAGACTTTGTCGTCACATTGAAGAGTTAGAAGAAGGACAAAATATCAACATAAAAATTCAATCCAAAAAAACACTATTTATTTTATATTTTCTTAATACCACCCACATAAATCATTGTCGAAAGCCTACTCGTATAGAAAGACCTTCGATTTACCATTTCGACAACCATTGTGTAGGTGATAACTTACGAAAGTCTGAATAGATAGATGAGAGTCATCAACACCTACTGGCGACCTTATTGTGTAACCTTTGATTGCTTTCAATTTGTCTATTGAATGATAACCGGTTTTTTTCCTTGCGGTGAGCAGTCGCGCAAGTGATAGTGGTCCAATCTTTATTTTTTTAAAAGATGGGTGACTCCTGTTCTGTCTTATTACTACGAAACAACATACATTTAACATTTTTTAATATTCCAACATTTATTAAAATTAAATCAGCTATTTTATATCTTAATTTTATTAAATACCTATTTCAAAATACTTCCGTTTGGATTTTATATTCATAAGTATATATCATAACTTGTTTAGTTATGGTAAAAATTAATAAAATCCTTTTAGACACTTAAAAGTGCCTTACGGCGGTTGCGTTGTTTAATTACAAAGATCTCACGGTTACCTTTCAGTTCCATCGTTAGATCCTGGATATTACCTCCAACCAAATTCTTGACAAGACAAATTGGAATTAGCTAGACTAATTTCGTTAAATTTATTTATGTATCTCTGTAAAAATGTAAATAAAACTGCTCTAATCAGTGAAATAAATCTGAAGGCAATCCTTTGCATACAAGTATTATAACAATCGTAACTAGTAGACGTAAAGTACGTGATAAAACCTCTGTTGTGTAATGTTAGGAACGTGTTGATGTTCATGCTTATAAAATTATCTCTTAATTTTTTATAAAATTATTTGCATTTACTGTTTATTGTTGAAATGCGGTTTGTGATAAGCAGACATGATTTCTGAATTTTTCTTATCTACTCCAGATTTGCAATTCACACAATCTTTGTATCTAACCGAATTCAAAATTTAAAAAAAAAGATGTTATATATATATTATGCTCATCGATTTCTCCGCACATTGTAGACTCGTTAGTAGTACAACATTTACTAATTTGAAAAAAAAAAATATTTGCCTTGATAGTAACTAACAAGTTACTACGCAAATCTTGGAACTAAAATTTGACCCACTCCCCAATATCCAAAAGCTTCGAAATTTAGCATAGACATGTAAGTCAGATGACAATGCAATATTATGGTGTCAGTAAGTTGATATGATGATGAAGGTATTCATACTACATACTTAGTTTGGGCTCGTTAGATCCGTCTTTATGATGACTTTTGTATTGGATGTTTTCCAGACCAAGGTCTGCTGATGATGGAAGGTGGTCGTAGAAACTTAGTATTGAAATACCGCAATTGCATTGTGTTTGGGCTCTTTAGATCAGTCTTTATGAGAACAACAACATATTGAGACAAAAGCAAAAAATAAAATATAGTATAAAAGTCCTGTAAAACTAACGTCATTTGTGCGCACTAAATCGTAAATAAATAAATTCTTAACATTTAAAGTCATCATCAGCCCTTTATTTTGTCCCCACTGCAAGCGCTCAGGCCTTTCTTATCCATAAGGAAGGCCTGAACCCCATTGCAAATGCAGGCGGGACTAACGGCTTAACGTGCCTTTCGAAGCAGCTAGCTCGAGATAATATTTTTTTGGCCACCTATTCCGTGACTGACTGTTGCGAAAGTTGCCTAAAGCATGCCATGGCGCTTATGCACTACGCCAAGTAATTGACTTTAAATGCTAAGAATTTATTTGTTTATGTTCTAGTGTGTTCAAAAAATAAAACGTTTTATTTTTAATTTTCTTTATTATACACTGGACCGCAAAGAAAACGGGTCGGTTAGAAAATCGTCAATATCTTGAAAACTACTTAACTTATTTTTATGAAATAAAAACTAAATTAAAGATTATTTAATTGTAATTTATTGAATATAAAAAAATACAAATTAAAAGTTTTCTATTTTCAATAAATGTCAAACGAATGAAAAAGGTAGTTTTTCTGACATTTTCGTAAATATGAATTGTATAAAGATGTGACGTTTTTACGCATGTTAGTATTTCGTGTTGCCTCCACGAGCTTGCAAAACTGCGGCTATGCGATTCGGCATACCTTCCACAAGGTTTTTAAGGCGATGCTGCGGAATGTTCTGCCATTCCTCGATCAAAGCTCCTTTCAATTCACGCAGCGTGATTGGCGGCGGATTCCGTTGACGTACACGTCGTCCCAGTTCGTCCCATGCATGTTCGATGGGGTTTAAGTCGGGGCTTCGTGCTGGCCACTCCATGCATGTGATACCTACTTCGTGAAAATAGTCGAACACTATCTGAGCTGTATGCGGGCGGGCGTTGTCTTGCATAAAAACAGCATTTTCGCCCATATCTACTAAAAATGGACCGACATAGTCATTAAGAATTTCATTCACATATCGTTCTGCTGTTAAACTGCCATTTTCTATCACTACTAGCTCAGTACGGCTTTCGGAAGAAATCCCAGCCCACACGTGTATAGAGCCACCGCCATATGGTACTTTTTCTTCTATACTAGCTTGGTTATAGCGCTCTCCCGGTCTTCGGTACACTCTTTTCCTCCCATCGTGCTTGTATAAACAGAATCTAGACTCGTCTGAAAACATAACTCTTGACCAGTCATTCAGAGTCCAAGTTTCGTGTTCTCTGCTATAACTCAGCCTTGAGTTTAAGTGGTGTCTTTCTAATTTTGGGCCATTTGCAGGCCTTAATGGTCTCAAATTTGCTTCAGCCAGACGTCGCCTTACTGTATCTGTACTCAGATAGTTTCCTCCAGCTCGTAAATGGTGATTTTTTACCTCAACGGCCGTAAGAAATAGATTTCTCAAAATTGTTGACACCATATAGCGATGCTTCCGCGCAGTTGTGCAGCTCGTTCGGCCTGTTCCTGGTCTTCTTAGGTTGGATCCAGTTTCATGGAAACGCTGGAGTACCCGCTGAACTGTGAAAAGACTCACACCAACAGTTCTCGCTGTATTGCGCTGACTGCGCCCATCTTCAAGCATTGTCAGGATCCTGGTGCATTCTTCAGGGGTTAACGACATGATGACTTCAGAATACAATTTTTGTATGACAAACACACGATATTTATTGTAGTTTTTATGTCAAAACTAAAACAAATGCGAAACAAATGCTTTGATTTTTTTAGAACTAAATTGAAAAACAACCATTATCTTCATTGCCAGTTTTCTTACACAATTATTTAAAGTAAATAAAAAGGTTTTATATACTATGTTAAATAACATTAAATATTCTTTAATTGAGTTTTTATTTCATAAAGCTAGGTGAGGTAGTTTTCAAGTTATTGAAGATTTTCTAACCGACCCGTTTTCTTTGCGGTCCAGTGTATTTTTAAAAATTCTTTTTATGTAAGGTACGTTTCATATCAAATTAAATGGAAGAATTCTTCCATATTTTGTTTATTCATATGACATATTTATGTCGAAGTAAACCTCTGAGTACTTTTAAAATTATAAGAAGATGATTTGCTGACCCTTTTCGTCTCCTAAGACTAGGTCGCAAGTTGACGTTGGTCATCACGGGTGTGCTGGGTGGCCTACTGGGCCTCGCCCGCAGCTTCACCACGTGGTACTGGCTCTATATCGTTTTGGAGTTTCTCGAGGCCGCTGTTGGAGATAACTGTTCACCCATGTTCATACTTAGTAAGAACCCTTTTTACATGAACAATTAAACATACAGAGTTACATAAACATTATTGATCTAAGATAATTTTATTGTTAGAATGAACATTCATCATCACCAGACTTCCCCATTGCAGGGGCGGCTCAGGCCTTCCTTATTAATTTAAAGCTTTCCTTAGTATGGTTAAAGGGGATGGGCCATGAGCCTTCTCGCTGGCCCAATGTGGATTGGAGGGTATTTACGACTGCAAATACAGTCGGGACCCGTTGGTTCCTGTTGGCTTAACGTGCTTTTTGGAGCACGGAGTAGCTCAATATAAAATTTTTTTGGTCACCCATCCAGTAACCGACCCTTGCAAAGGTTGCTTAACAACAACGATCGCGGGTTGCGGCGTTTATCCACTATACCACAGACTTCGAGGATGATCATTACTATATCATTATAGGTACTGTGATGTCTAGTGTGTGTGTTAATTTATTTTTTCACACAGCAAGAACCACTCCTCCGAATAATTGTAATGTTTTTATTATTTGTTATAGCTATTGAAGTCGTATCTACAAAGAAAAGAGCATTATTCTATGTTTTGTGTGGTTTTGGATACACATTTGGCGGTATCATGCTACCGACGGCTGCTTGGATCTTCCCATATTGGAGAACGTTTCTTAGAGTTATTTATACCCCAGCGTTATTTTTTTTCCTATATTTATATGCTATAGACGAAAGCCCAAGATGGCTACTGACAAAAGGAAAAAAAGAAAAAGCCATAACTATTATAGAAAAAGCAGCTGCTAAGAACAAAATTGAAATAGACAGAGCAGTCTTGGAGAAACTCCAATATGAAGAAGAGAAAAGTATACGATTCTTGGAGCTATTAAAGATGACATTTTCATCAAAAACACTAACGACGCGATGCTTGATATGCATTATTTGGTGGACTACATCAACCTTTGTAAACTTTGGCTTGACCATCAATTCGGTTTCGTTGCAAGGGAATATGTATCTAAACTATATGCTTATGTCTTTGGTGGATATACCTGGAAATATCATTATAATTTACATATTGAACAACTTCAAGAGGAAAATGCCACTGATAACGTCTTTCATTGTCGGCGCAGTATTGTGTTTCTCCCAGCCGTTTATACCCTCTTGTAAGTAACAGTTTTACAGTATACATTATGATCGTCTTAAAAAAAGCTTTTTTGACCCACAATATTTACGTCAACATAATCCCAATAATTTGTTATAAAATTTGATGTACCTTCATTTGTATACAAAAAGCCTGAAATAACTACATCGTTATAAAAAGATACGAATAAAAATGTAACTAAAATCGCCTATTAAAAGTTTGGCCTCACCTAGTTTTTACTACCCCCATAGTTTTCAGATTCAATCAACTTAAAATATAATAATCAACTTATCAAATGCATGTCTGTATTCCAGATCTGCCATGGCTATCAATATCGTTCTACATGGCGGGCAAACTGATGTCCTCCTTCTACTTCAGCATCACATATATGTTTACATCTGAGCTGTTTCCAACGTACACTAGAAACTCCATGCATGCATTATGTTCCTCTATTGGTAGGATTGGATCTATGGTGGCGCCTCAGACACCGTTACTGGTAATTACATTTAGCTGATTCCACGAATATAAAAACATCTCAGATTAATAATAGATCGTACGTGACTTAAAAATAAATTTATAAATTTGTTTAACAAAATCAGGCGTTATTTTCAAGCAGGGCAGAAGTCCTTTACTAAAACTATGAAACTATGATGTGTACCACGTTTAGAGTGGGGAGTTTTGCGAGATTTTTTGTAATTTGTATGTACTACATGTGAATTTGTGAATGGGAATAGAAATTGGTAAATATCATAGTGTCATATTTTATAAATTTGGCTTAAAGTAACGTACGTTTTGTTTTTTTGCCTTTGTTTCTATTAAGCAAGAAAACATGTTAATGAATAGAAAGAATAACTTAGATTTCTTGTTGTCCTAGCTTTTAAATAATTCATTAATTTCTTCCCAGATGCATTACTGGCCTGGGCTACCACCGTTAGTATTTGGCGGAGTATCGCTGGTAGCAGGTCTGGTTACTTTCCTGGTACCAGATACAGCTGATAACTCTTTACCTAATACTGTCAAGCAAGCTGAAGCTCTCGGAAACTCAATAACACTGAAAGAGCATATCGAGGAAAAGGGCAAAGTAAATTTAGCATTCTCTAAAGAAGATACAGGGATTAACTTGGTTGTGAATAGAGAAAGTAACTTGTCACGGTTGTGATAGTAATTTTTTTATGTATTTTTGTTATTTATAAGCTTTGTTGTGTGTGATTGTAAATACATCATGATATAATTAACGTTTGTATAAATATATCTACTAATCTTGACTTTAATAATCTTGTCTTGTGTTTTCTTGGAATAAAAGCGAAAAAAAATTAAGGTTCATGAACTATAAAATCGTGAAAACGAAATGAGCAACTGGATTAAATTTGCAGTTGAAAAACTGTTGCTTTTGGATCGCGATCAATTTCGATGTACCAAAATAGTTGCGATCAATTTATTAAGTGAAAATTGACAGTCGTCGGATTTTTCTCTTTTCTTGTGCTATTACACGTTGCTTCTTCAGTGGTGTAGCATAGTGGGGCGTAATAATGATGACAGATTTTGCCGAAAAATTCTTTAATATTAATGAATATAATGTATAGTATAATTATTTAAAATGCCTAATTAAGAGGGGTGGCAATGTTGTCTTCCACCCCGGGCGGCAGACACCCACGCTACGCCACAGTGCTTTTTGCCAACTTTATGATTTTAGCTGAACGCGAAATAAATCATAGCTTTACGAGAGTGATAACATATACAGCTGCGACAAATTGTGGACTTTTATCCTAAGTATTCGATATTAATTTTGACTTGATTTTATATATGAATTAATCATCAGATAAAGTGCTTTTTAATTTTAGCTAAAATTATCTATACCAATCAAAATCAATATGAAAAATAAAATTCTATTTTTAATTTTTTTCTGTATCATGTTATATTTTATCTATATGAACATCATGCGAACATTAGCACATTCGTATTAGATCACGTACGTACAGAAAGCTCACAGTATCGCAGCTGGCACGCGTATAATTGCGACATAGTTGCATAGCGCCATATATGTCCCATTTCCGAATGCGACCGTGTCTCAGTCAGCTATTTTTAATTTCCCAGCGACGCCACCTGCGGCGGGCGTTCCGCCAATATCAAGGCCTGAGTGCGGCTCTGTTACGATTTCACGCGGCGTTTGGGTCCGATTGTTGCTTGCTGTAGTCACAGATTTATGATCTAGATACCGTGTGTCGGTCGCGTTATTAAATTTTATGAATGTGTCAGCGTTACAATAAAAGTTACATTGTGTTGAACCCGCAGAATGTTGAGGAATCTTAATGGGTAAAACAATGTTGTTTTAAACTATTTATAATAAAGGAAACGTCAGTGATATCACTGAACTTAATATGACTTTGATGCTAAACTTAATATGACTATGAACTTGGTATAAAATATAAATATATTTTTTTTATTGTCTTCACGTCATGTAATGATACTATTATTACTATTTTTATTGTCTTCACGTCATGTATTAATAATATTTTACTAAAGTAAATATTCGAAACAATCGTAATAAACGGTTTACTTTAAAGTCCTATTTTACCGAATATTGTATATAATATCATCGCTTTACTGTATTTTGGGTATTTTATTTATTGGTACATATGGTGATATTTAACTTATTGGTAAGTTGAATATCTGACTCTATTTATAAAAAGAATTAACGTGTTTTCAGGTATGAGTTTACTATCAGACTGTTTGAATGGTCACTTACAAATGCATTATTGTTTATATTAAAAATGTCACAGATTACTTCGCCACAGAGTGGATGACAAAGATTATCAAACAGATGTGGCACAATATAAACAAATATTGAAATGCTTAGACCAAAACATGGTGAAATAAAAATATCACATTTTCCTTTGTTTTAAGCTTTTGTAGGGCAATTATCAGTGAAGCACTAACAACGGCTGGTATTGTGTAAGTCACGTAGAGCTCTAGTGGTGATACAACTGTAACACCTAATCCCAGCTGGTTCGCGTAATTGCGACGTGTTTGCATCGGCCATGCCGCCACCGCCATAGCAAGCGTGCCGACTGCAATCCCGATGGCTATTTCCAATTTAGCGACGTGGCCGCCATGTAGATATTAATCTTTGAATACAGCTCTGTTCTAATTTCCTAATACATTTTTTTTGGATTTTATTAGAAACTGTAATATATATAGTTTGCTAATGATACAGGTGTTAATTTATTATGATATTGTCATTTACTTTTTATGTTTCGTTTTAAAATAGAGGAGAGAGTATTTCATCATCATCATCATCAGCCCTTTTACGTCCCCACTGCAGGGGCTCAGGCCTTTCTTATGGATGGTTAAGGAAGATGGGCCATGACCCTCCACGCTGGCCCTGGTATTAGCGACTGCAAATGCAGCCGAGACCAACGGCTTAACGTGCCTTCCGAAGCACGGAATAGCTCGAGATAATAATTTTTTGGTCACCCATCCCGTGACCGACCCTTGCGAAAGTTGCTTAACGACTACGATCACGGGCCGCGGCGCACGGTATTTCAAATATTATAAAATATTGGGAATAACAAGAATCGTAGTTTCAATATATGTAAGACATATACCTAACTTTTCGTATCAAATAAATTATTAAAATCAGGCTGGCAGTTTTACGTATAAATAGAAAGCAATAATAATGGGGTTATGTCAGCCTTTTTGATAAATTATCATGAGATAATATTTATTTTAAGTTTAGTAATAAGAGAAGATTAGTTATCGTAATGATGTGACTTTATCTATTTGTTTATGATTTTATAGTTGGCCAGACCGTGAAAAAATGTACAAGACTTTTCTAAAGCTCCGCACTGGGTATTGAGACTAGTGAATGATGTATACTCTTTGTACTTGATATTGAAATGTCAAGCTTTAGAAAACCCATCCACATTTTTTGCCACGACCTCTTAGACTATAATATCGATGAAGCTTTGAAAAATACTACGTTTTATTTAATACTAGCTTGCCGCCAGCGGCTTGGCCCGCGTGGTCTTGTATTATACATAAAAACCTTCTTTTTGAATCATCCTATCTATGAAAAAAGGCATCAAAATCCGTTGCGTAGTTGTAAAGATATACATACATGATACTTATCGTTTTTACAAGAATTAACATATTTATTTTACTACTCTATTTATCTATTTATTTTTATTTGGTTCTTCACACCTAGTGATAACGCTATAAAAGCTATATAAATAATAAAATTTTCAAAAAATAGCGTTTTTGAAAATTTAATTTAGAGCAAAGTCAAAAATAAGTATAGCTACTTTTCACTTTGCAGAAAAAAGACCGCATTTCCATGATAATCTGTACACCATCCATGTCCCATACTGATGGGACATGGATGGTGTACAGATTATCATGTAGTGTACTGACACTAAACGAGTTTATTAATGCAATAAAAGGTCAATTTGAATTGAACATATTTCTTTTTTTCATCTCTTTCAAAAATATGTTCATGACGAACAACAAACAACTTTACAAAAGATACACATATACCAAGTAAATAATTAGAAAAATAAAAAACACAACTGCCTTAATCGAACTAAAAACAAAGGAAACAAGTTGTATGATGGCTTGGTTAAATATAATTCTCATTGCAGTTGGGGAACTCTTATATTACAAATATTCCACAGAATAGAACGGTATAGCCAGTGTTACCCGGGATGATGAGTTTCTAAAGATATCCTATCCGTTGAGTCTTTCAAAAGTTATGATGGAAAACACAGATACATACCCTAAACGCAATAAACTTCTTTTTTGGGCAGTAGTGTTATTATCAAAGTGGGTCAAATTTAGATATGTTTGTTTATTTATACGAATTTTATAAAGTAAAATATACTTGAAATCCATTAGCTGCACCAGGTGTGCCACTAGCCCTATAGTAATATTTTATTTAAACACACTTTCAATCTTACTTTTTTATTATCGCACCCGGGTGGTGAACTTAAAAGGAATATCTTTCCTTTGTATCCGGTTTATTTCTTATTCGTGGAAATAATTCTGTTTACGGCTCGGTAAAGAATATTACATATTTATTTACCAAGAAATACCGATGAAATTTGATTGATATATTGTTATATAAGATTTTCCTACTAAATCTTACGTAAGTAATTTAATGAAAATTAAATGAATATAAAAAAATCGTCTGTTTTGCTACATTTTCATAATAATTTTCTAATGTAGATAATATATATTGAAAACAGATTGATTATTTTTCTTAGTATAAAATTATGTACTTTTTATGATTAGTGTCATTGACATTTCATTTCGAGTACTATTTTTACAAAGACCAAGGTACTAAAGTTTAAATCAGCTAAGGTATTATCAATTTAGTGGGGAGTGGCAGTTGTTTGCGCTTGTAGTCTAATGCGGGCTATTAAAATTCAAAGTCCGTGACTGCACATAAAAATTTTGTCGTGGTAAGGGGTCCAGACTGCTGCCCCTCGGGACGCTGCGCAGGCCGATAATACATATATAATACAGATATAATTTTTTGTACTGATTATAAAATAAAAAAATAAAAACTGTCAAACATATAATTTGTATGATTTTTGAAAACAACTGTTTCAATAAGACAAATATTTTGATTTTATGACCCACAATGAGATGTGGTTGGTTCCTGCTCCACTACTAAGAAAATATAATATTAGTATGTTTTTTATACATTCAAAAAGAGCGATCATAAAAAGCCGATAAGCAAAAAATAAAATAAATATAACCGCTGATTATCCTCCCTTCCTCTCTCCAAATCACGTTCACCTTTCAGAAGTCCATCATTGATCCTGGATAAGATAAGGATCGGGTAATAAATGGAGGGGAAGCGATAATCTACAGATTTAAATAATCCACCCCAGTGTTCGGGCGACACTCGGAATGTGTAATTTTTCCGGACAACTTTTGAATTTTGATAGCTGAACCACTTTATGCTCTTAGATGAGAATTTGCACCACTCAAAAAGTTTGCGTGCGGAAGAAAAAAAATTCTAGGTGCGACTTGTTTTCGTTTCCTTTTCCTTACATATTTTGTTTTTATGTTACACGGTACTATTTCGTATTGTAGTTAGTGAAAATTGAAAGAACCTTTACACTTACAAAATTGCTAGTTTCATATTCAAAATATAATATGTTAAAAAATATGTTAAATTCAAAAATATTTAATCAGCCCATAAAACGAATTTATTTTTTAAAGTAAAAATTTATAAATGTATGAGTCACTACACTTTAAAGCTGAGGGTGTGATATTTGAGAAAAGCAATTTTGCAGTCATTGGCTTTTCACTAATTTAATGAGCAAAATAGAACATCTTATTATATTTTATCATTACAAAGTAGCTGCTTAAAATTATTATCTTTTTTTTTCACACACAAAAAGGCTAAATATTGCCTTTATTTTATCATACGTAATCATGTTTTATGATGGTCATTCACTATACTGACACTATATACTACCTATATATACTGAGTACTCGAAAAAATGATAAGGGAGAAATTCTGGATTTGCACCTGTATGTGAGGTCCGAGCGTCACGGAGACGTATCCGGGGTGGATGGTCGGCCGGAAGTGGGACTACATCTGGCGACTGACGTCACAGGAAACGGCACCCGGCCCTGCGCCATCCGGCCCCAGTCAAATGGGAATTCTCATTTTCCATTTATACGTCCAGTGAAAAGATCGGAGTCTTCGAGCTCTGAAATGTGTTTAGTATTGCATTTGGCACTTTTGATAGACTTTAAAATTGAAAAATTTGTTTAAATGACAAATCACAAAAAATATGTGAAGTAAGCCTTTGTAGGAGGTCAAGAAAAGGTTTTTGGGGGTTAGAAGTCACGCAGTTGATGGTTTAAAACGTCGCCTTTATTGAAAAGAAATTTCTTGAAATCGATAATCCTTAGTTATTAAAAATTATTAACTAGTTTTGGAAGTCAGTTTTACTGTTTTTAGGGTTTCCGTCCGTCTGTCCATCCGCAGTTTAGCTCAAAAACAATTGGTATTAGAATGTTGTGATTTGGCATGAGTATACATGTAAGTTACGCCGATAAAGTGAAAAAGTAAAATTTTTAAAATAAAAATAATTGTAGCGTACTCCCTTACATGTTAAGTGGGGATGGTAATATTTTTCGTCGTCCCCCATAGTGTGGGGCATCTTTGGATAGGTCTTTAAAATGAAAAGAATCACGCTTAACTACAAATAATATCGAATAATTGTATTTAACTGGAAAATTTCGGATAATGTTACGGAATCCTTTGTGCGTGAGTCCAACATGCACTTGGCTGAATTTTAATACGATAATTCGATTATATGAAGTTAATTAACATTTCACGGAATAAGTTAGTAATCATTTTAAAATAATTTTCTATAAGATAAATTTAAAACAAAATAACATAAATACAAATTGTTAATAAGAAATTTATGAGAATTTCTGTAATTGGTCTGATTCGCTAGGGGTCCAGTAGTGCTATTATGTTATAAAGCTTCGGCTTCAAATTCAGATATTTAATAAAATAAAATCTACTTCAAAAGACAACAAAGATCTTATTTTATTTAATCTCTATGCTTTCACAATACTGCGCACGACGACGAAATTGAGGCTTTTTTAACAGAACAATGCCTCAATCCCGCAAATTTTATTGTAATAATCGTATCATAATATAATCTCAACTACTTGCATTCTGTTATTGGTATTGTCTACCTGAAGTCCAATATTATTAGTGCATTGTCTTCCCCATGAATCGAAGGTGACATATACATTTATTATTTTGTAACCTAGTAAAAAAAACTGTGTTATACAGGGTTATAGTTGAAGCTCTATTGACTTTCCACAACTAAGCTAACATTAGCAGAACTGCTTTACTAATAACACCTAAAATGGTAGAAAGGCATTTTTTTTCTATAAGATTCTTTAAGTAATTTCATTAAAAACTTCTCTATGATTTTCATATCCTATTAAAAATAATCATAAAGGTATTAAGGCTACTACAACTGCTACTGGGTATTAAGTGAATTATACATTACCAACACTCCTTGGCAATTCATCAAACTCCGTTGCCAGTGCCGCCTAGGTTCGAAATTGTCGAGTTAGGATGTGGCCATGATTACAGCGAATTATCAGTGATTTTGTAAGGCAAATACAAAAAAAAATAACATAGCTCCAGACTGAGACGATCAGAATTCTCTTTATACCAGAAACAAGATTGGCAGTAGTATCTAACAAAACTTACAATATGAGTATTATAATCTATAATAAGTTACCTAACAAAAACCAAGATTATAACTTTTTCAAATTAAAATCTACTGGTACAGAATGGCTTACTGAGAAATGTTTCTATAGTGTATAAGAATTTTTAGATAATAGGAGAAATGTGATTTTAGTTTTTATGTCACAATGTGTATACACCTGAAAAAACAAAAATAAGTGACATTCATGTTTTGAATTAACAATAAGATCCGTTTTTTTGGATACCTTGTTTTTAATGAATAATAAAGTACTTATTCACTTAAAGAAATAAAAAAGAATTTTATATCTAAACCGAAAAAAGTAAGCGCTTGCTTTAAAATATATAAAAATATTCAATATAGTTCATAATAACTACTAAACTATTACTAATATAACGTAGCTATGTTAATATAACCTACTATACTATTAAGTATTAATATAATTATATAATCAGCTTCTGTGATCTAGTACTCAGCAATTAAGATATAGTATAGAGATTGATATCCAATTAGATTGAAAGAAATTGATACCCACTGTCGGCACAATTCCAGACGAACACAGAAGACGGACCGTGGTGTGCTGTGTTAGCGCAGACTAATTGCTCCCTGTGCGGACGATATAGAAGACGAGCATGCTCATTTGCGTTCCAACCCATCCGTTGGGTACTGGATGAAGGAATACTGGATTATTTATAAACTGAACTCCGCTGTCAGTGTAGCCGCGACTTTAATTAAGATGAGCCCGAATTAATTACAATCCGATCGGATTGGTTCATTAGTAATCGAAACCTTGATCTTATATGTTTAAACCTTACAGCGTTTGATTTATGAAGCATAAATTATAATCAAATTAATTTAATAAATATTAGTATTAATAATTAATATTTTAGTCCAATATGTATTTACTTCGTTGAATAATATTAACCTGTTTTAGATCTTAAGTAATTCCATCAATTATTACCTAATTGATAGTGTACAAAGGTTACATTAAAATAAGGGTTTCGCATATTTAACAGTAAGACAGTGTGAAATAACTTAATTTACATTGTCATCTAAATATACATTTATTATTATTATTATTTTGTTAAGCACACCATTGATTCAGAACATTCCTTTATTTTAAATTTCTAAGATAATTCTTATTATATTTTTACTCCAGTTTAATTTAATAGTAACATTATAGAAAATATTAATAATAATAATTTCATTATCAAAAGTAATTCACATATCATTATAATAATTGTCAAAATATATCTGCGTCAATTTCCAATTAATAATCTAATCAGTCACAATAAAGCGCCATTTACTATTCTAAAATTGTCTTTAGAATAGTAAATGTCTTTAGAATAATAAATAACCTAGAAATTCTAAATATTCCTGTACCTAGTCAAATAATTTGTAAAAAAGCCACTCCATTAAAGCCTATTTAAAAATGTTTTTACAAATCGGCAAGTCTACTTTCAGTTCTGATGGTTGTTGAAAATATCTAAAGTCATATAATAAACATTTTGTTAATTATAATGTCATATTACATTGCGCAATTACAATTTTATTTTGTAAAACTTTTCTTATCTGTCCGACTTTAACGAAATATTGTGTATTATTTTTTATAAATAAACACATTTCACAGAAATAAATACAAAGCAAAGGTAATATTTTATTGATTTACTGAAGGCACGTCTTTTGATACCACATATTGCTCGTACCTATGCATTTCTTTTGAGCTATATATATTCACTAGCTTTTGCCCGCGACTTCGTTCGCGTGGTAAAGTTACTTTAAGCAGCAATTCTAACGAATACTTATTCATTTTATCGTGTAAAATACCTGAAATAATGTTTCATCCTCCTTAGGGGATGCCTACGTCATAGTAGCTTTATGCATGTAAAATCACAGCCCGATCGGTTTAAAATTGACAAAGTTTCATACAAACTTTCATCCCGTATTTTATCCCCTTGGGTAGAATTGATCGAAATCCTTTCTTAGCGGATGCCTACGTCATAACATCTACCTGCATGCCAAATTTCAGCCCAATCCGTCCAGTGGTTTAGGCTGTGCGTTGATAGATCACTATGTCAGTCAGTCACCTTTGAGTTATATATATTAAGATATCTACGCTGTTACCCCATATTATTATAGCATAACGTAGCAAGGATGATATGTTTCCATGGTATACTTGCTAAGCTATATTTATAGAAGCAACTTTTTTGACTCTATAATGTGCGTAAACGAATTAAAGTGCGTAATCTATTTTTGTAACTAAATTATCTATATGTTTCCATTGTAAATTTTCATCTAGAGTTATGTCTAAAAGCGTTCTGTACTTACAGTGTCAATATTAGAATTTGCATAATGTATTTTCAGATTTTTACTTTTTGATTTAGCTGTATGAAATTGTTCAATGTTAGTTTATGATATATTTAAGTCTATCCCGAATTATGCCACTTTCCAGTGAAATATATATATGGTTTCTCAAGGGACGCAAAAGAAATATTAATTAAATGAGTACCTATAAATAAACGTTGGGAAACGTAATAATAAACGGTCTGATTTCTAAATAAGTAAATAAATTAGACATATCCTAAGTATTTGTAAATATATAACAAATATATATTCTTATTACAGAAATAGTCGACCCCACTGAGTAAATAACACTAATGTACATGCAAAAAACTATCTATCTGGGATAAATAGGATAATATAATGGCATAAAAAGGATCAGATGTTTAATATTTACTAACAAAGTGATATAAAACAATTGTAGAACAATTTCTATGTGGACAATAAATAATACCTATTGGTAATATCTAAGAGACAAGGCCCATTACAGAAGCAATAGGTACAGATTCCTAGCAGTGTGCAGTTCTTAAGCAATGCTACTGTAAACGTCGTGGGCTTTATTGCGGGTGGCATGGTGTAAGTCATATACTTTAACTTGCACTTGATATTTTTATTCTCCAAGAATCATGCATGATCTTTGATTTAAGGGTTTTTGGTTTGTATTTAAGAATACTTGCTGTATAATTTGCCCTATACTATTTTTCTCAGATCCAAAATTTTTCTGTGTCTTCCTTTAATGTTAGCACTTTATTAAAGTATGCTTAGAGAATTATTATTATTATTATTTATAGCGAGTTATGATTAATAAAAACTGCTTTTATTTTGTGAGACAAAGTGTCACGAAAGTTATATTAGAGGTAATTCTTTGGAATAATATAATATGTGAGTCATAAACAAGATAAAAGTTTCATAGAGAACGCGAGCGGGTCACATATGACCCTGATATTTAATAAAGTTAATGTTTGGACCTGACATGATCCAGCTAGGCAAGTCTAACTTCGTGAAAGTGATCTCTCGTCGGATCCAGTTTGGATGGGCAGTGTACGGAAAGACACGAAAAATCTTCTCAGTGTCTTAACACCTAAGTCTTCGATCAGTGTGTGTTGCCAATTATGACTTACAGAAGCGGAACGTGGTTGTTCATTGTGGGTCTCAAAGGAAGGCTCAAGGTCACAATGCTTGGTATTCCTCTACGTAATCGAATTAAGAATGAAGAGATCCGTAGGAGAAGCAACGTTACTGACATTGCTCAGTTGAAGTGGCAGTGGGCGAGACACATAGCGAGAGGAACTGATGACCATTTTGGCGGAAGAGTTCTCGAATAGCGACCAAGTATCGGATGACGCTCAGTGGGTAGGCCCTCCACTAAGTTGACTTATAAAGGTTGCGGGAAGCCGCTGGATGCCGGCAGCGCAGGACCGATCGTCTTGGAGATCTATGGGGAGGCCTATGCTCAGCAGCGGGCGTCTTACGGCTGATAGTGATGATGATCATTAATATTATTTCAGTGAAAGGCAATTTAAAGACCCCCGACTAGATGGACGGACGACATCGTCCGAGTCGCGGGCGGCCGCTGGATGCAGCTGGCGCAATGTCGTCCGTCGTGGCGTTCAAAGGGGGAGGCCTATATTCAGCAGTGGACGTCTTCCGGCTGATGATGATGATGATGATGATGATGATGAAAGGCATTTGAGGTCTTTTGATTATATTTTTACTATCACATTTGTAAAAGTAAAAAGCAATCACATATCTTGAGCTTGTACCACAACCCTTTTGAAGTGATGGTTGCACCGATCGCATCGCTGCGACGCCCACCTAGCCGATTCAACGGCACAATTTTCAATAGAAATCTTTTGTAGATATTCAATATAAATATTTTCTGACTTCTCGGTTCAGTATTCGGAGACACTTTTATTATACACAAAGAAAATAAAACTGATACAACTTTATGTTATAATAACTACAACATAATACATACTTCAATTTAAAACTAAAGCGAGAATGTGAATAAAGTTTCCTCATCTCATAGTATAATTAAAGGAAATAATCTGACAGTAGTTAAGCCCGCCTCTTGTGTTAATATACAATAAAATACAAATAAATAAATAAGTAACAACTTGACTCCCGCGTAGAGGGTTTCGCACAAATCAACCTCAGGCTACTTTGAGTTTATCTGTAATCTTTCGATGTCTATTTTGTGCTTTACTTTTACATATTTACTTTTAATACTTTACATATATACTTTTTAATCATTATCCACGTGGCGCCGTGTCGCGGGAACAATAATGTCACAAAATTTTGACTCTGACGTTACACCGACCAAAGAGTACACGGCTATGAACTATAGATAAAGAACTATTTTTTTTTTATTTTAGGTAGTATAATAGTTTTAGAGATTACGGAGGGAAGAATAGTAAATCGAATATTTAGTTATATACCTTCAAAACTATTTATGTCATATAATATATTTGAGACCTTCATATTAAGCCCTTTACTTGCTATGTCACTTAATATATGGTGTTAAAATAGATTTTTATTCTACAATTAATCCCCTAAAGAGTCCGCCGTGTTTAAAATGATTTTAGGTATATACGATATACAGCCTTTTTTTGGGTTACCCACTTACATATAGTTTCGGAGAAAATTGACTGACAGAAAAACAGCGATCTTAATTCCTATACGAGTGATCCTATAAAGTAAGGGCTCCGATTTTTCTTTTATTTTGGTGTAGATTCCTAAAACTGACAATTTATTGTTACGACTTAGGTCCGCATCACGATTTTTAACCGCGCGAATTTTATCCACGTGGATTTTATTTCGCAATGACATAACCTTGTCCGCGAAGCGAATAAAATTTCGCGCGATTTTTGACAGTTTTATGTAGCTCCCGGTCGAGACGAACCTCTAAAAAACCGACCAAGTGCGAGTCGGACTCGCACACGTAAGGTTCCGTACTAGAATCGAGCAAAATTTATCACTTTTGTTATATGGGAACTACAGAACAGTTTTAATTTGTTAAATTTGTTTAATTAAATTCTATGTATATTTGTCCTCGTTTTCAATTGCATATCATGGTAGTTTACCTGAAATTTGTCCCATGGGGTAATCCTATTTTGAATTGTCATTATAAATATTTCAATATTACTTTCGTCATTTTCACAACATTATTTGATCGACTTGATGGTTCACTACACTAGTTTTTCAGAATTCGCTTGTATTCGCTCTCGTTTTCAGTCTACTGGTAACTGAAAGAATGCTAGAACGGCTGGCCCACCGCAAATATACAAGGACTAAGGGCAGACTCTACCTAGAATCTAGAATGTTCTAGCATAGGGCCTAAAATATTCTAGGTTGGCCCTACCGGTGTACTCGGGGTATTACCAAGTAGCTCTAGAACAGCTTCTAGAACCCGTCCTTTTCTTCCGTCGTCACCTATATGACACACGTAGTTACGACGGTTGTAGCGCGATTAAATGACACGTAATGCCATCTAGTAACGGGTAAATGAAACATCGCGCCGTTGCGCTCTGTAACATTATATCGATGTTCAAGAGTTTTCCAAAGGCAAAGTAATTTTTTCACCGAATCCAGTGACAAGAGTTGCCTATGTAGAGTTTGTTAGAGAAATGTTCGGAGCTTTTATAGTTTATGAGATACAATAATAGTAATACTACTTAATGAATTTGGTTATAGCTCTTATTGGAATTCTACGGGAATTTGTGGTCTACCACAAAACCCTTGGAGTACGAGTTCCAATCGGTCTTTGCTGGTTTTTACTATTTGTTTAAAAGTGTATCTTACACCACTTGGTGTAAAATAAAAAGTTAAAGGGAGAAATTTCAAAGATAAACATTGAAAAATGTAGTTCATTTGTTATATTTAATTACATATTTCAATACAAGATGATATAATAGTCTTGAGTATACAAAGAGTATATAATCACGTAAGAAAGTCTAATATATTTCCCATGTATCATTCAGTTACAGCACGGTACGGTCACGCGCCGCGTCGACTGAATGGGCGTCACGTCTTGCGACGGCCGCCAACTTCTCTGATTATCGACACGCGGCGCGAATCCCGACAACTTGCACTAATGATGAGCTGCTTCCACAGGACACTGAAACTGTTAAAACGGCCTGCTGGGTGAGACAAGCGCGTCAAAATATTCACTAGTGAGCGTTATAATGTTTATTTACCATGACATAATCTTTGTATAAAAATATGAGATGTTGAAAATTTAGTCACAAATTATTTGTTGCTATTGTTTTTGAAATACACTAATTGTGATTTGTTTGTATCTTTATAACAAACATATGCTGGAAAATATAATGTGAAATATGTCAGTTTCGCTTCCTATTTTTTTAAAGAATTGTTGTCTATGATTTATTGTAAGCTAACCAAAAAGATGTTTTGTTTTATTTTGTATTTAACTATAATCATTATGTATAATTTTAATATATATTAATATTAATTTTCATGTTTTTTAAATGTTTTGTGTGATTAGAATTCACTGTAACAAAGTAAATTGTAATTTAATTTGTGATTGGATTTAAAGAGTGATCCAATTAAAAGCAAATTTTAATCAATAATATAAAGTTTTAAATATTTAAATTTAGTTTAATGGCTTTTGTTTTAACATTATATGGTATTAATACTCTTAAGCGAATACTTAATTAGAATAATTAAATCGAGATTCGAATTGTATTTCGATAAAATGGCGGAAAAGTGGAATGGGAGATGGATAGCTATAAATGGCCAATCTAGCTCTTCTCACGGCTCTCTTTTTTTATTTCTTCCTCTGGTGTATTTGCTGCAGTTAAATAAATATTTTTTAAGATTGAGTAAGTTTATTTTAACTTATAAGTAGTATAATTTCTAATTTACAATTGGAAACGAAGTAAAATACTTTTTATTTTAGCACCCTCTTTGATTTCACCGAACCTATAATTTATTTAATATCGGTTTAGTTATTGATAAAAAGTAATAGTTTTTAATGACCCCCTTTTCCAATGAATACTGTCATATTATTGAATATTATTTTAGAAAAATGTAAAAAGTTAGAATAAGATATATATTTCTTATAAGTTATAGCTTTTTATGTCCTCTTTCTTAATGAAATCTCACAAGCGCGTTGCGGATTTGTAAGAAGATTTATAGTTCTTTCTTGATAAGGTAAATATAAACATTTAAACCATATTCAGGGGTTTTAGTGTAATTTACACTAAACCCTCTTAATATGTTTGCACCTAACGCATGATTATTTAATCCATCGACAATATAGAAATATTTAAAAAATCTACATTTCTAGGTGTCACAGATGGGACTCATACCAGTTTACTTCACAAGTCAGAGCGATTCGATTTTGTTTGGTAAAGTGAATATCTATCGCACGAATAAGTTTAAAAATTATTTCTGGTTTCGTTCGGTATACTAGCGTGTAGCGTAATGTCCCTTTAAAGGATCTCAAAACAAAGAAGAGGAGATATATCAAAATTATTAGTTCAAATGTGGGCGAAAGAAACAAGCAGAGTGCCGGAGACAAAGTGGCATTTTTTAAGCATTTCTTTGAATTAAGAAAATCTGTTTTATTTTTGTTATGTCAGAATTTGTCTAGCTCATTTTTGTTGCAATTTTACTGTCAAACAAGAAAATAAAGCATTTTTGACGTTTTCATTATTTAATAGTAGACATATACGAATACTCCTGTATCGTATGTGAAAAAAAAGTTTCGATCGAAATGAGTGGTATTCTGTGGACAGGGTTTGTGTGTATTAATCTCAATATAAAAATAAAAACTTTGATACTTTGCAATGCCTATGTTTTTTAAAGTAAGTAATTAATCTCCGTTGGAACTCATAATCACGATTGAGTATTTATTTTAATATTAATACGATTGGAGCTGAATACAGCACGACTAAAGTACCTAACTAATAAAAGCATACATAAACATTATTTTAGTTATTGTATTTGAATGTATTTGTACATGTAATGATAATAAAACAAAAGTAATCAATGAATTTTTTTCTTTAAAATATGTATATTTATACATAATGTGATGTTGGTTTGATAAAATATTATCATTAATGAAATTTACAAATATATTTCAGCACAATTTATTTATTGTTTTATCGATTCATATACAAATTATGATTGAGATTTAATTAAAAATAAATCTTGATTAAAAACAATTTTTATATTAATTTAATGCATAGAAATAAGAGTACATAGTATAGTATGACAGATGACAAAGCTTCATCATTTGTGTAACAATTTGTATAAGAACCACTTCCGATATCGACACTGACGTTAACGTTATTACAATGTTTCTGAAATGTATGTACCGTCGGCCAACAAAGTGGTCTACCAGTTTTGAAAACATTTCCCGTGTCTTTAAAGCATTGCTAAAGGCGAATCTTAGAATTGCATACAAACAATAAAAGAGATGCACAATGCTGACGTGTTGTCGTAGAGCACAAATGTTATTTTGACCTTTGCAGCCTTTATAACAACAAATAGTCTTCACAATATTTCATAAATGTAAAATTTAAGTAGGTCACTTCAAAGTGGAAACTATTTTGTTACGAAAACTCTTTTACTGAAAAAGTATATATCACTTGACAATTCATGTCAAATATTTTCTCGGCATTTTCCGTAGGTATTTTCCTAATTAATTTACACTACAATGCCCGGAAATTTATCCATTAACGAAAGAGCACAAATAATCGCATTACACAATGATGGTATGAATATTAGTGAGATTTCTAGAGAATTAAATGTGATGGTAAGTATTATTATGTGTGACGTGAGTTTAATGTAAAATCTCAGACCAAGTCCGAGTGTAAAATTTATTTTTTATTTTTGATTATAGAGACAAGCTGTCCGTCTTTGGATAAGACGAGAAAGCGAGGAGGGGAATTTGAACGCTCGGAGTCGTAGCGGTCGTAGACCTGAAATATCAGATACTCAGCGAGTCTTCATGAGACGGAGTCATGAGGAATCTGGCTTTATACCAACGCGTTATTTTGCCGACATATTTGACGTGACACTCCAAACCATTAGAAACCATTTACATTACATGGGCTTACATCACAGGCGTTATGCAAAGAAAATTTATATGTCTGACGCTCATAGAATGGCCAGATTAAATTTCGTCATAGAATATTTGGATTTTGATTGGAGTAACACCTGTGACGAGAAAACTTTTAAATCCAGTCAACACGGGCGTCTACACCTTTGGCGATTCAATAAAACGCGATACACGCAAAATCATGTCGTGCCAAATAGAGAATCGGGTCGTATCTCGGTAAATTTGTATGGATGGATGACTGCTGATGATGTTGGAGACTTGACCTTTTTGCCACCACGAGCAACGGCATCAGATTATGTTGATGTTCTCCAAAATGCTATGTTGCCATCCGTCCGGAACGTTTATCCAGAAAATGAAATGCGTCAATTTAATTATTTATAGGATAACTGTCCCTTACATAAAGCAAGGGTAACACGTGCTTGGTTTGATGCACATCCGGAAAACTTGATACCATGGCCTGCAAAATCGCCAGATCTCAACCCTATTGAAAATATGTGGGGTCTTATGGTTCAGAGATGGTGTAATCGTAATGAACGAACAGCAGAAGCACTACAAGGGCACTGTAATGAGGTTTGGGAGGAAACACGTGGGTCTGATATTTGCTCAAGACTGGTGGGCTCGATGAGGGAACGTCTCCAAGCTGTTATAGAGGCAGATGGCGGCTACACAAGATTTTAAGAATTATAATTTTATAAAAGAATCGTATATATTTTTTAACAACCAAAGAATTAGCATTTTCACTATCTCTTCTAGTTTTAGCCCTTGTCTCGCACTAAGCTATGGGTCGGCGCAATATGTTTTTCGTCGCTATTCATTTCTGTTATCCGTTATCTCAGTATATTCAGACCCATAACACGCATAGCTTCTTACGCATAGCATTTCACTACCTACTGATTTTTTTTATTTGTATTAAAATATAATTAATCTACATTCTAATGTAGGATATTTGTAGACTATAAGACTTTATTTACGATATTCTAACTCTAAAGTATTTAAACATACAAACAGACAGACAGAAAAAAAAATATTTTTGGCTTCTATTAGTCTTATGAAGGCTGTCCACATATTTTTTTTCCAAAATATCTTACAAATGTAACCTTGTTACATTTTTATTATAGGTATAGATAATTACTGTCAAAGTTTACGTCAAAATGATGAAGATAGCGATAATGACGTGTCAAAAAATTAATGCTACGGAAAATCAACCTTGTTGTTAGTTGACGTAACACGCGAAATTCAACTTTAGGGTGGTAGACCACTTTCTTGGCCGACTGTACAAAGATGGTCGTATCGATTCCTCGATTTCTCGAGATTATATACCGCTTGCTTATTCAAATTGTTTATTAATTGTTAATAAATTGTTTATTCGTATTTTTGAATGTTTGCCAATTATAAAATTACATTTATGAAAAGAAAATCACTCACTCATCACAAAATCTCAGAAATTAGAATGCAATCGGTTAAAAATTTTGCATGAGGATTCTTAGGACGTAGTTCCTCATTTAGACAGGATTTTGTGTAAATTTTGTGAAAACCCAAAAACATCTTCTTGTTTTGGGTTTGATAACGTGAGTGATATATGTTATAAATTACGCGGTCGTGAGAAAGCAGCTGGTTTTGTTGAACTTACCTGATATAAATATTAGTGTCACTATAACACTATCTTAATATAGTATGTGGTATGGTAACTAATGTACTTTAGAGTGGTTTTACACGTTGTAAAACAATATCTGAGATGCTCCACTCCCCCTGTTGTAAATCAAAAAGTATTTAAGAGGGCAATTTGAATTACTAATTTGTGGAAATAGCTTGAGCCTAAACAGGGCAGGCTTAATAGTCACGGCACTTAATTACGTCAGAATCTGATTTTCTTGCTGCTGAATGCAGGGAATCGCTGTTGTTAGGCATAGTGTACATAGGAAGAGATAAAGGAGGAATAATAATATTATTTACTTAGATTTTTGATTTAGTTCAAAGTTTAATTTATACGAGGCATAATTATTGCTCACTTTCCCATCGTCGGCCTATGAATGTTACTACTGCTGCGGCATAGGCCTTTCCTATGGATGGAATGTAAGGGGCTGAGATGTCCCGTATTAATAGCTGTAGATGCAGCTGAGCCTAATAGCTTGACGTGCCTTCCAAAGTGCGGTGACATTTTTGATCACCCATCCTATGATTGGCCTTTGCAATATTTGCTTAATTTCTACATCTCAAACCGAATGTCAGAACATAGATAAATATGTAACCACTGTGCCTCCTGAATTTTCATAAACATCATGATTCGACGACGAAGTGTCAATTTTTTTCCAACTGACATTATTACAATCGTATTTTTTATATTTAACTTAAAAAAACATTAAAAAGTAAATTAATAAACAAAAACGGAAAACAGAAAACGTTTTAGAAGTTAGATTTATATTATTAATAAAAATTTACTATTTATTTCTATATATTAACATATGTTATTTCAGAAATTCAATTTAATAATAAAATCACAAAACAAATTAAAATAAATGTACCTTATTCCATTTGTCGTTCATTACTGAAGTTTTATTTTTTGCGTTATTTTCTCTGAATCAAAACTAACAATAATAATTGCATAATTTTTTGTAGAAGCTTAAAAATATAATCTAGACTATAAATTCCACAGTTTGATATATAAAATATTAATATAACAATATACGGAGTATTTCATTGCCAACATCTTATTTTTCACGAAACCATAATACGAAACAAACGTTTTTTAAATAAATTAATATTAAGCCTGAAAATCTACTAAATAAATACAAGATTAAGTAGGTAATAATCTTATAAAAAATTAAGCTTAGGCTACAACAAGTGTTTGATAAACTCAATTAATTCTCGGATACTGGGCGTAAACTAACTAGGGGATGTCAGTTTTAATGATTGTGCTGAGGTGGCGTAGGGGCACTGATTCAATTTGTGCAAGTAAATTGGTTACTGAAATATTTTGGTGTAACGTCGATAGTAATTTTCTTGAACACAGAAGAGGATGATTTAATAAATTCGGTAATTTTATCAAATTGTTAAGTGGTAGAATTTTTTATGTTAATATTATATTTAGGTAGATTATAATTGTATTTATTATTACTTTAATTAATGTACCGCATGCCTCAGAAAATAATATGATTTTAGCTAAACGCAACATAGCAAAGCATTAGCAACACACCGGCGTCACAATAATGTTTTTTTGCTCCTTTCATTATTAAGATTTATAAATTTACTTATTCTGCCCGACACTTATCTCAATGCATTATTGTTATATTGTTTTTGTTGCAAATGTAACCTAGACCTAAGAACAATAGCAAGTTGTGAAAAACATCTCGAATGGAGTCGTTCGTTAGCCATGCAAATGGTGCTGGCAACTTGATACAATTATAAGCAGCGGAGTTAACGCGTGCCTTAACTACCCCCTATCACGACATTAGAATTTGTAATCTCCAGACTTCAGATTTACTTCACGTACCTATAATGTGCCGATACAATCTTTACAGATAAAGTGCATGTAGTTAAATATTTGATGCTCCTTACGTAACTTACAGGAAAAAATCGTTATCAGTGCACATATTTATATTATGACTTAGAATCTTCAATTTTAATAGAAAAACAATCTTCGCATATAATAATAAATATAGATACTGAATACCTACTTTAATATTAAATCGACAGCCTAATGTTTATTTCAATATTATTTAACATTTTCACATTTAATTTAATAGTAGTAAACAAACTGTAGGTATATTTATATAAAAAGGTTAGCTAACTTATTTTTTTTAACTATAATTTTTTTTGTATAAAGTTAATAATTTACAGCCGTTGAATAACAAGAACTTACATATATTATTACAAATAACGGTATATATTTGTTTTAAGCAAAATAATTACTTGCTGGAATTGTGGGCTTAAGTTATTAGATTTACAAATAATTTCAAAGTTATTCTCTATCTGAAACCACTTAAACGAGCAAAATTCTATCCGATGAAATTCCAAATGCGAGTGTAAACTTTTATATCATTCCAAACTCTGTACGTTTAAAATATGCAGAGAATAATTCAATGCAAGAACACGCCCGAGCCACGTTCAAGATTTACTTTAGGAACAAAGGCTGGAGTTGTACTAGAACTATCCGGTGTTGAGATCCAGGTGGAGTTTTAGCGGACTACCTATCGGCCAATTAAAATCCGAGTTCACGTGAAACGTTCGTATGATGGCGTTTATTGAAATACTTGGAAAGAACCCGTGAAATGCGCCAGTTTTAGGGCACGGTACAGAATAAATGAATTCAGCAATCAACTAAGTTAATCGATTTAATTAAATTCCGAATGCTTAATCAATCAAACTTGAGTGTTTGGTGGAACAATAACTTGGGGTGCTTAATCGGATTCTGTCAGCAGTTTTGATGAGATGCGGCTGATTTGTTGAACTAATATAGGATTTGATGTTGCTTGTTTTGAGACACTGCAGGAGTTTGAGTGGAGATAAATATCTTATTTTACCAATAGATGCCATAAATCAACATGTATAAAGAAAGAATCTGTGATCTGATCTATTTTTATTTAGAATTTTTAGAGTGCAAGCTTTTATCAACTAAACAAAACAAAGGAATTAATATGCTAAGTTTTCGCAGTATAATTATAGAGATTGTGTGCCTAGAGAACAACATTTTTAGGTGTGACATATTTTATATTTTTCCTACTTTGAAAGATTAAAAAAACGTAATATTTTTTTGAAATATTTTAGTTTCAGAAAGATTGATTACACAGGCTGGTTATAAAGTGATGAAATACAGAAATAAGACCTGGAAATTTGTTTATTTATTGACCACGCTTACATCAATTTTTACAGGAAATGTATTGGGTGTACAAAAGAATAACTGAGTTTTGAAAAATAATTAACAATAACAGGTTACATATAACGCTACTTTAATGAATTCACTCAAACACAAAAAAGTCAATTTTGTCGGTTATATGGTTGAGGGTGCTTAATGCACACGCCTTGATCATTTGGTCAAATATTATATAATTAATATTTTTATCTAAGAAGGAAATTGATTTTCACATTCGACAGTGAAAAACTTTGCTTTATTTAAGTTAATATTTCTTAAAGAAATTACTTGAAAGTTCAAGTAATAGCGAGGATTTTTTTTTCAATAGTCGATAAGTTTTCGACCTGTAAGTACTAATAAATTTAATCGAAAAGACATTTTGCTGGTGCAATCTTCTATCGATTAATTTTAATATTGATAACATTTATTAGATTGGAAGGGGATCTCTTTATTTTTTGGCAATAAAATGAAATAGCTAGAGCCACGCTAACGATATTTGCTATAAATTTTTAATAAAGTAAATTTTCATGGTGCATAGTCGCCGTTGTATGGTGTAATTCAAAGGAGGAAAGCGTTTTCGGGTGTATTTAAGCAAAATCGCTATCAATCTATCAAGAAGCTATCAATATATACTATTTATTATATTAATTATTAATTTTTTATGTCAAAATTGGACAAGATTCTTTTTTAATAACCTAAATTAATTATTTATATTTAATTGTTATTTATTTTATAAAAAGAGTAAGACATTTACTAATTAACGAGTATACACTTGCATCGCGATAATCTTATACTTCAAATATAATCTTTAACAACGCTAGTTGACTAATCGTTACCTCTGAGGGGTAGGTATTTAATACTTTATATAATAATACTTAATATATAATAATACTTTATATACCACTTATAAGGAAAAACTTAGTCTCTTTTTTTACTGCCAACAACACCTTTATACATATTTAAATTTAAAAAATCTAGAAACTTTATTTACTCCTTGCGGTAAACAAAGCGTTCTGGATTGTGTTAGGTGAATATTATCACGAGTTGCAAACTATATTCATATGACAAACCCTGTGGACAAACTGATCCTAATTACGTTTAATGTTTTTTCACTTTAACTAATCTATGGGTGATTCTTGGGAAATGTGTTCTCCGTGTAATTTCCAGGGCATTTTTGAAATCGCAAAATTATGGTGAATTATATAAATATTTCGAAAACTTCTGCAAATTTAAACAACATATTAAAATTGGCCACGACTGAGATCTATACTTTTGCTAAAAAAAAATGTAGAAAATTGGCGGACCATGGAAATTACAATAAAGGCAATGGAAATTACACAGCAGATAAAATTTTGCTAAACACCATGCCATATATGAAATTAAGCTGTCATATTAGTTAGGGTAGTATTAAGATCTACCTACATTATACTGAAACGATATACGATAGTACTTACTCAAAATTGAAACGAAACGTAAACACGTTCATGTTCTCAAAAAACAAAATATATACAACGTGTTATGGAAATAGCGCAAAACCTCTCAGGTGGTAGCTCAGCCCATAAAACTGAACAACTTTCACTATGAGACCAACATTGAAATTTCAGCATCTGGCAAATTTTTCGAAGTAACGTTACATCGGACAAACAAAAGTCGGGCGTCGAAGTAAGATATGCGATGTATTGAAACTTCGAACAATGAAGGCTTCGACGTACTTGTATAGTTGTCGATGTATCAATTATCGAAGAAACGTGTTTCGAAGTGACATAGAGAACCCTTTTTCGAAATGGTTATTTATTTTGTCAATTATCTTATAAAATACGCATCCTACGTCAAATATCAATAATTAATTTATTGTAAATTTAATTGGCTTTCATTTAACACCGATTTGGTACCTGTAGGGCCAGTGGTTTTCTCAAAAACGATAGATAGCGAACACCGGTCATAAGTAGATATTAGGAGGTTATTTCAGTCAAGATAACCCCCTTGGCTATCTATCGTTTTTGAGAAAACCATTGGCCCTACAGGTACCAATTTAGTGTTTAATCAAAGTAAATTTTTACAATAAATAAATAAATTATATAATATGTTAACTTAATCCGGTGATATTTAAGACGATTTAATTAAAAAAAATAACTAACATTCAACATTTAAGTCTGTATTTGGCGATGGCGTGCATTTCATTGAAAACAAACATTTAACATAACGTTTGTTTTTTTGCAACCAAAAAGAAACAAGGTAATTTCCATGGGTGATACGTAATTTCCATGGTGTTTTATCCATGGAAATTACACCATGGAAATTACCAAAAAACATATATTTTGAAATTACTCTGCATTGAAAAGATATAACCGGCTAGTTTTTTACTGTTTATCTACATTATAGAGCTAGGTATTTCACCTTAAAACCCATTTTCTAGAAGAAGTACAATTATATTGAAAAAATGTGACATGGCAAAGCCGGATAACTGAGAACCAAAATTTAAGAGATTGAAGAACTTATTCTCGCAACGAAAGCGCGGGTAACAGCGACGTGGCCACCTCACCTGCTAGCTGCGGCGTAAATGACGATTCGTAAACACCAATCGGGGTTCGTCTACGCCTCTCCAGCTCAGAGCAGTATCTCGTGCAAGGCGCGCCGCGAAAATTTTGCTAAGCGTGTGACACGTATACTTCTGACCATAAAATCAAAAGTTTCCTTCCGATTAATTTGAAATTTGATCAATATGTAAAGCGATTTGTCTTTTTTAAATGTGTGTAACAAACTGATTAAAAACGTGGGTAATTTCAAAAATATTTGCGATTGCTCAAAAGTCGGCGCGCGTGTGACACGGTAAAAACGTGCAAAATTGACCGGATTTGAGGTGTTGAGGGTAAGTTACTCCGATCTACGTCGTTTTTTATCCGTGAAATCTATATGACACGATGCTTAATGAAATGAAGAAACGATGTAATAGTAGTTTTTATCATTATAATTTATTTTTATAGGAGATATGACCCTGTGACACTCAAAAATTGCTTTTTCAAGAAGTACCCCTATAAAGAAATAGTTTATGAATGAATTACCAATTATGAATATTTTGAGTTACTTATTTTTTTTGGGTCAAGCAAAATTTTGGTCCTTATTTGTTTTAAAACTGGTACTTAAGGTAAACTATGTAATTAACTGTAATAAATCGTTTAACAACTATAATAAGATATATTTATTCATAAAAGTAGCAATATATGTCACTTGTTATTATTAACTTTTAAAAAAAAATCAGTTACTCTATTGGATTGGGTATCACCCCTAAAAATAGATGTAAGTGTGGTCAATAAATAAAGAAATTTAATATTTCGTTCTGTTTCGGCACGTAATAGCTTTAAATCACCAATATCTAATCCCCGAGATGCAGTTTTTTTCATAGTAATACTTGATATAACATAAATTCCGCTGATGTTACGAGTATTTCATATTTTTGTTTTCGTCATTGTAGGTACTTTCTTCTATATTACGTTAAAGTTCATCAGTTCCATATATTTAATATGGAGAAGGTGATTATTACATCGATCCGTAACGTTTACTATGAACGGGGGCTTAAAGTTCGTTTATCACTTGCGCCGCTGGCGGCCGTGTCAGCTGACACAGGCCGCTCCCGGCGGTGCCGTTTGCCCCGCCCGATGACGTTTATAGCTGTATTGGACTGCCCGTAAATAATATTTACGCCGGAGGATCGCTAAAAAATAAAATTGTCGCAGATGGTATATCACACACACATTTTATTCACAAAAGTTTTGGTATGTGTGTTTTATGAATAACAACAAAATAATAACCACGAAATGTCGCCAATGGTCGAAAGACTAATTACCATTTGTATTTAAAATATTTAACCTAATATTTCTCATTCTTGTTTTCGTGATAAAATTTATTGGTTTGTAAATACTTGGAAATAAATAATCTAAAAAAAAAACGGAATTTTAATATACCATTTATAAGGTATAGACAGAATATTTGATAGGATCATGTTTTCGAAGCGTTATTTTCACAGAAAAAGCCTTCCTCTAATATCAAGCATAAATAATGCAAGTTGATCGAAGAAAAAGGTAATGTAGTAATTTGTAGTTGCTCCGAAAAATATGAAAATACTGATAGTATGATTATATGAAAATAAGTAATGATTGCCAGGGCAAACTATAACCAGCGGTTTCAATTAAAAATATATACTAACTTGATACTAGTGTAAAAACTAGTGGTACAATAAATCAAATAACTATGTATGTACATGTTAAAAAGAAATACTGTTTGTAAACTTATCTAGTTCGTTTTAAATAAGAAAATTCTTTAAAAAAATGCCGAGTGATATGATAATTTTATTAAATATTAATTTATGTTTTAGAATATAGGAAAAATAATTCGGTACTGTCAAAGTTGTCCCGTTTTCCACATGTCAATTATACAATGTGTATAATTAAAATGACAGAAGCATTTTGAGGGTGTTCGGATTTATGTTAAAAGTTTGTTCGAGTAGAAAATTACCTGTCGCGCACATTAACGCCTCGTCATACAGGGGCCGATACATTAGGGTGCGGGGGCTACAATGCTTTAAATGTATACCCATATAATTAAATAAATTGACATTATTATTGCATTTGTTTTGTATTGTTCACTTAATTCACAAAAGTAAAAGATTGACAATTTAGTTTATAGACTAAATAAAGCTTATAAAAGTAAATAGTTGGAAGTGTGACGAAACTTTTAATCAATATTCAAAAGCATGCTTTGGATCTCGTTTACTTTGCAGAATTTACAATTGTATTGCAGCCGCTTTCAGTTTTGAGAAAAGAAAAATGTGTTATTGTCTGATATTTATTTTATTTCTTCATTTTACGTGCTGCTCTAGAAGGTAGACATCGGAAATATTATACAATTTTTATTCTGAACCGGTGTTGTTTTCTTACGTGTAAATGTCTAGTAAACGTAATAAACTTGCTCTGAAAAATATGAAAATAAACAATAGACGGATATGTTTATTCTTATTTAGAACGTCTTACACGTTTCGTTGTCGATGTTGATATTTTTCGTTACATGTATGAGCTCCAACGTTTTCAGTTGCAAATATATTGTACACACGGCCGCCCATCAATATACCATAACCTAAACGCCGCAATTGATTTTCAACTCCACTTTAAATTATTATGATTTAAAAATTCAAGCATTCCCAATCTCTATTCTTTAAGAGGCACGGTCTAGCATTTCTTTGGTACCTGATTAATCAATTTAATTTAAAATGTTAAATGCTTATATAGTTAAATACTGCAAAATAATTGATATTTCAATTAATATTAGTTCATCACCGGAAGAAAGCTTTTTTTGTACTGATCTCATTTATAATCGATTTATTTTATTTTGATTGTTTGACTTTTAGATTTTAATAATATATCTTCAATGTATAATAATTTAATAAAAAGTACGAATAGTTTGTTTATCTGAACGCATCAATCCATGGAGTTTGCATCCGTATGTGATTTCTTCATATAAATGATTAAACTCCTTCAAAAATAATTTACGATTTTTACACATTTTAAATTACTATGGATTCTTAACAAAAAATACCTACCCTAATTCTATCTTTTCTCTCGTTTTCAATAGCCAATTCCAATCATAAACTCAATATTATTATCTCTATCTTTAAGTAGATACACAAATAAATGGACAAGATTACCTTGCTGGGGACGATTTTTAAAACTAGTCCTTATTGGACGTGTAGTTGACATCAGAGTTAAGTGTGTGAACAAAGTCTAGGTTAGGTGTGTTTCAGAGAAGGCTTCGACCGGCGGCGCCGTTTCTATGTGTGCCCGTGACATATTAAGTGGTGTAAAGCGATCGCATTAGAAGCCGACTTTTGAGTTGCATATAAACATATTTGCGGCTGGTGCCGATCTTAAGACATATTAGTTGTAAACATTTTTAATGAATTTACTTTGGTTCGTTTTACAAGGCTTTGATCAAAGTGATTTGTTCTATATAGGTTTATGTGTTTACGTATAGAGGATAATTCGAGGATGAAATGGATAGTGTGGGAGATCTCTGGAGCTCGATGCGCAGTGGTTAAGAGGGAATAAAACATTTTCAATTTTTGCTTTTGTATAAAGAAATAACTTCCAAATAAGGTGTGATTAAAAATGACGTAACTACTTCGTAGTAAGGGCAATGAATGAAGAAAATATAAAATAATTATCTCGACAGAAAAAAATACAAAATTACTTTATAGAGATATCACAGAATAAAAATGTGAGATAATTCAAAATTCGCCTTTGTTATTTCTTTTTGTAATTGTTCTTACTCTTTCCCAGTAGTACGCAAGCGAGGTAGGTTTCTAATGACTGTTTTCATTAAGCTTAGGAGTCGCCCAAATCTGTCGCCTAAATAGTTAGGTTAGGTTCGCTTAAGAAGAAAATGCATTTCACCAATGGCTAAGAACCTACTAAAGATAATGTCTGACCATAACTTAATATTATGGCATGCGTTATGCGGGACCTTACGCTAGGCATTTGCGGAATATAACAGATCACAAATGTGCCAAGGGATAAAAGAAAAAAAAATGGAATTTAATAAAACTACTTAGGCGATTCGTAAGATTAGGCGTTTCCTTGTTCAGCCATGCCTTGTTCTACGTTAGTGAAAACGGAGGTGAGTTCTAGATAGTAGACACATTTTATTAGGTTTTGTCGGACTTTTTTTTTAATAATATCTTCAGTTAAGACGTTTAAAATATCATAATTATGCGCTATGCACAAGCAATCTATATATATCTATAATTTCTATAATATATCAACGCACAGCCCAAACCATTGGACGGATCGGGCTCATATTTGGCATGTAGGTAAATGTTAGGACGTAGGCATCCGCTAAGAAAGGATTTTGATTAATTCTACCCCCCAGGGGATAAAATAGGGGATTAAAGTTTGTATGAAACTGTCAACTTTAAACCATTCGGGCTAAGACTTTGCATGCATAAAGCTACTACGACGTAGGCATCCCCTAAGAAAGGATTTTGATAAAATTGGGGATAAAATAGGGGATGGAACTTTATTTCAGGTATTTTACACGATATAATGAATAAATTCGTTAGAAATGCTGCTCAAAGTAACTTTACCACGCGGACGAAGTCGCGGGAAAAAGCTAGTGTAACATAATATTAAATGATTTTCACACAGCTTATATTTCTAATCAAATTCATATTCATCTAAGTTCAATATCTTTATGTAAACATGAACCAGATTTCAAGTTGTTCAGTTAGCGTTTGTTACCGTGTATAAGTGCCATTAGTGTGGTGATTAAGCCCGTTTTTGCTTAACAAGTGGCTTTTTAATTACCAACTAACCTGTAATTGCTAAGTGAAAGCCTTTGCGGGTCCAACTGGTTACCATTTATTAAGTTGGAGTTTAATGTTCTAAGTATTTTAGGTAGGTAAGATTACGATATGTTTAAATATAAATGCTTCAGTGAATCTGTGTAATATAAAGTTAATATAGTTTATAAAAATTGCAGCTTCGAAGTTGTATTAATATAACTAGTTTACGTTAAAGAAACTCAGGTTTAGTTTCATTTTAACGCAGCAGAAATTTCTTGGATAAAATTAATTATTGCGGAAGGTTGGAGTGTAGGTATATTTTATGAAAGTTTTCTTTAAATAAGGTTTTTTTTTGTCTTTAACCTAATTTTTAAAGTAATGGTGTACACAACACTTAATTTTTTGTTAGTAACTAACCAGGTTACAATCATCACGAACCGATTCTACTAAAGGAGAATATTTTTTTAACCATTTGCAAGCCCTTTATTAAGTTATTTAATTGATTTGATTTATTATGTTCTACGATTAATCAATTAATCAACCTATGGGTTTAGTTTCTTAATTTTTACAAAATTTAACAATACTCATTTAGTTTTTACAGCGAGCGAAAACAACGAGTATATTCCATAGGCAAACACTAGAAAAATTAATCCTAAATACGCACCTAGTTCCCATCAAAGCAGGTTTCATATCAAAACTTTATTCACGCTGCGTCCGAGTTCTCGATATCGAATAGGAATTGAAATCGGAAGTAGAGGCCCCACGATTCTTAGCTTTTACGTGTTTCGTGTTTTGAGATGCCAGCTTTTATTTGCTGTATCGCAATGACTATTGATTTGGTGGAAACAGTTTATGGAATATTATTTCTTTATACGATTACGAAGGGCTACGAGACAATACGATTAAAAAATAAACTAATACGAACTTAAGTAGTGCGTGGTGAATTTTAAAATATAGCACTAATTAATGTTGAGTGGAATTTTGTCTGGAGTAGAGTAGTCATTTACATCTAACGTTTATATTTTTTCTTAGCCTTAAAGCGGATTTGAATTTTCAAATTGACTGTATTTTTAACTTTTTTTCTTAACGTTTCTGGAATGACTTTCGTATTAGTGGCCAAACTTCTTTAGTTATAAAATATATCACAGTTCTTTATTAAAAACTTTGTTGAGTAGGAAAATCTATTTCCAGTCTGACGTACCTACTATAAAATTACAATACAATTATGTAAAATCTCCTACACACAGACATGAAACAATATATTGGTAACAATAAATAGTTGTTTTTTATATATAAAAAAATAGATGTGCCATACAAAATACGTTCTTTCTTGTATATGTACTTTGGTAAACTAAGACAGAGGACATTATATTTTATTTGATTAAACTATGTTGAATAGTGAAGATATTTCAAAGGACCCCGCCCTTGCCTTATGGAAATTGGCTTTCTGTCAAATCTGATGAAACTATGATGAATGGATAGAGGAAGTCTTCCTGAGTAAAAGTCCTCATGGGCACTAAGCCCGAAAATCGAAACTTTTAGTACTTTTGGGCATTCGAAGTTTTTGATTTTGGATTCTAGCAAAATCAATAAATCCTTGTAGAATCGGCCCAAAGTTCAATTAGACATAAAAGAAAAAATACGTATCGAATATTTTTTCAAGACCTTTCGAACGACACCCTATTTGACCCCCCCCACTCCCCCACCTACGGGGGTGGAAGGGGAGCGGTTTTTTGCGAAAAATAAGCATGGCTCGAGTGTTTGTCATTCAAAAGGCCATGAACACGCTTTTAAAGAACTTTTTCGCGAAAAACAGCTCTTTCCTCCGCCCCCGCGTGTGGTGGGTGGGTGAGGGGGGGGGGGTCGATCGGGCACGGCTCAAGTGTTCCGTCAATCATGAGGCCATTATAACATTATAAAAGAACTTTTTCGCAAAAAACCGCTCCCCTTCCACCCCCGTAGGTGGGGGAGTGGGGGGGGGTCAAATAGGGTGTCGTTCGAAAGGTCTTGAAAAAATATTCGATACGTATTTTTTCTTTTATGTCTAATTGAACTTTGGGCCGATTCTACAAGGATTTATTGATTTTGCTAGAATCCAAAATCAAAAACTTCGAATGCCCAAAAGTACTAAAAGTTTCGATTTTCGGGCTTAGTGCCCATGAGGACTTTTACTCAGGAAGACTTCCTCTATCCATTCATCATAGTTTCATCCGATTTGACAGAAAGCCAATTTCCATAAGACAAGGGCGGGGTCCTTTATGTCCATCTTAATTTCTTTATATATCAGGAAACATGAAATCTAGATTTCATATTACATAGTTTTTTTTAATATATATTGATGCTTTGAGGTAAAGACGTTGGCGTATTAATATTACATGAGAGCCCGACTCGCAGGAACATTTCTAGCTCACTTCGGAATAACCAATTTTCGAAATGTCTAGTCAGGTGCCCGTTTCTAGGACACCTTTAAAAAGTAACTGGAAGTATGAAATTATTTTATTGGCGTTAACTTGCGGTAAAGGAATGATCTTTAGTATGCATTTTTCTGTTTATTAATTTTACTCGTTTTTTTATTTCACTTTTGTAGATTTATTGAACAAACAACAGCACATTCACATATCTGAGTGAAGCTTCAATTAAGACCGTGTAGATCAGTCGTATTTATTTCACAAAAATAACGAAATCTCAGATGTCTGAATTAAAAAAAAATGTAACAAAATCTTTCTGGATTATATGGAAATTCTATTGAAAAAAGCTCTTTCAAAAGTTTTTTAGATTAACTATTGCCTCAGTTCAACGCATCTTAATATAATTTTAACAACAGCTCAATTTGTATTAGAGAGAAATTACATTTTTGATAACAATAAACGTTTGTAATATTCGCACCCCCGGTGCGACACTGTCACTTTTGCAAAAAATGGTTAAATATGTAATAATTGTCCTAAAGCACCCCTTTACTTGGTGCGATAATGTTACTTTTGTAGCACGCATAGTTTCCGTATGATTCATCTCATCTATAGAATAGAAGATTCTAAAGTCATTGTATTGTGAGATGTCAGAGCTTAAAACTCTTCTCCTGATAAACTAAATTTTTGCAAAAGTGACAGTGTCGCACCGGAAGTGCGAATGTACAAAATAAAGCTACCCGTTCCCCTCCATTCCATTATGTCCCGTGCCTCTGTCCTGCGTCACACGATGCGTTCGTGTCGTCGCCGCAATGGTTTGACATTTCAACCGTCATTGTTACTGTAACCAAAGCGTTACTGAAGTCGATCGACGACCATATTGATCAAGAGATCTTTAGTCAACAAATAATCAGACTTACGGATTTCGCGTCAGCCCGCGATCATGTCAAAGTTTCATATGAAACCCTGAAAAATGTATGCGTCTTAACTCATATATCGTATCGTTTGCTTAACCTAAAGAACCATGGATACTGTGTTGCCAGTGTGTGCGGACCTTAACAGTTTTAAGGACATCCAACGGTAGACTGTATAAACACCAATCGGGAAAATGCGATAACCGCCGATCGCGGAGAACTCAACAAATATTTGCTGTGGACTAATTAACCCGATATTGCTTACCGGCGCTTGTAACAAAAATATAAGACGAGCAGTAAGATTGAAACTCGGTACGATATATCTGTTCTACGGACGAACAAAGTCACCTCCCAAAAGTTACACTTTTAATTGGTTTTGTACAAAGGAATAACGTCCAAATAAGCTGTAGTTCAAAATGAAAAAAACAAAACATTATACTAACATTCAAATGTGAATTTTAAAAGATTACTCGACTGAGAAACGAAATTATTAAATTACCTCTAATTTTCACCGTTGTCCATTTATTGTTGTAATTAAACCTTTTTTATACAGGGATAATTGATCAATATGTGAATGATTTCGTAGCCGAGGACATTATGCGACTCTTACAATAATTGTAATAAAACCGTTTTTGCCGCGTAATTTGCCATGCTCAGTTTGCCGAGTGCAATGTGATACATAGTGATATAATTTTGACTGTTTGCTCCATACTATTAAATTCTTCGAAAAAAACGTCTTCAAAAAAGAAGGAAGTTCTCAATTCGACTGTATATTTTTTTGTGTGTTTGTTACGCGATTGATACGATAATTATGAATCGATTATCAAAATTATTTTTATTCGACAGAATAATGGGCCAAGGTGGTCCCATTGAAATTTTATCGAAATCTGATTAGTAGTTTTCTTTATATTACAAAACAAAATATGCTTTTCATCAGATATCACTTAAATATCGCATTTTAATGACATATTTATCAGCCAATTAGATGTTTTCACACTGTCTATTTATCGTTGCCTACAGATTGTCGTGCCGATATCGGATGACGACGCAGGTTTCGCCGTAAATATAAAAGACAAAACAATTGTTACTTATTCACTGTTGGTATTATTAGCTCAAATATTCTATTATGCTTTCGGAATCACGCGGTTACTTTTGACTAAGCAAGCTGTTTGTTACAACGTGTCCACATACTGATATCGTAACGATATCGTGGTGATATCGTTGTCGTCCGAGCTGACGATATTTAAGTATCGTGTCGTGTCCTCATTGTCGTAGTGTGAAAACACCCGTTAACTTCTTATAATTTATTATAAATCTTGAGACTGTATGGTTAGAACAAATTATTTATAACCAGACTTAAAAGTAATTTATAACCAGACTTAAGCTCTATCATTACATTTAGGTTCAAAGTACCCACAGACTGGTAAATATTCATACAGTGAAAGCGTTCAAAGACATGTGGGAAGCATTTGCATACAACAGGGTGGCACCAATCATACTGTTTTAATTTTAGCCTTCGAAGCATCTAAATCTGGGCTCGCTCTGCTGCGTTAAAATTACTTGTGACACAATGCACCAGTGGTTAGACAGCATACCTCAGATTTCAAAATCACACTAAACAGGTTTGATCCAGAACAGACGAGGTTTACAATGGCAATGATTCATCATCAATTCCGCTCGAACTTGTTTTGTGTCTGTGTTTTATTTTTGAACAAGGATAACCGTTAAATCAGGATATGTCCTAATACTGTAGGACATATCCTGATTTAATGGATTTGAATAAATTATGCCAAATACAATTATGATATTGTAAAAAATATAATAAAAATAGGAAAAAATAGCCTTTGTCGAGATTCTTGTAATATTTTTTTATGCAGGGGCGATGACAAGTCACCTATTAACAGCAGGTGGCTTCCACTAATATAAATTATAGAGATTAAGTACCTTAGCGTTAACTTATAAAATTACTTATCGTACAAATCTGACCAGTGTCCTAGACATGTTGTTAACCCAAGTTGCGAAGCATCTCATATAAAAAACGATTACGTATATTTTCTACTAGGAGTTTTCGCTACATAATCTTTCGAAGTTTCGAATTGTTCTATGATATTTTGTGCTCAGAAATTTTATAAAAAAAGCTAGAATAAAACCTTACTCGTTTGCTTCAACAAAGGAAAAAAAATTAAACGAAGTATTTTTAAGGTAGTGTAAATTTAAAATTTTGATTAAAACCTGTATTTTTCTTTGTGTTATAAAATATAATTAGAATTTTATAAACTAAAGCATGCTGAACATACATTCACTCTTTGTGTCCCCTCTCTTTCCAGTTCGAGTGGGTAATTAGGCAAATCTAGATAGAGATTCCAAGTCCTAACAATGCCTTTAATTAGTAGATTACTACCCTCTGCTCGTACTCGTACGAATATTGAAGTTTATGCCCATTTCACTCATTGGTATAGTGAGACACCAAAGGAGCAATAAATTAAATGTATATATTTATTGCTGCTTTGGAGTCCTATGGTTTAGGCAGGATTAGTATCTAAAATCATTAATTTTGCCTGCGATGAGAAACAACAAAAAACATATTATTGAATTTTACTTTTAAAAAAAGGCTATATAATAACACTAATAAATGCTCAAATATTTAAATTTAGGGGTTACTTTATAACTGTTTTTCAAGCGAGAAAATTTTACAAGTAAAGGTTTTGGCTGTGATCAAACTTTTTTATTATTCGAAATTTAATAATAACAACTTATTTGCGCTTTATTTCTTTATGCAGTACCATTTGAAGTTTGTAATTTTGGTTTAAATACTTTTATATTGGTTATTCTGATGAGCTACCTACAACGAAAATAGACCTAGGATCAATGACTGAGCAGAGAACGATTAAAGTCAAGTAATAGTCAATTCAATATTTTGCTTAGTTTTTGAAAAATAAAAAGTTTACAATTGTTCAATGAATTTATTCAGTACACACTTAAAAAAATGAAGAATTAATATTATTCAATGAAATGAAAATATCTTTATTCAAGTAGGCTTATTACAAGTACTTTTGAATCGTCCAAAATTTTTTTTTCCTACCACTGTTTTAGGACGTCTTTCAGCTGACAAGAAGAACAAGCGAAAAAAACTTACCAGCTCTTTATCATAAGAATGACATTTACATAAATCATGTTATTACCAAAATAATATGTATTATCACAATAATAAATACAACTTTCAAAGTCTGTAGGTCATAGGTTGTACATATAATTAGTCGTTATAGAACAAAGCGAAGGCTATTAATTCCATGCATTGCGATCCCTAAAAATAATCATGAACTTTATAGTAGCCTTTACTCATAAGTATGTTCTTTATATGAATTTTAAATTTATTTGGGTAGGTCAATTACATTTTATGGAACTTTATTGAACATAGCAATGCATTTACCCAGAAATGATCCTCTGGTTTTCTGAAGTCTGAAGCTTGTAACGGCCAGTTTATTTTTATTTCTTGTGTTAAGATTATGAACCAATTCTGTTTAAGGTATATTCTCTAATCAAGCTTAAACTTATTTCTGATAAGTGTTTCACGACAGTTAATATAAAAGGCGAAAAAAAACAAATTGTTTAATAAAATTTATGTAAATATCAAATCTAATGTTATTTTTAAATTTAGTTTTATTTTTATTTGTGTGTTTAAATTTAATTTTCTTGAACTCCATGAACTCTAACAATTACTTATTTTGTAGTAATGCGAAACATTTAATTTATATTCTTATTTTATATTTCTCATAATATTTTACCAAAAATAAAACTATCTCAAAAACCACTGAGCTTTACTCGTACAATATAGATTAAACTGAATCTTATTTGAATATGGTTAACATTGTAAGTTTAGTAACTTTTAATTAATTATATTTAATCAAGTATGCATTTTATACTCTAAATGAAAAACGCTTAAAAATCCACCAGCCCTAGGAAAATTATTATCCTGGGTGGTTCAGTAGTTGGAGTGGTCGCTCGGATTGCGAAAAGTCATAGGTTCAGGCCCCGTCTGTCGTTCGTGGCATTTTCATCAAAAAAACTTTCAATTCATTTCTGGCTCATGAAACCACCTCAGAGTTAGTAATAGTTAAAAATAACAAATAAATGACACAACTAAAGTCGTACTAAAAGCTGAAATTTTAATAGTTTTCGTTGTTACATCGAATATTATGATCGAAGTATTAAAGTTAGAAATGAAACGACATTGCTTCTGAAACTTTAAGTAAGGTGCACCTGGACGAGATATTGAAAAAGTTTGGACAACTCATGGTCATTAAGTAAATGCTATCTTAGCTATTGGATTGGTAATATTAAAGTCAATTTATATGTGTAATTATTCCGCCTTTATTCGTTTTCCTATATAAATTATTAAAATAAATTATTTAATCACTTTGTTCTGAATATACGGTGTAAAAAATTTAAAGTGTGGCCATCTTTGAGGTCTTGGGTTCGCTTACCGGCCGAACCAATTATAGAAAATGGATTTCTGTATCAAGGTCTATGTTATTAGGGTACTGCCAGCTTCTTTTGATTGCATTTTTGTACTTTTGTTTGTATATTTCCAAGTATATTTGCCAGAGTCATAGGTCCCGGCTGAATCTGCAGTCGTTATATCCCCCCAAACCCCACTAGGTCCGTGTTCTGGGTTAAGGTTTCCATATTTGTTTACATCCATAAGGAAGGTCTTTACCTCTGTAAAATGCTGATGATGGCATTTGGTAGTAGTGATGTGCAATTGTGTATTTAGATGATATCTTTAAAAAATATATCCACTTGCATACCACACTTCAATAATCAATTATAATTTGCCTTAACTAATTACTTGCATGGCGTTGCTGCATTTTAATGCCAAATTTAACGCCATTGTAGTAGTACCTTCATGGTTATAATATTTACTGTTACAAAAAGTAGGAGCAACTGTTTAACAGTTTATTTTGCCCGAACTTTCGCAAGCCACATTCAGGAATAATTGTGCTCCGGCTTCGTAATAGGCAACTGCTTTGCATGCACGAAGTTGGAATATTATTTCAGCATACCATCTGGTTTGGTGTGTTCGTCGATTCACCATAAGTTGATTTCTCTAAATGTAGAAAATATCCGACACCGCATTACTGTATAGAGAAATATTTAAGTGAATAAAACATGCATGACAAAGAATAATTTTTTTGTTGTTTAATCTACATAACATGATATTATAAGATACACCCATTGTATTTCGATAGCAAAAATCAGTCTCAATCTATGTATTTATAGGTATATATTAAAAGTTAAATTCAATATAATTTATTCAATCTAGTCGAAAGCTACGCCATCGGTTTGTAAATCTACGACGGGAGACCTTGTACTGAGGAGAACCAGCAAGAAGTGCAACATTATTTTTATTATTTATACATTATTTAATAGAATTAACTTTTGGTATGGAAAACTTGATCCCGAGTTTGAAAAGAAGCTCTTTTGGTATTTTTTTCACTTAAAATACCACCAGCTTAAATTTTCTGGAGCTTACAAATAACTCACACGTTGTCTAATGAAAATACAAACTTGTGATATAAAACATTACCCTTAAACAACCAACTTTGGCAATATATACCTAAGTAGAAATTGTTTTTTTTTTAAACCGTCAATTTAACTGTATCTAACATGTCAGAATGGTATCCAAATCTGTGACGAATTTTCAGTTTAAAACGTATTTGCTGATATAATTATGTCAGTAAAGAACAAAGCCATGTTAAATAATGACCAACCTTTTAAAATTGAAATGGGTAGGTACCTCACAAATACATTAAAGCAAAAAATTCCCTTTCTAAATATCTCACTTTTCAATTTATCTGGAGAGTAATTTGATATTCACTTAAGTAGCAGATGCCATAAAAATGCCAAAAGAAAAATATCTTGGCCAGAAAAAAGAGAATACAAATGATTTAATTAATCAAACGGTTGAATGACGGGTCTTTGTCTATACCGGTAACAATGGCCGTCTCCCATTTATTTAACGGTTCATTTTGATGAGAGACAAGATGGATGCCCATTAATTTTAAATGACTATATTTCCCATTAAAACGGGAAAGACTCGATTTAAGCAAAACAACAATTAATTACACAGTGTTAGTTTAAAATTTGGGACAAGGACAACGTTGACTATTTATTAATCAATTCTGTGATCAAAAATTAAAGTCGACAGATGAAATAGCAGCTGCTTTTAAAGTACGCTTTACTATCCCCTTCTTACTATTTCGTATCAATTATTAGTTAAAAGAAAAGTTAAAAGACATGATTTTCAGAAACAAACACGATATTCACATTTTATTCTTTAAAAGTGCTCAAAAATTATTTAGTTTTTTTTTATTCTTATAGATCTCATTTCGATCCTGTTTTTTCTTATTATTCTTGATTATATATGAAAAACAGTACATAGTTTTGTGAATTACAAATTTTACGATAAAAAAATAATTAGTTAAATTCCGAAAGTCTCCAATGGAATATAACTTGTGGTTTTTAAACATCATTGTTCTCTTAAATGAGGTACTTTTATTTGATCTATATCATTAAATTCCTACGGGAAAATTATTAGATTCACTGTGGCCAGGGAACTTGTCTGTTGAATAATAATTTGTAAATAAAATCATTATTTAAATATTAGGCCTTTTTCTTATAGTCACAAAAATATAAATATAAATAGGTGTTTATAGTAAAACAAAATAAAGGATAATAATGAAAGTTCAAGTTGTTGTTGCTACCGCGATAAGTTTCCGTAAGAATCCTACCCTAAAGAAATGAAGCCCTAAAGATCTATTTTTAAATAATGACGTTGATCCTCAACAGATTAATAATGCAATGCTAATCTGTATTCAGGAGTGTAAGTTCACCAGTTTCGTACCCGATAAACAAATTCAAATGGACCTCCTTGAGAAAGATAACGCAGTCATCATAAATTATTAACGGCAAAAGACTCCAGCGTGGACTTTACGAGCCGAGACTGAACAACGTAAAAATCTGCCATTTGTTGTTTTATAAAGCGAATGAATTTTTTAACTTCGCGGAGAGGATTGTATCTTTTACCTAAATAGCGAGTCTTTGAAGGTACTCTTGTCATTAAAAGGCTACAATAAGCAGTGCTGTAACAAATTGTTGAGAGTACGAGAAATGTTATATTTTTTCCTCGATTTCGTCAACTGGCCATTTTTGCTGTGAATAAAACGAATTCAATATGTCGTATTTTAGAGTTATCAACTACGACAGATTTTGATATCATAGATAAGATTCTCAGACACAACATAAGTATTCGGATTCATATATTTATGTTTTTAGTCGCCTTTCATCTTGAATCTTCAGTCTAGCATTAAAGGTAAATTTCTTCAATTATTTTTGAACTTAGCCTGGAGGAGATTAAAGTTCATAACAACCTGACGTACTGTCTACTGTATATCGATAAAGTTCGAGCTGAGTACTCACAGTTTATTACAGTACATTTGTACTGATATACCTACGGTTAAATCAAGCGTCCTTACAGATTTATTTAGCTGCCCTCTTTTTTATAACAGATGGTTTTTATACTAGTTTTAGAGTTTCTACTTATTATCATCATTGGCATAGGCCATAAAAGTAGTAATGTCATCACTTGATCACCATCCGTCCCCACAGTAAGTATTAGATTAAATAATGCGATAACCCACCACGCGGGTCCGGTGCCGAATGGTGAGGTGTTCATAACTCCTAAAGAAATAATTTGAGATGATAAAATTTTTAGACATCATCTAAGAGACAATTTTCACTTCATCCTTGCAATTGCAAGCTAAAAATGCTAAGTAATCTACCATTTTGGCTGTAATAAATAGTATTGACGAGGATGATGGAAATCAGGTATTTTAAAACGGGATAATGGAAGATTTATTTTTATCTTTTATGTTACAAATTTTAGTACAAAGAGTAAAGTATCAAACAAAAACCAAATGACATTCTTTATAAACTTAAAATAAAACAATCAAAGATATAATGAGGTGCTATCGTGCACAAATAGTAAATATAATATTTTATGTAATAATAATTAGGATAAGATTCACAATTTCACAATTTGACGACCTCCGTAGCCGAGTGGTTCGCACGTCAGTTTTAAGGTGTCGCTATCTCTGAGGTCCCAGGTTCGATTCCCGGTCGGGTCAATATAGAAAATGAACTTTTCTATATTGACTCGGGTCTGGATGTTGTGGTACCTTCGTTGTCTCAGATACTCTATAATACGGGGGCTTTAGCTACTCATCTTGGAATCTGAGCAATGTATGTGATGTTGTTAAATATTTATTGTATATTTTTTTAATTCTTGTAATTTATTGTAGTTACCACGTGGCCTCGTTTTACGAGATAGCTGAAAATAACTGTTTCTATAACACTGAAGTGTCACCAAGAACAATCTGTTACTTATCTACGCGATACCTTTGGTTGTTCTGTATATAAACAATACAAAATCTTCATACAAAAGGCGTATCTTCGTTATTAAGTTGACGTTGAAATTGGGTTAAAATTATTTGAATCCAAATAAAATATCCGGCTCTTCTCCCAGTTCAAATGGCTTTAGGTTTTCATTAAAACGAGCGATATTTCAGTTGCTCAATGGCGTATCGCCTCTTGATAAGATTATTACGTCAGGTTTCATTATGTAAGTTATTTATTGGGCGACGACTCTGTGATTATGAGAGAAACCGGGGCATTGTTGCTGTTTCTGTTGTCGACTATGGAATTATTATTTAGCAGGTATAATTATTATTAGATTTTAAAGTTTATTTATTTAAGAAACGTTTAGTCCTGGTATCACTTTTAGCCACAGGGTATAAAGTTTGTCACCAGGCTGTATCTTATGAACCGTGGTAGCTCGACAGTGACAGAAACTTTTACAGATGATGTATTTCTATTGTCGCTATAATAAAAATAAAAAAATCCTAAAACACAGTAAAATTTTATTTTATTTATTTATTGATTTGACAAAGTTTCAACAACAGTTTTGTTATTTTTATACAAAATAAATATGCATCATTGACGCCAATTATAGAAACTTATTAAGTTTAGAAAAAAAAGTTTACAAAATACAAAAAATAAATAAATTAAAATAAACAGGGGGCTCCGATACCACAAATATGTTTCTGTGCGTTTCTAATAGATATTTGTACGGAACCCTTCGTGCCCAAGTCTGACTGGCGTTTGGCCGGTTTAATAGAATATGATATTAAAAAAAGAGTATTTTTAGAATATTTTAGTCAACAGAGGATCTTACTCATTTTATGATCTTGATAACTTACTAAGCTCACATAATATATTTCAAAACCAAAAATAATAAAATTAGTTTCATTTTAACTAAAAACAAATTTAAAAAATTAAAATGTCACCACCAGAAAAATTATTCAAGAACTTTCTTTAGAAGTTGGGCAGCGTATATATTTTGTATTATCCTCGACCTTCTCCTAGATATTTGGTATTCTTCTTACATTTGATAGCCCAATTTATGAGGAAAGTTAATGTTGGTTGTTTTTATTGTGGCTATTTTTAACTTGGATCTTTAGGAGTTGAGTAATAAAGAATTATACAGAATTTTTGATAAGCGAAATGAAATACGTTATAGCAGGACGCATCGTGTGCCAAGTAGTGGGGCATCACTATTACCATTCTAGCAGATGTATTGCTGTCTTTACGCAATGGATTTTAATAAACCCTCATCAATATACAGAGTGATATAAAAGAAAGTTTTATATGTATATGTATAAGACAGTTTTATAATATGCGACAATTGTAGGTGCAATGATAGATATGCCAGCACTCGATCTGCTGGTATATAACCAAAATCGGTACAGCGGTCCAACCTAACCTAATAAAAAAGAAGACAGCAAAAATACGTTATACTAAATGATAAATCCACTTTGTTCCTGGCATTCAATATAATCACAATCGTATTAATATTATAATTATATGCAATCGGGTCTTGTTCGTGCATTTTTTAAAACAATTAATTTACCTCGACGTTTGGATGTTTGTTTGTCAATCACGTCGGAACTACCGAACGGATTTTGATGAAATTTGGTATACAGATAGCGTATTAGCCGACTTAGATGATAGTATCTCACTAAACATATCCCTAGGGACCTCGCGGGCGAAGCTGCTGGCGAAAGCTAGTAATACTTATATAATAATTAGAAAAAAATTTCATCTTTATCGAAAGTTTAAATATTTGTAAAAATATTACTTTGGCTGCTTGGGTGGATTGTCGAAAGCGAGTGGAGTGGAGAGAGGAGCAAAAAAGTAACAAGTTCATGAAAAATTCGTCAGTCCTGTTAGTGTATTTTGTAAACATTTTTCATTAAGAATATTATTCAGTATAGCATTATAAATGAAAAATCAAATTATAATAAAAATAGGTTAACTATTTATCAACCCCGTATTTTAGTCAACTTTTTTTTTAATTTCCATATCACATAATGTCTCTACGTTAGTTTAAAATATGCTAAACGCTAACTGCATTTAAAATAATAATACATTAGATTAATATAAAATTTAACTTTTCTATTGGTTTGAATTGGCAGATAATTATGATCTATCGATTGTGTGAGGTGGTGTAGGTTCGAGCCGAAGTTATAAGACTGGTGGCTGAGATAGACACCCAGTTTCTGAATTGAGAATTTGAAGTTGAGCACGTCTCAAACCATGCTTAAGCCATTTTAAACGACAATTAAACAGGTTTTCATTACTGATTTATAATTTTTGTGATGAAACGTATAAAACTTAAGTTATTGAGAATAATCAGTTCAGATTTTGTGCTTTACTCAATTCAGAAACCGGCCGAGAGTCTACAAAACACTTATTGTTTTTATTATCTGTAGAAACATTTTTTGTTATACATACACCAACTTAAAATTTTATAATTATGCACTTATACCAACAGAAAATGATAATGCTATGCACTGAACCAACCTAAGAAACATGACTGTTTCCGCTTTTGTCTTCATGTTCAGGCATCACGGTAAAGCCTTGAGTCGCAACAGCTGCCAGTCATTGTTCCGATATGACACACCGAGCCCTCAAGATGAATAGAATGAGGACGCTTTTTATCCCACAAAGGCTCAACTGGCTTATGCTAGTATCGATAGAAAATGTTTTAATTCGATTTTAGAAACAACTTTGCTTTTACAATGTTATGTTTCAATGCTGCTTAGTATATTACCAATATTATTTGTATAACTTTATACAATAAAAGCGAATATGATTTCTTGCTCGTTAAAAAATAGATTCGGATTCCTGGAGTCGCACTGTGTTAGACCATAGTATCTTATTTATTAACTCATTTATGAACCGTTGGGGTTCCCAGGTCATAGAGGTGAAAGATATTCCTGGAATGAACTAACAGTATTAGAAATAGCATTAATATGCGCACGATATGATTTAAAATATCTAAGATAACAGCTTCAATCACTCAAAGAAACTTCAACAAGTTTTTGTCAAAAGTCTTCAGAAAGGAATATTTTTTTTCAATTAACTTTAAGTTATTTGTGGCTTGGAAAATATTTTTCCTGTAAAATGGTAATAATATCCAACAGTTTGCGTATAACAACCTCGGGTAGCAACGTTCCCCGTCAAGTACGACTGCCGTGCGATAAAATATGACACGACAAAAACTGAATTAATGAATGCGAGACTGTTGTATTAATTACATTTCGCTTTTTGCGCGACGCAGTTTTGAACAGCAAAAAAAAGGCGGTCCGTTTCATTGACTAAGGAAAATGAGATAACACATTTGTAATTAACTATTGTTTTAATAATTTAGCAAGGATGTATTGCGCAGACAACATTTATTAATTTAATACATTTAATATTAAATAACTATAACGTATAATTTAAATATTTAATGCGTTGAACTTTCGTTGTATTTTCATTTTCATAACCCATAAATGATGTTTACTGTACCTACTTCTATATTGTAGGGAGTTTTTGAGAAATTTTCATCTTGGAAACTATCCACTTCCTGGGTAAATTCTTTGCAAGTTTTCGTTAGCTCGGTAGAACAGGTCCCAAAACGCCATTCTTTTGTGGAACGGTCTAACGCCCATGTACAATTCCGAGTTTATATCTAGATAGTGGTGTAACGAATTCTTTGTGATAGGTGTCCATATAACTGGCAGTAATTCTGTTGCATCTGGTGTTGGGTTCCTGATATGAAAGAAAATAAATTACATTAGATTTTTTAATTTACAAAAGAAATATTACGCACTAGAAATATATGTGACAGCAATTCTATATAAATAAATTGACATCTATAAAGTATTGTGTCATTTGTAAACAAATGCAGTCTAAGTAATTATATTTTAGAAACCAAATCAAATACCCGTATTTGGCGAAATTGGTCCATAGTGTTGTTATGCGATCTATAATCAATTGATCATCAGCAGACGGGGGTTTTACATAATAAAAACTATCAAACAAATAACTTATTTCATCAGCGTGCACAGCTCCAACGACATCATCAGTAATATTTAAATTTTTCTTGCCAAAATTTCTATCGCCGTTATATGAAAACACATATTGGTAAATATTAGCAGCTTCATTTGCAAGATACCTAGAAATGCTCCTGTAAGTCGGATGATAGTACATATAATCTGAATCAAAATCTGCAATATGGTATTTAACACGTTCACTGATATCATTATCACCAATATAGAATCGATAAACGGCTTCTCTCATTCCAGAAAATTCAGAACTATCTACATCAAAATGCATGTACAATTTATTTAAAAATATATTCAAATTTTCGAAATATGACGTGGGTTGATTTATGTATACCCCGAGCCTCTCGTCGTTATTAAATCCAATAAGAATGGGCATTCTTCTTACTTTAGGTGTTTTTTCTATAAGCCAGTTTTCTGTAAGAAAACCTTCAACTCCTTCAAACTGTTTTTCAACACATGGCATGAAACTGAGGCCTAAATCATTAGCTGCATTAATTACTTCATTTGTGTCGATTGATGTCAATAATGACAGAGCTTCATTTATATCATCAGTAGTAGAACCAAGGTGCTTAACTAATAGCAGAGGAGCATCTTTTTGAGGTTCAGAAAATACAGGGCCAAGTGATGTACCACTCTGTATAATCACTTTGTCAAATAATTTTTCACTGGAGGAAAGGATGTGAAAATCTACAGATCTGGCTCCAGCACTTTCTCCAAACAAAGTTATTTTATTTGAGTCACCCCCAAATGTTTCTATATTACTTTTGATCCATCTTAGAGCTAGAAGTTGATCTTTGAGACCTGTGTTTCCAGGATTTTCTGCAGTATCGAGGCACATGAATCCATACGGTCCTAGCCTATAATTCAGTGTTACAAGAATAACGTTATGTCGAACTATAAATTTTGGTCCATACACATATCGTCCTGCGTATCCATAGCTAAAACCTCCGCCATGTATCCACACTAAAACCGGAACCTTGTTCATGAAGTTAGCTGCAGTAGGAACGTAAACGTTTAGGTGTAAACAGTCAAGTGATCCTACAACAGTATTATTAAATTCTTCTATTTGCGGGCATATTGTGGAGTCGTCGTTGGCATCGTATACGCTGTTAAAAGGTGTCTGTGGTATAGCTGCCTGGAACATAGAAAATAAACTATTCGCAAAAGAAGTAATCCCAATCGTTAAGGATATACATAGTAAACATCCGATTTTTATTTATATTAAACAACAATAATGAAAACCTTTGATGATTGGCTGTTGTAGTATGACGACAACTTACACGAAACTAAAACAGATATGTCGTTGCTTAACTTTTTCAAATTATGTTATTAACAATAAGACAAATTACTCTTACCCCAAATGGATTAGATGCATTTACTTTGGCATAGGGAATGCCCAAGAACATAGAGTAATCGCCATCTGCAGCTCTTACTCCTCTTATTAATCCCAAATCTGTGTTTACTAGAGGATCTACTCTGGAAGTTGTAGTACAATTTCTTAATATTAATGATAAGATAAAAAAACTAAGGCAAATGTGTGCACTTGGCATTATGACTATCGAATAACTGAGTTATCTCAAGCATCGATAGATTTATGAAAACCAGATATCAAAAGTCCTTCTGTGATCAATAGATTATCAAAGATAAAATAGCAGACATTTAAGATTCTGTCTAATACTAAATTCACCATTTATTTCCTATGTCACAAATCAAATTTTATTATGCAATATTATTCATAGTTTCGTGAATTATACAAAAAAAGATCTTAATGCTTTTTAAAAATATTGACAGTAAAAGGATAAAGTGTATTATAAAACTAATAATAGTGTATTATTAACTTTCGGAAAAAATTTACAAATTATCCGGTTAGGATAGATGCTAAAACGTCATTCTTAGGTGTAAACATTCTTTGGTGGTGTTTTGTGTTTACGTCAAACTTTTGCCTGTGACTTCGTCCGCGTGGTATTAATTACTTTTGGCATCATTTCTAAAACGCTAACACAAATTGTACGATATTAAGCAGGGGTTGGCGACTCACCGCAAGCGATCCTTTACCGCCACGGGTTCCGAGGGCTGGGTTCTGGAACGGGGTGCGTCGACGCGGTTACCAGCGAATATATCATACACGATATATAGTCCATAGGCACTGATCCACCGTTCTTCCGAAATGTCCTTATTCTCGATAACGAACAATTCACCAAGCTCAATCAAAATTAGGTGCGCGCAGTTAACAATTTGAAATCACAGTAGTAAACCGTCACCCAAGGATTAAGGGTGGGGATTTGGAATGAAGACAGCTAATCGCCTTGCCCATAGACAATAAAAATTCACCCACAGTTGTGTTGTCTTTGTATAGCCAATTATCAATGATCTGTTTCGTTACGGAACATGCCGCTCACCTTAAAGGAACGTGCCTTTAACATTAAATGAACAAATTGAATATTAAATTTAGAACAAAACAAAATACAAACAAAAAACCTAGAACTAAGATTCGATACGCAACGATTAATTGTTTATTCGATAGGGAGTGGACACACCTTTACAACGGGTCGCTTGTAAAATGTATTGCCCCTTTGTAAAGTCACCACACGAGTAAAATTATCCGAACCCGGATGTAGAGCATGGACACGTGCTAGTTTCCATTGTAATGGTGGCAGGTGATCATCGCAAACTACCACAATAGTACCCTCACGAATAGAAGACCCGCGAGTCTCAAACCATTTTTGACTTTGCTGAATCTCATGAAGATACTCTCTACTCCATCTCTTCCAAAAATGCTGAACGGACTGCTGTACCCAACGCCAACGCGTAAGTCGATTAGTATTCTCGTCCACCAAAGAAACATCAGGCAAAGCAATCAAAGGTTCTCCTATCAGAAAGTGTGATGGAGTTAAAGGAAGCGGATCAGGCGAAGCACTTATTGCACAGAGAGGACGCGAGTTCAGTATAGCCTCTATTTGACGTAGGAGGGTATGCATCTCGTCATATGTTTGAGTACGAGTGCCAATAACACGATGTAGATGATGCTTAAAACTTTTGACACCCGCCTCGAATAGCCCACCGAAATGACTTGCGTATGGTGGCTGAAAGTGCCACGTTAGGCCTTGTTTAAGTGTCTCTCGATTTAAATTAGCCTGTACAGAGTCGCTGTTTAAGAACGCGAACAAATCCCTTAAATAATTATTACATCCGACAAAGTTCTTCCCACAGTCCGAAAAAATATCAGTACATAAACCTCGACGGGATGTGAAACGCCGCAAAGCCGCGAGAAAAGCTTCCGTGGAAAGCTCGGACACAAGCTCTAAATGTATGGCCTTAACGCTCATACATACAAAAACTGCAACGTAGCATTTCACAACTTTAGCATTGCGCACCTTATTTGCACGTACGTAAAAAGGACCCGCGTAATCTACGGCGGTCTTAATAAAGGGTCGCGAGGGACGTAAACGAGTAGCAGGTAACGGTGCCATACGTGGCTGATTAGACTTAGGACGAGAGCGAAAACAAACAACACAGCGATGTATGCGCTGGCGCACGATATCGCGACAAGAAAGTATCCAAAAACGTTGTAATAATAAGTATTGGACTGTTTGTGGGCCGGCATGTAAATACTTTATATGCGCATCGTCAATAATGAGATTGGTTAAAGTATGTTTTTTCGGTAAAATTAATTGATGCTTTGATTCAAATGGTAAAAGAGACTTATGAATTCTGCCTCCCACACGTAAAAATTGATTTTCATCCAGAAATGGCGTTAAACGACGTAATTGATTTGAAGGCAATTTACCCTTTGAAATGTTTTCAATGTCATTACTGAACACACTATGTTGCACTAAATAAATAAGTTTTTTTAAGGAAAAATTATATTCCGGCACAGTTATATAATTAGGATAAGATTTAATGTGTTCTTTACATTTGAAATAAAATCTAAATATTATTGCAGTAACGCGAACAAGTTTTCCTAACGTAGAAAATCGAGAAATTATTTCTACATCCGGTAAGGGATCCAGTGTAGTTAAATTAGTGTTGATCGAATTAATATTGAGACGCCTTTCCTCTTCCGTTGTATAGTTAGACTTTGATTCCGGCCAGCAAGCTTCGTCCTGTCGGAGCCAACTTGGACCGTGGAACCACAAATCATGTTCTATAAATACGCCAGGTAGCATACCACGAGACGCAGCATCAGCAGGATTGTCGGTCGACGGTACATGTCGCCAGCAGTTAACGGGAACGCGTGAAAGAATCTCGCTAGTGCGATTGGAAACAAATGTTTTCCATTCATGTGGTGGCGAACGTAACCACGCTAACACTATGGATGCATCAGACCAAGCGTAAACTTGATCACCCTTGACGTAATCTGAGTAGGTAACTAACACCTGCTGTAGTAGTTTTGACAACAATAGGGCTGCCATAAGTTCGAGACGGGGAATAGTAAGACGCATACGAAGTGGAGCGACTCGAGTTTTGGCTATAATAAGCGAAGTACGAACATGCCCGTCTTTGCCCGTAAGGCGTATGTAAACACAGGCAGCAAAAGCCTTTTCTGAGGCATCGGCAAAGCCATGAATCTGAACAGATCCTAAATCAGAAAAAATGTGCCTTGGGAACGACACATTCGAAATAAATGGTAACTGACTCCTAAATGATTTCCATGAATTAACAATATCAATCGGCGGTGCTTCATCCCAACCTATACTGGCTATCCACAAAAGTTGGATCAAATGTTTGGCATATAAAGTAACTGGCGCTAAAAGGCCCAATGGATCGTATATTTTAGCTATCTCGGAAAGAATAGCGCGCTTGGTGCTTAAGCAAGGTGATATTTTGACATTAAAATTGAAACAGTCAGAAATAGGGTTCCATTGAAGTCCAAGGACCTTGACCTGTTCATCGTGTTCCATTTCGGCGAATCGGACTTCATCGAGCCGCTCACCATGAGAAAATGGGGGAATTACTGCAGCAAGTACCTCTGGTGAATTACTATGCCACTTTCGAAGCTCGAATCCCGCCGTCTTACAAATATTAATAAGCTCTTGTTGAACTACTAAAGCTTCATGAACAGTAGAGGCACCGGAAGTGACGTCATCTACGAAAACATCATTTAATAAAACCTTAGAAGCAAGTTTGAATCGTGAAACCTCATCTATAGCCAACTGCTGAATAGTTCGGAGAGCCAGATATGGAGAGCAATTCACTCCAAATGTGACTGTAGAAAGACGATAATCACGGATAACCTCATCAGGCGACTTCCGCCATAAAATGCGCTGAAAATCCCTATCTTCCTTTCGAACTAAAATATTCCTAAACATTTGTTTGATGTCAGCAGTGAAGGCCACTGAAGGAATACGAAATTTTAAAATAACATTAACTATATCTAAATGAAGTTTAGGACCTGTCAACAAAATGTCATTCAATGAGTAGCCACTAGAAGTTTTACACCCGGCGTCGTAAACTACTCGAGTGCGAGTGGTCTCACTGGATTCTTTGACCACGCAATGATGCGGAATATAATAAGTGGCCCCTGATGTCGGTTCGCCCTTAACGGGCTCCATGTGCTTCATATCCAGATACTCTTGGAGACAGGCATGATAGTCTTCCTTAAGCTTCGGGTTTCGCTCGAGACGAAACTCTAACTTACGAAAGCGCGCAAGTGCAGTTTGACGGGATTCGCCTAGAGGGGGAGCCTCCGGCTTAAAAGGCAAAGCGACCACGTATCGCCCCGTTGCGTCACGTATATGCGTCTTTTGAAAAAAGGATTCGCATATTTCTTCATCAGGAGTGTAACTCCGTTTTTCAGGAAGTGACTCTAATTCCCAAAATCTCTGAAGGTTGTCATTGTCAAATGAACTAAAACAAACTTGAAGTTGAGACGGAGAGGAAACAATATCTAGTTTACCTAACAATAAATAACCGAATATACTATTTACTGCTATCGGTGAACCTGGTAAGCCCGTAATGACGTCACTCAAAAGAACATGGGATAGTATATCCGCTCCTAATAACAGGTCCACTGGCTGTGGCGTATGAAAAGCGGGATCCGCTAAATTTAAATCTTTTATATGAGGCCAACCAGTGTACGGTAACTGCATACTCGGCATTTGTGAAATTAATTTGTTTAAAATTAAAAGATTTACCGGAACTAAGGGTTCTAATTTACCCTTAGGCGCGATATTACAATTTATAAATCCTTTGCTACGCGCCGCTTCACTATTGCCTATACCGAACACAGAAACATTAACATGTCCGCGCATCAAACCCAGGCGCTGCGCACACGCCTCAGTGATAAAACTCGCCTGACTTCCAGTGTCTATAATACAGCGAACGGTCGCTATTTTCGCCGCACCTATGCATACGTCGACGAGTGCCGTAGACAATAGCACCGTAGTCGTACGAGCGAACGCGGCATTGGACGCGCAACAATTATGAATCACGTTCTCATCAGCGGGAGCAACGCACTGCGGATCATTCGTGGTAGCGGTTACAGGCATCTCAGCTACCACTGAAGGTGGGAGCGAGACTGCATTATTTGCAGATATTTTATTATTAGTTATCGGTAACGATTTACTTGAAAAGTGAATTAATGTGTGATGTCGCTTATGACATGTACGACAGACAAAACTAGAATTGCATTGATTCACATCATGCCCAAAATGCAAACAATTATAACAAATATTTTTCTTACGAACTAAAGCAAATCTATCTTGAGGGGATAAGTTTAAAAATTGCGAACACTTTGTCAACGTATGTTGAGCATTACAACATAAGCAATTCTTATTCTTATGAGTCTGGTCATAAGACCGATTATCATTTGACGGTTTTGAAACCGGTGTGACATTAGCAGCAAACGAACGAAGTTGCCGTTGCTGCAACTGGTTTTCTATGCGATTATTGTGGCGGTGGCGGATATTCACATTAGCCACACTAGAAAATTTATTGTACTGTCCGCTGTTAGTCGAACATATAATTTCCTCAGCTGATATTTCGCGTTCTAAGAAACAAATCAATGTGCTAACGTTTGGAATGTCTGACGAATTAGTTAAAGAACGTTCATAAGATTTACGAGTGTTAATAGGTATTTTTCGTAACAAAATGCTAAGTAACAAAAAACTCCATTCGCTTACGGGAAAGTGCATAATCTCCAGTGCTTTGATGTTTTCTTGGTAGACATTTAATAAATTACGTATACTTTGAGACGATCTATCGGAACACTGTTCGATGTCGAGAATTCTGTCAAGGTGTTTTGAGGCAATAACTCTTTTATTCTCATAACGAGATATCAAAATATTTAAAGCTACCGAATAGTTCTCGTCTGTAATAGGGATAGATTTAATTAAATTGTGGGGTTCGTTGTGTACCGTAAGTAATAAGTAACGGAATTTTTCTGCCTCTGTGTAGGCACTGTTTAAATGGACTAATGATCGAAACAAATCGAAATAGGAAGGCCAATCCGTAGGATCGCCGCTGAAATTAGGCAAAGGCAAAGTTGGTAAATTCTTATTATAATTAGATGACTGAACTAAAGGCGTTATTAACGGACGACTCATACGTCGTTGCTCTTCATCCACCCTCTTTAAATTATTTAAATTAGTGATAATAGCGTAGTACAAATCATTGAAATCGTTGCGTATCTTAATCTGTTCCTCTTTGTTAAAAGACCTTAACTTGATTAACGTTTTTTCAATTTTAGTTTGAACTTTATTGAATTTACGTTGGTGAGAATTTAAATCAGTAGTTCGCGAGCGAAACTGTTGGACATCTGTCGCTGCGAACTGTAATGTTCGTTTTAACTCATCGAGAATAAGATCTCGTTCGAATAAATCTTGTTCACACGGCGATTCATCATCAGACATTTTGCGTAACAAAGATGACTGCTTCGAATTCGCTGCGTCACTATCCATGATAATAAGTACGTAATACTGTTTAGAGACAACACAACTGAAAGATAGCAATCCGGTTCGAACGGATCAAAAGAAATTATGTACGATATTAAGCAGGGGTTGGCGACTCACCGCAAGCGATCCTTTACCGCCACGGGTTCCGAGGGCTGGGTTCTGGAACGGGGTGCGTCGACGCGGTTACCAGCGAATATATCATACACGATATATAGTCCATAGGCACTGATCCACCGTTCTTCCGAAATGTCCTTATTCTCGATAACGAACAATTCACCAAGCTCAATCAAAATTAGGTGCGCGCAGTTAACAATTTGAAATCACAGTAGTAAACCGTCACCCAAGGATTAAGGGTGGGGATTTGGAATGAAGACAGCTAATCGCCTTGCCCATAGACAATAAAAATTCACCCACAGTTGTGTTGTCTTTGTATAGCCAATTATCAATGATCTGTTTCGTTACGGAACACAAATATTTATCAATTATATCGAGTAAAATACCGGAATATAAAATTTTATCTCTGACAATGACGAACTTCCAAATACAAATTTTTATTCCTTATTGCAACCCTTATATCACAATTATCAACAACCTATATCCTGTATCTCAAAACAACGCTGTTTAGTGGTGTAGGCGTCATAGCGTAACAGATATATACGCAGGTCTATAATATTAGTATTGATAAATAAACGATTATCTTTATTCCATTATATCATATACTAGTGGCCGCCAGCGACTTCGTCCGCGTTTTCCATTATTTCTTCGCTCCTAATAGTTGCAGCGTCATGTTATATAGCCTAAAGCCTTCCTCGATAAATGGTCTATACAACAAGAATTTTACAATTCGAACCAGTAGTTCCTGAGATTAGCGCGTTCAAACAAACAAACAAACTCTTCAGCTTTATAATATTAGTATAGATTAAGAGACTAGCTTTTGCTCGTCTTCGGAAGAGCTATGTAGTATAAATCCACACTAACACCTTATTTCTAGGGTTAGTTACATCACGAACGTAAATATTTAGGTGTAAAAAGTTGAGTGATCCTGCAATAGTATTATTGAAGTATTCTATTTGCGGGCATATTGCGGAATCATTATTGACCTCAAAAATACCGTTGAAAAATACCTGTGATATTGGTGCCTAAAAACAATAGTATACTCTTTATACTGTATCTAAGTTTACGTTTAATTAAAATCACTAATTTTATTTTTGTATATTGTTTTAAACTTTCATAGTCATTAACATGAGATGGTTAGTTATGTAGCCCCCGATATTCGACATTGTTATAAGTACCATGGTCACGGAGTATGTGGTAGCAATCCCGTAAAATGTTTATATATAAAAAAGTTGTGTGCTTATTTAAAACAGTGACTGTCAATATTGCAAATGACGACCCTAGGGTCTACCCTGAAAACTAGGATTTACAAAAGGATTTAGTTTTGAAGTAACAGTAATCTCCAAATACAAAAAACGAGATAAATAATCTGAAGTAAATATATATACTTGACTTCACGGCAGCATATGTATTATTTTATATAATTACTCTAAAACTTACGTTATTAATATGAAAACATTAAGAATTAATCATTCTCCGGATAAACTCTTTGTAATTTGTCATTCGCTTGGTAGAATAGATCCCAAAACGCCATTCGTTTGTGAAATGGCCGAACCCCCAATTGTAGTTCCGTGTTTATCTCCAAATAGTGATGCAACGAATTCCTAGTTATAGGAGTCCATCTTACTGGTAGTAACTCTGATACATTCGGCGTTGGGTCTCTGAGGAAAAATAAAACAATTTTGCATTAACAATGAATTCTTGATGAAAATAAATATCCTGAAAACAATATTCTCGATGAAAAATGCTAAAAAAATCCACTTTGGCCCTGGCACTCTGAGATGGGACATGAACCCATGACTTAGAAAATTCACTTTGTTCCAAAGTGGATTTTTAAGCATTTATCATCAATAATATTTTTCAGTATAACATTGTGTATGTAAAATTGACAAAATATAATAATATTTTAATTATGTTTAAACATCGGACATCTTTGGGGGAGGCCTATGCCCAGCAGTGGGCGTCTCTCGGCTGAATGACGATGATGATGATGATTGGACATCTTCTTAATCATTGGTGCTTTAAAAATTTCAAAAATTGATTTGATTAACCGAGTTCATATTTTTACCTTAATATAATATTAACCGCCTCATTTTATTAATATTTTCTTGTTAATATTATCATAAAACTTTTTTTAAAGTCGTTTTATTTTCAAAATAAATGTTGTTTTTCTCCTCCTTCAAAGTTATAAATAATATTAAAGCAATTTCTTAAAAATTCCCTAGACTAGCGTAAGATTTATAGACATTCGAATGTCATGAATGAAAACATATGGATTAAATTGATATCCTCATTCTAAGTTGATGAAAATCCATTAGAAAAAACCTCTATGGTTACTTATATCATTATAATATATGCGCCTAATTATCTTAATTATGCAAGTTATCACAATTTCAAGTAGTTGACTTACCCATACTTAGCAAAGTTGGACCACATCATTGTCATACGGTCAATTATTATTTGATCTGTAGAAGATGGCGGCTCATCATAATACATAGTATCAAATAAATAACCAATTTCATCAGCGTGTACAGCACCTGCACCACTATCTGAGAAATTTTGTGTCCTTTTGCCGAAGTTTCTATTGCCATTATAAGAAAACAAATATTGGTAAATATTGCCAGCACTGTTTTCAATGTACTTGGAAATACTTCTGTATGTCGGATGATTGTATACGTAATCCGAATCAAAATTAGCAATATGATATTTAACATTTTCACTTATATTTTGGTCGCCAATATAGAAATGACGTACAAGTTCTTCCATTCCTTCGAAATCGCGACTCAATGTTTGAAAACCCAAATTCAACTTCTCATAAAAAATATTTAAATTTTCATAATATGTTGACGGTTGATTGATATATACCGAAAGCTTTTCATCGTCCGTAAAACCAATAAGGACTGGCATTCTCCTCACTTTGGGCATCTTCTTACGAATCCAATTTTCAGTTATAAAGCCTTCAACTCCTTCAAAGCTTTTATCAACACATGGCCTGAAATTTAAACCAAGCTCATTAGATGCAGTGATGACTAGATCGGTTTCAATCGATGCCAAATATGTGATGGCCTCATTTATATCGTTAGTGGATAAACCAAGTTCTGCAGCTAATAATAGAGGAGCGTCTTTGTGTGGTTCAAAATATACAGGCGATAACGATGTGGCACTTTGAATAATAGCTTTATGAAATATTTTTTCTTGAGGAGACAAAATATGGAAATCAACAGCTATTCCTCCAGCGCTTTCACCGAACAAAGTCATTTTATCTGGATCACCTCCAAATGCTTCTATATTATCTTTAATCCATCTAAGAGCTAGAAGTTGATCTTTTAGTCCTTGGTTACCAGGATTTTCTGGAGTATCTAGACACATAAATCCATAAGGTCCAAGTCTATAATTTAATGTTATGAACATTATATCATGGCGGACAATAAATTTTGGCCCGTAGATATATCGGCCTGCATACCCGAAGCTAAAACCTCCACCATATATCCACACTAACACAGGTACCTTGTTTCTAAAGTTAGCTACAATTGGTACATATATGTTTAGATGCAAACAGTCAAGTGATCCCACAACAGTGTTATTGAATTCTTCTATTTGTGGGCATATTGCTGAGTCATCGTTGGCTTCAAATACACCATTGAAAGGTGCCTCTGGTATGGCAGCCTAGAAACAATGAAATAGCTAGTTACGAGGAATACATGGTATCAAATGAATACAAATTTTTAAACAAATAATTTATGTAACTTAACGAAACACTGAATTATTTTTACATCCATTCGATTAGATCAATTTATGATTAGTACAATATATTTTATAAAAGCGTTTTTCTTTTAAGGTACATAGTAAACATAATCAAAAAACGTTGTGAGTGCAAATATAAAATTTTCTAGAAAATGTAGACATGACGATTAGTATGTATTTCATTGACATATGTGTTACTGTTATTTGATGTAGCACTTACCCCAAATGGATTCGACGTATTGACTCGTGCAAATGGAATACCCATGAACATTGAATAGTTTCCATCTGTAGCTCTGACTCCTCGTATTAACCCCAAATTAGTATTAACTAAAGGATCCACTTTAGGGGTTGCAGTGACATTTCCAAATAGGACCGTCAAAATAAACATACTTAAATATAACTCTAGCATCTTGACTGTCGAATATCTAACTAGATAAATACTGAGCTCTATTCGAAACATTAAGATAATATCGTGAACACTTTAAATGACACATACGATATGCACTACGAAAATGAGATATAAGTCAAGAGTATTTGCTGTCATTCTTCTTACGAGTACGATGTTATCAAAAAAACGATAAATAAAGGTTCTTACAAAATAAAATTAGCTGCAATTTTAAAGTGAGATCACATTCTTCATCAACATGGTCAAAGGAAAGTAACTTTATATTATTACTCCTCAGTCTCACAACTATTTAAGTACAAAAACATTCCCCCACATAGTCACTGAAAGAAGGAAAAATATAATTTCCTTTTGCTATTAAGTATGAATATTTATTTATGATATATCAGTTTTTAATTTTACTTTTAAGATTGTAAAAAAAAAGTGTAAACAGACATTGTACCAACTAAGAAATCAATACACAGCAATGCGCAACACGCTGGTTAGTTAGTTACCTATGAGTGAAATCAGTTCCAGTGACTAGGTATTATTAATTTCCACAGTTAATAGAAAACTGTCAAAAACTGGAGGGCATTAATTTTACACACCATTAGCTCGGCCCCGGCTCGAGCCCGCGATATCTCACTTGATATTATTTCTACCGATATTCTGTTAATTACTTGTGTCAGATCAGAGAACGCTTCGGGTATCGGAAATGTTGCCTATTTTTCTGTGCTACTTGACTTGGCAGTTTATTGTTTACGGTTTACTTATTTCCATGTAGATAGTTATATGCTGGTAGTTCAGTAAAAGATTTACGAAAAATTAATTTTGTTGTTGCTATCAATTATGGTCCATTACGTCTGCAAGTGAATGGCCACTTGTTTGCACGATAAAATTGCTTATAATCAAAACCACAACAACATCAACTATTTTGGAATTGGTTCGCTTCGATTCTTCTAATGTTAATTATAGCGTCATGAAAATATATAACCAATTTATCAAAGCTTAATTAATCAGTCGATAGCACATTAGCTTATCCAGAACTGTATATATTCTTTTAATTGATTTGGTAATCATATTTTTCAAAATCGATTACTGAATTTGGGATGCCATTGAGGTGCCATCTTATAACGGTACGTTATACTACACCGTTTTATTTTATCCTAGGTTTCCGCATCCAAATTTTTTGTTTTTAATCTTTAATATCACTTGTTTTTTTAATATTCAGAAATTTTGAGTAACGCGATATGTTATTTCTGAATCAGTTCGTGAAAATTCTTCTTACAGTACCTACACAACATGAGATTGTAATTATAAGACATTTAAACTACTTGTTTAAAATAAAGTGGGGTTAAAGTAATATATTTGTGTTTTAAATAAATATCTGTATGTAATTATTTTATTTAAGTACCTACTTATATTATCACAATTTGTTAATTGTAATAAGTCACCTTCTGGACTAAGCAATAATTACATTGTTAAATTGGACAAAAATCAAGAAAATATTTACCTGAATAGATCAAAAATACTTAATTTAAATTATTAAGAACGGTAAACCATTAAATGTTAGTTGTTACGAGATCCTACTGAATTTTTTAAAGTTATATCTTCCTTCTACTAAAGTTTTAATAAGTAATATCATATAGTATTGTGTGCAAATCAGCACAATTCATTGATGATTTTGGATTGATTATTGAATACATCTTCAAGTGACATCTATCTTTCTCGTTTTTATACTTGGAATCCAGCGTACATATTCCTTGCATGTATTAGGAATTAAGAACGACATTCGTGTGAGCTGTAGGTATCTCTATGCATTCATCGAGCCGTGTCATCGGACAACGAATAATACTAATACAATATACACATATTTATTTCTGCATCGGAAGATTTACTTATTTTTGTCTGTTTGTATTTGGCTTGATTTTTGCAATGTTATCATTTATTCCATGACTGTTATCGCAATTTTAATTTTAATAACGAAACTTGCGATCTCTCCTGGGTGTACTGATTCTGGTGCTCCCTGCACCCGACTTGCAATGGCGACGATATGCTTATTACTATGTAATAGTATGCCTAAATGTTGTATTATTTTCTTTATGTCTGCTTTTTATGTTGTGTTGGTGCTACCTAGCTATATTTTTTTTTATTTTGATAAATTTCTTTATTTCTCTCGAAATACAAGGTTTTTCAACAAAAACATTAAAAAAAAGTCTTTTGTCGAGGAATGCCGGTGGAGGAGTATCGACACCTCGCCATCGAGATATTGTTTACCGTTTGTATAAGTTAGATTTATAAATGTGTATGAAGGGAACTGTAGGTTTATATGTTTTTACGTTTTTTTTGTTCATGTATTTTGTTGAAACTGATTGTTCCTTAATAAAATGAAATAAAATGAAATGTAGATGTCCATTCATTACGAACTGTTTAATATTCTTTTATTTTTTTTTGTTTATACTATAAATAAACCTACTTATCAAGTCTAGTCTGCCGTTTCATTTCCAACCACCAACACCTAAGCACCGAACCCCGTCACATTCTTCTCTTCTTCCTCTCGACGACGAATTATTTACGTAACTCGATACCGCGAGATGCTATTATACGTGCTCGAAAATAAAGAGTATAAGCGATGTCACAGCTTATTTGCTAGAGGATTAATTGAGTTGTAATTTGCTACAAATAGTTAACGGTGTCCGAAAGACAGACGTATAACCTAAATCATTTAAAATAATTTATAGTATATTTATACTTTTGGCAGTCAAATTAGAAAACTAAGAAAGAAATAAACTTTATTTTTTGTAATATTAAATCAAACAAATATATATATATATATATATATATATCTATAACAATAATGTTTAATAAGTATTGTCACTTTAGTCATCTTGAAATCCTTTTTGATACTTCTTGTTATTGATATAAAAATCATCCCAGAATGTCATTCTATCTGCAGCTGGTCTTTGTCCCATAGCTAAAATTGAGTTTATGTTCAAATAAGTGTACCTTTCATTTGATAGCTGCGTCCATTTTATTTCCAGCAATTCTGAGGTGTCAGGTGTTGGATCACTAAAATTATAAGTCACTGATAATATATTAGCTATAAATAAGAATACTGTCAATTTTAATGAGCAATTGGGTCAGATATAAAACTACAATGAAGGGAATTTAAGTTTACTGGTGAGCGACGAAATCTATGAATACTAACATCGAAGCAAAAGAAAGGCAGAGATATGTCAGTCCTGAGTCTGTTGCGACCTACGGCTATTTGATGCCAAGCATGTGTTATCTAAAAGTATAAATTTTAGGATAAGATAATTTACATACCCATATTTTGCAAAATTGGTCCACATGGTTGTGATACGATCTAATACTAACATATCCTCAGGAGTATGTTCGTCTACCAAATAATCTACATCAAAAAGATAACCAACATCATCAGCGTGAACGGCACTGCCAAATTTTACTTTCTTGGTAATCTTTGCCAAATTTCTGTTACCATTGTAGGAAAACATATAATAGAATAAACTTTTAGGTTTACTGTTCAAAAACTTTTTTATGCTTCTTTGAATGGGATGAATATAAGTAAAGTCGGAATCAAAATATGCCGCTATAGGTAAATCGGTGTTTACATTTTTGTTGTTTAAATAATAATTCTGAATAATTTCTTGGGCTTTTATTAGGTTTCCATTGTCAAAGTTGAACGTATTTCTGAGTCTATTGCGAATAAGTGCTGGAAATTCTGAAATGGATGAATTTATGTGTTGTAAAAGAAGTTCGTGCTCGCAAAATCCCAACAAAATTGGCATATCTTTTACTTTTGGAATATCTGCATTTACCCAATGTCTTGTTAGAAATGGTGTGACACCCTCAAATTTTTGTTCCACGCAAGGTTTGTAAGTTATAGACAGATCATTAGATGCTTGAATAACTTCATTTGTGTGTAATGATGAAAGATAAGTTATCGCTTTCGTCAAAGAGTTTGTGGATAATCCAAGCCTTTCTGCTATTCTAATAGGAGCATTTTTGTCATGATCTGTAAAAACTGTGGCTGCTTCTGCACTTCCACTTTGTAAAATAGCCTTATTAAAAAGTATCTCATTATCAGACAACAGGTGAAATTCAATGGAATGTCCACCAGCACTTATACCAAATACAGTTATTTTTGTGGCGTCACCTCCAAATGATTCAATGTTTTGTTTGATCCATTTCAACGCTAATACTTGGTCTTTCAGTCCTTGATTACCTGGTACTTCAGGAATATCCAAACACATAAAACCATATGGTCCTAATCTGTAGTTGATCACAACTAAAATCACATCATGTTTTACTAAGTATTTTGGTCCATAGGTTTTACTAGATTTGGAGCCATCAATGAAACTGCCACCATGGATATAGACCATAACTGGAAGTCGATGGCTGATATTTGCTGATATTGGTACAAAGATGTTTAATTGAAGACAGTCCGATGATCCTTGAAGTACATTGTTTTGGATTTGAGGACATATTGCCGAGTCATGGAATGCTTCAAATATATAATCAAATTTCGGATATTTTTCGGGTGCCTGCAAACAAAGATCATGAAAATGTTAATTTCATAATAAAATTTATTTTAAGTTTCCTCATCACTTGCCTATTAATGTCCTCACTGCTGGGGCACCGGCATGTGGTGGATGTTATTGACTGCAGAAGTTTCCTCATAAATATATATATATATATTTTTAATTTAATTAGAATACGAAACCCGATGGGGGTAATGGATATTTATATGTTAAAATCCAATCACTTTAACAATAGCGGTAATATTACATTGATTTCAGGAACTAATTATAATAGAATAACCTCTTACTTAAATGAGAAAATAACTCATAGTACTATAATAAGTTTACAGTTTTCACTCACCCCAAATAAATTAGTTCTATTCACTGACCCATAGGGTATACCGAAAAAAGTGTAGTATTCACCATCTATTGCTTTAGCACCTCTAATAAGCCCAACAGGCGTGTTTACCAAAATTGTATTTGAATAGGCAGCACGCGTAGCAATAAACAGGAAACATATATGGCGCCACATACTTTCAGACACTTTAAAAAGAATGATAGTGATATCTTTAACTTATTCACGTTTCAAACTAACACATAAACTTACAAATATCTAATCTAATCTTAAGAAGTAAACAGAATACAAAAGATTATATATTCAAATGTAATCTAATTCATTTCATAAACGATTAAGTTAATCAATTGTCATCAATCTGATTAGATTTTTCCATCTCGGCTCAGACAAATATCATCCCTAGCTATAATAAGACATCAACTTACGTAGTCAATAAAAACAAGCCTCCCTTCCTTTCCAGTAAAGATTTATTCTCTCCTTCCTCGAGACTTTTGAATAATGAAAACTAATTATTTTCGCCGACATTATGAATATGAATCGTCGACTCTCATCTTCTTATTTTTCTTGGACAATAAACGACTTCTCGGAGCGAAACGGTCTCAAACAATATTGTCCCTGGATAATGACAATGGATCTTGTTTCTTAAAGAGGCTTATAATTACTTTCATAAGAGGTGAACGAGAAACAACTCACGACTTTATTATGAGAGTATTCCTTTATGTGACAGTTTGTAGTTACGAAACTATGACTTAGACTTATTTATTGTTTCTGTCTTAACATCTTTGCTTTTAATTAATAATAAGTATAATTTTGTTTTTTTCTGTTAATCGTAAACTATTTTGCGCTGAAAGAATTGAAGTTTTCGCATATGTAACCAATGCAGACACCGACACTTCTAAAATAATGGATGATGGCGATAAAAAAAAATCTACTTTAATGAAATAATTGACTAATATTTATTAACCATGGCGAAATGACACAAACGATATGCACTATGAAAATGAGATATAAGTCAAGAGTATTTGCTATCATTCTTCTTACGAGTACGATGTTATCAAAAATGCGATAAATATAGGTTACAAAATAAAATAAGTTTAATTAATATGGTCAACGGAAAGTAACTCTATATTATTACTCTTCAGTCTCACAAATATTTAAGCACAAAAAAAATCCATAAAGACATTCTTCCACATAGTCACTGAAAGAAGGAAAAATATAATTTGTTTTTGCTATTAAGTATAAATATTTATTTATGATATAACAGTTTTTAATTTTACTTTTAAGACTGTAATAAAAAAGTGTAAACAAACATTGTTACAACTAAGAAATCAATACCAGTAATGCTAACACGCTGGTTAGTTAGTTACCTATGAGTGAAATCAGTTCCAGTGAGTTATATGCTGGTAGTTCAGTAAAAGATTTATGAAAAATTAATTTTGTTGTTGTAATCAATTATGGTCCTTTATGTGTGCAAGTGAATGGCCACTTGTTTGCATGATAAAATTGCTTATAATCAAAACCACAACAACATCAACTATTTTGGAATTGGTTAGCTTCGATTCTTCTAATGTTAATTATAGCGTCATGAAAATATATAACCGATTTATCAAAGCTTAATTGTACAGTCGACAGCACATTAGTTTATCCAGAACTGTATAATATTTTGAATTAATTTGGTAATCATATTTTTTAACTTTAAAAATCGATTACTGAAATATGGTTAAAGTAACCTGACGTGCTGCTGTGTTTACTTATAATATTAGGCCCCAAATTGATAATATATATTGATAGCTTTTGCCCGCGACCTCGTCCGCGTGGTAAAGTTACTTTGAGCAGCATTTCTAACGAATATTTATTTGTTATAACGTGTAAAATCCCAGAAATAAAGTTTCACGATTCTATCTTTAATAATGACATACAATCTATTTTTCACAATAATAGCAACCTATATCATATCTCAAGTTAACACTCTTTAATGGGCTAGGCGTGAGAGCGTAACTGACAAATACACAGACTTACTTTGGTATGTAGTATAATATCAGTATGCGCGTTTTAAAATACTACTAACGCCATCTATTGTCAATGTTTAGAACTAAAATTATTTTGTTAGTCTTAATTTATTCGTTCCATTAGGTTCTGATAGGCTCAAAGTAATATATTTAGGGGTGGAATTTATTAAAATCTTTTCTTAGGGGATGCCTACGTCATAGTAGCTTTATGCATGCAATTTCTCAGTCCGATCGTTTAAAATTGAAAAGTTTCATACAAACTTTTATCCCTTATGTTATCCCCTTGGGGGTAGAGTTTATCAAAATCCTTTCTTAGAGGATGCCTACGTCATAACCAGTGGTCGGAATTAGGTAGAGTTATTCATGTACTGACACTGATTTCATACAGCGAAAGAATAAAGTGGATATGCCTCAAATTCCGAGATTAATTTTAAAGAGCAGAAAAAATCCCGTGATTTTTTAAATAAAAAGTTATTTACTTTTACACAATTTAAACTACTGCACGCACGACGTTGCCAAACTTACATACATCAATGACATCGGATGTCCAAAGTTGCAAAATTTGTATTGTAAATTAATGTAAACTAATAAAGATTTTATTTCTATCTCTGACGTTGTTATTATAATTTAGTTGTAAGATTGTTGGCCACACGGGATTGTCCATTAGAAATCCCAGGAAGGTCCACATTAATCAACATTTCGATGCAAGCACATAAATAACTCTACCTAATTCCGACCTCTGGTCATAACCATGTACCTGTATGCCAAATTTCAATTCAAAAACGCACAGCCAAGCCCAATCGGTCCAGTAGTTTGGGCTGTGCGTTGATAGATCACTATGTCAGTCAGTCACCTTTGAGTTATATACGAGTATATTTAGATTAAATGATTTGGGATGCCATTGAGGTGCCATCTTATAATGGTGCGTCGTACTACACCATTTTATTTTATCCTAGGTTTCCGCATCCAAACTTTTTTGCCTTTGATCTTTAATATTATTTCTTTTTTTTTATTATTCACTTTTCGTAATTTGAAACTTATTAATACAGACACGCTAAAGTGCTATGTGGAACCGGTAAACTTCTAAGTGTCTGTTGTTACGAGGTCCCACTAAATTTATTTTAAAAGTGCATATCGTGCACACAATTTTATATATTATGCATAAAAGTGCATATATATATAAACTTTGTGTGCGTAACAGCGCAATACATGTTCAAGTGACATCCATCTTTCCCGTTTTTATAGTACATGTTCATTGAGCGTATTAGGTATTTGTGTGAGCTGTACGTCTATGCATTTATCGAGCTGTGTGTGCGTCATCGGATAAAGAATAATACTACTACAAAATATATATTTTTTTATTTCTGCGCAGGAAAATTTATTTATTTTTATCTGTTTGTATTTGGCTTAGTTTTTGTAATGTTATTTAAGTTATTTATGTACTAATGTCTAATGCATCGAAATGTTGATATTAATGTGGACCTTCCCGGGATTTCTTTATTTCTTCTTTCTTTATTTCTTTCTTTCATTGATGTAAGTTTGGCAACGTCGTGCATGCAGTAGTTTAAATTGTGTAAAAGTAAATAACTTTTTATTTAAAAAATCACGGGATTTTTTCTGCTCTTTAAAATTAATCTCGGGATTTGAGGCATATCCACTTTATTCTTTCGCTGTATAAAATCAGTGTAAGTACATGAATAACTCAACCTAATTCCGACCACTGGTTATCACTTATGCCGTAAATGTTGTGTTATCGCAATTTAAATTTTAATAACTGAACGTGCCACCACTCCTCGGCGCATTCTGGTTGTCTGTCTGCTGCTCCCTGCACCCGACTTGCAATGGCGGTGAAATGCTTATTACTATGTAATAAGCCTAGTTCGCATTAAGCTTATATTTTAGTCTAGTAGCGAGTAGTTTAGTAAAATACTAAATAAAATACTCACTACTGCCCAAAAATCGTCTGCACTTTCTCCGAGTTCAATTCACAAGTCAGTTGTGTTTTGCAAGATGAACATCCTACAATAAAGTAAATAAACTGATTAAGCTAATTATAACCGCTATTTTAGAAGATGTGGGTGTGGAAATTTGTGTAATTATTAAAAAAGTTATGGTTAAGGATAAAGGTTAAGGATCGACAGAAGAGATAAACTAGGTACTAATTGGACTTAATATTCCACAAGCACTCATTTACTAAATATTTGGAAATTAATTTTAAAGTTGTTTTTTAATTCCAGCGAAACGATATTTTTATATAACTAATGAACTCGACTAATTTGATAGGATCAGATTCGTTTCGGTGAGCACGGACGGTGTGGTGGGAGGTACTACTCGCCCGAAAAAATAGAATAAAAGGCGTGTTTCTAGACCTACCGGATCCGTTACGTCAGTGCCGGAAAGTGCCGTCAAAATTCTAAATCGCAGAAAAATAATCCATACATTAAAATAATGCGCACGACGCTTTTTTCAGACATAGAAATGATTGTTTTACTGATTAAGGTACTTGAATTTTGCACTGCACTGCAGTAAATAAATGTTTGTTTATGAATGACTAAAGTTGATTTTATAAGCATATATTATAAATGTTTGATTATTAAATCTGTTTAAATAATTATTATGTTGTTGATTATTCTCAATAAGTAAGGCTGATTGTTTTGTTATTTAAAATAGTTACAAATTTTCGTTATGTAAAATTATTAGTACAAACTAGTATGAATACTAAAAGTATAAAGTTATTATTATTCTAGTTCAGAAGTTACTTACATAATTACATTAATAACTGAGGCTGATTATTTAATTACTTAGAATATGTATATAATAATTTCACTCTGTGCAAACAAAATAGTAATGAATACTAAAAAGTAATTTTATTTTTCATAAAGAAGTGTTTTATTTCTATTATTATTTTAAATCAAAGTACATATCTATTGTAATCATAAGATTATCATACACCCCCGTACTTTTAAGATAGTTCATCTCTCCATCCAAAGGTTGTCTGGAAGAGATCGCTGTTTAGTGATAAGACCGCCGATTGTGACACATAGCTTAATATTGTTCTTTTTTTTTACTTTGTATGTTTTGTATTTGGTGTTTGCAATAAAGTGTTATCTATCTATCTATCTATCTATTTACATTTACCCTTACATATGAAATAAAATGAAATGAAAATGTCTTTATTCAAGTAAGCTTGTTACAAGCACTTGATAGTAAAAAAAAAAATCTCCTACCACTCAATATTAGCTGACAAGAAGAACAAGAGGAAGAAAGTTACTAGCATTTTATCTATACTTTAATAAAAACGTAACCGATCGATGTCTGTACAGTGAAGATATATGAAAAAAAAGCTGTTCTGAGGGACCTTAATAAGCGGAATAGAACACAAAACAATGATTTTTAAATTTTTTGTCTGTTTGTCTGTGCGTTTGTGCACGATAATCTCAGAAACGGCTGAACCGATTTAAATGTTTTCACTATTATATTGCGGTATTCTTCCGTTAACATTTAGTGTAAGATTTATTTCAATCGGTTCACAAATAAAAAAGTTACGTCAATTTGAAGTGACGTGTTTGCCAAAATTGCTATGAAATATTAACTGTTTTATTAAATTTTCGTCTTTGATATATTGATCATAATCATTTACTCTTTCACAGCCAAACCGCAAGGCCTCAGGCCTTTGTCTCATATTTTTTGATCACCCATCCCGTGAACAACTCTTGCGAAAATTGCTTAACAATAGCGATCTTGCGCAGCGGCGTCCACTGTCCGTAGCGCCACTGAGCTACGAATGAATATTGTCTATATAATGATAATTTGTATGATGACAAATAAAAAATAATAAAGTTCCACAATTTTGAAAACTCCAAAGTAAGTTAACCTCATTTATATATGGCCAATCATATTAAATAGAGTTTAGCTTATAATGGACGTGTAGTATACGATCAAGCGAGTAGAAGAACAAGGGAAAAGAGCCTTCGGATGATGCAATTAAGAATCGAGTAGTTTACAGTGAACGCATATTTTTATCAGATTAGGTTCACGTCGTCGTCGGGGCCAGCGGAGGTGGTTGGCAGCCGCCCCCGCATTGCACGGTTTCGTCTGTCTGGGAGAGGTACTCGATTTACCCGAGCCTCTCCAATTTTCCATCTCCGATGGTCCAATACTTGAGTGTCCTGGTCACGGAGGAGAATCCTACTCACCCCCTGTTGCTTGCCAGGTAACAGAGACAATGTCAGAAGCTATTCCACGACGTTAAAAAAGTTAGATTCACGTCAACTGAAGTTAAAAACGTAAAGACAACTCGAGTTATATATATTTTTTTTTATCTTATTGCTATTTTTTTATGTTAATACTCTTTTTGTTCTTTTTTTTAACATACATATTGCTGTGGATACGTGCTTCAAAGTTGATATTTTCAGTCTTCGCTGGAAACAATGGTTCATTCATTGGTCACACCACTCATATAATATTAGGCGAGTCTGAGGGTCGGTTCAGAGTAGCTCGGTGGCGTAGTGAATAAGCGCCATGGCCCGCGATTGTAGTTGTTAAGCAACTTCCACAAAGGTCAGTCACAGGAAAAAAAAATATTAATATTTTGAAACTCACACGATTTGTAAACATTATAATTATATGTAATTGGGTCTTGTTCGTGCATTTTGTAAAACAATTAATTTACCTCGACGTTTCGGCTGCGTTACAGCAGCCGTGGTCACGAGGAGACTGGAGAACTGGCGGGTGTCGTCTTCTGATTTTAGTTGAGGCGTGAGGGTAATCCGGTAATAATGTTTTTAACAGATTTTACAGGAGGGTACATCTGAATTAATTGTTTTAAAAAATGCACAAACAAGACCCGATTTCATATAATTATAATAAAAAAAATATTATCTTAAGCGACTCCAAGCTTCGGAAGGCACGTACAGCGATTGGTCCCGGTTGTATTTGCAGTCGTTAATATCCACCAATCCGCATAGCGCCAGCGTGGAGGGTCGTGGCCCATCCTCCTTAACCATCCATAAGGAAAGCCTGAGCTCCTGCAGTTGGTGACGTAAAAGGGCTGATGGTGATGATGATGATGGCCGTTCAAATCTGACGGAAGCTCAGTTAAGCACCTCTCGGAAGTGTGTGTTAGTGGACGATTTCCTTTGAGTGTGGCAAGTCGAAATTAAAATATGTATATATTTTTTTATATCAATAAATAAAACTACACGTATCTTCCGTCAGACATATACCGACTGAATTTTATTGACAAAGAAAGAGATTGGACGGAAAACGCTCAACGCGAGGCTCATGCACTAAAGTTGAATCTGAAGCATTTACCGTCAGGGACAACTTTTGAGCTTTCGGAGAACATATACAACAAGCGTTTGATCTTAGGAAACTCCTGAAGATCGCATAACGCATCTAAGTGCTGATCGTAACATACATGCAGTATGGTATGAGTATGAAACTTCCTTTGATAGAGAAATGCGCTTGGTCTCTGAAAGAGCTCGCAGTTAGCCCAATAGAGATCGAGAAAGTAGTTTCAATTATCGCCAACCCGTGTTGCCTTCATATTCCACAGGCGTACCGCAGATAAGTTTTCAAAGGGTATAATGAACTAGCTCTTTTCCCGCGACTTTGCCTCAAAATGATAGCCTATGACATCCGCGTCTGATGTAGCTTTCCATAGGTCGGAATCCCTCTGAAACTATCGGTCCAGTAGTGTAGGAGCAAATTTAATGCAAACAAATAAACAACCAAATCTTTCCTCTCTATGATATTAGTATAGCTTTGGTATAAGAGGTCCAATGGCGTAGTGAGTTAGCGCGTTCGGTTAATTAAGTAAGTAAATACTGCTAGCTAGGTAGGCTAGGCTAGGTTGCCTGGAAGAAATCGCTGGCTAGCGATGAGTTTGTCCTTTGTACTTTGTTATGTAAAATAAGTATTCATGAATGATTTCTTCCAGGCAACCTAGCATTGCATGGAAAATAGAACAATAAATAGCCGATTGTGCATACAACTAGACAAATAATAATAATTTAAAAATATCAAAAATAAAAGAACGACAGTTTAAAGGTACGAATAAAATGCTCAGACACAACCGACAACCAGAGCGCGAGAAACGAGAAAAAAGATATAAAAATAACATTCGTAAGGACCGCTCACAGGAGGGGTGACCAAAACATTATTATCTTGAGCACTGTGCACAACACTGGCACAATTCACGTTAAGCCGTTAGTCCTGGCTGCATCAGCAACGTTAACACTCACCGATCCGCATTAAGCCTGCATAGGGGGTTATGGTCCATTGATCTTATTCAATTTGTCTCCATTCATAGGAAAAACAAAATACTACCAAAATACTTCCCACGCACACGAAGTCGCGGGCACAGCTAGTCATAAATAAGGACGTTTACATAAATCGTGTCATTACCATAATAGTACGTATTATAACAATAATAAATACAATTTTTAAAGTCTGTAGGACATAGGTTGGTACATATAATAAGTCGTTATAGAACAAAGCGAAAGCCATATTAATTCAATGAATTACAGTCCTTAAAATAATAATTAACTTCATAATAGCCTTTACTCATAAGTATGTTCTTTACATAAACTTTAAATTTATTTACGAGTAGGTCAATTACATTTTGTGGAACTTTATTGAACATAGCAATGCATTTACCAGAAATGATCCTGTGGTTTTTTGACGTCTGAAGCTTGGAACGGCAAGCTTACTTTTATTTCTTGTATTAAAATTATGAACAATACTATTTTGTGAAGGAATCGTAATGTTTGCTTGCGTACATAATATATTTGCCCGTACCTCACATTCATCAAAAATGACGGCCTATTAATAAACACAAAGAAGAATTCCAGATATATATTTCTATAACAATAATGTATAAAAATTAGTTATCACTCTAGTCATCATGATATCCTTTTTGATACTTCTTGTTATTGATATAAAAGAGATCCCAGAATGTCATTCTATCTGCAGCTGGTCTTTGTCCTATGGTGGAAGTTGAGTTTATGTTCAAATATGTGTACCTTTTATTTGATAGCTGCGTCCATTTTACATCCAGCAAATCTGAGGTATAGGGTGTTGGATCACTAAAATTATAAGTCAATGATAATGAATTAGCTATAAATATGAATGCTATCAATTTAAATGAGTAATTGGGTTAGATATATAATTACAATGAAGGGAATATAAGTTTACTGATGAGATATGAAATCTATGAGTACTAACATGGAAGCAAAAGTAAGGCAGACAAATATTATTCCTGAGTCTATTGCAGCCTACGGCTATTTGATGCCAAACATGTGTTATCTACAAGTAGAAATTTAAGAATAAGATAATTTACATACCCATATTTTGCAAAATTGGTCCACATGGTTGTCATACGATCTAATACTAACATATCCTCAGGATTTTGTTCTTCTACCAAAGATTCTACATCAAAAAGATAACCAATTTCATCTGCATGAACGGCACTGCCAATTTTTATTTTCTCGGCATTCTTTCGGAAATTTCTAGTACCATTGTAGGAAAACATATAATAAAATAAACTTTTCGGTTTACTCTTCAAAAACTTTTTTATACTTCTTTGAATGGGATGAATATAAGTAAAGTCGGAATCAAAATATGCCGCTATAGGTAAATCGGTGTTTACATTTTTGTTGCGCAAATAATAATTCTGAATAACTTTTTGGGCTCTTATAAGGTTTCTATAGTCAAAGTTAAACGTATTCCTGAGTCTATTGCGAATAAGTGCTGGAAATTCTGAAATGGATGAATTTATGTTTTGTAAAAGAAGTTCGTTTTCGCAGAATCCCAACAAAATTGATATATCTTTTACTTTTGGAATATCTGCATTTACCCAATGTCTTGTTAGAAATGGTGTTACTCCCTTAAATTTTTTTTCCACGCAAGGTTTGAAAGTTATAGACAAATCATTAGATGCTTGAATAACTTTGTTTGTGTCTAATGATGAAAGATAAGTTATCGCTTTCGTCAATGAGTTTGTGGATAATCCAAGCCTTTTTGCTATTCTAATAGGAGCAATTTTGTCATGATCTGTAAAAACTGTGGCTGCTTCTGCACTCCCACTTTGTAAAATAGCGTTATTAAAAAGTATCTCATTATCAGACAACATGTGAAATTCAATGGAATGTCCACCAGCACTTACACCAAATACAGTTATTTTTGTGGCGTCACCTCCAAATGATTCTATGTTTTGTTTAATCCATCGCAATGCTAATACTTGGTCTTTAAGCCCTTGATTACCTGGTACCTCTGGAATATCCAAACACATAAAACCATATGGTCCTAATCTGTAGTTGATCACAACTAAAATCACATCATGTCTTACTAAATATTTTGGTCCATAAATTTCACTAGATTTGGAGCCAAATATGAAATAGCCACCATGGATATGGACCATTACTGGAAGTCGATGGTCGATATTTGCTGATATTGGTACAAAGATATTCAATTGAAGACAGTCTGATGTTCCTTGAATTATATTGTCTTGGATTTGAGCACATATTGCAGAGTCATTGACTGCTTCAAAGATATAATCAAATTTCGGATACTTTTCGGGTGCCTGCAAACAACGTTATCATGAAAATGTTAATTTCAAAATAAAATTTATTTTAAGTTTCCTCATCTCTTTCCCATTAAAGTCCCTACTGCTAGGGCACAGGCATGTGATGGATGTTATCGACTGAGTATTTATATTTAAAAATTCAATTACTTTAATTTAATAATAGCGGTAAAATTTAATTTGTTTCAGGAAATAATTATAATCTTACTTATATGAGAAAATAAACTACTAAAAATACTATAATAAATTTACAGTTTTTACTCACCCCAAATAAATTGGTTCTATTCACTGACCCATAGGGTATACCGAAAAAAGTATAGTATTCGCCATCTAATGCTTTAGCTCCTCTAATAAGCCCAACAGGCGTGTTTACCAAAATTGTGTTTGAATAGGCAACACGCGCAGCAATAAACATGAAACATACATGTCGCCACATACTTTCAGACACTTGAAAAAGAAATATAGCAAAATCTTTTATAGTTTCAAGTTTCAAAAAAACTAACTTAATCAATTATATAATAAATGATAACTAATACACAATAATAAAGTCATGATTAAATAATCGATAAGAAACATAATTCGCTCATTTGCGACAAGAACGTGACAAAGTAAAAATCTCAATTTGTGATAAAACGCTCTTGAAAGTTTGAAATTCCTGTAACTTTTTAATTATTTTGTTAAGCCTGTTCAGCTCAATACAACATAACTTCAAGGTTTTCGGTTTTTGGATCAAATTGCATTCAGACCTTTAAGTTAGTTATTAAATTTATTATGATTATTTATTTAAAAAAGGGTCCTCCTTGTTGCGTTATTCTTGTAAAAATAATCCAGTATTGCAGAACAAACAGATATGTACCGATTTTCATGAAAAAAAAAAATGGATTAAAATCTAAACCTTTACAAGTTATGTCGTATTGTTACGTTTTTATTGATAATCTCTAATATAAAGGCATGGAACATTTTAATAAAGACATGTTACTGTCGTAGAAATCTCTTTATTTTTGTATTCTGTTTTACAAAATGAGAGATATTTTAGCGAAGTTATTGTGTAACTTTCGCTGAAATACAAGTAATAATCAAAGTCAAAGTCAAAATAATCTTTATTCAAATAGACTTCTTAAAAATACTTTTGAATCGTCCAACATTTTTTTCCCTACCACTCGTTCAGGATGTTTTGGCTGATAAGAAGAACGAGCAAGAAACCAGCTCTAATAAGAGTAATGACATTTACAAAAACCATGTCATTACCAGATCAATACATTATAAACAGAGATAGAAAAAAAACTATGGTCTTATAATGATAACATAATCATTTAATAATAATGAAAACAAGATAATGAGTTACGAAGTAATCACCTATCCAGTTGCTGGATCACCTCAAGTCCAAGCGTTCTTATCTGTTATATAATCGGATACTTTATAATAACCTTTTTTAATAAGTATTTTTTCTATAGTAGATTTAAACTGCATGATATCTAATTGTTGTATTTTACTTGGGACCTTATTGTAGAAGCGCACACAAAGACCCTTCAATGAGTTATTAACTTTTTGCAGTCTAGTGACAGGCACCGTTAATTTATTTTTATTTCTTGTATTAAAATTGTGTACATCACTTTTTATAGAAGACAAACAAATATTTTTACGAACGTACTTTAAGTTCTCGTATATGTATTGAGAAGCAACAGTCATAATGTCTATTTCCTTAAATTTCTCCCTTAAAGAGTCCCTAATCCTAAGATTATAAATTGATCTAATTGCTCTTTTCTGAAGAACAAAAATTGTTTGTATGTCGGCAGCACTTCCCCACAATAGGATTCCGTATGACATTACACTATGAAAGTAACAGAAGTATACTAATCTGGCAGTATCTATGTCAGTTAACCTACGTATTTTCATTACGGCATATGCTGCAGAGCTAAGTCTACTCGACAATTTATCAATATATGGGCCCCACTGTAGTTTAAAATCTAATTTTATTCGTAAAAATACCGTGGTATCCACAATTTTTATCTACTTTTTTAACATTAGGTAGTACAAATATTAGGCATTTTGTTTTTCCTTCATTAAGAAGAAGATTATTTACATTAAACCAATGTACTACTTTAGCGATAGAATTGTTCACATCGTCATTTAGAGGTAACCCTCTTTTAATTTGAAACAAAAGTGAAGTGTCATCCGTAAAGAAAACTATTTCGAGATCATCCCTTACGAAATAAGGCAAGTCATTTATATAAATCGAAAACAAGAAAGGACCAAGTATTGAGCTCTGCGGAACACCCATCTTAACTTTCGACCCAGGGGATCTTTTGCCATTGTTATCAACCCTCTGTCAGTACTGTCAGTACAGTACTCTGTCAGTCAAGTACGAGACAATAAAATCCAATGAGTTATCTCTAAATCCATAAAAATGAAGTTTACTAATCAATGTTTCATAAAAAACATAATGAAATGCCTTAGATAGGTCACAGAAACACCTAAGGCATCATGTGAATCCTCCCAGGCATTAAAAATTTCTAGTATTAACTCGACACCGGCTTCGGTTGTTGAGCGACCCCTTGTATTGTAAAACCAAATTGTAGTCGATTCATAAGCTTGTTTATGTAAAAGTATGTTTGTATTTTATCCAGCATGATTTTTTCAAAAATCTTACTAAATGTAGGTAGCACGGATATAGGTCTAAAGTTAGTTGGGTCAGATGTGCTACTCGATTTATGAAAAGGAATAATTTTGCTATATTTCATGAGCTCAGGAAAAATACCACAATCAGTACATTCATTTAATATATAAGCTTGGATTGGAGCTATTGTCTCAATTACCGATTTAGAAACTTCAATGGAATTATCCCATAAATCAGCGGTTTTCTTTTCTTTAGCTGATTAAAAGATTTTATTATATCGTTAAAATCAATGTGTTGAAATTGAAATTGGCTATTATAATTATTTAAACTTGCCTTTAAAATAGATTCAGTGACAGTGGAAGAGAAATTCAAAGATTGTGTTATTAAGACTGGAATTTCAGTAAAAAAATTTTCAATATTTTTATCATTTATAATGCAACATTGTAAGCTATTCGTTGTAAAAATGTATTATTTTTTATCAAGAAAGTGTTAATTTGAGATAACCAACATTAGTACCGAACATTTTGTACTTTTATTATCAACTGTAACAGAACATCTCAAATTAACCAACAAAAATAATTGTTAATTTCAGCAACAACGGTACAATCCTTTGTAAACCATAGCATGCGATTACTATTTTTACTACAATAATGAGCCACACACAAATGTCCCGTTATAGCTGCAAAAATAAATCACCAAAAAAACAAAAAGCTGTATTTACCATTTCAACAAAACCGTGACATCATGAGCTGTTACTTTTTGCCGCAATCAGGCAGCACTTTCCTCCTCAAGCGAGCGGCGACAACTGACATGAACCGATCTTGCATTGAACTTAGGAGCGGAAAGAGATAGCGCTAAACCGATAGTCGCCATCCTTTTCCTTCATTACTCGGTCATTTTCGGCGCTAGAAATATCGCGTTTTAGCAGCAAGTAGAGCGCGATGCGCCGAATTCTACTGTATTATTATTCAATAACGATACATATTTGCGTTAACACGTTCTTGTCGCAAACGAGCATGTCAATTTCAGCATGATAAAAAAATATAAATAAGTAATAATTCATTTTAATAACATCAATAATCAACACTTAAGCTTACGAAGTCATTTCCAATTATCAAATCAAATATTAATGTCAAAGATTATATTGAATTTATGCATGTCAAAATTTAGATATCACTTTTCCATCATTAACACCATAAAAACATTTTTCCTGTAGCCACATCTTAAGTTTATGTTTGAGTCTATTTAATTCCAGATTTTGTATGTCAGTAGGAATCTTATTGTAGATTTTTACCGCCATAGAACGTGTGCTTCTAGAACACACGACTGTCCGACATTTTGGCAGTAATCTATTTGGATGTCTGCAGTTGTATATATGAGGAAAGTCATATAAAGAACTAAATAGCTCTGGGTATGATTTTACAAATATGCACATCTCATATATGTATAGGCACGGGATCGTTAGAACCCTTAACTCTTTAAACAGAGGTTTGCACGAAACTAGACTATACATTGTGCGACTGACTTGTATTAAAGGAAATTACATTTCTCAAATTAACGACTGAAGAAGTTTATGGAAGAACCGGCCAAGGTAGAGTCGGACTAACGTAGAAGATTCCACAAAATATACTGATATACACAGAACTACAGTATGTACTATTCGTACGAATTAAAATGACACCTGGAAGCCAGCCTATTCTATTTTCTCTATGCTAATGTCCCCGTCTCTGATGCACACATAATTCTCCACAGATATGATCTAAACAAAATTATAAGAATGATTCGAAATTTTCTGAATTTTCGTTCGAGGAGAAAAAGAATAGGTCCTCGGGTGCCATGTTAATCCGTTCGAGTTTATACCTACTTACTACTTTCTTATATACTTTCGAAGATGAGAGATAGAAATTTAAGACTATTTATTTATAAATATATAAATATTTACAGGATCTTTATCAATTAATTTTTTTCGTATGGTTTAGTGTAATTAAGAGGTCATATTTGTGAATTTGTTCGTGTTGTATTTCTTTTGATATTTATTAACATTTTCACATTTATTTACAACAGAGTGGCCAACTACCGGGCAAAGCACCTCAGCTCGCCGGGTAACCTCCAGGAGGCCATCGCAGACGTGAAGGCGCTAGGGGCGTTTCTGGCAGAGCTGGGCTGGCTGGAGTAGTATCCGGCCACATACCCTCCATACACAAAACAGGCGCAATTTTGACATCGAGTTGTGGAGACGCCCGTTGAAAGTAGAAAATCGGTAATGCTTAGATTCTCTAGTGGTAACTGGCAGGCGATGGGACTATTTAATGCTGCCTCATTTGTTATGAGAAAATTATGTCTCATACAGTAGCAAATCCCTCATTAGGGCTCATTCAACACTGATAGATTAACTATTGACCTACTTACGACTGGTAAGTTGCGACTCGTGGTTTCGGAAAGTAATTGTTCAATACGATGTTTTTTTGTATATACCTATTAGGAAAATATACCTATATGATGGTATACCGTTACCAAACATGAAATATTGATATAAATAAAAATGTAGTGGGGCAGCCACCCTTAATTCCAAATAAAAATTAATCTACAATATGCTTACCTAAAGGCTTCATTGTAGCAAGAAGTCTACTGTAAAGGAGACACCGAGTAGTCGTGTATTTATTGGTAACTTAATTAATAACTATTATTTGGATAACGCCACACTTGGAGCGTTATATTGTCCTCTGAAAATTTATTGTTGCTATTAAAATAAACTTGTTATTTATATCGCTTCGTTTTTGCAATCTTAATTGTTATTTTTGTAACAATTTACTGATAATAATTAACTATTATTTTATACAAAACTAAGAACAAAAGTACGCACTGCAATTGTAACACTAGCGCCAATAGGCTCAATATTGCGTGGTTATTAAATGAACTAATTGACAATAATTATCTAGTCTATGTTTCAAACGTACGGTCTAAGATTTGAGGAAAATTGAAATCGTCGCTGGATTGGACTGAAATTAACATTGATATAGCGTTCAAGAGTAAGCCTGCAGATCGGTCCATTTTAAGGACAGAACAGCATTGGTTTTAAAATACTTTGAACTGAACATCAAATAGATTTAAGCATAGCCTAACATCGTCACGGACATTTTATTTATGATGTATTTTTTCAAAACACTTTGTTGTTTGACATTTTTTTATTTGACAATATTCGAAATAAAGGCAAATTGCTCGCTTACAACAATATAGAAAATTAATTTAGAATGAGCGCATAAATTAAAAAAAAAAAGTGGCACTGATTCCATTATTTCAATATATGTACGTGTCTTCATCATCAACAGTAACCACGTCTGACTGCACTTATTCTAGGCTGTCGTCTACGCTGGTTGCACCAATCGTAGCAGCGAAGCCAGCAGATGTTCCAGTAGGTTCTGCCGTCGTCCCCGCAAACAGGCTTGTAGCAAACCGGGCAGTACTGACAGTTGCACCAACAAGGTCCGCCGTACGCCAATGTGATGCCACTCAAGCCCTTTTTTTGTCTTCTTTTTTGTCTTAGTGGGAAAAACATTATGTACATTTAAACTGATCTAGTTATAAGTTTTATTTTCACAAAATAAAGTACAAATAGGGATCATCATTCACTTAGATGGATAAGGGTAAGTACCCTGTGGCAGTGAGCTTGATGCGTGGACACAAATGTTATAATAATAATTATCTTTACGTCGGGTATGTCTTTTTCCTCCAACACTGCCGAATGTTAAAGGAAAAAATTCATAGTCGAGTATAATTATTACATTATTTGTGTCGATGTTCAAAGTAAGCAATGGCATTATATAATTTAAAAAGCTACTACTAGGAATAATATTGAAAGTATTTACATGTTGAAGTCGCCATGTTATGCAATACTCGTCGATATCTAAATTTATCCAAAAGAGAGTTATAGTGCATTTATACTTTTTCTTTGTTTGCTTACACTTTCATATATTAACATGGACTTTAAATTAATTGACTTTTAATAAACTATAACGGAACAATAAGTTTATCACCATAGACTTGATTTATAATTTATTTACAACTTATATTATTTACTTTGCACAGAACTGGAAAAAAAGATGTCTGTAGAGTCGCTTCGCTATTGTGGCCAGAGAGCAAATGCTTGAAGTCGATTTCTTAAAATATTTGAAATAAAAAAAAACCGCATCCACCCCTATCAGTACCGTGAAAGCCGTGTCCTAAATAATTTAATAATACGATCACAGAATCCAACTCATATTTCTTTTATTGATTACTAGATATTTAACAGAGATTTTGAAACAGAAAGAGCGTATTTCTGCCCCTTATGATGAATCTTAAGATTTATTAAAAAAAATTAAAATTATTGAAATATAATATTAATATGAAATAATAATATTTAAAATTGAAAAATAAAAAAAAATGTTAATGTATCAAAGAAGAATTTCTTTGTGTACACGTATTAGACATCTTTATGAAGTTTACCAAATAAGAAAATAGGTATTTATCTAAGACTCATTTTAACGCGACCCAAAAAGTACCTAATGAATACGGGATACAGTTAACTTTAGCATTATTAAATAATATTTTGAATGTCACTTTGATACAAGAGAAGCAAAAATGTTACCAGTTTTGATTAAGTTCATAATAATCTTAGTTGAAGGGTAAAGAAAGTGACTCGATAGTAATGTATTGTATTAACAAACGACGTGTGCTAATCCGATGATATCAGAAATAACTGTCTCGATCAAATCAACACTGATATTTTGAATATAATAATAACATGCCATGATGTCAGAACAGATGCTTTGAAGAAATTTAATTTATTTTATTATGGTTGATAATTATCCTTGACAATAATAAGTAAAACATAACCTTTGTATAGGTGCTCGATATACCTATAGTGATTATTATGAAATTTTATAAATTATACATTCCAATATTATCGTAATACCTATAATAGTTCTCATATAAATTATGGAAAATAACAATATCAAAGATAAAAATTTATTTTCTAGGATTAACATGACAAACTCAAGAAACAGGCGAGAGCGAAACCAACATTTTACAATTCAACTTTAAATGATCTGTCATTAAGGGATTTCATATTCTTAGACAATTTGTTATATATTTTTACACACACATATGGTGCACGACATTTATTTTAGCATTTTTTTACAAATATTTATTTATTTAGGACAACAACAGCGGAATAACAATAATTTAACTTAAAGCAAATTGAAAGGCCAATTATGGCTATCCATGAAATTAACTCACTAATAAAAATTGAGAGCAGTTTTGTATAACACAGTAAGTATAATATAATAAAAACCTATTATGCTTGCTTTTTTTTATTATTTATTCTATTAGAAGGTAACAATTTTATTGCATGGAGTTACATCTGCCAAATTGCGCAGCCGTTTGTCGGCAGTAGTTCTCTTCTTAAGATATATAAGAGCGTACATAACTTAAAGTACATATACATATACAATTACCATATTTACAATGCTATACATACAGACAGTTTTGACATTTTCGTACAATTTAACTGAAATCTACTATTAGGGGCAAAGTGACAGATAATGTTTTTTTAATATATTTTTAATTGATTTTTTGTGCTGACTGCGTTCAACAATTCAGTTTGATGTGGTGAGGTTTAAAATAATATTTAATAATAATAATAATAATAATAATACACTTTATTGCACTCAATATAACACAGGTTACAGGAAAATTACATTAAGAAGAAAAACAGAACACAAATGGCGGCCTTATTGCTGTGCAGCAATTTCTTCCAGGCAACCAATGGAGAGAAAAAGAAGTTTTAATGGATAGTGTGGGGGTAGTAGGTGCAATATAAGGAAGGATAAATAAATAAATAAATAACGGATATAACTCTAGACAAACATATAGTTACGAAGATGATTAAAAGACAGATTTAAATTAATGTTCTATAACAGTTTAAAATATATATAATAAGTAAAAATGTTTTAGGATATAGATAGGAAATGACTCTTAACTTGATCGCAAAACGTATCTAGTGAACGAGCTTTCCTAATACATTCCGGGAGTGAGTTCCAAAGCCGCACAGCATGCACAGAGAAGGAGTAGGAAACAAAGTCTGTAGAGTGGCGAGGAATCTCAAGAGTGAGATTGGTAGAGGAACGCAATGAACATTGTGTAGAGAAAGAGCGGAAGGAGAAGCATTTTTTAAGATAAGGCGGAGAAAATGGGAGAAAAAGTATAGAATAAAGAACCGTAAGAGTGTGCAAGTCCCTGCGCCGGCGAATAGGGAGCCATTGTAACTTGGATCGGAACTGTGACACATGGTCATATTTCCTAAGATTAAAAATGAATCTAATGCAGACATTCTGCAGACGCTCAAGTTTGTCAAGAAGCTCCTCCGACAGATCCGTATAACATACATCAGCGTAGTCAATGATAGACAACAGAAGAGAATGCGCCAAGGTGATTTTAGTACTAGTTGGCAGAAAATTACGTAAGCGACTTAGAGAACCATAGGCAGCAAATACTTTTTTCCTGACTGCCTCTACCTGCGGCCTCCAAGAGAAATGATGATCGATGATAACTCCCAAATTTTTAACCGTTTTAGAGTAGGGAATTATGGTCCCATTAAACTTTACAGAGGGCAGGCGATCAAAATCAATCCCAGAAACGAAATGACGGCTGCCAATTATAATAGCTTGTGTCTTAGATGGATTAACGATAAGACCATATGATTTACTCCAGTTATTGATTAGTGATAAGTCAGAATTGGTAACCGAAACTGCCCTTGAAAGGTCAGATAGCGGTGCCTGGGTATAAATCTGGAGGTCGTCAGCGTACAGGTGATAAGAACATGATAATGACCGAGTGATAGAATTTATAAAGATAGAAAAAAGCAGTGGAGATAAGACGCCACCCTGAGGAACGCCTGCATTGTTATTACACCAAGCAGAGACCAAATCGTCAATACGGATGCGTTGCCGTATTTAAATATATGTACATCTATGATATATACATAATACCCGACAATTTTATATATAATTATATGTTAGTAAATTACTTAATTAAAATATATATGTAGGTATATAATTATTTGTTTATGATGCTATATAATTTTGATAATCTATACATTGTAATGTACCTAGTTACGGCGACTCTCAAATTAAATATTGTATTTTTTTAAAAGCTCCTCCGCCTCGCCCACTACTTGACTACCTGGAATCGATGGCCGCTTATATTTTGTTTTAAAATTGCAGCAGTATGTAAAATCTACCCACATATACAGAAATTTAAAAATTTTATTATGTTGAGGCATTTCGCAGGTATATCCTAGAATTTATTCCAAAAGAACGGAGTAAATATACTTTTTAAATGACTGCCTAGAAGTGACAAAAGAATCGACATCTTTAAATTTTATAAGTATTATAATTTCTTAAAAGGCGTGTTAGTGTGGAATTTTGTCGATAATCAGTCGAATGAGAGGGTACATGAAATAGTGGTGTATGTCTTATACGACGCGACGGCGTGCACAACGATATGCGGGAGAGGAAACTGGGAAATCCAGACGTCCATACAATAAGCCCATATCATGCAGATCCCGCCTTTCTTCCAAAGTTAGGAGATTATAGATGCGACAATTATCGATATACGAATGAGCACTTTGCTTAAATATGTAATTAAGATGTTTCATATTTACTTTGTATGCGTTCAAGACAATTAAATGTAATTGCTTTTTTTTGGACATTTAAAATACGCTTATAAGATACGCTTTCCAATAGCGATCGACTAAATATCAAGATGATATATTATTATTATGACATGGCCCATTTCAGCAAAAAAATTGCGTATTTAGAATTCATTCAAGATCTGAAAGGAAGATTTTTCTATTTCCCTTTGTTGTATATATTTTTATAAAAGTCATAGATAAGTAAAGTATATGGAGGTAGGTATGTTCTTCGATATCTTATTGAATTATTAACTATTTTCTATAAAATTTAAGCAATGTTTTTGCGACTTTGCCTACATAAATTATAGCCTATGTCCGCCGCGTATTATGAAGCTTCCCGTAGATGAAACTTTTACAAATAGGACCGATAGTTTCGGCGCCTATACAATGCAAAAAACGAGCAATCAAATCTTAAAAATATGAATTTAGATTATTGGAAAAAATTATGTCGAGTAAATAATAAAATTCTCCTATAATAAGACTTTCACTATGTGAAATATTTTTATTATAATATCAACATCACTAAAAAGCATGAAATAAAAACTTTTTATAAGAAGTAGAACCAACTTCAAACTTTAAATAATTAATACTTATCTCAAATGCGAAAATATATATGTCATAACTACATTATTTCATAAGCATTTTATTTATGACACTAAATTATAGTAAATGCATGCATAAATGGCTTATACACTATCAGTATGTGACTTCTATTCAATTTCTTATCCTTATCTGGTTAATCTGTCAGTAAGCTATGTATACTTATATAATTATATACGTATTTATATATGTATATATATATTGTTTCGAATTTATTTTATATTTTTGAAATCCCAGTTGGTGTTTACGCACCGCCTTATGTATTATGTATCTACAACTTTCGGGTTGAATGGTAGAGGATCCTAAAGGCATTAACTCCGCCATTTGTACTGTGTGCAATTAAGTTGGAATAAATAGGTATTTTATCAATTTTAACATTTAAAAATGTCTTAAGCGCTCTTAAACTTTTGTGCAAAGGTTAGTATCCTTTCGATATTTTCTATTGTTTTTAATTCTATAAAGACCGACAGGGGTCTTTTAACCCAGTTTCAAGTTTAGCATTTTATAATTCCTAAATTATATATCGATATATTTTATCCTCTTGTAGTTTTTATTGAAATAAGTCAAATATCAACACAGTAAATGCTCACTCTTGATTCTCATCCAGCTCCTATGGTGGGATGGGATTGCCCAAAAGAAAAACAACACAAAAGTTAATTTAAATTGAAATATTCGTGGTCAATTATAGAATTCTAGTCAGCGAAATGTGCAATCATACTGCCACCGAACAATTTATATGAAGACCGTAAATCGCCGGTCAGCTTAACAATGCGATATTATCATAGAACATAACGGTGACAAACGGCGACAGGAGTGGTCATCACAGTGGCCGCAATCAAACTAATGAGTTAAATGCAGATGATTGAATACATTCAAGTGAACTAATTAAAATCAGTTTACCTCTGCCGTATAGCGCTAACGTATCAAAATACTAAAGTGATGTACTAAGCGTGTTTATTTTTTTCTATTTAATTTGATTTGTACAAGGAATTTAGTTTTGTTAGAGTCTTTTTCAGGTCAGAGATCTATTGTAGATTATGATAATACCTGGTTGTGTTCTGAGATCTAACTCATCAAATCTCTCGCTTAAGGTATTGCTACTTAATTATAATAAAACTAGCTGATTTTCCGTGAATGTGCTTGGGCAAATTATTAGCTTATGTCAACTTCGTATGATGTAACTACTTATATGTGAAAGACTTTTTAAAATCAGTCCAATAGTTTCGGAGCCTATTCGATGCGAACTAACAAACATACCAACTTTCCTCTTTACAATATTAATATAGATATAAGCAGGGATAGTATTGAAAAAGTTATTATCTAGGCAGAGGAAAAATTTGATTGCTTCTTTGTATTGAATAGGCTACGAAAGTAAAGGAGCAATTTTTTATTTTTTTTCACTTACTGAATGTTACGTCGTTCGCGGGCGACACAGGTTATAATTAAAGCGTATTAGTTATATTAGTTTTTTATAATTGTGTATCAACATTTATTGTTTTCGAAAGAAAAAGTTGAGTTGGTAGAATCGACAAAGTTTCTTGGTATTACACTAAATTTCCGACTGCAATAGGTACCTCATATCGATAACTTGTCAAGTAGACTGTGTTCTGCAGCTTGCTGTTAAGATATTTAGACTCTTGACAAATGTTGAAACGGCAAGATTGGTATATTTTAGTTATTTTCAAAGTGTAATGACGTATCGCCTATTGTTGTGGGGTTCTGCGGTTAGCATTCAATATATTTTTATTCTACAAAAGAGAGCTGCCCGTGCTATATATAATTTACGGTCGAGGGAATCTCAAAGAAATATTTAAAGAAATAAATATTTTCACTGTTGCCTCCAATACATCTATGAAAATATTATGTACAGAAGAAAACGTTACGATTCACAAAAGGAAATAAAAATAAAATGGCCGGTTCAAAGCTTCAGACTTCAAAAAACCAGAGGATCATTTCTGGGTAAATGCATTGCTTTGTTCAATAAAGTTCCACAAAATGTAATTGACCTACCCATAAATAAATTTAAAATTCATGTAAAGAATACTTAAGAGCTATTGATGATTATTTTAAGGATCGCAATGCATGGAATTAATAGCCTTTGCTTTGTTCTATATCGACTTATTATATGTACCAACCTATGTCAGACTTTGAAAATTGTATTTATTATTGTTATAATACGTACTATTATGGTAATACATGATTTATGTAAATGTCATTACTTATGATAAAGAGTTGTTAAGTTTCTTTTGCTTGTTCTTCTTGTCAGCTAAAAGACGTCCTGAACGAGTGGTAGAGGAAAAGAATTTTTTTGGACGACTCAAAAGTGCTTGAAGCAAGTTTAATTGAATAAAGTTATTTTCATTTCATTTCAATAACCGATCATATTCAGAAGTGTAGATAAAGCATGTATATGAAACCCATAGTAAGATTATTAAACATGTATCTACGGTTATTTCCTTGCGAATTGGTCGAGTTAATAGCCGCAGAGGCTCGGCTCAGGTGTTGCAGGCTCGTTGAACTTTCCGAACATCCATCCATTACAGAGGATCGGGGCTTACTGTCCTCCTGCAAATTAATAACAGAGTCCACTTTTTGTTTGCTTCTTATTAGCTCCGAAATTCAGATTTATGTTGAGAATTTACTGTGTAAAGAAATTATAATTTACGAGCGAGCCGTAATACGAGCTTCCCATCGTTTTGATAATAACATTTTTGTTTGAACGTTCAGTCGATTTGAAATAATTTTGTTTGTTGTTGTTTCTTCTTGGAACTTTTAAATAACTATTTAGAATATTAAGCTTTCGGGATATTTGACGGCCGGCAGAGGTCGGTTGAATTTTTATACTTTTCAAACCAATTTCAAATTTTTATAATCAAAGTTTTGCACCAAAAGAGGAAATTCTAATCACTTATAATCACTTTTTTGTTTGTTTACGAATATAGTAACTCAAGAATTTTAAAAATATGAACTTCTTGCAGTGACCTAATATACATGTCGCGCACAAATAGTAGAACTGACCAATTTTTAATACTGTCGGCCATTTTATGAAATAGAAAAAATTTGCTGCACAAGTCATAATGTGGCCTGGTCAGATCAAGATTGTATGACTGCTTCATGATTGGCCAAGCAATAGAGATCATAGCGTAAAGATGTTTACAATAGTCTCCGTTAGAGGCGCTGATTTTACAAAAAAGGTACGCTGATTTTTAAAGAAATTAGGGTGGCCAAGGGCATCGGAAATCAGTGGACTGCTATTGGATTTTTACATGTTGCAGTACGAGATATATTGATTTCATAATGTTGTATCATAGTTATAAGGAAGCACCTAATTACTTTGTCTTTACTGGGAACATTTGTAATGGTTGAAATCGTGTGAAATAAATGCAAGAATGGCTGTGCGGAGGTGTGGGCTATTGTGTGGAGTTGTGGCCGTGGTTTTATGGATATGTCGCAGGGTTATGATAAAGACATGATTTTAATCTAAATCCAGAGAATGATAATTTTTTCTTGAAGAATATTAAAGTTTAGTTGAAATATGAAATGGTCGGCCGCATCATGAAATGATCATTTTCTAAGATATGGCTACGACATAATACAAGACTTCAGGTAGATCTTCTTGTTCAGCTTCCAGAAATTTCTTGCGGTCAATCAGTTCGTGAAGTTTCAACCAGTGAAAACATGGCATCAATTTCTGTAACAAAAAAAGTGTTAGAATTTATGAAAATACAATTATTATTAGTAGTTTTGTTATTTTCACGTATTAATAATCAGTAAGAAAAATGTAACGTATTACTAAACTTACTAAACCTACGTTATGTAACTGTTTTACCTAACTAATTTATTATTCCAATTTTTAAATCTACACGAACTGGTTTTTATACAATTTTTGTTTGTTTTTACAGTTTTTTAATTACACTACCCGTCACAACCTCATGTACAATTCCCTCGGTCGGTGTCCATGTCTCACATGTGTACATCAAGGCCGGTACACAATGATTCAAGTAAATAGTACAATGGCTAAATACAAGTAGTTGAGAGTCTATTGAGATGCTATTAATTACATTAGCAGAATTGACCTGCAGATAAATGTTTCACAATAGGGATAATGACTGATTTTTTTGTCTCTGTTCATCAGGTTATTGAAGATTACTAAATACTTTTTTTATACGTTTTTTACGTAATCAATAAATTACTATATTTGATTGATTTCGCATTCACAATGCTATACTGAAAATTATTTTTAATTGAAAATGCTTTAAAAAATCCACTTGGTCCCTGGCACCCTGAGATGGGATTCAAACCCACGACCTTTCGCAATCCGGGCGACTACTCTAACTACTGAGCTACCCAGGACTTAACAGGACTGCCGAATCTTTCAAGCACTTGTTACTTATTGCTACTACAGTGCGTAATTCTCATCAATGTTCAGGCATCCACCCAAACCACAGAACACGGAAAAGAGGTTAGAAAGGCGATCATGCATCCTTTGTACGAAAACCGATGTAGCCAGTCTTGCCCCACTTTTAGTCAACATCGCTTAAATGAAACTAGTAATATTGACAAACAATATAATGTAAATAAATATATACAAAATATAAAAATACTATCAGTACAATAAATGCTATTGGAGCTTATCCTGAACAGACTCCGATGATTTAAAAAGTATTGTTGTTAATGGTTCAAAATAAAAAATAAAAAAACTAGTTTTCTGTTTCAATATTAAGAATATAAAAAACAGATTTATAACCACACTCATTATTAAATTAATATACAAACGCATTCCAAACGAAGTCAATATGGTTAATCTCTGATAAAATTTATTTTTTATTACCACTATTTTTATTGTCCATACTTTTATTTAGTTTTTACTACCTAACATACCAAGAATCGATTAAATGTTTCCAGGCACTCCACTACCCATCTACCGTAATCTATTATGTTGTTATTTAAAACGGTAATTTCGCGATATTCATTACATTACGTGCTTAGTACGACGCAATGTAATAAATATGCGCACTTCTCCAGCAATGTATATTTTCTTGGAATATTTTTTGTGATTCACACTTTTGATAACATTTCACGATTTTCGACTAAAAATACTAAATTTGAGAAGTGTTCTACTTAATAATGGAAAGAAATTCTACCTTTGGACCAACTTGAGGATGGGCTTCTTGTTTTGCAATTAATAACTGCGAAAGTCGGCATTTTTAAGACTTTTAGTGGCGTGTTTCACAGTACTTACAGCGCGCGCGTTCGTGAATGACTAAACATCGCGATCGCGTGGTGAAGTCACGATCCTGTACATTTGTCTAGGATCGTGGCTGCACTGCCACGCCCACAAGGCCCTTCTAACGTCTTTCTGTGTTCTGTGACCCAAACAGCTGAAAGAAATTTTATTACTAATATTGCCCCAACTCCTCAACATAATGTCTATTATTAAAAGTTAAAAAGCTTTCAAAATATACCCATTTATATAGAATGTATTGATAAATATTCTTAGGCTAGTTTTTTCACGCTACCTCGATTCAGTATATACTTTGAAAAACATAGATTATGTCTTTTCTCAAACCTCAAACTATCTCTAATATAGTATATCAACCGGCACCGCGTTAATAAAAATTAATTTGAAAGGATTACTATGTATAATGCTTTATAATGCAGAGCAATGGATAACATGAAATACAACAGTTCATATCAGATTTTATAACCAAGAAACTATTAAACTAAAGATAAGTATAATGAAATAATTTGTCCATAACCCTTAAAGCCCCCGAGCTGCGTGTGATGGTTGTAATATCAGTAAATCGTAGTTTTATCATTCCTCTGAGTACAAAGCTCATGAAAAAAATATATCGCAATACAAAGGGCCAACGCAGAACGCTTGCTTAATGCGGACCATGAATACTATGACTTGGTCGGCAGTATGCAAAAATGTCACATGACATGCATGTTTTTATATATTACAAAAAGAATTAAAAAAGTCAAATTAATTTATTTTGAAATGATTTCTTTTGCGATATAATTATTATAACATTAAGAGAAAACATTATCTATTTTATAAAACATTTTTATTTACGCGTCTGCTCAAAGTCGAGAAGCTCGATCGAGCAGTGATTACGGCTTTCGGTCTGCAGTACAGAAGATAACTTACTTTTGCAAAGGCCGGCAATAGGAGGGGTGACCAAGTTATTATAATCTCGAGCTCCTCCGTGCTTCGAATAACAAGTTAAACTATTGATCACGCCTGCATCTGCTGTCGCTAATACCCCACCATTTCGCTATTTGCGCGCGTGGTGGGTTATAAAGCTTTCTTGCTATTCAAATTCATCCACGAAGAAGGCCTGTGCTCCCGATGTTGTGATATTAATGGGGCAATGATAGTGGAGAGACACGAGTACATAATATAAATTGCTATTGCAATTTGAATAGTTCTTTTCTACATAGTGTATGCCTCGTGCGCTTGGGAGTCATTCAGCGGTTGTAGTGGTCCGGCTACACCTTACATTCTGTTTAAGCCACCATGTGGATTTGGCCGCTCCTTTGGTGTCAGGGATTTAGGGAGGCGTTTTAAACGACGCACATCACACCCTTCCAGTGAAGGGACATACTTTTAGTGATAAATTAGGATATAATTGTCTATTGAATAACTATTATATTAAAGAAATATGTGTCAAGTTTATTATTTTCAACGATATTATTTATATTAATGTTTCATGAAATAATCTTAAGGGTTTTGAGATTAAGTTTAATTCAAAAACATAAAAAAAAAATATTTTCAAAAAATAGAATTTTAGAAAAGGAGATTTTGTTTATTTGCTGGAAAGCTGAAGTAAACAAGGTTCGGGTGCAAGACAACTTTACTGACTATAAATATTTAATATAGAACTTCAAAAAATAACACAAAATTTACAAAGAGTACGTTTACATAAAAATATAAAAAACTAGGTATAATTACAATTAATTACATTAACTAGGTATAATTATGTACAAAAAGGATATTTAATTTGTACTTTACTCTTTGTTCATAACACCGCACACCACTCGCTGAACATACATAGAAAGTCCTCCTTTCGGATTTTGAATGAATGCAAAATACGCAAACTTTTGTTTTTAGCTGTTATAAACATAAAGGTGATACCTGATGAAAAGCGTATTTTAAGGAAAACTGCTTCGATAAAATTTAAATGGTAATATGTAAAATTTAAATGGTTAAATGGTAACACCAAGGTCCATTAAGCTGTCGAATAAAAAAGAATTTTGAAAATCGGTCAACAATTATTAACGAAAATTCGGCGAACATACATAAAAAACACATCTTCGCCGTACATATACCGAGTTAAAAAGAGAGTAATAACAACGTAAAATACTTTTTGTTGCCATATAGCCCTCTACTTTTGTACTCATAAAAAATTAAAGGTATGGCTACGAATATAAATATAGACGTAGGTATACGAGTATTTTTTCTGCTCCGTATTTATTGTCACCGTTCATAAAAGAAGCAACAGTAACAATTAATCGTTTATCCATCGCAGCCCAGTCTGTAACCTCATCTCTACTCATGTTCCGTTCCGTCTAACACCAATAAAAGTATTAATCCGTGTTCTTTTATTTGTTCACCCTTATTTATTATCGATAATTCGCCGCAAGGATAACGGTCATGTACGGTATAATGTAGGTCCCTGAAGTATTGTTATTCGTTCATGTTATTGCTAGCTCATTTATTGGTCCAGTAAGATGTCTTTGAAGTAGCGTATTGTGGTCTTTTAATTTAGTGTTATGATTTAATGGAGATACTTTATTTGTCTTGTTCCTGCTGATGGTGTACAGCTATTTTGCTATAGAAACAGCCTCGAACCTGTCGTTAAGCACAGCGCTGTCATAGCACTGAATTTCAGCCAAAAAACATATTAGTTGGACTTTTCTATGATTCGTATGATAGGAAGAATAGGTGAACAGTACATGGAATTATTTTGAATTAACGTGGCTTACGTTTGAAGCCAGTACAAAGAGGGACACGTGATATACACATGATATTTGTTGTCTGTTTTACCTATGAATTGTTAAGGATCTTATCTACTGTATACAATTCAGCTCTTATCTGTATCTAAATAATTAAAAAAAAAATCAGCAGTATTCAGCAGTAATTCGAATAGCAGTGACCTAAATAGGCTAAATATTTTTCTATAAGATAAAATATAAGTAGAACATTGTCAATGACAAATTTATTGAATGTAATTTAACTCTTATTTTATTTTATTACCTATGTTTAAGTCATTGAAATATCATAACACTCATAAAAATTATGGCGCTGTTATTGTATGTATCAGACATGAAAGAAAATAATATGAAATTACCAACCCAATCGGCTCTGGAGGGGTCGTTATGGCTCATTTGCGAATGACGAGTCACTAATGACGGAGAAATGGAACGGAAGGATCATGCCGACGGTTAATTGCCGCTTGTTTACAAAATTTACAACAATAAGGTAAATTAGGTTAAATATTGTATATGTAATGGTGGACAATAATGAGCAAATAAGATTATTACACACAATCACATCCTTTTATGGAGCACGGACTTTATTATACAGTTCTATCCCTTCCGAATTGAGTTACACTGAAATAATGTTTGTTTAATGTTTAGGTATTACCTAAGAAGGCGTGTATACTCACAATCACTAACTGGTTTTGTACAAAGAAATAATCCAAAAAGCTGAGTAAGTAATTAAAAACGAGAAAACTACATTATATAAGCAAAATCGAAATATGTAAAATTTTTCAAAACGCGAATATGTAACATTTTTTCTTACTACTTTCCAGTTTAGAGAATTATGCAGTTCTTTTGCGGTAATTGTAATAGTGTGCGAGTAATTATTTAAAACAGTTTTTGCAGCGCAATTTGCCATCTCTTGGCGGGTCGTTATGAGATTGAAGGGCATACCTTTTTAACTTTCTTTCTCTTATCTTTAAAAGATCTATATATTGATGTAAAGTATATATTATTGATCTTTATATTGATGTACTCCTCAAAACTCTCAATCTTAAAATAATCATCAAAAATAAGCTCTTCATTATCGTTTATAGAATATTTAAAGTGTTAGTAATTCTTTATTTATTACGATTTTCTCATTGATTTTTTTTTTCTTAATATCTGTTCTGTGAACAATTCTCTGGTCATTACCAATAGCAACGTGGTTGGTAAAAAGGGAGAAGAAACCTGGACATCATTTACAGTAATGAACACAATCTTAAATTTTGTATTAAAAGAGCAGAAGCATACCCACTAAAAACACCGATATCCATGCTACGAGGCGATGCACGGTAAAGGCCCCGAGGATTCACCGTGGTTGGCCCCGTTTCGGCTCACCCTGTTGCTAGGCTCAGGGTTACTTGCCAGGACAGAGACGTGCAATGCCCGGTTAGCGCTGCAAACCAAGCAGACTGACCCAACCAAAACGCAGGAGTATGCGCAATTGGGCTATCACCCACCCTTATCCCGTCAATTTGGCAGAAAATTACGTAAGCGACTTAGAGAACCATAGGCAGCAAATACTTTTTTCCTGACTGCCTCTACCTGCGGCCTCCAAGAGAAATGATGATCGATGATAACTCCCAAATTTTTAACTGTTTTAGAGTAGGGAATTATGGTCCCATTGAACTTTACAGAGGGCAGGCGATCAAAATCAATCCCAGAAACGAAATGACGGCTGCCAATTATAATAGCTTGTGTCTTAGATGGATTAACGATAAGACCATATGATTTACTCCAGTTATTGATTAGTGATAAGTCCGAATTGGTAACCGAAACTGCCCTTGAAAGGTCAGATAGCGGTGCCTGGGTATAAATCTGGAGGTCGTCAGCGTACAGGTGATAAGAACATGATAATGACCGAGTGATAGAATTTATAAAGATAGAAAAAAGCAGTGGAGATAGACGCCACCCTGAGGAACGCCTGCATTGTTATTACACCAAGCAGAGACCAAATCGTCAATACGGATGCGTTGCCGGCGTCTTAGCAGGTAACTACGAAACCAATCAATTGCGGCTGGAGATACATTAAGAGAAACCATAACACCGAGAAATACATCAAAATCAAAAGAGTTGAAGGCGTTACTGAAGTCTAATAACGTTAACAGAGTCAGCTGTTTATTCTCCATACCCCATCGAATGTCATCGGTAATCTTAACCAACGCAGTAGAAGTACTATGGCCCTTGCGGAAGCCAGATTGTAGAGGATTAAGGATCTGATTAGTATTAAGGAAAGTGGTGAGCTGTTGGGAAACAAGTTTTTCAAGGACTTTGGAGAGGAAAGGAAGAATGGAAATGGGACGATATTCAGAGAATTGAGACGGATTTGGCTTCTTTGGAAGTGGAACGATATATGCATCTTTCCAAGATGAAGGAAAAACACCAGTCTGAATTGAATTGTTCATAATTTTGGTGATTATTGGAGACAGAGTAACAATCAGAGGAAGGATCATTTTTCTACTGACAGAATCACTACCTACTGCATTTGAATTAATAGACAAAATGGCTCTCTTAACATCACATTCCGCAAATTGATGCAAGAAAAAGGGAGAATTGAGAGTTGGCAGATTAGAAAGATGCTGAAGAGTTTCAGCCTTCCGGTTTCCATCAATAGGAGAAGATGTGGAAAAATAACTATTAAGTTGATCAATATCAATTTTACGAGAATGATAGTCACGTGACTTGCCAACCCCAACTGACCTCAAAAACTTCCAAACTCTTCCAGGATCATCATTATCGACAGATTTATGAATGTGGCGTTCGAAGGATTGAGTTTAAATTTTGTCTTAGCCCTATTCTTCTTTACCATTAACCCACGTATCTCCTCAGTTAGCCAAGGAGCAGGAAGATGTTTAATTTTGATGGGTCGAACAGGAGCATGCTTGTCATACAATTCTGTGATGAGCCTATTAAAAAGCTCAACCTGCACGTTAACAGAATCACTAACAAAAATAGCTGACCAGTCTATGTTGGCAGCATCATCGAGCAAGAGTTCCTGCTTGATACCCGCAAAACTACGCTGAAGTCTGACAGTCGGTTTTAATTTAGGAGGGCGAATCCGATAAGACAGAAATACCAAGTCATGGTAGGAAAATGCGTCAGCAGAATATTGACCGTGCTTAACAGCGAAGGATGGAGAAGAGACGATGATGAGACCAAGAAGAGAGGGGACACAGTTGGGAAAGTGATGAGTTTCCTTTAATGGAAGTATATGTAAGTTTGAGGAATTAATCAGTGAGTGTAACTTTTTGGAACGAAAATCATCTTTGATAAGACAGGTATTAAAATCACCCATAATAATAGTGTGGGCGTATGAAGGGACAAACTTTTCAAGTAGTAGTTCGAAAGAATCAAAGTAGTCAATTCGAAGTGACGGGCTGTAATATACACCTAGCAGAATTTTTGTATGGACGAGAGATACCTCCAGTAAGAGATGCTCAGCACTGTTGGGAGGTGGTGGCTGAGGAGATCTGCTAAGGATAGAAAAAGGAATATTCGAGCGTAAGTAAATAGCCACCCCACCATGAGAAGAACTTACACGATCATTACGGATCAAATGGAAACCAGGTAAAGAATAGGAAGAGGACGAGAGACAAGGGTTAAGAAACGTTTCGGATATAAGAATTGCATGAATATTTTTACAATTAAATGAAGCAATCATATCCGGGAAATGGGCTGGGATGCTCTGTGCATTAATATGTACAGCATTGAAATTTTTAGGAACATCACAGAATGCATCATCTAGAATTTCGTTCAGAGGACGATCGGAACTATGAAAACTAGAATCACAAACAGAAGACGTAGAACAAGAAAGAAAAAGGTCGCTATCCAAAGATATATCCATATCATAATAAAAAAAAAATAATAATAATAAAAAAAATTAACTTGTGTATATATATACATATATACCCACAGGTCGCCTGAAAGAAGTATCCAAAATAACATCACACAACAAAAACAGCACAGTTATCAAAATAACACAGATACAAAATTAGATAAAAAAATTAAAAAAAAAATAAAAGCAAGATAGAAATGGATCTAGCGAGGGAATACGACCAAAAAGTTTTTTTTTTATTTAAAAAAAAGAAAAAAAAAAGAAAGAGAGATTAAAGATTAAGGCTGTGTGGGCCAGATCCATTTGCTATCAATTAAAATATAAGATGACAGACAATATTGAGACATGACATCAAGACAAAAACAAAGTGAATTCATAAAATAAAAGAACATTATTTTATCTACCTGCAAGAAATAAACAATTAATATAGTTAAATAGTTATTACAAATGACTTGGACAGAAGTAGTTAACAAAAACAGAAAGTAAGTATATTGAAAGACAATTTGACAAACAGAGTAATGACAAACACTAACCTACAAACTACTTCCTCTTCACAGAGGCAGCCCGCTTGACCCTCGCAACGCTGGTGGACGCAGCTGGAACCTGGCCTTTATTTAAGGAAGACTGCGACGCGATAGCAGGCTCCACGGCACCCAGTTTATCAATATCAGTGAAGAACTGAATGCGATGTTTCTTACCGCTGCTATCGATCGCGAAGATGCGCCCGGCGTTGGTCCAGCACTTGGCAATACCAAAACGCTCACGAGCAGCAACAAACACTTTATGCCGGTGCTTCGTGAGGAACTCAGACATTGTGATACCTGTGTTCTTCAGTCCGGTTTTTGCCAACCAGAGCTTATCCCGAACCGTCTGTGAGTGGAGTTTGATCAAAAGTGGTCGCGGCCTGTCTTCACGAGCCTGACCCATCCTCATTACACGCCTCAGGTCATGTGACTTCAGTTGTACTGCTCCAAGATGCTGCGATGCAATTCCCAAAAGTGTTTTGATGGGGTCTTCATTTTGAGTGTCAGGAACACCATGAAGTAACAGCATATCTCGACGACTCCGCATCTCCATGTTATCCTGCTCCGTGACCAACATGGCAAGCTGCTTTTCAAGATTTTTGAGGGCCACCATCACAAAATCCCGAAAAGTGTGAAACTCCTCTGTCAGGGTGGACAAAGATGATGCTTGTGGTACAGTTGTCTTGCGAAGAGTATTTTCAAAATTAGTCATTCGCTCGGAGAAAAGAAGAGATAGTGACTCAATTGTGCGTTTGATGTCATCCATGACTGTGCAACCTTATATTATGTACTGAAATTCTTAAGTTAGCGTTCTAGAGAGGAGACAACGACTGCAGGTACTAATCACTTTTAAAACATACTTTATATGCTAAATTAATATGTAAAAGCAATTTGAAATAATTTAAATACAAGAGCATCCAAAATATGTGTAACTCGCTTTTCAGTCTACCCCAAAAAAAAACAAAAAAAAACATTTTATTTTGGTAATGACATGATTTATGTAAATGTCATTACTTATGATAAAAAGCTGATAAGTTTCTTTCGCTTGTTCTTCTTGTCAGCTAAAAGACGTCCTGAACAAGTGGTAGGGGAAAAAAGTTTTTTGGACGATTCAAAAGTGCTTGTAATAGCCTACTTGAATAAAGATATTTTCATTTCATTTCATTTCACTATCTTCAGTAGTCTCCGTAGAAGAAGGTCGTTTTTACGAATAATCAGCAATATTATTTCAACCATCCTTATATTTAATTTACCATTTGCATATTGTGGCATAAAATGGAACTTCGTAGTATAACGTCAAATGAAGTATATCATAACATTGTCCTTTCGTAAAGTCGCAATGAAAGTCACAAAAAATCGTTAAGCAAAATTTTTCTCTATTCAAATTAATTATAAGGACATTTTTCGAATTGCCGCCGATTTCATTTGAGATAATTCTTTATCAGAAATTTAGATATTAAAATAATAAATTTAAAGTATTAATACCACAAATAAAATAGAGTAGTGAATTTATCACCACCATATTTAATTTAAAACGTATCTTTGATTAAATTGAAGTAATTTAAGAATTGTTCAAAAAGCGAAATCGACGATCTCGGGATAAGGTAGCAACAAAATAAACAAAAGCTTACAAAGAAACCTTACCTGACCTAACCATTACGAAAGCATGCCGAATTATATTACAAAAAAGGTTTCCATAAAAGTTATTGGATTCCTTATCGAAAATTGAATATCTTAGCGAAGAATAGATCCGTAGTTGTTAAGATGATAAAGGGTTATAAGCTTTACCTCAATCTAAATTTTGTAGAGAGGCCCCCGTCAAGCCCCACTCAAAGACAGTATATATCATTTCAGCAAACAACACATCTTGAGAACTAAGCAAATTCCGAGCCGCAAGAGGAAATGGGTATTCTGTACTTAAACAGAATTTAAGCATTAACGCCAGATTTATTATAGATCTGGCTTCAGTAACTCTGGTGACATCATCTGGTCTCCTGTTCGATTCCAGATAACAAAATAGATTTTACCTTTTCAATTATTTTTATCATTATCCTATTGAAATAGTTTCTAAAAGAAAAATAAATGAAAATATTTCAAATAAAGCATTATGTATAAATAAATATTAAAAATACGGTAGCTACTTAGTTATACTTTCATAAAATCAAAATTTCATATACCATATAATAGCCCACACATGGATCAAATGAGAAGGGTCCATGTATACGATATTTGGCCTTTATTTATTACATCCATCTCCATTCTTGTAACATTAATAGAATAATCAACGATCTTATTTCGACATCGGTAATCATGTATAGAATACCACTGCATACAGGATGCTTGGCTTCCGCAAGCACGACCCCTGTCACTCAGACCGCCAATCAATACGCGGTTGAACTAGCAAATGTTAACTTCTCAGAAGGTAATCTTCGGTATCAATGAATCTACCCCCTGTCGTTGCCTCTTGAATATTTTTGCGAGATATTGAAAAAAATCTTAATCTTAGTTTTGCAGTCGTAGCTTCTATTTTAGGATTACATCACCTACATATACATTATGAATACCGTATTATTTTGGATTAGTTTTATCGTTTCGATTTTACAGTGTAATGTGTGATAAATAAGAAATAAATAAGAATATTTTGCCTGAAATCAAGGACACTATCAAACGCATCACATTCATTTGGAACTTGGCGTGGTTCTGTACGTTTTCAGAAAGATTTTTATTTCTAGTGATAATGCCTGTATGAACAAGAGGATAGATAATGGGCTGCACCCGTCAATATTTAACAAAGTATAGTTTAGTTATAATATTAGAATTTAAAGACAACACACCCGCAGTTCAAGGTAGACCATCCAAATAATTTCAAAATATTAATAGCGCAGCATATAGAAAGATAGATGAAGCGCTTAAGTACTAACAATATCGCGTCACGTTGTTCAGAATACGTGCGACCACATAGTGGTTTCCGCCAGGGTGTTCAACCCTTGTCACCGTAACCGCCAATCAATATTCACGGCAAGGATCAGCAAATATTTACTTCTCACGCACCCGATATGTTTACAATACCGGGAGGCTTACCTTAAAAATTGAGTGCTTCCGATCACAATAAGTCAGTGCCGTGAAATATGGCGTCTTGGGCTATCGTACGCCCAATTGTTAGAAGCGTATAACGCATAAAGCATTGTCACGTGATAAATAAGAATGGGAAACTTCGTACAATATTTTTACTCGGAAGTGTATACAAGGATTTATCTGAGTTTTTAAAGTAGCTCGGTGGGGATGGGTCACAATAAAAAATATTAACTCTTGCGCCGGAAGGCACGATAAGCTGTTGATTCCGGCAGTAGTTGCAGTAATTAATACCTTCCAATACGCATTAGGCCACCGTGGAGGGTCATGGCTCATCCTCCTTAACCATTAGGGTGGAGTGATAAAGTATGATTTTTTTTTATAGTTTAGTAATACAGATTCTCATTCACAAACTACATTGCGATACGTTAAACAAAAGCCTGGTTAGTAGTTTTAATGTTTTTAAACAAGAAAAATTAAAAAGATATATATTGTCAAGGAACGAAAAAAACAGAAATCAGTAGATTATTTGGTATTAAATTGTATTTTATTTTTTAAAGTTAGGCATTTGCTGCTGTGATAATAGTCTAGCTCTTATGAAACCGTCACGTTCTTTTCTCCACAAACTGCACTTGAAGCTTCGGTCACTAATTTGATAGAGCGCTCTACGGCTTGGGTAATGCACGGAAAATCTTTAATATTCTAACATGTAGGCAAACCACTTTTGACAATCTCTTTCAAGGCTTCATCAGATAAATTGGAAGTCAGAGGTGACTCAGTTATCTTACAGTCTTGCCACGTAATTAAGTCGGTATGATCTTTAGCATCGAAATTTAAAGCATGCACTTTAAATGTTCGAAGGTCTAGAGTATTCTTTGCTCTTGCTTTTAAAATTTTCTGATATGCTAGTTTACGTATGATTTCTCTGTTGTCTCCAAGCATAGCAATAAGAATATTTTCTGGGTGACAAAATATCCATTTCGTTGAATTACTTTATCAAGTTTACCTGTAGTTTTTCCATCCCAATGTCTCAATGGTAAGTCATTCATATGTAACTGGCAGACAAACCATTATAATGGTTTGTTAAGTTCTTTTTCCATAAAACGAATAACACCTCCTTTGAAACTTTGAAACAAACAGCTGTACCATCGCAACCAATAACAACGATTGCATTAAATTCCACCGATTTTGTTCTCAAATGATTTATTATGGTACTTTATGATACCTTTAGCAGTTCCCAACTCACACGTAACATTTCCGAAATAATCACTTCCTAAAATCACATAATGGTCTTCTGTTACTCTTTATCTATAAAATTTGTCTTCCTTCTAAATACCAATCAAAGTAATATCTTTTCTGCTATCAAAATAAATTCCGCGTATACTTTTATTGCGATCTGCATCGTGTAATGCTGATCTGGCTTTAGTTCTTTCTCGGCTCTACTTTGAATGTTCAGTGACAGCACTTGGATCCTTTGATGTAATAATACCAACATCTCTTAACAGAGAAGAAGTTATAATAGCAGCTGCTCTGTCAGAGACTCCAGTACGATCGCAGGCGAGAGCTTATGAAAGAATAAGTTAATAAATGATGGTAAAGCAGCAGCTACTTGTTTTGGCGATTGATAAGGACTAAAATTATTGTTTGAACTGGTGCTTTCAGTTGTTAAGTCATCAGGCAAAGAACGAGAACAAGGCGGTCGGTTAGGATCCATTATCTCTTTATTACGCAGTAATTCCTTTTCTTGTCTTTTTAATTTTTTCATATTATTTACAGTCGCAACCAAATCTACACCGCCTATTATCTTTTTTCTTGTAGTTCTTAGATCAAGTAAAAAATATACTTCTTCCTTGGAAACACGGCTGTATTTTGAGCAATTACACTCTGATATTACTTTGCATTGTTAACTGAAAAAAATGAAATAACCGTTGGGACTCAGTAACAAATTCATTTATTTTCTCTTGATATTTCTGGTTCGTTTGACGGCCTTGATAAGGTTTTAGTAAGCTTCTATATATGTCATGTTAAGATCGAATAAGTAGTAGTACTCTCTTAAATAACGGAATTTCTACGGAAAGTTTTTGGCTATTATTATTGGCTACGGAAATTTTTGATATCTGGCGATCTTTGGGATATATCATGAGCTGTCGGCTCTTTTGTTGTTTTGACAAGCTTTAATTCATATTTAATAAATAAGTGATTTTTCATAACAGCATTATAAGTTGGTAATTGAGACACTGGAAACTTTTCCGGTAAACCAAACACAGGACAACATGTCCCTTTTCGATTTTGACTTGCGACATTTGACTGTAATAAAGAGAAATAATAGGTATAAATTATATCGAGAATAGTGTGTCATCGACAATCTGTGAACAGTAAATTAAAAATATTACTTACATGAGTCTTATTTTCTTGACGGCAGTAGTTAAAATCAATGTTTTTCACAAGTAGAATAACAATAACATTTGACAACGATTGACAAGTGCAATGAAATCACCTGTCCTGCCTCAACTCCCACCTATCCACGAATTATTCAAGGTTAAACAGTTGCCAACGGAACGGAACACACAGAATTATTTAACGTTAATTTGACAATATTAGACGTTTGTGTTTTTTGACAAAACTTTGCGAATTTCTCTAAAGTTCATGATGTTGGGGGCACGTTCTAAATTTATCATGTGCCAAATATATTTGTTTTATGTATATTTGTGAACAATAACTTTTTACAGGTATTCTGGAACGAATATGAAAAAAAAAAATTTATTCCACCTTATTAACCTATATTAAATACTAAATTATCCATAAGGACGGCCTGTGTCCCAGCAGTGGGGACGTAAAAGAGCTGATGATAATTTGCGTTGTTAAGTAACATTATTATATTCACCAAACTGAAATAATTCGTTATTAATTTAGGGTTAGTCTAATCATCCACTCCAAATAATGCAATATGGATTAATTTTACATTTTCAACGTTAAACATTCCGAGAGCTTTGGTTGAAATTAGCAATGCGTTGATAATATCAGTGAGACAGCAGCTGCAGCCCATCTCAAGACGTCCACTTCATTCAATATTAGTGCATCGAGGTGGATCCCGCTCACATAACCTCAGAACTGAGCTCTGTTCCAGACATTTCTGTTACGGATATATAGCATAACTAGATCGTGTAATATGGTATTCAACAAGACGCGAACCATTTTTTGTTTGTTTCGGCAATAGATTGTGCTGATTTTATATAAACATATTTTTAAGTAAAACAAGAACAGTATCAAATACTTAACCGAAATATGAACGTTTTAAAATTTAGATAAAATGAATATAGAAGTATATCAACTTATATGACATATGTAACAGAGGCAACCCTAATAGGCTAAACCCGAGTTTCTAGGTGTCACTATCAACAGAGAATAATTCCAGGGTTTGGGCTGCGCACTGAGTAAGTCTGTTGGTGGCGGAGAGCACGCCTTGTGTTCGTGCGGCAGGAATAGCGCGTAACGCAGGGAGAATGGGCCATAACCACCTTATTGCGAATTGGTGGGGTACACGACTGCAGATGCAACTGAGATCAACGGCCCAATGTGTCTTTCGAAGCACGGAAGAGCTAGAGATAATATATTTTAGGTTAGAATGTGCTAACCGTTGGGCCATCGCGATACCCCTAATAACTAGTTTGCTTCGTTACCAAAAAAAAAGACAATTATTTTGCTATAAAATTTCAACGAGAGGGTGATCTATAGTTAATGATTCCATTTTCTATTTATGATAAGAAACATACAAGCTGACAAATACGTATCCAATATTAAAGCTTCAATACAATTTGATAATCATATACTCTATATTAGTACTCTGTACTGTAGATGATATTAAATTTTTAAAATTTATTTGTAATTTGCAATAGTTACATATCCTTTTCGTCTAAATAGATCTTAGATCTTTGCTACAATGCTGCATATAATTGAATCTCTGTCGGCGATGGATCGCATCAACAGGGAATGGAATACTCTTAGCAGACCTTTACGACTACAGCTTCACAGATGGGCGACTATTCCGTTTATATTCCAAATTGCTATACTAACTAATATAAGTTATGAAATCTGAATAATGAAAAGTTTACCAAACAAGAATATTCTACGGAGTTAAGCTTTATTCACACTCATCAGTAACATATCAGTATCGGCGCAGTACAAGCTCAGTATCCTATGTTAATACGTCAGTGGTTCTTAGCCTTATTAGACTACAATACCGTACTTTATTATCATTAATAATCAAAGATTATTAAGTTGATCCTGTTATCTTAGAATTTATTAAATCGAAAATATTTTGTGCAACATAATTGCAACCATTATCCTATTATTCCTCTTCTTGACGCTGTAAAGCACAAATGAGTGACCATCTCGGTATTATTGTCCTAGTATATAGAATGGACTTGATACTCATTGTGTCTCTACTTAAACGCCATTTGGTATTAATTCTGGCCAGTATCTGCATTTAATGACATCCTGCAATCTAAAGCCACTCAGCGTTAAGGAGCAAACTTGTCTTATGCTGCCTTCAAACTAAGTGTTACTATTGAACTGGAATGAAATGTAAAAGCAGACAATGACTGTATTTTTTTTTACCAAGCTCTGTATATTATTTTTTTAGATTGACCCATAGCTTTAAATGGCAGAGTAATACGTTTGAGAACGCACGTTAAGTCATTAATCCCGCCTTATACGATTCGATTTGACGGGGAAGGTCTGAGTCCCAGCAGTGGGGACATTTATAAGCTAAATATTTTTGTAATTAGATATGTAAAAGGAATTATATATTGTATAATTAAGTATGCAACAGCATCTTTAAAAGGGTATATTTATATATTTTTTAATAATTTCGTATCATATTTTGATGTAAATTATGCAACTGTAAAAAAAATACGATAAACAGCCAATTGCACAAACATCAATTCAAATGTTAATTACTTTAAAATGACATTACCCATACGAATTTGACATTCATTAGAGCTTAAAGGCGTCATTAAACCTTAATGGACGGTTGTGCAACTGGCCGATAATTAAATTAAGTAACAACTACATAGGTACGAGACTTTAAACGCCGGATAATTTGGCGTGCTTGTGGTAACGTCAATGTTTACGACTACGTATATAACTGACATTGATTTCAAGTAAATTATTTATTCGATTAATTAAAATCAAATGGCATTCATTACCTTTGAGTATTTTGAATTTTGAGCATTTTTTGTACTTAATAATTATTATTATTATCCTAAAAACAAATACAATTATTTACATTTTTCTAAATCAATACAATATTCATAATAAAAGCGTTTAACCCTTTCGTAGTTAGACGCTTTTTTATAATGTAAATTTTGGTTCTAATCAAATATTTGTCTAGATTTTGGAGTACATATAAAATCTGCAGTTGGTACATTGACGTGACTTATATGCTTGCAATATAAAAAATACTCGTAGTGAATATCAAAGGAAGCACTGACACTTCGTGGGCATCGGCCGGTAAATGGTAAATAATTGCATTTCGATACGCGATCGGATGGAACGAGATGCCAATTAAATCGGATACTTTTAGAAATCGATTGGATTGCATCGAATCAATGCGATACTCGTAATTGAATTAAAATCGGCTTCCAACCAGTGTCGGTTGTTTTGTTTTGCATCCGCAGAGAGGTTTTAGTCTTTAATTGTTTCATCCGAGAATGGTTTACATGATATTGCATATATCGGTAACTTACATCTTTTTGAGTGATTTAGTACGGCCATACAAAAATGAATAACTATTTTAATGTGTAGAAAAATAGACTATTCTCATCAGAGTTGTGAAATACCAATATGTTTGAAACTGGTTAGAACAGAACACATTGTTATCTGACTAACAGCATAATTTTGAAATTTTAAATCGGTTATTTCTTCTAGAAAAACGTATAAAATGTATATAATTCTCTTGTTATGTGTACGCCGATTTTAAGGGTTTTGAAGTCACTTTCCGACAACTTGCTTATTTTTTCTATATCCTTTACTTTCATATTGTAACATTAGCTTAGTCATTCTTCAATAGACAGAGCATGCCTATGTTAATTTTTTCACTGAAACTATTTTTCAGGTCAACTCTCTCGTCAAGATAACACTGTACTATGTATTACTATATAACGAATGTATCTTGACTGTTTGTCTTGAACAGCTGCTTTATGTGTTAATAGATGGCGCTACCCATTATTTTAAATCGCGCTATGACAACTTTGTTTTATTTACCTTCTCCTTGAAAGTCAGTGTTTTTAGTTCAACTGCATTAAAAACTATCTTTATTTGAATAACAATAACCACTATAAAAGTAATTGACGATCTAAACGGATATTTTTTTGCTGTGTTTCAATATCAATATATCGCTCATTTGCGACAAAAACGTGTTAACGCAAATATGTATCATTATTGAATAATAATACAGTAGAATTCGGCGCATCGCGCTCTATTTGCTGCTAAAACGCGATATTTCTAGCGCCGAAAATGACCGAGTAATGAAGGAAAAGGATGGCAACTATCGGTTTAGCGCTATCTCTTTCCGCTCCTAAGTCCAGTGCAAGATCGGTTCATGTCAGTTGTCGCCGCTCGCTTGAGGAGGAAAGTGCTGCCTGATTGCGGCAAAAAGTAACAGCTCATGGTGTCACGGTTTTGTTGAAAAGGTAAATACAGCTTTTTGTTTTTTTAGTGATTTATTTTTGCAGCTATAACGGGACATTTTATGTGGCTCATTATTGTAGTAAAAATAGTAATCGCATGCTATGGTTTCATAGGATTGTACAATTGTTGCTGAAATAAACAATTATTTTTGTTGGTTAATTTGAGATGTTCTGTTACAGTTGATAATAAAAGTACAAAATCTTTGGTACTAATGTTGGTTATCTCAAATTAACACTTTCTTGATAAAAAATAATACATTTTTACAACGAATAGCTTACAATGTTGTATTAGAAATGATAAAAATATTGAAAATTTATTTACTGAAATTCCAGTCTTAATTAGACAATCTTTGAATTCCTCATCCACTGTCGCTGAATCTATTTTAAAGGCAAGTTTAAATAATTATAATAGCCAATTTAAGTATCAAAACATTGATTTTAACGATATAATAAAATCTTTTAATCAGCTAAAGAAAAAAAACCGCTGATTTATGGGGTAATTCCATTGAAGTTTCTAACTCGGTAATTGAGACAATAGCTCCAATCCTAGCTTATGTATTTAATGGATGTACTGATTGTGGTATTTTTCCTGAGCTCATGAAATATAGGAAAATTATTCCTTTTCATAAACACCTAGTTTTCTGTGACCTATCTTAGGCATTTCATTATGTTTTTCATGAAACATTGATTAGTAAACTTCATTTTTATGGATTTAGAGATAATTCATTGGATTTTATTGTCTCGTACTTGACTGACAGAGTACAGAGGGTTGATACCAATGGCAAAAGATCCCCTGGGTCGAAAGTTAAGATGGGTGTTCCGCAGAGCTCAATACTTGGTCCTTTCTTGTTTTTGATTTATATAAATGACTTGCCTTATTTCGTAAGGAATGATCACGAAATAGTTTTCTTTGCGGATGACACTTCACTTTTGTTTCAAATTAAAAGAGGGTTACAACTAAATGACGATGTGAACAATTCTATCGCTAAAGTAGTACATTGGTTTAATGTAAATAATCTTCTTCTTAATGAAGGAAAAACAAAATGCCTAAAATTTGTACTACCTAATGTTAAAAAAGTAGATATAAATAGAACTTCGCTAAAATATCTTTCATTTTGTAAAACAAAATACAAAAATAAAGAGATTTCTATGACAGTTACATGTCTTAATTAAAATGTTCCAAACCTTTATATTACAGATTATCAATCAAAACGTAACAATATGACATAACTTGTAAAGGTTTATATTTTTATCCAATTTTTTTTTTTCAAGAAAGTCGGTGCATATCTGTTTGTTCTGCAATACTGGATTTTTTTTTACAAGAATAACGCAACAAGGAGGACCCTTTTTTAATAAATATTCATAATAAATTTAATAACTAACTTAAAGGTCTGAATGCAATTTGATCCAGAAACAAAAAACCTTGAAGTTATGTTGTATTGAGCTGTATAAACAAAATAATTAAAAAGTTACAGGAATTTCAAACTTTCAAGAGCGTTTTATCTCAAATTGAGATTTTTACTTTGTCACGTTTTTGTCGCAAATGAGCGATATACACATAACAATTTGAGCTCTTTTGAAATGTTCATAGTTCATACGGAAAGTCATTGAATGGAAAATTGCAAACTACGCGTTGATTGCCGCTTTTGAAAATTGGAATTTGGTGAATTTTCATTGGTTAATGCACCATCGGCTGGTCGCACATCATGGATGTGTGGTGCGAGATGTTCCTATTGAAAACAGATATAAATTAGAAAATTCGTTTATTTATAATTTACTGATTTTTCATCAACAGCCTAATAATGTCCCCACAACCACATAATTAGGCTTCCTTTTCTTATGGATGAAATCACATCTTTTATTAAAGTAAAGGAATATCAACTTTTTTAGATAAAAGAGTCCATAATTGAGAACTTTTTTTATCCTAAATCATACAGGACCACTAAAAATGTTTTTAAGTAGTTAATTTTTAGTTAAAACAAATTCTTTATAAAATATAATATTTATTCATATCAAACATAAGAAATTAAGAAAAAGATAATCAAACTAATAATAACTGTCAGCAATGGAATGATAAATTGTTGGGTACACACATCAGCATATTAGGCTATTAAAAAAACAAAACTAAAGGAAAATTAAAAAAAATAATATTTGAATAGTATTTTTGTGTTTATAGTCTACCAATAGGTTATATGGTTAGATACTAAATTTAATTGTAGGTATGTATTTATATATTTATAGGAATATATTAAAATTTATGTATATTACAAGAGTGATATTGAAAAATGAAACATAGTGTAATATCTCTGATTATACAGCGGATGAATACTTGGACTATTATTTTTATATTATTATTTGACCACCAATACTATTATTTTACCGTTCACAATATAGTCTTGCGACTTGAATATAATTTTATGTAAAGGCTCGAGGTGCAAGTTTGAAATTGGGATAATGACTTTTTTTAATACCGAGTAGCGATACATTGAATTGGAATATTGCATAACGTCACATTTTACATTTTCTACACATCTATGATGTTGTGACCCCCAATACACTATCGCGAACTTTTATTATACCTAAGAAACCAGGGGCAGTAATTATATAACCCTGTGAAGTGAATCGTATCATTAGCTACGTAATTAGTTTCTTCTTATATTCAATGTATATATGCTGGTGATTCAATAGAGGCAAAGATAATATATTACTATTAGCTTTTTAAAGATTTATTAGTAATTCGGATATTCATTTTACAAACAATGTACATTTGAGCAATAATATTGTAGCAGAAAATTTAAATCATTATCGTATAAATGTAACATCGATTCATATTGGCGCTCTAAAAGCTATCGGTGAATAATGAAATCACGAACAAGCTCCGAAATCTGTATTACTAGTAGCATAACGTTCGCATTCATAAAAGTATATAACTACCACGGAACCTGCGCGTCTGAGCTGGTAAATTGGAAATGTAATTGAATTTAAAAATGTGTACGCGCATTTTGCATCTGAAAAATGAACGTATTCGCATTGTTAGTAATTCAATAGTAGATTAGTTCGTACCATTTGTTGTGTACTGAAACAGAAAGTTCGGTGTATAAGAGTAATTCTAATGTGTATGTCTCGTACGCATGCATCTAATACCACTATATCATTGAATGATTTTAACAGCATTAAATATCTATACGCAGTCACTTCATCGATCATTATCATCGCCAGCCCGTTAACGTCCCCATCTATGGGTGGGTGGGTGAAATCGAATAGAGAGTATAGGCCATGGTCCACCACAATGGCCCAGTACGTTTTGGTGGGTATTAACGACTGCATATGCAGCCAGGATTGTGCGTTTGTATGCTTGCAATAAATAACTACTGAACCTATTTTATATCTTATTTCGCTACTTGTTAAACTTAAGTTTTTACACTGACTGTATCATCGGATCAGAATTAAAAGAATCATGTCAACTATTAGCAATAAATCTTAATAAGCTATTAAGTTACAGTTTGCGTTGAAAAAAAACAACGGGCATATAATGTTAAAACTTGAACTAGCTTTCCGCCAGCGGCTTTGTCCGCGAGGTCTTGTATTATGCGTTCGCCAGCGTGGTCTTGTATTATATATAAAAACTTCCTTTTGAATCAGCCTATCGATAAAAAAACCGCATAAAAACTAGTTTCGTAGTTTTAAAGTTTAAGCATACATAGGGACAGAGAAAGCTACTTTGTTTTATACTATGTATTATTTACTAAGTTACATACTCGTATGTTGAATAGATGCCCACTCGCCTAATGGCTTGGAAGCATTAGACTATACCAAACAGAATTACACTCGAGAAACAATTTTTTCTTATAACCAAATAGATTGTTATAGGCTGATGTACGAGCTATGAGCATTAGGATATAGATAGGTGCGGAGGCAGGCTCGTCCTTTTGAACTATCCTTCCAACTATTTTTAATAACACACTAAGACAAAGCACTATAATTACTGATTTTGGTTGATGAATTAACAAACTCAATTAAAGGGCTCATTGTTAGAATTTCAAATATGTAATATATTTTATATTATAAGATAAGCTCTATTTAATTTAAGAAAACATGTTTAAATTGATCATTTTCAGATATTAATCTGTAATTTTCTCACCTAATCCTTTTATTTGATACCAATATAGTGAGGGTGCAGACATAGCTAGCAAAGATTACAATATTATACTGGCAAAATAGCTAGTCTGCCATTTTGGATAGTCCACCATATTGTATCTAGATTTACATAAATTTAAATATCCTGATCTCCTCAAAAAATTGTTTGATTTGATACTCATGTTATAAGAGTGCTTACAGATAACTAGTCAGCCATCATAAGTGGTCCGCCATATTGGCTTTATAATTAAATCATTTTATTATTTTCGTGTTATTCTTAGCAAATCCTTTCATTTGATATCCATAACATTACATTATATAGTACATAATGTATACATATAATATATAGTACACATAAAATAAATTGGCTACCATCTTAAGCTCTCTGGCATATTCAATTTACAATGATAAAATAAAACCTGCATGCTTAATTTAAGCCTAATCGGTTAAAGGTATTTAACTGCTTTAAAATTGAGTTTTAAGTATTAACGAACAAAATTATATTACAAGTTAAATAAAATCTTGTAAACATAACAAATGAAAATATTTATTTAAATCTATTTATTTTTCTTATTCAACCTTTTCTTTCCAATGATTTTTATTTTAATTTGCTCTGCTGTATACGCCCCATTTACACATCACTCGCTCAACCTCTTTGCACTATCCGCGAGCCTCGGTGATAGCGCTGGCTGGCACGAAACAAATGACGCCCGTTTAAAAATTCAGACGCGTTTTGTGCACCATCGTAACCGCACTGTCAAAACGTCACACTGTCAAAATGTCCTCCGTCAACATAGGTGACAGACCGAAATGGAGGAGAAGAAAGTCATCGAAATCGCCGACGCAGGACGACAACGATTGCGCTAGTCTCGCGTGGCTTCTGAACTTTCGCTTGGACGAGATAGTGAACGTCAAAGTGCCTGATGATGGGCCGGCTTTCAGAAAGGAGCCAAAGGTCATGGTGCCTGATACGCCACCGGCGCCGAGGAAACCACCTTACACGTACCCGGAGCTCATCGAGAGAGCTTTGAGAGAAAAAGGCGAACTAACCGTATCAGCTATTTACCAATGGATCTCGTGAGTACTAATTTACTTATATAATCAAAGCTTTTATGCAAACCTACTATTAAAATGGGTTTTCCTAATAGAAATAAACTTACTTTGCCAATATTTACACAAATTTTTCAAATTGCTATTAGGATTTAAAACGAATTTACGACAATATAATTCGTTTGAAATATATGAAAAATTATATAAATGTATTTCAATTATTTTCTTTAAGTATATCTAGAACATTGCATTTTTTATTTTTGCTTAAAGAAATTATAATTTCTTGCTGTCTAATTTTGATGTAAATTAATATCATAAATACGTCATCGTCGTCAGTTAATTTTTTTTGAATGCGTAACTAGCCCATACCATCTAGATTCTTTTGAATTTATTATTTGTTCAATTCTAGTAGACCACGCTCTGTCTTCTAGTCACTATAAAGTCCATCCAAAATGTTAACTCATTTAACCATTCAATAAATGAACTTTTAGCCCACCCTCAGTCAAACTGTTAATATAGTATTGTGGGGCTTAAGATTATGTAATTTTTGTAATGAAAAGTATTAAATAAAAAATAATGATGTTAATGGAGTAAAAAATACAGCGTTGATTAACATTCCCAACTCTCTAAAACAAAATAAAAATATTATGCTTTTTACGTAACAAAAGTTGTATGAACACAATGGTTATACGGAGGTGCTATCGAATTACGCACACAATAGCACACATACTAATATAATTTTAGTGTCATTAAGTAATAGAGGCATTGTTGTCGTTCCTTCGATGCCCAAATGGGGCTGTTAATGTCTTTTGTGCTGCCGATTCGAGCTTTTGTGGTGATCTAATCGGATGTTCGGGTAATTTCTTTTGTGATTTTACAGAAACATATGATCGGTGTTGGTGGCGTATTGCCAATCACTGTAACTAAAGCTTCTCAATAAAGAACTGATTATAAATGTTACCGTGATGAGCCCAACTTTGCTAAGTCACAATATAAAATATTATATTGCTTTAATTTTTAAACATTATCCATTAAGAATATTATATTGATTTTAAAGCCAATGCTTAAGCTCTTTTAAATAAGTGTGGAGTGCGAATAACTTGGACATAAGATAAAAGCGATATAGGTTTGAGTATTGTTTCTTTGTTATACGAGATGTGTATCTGCGCTTTTATGTATACTGTATTCACCAGTTCTTCTTATAGAATATAATCAATATCCATTATTCGTTTCAGAGAATATAAAATCAATATTTATTATCATAAATGTATACTTAAATAATCTAGCATCGTCTATAAAGCTTCTAGAAATAGGTATAATGTTTCGAAATCAAAAGTGTCTAACGATTTTTCGTATTTAAATACGAGATTAGAAAATTTTTAATAATGTTGTGTAATAGGGATGCGATATTTCATAAGGTTATATATATACAAATAACGAAATTTATTCTTATTTAATGGGAAATAAATTTGTATAATACTACAGTTTGTATCTATAAAACGGTGTGTATTATGTTCAATTTTCGATTAAACTTAACGTATCCCTCATGCCTTTCTCGAAGCTTCCAAAGTAAACGATAACGAAGTTAGCCAACGAAAATAAACAACTTTATGTATCGCAATATAAAGTGTAGCGGTCCACCTGTTTATTGTGTTGTCTTTTTTAAAGTAATCACTACTTTTACATCATACGAGGGTCAAACTGAAAGTTCTTAGAAAATCAAAAACTGATTACATTAGCCAGTTATTAGTTTTATTATATCTTTTCAAAATATTGTCCATTCACGTCAATACACCGCTGCATGCGATGGAACCACTGGGAAAAGCACTTTGCCCACTCGTCCTTAGGGGTCTATTCAATGGCATCGCGATACGCAGCCACCGCTTCTTCAGCATTCATAAACCGCTTTCCTTTAAGTTTTTCTTTAATTTTTGGAAATAAATAAAAATCACAAGGCGCGAGGTCGGGGCTATACGGCGGGTGACCCAGTAATTCAACGTTTGATGTCGCCAAATAGTCGATCGTTCGCTTGGCGGTGTGCGACGAGGCGTTGTCGTGGTGAAGGAGGATCCTACTGCGAGGTCGTTTCTCTCGAACTTTTTCCAAGACAAGTGGCAAACAATTGGTAGTGTACCATTCTGCAGAAACTGTTTTTTGATCCTCTAACACAATTGTTGCAAAATGACCTATCCTTCCAAAGAACGAGGCCACCATTTTTTTTCCCGCACTTCGATCTCTCTTTACTTTAGTTGGCAACTCCTCGAAAGGAAACACCCACTGAGCAGATTGTCTTTTGGTTTTAGGATCATAACAGTAAATCCAGCTTTCGTCACCTGTTAGTATGTCGAACACAGCATTTGAGTCACCTCCGTTAAATCTTTCAATCATTTTACGACACCAATCCACACGATGGAGTTTTTGAGCCTCAGTCAAATTATGAGGTATCCACCGGGCGCAAAGCTTCCTGACCGCTAAATGTTCGTGGAGGATTTTGTGCACTTGACTCATACCGATGCCTAAGCTTGTCCGAATCTGTTGATAGGTCACTCTTTTGTCAGTCTCTATCATACGCCGCACAACACAGATGTTATCTTCAGTCGTCGCCGTAGAAGGCCGTCCCTCACGTAAATCATCAGTGAGATTAGTGCGACCACGTTTAAACTCATTAAACCAGTTGTAAACAGTCGCACGAGATGGGGCTTCATCGTGAAAGGCCAATCGTAGTCTATCATAACTTTCTTGTTGACTTAAATGACATCGAAAGTCATAAAAAATCATTGCACGAAAATTTTTTCGTGTTAAATTCATGATGACGTGACACAGACAATTTTCAATTTGCCGCCAAATCGTAAAACAAATGACAAATGAATGAAATATATACTCAGTAATATTGGCAAAGAGTTATATTTTCAAATTTTAGAATTATTTTTTTATTATATTGTTTATAAGTGGCCAGTTCTAAGAACTTTCAGTTTGACCCTCGTATAATTTTTTAATTTTAGGATAATAAATTTTATCAATAATAGAGATGACATATGGCTTTTGACTTATTTCTTTATAAAACAGATAAGATAGTTATGAGTTGGCTGATGAAATAAAAGTGTTAAATAATTGAGTAGCTTTAGTTGACTTAATATTACATTCCACCAATACAATAATGTTGATTGAACGTAAAAGTGAAACAATGTATAAAACAAATTATAGTGTTTCCTTGTTTATCGATATCATTATCGACATCCGCGCACCCCTACTTTTGATACGATGTTATTATATATGTTAGCACTTCAAACCACGAGATGGTATTGTAATCACCACGGTTCTATTCGCTTATCTAATTGTCAACACAGGGATTCGGATGGTTATCGGAGCGTAAATATAGGAGCAATGTTATTAATTCATTATCGGCTCGGTAAGGTGCTCCGTGAACATTATCGATTTTGTGCCTGCGTTCGGAAGCTATTCAAATGGATTGATCATGTGTATGTTTATTCGGTTGACGAAGACGTCGAATTTTGATAGTAAATATTCATGGGTGAATCTGTAACTAAGTACTCATAGTAATAATAATGTTAAATTATAAGATAACCACAAAATTATATTGCATAAATACCAAAGTTCTAATAATAAGTAGCTAAAGTCTTTAAGTATAAAACAAGTCGCTTTCCGCTGTGCGTATGTTGTGATTTTTTAAGCTTCAAGTTGGATTTTCATGCGGTGTATATATAATACTAGCTTTCCGACAGCGGCTTCGCCCGCGTGGTCTTGTATTATGTACATAAAAACCTTTTTTTTTTAATCATATACCCTACATCACATACCCTATATATAAAAAAAAACCGAATCAAAATCCGTTGCGTAGTTTTAAATATTTAAGCATACATAGGGACAGAGAAAGCGGCTTTGTATTGATAGAGCAATTCAATAGGAAGATATATATGTATAATATATACGAGTATCCATGCAAGTGAAGCCACTGTTGGACAACTTGTAAATAGTAAATTAAACATGTCAACTACTCAGCTATGGCAGTAATGTTGATAGCTACTTTGTTATTTTATTTTAGGTACTGTAAAATATTGACTTTTTATTGATTTTTTTAATTGCTTTAGTTTTTATTTTTATTTTATGAAAGTTGGTACTTTCTTTCTACGTGATTTAAAATCGTATATCATGTCATGACCTAACAGGTGTTAACTCTTCACCCGCCCTTCTAAACAACCCAGTGAACCGTGTGACGTCAATAAAAAGAATTTAGCTAGGGGACGGGAAGCAAACCAACGTTTTGAGAAATACATTTTTTAGTTCTCGGCATCATATATAAGGACTTGCGATTATTATATATATATATATCTACAGTAACTTACATATCTATGTAAGAATTGGATTTCAAATAAAAATTATTGTTTATGGTGACCGTCCACACCGGCCGCAATCATACTTGCAGCACTGCGTTTATTCACATATATAAGAATTTATTTATTCATTTAACAAAGAATGACGACATCTTACCCCGTTACATACTTTATCATGGTTGTGAACTAAAAAAAAGGTAATACAGTTTCTGTATTACCTGTTTTCTGGCGGACGCAATGCTATGCTTCTATACTAATATTATAAAGAGGTCAAGTTTCCAACTTTGTTCGTCTGTAGGGGGAATATTCGGAAATTTCGATCCAATGAAGAAAATTCTTTTACCTACTGGAAGTTTTATCACAAGCGGGTGCTTTAGGCTATTGTTTAAATCGAAATCGAGGTATAGATGGATAGATAGATAGAATATTCTTTATTGTACACACAAAGACAAAGATACATTTATATGACGAAAACAGGAGACGTACAATTGGCGGCCTTATCACTAAAAGTGATCTCTTCCAGGCAACCTTGGGATGGAGTTAAATATAAAAGATCTAATGATGGGGTAGTGGATATAGGTTAACATAATAATATATTAAAAGTAACTTGTATTTATATAAACCTTTAGAAAATACAGTATTTATCGCGCGTCCGTTACGGTCTGTGCAAACCCTCATTTATATTGAAACGAATTGCTATTCACCGATAATATTATATGTATAAACAATGAACGATATTTACCTATCCATGTTTTTATTTCGGATTTGTTGGACCCAGGTAGGCAGAGAGGACCGAACCGTTACAAAGCACGGACCTCATTTAGAGTTCCGTTCCAATAAAACGAAAAATAAAGCCTTAATAATAGGAACACTCGGTTGTCAAGGTATTTTTTCCAAAACTGTCGAACTGATTTATAGGAATTTTGGTATAACGTAAAATAATGAATTTAACACATTGCGGCCATATATAGTACATATAGCTTCCTTCAGGATTACAACCAGTTTTCTGTTAAAATAATATGATGAGTGATGAAAATAATCATATTTCTCATATATACTTGGCTATGAATCGCAGTGTGATTTATTGTAGCTTATTTATTCACCGATTTGTAGTTTAGGCCTCGGTTTAGGGTCGCGGCCGAGCGAGCAATCGATCATCGGTACCAGCCCGGGATGTCACCGGCGGCGTGAGCGTGGCGAGCGTTCGCGAGCTTTTATGATTCGAGAACTTTTCTATCAACAGTCAGCATTATGCTTCGATAGGGATCTGTTTACAAACACAATATATAACCGAGTTGATGTGAACAAAAGGATTTTTGGTTTGGAAGCTGGCCACCTATTGTAAATTGGTTCTGAATAAAGCGATTGCTACGAGGGTCAAACTGAAAGTTCTTAGAACTGGCCACTTATAAACAATATAATAAAAAAATAATTCTAAAATTTGAAAATATAACTCTTTGCCAATATTACTGAGTATATATTTCATTCATTTGTCATTTGTTTTACGATTTGGCGGCAAATTGAAAATTGTCTGTGTCACGTCATCATGAATTTAACACGAGAAAATTTTCGTGCAATGATTTTTTATGACTTTCGATGTCATTTAAGTCAACAAGAAAGTTATGATAGACTACGATTGGCCTTTCACGATGAAGCCCCATCTCGTGCGACTGTTTACAACTGGTTTAATGAGTTTAAACGTGGTCGCACTAATCTCACTGATGATTTACGTGAGGGACGGCCTTCTACGGCGACGACTGAAGATAACATCTGTGTTGTGCGGCGTATGATAGAGACTGACAAAAGAGTGACCTATCAACAGATTCGGACAAGCTTAGGCATCGGTATGAGTCAAGTGCACAAAATCCTCCACGAACATTTAGCGGTCAGGAAGCTTTGCGCCCGGTGGATACCTCATAATTTGACTGAGGCTCAAAAACTCCATCGTGTGGATTGGTGTGGTAAAATGATTGAAAGATTTAACGGAGGTGACTCAAATGCTGTGTTCGACATACTAACAGGTGACGAAAGCTGGATTTACTGTTATGATCCTAAAACCAAAAGACAATCTGCTCAGTGGGTGTTTCCTTTCGAGGAGTTGCCAACTAAAGTGAAGAGAGATCGAAGTGCGGGAAAAATATGGTGGCCTCGTTCTTTGGAAGGATAGGTCATTTTGCAACAATTGTGTTAGAGGATCAAAAAACAGTTTCTGCAGAATGGTACACTACCAATTGTTTGCCACTTGTCTTGGAAAAAGTTCGAGAGAAACGACCTCGCAGTAGGATCCTCCTTCACCACGACAACGCCTCGTCGCACACCGCCAAGCGAACGATCGACTATTTGGCGACATAAAACGTTGAATTACTGGGTCACCCGCCGTATAGCCCCGACCTCGCGCCTTGTGATTTTTATTTATTTCCAAAAATTAAAGAAAAACTTAAAGGAAAGCGGTTTATGAATGCTGAAGAAGCGGTGGCTGCGTATCGCGATGCCATTGAAGAGACCCCTAAGGACGAGTGGGCAAAGTGCTTTTCCCAGTGGTTCCATCGCATGCAGCGGTGTATTGACGTGAATGGACAATATTTTGAAAAGATATAATAAAACTAATAACTGGCTAATGTAATCAGTTTTTGATTTTCTAAGAACTTTCAGTTTGACCCTCGTATTATGTATATAGAATCTCATTTAGTGAAACTTTTTTAGCCTATAGAAATATACTTAATCTACCAATCCTTTCGTAATCCAAGCAACTGCTTCAACTGTATGAGCTACCTTTATAAGACTGACGAATATCTCAAGTGCTTGTTTTGGCCAAAATTGGTGAAAGAAATATTACTTACTTCTTATGAAGAGCTTTTTAATTTTAATAATAGATTGAATCAGCATCGAATATTTGGGCTTACTACGTCATGCATACTTTATAATTTGTTTTTTTGCAGAGACCGTTTCCCGTATTACAAAGCGAACGATGAGCGCTGGAAGAATTCTGTGAGACACAACCTCTCCATCAACCCCCATTTTCGTAAAGGAGCGCGCGCGCCGCAGGGTGCAGGCCATTTGTGGTCATTGGCTGCGAACGCTATCGACTTGCTGCCCTTGAGAAATACCAGTTTTGAGGAGGAGATAACCGAGCTGGAACCCATTCAGGAAGCCAGGATAATACAATGTCCTAAGGTATGAATAAGTGTCACGATTTTACTATTCGAAAGGGGTATATTCTACTTAAAAAATGTACAAGCAAAAACCAAATATTCTTCTTTACATTATAATAATTTTCATAAAATGATGACATTAAATTTTATCTTTAGAATCACATGAAACTCAAGCGGTTAATATTAATTAGTTCGAAATACAAGATTTATTTATCATTAACGTACAAAGATGGATACCCAATACTCAATAACTTTATCGTTTCCATAGGTAATATAAAATAACGTTAGATAGTTAGTCTAGTAGTTACATCATAGTTTATAAGTTATGACAATAATAGGAAGGAGGAACACTAGTTTTTATAACTGTAATTTATAAATAAATAAATAATCCATATTTGGTATTATTGCTAATTGTTCTTAATCATCTATTCATTCATTCCAAATATAAAATAATAATAATTTCAATTATTCATAAAATATAGTTTGTAGGAGGCTAAACTAAACTAGACAATAAATTGCTTGTATATATTAATTACTTCTCTATAAAATATGTATACACTTACGTATAATATATACATATATATAAATATACGTCTTTAATATATTACGATCAACTTAAGTAAAAACTTTCCCTACGTGTTCAAAGTGATATTGTTTGATAAGTGATGAAATTGTAGACACTGTACATTGCAGATTGTATAATCCTTGATAAAAGACTTGAATTTTAATTTTCAAAGTTTATTAATACGTTATCAAGATTTTACAATAAAAATGAATAAAAGAAAAGGACCGTCATTGTTTCCGAATAAAATTACAATATACTTTATTTAATTTTATAACAAATCAGTGATCGTACTCATCCTGTAGCATACGTGGTAGTAAAATGGATAATTTCTCAATATTTTTCGTTTGTAAACTGTTCCAGGTGATTGTTCTCGACGAGGCAGCCATCGCAGCCGCCAGTATAATACCCGACCAAGACTTATTCACAGGTAGTAAAAGTAAGTTTATATATTGTTTCTCAGTCTCTGTTATATTATGGAAAGCCTAAATGATTTCAATATGAGGTTTTTGTAATATTTTAGAAAACTGAATAATCAAAGTAGAGCACGTAACTTCAATGGAGAGTCATAATTTTTCTATTTTAATAGATATATTTTATGATTAGTTTATGAAGTTTCACTAAAGTAGGTATTGTGTTACTTATGAGTTTTGATATATTTATGAGAGCTTAGTCGGTGGAGGTTGTTATAGCATAATAATATTGTTCAATGAATTTTAATTAATTGAAAACATACTCGTGAGAGTAATTTTTATCGGAAGTTAATTTTACGATCCAGTTCTGTGTTTTATGTTTTTATTTTAAAATTAAATCATTTATTGGGTCAAATTCAATAATGTTAAGCTAAACTCTATACCATCGGTTCGTAAATCTACGTCGGAAAATCTTCTTCCGAGAAGAATCGGCAAGAAAATCAGCAAGGGCTGTTTTTTCCATACTTGATTTTATACAAATATACCGAACTGAAAAAAACATTAGACGATAAGTCACTTTTCGGCACAATATTTGTTTTAGTTTTCTCTATGATTTAGACATTATTGCTTATATTAGTTTGCTTTATCCCAGATCTAAATGTAAAAATATATTGTTTGAAAAAATTAAATAAACAGAAGTCTTGAGAGTATACAACTATAGTTAGTTTTAAGGTATAGTTCTATTATAATCTCTCTGCAATAGCGTTAACAGCGTCCTTCGACGACGAGTCGTAATTATTACTTTAAAGTTCGCCCATTACGGGAAAGGCGAAGGACCTAAGTCTGCACAGTAATGTCTTGTATTCTCTTATTGTTTCCATTGGAATTTCAGTATACTGCATTTTAGTCTTTTTTAGTATTTGACAGTAGTTTTCTTATTAAAGGTTACTTTTGTTGACGTAAGTAATGTGTGGTAACGCTATGAAAATAACGGGAATTAGATAGGTATAATGTCCTCCTACTCTCAATCGAATTTCTCACTTAGTAAAACATGAACACACTAAGAAGCTCGTGTAAATATGTATAAGGTTTAATTTCTGTGGAAAATATCTTTGTGTTTTCCACAGAAATTGTGCCTTATACATATATGTATCTTGATTGATTTCTGCGGCGTTTTCAATATCTTATAATCATATTAGTAACAATTTTAAGAATATATGGAAACACTCGGAAATCTTTATGGTACTATAACAGAAGTCAATTTTCCGCGTAAGAAATTCAATCTCTAATTATTGATGTTAACAATTGTTTTTTATTTATTGTTTTTTCAGTGTTCCTCAATCCCGTGTCAGCAGAACAGGTGGTGAGGGAGTGCGGTCTTATCACCACAGACTAGTGCCTTTGTGTCAATTTAGGATTAAATTATATATGTAGTTAATTATTGAGACATCTTTATGACTTTTTAACTTAATCAGTGTTGTAATTAATTCAAATTAACTACAAGAATTTATTACATAAAGCATGTTTTATGAAGGGAGTGCCAAAGCGTCGATTATATGTTTCTAATGTATCAAATTAAAACCTTCGTAGACTTATCACTGTACTTACACCTGAAGCCATAAGCGAACTTTTTTGTGATTTTCGGTCAAATTATTTTCTAATAAACTTACAAATATTATTTTAGTAGGGTTATATTAAAGGCAGTATTTGAAACATTACCATGCGGCTTGGACCGAACTATACATTTTTTAAATTATTTTAATTATTCACACATTTAGTATAAGATGGTGTTGATTCTGCAGTTATATCCAGCCCTCCTTGCCCCGTGTGTTGCCACGCGGATCTGTTCATAATATACTCCACCAGTTGTTTTGTGACACGCGGCACGTGGCGGAGCGGGCGAGATCACTGATGCTCTAGGGTTGTTCAAATTTGACGCAAGATCCGTCCAGTGTCTCACGGAGGGTCATAACCTGGCCCATTGAAATAATTTACTATTACTTGATATAAGTTACTTTACTTTGCCCACGCTTTTTAGAATTAGGCGTGAAGATAAAGTAGTCGTAACAAAATAATATGAAGAGAGTTTCGAAAAAAATGAAATTAACTTTGAACACTCGACGGCTTTCTCGGATATTATCATTGTAAATAATGTTTTAAAATTCCTTTGAAATTGAATCTATTGCCTTAAGTCGTATTTCTTTCTGTAAAAATTAAGCCTATTTTCGGATATCCAATTATTCACTAGACCATGACATTATTACTGAATTCTTAAGAAACTTGAAAAGCTTCAGTTCATCTGCCATAAAGTTCTGTTTGTGAAAGTTGTAAATATATTTTCAATTTGAAATACATGAAATATAATAGTTATTTAGAATCCATTTCACTTCGACATAATTGCTGTTTGAGTGCTGAAACTATTACAAGGTTTTAGCATAAAAGCTTAAAGTACTATAGTTGCCTTAAAGAAACTACAATATTGTATTGTTTCTAGAGAATGTTGCAGTGTAAAGTAACAAACAATAGACTGAAATTAGCTTTCGTGAATAGAAATGTATTCAGCATCACGAATATAATCTCTAGAAACACATCGCAGTGGTTTAGCGAAGCGAATGCAGACGAGTTTACTTGAAAGAAGTTATTTAATTTGTATATAGCACACAAACAGAAATTTTGCTTTGAATTTATTAATAAATTCAAAGTTAGTATTATAATTTAATATAGAATAAAATCCTTTTAAAAGAACCGTAAAATTATGTAAATAAAGCATATTTTGGAATAAAGTATAAAATGGATATTTAGATAATGGATAAATCTTACGCCGGTTAGTTTGAAAGTCATAAGATTGTCTTAAGTTATTATTCAACTAATTAGAGTAATGTACAATTATTACAATTTTACTAGATTAACTGTAAAATTTGCGATCTCACTACCTATACAGTTAGAAACTATTTGTTTAGATAAGAATGGTGCGTTTGTAATAAAATAGACAGAAATATTTATATGTGTGTATTTTTTTATACATGAGTGTCACTCGCGCGTTTGTCAAACAAAGTAGGGCTCAACTAAGTAGAGCCAAGTCGAATCGAATCACATCACCGTTTCTAAACCAAGTGATTCATCGTGTTCCGGAAGGAGCGTACTCTACAAGAGCCTCGGTGTGGACATTACCTTACCTCCCGCGATTCAAGGTGCGAGGATAAGTGTGTCGCAACTGCGTAAAGTATAGCCTGTGCGTATACAAAATTAAAGACTTAAGTGTAAAACAAAACAGATATACAAAAAGAAATAATTAGGTACTTTTATCGGTCCTCACAAACATATTTAGAGAAAGAGAAAAACAATAATATAATTTCAATATTACTGAACGTAGAATACCTTTCGCTTTAATTTTTAGTCACTTTTTACCGATTATTGTATTGGGTCACCACTTTACTGAAATGTTATGTGTTTTTATTTATTAGTATATAGGTTGATATTTAACTTATTGATAAGTTTACAGTCTGACTCTATTTATACGAAGGATCGGTAAAATAAATAAACGTGTTCACAGTTATGAGTTTACTTTCAGACTATTTGATGTTGAAGTGCCACTTACAAAATACAAAATATCATAGATTACGTTGCCACAGAGTGGTCGACAAAGATTATAAAACAGATGTGCCACAACTTAATATCCAAGATAGATAGACAGCACTATTTAAGTTAAAATTAGAAAACTACATCAGTATTTACTGACCTGAAATAATAAGACCCAATTCAGATTGATGGAGCTTAACGATTGCAAATGTTATTGGGATCAAAGGCTTAACATATCTCCCAATTCAAAAGCACCGACGAACTCGCGATAGTAAATTTTTAGTCACCCATCCTAAGACCTACCGTTTCGACAGTTGCTATCTTCCGCATTCCGCGAATTATTAATTCAACCTTTATGAAAGTTACTAGCTTTCGTCAGCGGTTTCGCCCGCGTGGACCCTAGGGAAATGTTTAGTGGGATAAAAAGTATCCTATTATCTAAGTCAGCTAACACCCTATCTGTATACCAAATTTCATCAAAATCCGTTCAGTAGTTTCGGCGTGATTGATGTACAAACATCTAAACGTCTAACATCCAAACAAAGAAACTTTCACATTTATAATATTAATAGGATGAATATTATTTTTCTGTATCAATGTATTTTTACAACAAAGTAATAATATAGAACACGAGCAAAGTTAATGTGCCTGACAAATGCGAGTACGTTCAAGGCAAATCCTTCCTTCAGTTATTAAGTTAGTTTGAATAACTTTATTAACTCGTAGTATAGGTATCAAAATTAAACTTAAAAAAAGCAAGTTAAACCGAAATATTTGCATATCTAATTACTTGCAAAATTAACATAGGTAATACGTCGTTGCATTAAATGTTTAAAAATTCACAACCTGTAATGTTTTTCCCATGTCCAATGTCGTATTTAAGGAACGTTCCGTTTCTGCTCTGAATTTTAAATGCGTAATAAAATAATTGCCGTGTAATTACGGTTAAATATAAGCTTTTTAATAGGAAAAGTCTTCTTCCAGTAAATGTTTGTTGCTAATGTTAATTTGTTTAGAATTAAGACCTCATTAATTCAGTACCGCAAATTTAACATAGTATAATTAGAAATTTGCGCTTTTTACCAGTACTCTTTATTTACCTTATCGTTTAAAACTGCTTATCCGGCTATGTACTAAAATTAAGCTTTCTTTATTTATATATACATTTATCTTAAAATTAAATACAGTAAATCATTCTTATATGCAGTATTTATCTACGTGTGGTCATTAATCTTACTACTGAACTTTAAAGCAGTTACCGATAACCAATTAAACTAAAGTTCAAATTGAATTGACAGAATGATTTATGTAATACTAAGTCTTCATATCAAGCAACGGGAGAAGAAAAAAAAGCGCAACAGCAATTTCAGTCTAGTAGGCAAAGATTCTAAAGTAATTTCAGTGAAATATATATACAATTTACTCTCCTAGTAAACTCTGTTTAATACTACTCCGCCTATTTATGAATTATATTATTATCTTGTTATCAAATCTAAATATAATTTTCTTTAATAAAATAACTGCCATTATTTTAAAATGGATTAAATTCCTGTTCATTTATTGACTTCTACTTACATCCACAACTATGGAACTGTTCCTGAGACCAAGTCTCATTTGATATCGGTCATCAAACTCATAGTACTTAAGCTTCTATGATTTTATTAATTAATCATGACCCATATATATGACTAGGAACTAAACCATTAAGCGAGCTTTTCAAACGACACCTAGCATTTTGGCAAAAATTATAGCTCCTTAACTGCGAAATCCTTTCAGCACTTGTATTCGGGATGATACTCGAGGGGCGTGCCAGCGCCATCTATTATCGAGTCGGGGTCAAGTAATTTACTGCTTGCCCCGGGGCTGAGTCGTAATGCTCTGAGGGATTATGTCGGCTTGGCCCAGTCATTTTATGGAAGAATTGATTTACATGCTGGATCTTACAGTTTGAGGTTGAAGAAGGAGGCCTCCACTATAAGTTTGGGGCTCTCAGTGACAGCTTTTCAAAATTTCTTTTCTCATTTTAGAGTGCAATGATATTAATTGAAAGCTTAGCATTCAAAAGTGAAAATAATTCTAGAAAGTTCTATTGAAGTCACGCGATTATCAATAATAACCTACATAATAACTATTAACTATTCTAATAACTATTCAAATTCAAATGAAGCTTTTTTGGAGTTCATAATTCATATTTTCAAATCTACTCAACCGATTATGATAAAATTTGTATTGTATGTAAACCTTACTAATGAAATAAAACAATATCCGACCAGGTTGTGCTGTTCCAACAATATTCCCTACATACGGGTCAAACACCTTTTTTGAAGCCAGTAAAAATAATAGTCCTTAAAAATTAATATTAGACAACATTACATACCTACATTTGCATAAGCCTATTATGTAACTAAAGCAAACGCATAGAGCATTATGATAATATGAAGCAGTGAAAAATCACTTTTGAGTAGTGGTACTCGAATCGGCAACAGCTGTCACTTTTAAAATTTCAACTATCGTCGTCGAGAGACGCATTCTGCATTTCCTTTAATTTCAATTCTATTTTGTCTAGTACTAGTAGATGAATGCATATCAAAATTCAATACGTGATAAATTTTCTGTCCCTTCCACTACGTCACAGGAATGGTGAAAAATTTCACGGACTATTCCGGGGAAACATAATCAAATCATGACACTTAGCGTCACACGGACTGACCTCAGAATTTCGGGTCAATTATGCTTCATGGATTTCACTTTAGTCACTCGAATATGATAACGGCGGAGTTTTCAGTTTTATGGACTGGCGGCTTAAATGGTCCATAGTTGGAAAAAGTTTCTGCGAAAGTTGCCGATTTAAAGTCTCTTTATTTTCTATTCGGGAAATATGTTTTATTTTAAATTTTCAGCGTCATCATCAAATGTATAAATTAATATACAAATTTATTAAAATTAAAGCTAAAATATAAATTTTAAATCCTCGGATAGCCATTATCATAAAAAAAATACCAATATGTATGTTGACTTATAATTAGCAAGTACATGGCACTTTGTTTCTGAAATTATGAATTTCTGATTCTGGATTCAAATCTGTATGGTATGTGTAACAATTCTTTTTTTGCCATTAAAACTCTTTGCACCACGTGAAACATCATTCGCAGGTTCGTAGTGAATTGTAGTAAAATTTTCTACGTGCCCCTATAAACCCGGCACGCTTTGTATGAAATTTAACATTTTACATTCAAAAAACTTCCGTGCAAGTTTAATTCAAAGGCATCTCTCGCCACTTATAGCCTCGGGTCCCAAACCTAACCGCATATTGGCGGCAATAAAAACTTTTTTCATTATCCCAGTATATAGGAGCTTATTGAAAATAACAATGTCGCCGGATGCCTTTGTTTTATTGTAAATTACGTTGGAATACAGGGTAAAGGTGATTCCATATAATGTGAACAGAAGCCGACTCTGTGGCGAACTGAAACATTGATTTCATAGTAAAAGTTAAAGTAGACGTTACAAGTTTTAATACAGTGAAAGCGGTACTTGTGAAATTTAATTTTGTGACTTTGTAACTTCAGCAACTTAAGGCTTATTACTACAAAGTATGGACTTTTACATTTTTATTTGTCTAAGTTGTTTGCTATCAAAAGAGAAATGTTGTCTCTGAAAGTTATTAATTTACTATAGAGTTGTTTCGATCAAATTGGAAGATATAGCAAGAAAATAAGATTTTAAATATAATTAAAGACAATTTTACATGCATAATATAATAATATAGAGCTGGAATATTGTAACATCTAATTTAAACATAGTCTAGTTTTCCTTTGCATAGTTTAATTTTTGAAAATAATATAATTATAAAGTATATACAAATCTATTTTTCTACTTATATCTACAGCCGAGATTACTTGTAGCGTAGATAGGAATAACCGATTCGTTTCTTTATCTTTATTGCCGTTATTGGCCTCTGATAATAGTAAAATAATAATAGCTTGGTGTATTTCCCTTGTATAGTGTTCATTATTATACTTAACTAGCTTTCCGCTAGCAGCTTCACATGCATGGTTCTGTATTATACACATAAACCTTCCTCTTTAATCACTCTATCTGTTGATGACAAAATCAGTTGAGTAGTTTAAAACATCTTAACTTTCAGACTTCAGGTAACAACTCTGTTCTATAATATGTACAGATTTAATTTGATTTATTTTTACAACTTACTCTTAGACTGGCAAAGAATATCTTGTTGCTGCGGCGGATATTAGTCTGTATTTAATACACTAAATAAAGAATAAATGTTAAATAATCACACGTCATTGATGTAAGCTATTTATTTCAAAAAACTGCATATTAAAAAGTTGCGTCTTATGTTTTACTCAAATTTCTTGTGCCTAATGACTTCAAATCTTCAAGGGTCGATGGAAGTTCAGTGTTTTTTGTCTCAGGAAGAGGAAAACATAAAACTGCAGCTAATATTGCTAGTGCACCAAATATTATCCCAGATGTAGTTTGCGACAAGGAGTTTATAGGTGGTGCTGCAATTTGTCCTGCTCTCGACATAACAGATAAAAATCCCAACGTGGAATTCCTTATATTAGTCGGAAACAATTCAACACCATATAAGAATGCTATCATGAAAGATATCAAAAAGAAGCTGTTGCAAATGCAAGCGATGACAACTCTAACCCACGGTAAATTCTCGGGAATAAAAATGACTGTAACCATAAATAAGCCTGAGAGAAAACACGAGCCCATTAGAAAAGCACGTCGCTTAAATATTTTCAATAGAAATATCGCAGCAATTATACCTGGTAGTAGAAGAGCTCCAGATATAGCGACGTTTATATGTATGTCTCCACTCATTTGGCCTATATATTGTGACACGCCATAATAGCCCATTCCACAAACGAAATATATCAGCGACATACACATCAAATTCAATGTAACTTTTCTATGCTTGAAAATTTGCCAAAATTCAATTTTTGTTTGAGAATTGGAAATCTGGTTCGCATTAAAGTTTTCAATTTCTTCTTTGATTATATCTTTGATAGAAGGACTTGAAGATCGATTGCTGGAAAATATAATAACTATAAATATATTACAACATATTATTGTAATAATAATCAAATATTTCTGCCTTATGTAAATCACGACTCTACTACTTTTGCAAAAATATTGTATTAAATTAGACCAAAACTAGTACCTATGTAGAATGGTAACTTGCCATTTAACTGAAAATGGAGATGATGACTTTTTTGTCTATTTATCAGTTAGATTATTAATAATATTTAAACGTGCATTTTTTTATTTTTTGCGAAATCAAGAAATCACGGCGATACATCGTGTTGAAATGGCACACTATGTCACATCTTTGTACATTTTCTACATACTTGTGACGTAACGAACCCCAACTCCTCAACTTTGATAGTTTGTTAAATTAGAAATTGACAGCAATACATATAAATATATTTTCCTCTTGTCAAGAAGTTTGTCGTTCGTATAGCAACAGCAATATATGTTTAATAGTTTAAAACATGAAGCTAAAGTTAGAGTATAACAAAATTAAGATAAAGTGGCAAATGATTATTCGGCGAATTAAAATTCAGCTTAACGATAGTTGGCAAGTAATGATTGGTCAATTCATTTTCGGCTAAAAGGCAAAGAAAAAGCATGTATAATATTAACTACGCTTAAAAGTATTTATTTGATGCTAAGAGTAATACTTACAATTTACTCACTCTTTCCATGACCATAGCTGCTTTATCTGTTTGTCCACTATCCATTAACCATTTCGGAGATTCCATAATCAGCCATTGAATCCCAATACAGAGAAATATTGGTATCGACAGAGCCAGTTGAAATTCATCGCAGTGTCTCAGTAAATAAGATATACCAGCCAAAGATGTGTGGCTTATGTTTAGTGGGATGTGGTATAAAGCCGTGATGATTTCTCTATATCTAACTCCGCAGTACTCGATGCATAAAACAAATGATGTAACAATGGCACCGGCTACAGCAATGCCCTCAATAAATCTCATCACTATAAAAAGAGTGGCATTAGGCATAACACAAACAAGGCATCCCGCTATTGATAAAATCAAGCAACCCAGAGAAAATGAAAAAACTCTTCCAAACCTGAAAAGAAATAAGGCATTGTACTTTAGAAACTGTTATAATAACAGTTACGGCATTGTCATGTAAACTGTGTTTAACTGTTATTATAATGCCCACGACCATGAAAGTTAAGCTGCATGTTTTAGAAACTGATTACTTAAAATCTGATTTAGATAGAAACACAAAGAATTATATGAATTAGTAGCTAAACAAATTATAAAGTCGGTTAAAAAGGCAAATTTAAATTAAATCAATAAAATGTAAAAAATAATTGAGATAACTCCAATATTCACATAATGACAAAAAATGCCCTAGTCTATTGTACAGTATTTCATAACCTAATATTTATAGTTTCAATATTGTAATTGTTACTTACTTATCAGACAAAAATCCAAATATGGAGGCTCCTATGAGCAATCCTGCATACGATATACTTTGAGAAAAGCTCACCATCCAGAATTTATCACACACTAAATTGAATTTAGTTTGAATTGTCTCTGTAAAAACACTTCTATCCCACCAAGGTTCTTCACAAGGGCAATAATTTTTGACATCCAAATTCGAAATTGTGTTATTACAATAGTAATCAACAGGTGGCGTCAAGAATATAAGATTCAACACGTGCCAATAAACCGGCACTTTACTTAAAAATATAAGGAAAAAGAAATAGTAATGATACGGATAAATCACATCGAAATGTTTCTCAACCGGATTTAGCACTTTAAGATTTTTTACTTTCGTCATTTTTATGAAAAATATTTCCAAAATGACACAAATTTTTGATTTATATACTAATAATCTCGTTGGCTTCGAAATCACGTTCGGCAATATCGATTTCCAATCGTATAGCGCTATCGGCTTACTATAAATTTGAAAGTTTCGCTCCCTAAAGGATGTAATGTGTGTGAAGTTTAGTGGTGCTGTAATAGAATATATCGTTACTGTGCACATTGAAATTTTAGTTGGTTGCAGTAAGCCACTCGCCTGGGGATCGGAATTTAATATTAGTATTCTTGGTGTGAAAATATTATTCGTTTTATCATTGTACGATATATAATGGTGGAATTATTCACATTTATGAAATATATGGCATGTCTCATTAGGTGTTTGGCAATGAAGAGGATATCCAAACTATTTATTAATATAATCAACGTTAAGCTGATAAAGTGTCGAAAGTAACAGATAGAGATGTACAGGTTATGTGTACATTTTTATAAATAAAAAACATCATGTAGTTTTCACAAAGAAAAAATATTTATTATTTTCAGAAAAATAAACATTCACAAGCTTTAATACAGCATAAGAAGTTGTTTTAAAAAAAATTGCTACCATCTTGGTTTGTCATGTCACCTTTGTTATAATTATAACATTGTTAATTTTTAAAAAATTAGATGCTTAAGTCTTAAGTCAATGTTGATTAATATTTTATGATGAATAAGTAAATATGTCTTTATCGATTTCCCGTAACTCTAACTCAAAGTGTGTAGATACTGTAGAGAATGTTCTTAGGAACGTGAAGACATGTGCCGTGTCCTCATTGCACTTCGAAATGCAATCACCTTGAGTGGTTTATACATTTACTTCAAGCTTCAGATGTTCCAGCTTACAGTGTAGGTACATCTTCGCTCCTGTGAAACTTACAGCATTACAGTTTCGTGATGTTATTGAAGCTTATTTCACGTCCAAACTATTAAGATAACCCCCTACACTAGTGTGTTAGTATCAAGTTATGACGTTTTCAATTTCTTGGTAATTTAGAAATTTCATGAACTTATGCATAAATTCAAAGAGAAAATGACGTTTCCTTTCAAACAGCGTAAAAATTTTTTTTTTAATGTAAGTGATATATAACCAAATAATAAAACTAGAAAAGAAAGTATTCAGGAGAACACAGATTAAAAATTAATACATATTCACTGACACAAGCTAGCCTGTAGTAAATCTAAAGGGGGAAATTTCTATCTAAATAATAAATAATTATATATTAATATTTAAATAGTTATTTACAATGAATATTACTTTATCAGTAACATATGACTACTTAGCTTTTTACTTAACCAACCACATTTAAATGATCATGATAAGGAATTTGGTTTACAGCGATTCTATGAATCGTGAACGTCTTAGGAGCGAACATTTACCATTCACTTTGTATCGTCACTTCTGTCCGTCCACGTTTCACCGCTTTTTAATATTTGATCAAAGACTTCTGAGAAAAACATAGCCCCCGATCACTTGTAAGTTCCAATTTACGAAGTCAATTCATTTAAATATTTTCTTTCAACATAACATATTGTTAACAGGAAAGCACTCATATACCTAATACCGACAAATATAAAGTACCTCATAAATAAAAAAAATTCAATATATTTTTTAATTCTACTAGGTGTAATAATAGGGATGATGACTAATTTTTGTTTATTTGTCCGTCAGGTACAGTATTAAAAAATATTAAACACGTATTATTTTTATTTTTTTCGTAATCATAAAATTACGGCGTTACTTGGAGTTGAAATTTCGCATGACGTCACGTTAGAGTATGTTTTCTACTCAACTGTGACGCAGCGAGCCTCCACTCCTCAACTTTAATGCCTGTTATCTAAGCTATTTCTTGTTAAATTGAAGTAAAAAAAAATACGTGTCTAATATTTTTCTATTATCTGACTGACAGACTAAATAGAATTGCATTTTTTTTACCCAGTCATCATCCCTATTATTGTCACCAGAAATTCTTAAGGCAATAATTTTCTTTATACATACATTTTATATCAGATATAATCTAACTTCAATATATAAACACGCATTATTATAAATATCAACGTCACTTAAGCAAAAAAATATAGAAGAAAAAATCCGACAAAGAAATAAAATTCGAAACATCATCTTCATGGCTAGTTAATGTTACCATTACTCGAGCCTAGACCCTCCCTACAGATTGCATTTAATCAAATAGAGAGAACGGACCAGAAACCCACCATCGCGGGACCAGTGCGGATTGGAGGGTGTAATTAGCTGCAAATGTCGAAGGAGTTTGGTATAATTATTTTTTAGCTACCCATCATCTTGGCCGCGATAGAGCTCGCCAACCACTACACAAACGACTTCCTCTCGTCTGAATCAGTACAATTTTTTTTATCAAATATAGAAAAATGTGCTCTATTTATTCAGGTCATTTTGTGGTCGCATCTATTTTAGAATGAAAGAGATAATGTCGCCGACATCTTCACACCCTCTCGTATCAGGTGATTTACACAGCGAGAACCAGTGGAAAGACAAATCTAAATGTACGTAAATGTACTAGTTGACGTTAGTGCATACTAAATTATATAGAAGCGTTGTGTGAATGTTTACCAGATTTAAAAAAATATTTTTTTTTTATGTTTGTTCGCTCACTGGTTATCGATTAATCTTATCACCCTCCCCCAAGGGGACTTTCTAGACAAGATGCGAATATGTAAACCATAACCCCAGAGGGTAACCCAGGTATGTTTTACAATGTATGACGTCATCATCATTACCTTTCGTCAGCCTTAATGTTTCATTGGTGCTACTTAGTAACGGACTAATGCCAATACGGGTTGCAGTTTTACATTGCATAATATATTAATATACCTAGTATCGTATATTATTATCGTTATAGTATCGCATCATGGATATGTATTTGCGGTAAGCATCATTTGCTTTTCACATGCTTTTTAAAACTGAGAGCCATTTTTAAAAGATAATTTTTTGTTTTTTTTTTAATTTTTTTGAAAGAGAATATAAAGATTTTCCACTTTAAATATCCATTTTGGTTTTGCAGGTTACTACGTGTTTGCTTTCCAGCGTCGATATGATGATTTTACAGCAAAAGACTTGTAACAGTTTTCTAATTATACAAGCATTCACACCCCCCGTTTTGTGTTTGAACATTCCAAGACAGAAACGCTAAAGCTTAATGTTGTCAGTGATTTAAGCACAAAGCGGCGCCGCCACCATCCAGCCGAGTGCCCGTCGCCACATGACGTAAATGGCCACCGGTAAATGGCAACACTGCCTCTAAATAAGGCTCGCCTATCTGCATTGTCTGGTGTGAATAGAAAATTTGGTCACTCTTTGTTTAAAGTTAAAGAGCTAATTGCCTTTAGCTTTGCTGCGGTGACGTAATAAAAGCTTTTGTGCTGGCAAAATTTTGGTAATAAGATTTTATTATAAAAAATTAAAATTAATAGTTTACGGAAATTTAACACATCCGATCATAATTATAATAATAAAGGGCCACATACTAACGCCCATTTTTTTGAAAGCTTCATTGCTGGAAGATCGACATAAGTTCGTTTAAATATGTCTGTCTCTTACTGCCCGATGCACAAAAGTTCATTAAATATCTCATTAGTATAAAGTGACATTACCGATTCCAATTTTTTAAATTTAGAACATTCATTAGAGCTTAATGTCGTCACTAAACCCAATTCCAATAAGTTCCAACAAGTCGATCGATCCCAGATTTTTGTGGTATGAATGTAATTTAAAAATGATTATACTACATATGCTTCATTCTTCAGATATAGTAACAACACTGTAGTCCTTTTACCATACAGGCAACTCCGCACGATATCCGATAAAAATATCGGAAGGTAGATTTTAAAAGTTACCGACACGCTCCCGCATCCGCGCCATTTTCTCATTCTTTTATCGTGCGCGGCAACAAGCACACATTTCTTGTATTATAAGGTGTAAATTGGCAATATGCCTAAACGAAAACTTGATGACAAGATTAATTATTACGAAAATAAAATTAAGTCATTATTAGTAAGATCAGTTAAGAAACGGAAACGAGTGATTGTGTATTCGTCATCGTCAGATTCCGAGAATAATCAAGGTAGGTTATAATTTGTATCTAAAGTGGGAGTACATTCTATTATAACCGAATAGTTTTTAAACTATTTTTATTAATTTATATACTGAATAGTTGATTAAGTCATAATAAACGTATAGTCACATCTTTAAGCTGCCTTTGAGGGTATCACTATGAGGGTATCACGAAGGTCGAGCATGATGTATAAGAAAATCCTGTGTGTTGACTGAGGGTCACCACGTGGGGGAACTATACTGTTCTGCACCAACATGTACCTACATAGCTCTGTTTTATATCTTGCAGACGGAACTCCACAAGACGATGTCACCCCATTAATGGAATGCAATACCGATAATACCAAAGAAACTGTCGAGGAGACAATTCCTTGTAGCCCATCGGTAACAAAACCAGAGGAGTCAAGTGAGTTGAATTCTGAGCTTTTATTAGCGCTAGGCGACACTACTGACGAACAACCTTCCTATGGTGAAAATATCCATCAGTCTCTTGTTCAACGTTTCGCACCAATTTTGAAAAAAGGGTTGCCGAGTGACATAAAGGAAAAGTTGTTAAAGGCATACAATGTACCCGAAAATTGTACATATTTTAAGGCACCTGTATTAAATCTCGAAATATCAGCAGCTTTAAGCGAAGTTACACGTAACCGCGATAAAAACATTCAAATAAAACAAGATCAGCTTGGTAAAGGAATTACCGCAGTGAGCAAAGCGATTACATCGCTTTTACTCAGTGACGATAAACTACTGGCTCTAAAGATCCTTACAGATGGATGCAGGATTTTATCAGACTTACACTATGTTGAAACTGATGTAAGAAAAAAAACTCATAGCGCCTTGTCTTGATAAATCAGTTATTGCAATGATCAAAGAACAAGAACGCGACGAAACTCTTTTTGGCAATACACTTTCTGATACAATCAAAGCATCCAAGGCAATTGAAAAGCAAGGTCTACAAATTAAGAAATCTGCTGTACATAATGCTTCACTACAGCGAACTACGTCGTTACCCAGCACTTCGTATTTGCCATCATCGTCATCTTCCAGAACACGTTTTCAGGGAAACGCAACCGGCTCTCCTCGCTACCTCTCGGCGAACAGGGGGGGGCGGGGAGGGCCACCACGTGTACAGAGGTCTTACCGTCGCCATCCTCCAACAACGACGTACACCCACTCACGATCGACAACGAGTTCTTTGAGACAACGTGCTCCCAATCGTCAATAGATATTCAGGTACACGCCGGTAGACTTCATTATTTTTATAATCGTTGGTTAAATATAACCAGTAACAAATTAATACTGGATTGGCTTCGAAACGGATATACAATACCTTTTTCAAAAACAGTGAAACAGCATTTTATTCTCAAAAATAACTTAACTGTATCAGAAAAAAATGATATGGCTATCGCAATAGATAATTTACTGCAACTTGGTGCGATTTCCGAGTGTAAACCACACCGAGATCAGTTTGTGTCAAATATTTTCTTAGCTCCTAAATCTAATGGCGGCAAACGATTTATTTTAAATTTAAAATCACTTAATAAATTCATACGTAAAGATCATTTTAAGATGGAGGATTATAGGACGGCTTGTAAAATTATTCCCAACAAAGGTTTTATGGCCACAATTGATTTAAAAGAATCATATCTTTTAGTCCCAGTGTCTGAAATACACAGGAAATATTTGAGATTCCAGTTTGAACAGTCGAAACGTCTTCGTTTGTATGAATTTGTTGCTATGCCGTATGGTCTTTCTTCGGCACCGAGAACCTTCACTAAAATAATGAAAGAGGTTGTGACTTACCTTAGATATCACGGCTGCATTTCAGTAATTTATCTCGACGATTTACTTTGCATTGGGCATACTTACAACGAATGTTTGTTAAACGTCAGAAAAACTATAAAGCTGTTACACTATTTAGGGTTTGTAATAAATTTTGAGAAAAGCAAACTTAACCCTTCACAACAATGTAAATATTTGGGTTTCATTTACAATACTGTAAATATGCGCTTAAGTTTACCCAATGACAAACGTCTTAAAATATTAGCAGTGGTACAAAAGTTCATTTCTTTGTCGCGATGTACAATTAAAGAGTTTGCACAATTAATAGGACTATTAACGTCTGCCTGTCCCGCGGTACGTTATGGTTGGATGTACACTAAACAACTTGAAAGACAAAAATATTTGGCCTTACGGCGTCTTAAATCATTTAAAAGTAAATTTGTGCCTGGTTCCGAAATATTACCCGATTTATTATGGTGGTTGGATAATATCCTTATTTCAGAATGCCCTCTTAAACCGGAACCATATGTATTAGAAATTTTTACCGATGCATCTAAATCTGGTTGGGGTGCATTTTGTAATAATCAACGCGTTAATGGAAAATGGAAAGAAGATGAATTAGATTTTCATATAAACTATTTAGAATTACTTGCAGTATTTTTCGGAATAAAATGTTTTGCTCGGCATCTTAACAACTGTAGTGTTTTGTTGCGCGTTGATAATACCACAGCGATAAGTTATGTGAATCGCCAAGGTGGTATTCAATTCCCTCATTTAAATGAATTGTCTCGTCAAATTTGGCAGTGGTGCGAGAAACGAAAATTATGGCTGACAGCTTCATATATTAACAGTAAGGATAATACAGAGGCGGATGAAGAATCACGTAAAGAAATGGCACTTTCAGACATAGAAATGTCACTTACTGATTTTGCTTTTAGAAAGATTTGTAAACAATTCGGTCAACCGACTATAGATCTTTTCGCCTCTCGAACTAACGCCAAATGTTTAACATACATCTCTTGGAAGCCGGATCCAGATGCGGTAACTGTTGACGCATTTACTATACCATGGACTCAAATGATGTTTTACGCCTTTCCACCATTTCCATTAATTTTGAATTGCTTGCAAAAGATCAATAATGACAACAGTATAGGTATTTTTATTTTTCCCTATTGGCCATCACAGCCTTGGTTCCCTTTGCTACAAAAAATGATTACCTCTAATATAATACTTTTAGACTCTAAAACTGATTTAGATTGGTATTGTCGTAGGAAACCCCAATTCGAACAACTTACCCTGGGTGCAGCCAAGCTCTCCGGTCAGCATTTGAAAAACACGGTGCTCCCTTTGCTACGTTAGATATAATGATGGCATCGTTGTCCAAGAACACATTAAAACAATATAGTGTTTGTTATAAAGCTTGGTGGCAATATTGTGCACAAAACCAAAAAGATCCATTCTTTTGTGAAGTAACAACGGTGTTATCATTTTTAACAGAACAGTTCCAAGCGGGTTCTGCTTACGGTTCTATCAATAGCTTTCGTTCAGCATTGAGTTTATTATTCGGTAACGACCTTGGATCAGAAAGACAAGTGAAGAGGTTACTAAGGGGAATTTATAAATTAAGACCTGCGGTTCCAAAATATACCTGTACTTGGGACCCTCAGATTGTATTACGATATATTGTGTGTGAATCATTAGGATTAAATAGTGATTTATCTTTGGAAATGATATCTCAAAAATTGGTGATATTACTTGCCCTATGTACCGCACATAGAGTTCAAACTTTGGCGTCCATTAAAATTAAAAATATTTGTTTTTGCCCAAATGGAATAAAAATAGCCATCGTAGATATAATAAAGACTTCGGCTGCTGGTCGTGACCAACCGATTCTCTTCTTACCATATTTTAATGAAAATGAAAAAATTTGCCCAGCAAAGACACTGGAACATTATCTTACTATCACAACCCCTATAAGATCTAATTCTATAGAAAACCTAATTTTAACGTTCAAAAAACCACACGGTGCCGCCAGTAGCCAAACTATCAGTCGTTGGATTAAGGCTGTGCTAGCTAAAAGTGGTGTGAACATGGCTATGTTTAGCGCACATAGTACGCGACACGCTGCAACATCAGCAGCGCGCGTGGCGGGTGTATCGCTAGACATTATTAGAAAGACTGCCGGTTGGACGCGAGGCTCCGAATCTTTTGCAAGATTTTATAATCGTCAAATCAGTGATGATTCTATATTTGCCAGATCAGTATGTCACCCTAATTCTAGTTAAATTATATATTTTGAATGGTTGTGTAAGTGATTTCATAATTAATTTCTAATTGTGTTAAGAGGTATACAACATATTACGTTGTTAAAATAAATAAATAAAATACAGTATAGTTGTTGTATTATTACATAGCACTCGGGTACAAAATTTTCTTCTCTAAACATCTACAGTGTTGTTACTATATCTGAAGAATGAAGCATATGTAGTATAATTGATGATTAAACGAACTTACCTGGAAGTGAAGTTCGATCACAATTATGTTAATATGCTTCATTCGAAGATATAGGCTCCCTCCCACCCTGAATCCCGAAACTTGAAAATTTTGTAAGTCTCTAAAAGAATGAGAAAATGGCGCGGATGCGGGAGCGTGTCGGTAACTTTTAAAATCTACCTTCCGATATTTTTATCGGATATCGTGCGGAGTTGCCTGTATGGTAAAAGGACTACAGTGTTGTTACTATATCTTCGAATGAAGCATATTAACATAATTGTGATCGAACTTCACTTCCAGGTAAGTTCGTTTAATCATCAATAAATGTTATTTAGACGGCACCACATTAATTATTTACGCAATGTAATTTTCATTATTGATATAAGTATAGATAGTATTGTAAGACCGGTCAATATGAGGCAAACTGAGAACCTTTTGATGCACAAAAGACGGGAAGAGATTAAAATAATAAATCTTAGGTCACCCAACTGGTGATAACTGGATTATAAACAAGTTGTATAAGTGACAAGGATACAAACCATCTTGCTCAAACTCTACCACATAATCATCCATATCAGAGGACTATCTTTAAAATAACACTGCAGGCGTGTATATCAACGTGGATTTGTTCCATTTTATCACTTTTCATACGAAAATATAAAAAGATGAGCGTGATGTCGTTGGATGTCTTTACTCCTCGGCGATCGGAAACAGAATGTCTCAAAATGGCGGCAACTTGCTTTTTGTTAATGAACTGTCAAAATCAGTGTCACCATTCTAATAAAATTAAAAGTATCGATAATCACGCTCTCTCTACAATCGAGTAATTAAGTAATCGAGTAACTAGCAATTGAAATAAAAGAAACTAAATCAAATGATCTTCGTAAAGATGATGGGACATATACTATCAACAAACAATATATATTCGCTTTATTTCTGTTCTATGGTATTATTAGTAGTTTAGGCTCTTCAATTTGTTAGTCGAACTGTTTATTATAACAATACTGATAACTGAATAAGGCATTAATAGCTATTATATTCAAGTTACAACTCCTTGAAACAAAATAAATATTATTTCAAATTAGGTTTAAAATGTAGATTCCATTTAACTTAAGTGGTTATTCAAGTTATATAATTGACCGCTTCATAATAGATGTAAAGTAGTAAAATAAATGGTTTTAGTTAATAGAATTGTTGTTAGTATAAAAGCAGCTCCAAGCGAAAGCAAAGCTTTAAAGGTTATTAAATAAAAGGCTTTTACTTGAATCTACAGTAACGTCGAAATTCAATTTTTATTAACATTGCTGTGACGAATTAAGCTGTCATATGAAATCTAATTACATCAAGCTATCTAAAAGGATAAAAATACTCAGTAGATTTTAAACGTCATCTTTAAGTTACGAGGGTCAAACTGAAAGTTCTTAGAAAATCAAAAACTGATTACATTAGCCAGTTATTAGTTTTATTATATATTTTCAAAATATTGTCCATTCACGTCAATACACCGCTGCATGCGATGGAACCACTGGGAAAAGCACTTTGCCCACTCGTCCTTAGGGGTCTCTTCAATGGCATCGCGATACGCAGCCACCGCTTCTTCAGCATTCATAAACCGCTTTCCTTTAAGTTTTTCTTTAATTTTTGGAAATAAATAAAAATCACAAGGCGCGAGGTCGGGGCTATACGGCGGGTGACCCAGTAATTCAACGTTTGATGTCGCCAAATAGTCGATCGTTCGCTTGGCGGTGTGCGACGAGGCGTTGTCGTGGTGAAGGAGGATCCTACTGCGAGGTCGTTTCTCTCGAACTTTTTCCAAGACAAGTGGCAAACAATTGGTAGTGTACCATTCTGCAGAAACTGTTTTTTGATCCTCCAACACAATTGTTGCAAAATGACCTATCCTTCCAAAGAACGAGGCCACCATTTTTTTTCCCGCACTTCGATCTCTCTTCACTTTAGTTGGCAACTCCTCGAAAGGAAACACCCACTGAGCAGATTGTCTTTTGGTTTTAGGATCATAACAGTAAATCCAGCTTTCGTCACCTGTTAGTATGTCGAACACAGCATTTGAGTCACCTCCGTTAAATCTTTCAATCATTTTACGACACCAATCCACACGATGGAGTTTTTGAGCCTCAGTCAAATTATGAGGTATCCACCGGGCGCAAAGCTTCCTGACCGCTAAATGTTCGTGGAGGATTTTGTGCACTTGACTCATACCGATGCCTAAGCTTGTCCGAATCTGTTGATAGGTCACTCTTTTGTCAGTCTCTATCATACGCCGCACAACACAGATGTTATCTTCAGTCGTCGCCGTAGAAGGCCGTCCCTCACGTAAATCATCAGTGAGATTAGTGCGACCACGTTTAAACTCATTAAACCAGTTGTAAACAGTCGCACGAGATGGGGCTTCATCGTGAAAGGCCAATCGTAGTCTATCATAACTTTCTTGTTGACTTAAATGACATCGAAAGTCATAAAAAATCATTGCACGAAAATTTTCTCGTGTTAAATTCATGATGACGTGACACAGACAATTTTCAATTTGCCGCCAAATCGTAAAACAAATGACAAATGAATGAAATATATACTCAGTAATATTGGCAAAGAGTTATATTTTCAAATTTTAGAATTATTTTTTTATTATATTGTTTATAAGTGGCCAGTTCTAAGAACTTTCAGTTTGACCCTCGTATCTTTTTAAGTCTTGTATAATATTCGTGTACATTAACAATTATTTTAGTTAAAATAAATAAATGGTAGATTATATTTTAGTTAATAAGCAACATTTTTTTTATTCAAAAAGTCCTGAATAATTAAACTGAAAAAAGTAAAAAAAATACTTACCTTCTAATGCGGGTCAATTATATGCATCGTCGGGTGGTGTTAGTAAGTAAATTCAGTTTTGTTATTGTAACTATCGTCATATACACTAACCAATAAATACATCAGATGGGGTAGCGCGTGGTTATCAAATCTGTGACAGCGAAAGTACTGCAACACCCAGATTCAAGGCAAAATGGACATTCAATATTTTCTACCAATTTAAGAATAATTTGCTACCAACTAGCATTCATCAGAACCTATTAGCCAATGGGACATCAATGAGAACACCACAACAAACCTGCTACTATGATTTAAATCATCATTAATTTGCTACTTAAAATAAGATAGGGAACAAATAAACAGTGCAACAGCTGTAAGGATAATAGGTTTTCGATTCCATATAAAGCCTGAATCTGCATGTTATACAAGCACGTCTGCAACACATATTTCATGTAGAAAGGGATATCCAACTTCAGTTCAGACCTGTTCAGACTATCGTGTGAAACTTAGCTTTATTGACAAGTTAAGAGAGGTACGCGGGCAGTTTGCATGTACATTTTGTTCATCTGAAAAAACATTAAAAACGCCTATTGCTTGATTTTCCTATCTAAATATATATAAGTCAAAGGTGATTGACTGACATAGTGATCTATCAATGCACAGCTCAAACCACTGGACGGATCGGGCTGAAATTTAGCATACAAGTAGATGTTATGACGTAGGCATTCGCTAAGAAAGGATTTTGATCAATTCTACCCCCAAGGGGATAAAATAGGGGATGAAAGTTTGTATGAAACTTTGTCAATTTTAAACGATCGGGCTGAAACTTCGCATGCATTTAGCTATATGATATAGGCATGATGTAGGCATTCCTTGAGAAAGGATTTTGATAAATTCCACCCCCAAGGGGATAAAATAATGAAACTTTATTTCAGGTTTTTTGTTTGTTGTTTGAGTAGCTCGGTGGCGTAGTGGATAAGCGCCGCGGCCCGCGATCGTAGTCGTTAAGCAACATTCGCAAGGGTCGGTCACGGGATGGGTAACCAAAAAATTATTATCTCGAGCTACTCCGTGCTTCGGAAAGCACGTTAAGCCGTTGGTCCTGGCTGTATTTGCAGTCGTTAATACCCTCCAATCCGCATTGGGCCAGCGTGGAGGGTCATGGCCCATCCTCCTTAACCATCCATAAGGAAGGCCTGAGCCCCTGCAGTGGGGACGTAAAACGGCTGGTGATGATTTCAGGTTTTTTACACGACATATTGAATAAATATTCGTTAGAAATGCTGCTCAGAGTAACATTACCACGCGGACGAAGTCGCGGGCAAAAGCTAGTATTGTTATATAATTTATGCCTCTGAAAAGTAACCGCATGCTAACACCGTATTCTATTCTATTGAGCGTGTAGTATGTTAATATTAAGAATCACGTTATAAACGTGTTTTGTGATGGAATGCACTAATATGCAAATAATTCACGTTCGACAAATGTACTTCCTTAGCAGTTACTTATCACGTACCCTTATATCCCCCTCTTGGATATAAGTAGTATATAAGATGAAGGTTGTTTAGTTAAATAGAGATCTACAACCTGGAAGTTGGTATCATTTCTCCTTACCGCGCTGACGTTATATAATTGTCAGCTGCAAAACGTCAGAACCAAAAAATATATAATTGAAACTGTGTCAAAGGTCATGCCGGAGCCGAAATTGTATCGCTTCAGCGTTATACTTGGGCCGCAATTCAGAAGTATTGAATGCCGTCGGAAGTGTGGGGCACAAAGCTCCTCCAACTGCAGACAATAGGGCGATCTGACCACTACCACGAGATGTAGGTGCGGCCACACTAACATTTTGACCCACTATCCGACACGAAATGGGGACAACAGCATTTGATTTATTATCCAACATGGTAAAGCGATCGTGCAAGTTTGAACAACTTGTCTATGCGAAGTTGTAGGTTTTGACCTACTTCATCATATATAAGGGCTTTGTTTAATTTATTTATTGTTAAGTAAGAAAAATTATAATTTATACTATCTGTGTCTGCAGTCGTTGAAACCCATCAATCTTTACTTCTCTACTTCTAATATCATACTTGATATCGTCCTTTACAGCTATGTTCTTCGTCAATTTAAGACTATCCAGTTAGAAAATAATTAACAAATTTTCGAAGCTGGTAAAAACACATTTTTATTATTAAATAACTGACCCGTTTCAGGTTTAGTCCACATAATTCAGTCGTGACCAACTCTACCTTTTATTCAATGCCCATCATTATAATCTTGACGATGTCCAGCTCTCTTTTAATTAAAAACCTGTTGTACCCTGGGGGGTGCACAATTAATAATGATCAAAGAACTATGCAGAGCAATCCTGCACAAAGCTTTTGAAATAATTTTGCCACGGATAGCTGTCTACTGAGTTTGTCGCAGATTAACTTTAAACTTGATATAATATTCTAATAATAAATATAATAAACAGTGTAATTTTTTTTTTCTAGTTACTAACAAAGTTGGACCAGTGTTTATTTCTTTATTCATTTTGCTAGACGATATTGGAAATTCCTTCTTCAGGCATATTAGATTTTAAAATCATGAACCTTTAATCAAATTATCCTGCAGATGCCATTTAAATGTAGCTAGCCCTGGCATATTTTTGAATTCTTTATTTTTGAATTAGGAAAAAGAAATATGCACGAAGAGCACTAAATCAAGCTACATTTTGATAAGCTCCGTTATTACATTTTGCTGGATCTCAGGCCCCGAACATCGTCTAGTCAGCAATTTTTTTAAAAGCTTTCAATCTACACTATTTTCACCGAAATGCAATAGCAGTGGCATCTAATGATGGGTCACGATAGACTGGACGCAGCGATAAATCCATGGACTGTCACAGTAATACCACATGACAAGCCGAGTACAATGGGGCTCGATATTCGACTGGATAGTTCAACAATGAATGTTTGATACTGGAACTAGAACGGATACTAATAATGGAGTAGCGTTATCCTAATAACCACTCCTTACTTGCTTTTCGAACGATAAAGATCCTATAACATATAATAGATATTAATGATGTTAGGAGTGAAACAGTGAAATAGCTTTTTCGTACAGAAGAATTAAATAATTTTATTGAAGGATATTTTTGCGATTTAATTAGATGATCAATTTAACCTTTGCAAAATTTCTGAAACATATAAGTCAGCTACCTGTAAAGTAATTTTACAAAACATAAAAAAAATATTGTTTAAATTATAGCCAGTTAGGGAGAGGTTCAGTTAGAACGTTTTGCTTATTCGCACGACACACATGAGCGACAGATCAGTAGCCTTTAAGAAATTATAGTGAACTAGCTTTTGCCCGCGACTTCGTCCGCGTGATATAGTTACTTTGGGCATCATATTTTCCAAAAACGCTGTTGTTTTTTGATGAAATTACCTTGATGTTTAAGTTCGAAGATAGTACAACAAAATACCAACGAATGTCCAATATGTTTCAGCACTTTATCTTTGAAACTTTAGAGATATTAATCCAATTCAATGCAATTTGAGATAAAGATGAAAAAAAACAGTTCTGAAGTTTACACAAAACTTAATCGAAAACGAAATCTACGCAAAATTCTTTGAAAGAAACGTTACCCCAAATTACTTTAGAATAAACGCCATCTAGAACACAGCGCCATCTATTGGGTGTATTTGCAACCTAGATGTCAAAAGATATTGAAGAATTTTATCTATGAATCAACGTACACCGCCATCTCTGAGAACTTCATAAAACTAAACAATAAATAAACACTTGCTTAAGAAACAATTAATTTGAACATTTTATTCGTTTACATTCTCGACATAAGCGAATAATTGAGATGATAACTATCCTATCCAGTAAGTTAGACCAAAATACGGCTACATGTGAAATTTGATAGAAATCGGTCAGTAGTTTTGGAGTTTATTGGCAACATACATCGTGACACAAAATTTTTATATATATATAGATTATGCCATGAACTAGCTGTCAAGTAGTTACCATCACCCCTTACAGAAAGGTTGTAAAGTGTTTGACTTTGGTCATACAGTATTTAAAAAAAAATCTTCATCAATTCACTAGTTTTAGGAGACCTCAATCCAGGTAACTGCTTTAATAATTGAGCTTCCCGACAACTGACAAATTTTTCAGGCATTATGTTCGCTTCTACTGAGCGTATCGATGTTCAGGAAATTCATCTAACCATAAAAAAACACCTGCTACCGGTGATTTTTTATTAGCATAGTAAATGCAAAATTTATCAAATATAATTAACTCGTAATATGTAAATGAAAATGTCCTTTGAAATAAACACGTTTAATGACCCACAGACATAAAATCGACATTAGGCATATACATCACGAAAAAAATATGGAAAAAAATCATATACCTAATTAGTCGCAACCACGCTGATATAGTTTTATATTGTAAAAGTATTTTAACTATGCTATAATAGTAATAACATAAGTTTTGACTATTTAGCGCATGTCCTTTTGTAAGATTTTGTGGGCCAACATTTTTAGAGTGCGCTGATATAACAAACAAAATAATTATTATATCTACTAAATTATTACAGAATAGTGGCAATATTGTAGTAAGTAGTTACATACTTATATCCTATATCCTTAGCTACTAATACAATTCTACATTATAGACGAAGTCGGATGAGGATGCTAGCATATACATATTAATAGCATATTATGCTATTAACATATAACATATTAAACTATATCACGAAAATGAAGATAGCGAACCACAAGTTTCTCACAATAATAAAATACACAAAAGTAGTTTGCATACGCACATCGAAGCATTTTCTCGACACAGGAGATAGGTTTTGTTTTTTTTTTCCTTTTCACTTATTTCTTTCAAAGAAGAATTTACATTTCCTCGACTTCCTACGATAGCGTAGTCTGAGAATTCTAAGCTGCAGCCAAAGTTGTAATGAAATGATTTAGTCACTTCGAATGCAGAATTGTGTTCATGTTCAAAAATGTTCTTTTCGTAGATAATTTACCATTTCCACTACAACTTTCCATAAGATTTCCGAGCATAGTCAAACTTGCTTTTAAAACCTTTATCTTTGTGTATTACTACTACCATATGTCGAAGTAATGAAATCAACGTGTCCAGGCCTTAACGTAAAATTTTATGCAAATAACCAAGCATGTCAGTATAGTTGATGAATGAGCAAATACTCATTTCAAACGAATAAAAGGACGGGTGGATCAAAATAGGTACAATAATGTGAGAAAGCGTTTGGAATTTCTAATAATTCCATGCGAAGTAATTTAGAAAATAATACGAAATTCGAAACAAACATTAATGAAACAGCCCTAAATTATTTTCACAGCAGCCGAAACAAGGTATTTATAGGAAATTGGAACGTCAAAGAAACCTTAGTCGTCGGAAAGTTTCGCAATATCGCCTTTTAACAAATTCCGGTGGAAACACAAAAGTCACAAATCGTGGGCGACAAAAAAGTGCGGTGCGCTGTAACAATAACAGCGAGTGTTAAGCCGTGCACCGGCGGGACAATAAAATAGCCGCGACCCACCAGCACTTAATGTGGGGCCATTAAAATTGCCGAAATAGAGAAATTCAATTTTAATTTAATTACGGATAAGAAATGTTGTGCTGGAAACGAATATTAAAAGTTGGACAGGATAGGACAAATGCATACACAATATCGAACTTTTAAATGAAAGAGCGTTTATAAAAACATGTTATTAAGATGTAATCAACTACTTTGGAAATAAATGCGACTTAAAATAAATTCACTCATCGTTAGAAATATGAAGTAAAGGAGACTCAAAGGCCGCTCATCAACTAGATGCTCGGTTCTCCTCGTCGGTAGAAAAACTAACAAAACTTTATGCAGTCGCTAAGGTTACCAGGACTAATTAGACTATTTCTAGTTCCAGACCTAGATGCCACCAGGTCATTCAGCATTCAGTCAGCATTACAATCTTCAGTCGTGAAGAATTGACAAAAGAATGGCGGAAACATCAACCTTTATGATTAGTTGATGTTTTCGTCATATGATCAGAAACAACATTTCATTGGAGTTACAACTAACCGCATGTTCTATGACCTCACAAAAGCTGCGTAAGTAATGAAAAAAGTAAGGAATTCGGAACAACATATTGATTTTACGTAATGTACCATTCTGTTTATATTTTGTTAATTTGCTATCATATCGAATTACTACACGTATCAGATATTGACAAGTTAAACTAGAAATTAACATAAATTATACTCTTTCTTTTGGTCGAATTATTACATCAATTTAATATACGTGTAACTGGACTTATCACTATTTCAACATTTGAAATAATCTATGTTTTTAATACAAACACAGCCATAAACATGGCATAAACTTTAGATAAAAAACACTATTATTATAAGAACAAAAGAAAAATATCACACAATTCAAAACAAAATGGACCTGAAAGTTATTTGATATGGTCCATAAATGTATCACTATACTTATTGTTATGGATTATAAACATGATACTTCAAAATATCGACGGCCACAAAGAACATACGGATATCTACGAAATTTGATTTCAAGCACAGCGCTTTAAAGGTTTGAAGTGTTTATGGTTGAATTTTTATTTTATTAATTTACCAGCATTCATAAATATAAGAAATTAGACTGATTTCCCCAATATGTTGTAGTTATCTCAACGTGCTTCATTCTGTTTATAATGCAAGATTATTTAAATAACGATATGTGTTATGAAAAATGAAAAGAAAAGTTAAAAATAAAAGAGATATATTAAAAAAATTATTAATCTAATGATCACATTTAAAATAGCAAATATCAGTTACTATAATATTATTAATATAACAATTCATATTATATAATTTTATTCATATTGTGTAAAGTTATCAGAAACCACTGTTTATTTAAATATATACTGCGCAGCTACGTCTAGTCTCTATTTATTTAAAATATTTTTATCACTGTGACGAGTTTCTTCCTTCACTTCAGAGAAATTATTTTCGATGAACACTTGTGCTTCTAAAATTACTTTTCTCCATTTAGACTCAAGAAACGTTCCGTTGAGGGGTCATAATTGAAAATCATAATAATGTTTTTTCCTTTTGCAAACTTTTTAAATGTCTTTCGGAAATGTTGACTCACAGTGACTTTCCTGTTCTTTTACAATTTAACTGAGTATTAATAATATTTTCTTTTAAGTCATCCAAAAGGAATAAGGTTTTTGGAGACATTATTATGTTTGATTATAACTCCTTTCCCTAGACAATTTTTACTTGTATCTTGTTGAAAATTTAAAGATAATTATGAAATTGTAATTGCGGTTATTTTTATACTTAATCAGTTTTTCAATGTCCACATATTTGAGTAAAAGAGATTAGACACAATTAAATAAATCTGGACCTGAAAAGCATTAGGTCGGATGTCGGGAATCTTAGGCATAACTGTATAAAAACAGAAATAGCTAAATGCAATCAAAATATTTGAAAAAGTCGTCTGATCCGACTTTATGCATGACTGTTGCTCATGAGTAAAAAGGCACAAACATACAAGAGTTAATTTGCCGGAAAGAGAAAAAAGAGTGTAGCAACGTTATGGCGATAAGTGATTTTAGCTGGTTCTGCACATCCGACCTAATGCTTTTCAGGTCCAGAAATAAAGACAAGTAGAAAAAAAAACACTAAATAAAACTGCTTTTATCGGATTACATTTACAATTAGGATTAGCTCGGTGGCGTAGTGGATAAGCGCCGCGGCCCGCGATCGTAATCGTTAAGCAACTTTCGCAAGGGTCGGTCACGGGATGGGTGACCAAAAATTATTATCTCGAGCTACTCCGTGCTTCGAAAGGCACGTTAAGCCGTTGGTCCCGGCTGCATTTGCAGTTGTTAATACCCTCCAATCCGCATTGGGCCAGCGTGGAGGGTCATGGCCCATCCTCCTTAACCATCCATAAGGAAGGCCTGAGCCCCTGCAGTGGGGACGTAAAAGGGCTGGTGTGATTTACAATTAGGATTGCGTTACATTTACATATACATCCATTACATTGCATTAAGAAATGGATGTTAATTAATTGAAATTAATGTATTGTATTGGTTACACACAACCGTATAGGATTTTTCAATTTTCCATAACATTAATGCATAGCCAACAAACTTGTATGCTCTTCCGATGCAACAGATATAGTGGAACAAGTGAATGCGTATTTTGTTTGAATTTCATTTCACAGAGTGCCGTTTAGTAAGCTTTCTAGTGACACTTAGTATCCAACTTTACTTGAGTACAAATAAAATTTGTGTCGATGCTATTTAACTACAATTTCATTGCTCCGTTATTTATCATTGTGTTTGTGTTATTGGAAACTTCTATTACTGAAATTTAAAAGAACGCCTAAACAAAACGTTTATCTTTATTTTAAACAATGAAAGTAATTCTAAATAATTAAAAGAGATAAATCGAATAATTATTTACTAAAAATAATCAAATAAATATTAATCATCACATATTTACATTGATTACATAATACAAAGTTCATTTTCTATGTCGGAAATCGCCATCTTGGAAACAGCGCGTGAGCCACTCGGGCCTGGAGTTTATCAAAATTACTTATAAAACCCACTTTTTTATTATTCACTGTGTAATTAATCACGTGAGGTTGAAAAATTTAACAATTTATAAATAGTGACTGCATAGCTGAGAGGTGAGATTAAAAAAAATCACTATACATAAGTAGTCATTGTAAATCCGAGGGGTGAAAATGAAATGTCACAGTTATTGTAATAGTTGGCGATTAATTAATTAAAACAAGTTTCTAACGCTTGGTCTAAACTAAAATATAAACATAATATATAGAAAATTATAGGTTTATTTTTATATCTTATCTCTTCATAAAGCGTTAGAAACAATTACTGTGACATTTCATTCCATAATATAATAAGGGAACGTATTAAATTTTCCATTATCCTTTCATGGAATCGCTAAAGCCTTATTCTGAGACACTGGCTTATAAGTTACGCAAATAATAGTTTACATACAAAATCTCATTTTTAATGGCAAACTTTACGAGCTATATTACACTTAGCAAAACATAAATGTTTCCGCAGGTTATTAAAAATATTTATAATCACAATTTGTAATACTTTATAAGTATTATTTGATGTATTCTGAATCGTTAGGATATGACGGGTTTTCTTTTAGGTTGGCCTAGGCATAATGAAAAGAACTTTATGATCCGGCCGAAGGCTTAGATTATGCTTTGACAGATTTGGAAATAATCCATGTGAATATTTTTTAGCCCAGATATATTTTGAACAAATAAATAATAATTCATCACTATATTGGTCTTTATTTATATATACTACTGTAGCCTTATGAATTTGCTACTTAATAATCACAAATAGTAATAATAACTAATCCCCATCAAGTTGAGGCAAAAATCAGAGAATAATATTAGGAACGCCAATAAAACTTTTATTTGCAAAAATATTTTATAATATTTTTTCCGAGCACTAATGTTAGCCACCCTATAGACAGATAGCAGTTTAAAATTATTTTTAAATATTCTCTAATATTTGAAATATTGTTTTTTTTTTGGGATTTGGAGCATATCATTTAGAATATTCATACAGGCACAAGCAAGTAGATCGAGATAATAATGTTTGGTCACCCATCCCGTGAACGACCCTTGCGAAAGTTGCTTAACAACAACAATCGCAGGCCGCGGCGCTTGTCCACTACGCCACCGAGCTACACATTTTTTGTGAATACGTATATAAAATTCCAAAATTTCTTTAAAAACACTGCTTCATTTTATGGAGAGAAGTGTTACTTCCATCTCGCCTTGTGTTCAAGGAAGACTAATTTAAATGTAAAGGTAGATAATCAATTTCAAGAAAACAAATATACAAAAAAACTGAAGCGCGGATTCTACTTCAAATTCTTTAGCAGAATAAGCCGCGTGGAATCATCGGTAAAGTGCATTCTCGAGGCACCCTTTGTGAGCACTAACTGTGATGCTATCTAGACAAAAGGAACTAATTCTTTCGGCTCGACTGAATGATAATGCGAAATGCTGCCTTAAAAAGAACAGTGAGGTTGTCTCTGAATTCACATAGATGCATACTTTCGTGGAATACCAACCTTCATAAGCTTTGGAATGTCCGCTATTTTATGAAACTACATAGGTGGGTTGCAGAAATATTTATATACAAACTTGAATGACTTAACTCGGCTTCAACTGACAATTGGCCGGTTTGTAATATAATTTAATCATACATTGATAAGATTAGTAATAATACACGGTATGCAGAACCTACTTTTTATTTGTTAAATCGAAATCTTTGTCTGTGCTAGTTATTGACTCATATTTATCCCTTGATAAAAGTAGCAATATTTGGACTATCATGAGAAATACTTTAATATAAAGATTGATTGGTACTTCGTTATGCAATTACTTGTATATTGGTGACAGTTGGGTCAAGGAATATGATGGTATTTAATTTAAATGGCACATGCGTATTTTTTTACAAGAGACCAGTGAAGTAGATGTTTTTTATTTTAAACATTTATTAATAATACCTAACATGACAATGAAACTGTAGTTTATCAAATAAAAATATGTTACTAGAATCTTCTACTATTATTAACTGCGACAGACGGTGGGAAGACGACTCACGACAGCTATCCAAAGACAAAGGAACGTTTAGACCAAGTGGGACACGCTCCTGAAAATAGAACACGCCAAAGGAAAAATCTTTGTCCCTGGTACCTTTGTTATGCTGTGTACGTCGGCTTGTCAAGTCTTTACCCAAACCGCATTCTAATTTTATATTTCCAAAAAAATATATATCAATTCAATAGCCTATATTTAGAAAGATAATACAATTTTCAGAATTATCTGATCCTTTACCGGTCCCGTGTTCACTGACAGACGTCTGAAGAATGTGATAAATTTAAAAAAATACTCACGATAACCTCTTTAGAAGTATTTTTTCTATTGAATGAGTAGTGAGTATGAATATATAAGCAAGTGCTTGTGAAAAATTTACGTATTTGTCACTAAATATGACCGTATTATTTGCGAAACTGATGTTAAAAAAATACCTACCTATTTCATAAAAAGATTTCATTATTCGCTGTTCTTATTTTCTTGTATAGTAACTTACAATAAATTTATTTCGTCAATATTTTTTTCACAAGAATTCAACATAAAAGAAAATATAATATTACATAAATTGTTTCCTTACCTGGATTTTAGCTTTATTTATCTATAGATAGACTTTTATTTATAGAATCAAAATTCTTACCATTTATTTGATACATAATACTAGCTACTTCCGTGTCTTTGCCCGCTTAAATAATAATCTATTTAATCGAGTACTTTGTAGTTACTTGGAGGTGAAAGAATTTATAAAGTCAGTGAAATAGTTTCAGAGCCAATGCATGTTTGCACAAACAACCAAATCTTTCCTCTTTATAATAAGAGTTTTTAATACATTTACATTACATACGTTTAAGTTTTATAAATTCAAACTTGCGTAAATGTGATTACTTTCCTACACTTTAATATATGTAGCGCAACTAATGAAATAGGAGTAAGTGTTGCAGCATTTTATCCGCGCATTTAACAAAAATTGTATTTATACAGAACATGTTTAGCTGCACCAGAATGCGGGTGAAAAGAAGGAGAATACGCTTCATCACATAGCAGCTTCTCTGTTCACTGTTTGAGTAATTGAATTTAACACTCGTTTGTTAGATGATATCAAATATGATAAAAGTTTTTTTTAATGGCATTCCTTTCATTATCAACGAAAAAAAATGCGTCAGCTATAAATTTTATGTTGTTAATATGTATCTATCAGAAATTTGTAATAGTGTAATTTTATTAAGTACCTACTCATACTTAATAAAATGATATTCTTAATAAAATAGTTTACTACCTGCTTTGGTTTGTTATTCGATTTATTGTGAGTTTCCTCGACTTCTATAGTATAGTGATACGATATCCTCGATCCTACTGATCCTAGTAGTATTATAAATGTGAAAGTTTGTTTGGATGTTTGTCCGTCAATCACGCCAAAACTACTGAACGGATTTTGATGAAATTTGGTATACATATAGGGTTTCAGTTGACTTAGATAATAGGATACTTTCTATCACACTAAACACTTCCCCAGCGACCACGCGGGCGAATCCACTGGCGAAAGCTAGTAGATATTATAAAGCATTAAAAAATAGGCTACTTTTATCCCACTAAAATGTTCCCTAGGAATAGAAGAACCTCCAAGGGCGTCTATTTTTGTGAATTCTCCCTAAACGGTAAGAGATATACGAATACTTTCTAAAGAAAAGTTGGAGAACTTTAAATTATTTTTAAAAAAGTCCGCGATGGTTTAGATCTATTTGCTAAGATTTTGCCACAAAAATAAAGTTCGTTTAGGTGTATTTACTTTTTTCATCTTGAGACGTTTATTAGAGTATGTGAAATTAAATTCTTATCAAAATAAATATATTCATCGTCAAAGAAATTTAATGTAAATAAAAGTTGTTTTTTATACTAAATAAATTGGATTAGCATGAAATACTATTTTGTGTGCGAATGATTATTACTATTTACCAGCATTTTTTAATGTGTACGATTAGATATATATTTATAAAGACAGTAACAATAACATTATTGTTTTACTAATCACAACAATGAAAGCAACGACGGTTAAGAGAGCGTTCAGTGATAACTATTCAAGGTTTCACACCAGCCCTTTTACGTCCCCACTGCAGGGCCTCAGGTCTTCCTTATGGATGGTTAAGGAGGATGGGCCATGTTCCTCCACGCTGGCCCAATGCGGAATGGAGGGTATTAACTACTGCAAATGCAGCCGGGACCAACGGCTTAACGTGCCTTCCGAAGCACGGAGTAGCTCGAGATAATAATTTTTTGGTCACCCATCCCGTGACCGACCCTTGCGAAAGTTGCTTAACGACTACGATCGCGGGCCGCGGCGCTTATCCACTACGCCACCGAGCTATTCAAGGTTTACTTACCACAATCTATATACCCAAGAAAATTATACGGAGTAGTGTAGAGCTTATGTAGTGTTGGAAAAAGATAGAAAATATTAGCTGAACGGAACTATAATCGATTGAATAAGTGCTAGGAATCCTCAACGAAAAGAGACGGCTGCTAGGGATACCGCGTACCTTCGATTTGGTTGACATTGGATTGCCCTCAATATCCAATATGTAGGTATAATATATATGTAATATCAAAACGAAGCCAATTTCGTCACGCGGTGGGTTTGCTGAAAACTATAGAAAACAAACAAGGGAGAATGTATGAAACTGGACTAGAAGCAATAATTAAGCTAACGATAAATAAAACTTTGATTGTAATACTATCGTGAGTCATATAGAAACGAAGGTAAGTTACGATAATTACTCTAAGCAGAATGTCAATTCACACTGGCTGACCAGTAAATTCTGATCCAAAAAAATTATAGAAATAAGCTGTGTGCATAGGTTGTGGTATTCTCTGGAAACGATATTGTCAAAAAACCGGCCTAGTGCGAGTCGAACTTACGCAAGAAGGTTTCTATACCGGAAACGAGAAAAAAATACGTTGGTCGTACGAAAACCCCTTCAATCATTATTTTATTCTGTTTTTAAGTATTTGTTATTATTTAGCGGCAACAGAAATACATTATATGTGAAAAATTCAACTGTCTTACTATCATGGTTCATGAGATCATCGGTACAGCCTGGTGACTTACAGCTGGAAAGACGGAAGAACGAACAGCGGAGCCATAGTTATAGGGTCTCGTTTCTTACCCTATGGATTTGGAACTCTAAAACGAATCTCATTACAAAAAATCTTCCCTAATTCATACTATTGTAATTCCATTGATAAAGTAACTAATATCGAGGATGCATTATACTACTATTCATATTTTTTGTACAGTCATCGTCCTCGAGAAATTGAAAATAGGTACTTTTAACATACTTTGGGGCCTTTAACTTCTATTTGATTATGTCGTACAGATAATTATATGCTGGCTATCAGAAAAACCAATCTCTGGCATCAATATATGAGGTAATAATAATAGAAAAGCAATAGTAGTTCGATCTGAACTCATTTAGATGAAATATTTAATGAAAAGTATGAGACCCTAAATAAGATATAGAATAGAATTCGCTGCCCCCACAGAATAACGTGGTAAAATAAAAATGACAACTTTTCAGGGTAAAATAAAAACATAAATTGGTTAATATTTCAAAAAGTACTGGATCAAAATAATTTCTGTTGATGTTAAATTAAAATAGATTTTTTTCTCTAACTTATACAATAATAATAAAATAATTTACTAAGTTGTTCAAGGAAATAATAAGAAAAATGTAATGTACCACATATATTTTCTCTGATTCTAATTGCAAGTGATGTGACAACGTTATTTTACATTTATATCCTTTACGACAAACTCGGCAACTAAACATAACAACAGTTTTCAATGTATTTTGACTTGCATTTCGCCGTGAGTAACAGCTTTTTACGACTTTTTTCTGGGAAAGATCTAGAAAAATTCATAACGTAATAAAATATATGTTTTTATTCCCAACTTATTCTGTTTAAACCAGATGATGTATCAAATTAATACAATAACATAATTTTACAATAGGTTGCAATTAAAAAAAAATATTAATACTTTATTTTAAATACAATTATAACGTTATTATTATTAAAAACTTATTATCTCATGTAAATATTAAACTTTATAATTTATATTTTTCTAGTTCGCTTTATCATAAGCTATTATTGTTGTACACTTTTGAACATTGCACAAGAAATCTCTTTCATGTTTATTTTTATTTCATTTTTTTTATCTTATTTTATTCGCAATATTATCAAAATTGCCTTCCACCAGTGGTTTCGGCCACGTAGACTACACGATGGTATCACGGGAATGAACAAATTGTAGCCTATATGTTATTCTCATGTATAACCTATATCATTATTGTTATATTAAGCTGAACATACTCATACACCTATCTTTACAAACTTTCGCATTAATAATAATAGTAGGATAAGGCTATAAAAAACCGAGAATTATATAAAAATCAACAGTATTTCATAAGAAAAATAGTTTTTTTTATAAAAAAAATTCTAACCAAACAACAAACAATTTATTTCTAGATCTATCAGTTATTCATTAATGGCATATTGAAATAATTAATAATAACAACTAAATATTTCTGTTTGCATTCTTTTCTATTTTTTAATTAAAATACTTTCTTTAATAAACTATATTTGTTTTTCTTCTTCCTTTTATTGATCTTCTTCCACATGTTTATTTAGAAAAAGTTTTTAGAGACTCAAATTCGGATTTCGTATTTATATCGCATTGTATTTACAAATAGTATATCAGGATCTATGTGTTTTATTTTTGACCACATTACTTTGTTACATATAAAATCCCGTAACAAATATATTTTGTCTGCGAGCGCTTTTATGTCATAAAATCATTTTTTACCTTGTATTTTGGAGTTTAACATTATGGCTTACATTTATAGTATTTGTTTTGTGTGTTCGTTTTCGATGAAATTTAAAAGACAACAACCGATTTCTATAGCTCCCCTTTCATCTATTTCATAGTGCCAAACGTAGCAGTATACTTGAAGATTTAAATGTTTAATATGGTAAAATTATAGATAGGATAGGATTTCCTCTTATAATGAAATATACTCCTACGTTTGACTGCGGGATATTTAAGACTTACTCGAGATCAACTATAGCAACTGTTCTTTATTTCTTGTACCATTTCTTTGATCTTGATGGGTGATCTATAAGTTTCTTCGAGGGTAACCGTTCTTTCTTCATACAAAGCACAAGTATCGATCTTTCTTGGATTTGAAAATGAATAATCAAAAAGTTTATTAAATAAAATTCATACTGTTTTTGGTCGCTTCTGTGTACACCCATCTGGGTGATCGGTTTTGTGATTACTAAACCACTCGTTATACAGGCGATACATTTTACTTATGTTTAAATTTTCTGACAAACACAATCGCTTTGATTGTTTTCTTATGTAAAGATATTTTACTACAGGGAAGAGCTTGATGTGCGTTGAAAATGCTATGTTTAGTCGATATATTTATTTTTCGTGGTCTTTTATTGTGTTCCCCTTTTATGTATGTTTTCGTCATTCTTACTCTTTTCTATAGCTGTATAAACATTTTTTTCAGATATGCTTAATGTGTTCAAACGAAAAGATTTACAAACCTATTCTTTGCTACCATTTAATGATAAAAAATAAGTTATTGTCTTTAATCAATTAGCTTTTTGCATCTTAAAATGTATTACCATTATCTTCATGCTCACCAATTCTCCAATAAGACTCAAAGATAGCTTTTCTGTATTTATCAGTGAACTTTTCGCAGCATTTCTTTTTGAATTTGCAAAGATCTCTAATGCTTTTTGGGGGATCTTTTAGAACTGACCCCGGTATAAAATTGCCCAGAATTCTTAAGCAATTTATTCTTCTTATTTTGCCATTCATTTTTGTTACGTTTTCTTGTAAAAAAAATACTTTAGGTTTATATATTTTCTTCTTTTGACCCATTTTCTTCTTCTGACTTATTTTCTGCTCCAGACTTGTTTTCTTCTTCCATTTGTTTTTCTTCTTTAGGTTTATTTCCTTCTTTGGACTTAGTTCCTATCTCAGATTAATTTTCTACTTCTTGTATTGAATTTTAGTACTTTAAAATGTCATCTTCCTCAATAGGCTTTCCAACTGACTTTGAGATACGTTCTGTTTTTATGCAATATTTACACCGTTGTTCTGACTAACTTCGTGGATGTTTTCTAAGCTAGTGGTTTGAAATATAATTGTTGAAGTATTGGACTCACTTTGAGTGCTCATGTTGTGATCATTTATGTCGTATATAATCATCGAAATCCAAGAAAGTTATGCTGTTTATATTATCAATACATTCATCATTCACTGTAGCTTTCTCATTATAATTTTGATCAAATTCTTCAGATAAATTGGAAATCGTTGAAGGTGTTTTAATTGCAATGTTATTTTTATTAAGATAATTTGTTATGTGGGGCAAAACTGATCGTTCTGAAATATTATCGAAATCTGGAGATAATTTTCTTCGAAAGATTTCACAAGTCCGAATTACTTTCTTGTCGCGCGATATTATTTAGTTAGCTACTGTCATCATATTTGAGGTTTTCAATATCATTTTTTGATACTGAAATGAAAATGCAAGAAGTGGTGCTGTTTCATATTTTTATATAATAACAGTTGCATATTTTTCTAATATCAAGAATAATGACATGTTAAATATACGACAACATGACTCAAATACATGGAGCGGTAAATTCAAATACGGCGTATAGGGCATATATTTTTTATCAGAAAATAGTCGTAAAATGGTTTACTGGGTTCGCAGGTATGATAATGTTCTGGAATAGGGTTGCAATCGATTAATACGTAACAGAGATAGAAACATTTGCATTGTACTTGCTTGTTTCTATTTTATTCTCATAAAACATTTTTTAACAGTTATCCCTAGAAAAAAGTTGTCTTTGTTTATAATTATGTCAATTTGAAGAAAATAGATATAAAAAAAAAATTAGATGATAGTATTGGCATCCTAGAAGCTAAAAATGGGAAAACCTTAAAAACGTCGTAATGTAGCTTTACCACGTTGTTCTGCGGGGGCAGCGAATTGTAGAATCATTTATTTACTTCAATTCTTACACTTCAATTTAAAACCAATATTAAGTTTTATATCAATTTAAAAATAATGTAATTTTGGTGAAAAATTGCAGCAAATAGACTTTAAAAATTCGAATAATGATTCTGATGTATATAAATTCAATAAAATTAATTTAATGGCTAACTTTTGACAAGTCTGACTTCAAATGAAACTGGAATTTATGACAACAATAAGTATTTTACGTTGTTTACTTTATACAAATTTTTTTTTTGTTTTACAATTCCTTTGTAGGAACCATATCGTCCAGATATTTTAGGCGAAGTAGTTTATGTGTTTTATTACCTTTGACAAAGGTTTAATGGGATAATTTCAAGAATATAGGTAGTCTTTCGAACAAAAACCGTGCAACATAACACAAAAAAACTGTCAATTGAAGTTGGTTAAAAATAAACTTCTGTAATATAATAATAATACTATGCGAACGAAGTTGCGGGCAAAGCTAGTTTAATTTAAAGTTTCTTTAGATAGTGTTATCGACATATAACGGTCTTAATCAAAGTCAGAGCGCTACTTTTTACTTACAAATTCTATTAGTTAGAATTTGTAAGTAAAAAGTAGCGCTCTGACTTTGATTAAGACCGTTATATGTCGATAACACTATCTAAAGAAACTTTAAATTAAACTAGCTTTGCCCGCAACTTCGTTCGCATAGTATTATTATTATATTACAGAAGTTTATTTTTAACCAACTTCAATTGACAGTTTTTTTGTGTTATGTTGCACGGTTTTTGTTCGAAAGACTACCTATATTCTTGAAATTATCCCATTAAACCTTTGTCAAAGGTAATAAAACACATAAACTACTTCGCCTAAAATATCTGGACGATATGGTTCCTACAAAGGAATTGTAAAACAAAAAAAAAATTTGTATAAAGTAAACAACGTAAAATACTTATTGTTGTCATAAATTCCAGTTTCATTTGAAGTCAGACTTGTCAAAAGTTAGCCATTAAATTAATTTTATTGAATTTATATACATCAGAATCATTATTCGAATTTTTAAAGTCTATTTGCTGCAATTTTTCACCAAAATTACATTATTTTTAAATTGATATAAAACTTAATATTGGTTTTAAATTGAAGTGTAAGAATTGAAGTAAATAAATGATTCTACAATTCGCTGCCCCCGCAGAACAACGTGGTAAAGCTACATTACGACGTTTTTAAGGTTTTCCCATTTTTAGCTTCTAGGATGCCAATACTATCATCTAATTTTTTTTTTATATCTATTTTCTTCAAATTGACATAATTATAAACAAAGACAACTTTTTTCTAGGGATAACTGTTAAAAAATGTTTTATGAGAATAAAATAGAAACAAGCAAGTACAATGCAAATGTTTCTATCTCTGTTACGTATTAATCGATTGCAACCCTATTCCAGAACATTATCATACCTGCGAACCCAGTAAACCATTTTACGACTATTTTCTGATAAAAAATATATGCCCTATACGCCGTATTTGAATTTACCGCTCCATGTATTTGAGTCATGTTGTCGTATATTTAACATGTCATTATTCTTGATATTAGAAAAATATGCAACTGTTATTATATAAAAATATGAAACAGCACCACTTCTTGCATTTTCATTTCAGTATCAAAAAATGATATTGAAAACCTCAAATATGATGACAGTAGCTAACTAAATAATATCGCGCGACAAGAAAGTAATTCGGACTTGTGAAATCTTTCGAAGAAAATTATCTCCAGATTTTGATAATATTTCAGAACGATCAGTTTTGCCCCACATAACAAATTATCTTAATAAAAATAACATTGCAATTAAAACACCTTCAACGATTTCCAATTTATCTGAAGAATTTGATCAAAATTATAATGAGAAAGCTACAGTGAATGATGAATGTATTGATAATATAAACAGCATAACTTTCTTGGATTTCGATGATTATATACGACATAAATGATCACAACATGAGCACTCAAAGTGAGTCCAATACTTCAACAATTATATTTCAAACCACTAGCTTAGAAAACATCCACGAAGTTAGTCAGAACAACGGTGTAAATATTGCATAAAAACAGAACGTATCTCAAAGTCAGTTGGAAAGCCTATTGAGGAAGATGACATTTTAAAGTACTAAAATTCAATACAAGAAGTAGAAAATTAATCTGAGATAGGAACTAAGTCCAAAGAAGGAAATAAACCTAAAGAAGAAAAACAAATGGAAGAAGAAAACAAGTCTGGAGCAGAAAATAAGTCAGAAGAAGAAAATGGGTCAAAAGAAGAAAATATATAAACCTAAAGTATTTTTTTTACAAGAAAACGTAACAAAAATGAATGGCAAAATAAGAAGAATAAATTTAAAAATAATGTAATTTTGGTGAAAAATTGCAGCAAATAGACTTTAAAAATTCGAATAATGATTCTGATGTATATAAATTCAATAAAATTAATTTAATGGCTAACTTTTGACAAGTCTGACTTCAAATGAAACTGGAATTTATGACAACAATAAGTATTTTACGTTGTTTACTTTATACAAATTTTTTTTTTGTTTTACAATTCCTTTGTAGGAACCATATCGTCCAGATATTTTAGGCGAAGTAGTTTATGTGTTTTATTACCTTTGACAAAGGTTTAATGGGATAATTTCAAGAATATAGGTAGTCTTTCGAACAAAAACCGTGCAACATAACACAAAAAAACTGTCAATTGAAGTTGGTTAAAAATAAACTTCTGTAATATAATAATAATACTATGCGAACGAAGTTGCGGGCAAAGCTAGTTTAATTTAAAGTTTCTTTAGATAGTGTTATCGACATATAACGGTCTTAATCAAAGTCAGAGCGCTACTTTTTACTTACAAATTCTATTAGTTAGAATTTGTAAGTAAAAAGTAGCGTAAAAATAGTAAAAATTGATTAAAGCCGCTATAATATTAGTATCGCTATTTTACGCAACCTTGACTTAACAGCATCATATCATCATTATAAAAGAAAACAAGAACCAAACAAGTAGGGTGTATATCGAACACGTCTAAATAGTCACTGAACAAACATCTGGCGGCCTACATCCACAACAAATTGGTGTTTATATTTACATAACCATAACAAAGAATATTTGCAATAGAATGGGGTAAATAGTTATTCTAGTGAGATGGAACGAACAAAGGGAAAACGCATTTATTGCTTTATTGTGCGATAGTTAAATTGACTAGCAAAAGCTACGAGTCCCATGCTGTCTTCTAAAATATTATCATCAGCCCTTTTACGTCCCCACTGCAGGGGCTCAGGCCTTCCTTATGGATTGGTTAAGGGGGATGGGCCATGACCCTCCACGCTGGCCCAATGCGGATTGGAGGGTATTAACGACTGCAAATGCAGCCGGGACCAACGGCTTAACATGCCTTCCGAAGCACGGAGTAGCTCGAGACAATAATTTTTCGGTCACCCATCCCGTGACCGACCCTTGCGAAAGTTGCTTAACGACTACGATCGCGGGCCGCGGCGCTAATCCACTACGCCACCGAGCTACTCGTCAGTTTACTCTATTGACCCTGTTGATTTTTACTAACATAAGGGTAAAAAACTATGTGAAGATAATTTAATTTCTTCAATTCAATACCTTCGTAATATTCACAGAGTATATGGGACGGTAATTTGATATGAAAATATTGTTTCCCCTAAGATAATTGCGTGAAGCTAACTATGGCGATAATTCGAGGAACATATTTTGTCATATATTTTTTTATTTCCATAAAGTATCTAGTGTGTAAAAATTTGTATGACAACTGAATAAAACTTAAGACCACCAAGAAACGTCGTACCTTTGAAGTTTTTGAACTTAACCGCGCAAATTTGTTCAAATTATTATATTTTATCAACTTTGCATTCAGAATGTTATACTGAAAAATATTCTTAATAAAAAATGCTTTAAAAAATCCACTTTGTCCCTGCCACTCTGAAATGGGACATGAACCCATGACCTTCCGCAATCCGGGCGACTGAAAAAACAGTTTTTCATCTTTACCGAAGGTTCAAATATTGCTAAAAATATTTCTTTCGGCTATTTGGGTGGATTACCTGAAAAATTATGAAAATACGCACTGTAGTAGCGAAAAAGTAACAGTAACTCTGTAGTGCTTGAAAAATTTGTCAGTCCTGGGTAGCTCAATGGTTAGAGCAGTCGCCTGGATTGCAAAAGGTCACGGGTTCGAATCCTATCTCAGAGTGTCAGGGACAAAGTGGATTTTTTAAAAGTATTTTTCATTAGGGATATTTTTCAGTATATAAATTGATGAAATATTATATAATAATTTGATGGTTATTTAATACAAAATATTTAATTGCCTTTTATTGTCTTATAACCAGAGGTCGGAATTAGGTAGAGTTATTCTACACGACGCACAGATTGTTTCTTCAGGCAAGTAAAAGGGTTGTTGGCTAAAGAAAAACATGTTCAAATAGGTATTCAGCAACAAATGCAGGTGGATGCAGTGTCCCAGATCTCGGCAGCTATGTTAAGCGCGCTATTGTCTGGGCATTTGTGTGGGACTCGCTCACCGTAAAAAATGAACAAGTTTGAGCGACAATTTTAATAATATCATAGGACTTATATTTTTTAAAGAGTTCAACCTTTTTTTATTTTTATTTATGTTAACAATAACAAAAATAAAAAAATGAAAAGAGATATATAATGCTGACAAATTCGGCTAAAACCAAAGCGTCTATTGCACCATAACAAAAGACGTAACTTCTGAATTGCTTTTTAATTTCTAATCTGATCTGGGAAAATAACGTTTTATAAAGCCATAATTATGGAATGTTTCTACATTTCAACCTACATTCGATATTTTGAAATATCGTGTGATATTTCATATTCACATGTGATATTTTACAGTTTTGTGCGGCTTTAATGGCGTCGGTGATAAACGACAGGCCACTGTTGCAGAAATATGCCGAATGGCAAATGAATTCGAATGCGTTTATTCGGACGCGGATTTTTGAGATGTAGAAATGACTTTTATTTAAATTGTACTGGTGATTTTTTTTATTTAAATTACCTTTGGTTATTTTAATATGTAAACGAATAAGGAATTTAGTGTAGCTAATTAGAATCAGTCACGAGCTTGTAACGATCACCTTACTCTTCTTTTTACTCTCGTAATAGTAATTCGCCATTTTTAGCTTATTTATAGATAGATAGAATATTCTTTATTGTACACACAAAACAAAAATACAATTATATTACAATAATGGTAGACGTACAATTGGCGGCCTTATTATTAAAACTGATCTCTTCTATTCAACATTGGTATAGAGTTAATTATAAAAGACCTAATTATGTTTTGGTGCATAGTGTAACTATAAGCAATTTATAAACATGGATAAAATTAAAGATTAGTGTTAATTATTTACGATATCACTGTTTTATTAGATCTACATATACCAATAATTAATAATAGCAGTTGCAGTGATAGCTTTTTCTTTTGGAGTCATTTACGTAGGCTCATGCCACGACAAAGGTAGCAATTGGGTCTTGATGTCTATTTTCGAATGATTCGTGTCAAGTGATCCTTCAGTAACTACTAATTATAACATGGAAAAGGAACGTTTCAGTTATTTCGAGGGGAACAATCAATACGTGTGATAAAATTAATATCAACGTCGAATTGCATATATATACTTATCTTTAATATAATATCTAAAAACTTATATTGTTCTACGAAAGCAATATGCAAATATTTGATATATAAAATATGCAACGAAAATAATAAAAACTGTTATTAAAGAAATACCATTAAATTTATTTGACCTGTTCATGTTTTAAAATTGACGGAAATTGAAAGTAGAGAAAAACAGTGTCAAAGAAGAAAGAAGTCGAGTAGGTATGACTTGAATATGTGTTTTTAATATAATAAAACTATTTTAAGCAAGTGTTTCAAAGTGATCCTGATAAGTATTTGTTTCGACAATTCCATAGAAGTACGTGAGCATTCAGATACCTTAAAACCAGAACACGTGATCCATCTAGTGAACGTATGGGCGCAACTAAAATGTGCTGCATCAAATTTATTGCAACTCATAATAGCTCTATTTAAAGCCGTTTACATAATTTCCGTATCAATCGGAATTTCATTCGCAGAATCTGGACATTGATATTCACTTTTATTTCATGCGATTGTCCCTTACGATTTAAATGTTTCGTTAGATTTGACTTTTTAGGTCTCATAATTATCATCGCTCTGTTTATATTTTCATTGCGGAGACAGAATTTCCCTTAAGATGGCATCTAAAAACGAGAATAATCCATAACCTATAACGTGGGACAAGGACAGATTATTGGGTGTTAATGAATTAAAGATGAAGCTGGAACTAATCGGTCAATAAGCCTTTCTTATCATGAAGAAACTCAAGATTTTAAAACATCTGGCCAAGCTATGACCCGCTCATTTTTTAATCATAAAAATGAATATACATATGGATCGGTAGATTAATATAGAATACGTTTATATTATACACATGTGTTAAGTTTATGTGGCTATCTTAGTATTTTATAGTAAATAAGGCAGACACGTTTATTTAAGAAAAAGTTTCAGACCTTAAAATATATTTTTACACATGTTGTTTCTTGTTATAAATTCAACTTTGTTAAAATTTATTCTCGTCATTTTAACGAGATATTATTTTTAAACCTTAATATGTAAATATTTTTTCTTCTTTTTCGTATGCATTTTGAATGAATGAATGAATGAATAATAATTTTATTTGCATATATCACACACACACATGCCAACAATTATAAAGTTGAATGGATACAAGATTAAATATTAAAGAAGAAAAAAATAAACAAAAAGACATACACAACTCTGCATGTGTGCCGGAACGATGCAAAAAGGCAAAAGCTCAGTAATATGTTTGCTTATTGAGCAAACTACTGATTTTCAGCTTTAACCTAAAAAAAATGGATTAGCGGTGATGCAACTAAATAGGTATATACTATTCGTCAAAGTTCAAAATTAAATATTGATGATATATACTTTGAAACTATTTCAATAAATTACACAAGATTATAAAACTTGGAATACAAAGTGAATTGGATTAGGAAATAATAGACTAAAAATGAATTGCATTATAAATTAAATAATAATAATTAACATAATAATAAATTGAATCATGTTTGTTTAGTATGAAAATTGATTATGAAGATTAAGGTAAATGTCAAAATTTTAAATAAAATGATTATATTAAATCTTGTCATGCACACACAAACCAAAAACAAAATGAAGAAGAGCAAAGGCCAACCGTCACCTTGACGACACCTTACCTAACACCTCTCTGTTGGGAATCCAATAACAGATTCTTAAAATGTGTCTTAAATGAGTTCCGCGTTGGAATCTGCCGTATTGGAGGAGGTATATTATTCCAACATTTGGTCGCCTGGTAACGGAAGGAACCAGTAAAGGCAACACTCCTATGGCTATAGGTAGCTAAAGGTGGCCTCACCGATCTTGGCTCACCCGATCCATATATACAGTGCAATTTCGAAAATTTAAGTTTCTCATAAAGATAATTGGGATTTTTAAATTTCATGATGCCGAACATGAGGACTGCAAGATGTAGTTTCCTACGTGACTCCATATCTAGCATCAAAGCACTATCTATATACGGTGAGACATGAGTTCAGGGAGGTATGCTGAAACAAAACCGACAACACGAGTTTTGTACACGTTGAATCAACCTCTGAGTTCTTTGCAACAGACGAGGTCCGTAGACTAAATCCCCATAATTTAATCTAGAGAGAACCAAGGATTCACAAAGTGCGATGCGTGCTTTTTCCGACAGATAATTACGGATTTTATATAAAATTTTCAGGCGATAGAAGCAATTACGAACTAAATTTAGCACATGGGTTTCAAAGCGCAACCGACTATCCAAAATAATGCCCAAATTCTTTACCTCATTGACACACTCCAAGGTTTCTCCCGATAGCTTAATTATCAAACCTCTGTTCAGAATACTGGCAGTCTGCTTTTCTGATCCAAAAAGCATGAACTTTGATTTAGCCGCGTTCAGCACCAGGGCGTTTTTACTTGACCACGAGGCCACAGCGTTCAAGTCTTCATGCATTAGCTGCAGGGCCCGAGATATACGAGAGGGATGCGCAGAAATATACAATTGTACATCATCGGCGTAACATTGATATTTACAATGTCTGATCACATTAGGCAGGTCAGCACTGTAAATAGTAAAGAGCAATGGCCCAAGTATTGATCCCTGCGGCACTCCACGATCAACTGAAGAATGTTTAGAATACAAATAAAAACAGATTGGTAACGGCCAGAAAGGTAGCTACTAAACCATTTGACTGATGAAGGATCAAAGCCATAGTATGCCATCTTAGACAGTAGAAGTGGGATGCTAATACAATCAAATGCTCGAGAAAAGTCAAGCAGAGTCAACAGAGTACATTGCCCTTCATCCTGACACGACAGAATATTATCTGTGACATCAAGCAGCGCTGTAACAGTACCACGTCCCTTCCTAAACCCAGACTGGTGTGACGGGAGAATATTATTGTTCTCCACATATTTCATCAGCTGACAATGAACAGCCCTCTCAAGAAGCTTTGATAAAAAAGGTAATACACTAATAGGTCTTAGATCCTTGAAATCGGTTACAGGCTCAGTCTTGGGTACAGGTGTCACAAAAGCGTACTTCCATTTATCAGGGACAATTCCCGTTGTGATAGATTTATTTATAACATCTGTAATAACCGACAGAGTTCTTGGCAAGGTAAGAAGTACCATATACCTACCCTGCTGATACCGTCACTTCCGACAGTATTCGATTTTATAGACCTAAGGTAATCAGAAACATCGGCCTCAGAGACAGGCTGTAAAATAAAATTTGATTCAGATGATCGAAACCTATGATATTCAAAATAGGTCATATGAGATATAGCAACAGCGTCGGATCCAGGTACTTTTAAAAAGTGATTGTTTATTTGGTCAGGACTACCCAAACTATCAGGGATAACATCCCTAGAAGGTTGCACAAGTACTTTCTGCTTTAAATTTTTCCAAAAATGCTTACTATTTCCACTATTAGCGTTAATATAATAATTAAAATACGCACATTTTTCATTGTGAATACTTTTTTTGAGCAATCTCTGAAGGTCATTATAGTACTTCTTGTTTGCATCAGTTTTTGATCTACGATATCTAGCAAAGGCTTTATTCCGTAATTCCATCATTACTTTGATTGTATCCGTTATCCAGGGCAATGACCTATCCTGTTTGAATTTCAGTGTTGTAAGCGGAGCATGTCTATCAAAAAGTGATAGTAAAAGCTGACTGAACCTATCCACCATCAATTCAACTGAGGTCAACCCAGAGACCGACTCCCATTCAATTGAGTTAAGATCAGCATTAAAACTCGCCAAGTCCATCCTAGCCAGAGGTCTGTGCATCATATATTTCGACGGAATCTTCGATTTTTTTAGCACTAAACTAAAGTTAATCATTGCGTGACCCAATGAACCAGTTATATTTGAGACGGAAAAGGTCACGAATCCTACAGTCGGTACATACTAGGTCAATTAAGGTATCTGAGTCAATGGAGTAGTGTGTACATTCAGTCACGACTTGTCGCAAGTCCAAACACTGTAGGAACTCATTAAGTTTCCTTACATTATCACTACAGCTATCAATAACGTTAACATTAAAATCACCCATAAGAACAATGTGTTCGTAATTCGTAAAGGTCGCTATAGTTTCCGTCAATGCGTCGAAAAAAGAGTCCACACTCAACCACTGAGGCCTATATGCCGTACCTACCAACACACGTTGACCGTTTGCTGCAGTTGACAGCCACATCTGTTCGATATTTACTTGAATAGGACTTAAAAGCTGCACACGTAACGGTTTTTTTACATAGAATGCGACTCCTCCGCCTCTTCCGCCCCGCATATGCTGTGGTCGAGGAGTATTCCGAAGCCGGTAGCCAGGGACAACGGGTGCCCTTGCTTCCTGACCGGCACGTAACCACGTCTCATTAATAGCGACGATATCCGCATCAAAACGAGTCATAGCCACAATAAAATCATCATGTCCCGTATTTAACGAACCTGCATTATATAACGCTAACTTCAAAAATTTGCATCTGGCATTCATGTTGGGTTATTTATAAATACATAAGCTACAGCAAGTATCTGAATATATATTTCATGCATTAATATTAAGATATAATAATAAATAGATATTAGCCATTTGATTAAATAAGTATAATGTAGAATGTAAATGATGAAATATAAATTTAATATATGAATGTATAAGCAAGCAAGAAGTTTCATCGTTCCGGCATTATCATGCGCATTAAATATTAACCTACACATTAATTTAAAGTAAGCATACAAAATCATTGAGTAGAGATATAAAAACATAAAATTATAAGCAAAAAGCGTGATTACTACTTTAAAAAAGACACTCAATAACAATACAATGTCATTATAAATACTTATTACATGGTGATAGGGTACTTCTAGATACCATGGTAAAAGCATTAAAAAATATAGTTCATGATTACATAGCATACTTAAATATGACAATACTATCCATGAGCAATGTTTATACAATGAGTGAAGCATAAGCATACAAAAGAAGCAAAATGAGAAAAAGCAAACACTGGAATCTAAAGGCTCATATTGCGTCCAGGCCAAAAACTCGACCAAGATCAGCCTCTGAGCGGATGGTATGACGAACTGAACCCACACCTGGATACTGTCGTGCATAAATTCGACCATTTCTCGTCCAGACGTAGCGCCATCCACGATCACGGCCCAACTGACGCGCCCGCCGAAATAACTGTCTGTTTGACTTAGTGAGCCTCTCATTAAAAAAAAACTGACACGGTCTTCCGGGAAGGCCTAAGCCTTCGGTAGTGACACCACGACGCACTCTCGCAGCCTCCAGCAGACGATCACGGACAGCACGCCGTGCCAGCCGCACCACAATGGGACGAACACGAAGCACACCAGGGGTCTGGGTTGCGTCAAGTATACGGCCCACTCGTACCGCACTAACAACATCCTGTTCAGCCAATTCCACGCCAAGCTTAGTAGCCACCGTACCGATTAAATGCTGTAAATTTTTATTCACCTGCTCAGGTATGCAGGTCAACTCAAGGTCCGTGAACAACAAATCTTGATCCCGATCATTTAGTGCCAATTTCAAGTTATCAATTTCAGCCACAAGTGTCGTATTATCCGCTTTTTCGGCAGAGAGTTGTGCTTCAATTTTATTGCAACGCTCCCTGAGGACATCAACCTGACCCTCGCATTCCGTAACCCTGCCCGTCAGCGCAGCAATTGCATCATTCAGCCTTTTCATCTCTAAACGATTAACTCGCATCTCCTCCCGCATCTCTTCCCTAAATGCTCGCATCTCCATGACAAACGCCTGAAAATCAGTCATCTCGATAGTCATATTGTGTGCGGTATCATTCATATAATCCAAGTCCAAATTGAGGGAAGTATCAACAGCGGCGCCTCGCTGCACAGTGACTCCGACGGCCGTCCCCCGAACAGGCGTGTTAGTGTTGTCAACCTTCGGCTGCTGACTAGCACAAATAACACATTTCCAAACCTTCTTATAATCCGTGCTCATAGTATTATAAAACCGCTGTTCGGAGACGTTGGCGCAGTCCAAATCGTAATATAGTCTACAAGCGCTGCACCTCAAATACCTTCTATCTTCAATGGACTTCCGACATCCTCCGCATATAATATCAGTGTTCGACATGTTATTTCGCAATTTATAATTTAATATATTAAAATAAAGACAAAAATATGAAGAAATAAAAAGATAAAAAAAAACGAAAATAGAAAACAAATTATCAGTCTCTTCGTAGGATCGATCCACGTCTCTCAAAGTTATCATTTAAAGACAACTGCAGCAACACCACTAGGCCACCGATGACGTTAAGTTTGTAACGAAATGCGGATACAATTCACAGGCAGCCAACAATTCCGAGCGATTCACTGAACCTGTTTGACAACTTTGATAAACGATTCACACGACACCGGCAAAAATGCAATTGTAAATCATCACTTTTCGACAAATACGGCACGTAAAAACATCAAAATATATACACAGTTCAATTGAGAACGGCTTATGTAATACACTGAAAACTTATGTATGTAGAAAATATAACTTTATCTTTATATACGAATTAATGACGACGACAACGACTATAAACACGTCTGTTAGCAGTTGCGGTCCCCCCGCTAATCCGCTAATCCATTTTCAACTAAATTGTTTAATGCAATAAAATAGGGAGACCCAGTAAGGATTGGCGAACAGCTTAACGTGCCTGTAAATAAAGTCTAAACATAGACAGTGTTACTCCGATATGAAAAAGGTCTTTGTTGTATATGTACGATATTTTGTTTATGAATGACACGGATGTCACGTATACTTGCTTACCACGGAAAAATACAATTTTATGTGTGCTATGTCAGCGTAATGTAATAAGTGAGCGGGTAATGTCAGAGCTCGTTCCTGACTTTACATAATAACGTAAAAGCAAACATTTGGCTTTATCAGAAAATTCAGGAGTAAAAAAATCACTTGTTTCCTTAAGGTTAATACATTATGACATAGACTTTATATAGAATAGAAAATCGTGTTGGTGCATCAAGAAAAAATACCAAAATAACATCTGTGTATCATCTGCATCTATTCGTCTATGCTTTTGTGAATCCTTACAATAAACCTGAGATTCGCACACATTTGTTATCTGAACCTTCTCCGTGTAACTTTAAATTATGGTCTGTTTTTCCTCTGTTCTTTATATGAGCGTGACCTCTGCTGAAACGGGGGCTTCAATAGACCGATGTCTTGATCAAGATTTAAAGATGGGTCCATAAGATGGCTATTTCATAGGTAACTTACCTTTTAGGTATATTTTCCTTCAGGCATCTTTAGATTTATAATAAGATTCATAAAATGTAAAATTATTTAGACTTTACAAATAATAAGCGCTTTTAATGTACCATATCAATTTTAAAAGTATTTTTCCTAAAATTTGATTTATCCACTTACAATTTACTAGACAGTTGATAAATCAACCACAAGCACCAACAATAAATTTTGAAATACATCTAACATCATAAAATATCTGCAGAACGAAACTATGACGAGTTTCATGACACTCCGTAGCTCTAAGCGATCTACAAACGGAATGCTAAATTCACCTACTCGGTACGACAAACTTCATTTATTGAGTGGCACTGGATATACTCGACGATTTCCAACCTTCTGTCAAAGTCGTAAAGTCTAATTTTCTTTTTAGATCATGTCAGAATTTTGGTGCAATGCATAAGACGCCCAAGGGCATAACGAATATGCCTTAACGTAAAGAGTACATTTTATTTTTCGAGATGGTTCTTCGGAAAATTTTCTTTTGTGTTTTGTGAATATCCAATTTTCATGTATCAGTAACATTTTCGATGAGCTTAATAATATTCCTGTATATGTATATAGGCAATCACAAAATATATCATAACTGAATATAGATGTCGTTCTGGGCAAATACAATAATTTACTTATTTGATAATTCTCTTTCTTTAGCGAGATACGTCATTAGGGAATTAGGTTATGGTAGGGCTGCTCATAAATATTATGATGACAAATAAATAATAGACAAATCCTATTAATATTATAAATGTGAAAGTTTCTTTGTTTGGATGTTTAGATGTTTGGATGTTTGGACGTCAATCACGCCGAAACTAATGAACGGATTTTGATAAAATTTGGTATACAGATATGGAACTACCTGACTTAGATAATAGGATATTATCCCACCAAAAGGTTACCTAGGATAAAAGTACTTCCACCGGCGCTGCCTAAACTGTATGAGATATACAAATGCTTTCTAAAGAAAAATTGGAGAGCCTTAAATTATCTATAAAAAAGTCCGCGATGTCATATATCTATGTGCGAGGGATTTGCCACAATAATAAAAAGAACTTCGTAAATTTTTTGTCCGTCTTTAAACGTTTGTTTGATTAGGTGATATTATATCCTTATCGAAATAAATATGTTTAGCGTCGAAGAAATTTAATATACATGAAAATTGTCTTTTACACCATGTAGATTGGATAAGTAGTTTAGATTTTAATACGATGTTTTTGAGAAAATAAAACAACGTATATTGCCGATTTTCTAAACACTATTTTATGTACATGTATGTATTAAGATAAAACGGCATCTTTAATATAATCGGTAATATTAAGCCCAACAGATGGCATTGCCTGTATTCTACATTGCGATATTGAATTACCGCAACTACTTGGATATAGATGACTGTGACTCTGCGGTCTAAATCTACTTCTCAATTAACTCTTTGTTTACATATTTATTCTTATTTTATTTTGTAAGATGACAGGGAAGCGTAAATCTAATTTATCTAATAAATCGAAACTTGCTCGAACTAATGAAGTACTTATTTAGCATCACGTCGAGCTAATGAGACGCCTAACGAAACTGCAGCTCGGCGCGTGGAACAGACTGAGCAATAAGCTAGCCTGCGTATGTCTGAGACGCCGGAGCAATCGCAGTCTCGGCGTGAACAACACGCTGTTTATTTGACTTCGCAACGCGCGACTGAGTCTTCACAGCATAGAGAAACGCGACTCACACAGCAGGCTGAACGACAAGCTAGCCTGTGTATATCTGAGACGCCGGAGCAATCGCAGTCTCAGCGTGAACAGCACGCTGTATATTTGGCTTCGCAACGCGCGTCTGAGTCTTCACAGCATAGGGAAACGCGACTCACAGAACAGGCTGAGCAACAAGCTAGCCTGCGTATGTCCGAAACGCTGGAGCAGATGTAGTCTCGGCTCCAATGGCAAACTGCTTATGACATTTCACAGCGGGCAGCCTAGACTCTAGAAGCGGCAGAAGCTCGCAAACGTGCTATAGCTGAAAGAGTGGCGCAGCGGTGACAGATATTTATCAGAAATACGTGGGGTGTTTTTGAACGCGCCGCAATTAAGTACGACAGTAGTCTCAATTACGACAGCCATAAACTAATTAAAATGGAAAGATTGGTTAAAAGTGCCAATACGCCTTGAAATGGAAGGAAGAAGCAGCTGCTATGTGTCTTTCTGGAGGGAAAGTACTTATCTCACTATTGGAGGAGCCTGTAAAAACCACTGAAGGATCTATTTTTAGGCGTTTCTGACGAATCACGTCATTTTCTTCTTAATATTAGAACATATAACGGATGTTTCCAAAAAATGAATTAGTGAATAAAATAATCAACAAGGTATTAAATGTAGTAGATGGCACATCGAGGGTGTACACGTCCATAGACACGGTGATGGCAAGCGATGACAGCACTGCGTATCCCGTGGAGTTTCTCAACTCATTAGAATTAACGGGCGTACCGCCCCACAAGCTAGAGCTGAAGGTTGGCGTCCCAGTTTTGTTGATGCGTAATCTTGACGCCCCGCGATTGTTCAACGGCACAAGATTACAAATCAGCGAACTGGGAAGAAACATTGTGCGAGCAACAATACTTACGGGAGCAGTTAAAGGCGAGAGCGTGTTGATTCCCCGCATACCCATTTTACCCCACAATTTGACATTCCAGTTCAAAAACCTGCAGTTCCCATTGAAATTGGCATTTTCCACCAATAAGTCCCAGGGACAAACCCTAAAAGAGGCCGGCATACATTTGGGCATTCCCTGCTTGTCCCATGGCCAGCTCTATGTAGCATGTTCTCGAGTGTCAAGTGCAAGGAACCTGTATGTACTTGCTGCAAATAATAGATCATACAACATCTTTTGGAATTTGATTTTGGACCCATTATTGAACATACTCACCTCGACCGACGTATATTGCCAAGCCTTCGCAGATGACGTAGTTCTCGTAATAGATACAAATAACTCCCAGGATATAGAAACTAAAGCAAACCAAGCATTAACAAGAGTAAAAGAATGGGGGATATCCAATAAATTAAATTTTGCGCCACAAAAACAAAACTAGAACGGCATAAAAGGAAGAAATCTAGAAGAGGAGATAAAAATCCTGGGAGTTATAATAGACAGAAAGTTAACATTTAACCAACATATAATATATATTAGCCAAAAAGCAATTAACATATATAAAGGGTTAACAACTGCGGCAAGGGTGACATGGGGGTTACACCCAGAAATAATACGAACAATTTACCTGGCCGTAATTGAACCAGTAATCTTATACGCAGCTAGTGTCTGGGGGAGGGAGGCAAATAAAATTAGGAGTAAGAAAATATTTAGCACTGTACAAAGGGGGTTCGCGCAAAAAATTTCAAAAGCATATAGGACTACATCATTAAATTCTGCTTTAGTATTGTCGGGGCTGCTTCCGCTGGACCTTAGGGTCCAAGAAGCATCCCGGCTTTATGAAGCAAAGCGCGGGAAACCCCAGGGAATACTAAGCGGAAGAAAGGTGGAAGAGCGGGTATCCTTGTTGGAATCGAACCACCCCGGCAGCCTAGGAATGATAGAATTTGAGTGCTTGAAAAATGCTGAGGAGGATGGAAAAACAGCAGAAGGCCTAGTGAAGATATATACAGATGGCAGCAAACTGGAGGGAAAAGTCGGTGCAGCCCTGACCTGTTGGAAAGGGGCTGTTAAAATCGCTTCCTGAAAGTTTAAGCTGGAGCCATACTGTACAGTCTTCCAGGCCGAGCTGTACGCCATCCTCCGAGCTACTGAATGTATGATGAGTAAAGAGTGGAAGGAGGTAGCGGTGCTAAGCAATTCGAGATCCGCCCTACAGTCGCTGCAAGATCCAGACTCCTCGCATCCAATCGCGAAGGCGATTCAAGGCAACCTGGTCCAAATTAGGGAACTTGGCCGCAAGGTCTCTCTATTTTGGATCAGGGCCCACGTCGGCGTGATTGGAAACGAGAGGGCGGACGAGCTTGCGAAGGGGGCGGCTCTCGGATTAAAGTGCAAATCGCACTATGACGGGTGTCCCATCTCTTTTGTCAAAAGGCACTTACGCAATTTGACAAAAGTAGAGTGGGACAACCGTTATAAGAGCGAAAGCACCGCTGCCACGACGAAAGCCTTTTTCCCAAGCGCGGAAAAGGCCTTCGGCGTCGTGAGAAAGATGAAGAATGACAGATGGGCTGCGCAGCTATTAACGGGGCATGGAGGGTTTAAGTCCTACCTCCATGAGTTTAAGTGCAAGGATACCCCATACTGCGATTGCGACCCCCAAGTTAAACAAGATGTTTTTCATATAATCTTAGAATGTCCAATTTATAGTAACATCAGGTACACTTTACAAAGCAGCATAAATACACAACTCAGCAAAACAAATCTAGAATTAATAATGGAGAACAGAGATGAAAGAGAAGTATTCATAGAAAATGCATGTAAAATTGTAAAAAAGGTAAACGAGAAAAATAAAGATTAAGAATAAGACATTGTAAACAAACAAGAGATTAACTGTAATATTAGTACATAAGGGTAACCTGTCACTGTATAATAATGTAAATGTTGAAGAAAACACAAAATGTATAATAAAACAGATTATAGAAATATAAGATATTAATGTATAAAAGACGTAGATAAAATATATAGATATAAATAAATATGAAATATTGTAATTAGTATAGAGAACAATTGTAATAGAAATAAGAAACCATTATTGAAAAAAAAAAGAAAAAGATAATTCCCCATAAAGCAGGCCTTCAAAGCCTGGATAAACAAAAAAAGAAAAAAAAAGCAAAACAATCAAAAAAGAAAGAAAAGATATCCTGCTAAAGAGTGGGGAAACCAGGTTAAAAAAAAAAAAAAAACGTCGTATATAGATCAATATTATAAGATAGCCATAATCGATGTTGTATGATTTATTATTATCGAAATCTGTTCAGTGGTTGCAGCGTGATTGACAAGCAAACGTGAAATTTTTAATGAAAAAAAAATAGTAATTAGTTAGGTCAGATTTATTTTGCTCTGGATATACGTACAGAATAATTAAAATTATTTTTTATCTCATTAAACATTTCCTTAGGAACCACGCGGGCGAAGCCGCTGGCGAAAGCTAGTAAATAATAAATAGACAAATAAATAGTATAATGAACGATTTTCGTAAAATAAAAAGTCCACCTTTTAAACATACATAAGTTCACGTATATATTACTGTTTTATGATAACAGAATTCGATACTTGTTCGTAAGCTTTGAAATTGACGAGTGAATGAATATCAGATAATAGATAATAAAATATTTTGTAGAATAGTATAAAAGTAATGAAATTTATGTATAAATTATTAAAGTATCAATTGAATCGATCTTTTAGTTGCTAAATATCATAGTTTTTTAATTATGAAATAGAAACGTTGATGAAGCCGCATTAACTGTATCTGTACTTACTTGTTTTCCTTTGATTTGATTTTATTTGGTTGGGAAAAAAGAATTTCATGTATGGCATAAGCTTGTAATAAAACCTTTCTGGCTGTAACATTTGTATTTGACTGGTTTCAGTAATTACAATAAAAAAAAATAAAGAAGATAATTCTGGATTCAAATTGATATCTTTTTAAATTTTCATTTGTTTTTTTTAAATGTCAAAATGAGTAAATCTATTGATTGATATTTTCACGCGTACTAATCTAATGAGTAGCTCGGTGGCGTATTGGATAAGCGCCGCGGCCCGCGATCGTTGTCGTTAAGCAACTTTCACAAGGGTCAGTCACGGGATGGGTGACCAAAAATTATTATCTCGAGCTACTCCGTGCTTCGGGAGGCACGTTAAGCCGTTGGTCCCGGCTGCATTTGCAGTCGTCAATACCCTCCAAGCGTGGCGGGTCATGGCCCATCCTCCTTAAAGGGCTGGTGATGATGATGATGATGATGAATCTTCAATGAAACAACTTTTGTTGTTCCATTTATGAGTAAATCTAATGAAGAAATTCGATAAATTTTGAAATTTTATTACAAAAAAGTAAAAATGGAATGCAAGACGCGAAAAAAATTCTGTGACGTTTATGGACCTAATGCCGTTTCTGTGAGAGTAGTACAAATTTAGTTTAAGCGTTTACCGACTGGAAATTTGGATGTCAAAGAATATCGCTTAGGTCGCTTTGTTACGGATAAAATGGACGCCATTTTTGAAAAAGTGGAGCTAGATCGACATATCAGTTGTTACGACGTCGCTGAAGAACGGATTGACCACAAAACAGGTTTGGCACATTTGAAAAAGCTGGGTACATAAAAAATTTGAATATTTGGGTACCTCATGAGCTCACTAAAAGAAACCTACTGAACTATGTACTCATTTCTGATTCTTTATTACGGCGTAATGAAACCGAACCATTTTTGAAGAAGCTTATAACTGGTGATGAAAAGTGGATCACTTACTACAAAAACGTGCGAAAAAGGTCGTGATCAAAGGTCGATCAGGCTTCACAGACTGTGGCGAAACCCAGGTTAACTCGCAACAAGGTGATGCTGTGTTTGGAAGGGTATTATTGTTTTTTTTTACTACAATTTAACAAAAAATAGCTTAGATAACAGGAATTAAAGTTTAAGAGACGTCACGCTTTTGTATATTTTTTTTTAAATGTGGTTAATTTCAATATAAGATATAACATGTAGCTATTTACATTTACATGGCGTATTACACTGGTCGATGAGATCAGCGTGCGGAGTACGGACGATCTCCGAGCGGTCATCTCTTTGGTCAATATATATATTTTTTATTTATCTGTCAGTACGCCGCACGCGGATGTCACTGACTAGTGTAAATACGCGGTTAAAGTCATATAGGACAAGAAGCTCTAGAAGTTAAAAAACAAAAAAATGAAAATTAAATGTGAAACAGAGTGGTAAATTATTAAGGACCATGTCGGAAGAAGTACTATGGAATGAACTTGGCATTTCCGTGTTTTATGTGTTTTTAATTAGGTACTATTAGGCTATGCGGACGCTTACCAACATGACTCTATCTGTAGTCAGGTAATTTTGAAGTGAAGAAATAAAGTTCAACTGTTCGAAGTTCTAAAACGGTTTCTTAGAAAATTTCGCTCTAAAAGTTTTCAAATTTGCGTTGTGTTACCAACCCTGGGCCATTACAACACGACGTTTAAGCTGTGAAGAGCGCTTTGAATAAACTCTGCTCGCTTCTAAAATAGTTGCTTGATCTCCGAAAAAATGCTGTATTTTTATTCACATAAAGAATTCCACAAAATTTCCCTTTTTTTATAGTTTTCATATTTTTAGTTACCAGCACTTAATTTTATATTCATGTTGTGGTGCTGGGTTAAATTCCAAGAATATCAGCATTAAACTAGACGTGCTTTCGTAGGAAATGTGGCGTTTATGGTGTAATATCAAAATATTTGAAGTGTTGGTAAATTTAATTTTTAAGTATTTTCTATTAAAGTTTAAAGATTTTTCTTTGTCTAAGAAGCTTTACCAAATAACCAAACAAAATGCTTTATTTAATAAATGATTACATTAGAACTTCAACATTAAATAGGTATCTACAACACACATCCGTAAAGGGCAAATTTGAAAACTTTTTAATTGCGACATTGCATTTATATTATTAACCAAAATATTATTTCGAGCTACTCCGTGCTTCGGAAGGCACGTCAAGCCGTTGGTCCTGACTGCATTTGCAGTCGTCAATAACATCCAATCCACATGGGGCCAGCGTGGAGGTTCATGGTCCATCCTCTTTAATCATCCATAAGGAAAGCCTGAGCCCTAAAGAGGGCATTTTAAAGGGCTGATGATGATGATGCATATTCGCTTTCATATTCTAAAACAAACTAGAATATGAGATGAAAAGTGATATGTAGATTCTTTATAAACATTTATACAAAATAAACACAGAAAATAACACTATTTTCTTAAGGGCTAAACAATAATGTCACTCAAACCGTACCTGATTGACAACTACGACATTTTCTCTAGAGTGAAACGGCTAAAAATAATGTGGCCATAGAAGTATTATTGCTGTATGCGCCGGGGAACACTCACAACCTTCACTTTGAGGACCTTACCCTTCCTTCGGGGAGCTCCCACAGTAACCTATCTATTAAATGAAAATTAGACATAAATATTTTCAAGTTTTACTTTACCAGAAGACATTTGGTATTTATTTTATTTTTACATACCTACAATAATATGCCAAATATACTTCAATCCCTCAGTCACTAGCATAATATATTTTTATAATTATATTTCCTAATGTATTCGGCTTGATCTCGCTAGACTCTGAGATAAACTGGTACGAATTTGTTATTCAATTTATTTACGGTAAAACTAGTACTACAAAAAAAGAATAAACATCAATTTCAATAGCACATAATTAGCCATCAGGTTTTCGTATATTATCACAATATAAATGGGGAAACTATAAAAGACTTGTTAAAACATAAGTCTAATAACAAGAAACACTAATTTACTCTACACCCAGTCCCCTAAATTCGAATACAAATTATCTCTCTTAACCTTATCAACAGTTTAATTACGACGATAGCAACAAAATTTATGTGACGAAATCCCTAGGCAACATTTCCCAGGGAACTATCTAAATTAATTAGTTTGGTAAGGTAAGTCGCGGATAAGTGGGTGATGCGCCATGTTACAGAGAGTGTTATGAAATTATTTGAAACTTACTTAGAATTATTATTAAGTGCTGTAAGTTTACTAGAGGGAAGTGTGTTCATTTAATTTGATTATATTAGGAAAATAAAAACCACTTTATTTTTTACTATTTAACTATTGTTACACACCACACACCAGCCCTTTTACGTCCCCACTGCAGGGGCTAAGGCCTTCCTTATGGATGGTTAAGGAGGAGGATGGGCCATGACCCTCCACGCTGGCCCAATGCGGATTGGAGGGTATTAACGACTGCAAATGCAGCCGGGACCAAAGGCTTAACGTGCCTTCCGAAGCACGGAGTAGCTCGAGATAATAATTTTTGGTCACCCATCCCGTGACCGACCCTTGCGAAAGTTGCTTAACGATTACGATCGCGGGCCGCGGCGCTTATCCACTACGCCACCAAGCTACTCATTGATCATATTTAACTATTGGAATTATTTTAAATCTAAAAATGCAATGAATTGATTTTCTTGAAAAGAACTGGAGATAAATGATTTGCGCTGGTAATAAGAAACTATTATAAAGTATAATGCAAAATGTGCATTAACCCTCACGGACTACGCCGAAGAGGAAGAAGAATGAAGAGAAGGAAAGAATCAAATTTAAGAATTACTTGTATCCGCACTCCGCACTCGGTACGCGCTGAAACGTCAGAATAAAGCGACCTGACATTTATTTTTATTTCTCCTTCGATTCGGATTGATTTTTTATCCCCCTAATACACGACAGAGTAATTACTCGGTTAGCGAAAGGTAAAGGCTATTGTGTGAGATTGACTTCTTTTTATGTTTTTCTAAAATAAATAATACAATTTTTATACTCAAAACAAAAAGTCTAATTAAGTTATTAAATACATCTCATTCAAAATAATTAGAGATTACATTTCATAATACTGTTTCTACATTTTTTCCAACCGAGAGTACCCACGGGACCAGGGACAGCGGAGTGTGGTTGGGTAAACTACTTATAAACGACGGAAGGTGGAAATCTTGCTAATACTTTCATAAAATACAAAAACAGGAGTATCTTTTACAAAATGTTTAATGTGACAGATAAATTTTATCGGCCTCCGTTGTTATTTAAAAAAGTGTCAAAATTCAAAGAAAAATAAATTAACAACGGAGGCAGCATACGTTGCTGTCATCTACACGCCCCACCCCAGTGCTGGCTTACCAGCACTCATCATCCAACGGTACCGGGGCGACACGTGCAGCTGACCGCCTGAGTATATTTCCTGAAGTAGTGCGTACGTCAACCATTCTTACACGACCATCCTTACCCGGGAATACCGATTGAACCATTCCTTTTGGCCAAACGTTTCTAGGAGAACTAGGATCTATAATAAAAACTATATCACCACGTCGTATCGGCTTCGTTTCCCGGTTCCACTTTTGTCTTGGCAGCAAGGTAGGTAACACCTCCCTAATCCATCGACGCCAAAACATGTCTGCTAATTGTTGCGAAATACGCCACTGTTTGCGCAGACACAAATCTGACTCATTAAACGAACCTATCGCAGGAAGACAAGATGACGTACCGACAAGAAAATGATTAGGTGTCAACGATTCCGCACTACTTGGTTCCACAGATACATGAGTGAGTGGGCGACTATTCACCATGGCTTCAACTTCCGCAATTAAAGTACAAAGTACCTCATCACGAGGGGTACGCTCCTTAAGAGTTACCTTGAGAGCAGTTTTAACACTACGTATGAGGCGCTCCCATGACCCACCCCAATGAGGACTTGCAGGGGGAATAAAAGACCAATCAACCCCATGATTAATAGCCTCCGACGTTAAGTTTTCGTTATTATGTTCCATAATGGATTTCCTAAGTTCTGTATCTGCGCCCCTAAGATTTGTTCCATTATCGGAATATAATTTACGTGGCCATCCACGTCTAGCGGCCATTCGGCGCAACGCCATAATCATCGAACCTGTAGTTAGCGTTGGTACAATTTCTATATGTACCGCTCTTACAGTAAGACACGTAAAAAGGACTCCATACCGTTTTTCTTTACGCCTACCAACAGCGACCTCCATCGGTCCAAAAAGATCTACTCCACAGAAAGTGAACGGTCTTTGGCTGTGAGCTAATCTAGCTTCAGGTAAGTCACCCATTTTTGGTATTACCGGAGAAGCCTTTTGCAATTTACAAAAGAAACATTTCGAAACAACGTGTTTGATAGTAGGACGCAACCTAATTATCCAATACTTTTGTTTTATTTCATTAACTAAAGTTTCCTGAGCAGCATGTGCGAATTTTCTATGGTAATACATTACAATTAGTTTTGACAAATGATGATGCCCGTCTAAAATTATAGGAGTTTTCATTACATTTATTGTTTAATATAGCGACAATATCTACACTAAACGACTGCCACTGCGCTTGTCGTAGTAATAATCGTTCCGCTTGCTCAATTAAGCTACTATTATTGATATAGTTCCGTTTTTTACATCTATTTATAAAAGTAAGTATAGCAATCATACATTTCAAAAGACGTAACCAGCTTAAAAAACGATGTACGTCAGGAACAGGTAAGTCGACTGACTCATGTTGTATAATACAAGCAATTTCTGAACTATCTTTATCTATTTCAGTTACTTCAGTGACCATCGGCCATGAGTTCTCATTTTCACTAAGAAACAATGGTCCGTTTAACCATTCTTTAGTTATAACAGAATAGTCATGACACTCACGAGTACCCACGTCCGCGATGTTCATTTTTGTTGGTATATAGTACCATTCGGATGCATGCGATATCTCATCTATTTCACCTAAGCGATGAGCGACAAATACCTTATAGTTTCGCGTATCATTGCGTATCCAATGAAGTACCGTTGTAGAATCGCACCAGAAAAACCGTTTTTCTATGTGTATCCTATGTTCTTTTATTAAGGTATCTGCTAAACGCGCTCCAAGCAAAGCAGCTTGTAACTCTAACCTAGGCACAGATACATGTTTAAGGGGAGCGACTCGACACTTAGCAGCTACAAATATAACGTGTACACCACTATTACTGATCCATCGTAAGTAAGCGACTGCACACATGGCCTTCGTAGATGCATCACAAAAAATATGCAATTGTACATTTTTTAAATTATTTACAAAATCATTGTGTACATTCTTAAGATAATATCGAGGGAGACGAATCTGACTAATATCGGATAAATATTTAATCCAACAAGTCCATTTTTCCAATAAGTTATCTGTTAATGTATCGTCCCACTTAATATTTGCTTTCCACGTTTCTTGCATAATTAGTTTACAACGTAAAAGGTTTGTAACGTACGTTTGTAACGTAAAAGGCAAAAGAAAACCAAAAACATCGTAAATTGACATAACGACACGCAAAATATCCCTTTTTGTGGGTCGCTGTGAACCATTAATAATTTTATCATTTATATTTTTAAATGACAAATCAAACCTCAATGTATCATCCATCGGTTCCCATAGCAAACCAAGCGTTCTTTCGATAGTAATTTGTTGATCGAACTTAAACCTAACCGCTGCACTACCTAATAAGTCTTTGGGAATCGTATCTAATACATCTTTACTGTTGCTATTAAAATTACAAATATGAAAACCACCTTGTTTGTGAATAAAAATTATATCCTTTACTAAATCGATTGCGACATCTGTGTTTGGCAGACTGTCTATGTAATCATCCATATAATGCTGTTTACAAATCGCCTCAACCGCTAAAGGTTTAGATGACGCAAAAAACTGAGCATTTTTATTTTTTATATATTGAGCTACAAAAGGCGAACAATTAGCACCAAAAATTAACGACGTCATACAAAAAGTCTTTACTGGGTCGTCGGCTTTATATCTCCATAAGAACCTAAGTGCGTCTTGGTCCTCTGGCCTAATTTTTATTCGTAAAAACATATCTTTGATATCACCAGCTACGGCTATAGGATTCTCACGGAACCGTAACATTATGCCAAATAGAGATACGAGTAGGTCAGGGCCTGTTAATAGATGATCATTAAAAGAGACACCTTTAGATTTAGCCGCTGCATCAAAGACTAACCTTAACTTTTTTTTATTAGGGTTGTCAACCCCAAAATGTGGTAAATACCATATTTTAGATGATTTAATATCGGGCGTAAGTACTTCTTTAGCAAAATCATTTTCTAACACATTTGTTACGCGTTCAGTATACCGAACTGCGAAACCGTTGTCCCCCTTCATTTTCTTTTCAACGTTACGTAACCTAGATATTGCGTGCGGGTAAGAGTCAGGCATAAGAACGCTATCACTTTTCCAAGGAAGTCCTACATACCATCGACCTTCCAACAAAGTAGCAGTTTCTTCAAGAAGACTAACGGCACGGACATCATCGGCGCTTTGCCTTGGCTTTCCGTTCACTCCCATCATCTCAAGAGAAAAGAAACTACGAACCTCGTCATGTATTTCCTGCAACGTTTGCTGTTCATTACTACAGCATGAGATAAGTAACGAAGACTGGTGGATAGAAGCTGCAACCGACTGAGAAAGCCTACCGTGTACGCACCAACCCAACGGCGTACGAGTAGCACATGGTTCATTCGGTTTTCCCGCGACAATATCTAAAGGTAAAAGCAAATGATTATTATCTTGTCCTAACAAAATTTCAGTAACCTAACTTACATGTTTCATAAATAAAATAACTCTTTAAACATTGTAAATGCGAAAACTTATTAAAATTAACATTTGATATATTTTGACAAAGTAAATCAAGCTTATTAACACTTCTAACATTAATATTATATATATCGTCAGTATCATTTAAGCTAGATATTTTAATATTTACAATTTGTGACTCACAAACGACATCACTATCATTCCAGGCACCACCTACACGCAAAATCTCTTTCTTACCTGTCACGTCTATCTGAGCAGCGAGAGAAGAGCTAATCAATGACACAGTGGAGCCATCGTCAAGCAGCGCTGTCGTACGGACAGTGCCGCTCGGACCGTGTACAGTCACGGGAACTATTTTCAACAATACTTTAAAACTACTTACATTTAAATTGGTCACCATTTCCACGGACGGTGACTGTGGGGATGCATCCGAAGACTCACCTGTACATTGTTTATTTACATTTATACAATCGCTATTTCTTATATTAGAAACATCATAATGTAACAAACGGTGATGGGCTTGACCGCAATCATTCTTATCACACATAGGCGCACAACATGTATTACGATCATGACGCGTCAATAAACATTTAAAACATATACCAATACGCTTTACAAAAGACCATCTATCTTTTCGTAGCGACTTTTTGAATTTCTTACAATCCGGGAGTGTATGTTTTGAAACACGGCAATATTTACATGTATCACTTTCATTCTGTACATTTAATAATGTCATTCCTGTCTGAGGTGAATTGACTTCGTACTGCTTGCGTCTGAACTGATCAGGTCGAATATTGAGTAAACTTACATTTGACGTAGATACTTTGACAGCTTCTTCATTCAAAAATTCAGATAAAATTATGAGTTTCGGCTTAGTAGAATCGCTTGTGTAAGAATAATCTGTCCATTTCGATAACAATACTGTTGGTATTTTAGATAAAATATTTTTTATAATATTTACGTCATGCAGGTACTCATTGCGTTGAAGAGCACGGACAGCGGCAACATAATTTTTTACCTTCACTGAAAATGAGACTATATGTCTGTGATAGTCATGTGGCAATGGGTGTAATCTATTAATTTCCCAACCAATGCGCGATAGAATGGTGTCTGGGCCTCCAAACTGTAACTGAAGTGTAGACATCACTTCCTCGGCAGACGAACCAGTAATCAAAAGTGCTGCGACTGCCTCTTTAGCAGCTCCGCGAAGACATTTTCTCAAACGCCATAGATTCTCTACGGAACTAAATTTGCAAATCGCAGTCGATTCATCAAACGCTTGTTTGAACTGGAGCCATTCCATAGGGTCCCCAGAAAACCAGGGAAGCTCTTTCGATGTGCTCAATCTATTTATCAGGTTGGTATTAGTATCGGTGGTTGTTGTTGACTTGGCGAGGTCCTTCAGTGCAGTAGCCAACTGGTGAATTACATTAGTGCCGGAGGTCGCCTCAGCAGCGATCACCTGCGGCGGGCACAGATTTGCCGTATTGTTTTTACCATAATCGTTAGCAATCTGTTGGTTTAACTCACATTGACTGCGATCCATCCATTCGCCGATATCACTATTTGAACACCGTACTGAACTAGCTTGTGAACTGTAACTATTTAAATCTGCTAAATCAGCGGCCAGCTTTTTATCAATAAGTTCTTTATCAATACGTGCTTTCTCTTCAGCGGCTAGCAATTCCAATTGCAACTTACGTGCTCGTACTGATGAAGATGATGATTTTGTTCTGGTCGATTTTTTAGACAAAGAAGGTGCGTCACACATGCGTTCCTGATTTATTTGTACTTCTGAAGACATACCGGTAGTATTAGCAGCTTCCTTTCGTGCAACACTACGAGTTTTCATCATTTTGCACGACGGCGTATAAAACATATGTTGCTGTACGGTTCTTGTTTGCTTGAAGACCACAATATAAACGACGGAAGGTGGAAATCTTGCTAATACTTTCATAAAATACAAAAACAGGAGTATCTTTTACAAAATGTTTAGTGTGACAGATAAATTTTATCGGCCTCCGTTGTTATTTAAAAAAGTGTCAAAATTCAAAGAAAAATAAATTAACAACGGAGGCAGCATACGTTGCTGTCATCTACACTACTAATAGAATAATAAAAACTATAATGACAGACAAACAAAACGGATAATAAGCTCCTGCGCGCATAGACGTATTTCGATAGAAATTTACTATAAACCACAAGTGACATATGGCTATCTTAATATTGTTTAAATTAGACTAGACTAGATGTTCATAAATATAGAATATGGGTGGATTTCCCGACACAAAAAATTGCGTGGCATCGATGAAATCGGTATTAAAAAACCTAGTTATAACGTTCTAATATTTTTTTCTGATTAGGTGAAATAGTGAATTATGTGGAGCACTAAATATTACATTAATGGAATTAATGAGTATTTACTTAAAAATTACTAAACCTCGAAATATTTCATTCCCGTGTTTGTCCACAATCCACCTTGATTTGTATTATACTTGATTGATAAAAATCTATTGGTTATTTATATTATATCATACTTTTATTTCATACGTGAATAGTTAAAGTATTGTTACGGAATACATTTATTCAAATATTTAAACAATAAAACGAATAGGCAATAAAAATCCATTTGTCCCAGAACTTCCTTTCATCGACGTGGCCTAAGCTTGTTTTAGTTTTTTTTTTATCTAACGGCGTGCGGTTACCCATTTTGTGCGCTAAATGTATGTATATTAGTGTCGCCTATGTGCCCGGCCTGGAAGGACTTACATATGTGCCTGCGTTTTCGGGCCATAAATGTAAGTATTCAGTTTTTCAATCACTGGACACTTTTTCTTTCATCGACGTGTCTAGGTATAACTTCTATTTGAATAAGTTTATCCTCTTGATTAAGTATTCTGATATTCGCCATTTCTGTTCTGTTTATTTGTGAAATATTTATAACGTCGAATAATTAATACATTTTTTGTTATTTTATATTTTTGCCTTGGTTTTCATCGCTATGCTTTCATTTCCGCGGTTTCCGTGGGCAAAATTTGCTATGGTAATGAAAAAAAAGACACGGAAATGAAAAAAAAATCATTGCCATGCCTTGTAAAACAAGTTAGTTTCATTGCCGTGGTCAGATGTTTCATTTCCGTGACTTTTGTTTTCATCGCCATGGTATGGTTAAGCAAAGAAAACATCTTTACATGTAATACAGGTGATGAGTTTTACTGTACAGTCAACTACAAAAAAATGTTTCCACGTGAACCATAAATATTGATCTTTAGATACCCTAGCACACGTATACAGCGTGTAAAGGAACGAACAAAAACGAAGAGAGATGGTGGACTAGATTTTATCTTTAGACTTTAAAAATGTTATCGTTTTGCTTTGCATTGATGTGCAAATTGAAAAATCATGTTGTGTTATGTTAGTTGTTTGTAGTTCATGCAATTGCTATTGCATCTTTTGAAAATCCTATTTGTTAATATTTTTTTGTAGAAGAATTGAAATAAATGATTCTGCTTTTATTCTATTAACTTTTTACTCCTTTACCTTTTACGCAGATAAATTACAAATAGGTACTTAGTTCGCAAAATATAATATCATTTTTTGTGAGCAGGTGTAGTTAGTTCACTATAAAAATATTAGGAGGATAGTAAACATTGTGAATCAAGTGTAAGTTTATAAAATATTAATTACGCATGTTTAATATGGATTTTCATTTCCGTTGATTGATTTCATTGCCGTGGCACACAGTTCTTTCATTGTCGTGGACTTTTGTTTCATTGCCGTGCTTGCATATTTCATTGCCGTGGCACGAGATTTTGAAACTAGTATATCTAGTTCAGTTTTTAAGTTATCTGTTAGATATTAAGCAAGAATACATATATTATCGAAAACTTTAAAAAAACGTTTTCGTTTTCTTTAAATCTTTAAAGAAAAAAAAATCCATGGAAATGAAGATTTTAAGGGACTTGTTGAAATTGACCCATATAAAGACTTAGGCACTTGACACTCTCAAAACGCAATGCCCACAAATGGGTTAAAGACCAATACAATACTACAATACTATAGATGTATGGAAGAAGTAATTTAATGAATACATAATGTGCTGTAGTACCTTCGTTGTCTCAGATACTCCATAATATGGAGCCTTTTGCTACTCATCGTAGAAATGTAATAAAGTTTTACAACATACACAAAATTATGAAAAAAATAATTTAATGCCTCTACCTCACTAGTATAAAAAATGTGAAGAACTGAAAACAAATTAGCTGAATGATACTAAATTCAAGTGTTACTTTTGCTTCTACATATTTCTGATCGAAACTAATTTGCCTCAATAATAAATCTAAAGACATATAAATGGTTAATTATTAATAAGATAAATTATATAAAGAAAGTAGTCCGGTAAAGGTATGTTAAAATTTCGATTAACTATGACTATGCGATTAAAAGGTCCCTTGAATAAAAAACAGTTTCCAAAATTAAAATAATAATAAAAACATTCTCATATTTATAAATGTTTATAAAACGTCTTTAAAAGCTTAATAAATGTGAAAAATAATTCAAAATACTTCTATTGAAGTGGGATTCCGACTGATGTCAATAGATCGACTATTTCTTTAAGTCCGTAAAGCTTTAACACTTATCTCTTCAAAACTACTAACCGATGTTGATAAAACTGGTCCCTAACATGAAAGATAACTAATCAAACAAAACAATCCGATGGCTAATTTGCGAGAAATACAGATTATTAATATACATGTACCATACATAGAAAATTTAACACATGTTTAACTGATGTATATATATTTTTGAAGTTTATTATATTTTTTAATAACCAAAATTCCAACGTTAAGCGAAATCATTTCCAGGCGTGTACAAGTATACAATCTTACCTGGCAGCTATTCGATTCATTGACAGTTATATGAAGTTCAATTAATTGCGTGGTACACCCGTACCCGTATAGTAGTTAATCCGTATAGATGAAACCTGAATGTATCGATTCTCCACTCTATATGAAAAGTACTCACGAGACATCTAAGGTAAATAAAGCTTACCTAAACATTTACGAAAATTTAGAGTCAACTTAAGAAATGGTTTTACATTTCTTTACTCTCTATAATTTATCAAGGCTGGATAAAAACAGCCTTAAAAGGTCACAAATGACTCGTGCCAAAAAGCGAACGACGTAGAGCGATTCTAAAGCTTTATTGATGACTTATTTTTAGAGTTATTTTGGCAATTTTAAATATCGCTGTGTATAAAATGTGGGTAACGGTTAAAGGAAATAAAAAAAATCATTAAAAATATTGACCCATCTATGGAAAGTCCTTGTAGAAATTGCCTAACCTCCGCATCGCAATCTGAATGCGCTAACTACTGCACTCATGAGTTTTTTATGGTTTCTATAACCCGATATTCTATACGATATAATTGACATTGGAAACAGAAATATATACAGCAATGGAATCGAAAAATTTGAATTGTCTTTAAGCGAAGTTAAAACTAGTTTTCCGTCATGCAGCTTACAAGATAATTTAACAGTATATTTATCCTTGAAACTGTTTAGAAGTATAAACAGTATATATGTTAATTTATTATTGTCCGCATAACAAAATTCATCAAAGTCCGTTTAATAGTTTTTGCGAAAAAAGAGTAGTTTATCTACATTTATCATCACAAACTTTAGGGTATATAAAATTAGTAATAAGGTAACTGTTGGAACTATATGGAACTATTGGGAACGCAGAAGAATTTTGTATGAATTTACTCTATGTAGGTATAAAAGCCGAGTTTCATTACTCGGAATCTTGCATTTTCCTTGGTAAAAGAGGAAAATTCGTGTTCAACTCTCCGAGTAAATGCACCGTTGAATTTCGTCTATTTGCCTTGGTACGTTGTGTCTTACTAAATACAGGTTTAGCATCAACGTTTCACATTTGAAACTATTTTTATTCGAATCTGGGTATTCATCTATTCGTCCGTGTACTATGAGTGCGAAATTCGTTCAAATAAAATACCGATGGTCAAAACATTAACAATATCTATTTACTAAAATGAAACTGCTGATTATGGGGTAATTCCATTGGTATTGAGATAATAGTTCCAAATCGGTAATCGAGATAATAGCTCCAATCCTAGCTTATATATTTAATAAATATACTGATTGTGGTATTTTTCCTGAGCTCATGAAATAAAGTCAAAATTATTTCCCTACATAAATCGGGTAGCACAACTGACTCTGCTAATTTTAGACCTACGTATAGTAAGATTTTTGAAAAAAAAAATATGCCGGATCAAATACAAATTATGCTTTTATAAGAATAACCTTAAGAATTGACAAGAATTTGGTTTTACATGGGGTCTTTCAACAACCGAAGCGGGTGTCAAGTTAATACAAGAAATTTTAAATGCCTGGGAGGATACACATGATGCATTAGGACTTTTCTGTGACCTATCTAAGGCATTCGATTGTGTTTTTCATGAAAAATTGATTAGGAAACTTCATTATTATGAATATAATAGATAACTCACTGGATTTTACTGTCTCATACTTGACTGACAGAGTGCAGAGGGTTGTTATCAATGGCAAAAGTCCAAATTACGATCAGTGTTCCGCAATTATATAAATGACTTGCCTGATTTCGTAAGGGATAATCACAAAATAGTTTTATTTGCGGATGACACTTCACTTTTGTATAAAATTAAAAGAGGGCTACCTCTAAATGATGATCTGGACAATTCTATCGCTAAATAGTACATTGGTCTAATGCAAAATAATCGTCTAATTAATGAAGGAAAAACAAAATGCATAAAATTTGTACTGTCTAAAAGAGTAGATATAAATGTTAATATAAAAAACAAGAATATGGGCCTTGTGGATATCACAGTATTTTTAGAAAAAACATAAGATTCTAAACTACAGGCCCACTGTCAAAAAATCAGAAAATGCTCTGCAGCATATGCCGTAATGAAGGTATGTAGGTTAACTGCCATAGATACTGCCAGATTAGTATACTTCAGTTACTTTCATAGTGTAATGTCGTACGGAATCTTGTTGTGGGGAAATGCTGCCGATATTTATGATTAGGGACTCTTTAAGGGAGAAACTTAAAGAAATAGACCTAATGACTGTTGTTCTCAATACATATACGAGAACATAATATACGTTCGTAAAAACATTAGTTTGTTTTCTATCAAAAGTGATGTACACAATTTTCATACGAGAAAAAAAATAACGTCGCCTGTGACTAGACTGCAAAAATTTAATAAGGTCCCAAGCAAAATACAACAATTAGAAATAATGCAGTTTAAATCAACTATTTAAAAATACTTATTAAAAATCCTATTATAATGTATCCGATTATATAACAGATAAGAATGCTTGGACTTAAGATGGTCTAGTTGCTGGACCATTTTAAGAAGTCCATTCTAGGTGATAGATAGGTGATTTCTTCTAAACTCATTATATCTAAAAATTATCTTGTTGCCGTTATTATTAAATTATTATGTTATCATTATAAGATCGTAGTTTTTACTCTTCTCTATTTATAGTGTATTGAGCTGGTAATGATATGGTTTTTGCAAATGTCATTACTCCCAATTTGAGCAGGTGAGTTTCTTGCTCGTTCTTTTGACATCCTGAACGAGTGGTAGCGAAAAAAATGTCGAACGATTCAAAAGTAGTTTTAAAAAGTCTACTTGATTAAAGATAATTTTGACTTTGACTTGAGTGAATTTCGCAAATACAGCAGCACGGAGAAGTAAAGTTGTGATCTTCATGCTGATTAATAGCCTTTGTAAAAGTTGATTATCATCCACAATAGCTGAAAGTACTTATTTTTGCATAAATAACTCAATCTTGTATGTCTTATTAAATCTAAAGCAATTAACTACTCCGGCAACTATGTCGACAACATTTTTTTTTATAACACAAAGAAAACTTGCGTCTATAGTTTTAAGGAATTTCATTATTCAGAATAAAACTTAATATTCCACATTCATATTTCACTAGTACCATTACCATGAACTTTCACCATCAATCTTTATCAAAGTGGTGTTAACTTGTAAGAGTGGTCAATAGTATAATAATAGGGCTGTGATCACCTTTCGCTAATGGCTATGAATACTTTTTAGCTCACCTAAGTGGCATGGTAATTTAACGGGTCGGTCTGCCATTGTTTCCTCTATAATAACCTTTGAAGAATACACGGACATTTATTTTACTGGAAATGTCATGAATTCAACCAAAGCTGTGATCGATATTTAAATATATATAAAAAAAATCGCATATAACAACAATGTAATGATGTAAGTTGGGTATATCGAGTACTCTGTAAAATGGTGACAAACAGACAAGATGCACAATGGATTTGGTTTGGAATTCTTTGTATGCCGAACCCTTTAATATGAAACATAATGAAAAAGTAACCGCAATAACAGCCATATTAATAATATTCTTATAGAAATCAAGTAACACAATATTTTGTTTTCAATTGAACATATCGAAATTGAACTGAAGAATTGAGATTTGCGATTTTTTTGTGATTTTGTTTATATAAAATTAAATACATTTAAGCGGAGCTTAAGATATTATTTGTCCTTAATCGATTAGATAGAGTCAATGATAAGATATTACAATTTTCGATAGATTCTATTGTCTCTCAACCGATAATATAATATCGATTCATTGGAATAAATAATATATTTTTGTTTCCTAATTTCTGTCACTTCTAGAGTAATTGTGTACGTTCCTTGTGTTTCTGGATAAATTCAGGAACCCATAGAGTGGGAGGCTTGGTATTCAATTTATTATAAATTCATATGCTCTTAGATCCTTTCATCGAGGGGATAGCTAGTGGTTATATTTTTTATGTTATGATAAAGTTGTAACTATAATTTTGTAAGTATTTACTTACGTGTTCTTGGAACCAATTTAAAATTGTTTTTTTAGATTCCGTACCAAAAGGGTAAAATATGAACCCTACTATTATTAAGACATCTCTGTCAGTCTGTCTGTCTGTCCGTCTATCACCAGGCTGTATCTCATGAACCGTGAAAGTTAGACAGTTGAAATTTTGACATATAATGTATTTCTGTTGCCACCATACAAATACTAAAAACTGGAATAAAATAAATATTTAAAGAGGCTCCTTTAAATAGTCTCTCCATACATACGCATAGAAAATTTTGTATGTGAGCGTGCCCGTGTGTACCGTGTGTACACTTTAAAACTGAACCAATTTTAAAAATATTATATTATATTGTGGTGATGTTAATATTATATGGTATTTCACTTTTTTTTTTAAATCAAGTATATGACATTTCGTTATTAAGGTATTCGGGTAATTTATTATAATATCATAAGTAATTACCATTTTGTGTAGTTATTTAATAAATAATAAAAATATATAATAATTTATTAAATCTCTATGCCCGAATACCGCCAAATTGAAATTGATATGGAATTGTCTATTTACGTATTAGACAATGTAATATAAAAAATGGGCCATTGATAGAAACTGTTAAAAAATTATAAAAATTTAAGATCGGCATTATCTTATTTTGTTTTTAACCTGATTATTTGGCAAAAATTGAATAAAAAGATAATTCATTAAAACCACGTTTTAATTTTACAAAACACTAAATTGATGACATGGCGTAGGTATGCAAAAAATTGTAATCAGCTCCTGGTCAATATATTAAAAAAAAAAACATAAAAAAGTTGTTTTATAGTTCCCGGATGCTTATCATATCGGGGAAACTACATTTTAATGATGACGCATTTCTGACGATCGAATAACCTATAAGCGACAGCCCTATATGTTTAGGCTATTATCGCTCGCGAGTGCACCTACTAATATATTTGTACTGTAGAAATCAATCTAAATTATTTGCAACTACCCGACGCCGAATAAACGTCGGCAAGCTTTCGCCACTTTACCGAGTAGTTAAAACACTTAACAAATAATTTAATAGGATTGATATTATGGCGATGGGTCCTGGTCTATAAAAAAATGTTACTTAAAATAGTATTACACATAGGTATATTATAATTGGGTAATAGTTTGGAATTTTAAAACTGTCACTTTACAAGAATTGTAAAAATCAAACCAATGATCGAGTAATTAAAATATATGAATGTGGTAAACGGTGTTGGTTTAACTTTTAACTATAGTTCAAATTAATTGTTTACAAATATAAGGAATACTATATATAATAAAGGCAAAAAATATTAGGAATACTTCGTGCACGAGTCCGACTCGCACTTGGTGGTTTTTTTTACTGAAAAAATAGACTCAGACATGCAAAACTTTAGAACATGCCTTACATATTGTCACCTGCACTAATTATTATTAAGAATATGCATAATACAGCTTTAGGTTGCGTTAGGAAAAATACTTATAAACATTAATTTTTTGGTTTTAATTTTTATGTTACCAGTATATTGTCACTATATTTTATAAGTCATACTCTGTCCCTTTCCAGTTATCAAAAATCTATAATGTAGAAGAATATAATCTGAGATTTGAAAAAAGTTAAATATGTATCTTCATTATTTTTTCATGAAAAATATAATATTTGCATGTTACTATTCAATCAATAAATTTTGACTGAATTGTACACGATATTCGAGCAAATAAAAATTGAAGATTTAGATGTCCAGTTGACTGTATTATAAGATATTTTGAATGAAAAATGTTACAAGTGCTTGAAATATTCGTCTTTTTTGATCCCGGCTAACTCAATGGTTAGGGCAGTCGCCCGGATTGCAAAAGGTCATGGGTTCGAGTCCCATCTCAGAGTGCTAGGGACAGAATGGATTTTTTAAGCATTTTCCAAGATGTCGAAAAATATATGCCGACTGTGGCCGTAAAGATCCTATGAAACTTGAGCGAATCTCTAGTGATCAAAAACTATGATTTTAATCTGAACAAAGATAGACACAGTACCGTTATTTATGTCGTTAAAAAAAAATATATTTTTATAACATAATTTCAACAAATTCATTGTCTCAGTAAATATCAGAATCTCCGGCATCAGTTCCATTTGCATCTAAATTGCGAAGTAAGCCAGTGGCATGACCAAATTTGGCCGACGGTAAGAAACCATTTAAGCTTCGACTTAAGTATGAGTTAAGTACGGTCTAGAAAGGGGCCCTAGCCATACAAAATTCATTACATAGTATGCAAATGAATGTTGTTTTATGCGGTGACAATTCATTGGATTAGATTAGCTTTAGGTATGAGCCGTGCTCCATATCTTTACTAATAAAATACGAGAGTTAACGAATTCGCTTCAGGTAGATAGGATACTTTAATGTATTAAATTATGCTTATTCAGATTAAATAAATAAAAATGGTAATTTAACGTAATAAAAGATAATTTTGCAGAATTTTGAGTAAATGTAGCATCAGAATTGCTAATTTTCTTTTGTTTGTTAAAAATATGTTTAACATTATTTATACGGGTTGTAAAAAAATTAACGGAGGCTTTCTATGTTTATTCGGACACGTGAATTATACTCGTATTTTTGCTATAAAATTTTATGGTCATTAACATAAGAATACAATTTATTAATGATAATATTACCTTTGACATTTTTATTGCGCTTCAAATATTTTTGTATTCTCAAAAAACCAGAGACCGTGCATGAGAGAACTTTGAATATCAATGAAGTGACATATAATAAACATGTATTGTAGCAGTTCTCCGTATTCACCCCGAAAGGGTTCTGGCGTGATTGAAATTACATAAATAAATGAACGACTGGGTTTGTTTTTGGTCATGATCGGTTGTTTTAAAATAATGTTATTTTGTAAAGAAACTCTTTTTGTTATGTAAAGGAACAAGGGGTTAATTCAAATCTAGCTTTAAAAATGAATAAAGGATTTATTTCATTGATCTTCTATGTTGTGATAGTGTCGTGTTAGACGTCGAGTTCGAGGTCGATTTTATTACAGAATAACATAACTGATCCCATTTTAGGTAGCTAAAACTTTTTGTTGTGTACATCTAAAACAGTGATTCCCTAACCTGGGACCCCGGGGTTCAACAAGGGATTCAACATTGGGTTGAAATAAAAATAGGGGTTCACAAGTTGTAAGTGGGGGTAAATGGTAAAAATGTAGCAGCAGGGGGTCCACCGAAACCAGTAACTTTTTTTAAATGGTCTACGAGAAAAAATTGTTTGTGGACCTCTGATCTAAAATAACAAAACCACCACCACCCAGACCCAAGATAATAAAAAAAACGTCATTTCCTATCTGATTGATTATTATTTTATCACTTTTCTATATTGACCATAAATAGCAGACATGATGAGATATAGGTAAAAATTTGTCTTATTTAAAATCTTACTATCATCGATTATTAATAACATCGATTATTTCAAACATCCAAACAAACGATTTGTCCAGATTGTATCAATCAGGTACATCGATTTAATAAATAACGATGATCATTAATGAAGGATTCGACGCAAGTTCAAATTGATACCCTTGCCACAACTACAATTACGAGCTGATGTCGCCCAGTTTAATGGTGGCGATCGGAGCCGAGAACTAGTAATAGTAAGGCTTACCACACACTAGCGTTTCGCTAAAGTGTGACACAAGTATACGAGTACGCAACACGAGAGTCATGTTACACTTTTATTCACTGGTATCGCAGTAGAGCATCGCTGAATAGACGTCGGTTTGAAAAAGGAAGATGGAATTATAATTATTCTTTTTTGCTTCACAAATTACATATTGTAGATAAAATGGCAGTGGATAATCAAATGATATTTAAGTACGTACAATGAAAACTATAGAAACTTCTATAAAGGTGAACGTCCACTTTACACGCATGCAATGGACGCACAGTACGCAACAGAATTTCTATAATAGCTTTGTATAAAAATGTATAGTTTAGCGTTGAGGTTGTTTTATAGACGCTACGATAATAGTCTTATGCTAGGTATTTAGCTGTATGAAGGCGGTTAAATAAGAAGTCCAACACTTGACAGTCACAGCACATTTACTTAGCACAGACACAGATAGAAGGAGTACAGAGAACAGCAGATAGATATACGAGCACAGAAGAAGAATAAGCACAGAAAAACATATGATAACAGCAATAGGTAAAAGCGCGTCGGAAACTAGCGAACGAACGTGCGGACGGCGTCAAGCATAGATTCTGACTAGTGACCGCGGCGGCACGCAGACTGCGCGTGCGCCGACCGGTTTCGAAACACAAGGCTCGCTCGGTGTGTGCGCGACTCCACTATTAACGGACGGCAATCAGCTGGTATGAAATGATGCCGTACGTGTTTTTAGTATTTGATATGAACTTGTGTGTAAGTATAATTTACTGTAAATATATAAGTGTAAATATGATTTAATAATTATGTAAATATAATTAAGTGTTTCAGTGCTAAGTTTTGTATATAGAATACATAAATATAAGATATTGTAATAATGAAGTTTATATTATATAATATTTTAAAGTAATAAAATATTTATATAACATAAGTAATTATTGTGGGTGTATGCCCACATCACTCCCCCCCAGAGACCTGGTTAGGGTCGATAATAGTCCGGGAACCTGACGCGTCTCCCGTAACGAGTGGTTTTGGAAGGTTGAGGTGATGTAGGTGGGAGTGTGTCAGTGTGTGTCTGAGTGGTGTTTGGTGATATAAAAGTGTGAGTGCTCGGTGGTATGTATGTGTGAGTGTTCGGTGGTATGTATGCGTGAGTGTTGTGTAGGTCCTTCTCGTCAGCTAGGATAAAAGCGGGCTTTAGGCGGTCGATGGTAACTGTGACAGGCTTACCCTTGACAAGTAGTTTGAAAACTTTATCATTCCTCTCTAATACCTTGTATGGGCCAGAATAACACGGCTGAAAGGTCACACGCGGAGCGTCCTCGCGGAGGAAGACATATTCGGTGGTGGCTAATTCTTTGTATACGAACACTCTGTTTTTGCTGTGGCGAGAGGCTGGGACTGGCTTGAGGGTCTCGGCAAACGTGCGTAAGCGCGCTGTGAAATCTGACAAGTCAGAAGTGCAGGGTGTGCACGGTTCAAAGAATTCCCCGGGAAGCCTTAAAGGCTCGCCATACAGCAATTCAGCTGAGGACGACTGAAGGTCGTCTTTGTAGGCACTGCGTATACCAAGCAACACAAAAGGTAACACCTCAATCCAGTTTTGCTGAGCGTGGCAGGTGATGGAGGCCTTGAGCTGTCGATGAAAACGCTCAACGAGGCCGTTGCACGCTGGATGGTATGCTGTAGTGCGTTTGTGCCTAAAGCCGATGGTCTTTGCCAGATATTGGAACAGTGCGGACTCAAACTGAGCGCCGCGGTCTGTTACAATATCGGTAGGACAACCAAAACGTGAAATCCATCCAGCGATTAGTGCCTTTGCCACTGTTTCAGCGCGAATATCGGGCAACGGCATGACCTCGGGCCACCGTGAAAAGCGGTCAACGGCTGTCAGGCAGTACTTGTAGCCCTGGCAGACCGGTAAGGGGCCTATAAGGTCGATGTGCACGTGGTGGAATCGTGCACGAGGTAAGTCGAAAGTACCCAAAGGCGCGGATACGTGTCGACTGACCTTCGCACGTTGGCACGATAAGCATGATCGAGCCCACTCGCGGCAGTCTTTCCGCACTCCAGGCCAGACGAACCTTTCTGCGACGAGTTGTGCAGAGGCTGCGGCACCGGGGTGGCTAAGTGAATGCAGACTTTGGAATACTTGCCTGCGAAAGTTTGTTGTGACAAACGGTCTGGGAGTCGGTGTGCTGACGTCGCAGTACAAGGGTGTCCGACATCCAGGGAAATTTACCTTCTCCAGACGGAGAGATGACCCGTCAGTGAGATACTGGGCCAATTCAGCATCCGTTTCCTGGGATTGGGCGAGGCTAGCGAGGCAGATTGGAGCGCCCAGTTCATCGACGCGAGATAAGGTGTCGGCGACGACATTGTCTTTGCCAGAAATGTGCCTTATATCGGTCGTGAACTGGGAAATATAGTCTAAATGCCGAAACTGTCTTGGCGAACAGTTTTGCTTCTGTTCCCGGAAGGCAAAACAGATCGGCTTGTGGTCCGTATAGATCGTGAAGTGCCTCGCCTCAAGCATGTGCCGGAAGTATTTTATGGCCTCGTAGATGGCAAGAAGCTCACGATCGTACGGCGAGTACTTTTGTTGAGACGGGCTGAGTTTTCGGGAGTAAAAAGCTAATGGTTCCCACACGTTGTCCTTTAGCTGCTGAAGGACGGCACCAATAGCCAAGTCCGATGCGTCTGTAACCAACGCTAGCTTAGCTCGGCAATCTGGATGTGCCAAAAGAGCGGCGTTAGAGAGGCTTTCTTTGGTCTCTGAGAAAGCCTTCAGAGCATCATCGGCTAGGGTGATGGGTGTGGATCCCTTCACTGCCCCTATGAGCAAAGCGTTTAACGGCGCTTGTATTAGGGCGGCATTGGGTAAAAATCGCCTATAAAAATTGGCCATACCCAAAAATCGCCTGAGCGACCTGACGTCCTTGGGTGGGGGGAAGTCGCGTATGGCTTGTACCTTTTCGTCCAGTGGTTTGGTTCCGCTCTCCGAAATGCGATAACCTAAGAAAGTTACCTCGGGAGCTCCGAAAACACACTTGGACACGTTGACAACCAAGCCGTAGTGTCGCAGTTGACTGAATAACTGCCTGAGGTGGTCTTCGTGCTGCTGGTGATCGCGGCTAAAGATGAGAATGTCATCCATATATGGGTAGACGAAGTCAAGGCCACGCGTCACCTCATCTATAAAACGTTGAAACGTTTGGCCTGCATTACGCAGACCAAACGTCATATATGGAAATTCGAACATACCGAAGGGAGTGGTGATGGCAGTCTTCGGTATGTCCTCTGCGCAGACAGGGATCTGGTTATAGGCCTTTTCAAGGTCAACGGTGCTAAAGACTTTACAACCAGAGATGCTATGTGCAAAATCGTGTATGTGACGAATGGGGTACCTGTCTGGCACGGTACGTGCGTTAAGCTGCCTATAGTCGCCGCAGGGACGCCAGCCGTTGTCCTTCTTCGGCGCTAGGTGGAGCGGAGAAGACCACGAGCTCTCGGAAGGCCTAGCTGTGCCATTAGCAAGCATGGCATCGAACTCAGCCTTCGCGATCTTCAGCTTGTCCGGAGCTAAGCGCCTGGGTGCTGATGAGACTGGAGGACCCGGTGTAGTGCGGATGTGATGAAGTGTGTTATGTGGTACAGTGCGTTGAGTGCCAGCTGGTCGCGTAATTTCTAAAAATTCACGCGTCAGTATTAGGTGATAACGCGATTCACCAGTCAGAACCTTCACCGAAAGAACATCCTTACATTTTAAAGCCAGTGAAGCTGGAACAGACATGGTAGTAATATTGTCAATAAGCTTCCTATCCTTACAGTCTACAATTAAATTATAGGTGCACAAAAAATCTACGCCTATGATGGGTTTAGTAACGTCCGCTACCACAAAACGCCAGGGAAAGGTACGGCGTAAACCAAAGTCAAGGTTAAAATGCGCGAAACCGTAGGTGGGGATCGTAGATCCATTGGCTGCAGTAAGCTGGTAGCTCGTTGGTGCGCGGCGCTTTCGAAGCTGGCTACGTGGGAAGACACAGAGGTCGCTGCCAGTGTCGACCAAAAACTGCGTCTTCGTAACGCGGTCGGTAACGAAGAGGCGACCTGGTGAAGTGAGGCAGTCCTCTGTCGCCATTACCGACTGCCTGTGCCGTTTCCCGACGACGACCTTCCAAAATCGCACGGCTTCATGCATTTCTTCGCATCAGAGCCGAACTTGGAATGGTACCAGCAGAGGGGGTACCGGCGGTAGCTCGAAGAAGTCCTGGTCCCTGGGCGCGAAGAACTACGACGTCGGTGAGATCTGGAGCGATTAGAGCTGCGCGATGAATGCGTCTGCTGGTCGAGTTTCGCTTCCAAACGCTTTACCATCTGGCGAAGCTCGTTGATCTCGCCCAGGAGGTTGCTGCTGCTGCTGGATGCTATGGCACGGGATGACGTCTCCGCAATCTGTCCAGGTGCGGTGATCTCCTGGATGCGATCCGCTAAGTCGGCAAGCTGCTGCAGAGAGTGTGAGGGCTGGGACGCTAGCACGGTCTGTATGCTCTGTGGAAGTCGGCTGGTCCAAATCGATTGGATGAATTCCTTTGGTACGTTTGGGCCGGCTAAGTCCTGTAGGTGCCGAAGAAATTGCGATGCCTTCCGATCTCCAAGCTCCTCATGAGTCAGCAATTGCCTCACCTTCTTCTCGTGGGAAGCAGTCAGTCGCTTGATCAATTCAGTTTTAATTGTAAAGTACCGGTTACGAGGTGGAGGATCCACGATAACATCCTTGACGGCTTTTGCATGAATCATATCCAGGTTGGTGATGACGCTGGTAAATTTGACAGCATCGTCTCTAATGCCGTAAGCCTCAAATTGGCCTTCCAATAGTGCGAACCAAATTTCTGGGTCGTCCGGTGAAAATGTCGGAACCTTCAGATTGTACGGCTTAAAGCCGGATGGTTCGGGCGTGGAAACGCGCTCCGGTTTTTTTGTGCGGCGGGTGACGTTGCCTTTCTCGCCTTTTTGCGAAGTCGCTGTGTCACTGCTGTCACTCATTATTGCAATTAAATGTTTTAATCACGTCGGGGTCACCACTTTAGCGTTGAGGTTGTTTTATAGACGCTACGATAATAGTCTTATGCTAGGTACTTAGCTGTATGAAGGCGGTTAAATAAGAAGTCCAACACTTGACAGTCACAGCACATTTACTTAGCACAGACACAGATAGAAGGAGTACAGAGAACAGCAGATAGATATACGAGCACAGAAGAAGAATAAGCACAGAAAAACATATGATAACAGCAATAGGTAAAAGCGCGTCGGAAACTAGCGAACGAACGTGCGGACGGCGTCAAGCATAGATTCTGACTAGTGACCGCGGCGGCACGCAGACTGCGCGTGCGCCGACCGGTTTCGAAACACAAGGCTCGCTCGGTGTGTGCGCGACTCCACTATTAACGGACGGCAATCAGCTGGTATGAAATGATGCCGTACGTGTTTTTAGTATTTGATATGAACTTGTGTGTAAGTATAATTTACTGTAAATATATAAGTGTAAATATGATTTAATAATTATGTAAATATAATTAAGTGTTTCAGTGCTAAGTTTTGTATATAGAATACATAAATATAAGATATTGTAATAATGAAGTTTATATTATATAATATTTTAAAGTAATAAAATATTTATATAACATAAGTAATTATTGTGGGTGTATGCCCACAATAGCACTCCGCCTACTATCCGTACCGATTGAACCAACCATTCGTATTATATTAGCAAAGAGAATGCGATGCTTGTCGATGACGTCACGCGGGTTACTTCCATAGAGCTACGGTTATTACTTCCCAGCGTTATGACAAAATTGTTAAATGGTATCAGCATTATTCAATCCCTTAGCGTAGCGTGTGTGAGTGTGGATATAGTGGATGTCTACCTTAAAAAATTACAACGTCAAAAATCTCTAATACCCACCTTTATTTGAACTTATATATTATCTATGGCAATAATGGTCATTAATTAGTTACTCTTAAAGTGTTGCATAATTTCTTCAGGTAGAAATATTACTCATATATTTATCACTTTTTTCTGTAAAAAGTTATAATTACAAAAAGAGATGGAAAAATAAATGTATGTAGTTTTAATTACAGTTCAATTAGGCGTTATTTCTTTATAAAAGCCCAGGTGAAAGTTAGTGAATTTGTGTATGCGCCCTATTGAGAAGGCTCTAGATGTAAACTAGAATTGTGCTTAATAAATTCCACCAATAAAATAATTTCACTAATCAAACGGTTGTTTATCATGAAATAAGAGTGCTTTGACAAATCAAATGGCGTGGTCGTCCTGTGCTTAAGTGGTCCAACACCATGTCTACACATTCTAAATTGATTTTACAACGTTAATCTTGTGCCCGAAACGTCCCGAGCCATCAGTTTTACGACGCGTGCGGCTAGCCGCGGCCTGGCCCGCTTATCTCGGGGCCCCATAATGGCTGTATCAGAGCCAGCCAAATGAAAGCTGTTGTGATTATATAAAGGTCAAATCAGATTTAATGACTTGTAGTATTGAGTTTAACTTATCAAAATGTTCTAGTTGAGTTTCAGATCAAATAGAAATTATATAAGATAGTCAAGTAAGTACTCGTTATGATTATTAGCAACAAATGATATAAATAGACTTAAAATTGTTTTTACGAATTTAATTAGAGAATCGAGTATTGAGGCAAAAATATATAGGAATGAAATTATCCATTAACTGTTTATATTAGATTGACTGTTTCTAAATATTTCGGTTAAAGTTAAATTTCTTAAAGCTACTGTATAGCATTCCCATATAACTCGATACTCAACATGTATTGTACAAAAAATAAAAATATTTACATTGTCCAATGATTATTTTTCAAGCTTATTCCGTAAAATTCTTAATTCATTTTAAACCGTTCATATTTTTTTCAAACTATTCGCATAAAACCTTGCAAAAATATATTTATTCTTGGCCTCTATTCAACAATATTTGCAGGAGAAAGCGTCTATCAAATTTTGCTGTTACATCAAAAACAGAAATGCCTTTGAATTTTTGAATTATTATCCGGATTATTTCAGCATTACAAGAAAACATCAGATATGCAGCGGGATTAAAATAAAGAGCTCTCTTCGCGCTATACATTTTCCAGCAACTATTGCTATATCCGCAAATAAATCCTCCTTTCTTGTTTTTAAATGTTTTTGATTGGATTCTATTTTGCTATTTCTTAAGCTTCTGAGAAATAGATTTTAATACTTTAGTTTTGAATAACTTTCGAAGTGTATAGTTACTAGCCCCCACGCAAAAAGAGGGGTGTTATTAGTTTGACTGTGTGTGTCTGTCTGTATATAGCATCTAAAGCGTAAATTTTAGTTTTATTTTAATTAAAGGTGACTTATGTGCAAGTGTTCTTAGACATATTTGATGAAAATCAGTTGAGCCGTTTAAAAGTTGCGGGGGCTGAAAGTGGGGTAGAATAACCGAATGTCTGCAAATATTCTCGAGTGGATATTCTCAAATGAAATCGCACTAAAAGAGAACATTAAAGACTTAATCGAAAATGTTCTTAGCTTTGATGGATGAGGAAATCATTATATTAAAGTGAAGACTAATATAAACATCAAGTAACAACTTTTAGTTATAGAAACAAAAATAAGTCATTAATAATTAAATGAAAGCGAACAAGCTTGACCTTAATGCAATCTTTCCCTAAATATAAATTAGAAAATTTTCGACAAGAATCTACAATACAATAAGTACGTAGAAAAAATTAATTTATAAATTAAAAAAGAACCGGTATTAAAGTACTTTAAGATAGAATTTCTTTTACTTTTTTTACTTTTTAAAGGGAACTTAGATTTTTGTTTCGGGGCTTTTTAAATTTTTAGTTTTGTATACTGCTTAAAGATGACGGCCACGCATGCCACCTCCATTGTTAATTTATTTAATCCTTCAAACTTGGAATTTTTTTAAATAACAACGGGGGCCGATAAAATCTATCTGTTACAATAAACCTTTTGGCAAAGAAACTCCTGATTTTGTATTTCATAAGTATTAGCAAGATTTACACCTTTCGTCGTTTGTATTGTCCTTCTTATTTTAGTTGTCACTATTAATCGCTAGACACCGACACACCACATCATCAAAGTTTAGCCAAGTCGGATGCAATTTGCGGCGATATTTCAGTGCAGAATTGAACTTCGGACAGCGTGTTGTACACGCTAAAAGCCTAACCAAGTTAATAGCGTTAGTGCTACCATTGTTAAGATATTCACATTTGTAATGAAATATTAAAGTAAATTCCTCAATGCAGCCCAGCAGTCTTCAATGTCATTGCAGACTTCCAATAGTGTTCGTGGACTACTCAGCTATACAGTCTGTTGTCTCAAAACACTGCTGTATTTTATTAAAATGTCAGTGCCCTTCTCTTCGATCTCTAGACGGGTTCTACACAGAAGTTTGCCAGAAAACATTTAATCGTTGCTTTCGTTCCCCATAAATATACCCACTGCAATATTTATACCATTAAGTGCTGGTTACTACTTAACTAACAATTATTGTCGTATTATACTACATTCCAAAGGTAGGTAAGTTACTCAAGCAGACCCACTGTTTTGATCAAACCGAGTTGTATATCTGCTTAAATTATTTTTAAATCGCAGTATTATATTCTTCCTCTTAGAAGTATGTAAAAGTCTACTTTGAACGTATTCTTGTTGTCTTAACACTTGGACTTTCAAAGACAGTAAGTGAAATTTGCTTTGCCATGGTTATATTTCGTTCGTTATGTTCGAGTTTTTGATACAATACTTAACATTTGGTGTATTATATGTCTTCACCTTATCTTGTCGATCATTGGTTTTTTTTGGATAGAAAGTTTTATATTTAATAAGTTAAGAATTTTACTTTTCAAACATCTACTATCAGTAAATAAATAAAAAAATACATAAAGTTAACCATTAACATTTGCATTCATTCTACTTCATTACTATTTCTTGCAAAACTTTTTTAATTACTTAAAACACTTCGGGCATTAAAAGTGAAGTCAGCGGCGGAAAACCCATTTATAAAGGCGGCTTAAAGTAAAGCATATTTTATTGCGTGCTGGCAACCCTGTGCGGATTCAAAACTTCAAAGCTGAGTAAACGTGGCTTTAATGAACTGATCCTTATATGTATGAAAAGAAACTAGGGAAACGTTATTCAGAAATTGTTCTCTTTATAAACGCATATATTTATTTATCCGTACTTTTTAACTTGAGATATCTAAATAAGTTCAAATATAAAGTAAGGATTGCCTTAGTCAAGTTTTATACTGCCTACATGTAATATTAAGATATAAAAAAAAATATGTGATTCATCATCAGCAGCCTTTTTTACGACCCCACTGTTGGGGTTCATTCCTTCCTTATAGATGGTTAATGAGGACGGAACATGGACCCTCCACGCTGGGCCGATGCGGATTGGAGGGTATTAAAGACTACTAATGTGGCCTGGACCAATGGCTTAACGAGCCTTCCAAAGCACGGAGTAGCTAAAAAATGTATTATTTGTTAGTGGAACAAACATATTTGATCAAACTCCAAAAATATTTTTTATGTTCACTCTACGTTAAAAACAAACTTCCTTTGTTGATACAATACCTATTCCACTTAACTAATAAGTTTAAAACTTATTGGCACTTGAATTCAAATCTCTGCAGAACTTCAAAACATAATAACTCACAAAATATTTATGCTAAGTCAAAAGACAGAGAGCGACTAGCTTCGAAAAAGGACCAAATAAAATAATGACCCGAAAACTCCAAAGTTGGGAAAACACATAAATTGTTTCAAGAGGAATCCCTTAACTCGAGGAACCGATAGCCTAATGGACCACTATAACTCCTATTGCTGAGGAATAAAGACCAACTTTCAACGTTACACACTTGAATAATGTCTTCACTGTTTAAGAAGAAGATACAATGCAGATTTTCCTATTTGCTGGACTTTGTGCTTTCGTGTTAAGGTCCAGTTTTGGCATGTAAAATATTTACGTTCATGGTAAGTACCGCAACCGACTGGTGAGGTACGATGAGATAATTTATTAGGAGGTCACTCACTACTTTTTCGCACCCTTTGAGTATTTGTTTCCGACTTGTTCAGACTTGTTCCCCCTTTGGGAAATTAACGTAAGGAAATGAATTACTTAAAATGTGAAATAGACATGAGATTAAATGTATTTATTAATTTTATATATATAGTAACTCACCCAGATGAGTATTTTAAAAAGGATCTACTATAAATATTTTAGCTGCTCAATATTGTTTTCAATGAGAGTAACGGAAAAATAAACTTCTAAAATTTCTTCTAAAAAATTATACAAACTTTTATAGTACATTTATTCCTTTGATCCTCTCTCATTCAAATATTTTTTAAAAACACGAAACAGTTTGGCCGGTTGCCATGTCCCTGTTAGGGATACGAACCCTACCATATTTTAATCCTGTCCAGGTTTTAATTTACCTCAGTCGCGAAGATTTATGCGTTTAATTATCGGCACTGATTGTGTAACTTTTAAAAGTTTGTTTTTGTGAACTTTTTCTTTTAAACTAAAAGCAAAAATATTGATAAATATCCTTACGTATAACTTAGTTGTATTTATAACTGAAAAATTAAACCATAAATATTGCGATAGGAAAAGCAATATTATGTATGAATAAGCTTTTCTTTGATTTTAGACAAAATTAGCTACCTATCTACAAAACAATGCTGTCCTGATAATTTTCTGTATTACAAAAATATTACTATTGGGGTTATTTTTCCTGTGATACATATTTCATAATTATAAACTATTTGCAATTTTTAATAGTAATGTCAGTACATTAAATTCAAAGGTATATTCTATAGGTAGGTATCGAACTTATGACATCACGTTATACATGTTAAAAGCCTTACGAACTTCGCAGCAGCTGAAATGTTGTCTCAAGTATCGACTTGAGACAACATTTCGATACTGTAACATTGAACTGCTTCAGCTGCTGCGAAGTTCGTAAGGCTTTTAACATGTATAACGTGATGTCATAAGTTCTATTCTACACCAAAATGTGGCCGCAAATTACATTAAACTTATCTTCGATGCTCGTCTACCGATTAGAAGCGATGTCAAGTTAAGGTAAAAATGGATTATTGTCACTCTTAGCAAACATTTGAAAATATATATTTCGCCAATACTTCTGTCTCTAGAGATGCAGAAAACGTTATGAAATTCAAAAGCTCGGAGGATCTGGTCAGACCAGCGTATTGGGCTGTGACCACGAAGTCTGTTTTGAACTCTCATTGTAAGTTCTACTGTCTGGAACTCAAAAACTAAGTCATTTAAACGAATTTCATTTAGCTATAATGGATAAAGTAATTCATAGGAAAGGTATATCATAGTGAGTATAGTTTTATCTATAATTTTGTCGAGAAAGAAAAAAAAAAAGATCATTAAAAGAAAAAGGTACACTTAATGACAAAAAAAGCAGTAGTGTATTTCAGAAAATCAGGCTGGTCTTTACTGTTTGTGGTCACTTCTAAGCGACGTTTAGAATAGTAATTGCAATATAACTATTATAAATGCACACTGAATATACACACAAACTAATTCATTGATACATAATGCGTTAATTGTGATTAAACAATATCTAGCCGCACACAACTGCTCACATCCATGACAATATGAAAACGGTTGAAAGAAATAGATTAGCAATGATTAGGCAGACCCAGAAATACGATAGCAAATTCAATGACACGTAGCTATACTATGTAGGCGTTGTTAGGACCTTGTGGAAACGGTTAGAAATTAAGCTATTTAATGTTTTAAAGGTATTGCCATACAGACAGTTTACTTTGAAAAGCATAAACATATTTATAGTTTTCAAAATCTTTCAGCTGTTTGACGTCGATTACTTTTAAAAAACCTTTTTTTTAATCGTTAAAGGTTTATTTCGGCGAAACTACTGAACGGATTTATATAAAAGTTACTGTTACCTAAGTTGAAAGCCAATTATTTATTCATCACAGAGGTCTACTGTTGGACATAGGCCTACCACAATACGCTTCAATTTTCCTTGTTTGGGGTATTCTCATTCTCTCATCAGATCATGTTCACCTTGCTGGAGATCTGCTTACACCACGCTTGTCGATTCGCGGTTTCCACTCTAAAACTTCGTTTTACCAACCAGACTTACTGCTATTTCATTAATTTTTTTGTTTTCTATTTTCTAGAGAATTAATCAGAAAGGACGTAGGATATGTATAATATTTACTATTATGATCATGTGAAGTTACAACTTCTCAAAATTAAACGGATTAGAGCTTTACGTGCCTCTCTACTGATGATAACGGAGTTGTAGACATGATTTGGATTAGAGTTAGGTAACATGTATTTAATTAAGCTCTTACACTAATTCGTGTTAGATAAATGTGTTAGGTAATGATGAGATTGTTTGCAATGAGAGACTAAATACCTAGCTACATTCTAGACAATTGAACCGTTCCGATGACATGTTGTATTACTTTATGGTGCGAGTAATAAGTAGTATAGTAACCTTACTTTATACATAGTATTAACGTTATAAATACATATTTGACCACATTTCAACAATTATTTTAAATTTATTTGAACGCGCACAACCTACCTACATTATTTATATCATTGCTTCTTTCAGTATAGGTTGCCTGGAAGAAATCGCTGTTAAGCGATAAAGCCGCCTATTGTGCAAATGTTTTTATGTTTGTAAGTTACTCTTTATTTATCTCTGATGTAAATAAAAACAATAAAGTATTTTTATTTTATCTTATATTATTTTTATCATCAGCCTTTTAACGTCCCCTCTGCAGGCGCAGTTCTTCCTTATGGATAGTGAAGGAAAATGGTCCATGACCCTCCACGCTGGCCTAATGCGGATTGGTGGATATTAACAATTGCAAATGCAGCTGAACCAATGGCCTAATGTGCTTTCCGAAGCACGGAGTAGATTGAGCTAATATTTTTTTGGTTATCCATCTCGTGACCGACCTAAGATAAAGTTGCAGGCCGCGGCTCTTCACTACGCCACCGAGCTAATCATATTATATTTATAAAATATATATTTTATAAGAAATGCACAAGCTCTTTATTATTAATTTAAATACTTTCCAATTTAATTAATCGCGGGTACTTTGTTCCTTTATTTTGGTCAACTGTTATATATTTATTAAATTTTCGCTGTATTTTGTATTTAATCTTCTGATGCTTACCTGATAAATTTAGATTTTTTTCTGATCAACATTTAATTGTAGTATTCTACACACAAGTGTAATTTAAAAATATTTTATATAACTAACTGGCGCATGCGGCAGTTATAAAAGGCAAACTAAGAAGTGAGAGACTTCTAAATATTTCATAGATTTAATGATCCATCCAAATAATATTTTATTTATTATCCATCAAAATAATATTTGAAAAAAAAGTTACCAAATAAGGAAAATAGTCAATGGGATCAAAACTTTAGGAGAGTAGTATTCATGTGCCGAATCAAGAAGTAATAATTATATAAAACTAAAATCGTTTTGTTCGTGAGCTCGATGACGTAGAGATTAGCGCCGACCGAGCGTCTGCGGTACTATTGTTTGGCAACTTACGCAATGGCCGATCATAGGATGGGTGACCAAAAATATATCGAGCTCCTCCGTTTTTCGAAAGGCACGTGAAGTCGTTGGTTCCGGCTGCGTGTGCATTCGTTAACATCCACTGGGCCCGCGTAGTATGTCATAGCCCATTTTCCTTATTCGGATTAGATTCCATCCATTGGTATGGCCTGAGCTTCACCAATGGGGACATTAATAGTTTGCTGTTTCCCTGGATATCTCTGAGGCATTCGACAGGGTTGGGCATGACGGCCTTATTAGCAAGCTTCTATCGTTAGGACTGCCACCTAGCTTATGTGACTGGATATCGGATTTCTTGAGGGACAGATCCCTACGAGTGGTCGTTGACGGCTACTCGTCTGACCAAATGGCTATTAATGTCGGTGTTCCTCAGAGATCCGTGCTCTCTGCGACCTTATTTTTGCTACATATAAATGTATCTTTGGGTATGCAGACGACAGCACCGAAATCCAGTCTTGCAGAGAAGTAATATTAATTATTAGAAGTAATAAGTAAATTGAGCGTCTGAACCTTTCCCTCCAGACAGTGTCCAATTGGGGCGATGCCAATCTGGTAAGGTTTAACGCCACCAAGACACAGGCGTGTCTATTCTCCTCCAAAAGGAGGTCGTTTGAGCTGGCCCCCGCATTCCGGGATGTAACCGCACCGGTCACAGACCACCTTGACCTTCTTCGTGTGACTTTATATTCAACGCTCAATTTTGGCTCATACATTGAGTCAAAAGTTCAGCTAGCTGCGAAGAATCTCGGTATCCTCTCGAAGGTGCGAAGGTACTTCACGCCGAAACAGCTGCTTACATTATATCAAGCGCAAGTGCGGTCCTGCATCGAGTACTGCTCGCACGTATGAGATGGTTCTGCCAAATATCAACTTGAAGCGTTGGAGACCGTGAAGGCGCGCCAAGACTCTCATTGGAAGCGACGCTCTTTGGAAAAAGAGGTTATTAAGTCTTGAGCATCGCCTCAAAGTCGTTGGTCTATCGATCTTCTATCGGTTACATTTCGGCGAGTGTGCATCGGAATAACATGACTTAATTCCGTCGTCCCCTTTCCACTATCGTACAACCGGGGGTACTGGGAAGGGTCACCGCTTTACTGTGGAGATTCCACAAACTCGCACTAAGCGATTCGCTTCTACATTCATCGTGCGAACTGCGAAGCTGTGGAATTCGCTACCTGACTCGCTGTTTCCGGACAAATACAATCTGGGACTTTTCAAGTCAAGAGTGAATCGGTTCCTTCTAGGCAAGCACGCTCCATCTTAGACCACTGCATTGCTTACCATCAGGTGATCTGTAGTCAAGTGCTTGCCTATCTAGCATAAAAAAAATAAAATAAAAAAAAGTTGATGATGACAATCGTTTAAACGACAAGTATTTCCATCATATTATATTATGATCAATCGGAGGCAACATTCCATAAAATTCAGTAATAAACATACAGTAGGTAAGAGGTTTAAACAATTTGCCAGGCATATCCACCAGATGCAATTATCCTATTACATCTTTTACGTGAAGGTTAGTTTGGCATGTAACGTTTGTGAACCTCGCTTAATATTATGACAGTGCGGATTCCTGTTGAAATTAGTTGGCGGAGTGCCAGACACGGTGCAATTAGCTCCGCGCCCGCCCCGCTGCGTACTGAATTGTTGAACGACCTGAAACTTCGCATGAAGAGTTTAAATCCCTCATTGTCTTTGTTAAGTTAAATTCAAGCAAGATCTTGTGTTCCGCCCTTTACAATACTGCCAATTGAAAATCGTTTGCTAATAGTTCGCTAGCTGAATTTAATAATTGCTTGAAGGTTGTCGTAATTAAGGTATAGAAAAATTTGTGCTTTGGTAGATTTTGAGTTTCTAAATTTTATTTAAATATAAGTAAAGGAGTACCTGTATTTAAATAAATCCCAAATTAAGCAGTTAAAGCTTTGTTAAATCTATAACGAAGTGTTTTGATTTATCAAGAATTGAAATTTGATGTAAAATATATTTTCTATAAATATTTATTTTAATGAGATGTTATTTCTATTTTATTGAAATATCAATATACTTGTATTTAGAATAGACTTTTTAGAGTAAAATCGACAATACTTCATATTGTAAAATGTAATTATAATATATGATTATTTATTAATAAATATATAAGTTGTTTTATTCATCGGAAATAAAATTAAGTCACTAGTCAAATCAGCTTTGTGTCAAACAATATCCTGCTGTAAGGCATTTTTCTAGACGCGGTGGTGTAAAAAAAGTGTATCCAGAGCAGCGTGAAAGCGTGGTAAATTCTAGAAGTTTTATTACTAAAGATACCACGATCATCCAGCTTAGAATCAATATAAAATGTTCTAAATGAATTATTTTTTTAAAATCCACTTTGTTTTCTTGTTACTCTTCTGTTTATTGATTTTCTCCTTTTTTGTTGAAAAAATCTCACAAATTACCTTCACAACTGAAATTAACTAATTCCATACGACTTATAATAAATTTTAAGCACCGTCGCAAAAAGTGATTTAATTTTTTTTTGAGATAAAATATCTCTAAAAATTTTAGAAATATATAGATAATTTAAGAAAATCTGTTTACTGGCTTATAACGTCTGTTCTGAAATAATCGACCGAAGTAGGTACTGAGTAAAGGATCTCCATTAGCTTCTTCGTGTGTTCCATTAAACGCCTAATTGTTATTCAACCTGAGCAGTGTAGAGTATCTTAACATTTATTTGATTAAAATCAACTCGTTTGTGAACTCTTTATCTTGTTGCCAATTGAAGATCATTTATCACCAATTGGTGTAGTGCCTATGCTGCAATTAGTACCGTATCCAACTTGCTGAATAATGGATTTTGCGGACTTAACATTTATTTTTGGCATACTTGCGGTCAGTTGCACAAACGTCCATTAAAGTTTAAATGCGCCCTTAAGCTCTAATGTCTGTCCAATTTGTTTGGGTAATATCGCTTTAAACAAATGACAATTTTAATGGACATTTGTGCAACTGGCTGTTGGTATTCTAAAGATAATTATAACGAAATTACAAAGTACACCAAAAATGTTGATTGCTGAGCTTAGAAGTAACATATCAGTTGTAATTACTTTCATAGTTTATTCCATATTATACATATTTTCTGAACGGAGATAGGGTTGTGATAAGTACCTATAGAATGATTTGTTTATCTTCTGGTCATACTTCAATTAGATTTTGATCAATTTAAAATATAATAATTAATAACATCAAAATTCCACCATATAGTTTGGCGTCGCCATGTTAAAGACCAAAATTTTAAAATTAAAATTACAGTTGGTTTTCCTATCAATAGTTCTTATGTTCTATGTAATCAAAGACTGGCACTATTGTTTTAAAAAAAAAACATTATGTGTTATCACAGGTATCATGACTTATATCTACTCAAATCTCAAATTACACAGCTAATTAATTATAGCTCAGTGATAAGAGTGGCTCGTAGCTCGGTGGCGTATAAGCGCCGCGGCCCACGATCGTAGTTGTTAAGCAACTTTCGCAAGGGTCAGTCACGGGATGGGTGACCAAAAATTATTATCTCGAGCTACTCCGTGCTTCGGAAGGCACGTTAAGCCGTTGGTCCCAGCTGCATTTGCAGTCGTTAATACCCTCCAATCCGCATTGGGCCAGCGTGGAGGGTCATGGCCCATCCTCCTTAACCATCCATAAGGAAGGCCTGAGCCCCTGCAGTGGGGACGTAAAAGGGCTGGTGGTGGATAAGAGTGGTCGTCCAGATTGCGATAGGATGGGTTCGAGTCCCATCTCAGATTGACAAAAGTGGATTCTTTAAGCATTTTCCATTATGAATAAATTCCTTATTGGTATTATGGAAATATGAAACATGGAAGGTTTTATATTAACCAGTCAAGAAATCATATTCTGCTTTCCACCCTCTCATAGTGTTAACAGTAGTAAGTAAGAGTGCATTTTAATTAAGCAGCTATTTACAAAACACATAACTATTCCGATCGGAAACTAAATCTATCGCAGGTTTGATCAAATATAGCGACACTAAAAAATCAGGGTACAAGTTTCATACTTGGTAAGTTATATATAATAAAATATAATTGAAAAATATATAATCATGTAAATCATAATACTTTTAAGCAATTTATTTTTAGTAACGTGTTACAATTACTTACAATAGGATATTTTTGTTCCAAAAAGACGCAGACAAATTTGATTCAACAGATTAAGATACAAAAAGTCAGTATATACAGTATCAACATAAAGAAAGGTTTTAATTGATACAGAAGTAAGAAAAGATGTTATGGAGTTTCAAATATATTTTAATATGAAATATATTTTAATATTAATATGCTTAGAACGAAATTTAATCGTATTTCTATTACGTCTGGATTATTATTTCTCTCCGTCATTGGATAAATTTTTAAGTTTGGTTTTATCTTTAAAAGATTTGTATAATTATATTCGCATCGATGTAGAATAATATAGACTATAACATATTTCAAATCCATATAACACGTTATACAGGAAACGTTACATGGCGAATTCCCAATAGTATTTTGTAGGCGTTCGCGAAGTCACGAAACATCGAATGTATTGAGATTCGGGGCCGTAGCTGAATAGTGAGGAACATAAACAGAGGCTCAGTTAGGTGTCAAAGCCGATAGATATTGTGTCCATGAAACAATTTGGCACTTCCTGTTAACCGCCTTTTTTTACAAAAACTATTTCACCAAAAGACGCAGCTTGAAATTTTCTATCAAATGGTGTATTTAACTCATTTTGGTAAAAAAAGTCACTTAACAGGTATAACCAGCATGGGTGAAATTTATCAATACTTGGTATTCATTGATCACGGTCTCAAGAATCAATTGTCTTAAATCTTATTTTTTATAAACTTGGCAAGAAATATAGTGCCGGTGGTATGTTAACAGACTAATGCTTCATTTGTTCAGATATGACGGAGAAATGTTGAATTTCATATACAAGGTAAAATAAAGAGAATGCAGCAGGAAGAGGTCAAGACACACTCTCGCGAACAGATTGATCGCGTAATACTGCACAGCGAGTCAAAAGCCATAAAAACAAACGTATGAAAACATTAAGGAATCACAGCGGGGTAGCTAGTGGGAATGTAGACTGTAAATTTTCTGAATATATGATACGAAATTATAATGACCAGGCAAATCAAATCAAATTATTTATTTGCAGAACACACGTTTACAGATCTTGAAATAGTTATTGTTTTTCAGTGTAATTTTCCATTTTAAATGGCATGCAGATATTAAATAAACTATAATTACATTGTAATTAAATGAAATTACAGACAAATCAATTTTTTTAAATAAAATTTTAAAAAAATGTAGGTCATTACATAATTAATAATAACTTCATCATGTATAGTATCGTACAAATAATGTACAATTAATTTACAACACATTAATTCAAAGCATTAAGTACTTAAATTTTTAATAATAGACAATCAAATTACATTATTTAAGCTGCATTGATTACCTTATAAATTAAAATTTATGTAAATAATTCATTGATTAACCCTATTAATATAATAATTAACTATTATTTTTATTAACGTTAACATATAATGAATATAATTTAAATATCAGTGTCACTGAAAAAGTCGTTAATAATAAGTACTTTATAATAAAAAAATACCATCATTAAGTACAAAAAAACACAAGAACAGACAATGACAATAATAATTAGTAACAAAGAACAACGAACAAGCAAAAGGGCCACCACAGATGATTCTTAACTTGAGAACCTAAAGTTATCATCTCGTAGTGGGTAGGTAAGGTTAGTTCTATAGGTATAATATTTTATAATGCATACTTTCTAGAAGTCTGTAACATAGCGGAATAATAATAAACATTTGTTCGAGTTGCTTGCGGGGGGATTGGGGCGTTGTGTATTTCGTTGAATTTGCTTTTCACGGCTCTGCGGATGTACATGCACACAGGCGTTTGCCAGCCATTCGTCCGCTACACTTCATATAATCCATTGTGTAGGAACTTTTGTAAACTTTACGAATCAAATAAAACTATATGGAAATAATATTATACTGTGTGACACTTTGCAATTTAAACTTTCGGGAAGTTATATTTTTAAAATACACAATTCATATTTATATTTTAATGGCGACACTTTGAAACCGGCGTGCGAACCACTCTGCTACTTAAACATGAAGAAAGAAAATTAGCAAAAAAAAATCTTGGATTGTAACGTCTTTGTTAATATATAATGTATCGGATATAGCTTGCAAAAGCCAATTTTGTATATTCAAAATAAAAACATGGCTTTCACATTAAAATGACACAGAATTAGAGCCGTGTCTTACATCACCGTACCCTTAGCAGATTCGGATAAGGCACACATTTATTTGCGTGTGAATAAAACATAACAGAATTTAAGATATATTTTACTCTTAGAAATATTGGATGCTCTCCGCGTTTATTGTCTCGACGCTGTTCTGAATATTATTGCTGCCTTATTTACCTATCATGGTCTATTAACCTATATATTATTTTATAACACAAGAATTGTTCGAGATTATTTGAAGATAAATAAAAAAGGACAAAGACTTTAAACGGATTGTATTAGAAGATAAATCTCAATATGTAAGTAATAACATCACATCGAGTAGTCCGACCTCCAAGTGTCCAAGTGGCCGAGGCGCCGCCCCCGCGTCGGTGATAGTCGTGTCCGGCGTGGTAATGCGCGGCCCTCTTCGCTAGTAGCGTAGGTGTAGGCGCAGACAAGAACGATTGATAGACTTTCAGAAATTTTTAATGTTATTTTTTAGTGCTATTTTTATCAAAAACTAACTAACCCGATAGACATCAATAAGAACTTTCTCTTGGCTAAAACGATCACAACAAAAGAAAATTTACTGAAATCGGTCCAGCCCTTCACGTGTGATGGTGTGATCAACGGAAATAGGCATTCATTTCATATATACATATAGATTAGAAGATATCTATTTGAAAAATTATGTTTCTGTAAATGTTCTTAATATAGTATTTTATAATATTTTCCTTGTATTTTTTTTTTCAAATTGCTTCTACTTGAGATATATCTCGGTAAATTTATCCACAAATCAAAATTAATTCTCTTAATCATAATTTCACATTCCGAATGCAATCTATTCAATCTAAATGAAGGTTTCGCTCATTCCGTAAGCGGGCGGTCGGCCGTTTGTCTCAGCCAAATTGTAAACACGTATACAATATTTGTCTTTTGAATTGCGAAGGAACAGAGAGTAATGCGTTATAATCACGACTGTATTTTGTTTTCGCTCCACTTTTTTCTTATTCCATTTTCCCGACATCTTCGCAGCGTCATTTGTTCATTTGTTTCGGTATTAAGTAATTTCTTTGACGCCAATGTATCTGCAAGTTACTTTCCAAGATTACCTTTTGGACTATTCATCCTTCCAATTTTTATTGGAGAATAAAGAACAGGCTTCAAATTTTCGTACTCAATTTTTTGAAGACTGTTTATACTAATATATTTTGTTGCCATTTAGTACTTTACGCGTTACCGAAATATAGGACATCATTTATTTACTATATTTTATTTTTTGCATATCATTTTTATGTTATGTTTGATCAATTTTGTATTAGTAATGCTATACTAAAAAATATTTTTAATGAAATATTTTTAAAAAACAATTTTGCCCCTGGCTCTCTGAGCCGGGACTCAAACCCGTGACATTTCGCAATCCAGGCGACTATTCCAATACTACAGAGCGTATTTTCATCAATGTTTAGGCAATAGGGATGATGACTGGGTAAAAAAAATGCAATTCTATATAGTCCGTCAGTCAGATAATAGAAAAATATTAGACACGTATTTTTTTTACTTCAATTTAACAAGAAATAGCGTAGATAACAGACATTAAAGTTGAGGAGTGGGGGCTTCACAGTTGAGTAGAAAACGTACCATAACGTGACGTCATGCGAAATTTCAACTCCATGTAACGCCGTAATTTTATGATTCCGAAAAATTAAAAAAATTCGTGTTTAATATTTTTTAACACTCTACCTGACGGACAAACAAACAAAAATTAGTCATCATCCCTATTCACCCAAACGGACGAAACAAATATTTTTACAAATAGTTAAACTTTCGAGAAAGATGAAAATTTGTTCCAACTATTATATTTAATAAATTTTGCATTCACAATGCTTTACTGAATAAAATTCTTGGTAAAAAATGTTTAAAAATGAAAGATCTGGGTAGACTGCTTAAACATTGATGAAATTATTAACAAATTAAAAAAAAAATCGTCTGTCCTGTTAGGTCCTGACTAGCTCAGTGGTTAGAGCAGCCACCCGGATTGTGACAGATCATGGGTTCATGTGCCATCTCAGATTGCTAAGGACAAAGTGGATTTTTAAGCATTTTCATTAGAATATTAAATATGCATATTTAATTTTTTAAAGTCCCCATTGCTGAGGCATATGTAGATTTTCTCAATGGATAAATCGAATCAAGTTTAATAGGGAGAATTAGATATAACCCACTTTCATATTATAAGAAAACTTGACACGTTACTAGTATCTTACTAAAGACTAATTTTTTACACATGTTACCTAAGTAGTTTTGACCAAATAACTCAGTAGTAAGTAACACAGTAATGAAAGAATATTTCTTAATCTAAACAAGAATTAACTGAGATTACAAAAAGAGAATAGTTTTGTTCATACCGTACACAGAAATCTTACTTTTTAGGTGATTTAAAAAAAGGATGAGCTATGAGAATGCTGATGGGATAAATAAGGAATTTAAAATGAATTAAATTCTTGCGGGTTGAGTAAGGAACATAAGTAGGTTAAGTAAGGAAAAACGAATGCGTACGATGAGATGTCGTAGGATGAATACGGCACAAACCGATTTGATGAGGGCTACAGACTTTGCTTTACAAATATCAGATGACAGTTAATATAATTATATAGCCGGGCAGCTTTAACGGTAAACTACTCATGGTAATATCTTAATTGCTTAGAGAGACTTTCTAAGAGTTGTTTGCCACAAGGAAGTGAAAACGCTCTTTGCCGGATCCCGGGTCCTACTTCCCAGAAGGGTACTCGCAGCGGATTTTATCTGGGAGGTCAACCTCGTTTACCTCCTTTCTGTAATTTTCAGGATAGGTGCAGAGTTGGTGAGCCCTGGCATTTATCCTGCATTAAAAAAGGAGGGAGTACATGGACCTTATAGAACCTTGTAAGGAAGTGTAAATCTTTGGTCGGCGGTATGAAGGTGTTAAGTCGAATCATCAATTTTTCAGGAGAGCAAAAAAGAAGGTTTCAAAAATTTCCACAGAAAGACTGGAAATGAATAGAATTTCAAAATGTCACTTCGTGTTTTTAATATGTAACTTAGGGTTATGGAAATCTAAAATAAAGAAGTTAACATAGCTAAACTCGAGACAAGACATGAAAACGCATTTTGTACATACATCCGAACGGAGTCAGATACACCTTAAAATCATCATGCAAATCACTCGGCCGCGCAGGTCGTAACTCATTATTCTGGATTCCTATTAGATTAAATCTCTAAGTACAGTATTTCTCTGGTCAGCGGTATAAAGGTGTAAAGTCAATTTTTGGTCAAAATTACTTATGTCAATAGAAACATGTAGAAAAAAAATAGTTTTCGAATGGTACAATTAGAATACGTCTACAATGTATATTAATAGAGATATTAATTTCACTAGTTAGTATGAGTTACATAACTAGGTCTACTGTAACTCTTTAGCATACGTATTATAAGGTGTTTCATTAAGTTACGCTTGGGGATTATAATTTAATATTTTAATTAATTTATATAGAAATCTTCATAATATTGTTTTAACTGTATGTCTACAAAAAGGCTTAGTGCAGAAAATGTACTATTTTATGGGAACCAACTTGAATATTTGTTTTATTTAAATTTAATTATTTATTTTTAACATGAATACCGATATAACCAAATCTTCTGTAAACATTTCAAGTTTCTACCTGATGCAATTGCTTCGTTTCGTCGACGGCAAATCTCTCAACGACCCATCTCTATTGTCGTGCAACATTTTTAATGTACAAGAAAACAAAATTGCCTGTGTTTTCTTAAGCATTCAAGCCAATAACAATAGTCTTACTTATCCCGAAGTTCCTCTTATTATAATAGGGCATTTATGGATTATTGACGTTTAAGATGTAATTCCTGTAGCAATTTCTTGTACTATGTGTAAATTAGGATAAAACATGGATGAATATTTATTAATAAATATGCGAAGGTCTACAATATTGTTATTATTGAAAATTATTATAATTAACCGTTCTCATTTAAACTATTTCAAACGCCCTTTCAAGTTTCTGAAACAATATTGAGTTAACAACAAATTTAATACAAATAAACTTTGTTATTCAAAGTTATAACGAGTTACTACTTGATAACATTTATTATGTTCTCGAACATTTTGTTCAATTAGAAGCATAAGAGCTTAACATTTTTTTTTTTCTTTAAACTTATTTATATCAAAGACTACTCATGATACAAGTATATAAGATTTTTCCGAAAATCAAGAACTATGCAGTAGGTACTCCAACAATTTTATTTAAAAGATAATCTTTACAAAGATATATTATATAAGATATTAAGCAACAGTATTTAATGATATTTCTGTACAGCAATTCGCAGAATCTTATCGGAAATTTATTGGAGAGATAAATGTATCATATGTCTTTGTCATATAGAATAAACTCGGCGAGTACAAGGTGTGACTTCAAAAAAATCATAATTCCTTAGAAAACAGAATATGTTATTTCATATGTGAAATTATGATATAAGTGATAGAAAGAAGAAGAGAAGATGGGTTGACTGCAGAAAATGACAAGAGTAAGAAACGATGAAGTACATTGAACTAGAAATAGGATATAATAAATCATTTATGTTGTGCTGCTATTGTGATCTGACGGCAAAAAAAAATAAGATATTCATTCATAGATTTTACTTATACAACATCGCATAGACCTCAATCTACCTAAAGCTCTTTCATGTGCTATAGAAATCTGAAATAATGATTAACCTGAAACAATATTGGTGTGAATATTTTCTATATTGATTCAGCTTAAAATCGAACCACAAATAATCATATATGGTAATAATTTGAAATCACGTGTGAGTCAATTTACCACGTATAGGTCGTATATAGAGCTTACAATGCGAGTTGTTTTCCGTGTGAATTTGGATTAGAAAAACAAAATACTTACGTAATTCAATTACAAAGGTATGCGTTCCCTCTTCCAGTTTCATCATCAGCCCTTTTACGTCCCCACTGCAGGGGCTCAGGCATTCCTTATGGATGGTTAAGGAGGATGGGCCATGACCCTCCACGCTGGCCCAATGCGGATTGGAGGGTATTAACGACTGCAAATGCAGCCGGGACCAATGGCTTAACGTGCCTTCCGAAGCACGAAGTAGCTCGAGATAATACTTTTTTGGTCACCCATCCCGTGACCGACCCTTGCGAAAGTTGCTTAACGACTACGATCACTGGCCGCGGCGCTAATCCACTACGCCACCGAGCTACTCTTTCCAGTTTGCTTTTGTGTATCTATCTGATGTAAGCATGCATAGGTGTGCATTTACCACAGGAAAGTATTACAGTAAAAAAGTAAGCAGCGAGTTTTCAGATCGCGCTTTTTTTAAGGTTCATCAAAAATGCAAAACTGCCAGGAATGGAAATGTATGCAGTTTCGGTGGCATGTTGTGAAAATTCGTCTCCTCTACGGAAAAACTGTGGCTCTTTTGTAATGCAGATTGGAAAGCGTTACATCTACGCTGGATAATTTTTTAATTTGATTTTCACTTTCGCAGCACGCTGACGGAACAGGGTATGTGAATAATTTGCAAGTCATAAATTAAAAAGCCAAAATTTAAAATTATCTTTTATTTGAATAGTTCAATGTTATTTTCTTTATTGCTCGTTCTAATTCTTTCAACTTATTCTGTATGAAAACAGGACTATTATTATTAAAATTTCATATTACCAAACCCTTAGGGTTTGGTTGTTTATTAACATAATGTAGTTTATATTTGATAAATTTTACATTCATTTAATTCAACTTGAGCTTGATGTTGCTTTTACATTCTTGTGTGCTGCAAATAATATATAAATATATATATTTAAATGTTTTATCTTTAGATTTTCGTTCATAGAATCGAATATTTCGCTCCTAATAGAAAAAGAAATAAAAAAAAACAAACGGAACAATTACCAGTTTTGTAGAAAAAGTAAAATGACCGCAATCAAAACTTCAACGGATTTTTAAAAAACGTTGAAATTTCAACAAAAATCCCGCCGATTTCGTTTACGATCTACGTTAGGTAATCAAAAATGCAAATCGTTTGCGAGTTATGCTGATTCCGCATCTCTTACTTCATTCGTCCCAACCCGTTTTCTCTCGCGTTATTTTTTTTAAGAAACTTTCCCCAAGTTTCGTTCGTCGTGATTACATTATGTAAGTACACACGGCAGAACGTCAGATTGCTACAAAATGTTTTTCCGCTGTCAATTATGAATTTAGTTGTTAAGATAGCTTAGATGAAGAACAACAAATAAACTTGTATATTTGTAATATTAACACCTATGGCAGCAGGTGTATAATTTATATCGGCGAAAGAATTTTTAGAATCAGATATTAATCAGGTGCAACGTTCTTGAGTTAATCCACACAAACAGAAAATAACTAAATCTTTGCCTTTTATGATACAGGTATAGATAAGATAGATAAAATCACGTCAATTACTTATCGTATATATAATACTAGCTTTCGCCAGCGGCTTCGCCCGCTTGGTTCCTAAGGAAATGTTTAGTGAGATAAAAAATAATTTAAATAATTCTGTAGGTATATCCAGAGTAAAGTAAATCTGACCTAACTAACTTCTATTTTATCATTAACAATTTCATGTTTGCCAGTCAATCACGCTGCAACCATTGAACAGATTTTGATAATAATAAATCATACAACATCGATTATGACTATCTTATAATATTGATCTATATACGATGTTGTATGATCTATTATTTGCAGCAAGTACATACAGGTTCCTTGCACTTGACACTCGAGAACATGCCACATAGAGCTGGCCATGGGTAAAGCAGGGAATGCCCAAATGTATGCCGGCCACTTTTAGGGTTTGTCCCTGGGACTTATTGATGGTCATAGCAAATGCCAATTTCAATGGGAACTGCAGCCTTTTGAACTAAATAGATAAATTGTGGGGTATAATGGGTACGCGGGGTATCAACACGCTCTCGCCTTTAGCTGCTCCCGTAAGTATTGTTGCTTGCAGAATGTTTTTTCCCAATTCGCTGATTTGTAATCTTGTGCCGTTGCACAATCGCGGAGCGTCAAGATTACGCATCAACTGGGACGCCAACCTTCAGCTCCAGCTTGTGGGGCGGTACGCAGGTCAATTCTAATGAGTTGAGAAACTCCACGGGATACGCAGTGCTGTCATCGCTTGCCATCACCGTGTCTATGGACGTGTATACCCTCGATGCGCCATCTACTACATCTAATACCTTGTTGTTTATTTTATTCACTAATTTACTTTTTGGCGACAGTACTGCTTTCTCACACAACCACTCCTCATTATTTAATTTGTTTTTTTAATCGGGAAATACATCGGCGAGTAGTTCTTCCTCGGTAGCACAAAATTCATTGGTGAAAATGATTTTGCCGTCCGGATCGGTTTTCAGCCTACCATCTCCGATCTCGAGCAGCTTACTCGCAAACGCACCTGACTCTGTATCATTGTAAGGTTGTGCACGTATATTCCGAGTAAGGTGGAGTTTTTCTACGTTGGACCAAAGTGACGAAGCCTTGAGACACGCGTTCATTTCATCTGCCGGTGTACCCTTTTCGATAACTGGAAGAGTTTGCCGAAAATCTCCAGTGAGTACAACAACCGCACCTCCCATCAGCGTCTCATTGCTGCGGATGTCCTGCAGGCTCCGGTTCAAAGCCTCAACCACGCGCTTGTGCGACATTGTGCACTCGTCCTACACGATTAATTTACATTGTTGCAAAAGGGCACCGCGGTCGCTGTTTTTGCTAATGTTGCACGTTGGGTTTTCTTGACTTGCAAGATTCAGAGATAGACCCAAGAAATAAACAGAGTTAAATGAGAAGTAGATTTAGAAAGTTAGATACAGATCTTAATCTACATATTTATATATGTAAAGTTAGAGAATTGCTAAATCGATAGAAAATATAGAAGTTATTTGAGATAAAATCACACAAAATGTCAAGTCAAGTCCGTTAGAATAGCCCAATCGACAAATAGAACCAATTGACAACGCAGAAATCACTTACAACGAAGAGATTATTGAATCGCACCGCAGAGTTACAGTCATCTATATCCAAGTAGTTGCGGTAATTCAACATCGCAATGTAGAATACAGGCAATGCCATCTGTTGGGCTTAATATTATCGATTACATTAAAAATGCTGTTTTATCTTAATACATACATGTACATAAAATAGTGTTTAGAAAATCGGCAATATACCTTGTTTTATTTTCTCAAAAACATCGTATTAAAATCTAAACTACTTATCCAATCTACATGGTGTAAAAGACAATTTTCATGTATATTAAATTTCTTCGACGATAAACATATTTATTTCGATAAGGATTTAATATCACCTACTCAAATAAACGTTTAAAGACGGACGAAAAATTTAAATAGACTTATATAAAGTTCTTTTTATTTTTGTGGCAAAACCCTTGCATATAGATATATGACATCGCGGACTTTTTTATAGATAATTTAAGGATCTCCAACTTTTCTTTAGAAAGCATTAGTATATCTCATACCGTTTAGGCAGCGTTCACAAAAATAGGCGCCGTTGGAGGTACTTTTATCCCTAGGGAACCTTTTGGTGGGATAAAAAGTATCCTATTATCTAAGTCAGGTAATACTCTATCTGTATACCCAATTTCATCAAAATCCGTTCATTAGTTTCGGCGTGATTGACGTACAAACATCCAAACATCCAAACATCCAAACATCTAAACATCCAAACAAAGAAACTTTCACATTTATAATATTAATAGGATTTATGTTTTATGTTTCTAAATTTCAAGTCCTCTATTTATAAAATTAGGCCACTTAATCACAAATAAAAATTGTTTGATTAAAACAATATGCTCTGACAGCGCTATGTTCGATGTCGACATAAAGCTTATAAGTTCCTTTTTAATACATCGTAGTCAGGTAAATAAACGAAAATAATAAGTAAGACGTCACTGAAGCGGAAATTAAACATTTCCCTGACATGACACTTCACACTATTTTTATCTATCTCATTATGAAGCTTAATTAAAAGCTGAAATCTCTCCGGACAGGCACTAAGCGTTTGTTGACCGAGTAAAAATAAAAACGTTACGATTTTTTGGAACATAATAAATGATACAAAAGTCCAATAAATCTTAACAAAACACACGTAAAGGGTTGCTCCGTATATATCCGCGTGGCTGGTGCCGAAACGATAAATTTCCAGGCGTTTAGCTCACAAATGCGGGCCGAATAAAAACTCTCCGGCTCAAGTTTATAAACTTTGTTTCGTTTCGCACGTAAATCAAGTGGAGTTCGCGATCGTAAAACGCACGCCACTTCATTCGCATGCAGTGCGAAAGTGGTATAAACTATGATGTCAACAGCTCTGCGCCTGTTCCCGCGCGCTCCAGAGTAAAGTTTGGGATGAGTGCGAACTCTTCACGAGTTCTAAAGTGATTTTAAATCGCTTTTGTTTATATATTTTTTATGTCTACGGCTTATTGCATCACGCGTGTTATAACAAAAACTAACGCACATGCGATATTTATACTTTGAAATACAGACATTACTTAGAATCTACATATACACATACGCATAGCTACTGGTACAATACACGTAAACTACACCTTTGCAATGAATACAGTGAATTAATTGGTTTTTTAGCATACAGTATGTTGACATATTTGTCTTTGAGATGTAACGTTGCGGTTTTTTTACTATAATTTGTCTAACACAACATTATTTTATGTTTCCTTATATCTATCATTTTTTAAATAATGTTAAATATTTAAAAGGTGATTTGACTTCTTAAACAACCATCATGCTTTATTAAAAAAAAAATCCTCTCGTTATAAAACTTATTAATATATTTATTTTTTTGTATTTTATGTTAATTGGTATCATAAATTATTATTAATATGTCAATCATATTATATTATATCTATTTAAACATGTTAACATCGTAATTGAAAATTTACATAAAAAGTAATATCACCGATACCTAATCGATACCTAAGCGGGCGCGTGCGGAATAGCCTCCTAGGAAGATTTTTTGGCGCACCGCGCATATTCTAACTCGGGATTGAATAATTTAATTTTATATTTTCTTTGAAAATTTTATTAAATCGGTAAGTTTTTAATATATTTGTTAAAATCATTTTAAAAATATATCAAAATCAGTTTCATCGAAACTATATTTCTTCTTACAGGACTACCTATTTGCAATTTTTTAGTTTAGATTGCTCTTTGGCTGCAGCCAAAGACCAAATTCTTTGCTTATGTATTCTATATTTGGGTACGTATTAGATTATGATTGAAACATATTCATTGGTTATTATCTTGCTATACCTATATATTGTATTTTTATTAACTCTTTGTTTATAATACATAACGTTTCTTTTTATATACGAGTAGCTCGGTGGCGTAGCGGATAAGCGCCGCGGCCCGCGATCGTAGTCGTTAAGCAACTTTCGCAAGGGTCGGTCACGGGATGGGTGACCAAAAAATTATTATCTCGAGCTACTCCGTGCTTCGGAAGGCACATTAAGCCGTTGGTTCCGGCTGCATTTGCAGTCGTCAATACCCTCCAATCCGCATTGGGCCAGCGTGGAATGTCATGGCCCATCCTCCTTAACCATCCATAAGGAAGGCCTGAGCCCCTGCAGTGGGGACGTAAAAGGGATGATGATGATGATATAATGATTTGGTGAGTTCAGATTTTTTTTTTTAATATAATAGTTTTCAAATTACCATGTTTTTTTTTACCTTAAAAATCTGTTCACACGTTCCCAGTGTTAGCTGGGCCAGGGAGCAGTGTGACAGAGGTAGATTGTTAGAAATATTTAAAGTCATAAAAAGATGAACAGTCTCAAGCCAAAACCGTACTCGACACTATGTAACAATATTTTCAAAAATTACGTAGCTAAGTATTATGAAATCCTAGAAAAGCTTCTATTTCAGTAATTAAAAAAAATTGATTATCACTACTAATCAAAATATTATAATAGTAAAAAACGAAAAACCATCTTTAAATTAAATCAGCAAGTCTATATTACAATAACAATATTATGAAGATCGATTGTTTATTTTCATCAAATAGGCTTCGAAACTACTGGACTGATTATAAAATTCTTTCATCTACGGGGAGCTACATCATGTGTCATCATGTATGCCAAAATTTACATAGACGATGTCGCGGGAAAACAGCTAATTTATATATAAAGATGAAATATTCGTTTTTAATACGATAATACTGGAATATATATAGGGCGGCTGTCACGTAATATAAAGTTTCATATCAATTCAAAGTTTCTCATTTAGCTCTAAAGAGTATTAAACTCCACTCCACAATATACAAAGTGGAACAAAAGAATAACTTAGCGTGCTCCATTTTTAAAATTGTGGAAATGAAAAGTAACGTTCCACGTTTCCGAGCTCTCATTAGTATCTGACAGGTTGTTGTTAATACTGTGCGGCCAGGACGCAGGTGACTGGACGCCGTTTACACTGACACCATCCCCCTCTTTACTGATAATTGCTTAATACTACCAAATATCAAATAAAAAAAAATATCCAATTTGCGCATAGAGTGTGCAAATCGGACCAATCGTTAACATGTAATAAATATTTTCTTAGCTGTAACTTTAAGCAATCTTAAATGCTTCCAATACGCTATAGTTCCAACTTAAAATTACCAAGTATTTTTAAAGTAATGTCAAAAGTGCTCCAGTACAGATTACTCTTACCTAATATTATCGTAATAACTATTCGAAATATTAACAAAATTAATCGCTATAATGTAGTGTTAGATAATAAAATATGTTACCGCAATCATAAATCGTGTAAGTGTTCTTCGCCATTGTTTATTTATGTGTAACTGAACATTGGCCTGCATGCATGCATAGTCCAGTCTACTTCGTGTATACAATTCTGTATCTTCCTGACAAAACTAATTATCGTTTAGTTATAAAGTTTTTTATGGAATCTAAAACATATAGTATTTAGCCTCTTATTAGTACTGGCGAGGATCGTCAGCTGGACCGATCTATTTTTGTACGTTGTCTATGTTGTTATAGTTTTTTTATATATATTTGATTTTTATTTAATTTTGTTTTGATATTGACATATGGCCCAATGAATTTATTGACACGTGTTATGGTGAGAACCTTTGCTTTGTGCACAATATAAGTATTTGTGAAGATAAGCTGTTTATTTTCGCACCTGCGCCCACACCATTCCTCGTTGCCCTCTTCGTCGATAACAAGTATGATTTCAATGTTGTTGAGATGCCAAGATAACAATTTCTGTTCAAACCTCTATATGGACGGGTTTATATTTAAATTAGATGTGAGTAGGAGTGGTAAGTTATATAAGACTCACGAGCTTCGCGTTCTAAGACTAAAGAGTTACTGACATTCGACATGACATCAGACAATTCCATTAAAATAGTATAAAAATCAAATATGATCATTGCATTGCATGTCGGTGTAAGAGCGCCCCAGCCGCGCGCACTAAGATAATTTGATTACGTATGCATTAAGTGCATTTCCATTTCCCCCGAGAGAGATCTCTGATCTCTTTTAAATCCGCCTGTGTAACTCTTAATGACACGTCCTCGCTTCCAACAGAACGGATTGTTAAACTGTCGACGGCCTTTCTAGTTGAGTTTAGTTTTGTGTTCCATTTTTATTGATATACTAGTGGTCGCCAGCGACTTCGTCTGCGTTTTCCATTATTTCTTCGCTCCTAATAGTTGCAGCGTGATAATATATAGCCTAAAGCCTTCTTCGATAAATGGTCTATTCAACACAAAAACAAATTCATTTCGAACCAGTAGTTCCTGAGATTAGCGCGTTCAAACAAACTCTTCAGCTTTATAATATTAGCATAGATTTTATTATAAGAAAGTATGTTACTAGTTAAGATCTATTATGATGATTGTGACTATACAAAAGATTTATATGTTGACAATTATACAAAAAATTAATTCAAGTAATTACCGCTGAATACAACATTATTATCATCAGTCCGTTAATGTCCTCGCTGTTGGAGCACAGGCTTTCCTTATGAACGGAATCGAGGAGAATAGACTATGAACTACCACGTGACTCAGTGCGGGTTGGTGAGTGTCAACGACTGCAGATGTAACCGGGAAGCAACGGTATAACGTGCTCGGAGGGGCTGGAGATAATAAATTTTGGTCACCCATGCTATGACAAGCCCTTGCTAAATTTGCTTAGCTTCCGTATCGCAGACCGAACGCGCTCACCATCGCACCATCGAGCTGAGAACCTACATCTTTCCCCTATTTTGGAGACGATAGCAACTAAATTGTTTCTTATATAAATTGATTCTCGTAATATTATTATAACTCACTATAATATTTTGGATATCTATAATAATGTTGAAATTGGGCACAAACAATATTATGTATAATGTTTAACCAATAACGTATTTGCCACAGGCGCATGGCACAGCCTACGGGAAAACTGAATTTTTAATACTACTCCAATAATTATAGCGAAATTTATAAATACACTTCCTTATTTTATACATTCACAGAAAAATACTTTCAAACATTTCATGTATTGGTTTACTACATCTTTTATATTCCTACAGTTTAAATCTGTTAGTAAATTTAAAATAATAGCAATTAAATTTGAATGGACTTCATAAGTAATAAAGCAGTAGGAAAAATTCAAAAAATTAAATAACAGACATTTTTTTATCCCTTATAATCGACGATAAATTTTAGAAATGTTTTCTTTAACTTGTTGTGGTTGTCTTTAACTCTTCTGTAATATTTCTTTTTCTTTTGATATACTATTAACTGTCTGAAACGTCTTTTCTTATTATTTTTTTGTTGAACTTGTCATCTTAATATTTTGCTTGTACATACTTAAATTATCATATTAAAATAAAACATAAATTTGTTATAACTGGACCTTTTATTAATATAAATTAGGTCCGGTATACTTGTATACATAAAACTTATATAAAACCAGTTATTTTGATATAAAAACAAAAGTTATGATCTGATAAAAAAAACATGGGACCAACATTTAGTTGATATGCTGAGAAAAAAAATTGAAAAACGGTCAACAATTCGCAAATATAAAAAATACAATATTGAAGTTAAAGTTGCACATGAAGCATATTATTTATAATGAAAGAGACGTTCGTTTAGAAACAAATAAATTACTAATAAACTGACAGTTCTGTCGTTTCTCTGAGTATCACAAAATTTTAATTTTCTCGGTAAACAAATACAATTCTTTCTTCAAAAATATATATTTTTTTTATCATTAACAATAATTACATCTCTTCGGTATCTGGGCATTCTAAGCAGTCACATTGGGTGCCAAATAAGAGTAAGCAGGTACTTAATTGTTTTCTTGCTAAATATAATATTTATTAGAAACAACGTTCCAGTAATTTTGCCACAAGTATCTGAAAGTCAACAGAAATCTATTTAACACACTTTTAAAGGCCATATTTCACAGCAAACTTGTTTCCAAAAGCTACCTCTGGAGCAATTTAGAACAATATTAAGCGGCTATTTTAAAAATTACTCTGCAAAGTAAACATTATAGACTAATGTTCAACACGAAATATTCCCACGATTCATCACGCAAAATGGCGGGCGGACCGCTGAACTTCACTACAGGTATTTAAAACTTGAATTATTATAATAAATTGTATCCGTTTACGGCGAAGACAGTGGTACCATGTTGGTTATGGCGGGTTGGCATGCAACGTTGTCATTTTACCGAGGGGCGCCTATTTTCAGAGCGATAGATGCGAAGCGTTTGTATATTTAGAACCTACTCGTTAAATTATTTACTGTTATTGTGATTAGTGTAACAATAAATTTTAATCATTATGATGTGGAAACGTCGTGTACGTATCGTGGGGATTAACATCTATCTGATCGATACTACTGCCTATTTAAATTTTACAATCAAAAAAGTTTTATTCAGTGTATCGGAAGAGTGTACATGCGGTTTTCATTTTTCTGAAGTTCGAAAATCATTTTGATTCAAAAGTCAAAGTCAAAATAATCTTTATTCAAATAGACTTTTTAAAAGTACTTTTGAATCGTCCAACATTTTTTTCCTACCACTCGTTCAGGACGTCTTTTGGCTGATAAGAAGAACGAGCAAGAAACTCACCAGCTCTAATATGAATAATGACATTTACAAAAACCATGTCATTACCAGATCAATACATTATAAACAGAGATTTAAAAAAAACTATGGTCTTATAATAATAACATAATCATTTAATAATATTGGAAACAAGAAAATGAGTTTAGAAGTAATCACCTATCCAGTTGCTGGATCATCTCAAGTCCAAGCGTTCTTATCTGTTATATAATCGGATACTTTATAATAACCTTTTTTAATAAGTATTTTTTTAATAGTAGATTTAAACTGCATGATATCTAATTGTTGTATTTTGCTTGGGACCTTATTGTAGAAGCGCACACAAAGACCCTTGAAAGAGTTATTAACTTTTTGCAGTCTAGTGACAGGCACCGTTAATTTTTTTTTATTTCTTGTATTAAAATTGTGTACATCACTTTTTATAGAAAACAAACTAATATTTTTACGAACGTACATTAAGTTCTCGTATATGTATTGAGAAGCAACAGTCATAATGTCTATTTCCTTAAATTTCTCCCTTAAAGAGTCCCTAATCCTAAGATTATAAATTGATCGAATTGCTCTTTTCTGAAGCACAAAAATTGTTTGTATGTCGGCAGCATTTCCCCACAATAGGATACCGTATGACATAACACTATGAAAGTAACTGAAGTATACTAATCTGGCAGTATCTATGTCAGTTAACCTACGTATCTTCATTACGGCATATGCTGCAGAGCTAAGTCTACTCGACAATCTATCAATATGTGGGCCCTACTGTAGTTTAGAATCTAATGTTATTCCTAAAAATACTGTGGTATCCACAAGGCTCATGTTTTTATCTTTTACATTAACATTTATATCTACTTTTTTAACATTAGGTAGTACAAATTTTAAGCATTTTGTTTTTCCTTCATTAAGGAGAAGATTATTTACATTAAATCAATGTACTACTTTAGCGATAGAATTGTTCACATCGTCATTGAGAGGTAACCCTCTTTTAATTTTAAACAAGAGTGAAGTGTCATCCGCAAACAAAACTATTTCGTGAGATTATAGGACATAAATAGATTTACAAGTCTTGTGCATGAATTGGTGTTTCCTAATAAATCAACGTTAAAATCACCCCCAATCACTAATCGTTTGCCTTTGCTATATACTTTTTTTATTGCTTCATCCATAACAGTTTCAAAAAGATCATAATGAGAAACTACACTTGAAGGAGGTCTATATACGCTCAGCACAATCAGCTGGTCCAGCTCTATACAGGCAATCTCTATTATTTCCTCAACCGATAGGCTCACTATATCTCTACGTTCTTTAAATTTAAACTTTTTATTTAATAAAATTAGTGGACCACCACGCATTGCGTTTTTCCTAATAAACGCGCTACCAACCAGGTGATTATTGAAGTTAAAAATGCAATTATAACTTGTTAACCAATGTTCCGTAATACAGAAAATATCAATATTGTTACAGTTCATGAATAATTCCACTTCTAACTCTTTACTCAACATTCCTTGAACATTTTGGTGCACTAGGTTGATGACTGATAAACCCTTGGTTCCATTATTACTTTGACTATTCAATAGCAAGCAAGAGGAATCCTCTTAGTATCTAATTTAAAGACGAATTTGTCGCAATGTCAGTAGGAATATTACTGACAGTCATGTCAATAGAAGAGTGCTCAATAGGAGCACTCTGGTTAGCCAAATTTTTGGCTGTTATAGAAAAAAAATATGATAGCGAAATAGCTATTTGTCTCTTATAATAATTGGAAAGATAATATTTATCTTTAGTCAAATAAAATTTTCTAACATACTTGTTAGTGTCAATGACATGAAACTTTGCAGTATTGCATATAGTGTGCAATGTCATATTCAATTTGTATCGCAAATTATTTTCTTCATTGGACAAACTATTGCAATACGGCAACGTAAAAATCACGACTTTCCCAACACTTAATGAATTTAATTCGTTTATATATTTCAATAATTTATGTTCGTTCAAAGTACCTCTATTGCCAATAAAAAACAATAAAGTGGTATTTTCGCTGTAGTTTTGTTTAATTGCTTTTTCCAAAATATCACTTAAAGAGGAATTAGGCATACATAAGTTTAATGTTGAATGGCCCTTATCGAATAGCAGACGGCCCATGTTTCTGCCAATTTCATCACTGAACATTAAAATATTATTTTTATAATTTTGTGAATTTATTCTGTGACGTTGGGAAAATTGTGATGGGGAGCAGTCATCAGTAACAGATGACTGAACAGGTACCTGAGTAAACAGTTGTGACTGGTGGGCAGATGACTGACAGGGTTTCTGTGTAACTGTATTTATAAATTGTTTCTGAATATTATTATTGTTATTGTTACTAAAGCTGTTATTTGTTTTATTAATTAATTGTTTATTATTTAACAGTGCATGGTAACGGTCAGCATTGTAATTGCATAGGTTAACCAACTCTGTGGCAGACCTAATATGCTCATCAATCTGAGACTGTGCAACTAAATATTTATTTTGTATTAATTCTATTGATTCATGTAATTTTTTTATTTCAAATTGAATTTTTTTTGTATCCCGGTCATACATCTGCCGACTTTCACATAATTTATCACTATATATTTCCAAAGAATCCATTAGACTACTGCGTTGTTTCCTCAAGGCAATATTTTTTTTAACAAATGACAAAATCATCGGCAACACTTAGATTTATAGAATTCTTTGAAATCGGTTGTAACGATTTGTATATTTACTTATAAAGTATGTTTTATCAAATAATAATAATTTAATCAACTACTCTATCGAGTCTGAGTAGGGAAATTATCAAGAAAATTATGAAAATGTAATTATGCAAATATCATCAAAGAAATATTTCTGCAAATTCTTTTTTTTTCACCTTTCTGGAAAAAAATTGCTGATTTCAAAATACGTTTTCTATCTTATATTATTTGTATGACATTAAACGGTTATCTCTAGTTCTTATAATTAACCTCTTTAGTAAATATCTTGCTCCTAATCCCAGAACCCGGTGGCGTGACGTCTGCGATTTACCTAGCCGTACTCAGTTCGTTAAACTGGTGTATTAGGCTGTTCACAAATACTGCATATACCAAACATAGATATGAAACTCCTATATCTTTTAGTGGATCTGTAATAATAACAAAGTGGTCATAAAAATTAAAAATTAATGAACGGATATCCATGTCGCATTATTCATGAACGAAAAAGAATTTGGGGTATAACTAATAAAAGTTTGGAATAAATTGATTGAAATATGACTTCGATATTTAAAATTAAAGGGAAAAAAAGCGAATTAAAATCAAAAATAAGTGTGACTGTACACCAAAAAAATTAATTTACTTCTATTATTTTATGATGCTACCCAAAATAAGATTATTCTTCTACTCTCAATTATTCGAACCTTGGCCTTAACAAAGACAAAGTAATTGATGAAAAAACCTTTAACAGTAAAAAGTAAACATCTCAACGAGTACTGCATTTTTAATTAATTTTTTCAAAATATCGCAGCGCCATTAATCAAATTAATAATTTATAGAGAGATCCATAAAACATCATGAGTGCGAAGAAATATAATAAGTGAAATTTTGTATCATTCATTTCAAATGTTTATTATTATGCGGATCAAAAATTGATACCTTTGTCTGATGCACTAGCCGTTTCTTTCTCAATATTTCTATCGTTGTTCTTTAAATAAAACATCCATTGCATATTTCACGTAATAAATCATCTAAATTAAGATTCTCTTGTAAAGTAACAAACATTTGCAAATACACGTCAAGATTTTAGAATCAAATACTAATATCTCTCAATCCCAGATGTAATTCCTTGTGGAATGAAAGCAATGCCAGCTTCATGGGTAGAGTTCCTAACTGAATTCCTTACACAAACACCAACGCTTCACTGCCATTTGCCGTTTGAAACTACCACAAATTGCTTTATAGATGTGCATTTATTTGTATGGTGCTGTACGCTAGAATAGCATTATAGTTTATAGTTGAATATATACGAAAAATATAAATGTGTCAAATAAAACAACTTTTAACAGTTTCAGCGCGTGTGTACTTGTTTTCATAGCGTTCCAGACTCTACAGTTTTCAGACATTTTTCATTAAAAGAATAGCTACCTTCAAAACTAGGCTATTGGACACATATAGTGCTCGGGAATATATAAGAAATCAGTAATGTGTGTTAAGAGACGTGAGATATTTTGCAAATTTGAATTTCTTTTTGCAGCATGAATTATAATAAATACTTAATTATTACTCAGTAGCATACAATAAAATTACCCTTCAAAAAATTATGTGTAAGCTGATAAGCGCTATCCGTAAATACAAAAATCTGAAAATAATATCTGAGAAGTAAAATTTCTAACTTAGATAATTTGTTTGTAGGATGTTATTTTTGGAAATACTGATACAATTATGAAATTTATTTCACCTAAGAAATTTCACGCGGGTGACAATAATTTATGCTGAATCATGAGTTTTTTTAGACTCATTAACTTATAGTAATTGTGTTTAGATACTTTTCGAAAGACAAAATTGCTTTCATATTCTGGTCCGATCATGAGACGTTAAAGGAAACTTCTGAGTGTCGATATCCATCTAAAAGGTGCGGCTACTTCAGTTACAAGGCAAAGTTACTCAATTACCAGCGACGCTGAGTCAAAACGTGGACGGACGAGTTTAGATGGCATCGAATAGTTTGGGCGACATGCCTCACAATGACTTATCTGTATTCAAGAGAATTCAACTTTAGCATCGAATAATTGAATTTTGGAAACCATCCGTTTTTGTGAAGTCTTCGAAAGTGTAAAATTGATAAAGATATATTTAAGTTTATTGATATAACACAATTTTTTTTATAAATTAATGAATTATTACATACTTAATGGCACAAAAAAGATTTTTTCTAATCATATGGTTAATATAGTAGTAATGTCACATTTTCACCGGTTACTGATAAAGTTTCAGATAGTGATAGTGAAACCGGCCCTTTAGTAAAAATGAGCAGCCACATCAGTTACGTTAAACCGATGCGGCAGGTATTTTCATACAATTGCTCGATTTCTTGGACGGGACTAATATAATCATCCGAGTAAAGTAAGCAGCGTATAGTTCGTTGTCTGGAAAAACCAACAAATAATATTATTATGGAGATTTCTAAAGATAAATAAAGGCATCTATTTAATTAACCCCTGAATTACCACGAGCTCTTTTAAAACTTCTTTGACGTGGATACGTCTATGTTTTTTTACTTTTTCTTTTTTTTTAGTTTATTTTTTTATCACTTGCATTAAACTCGTTATAAATCAAGGGTAAGCATAGAACAGGTTGTAACAACATGTCATAGCTCAAACTAGTACGCTCAAGCTGAAAATTGGCACACTAAACTTGTTATGACGTAGAGATTCTTCGATAAGAAAGGATTCTAAAAAATTCAACCCCTAAGGTTTTCAAAGTTATGAAAGTCGACCGGAAAGAACCGTAACGAAAACAAGTATAGTTGTAAATACATTAAATTGCATTGCTTTTAAGTTTTGTTTGAATTCAATAGATCTCATTATACTGAAAGCCATGAACATTACTTGGTATTTATTTAAAGAATATATACAATGCTTAGGCAAAGCTAATATATAAGGATTCGATACCTACATACTAATTTACACAATGTATAGCTCAGCCCAATCGAGCACGGGCTTTGTCTTTTTAATGTATTTATTGTGACTTAAATGCAGTAAAACTCACATCGGAGATAAAAAAAGTTTCACATCAGGGATAAAATTTATAAATCAACTGATTTTAAAAATTGTTTTACCTACAGATAGCTACATCATACGTTATTGGTATTAACGCGTGCGAAGTCGCGAGAAACAGCTAGTATATAAATACGTTGCTACTTTTACTATACACCACTTTTTATCAATATACCGACAGCTTTATTACAATAAACATAATAAAATTAATAAACTGAATATTCTAATATGAAATGCCTAAAAAATATCAACTATCAACGATAAATAAACCACAGGGAAAATCTTTGCACACCGATAACGATCCTGTATAAGACTTTCAAATTGAAATTGATTAGTACCCAATCTAGAAAAATCAGCTTTGATTCAATTAAAGTTTAGTTCAAGCTATAAGTATAGTAGTTGTTAACCGAGTTTAGTGCCTCGTAGATTGGAGCCTTTTATAGCGTTCGTAACTAACTGTTACTTTTACTGCTTATAATAGCTATAAAACAAATCGTAAAACGAAAGAATTGGAAAAGTATATTTTTTATTGTTTAGATTAATCGCGTCTTATAATCAGGTGGAATTTAGACTGCTTCCTTTGTTTATTTAAAAGATGTTAGATGTTGTAGAAAAATATACATTATTTAATGTTTCAACAAAAAGAAAACACGTATAGTATTGATTGCAAATGGATGGGATAGTCGCATATTCCAATGGTCGATGCAGTTGCGTACAAGTTTTTAAATGTATTGTTACTAATTTTCTATAGAGTTCCAACTTTGCAATAAGGGTTATTATTATTGTAGCGCTTTTATGTTTAATCGTGATTGATCCCTTATGACGATTATAGGTTTACAAATTAGTACTAATTTTAACGATCAATACACCATTTTATTCGGTCGTTGAGTTTGTGACTACTCTGTTTCGCCGAAAATGAAATCTCGTCTATTTCCTAAACGCTAATATGACTCCAAAGAGACTCGTTGTTCGATAATTTATAACGAAACAGAGGTAGGACCTTACACAAATAATATACATCTACATATCATTATTTTAACAAATTTTTCCGAAATTTCGTTCATCAACAAACAGAGTAGCGCTTCCGGATCATGTGGGGTTGGATCCAGTGGGCTCCTTGCCGGATCTCGTATCGTTACCAACATAGGGTATTCAGCAGCAGGTTCTACCAGTTAGTTCAATTACGTTCTAACCTTGGAAAGCCCTGCTTTAAGGCTGTAGGCACATTTCCCCTGTGTTAGCAAAAAAAGGTCTTCAGATCACATACGCGTCGATAAAAGATGGCGTCATGGATACCTTAAACATTCGTGTATGCAAAGATTTTTCAAATTCAATTCAAATTCATTTATTCGGCGCATGCACATAGGACACAAAAATATAATAATTAATCCCATGACTACATATTAAAATAAACATGAGATTAAATGTACAATTACAAACAATAGGATATTCAACATTATTCAACATGAAAAAAAAATTTTGTGTCCCACGACTGCACCAAATAGGTATCTAGCTCGGCATTTGTCGGTCTGTTTACTTTTCATAAACAGACCGACGCCGATTTTCGGCTAGACCCTATGTATACACCACACGGACGTGGGGATGCAGGTTATATATACGTAGATATTATGTAGTAAAAATTATGAGTATGGAGAAAATGAGATAGGTCTTTTGGATAAAAACCTAATAAAATAAACCAAATATATATCCAATCGTTTATTTTTTTCAGTACATTCAAAGCGTTTGCCATGTGCCTTTACTCTATTCTTAACAATATGTACATTTTATTGTAAACTGATTCGTCGTTCATGACGCCTTACAACGGCAACAAGCATTTTCTTCATTTAAAATAGATCGTAAGTATGGATGCTTTTAAGTATAAATTCGCTTGTCGCCGCGTTATTGGACTCTGTTATATTCATAGTAAGCACGTCATGGTGCCTATCATTATAAATAAGGCCAAGCAATTTTTTTAAGCTAGCTGTGGCACATTTCTCGATGCTGTGCTGACCGCTTTGGATATATTTGTTTTCGATATTTAAAAAAATATCCCGGTGCGAAACCTAAGTAAACGATTGTCGAGTAAACTATACAGGTAAATTTTGTAACCAGTACGCAAATTTTAATGTAGCGTTTATTACTCAAACTAATTTTCATGATTTGTTTTCACTTTTTTTTACCCTTTATAATTTTTTTTTCTTTTTTATTTCCCAAATTTATAATGGGAGATAAAAAAGAAAGAAATATATATAATAACGTTGCTAATTATAATACACCTACTGTATTCTGAGGATCGATTGTCGTCGACATATCCACAGTTTATTTTATTTATATTTAAATAAAGAAGGTTTTTTTCATATAAATTAAAATAAATGTTGAATTTTTATCTATTTATTATTATAACTTATTAATAATACTTAACCACATAAAATAAAGTACCGATAAAAAGATACCCTATATAAAACCTCCCGTAATGACTAGTGCTACTTATAACAAAAATAAGATGAATAAACTTCTAATAGGAGTTCACATTAAAATGTTCCAAAGCCATCACCACAGCGACATCTACTAACGCTAGCGTAAAAACTTTGTGTACGTTCTTAAAAATCACGTAACCCGCAACCGTTGACAAAAATATACTCTCATTTCGTTCTCTAAGTATAGTTAAAATTAGTTATCTATCTAAATTGTGTCCAAATTGGAACTCCATTAAAAACTAATGAAATCGCATCAAATATGAATTCACCTGCCACTGAAATATTTTCATTAATGAACTAATCTCTGATAGCGGAGGGTGAATAGCCAGAATAAATGTGAAATTAATAAAATGAAAATAGAAATTGTATGTAACGTTCTCTTTTAATTAAAAAAAATAATCCTATTCTAATTAAATAATTCAAAAAAAGGATTATATTTCTATTAAAACAATATTATTCTTAGTTAATAATGGAAATTCCAACAGTAACACGATTTTATTTAATAAATTTAACTTCACGATATTGTCGGCATTTACAACTAACGTCCCAGATCATCAAAGTTAATAATAGAGAACACAACTCTGTCAACTTCAGCTGAGGAATCACCACAAATACTTGGATAACATAAGTCGAATTATTACAATAATATTTCTTGAATGAGAATGTATATAGGTAGATTGTATTTTTTATAATCATAAAAGAGCGCCGTAAAATTAAAAGCTATGATAATTAAAATATAAACTAAAATACAGTTTAAATTTATCGAAAACATAAATCAATTATCAAACCTTGACATAAATATGTTGGCATTAAAAACAAAATTACTTTTCTTAACTTTATAACTTTTATCATCAATCTAACTTAACGCAAAACAACCCGTTAGTGGTTATCCATAACTCGCATCTCGCTATTAAATTAACCTCACTCTTAAATATCACACTCTTTGAATAATAACTAAAATGTCTTCAGTAAAATGTGTTCCGCTAATGGCGGCGTCATGTTAGGCATAACACCTTTGCTTTTAGTATCCTCCTTCATATGCAAACACTTTTTCTCTTTGAGTCCGATTTCTGATTTATTATGAGTAGTCTTAATTTGCGATGATATTGACAGGTTTCTCTTTTTGGTCCCGCACGATTTCATTACACAATCACTGTTGTCACTTTTCGTACTTTTAGACTCTGCGACCCTGGCTCCTGGTGCGTTGTCTTGTTTCTGCGTAACAGACAGTCTTGTGTGGTCGAAACATTTCGTTGATCTCTGTGGGCAATGATTTAAATTATTCACTAGGTATTCAGTATCTGGCTGGTAATTTCTAATAGAAAACTATTATTTACCATTCTTATTCAAACAAAATTGTCTCAAAGTTATTACAAAAGTAAATAAGAATTATCAGTACGTAAAAAACTTGTAATGTAGACACAATACTTTCAAGGTATTCTATTGTATTGATGCGAAAAAAGATACTCTTGTTAGATAGTTGATTTAATTTGTTATTAATTGTAATTATTACTTAGATTGAAATTAATTTAGTTCTTTTATATAAGCTTTTACTTTAAAAAGAAATAAAAAATAAATATTCCTATAGCTTAAGAGCTTTAAATCTAATTCAGACTTTTTTATAAAATACTGTTTCTATTTATATCTCTCTTGGAGAAACTACTTGATTACTATTTGCATTAATTGGAAATTTGTTTCGAGAGTTTAGAATATTATTTGATATGAGTAATCATGACGTTGAAGAACTTACAGTAGGATTAACTGCTTTGGAATATATCTGAACTCGACCTTCGAGCTCCATTTTCAGTCTCCAGTCCCTGAGATACATATGGGCGGCGGCAGCACTGGGCCACCCACGTCGCCACGTTTGCCACCTTCATTCACAAAGTATTTATAAAACATTATTATAACATATCAGCTAATTGCTGTGCCTCCTGCTGTACCACAAGTCTTGTTTGATGATAGAATTACATAGGGAGCAAAAGTCACAACCCATAACTCGGGTCCAATGCAGATAACACCTTCAATTTTAGCAGGGAATAATATCTTAACGTGCCTTACGAGATACAAAACATACAGAGGAGACAAAACATGTTTGGTTATCCTTCCAATGACCGACCTGTGTGAAAGCTCCTTATATCATTTTATCAGACACTATTCATTTCCGAACTTCTAGTCTCACTATCGACACATTATTTCCTATTACTTGAACATATTCTGATGTTATATTACCTCGTTAAAAGTTGCAACATTCTCGACTTTTGCCCCGACGACCGATACATCAAAGCTGTAGACCGGAACGATAGGAGATCTCCCCTACCCGGCTTGTCTACGTTACGATTTCTAAAGCTAAGCCTCAGGGCTTCTAGATAGTACTTCGATGCGGGCAGAGGGAGCCCTGTAATAATATTATAATACAAAGAATAATGCTGCGGAAAAGTTAATGTTTCAATGTAATGTTATAGATAGATAGTTTTGAAATAAAAGTAACTACGAAATAAAATCTAAAATATTTGGGCTAAATATTTTACATCATGTTTTAATATTGTGTAACGGCAAATTATGTGATGTAATTAGAAGAATTGTTATAAAAAAACACAGAAATTGTGCAGTGTTAAAAATATGTTTTTCTAACCTTTACTCTTCAACCAGTCACCGAACAATACGAAGTGTTCCCAGTTATTCGGATCGAGATCGACTAGTTTTGTCAAAATTCTGTGCTTCTCTACTTCCGGTTTTAAAGTGAGCAACTCCACGTAAGCTTGGACGAACTGAGGCTGAAGCCATACGCATTTTTCTAACATCATCACTGCTTGCGTTGTTCGACCAGTTTTCCTGAAGGTTTTTTATAAGGATCTTATTAATTAGATTCTTTTTTTTTTTCTATCTGCTAACTAATAGTATAAGACTGGATGAATTCTAAGAAAACAAAATCAAGACTTGTGATTGATTGGAAATCTCAATTGATTGACTGTTACGTTTATAACTGATTACGTAACTCAATATTTTGTGTAGCTGTATGCACATATGTAAATGCTTCAATAATGGTCAGAATTACCCAGAAAAGATAACATAAAAAGTTTATATCTAGATTTTGATTAGGAACATAAGATCGTATCACTCTTTTCTGAAAATATTAAGTACTTTATATTATTTAGTCTTACTTATAAAGTTTCCCAAGGTTGTAGTGTGCATTCACATGGTATTTATTGAACTTTATGGCTTGCAGGAAGTGGTGCTCTGCATTTTCGGATCTTGATACCAATGTGCCGATGTTGTTATGTGCACTGGCGTAGCTAGGCCATAACCTGAATAAATAATTTATTATAATTACTAATATACCATTACTTTCTGTAGATAAAATATGTTTTTAATGGTAGTAAGGACCTTAACCGCTATAGTTACAGGAAAATATTTCTAGAAAACTATTAATATTTTTTTATAAAAATTCTAAACTGTGTTTAACAAAAAAAGATCTTATCTTTAAAAATTGTTAATCCATTATAAATATAAAACGTTTAGAAGCTAAAATTCTCCTATAAGTAGGTGAGATCCGAGAAGCTCGCGTTCCAACTACCGCCTTTGTTACCTGAGTGCCTCTTTGTAATGTTTGATAGCGTTCTCCTGCTGTTCTGTTTCACGGAGAAAGTTCCCTAAGTTGTAGTGCAGTTTAGCGTTTTGCGGCAAAGTTGCTAGATCCGCTCTGAAACAAACAAAATACATTTGGAGGTAATTTACACCCGAATGTGGCGACCGTGAGGCGAATATTGCACGGTGTAAATTGTGGCGTTTGTGTCATGTTTAATATATCGTGGCTGCGAAATGCGGTATTAAAGATTTAAATAAAGGAGGTTATGCGACTTGTGTTTCTTGCGTTCCAAAAAGTTTTTATAATTGTAAATTTATATGCTATAATATAAAGCTTTTAGACAATGCTTGATTTTAAGAAAAAATGTACTAAATAGAATTAGATTTTATTTCCATTGCATTTTCATTTCCACACCCAGTCAGTATCTGCAAGACGATGTGCACCGCCCGCACACAAATTCACATGTAAGCACAAACGGTAACAAATTAAATTATAAAAATCATACCAACAAATACTTTAGAGCAGCCATACTCAAAGTGTGCTACGCGAAATCTTAGGTTTCCGCAGGAATTAAGAAAAAAATCATAACAGTTTCATACCTCCCATTAGATATTTTCTTTTTTATCTCTTCTATTCCATATATTTTGTTATGTAATAAATAAGTAACTGTTGCTTTAGTATTAATAAATAATGCAAATTAAAATATTTTTGTTTTACTTTAGTTAGGGTTCCGTCAAGTATTTAAAGTTCCGTCAAGTAAACGTAATGTTCCGTTACCAAAAACGTTTGAGATCTGCTGCTTTAGAGGGAGAAAGATTACTTATATGAAATATGTGTTTATAAAATAGTGTAATATTTACTTATATAGATCTAAAAACAAGACACTAACTAGCTACACCACATAATTTGACTAATAGAGGTCCTCTTTGGCTGCAGTTATAAGGCAAAATATTTAGTATGATATACGTTGATTCGAGTTTCAAAGTTGTCAAGACGGGCCAGGAAAAGTTTCTGACTAATTCAAAACTTCGTTTACGAACAGAGAATAACCTCGATGGCGGGATTTATAGAGTTTGAAAACCGAGTACCTACTTTAAACTCGTTTAATAGAAACTGAAATAGGATTCCAAGTCGATCACTAATGCAATTGGAATGAATAAACTTCTTATTCATCTTTTCATGGTTTGACAAATGCCGTACCAATTATAATTTAACTCAATTACAATTTAGCGAAAATACAATATTTAGAGAATTACTGTTAGTATCTAATATAAGTTTGGTAAAATAATAAAACTACGTCTAAAATTACCATGTTTAAAGGAACATTTAGTTATAAAACGCAATAATTATATCAGTAAATACATTTTTTTTACTTACCTTAACAACGTAGCTCGATCGCGCCAATCCGCGTTTCTGCGCTGTGTCTTGGCGACTCCACTTGCAGCGAGTATTGCGAGACCGATGATCAAGAATGCTTTGGTACCAGGCTTAGAGTACCACATCAGTTGCACACCATATGCTGTTATGATAACACTGCCCACACTACAGAAAAGATTTAATCAAAAGTTAAGAGACACTAATGTTGGTCCGTTCGGTATACAAGTTCCTGACAGTACAAATTCCTGTTCTTTTCGGCGATAATAAAAATGAATAAATTTTGCATTCATGATGTTATGCATAGATATTTGCGTGGATATTTTTTTTAATTTTAGCAATTAACAATATAGGATAAGTCAAATTACACATTAAATGCTCATGCCTGATACTATGATAGAAATCGTAAGCTTTATTAAATTTCATAATCGCATGAGATTTTGAATAAAAACTAAATCAATAAGTCCCGGTAATGGAAGTGAGTTGCTTATTACATATTTGTGGACCAAAGAATATGTACAATCAACCTTCCTTATTGCCACCAACTGCTTGCTGATCAAGTAACTTTTATGGATTTAGACTTAGAATTATCATGACGTCTAATAAACTAATTTTACAGTTACCTAGGTATGTACAGCACACGTTCGGCGATCACGAAGCCAACGGTTACCAGCAGGTTACTGGCCGGCGCGAACGGTATCACCAGTAACAACAGTCCGATCACAGCCGGAGTATGTCTCTGTACCTGATCATTGATCATACATAATACAGTATTATCTATCAACTCGAATCAGTATTTGATTTTAACATTCAGAGGCAAACGAACCTCTAAGTCTGCGATGCATCTATAACACAGAAGCAGTAATGCCCCAAATGCGGCACAAGTCAGCAGATTCCTAGGGTCCCAGCCACTAGTGATGAGTGGTACTGAGCCCATCTGCCAGTCGTGGCTAAGCGTCCACGGGCACAGCAACAACCACCAGTTGAACGCAGCCAGGTAGCAGAACGTCATCAGTCTAAAAGAGAAATGTTATCATCTGGGTGATCCCGAGAGTAGTTTTCTGCCGTTTATAGACATTTGATCTAAAATAATATTTAATATGTGGAATACGCCCTGAGGGGCGCGAGTCTAATTCACACTCGGTCGGTTTTTTGATCTATAAAATTCAATTTCTTCTTATATATGATTAGATTTAATTATGATTACTGGAAATATTTTGGCTCAATTGAAAAATATTATACGAAATCATATCGAACTCCAATCAATTTCATATCTTTAAAATGAAACTAACTTTCCAATTGATCACAAACTATGCGGGTACATTAAAAATGCATCGTACATTATAGATATTAAAAGCTGATGATAGTACTTACACTGATAAGCTACTTGCGTGTCGAATATATATCAGGGTATAGTTAATGATTTCACTGCATAATTAGTATGACTGAAACACGAACGTAATCTACTTTTCATCATGGGTTCAGAGTTTAATATTCAAGAACAATAAACAAATAAGATTGTGGTATCTATTGTGTTTGTAAATGATATCTCATTAAGTGTAAGGACAACTAGAATTAATATAAAGATATGGAATAGCCAAACATTCAGCAAAACATTAGAGAGTACGTTTAAAAAAGATTCATGAGTGAATTTATAATGAAATGTACCCAGAATTAGCTCTATGAATTCTAGTTGTCAACTCAAAATTATCATATTATTAAATGGACGTTCTAAATGTTACGTTAATATAGTCCAGTTCAATTAGCGTTTCACTTTGGAATTAAAATAATTAGCTGAAAATGCTGCCGACATTAAATTTTACGAGACTATAAGACTATAATAGGGTGTAAACAAGTTTCTACCTTATCTCTCAATCCAAGATCAACCCTTTTTAACTTAATTTGATTGAGCTTAAATCACTTTGTTTTTATGAGTTACTGTCTGCAAATCATATTATCACTTGTAGGACGTTGTACCTGACAAAGAAACTTGGATGGAAAGCAGCTGGATTGTCTTGTGGTGAGAATGTTGGCCATGTGCCCTGCAACAGCGCCAGTCTCAGACACACTAGCAGCGTCAAGGAAACCAATACTTTTATGCTTCTCACTGATAAGCCGGTGCATTTTTTCTCTATCTTCAAAGCGCATATCGACCTAGACAATGTGAACGATGACTCAAAAAAAAATCAAGTCGACTTACCCGCCCAAAATTTTTAAATACAAATTTAGTTATATAAAAACCTAATAAAGGTGAATTAATCATTTTTAATATTATTTAACCTTTCTTGCTATTAACCAAGCCTATTAATGTTTCCGTGGGCACAGTCCTTCCCTATGGATGCAATCGAATGGAATTAGGAGAAAGGGTTATAGTTCTATGGGCCCACAACAGATTGGTGTAAGCGACTGTAAATGCAGTCACCTATAAAATAGGACGTACAGACGTACCAAAGGCTTAATGTGCCTTCCGAAGTATGGAGGAGCTCGAGATATTAAATTCTTGGTCACCCATTTTATGACCGGCTCTAGCCAAAGTTGCTTTATTTCCACATCACAGATGATTACATTTACCATTGACTCTTCGAATTCCTCTAATATAAAATAGTAATCTAAGTTTTATTCAGAGCTACATAGGGGTAATATTGACGTGTCAATGCTAAGTTCAAGCTCTTCATCTTGATATAAGACCAATTTTTTGAACCGAATTACAGGACTTAATTCTATTACAAACAATCCATTATTCATCCATTTCATAAGTGTGGTAGTGGAGACTGCGTCAACAACTTCCGCTCAATATCTGTTCTCACTGCATTATCGAAGATATTAGAAAAACTTATTAATTCACATAAGAATACCTAATATATTTATCTCAATTTGGATTCCAACCGAACAAGTCTACGGAGGATGCCGTTATCCACTACGCCACCGAGCATCCGTTGCATTACGCTAAAATTATTCAATAGTTTCTTGACCAATAGGAAACGACGTGTAAAAGTCGGTACATTTAAAAGCATGATATGCCCATAACTTGTGGTGTGGCTCAGAGCATTGTGCTGGGCCCGAGTCTCTTCCTAGTCTATATAAATGAGCTGTGTGACTATAAACCGATTAACTCTAGCACATTCTACTATGCAGATGACACTGCAATAATTATTGAGGGGTAAGACTTGGGCTTCGGCTTGGCGTTCGGTTTCGATCCGTTTTCGATTCGATTTAAACAAAATTTATTTAGTAGAATTGGCCCCCAGAGCACCCATGCTCACGCTTTATTTTATTTAAACCGTGTTGGTACTGACGTGCACTGAGATGAGCGCTTGTTGATTCGCGGTTGGGACATGGACTTCTAAATTCAAGGTTGCCCTAACTTAGGCTCCAGATTGCACAAAATAACTAATCATAAGTTGTTTGCCTATCAACCAATGATTTTGTGATTAATAAATTGATTATTATTACTAATGATAAAACGTATTTTAAAACTTATTATTGTAAACATGGATATGTTTCTTTCTCTCTCTCAATAACTCTAGCCATGGTTACAATTTTTTTTAATGATTTTCAAATGGAGCTCAAGTGTAGACTTGTTTTATTAAGTACTTTATCACTAAGTGCTTGATGGTGCAGTAGTTGGTGCGTTCGGTATGCGATGCTTAAATTGAGCACGGGTGACCAAAAATTTATTAGAACCATCTCCTTTATGCTTCAGATTGCACGTTAACCAGTTGTCCCAGCTACAACAGCAGTCGTTAATATGCACCAATCGCACTGAACCCGCGTTATGAGTTATTTAATTTCCTTCACAGGTAGGACCTGTTTCCTAGTGTTTGATGAAGGTCACTGAAAACCTTTAATATATTGAACATATCGTGTGAAAATGTACCCATTAAATTACTTCGTAATTATGTTGTATAAAACCTATCTAAAAAATCATTGAATTTATTGTATTATTAAATAATCACAACTACATTTTTTCATATTCTATTTAACATACTATATTCAGAACCAACCTTTTTACGAAAGGCCAGCATCTATAGAAATCAAAGGCCAAATTGAGCAACAGTATTGTCACCCCCGTCTCCTTGGCCAGCATACTGAGAGCCCCGAGCGCTATACTGAGCCATACGCATTTTTTACTGCTCGAAGGTCTGTAACAAACATTAATTTTCCGGTGTATTTCTGTCGTTCCCGTTGACTGTGTCCCCACTTACGAACAGTGGAAATTGAATAAAAATTCGTTTCTTTGTTATCGATAAAAATGTAATAAGAAGTGGCTTATTAGACGACAATGAGATGTCTTTTGAATATTTCTATTCAATCAATGTTATGACTATTAAAGGTGCTCGTCCACTGCCTTAGCACGCATATACCGGCCACACGATATGCAACGCAATGCACGGATTTGTCGATGTCATACATCCACTACATTCACATTTTTATGCTTCAATGAAAAATGTGACTGTCAGTTTTGACGTCGGAATTATGCTGATGACGTCATAGGACGGACTATAGATTATTTTTTTAATATAATCCGTAGTGTGTCGTGCGGCCGGTGCGTGCGTGCTGATATATGTATATACGTTCAACTTTAATGTGATTTTCAAGAAAAACGAAGACTAAATTTATTTGTCTAACTGTTCTAACAGTAAGGCAGACTAAAATTACAGTAAGTACTTATGAACGTAAGTAATGGTACTCACACACTGGTGATTTTTTGTTAACTGAATATATGACAATTAGTTGAATTCCATACAAATGTCATGAGCGCGGTGGCAGAAACAGAAGCGAATGGTGACAAAAATTACCAGTTGTCACTTGTATAAGTGCACGCGCCACCGAAAGGATTCTCTTGCATAGCGAAAAGTGACAAAATGTCACGATGACAAACAGTCGCGAGTGCGCGCGTAGCCTTATAAGGATCATACAAGAGTATAGTTTCAAATAAAGTTACCTTACCTGTGATATACCAGAAGTGATGAGAGGAAAAATATACACGCTAAAACATCAGCTCTCCCGACTACTCCCGCTACCTGTTCAAAAATACGTATGAATAAATAAATCTGATCTGTGATCTTAATCAGCTATTTTATTCTGTAATAAAAACATCTTGCATCATCAAGCACAGCGCTGTAATATAAAAATTCAATTAAATAAAATCTTTTTTTTTGCAAATTTGATTGAACCGCTCGACACCGATATCAACGATGGTTTTATTACAGAATGGTACTGCTGTTCTCAAGTAGATGTTCGATTAGATAGCTTAAACCTCCAGCCAACCTATCATTTGTGTTTTTTATTTATTATATATAAAGTCAACTACTACAAAAAGAGTAACCAAATTTCTGTTGAAAGTACAAAATTGAAGCAGAGATTGGATTTTACGCGGTGACTTAATATGCTGATGTGTGTACTAAAACCCACCGCCTCTGTATGCACTGGATGTACAGCAAACAGAAGCGCTGCAAGCGCTGCGAATGGCCTCTGCAGTCTGGCGACTGTGACGCAAGCGCGGACTACTAACGCGCAACAGGCCGCATGCAGCGCCACGTTGCATGCATGCCACCACCACGGCCGAAGACCCGCTAGCGCGTAGTTCAATCTGTAACAATAGTTTGTTTTTACTATTTGGTGCCTTGTTAATTAATAATATGTGAGGTTAAGCTACGGATATCCAGATTGTGTGATCATGGCATATACGTATATCGTTTCAGCTCATAATGTCAAATTCTCACAATAACAACTTTATAAATTCAAATGGAATGTACCTTAAACTTTAATAGAACAGTCATAAACATTTTTTTTTTTTCTTATTTGGACTCAGGATTAACTAATTTCAATTAGTTTTTATTTAATATTGCGTAGTAATAATAGTTAAAAAAAGTAACTAATCCCTTTCACAGGAAAAAATAATCGTTTCAGTAACTTATAATCGTTTGGTTACTTTATTTACTATTATTTTTACGCAATATTAAATTAAAACTAATTGAAATGAGGTAATCCTGAGTCTTTATAAGAAAAAAATATATATTTATATATTTGTAACCATCCTATGGAAAGTTAAAGTACATTCGATTTGATTTTAAGACACATATCGATACTTCAACTGTAATAAATCAAATCAAAATTATTTATTCAGTCAAAGCTGTTAGAAGCACTTGTGAAAGTCGAGAGCTACGTCATAAATATATAAGATAAGATAAAAAGATAAAAACACTTTATTGTACAACACACAACAGAAATAAATAACGAGTAACTTACAAATATTAAAACTATTGCACAATAGGCGGCCTTATCGCTTAACAGCGATTTCTTCCAGGCAACCTATACTGGAAGAAGCAATGATGACAATAATGTAGGTAGGCTGTGCGCGTTACAAATAAATTTAATAATATTAATAGAAATATAAATATGATAATAAAGTTACATAAAATAAACAAACATACAATGATAAGAAAGCAACATATCAAGTAGATTTCTGTTCATCTGACAAAAAGAACTTCGCAGCTAGAGATTTGAAAGACTCCAGCGTTTGGGCGCGCCTAACATTCTCAGGTAAGGAATTCCATAAATGGATAGCTCGCAGGGTAAAAGATTGGCTGTAAAATTGAGAAAAGTTAGGCGGTATGTAAAGGCGGAGATTGTCAGACGAACGAAGGGGAAGATTGTGAGTAGAGGAAAGAAACTTAAAATTCTCCTTGAGATATCTGGGTGACAATGGATTGAACAGCACAGAAAAGAGAAGGGATAATATGTGTAGGTCTCTGCGTCGGCGAATGGTCAACCAATTCAACTTTTGACGATAGTGAGAGACATGGTCATATTTACGCAGTCCGAATATGAACCTTATGGCGAAATTTTGGAGACGTTCTAGCTTATTAAGAAGCTCAACTGTAAGGTCTGGATAGCACACATCTGCATAATCGAGTATAGGTAGAAGTAGGGATTGTGCAAGAGTAATTTTGGTGGCAGTTGGTAAGAAGTTACGTAAGCGCCGCAGCGCCCCAGCTGAAGCAAACATTCGTCTACTAACTTCTGCAACTTGTGGTCTCCAGGATAAAGATTTGTCAAATAAAAGTCCTAGGTTTTTCACCGTATCTGTAAATGGAATCACTGTCCCGTCCAAAGTAATTTTCGACAACTGCCCGAAATCAATCCTGGACACAAAGTAAGGGCTGCCAATTATTATACACTGAGTCTTCTTAGGATTAACATTCAAACCAAATGACGAACTCCAGTTCACTATACGATCTAAATCAATATTGATCTTGCGGATAGCATCGTTCAAGTTATCAAATCTCTCTTGCGTATAAATTTGAAGATCATCAGCATACAAGTGGTAGGTGGAAGTTAGATTATGAGTAATAGAATTAATAAAAATGGCGAATAATAAGGGAGAAAGCACGCCGCCCTGAGGAACACCAGCAGACGTAAAGCTCCACTCAGAGAAAGAGTCTCCTATACGTACACGTTGCCGGCGTCCGTGTAGATAACTACGAAACCAGTCAATAACAGTTGGAGATATGTTAAGGGAACTCATCAAGCTTAACAGTATGTCAAAATCAACATTATTAAAAGCATTACTAAAATCAAGTAATGTTAATACTGTAAGCTTGCGCTTCTCCATACCAGAGCGAATGTCGTCGCCGATTTTAACTAAGGCACTCGCTGTACTGTGACCGGGACGAAAACCGGATTGGAAAGGATTTAATAGGTTATTTTTATTTAGAAATACACTTAACTGTCTGTTAATTAGACGCTCTAGGACCTTGGACAGGAAAGGAAGTATGGAAATAGGTCGGAAATCAGACATCGTAACTGGATTGGATTTTTTAGGGAGAGGAATTATCTGAGCTTCCTTCCATATACTTGGAAAAGTACTAGAAGCAATGGATTTGTTGAGGATTATAGTTATAATAGGCGTTAGAATGTCAACCAAAGGAAGAATCATGTTACGGCCAATATTGTCGTTACCAAGTGCTTTAGAGTCTATGGCACGAATGGTTCCCTCAACATCACAACCAGAGAATTGACTAAACACAAATGGAGTAAAGGCAGGAGTTGGCAGTGAAGAAAGGTATAGCAAAGTTTCCTCTTTGACTTTAGCGTCAAGAGGAGAAGCAGCAGAAAAATGACTGTTCAAGCAGTTAATATCCAAATCTTGATTTAAATTAACATTACGAGCCTTACCAACTCCTAGAGACCTAAGAAATTTCCAAACTTTAGCGGGATCACCGCTTTCCACAGATTTATGAATATGGCGTCGCTGTGCATCCCTACACACTGTATTGCAGCGATTTCTTATTCTATGATATTTGTCACGATTCATATCAGTTGGGTTAGACTTGTATTTAGCCTTAGCATGATTTTTTTTGTTCATCAAAGATTTGATTTCCTCAGTTAACCAAGGCGCAGGCAGGTGTTTCATTTTAATAGGTCGCAAAGGTGCATGACGATCATACAACTGGGTTAATGAATCGTTAAATAAATCAACTTGTTCCTCAACAGTCGAAGCGCTTTCGATGATAGACCAATCAATTGATAGGGCATCAGCACGGAGACAATTCATATCAATGCCACCAAAATTACGTTGCAGAAGAGTTTTAGGCTTGTCTTTGGGAGGTCGAATTTTATAAGAGAGATATATTAAATCGTGATATGAAAATGCATCAGCAGTGAATTGACCATGTTTGGCCACATGGTCAAGGGAGGAAACGATAATTAAATCGAGAAGCGATGGAGCACAATTTGGAAAGAAGTGGGTAGCATTTAAAGGAAGTATATGCATATTGCAAGCATTAACGAGGGACTTTAAACTATTAGAACGGAAATCGTCTTTTAGAAGGCATGTATTAAAGTCACCCATAATGATAGAATGGCTGTAGGAAGGAATGAGATCTTCTAAAAGTTTCTCGAAAGAAGAAAAATAATTTACTCTTAAAGATGGACTGTAGAAAACGCCCAGCAGAATTTTGGTGTGAGAAAGAGTAATCTCTAGAAAAAGGTGTTCTGCAGTATCTGGCGGAGGGGGTTGAGGAGATCTGCTGATAACAGTAAAAGGAATATGGTTTCGTAAATAAATGGCCACGCCCCCATGGGAAGTATTAGTACGATCGTTGCGAATGAGTTGAAAACCAGGAAGTGAGTAAGCTGTAGAGGGAAGAGAAGGATGAAGAAATGATTCCGAAACAAGTACGGCATGAATATTTTTATCAGAAAAAGTTACTAGAAAATCGGGATAGTGAGCAGGAATACTCTGTGCGTTAATATGTGCTATATTAAAATTTTTGGGTACATCTGATGTTATAGATTGGAGACAATTGTTTAAAGATGGAATACTACAAAAACTATCATTACTGTTCAATCCATCAGAGGAGGAACAAAGAGATAAAAAGTCTTGAGTATCATCATTAGCAGAATTAAGCATAATGTATGCTATAGTTAGATACTATTACTTATATATATATAAAAATAATATATATAAATATAATATATATATAAAGAGCAAAATATTAAGCAAAATTACATAAAATAAAAATCGATAAATAAAATTATGCGCATTAGTACAACCTACCAGCAATAAAACTTAACAGAAACGACTATACCAAATTTCAACAATTGCACAAATCAAAAACAATAAAATTGTAGAAAGAAATCTTTCACACTAAAATACTAAGTAAAATTACACAATTAAACAAAAAACAAGAACAGCATAACAAAAGCGTAAAACGGAACACACTATGAGCGGTGGCACAAAGGTTATTGCTCGAAGCAGCAGACCATAGACAAAACAGAAAACAAAACCAAAAAAGAAAACAAAAATGACATGTCAAGTTGACAGTTGTCACTAATACTTTACAAGTTGACTCAATAAATGAGTATTAAAAATAAATTAAATTAGCTACCTCCAACGCATAAAAGTGAATTACAAAAGAAATAACAACTAAATTACCCTCCAAGCAAAATTGTGAAGCAGTAACCAAAACAAAATCCAATTAACAATATAAGTGCGTAAGGCAAAAATGTAACAATACAAAATCTGCATATGTTTATTTCATTTAGTTTAAATCTGCCATGCAATAATAAAATTATTAATTAAACTAACAAAATAAATTCAATATTATAATAAAAGAAATTTAATACATTTAGCAAATAACAACATTGTGCCACCAAGAAGTTAAAAAATTAAGCTATACTATTTTCTGGCAGCAATGCGTCTTCTATTCTTATCGTGCAGTTTAGTTACTGGAGCTACAGTAGCAGAGGGCAAAGAAGCTGACACTTTATCCAAGTCACTTAAGCAATTCACAAGCTGCCGTTTATCATTGGAACCCAACACAAAGATGTTACCTTCTCGTGTCCAACACCTGGTGATACCATATCGCTTTCGTGCCTCGAGAAACAATCCATGCCGCTCACTAGTCAGGAACTCTGACAATGTAATGCCGCTACCCTTGAATGAAGTTTTCGCATACCAAATTCTATCTCGCAGTGCCACATCACAGAACTTAACCAAAATGGGTCTTGGCTTGTCATCCCCAAATCGTCCTATTCTTTGTATACGACTGATATCATGGCCTGAGAGTGCGATCTGCTTGAGATGTTGACCTGTCACACCCAGTAACACATCAGCCACTGCTTCATCCTTGCGCTCAGCCACACCGTGTACCAGTAGCATACGACGACGACTTCGGATCTCATGACGCTCATGCTCTCGTGTGAGAGCCTCTACCTGCTTCTGCAGTGTGTCGAGAGCAGTCACAACAAAAGCCCGGAAACAGACAAAGTCAGCAGCCAGCGAAGATACATTATCTGTTGAAGGCGGTGTAGCCCTGCGAAGATCTGCCTGGAATTCAGCCATCCTATTGTTAAACTGTGCAGCCATTTCCTCTATAGTTTTTTTCACTGACTCCATAGTGTGAGGTTGAAATATAGTGCAGTGTTTTATGAGCGGAATTTTATTTATGCTGGTAGAATAATGTTCTATACCACCATATAAGGTTCTTGAGGTATGTAAATATTAATTATTACAATTTAATTAAATTAAAAATTGAGAGTCACAAAAATTGCGTCTTTTCGGCACAACTACCCCAGAAAAAAAAAAAAAAAAAAAAAAAATATAGTATAATATAGTATAAAATACAAATATATAAAATATAGTATAATGATGATAAGTAACTCGGAAGTTAGGAGAAAGCAAATGAGCATTCCTACATATATGTATACTAGCTTTTGCCCGCGACTTCGTCCGCGTGGTAAAGTTACTTTGAGCAGCATTTCTAAAGAATATTTATGTACTGATAGGTTCAAACTAATACATTTACATCCTCCATCATCTCTTATTTTATCCCCATTTATCCCCAATTTATCAAAAATTCTATTTAAGCGGACGTCTTCATCATAGTAGCTCCAATCTTTAATCAGTCGAAAATCTAAGAAGATTCATACAAACTTTCATCCCCTACTTTGTGGGGGGGGGAATTTATCAAAATCCTTTCTTAGGGGATGCCTACATCATAGTAGCTTTATGCACGCAAAGTCTCAGCCCGATCGATTTAAAATTGACAAATGACATACAAACTTTCATCCCCTATTTTCATCCCCAGGATAAAATTGATCAATATCCTTTCTAAGCGGATGCTTACGTCATAACATCTACCTGTATGCCAAATATCAGCGCGATCCGTCCATTGGTTTAGGCTGTGCGTTGATAGATCACTATGTCAGTCAGTGACCTTTGACTTATATATATTTAGACTAATTTACAAGTGTAAATATCAAAGTCGTAATCTCCCTTTTCGTTTCGCCGCCGACGGTTAAAAATATAAACCACGACTCGACAATATTGAAACAAGTCTCAGCAGACAACGGCTTACCGCACTGTCATTTTTGTTTACATCAAAACTTTTGACTTAATAATAAACCACAAAACATAGCGGCCGGTGATTAATTGTGGTTGTCGGCGCCGTGTAAAGCCGTCTATTCACGACTCATTAAACTTCAAACTTGGCCCAACTCTACCCAACTTGACAAAAGCTATAAAATAATAATGGCAGGTGACCCTGAACTGAATGTATTATAATCCTGTGAAATAAACACATCAATAGCGAAATTGGGGGTCAAATGTTCGCTTGCCAATAAATATCAAACAATCTCAACGTTAATTTCACGTTAATTTATCTACGACATCTATCAATCAAGAATGTCTAGATTTGGTATTATGACATTTGATTTGTTAGATTCGTATTTTACTTAGAAATTCATACTTAGAAATAAAAATAAATAATTAAAAATGGAATAACAAAATAAATGTTAATAATATTCCCGTTTTCGGCTTAAGTTAGAGTTTAATTGGTCTAGGTTCGATTATGACAGTTGTACTACTTATAATTTATTTTACTCGGAAATACAATTCACACATATTATGAGTCTTAAACCAAAGATTGCGAATACTTTGTGAAAATTTGCACTAGATTTCTTGTTTATCACCTTCATTAAAAGCGAGATAGAACATATTCCATCAGCCTACTTTAAGGATTTACGTGATACGAGTAATCGTCTTAACACTGACGCGCCTTTTTTCTTAGCTATGTTTTAAGTACACGTAAGATAACAGAAAAATAAGTGAGAAAACATTTTATTATAAATAAATGAATACCTATTTGAAAAAGCAACATATTTATCTATATTATCACGCCCCGGATCCCTTGCGGGGCTTCAAAAGCAATCTTTCTCTTCCTCGACGTTCATTTATACTATTTTGATAAATGTACTCGTATTTTGATAATACACTTACCAATTGCTATTTATTATTATTTATTGGCATAATAACCAATTTAAAAGATTAAGATTCTCTATATACGTAGACAAAGAAATTAATCAAATTCTGAGGACTGCCAAAACTGTCAGTTATATATGAAAACGGTTCCTTGAAATTTTCTCAAGATAGCACACGATAGACACCGAATTCTCTAATTTAGACACACCCGCACACCCGCATGCTGAAAATTAGACCGTTCATTCAAAGCTCTTTGTATTTCAACTTCACAAAATAAATCCTTGAAGATAAAATTCTGTAGAGATCTTTATGTACTATGATTTGCTTATGTTTAACTAGCTTTCTAATGCTTATATTTAACTTCTTTCTAACTAGATTAAGTTTTAAAGATCTAAGTATACATAGTGACAGACGGACGGAAAGAGACTTTGTTTTGAACTATGTGTTGATATAACTTTGCAGACTTTAAAAACGTGACAAAATTTTCTTCCTTTTAAGAAACTCATTTTAAAGGCTTCAAGCTATCGATACTAACATCGTAAAGAAGTAAGATTTGATTGTTTGTTTGTTTGCATCGAATAGGTCCCCACTACTGGACCATTTTTAAACATTCTTTCATCTACGGGTAGCTACATCATACGGGCTTGACATAGGCTATAATTTACGCGAACGAAGTCGCAGGGAAACAATTAGTATTATTATTAAAAAAACTAATTATTCTATTTCGATAAAATTAAATTTAATGGCACCACCTCGACCTCAAAATCTTTAAAATAAAAAGTATTTTGAGGTTACAGGATTTGACATTCATTAGACCACCACATTAGACAATTAGAAAAATAAAAAAAATTAATTTTCTTATTTAACACACATATTTAATGTGGACATCTTGGTGATTATAAATTTATGTATATACACCGGCTTTGGGTTGCCATTAAACAAATTTGTACTAAATTTCAACTCAGTCAAGTAGTTTCAAAGCAAATCAATTTTGATAAGCGGATAAACGGACAGACAGACACACGACTGATACTATAAGGGTTCTGCTTCAGCCTTTGAGTTATGGTTCCCTAAAAAGTTGTTCGGAACAGCTGTCAGACCTGTTTCATTGCTGTTATTGTCAAAATTAAAAGCTACGCTCCATGATATAAATAGAATTCAACAAATCCATTCTAATTTGTATCTCTGAACAATTCATTTTTCCTAGAATGTGAAACCTATTCAAAATAACCATACAATATCCATCAATATATGACAATGGGAAAATAAAATTTAAATAATATTGGATCACTAAAGTACAATACATTCATCCTTCACGCAATATAGGGTAATATTAGGAAGAAATAATTTGTTTACATATAAAGCACATTATATTTATTTTGGCAAGCGTATGGTCGAATATGAAGGGCTTCATGAAATTATGTCGCAGGAAACTGACACAATAAACAGAGGTTCTATGTGGAAAAAATCAAACGGTTTCCGTTATATATTTTTTTATTACACTCACAAAGGGATGAAGCAATCAGTTCTCGGCGTAAATGTTATCTTCTTAAATATACGGAGGCTTACGAAGCGTACACATCAAAAATCGTTTCGGGCGATTTCGTCTTATTGTCTTATAGGTATAAGCCCCGTAAGTTCAATATAAGACTTGCGAGGAAACGATAAAAGCGAAAGAAGTAAAACTTAGCGGTAACATTCTTTTTGGAAACGAGGGAGGTTCGGACAGTTAAATCAAGATATTTCGGTAGCTAGGGTTGGTGGTTATTAATTTTGAAATGTAGAAACGTGAATTCTTTTAAGCTAGTTTAGTACAAATATTATAATAATAATTTATTTCGCATGAATCTGGTACAGTATGTTCTTATAGGTTTAAAAGGTCTATGTATATAAATGCTACAAAAAGTGGGCATTTGAGGAAGTTATGTTTGGTTTTTATTTACGTGCTCTTATTAGGAATTAAGGGATACGTAGGCGAACCAACGTTAATGACATTATTCTAAGCTAAGTTATGTGTATTTTTGTCGAAGGATTGTTCACCTGAAGTGGCAGTAAACAGTACACAAAACTTGAGAAACCAACGGCTGTCGGGGTGGAATGATTCTGGTATTATGACCGAGCACCGGACGACACTCAGTGGGCAAGCTCCTAACCAGGTAGGCTGCATGAAGGTAGCACATGGCCAATCGACATGGAGATCTATGGGGAGGCAAATACTCAGCAGTGAACGTGTTCGGTGCAATGCAACCGAACGGCGTTGTAAGCATTTATGCTTTTTAGGTCATTAGCGACGTCAATAATTCAGTCCAAAATCATACGTCACCCGCGATACGCGACTAATCATTATCATTGTAATTATCAATTTCATTATAATTTTAATAAGTACATTTCACTGTAAACGGACTCAAGTGTTTTATTTACATCATTTATCATTATCACCGGCACTATACCGAATATTTTTTGGTCCTTCGAGCCTCGTGGCGGGACCTCGCGTTTTGAAAGTGAACAATAACGAGGTGAACCAGTGCAGGCAGTTTTGAATAGTGCTGAATATTATTATTTATCGAGAGGAGCTGGTATCGGCAAGTGGAACAAATTGAGTAAAAGCTTTCCAATTTTATCTCAATTGAACATTATCATTTAACAATGGAGGAGATTAAGGCTTTTAGTAATAACAATGTAAATTTGAGCTTGAATAAAACCAAATAAGTTATATTAATATCTCAAAAATAATTACAAATGCATATTCGTGATATTGCATAGAGCATAGCTAATGTAAAATACCTTTTTCGTATATTTCGTATAAAAAATGATTTTTTTTTTTAAAGAAAACATTTGATTGTTTTTTTGCAAAAGAAGAGTAACTGGACATTTCTATGAATACATGTGAGTTATACACAGAAACACTGGTTGATTTTCCATAATTGGTTCCATCTCTCGGGCAGGCCTATGGCTTAGCAGTTTAGCAGGGGACGTTGATAAGCTAACGATGATGATATAAAGGTGGATGCTCATTGACGGATTTTTTTATTAAAGATTACCTTAAGACTCCTGTACAGCAGGCCAGTGTATACACAGTACCTTCGGACCACGTGGGCGAAGCCGCGAGTTAAAGATAATTGATAATATTTTTGTATGATTTCAAGTTGATAATTTTCACAAATCCTATTTCAATACATTTGTTCAATCATATTATGTAAGCACCTTTTCAAGTTTATATGACATGGCTTGATCGTAGAATTGACCAATTCATGATGCGGCCAGCCATTTCATGAAATGTTTGTTTTTCATGAAATTAAAAAATCTTGCTGCCCACATCATGATGTGGCCTGACCAGATCAATGAATGATTTGTATTTAACGATATGGACGGCTGATATTATGATTTCTTCATGATGTGGCCAAGAGTAAGTGATCATATCATAAAATAATTACGTAAGTCTCAGAAAGAGGCGCTGATGTCGCATTGTTTTTGTGATCCGTTATTTATTTTAATTTTTAGGTTATGCAACAAATTAACCCTTGCGCTGTTTTAGGTTTTTGGGGGTGGGCCACGTGAGGGCTAGTTGTCCAGCTAAGGCGGACCGCTCCGGACTGTGCTTCCGGTGCTACCGGGTAGGCCATAGAGCCGCCGATTTTGAGAGGACGCCGAACTGCGCAATGTGCGCGGCAGCCAAGATCCCAGCTGGACACTCGATGGGCAGTAAGACCCTCCACCCACCAACAAGTCAAGAGGGTAATGCCGGTCCCCAGATCCAAGCAATCGCGTGCGGAACCGGACGGTGCCGCTCCGAGCGAAATGGACACGCAATAGCGTGTCCACTAGCATGGGGTGGCATAGCCCGGAGCGGCTCCCACTACTCGCTGGCCTTTCAACATGGTTCTCCATCTGAGAACTGTGACGAGAGGCGGGGGATGTGGGATTAGCGGTGCTGGGTTGCACCTCTCCAAGGAGAGGGGGACGTCCCCGTTCTCGCACCGCAGCGGCGGCGTCGCCGTCGTCGCAGTGCCGCGCCCTCGGCGTGGCCGGTTCGGTCATCGGGTATGTCTTAGGACAGATTCGATGGCTGGGCCCGGCGGAGGCGCGGCGGGCTATGGCAGGCATATGCCTGTCATAGCCCGCATGGAAAATATTAAAATTACTTTTTTCCCTTATACTAAATTAATTAATATTATCAACTTCCTAGAAACTTCTGCTAGCCTCGTCTTTTTGTGATCATATATTAGTAAAATTCTATTTCACTGTTTTTGCATTACTTCAAAGTGCATCATAAAAGGAATAATTTTATTTGTATTCATAATGAAAAATGCTTAAAAAATTCACTTTGACCCTGGGACTCTGAAATGGGAATCGAATCTACGACCTTTCGCAATCCGGGCAACTGCTCTAATCACTAAGCTATCCAAGACCTAACAAGACTGTCAAATTTTTCAAGCACTTGTTACTTTTTGCAACTAACCCAAACAGTAGAAAGAGATATTATTATAAATATTAAAACTTTCGATAAAGATGAAATTTGTTCTAATTATTATTTTTGATCAATTATGAATTTACAGTGCTATATTTGTATATTTAGTGATTCGTTCTTGAATGTGAATGAATGAAAGAAAAGCACACACAAGCTTCTGTTGTTGTGAACGTGCCAAGCCTTTTTTACTCATAATTTGCTAATGTTTCTTATAAAAGCAGGAAGTGAGGAATTACAGCATTCACCACTCCCTTCGTCGAACGATTTGCTTGATACAAAGATGGTGATAGACGAAATTCGTCATCCTGTACGTATTGACAAATGTTACATAAATGTATCTCCATGAATAGATACAACGAATTATATATAGATAAGAATCAAGATTTGCTTTTATGCAAATGACCAATAGCAAAAAGAAAATCCTTGTGTAAAGATAAATTTTGCATAACCGTGAAAATATGATATCTAGCAACTTCTATACCTAGTCAGTATTGCTGCAAGTATTGCTAGCCGCAAGACTTGCTGTGTAGTGCCCGCACACAAGTTCACATCGCAAAATCACCAGTCTACACACGAAAACTGTTGGTTCTATAAAATACTATTAATTTTGCAGTTAATTTTCATAAATAATTTTCCGCAAATGATCTAGCGTAAACGAACTTCAGTTGACATATCAATCAATGATCCTTTAAGTTCATTATCCGCAATCTCTTAACTAAACTAAACTAACCTCATCTTCACATGACATGCCCCATTAGAATATAAAACTATCCATTATGGGACCATTTAGGGGCACGCAACATTGCTATTCAACTAACAATGTGATGTTTTACATGCGATCTACAGTTTGCTATATATCGTACAGAATAACACGACACCAATCAATTTGATTTATCTATTATATTCCATTTTCATACGATTGAGTATGAATCAAACCAAAATTTACGACACTTACAGTTGCAAAAACGTCCATTAAAATTGTCAATATGTTAAAGCGATATTACCGATACAAATTTGATAGAGGTTAAAGGCGTCATCAAACCTTAATGGACCTTTTTGTGCAACTGATCGATTATCAGTCCAGAAGATGTGACAGCTCTGAACGCCAGGAACATCATAGACTTGTTAGAGGCTACCAGTTTAAAGAACAACTATGACTCTAGCACCAAAAATATTTTTTATATATATATAAATAAACAGGAATATTTTTCAATTAATTAATTATGTTACTATTAATATTTTTGTAAATAAAGACTGAGCATAGTAACATTTTGTTTATGTGCAGTACTAGGAACGAAAGCTTTAATTACTGCTAAATAACTCTACGTTAGACTTGTTGAGTGGGCCTAATGGTACTAATCCGCCATTTAATAATATTTATTTGAGCAAAAAATATATAAATAAATGAAAAATGTATTATAAAAAAGACATTAGAATATTATCCTCTCCCTCAGCTCCCTTAGCATCCAACATTAATTAAGTCTGGGCGGTTGAGACTACATCTAAAAAGCAATCCTAAAGTACTGCGGGGTTTGTTAGAAACACCTTACTTCGATGTGTCCCGTTATTGAAGGTTCAATAGAAGGTTCCTGTACGGTACCTTAATAACACAATAATAATAATGATTGCTTATTTTTAAGAATATGGTACGAGTGCTCAGCCCAATTTACAATATCATTAACTTAAAAGATTTGTTTTAAATATTCTTAATGAAAAATGCTTAAAAATATCTATTTCACGCCTGGTACTGTGAGATGGGACCTATTTCCACCACCACCACTGAAAAATGTTATACTGAAAGGTCATGGGTTCGAATCCGATCTCAGAGTAGCAGGGACAAAAAGTCCACTACTTTGTAAACATTTTTCATTAAGAATATTTTCCAGTATAACACTGTGAATGCAAAATTTACCAAATATAATAATTAAAAGTTCAATTATTTCAGACAAATACATTTAAGCTGTACAGTCAAGTTTCAATGTAAAATTTCTTCAATTTTAGTACCTACGTTAATGTTAGACCTTCGCGTCGCTCGTCACTGTCTTTTCCGAGTTAGTTTCGACAGTTCTTCTCAGACATGAGACATTTACAGGGCAAGACATTTTGGATTAAAGCTATAAATGAAGTTTTTTTTTTCAAATATTTTCACCAATATTAGCTAGTGTTACGAATGTGTAGATATGAATTTTCTTAGACAGTAGCTCTAACTTAATTTTTTAGAGTTAAAGTTAAATATTGAACATATATAAAACTTCTTGAGGAAAATATATTCTTTTCCTTCATTTATTTAAAAGTCATTAAGACTTTTTGGTTAAAGTGAAACAGGATTTTAATTCGAGCAAAACGAATGAGTTTTAGTCCAATACCGCATCCTACTCGATTCGATAAATGGAAACTTGAATGACGCATTATTGGAGTGAGAAACCAACCTCGTGCATACGTAAAGAAGAGAAAAAAGTATAAAAGGAAAATCTGAAAGCCGACAGCAGCATGTGAAAACACCAAGTAATACGGTAAAAGCTAATATCGGTTTCTACGTTTTTACGCTTCTATCAAACAGATTTTCTGCATTTCCTTCTGACCAAAGGTTTTAAAAACCAATAATTTATTCTTTGGAATTAATGTTTGTAAAAATCGAAAATGAAGTTCATTTTTACAAGAATACTCTGGATGTAATAAAACTCTACCTTTCATAAAAACTTAAACACAGGAATTACAAATAAATTAAAAACAAAGTCTTTGCCTGCAAAAGCTATATTCTCCCTTTTTTATTTCAAAGAAGCACTTTATTATACTATATTATAGCATAAGCAATCTATTATAATGTATTCATTTAATATAACGGATAGACATACTGTAAAGATATCTTTTACGATATATTTTATTATATATTATTGGTCAGTGATGCCAAAGAAATTAAAATTGCCGAATATAACTGAGTGACAAAAACGAAAAATGTATGTACAGCGTTAGTTAAAGCGTCGATAACAGCGCTTAGAGCTTCAGTTAAATAAAATATTTATTACCTTTTGAAGTGGGTTTTAATTGATTGAACCTCTATGCAGATGTTCAAACTTTTTAAACACTTTTTAAGCTGAATTATTCTGGCGACCCCCTCGTGTCATAGAAAGACAAAGAAATTATACTATAAGTGCATTAAGAACTCTCTTTATTTAGGTACCTATTATTCATTTATTAACATTTCAAAATTGCACCATGATTTAATATTCTGTAGAAAAATAAACAAGTCCATACTTCTTTCATACATTTTGTTTTGCTATAGTGAACCATATAGAACCTTGCCTATTTTTTTTTTGCCGACAGACGCCGGGGAGACCCCCGAGTATTCGGATCCGATAAATAAATATAGATAATATAAATCACAAACAATTTTCAAATAAATGGTACTTCTCTTCCATAACTATTTCTAATATTATAAATGAACAAGGAGAGTGTGAGAAAAGAAGTGGAGAGCGGCACAGGCTTCTTCTAGTTGCGAACAAATTTAAGTTATTCCCCTTTAATCATACGAATAAATCCACGGCTAACAGCTAGTTAAAAATAAATAAGGCAAATAATCGAACTTGAAGATAAGGTTACGAGTTTGAACAGACGAATTGTAGAAAAAAATGTAGGCATTTCTGACTTTGATTACTTTAGGTATTATCAATCTCGTAAAGCCTGAGCTCTTTCACAAATAAATTCCGAGATCGCGTGAGAAATGATTACATATTACAAAGTTAATCTCAAATATTTACAGTAAAAAAAAATATATTTGCTATAGTTTAAAACTAAACTTTGACACCGCTTTAGATTTACTTAGAGAGAACGATAAAATAAAAAGAAATTATACACTGTATACCTGCTATTGTATGAAAATAGGAACGAATATAAATAAATTATTTATTTGAGTTAACTTTTAGAAAGCTTTTCAGAGTGCAACTTTTTACGCTCCATCTATTCAGGGCGTCTTCCAACTGACAAGAATGGCCGCAAGAAACTCATTAGCATGTACCAGAATACATTTAGGTGAATTTGTGTTGTAACCGGATTAATTTTATTAATAATAAAAAAGTGCTTTGAACACACGTCAACTTCCTACGCAAGTCATTATTACATTCCAATGTATTTTGTATTTACAAGGCTTTTTTTTATTATTTGAATTGAAATAAATACTCGGAACGAAAATGGTATCACATACTAGTTTTGAATTAAACCTTAGCTATAGAACAGCTAACTAGTCTGAAAAATTTCCTAGAACTTGAGAATTTTTACAGTGATTTTACCTTGAGACATAAATTTTACCTTGAAGCTACTTGGCATCCGATTTACCCATGATTATTATGATTCAATAGAAAAATAACAGCATATTTCCTCCACGTATTTTTTTAAAGTTGAAAATACTGTTTGTGAATTCTGGACGCGTGGTTGTAGAACGAATGAATGAATGGAGTTAATAGCCGCCCAACGTTACCGCAACTCACGCGAGAGGATATTACCGTTGAAGCACGCCACTGCAGTTATTAAACAGCCTAAACTGTACCACAGCATAAAGATAAATCGATGTAACGTCTATTTTATCTTTTTTGTTGTAAAAAAATAATATTTTGAACCAATATTCATAAAAGTTTAGCTTCCTTAGTTATTAATCAAAAAGGAACTTTACATAATATTGTTATAAATACTTTTTTGTTAAAATGTTACCAAGATATCGGCCAACAACCATATTAATGAGTCCAAGTTTCAAACATATTGGTCTTCTTTTTAAGAATCTTGCGCGGACGAAGAAGAATTAAATATTAGGCACAGTAAAGTTTATAAGCTGTTTTTTTTTATTAAAATGTCTAAAAATAAATTTAATTAAAATAAGTCTATATAACACTTTATTAACTGTGGTTTTTAAGCCAAAATCAAATGTTTCAACATAAACTAGCATAAAACAATTGAAGTAAGCTGTTGAGCTGTAAATGCAAACCGACCTAATTCCAGCACCAAATGAAAACGTCTACTAGACCATGACGTGAAACTTGGCAACTAAACACTAATTAAGAATTCGGTTTTACGGTAAATATACACCGTTTTAATTAGAGAGGCATATTTGATATAATTAAAAATTGATTATTGGCTAGTGGTTCTAAATATAATTTACATGTAGTTTAAGCAGAAGAAAGATTTACGCATGCACCGTACCTTAATGAACTCGGCTTTTTATATTATATTTGAAAAAAAACCCTGAAATAACATTTTGGCTCAAATTCAGGTACATAAAAAATTTGCACCCTTAATTCTTACATCTCGTTGTGCTTTTGAAAGGTCATTCAAAAGCACAACGAGATCTAAGAAGTTGGTGGCAGTAATTTTACCAACCGCAAATAAATTAATAACTCCTACTTTTACACGATTACCCAAAAAAAAGGAGAGTATGTGTTTAGGGTTGTACGGGTGTAATAAAATAAATATTTAATTAATTAATAAGAAACACATAATAAAACATTGTGTAACAGTATAAAACGCAAAACTGTAAAAAGATGAATGGATGAGTTATTATCAGCCAAAGGACGTCCTGAATATTTTAAAAGAAAAAAAGCATGATTCAATAACTTAAAGAATATTTTCAATTGCAAAGGTTATTGGGGATTTGCAATATCTTTGTAATTGGTATTCCACGCACGATGAGCATTGGCAGTGTAATAAAATGAAAGGTCACTCAGATTCACCCGATGTCGGCTACAGGGGCGTCGTTATGGAAGAAAACCAGTAAATGAAATAGTATTGACGACCAGTTCGAGCTATAGAGATAACACGCTTCATTTTTTTGGGAAAATAGCAATGTTCAAATCATCAGCAAAAATTTTATTTACCAAGTAATACCTAAGATAACATTATTTTATTCAGTGTATATCCTTAAGTTGCGTCCTATTCACAAATTTTCATCGAGAAACTTGAATTTTGTACATATATGAGTTACTATAATAGCTTCGACATTTGGACGTAACAGTTTAATAAAAAGAACTTAGGGTGTGTATACATTGTGCACGCGTGCGGTGCCGGTTGTCATCGCTGATTGCTTTTTCAATTAAATTTCTAGAGTCCGCCGAGTAAGGCACAGTTCACCGCGCTCTAATAGTGCCGCCTCTATTGTTAGGCCTCGCCGGATTATTGGAAACGGGTTTGAATTTTATTTTGAAACTTCCATTGCAATGGATGTTTCCCAGTAGTTGTTTGTTAGTATCAAAACGATGATAGTCTACACATACTGTTCATGCACACTTAAAGTTATATTTACAGCGAATTTAGAATCCGTATATTTGTTTAAGAGTACAGAAATTTTGAAAAGACGTCTTAGGATGTTCTTTTTTATTGTAGCCACTTGCTACTTAGTTCTTATTTTTTTAACAATGTTATGCGTTGTCAATTATGGACAACAATAATTTAACTTCTCTCCCAAATTAAATCATATTATTAAAATTGACTTTATGAATTATGTGGGTTAAGATATATAGGTTAGAAATTAGAAAAAAAAAATAGTAACTGAAGGATTCATTGCCTTTTAAAGAATATTAAATAGACAAAGTAGTTGACGCAGCATAAGCTGTTAAATAAGTAATATTCAGTTAATACCTTGGTATGTGATGAGGATAGCACCTCGAAGTTATCCTTAAAACTATAATGTAAGTAAAGTAAGGAAAGTATTAATGAAAGAACAAGAATAGAAATATATAACGTACTTCATTTACTATCAAAAATCCAGTACTTTGCATCACAGCGGGCTGTGAAGTTCTGTCGCCAAGATCCTTACAATAGTAACCAGTGCTACTAAAATAACGCAACCCATTATGTAACCTGATTCATAATACGCAATAAACTATAAGAATTTTTGATCAAAACTCCTGTATTCAAGATAGATAGCCGTCATTTGGGCGGAATTTAACCGTTAACTAAACTGCTGTAATGTCCATTGTTCGGACGTTTTGTACGATATTGTGGTTCATTTGTGGCCGGCAAATGGTCGGGCTTCGTCTGACTGGACGAAGTCGAGCTCTAGTAGAGGATTTATTTATTTGGTTCTTACACATATTTTATATACTTCGTCTATTAGAAAAAAAAAACAAAAATTCATCTGCGTAAAAATCTGCAACATAACATGCAGTCGGAGGCATGCAAAATGAGAAAATGATTTGACTTATTATTCAATTTCATGCTGCAAAATTATACACCATCATAAATGTTGTATAATTTTTGTTTTTCACGCAGGTGAGTTTTTGTTTTTATATTCACTTATAATTTTATTACCAGGTTGGGTCAGAAAGTGAAAGTCCATATTTTTAAACTTTATCATTATATTATCTTTATTAGTATAACGGTTAATAATCATGATTTAACTTTTTGGTATCCTTGTACTGGGTCCTTTAATTTGATACTCATGTTATAGTATTTGAAACAAAAGAAAAACATTAAATAAAATGAAGTCGCACACCCTATATATATTTAACCTTTTTTAACGTAACCTATCTAATAATACTTGGGGTTACTAAGACAAATCTAACGATACCTCAATTATCGGAGTCTGTTTAGTGGTTCTGAAGATATGAGTTAATATACATATTAGATACATGCATACAAGATACACGCAAAAAACATAACACTTTCTTTGCAGTCGGCTAAAAAGAAGGTGTTATGTTCGACTGAATGTTTGAAAGCTATTTTGTCGTGAAATTTGAACATGTCTATTGTAAAAATAATACAAAACAAATAATTTATCAAAATAAATTATTATTATGACGCATTACATTGTATTTATAGACTATTTATAGATCCAACCACTAGTGATAATAAGGATAATGAACGGTTAAAATTAAACCCCTCAAAGATACATGAGATACAAGCCTAGTGACAGACGGGCAGACGAACAACGCACTCTAAGTAATATGTAGGGTCCCGTTTTATCCTTTGCGTATGAAACCCTAAAAAGAAATACTATTTAGATAATAGAAAAATAGATAGATATTTTTTTGCTTCAATTAAATAAGAAATGGCTGCGATAATAGGCCTTAAAGTTGAAGATTGGGGGCTTGTTACGACACAACTGTGTAGGAAATGTACAAAGGACGTCATACGACATTCCAACTCAATTTATCGCCGTAATTTAATAAAATTATAGTATTAAACAATTTATTTCGTAATCTATTGATACTATAATAATCTACGAAAATAAGTCTTCATCTTAAAATCCCTTCTGTACTCAAAAGCATATATAATTGCATATATGATGTATTTTTTATATACTCTGTGGTTGTTTTATAGGAATCAATTTAGTTTTTTTTTTCTTCCTCTTTCATAATATTTTAATGTATTTTATAGATATTATAATATTTATACCAACCGCTACTTTATTTACCCTTTTACGTCCCCACTGCAGGGATTCAGGCCTTCCTTATGAATGGTTAAGGAGGATGGGCCATGACCCTCCACGCTGGCCCAATGTGGATTGGAGGGTATTAACGACTGCAAATGCAGCCGGGACCAACGGCTTAACGTGCCTTCCGAAGCATGGAGTAACTCGAGATAATATTTTTTTGGTCGCCCATCCCGTGGCCGGCCCTTGCGAGAGTTGCATAACGACAACGATTGCGGGCCGCGGCGCCTATCCTCTACGCCACCGAGCTACACATTTTATTGTCGACTATTATTATGATAATACAATATTTTATGATAATGCACATTACCTGTTATGTAATAAAATAAATTAAAGGACCATTGAATCTTATATTTAGGTGTATACTACTGATTATTGAAGTACTCATTTTACCTGCTAGTTAATATTCATAATTAAATGTATACTGTTAAGTATTAAACTACATGTATATTTTTCCAGCTTATATATAATACTTCTTACGCAGAATGCCATCCTTCTATTTTCTATCTAGCATTTCCGTAATCCAGCAAATGTAACGCCCATTTCATTCTGAGCGGAGAATCGCTCACACGTTCTGATTTATTCCCGTGTGAGCGCGTTTGACGATCCAAGTTACTGGGACCGATAACTCACGGACTAAACACGTATAGAGTGAAACCTCTTTTCTTCTAGACATAACAGATTTCTAAATATTTTATATTTTTACACACTCACACTTAAGTGTAATCTCTCTTCACGAAATCAAGTAAGGAGAGCTCTACCTGATTTCATCATGATTAGTCTAGTAATTTTTGTATAAAATAAAAGTGTTATTAAACATCTCATCTGTAATATAAAACAAAGAGTATTGTAATAACACAGCAAAGTAGAGACAGATTATGTTATATAATTATGTCTAAATAATAATTATATAGATAGCATTTAGACAATAACATACATATAAATTTCTCAGATCCCAAATTAAGTAGCTAAAGCATGCGTATTATGGAAATCCGAGACAATATTATAAAAAGGCCGTTTTCTCAATTGCCGGGAAATTTACCGAGAATAATACCACAGAGGTTTTCAAAATTTTAAGTGATGTTAAATTAATAAAAATATTATATTATCTTCATAAAGTGTTGGAAAAAAATAGTTGCAATTTTTCTATAAATTTTGGATGTTTAAAAAATATAGAATTCTATTGCAACCCTAAAATTTGAGCTTCCTTACTGTCTATTTGTTTTTTATGAGCTTGGGTTCCGGATGAAAAGTCGAGCGGGCCGTCGTGACATATCGCTCGCTTGCGGCCGATAATGACCGTGTTACATCACTAGCGTTTATTCGCGCGACACGTACCGCTGACGCACGTGTGCGATCCACCTCACGAGAATGCCGCAAGCGGGCTTTACGTTCAATTGAACAGAAAATATTGCTGTACAGGCTTTTTATTTTTTTATCATTGTAAAGATTCGCCATTAGATCGGCATATATGTAATGGAAGTTATGTTGCGAATAATCTGTAATACTAATAAAAAGTATTTTTTAAAGTAGAAACAAATATAGAAATACTACTATTCTTTCTACGCGCCATATTAAACCATCACAGTTATAATAGTTGATCAATTTTGCATTGATACTATACTGATAAATATCTGTCACATCATCTTTACGAAGATCGTTTGATTTAGTTTCTTTTATTTTACTCTATTACTCGAATACTTAATTACTCGATTGTAGAAAGAACGTGATCATCGATACTTTTAGTTTTATTAGAATGGTGACACTGACTTTGACAGTTCGTTAATAAAAAGCAAGTTGCCGCCATTTTGGCAGACATTCTGTTTCCGATCGCCGAAGAGTAAAGCAACCAACGACATCACGCTCATCTCGTTATATTTTCGTGTGAAAAGTGATAAAATGGAACAAATCCACGTTGGTATACACGCCTGCAGTGTTATTTTAAAGATAGTCTCCTGATATGGACGATCTATTTGGGCTTCGTAATAGCCCTTTCGGACTACCCGCTATTATATCTTTAGCGAAAAATGCATAAAAAAATGATCACCCCCCCGGTTACCAGGTTAAAGCTACGTACGGGCTATGAAAGGTCGAGTTCCGTCTGGGCTGGTGGGTTTTTAAGCATTTTTCATTAAATATATTTACTAGTATAGTATTGTGAATGAAAAATTGATTCGTTCTTTACGTTACGTTCCCTAAAATGTGGTTGAGCGGTTATTATGGTTATTTATATTAAATTAATTGTTCATCGATAAGGTTGTTTAACTCTATATGTAAATCGATGGACGAGCGAATATATAACCTTCAAGTCACTTTTCAATCTTGACATCTCCGTATGGAATAAAACAGGGAGAAAAAAAGCAGCCCTTGTCGAGTTTCTTGCCGGTTCCTTTCGGTACAAGGTCTCCTGATGTAGATTTGTGAACCGATGTCATAGAGTTTCGACTTTCACAATTGCTTTAGGCTGTTAGCCTAGACAGAATAAATAATTTTGATTTGAATTAGAAACAAGTTTCAACATTTGTAAAAATATTTATTTCCGTTGTTTAAAATACCAAGCCTTCCATCAAGCAGGAGATCGCAGTAAATGGAGAAATCTGCTTCAACGTTTCCGTGGAGGCCATGATGATTTATCTTATCAAAATTATTTGTTTAAAACAGTACCTATGCGATGTTAACCACCCTTATAATCCTGTTGAATGCTATGGCACGTGCTTCATTTCATTATAAAAAAGGTATGAAACGGGTATTGGCGCGATAGATTTATACTTCTAACTCAAAAGAAGTCGGGAGGACGCGTAGGGAAATATAGGTAAGTGAAAAACCTAACTATTAATCTATTGCGTTAATACTCATTTCATACAATCTAATACAATACAACGCAAAAGTTTATAAAAATTAGTCATACGCCCAGGCTTATATCGTTATTATAATACTTTACATTATCTACTGTACTTATCGAAGCTAAAATATTTTAAAAAGAAGTATTATAGAAGTATTAAAAAACAGTAATTCATACATAAAATATATTTTAATGGTAAGCGTTCTTTCTACCTTTTTCTAGTAAGAGTGGGATACGATGAAACACTCCACGTACTTATACTACCCGTACTTATCATCATCATGAGTATAATTTTAAATGAGTATAATTAACAGTATAAAGTTTCTTCGGCATTCCGTTTTCAAAGGAATATTAAATGAATCTAAATACGTTCAGATATAGACAAAGTTTTTTACTTTTAGAAAATTATAACGATTAGCTTTTATATATTAATGTAAGTGTATATGTTACAGTCAAAACTAGTTATTGGATAGAACGCGTTACCCTAGTTAGAGCTAGTTATTACTAATTGCCTTTAAAATTAAAAAGAAAATAAAACTAGAACCAACGAATACTAAAATTTGTATATCAGTTAAAACTTAGACAAGACTCGTTTTTTCTAAAGCGAGTCAGTGAAATATAACTTTGATTATTTTGTCACTGTTTCGTTATCTGTTAAAAAAAATTAATTTTTTTATCATCATTTTTTTGTTATTAACTATTTTAGCACCAAACCTCTCTCTCAAATTTCGAGGGTACTCGCTACAGAAAAATGCGTCTTGTCTAGTAAGACCTAGTTTTAACTAGACAAAATGCGTTCTAAAACTAGTTTTGACTATAACTTACATATAAATGAAAGTCAAAGAAACACCGTTGTGAGTGTATCTTATATTTTTCAGCGTAATCTACAGGAAAAGTTTATCAAAGTAAGAATGAAATAATAGCTATTTTAAATATACTTTAAACGAATAAGTGAATTGAAATAATGTACAGTACATCAGTATAATTTTTCTTGAACCAATGTTATTTACTCAACTATATAATGATATGTTTATATTCAAAAGGACGTTTAATATAATTTCGTAAATAGCCTCTCTGCGTTTAATGGAACTAGAAGTGCTAATAACAAAAACAGCGTCCAATTTGATATCCAAGCCGCTACAAAATTTATCAAGACTCCATCTAATTGGCTGTGAAACACGAGTAAATTTTAATTTGTCCCTCGACTCTTTTGATAAACGCCGTAAAACCTCCTTTAGAGATGAATTTTGTGTTTTAAAGCTTCATTTCTAAACAAACTTTGCTTAATAATATATTAACACTGGCTGTGACCAGCAATTTCATTTACCGTTTCATTAGAAGTTAATTACTGTTTGTCTTTATATACCTTACAAGAATAAGAAATATATAATACAAGGGGTAGCATCAGAAATTAGCGCATTGAAACAAATATAGAAATAAAAGTGACACAGTTATTAAAGTAAAAAATGTACCTCCTAATGAAAGTAGGTACGCTGAAAACTTTTACGCAGGCAGGTTATGATTGTGACAGGACATTGATCAAGATCCAGAGGTTGATAAAAATAAGACTAGATTTGATAATAAGTGTTTTAGATCTCAACAACACTAACTATCGGTTTTCTTATGTACATACTCGTCACTCCCAGCTGCTGAATCTAATAAAATTGAAGGATTTATCAATCTATAGATATAAAAGCGAAAATCCACTAACTCACTAACTTACTCATCACGAAATCTCAGAAACTACAAGTGCTAGGGGTTTCAAACTTTGCATGCGGGTTCTTTTTAGGACGTAAGTGCTCACTAAGACGGGATTTTACGAAATCGAGATCTAGAAAAAAATCTAGAAAACTAAATCACGCAGGCGAAGCCGCTGCCGGAATGCTAGTATATAAAATAAATCTGTCTGTCCCTATGTCCCTTTAATATAGAGGGTGATTCAAAGGAAAGTTTTTAATGTATTATACAGGACCACGCGAGCATAAAAACGCGAGAATAAATTATGGTTTACTGATTTTCTTTTTACTTCTTATTACTGAAAATTTCAATTTAAAATTATTTGCCATGACTTTGTAAAATTGTTTTCTTGTTACTTAATAAAAATTACTTTCTATCGTAAGTTACGTATCGACAAGTCCAGACAATTCTGCCTCCAAAAGAGTGTTTCCACTCGTGATACTGCTCCATTGAGCAGTCCTTCAGAGCTGTTAGGTTGAAGATGAAAAGTTTTTACATAAAATATATATATTTAGCCCTAAGTCTACAGTGAGTTTTTAATTTACGGATGTGAATGTCCGAACCGAGTGGAATGTGGTTGACTCATAAGAGGCTGTCGTCAATGTCCTTCAGACATGCCTGTAAATGTTAGGTTAGCTGAAAATCGTTGGCACAGATGTAACAGGATATGTATCAACATCGCGGGCCTGTTCTTTTGAGAAAAAAGCCTCCGCTAAATTTACAATATACTCAATAAACACGCTCCAGCCACGGCAAACTTACTAATCATCTTTCATATCATGAACACACGATGCAATACACAAATTGTCGCAACTGAGTGGTTCACACTAAATACAATCACTAATTTAGAGCCCTGATCTAAGGACATCCATCTTTATAAATAAATGTACTGCGAATAAACACAATATACTAAGCTCCGAATCAAATTAAACGAGAAGTGGCTCGCAACAAGGGCGACCGAGGACATTCGTCTCACTGTGATTGTTCAGCAATTACCCACTTATTTGCTATAAATAAGACTTTAAAGGAATTTAATACAACGAAGAGGTAAGTTTCCCTAACTTTTTAGGGCTTCGTAAAAAATAGTACCTCATAGTAAAAAGAAGTTTCCCTAGCTTTTTAGGGCTTCGTACCTCATAGTAAAAAGAAGACCCTGATAAGAACACGTCGTAACTCGACTTCTTCGAATTCTTTCTGAAAAACGCGTAGAGGTATCGAGTTGAATTTAATGTAAAATCAAAAGAAAAGTAAGAAATTACATGATAACCGATAATTAACTTTGATCAATTTTGCATTCATAATGAAATACTGAAAAGTATTTTTAATAAAAAATGCAAAAAAATCGACTTGCCCCAGGTACTCTGAGATGGGACTCGAACCCACAACCTTAAGCAATCCGGGAGACTGCTCTAACCACTAAACCACCCAGAAACAGAACAGGACTGACGAATTTTTCAAATGATTGTGACTGCAAAATGGATATAATATAATAATTAGACATATTATTATCTTAATGGAAAGTTGAAAATATTTACAAATATTTCAAACTTTCGATTAAGATGAAAAATATTAAAATATTTCTTTCTACTGTGGGTGGATTGCCTAAACGTTGATGAAAATACGCTCACTAGTAATGAAAAGTAACAAGTGCTTAAAAATTCGGTAGTCCTGTTAGGTCCTGGGTAACTCAGTGGTTAGAGCAGTCCCCGTATTGAGAAAGATTGTGGATTCGACCCAGACCGGGAGCGAGTGATATATTTAAGAATATTTCATTAAGAAGATGATAATTTATTAAAAAACAAACTATTTCTTACTAGACAAACAATTAAACTGAGGCAAAGCTAAGTGTGGCTTTCACATGACTACTGTTTGTAAGGCCTCAAGGCTTTCTTTGTTTCTTTTAAATAAACACATACTTTTCAGCTCCAACACCACCTTTGTGTCCGTAATTACACGTTTATCTTTTTTTTACTTTCCTCTGTTTTCTGTAAGGAGTTCGTTTGTGATAATGAGCGGACTGGTTTTTACTTTTGTATGTTTTAGCTTTGTAATTAGTACAAAGTCGCTTTTGTAGGGAGATTCATTCTTTACATCTGCAGTTTTGCATACTAGTGTGTCGACAATGTAGAATATGTGTACTCCTATAATAATTACGTTTCTATCCCTGACCCTAGTAGCATTTGAGTAAATACATTATTGAGACTTTGTCACTATTAGTAAGTTCAACGGTTTCATCATCATCATAAGACGTTTTATATCCTCACTTCCTTATTAAGGAGGATGGGCTAATGTAGCCCGAAAATTTTGGTTAATTAATCCTCTATGTTCTGTGAACACAATGTGCATTTTTTTCGTTATGGCAACTTTGAATCGACATTCGTTCATAATCGATAATTTTTTTTCCAACGCCGACGCGGCGTAGTGCAAGATTTTATATCAGTTTGCGGGTTACCATCGACATATTTTACCTTAATGAATACCTTTTTTAAACAGAAGAAAATCGACGTGAAACGTCACCCACCTACATTTTTTTAACCCATTTTGGGTTCCAAACCAATAATTATGGTAGTAGACCTTCAATAAGGTGTAGTACGCGTCACTTAATTTAAAAGTGTCACTTCCCGTATTCATGGATGATCTGCCGCCACTTCTAAACTCTGTTCAGGGATATTTTTTTTTTTTTGAGATCAAGAAGTAACCATTTAAGTAGACTTGGGCGGTTACAGCGTCGAACACTCAACCCCTGATATATAATCATTTTTGTTTTAACATATATTTTTAAACACACACCCATCTTAGTAAATTCATACCTACTCTTTGACCACACATTTACCACTAAATTATTTAATACTAGCTGTGCCCGCAACTTCATCTGCGTGGGAAGTATTTTGGTAAAATTCTTTTATTCCTATGAATGGAGTCGAATCGAATAAGATCAATGGGCCATAACCCACTGTGCTTAATGCGGATCGGTGGGTGTTCACGTTGCTGATGCAGCCAGGACTAACGGCTTAATGTGCATTGTGCCAGTGCTGTGCACAGTGCTTAAGATAATAATGTTTTGGTCACCCATCCTGTCCTTACGAATGTAATTTATCTATCTTTTTTCTCGTTTCTCGCGCTCTGGTTGTCGCTTGTGTCTGAGAATTTTATTCGTACCTTGAAACTGTCCTTCTTTTGTTTTTAATATTTTTAAATTATTATTATTTGTCTAGTTGTATGCACAATCGGCTATTTATTGTTCTATTTTCCATGTAATGCTAGGTTGCCTGGAAGAAATCGCTTGCTAGCGATGAGTTTGTCGTTTGTACGTAGTTATGTAAAATAAGTATTCAAGTATGTCCTTGTTTATTTCACTGCAATTTAAACCGAATGCGCTAACCCACTACGCCATCGGACCTCTTATACCTAAAATATACTTATATTCTAAAGAGGAAAGATTTGGTTGTTTGTTTGTTTGCATCGAATTTGCCCCAAAACTACTGGACCGATAGTTTCAGAGCGATTCTACCTACGGGAAGTTACATCACGGATGTCATAGGCTATAATTTTGCGGCAAAGTTGCGGCAAAACAGCTAGTTCATTATACCTTGTGAAAACTTATCTGCGGTACGCCTGTAGAGTATGAAGGCAACACGGGTTGGCGATAATCGAAACTACTTTCTCGATCGCTATTGTGTAAACTGCAAGCTCTTTCAGAGACCAAGCGCATTTCTCTATCAAAGGAAGTTTCATACTCATACCATACTGCATGTATGTTACGGTTAGCAGTTAGACGCGCTATGCGATCTTCAGAAGTTTCCTGAGATCAAACGCTTGTTGTATGAGTTCTCCGAGAGCTCAAGAGATTGTCCCTGATGGTAAATGCTCCAGATTCAACTTTATAGTGCCTGAGCCTCGCGATGGGTAGTCAAATACGCTTCGCGTTATTCAGGTGTTTCCCTCGACCGAACTCTTTCCGTCCAATCTCTTTCTTTGTCAATAAAAGTCGGTCGGTACATGTTTGACGGAAGATACGTGGAGCTTTATTTATTAATGATATAAAAAAATATATACATATTCTAATTTCGACTTTTCACATTCAAAGGAAATCGTCTCCTAACACGTACTTCCGAGAGGTGCTTAACTGAGCTTCCGTCAGATTTGAATGGCCCTCATCATCATCATCAGCCCTTTTACGTCACCAACTGCAGGAGCCTCTTGGTTTATTTACTACGCCACCGAGCTACTTTGAACCGATCCGCAGCCTCGCGTAATATTATATGTGTTGTGACAAATGAATAAACCATTGTTTCCGGCAAAGATTGAAAATACCAACTTTGAAGTACATATCTACAACAAATTTGTATGTTAGAAAAAAAAACAAAAGTAGTATTATTATTACATAAAAAATTATAATAAGAGAAAAAAATATATATATCAATCGAGTTGTCTTAACCTTCTTAACTTTAGTTGACGTGAATCTAACTTTTTTAACGTCGTGGAAAAGCTTCTGACATTGTCTCTGCTACGGAGCAAGCAACAGGGGGTGAGGTGGATTCTCCTCCATGAACCCGATAGTAAACTGCCTCGGTGGCGTAGTGGATAAGCGCCGCGGCCCACGATCGTTGTCGTTAAGCAACTTTCGCAAGGGTCGGTTACGGAATGGGTGCCCAAAAAATTATTATCTAGAGCTACTCCATGCTTCGGAAGGCACGTTAAGCTGTTGGACCCGGCTGCATTTGCAGTCGTTAATACCCTCCAATCCGCATTGGGCCATCGTGGAGGGTCATGGCCCATCCTCCTTAACCATCCATAAGGTAGGCCTGAGGCCCTGCAGTGGGGACGTAAAAGGGCTGATGATGATGATGATGATGATGACACCGTCTCATGAGAGATGAAACCCGGCAAGCTATGGCCGCGTCATCAGAACACTCAAGTATTGAACTTGACATTGGTCCCCTTGCAGATGGAAAATTGGAGAGGCTCGGGTAAATCGAGTGCCTCTCTCAGACAGACGAAACCGTGCAATGTGGGGGCTGCCAACCACCTCCGCTGGCCCCGACGACAACGTGATCCCAATGTGATAAAAATATGCGTTCACTGTAAACTACTCGATGCTTAATTGCATCATCGGAAGGCTCTTTTCGCTTGTTCTCCTACTCGCGTGATCGTATACCACACGTCCATTATAACCTGAATCCTATTTTATATCATTGGCCATTTATAAATGAGGCCAAGTTACTTTGGGATTGGCAAAATTTTAGAATCTTTTTTTTTATTTTTCATCATACAAATTATAATTTTATAGAAAATATTAATTCGTAGCTGGGTGGCGCTACGGATAAGCGCCACTGCGCACAATCGATATTGCTAAGCAATTTTCGCAAGAGTTGTTCACGGGATGGGTGACCAAAAATTATTAAACAAAGGCCTGAGGCCCTGCAGTTTGGCTGTCAAAGAGTTAATGATGATGATCAATATATCAAAGACGAAAATTTAATAAAACAGTTATTATTTCATAGCAATTTTGGCGAACACGTCACTTCAAATTGACATAACTTTTTTATTTGTAAACCGATTGAAATAAATCTTGCACTAAATGTTAACGGAAGAATACCACAATATAATAGTGAAAACAGCATTTAAATCGGTTCAGCCGTTTCTAAGATTATCGTGCACAAACGCACAGACAAACAGACAAACCGACAAACAGACAAAAAATTTAAAAATCATTGTTTTGTGTTCTATTATGCTTATACGAGTCCTTCATAACAGTTTTTTTCATATATCTTCAATGTACAGACATCGATCGGTTACGTTTTTATTATAGTATAGATAAAATAAAATTATTAAATAATACAATCTATTTTGGTATAACCAGAAATTGCCTATTTAAGCTTATTTAAGTTTTGTTTATTTAAGTTCGATTGTATTTTACATTGGTAACCTATTTTTATTGAATGTAGGCAACATTAATTTAGGGACAGTATTTTTAAACTATACATTGTATTATTATTTTAACTATAAGTATATTTTAGAAATGTTGTACTTTAACTTATTTTTGGTAACGGGTTTTAATATATTGGCACTTCATTGGTGGTCTCTTTTACCTTTCCACCTTCTACATATATAAGTGGCTATTTTAGACTACACCATCTACATTGGCTTAATGCGGATTGGAGGGTTTTAACAACTGCAAATGCAGCCGGAACTCTCAAGCATGGAGTAGCACGAGATAATAATTTTTGCTCTATCTATCCCGTGACTGAACTTTGCAAAAGTTATTACAACTTTCGTGAGCCGTGGCGTAAATCCACTACTCCACCGAGATACTCCAACTCAACGTTCTACAGTAAAAGTTAAGCGGACTTAAATATAAATTCTAATCAATCAAAAATGGCTTCTTCCCTCTGAAGGAGGTGAAAGAAAGGATTTTTTTGTATTGAAATGTATGAATCTCCGGTCACTAGTACAAGCCCAATCACCACAATTGTATTGTCATCTGTTATGTGTTTGCTTGCGCGACGTAAAGGAAATTCATTTGCTCGCATAGAACTGTTAAGATCCTCACTGTACCGGAAACTATAGGAAATTCATACTTTTAATGGCGCAAAAACTACAAATCGATGGATATAAAATTATTTCCAAATAAACTCGCGACTATTAATGTCATATGGGTAAATTTCTGAAATCCCAAACAAAAGTGGTTTTTATTATTGAAATCTGAAACAACAAAGATACGACACCTAGATTTAAGATAAAATGGAAAAGTTCATGTTCATAGACCCAACCAGGTCACGGGAGTTGTTTACTTTTAGCTAAAGTAGCTCAAGTATATTACGGTAGTTCATGTCTTATTGAACTTCATACAGCAGTCATTGAATTTGAATTTAATACTCTGTACGATGAATCAATATTTAATATATCGCATAGTCTATAAAAATGATTTTTACAATACGTCACTATTAAAAGAAGAAGATTCTAATTTTAAAATCATGAATGTTACAATCTTACCGCGTACTACACTTACATCGATTTCCTTGAGATTGATTCGAATGATTCACACATTCGAATTCAAACTCATTGTCATTTATTCAGTCTAGGCTGTTACAAGCATTTGTGATCGTCAAAAACTATACCATCGGTTCGCAAAACTCAACACTGGAACTCACCATTCAATACTTCAATAACATGACAACATAATTTATGTCTAATATTATTCGATTTTTGTTAGGTTGTAAAATTAATAAAAGTTAACTCATAGTGTTCATTAATTTACATTTTTATTGAAAACATGATATAAAAATCAATGAAAGATTTTGTGCTATTAAAATATCACAATCAATTCTTTTATGAAGTAGTCAGTAGAACTTTAATTTATCAAAGTCATCCCTCTACCATTAGTTACTCTAGCTAGATACAGCTTAAAGCTTATGAGCATGACCAGATTTTTTTAGTCATCACAATACAATTAATTATACTTCTTTTTGAAACATTATTAAGTATTAATAATACATCGCTTAAGTGAGTTCAATAATTCTATAGACCTTGTACTGTGTCCTGGTGTTACTTTTGATCTACGGATATGTAAACAAACTATCACCAGAGTAGAAACTAAAAATGCTATCAATATAGCCTGAGGTATAGGGAGAACCGATAGCATATCAGCAGCTAATAAAGTCACAAGTATCAAATAAATATCCCAAATTTTCGTCATCGTCGCTTGATTTTTTAACCAAAACTTTCATTTGTAGTGAATTTTAAAATATTAGTCACTTTTTCCAATCAGATGCAAATTTTGTGCGTCAATAAAATGAAACAAAGCTGATGACTCAACCGCTGTGTTATCAAATTGGTTGTAGCCAATATGGCCTATTCTTTTTAAAATTAATATATTGCGTTATTCTACAATTTATTTATGGTAATTCGAATTAGTATAGTAGTCATTCATTTACAAGTTGTGTGGGTCATAAAAAAATATATAGAAGGTTTTCATATATAAATAACTAACTTTCCGCCAGCTGCTTCCGCGTGGACCTGTATTATACATATAAACCTGCCTCTTCAATCACTCTTTATTGATGAATACTGTATTTAAAAAAAATCCGTCGTACGCTACGTACAGATAGCTGGCAGCGACTTCATTTTATACTGCATATAGATCAAGACTCAGTTGTTTTAATTGAATAACATAGGTCAAAAAAACAACTATGCATGTTACACGTAAGCTGGGACTTGTGACTAGTGATCTTTAGTTTGTTTTGGGTCTTTAAATGCGGTGCTTACATTTCGAACCAGCTTAAAACTTTGCCATCAGACCCGCAGAGTGGACCCCTCAACTTAAAATCAACATTGTCAATACATTTCCAGCTGAGGAGCTTGTAAGGTGAAAACTATAAAATCACGCCATCATTTCACCTAACGAGAATATTTAGACGAACTGAAAAGAAATTCATTGCCTTTTGTAACATTGTCATTTTTATACATTCTCAAAAAAAATTAAATATTTTAAAATTATAAAGATGCGTATTCAATACTTTAGGTAGAAATGTGCTCTCTAGATCTTAACTGACACATAATTTCAAGATGCGTTAAATATTTATAGTTAATTTTTTTGTAAATCCGCAAATCGGTTAGTATTATTTTACATCACCAATGATTTTAATGAAGTGTTTCGTTTTGAAATCAACCAGTCTCTTTAGAGTTGTAGAGTACACCCCTCTGTGTCTAAGTGCCGTCACTGTCTGGATGCTTCCCATTTATCAAAAACGTCGCGAAATACGAAGTCACTGTCGCCTGCCGCGATGACGCCTCAATGGTAATGGACTGAACATTCTATTTTATGAAAATGAGCTTTTATTACGCGAAAAAAGTTTTATATAAGCGCGGGCAATATAACGGCTGGTTGAGTTTTTGATGACGACCATCCTATTGATTATTCAGTCAGTCATTCTCTTCTTTCTATTAAGCTGTGCGCAGCAGCTGTGTTTCTTTAGTATGATGATTAAGTTCTGGAAGAATTATGTATTATAGCAAAGCGTTTGTAGTTCGATCCTTATTTAATGCTGATAACTCTTTTGTATTTACAATGATTAACACTAGATCAGCCGAATTCTAATTTCCATTCCAATGCTACAACTTTAAAAAGTATAATTAATTTGCACTTATTATATGAATGAACATTGACAAAAACAGTAAGAAAATATCTGCGAATACTGACAGACTTCAGTTTCATAAACAAGTTTTTGAATATTTTTTCAACAGAATATGTTATACAGCCACGAACTCTTCGTCATAGGCAGCGCTGTCACAGCATAGGGTTTCAAGAAAACAACACCTTTATTACCTTTTGAAGTAGGTTTTATTTAGTTGAATCTCTGTGCTATGACAGCACTTCAGTCGACATTAAGTTTGTGACTGGCTTTATAACCAAATAACACTACTGATATTGAATGCTTCAAGATTCTTTCAATTAACATGCCTACACTTGTAGATAATCAAAACAACAATAATATAAAATATCAAACTGTTAACAAAAAAAGCCAATGAATATGTTTCATAGAGAATAAATATAGTAATTACGGTAAAGGCATGTGTACACCCAGACGTTTTCGTTCTCACGTCTCCTTTGTTTTTCCAAAAAACCTATTCACGATAGCCGCCAGACCACCAGCCAGCATCACACCGTTTTCATTTTCCAGTCGAGTGAGCTTATTCTTAAAAAAACTGAATAAATTCAACCCCGCATATGAAATATGAACAGAGTACTCCCCAAACATTGTTTTCGTTGTAACCTATAAAAGGTTTTCTTGGGACCGTTTTAATGTATTTTTTTATATAATATTTTCATGAGTATGAGATTTACATAAAAATGTTGTTACAATCATCGTTGCTAGTTGGTAGAAACACCATTCATGTATACCCCTACCAAAAGTAGACGTCTAAAAATAACATTTCTCATTTTTCAAGATTGTGTTATACAACGTGTAACAGAAATAAAGCATATCCTTATACACCACAATTAGAAAATGCATTTTTTATCATAAAAACAAAATTTAAATTTGACTTTTATGTACTAAAACATTGTTTATGCATGGACACATTTATACTTATTGCTGGATAACAGCGTGGTCATGTTACAAATACACGTAATGACCTCAAAATTACGGCTTAGCCTGCAGCTACAAATGTATGTACCTACAGCGCAATAGCATAATGATAGCACCTACCTACCAATTATTATAATCATATTTCGGTTAACCCACTCAACAGCTTTATTTAAAAGTATTTTATCTCATTATTTAGATATTAAAATTTGTACAATAAAGTTGAAATTTAGTGATTTTTGTTAAACCCTCTTAATTCTGCGAAAGTTATATTCAAAATCGACAGCTGGAATTTGTAATTCGATAGTCATGTGCTGCTGATCTGTAATTAAATTTACAAATTTCAGTAATTAAATTTGATCAATAAGTTTCTCATTTCCGTTCAGAATAAGTTTATCCACATCCCTGTGTGATACGGTGACTTTATCGCCACTTTAACTTTTCGATTTTGAGTTATGATATTCGTGAAAAAACGTAGCGCTTAAATTCTCCTTAGAGTGAACTTAATATTTTTCTCACTGACTGTCACGTGCTCGAGTGTACATGCCACCGACTACAAGAATTCAGAATCATGATGACAGAAGACAAATTAGGTCACTATATTGTCTCGAGTCTGGGTGGTGATAATAACTACGTAGTTTCAAGTTCATATCACAATTAGATATTTATATGTCGGCGAAAAGGCGCTTCGATTGTGCGAAACGCCATCTGTCACCTGCAGCTGTCATCTGTCAAGATCTATGGTGCTTTGCGAAACGTCAACTTATGACATTGACGGCTGTCATCGCTTGGGAGTGGTCTATGCTTGTTCGAAGATGGCACTTTACGTTGTGCGGCCATATTGAGCGAACGCAAGCGCAGAACTCTCCGCGTTTCGTATCGCAATCCATTTGCATCGAGTTATTATTAATGTTCTCCGATTAGATAATTAAGTAAATCAACTAAATAACTGATTTGTGATCAATATGCGATCTTATTTCGAAGGAATATCTCGACCACTAGTCAGATTGCGGATGTTGACTAACCTAACTTTCCGCCGGCCTCGCATGACTTTCCGACATATAATTAAGATTTACGCAATAATAATTACATATGTCACTTGATTTGTAAAATACAATTGTTTATTTAAAAGCTTTCTTTCTTATGTGTGTGTCCTCGCTAAATACGCGTACATGTGTCATAATTATTAACCTATTGTTGATGAAAAGTCAATTCCCGATCAACAACAGGCAGATACCGCGCCGGCACTAAAACGCTCACTTAGTCGAGAGCTCATCCGACCGGCAAATTGTATCGATGCCCCCGACAATGCAGTGGGTAAAAGGCGAGAAACACGACCCGCATTCCGCCACCCCTACTGCAATCACACTCCCGATTAGAAAGATAATGAAAAAGCGACCCAATTCACTTTAAAATCGAATCGTAAATTACTTTGCATGCGCGCGTTCGTTTCTTTCGAATTCTGTTCATTTTCCAAACGAGTCTGTCCTATTTTTACACTTTCGAATTTAAAATATGTTCAGCTTTACTTGCAGCTTTAGTTGCACATTTTTTTCTATTAAGACCTTTTTCTTTTTATTGAACGAGAAAATGTCGGTGCGAGCTATATAAATAAGTCGGAATACCCGATCGAACGAATACTTAATAACTATTGGAATGAGGTTAGAAAGAACCTATGTTGTCGGTTCTTTTAAAATGTTATGAAAATTGAATGTAATGCTTTCTCTGTTGTGTACCTAGTTAATCAGTTTTTATTGAGGTCATTATCACCAATTTATCACTTATAAGGCACATGTCTTATCTATTTATAAAACTGTAACTGTGTGTCATTTCATGTTGTTCCCAGGTTCTTTACATTTAAATCATTTTATTTCTCTGATCTTCAATTCAATTTTTGATTGTTTCTTTTTGTAATTTTAAATTATTGGCACTTACTTCAAAAATTCATGTCGAAAGTAGGTTCGTATGGATTTTTCAATATTAACAGAAAATATAAAAGTTTATATATTTTCAAAATTTATTATTTTAATAATTATATAGCAGTGAAACCAATTTAATTGTAACAAGTAGTTAATGCAAATCGTTTAAGCTTTTTATTTCGAATACACGAATACTTTACCATCTCAGTGTCTTAGAACAATATAGGGAGAACATGCTATAGCTTGGGACCAATACGGAGTAAAAAATGTTGAGCAACCAGTTTTATATAACTAAGTTACTTCCAAAGCATGGAGGAGATTAAAATAGTTTCTGGTCTATCGTCAATGATTTTGAAATTTTCATAAACAAATAAAATGATCTTGAAACTCATGTGTGGGTTAAATTTTTTTTTTTATAATATCAAACTAAATTCTTATTATTTTTCATTTAATAAGGACACATTATTTATAACCCTATTAATATTATAAATGTGAAAGTTTCTTTGTTTGGATGTTTGGATGTTTTTTGGTCAAACTACTGAACGGATTTTGATGACATTTTGTATACAGATGATATAAGCTGACTTAGATAATACGATACTTTTTATCCCACTTAACATTTCCCTAGGGTCCACGCGGGCGAAGCCGCTGGTGAAAGCTAGTGATATATATTTATTTCCTTTAACATAAAGTTTTATAGGAATTTCGTAAGCAAACCGCAGCAAGTAATATCCGTCATAAGTTACACCTCCTGCCTTCCGAAGAGGCGAAGTCGATAGCAATTCGTCATGTAAGTACTTCATCATGTCATATAAACAGCGACACGCGGTCGCTCGCAATGTAACATTGTGTCAACACACATTCCGTTGTCGTTTGAGTGATGACGAACCGTTTTGACTTACACGTTTCGTGTCTGCTGACAGATTCCATATTTTCTCCCGGAACTATTGGCAAGTTGCCAGAATTTTTAATATTCTAGGACTTTTACAATTTTACTGATTGTAAATATTACGGAAAAATATTTTGTAGCATATTCTAAATCACGGAGTATGTCATCTGGCTGACTTATACGACACACTCATGTAGATGTGTATGCTCTAGACTCCTCCTTGCATCTTTTTCCTCACTATTGAGGTCCGTGATCTCTATACTTAATTACTTCACCGACTAGGTTACGCCATCTTCCCCGATCCTCTGCCGTGTAGATTACTTCGCTGACGCTTCGAGGTTGCCACCTTTCTATCTGACAAGCAAATGGTGGGGAGCCTGGTGTTCCCCTAAAATTGACTTATTAATGAGATGCGCTATCCATGGGATCCGAATCATTTTCCTCCAGCACCACACTTCAAATGTATCGATGCACCGATGATCCGCCTTCTTAAAAGTCGACGTCTCCGCGCCATACAGTAGTATGTAGTAATAGTCTAGACTGAATACATGATACTGAATTTTTGATGTCATCTTACAAACTATAACGTACATTATATCCACGTAGTATTTACGTGAGTATTCTCATATCGCACTCCATAATGGGCTGCTTCTTATGTATGTTGACCGAGCGCCCCGATGCAGCCCGCCCGTGTTTATTCGGCAACAGCTCTGCTAGCACAGTTTGCATAATTACACGCACACACAACCATCCAAATAGACGATACACTATCTAAATGTGCTTTAGACAAATATTGAAATAATTAAACGTGTGAAGAATGCAGACACCGGGGAAGATTGAGACCTTTCATGATCAAATTGATCGTGTTTTTAAAAACGGGTGGCATGAATGTCATGCATAGACATGTGTTAATTACGTACTTTGTGGCGCTTTGCTCACTCTGCCTACTGACAATATCTGCCTTATATATATAGTCGTATTCGTAAATTTAATTAATTAACCTAATTTTTTAAAATAAATATATAAGCTTAACATATAAAGCCTGTTATGAAAACATGAAACGATGAAGGCACCGCGACCGCCCAAACCAGGCACAATATAATCATTTCTATATCGACCCTCAGAGATAGCCATTTACCTAAAAGCCTAGAAAATATTGTAATAAATTATGAAAGCACTCAAGGTCTCAATTCTGCTAAATCGCATTTCAATATAATCTTAACTACTTGCAATTTGCCATTATTTTATTTAGCTGAAGTCCAATATTATTAGTGCGATATCTTCTTCACAAATCAAAAAGCGAGAGATGTATTCATTATTTTGTGATCCAGTAACAAGAACTCTGTCATAAAGTTGAAGCGATAATGACTCTCCTTAATTACGTTAAAATTAACAGAATTGCCCCACTGATTAATATTTTTAGCTTAGTTGGTGCAGTTAACCTGCAGTTAATTGGGTCACCCATCCTATAAATATATTGATTAAAACTACGTCAAGCCGTTGAATCGACAGTATTTGCCATCAATAAACGCTCTGTTAGGGGTTCTACGGGAAAAGCCCGTGGCCTGTGGACATTATGATATGAATTGTATCTAAAACCTCTTTTAGGAATTACCCTGAGTGAAAAGAACATGAAAGTAAAGAAAAATATCAGTTTGTCACGTTCATATAGGTCTGATAGCTTTATTATTTGTAACACAGTAAATAAGCCTAAAATAAAAATCAGCTTTGATTTGAACAGACATCTCGTTTTATACTTTACTTTCTTTAAACTCAGAATGACTATCGAAAAATATACAGTCTGTTCTAATTCGATTCAAATGCAATTAATTTGTTATATTGGTCTTTAGAAAATATTGCGAAGTCAATTGCATGAATTGGAAACACGAATTCTCGGAATGAATTTTTTTTCAGCCTTCGCCTGAATTCTTTATTAACCACATATCGATGAATAGATGAGGCGAGCCATGAACTTCTACCAACAATGTGATTGTTGATCGGGCCTCCTTTCAACGCAGGTCGTGAATCAAAATCTAAAAACTAATCGAATGGCAAAAAAAGTTGGACTATTTTCTGAGACACATTATTTTGTACTCCAATACCTAGCGAAAATAATAAAAAATACATTAATGTATAGAATATGCAGAACTTAATATACCTATACAATTTCGATTCCTTCCACAAAAAAGCTTTGTCTGGAAAAAAAGAAAGATAAATTGATTCGCTAGAAAATTATATTTTGCTTGCGTACTTAAAAAAAAATATGCACGTTACTAATTTGTTCTTCCTAATATACTTACTTTCCCTCTCTCTTCTAAAACATATTTGGGTTGGTACTACCAAATGACTTATCATGCGGTTTTCATAGATGGATTTAGTGATTATAAATCAAGGTAAAAAGGTTTTAGTTTGTAATTAATTGTGTAATCATAAAATGTGACGATATGACTAGAAACTAGCAACATATAAATTCCACTAACACGAACCAAGGAAGAGATGCAAATAAATAATAATAATATGGATTGACATGAAATTCAACAAGGAATCTATACAACAAAGAAAGCTCTACTGCAGTTAATAAATCAACTTTTATATAATCTACAATCTTGTAATAAACGTCTGATCAGCGGTAAGTACAATTTTCTCCCTTAAAAGAATGGCCGCCACAGAAATATATAAAACCCAGCGGGCAGCTAAAAAATTATGAAATATTCACCTTTCCAACGTAAACATCCCAATAATGCGGGCTTCGAAACAAAGCCGCCATTGTCGGGAGATGTCGGGTTTACCGACTTGTCCCCGTAACGGTCGTGAATGCTAAGTATTCGGCCCTTTCCGACCCAAAAGCGCCGTCACAAATAACTCTATGATATGCAAAATATTCTTGATATAATGTACGGATGGTTTAAGTTGTTAGAGCGAGTTACAAATGGCGGTCGCATTAAATTTACCATTTCATAATTCCATACTGCCTTCTTTAAATCTTTTCCTTATTAAAATTATTGTATAAATTCAACAGCATGTCAGATTAAGTATAATCTTTTGTAGTAACAAAAATATCTCCATGGATTTTAAACCATAATACGTTTACTTTTAAATTCAAAATCAAACGCAGCTATTCCATATTATGTTATGACGTCCACACATATGGACGGTGTACACTCTGTAGGCCATATTCACGTGTTCTATTAGGTATTCTTGTTGTTGTGACATTAATCTTTCAATAAAAGCATTTTACAAGTATACCAAATCAAGTAGAGGTATATTTATGTTAAAGCTTAATCAACAATATTAATATTTAAAACTAACTTTGTTTCGTTGTCTAATAAAAATGCGTGATTATTTAATATTATGCTAGATTTATCATGAACCATAAACCATATTTTTATAAAAAAGTATTACGAACCTTAAACTTTATAATTTGTTTCTTCCTCTTTGTTTATATCTAGATTTCTATAAAGTAAACATACCTATTAATATAACAAAACAATATATTTTATGGCAGCAATTTCAAGTAACATCATAATATTTTCCCACGTCGATATCGAAAATGGTAGTTTCAGTAACGATTATAGTGTGCGGTCGATGTAATAGAAAGTGGTCCTTATTTGTTCTTATAATATGAGGTACGTTATTTTAAAGAGCGCAAACGGTTAATGGTTAATATTGCGTGTTTTAACGCAGTAAAAAATGTCAGGGGTAAAGGAAAGATTACATGGTACCGGTCGGCACGGAGCGACACTTTTGCGGTTCCCAGCCTAACTGGCTGATTGCGGAAAGCAGTTATTATTGTATAATCTAAAATATAAACAGAACCTCTTTTCTTGTTAGGATAATACTTTTTTCTGGCCACGCTCAGTCAACACAATTCGTGATTATTTTAGTCCGTTCTTTTAAGTACTCAGACTTCTGTTTTTAAAACCAAGTTGTTAGTTTCTACTGTTCCTTTTAACAAGAACTTTTAAACAATATGAAAGCTTGATTTAACTATAAAGCAGTTTATGTCCTACTTCTTACTAATATTATAAATGCTAAGGTTTGTGAGGATAGATTACGGTCACGCAATAACTACTGAATGGATTTTGATAAAATTTGACGTACGGAGAATTCTGAGCCTGGATTAACATACACGTTAGTTTGTATCCCACTAAACAGTTCCCTGAGGACCACATGTTCGAAGCCTCTGGTGGAAAACTATTAATTGGTAGCCGCTTATGTTTTGTACTATGATACATTGAAATAACACACGCGGATATTTTCGCTATGTGTGCTAGACTTTGGTACATACAAGTTCTTACAAAGGTATGTAACAGGTTTTCTAATCGACACATTTATCCAATTACGGGCATGAAAAAATATTAATATTTATTTTAAAATCACTAAATCAAGTACATTGTCATACATTCAAATAATAAAAAGCAAGTATTAATAATAATAATCATAATCAAACGATAGACGTCCAAGTAATTTTAAGTTAATAAACAAATTTAATAATAAAAAGTTATTCAAAATAATAACAACAATAATCGAGTAGTTTTTATATATCCAAGTAATACATAAAATAAAAGCAATATTAAGAAAAAACTTGAAACGAATTTATAGATTTATTGTAGACATATGTGTAATAAAACCAAGACCTCCCGAATCGGTCATTATAAATCCATTTGTCCATTAGATGGCTAAAACTATCATATTACAGTTATTCTCAATAACTCCCAAGCTTAAATACCAACAACAACTCAACTCAGTAATTAAAAAAGATATCATCAAAGAAAAAAAAGAAACCGCCGTTATAATAACTAAAACCTTTGCTCTTCGTATTCAGTGTCGAATAATATCTGAATGTATACTAACCGAATAAAAAGATATGAAACATTATGCACACAAACCTGGTCCAGTAATGAGACAAGGTGTCTTACCAAGAGCTTTTATTTACGATGCAGAAGTCGTTGTCAAAGAGAGACACCATTATACGAGTGTATATAATCTCGTTTTGACAGCTGCAACTTTAAAAAGTTCATTATATAGCTTCAATTTCCAGTAATGATGCTCCATTTCGTATGCCACAATATAGGAACATAATTTTTAACAGCACTTAGAATCCGAATGAAGTTCTGTGAAATAGAACTTAAAGGATGTATTAAATTTTAGTGCTAAAACGTTTCCACCGCGATGCAATGCAATGCATTAAACTAATGGACTCTGCGTCTGTTTTATGCAAAGTCATTAAACAATGCCATATATAAATCTGTTTGGAATTATGAAGACTTTTCATTAAATTAGAATATTATTAAACTGAAATATAAGAGAATATGAAAATGTTGCATTTTCACTTAAAAATATGAAACTATCGATAATACTTATTAAATCAAAATTATAACCAAAACAGCTAGGGCTGGACTTGGCCACTTTTAAGATCGTAATTGTGACATTGACTACTGAACGAGATCATAGACTTTTTTATACGATCAGAAAGGCTAGTTTTAACGGTGTCGCGTACCACTCTTTCTTTCATCCTAGGTTTCCGCAAGCAAACTTTTTGTTTTAGATATTATTCACCTTTCGTAATTGGAAATTTAAACTAATCCAATATGTTCTTTATGAATGTCAGTTCGTTAAAAATTCATCTAGTGTGAACATGTTATTGTAATCGTATAAATTTAAATATAAAATTTTATAATAACGAAATTATTATAACCCTATTAATATTATAAATGTGAAAGTTTCTTTATTGGATGTTTGTCCATCAATCACACCGAAACTACTGAAAGGATTTTGATGAAATTTGGTATACAGACGCTGACTTAGATAATAGGTTACTTTTTATCCCACTAAACATTTCTCTAGGGTCCACGCGGGCGAAGCCGCTGGCGAAAGCTAGTTAAAATATAAATTGTTAATCTAAAAGTATATCTTGTAATATCGTCCAAGTTTTTATATTACAGGAAACCCAAAAAGGGGTATTGCTATTTGTTCTATTTTGCAATTGTAATTTTATATTTAGTTCAACATACGCATAACATAACTGCTTTTATAATTATTTTTTGTTTGTTACAATTTTTTATTAACCCTTACTTTATTACCATAAAATAAAATCAATCCTCAAGCTTAGTCAACCTTTTCATTATTTCGCCCAAGCTACGAACCCGACACCGTTTCACGTCAAAAAGCACTTATTTTTAAGAACTTATTCAAAACGGCCAATTCCAAGACCAAGCAAATATGGCGACATCAACTCAACATTATCAACTATGTAGATTTTCAAAAAGAAACTTATTGTAAGTATATTGTGCTCGGTGAAAATTAGTTCGATAATATCTTAGCCATCAGCGGTAAAGAAAATAAATCATGATTGTGATCTGCTGACAAATTTCTAGGATAATTTCGCTTTCAATACATCTCTGCATATGAATCGAATCAGATAACAATCTGCTGATAAAGTTTTACGATAATTTTGCTTACATTATTTCAGAATATTGCATGAGTCATGTCGTTTCCGTGCCGCAACGTATAACTTGTTATCTTTAACAAACAATTAAAATCATTGTTATAATCATGAGGCCAGAGAACATTCCTGCGACTGTTACGGTATGGCACTCGGCATTGCTCACGGCGGGCAACACTGTCATGACAATATAAGCTCTTTTTAAGTACGGTCCAAGTTACAGAAGTATTCTTAAAGATAAATATGACGCAAATAATTAGTGAGGTTTTTGAACGCTATGGTGATTCTATCTTTGAGGTCTCGGATTTGTGAATATAGAAAATAAACATATCTATTTGTCTCGGGGCTGGGTGTTGTGTTTCCTCCGTCATTTCGGATTTCTATATTACAAGTGTAATGTTATCTTTTCTTCATTTATCTTTACCTACCTTAATATTATAAAGAAGAAAATTTTGATTGTTTGTTTGTATCGTATAGGCTTTAAAACTATTGGACCGATTTTAAATACTCTTTCACCTACGGGTAGCTACATTATACGGGGTTGACACATGCTATAATGTTTGCGTGCAAAGTTGCGGGAAAACAGCTCGTTTGATATAAAAAGCAATTGACTAGAAAATGTCAAACGGCTTAAAATGAAAAACTTTAAAAGTTTTTTTTTGTCTATAGTCTGGCATGCTGGCATGCTCAAATCTGGCATGCTGTCTATAGTCTGTAAATTTTTTTATAACATTATGTAGACTTAGTAACAATTTCAGTTTTAACGAATACGCTTTAACAATAAAATTAGACCAGTTGAAAAAAAGGAATCTGTTCGCGTGAGCAATATCATTAATTTGGTGCGTGAAAAGAACGCGAAAGACTCAGAACGACAGTAGAACGATGTCGGCGATTTCGCTTTCAATGATAATAATGGATGGATTTTGTTTATGAAAATTATCGTCGGCCGCCTGGCAACCTTCCGCTTTGACTTCTTTTATGGCTGTGAAGGTTGGACCATTTGTGTTTCATTATCTATTTTATAAAAGAAATGACTTGTGTCAGTGTCAATAAAAATGCCAAACCAGTGGACCGATTTGGCTAATTTTCATTATGAAATACTGGTCTTTACTTATATTACAAAACACGAACAATTATAAGGGCTTTACAAAAATATGTAATCTATTAAAAAAAATATGAAATATACACACTACACATACATTTATGAATGTATTCATCTTTAAATAAGCCTTGTAACCTAGTCCATTAATGAGCACATGATGGTGATGATTACTTGACTTCAAAATAAAAGCAAAATATTTTGCAATAAATTCAAAAACAATTCTACAACCATTAAGCTGTGACATACACGCTATTTGGCACTGAACCATCGTTTACACACAAATAATATAATTCAGCAGATTTCTAAACTGCTTCCGTGTCATACGCATTGAAAATTTCAATCCTATAATGCTCTGGCTCAGTGCCAGTTTGTGCCACATTTTTTTAAACTAAATGAAACTACATATATATTTATGGTATAATACAACACTTAAATTAATATAAGGAATGGGCAATCTAATTTTACCAGAATTAAGCTTGGGTGTGAGCAATAAACTATATTATTTACATTTTTGAAGGGTTTTAAGTTAAGAAGTCCTCTGGTTTATAGTTTATATTTATCTGTTCTAAGGTTAACTTAGCAAATATAACAGTACTTACTTAAATTTTACATACCAACTCTATTTAAAAGATATCATTTTATTTTACGTGTATTATGTGTTACCTAATCATTTGAGTAAAGATACAATAGGAACAATGATTTTAAACGTCATTTTTTATTATTCCTAATAGGGATGATGACTAATTTTTGTTTGTTTGTCCGTCAGGTAGAGTGTTAAAAAATATTAAACACGTGTTTTTTTTTATATTTTTCGTAATCATAAAATTATGGCGTTACATTGAGTTAAAATTTTGCATGACGTCACGTTAGAGTACGTTTTCTACTCAACTGTGACGTAGCGAGCCCCCACTCCTCAACTTTAATGCCTGTTATCTAAGCTATTTCTTGTTAAATTGAAGTAAAAAAAATACGTAACTAATATTTTTCTATTATCTGACTGACGGACTAAATAGAATTGCATTTTTTTTTTCCCAGTCATCATCCCTATTCGTAATATTAAACTATTTGCACATACGTCTAAACATCGCTCTTCGAATGTCAGATCTTTAATTCGTGATTTAAATTATGCGCTTCGGCTGTATTCGTCAAACTTCGGCAATCCTAATGTATTTTAAAGATATCTATATAGAGTTGTTACTACATAATTAATCATTTCGCTTAAATTTAGATTAGGTCAGCCAATTTAAAAATAAAAGTATACTGTGTTTCTTGCCACCAGCTGATACCAAAATGAAAACCCCAGATTAAAGAAAATCGGATTAAGATAAATCGGTTGTACTAACTAAGTAAGTTTCTGACACCAGTAAGTAGAACAGTTTTTTTAATAAAACAAAATTCATAAATAAATATAAATTTATCAATTAATCACAATTTGATATGACTTCTATAGCCGACATTTCAGACTCAGAATCATTACTGTCGCTGCTGTAACCAATGTTTAAAATGAATCTATGCGAATGATTATCAAACACAGGCTCAAATTTCCGGTACTCATCCTCACACTTGATAGCATGATCACATACTTTATTCCGTTAATCGGGTCCTATCATGTTAACTTTTTCTAATATAAGTTCTTTTACCGAGGTCACATTCATGGACACATTTTTTTTCGCTACGTGCCCCTTTATTTGGGACCAAATATTCTCGATGAGGTTAAAATCAGGATGATATGGTGGTAATCGTTAAACTCAATGTCCATGCTCTTGTAAAATTTTGTCAATGGTACATACAGACAAACTTTCTTTATGAGTCAATATAATTTTATATAATTCAGACTTTGTTAATCTAGAGTCAAAAGGAATATGGTTCCGCTCCAACCAAGCTATCATATCAGGTCGCCGTGTATTAGAATTAGGCGACTTTACCAGTAACTGGTTATGGTATGGTGCATTGTCGATTATTAGCACCCTGTTTGGAAGTAAATTGGGAATCAGTTGATTGCGGAGCCAAGTTTCATATGTGTCTGCGTTTATTGCTTGATGATAATCTCCATTAGAATCCAAAAATTTACCTAGTAGTAATGTACCAAGTACAAACCTTTCTCATTACCTGCATGTATGATAATAATGCGTTCACCTTTGAAAATCGGTTGATTAACCCCTTTTTCGTTTTTATCAAGCCAAGACTTGCCTTTTGTTTGAGAAGTATGAACATATGATTCAATATTTTTTCCGGCAGCTCTTAAAGCCGTGTAATTTCTTAATATATTCAATTATTTTTAGGCGTACAGCAGATTTTTCTGCAAGGAGACTTGTTATTTTCTGTCTTCATAAATCTAAACATCTTTAAGAATTTTTCTTCATGTATCTGCACAACCTTGGAAACCAAAAGCGTCTATTAGTTTAATTTTTAAAAATTTTACAGTAGGAACTTCCTTAAATCTTAAATGAACGTCGTATACTATGTTTTTAATCACACTGTTATCAAAACTGTCCAGTTTTAACCTGAAATTCTTCTTTGGCCTTCCTTTCTTAGGTGTGTTAATTGCAGACCTATCATTATTTTATTTGTCCCTTATTAAATTTTGCAGAAATCGTCTGGATATGCCAGTGGCTTTTACCACGCGGTCTTGAACTTTATTTAAATATCCATTTTCAGACTTTTTAAAAACATTAGCTTCTGTTTAAAAGTACATATTGTTTTTCTTCCTATACAGTATATATGTACACCGTCCACTATCCCATTATTATTAGCTCATTTATGATTTAACTCCATCCCAAGGTTGCCTGAAAGAGATCACTTTTAGTGATAAGGCCGCTATTTGTACGTCTCCTTTTTAAAATTGAAATTGTAAGTGTTATGTGTGTGTACAATAAAGTATATTCTACAGGTACATGTTGTATATTATTTCACGGGACTGACCACTTATAGGTTTTCCTTTTTTTAAATTGGTATCCATTCCACAATACCTTGAAAATTATGTAGGAATAAATTAAGTACCTATATTCAAATAAGGTAATTTGGCGTATTACAGCTCTATACAATTCTTAATACTGAAATATTGCGTGCTGTCACTTCCATCACATCATCGCCATCTTTCATTCATCTCATTTTCATTTTACATGTAAAAATTAATTTTTTTTTTTTTTATTAATTAATTTATTAATTAACTTGTCATTGGCAGAATTGTGCGAAATGCGCAGATAAGCCATTAATTAAAAAAGAAGAAGAAGAAGACGAGTTTTGGCGGCTAAAACGACGTTCACACATTGGTTTCTTGATCAGTTAAATTCGTAAACACAAAATATACCGAGGCGCATAATTTAAATAGTAATGTGTAGTTTGGTGCATACTTCCGATACGCAGATGAGACCACTTTATTTGGGTTAATCCCAATCGGCAGATCGCGTAATCCCAAATAAAGTGGTGTTATGAATATTGGTGTAATATACTGGTGTATAGAAATAAGGGAGGATGTGGAGGAATCGCAACATCACCAAAACTACCAAAGTCAACTACCAATGCGCGCTCTAGTATTTCTAATTATCCCTTATGTGGTCTTATTCATATATTGTGGTGATATAAGACTATAGTGGTGGTACTATACATATTCCACTATAAATTGTAAGCTTTTAAATACTGTAAAACGTTAGCATGGGCTAGTACAACTTGACCGATATTCCCCTATTCACCGAGTTTAACGAGAGCACTTGACTTGTCATTATTTTAATTAAACCCCGTTTCAATCTCGCACCATAATGACCCTCTCAAATATTCATAATGTTTACTGCGTATCGGTTTCTGCAAAATACAGCAAAATTATAAAACAACAAATCAAACTCGGTTTTAAATGAATTCAATTTTTATTTACACACTATAGATCGATCGTTTTTATAATGTAATTAGAAGATATGTAAATTAATTACTAGGTGCCGCAATTTACATAAGGGGGTAATCAATTTCAACTTTTAGCAGCATTTTTGATACTGTAGTTGCAGAATTGTAGTGTTGCTACATCAAGCAATTATGCTAATATGTGCCAGCGATTACAAAAAAAAAGAACTTAGATGGATATGTGACGGGTTCGGTGCTTAGGTAAATGAAAGTCTGACTAAGCTTGATAACTTAAGTTATTTAATAGTATAAAAACTGTAACAATAAACAAAAATAGTTCGTATGGATTTCTAAAAAAAGACTTACATACCCCTTCCTCGATTTGTGGAACAAATAGAACTTTAGTAACACATAAGTTTACAATTTTTTTTACTAATTTATGATACGCGAAAATAACAGAAATTTGCAATAATAAATGTATTTTGAGAATTTTTCACATTTATTGTATCACAAATTGATGCCATGTTTTCAGGGGATGAATTTTCACGAACTACATTCAGAAAGAGTATATCACGGTACTTAAAATTTCAAATTATGAAAAGTGGATAATAAAAAAGCAATTATGTTAAAGATCAAAGACAAAAAGGTTGGATGCGGGAACCTAGTATGGAATAAACGGTGTAATACGCACCTTGACAAATATTTAATTCGTATAAATACAAATATTTATTATAACAATTGTACTGTAACGGTGGGTAGTACTACATCGCTTATTTTGTCCTTCGTTCCCGCATCGAATCCAAAATTTTGTCTGAGACCATAAAAAACTTTCGTAAAATAAAAAAAAAACGTAAAACTCATAACGAACTGTTTTTTTTAAATAATTTTATTTTGCTGGTACAGTTTTTCTTTTACCGTAAATATACTTGTGTAGTCTAGTCGGCCTTTTCATTTGACTACCATTCAAGAATTTCTTACAAATACATAATATCTATTGAGATGATTCATTACAGATTGTGAAATTATTTATCGACTTGCGCACAATCAGACCTATCAGTCAAGGTCTTTTCATCAAGTTTTTGTTTCATCACATTGTTTTTGATTCTAACATTGTTCTTCATATTATTCTAAGTCATTGTCTATTCAGAATACGAGCTCAAATCAATGATGGAGCTTAATGATTTATTGCAAAAACGGAATTCTTCGGTATTTTGTTAAAAAACAATACGTTGAAGATAGGATTTTGATGTTTAAGTTTCATTCATAGTATTTTGGTGGTTTCATTCAATTTATTATTTATCAAGGACATAAAAACTGAGTGCTTACCGTGATAGTACAGTGAAATATAACACCTAACAAATCATGAACTATTTATAAAAAAGAATTCAATTACACTTACGAACAAATAGATGCTATTATGATGCTATAAACTAACCTGAAACAAACAAATAAACAAGAGTCAATATAATTATTTTCTAGAATTGTATAAGGCCCTGGGTTCTCTGAACACACGTCGTCGTTTATCTTTATTGCCTAAATTCTATTAATTTATACGCTAATTTCTAAATGACTATTAAATATCGTACAGTTACCATATGAAATTTAATAAACGAATACTACTAACTATTATAGTATACTAAACACCTATTTATTATGTTAAAAATAATATTCAAGACATTATAGTAGCGGGATCTTGTTTGTTTATGAGAAAGCTAATTTTTCACTGAAAAGGCACCTTTTTATTTATTGAAACAAACTGTTATTTAAAAGAGAAGCTGATAACAATTTTTCGCCTTATTATGTTAATTTTATAAGAATAGTATGAGTAGGCAAAAAAGTAGTATTTCTGTTTTGAAAGAAATATTTTTTTATTCCGTGGGAAGGACACAATATCACTTTGGCAGCAGTTAGGTCACAGGAGTCGGCTCATTAACCATGCGCGGTTTCTTTTCCGATATCAAGTTGGCTGCGTGAAGGAGTTCTCATATTGCGATTATCGTCCTTTCCGGCTGAAATATATAACATCTTTAGTTCCGGTACGTTTTCATAACGTTGTAAGGGTTCCAAAAGAAATTTGATATACGGCCACATTGGTAACGCTGCTCAAGGATACTGTTCTAGAGTGGTTTATTGAATCTATAGTTTTTTATTCGATGGTTGTGATCGTTCTTTATATTGGTTCTTCACTTTTTTTGCTCTGAGAGTGCTTCTGATATAAGTAATATTCTTTGGTAAATATGACAGTTACACTGCGTATCTAAGAACAACAACCACTTAAGGTTTGCCTTTTCCAACCATCTATGTTTATTGAACCAATTTTTAAGTTTAACAAACAAAAAGAAAATCAAGAAAGTTAAAAACGAACTTCTGTTTATGTTAGTAAATACACAGAATAAGATTTAGGTGTAAAATTAACTTTAATTAAGACGAGGCAAATCGCTTCACTCGTACCTATAATTTCCTTACTCATTAAATTGGGGCACAAAGTGCCATTCTCTTTTTTACATACAGCGTATTAAAATCAAGCCATATTGGGATTCAGGAACGTATAGCGCCATCTCTTGAGATGAATCTTAACTTTGCAGTTAACAACGTACTGTTAATTTATAATGATTTTGTGAATATTATTATTTTTTTAATACATGAATTATATATAATTATCAAGATTAATTAATTATAATTCAAACAAATTATCGTGTTGTAAAATTCACAATGTTCATTTTATATTATTGTCGTTTCCATTTTAAAATAAAATGATAACCGTATAAAAATAATGCCCATTATAATTTTGTCTGTACGCTGAAATCTATTGGTTAAATCTTATATCTGTACACTATTTAATGCGGTTTTCATAACTATACACAGTGATTTTAGAGGAAGGTTATACGCGGGCGAAGCTGCTAGCTAGGAGAGCAAATTTTATATAAATCTGAAATCACGACAGGTTTTTCGGTAAGGATTAAAATTCATTCATACAGTTGTATAGTCAGTTTTAAAATTTTAAAGTACCATTCCTTTTATTTTAATGAGACATGCATGTGATAATATGAACATGGAGTTAGTATTTAGGAAATAAAATTGATCGTATCAACAACACAAGAAAGCCGCATTAATAACTATAGAATATATTTTCAATTTGGTAGAGTACAAATAGAAACAAAAAGGTAAGCCGAATAAGTACAAACCGTGCGGGATCAAGGTCCACTGTGTAGCTAAGTCATTAGGATTCCACACATAAGCGAAACGCGGCTTATTTCTTTTTATCTATGTTAGAAAATAGTAGTAGTAGTGAAACCGAAAATGGCGATGACTAATAGAGTCATTCGACGTCGTCACAATCGTCATTATTGAGGATAAACCACGTCAGAAGTAGTAATATTAATGTAGATAAAGTTTATATAATTTTCCGACGGATACTGATACGACATAAATTGTAAAGTAACTGCAATATCGTTTCATAAAACGGAAACCTTCGGCATATCGATGTGTATAGGATGAATATCCCTTACGCTGGTCGCTTGTGCCTCGAACCGTGAACACAAAGCACTTACGAATATAATATTTTTATTACAATCCCACGCCGCTTAGGAACCAGAGGCCACCCACCAAATAAAATATTTCTCGAAGAAACGTCTGCGTAACGGTTATATGTTATACTAAATAATATTGTCCTTTTGTTGTGTTATGCGGATTTAGCAGTTTCCGGTGCCCTCTTTTAAAATATACGTGGTTTGGGAACAAATGTTAAATATTTAACGTATTACAAATTGCTTTACAAAATATTGTTTTTTTTATTTTTGGACATAATTGATTAGAATCTTTGGTTCTTTTTTTAGTGAAATAACGCTTATGTTATCACAATTATGTTGTCAAAAAGATTTTAAAATATAATTCTGGGTAAAACCCTATAATTTTTTTGTTTTACATACTTAATCTTTTCCCAATTCTACATTTCATAAGTTTCTAGATTTCTGCTAGCGGCTTCGGCCACCTTCTTGAGTCGTTTCGTATATGGATGAAAACTACATTAAAATCCGTTTTATACTTTAAAAGATATCACTGTGCTTCCCGCTGGGAAGCGACTTAGTTTTTACTATCTTATAATTGTCCAATTTATTAATGAATATTGTATATTCAGAACAGGCGAGACATTCTAGAAAAGAATTAATGAGATAGCAATATAAACCGTTGACGATTTCCAAAGCTTTTGAGATTTTTTTCAGTAGCGTATAGCTTGTTACATAGAAATCTTTGTTTGTTTGTAATTTCAATGCCAAGATGAATACTAGCTCATAGTAACCAAATGCTGACTCTTATATTTGACCTATATAAAATAACAAGAATTTGCCTATTCTTATATCCTTTTTATTTGGAATCCAATAGAAACCAGTAATAAACCCTTCTCCAAAGAGAGTATTGAATATATTATGTATATCATAATTTAAAATAAACAGTAGACCAACAAGACGCTTATAACGATTTATAAATTGGTAAATATAATAATACTTTATTGTTGTAATCAGATATTTAACGAACAGATTCTACTGTCTAACCTCAAACGAAAGTGAAATGCCAACACTTACGTCTAAGAGTGTTTGCTAATCTATTGTTCTTTGAAATTATTTTTATTATTATTCCTGATCGAAGCATCCTTCTTTATTGCAAAGTTTCAATTCATACAATACAGGATTTATGATTCTTTTCTGAATAATTGCCTCTACTCGTCATGACGTATTCATTCTTTAATAATAATAGCATTTGATCTGAACTTAATTTTCTCTTTACAAATATCAGTTCACTGAACCGTGATTTTATGAAAATACCATATATATAATTTAATGGAAGCTGCTGCTGTAAATAGCTCTAATTTAATCAACCTTCATTAAAGTTTAATCGTAGTAAATAACGTAAAGCCTTTGACGTTGAAGTCAATATTGTTTATTCAGTGTAGCCTGTCAACAAGTATTTATGAATTTTGAAATCTCGTCTTCTGTCATAGTTTACAAATCTACGACAGAAGACAAGAGACTCAGCAATTTCATATAAAATCGCAATAAAAAAAGTAAATAAATCACTGTTTAGGTATTACGATTCAATGTTCAAATAAAAATCTCTTCAAATATTGATGCGGCTGTATCTCAGTCTTTATTACCTCTATTTTATTCCCCATTTAACTGTTAAAGAAACATGACTACATCCCCTAATTCAATCATATTATTTTATTATTAATATATTATTAGACTTACACCGCTATTGTTCAAACAGTTATTGAGGTAGAACTTTATAACTATTAGAAAATATTAATCTACAATTGATAAATGTATTCACAATGCCATATTGATATTGCTTTATGTGAGGTATAGAAAAAGAATTAAGCATAAAAAGAAATGAAATGAATTAAAATGTTTAATTCAAGTAAGCTTGTTACAAGCACTTTTGAATCGTCCAAAAATATTTTTTCCCCTACCACTTGTTCAGGACGTCTTTTAACTGACAGAAGAAAAAGCGAAAGAAACTTACCAGCTTTTTATCATAAGTAATGACATTTACATAAATCATGTCATTACCAAAATAATACATATATTGAACAATAATAAATACAAGTTTAAAGTCAGTAGGACAAAGGTTGGTACATACCTATAATTAATCGTTATAAAACAGAGCGAAGGCTATTAATTCCATGCATTGCGGTCCTTACAATAATCATCATATATAAAAAGGAGAAGATAGCCAACGGTTAATTTTTTTTCATAAACTATATAAAATGTTATTGTGAATAGGTTTGTGTAAAAGATGAGAATACAGAAATTAGCCAAAAGTAAGTAACCGCTATGTACGATATTTTAAAAATATTTTTGACATTATAATTGTAAGAAGTCTTACAAATTATTTTTTAAACGCTAAAGCACATTTTAAACTTTAGTGCAAGTGTATAATATTATTAACTTAACTAAAAGTTAAAAACATTTGGAGATATATTAATTTCGACCGTTTCGTTGAATTAATTGAATCCTGATGGAAATACACGAGTACGGTCTCGTATGTACGGTCACTAGTAGCGACAGTTACAACTGCTTGAGACTCTATAGAAAATCAATTAGAGAATGTACTAAAAGTCAAAAATATTTTGGTCAGCCAGCGGTAGAACTATGATTTGGACACTGCTAACCTTCATAAACAGTCACTCAGGGTACTTGCTAAAGTGCAAGAACAGTTAGTCACTTAAGGATTGCAAGTGCTTGGAGCCATCTCTCTGTTGCGGCTACTTCAGGGTACACATTGGCACAGGGCCATTCGGCATTACAACTTAAACCAGGTTGTTTCGTTATCACTCTAAAGCACGACTAAAGGTTGCCATCGCAAGAATACTAATCAATTAGCATCTCCTATTGGTTTAAAATTATGAGTTCTATTTCAATAATACCTTCTGTCCAGTTACTATCTACTTGAATATGAAAACTTTGATTTTATTATCACAGTATTTACACTAGATACCTAGTTTGAAATAATACAAAACTAAAAAGACCAGTCAATAGTTACTGTATCTTTTAAAATTTTCCGTAGAACTAATAAAAAGTCTTTGTTCCTATATCTGGAGCAAGTCCAAGCTAATTTTAAGCCATTGTGTCGACTTCACTGCGAAACAACGTGTTTTATTAAAACCTATTATTCTTGGACTCAGTTAAGTTAAAATCACCTTTAAAGCATTAAAATAAGGTTAACTTTAAATATTTTAGTGCGATAGCAGTATCGAATGCAAGCATTTACTATCGCATCTTGTTTGGCAGATCCTATTTACGCTCGATTTATACTAAACAATAACAATCTAACGAATTTTACGCAAAACGTAAATGTCATGTGAAAATTTTATTAAAATTCGAGCTAACTTATTAATAAGACGACCTCCGTTTTTATACATATAATTCGAGTTTCAGTTCATTTCCTGGTTTCAGATTTCCATAATACAAGTGCTTAAACTACTTAATGTGATATCTGAGCAATGTATATGATGTTGTCTAATATTAATTTACCTAAAAACATCTTTGTTTTAACTATCTAACAATAAGAATGGACACAAAATAATTATTGTCTCCTAACGGCAGTGACGACATTTACATAAACCTACAATGGTTACTATGGTAACGTTTGAATTTCCCAATTTTCCACTCCCATTTTCATCTCTTTATTTGCTCTTTTTCGGCACAAAATATAGCCTATGTTCACCGCATATGATGTAGCTTCCCATAGGTGAAAGAATTTTTAAAATCGATCGAGTAGTTTCGGTGCCTATTCGATGCAATCAAACAAGAAATCAAATCATTCCTCTTTATAAAATTAGTATAGATACATATTATTGCCAAACCTATAATAATATAAATGTAGGTTATATTGATTTAGAATAATTAAGTATTAGGCTTTGAGGGTAATTTTTACTTAGTTATATTTTATAGTTGTAAACTTTAAAAGATCTATCTATTTTCAAAAGTTTTTATTTTAATTGAAACGGTAACTTTTGATTTCTAATATTATATTGATGGATGATATTTTTTTAGTAAAAATTGGTTTTATTTAGGTACATAAAAAAATAATAACATTAATTAATAAATGAAATAATACTTGTATACTACCCCCTAGAACAATAAATTACAGATGTTTTGTGAAGTTATTCTAAAATCCCCGCCTACAATACCACAGGTGCCTATTTTATTATACGAGTACAATAGCCTCCCCGCTCCCTAAAAAGTTTCAATAACTTATTTCATGTGAACGTAAAAAATAAAAAAATATTATATAATAAAATTTACTGTGTCATCAAAGATTTCCATAAATATGGGATAGTTACCGTGACTGTGTAGTATATACCCGCGGACAGTGGTCCCATTAATTATAGTACACGTCGTAACCACCAGTAACTTAATCTTTGGACACGATCATTAGTCACTGTCTATAAACGCTGTGAGTCTGCTTCTATAGATAACGGTGAACATACAAACAAAACACTATCATTTTGACTCAACAATGAGTCTGAACTTTTAAAAATTATAATCTTGTGAAAAACTAAATGTGGAATGAGAGACAAGTTCAGTTATTGAATAATTTATCGTTCTCGACTTCATCGACAAAAAACCTTAATCTAGAAATGGGTACCAAAGTCTTAACTGTTTAATAATTTTTCAATTAAACTTATCTGTTTGAAATAAATCAGGGCAATAAAAGCAATCCCTACTGAATTTCCTATCAGCTCTCCTCAATATAGTATACATTATAGAATCCTTATTTGCGTGACGCATTTTAAAAGACGAGTCATTTTCTTTACTTTTTTAAAGCCTCCCAAGGAAGTACAGTACAGTACTTTCAATTACATGATTTAAAACGATACTAATTTCTATTATATTTTATAATAAAATACAAAAGCGTTTCAAATGAACACTCAATTCATAATACGAGTACTAAATGAACACTATGATTTGCAGCTTTGTGCTCCATCATTGATCTCAGTAATTGCTTGTTCACGGACCGTATATCAGACGATTGAACGCCGCTCAATCGCACAATCACTTTGGGGACCACGCAATAGTTTAGTCATCTTTATCAATACAATATCGTATTATACCATCTTCCATATATGTATGTCCTTCACACTTATCTGGAAACGAAAGAAAAATAAATAATGCTCCATTTATGCCGGAAAAGTAGATTATAAGAATGAGCTTTTAGTGCCATTTACACTGTGCTAAGATGGCAACTTATTACTAAAGGAGGTTACAACTGCCAAATATTAGTGCATCAATTTCATCGGTCGCAAACCACATTCCTAATGAAGAGGTACGGAAGAGATTGTCGTCGGTGTAAAAATCAACAGAAACATGCTCCGTTGGTACGAATATGTGGAAAAATGGCGGATGAAAAGATGACAAAACTGATGTACTACGCAAAAGGTTAAAAGTATGAAGCCGAGCAAGACCCACCTCTCACGATTGAGTCAATAGTGTGCTGTTAGAAGGTGATGTCGGAAGTCATAAAATTGGCGAGAATGTATGAAATGAATAATGAAAGTGGATGAGGCGGAAGACATATGTAAGGACCAGGCTTTTATCCCCTTATTTACCCCTTAGGGGTCAAATTTCGTAAAATCCCGTCTTAATGAGCACCTACGTCCTAAAAATAACAGGCATGCAAAATTTGAAACTCATATCACTTGTAATAAGGAAGTTTCATACAAACTTTCATCCCCAAATTTACCCCCCTTAGGGGTTGAATTTTATAAAAACCCGTCTTAGTGAGCATCTACGTCCTAAAAAGAACCCGCATGCAAAATTCGAAACACCTAGCACTTGTGGTTTCTAAGATTTCGTGATGAGTGAGTAAGTAAGTGACTTTTCGCTTCTATATATTTTTTATATATAGATAAACAGCGACATGTTTAAAAATATTATTGGTAAACACGACCTGCAAGGAGATACATCGAATTATTAAGCAAATACTTAGAGTAACAAGTTACATATACTTATACGTATACTTTAAACTTCGAACGAGTACATTAATATCCAATATTACAATTTTAATTTTTGTATGATAATTCATCGTGCTACCGATATTAGAGTTTTATTCTTAAATAGCTAGACATGGCATTTAAAAAAAAATTATATAGAGTTTTAATATAGCCCAACTTAAAATTGTTCAATGTATCATATATGATTAAATTTTAATGAAAAATAAAAAATAATAGGTAGTCATTATATCACGTCACATATCAATCAAACGCATTCAATCGTTGTTATAAACTTCCTTTGTATTGATTCAATTGATTCCAAAGAAAGTTTTATATGACTATAAACAACTACATGTATGTTTTTTTTTATATACTACATATGTTGATCATTAATTTCGAGAAATTTAGACCAATTTTCATATTTTTACAGTCCTGAGGCGGTTCCATAATAATATTGAAATCAGGTCATGAATTTTTTTTATAACAAAAAACTGGAAGAATTTTTGAAAATTTTATTTATTATGAAAGAAAATAAACAGAATCGCATATTGTTTTCCTAAGAACACAGATATTATAATACTATGACTTTATGTTAATATATATTTTATATGGCACTTAAACCCAACCACCCGACCTCAGCAGCAATTTCGTAGCTATGTGTGTTTGAACATTTTTATTTAAGTACTGAAGTAAATAAAACAGAACTTCTACCTAAAAACTCTTTTAGAATACTTGTTTTTGTAACACAAGAAAAATCAGTAGCAAAAACACCCAGAGTTTTTTCTGCTAGCAATACTTTATTCGAGATAGGTATAGATTGTATTAGTTTTTGCTTCCCCCGTAATCCGATTTCGGTTCGTATCATATTTGTTTTCGTATTTTCTGAAGTGAAGGATGTACTGACGTACCTATATCTTTATAGTGGTATGGTGCTGGGTGAAATTGTGTGTATTATATCCTATCTTTGAGAATTCGTAGAGTCATGAAAAAAACTCATGTCATTTATGTTTATATATTCTATATTTTCACAATTGAAATAAATAAAATACAATTAAGGCTTATAAACTTCAAAGAAGTAACCCATATTTTTTATCTCAATACAAAATATGTATATACCTTGTGTGTTCATAAGCTTTGAGACCAAGTTTTTACTGAAAAAAAAATGTAATGTTACTGGCTGTTATTCTTTTTACCAATTTTGAATGTGAATTTTTTGTTTATTTGTATCGCAACATTCATTTGTTTATATTTTCTCGTGATGGGAAGAACGAAACAATTACGTGCAACTATCATTTCACTATTTAAGGTGGGAAAAAAACCGATGAAGATTTACCGCGATCTGAAAAGTTTTCCTGTAAGCTATAACTTCATCTATTGAACGAATAAATGAATGAATAAATTCTTTATTGTACACCATAATTATAGAGAATTAGAATTGATAAATTTTAGTTGTACAATCGGTGGCCTTATCGCTAAAGAGCAATTTCTTCACACAATAAAGCGGTGCAAAGAGACAAGTTCTCTGCAAAATTTCCAAAGGAGTGATCGGACACACTCTGCGAGAACGCCTGCGAACATTAAAATCATCCAAGAGCGATTTCGCCATAATCCATTTCGCGCTCAGTAGAAACTCACTCTGCAAACTAATATTTCGCGCGTTTCAGTGAACAGAATAGTGAAATATGATCTTAAGGTAAAAGTCTATAGCCGTAGAAAAGTTCACTTTTTAAACGCAGCCGGGCCCAACGGCTTAACGTGCCTTCCCAAGCACTGAGTAGCTCGAGATAACAATTTTTTGGTCACCCATCCCGCGACCGAGCCTTCAAAAGTTGCTTGTGGACAACGATCGCGGGCCACGGTGCTTATCTACTAAGCCACCGAGCTACTCTGGGTAATAATAGGATGAATAAAAAGTTTACTTCATAAGACTTATAGCAACTATTCCATCGGGCGACTTATACAAATTTCCTTTACCTTATTGATTCTCTTTGCATCTAGCGTGAACTAACATGAAAGACGAGCCTTAAATAGTGAATAATATGGTTTTGTTTAAAGAAATTACTTACTCCCATATAATGTGTAAATGTTACAGCTCTCTCTCGTACTAAACAAATATTACCCATGAAAATAGGTATTTGCGTTGGCTTACGCCTAATTCTCTGAGTAAATGTGAGATCGGAACATAAAGTAAGTGCCTCCCGTTTTAGTTAGCTTTTGTATTAACATTTGTTTGCAATTTAAATACAAAACATCAACAGAGGTATTAATTTAACGACATCCACGAACAACTTCTGTAGTTAGAATCAAATACAACCACTACTTACAATTTAATAGAATCAACCGTTATTTTGCGAAGGCCCCTTGGTATAAACTATGATATCACGGTTAGGTAACGAGTTTTAAGACAGTACAGTTCTGAAGATGCTCCGTGAAGGGTCATCACACATGTAGAGTGGTGATTTGAGCGGGATTTGTTGCCGTTTGTACATGTGAATTTGTGTGCGGACAGTACACAGCAGGTCTTGATGGTACTGACCGGGTGTAGCAGTTGCTAGATATCATAGTTTCAAGGTTACACTATATAGAATACCAAAAACAACAAATTGATAATTGAAGAATTTCAATATTTTTAGAATCAAAATATTACTAAACTGTAATAAACAGCATTACTTGGTTTATATTATAAGGTCATATAAACCAAAAACCTTTGTTATTTTTTTTTAACAAAGAATACACGTTCTATAAGTTGCTATTGAAAGTGAGTAAAACTCGTAATTTTAGGTATTGAAGATACCGGATTAATGAAAACAAAGTTACCACTAAAATTCACCATTTTGTTGTTTTTTTCGTATTTATTCTAATATTAAATATATGAGTTACTTTGGAACCGAGGACTTTACTGAGAACTTTTACTATAATTGTATTGGTTATAGCCAAACCTTTTTGACGTGCAATCTCTTTTTCCTATTTATCTTATTTATAAAACGATAAAACTTATCGCCATGACCTCTATTTTAAGTTAGACTGTCGCCACGTCGGACTTTAGAGATGACGATATTTCGAAAACGGCGTTACTCAGCCACAGAAGAGAGTGTCGTAAGATTATAATTATATTAAAATGTTTAATTCTAAAGAACTGACCAAAAACAAACAAATAATATCACGTTTTTTTGTACATATGAATGTTATAGTGCCAACAGAAATACATCGCCTGTGAAAAATTTATTTACTCTAGGAAGAACAATGGAATACTGTACTGAATCCTAAAAAGGAGTTATTAAAAATTGTATATACTGTACTCAATATATAATAAATCCCACACGTTTTAACCAATAGCAGAAGGAAAAAGAATATTCGTTGAATTGATATTATAATTTTCAAATTACCCTAATCAAAGACCTGACATATCAAAAGGACTCTTAATGCAGTACGCGTGAAGCATTTTATTCGAAGATCCGTAAGCCCATGAATTATTCACGCGGCCACATATTGGAACTAATCCATCAAACATAATCGCGAAACTGTTTAATCTCATACAATCCGATGAGACGATACATATTGTATGCCGCGAGCACGCCTTTGTTCCCCGCACAATTGCCACAAATCCACCCGTAAAATTATAATGCAGTACATACTCCATATACAATTTGGCTACGAAATTATTGATAACCTGAATACCTCTGTATTGACCAATCAGTACGTCAACTCTATCGTTGTAACATCTATATATTTTATTATTCCATCCGTCTGCTCTTTTGCTCCGGCACCACTCGAGTGATTGTCTTTTAGCATACACATTTATACATATACATGTACTTAATGAAAAAACGGTGAACTACTTAGTATTTTCAAATTATTGAAGTTATTCTGAATACAAAATGCTTAAAAAATCCATTTGGTCCCTGGCACCCTGAAATGGGATTCGAACCCACGACCTTTCGTAATCCGGGCGACTGCTCTAACCACTGAGCTACCCAGGACCTAACAGGACTGATGAATCTTTCAAGCACTTGTTACTTTTCGCTACTACAGAGCGCATTCTCACCAATGTTCAGGCATCCACCCAAACAGCCGAAAGAAATATTATTACAAATATTGAAACCTTCGATAAAGATGAGAATTTTGTTCTAATTATTATATTTTTGATTAATTTTGCATTCACAATGCAAAATATTAAAATTTTGAAATTGGAAAAATTATATATTTACTGTTCCCTCTCTCCTATCATCGAAATTATCACAGTAAATAGCTTTACTTGTTGACTAATAGAAAAAAAAGCATTCTACAAGACAACCTATAAATAGGTATGGTTACCAAACTAACCCGTCCTGCATGGCAATACGGGAAATGCAGTGATATTACAAAAAAAAATGGTTTGATGAGTTACTTGAGTTCGAAAAGTGAAACCATAAAACTATGCTAATTAGCGCACCTGAGCGCAGTCTAGCGAAAGCGTTGGCATTGATGACATAGTGCGTTTGTATCCCATTATCATTTAAAATATGCTCTGTCACGCGAAATTAATGAAAGTCCCCAAGACACGGGGATCATATTATTCGTAAAGTACGCATCTTTTGTTGATTTTAGTTCATAATCTGAAAAGAAACTAAATGTCACAATAAATTGCATCATAAAAAGATCGAGTGAGACAGATATAATGTAACATATTCTGTCTTGTTTACACTCCTGCTAGTTGTAGTACTAGCTGGCCCACTCAATACAATATGGACAAAATAACTTGTCACATGTTGTCATATGTTTATATCAAAACATGCTTTGTCATAATCATATTATGCGTCTTCGTGTAATAAGAGAATTACTTGTCTTTGACAATAACGTGGAATAGTCTACGAATCTCTTTGGCTCTGCTACATATTGCATTGTTCGTCAGAAATATATTCTTCACATAAGGATTTTCTATCTTAAATTTAAATCTAACAGAAACATTATTTAACACGGTATTTTCTTATTTTAGAGATTTTATGTCGGACTTCAATCCCCAGAGGGTTTCAAACAAATTAATATTTCGTTTGAGCGCTTATTTTTTATCAGCATTAAGCTTACCTCCAGCTTTTTAGATAAAAACGAATAAGTATACACCTGCTATAATTATCGGGATAGCTATTTGAACAAGATGAAGTATATTAAATATTTTTCTTTACAAATAGCGAGACAGTATACATCTGTTACTATTTTAAACACCACCAATGTTTTTACTGCCATATGAGTTAATATAAACAAAACTAATATTTAATATTATTAAGTCACAAAAAGTTGCAAAAAGATCCAGGTATTTTTTCCGTTGGATATTAAGAAGAAAGATGAATCGGCACTTTCAGTAATGTTAACACCACCGCCATTGCGTGCTCCCAAAAACCATAAATACACATTTTGGCAAAGTGCGAATTCGGCAAACGCGATAAGAGAGGCACTCTTTTGGTACAGATCCACAAATGTCACATGTTATCATAATTTATTAGTGCTACGTCCTGCAGGTGTATTCGCAAATTTTGTAATGCCACTCAATTTCGCTTTATGGACTCTTTTATTTACAGCGTAAGGTTGAATGTTGTTAAATAAAACTGTTTAATAAAATTGGGCGCTTCGGACGCAAGTTTATCTGGTACATACACAGAAGTGATAGTGGAATTTTATTGAGAAAAACTGACATTAACACGGACGTAGGATTTGATGCTTGACGGATTTCTATAAAGGATTTTTTTATTAATGATAATGATTATAAATTATACCTTACGAGAGTAACTAAAGACTGCAAAGAATTTCAAAAATCTTTGACCATAGGAAAATATAAAGGAGCGATATGTATGACTTGAAAATAATATTGAATTAGAGTGGGAAAGTTTTTAAGGGGATTTAGATTAAATAAAAACCAAAACAGCGAAACATTTTTTCCATTAAATAAGAATCCCGTTTAGTTTGTTTAATAAATAAATTACTTTAAGTATTAATATATATTAAGTATATAATGGACGTATACAAACATTCTTGTTGTTTCTGTGTTTTCCCATACAATGCTTACGGTAAGTTTATGATGAAAGCAAATAATAATAATATTGCATATTTTTAAATAAAAATAGGTCTTGTTCATGTACTAAAATGTATTTATTTCAGTTGATTTAAGTGTATATATTCAAGTGGCGAAACAATTTCTTTTGTAAATACTTAAAAGACACATCAATATTTTGTATAAGAATAATTAACAAATTTCGTTAGCCAAGAAGTTAATAGAAACAATATCTATAGGCTCTACAATTTTCTTCCATACTTGCAGAGCAATAGATTTTTCATTTAATCTGCTCTCATTATTAATTCCGTTGTATTCGTTGCATAACGACTTGGCATCGGTTTCGCGTTTGCCATTATTACGTGAACTGCAACGCCATTTATTCCCTTTTGGCGCCAATTTGAATGCAAACAACGAGTGGTGTTGAAAAATACGCTCCCGACGATCCAATCTACACAACGTACACAAATTTAATATACCTTTTGTCACTTGATTGTAATAACATTATTAAGTTATAACAGTTTGTGACAATCCTATACTATGAATAAAGTATAGTTATTCAAAATATTTCTTTTTAAATAAATAAAAATTTTGATGATTATGACCACAATTTAATTTATCAGGGCTTATTTTTCATAGAAAATATAATTTATAGTTAAGGTAGTATTAAATGTGGATATTGGTACTCGATTATTTTCATTGAACTTTTTTTTTAAATTAATTTTTGTTACCTCCTATTTTGTTCATTATCTTATGTTTTTTTGTCTAAAAATAACTTTCTAAATATCTAATAAATCCTAAAACCTCCAACAAAAATATTTGAGCAAAAACGGAAGAAATAATACCTCCAAAGAATTTGTATCAGTTAGATTCTATTTGTTTACTTAAAACTGCCGGTCTATATCTTCTCGTTAAATTCCTTACTGGAAATTTTATTCGTACTTAATTATTATTTTTGTTTGAAACCCACGTATAAGAAACCATACATCTGTTTTTTTATTTCATTTCGAGTATAAATTCCGAGTGTAGTCGGTGGATGAGCAATTATATATAAAGTGAGCAACACATAATTAAATTAAATAATGTAATGTCAAGAAAAGTGTTTTGTGGATTCATTGCGCAATCTCATCTTTCAGCAATATCATCGTGCATACATATATTTTTTTAAATCGACGTGAAAGGGCTGGTGATGATGATGATGACGTCAAATTTGGTATATAAAAAACGAACAATACTATATTTCTGTAACTTCGCCCAAGTAATTAATAGCCTATGCCACCCGCGTATGATGTAGTTCCCAGAGGTAAAATAACTTTTAAAATTGGTCCATGACTTTTGTAGTCAATCAAATTAAAGTTAACTTGAAAAGTTTTACCCTTTCAATAGTTGTCTCTTACCTGAATGAGAGCGTAGTCAATGGCCGATACGACTTATGGCTGTTCGGATCAGCCATAGGCGTTCCCCAGAAGTCGTCGAGGAACAGCTGCTTGAGTGAATTGGTGCCGATGACGTCACCGTTGGTCACCACCGCCGGTATGTCGTCGTGCACGAAGTCACCATTCAAACTGTTGATATAACTCAGCACCGCCGTTGTGGTCACCATCATGTAGATGGCGCAGTCTCCGCTCGGCGCTCTCCTCGCCTCTTCTTTGACAGTTGTCAGTCTCCGTTTCATTTTCGGGCTGTTGCGTGCTTTAAGCGTCACATTTCTACATCTGCACATTGGCGTTCGTTTTTATCTGCAACAATAAACATGTATCGTTACTATACAAAAAAATATGTATATACGTTTATTATAAAACAATACTTAATAGGTACTTCATTTCATTTTGTTGAAAACTCAACATAAATTTAGCTGTTAAGTAAATATTTTTAAAAAGTAAATACAAATAAATTAACATCAACAAGCTAAAACAGATTTTGTACCGATAAATAAATAAATCATTGCTTTACAAACAAACGCTATATATCAGACAAACAACAAAAAAGATGAAAATTTTTATTTTATAAAATACTTAGATCAAGGATTCATCTAAAAGTAATATCTAATACAAAACTTTACAGAAATTATCAGAATACGTTTAATTTATAGGGTTGCGTAGCTAGCGTACGCCTACGAGACAACTTGCTACGGCTACGGCAAATACTACGAGAATACGACGATTTGCTACGGTAAGTTAAGTGCTACGATGAAATTGTCGGTACTGAGAAAATTTAGAATATGCATGCTTTAAATTAACTCTTAGGACCAAAACTCTCTTCATCACATTTTTATATCACATTAACTTTTTTAACCTATCACCTGCACATAACATAACTTTCCTTAGGTGAAAGAATCTTTAAATCGGTCAAATAGTTTTGGAGTCTATTGACTACAACCAATCTGTCAAGGTTTCCATTTAATAATATTAGTATAGATAACGAAATAATGAATCTTAAGATTTATCTTGTACTTAAAACAAAAATTTGTTTTAAATATTAAATAACCATCATTTTGATATAAAGATTTCTATAAAGAAAACAATATGTCACTTTGAATTTTATAGTTTGACCCAAATTACAAAGCAGTACATTTCAAATATTTCAATGAAGAAAGTCATTATTGTTTCGTCATGCGATGCTACTACATATACGTTTTTCGTTATATTCCAACGTGATCCCATGGGATGAATAAAATATATTCCGTTTGCGTGTACGCGGCGGACGGCGGACGAAGCCGTGCGCTAATCTAAATAACTATTTTTCAATATAGCGACCAATACGCACGCCGTTATGAATTTTTGGACGGCCTCCAAGACGTGTCTGTAATATAATTATGCTAATATGAATCGACGAACACTATGGCCGTCTGTCTTGCATACCAGTTTCATAGTTTCGACATCTCTGATGTTCCGGGTGCGATTGCCGATCGATGCAAAGTCGAAAATAAAGTTTTTGTAAATAAACTCTACTTACGTTGTTAACGTAAAAAAGGCTGTATGCAGCGTTGTTGTGCGTTGTACATTATGGGATGAAATAATGAGAAATTTATTTTATGTAAATGATTATTATAATTTCTTCACTATTCAAAATGATTGTACAACTAAATATATATATGAATTCTAAAAATTTCCAAAACTTTTATTGTTATTAGAAGTAGACCTCATTTCTTACAATCATTATCTCATAAGAGGGGACACTCAGAGAACTAAAGCATTCTCCTTTAGATGCTTTTTCTATAGTATTTCTGAATACATCCAGGTTTGGTACACTGGATACGTTAAGTTGCTAAAGACAAAGAAGTTACTAAAGCAAATTTTTCTTTTATTAAAATTGAGCTTCACATATAAAATACAACTCATTTTATTCGAATGGAACTATATAGTGAACGTCGTTGTTTCAACAAACGGCCGTATTTAAAATCATATCAATCAAATAAGTCGTAAGTCACGTTAAATTATAGGTATCGTAGTTAAAGTGTGGGAACATTATGATGTAACCTAAAAAGATATACTGGCATGACTGCATTGCGTACCGTATATTCGTATAGAAAAAAAATGAAATATCCAAGATGACTTTCGGCCGCACTAAAAATAAATTTGGCATTTGCCCCACCCAATATACGGCGGACGTGGCTTCATTGCCTGCCTCACAACTTCAACTGATGAAATATTTATTTAGTGCGTTCCCGTTTCGTTATCACCACACTACGTAATACCGATAGATATACACAGTTAGTTCATATAAATATGTGTGTGTGTATTCGCGCATTTGGTTTGCAATGCGGAAGTTGAGCAACTTTCGGTAGGGCTTGCCATTGGATGGGTGGGATGGGTCCAAAAGTTTATTATGTGGATCTCCACATAACAAAGTAAAGCCGTTGGTTCTGGCTTCATAGGCAATCGTTAGCATCCACCAAGCTGTGTGGTAGTCGAGGCTTACTTTTCCTATACGATTCTATACCATCCACAGAGGTGGCGTCTGCCTCAGCAGTTGGAAACATTATTACGCTGTTGATGATGTATACCCTAGTCTTGACACACCAACAAAACTCCAAATCAGCGTTATTGCGATATGAATAAGCCTATCGGTATTTCCGTGGAAGTGTTGTGAACTTTATTATGTTAGCCATTTTTACGTTAGCATCGCTTTTCACGACAGTTGCTATTTGTTTAGTGCATCGAGTAAAGAATTACCTGAAATATAAAGGTGCTGATCATAGTGTCTTCTTGCCCAATATATATATATATATATATATATATATATGTATATATATGTGTATATATATATGTCGACGAGAAGGCGCTTCGATTGTGCGAAACGCCATTTGTCACCTGCAGTTGTCATCTGTCAAGATCTATGGTGCTTTGTGAAACGTCAAGTTATGACATTGACGGCTGTCATCGCTTGGGAGTAACCTATGCTTGTTCGAAGATGGCACTTTACGTTGTGCGGCCATATTGAGCGGACGCAGGCGCAGAACTCTCCGCGTTTCGTAACGCAATCCGTTTGCATCACGTTATTATTAATGTATTTCGATTAGACAACTAATTAATTCAATTAAATAACTGATTAGTGATATATCTACAATCTTATTTTGAAAGAATGTCTCGAACACTAGTCGGATGACGGATGATGACCAACCTAACTTTCCGCCGGTCCCGCCTGACTTTCCGACATATATATAGACATTTTTAAAATTTAGCTTTTACACAAAGGGCAATAAATAATCAACAATTTTCGATTAGCAACATTCTGATCCTTCCCTATTGCAGTTTTTAAGTTTGTATTAACCGAATATGTCTATGAACTTCACATAAAAAATTGTTGCAAAAGATCAAATTACCTCAGTCAATTGTGAGTCTTAATCTGTTTTGTGTGAAGTTCGAAATTGATTTTTAAAATTAGACCTGTTGTGCTACTGTGTGTATTTTTTCTTTGAACGAAAAAAATAAAATAACTTTGAGTGATTTCTTTCAATACTGCTTAACCATATTACTAGATACATTTCTTTACGTTTTCCCATTTCGAAGTTACTATAAATAATATGTAGCCGTTTTATTAAATATCTGTCATAATGTCCATTAAATAAAAGCAGTAAACACTTCAGATATACAGAAATATGGGACGTGCTCACTGTGCCGTAATTACTGAAACCAGTGAGATGAAAGTCAAAAAGAAAGAAATAAATGGTTCGCTCGGTCTCACTTGTTATTAACTTGCGGAAACAGTGTCTGACTGACTCTCGGTGATATATCCATTTCATATTAGTTTCGGTCACACTTGAAGTATATATATAATGTTGTTGTGTGTTGCATTTTAAATAAATTGTTTATCTATCTACATGAATGTATAAAAGAATATGCGAAATGGATTGAAAAGGCTCAATGTCGAGTTGAATGAAGAAAGCCTACACTGAAACATTATATAAAAAGACTGATTTAAGAAAGAAAACAGTTAAAAACAAAATATAAAATATTGCCATATCAATGAAAAATGATTTGATATCATGTATTTTTCATGTCAAACTGTGTATTCATCTTTAAAAAATAAACATCTTATCCATGAATAATTTCAGCGTTTACTGCTTTCAATTTAATGAAAACCTTAATTTAAAATGAAAAATCACCATCTGCAGTGATCTCTTTATCTATTGATATTATGTACAGTTCAATCAGAAAAATCACCGGCCCATTTCGGGCTGCACATTGTGAGCACCTTTTATCGAGTTAATATGTGTTCAGCAAATAAACCTTTTTGGCCAAAAGGCGACTTACAAATAGACGTACATTTGTGCTTGAAGTCATTTAAGTCCAGTGACCGAAACGCCATTTCATTTCCATTCATTTTTTTTACATTCAAAATATCAAGTTAAATGAATTTAGTTTAACGACATTAAACCACAAAAAAAATAAGTCTCTTAGTGATTGAGTTTTTTGACATTACTAAGTTTTTTCTTAACTAATACTTACTTCTCAGTTCTTTGTTTGCGGTTTCTGCCATCGCCAAATGTATAAACACCATCATATTATTTTGTTTCAGTAGAAAAATATAAGATTTTAGAATGTGGTTTACGTTACAAAAATCCGCTTTACTACAAAAAGAAGTCTTATTTAAAAGGTGAATAATAATTATCGTCGGAAATTTGTTAAAATAATAATTTATTATATGAAAGCTGTTCATGTTATATAATAATTAATATCAAAACATACTCAATAAATAAAAACGACGTTTTGTTAGAAATTGGTAAAAATAAGCTAATAGTGCCAATTCTGTTGTACCATACTATTAGCTCAAGTAAAACCACAACCTTCTAGGATTAAATATTCCTTCCGTAGAACCTCGTACCTACTAGCTTAACTTTTGCTAAGTATAGAATTAGCAAAGATTACCCTAGTACGAGGTTCAAACAAAGGTTTTAAAATGAATTTTGTCTAATAAAAAGTGCAGTCTCAGAGTAAATTTACTCCAGCGTTAAACCTTGTTTATTGATAACACTGTATCAATTTCAGTTACTAGCTTTCGCCAGCGGCTTCACCCGCATCCCTAAGGAAATGTTTAGAACGATAAAAAGTATCCTACTAATCTGTATACCAAATTTCATCATCCGTTGATTAATTTCGGCGTGTTTGACGGACATATATCCAAACAAAGAAACTTTCACATTTATAATATTAATAGGATTTACAGAATCAACAACGCAGTTCGCCACTGTTTTAAAACTTTTCTTATTTTTAGAATTAAAACTGTTCATTTTTTTGGATTTTACGCAACAGGATTTCCACCAATATAAAAAACAAACACGTTAACTGCTGAACCAGCGAGGCAACGATGATAATAATAGAATTAACCACATGCTTCAGAAAGCCGCAAGCCGTGTCGCAGACAGGTTGCTCGTGTCTAGTATATTATTTAGGCGCAAGATAAACCATTCAAACAAGACTTGGCTTTTAGTAAGAGTAGACATTTTCGTCACATCTAACTCATTAGACAAACGTACTCGACGATAATATAAAAGACCTTGAACTTTTTGAAGAGTCTTTACTTGATAGTTCGCAGGCATGATATAATAGTATCGCTAAAAACTCTATACGCTTATCTCACCATTAAATTTTTGTAGAAGCATTACAAATATCGTTATCAATTATTCTAATCTTTAAAAAAAAACTGATAATCTTAACGAAAAATACTTAAAAAATCCACTTGATCCTTGACACCGTGAGATGGGGTTCGAACCAGTGACATTTCACATTTCGGGCGACTGCTCTAACCACTGAGCTACCCATTTTTATAAATATTAAAACTTTCTATAAAGATTAATCGAATATAACAAAAGCTGGCATTTAAATTTAAAATACAGATTCCGAACGTACTCCTTTGAACATTCTCTTTTTGAATTTAGAATAATAAATTGTGGTTATAAAATTTTGACAGGCCATTTCATGGTAAACAAGCGGCCCCTATAATATAATAATTATATAAAATAAAGTGAATTTTCCGGTGTTTGATTAGCATAAGTGAGCAACTAAAACGAAGATATAAGTGTGTTATTGTTTGCAAACGTTACTAAATCAGTGATAGCGGCGAATATGTGTATAATGAAATTGAAGTTAAATTTTACGGAGATCACTGTGATTAACCAAGTTTGGGAAAAAAAAATAGTGATTGCTATAGTCTATTACATGAAAAACTATTTTGGATGACAAGATGTCGAAAAAATAATCAGCTGTTTAATACACAACAATCACCAACAGTATGAAACAGCTGATTATTTTTTCGTGAATTCAGTGTGGCTTTATTAAAAGTATTTCAGTATAAAAAAGTTATTAAGTAATTCAAAGTTATTCAGTATAATCAATTCATCTACCCACGAAGTCCTGTCGTATAATGATATAACAACTTTTATATATATGACTATTGCCGTCGAGAAATCTAAACGAACTGACTTTCAAAAATTACATTTTAGGTCAGACTAATAATAGAGACTTAAATGTAAAGAACCAACAAATAAGATAAACTGTGTCAATGGTACGACGAAATGTTACAATACATACGATATACGTTGCGAGATTCCAATACTGTAAATTATTGTTAAGTATATGTATTAATGGGCGACACCAAAGCCAAGCAGCTAGATACAAGTAAAATTGAATTGTTACTCCAATCCTAAATTAGGTGCCTAAACTACTTGTACTAAAGTACCAAAATACCCGGACCAGAGACAAAGTTTATTTTATACATTAATTTGACTAATACTGGAATCCAAGTCCTTACAAATTAAGCTAAGCCTTGAAACCGTCGTGTGAGCCACTCAGCCATGGATTTTATTAATAAATTAAAACAGTTCACTCATACTTTAAGGACTATTAGTTCATTTTACAAAACAACACGTTATATAAATACCAAAGAGGGTATCATATCAAAGCCGACAGTTCCGTCAAACCAATATCCATGTATGAGCTGTATTATCTTATATAAATTCCTTGTCTAGTAACGTAGGGTACGATGTGGTGGAGGGTAGGTTATGAATTTAATTTAGCAAGGCTACTTTATAGAGTATACGTGACTAGCATACGAGTGGTGTCCGGCGCGAGACTTGTATAAGAATATAACGCAGTAAGGAGCGTTATGATATAGATATGCACGAATAATATTTTATACAAGAACACGCGCATACATCCACAGGCACAAATGATACATTTAATAAAATCAGGGAATCGACATTGAGTTTATTCTGTCAACGAAGTAGTAAAAACAGATTAATGTCTCAAGTAGGGACAACATACTTTGCTATCAACTAAGCGTCACTTGTAGGAGAATTCAACAAAGTTTATGTACTCCGCCAAAACTGAATAATAACTGAAACAAATCGTTAAATTAAGGATGTGACTTAACTTCGATTTCATCTTATTATATATAGACACGAGTTGAGTATTCATGTTTTTCATTTTTGATAAATTAAAACTACTCTCATTTGTCTTGTACTTGAACCGTGTAACTCCGCTGTATATGCATTTTATGTGGTGTAATTATTATTATGAATGTGAATGTGGTTTTCACAGTCTTGAACTACGCATCCCTCATAAAATTCTACTATAAACAACGCTTTACACTATTAGCCACTTCCGACAAACACCAATACAGATTCCACGCACATTTCACTAACCTTTGACCCAGAAATAGACATTATTCACTAAGCAACGAACGTACAAGCACTGAAAGCATATTGTCAACATTGCAGAATAGCCTTTAAGTCAACGGCTCAAGAATGCTACTTGGAAGGACAACCGATTTCAAACCAGTTCACATATACCTAGTTGTGGGCGACGCCAGAGGCAGGCGTATTTGTCATTCGGTGAGCACAGCGGTCGCCGCGCCAAAGCAGAAGGGTCCTTTGTATAAATATGTTATGAATTACCACAACCGTCGGTATGCGCAAATTTGTTCCTCTACAGCTGCCCGGTTAATTACTGTTGACATTGTTGTGAAATGCGCGGGGAAAATTTGGCCGCCATGTTTGATTTTCGCGTCAAAGAGCTTCACGACGAAGTGAATTCGTTTACTATTATGGTGGTCAGTAAATATACGATGATGTGTACTTTGAAAGTTAAATCATATTGTAATTAAGCTTTTATAATTAAAAATTATCAACAGTCAAAATACTATATAACAATACTATTAATCTATACAAATAATATAAAGAGAAAAGATTAGATTAAGTTTGTACGTATGCATCGAATAGGCTTCAAAAAACTGGACCGATTTTAAAAGTTCTTCCAGCTACAGGTAGCTACATCATACGGGTTAGACATAGGCTATAAATAACGCGTGCGAGTCACGAGTCAACAACTAGTAATATTATAGATAATAATCATCCATTTCAAATATATTCAGTACGCATATCTAAAAAATACGAATAATTCTTGAAGAAACTATTTCTTTTCTGAATTTACGCAAAATAATTTCTATGTTAACTTCATTTGCATTCATTAATGTTTTTAAATAAAAAATGTTAATGCGTTTACATTTTCTTACTTTGATATTTATTTTTATAGACAAAAAGATATCTGATGTATCTTAAAGTATTCAGACGCTAAAACAATATCACATAACTTGTTACTTATGGATACATCTATTATAAGTTGTACAAAAATAAATCTTATATCGGAGATAATAAAGTAAGCGAATAGTTATCATTGAGAGGTCGATGTCATCCCGTAACTATCTTGTATACAGGACTCCAATAAGGAAGGAGCGTCGGACAGCTATTGTTGAGGCTTCGGATACAGATAGTGATTTGTTCGCTACTCAATATATCTCAATAGAGCCTGTCGCTGAAAAATAATTATATTTCCTTCTCTCGGCTTGCATCTTAATGGAGACAAATAAACTGTAGATTATTTTTTTCTGATGAGACAGATACAGATAATGGAGTATTGTGTAAGGAGCAGAATGACAAACGCAAAATAATAAATATTATATTCTTAAAAAATAATTTTTAAAAATCCGCTTTGTTCCTGGCATTTTGATATGGATATCGGACCTTTGACGAAAGGTCATAGGTTCGAGTCCCATCTCAGAGTGTCAGAAACAAAGTGGATTTTTTAAGTATTTTTCATTATGAATATTTTTCAGTATGAATGCAATGTGAATGCAAAATTGATCAAATATAAAAAATAATTTAAAGAAAAACAAAAATACTCGACTGCGTAAAAACGAATTTTAAAAAATACATGTTAAAATTAACTTAAATAAAAACTTAAAAGAAAGAAACAAGCCCAGTAGTTTAGAAATCTGTTAAGTAATACAGAACAGAACGACTCACAGTCGGGGCCCCTTGGGAAGATTTGATTGGTAAAATTTGTATGGGCCCCGACTGTGAGTCGTTCTGTTCCGTTTTTAAAATTCGTTTTTACGCAGTTGGGTTTTTTTGTTTTTCTTTAAGTTATTTATTTTTATTTTATACTTTTTAGTTACGATTCGTTGACTTATAAGATAGCAAATATCGCAATCTAATCATTTCATTGAGGGAGTTAATATCGTGGGGATTATTAAGTAACTTGCGGTGGTATAAACTACTGATGATTAGTCCCTCTAGAGACCTAACTCGGCTCAAAGCTACAAATGCTTTATTTTTTTACCAAAAATATTTATTCTTCATGCTTTTTCACTGTTTTTTTTTGTTTGCATATCGTTTATACTTTAAATAAAAACAAATCAATAAGTAAGAAAATTACCGATAATGTTTTGTTAAACAACTTTAAATCGTTATATATCCTAAACATTTAAAAAGATAAAAGGAATACCCATTCAATGACATAGTTAATCGATTTTTATTTTTTCATTTTAACAATATGGCGTCTGGTTGTCGTTGTGGTGAATTTTGATTACTGTCATGTATTTAGTGACACTCGCAAGGTTAAGACGAATCGATTGAAGTAAGAATCATCAAAATCGGCCTACGCATTTGGTCTCTAGAACGCCACATAGAAATATACATACATACATAGACTGATAAACACATTACCCTCCTTTGCATCGCGTAGTCGGGTAAAAATACTCTCATTTCGCCAACTTGGTTGCATTTTTTTTTATTTGATTATTAATAACAACTTTTAATTCGATCATAACAGCTTATAGCCAATGTGATCTTGTAAACCTTAACTTAAATATTTTTTCTTATCTCAACTGAATACTTTGCTTTTTTATATATAAAATATTGTTCTTAATAAATTTTATAAGTACAAAAAAATATTGCAGCTTTTGTAAAGTCACTCAGAGCACAACGCGCACGCGCGAATTATTTGGATACTAAAAGAAACATATTTAATAAAATATAAAAAGATATTACTACTATTAGTAATATTACAAAATTGAAGTCGGCAAACATGTATAGAAAGAGTTATGAAAGTAGAGGATGCGCAAGGAGTATGTTACGAACATGCCTTGTGTTACTCGCTCCTCTCTACCAACACCCCAAGCGATCCCGTGTGAAGATCTAGGATCTATTTATTTTTAATCACTATTCGGACCCATTGTCTCACCTATCACCTGACGGACGAAGCTGAAGACAGGTGTGGGGACTTTGCGTCTCGAGTCGTCACAGTACGAACATTATCTTTTCATTTTATTTAATTAATTTATTAGGTTACACAACAGACATTAATCAAAATATATATGTATAATGAGTAACAACTGTTTAGTAGTAAATTAGTAAAAAATCCAAAAATACCGAATAAACAATTTACAAGCGCAAGCGGACTTGTTTTATCTCGAGAAATTGAGGACTGGTGATCAATTTCTATTAGTAGGGAACCATACGAAAAACGTATTTCGTAGTATTTCGATATTTGATAATATATTTGACAATGACAATAATATATTTCTTACGCTCGTTAGTGATTCCATATGCTTCAAACGATTATATAATCGCAATTCAATTAATAAAACTACTACGATATTCACGTGTGTATTTTTGAACCTACTCACCATTCCAGCTCTTTCACTCTGACTGCCATCCGACTATGGAATCCATTACCATTTGAAGTTCGTAATGCCCCAAACAAGCTCACATTTAAGTCTGCAGCTCGTAACCACTATTTCCTGTCTACTTCCATTTCATAATCAGACACCACCATTTCAATACTCGTTATATCTTATAATGTATATGTATATATAATGTATGTGTATTAATATTATGTATATATGCGTATATGTATTGTATGTATATATGCTAATGCTTATAGTTACGATTTTATGTACGGTTTTTAATCTTTATCGCCTACTACTGTTCTGTACAATCTATCTGGTTGACTGGGAGAGAATGCCTCTATGGCATTAAGTCCGCCATTTGTCCTTAGTTAGGCAATAAAGAATAAATAAATAAATAAAAATATATTACCTATAGAACACATTAATTAATTAATGATAATTAACGAAGCTCTTAGCCTAGTAAACACGGAACCTTAATAGGACCCGCAAAGTAGTTTTATTTAAGTATTGTAAACATAAAGCGTTTTTCGATTGATTTATTAATATATAGAGAATATAAAACCCATCATGTCATTTGTAATTTAAGATAAATACATAGGATATCATATGTATGACTTTAAATTACCACAATAATGGCGATTGCCACAGAATATCACTTGTCGATGACGTGCGGGGTAATAATGTCGGTGAAATAATGATTTCCAATAAATTGGAAAGCAAATGGATGCAATAAAAAACATTTTAACGAGCATTTTGAGTCGCCGGTTGACAATCATGAGCTAACATGAACGATTCATTAATTTACAGCTTTTGAATCCAACATAATACATTCGTGATTTATTATAACAATACTTTTTAATAGCCCAAAGCATTAAGACGCAATTTTTTATGAGTTTTCAATCTAACATCATTATGTAAGAAGGCTTATATTAGTTTGAGACATGCCTTCCAAGTCATGGACTTTGAAAACTAGAACAATTGTACAATAAACTGGTATAGAATATTTTATAAAATGTTTATATTTAAAAAACAACCTGGTGATGACGCGAAAAAAAATTATTATTAAAATAATACATTTCTTTATCTGTCTTTTTTCCTATGTAAAGTTACATTTTGCAATAATTACTTTTCCCAAAGAAATTATATGCCTTCTTCGAGACTTCAGTAGTGCAATTGTTAGCCGTTCGGACAGCGATGCAGAAATCAAGCAACTTTCACTTTAGCAAGTTTAGCCATAGGACGGGTCACCTAAAATTTATTCTCTTGCGCTCTTCCGTGCTATAACAGATACGATAAGCTGAACTGGGTTCATGTGGCGAGTTATAGCTCATTTTTTTTTTTGCTGCAATAAGTTTCCATTCATGATAACGATATTTAAATAGTTTAAATGTTTTTATACCGTTACACTAACACACTTAATGAAATTATCACTTCATCATCATCTCCTAGAGAAAGTTAAGATACTTTGTCGTTGTGATATTTTGTAAGATAAAGTAAAAAAAAATCATATTTAATGATTTCCTTAAAAAATATGTACTAAATATTAATGTTTTAAAATTAAATTAGACTTACGTGTTTGATAAGAAAATTTTGCAACTTATTTTTGAATGGGATTTTCTTTTTTCGATTTTAACGCTTGTTTTATTATACGATATTTATCATTTTTTAATAATTATATTAATATTAGACGTGTCAAGTATATTTTTTAGCCTACCTCATTATAATATATGTATATGTAAAAAATACATAAAGTTTTATAAAACTGCCGACGGCATAAAGTGCTAATATAATTTTTGTAACTCTCCAAATGACACAACATGAAGGGACCTCATTATTGGGGCGCTGAAAACGGACTCCCTTTAGTGTTAGTAAGGCCATTTCAGTAGCGCCGGAGCCATTTTAGTGTCAGTTAGAGCGGTTTAGTGGACCGACCCGAGTTTTACGGCACTTGTGGCTGCTTAACGCAACCGAACGAATAGTGATAAGAGTCTTATTTATTCTGTGTTATGGCCTGTGAAGAGTCGAATTTAAGGCTCACTTTGACTTCAACATTGACTTTCAACACAATATGACAAATTATATTTGTGCATACCATAGACACAGTTACTTTGCTTGCTTCTGCAATTTGATCTTTATCTTTGGTTCTACATATCTGAACGTCTAATGTCTATGATTTTGTCAAATTTTTTTGTTTAAATAATTGTCACTTATGTAATTTTTTTTAATGCTAGTTCGTCCGTGTTTTTACTGTGAATAATTATGAATTTTCATTAGAAAAGTATCGAAAAATGAACTTGGAATAAATAAATAATACAGTTCATCTATGACTGTTATTTAGAACCTGGATTTTTCTCCAGACAACGAGTAGCGTGATAGAATTATTATGCATTTATTTTGTGATGTGCCTTAGTTTATAATGAAATTCTTAGGATGCTGATTATATTCGAATTTTTATAACTTAGTGGCCTTAGCTACTTTTGAAATCTATTTAGTACAATATAGGTACACGATCTTAACAAATATTCATGTTTATAATTATTGTTTTTACTCGCTCTAGAGTATTCTTGTTACATGAAATTCACGAGTATGCCAAGGATAATGTACCACCATAAAACAAACCTTATCGTTATAGGCATAGGCATACGTTTGACGATTGATGCCTCAATCTGCACCCACTATAGAAGAGCGACTTCAACCTGTGTTACAATTTAATTTCAACCGGCGCAACCTATAATCGCTAGCTAAGGCCCGTGGTTTTTTGTTACATTGCTGCAATCATACTCAAACCATATCCTTATGTAATTGAAATACTGCCAGTTGAGCTACCAGAGACTAAAAAGTGTCTTTCAAATTTCTTATATTAACACAGAGTTGTTACTTCCCCAGTTGGTGAAAGTATTTCTATCAATATTTAGATAAACTTCTATTTCATAAATAACTTTTACCTGCTGTTTTGGATTTGAAACAGCGACGATTGAGGCCTTTGATTTAATATCACACACACGCTTGATGTTTATGACATAAACAATAAACAGCACGCCCGTCATAAAGTACTGTCATATTCATTTAATTATAATCTAAACTATATCAATAAATAAACCACATTTGAATTAGATCCAAACGGAAACCATTCTATGAGAGTCGCATATTAACTGACCCCTTTACTATAATTTGTTTCTTTGTACCCCATGTTTTTATTGAATAAAGAAATGTTATTTCGTTGTACTCAAGGCTGGTAAACTCCTGTACCAATAAAATGTGGCACATAATACCTCCGTCTCGTGAAATACCTAGTGGGGAGATATTAAATTCGGCTCCAAATGAATAAATTACGCTCAGCAGATGTTATTTGTGACGACAATTTCATTTCCTTCTGATTACTTCCGAATCTGGTATAGAATAATAATGAGATATTTTTTTCTGTATTACTCGGATTTCTCTTCTTTGATTCAACGTTGCTTGGGTATTGAATTTTTATTGCGTTTCTATGCCGTTTTCTATTTATATTTAAACTTTTTAACGATATTGCTTTTAATGTTTTCCGATAAAGTACAAAAGAATTATCTCTTATTTACTGAGAAATTCATTCGAAATAATAATACTGTTTACTAGTTTATTTTATATAAATGCTATTTATTTTATTTTACCGATGTATTATTGATGTATTATTATTAGATGTATTATTATTTATATAAACGGTAAAATAAAATAAATAGCATTTATATAAAATAAACTAGTAAACAGTATTATTATTTCGAATGAATTTCTCAGTAAATAAGAGATAATTCTTTTGTACTTTATCGGAAAACATTAAAAGCAATATCGTTAAAAAGTTTAAATAAGTTAATAAGTTAAAGTTATAATAAAAGTGACAATTTAATATACTTTTTTGAGGCAAAAAGAAATTGAAAATCCTTAAACATTATTTATTCTATTCTATTAGTAAAATATAAGTTAAATACGTTAATATTAATTATAATAAATAAAACATGATTTCGTCGTTATGAATTTTTTTTATAAAAAAGTTGATAAATTGGATTGAAGTTAAAAACTGTATCAAATAAAATACTCAGTACCGAAATGGATTCTATCAAAATCCCTATCAAACTTTCAGTCGGTCAGTTGCACAAACGTTCATTCAGGTTTAATGACGAAGCTCTAATGAATGCCAAATTTTATCAGTAGTGTCGCTTTAAATTCAATTTTAATGGACGTTTATGCAATGACTTAGTATGTTCTAAGTATCGGATGTTTGTCATCTCGTGGAATCGTACAAGTTGGCTGAGGAAAAGAGAATGTATGTACACGACAGACCCGTCGGTAATCTATTACAATTCAGTTAAGTAAATAGCCTGTAGCTTAGTGCTTAACGTGTGCATTTTATAGGTATAAGAATATTTATAACATGACATTTTGTACATATCTTGTATAATTAAACTTTGTTAACTAAGTATTTTCTAAATTGGAATACATTCTCATTGACATACGGTCAATTGCACAAACGTCTATTAGGGTAAAATAACGCCTTTAAGCTCTGATGAATGTCAAATTTTTATACGTTATGTCGCTTTAAATTAATGACAACTTTAATGGACGTTTGTGCAACTGGCTGATAAGCTATATAAAACATTTTAAGTACGTTCCTTTTTCAAACTATTTCATATTAATGAAAAGGACTGTCGCAAAGTAACAACTTTTGAGTGCACTCTGTGTCAGCGTTGCATTTTAAAATTCGAATTCCTTTTATTCAAATGTATGTTGTATCTTCGTGAGTACCGCTCTCCTTCAGGGACGTAGTGAGCAAGCGGTTTCGGAACAAAATGGTACAAAGCTATCGTGACTCTCATTTTCTACCCCCTTGGAGTCACCGAGCGGGGGCCATCTTACAATAGTCATTTACCAATGTTAAATACACACATACAACTCACCATTTCATATTTCCTCTGTAAAGAACTATGAATGCTAACAATTTTTTAGAACTATGAATGCTTACAATTCTGAATATGGTCATGTTGATATCTTCAATCTCGAACCACATCAATTTAAAAAACTGATAAAGAATAAACTATAATTTTCTCTCAGATACTTTAAATTATACCTATTACAGTTGCTGTGAATGTTTGGAATCTTGAGACTTCAATTTGTGTTTTCATGTCATGTTATTCCTAGTTTATCGTTTATAAAAAAAAAACTTAAATTATTCATTGTTTGTTCGACATAGCATTGCACGTGTTTAGCAGTGGAAACTGTCTAGGCTACTGTACTACTTTATTGAATTATGTATATTCATGTGTAACTCAATGCTGTTGGTTAATTTTTCAAACAAGTTTGTAATGGATGAAACTTATTAAGCAAATTATAATATGCTGCCCATAGAAAACTGAATTAAAAATTTTCATTTGAAAGGAAATACAATTATAATAACAATATTATATTATACATAAAGATCATATTTCAAAATTATGAGTTTATATTATAAATTATGTATCTGTATTTTATTGGATGCAGAGGAAATTTACTATTAATACTACTATTCTCATAAATTAACCAATCGTATTGTAATTAATTCATTAATTATTATTAGAAGTTGCTATAGCTGTACCTCTACTTACTTTTTTCTTTGATCTTTTGTTTTCTTTAAGAATACAGCACTAAAGAAACATATGATGTACTTTAGGAGATCTGCTTGTTCTTCGTCTCCGCAGTCGGCGCAATGAACCTTAGGTTAATTAAATTAAGCTTTCTTAAACCTCTTTCTTAGGTTCATGGTTAATGTCATGCAACTTCAAACCATTTAATCGCCATGACGGCTTCACGAATAAAAAATACAGATTATCATTCATCATTTGCTTTTCTACACTCCTTAAAAAATACATTGAAACATTAAATATAAATAAAAACCTGGTAATTGTGGATAGTGTCTGCTGGCATAAGTTCGAGTCCTGTTGCAGCACATAAGTCGGTAAGTACTCACAACTGTATCAGTGTTCTATCGCGTGTACTCTAGGGACAATCTGATCTTTCTTTAGTACATCTCATTTCGCTCTTCTTTCAATTTAAACTAACCACATTTACGATTAAACCTTGTAAGGTCATTTATTATTTATAAGTCGCGGTGCCGCTTCGCTTTCTATATTTCAAAATTCTTAATTTCCTAAAAAGATTTCTGCATAAACAATGTTTTGATTGAGATTTCATTTCGGTAAGTGGATACAGAGGAAGATAAATTATGATTATTTCCATAGATTCCAAACTAAAGTAGGTTGATATTTACGGACTTCTCATACAAACTATCTAACTAGATTAAGTGAAAGTTTTCAAATTTCCTGCTCAACTCCTAGATTGAGATTTGGGTATAACCGGAATAGCTTATAGTATTAATAATTAAAGTTATGTCTACTAAATAACATTAGTAAAATAAATATTTATCAGAGCGATTGAAGTAAGAAGTTAAATATTATTTTTATTTAAATCGACTATGCAACATGTATTTTGAAATTCTTCTGCTAAGCACAGTGATAAAGAATAATTCATTAGAATATTACCAAATCACACTCTCCCCTAATGTTGGCTGACAAAAAGTATCCCGCTCCCCAACTCAGTCCGTTCATGATTTACGAGCAGAGTGGACATCTTAATAACGAAGTATTGGGCTCCCAGATGTAAGCTCATTCACGATATGCTACAGCACAACTTATACAACGGGAAGCATGATAAATTATATTTTTAAACCAAAACGATCGTTTAAAAAGTAAACTTTTCTACGGCTATAAGCCTTTACCTTAAGACCATATTTCAGTATTATAAATATTATTCTACAGAGCGAGTTTCTTCTGAGTGCGACATGGATTCCGGCGAAGTCGTTCTCGAATGATTTTGATGTTCGTAGGCGTCCTCACAGAACGTGGCCGACCACTCTTTTGGTGATCTTGCATAGAACTTGTCACTTTGTACCGCTATATTGTGTAATAGACGAAGTTACGGCTTACAGGAAAACTTTTCAGCTCGCAGAAAATCTGCATCGGTTTTTTCCCGCCTTAAAAAGCAAAATAACAGTTGCACGTAATTGTTTCTTCCCTCCATCACGAGAAAATATAAACTAATAAATTTGCGATACAAATAAACTAAAAAGTTAACATTCCACACTCAGATTCGGTAAAAAAATATAACAACCAGTAACATTTTATTTAATTTTTCCAGTAAAAAGTTTGTCTCGGAACTTTTAAATAGACGAGGAAAATGTCTCGTAACTGAAGTAATTGTGTATGTTGTGATTAGAATTACCCTGGTTATTTATCTATTTATACGGCGAACTTCGTAAATAACTTATGGATTAAACAGTTTGTGGCAAATTATTACCACAAAGAACGTTCTATACACACATCTTTTGCTCTTTCATCATTCGTAACTATTTTCATACATGCTTCTGCTATTGATGTCGCCCTCCGATAGCGCGTGATCAAATCTGTAATCAAATCAGCGTTGAACTAAACATCGAGTACATCGCTGTCTCACTATAGTGGTTCAGTGAAATGAGAAGTAAATTACCTTTGAGTCGGTTTAATTTATTTTAACCTCTATGCTATACAAAGTTCTGTTCTCAATATTTGACAAAAAGGCTTTAGAACCGGTTAGGACCCATAAAGCCCTTTTGCACCTAAGATCACTCCAACCTCTATTTGAACCTCGGAAAATATAATACTCGCTACATAATATATATGCATTCTCCCTAGACTGCTAACCAAAGGAATTTGCAGTAGGTTGTTAGTCTACTGCAGTGGCAGAAGGGTATAATACGCGATCCACCGCCTCTTCCCTACGAGTTACGAGTTCAAGCTACGAGTGGAACTGATCCAATCCTCGACTTATCCTATTAATATTATAAATGTGAAAGTTTCTTTGTTTGGACGTTTGTCGGTCAATCACGCCGAAACTACTGATCGGATGTTGATGATATTTGGTATAAAGATAGCGTGTTAGCTGACTTAGATAATAGGATACTTTTTATACCACTAAACATTTCCCTAGAGTCCACGCGGGCGAAGCCGCTGGCGAAAGCTAGTATACTATAAACCCCAATGCATATTAGTTTACATAGCGTACGTGACAAACGACGAAAACTCCATTCAACACGTGTTGAACGTATATAAATCTTATTTAATATCTGCATACTATAATAGCAAGTAAAATATAAAATCAAATTTACAATCTTCTTTTGGTGTAAGGTCACAGCTATATTCGTTTACAGCTCGGCAAAGTCACGCGTTCAGTCGGAACTATGATTTACGGCCCTGCTGTCTCTTAATATCTCCCCGAGCTTCATAAATCCTCACCGGACTTGGTTAAACAGCTATGCATCGGTAGCGTTTCATACACCAACTTTGTTATTGTTTTAAAAATATGATACTCGTACATTATAGAATTTAGTTATATCTTTATAAAAAGAATGAAATTCTAATACTACAAAGACAATAAACAATATCATTTAATTATGTGCTTTTTTATATTATTGTCCTCTTCATTTAGCTTTTTTGAATATGTTGTACGATGAGCGACAAATTTTGTTGTCTTTTTTAAATAAAAGACATGCAATCCTTCCGTTTTTTCCTTAGTGAACAATGTAATATTCCAAGTCTTTGATTTATTAGCCTTGACTCCCCTTTGTGCGGTTTTGTCGAAAAAAATTACGTTAAACATTTGAGTAATGTATTAGAATTCTATTGCCTTACATATTGTTTATAATTTTGTATTTTTTACGCAAAAAAAAACTAACGATCATTTCTAATTTTGGACTCGAGTAAAATTCATAAAGATTGAGCTTAAATCTAGAGAGGATAATTGCGCGGGTAAATTGCGTCTACATACCACTTACACATGAAATTAGACGAGTTATAATGTTACAGGATACATGAGGAGGAAAGCTATTAAGAAATAATGGATTTACTGTTTAATTATCTTCAGTAGAAGTCAAGCGAAAAGTACATCTCATAGGTATAATATTATATTGTTATAAACTTTCATGGCCATTAATAAATTATTCCAAGTTATAATATTATTTTGCGTAAATTATATCGCGTCTAGTATTCATATTATAAACTTAATATGGCCTTGATAAGCTGAAATTACTTAGCGCAAGTAAATTATACTAGCATAAATTATATTCATTTCAAAGTAAGCATTTATCTATTTAAGAGTTATGAACAACAAATAATAAAAGCAATTTAAACGTATCGTATAACGCAATTAAAACCTTTTAAGTTAACTATGTAATAGATATGTAAATCTCAATTTGTTTTGACTGCCCCACACTGTTTCAAAATGCACGTTAACACTCGGTATACGTGTAGTTGAGTACATCAGTTAATTATTAATGCTCCTGTTAATCCTTCTTGATAAGCTAAACGCTTGTAATAGAGGTGAACTTACACTGGCAAGTTTCTAACTAGGTCTTCCAAGGTTCCTTGTCAGTTGCTTCATTGAAATAATGTTACAATATAGTACACATATCAACTTAGTTATATTTATTGACGTTATCGAGTTTATAAATGCCTATAATTTTGCTCATATCATGTGTAATTTTGATTTTTGTGTGTCGTCTACATATACAAGTAGTTACACATCTCGTTGTTTCAGTTTTTGTTTCTCTTTTTTTTATTTAAATATTTTATTCTCGATAAATACGGATAACTACGAACGTTTGTCTATATTTAAACAAATAACTTCATTCCATTAAATCCTATATATTCCTGTTAAAACATTTGTGTATGCAAAGTTTTTAGCAAGCCTACATACTAAATGTATAATAAGATCAAACTGCACTGGTATTATATTCATGAGTTATTAACAATACATTTTCATATGAAAAACTCAAATATATATAGTCAATGATCCCCTAGTTTCATTGTACTGAATCAAATATGAAAATCATACGAAACTTCTGACTTAAACACGAATTTACGTCGATCCGAAACCAAAAGGTTATATGTAATAATAACGCCTACAGCAGTTCCGTTGTTACCAATACTTCACTTTCCTTACATAAGGTCGACTTTTGTACACACAGCTCTCTATTCATGTTTATTGCTACACATACAACTGTTACTATTTACTATGATAAAGTCAAATGTTCCGGTGATTTCGTGTTTCCATTTTTCCGCGTGGTATTGTGAAGTCGGCAGATTCGGTCCACCGTGATATTATACTCGCCTCTTGCACGATTTAGGGGAAATGCGAGCCTTTCTATTGACAAAACTGTTTGATTTCAATACGACCGAGAAATGTTATTAATAGCCCAAAATATGATATTTTCTGGTTATATCAGAATATATTAAAATAAATTTGTGAACTGGAAGAAAATTAGTATTGCGATACACTTATACACACAACTCTAGCTCTAATACTTCAAACGTTACATTTAAGAAATAATATAACTCCTTCATCAACAACTTACCTGAACTCCTGAAGATAAGACAGATAGATCAAAGTGAGTGTAGACTTAGGTCAGTCATTTGTGATAATCAATTCATAATAACTCCAAAAGTTTTGCAACTTCAATAGATAGTTGGGAATAGTATAAAATCTATCTACAAAGGTTGGAATCTTTGTTAAAATTTGCAAAGATTAAATATATTCTTACGGGGACAAATCCGAGGTCTTGCAATTTATTTTAAATTCCCTTCATCGCGTCGTATCCCTTGCGGGGTAGACAGAGAGGATCGAATGAAATAAATATATGAGTTCAAATATAATACAGGATTCAGTTCTTAGTAAATTAATAATTAATAAGTATTTTTTTATATATTTTTTATTTTAATAATATTCCGTTCTTTGTTTACGATTTTACATATAGCAATCACATTTAAAAAAAATGAAAAGTTTTATAATGATTGTAAAATGTTTCAGTTTCACTGGCTAGATTACCGGCTTATAATCAAGGTCTGTAAAACTGATGAAGCATATAGCTCCACAATATACATTAGAAGATGACACATGAGAGGAGTCGATAAGAAGTAAGACCTTTCCGAAAACCATCAAAATGTGAATTTCAAATTCCGTTTTCCTTCAAATTAACTAACACGAGTAACACGACACATAATTTATATTCCCTTTATAATTTTCTACATCATATAATCAAACATGCAATATGAGTTCAGTACACCCCATTATAATATATTAAACTCTCTCAGAAACAACGCTAACACATTCCCTATTTAACTTACAAAGAAACCCATCTGAGAAATTGCCAGCTATCACCGACGCATCCTTACAGATTTATACTGCCGTTCGATTATAGCACGTACGTTTAAAGGAATAAGTGCGCGTGTATTTACCGCAAGCCGTAAATGTTCAGCCCTAGCATCCCCCTTAATTTACGGCCACATAACACCCGCAATCTCACTCCCAACACACCATTATCCGCGGCTCTCCAATTAACTGAGAAACTGCTTTATTAACTAACATTTTTAGGTTGTATATAACAAACAATGCAGCCGCTTCAACGAGTGTGTTTTATATGAAACGCTTACTTAACCGACCGAGATTCCGTGAAGAATAAATATTTCATTTGCCAGCTGATATACTACTGAAGTTTCCCATATAGTCAGTTTTGTTATAATTTTTTTCCTTACTAACCTATTGAAGAAAAGCTGAAGAACTCGTAGCAGTTGTAACCTGTTTATGAATACGAAAAACATTACACTGGCCAGTTACTGGATAGATAGATAGATAGATTACCAAAAATCTCTTAGCCTTAGTCGCTAAGTGATTATGACATCCTATAGTTACATCCACCAATCCTTAGTAGACCGCGCGGTGTGTATCGTTTACTTCCTAAGCGATTCATGGAAGCAATGTGTATAAAACGATAGGATAAAATGAATGTGTTAAGTGTGAAATTTAAAGAAACTTATCTAAATTGTCAATAACTTAAACTATAAAATGGGTGCAGATCTCGAGCTGTTGAAATCACAAGTGAAGCATCAAGGAGCAGTCGCGTGATGCTCGAGCCGCCCCCGCCAGATAAATCGAGTTTGTGCGGAGCGACCTCTCAAAAGTCAATTTGCTTTGCCCTCACTTTTCCCAGTTTGACAGTTAATAAAGTCACTCTCTATAGCAGAGTAATCTGAATTGCTAATGTTATTTTTCTTTAAATTACTTCGCTGTGCCTCGGATTAAATGTCTATTATACTCAAAGATTGTTTGCCTTATCGGCGCCTTATTGCGACGCCTTCAAAGGACCCTTTCCAAGATAGATGCGGCTCCCAGTGCCTGTGCTGGAACTTGCTCATTTATTTTAACATGAAAATGCAACGCCGTGTTTTAATTCGCTATGCATACATAATTAACGATGCCACAAAGATAGTACTGCGGTGTAGCAATACATGAGGACTGCATTTAATTTAGGCTTCTAACGAATTGGAGATAATTGGTCCTTAGTAAAATATTCTGATATGCTATCTCAGATTTTTGCAAACGATATTTTTCTTTATGATAAATAGCTTTACGCGTATAAGAAATATGAGATGTTATAAAACAGCTATATATTTAGTTGCTTAAATTGTATAAAAAGGCACTATTTGCATTAGTACTTGAAAAATCATACAGTCTCCCCTAGGACTCTAGAAGCTCAATCCTAGATCAAGTAGCGAAAGGTTACGAGTTCAAGTCTTCTCGAGCATTTGATATGGTTGAAATTTTTGTAATATTTTTCTATAAAATGAATTAGTATTCGTATAACTTCAAGTGAAGTTTAGATACAAGACCCGATGATAATAGTGCTTCGTACATGTTTTAAGATAGTGAGAAGTTGCCAACTTATTACCGGAACTATAAAGAGTATATCAGATTATTTCTTTAATGACAACGATTTTGTCAATTCAGTTAGCTTGAGACGATGCAGTTCTTCTTCTTTTCATAAAACTGATTTCAATATATTTTTACCGAACCCCTCGAAAACATAACTCTTTCAAACAAATAAATAATATCTAAATCTATTCATTAGTGACAAAAGAATTGTGGCACATACATACAAAAATAATCTTTCAATGTAATTGAGAACTTCCTTTTTACAGTCGGTTGAAAATACCTGTCGTAATAAAAAATAAAAATCAGACAGCTCGCAAACAAGCTAATTTTCAAAGATTCATTTTTAAATTTACCAAACCAAAAACCTTTTCTAACGAAATCATTAACTCATTTCCATTATTCAAATTCGTAATTGCGGTTGACATTAAATTGGGTAATTTATTGGAACCTTTTGTCCGCATTCAATAGGTGTCGACAAACTCCCTTCAGATAATATAAATACTAAAGTAGCGTGACAAATGTACATTTCCACGTAAAATATACGTAATGTTGAATTTCTTCACGAACCATTCGTAGGTTCATCATCTAGTTACAAAAAAAAGTTACGATTATTTAAATAAATAATACTCTTAACTGAACTTTGAATTCAATAAAAAACGATAATGCAGAAGTTGAAAAATTTAATTCCAACAAAATTAGCCGCTATCTATAAATCTGTTAATAATCTACCGGGCGTGGGTTTGACGTACAATTTACTATAAGCTCTGTTTAATCCCTATGGGTTAAGTAAGACATGATTGAATGTGTGCACGTATAATATCAAATCACTTACATATGCCATAATATTATAGCAGGAAAATTAATGAGAAATTTATCCATTAATTTAGACAGTGCACAGCAAACAGGTGTCATATCTTTAATATTTTTATAAGTAAGATGACTGCGCCAGTATCACACCAGGAATCAGTAGTACACCATTTCAATATTCATACTATTTATGTTGCGATTCCCAATATTGCTGTACTTCTACCAACCAGGAGATCATAACTAAAAGCTACATACATACTATTTTATGCTATTTTAACATGATTATATGATAAGGAAGGAGTGTAATCTTTTTTCAAAGGTTTTTTTGCAAAAAAAATCAAATGTTGCTTATATCAGTTTCTTATTTGTGCACCCATCCCGTATTAAAGAGTTGGGTAGAAAATAATCAGAGACATGCATCGTGCCTTGTTCTATTTGCCAGTCTATATTTTCTAGTTTTGAATTATTATACACACATGAAATGCATTATAGCTTAACTACAATTTGATCATAATTTATATATGGACAATGTCAAATGTCTCAATAAAATGAAAACAGCAGTCAAACAAGATAAACCGTCGCCCGAACACTCGGTTCACAGAACACTAAGCCTTATTTCCGCCCAAACAACTGCGAACTAATGTCAAGGAAAGAAAGTTTTATACAAACTCGAGACAGCGGTTCTGGTTAATTCTTTCACCCCCCAGAGGGCTGATTATGAATCTGTTGTGGTCCATTACTTAATGGACGGAGCTCTCTTCTTATTGCGTTTTGATTGACGTTAGAATAAATGGCCTAGATGGATTAACACCGATTAAATCTGAATGAAGTTTTATGAGATTCGCAGCTATATTTCAACAGAAGTAGAATTAATATTTTCTATATTTAGAACCTCAGTCATTTGATAGCTTATATTATAATCGATGAGATTTTATAGAAATCTTAATTAACGCAATCTTGTTCAGGATATTGAGCTTTTTTTCATAACAAAATATGATTTTTATGTTAAAATAGTTTTTATGTTGTTTTATTAAATGAATAGTATAGTAATCATCTGATACTTGTTATACATATATAGATTAGAGATTCATATTCATTATGTGTCGAGTGTAGTTATTTAGTATAACAAAATATTCTGTTTTATTAATATCTTAATTAATTCCACCGAAACAAGCTTGAATTCCAATAAATTGTGCCAAATATCTATACTATTTCTATTAATAATCGAGTATAGTCGATATTATGAAGTAAACATAATTAAATGTGAGGTATAATTAATTACTGTTACAAGCTTTTATTAGTTTGCAAGTCTGGGTAGCTCGGTGGCGTAGTGGATAAGCGCCGCGGCCCGCGATCGTAGTCGTTAAGCAACTTTCGCAAGGGTCGGTCACGGGATGGGTGACCAAAAAATTATTATCTCGAGCTACTCCGTGCTTCGGAAGGCACGTTAAGCCGTTGGTCCCGTCTGCATTTGCAGTAGTTAATACCCTCCAATCCGGATTGGGCTAGCGTTGAGGGTCATGGCCCATCCTCCTTAACCATCCATAAGGAAGGCCTGAGCCCCTGCAGTGGGGACGTAAAAGGGCTGGTGAAGTCTGGGTAACATTTTGCTAGCATTTGTCTTATTTCCCGCTTTCTGATTGAGCTGTAATTTTGCATGTATAACTTAGATGACGATGCATTGTGTATATAAAATGGAGCTGATCTGATGATGGAGCCGAAAGGAAGAGCCACAGGACGTCTATAATTAAACGAAGCAAACCATTCGAATTTGATTTTTTTTATTTAACTCGACTATGATTTTCGTCCGAGGTAACATCCGGTTTCTGATAATGGAAATGGAAGGTGGCCATAGAATTTAATAATTAAGTAAGATCTCTAGTGCAAAATAAAATTAAACAAAATCTTGTACTTATTTAAGAAGACAATTTTAGTTTAATTTTTTTAAATGTGTTTTGTTTATGTACTACTTATTTATTTATGTACCACTTCCTAGGGAAAGGAGACAAAATGATATAGCGGTAAAGAAAACCTTTCATTTAGATACAGTTACAATTCTTGAAAACACTACAAAACTTATTATAGGACTTAATATTGTTTCTCTCTACAACAAGCGTCTTAAATCTTGTTAACAAAACACTCAAAGTATTCCGTTTAATACTTAAACGACTTGACTATGAATATTTCCAATCTCATTATTTAATACTCGAAGCATTTGAAGTTTGTTAAGTCATTTATTTTTGATGGTTAACTAATCAGGCGTATTGAATTTATAATTTGTAAGGACCTGTAAGATAAATTACTTTGATAAAATACTTAGAGACGGACGCTTTGACTTTAAGAGGTTTGAAATCAATTAATTTTGTAAAAGGTACATTTAATTAGGCGAAATTGATGTGAGTGAATATTCTCAAAATGAATAGCTTGAATGTTTACGTAATGGAAGTATGAATCCTAAGAATATGCATTATTTTTCAGTCTATTCTATGCATAGAAATAGAAACTTGATGATATCTTTTTATCTTATCTAGTCCTATTAAATGAAGCGTTTAGCTTTACATAATTTTCAATCGTTATCTTTAAAAAAAATTAGTAAAAAAAAGTGTAAATAGTACTTTTTCGAGAGTAATTATAATTAGCAAAACTGTCAAAGCTGTAAAGTGAAAAGTCCAATCAAGGTCGCCTGGAAAAAAATACTTTTTAGCAATAAGGCCGACAGTAGTGCTGACTATTTTATTATTATGTACTGTTAATTTACTTATGGTGTTTACAATAGAGTATTTAATTCATTCATTCATTCATTAATTACTTCAAAATTAATACAATGGCGCTCTGAACTTAAATGTGTCACAGTTAACAACCACATGGCGAAACATTAAGCGGTATTAATAAAAAACAACGACCTATTGTATGGCTGTAAATATCAACAAATTAAAAGTTAAACTCACAATTCATTGCGGAACTTTGATATTTAGCTTCACCCGATATGCTGCCGTGTGTACATAAAACGAACAAATATTGACCCGGATTATTACAATGGAATAATCTCTTCGCCAGTTTCGTGTTATCAACATAAATTATTAACATATTAATTTGGCTTTTAATCAAACAAGTTAATGACAACTGCAGTCATTATTATATTTGCGCGTTGTATTTACGTAGTTACTACACATTTTACATCAAACAATAAAGCATTTTAAAATTGCTCTCATAAAAACAAACACTCTAATTAATTTTAAAATAGCAATATAATATGCCATTTTATAAGAAAAATACTAATGCTAGTTATTTGTATATATTTAATAAGCATCTTAAACACGACTTAAAGCACATCGCTGTCAAGTTTTATTTGATTGAACTCGTATATTATTTTAGTGCTGGTCTCGACGACGAGTTGGGGGCTTTTTTTTCAACAGACTAACACCGGTGGTTAGCTAGAGTATTATTAACTTATTCACCATGCTATTCTAAAAATTGTGCGATATAATAGATATCGAATAATGAACTGTTACTGAATAACTAAATCCCTATTGCTTTTTATTCATTTTGTGGATAAACATAGCTCGAATACACACATTCTGTATTGTAACGACCCGACATAGATTATGCAAAACTGGTAAAATTTAAAACTGGATTTTATTTTAACTTTAAACTTTTGCGGTAGATTTCCCATCAGCAACGCATAAACCATTTTATTGTAGTGATCTGACTAGCCTAACTGCTGTATATAAATTCGTTGCTGATTTATAGACAGTGGTTCACAAAAAAAAACCTACAGTCTCGTTCACTTTCTTAATCAATTTTTTAACGCTAGTAGTGAAATAAAATATAAATATTTTTTAAAACAACAAAAACTGTTTTAGTAATAAATTGCAAAATAATAAACCAATATTTAGGACGATTAACATTTCAAGAAAGCTCTTTTAACAACAGGTTATTTATATAAACTTCTTAACGAATATATTAAAAAAAAAAGATTTATACAAGCCAAAGTCTCCAACGTTGCGTCCATTAGTAATACCAGATAATCTTCCACGAGAATCTTTACTTGTGGTTCTAATGAGAATTTCTGAATAGTCTTATTTCTTTACCCTACCTCCCATTGGAACTTAATTATAAAAGACATCTAGCATGCAAAAGAAAGATAAATAAAGACATGTAAGTAATAAGTATCTATTTATAGACACCAGTAATAGATACGGGTACTGTAATATGATAACTTACATTTGATGGTTGGGAACGACGTTTGACCCACATTTCTATAATGGTGAATAATGAGTTTCTTAAGTAAAAATACATACCTGAAAAAGAAAGAAAGTTTTATTTAATATTTATTAATATCTTCACATAGTAGATAATAGATATTTTTTGGTGGCTATTTAATATTTATTAATGAAGATTGGAGATATAGAAAGTTTTACGTTATTTTTAAATATGCTTGTTGTATTTGTATTTATAAGTTCAGTGACATCTATGATTCCAGCAGTTTTATTGGTATTTGTCTGTATAATAGTGACTCTTATTCGTAACTATCTGCTGCTGAGAAGCAAGAAATATAGTACCATAAACTTATAATAAACATTTCTATTTTTTTTTTATTACAGAACAAACAGTTACAACAAAAATACGCGCACACAGGAACTTAACAAACATTAAGCAATAATTCCCTTCATATACAATTATAAACTTAGCACAAAGAGACGGTAAACAAACATGATAATACAAAAACATACAGATAATAAAAACATTTAGTACACACAAACATTTTGTGTGTGCATCAGAGAGAACCCGGACAAAGTTTCCATAATCTTTGGTAAGGACTGATGCTGCTTCCAGCACTACGAAAAGAATAGGCAGAATACATAAGGGAAATGCTCACACACAATATTTAAAGTCGCGCACTCTTTACAGATAGTCGCCTGCAATTTTTTGGTTTTCTTTTCTTAACTACCTACAACATGTCAAAATGTGCAAAATGTACGAAAAATATTTCAAAAACTCGCCCTGGAGTGGAGTGTAGCAGGTGTGAAAAACTGGTGCATGTCGCGACAGAATGCTCGGGATTGACAACTAAGCAAAGAGCAGCATTGCGTGGCAACGATAACTTGGAGTGGTCATGCCAGGAGTGTGCTGAAAATTCCCCAAGACGCAGCTCTATTATTGTACCGGATGAAGAAGAATTAGATGAACAAGAACAACTCGTTTCGGGTCAGATCGACGGAAAAAAGCTTCTGAGGGATATTAGAACCTTGATCGAAAAGGCCATGAAGCAGGAATTGAGTTCCATCTCCCAGAACCTTGAATACACTTCAGAAAAATTGGACGAGGTTTTAGAGGGCATGGAAGCGATCAAAACAACCATAAAAGACCTCAAGAAGAAAAACGAAGAGCTGACTAATAAGTGCAACAACATGCAGACAAGAGTTGGAGCCTTAGAACAGAGAATGCACCAAATGGAACAAGAAAGATTATTTAAAACCATAGATGTGTATAATCTCCCTATAGATGACCGAACTGCAGCCCAAAAGGCTGTACACACACTAGCCGAAAAACTACAATTACAGGGTAACGATGTAACAGACTTAAAATGCTTCCCCGCAACAAAAGATCGGGCAGGTAAAATACAAATTGTTTTGGAGAAAGAATCAGTGCAAACGCAGTGGTTACAGAAAGCGAAAACTACGAAAATAACAGTAGCTGATGTCATACCAACGGCAACGGAGCACATAGCAAAAGAGACCGTTTACATAAGTGAATCATTGACTCCCTTTAATAAAGTTCTGTTACGAAACGCAGGAAGCAGCTCAAAGAAACTGGAATGTATAAATATGTCTGGTGTAAAAGAGGAATAATCAGGGCTAGGAAGGTCGACAGTGCGCCGGCTACCATCATCCGAACAGAAGACGACATCAAATTGTTACTTAAAAAATGAGTCTGTATATCGCTCCTTCTCTTACTTAACTAATAATGACACATTATTTATAGTTTAAAAATGTCGATTATATTAGATGATATAAACGAATTTACTGATTGTGCTAACTTAAATTCATTCATTTCAAAGTGGTATACTGTAGATAAACCTACATTATTTTGCATGCATATTAATATACGGTCTATGATTAAAAATTTCAGTGCACTTGAACAATGTATCTTTTCATGTAGTTTAAATATTGATATAATAATAGTGACCGAAGTTAATGTCACGGATTTAATAAGTAACATGTATAACATACGGGGCTATCACATGCACACAAAGTTGCGGAAAAAAAGAGGTGGTGGTATAATAATATACGTCAAAAAAACTCACAAATTTACACCTATAAATATTAATACATTACACTTCGAATCGATAACTTTTAATATAAAAACGCAAAGCGGGTACTCCGCTACTTTGTGTGCACTGTATCGTCCTCCAAAACATACGAATAACAAACACTTATTTATATGGGAATTGGAGTCACTCATAAGGAAGATTAAAATTGATTCAGATATGTTTATATTAGGTGATATGAACATTGATCTGAAAGGGAAATCACTAATAAAACATACATATAAAAGCATGCTTCATGGGTTTGGTTTGGCAAGCGGTATCTCGCAATACACCCGCATTGAAGTTTTAAAGAATAAAATAACAAAGTCGTGCATCGATCACATATTCGCGAGAACCCGTTTGCCAAACGTATACACCACGGCGCTCGCTACAGTACTGGCGGATCACAGAGCGACGGTCATAGCTTGTGTCGATCCCTCGAGTGAACGCATACAGGATGACTCGAAATATAAAGAAATCTTCAAAGCGGAACAACTTCGTAAAAATTTAAAAAATGTAGATTGGAAACAAGTAGACAGCATGAATAATCCTAACTTAATATATAAATTTATTTCAGAAAGGTTCAGTGAGTGTTATAAAAATTCAACAACTAAAATTAAATTAAAAAAGAAAAATAGAAATAATAATTGGATTAATAAAAAAGTATTAAATGCATGTGATTACAGAGATGTTCTTTATTATACATGGTTAAAGGATAAAAATAATATGATATTAAAACAGAAATATAATAAGGCTAGGAACTATGCGAATAAAATTATACAAAAATCAAAAAACCAGTACTACTATAATAAAATTGAAGAGAGCAAGGGAGAACCAAAACATTATGGAATATTCTTAATAATATAACAGGTCGTAATAAACTTTCAGTGGATGAAATAATATCTAGTAGTTTCATAAATTCCGAAGTGAAAGAAATAGATATTGCCAATATTTTTGCAGATTCATTTATAGGTAGTCTAAAAAATATAATTCCTCATTGTAAATTCTCTTTAATGGATAAGACAAGTTACCAACGTTCAGTAAATGTATCGATGCGATTACGGAAAGCCAGCACTGAAGATATGGAAAGATTAATAAAAAGTACAAATCGTAAAAAGTCACCGGGTATTGATGGTATACGCGCATTAGATGTTCAGTTCCTTTGGCAGGAATTATCCCCAGTACTTGCAAAACTAATAAATACTTGTATTGAAACTAATACGTACCCGAATGAACTAAAAGTAGGAATAGTGAGACCCATTTATAAGAACGGTACTAAATCAGAATGTGAAAACTATAGGCCAATCACTATATTATCGGTGATTGATAAGATACTCGAGAAGTTCATTAGTAAGCAAATTTATGAGTTCTATGCGGATAATAATGTGTTGACAAACACACAATTTGGCTTTCAACCTCATAAAAACACAAGTCAACTTCTATCGGCATTTACTGATCAAATTATGCACGAACTAAATAAGAAAAAACACGTACTGGTAGTCTTCATAGACTACAGCAAGGCCTTTGATACCCTGAAACATGAAATACTGTCAGAGAGGCTGTATGAATGTGGTGTAAGGGGCTCACTGTTGAACTGTTGTCAGGATTACCTTAGGAATCGAACTTATCATGTTAAAGTGGGCAAGGAACTGAGCAAACGTGTTCACGTTACCGACGGAACAGCTCAAGGGTCGGTACTCGGTCCACTTCACTACATTGCGTATGTCAATAACGTAGTGAATGTTATTCAGGACTGCAAGATATACCAGTACGCGGATGACACATGCTTAGTTGCAGCTCATCATGACATCAATATTGCTCTAGATCAGTTACAAAAAGATTTTACTCGTCTTTCAGCATGTTCTCACGATGCCGGTTTGGTTCTAAATTCTAAAAAAACTAAAATGATTTATGTAAGTTCAAGCAGCAACCGAAGTCTTATGCCATTGAATTTGATTGCTCATGAACATAATTGTTTGCATGCGTATACAGGACCATGTAAATGTCCCGCGATTGAAGTTGTAACTAGTCACAAGTATTTAGGTTTGGTCATTGACGATCGTTTTAAGTGGACGGATCACATCGACCTGGTGTGTGATAAATTAAGAGCAATATTAGCAAAAATTTGCCTAATTAAAAATAAAGTTCCGTATAAAATATTATTAGCCCTATATTATTCTTTGGCGGAGTCTATTGTGTCATATGGTCTCAGCAGTTATGGTCGTACGTGTAAAAGTCATCTTGATAAAATTTACGGGTTGCAACTACGCCTTATTAAAAATATAGTACCGACTAAAATAAAAGCAAAATTCAAAGATAACTATCGAGATCTATTCCATTATTGCAGTATTATTCCAATTCATTACAAAGTAAATTATACAATATTAGTTGAAGATTACTTTAATAATAATATTCAAAAATCTTTTTATACTAATGTTAAAAATACAAGGCGGTCTCAATCAAAGAGGCTTGTGATTCCAAGGTTTAATAATCTGTATGGGGCAAGAAGTTTTGCATGTTTGGTTCCATTTCTGATTAATGAACTGCATGATCAAGTTAAAAATACAATAAATTCCAAAAATATTAAAAAGACATTGAAGAGGTACTATATCGAAAAACTTAAATAGGTATGTTATTTGCATTAATATATTAACGAATGTACTATCGGGTTTATATTTGTATGATATATAATTTGTCAACTTTGTCTTATTTATACATTAACTCCCATTTGCATCAAACGCACGCTGTATATACTCGGGACATTCTTAACTACTAAGTCTTTATCCATGTACCCACTATTACGTTTATTTTGACTGATAGTAGATGAAACAAATTAAAGAGCAGCGATAGTGAATGAGCGGTATACGGTCAAACTTGTATTAGTTTTTGTATACTTGCATTGTTTCAAATTAGCAGTAAATCAAAAACATATTATAAATTTTTTGTGTAAAAGTAAACTATATCCTTTTATCTGAACCAGAGCTTAATAAATTAAAATGGCAAGAAATCACCTAAACAATAGCAACCGTATTTGTGTTCTGTCGGAAACTGTTGGATAATATGAATATTGAAACCATACTTTTTCATTTGTCTATTTTCTTGAGAGTAATAGTAACAAAGAAATCTACTAAAGATTTATTTCCCTTTATGAATGAAATATCATATTCGTGCCTGAATAAATATTTCTGAACCCCGTTCAAGAATCCTTTAGTTTATATTTATAGAAACACTGTACAGATAATAACCGGTTTTTATTTCTTTTAATGACTAGGTTTTTTTTCTTTTTTCATTAATTCAAATCAGTCACGAAGATAAATATTGTTTAAGAGTGTGTATGCAACAATTTAGCTAATATATAAAACATTAAATATAGGTACATCACTCACACAATAATTAGTATTTAATTAGATACAAACTTTGGCTATGGAAATCTGAAACAACGAAAGTACAACAACACCCACAGACTATAAAATAAAGAAAAGTTTATTCATTTTTTCCCCTAATACACAGCAAAACCTGCGAGTAAATCGGGATAACCTTTATGACCATAATTTAATATAATCTAATAGTTATTCTATAACTCAATCGCGATGTGTAACGCGTAACTATAATAGGTACTCTATAAAAATGAACAAAATCTATTTTCTTATGACAAAAATAGTATTCTTGTTAATCACACAAATACTCAGCCTTGTGAATACAAAATAAACTATAATTATTCTAATTACAGTGTCGCCACTATAAAGAATGTATAACAATTTTAAACAAACAAAAGAAACACCACAATCGGACAGTAAGTTATTCATAAATAGCTATTTTTCTGCGACTTCACCCGTGTATTTTATAGCTAATGTTTATAATTCTTTTAAATTTTCTGTCCAATAGTATCGTTATCCATTCTACAAAAAAATCTTGAAATAGTTTTTATCTGGTTCCCTCTGACTGCGTTTTAGCCGACGAAAGGTCGTTTGCGGTTATAACCGGCGCACGTACGCGTTTTATGCCGCGGTCGCACGCGTGAGGGGTGCCTTAAACCGTCCGCATATTCATGGCCGATATGACGCAACTATTGACATATGTGTCCTTTATTTATTTTTAACTATCGGAATTCAATTAAGGATTTTTATCAAATATAAAACATGAATTTTAGGCAGGTGTCCTTTGAAAGTATTGCTGAATAGAAACTACGGTTTTACTTACCCTAAATTTATAAGAAAGAGAAAGATTTATTTATATATTACTATATTTAACGCGTGGCTACTTCTTTTTTGAATAATAAAGATGTATTGAAAGCAATTGGCATTAATGATATATATTAGTCACAATTTGCATTTAATTTGAACATATATACCAGGTGACTAAATGTTGGAACAACATACCCCCACCAATAAGACTTCTCTCAACGAAAACAACTTTTAAAAAAAGTTTGATGGTGATGACAAATATTTGCAATTGGATTTCGGACATTTATATCATAATTTCATTTGTATTTGCTTATAATTTAATATTTAAATGTATTTTAATTTATATTTATTAATTTATCTTATACGCTTTTCTTTATTATTATTTTTATTTAATTTTATTCAATATGGACTTTATGATATGCAATTATGATTTCACTATTAATCTTACACAGTATCTTTGGTTCCCCGATAATTCAAACTTAGGTCAAAGCTGAAAATCGGCAGTTTGTTTTCCAAGTAAACATATTGCCGAACTTTTGTCCTTTCTGCATCGTCCCGGCATACATGTGGCCCTGTGTATGTTTTAAATAATTGTTTAATTTTGCTTTTATTTTATTTCTTTGTTTTTATAATATAATTATTTCAATGTTTATTGTAGCATGTCTTTTTGTTGATTGATGCAAAAAAAATATCATTCATTCATTCATATACAGAGTACACTACTCCTATCGTAGATGCTACGTCGTAACACGATACCGTAACGTCGTAGAAGCTACATAATGGCATCTGCGACGAATGTAGAAGAAAAATATGTGGATAATTAGGTGACAGTTTTTTTAAATATTGTTTTAGTTAAATATATTTGTAACAATATAAAATTAATGACTGACAGCTGATTTCTGAACCAATTAGTTGGTTAGAGTTGGATAGAATCTATACTATATTCATTAAGCTGATTGTCATAGCCTAATTTCCTATTCGCCTTTACGTTAAACTTTAATCGAGCAAAACTTTTACTATTAGATAACTAATTAACCTGAATTTATGTTTACAAAAACTTTAACACCACAACATCTGCTAGTTTTCTGGTTTAAAATGAAACTTAAGTAAACCTCCATTAAGAATTTAAGTCAATTCTTCGATCTAGTTACGTAATTGTTGGTAGAGGTATGGTGTAATTTCGTTATTTACTTGTAAAACATGACTCACAAACTTTCAAAATTACATTTATAATTTTATATACTTTGGTCCATCATGGTGGTAAGGAACAGTTTATATTATCATAAACCAATATTTTCTTGTATTTCATAATGTATATAACAAAAGTGTTACAAAGAAGGAAGGTATCAAGAACCCTGTCGGTCACAGCAATAAATAGATTCACAGAAATTTGTGTAAAAATAATAATAATTAAGTGAATAATCTAAAATGACCTGTGAAATAGCGCCATAATCTTTTTATATGGCCTACTATATCTGTTTCGCTCTGTAGCAGTAGAGGAGGTCGGTAATTCTTGTGTCACCGTAAATCTATGTCGAATATTTGTCACTGGCGACGCCGAAAATATCCCTGCAAATACATGTTACTTCGGACCAGTGTTGTGCCGGTGATCGAATAGTTACAAACCAGCTGCTTTTTGGTTATTGCTATTTAGTTTATTACATACATACGTAAAATAGAATTAATGAAAAATTAAGACAGATTTTGTTAAATGTAAAAACGTGTATTGTAATAATAAAAACCACTTGTGATAAACCTTTATTTTCTGTTTCTGAAAAATATCATTTTTTTCGATTTATTAATTACCTGATATATACTTTATTTCCAGGGATAAGAATAGAAATTTATTGACAATATATGAACACGTTCATTTGTTTATGATTAGAATGATAACAACCCACATAAACTCACCGCTGCGTCGGATATCACTCTATTCATGACCAAAGGATTTCATTTTCTTATTCATTAGGCGGTATATCCATTAAGCACGATAGCAAAACACCAAAATAATACATAAGATTATAAAAATCCATTAACCATACCAAACTTTGGTAAACAAAGATTGAAAATCAAAATGCTCTATACATATATAATATACAATAGATAATCAATTAAAATATTATTTATCTTTTGAACATTTTAATAAAAGTTGAAAAACATGATGTTTAAATATAAATTAGTACGGAAAGCGGGGAAATTCATATTTCTCTATTCCATTTATCTTCCGTCTAAGATTAATGGTAGAACCACTGTCTCTAATGAACTTCATTCAGGCTTTATTTCTTCCAAGTATTGAAATAAAGATAACGTTTAATAGCAGCCTTTTTGAGATATCAAATGGATCTTTGTTAATTATTAAAGGATATTTGTTTTTGTTTAATGAATTCAAATTAGATAAAAAGAGTAGATATTGAAATTAAACCTTAATAAAAATTGTTTTGAGAAATTAAAAAAAACGAGCTCCTGTGTTTTTTAAAGTTATAAATAACATGGACAAAAGTCATGGTATGTTTAGGAGTATGTACTGGTATTCGCAGCCAAGCCATTAATTTGCTTTTGAAGCTACTGTTATTATTTCTAAGTTTTGCAGTCAGTTTCTTTTCTGTACGGAAACAAAGGGGGGGAAATATGACCAATAATATTCGTGCCAGTTATTCTCACGAGGTCTTTAATTTATTTAGGTATTTCTTTTCGATTTTACACAGGCGCTAATTAAATAGTCTACACAGGATATACTTTGTATAATTTTATATTGATCAATGCTACATAAGCCAATAAATAGTTCCAATAATAAATGAAATGTGATCCATTAGTCGCATACAAAAAATTAAAGAAATAAATTGGATACCCTGACGGCATTGTAAATTATTAACGATCACGAATAGCACTGCAATGCGCTTATAATTGCTACACGACAGAGTTATTTTTCGTAATGATGTGCAGGTTTTTAAGTCGTATAAGTGAAGGGAACCCACCATTATAAAACAATTTGAACAACGATACAACATTGCAATTTTATTCATTATTAAATAAAAATCAATCGGTTGTAATACATTCTACAACAAAAAGTTATATTTAACAAACAATACGTTTATTTAATAAGAATAAATAAATTTGTATTTTAATTTCATATTTATGAATTATATATGTTATTTTAATAATACAATAAGAGTTGATAATGTTATAAATATTTACGATTTATTATTACCCAGAATATATTAGAAGTCTGCTCGCAACTTTGTCAGAGAATTTTTTAATTATTTTCACTGAGGAATCTTTTAGTGATATAAATAATTTCCTTTCCTGTCACAAATATAATTGTACATTATCATTCAGGAATTTAGATTTACAATTTTATTTATAACAATCTTACAATGTTCCCCGGGAACTACCTATCACAACAGGTAATTGACTGATACAGTATATAAGACACGTTTGAAAAGCTAACGTTGCAATCGATCGATATCATACGAACGCAAAGAGCAATTATCGTTTAGAAATCACTTTCCAATCACAGTACAGTAATGACACTAGAAAATACTATTAATTATATACCTAGGCTGCTGAAATCGATAGTTCTTATCAATATTGTATGATAAGCAAATGGGACTGACAGAACATAGATTCTTATATTGCTGAAATCAATATTATCAAGTAACATCGCTCTTTCGTCTGTTATCGAGTACTATTTCTGGTTAAGCCTTTTCAATTTATCTTTTAGCATATGCACAATTAACGCCTTACATATTTCAATACGTGAAAACAAACAGCTCGTCTTAATAATCATCAAAATGTTAATTACACTGTGTATTATTGAAAATATTAGTGTTTTTAATATTATTTTTCACTCAGCTTTTATTGACATATCAGTTCGTTTAGTTTTGATTCATAACGTTTGTGTTGCTAAGTGCAAAATTCGAAACCATTAAGTAATGAACGGATTCTTTAAATCATGTTAGGTTTTAATGGAAGAGAAATTCGAAAATTGAAGAAATTGAAAAAAAAATCCTATGTATTTAAGATTTTTTTTTAAATATTCGTATATATTTATGTATATTAATAGACACGGGCCTAATTCTTTGTTAACAAAAAATGTTGTTTATATGCCGTTTGTTCTGGGGGCCAATTCTACTAAATAAATTTTGTTTAAATCGAATCGAAAACGGATCGAAACTGAATGATCCGTATAATTGGCCCCCTGTACCCACCGATCCACTTTGGGTCCACTCCATAAGTTAGCATCTATTCGCCATATTCTTTTTCAACTCAAGAATAATAGGTGAATGATAGCTACTATAATAGAAAAGGGCGTACTAAATTATAAAGAGTATTCAAATACAGGACACCGCTTTATAAATTTTCAAAGCACAGACTACGCTGTAAACCAAAGTAGAGGTTAGCATAATAATTATAGTCCACGGTAATAAGCGATCAAAAGTTACAGTGTCTTAATTAAAACAAAAAGCCATCTGTTCTAATAACGAGCCTGAAAAATTAACCGAACAACGAAGAATATAAAATTTATTATGGCTGGGTCTCCTGCGTTGTTGTTCCCAACGTTTCAGCCGGAGCTGGCAATAAAAAGTTTTTAATAAACAACCTTTTGTTTTTAATTAAGTTTTTCAAATTATTAAAAGCTAATTTCCAAGTTTTTTTTTTTCATTGAAAGCTTTGGTTTCAGGTATAATATTGCGGTAATTTAACGCGTTCAACCTTTTCTAACCTTATTTTAATAAAGGATTTTAAGGCGCGGCGCTTGTCACCCTTAATAAATATATATGTCAAACGACCGTAGAAAGATTATGGTATTAGATAAAGTAGCTTTTATCTCATTCTCAAGAGAAAGAGACTAATAACACTATTATAACTGTGGTTAAATGAAAATGTTTCGAATCAGAAAGAGTTTTGCGACTGGCAAAATTTAACCTTTCTTCTGATACTTATGACTGCAACACTATAGTTTAAGCCCTATATGCTTGATCACTAAGTTAGTATATCAGTTTCTGTCTATTTCATTAACATATGTATACCTTTTCTCAAACTGTTTTCTCGGTAATGATAGATATATCAAGTTAATATTAATATATAGCAATTCGATAGAATTGTGAAAATGAAACTCCTATGTGCACATGTAAATGTGATTGTGCATATTTTGACATCCACGTGTAGAATAGATACAAAACCTTTCAATTTGTGTTTAGTCCTTTAACTGTTAATAAACTTCTTCTAATAAATCATAAAAATCCAAGTCCCCACCGCATCTGTAACTGCATACTTTTTATAATAATATACAAAGTATTATAAGAAGGATATTACAGTATATAATTCATTAAACGTTTGTGTAATTTAGTTAAAGTATAAAATAATACGATAGAAAAAAGTCTACAGGCTAGTAGATTGTAATAAAATTTAAAGCCTAAGGTGTTTATGTCGGTTGTTCTTTGTTGTATATTCTTTGTTGATCGTTTGACCAACAGCGTGTGCTAAATTTATCTACGAGAATATTCCAATAAGATATTTTATTACTAACAGAACAACTTGTAATCGTTATAGTGTAATAAGTGACATTAAACACAGTTATTAAAGAAGAAACCTTGAAAATAAAGTTAACATTACGACAGCAAATATATATAATTCCATTCCAATATTGAGGATACCCGCAAGGTTCACTTTTATATTTAAATGACTCTAGAGAATAGTTTGTAACTTCGCTTCCCCGTACAAAACCTGAATACAATCCAACGGAACCGGGTCAGACAACAATAGGCTTTATTAATGCGATAAAACGGACCATTTTGCCACTTTCTCTTATTAATTTGGACTATCAAAAGAAGTCCATTTGATGTTAACGATGAATTATTGCGGATTTCGATGTTCTTGATAAGACTTGGTTATACCATTTCGCGTTCCAACGAGCACTGGTGTAAATAAATTGTGTATCATATATTTTATTCGCTGACACGTTTATTTTAGCATATTTAAAATGTATCATGTCTTTAAGATATTGACTAGTGAAAATGCGGCCGTTAAAACATGCATTTCAAGAATCACTTGGAACCAACAAGCGGAGTACCCGCATCGATCAAAAAATATTCGCGTCTATATTTCTATTAGCATAGCAACAGTTTACGTACCTGAAGTTCGTCAAATTCCTATAAGAGCCTCTGAGTAATAGGCAGACTATATAATTTTTTACAAATACGAAATTGTAAAATTATTACTTTCAGCTATAAAAGTAGACTAGCTATTTTCACGCAACTTAGCCCACATAAATTGTAGCCTATGACGCCCGCGTATAATGTAGCGTCCAGTAGGTGAAAGAATTTTGAAACTCGACCCAGTAGTTCCGGAAGCTATCCGATGTGAACAAACAATCAATTTAATCTTTCCTTTTTATGCTTTAGATTATCTAAAATATTAATAAAAATACTCTCACTAGAAGTAGTTTACCTACTTAATACATTTACTGCCGTGTGGGGTAGTTTAATAATTAAAAAAGTTAACAGGTTATCAAAAGGGTTAAGGCTTCGAATCTAGTCTCGGGTACTTGAAACCGATGACTAATTAAAAAAAATCCATAAGATTAATATCAAATAGTATTATCGTTGCTCTACGAGTATATTTCATTTAATGAAGTTATTTAGACGTCTCGTTATCCTCAATCGATTAAACTGAATTTTTGCGTACAGGTTTAAACTAATAATGAAAATTAAAAGCAATATGGCGGACTGGTCAAGATGGTGACCTACAAATAGTTGTACACAGTCGCGATATGGTTATCAAATGAAGAGATAATTTAACTAAAAAAAATTAAAACATTTCCTAATGTTTATAAAAAGATGTTTTACTTTCAATAATAGTTTTTTTCAATGCGCTAAAATGAAACATAAACTTAAAGTAAATGAAACTCATCAATCGGCTTCGTATATTAAAAATGTTTTTCAGATTTTCGTAATTATTTAACCAAATATAAAAAACTTTCATCAAACACGCAAAAACTTAATAGCTATTTCAATTGTAAACCTAAGAGCCACCAAAACCGTAGCGCAATATATTTTAATTATTCATACAACATCCATGACCGTGTATACAACGTGGAACAAGGAAAAAAATACACGTTACTTTTTTTTACTTTATACGGGGTTCAAAGGGTCTCTCCTGATCCAATTACATTCCAATTACATTATACTTAAAACAATATAAATTAGACGTCTCGTTAAACATAATTAATTTAGCCAAAAAAATGTCTGAAGCTCTACATTTAAACCCGTTTTGGCTTTGTTTTTATATAATTACTGCTATTTAATTAATTTCTCTTAGAAATAGAAGAAACAATTTCATCAAAGTTAAATAATTTTATATTTATATTAAAAGTTTATTTCAATTACTTACTTACTGAACACTGGCATATTTTAATATGTCATACGAAAGCATATAAATTATTATAATCATTTAAAAATTTCAATTGTTTATCATTCAATTTTAAATTAAGTAATGTTACCATAAAATGTTACCTTATTTGAATTTATTAATCTAATAATAATGTAATAATGTAACCTTAACCTACGTTAATTTTTAATCTGTGAAATGAATGTTTACAATTTTACGGTAACATGGTTTCAAAGTTTCATAAATTAACTTCTAAATTTATTATTAATATGCTAGAAAGTGAAGTACAAACTAGATTTCTTTTAATATTTGGTTTATGGTAATCTAACGGGCTGTTGTGTGTACCAATTTGTTGCCTCTACATCCATCTTTTTCTTGACAAATACGAGTATGTTCTATATTCGACATACGAAGACTGAAACAGTCCATGAAGAGTCGATCGCGGAACATCAGAAGATAAAGAGAATTGATAAATTGTGCAATTTGACATTCAACTTCGCAACTTGATAGAAATTCTGTCGCGTAATAACGCTTACTTCAGTGAGACGCTCGAGAGATATTGCGTCAGATAGCCACTGACCCTTATACTGTTTACGAGTTTTCCCGCATGCATTAATGGTCTTATGTGGTAGTTTTTATAGACGCAAGCAAGCCTATAGGGTTCAGGGTCAGCTTTGTATATAAAGTCCCAAGCAATATACCTATAACAATAGTTTTGAATTAGGATTAAACCATTATTAAAAAAAAAAATTAGAAAGCTCAATAAAAATTATACAGAAGAAAATGCTTGGATTTAAGATGTTCCAACCATTTTAATAGGTGATTTCTTCTTTAATGACTATAATTCATTATTATACTATAAGACTATAGTGAATCATTATTACATAGATCATAGTTTTAAATTAAATACTGTGATGGAAAATGGTTTGAATTTGACTTTACACATATGATTTCGTATATTTTCACGAGCACTATCCATCTATCCACTATCCAAGGTCTTATGTAAACACGGAACCTGTAAAGGGTCCGAAATTTCAATAAAACTTTTCGGACCCTTTACAGGTTTACGAATTTCATTTTTGACTTTATATATCAATGAAAAATTTCCATTATGGTTCATTAACATAAGTTAACATGACTCAGGCGGAATGCTAGAAATTTCTGTAGGCTCATTTAATTAGTCAATAGATCAATGAGCGACGAATAAAAATGAGCCACAAAAATCGTTCACACTCCACGTACTCCATGGGCTCTCGACCAATGAAATTAAGCGATTTAGCGTAACCCGATTTTCTGCTGTGTATACCAATATATTAACTGTAAGCTGGCAGTTGATCGGAATTTCCAATCAGGTTAAGGTTGGCTTAATTTTAATTTATAACAGCCCTGAATATGTACCGTGCATTATTATAAGGTACCTAATGGATTTTTCTTGTAAAACTTTAACGTGTAAGTAGATATATACGTAATGGGGTTTATGACCGGATTATTTAACTAATTGCAACTTACCTAAATTACGCATATTATTTAAAACAATATGTAAGTTGCGGTATAAAATTCTAAAGGAATACTATTTTAGTAACGCACTGCTTCGAAAATAGAGCGGTTTTAAAGTCAACTTTACATCAATTTGCTTTAAATTATATTTTGAACCGATTTGTCAATTTAATATGAAAAATACTTGGAATACCAATTAAAAAATAAAATTTTAAAATAATCGCCTCGGTATATAAAATTTCATCGCATTCAGTGCATTTTCGACTCAGTAAATCTTTTAAATTAGTTTTTTATTAAGTGAGTTTTACAACTTCATCAATCTTATGATAACATTTTATATTATACGTGATTTATCACAAAATTGAGTAAAATCTCATTCGAGAATACCTATCATCTCGAGCTCTGCTGTGAACTTCGAAATGCAAAACCGTCAGTGCCACCTCCACTAATCCACACTGGGCCCTCGTGATGGGTCAAGATTCCTATTTATGGTAATAGAGTACAATTTAAATATAACCTTAAAACGTTCACATGTTCACGCTGATTAACATGTCCAAAAAATGTTCCCATAACAGAGTTAAACGGTACATTTGCTCCGGGTGTTGATAATATTATAACGATGAGTGGCCAACCATCGGGACTCATAAACGTGACCACCGCGACATGAGTACGCACCGACAATCTGGAAAAGGCATTCCGCCGATAATCCAGCTGTGACACTCAAGTTACAAGCAAACAGCGGACAGCGTATGGGACATCATATAAATTGAACCGTAGCAATTGTTCACTTTAATTTGCTTATAAAGCCTAAACCTACATTTGCTGACCTTTACGACTGAATGTTTCTTATTATGATTTCAAGTTGTCACCTTATCTGAGGTACTGAATTTGATTCGCAATCGGGTCAATGCAGAAAATAAACTTTTCTATATTGTCTCTGGTCTAAATATTTTGTTACCTTCTATTTTTCATCATCATTATTATTATCATCAGCTCTTTTACGTCCCCACTGCAGGGGCTTAGGCCTTCCTTATGGATGGTTAAGGAGGATGGGCCATGACCCTCCACGCTGGCCCAATGCGGATTGGAGGGTATTAACGACTGCAAATGCAGCCGGGACCAACGGCTTAACGTGCCTTCCGAAGCACATAGTAGCTCGAGATAATAATTTTTTGGTCACCCATCCCTTGCGAAAGTTGCTTAAAAAAAACGATCGCGGGTCGCGGCGCTTAACCTCTACGCCACCGAGCTACTTACTATGTTTCTATAATACAAGTGCTTTACTTACTTAATTTGGGATCTGTTATTGATATTCTCTATTCAATTTTGATTCATTTTTGACGAGTATATGTCGTATGCTCGTCAAACACTGGAGCAAGCGAAAGTTTGTATAAAAACATATGACTCCGTACATCGGCACAGAATAATTAAATATAATACCGTGAACGTTTTTAAAAATGTTGCGTTACGGCAAAATAAATGCCTTTGGCAGCTGTGTCAAAGCTGTGTATCAAAGTTCACTTCCTCGTAATTATTAAAATGGCCAAAACCAGAGCGGCCCGAAACTGAAACTGCGTGGTTACTAAATCGAAAAGTTATCATTGAATCTTTTTTTTTTATTGCCTCTATAAACTGCCAGCGTTTGTCACTTACACCATACGCAAAGGTTGTCAAAGCCGAGAATTACACGTTTACGCGACTACACATCGTGGCTTTATCTTGTTTACTCAGACTGTGTCCCGCGTCGACATATTTGATTACAATTGGGACTCGTCAAGGCTCGGGCTGGTGGCGCACGCCGCACGACTTGAATGTGATTCAAATAAGGGTCTTATACTGGTAACTTTAACCGGAGGAGATGTCGCGCAAACTTAATCTTGTTTGCACAGAGCAGGGTTAACATATGATCACAATTGGTACTGATTACGCGTTGTCATAATTTCGAGGGTTCCTTATAGAAAAGTATTGTTGTTGGGAATATTCTACTATAATATTATAACAGATATAACAATACTCTACATACAAGTAACGCAGTAGTACTCTTTAAAACAAAAAATAAACATTCTGCATTTCTTTACCATATAAACTTTAGCCAAATTTCATACTCCAATAATAAGGGCTTTATGTTTCACATATTAATTTAGAGATTTATATCTATGGATTACGCTAGAATACACAATTATTTAAAAAAAACCTTTGAGAGCGAGAATGTCGCGTACATAATACCTATACACATACATATAAGTTAACTACAGGAAAACGACTTGTTCCGTTAAAAATATAGAATGAAAATGTCGTCATATTTTCCATGCACAATGAAATACTCCGTCAAACAATTAAATAAGACATCTATACAGTGTTACAAATGTTCTATTCATGATGCAACACTAACAATAACCAACATTAGCCTAACAATGCCGTCTATTTCGTGTCCTAACCACAAATGGGGGGCATTCTTCGCATTACCCGAACAATGCAATGTTTATTTTCGATAATGGGATCGTACTTTACCGCGGCTGCCTATTCATCGTTAGGCTAACTCAGTTTCATGTTATTTCGCATATTCACCGTTTTTAAGTGCTTTCATTTTTATCTCGTTATGAATACGGAACGTCTAATGGTTTTGTGTAATAATTTATGGTAAGCTTTTTCTCAGACTTTGAAAGATTCTGTTAAATGTATTTAAATATAAAATCAATTAAGCATTACTTAGTTTTTTTTTATAAATATCGGTTACTATTTTTTAAGTTTATTTATACCTAAGTACATCTGAATTGCAGTCTTTAACACTTACCAATCCACATTGAACCAGTGCAAGGGACAACTGTCTATTGTTTTTGTTTACAGTTTTTTCAAATGTTTTAATATATACGAGGGTCAAACTGAAAGTTCTTAGAAAATCAAAAACTGATTACATTAGCCAGTTATTAGTTTTATTATATCTTTTCAAAATATTGTCCATTCACGTCAATACACCGCTGCATGCGATGGAACCACTGGGAAAAGCACTTTGCCCACTCGTCCTTAGGGGTCTCTTCAATGGCATCGCGATACGCAGCCACCGCTTCTTCAGCATTCATAAACCGCTTTCCTTTAAGTTTTTCTTTAATTTTTGGAAATAAATAAAAATCACAAGGCGCGAGGTCGGGGCTATACGGCGGGTGACCCAGTAATTCAACGTTTGATGTCGCCAAATAGTCGATCGTTCGCTTGGCGGTGTGCGACGAGGCGTTGTCGTGGTGAAGGAGGATCCTACTGCGAGGTCGTTTCTCTCGAACTTTTTCCAAGACAAGTGGCAAACAATTGGTAGTGTACCATTCTGCAGAAACTGTTTTTTGATCCTCTAACACAATTGTTGCAAAATGACCTATCCTTCCAAAGAACGAGGCCACCATTTTTTTTCCCGCACTTCGATCTCTCTTCACTTTAGTTGGCAACTCCTCGAAAGGAAACACCCACTGAGCAGATTGTCTTTTGGTTTTAGGATCATAACAGTAAATCCAGCTTTCGTCACCTGTTAGTATGTCGAACACAGCATTTGAGTCACCTCCGTTAAATCTTTCAATCATTTTACGACACCAATCCACACGATGGAGTTTTTGAGCCTCAGTCAAATTATGAGGTATCCACCGGGCGCAAAGCTTCCTGACCGCTAAATGTTCGTGGAGGATTTTGTGCACTTGACTCATACTTGTCCGAATCTGTTGATAGGTCACTCTTTTGTCAGTCTCTATCATACGCCGCACAACACAGATGTTATCTTCAGTCGTCGCCGTAGAAGGCCGTCCCTCACGTAAATCATCAGTGAGATTAGTGCGACCACGTTTAAACTCATTAAACCAGTTGTAAACAGTCGCACGAGATGGGGCTTCATCATGAAAGGCCAATCGTAGTCTATCATAACTTTCTTGTTGACTTAAATGACATCGAAAGTCATAAAAAATCATTGCACGAAAATTTTCTCGTGTTAAATTCATGATGACGTGACACAGACAATTTTCAATTTGCCGCCAAATCGTAAAACAAATGACAAATGAATGAAATATATACTCAGTAATATTGGCAAAGAGTTATATTTTCAAATTTTAGAATTATTTTTTTATTATATTGTTTATAAGTGGCCAGTTCTAAGAACTTTCAGTTTGACCCTCGTACCTATTTAAACATTTGGAAAGATTAAAGAATTGGACGATCATCGGTAAGGTTATGACAGTTGTAGTGGTGCACCCAAAAGCACCTAATAATTGTTTTGTTACAACGAATAGGTAGGTTTAAATCTAAACACTTAATAGTCAGTCTAATCGTTCTTTAAGTATCTATTAGCATTTTAAAATGGTAGTATATACCGAGACAATACAGAAAAATGTTTTCTACACTCACCGGGAATAGAATCTCGTATCACAGAGATGCACACAAATTGAAACCGGTGCAAAATGGTGTTTTCAAAAATATTTAGTGACAATGTATCACCAACCGAACGAGGTGCCGCCAAGGAGCTCCACAGCAACGCAGCGCGTCGCAGTGGAGGCGATAACATGGGCGAGTAACCTGCAGGACGATCTCAATAGAAACTGAACTGCTGGGATTTTTCCTTTATACTATCTATCTGAATTCCAATAGTATTAGTGCAATGTCTTCCTAACACATCAATGGTGACAGATATATTCATAATATTGGACTTTAGGTATTTATTTATTTAAAGTTTGCCAACGTTCATGTTCAACGATACATACATTCTAGTTAAAATAAATTTTATGTTAAATAACTAATTGTCCATTTATAGGTAAACACAACATGCACTAGAACATAGAGTAAGTAAGAAACTACCCTTTTAGAATATGAGAAAAGAAGTTACACATTCATTTCTACCTATTAATTATTTTATAAAGAAAAACATGATTAGACTATTTCACTTATGTCAAAAATTGAATTCCACAGTTCCATAAAAGTCCTACGGATCTTTGCAGTTGAGTCATGATAAATATCTATTGTGTCACTATATTTATTTACTAATTTGCACGTTCTACATATTGGCGAATTAGGACCAAGTACAGTTCTGCAGTGGAAAGCTTAGTGGAGTGACACTGATGCGAGGATATCTGACTTCAGGTAGATAGTCTAATGATAAAATGCTAAATCGCTGATATTTTACTGAGATGCTATTATTACGTAAACATTATCAGAATGGGCCTGCGGGTGCGCTCGATAGCTGTCAGCATGGCTGGCTAGGCCAAATAAAAAAAAATAAACAGATCATAGTGTATTCATAAAGCAATTAGCTCGACAGCTTATATTTGAAAAGGTGGATGTTCAAATAACGCTTCCCTCGTGAAGTTCGTATGAGTTTAGCAGGAGTTTTCGGTCCTGATACGCCTAATATAGTTCATGATCATGCAAACAAAGGAAAAAACAAGAAAATTGTGTGCATCTTGTCCACCTAAACTAAATAATAAATACACATATACATATGTGCCACTCTTGCCAAAAATATTTATTGTATACAGTGAGCCAAACAAATGTGCACTGATCGTCAGTAACTTTGTTGTTGATATTTTTTTATATTTTATGTAAACCTGATATTCTCTGTTATTTTACAAATAGATTTACCTTATAAGTTTAAGAAAATTAATATTTATGGTTCCTATGAAGCGATTTTTTTATTGATTTTCTTTACTTTGTAAAATTAATTTTTTAGGCTAAAAATTCTTTTAAAACCCATTAATTTCAAAATTAAATAAAATTGATTTCATAAATTATCTACTCTTTTATTTGTATACCCCAAATTAACAATACAAACTATTTTGGATATATATTGTAATACTCAAGTGTTACTGATGTATAGTAACCTACCCGCCACCTTAATAAACTAACCAGTAATAAACTAACCAGACTACGTATCGGTTGTTTCATTGCGCTTCCTACACCTCAATTGGCGACGAGGATATTTACCCACCGTTTATAAATATCAGGAAAAAAATGTCGTACTTAGGAAATTTATCTAACTTCGATCATAAAAGTTGCGACTGGCCGATATTCAAAAGTAAATTGACGCAGTTTTTGAAGGTCAATGAAGTGAAAGAAGAAAATAAAAGTGCGATTCTTATTACTCACTTAACTGATGATTCCTACCGTCTGTTACGGAATATCGCGTATCCGAGCAATGTGGACACCTTAAGTTACATACGATTGGTAGAATTATTGGATGGACATTTTAAGACAAAGAGTTGTTCGTATGCAGATAAGGCGAAGTTTTACGGAGCAACAAGGTGCCCGGGCGAAACTTTAGGAGACTGGGCGGCAAGATTACGGGGTTTAGCAAGCCACTGTGACTTCGGTGCCGCCTTAGAAGCAATCATTACGGATCGCTTTGTCCTAGGCCTGGGCGAAAGTCATGAACGTGATAAATTATTCGAGCAAGATTCTTCTAAATTGTCTCTTTCACGAGCACTGGAGATAGCAGAGCAAGCGGAGAGTGCGAGGGAGGCAAAAATATTGTTTAAAGAAGCAAGAGTAACCTTCAAGGAGGAACCTATTTTTCGTTCGACAAGCGAAGGTCCCAGCAGCAGCGGTAGTGGCCGTCGTCGTGCGTTAGATATGCCGCGCTCGTCAACGTATAGAAGTTTCCAGAACGAAACGTTCCGTTGCAGCGTATGCGGTATGAAGAATCATAATAGTGAGCAGTGTCGTTTTAAAAATTACCGTTGTCAAAAATGTGGTGTTAAAGGGCATCTAAAAAAAGTGTGCGGTGTGAAAAATATGTTTACGCGTGTTAACAACTTAGACAACGTTGACGAAATGAGTGAATGCTGTACGGAGTGTCATAATTTTAATATAAGGTACGTTACTAATGAACCAATTAAATTAACTGTTAAATTAGGTAACGTATCTGTATCGATGGAATTAGATTCCGGGGCGGGTACATCCGTTATTTCAAAAAAAATGTATGATCAATTATTTTCATATTACAAATTACAACAATGTTATATTAGAATGTGCTTATATAACGGTCATAAGATATCACCTATAGGTTATTTTAATACACATATAACATATAACGGTAAAAAACAGCCCATTAAAATATATGTAGTACAAAACGGGGGACCGCCATTATTAGGACGTGATTTTATGTCTTTATTTAATTTAATATTGACTACGCGAATAAATAAGTTAGAAAATGATATTAATGTACAAACACTGCTGGAACAATATTCAGAATTATGGCGCGACGAATTAGGAACATTTAATAAGTTTAAAGTGCAATTGCATTTAAAAGAAAATTCAACACCAAAATTTTTTAAGCCCCGCACCGTACCATTTGCTTTAAAAAATAAAGTCGAACAGGAGTTGGATAGGTTAGTAAAATTAGGGATTTTAGTTCCTGTTACTCATTCCCAATATGCCACACCAATAGTGCCTGTTCTTAAAGAAAACGGAAGAGTCAAAATAGCTGGCGATTTTTCTGTTACACTGAATAGAGACCTAGTAATTGAGAAATATCCACTACCCCGCATAGAAGAGGTATTCGCTAAGATAGGGGGAGGGGACCGTTACACTAAAATAGATCTAAAAAATGCATATAACCAATTTGTTCTTAGTGAGGAGAGCCAAATGCTCACTACCATCACAACATCGAAAGGGTTGTTCAAATATACGCGGTTAGTGTACGGATTAGCAAACGCACCGGCTATCTTTCAAAGATCAATGGAATCTCTTCTGTCGGGGATAGAGGGCGTTAGTTGCTGGTTAGACGATATTTGTGTAACGGGGCCGAACACTAGTATTCATTTAAGCAGGCTTCGGGAAGTTTTGAAAAGATTAAGTGATGCCGGTCTGCGTCTACAAAAAGAAAAATGTATTTTTTTTAAAGAAAATATAACTTACCTGGGCTACCTGATAGATAGAAATGGATTACGTACAAACCCGGATAAGGTAAGTGCTATTTTAAAAGCACCAGAACCCACCAACGTAAGTGAAGTTAAGCGATTTTTAGGTGTCGTTAATTATTATAGGAATTTTATTCCAAACGCATCGTCATTAATGAGTCCGCTCCATGAGCTTCTTCGTAAAGGCGCGGAATGGCGATGGGACATGCCTCAAAAGCGTGCGGTGCAGCTAGTAAAGAGGGAACTTGCTTCCGAGCGAGTATTGGCTCACTTTGAACCATCAGCGCAGTTGGTGCTGGCCGTGGACGCCGGACCGACAGGGTTGGGTGCGGTGCTGTCGCAGCGGGCTGCAGACGGCATCGAGAGGCCACTCGCTTACGCTTCTCGCTCGCTAATGCCTAGTGAAAGTAATTACAGTCAAATCCAGAAGGAAGCGACTGCAATAATATTCGGGGTGAAACACTTTCACCAATACTTATACGGCCGTAGTGAACCATTTATATTAAAAACTGATCATCGCCCTTTAGTTTCTATATTTAATAGTTCAACGGGTATATCAGTCACAACGGCATTGAGACTTCAAAGATATGCCATAATATTGTCCGCATACAATTATATAGTTCAATATACGCCTTGTAAAAATAATGAGGTAGCGGATTTTTTTTCCCGCGCGCCGGTACATTCAGGAACAAGCGAAATTGATTACACTGAAACATCATACATGTTGAAATTTCTAGATACGAAATCTCCTGCTGTAACCCTTGCTTATTTAAAACAAGCTACCGCGTGTGATAAAACCATACAAACTGTTATTACTTATCTGAATAACGGATGGCCGCGTAAAATTACGTGTAGATCCATTTTGCCCTATTTCCTATGTAAAAACGATTTACAATATGAAGAAGGTGTTTTATTAAGAGGGCACAGGGTAGTAATTCCGAGTGAACTTACTCAATGTATTTTACGGGAGTTGCATTCTACACATTTAGGCATTATTAAAACAAAAAATAACGCGCGTACTAGGTTCTGGTGGCCGGGCATCGATAAAGATATAGAACAGTGTATAGGCGCGTGCGACGTGTGCGCACGAGTGAGACCGAACCCGCCGCGCGCGCCCCCCGCCCCCTGGCCACAGCCAGCAGCACCGTGGCATCGCATACACATCGACTACATGACCGTAGGACAGAGAAACTATTTGGTGGTGGTAGATGCATATAGTAAATGGTTGGATTGTATATATATGTCAGACGGTACTACTACGGGGGCCTTAATCGTTAAATTAAAACAATTGTTTTCCATATTCGGTCTACCGAGGACAATAGTTTCGGATAATGACGTAAAAATAAATTCAGTAGAATTCAATGAATTTTGTTCCAGTAATGGTGTAAAACATATGACATCTCCGATATATCATCCATGTAGCAATGGGCAAGCCGAAAATGCCGTTCGAACATGTAAAAAAATGTTAAAATGTATTTTAAGTGAACATTTAACCCTGCACATGGTACAAGAAAAATTATTAGGATATCTGTTCGATTATAGAAATACAGTTCATTGTGTCACGGGAGAAACACCCGCTAAGTTAATGTTCGGACGGTCCTTAAGATGCCGTTTAGATCTGTCACTGCCGTCAGATCAATTAATTTCTAGGCATAATAATGATTTAAAGAAAGGTGTATTAAACTGTAGAAAAATAGCAATCGGCGAATATGTATGGACACGTTGTTTTAATGGCAGAAAAGAAACTTGGCAATTAGGCACTATTGTAAGCATGGTTGGGAAGAGAATGTTTAAAGTAAAATTGAATGACACAGATAATATTTGCATCAGACACATTAATCAAATAATAAAATATACAGGTAATACCACCAATATAGAAAGTGAGTTGCTTAAACCATTGTCTTCACAACACAATGAAGGAAGTGAGCCCAAGGGGGTCCACAACACCTACGCACCTATGCCACTATCAGCTCAAACTAGTGATATAATTAGTTGCGAAGGAAATAGAGATGGCCCCGATCAGAGTGGTGAGGGACGTGAGGCTGGGTTATTGAGTGCATCGGATTCACTCGCTAATGTTGAACGGGAGATAATGCCGCCGCCGCCGCCGGTAACTGCGCCGCCGCAGATTGATCCGATGCCGCCGGTTGATCCGCCGCCGCCGGTTGATCCACCGGCGCCGGCTGATCCGCCTAACCACGTCATACCCCAAGCGTCCAACACTCGCCAATTAAGGCCCAGAAAAAAAGTAAATTATAAGTTTTAGTTTTAAGAATAGGTACCTATTCTAAATTGTAAGAATAATATAAAAATAGAATTTCTTTTGTTACCAGAATTCAAAATAAGGGTGGAGAGAATGATGTATAGTAACCTACCCGCCACCTTAAGTTATTAAAGGCGTCGCCTGCGCGCGCGCTCCACTCAGACAGTAATAAACTAACCAGACTACGTATCGGTTGTTTCATTGCGCTTCCTACACCTCAGTTACATATGCGACCTCTCAAACCTCACGTCGGTACTAGTGTTACAAAAAAACCACCTCTGTAGCTAAAGGTTAATATACCTTACGAAGTACGGAGGAGCTCGAGATAATTAAACTTTAGTCATCCATCCTATGACCGGCCCTTAGGAATATTGCTTATCACCATCAATCGCAAAAAGAACCCGAGAGCTACAGTGCTATAAAGCTCATTATGCTAATATTACTTAAGATAATTTAATAAATGCATATAAATAATTCAAATGTCAAACAATTATGAGTGTTTTTAAAGAACAAATTATTTATGGTATTGATATCTTTTCTCATAATCCCTTGATAGATCAAACTAGTTATTAATAACCCATTGGCGTAAAATCTATTGACAGAATCAAACAAAAACTTCTATCAGGGCACTTAATTACATTTTAAATACACGTTTAACCTCCATTTGAACATCACACGCATTAACAAACCATAAATTTGTGCCATTGAACAAGTGCCTACACTCAACGTTTCCGGAAACCAGAATTTACAATAAAATACATACCATCGGCTCATTTGGGCCACGATCGATTTACGCTATCTGATTGTCGCACCGACAGTAAACTTCGAAGGTAACAATGTAAAATTAATTAAGCTCATTATAGGTTTACGTCATTATCATTTTTGCTGTTGATGTAGTGTTTATAATCTAATGATTATGTCCACCTAATAGACCTCCGAAGGCCTATCTAGTATCCACTGAACCTCTAAAGTACCCTCACCAGCACGTATAACATGACAAACTCCAGAAACGTTTGGCTATACCAAAATTCTTAAGACGAGATTGGTATGGGCGCACCCGAGTGACATTAAAGGTGAACGTCCATATATCAGCACGCACACACCGGCCGCGCGACATGCAACTGGTTGCATTAAAAATTCCTACGACGTAATCAGCATAATTTTGACATCAAAACTGACAGTCGTATTTTTATAGAAACATCTACGAAAAATGCGAGATGCAATGGACGTATGTCATCTATAAATCCGTGCAATTCGTTGCGTGACATGGGACCCGTGCATGCGTGCTGAGGTAATGGACGGGCTCCTTTATGTGTAAACAAGCCATTCTCCAATTCGTCATGCTACTCGTGCAGGCGGGTGAAATTCTGCAACTGCAAATACTTGCAAATAGGAACGCGTCGATACCCATAAAATCTTTTTATTAGAACTTATCGAAAAAGGAATTAGTAGTAAGTAAATGATATGATATGACTAAGTTTTGTTTTATAATTACAAATTAAATTAATAATTTATAATTCGTGTCACAGTTCCTTGTTTATTTTATTTCCGGGTTTTGAAGCAGAAAATTGAATATTGCTTATTATTCGTGTGAAATAGTGGTGTTAAAAAAGGGGAGTGAAGCTACCTCTTAATTGAATTTGAACAGATTCAAGTTCGCACTTGACATGAAATTTGAATTTTATATCCGCATTACAAGATGACTCTGTTGCTGCTAGTTCATTAACAAATAAAAAAAGGTGCACGAAAGAATCTATTCAATATAACATTTTTTCCAGCGCTTCCTTGTTTGTTTGTCCTTCTAGATATGGCAATTAAATGTCTTTACCGTATCTATTATGTTTGCGCACATCGTGACTATTGTCATAAATCTCTAATTTTAACATCAGAGATAAAGAATTCCATTTATCATATTTCTTCTGTTAAAACTTTTTTAAATATTTTCTATAGACGACTGAATCATAGATTAGATTAAAATAGAAAAATTCAGAGGAGAAAATTGTGCACTTAAAAACTTACAAAAGGATTTGAGAACGCGTCGGTGTTCTACCATTATTTTTTGTTTTTGAAATTAGTATGTTGTAGTACGTTCGTACGAACTCTCAATGTAACAGTAAGAGCGAGATAAGTTTTTGAAATGGAAACCTCTTTAGCTCAGGTCAAGCTACCACTTGGCCGATATACTGGAGGAGTTTTCTCAATGGTCTATTGTAGATTGTTGAGGGTTCCACATTGTTTGAACAACGAATACTAACAACATTGATTAAAAATTAGAAAAGAAATTGTATAACAAGGCGAAAAATTACAATTAATGAATTAATAAATCATTAAGGTTGTTAGTTGATATTATTACAGACATTACTTAATCAATATGGATAATGGAACACAGGAAATAGTCTAAAAAAGTTAAATAAATTAATTTTGAATGATAAATTTATTAGCAAAAAAATATCTTTACATTACTTTACAATTTTTAAGGTCTTTCACCATCTCTGCTGCATCTCATGAACCGTGATAGTTAAACAGTTGAAATTTTCACAGGCACCAAAAAACAGAATAAAATAAATATTTAATGGGATTCCCATATAACAAACGCCCCAGTCGCACTTATCTTTATTTTATAAAATGTTATTTACTTAAAGGGTTAATAAATGTATTATTTTTATTCGTGGTGCTTCCTGTATCTGTGTCACGAGGCCGGTACTCGAAGCACTCCGGGAGTCACAACTGAAGCTGTTAGATAGCTCAAGCTGTTTTCGAGTTAGAGTGTTCAGTGAGGACGATGAGCGGTAACTCGCTGAGGGGCTCGCGGAGTGGGGAGCAACGGCTAATTAAAATCTCTTTGCTTAGAATGTTTTTACATTCCGCGTAGGTAAGGAAAATCAAATGAGAAAATATTTACATTTATTTATATTTGCCAAAGGGGATTATTGTGATGTTTATTGAATCTTAATATTGATGTCATAAAAATAAATGATAAATAATAAATGTCTCAGATAATGGGTGAATTACCTGCATGCTTACTCTCGAACGCAATTGCAAGCGATCGACATTGGAATTGTGCCGTTTCGTACAATTGCAATATCAATCGATCGCGATTGGGTTCGAGAGTAAGCATGGTGAACATGAATATAAATACGTTTATTAAAATCTATTCATTAGTGTGTCCCGTAAAACGCAGTACTTACTACCCGGGAACGATATAGAGGTGTGTGGATAGCGATACTTGCCGTTATTATCAGTCCAGCAGCTTGACCGATAGTAGTGTTTTTCAAGTATTTATTTTTCAATGACATAAAGAACGGTATATCATCATCGTCATCATCAGCCCATATTCGTCCACTGCTGGACATAGGCCTCCCCAATTGCACGCCATCTACTTCGATTTTCGGCTGTTCGCATCCAGCTCCTGCCAGCCATCTTGCGCAAATCATCGCTCCACCGCGCCTGAGGACGTCCTACACTACGTTTGCCGAGATGCGGTCTCCACTCAAGAACTCGTTTACCCAACGGTTATCGGTTCTGCGGCTAATATGGCCAGCCCACTGCCACTTCAGCTTGCTAATCCGGTGGGCTATGTCGATAACCTTGGTTCTCTGCCAGATCACCTCATTTTTGATTCGATCCCGCAGAGAAACGCCGAGCATAGCCCTTTCCATAGCCCGCTGAGCGACCTTCAACTTGTGGACCAGCCGTGCCGTCAGTGTCCACGTTTCGGCTCCGTATGTCATAACGGGTAGGACGCACTGATTAAAGACTTTCGTCTTTAGGCACTGCGGGATCGACGATGTGAAGACCTGACGTAGTTTCCCAAACGCTGCCCAACCTAGCCGAACTCTTCTATTTACCTCGCTCTCGAAGTTGTTTCTACCTTTTATTATTATTCGTAAAGTCATCAAACTGATTAATTAGATGTTTAATGGTAAAGTTTAAGAAGCGCTTTTTTGAGAAACACTTATAAACTCTGTTCTACACAACTAATACATATTGGTATTTATCATTATTAATTAATAGTGTAACGGTGCGTCGTACCACATTTATTTTGTCCTAGGTTCCCGCATCCAAATTTTTTTCTTTAATCTACTCGTATGAAACATAATTTCCTTTTATTCATTTTCCATAATTTGAAATTTGGAGTAACGCAATGTGCTCTTTCTGAATATTAGTTGGTGAAAATTCTTTTACCAGTCCATACATAACATTGAATTTTAATAAAAAAAATATCTGTTAAAATTAAAAACGTTTATAGTGAAGATCTTATAAAATTTTCTATAGGATAAATAGCCCAGTAAAGGCGTATGTAATTGTTTTATTTAAGTGCCTACAAACCAACTTAATTTGAAAAATCAATACGAACTGTTTTTGTATACTTTTTTATCGTTATTTTTTTTTTATTTATACTATAAATATATCTACTTATCAAGCCTATTCAGCCGTTTCATTACATAATGTATTCATATAATAGAAAGAAAAAATATTATCGGTGACCCATCTGAAGACTGACCTTTACTAAAGCTACCTAACTTCTGAATTCGAAAGTCGAAGCGTTAACCATTGCGCCATCGAGTTCTTTATCTTTATGAGTAATATCATATACGTATCTTTGTGGGGCTAATTCCGGAAGAGTCATCACACTCGGGTGATTTCCCACAATGTCCCGTGATCCGGCAAGTAATATTGTCTGCTACACAAAGATTTGAATAAAAAGCTAAATGGCCTGTATGCAATTGTGCTAAAGGCGAATACTATCAAGTTATAATTTATTTTATAGAGAACAGTGAATTGATCATTAATCCGATGTATTATCTAAAAAACCTTTTTAGTCATATTAAATCAAATTAAATTACAAGCAGAAATTTAAAAGCTTACAACTTTGTAAAACGTATTTGTAAAAAATAACTACTTCTAGATGGAACCTAAAACAGTGTTTTTATATCTTTCTTTAAATATAGCATATTGTTATTGCAAAAAATTTTGTGTGTGTTATAAAAAATTATCCGTGTGCACCTAAACACAGAAGATGCTTCCTATAGAGCTTTATTAGTGCAACAAAATGCACACTTTTAAAAAACTGTGCTAATAGTGTAAATGAATGTGTTACATATTACGATATATATATATTTATGCAGGGGTAAGTCGAAAGAGTGATAGATGTACTCTATGCTATCATAATAGTATCAGTAAATATAGTTTTTTTTTCGTTAAAATTTAAGCATTTTATATTAAAAATAAATAAGTGTAAAGATCTGTTAATACCCACGCGAGAGGTCCAAGAAGCTGCTAATCCCCCGTCCTCGTTGGAGGCCACGCTCGAGATGTTTCATTATCCATTTGTGCTTCTTAGACGGCGATGTAAAAACAATTAAGTGGATTCTATTATGCTTATCGGATTTACACTCCATTTGCAGATTATTTTTGTTTGTGGACTTCTGTGCCGGTACTTACCGAGAATTAATTCTCATTTCGTTTATTGTGAAGGGAAAAAACGAATTAGTTGAGCAAACTTCGAATGTCCCGACGATTAAGTACTAATTTACTGGGTTAGCCTAACCTTACAAAACAGACGGTTGTATAAAATACTTTTTTACTTTATTATGTTTCAATTAAACTTTAATTCACAACGGTATATCGATATTTATGTTAAAGAAAAGTCATAAAACGTCGGTAGCGGAAGCTAATATTATGATAAATATTCAATCGGAATATCTTCCAGTGATGTTGATTTATATTTTTCGTGTCAATTAATGATTACCTAATCAAATTTTCTGATTATACGGTCATTAATTGACCTGATAAACGAAATTCGGTTAAGGAAAACGCTCAGAATTTGTTCCGATTTGCGGAGCTAATTTTAAAACTTTTTATTCCATAATATACTAGCCGTACTAATACAAACATTTAAAAAGAAAAGTTTGAAGCTATCATCGAATCTTGAGCGATTTGGGAAACAACGAACTGTGTTTTATATTAGGTTTCTGGAGTACACATTCAGGTACATTTTATCAAAAGCTTTTAAAACAGCATCGAAATTAAATCAAACTCGTTGTAAATAAAACAAATAAAAACTTAAATAAACAACAGTTCTTTAAAAAACGATCAAGCACAACTCGGACTCGCGCATGCAGGGTTCCGTACCATTATGTATACAAAAGGAAAGATATCCAAATTTTTGTATGGGACTCCCCCTTAAATATTTAATTATTCCGTTTTGGTATTTGTTGTTTTAACGGAAACGCATCATCTGCGAAAATTTCGTTTTACTATCATGGCTCATGAGATGCGGCCTGGTGACAGTCCCGTTATTACGAACCCTAAAAACTACATCGCAGGCATTCCTATTATTCGTCTAATAAGTGTATTTCTTCTTATTATCAAAAAAATATATATTTTGGCTATTTAGTAAAACACGTTTGCTACTTCCCCAGTGCAGCGAAAAAAGTAACAGCCGTCATTGTATAAGGAACTTCTTTAAGTGGAACATAAGCCGACGTGGCTTCATTTAAATTCGGCGCCGCGTCTCGCCGGCAACTCCGTGCCGACTCCACGCCACTTGTAATAACTTTCAGTCGTGCTACGTAGTTATTTGTAGGTGAGTTATTGTTATGTTTTCTTCCTAATTGTAATATATTGATTGATTGATATATTATAGAGAATATCAATTTGACATCGTTTAATTTAATTAAAGTACACATAATAAAAGTGTAGATGTTGTTAAGTCTGAACATTACATTTAAGTACATTGAATGTAAATTTAAAAATTACTTCAAGGGATTTATAACTGGGAAAATATAACTTGAAATTTTTGTCCGTCTGTATCTCTGTTGTTCGCCTTTTACACAAAAACTAATAAAATAAATAGAGGATTTCGATAAAACTTTTTGGTTGTATAGATATTAGTCCTCGGCAACATATAGGCTATAAATTATTTCGAAGAACGGAATATCTGACGTAGAACCCTCGCAGGCCAGCTAAACCAATAGAGATATGAATACAATGTCTTAGGGAAAGATGAGTACTTTCTGTGTGTGAAATGTGTGTATTATGCTTTTATCAATTTTGTAGAGCTAGAGTAGACCCTGGGAAAGGATAGTTTATATATAGGATAGTTTTAATCGCAGAGCAGTTAATTACAATTCCTTTTACCTCGTAATATTCTATCCTTGTCTACCTTATAACTAGGCGTGTTGAGATAGAGTGGTATGATATTTTGCCTTCACGTTCCCACTTAAAGGGAAACTTTGTAAGCAAACGCAATGTCCCGGTTGTCTAGTGGTTAGTTAATAGTTAGGAGAGGTGCCCAAATAACTGAAGGTGTTAGGCTGGTTTCAAACTAAATGGAACTAAGATTATTGCAACTAAATAAAGATTTTATTATTATTATTATCATCACCAGCTCTTTTACGTCCCCACTGCAGGGGCTCAGGCCTTCCTCATGGATGGTTAAGGAGGATGGGCCATGTACCCACCCTCCACGCTGGCCCAATGCGGATTGGAGGGTATTAACGACTGCAAATGCAGCCGGGACCAACGGCTTAACGTGCCTTCCAAAGCACGGAGTAGCTCGAGATAATAATTTTTTGGTCACCCATCCTGTGACCGACCCTTGCGAAAGTTGCTTAACGACTACGATCGCGGGCCGCGGCGCTTATCCACTACGCCACCAAGCTACATTATTATTATACTGAAAATTTATTTTATTTACTCTTTATTGCTTATAATATGACACCTAAGACTACATAATAGATAATCTAAGTATGACACAAACAATGTTATGCGTTTAAGAGCATGTGTTACGGTTGTTAGCATTAAGACGACTATTTTAGCTAAGCCACATAATAACATAGATCTCACTGTACAATAATGAAGTAAATAAGTTTTACGTATCGAAAGACAATTTGAAATTTTGCATCGTTATTAAATATAAACATTAAACACCTGTTTTAATTTAATAATTCTCAACCAATTTTCATTACGTTTTCCGGAACTACCTTTTGTAAAAATGTTTTCTTTATAGTCAGTTTTTATTAAATCCGAAAAACTAAAAGTATGAATTTTGACAACCATTAATTAAAACAACTCTTAAATGATTCCATCGCATTTTTTATTCGATTCTTCTATTAACGTTTCAGACCCTGCAAAGGGTCCGAAACGTCAATATAAAGGGTTGAAAAATGTCGAAAACAAAATTTTGTCCAATTAATTAAAAATACAATTAGACTCGGATGATTTCAATAACTCCATTAAGATAAATAATAAACGTGATTCAGCAAAATAAACAAATGCATACACAGACAAATAGAAAAATACCATAGATTATCGTCTCGGACACAGCATAAACGAAACTTACACGAAGGAATCCCGAGCAGTTTTTTAATTTATCAAAAAAAAAATTACAAACCTACCATGAATGCTTTAAAAAAGGGGCTTGTTATGCCCGCTGAAGAGCTGGCAAATAAGACAAGACAGGACTCCGAAGAAAGATTTGGGACTGTTGGTACTTTAAGGTAGCCAGGGGTAATAAGGTAAATAAATAAGTTAAATGTATTTTTAAAACACTTTAATGAATACAAAAAAAATGTATTGTGAACATATCCAGTAGTATAGTTTGAGGGTAGCTTTATTGTTTATTAAAAGGACAAATAACCCCGGAACCTGTGAAGGGACCGAAACATCAATAAAACAAAAATGCAAACGCGATATGAAATCGTTTAAAAGTAGTTTTATACATAGAGTTTTTCCTAAACAATTCAGACACGGCGCTTAGTTTTATCGGATTATGTATAAAAACCCATGCGTATGCCGATTCGATACATAACTTTGAAACTCTGTTTCCCCTCAAAGGGAAAGTCTTGAAAGTTTTCCGCTGTAAGGAGGCGAGTTTGAAAAACTTTCAATTGTACTCGAAACTTCATGAAAACAACGTTAAGTTTTCCAGGTTACCAATTTAATTATCATTTTAATAACAAATCTTTTAAAGAGTTTTTTTTTTTTTAATAAAACGAAATCCGTACTTCGTAATACTAAAAAATGAAGATCCTTATTTATCATGATACAAATAAATACATAATTATATTTTTACAAAAATTTACCAATTTTTGAATTTAACATAATTTCTGTTGAAAAAGTATCGAGACAAAGTGATTTAAATAACTTTTTTATTTAATTTATTGGATGTTGCCTCACATAATTTTATGTTGATGCTGAATGTTCTCTGACATCAGTATTTACATTGAATAAACAGAGTAAACGTGTTCTTTGAAAAGATATATATCATTTATTCGAATAAAAATAAACAAGACCGTTTTGTTTACCGTATTGAAAACATTAAAATTATAGGAGAGAAAATACGCGATCATTTGTTTTCTTCGACGACATAAATATGTTGTCAAAATGTTATTTATTAATTGGTAGAACGCATGCAGCTGTTTTGTTACAAAAACAAAATTTCTAATTCGATTTGGTAACATATTTATGGATCAGATTGACCCATCTCAGTTCTATTACATTCCAAACAAAAAAGTTTTTTAAAGGTCAGTCTCCAATTCGCGGAGAAAATATACAAACATAAAAAAGCGTACTCGTCGGATATACAAACTCCTCCTTTTCGATTTTGAGGTCAATTAAAAATTAATTAAAGTTATACTTAACTCATATCTACGAAAACACAATTTTCCTATGAATTTCACGAAGGATTTCTTTGCATACATTGTAAACAAATGCCTATAATATAACTTGAATATTTAAAATCAATAGAATTAACTTATGCTATGACTCACTAAACATTGTAAGTGTAAATACTTATATTTGAACTTGAACTTCATAATATAATATAATCATCAGTTCAACAGAAATGAAATTTCTTAAAGAAAGACATCTTAATAGTCTAAAAAGCTACCAGTTACCATAATAATTTGCCTTTGAACATGGAAATTATACGTCTCTATCCAATGTACAACACTTAAAGTAAATACAAGGCATTTACATCGCTAATAAAGTTTCTCGTTGCGTTTGTGGTATTTCATACTGTACATTTTTAGTATCGTCATTTTATATAACATATTAGACTGTTAATTAATAGATGATATTATTAAAATTAAATCAATTTGTAAAATACAAAATTGTAATAAACAAACTAGATCCAAAACGCTTAGTACAAAAAAAATAAGGGAAACGATTTATGACGTTAGTTATAATGCTTTTCTATGTAATGAATAAAATAATTTCAAAATTATTTAGCTTTAAAAAGGAATAATTAAAGTACTTTAACGAAGAATTAGATTATTGCAAGTAGTTGATTAACACTTTTCGAAATTACATTATGCACAACGTTTCAACAAAAAGTATGATATGGAAATAATGAAAATAATGTGTTTATCTCAAACGCTTAAGTTGTTCAATCAAACCGTAGGAACACCCTAATGAATACTGAAACAAGTTCCACGGTAGGACAATCTGTCTTAATGGTAAATAGGCGATCAGTATTCCGGAGAGAAAATGCAACTCAATCGGGCCTGTGTTAGGGTCATATTGGACAAAACACTCCGATCACAACCACAATCGCGGCACACTAATGGTTACTAATGAACAAAATAGATGGGTACATGAGGAAATGACAACCAATTTGACCCATAATGGCAGTAATATTATCTATTGAAGAAATTATAATACAAGCAAAAGCTTGATTCTACTAGATCTTATGAAATGATTAATGATCATAATGCTTTCTGGTAAATAGGATTTCCTTAAAAAAGTGACAAGCTTCAAGCGGTCCCAAATTCTTTATTCATTAAATGACATTTTCCTTGTATTAAGAATTCAGCGTCGTAAAACTTGATGCTGAGGTCGCATCCTTTACATCTCATACTTACCTATGTAATATGTCGTCACCAAGGAGCTACGTTAACGTTAGCCATCATTTGAGAGTTACGGAAATCACTTGAATTTAAATTTAATAACTTAAACCTACCCGGAGATTCTACACACTAAGGAAATATTAACAGTTGTAAACGTCTTCTTGTTGTTTTATTTCTAATGTCGTGTTCAGAATCGTGTAGACGATAGATCGAGAGAGCCACGCGCGACCGCTCGTCTCGATGGCAGTCAACCGACTGAACGAATGTAACGAGCATCGCCGGCTACCAAGGCCTGCCTCAGACTGGTGATACGGAGCTGCAGCCGCTTGTACGCGTGCGCTGTGCAACTAGCCTCTCTCGTGGCATCTCACAATCTCACTCAGTCCTTGTCAAACGAGCGAATTTGACATTTATCGCCTCGCAATAAGTGTAGAGCCAGAGTCACCGTCCACATTTCGTTGAGAATCTTTTAAAGAAAGTTTAAGATCGCATTGGTATCTTGTAAGCGGACTCGGATTGAGGAAGTCAACAGTTTGAATGAAATGAACGGTCCACCGAAGCGTTAACGCGATCTTTTGCAGATTTTCAGAAACGGCTCTTATTTACACTTTCGCGTTGACAATGCTCTTTTGGTAAAGTTTTGATCTTTACTATTTTTAGAGAATAGAGTACTCTCGTGGACTTTATATATACATATATTAGATTTAAAGTTACATGATATTCTTTTTATAAAACATTTTGACGAGAATTATTCTCTTGAATAGCAGACGACTCAGTATATGAGTTAACCTTGGTTGGTTAGTTTTGGTTAAAGTTCAATTTTACAACAGGGATTTTAAGGGACGATATGACTTCTATTTTTAAGATTTAGCTAATTTAATTAATCTTAATATTTATTAATAAACCAAAAATTAAGAAGATAAATTTCAAAAAATCAGTTTTAAAAATAACAAACTCTGAATCAATAAACGCCGAGAAAAACCATTCATTACCAAAACAATTTAGCGCCCTTTATTTAAAACAATCAAACATTAAAATGCAAATTTATTTTTAATTATCCTAACGGACGCTTTCAAAATCCACCCCCAAGTACTGATGACTATAGAGAACGAAAGTGGGACTTGTAATGAAAACCATGGGGGATCCATAGATCATGGTGAACAGCGGCGTATATCGAGGGGTGGTGTGAAATAGGGGTGTGAAAGGTGCATTGTGCGATTTACTTCACAAATAGCTGGAGTAGATTACATTGGTGATAGGGCGAGTAATGATTAGCACTGATACGCGATAAAAGGGCGGCAGCTAATGCATTTCGAGAAGGGAACTTTGGTACTTTTCGATTATGGTTTTAAGGTCAGGGTTTTGTGTGGTATATTGAAATAAATATAGTCTGTATATTGGAAAGATAACTATCCCTTTATATTAACAATCCCTTTTTATTATTAAAATATTACTGACACAAAATTGGATACTAGATATCGTCTGTGTAAAATATACAATAGGTGTAATTAAAATAAAATTTGTTTTGTTTCCGAGACCCTGAATTCAAATAATACATATTCAAATAAGTCGGATATACTAACAAAAAGAGAAGAGCTAGTATTTTTTTAATAAAAATCTGTTGCTTAACAGTTTTTTTAATTTGTTATCGAGTAAACAAACACATAAATATCAGTATACGATAACATCTACAACCCATGAAAGTTAAAGATGTGTTTATAAAAAAAAATGAGTGACAGATTCTTCTTTATTAATGCAATGTAGTAAGTAAAGACCACGTAGTATTCAGTATGTCTTAAAACGAGTATGTGGATCTTTTCTTTTCATTAAAATCATGTTCTTGATTAAATTGAATTGAATATACATTAAACTCTAGTTTCTTAACTAGAGTCGCATTTGTTATAAATGATATTCGACCGAAATAAAAGGTCCGTATGAACCTATTCATAAAACAAGATCCTCGTGAATGTAAAGAGCACATTCTTCAACGGCAGCCTTAAAAAATCGGTGTGACTTTTCCATTATTTTTCATATTACAGGTACCACATTCCCTGCCCGACCAAGATAGGGCATTATTTTTTCAGTATCTCTTCAGGGAAATAACATTTTTTAAAAGGGAAAAGCCCCGTGGAGCCGAGATCAACCCTTCTTTACTCAGGATTAAGATTAATAATGTAATGATATAGTTTTAGGGGTTAAGAATGTGTATTTTTGAAAATGATTATGAGTGATAAATGTTTAACTATTTTCATTAAAAAGATATTTTACTATCTTTTTCCTTGTTATGAGTTTTAATGAATCATCACTATTATAAAACAGTTTCGAAGTCGTCGTCCAACGCAGCGCTGTTACAACATAGTGATTCAATGGAATAAAATCTTTATTGCCAGTTTACCTAAGGACCGGACTACAATAGGAACATGAAAGGCAATTATATTTTAGTTGGTGTTTTACCACTCGGGCGTTTAAAGCAGAGGGTAGTTAAGTGGTTTTCATTATTTTTTGTTTTTACTGGACCACATTTCCAAATTATTTCACCGACAGAGTACATAAATACATTATAATAAGATTTGATTTTTATCCCAAAATTGCACGAAATTAGTCACAACAAAACGTGACGCTTTTTAGTTACAATATAAAATAAAATAAATGTATTTGTTTGTTATTATAGTACAATAATTACGTTATGGGACGTCGTTGATCTGTTGTCTTGTGTAACATGAAACTTATTTATTAACTCGTCATACGATTCGATGCATTGTACGTGATAGATGAAGTTGATACATAAATAGCTTTTAGAACCGATAAGAAGAATTCAGTTATCCATGCGCCACAAAATTGTGAGCTAACAATAACACTGTTCTGTGTATGTACAGTATTCATAAACCGAATATTAATATTTGTATGGAACAATCCAGTCCCACTTAGAGGGTTCGCGAGATCAAGGTGACTTATGCGTTTTGTATTCAGACGCGTCTCCCTCGCTCAAATGAACTAAATAAAAAGACCAAATTCACGTCCATAATTCAAGCTAAGCGAATTTATCACATCGCCGTATGAGCCATGTATAATATTAAAGACAAGATCTTACAGTGAGCAACTTAGGGTTGTCAGGGCTTAATATGAGCGACAGTGGTGCCAATTCCGTTTTACAACTCTCTAAAGTAAACAAAGCTTGAAAATATATAATTGTATTTTAAGTTTAATCTTAATTCCATACTCACATTTTTTCAAAGAAATATATATCTGTAATTATAATTTAATGTTATAAGAATCTTTGTCCTGGCATACTGACCGACTAACATATAAAGTACCATCATAAATACAGCCTAAACTGTAACATAAAGACAAAAAAAAATATAAAGACTTTAAACGTACCTTCTTGTATAATACCTATAATAAGTTTACTTTTATCATTTTCCTTATATAAAAAATTATAAATGCAAAATTAAAACTAAAGGTAATTCAATTTGTGCAACCAAATATATTTCTTGAAAATTAGAGATTTAACAAAAATCCCGTCTCGTGGACTTGACGCAGTTCAATAAATGAAGTATTTTTCAATAAATGTGCACATATACTTATCATCAGCCCTTTTACATCCCCACTGCAGGGGCTCAGGCCTTCCTTATGGATGGTTAAGGAGGATGGGCCATGACCCTCCACGCTAGCTCTATGCGTTTTAGAGGGGGTATTAACGACTTCAAATGCAGCCGAGACCAACGGCTTAACGTGCCTTCCGAAGCACGGAGTGGCTCGAGGTAATAATTTTTGGTCACCCATCCCGTGACCGACCCTTGCGATAATTGCCTAACGACAACGATTGCGGGCCGCGGCTCTTATCAACTACTTCACTGCGCTACTAATACTCGTACACCTATATATGTTTAAAGTAGTCTTTCCAACTATTTCAATGTGTAATAAATAAGGAAAATTCATTTATTTACCTCGGTATAGAGTGGCTTGAAAGCCGTCTTTGAGATCCTGAGTGTGATTCCTGGCTGAGTCAAGAAAACAAAATAAAAAATCGTATAAATAAATACATATTTTATCCATATATCCAGGCTTTTACCACACAATTACTTTTACTAGACGTTTAGCCTTGCAGAATTGCAGAGTTATTATCCCTTGAAAAGCTATTTATAGGATAAAAGTGCCTACGAAATATAAATAGAAAATATCGTATAATCTCAGTTACCAGCGGGATTAGGACTTCCATCCGAACTTGAGCTTGGCAAGACTATTAAATATATTTTACAGAAAAAATCTCGCTCGTTCAAGCCGGGGTAAGAACCAACAATCCAAGCGACCGCTCATACCAAAACACCTGCACCATATCTACCTATTGAATTACTCAAAAAGTCTTTACATTCAATATCAGCATCATAGCCATTAATATTCAGATAATCTACTGAAACAATTTTTAATAATTTACGGAGTAAAAGAACCTCCTCCTTTTTGGAGTCGGTTAAAAACTATCTCATTATAATCCTCCTGGACGCACATCGATTTTCATCATTAAAACATTTTTATTTTTTATAATAAGTGGGAAATCAGGTATTTTTTTTTTTTTATTAGGCTTGTGTTAGTTATTTTGGTAATACTGTGTTATTTACTAGCACCCCTTTTATAACGTGTCCCACTGAGTCTCAGAACGATTCATACACGTTCAATTTAAATAATAAATTGTAATGTATTGCTGGTATGCCCTCGGTACGGGGGGTTACTATGGAGTCAGGGAATCTTGGGGAATATATTCGTTCCCCTTTTACTGCTGACGTGTCTCTGACTTTTGTATTATGGATTTCATGAGGGTAATTTTATACACCAAATTATACGATTTCACTGGGTTTTTATATTAATTGTTTATTATTGCGTTGATTATATTAATAAGGTTATATTTTAAAAAACATTAATAAATGATTATTTTATTTGAACAATTTTGCATTCACAAATGCTATACGGGAAAATATTCTTAATGAAAAATCCACTTTGTCCCTGGTACTTTGATATGGAATTTGAACGCACGACCTTTCGCTATCCGGGCGACCGCTCTAACTTCATCAGGCAATCCACCCAAGAAGCCAAAAGAAATATCTTTATAAATATTTAAAACCTTTTATAAAGATGAAAATTTTTTATAATTATTGTATTTGATAAATTTTACATTTACAAATGCTATAATGGAAAATATTCTTAATTAAAAATGCATAAATATTACTTAAGTGGATTGCCAGAACATTGATTTAAATACGCTCTTTAGTAGCGAAACAGTAACAAGTGCTTGAAAGATTGGAGTTCTGTTAGGCCCTGGGTAGCTCAATGGTTAGAGCAGTCGCTCGGATTTCAAAAGGTTGTGGTTCGAATCCCATCTCGGTACCAGATTTTTAGGCAATTTTCAATAAAAATATTAATAAATGATTCACACAAAATATCGGTCTTTGAATAATTACTGCAACAATAACATTGCAAAAATATGATTATTTTACTAATAATCCATTTCCATTCGCAAAAGTATTTTTTTAAAGAATAATAAGACCAAATATTTGGGTACCGCAAGAACACCGATGGGGTATCAAAATGGTCGCTAGATAATTCCCGGTCCACAATGGGTGTATAGGGTGGAAATATTCATGACGCATTACTGGCATTTATTGTAAGAAATGTACTCGATAAAGCTAAACATTTAAGATACTGGGGACTAGTAATAATACTGGAATACTTTTTTATGGACGTGTTTATTTGAAATATTTCTAAGGATCATTTTAGATAAACCCGATAGATTTGGATAGTTAGGTTTTTCACCTACCCGATATTACCCGACGTTTCGACCAGGTTACACCGGCCGTGGTTACGGGTGTAACCTATCCAAATCTATCGCGTTAATACCCGTCCTATATAATCTAATATGTTTATCTGCATGTTTATCTTATAGATAATGACAATCTGACACATGGTACTCTAACAAAAAACATTTCACGATCCAGTTGATGCAGTGAAGTGTACGCTTAGTTCATTACTGTAATCGATTGAGGTACCCGAGATTTTGATTTAATCTTTTTAGTAGTGTGTGATCAAAAGACATTTGAAAATGTCAGTCTATTCTCGGAACAATTTCTTGATATATTTATATGAATACTTTCTACATATAGCGGATAAAATACAACCTTGTGATTGAAAACCTGATAGCGATAGTAAAGGACAATAATGTTCTTATAATATAAGAAAAAAAATATACTTAACCCAGACTCATAATTACATAATTATGGGAAATTACTTTTATGAATCGTGCAACGTAATTATACTACCAACTATACTTTAAAAAATCAAAAATCTACTCTTCGTGCTTAACATAAGCTCTGAAATGATTTGCTATTTAATTCTAAGCACGGTCTTCTACGGCCGTAGCTCGTAGTCGCGCTACGTTTTCCGTAGCATAGCGCTACGTTTCAAGTACCTCGAGCTACCTCGAAGATGATTACACGTAAGGCCTGACACAGGCGGCAAATAATACCTTTATTAATTTGTTCTTATTTCAACGTCAGCGATGTATTGGTACTTTCAATAATTTAAATAATTGATGTAATGCCCTTACTATTTATTAGCATAAGTGAACATTACTCTTACGGAACGCTGTTTTGGGTGATTTTTGCTAGCTTCGTAAAATTTTTCACCTAAGTCTGAATATAGCTTAACAATATTGCGCTATCCCGAGAATATCTAATTTATATCAATCAAAAATAATAAAAAAGTGGGAACTCAATTTTACATAAATATACTTATAAATACAAACAAAACGTCTGTTACAGCAGCTAGAGAGCGAATCAATTAATAACTATCAAGGAAATTGCTGTCATTGCTTAGTCACATCACACGTGTAAGTTTTATCTGACAAGCGTTCATTAAACCGCTCAGTCAATCTCTAGCCTTAAAGTGATTCTAAAATGTACCATTAAAATGTAAACCTTGGCGCGATGTAAATAAACCTTCGGCCTCTTGACGGGTCTAATTCTTTAATTATAAAATGCAAATGCCAAGAATCGGGCGTCGGCAATCAATGTGTCCCAGAGGAGGGTTATGGGGTGGAAAGTTGATAGAACCACTAAAATCGTCTGGCAAAACGACCCACTGAATTAGGCGAGGCGGGCCCGCTATGATGAGCGTCTTACGGAATCTCTACTAACGCTGAAACACGTCTGATTTTCTGACTTATTTTGGGAAGGGGGGATATTATTATCTGCTAAACTTCTGCCTCTTGATTTGGCTGCATAAATAGCTGTCCTGAGGGATTCTTTTGAAACAACAACAGCTACATATCACCATAGAACGTATATTAATAAAAACATAGTATTGAATCTTTCTTGATCGCTTCTGTTAATTATATAGATTTTATTTATAATCTTTTAACCTAACCAATTTATCAATGCATTTATGTCATGTCGATTATAGCAAAATATTATGTATTATGCCAAAAACAATTGTAAAAGTATAAAACATAATGTTTTGACATAATTATTTATTTACATCCGTATTTTAACAACGTCACCAATAACAATATATTACATTCTAAAAGGCTCCTGACGAGTTTTTTTATTTAAATATTCTAATACATATAACAATGCCTATAATATAGATAAAAACAATGTTAACGAAGATTTTTCGAAGTTTTCTTTTATTAAAACAAAAGTATCGGCTTGTAACGAAAATGAAAAACAGCTTTCATTTAACTCCAGTGTCAAAAAACAACTCTTGACGACCCCCATGACACAGATCCACATAAACTATCCCGCGGCCAAAAGACTTGCACGCCAGTGTAATCTCTGAGGTTTCGGGTTTATATAATTTGTGGTTCTGTCTATCCAACTATTACAATTATTCTATATTGTCTTTGGTTATTGGTGATATGATTTACCTTCGCTGTTTAACATAGTCCATATGAATACTTCATGATTTTTATTCTGCGATTTTTTATAATATTTATAATGCATAACTTGTTAAAGTGTCTGTAAATTACAAACATTAGACAATAAATTATTCATGCTCAGTCAGATGGCGGACATAGTCGCAAATGAGCGCTCGTCTCCAAGTTGCTGCGTAAAGTCGCGGACGCGGCAGATGTCGCTTTAATAAAACCAAATCAATGTTCGCTCAGCACTCGACACGCGGATATTATGAATATGGATAAGGTAAAGTTTGATTTACAAACATTAAAACTTGAATTTAAACCTAATTTATAGATAATTACATTCATTAATATTTCTGATAGTTTAGAGATATTGCTCGGTTCTCAAGTTTATGAAGAATGAAATATAAAAAAAAACACCCGATTCCAGAAAGATTAGAAAATGTTAAAATAACATTCGAACTTGGGATTTTAGATATGGGGACCTTGAAACTAGTTTTTGGTTTATAATAAACTAGCTCTATTTTCCCGCGATTTAGCCCACGTACATTATAACCGATGTCATCAGTGTATGATGTGTCATCACGTAGATGTAAGAAGTTTTAAAATCGGTTCAGAAGATTCGAAGCTATTCAATACAAATAAATAATTAAATCTTTTCCCTATAATATTAGTATAAATAAATAACTCATACGTTTTACTTTTGCTTTCAGGTCTATATGGAAAGCGTCACACCTTACTATGAATATTTTAAACTGCCGGATCCATGGTGTTCTCGACTCCATACCACATAGATCCGTCATGCGAGGATTTCATCAATACTGGAAACAGGAACGGTAAATGACACGCTCCATTATACTTTATCATGGCACTAAGCACTGGTATTCATCATCGATATTAAAACTAAATCACACGAGATTTCCAACCTTGTTTGAAAGAATTCTCCGTCATATCTCTGAGGTATATGAAGCACAAACCTGCTTTTAATATTAATTTTATTTTACCCTTTAGTACAATGGAGTTGTTGCATATAATCTCAAGTTTATTTCACTTACAAACCTTTTTTCGTTTTTAGGTTGTCGGTTTACTGGAATAAAAAAGCAAAACAATACTAAAAACAAACATTATTTTCTTAGTTAGGTGAGCGGATATTTTAAAAACAAAATATTCATTTTAATGATATAAAATCATAATAACAAATTCATCCAGTATTTTGTGCTCAATACTCATATTAATTTATTGTTTACTACTTCAGATAGAGGTTTTCGCTGTTAATACATTTTTCAGTTAAAAACCACTAATTTGATAATGTTTTCCACATTACCCCATATACCATTGGCGTTTAAATTTCAACCCTAGTATTGCGATGCCAATTTCGGGCATGTATTTGTTGTTATACATATGTTAAACAATACCACGCACATATTTTGATGTAGAACTTTCACCAGATGACTTGCTTTTAATAACGATTTTTAACACGGCCCTCTTTGTATCTAATCTGTATAGTATCTAATATCAAAGGCACAGCAGAGCAGCAGCAGAAATAATAGTGATGCTCTTAACAGAAATTATCGATAATAAACATATTTTGAGTCTTTAAGGGAGAAATTGAAGGAAATAGACGTAATGACTGTTGCTTCTCAATACATATACGAGATCTTAATGTACGTTCTTAAAAATATTAGTTTGTTTTCTATAAAAAGTGATGTATACAAAATTGTATAAATACAAGAAATAAAAATAAATTAACGTTGCCTGACTGTAAAAAGTTAATAATTCATTCAGGGGTCTTTGTGTGCACTTCTACAATAAGGTCCCAATCAAAATACAACAATTAGACATCTTGCAGTTTAAATCTACTATTAAAAAAAAACTTATAAAAAGCTTATTATAAGGTATCCGATTATATAACCGATAAGAATGCTTGGACTTGAGATGATCCAGCAACTGGATAGGTAATCACTTCTTAACATAATATATATCAAATATTATCTTGCTTCTATTATTATCAAATGATTATGTTATCATTATTAGATCATGTTTTTTTTTCTCTCTCTCTATTTATAATGTATTGATCTGGTAATGACGTGGTTTTTGTAAATGTTATTACTCCTATTAGAGCTGGTGAATTTCTTGCTCGTTCTTCTTATCAGCCAAAAGACGTCCTAAACGAACGGTAGGGAAAAAAATGTTGGACGATTTAAAAGTACTTTTAAGAAGTCTATTTAAATAAAGATTATCTTGACTTTGACTTTGTTTTACTAAAGATAGAAAATAGGTGCAGTTGTAAAGTAAGAAAAAAACAAATGGCAAACTCTAGAAGAAAGAGTTTTATCGACAAATGTATTTTGATAATAAATAGGAAATCCAGATTTAATTCCTTGTTAAACAATTACCTACATCGATGATTTTATACCGAATGTTAAAACAACAGAGATTTTGATCTTAATTTGATATTATTTCTCGAATAATAAAAAAAAATAAACAACATCACAAACGTTGCTCAGATTCCAAGATAATTAGCTAAAGCCCCCGTATTATGGAGTATCGGAAACAACGAAGGTACCATAACACCCAGACCCGGGACAATATAGACGAGTTCATTTTCTACATTGACCTGACCGGGAATCGAACCCGGGGCCTTAGAGATGGCGACACCTTGAAACCGGCGTGCAACCCACTCAACTACGGAGGCTATGAATTCAGTGTCACAGAATTTCAAACGAATATCCATAAGGCCGTTGACGCTACCTTTATCATTTATATTATTAAATACAAGTATATAAATATTGATAAAATAGCATCGATATTGTTAATTTCACTATCGACATCACTATTAAAGGTGATCTTTGCAACGTAGCCTTTGCGGTAAATAAAGTTAGTTATTTAAATTAACTATAAGCGCTACCACAGAGAGCGTATCCATGCTTCAAACTACCAATAAGTTTTTACATGCTGTGGTTTGAATTATGAATGTTGCATTTAAATAGAATCTACTTTTTAGCACGGTTGTTTCAGAGTATTTTTTATTTCAATCAGAAATTAAATAAGTAGTAAACTTGTAATTACTTATTTATTTGCTACATTTATTATAAGGATTATTCAAAGAGATAATTTTTAACAAATTCAAATTGTAATAAAATTTTATATAAATATAAAAGTGATGAAAATTTCGCTATTACCAAAATAGAATTATTTGTAATTACGAGAGGAGAATTAAATAATTTTAAAAGCAGCTTTGCAAACTTAATACTTACGTAAGTACCTATTTTAAAGGTACTTTATTATACATTTTTTCAAGTCTCGCATTCCAACTTCGGATTAAATTAGCAATTACAAGTAATTTTCCCGCGACTTGACTTGATCTAGGGTCTCGAAGCTGAACGATTTTTTTAAAGTCGGTCCTGGAGATTCGGAGCCTATTACAGCAAACACACAAACATCAATCAAATCTTTCCTTTTAATATTCTTGGTGTACGAGTAACTATTTAATAACTATTTATCGCTAATATTAATATATTTAATTATAAAAATACCAGTAATCAAAATAATATAGACCTAGTAAACAATTTATGATTCTAAGATAACTCTATTGATATGAAACGGTCGGGTGTTAAAAAACTACACAAGATTTTTTCTAAGTTCTGTTATAGACAAGTTAAAAAATTCTCTAAAATCCATAGACAATAGTGACCAGATTTCATCAACTTCTATCGAGTCTGAAAACATAACAAACCATAAACTTTCACTGGATAATTAGTATAATTACTACTCGTACTATCTGGATGAAATACTGATTTAACCTAAAATCCCAAAACTGAACTAAGTAAATTTCAATTATAGGAAGGTCAGCAAAAGCTAAACTAAAACGGGTTGTTTGTCCATACGATGATACGGATAATTGTATGCTTGAACACAGCACCAACAAGCTCGCCAGGTGTGGGCAAATATTTGTCCACAGATTGGTTACTCATCACCCTTACTATGAAATGATAATACCACTACTAAGCTTTCGTATGAGATGCGAAATTCTTTCAAGAATTAGAATAATATGTTGTTTTGAACTTTCATGGTGATTAACATTAGAATAATTGTTAATAACGCGATTCTTACCATATACCTTAACTAACTAACTCTATAAATCTATGGTTCACAGAACAGCATGTTAGGTTAATACGACATGGCAAATTTTCGTAATTGATTTCAACTTCACCCTAGAAATTTGACAGAATAATATAACCTGGCGTACTCTTACAGCACGTACATGGTAGCAATCCCGTTATTAAAAATTATTCTATTAATAATACCTTAAACAGATATGCATCTCTGTATGAAATAAAATACAAAAAACCAGGCTTGCTGAGTTTCTTGTCAGTTCTTCTCAGTACAAATGTGGCATAAAGTTTATAATAAATGAATTTGATTGAATAGGTTACAGGACCGATAAATATATTTAATTATGGATTGCATTCTATTTGACTAGGAAATTAGAATAAGTATTAAAAACTGTTTTGATGCATAAAAAATACAAACTCTTTTATGTGTCTCACACATCATATATGTCTCAAATTCTCAAGCGTAGCAGACGCAATAATAATGAAACTATTTAATTGACGAATATTCACTTACTCGCAACTAATACCGACAAGTAGGTACCGAATAATAATGCACTGCACCCATATACACCGCACTATTAGTTGATAGTAACTATATATAGATTACAGCCTGCCTGACCAGTAACTGCAAGCTTCGAAGACTGCGTCAGTTATGATTTTAGGTATTTAAAAGATGCTTCTTATTATATGATTTATTTTTAACAATATTTTAAGGGACAATGCAATAATAGAAATTGTTTCCGCTACACTGAATATAGATATTAATGACAAAATTTGAGACCAAGCTTCCCTTCCTATACGTTTCGGAGGTTTAGGATTTTTATCTTCGGTCCATATAATAAAAAAATATTATGTAAAACATTTTCAACTGCTGCTATCTCCGATATGGCCGAGGCAAAAACTGCTTGGAAGATATTATTTACAAGTGATTTCCCAACAGTAATGTCAGCACAAAAACATTGGGTCGAGCCGCTCTGTAAATTGGTACGGAATAATGTACGTTAAACACGTCTGCCAATTCTCTTGCCACGGCATCAGTGTCAGCCATTTTAGAACCGAACGGGCTGACGGGCGGGCTGAGTAGCTCGGTGGCGTAGTGGATAAGCGCCGCAGCATGCGATCATTGTCGTTAAGCAACTTTTGCAAGGGTTGGTCACGGGATGGGTGACCAAAAAATTATTATTGGGCCAGCGTGGAGGGTCATGGCCCATCCTCCTTAACCATCCATAAGGAAGGCCTGAGCCCGTGAAGTGGGGACGTAATAGGGCTGATGACGATGATGATGATGGGTTGACTTGCGACGATGGGAAGACACCTGATCTGATGTCACTGGTACCTTGGAGGATGTGTCGACTAGTATGAGATACCGTACGTCATATGAATCCGAATAAGTGTTTTGTTAATTTACATCAAAAGATAATCAGAATTGAATATTCCGATCAATTCTGAATTGAATATTTCTAATCAGAATTGACTATTCTGAATATGAAAATGGTCCTCATTTTCGGACCTCGTCAGCTTAACCAGTATCACGTACATTGCTCAAATCCCAAATTAAGTAGCTAAAGTACTTGTATTACGGAAATCTCTACAACGAATTTACCACAACATCCAAATCAGCAACAATATACAAAATCTCACCTTGTAACTGACATGCGCGGCATGACGGCCGTCACTCAAAAGATAAACTCTTAATATATAAAAATATAGATATAATTTCATACAATGTACAAAATCGTGTAGAGCCCTATGGTAAAATTGAAGATGAAGATATATGTATTAAAAAAATTACACGTACCTAATTTAAAGTACCTTTTACAAAAAAGTTAAAACGTACTACTTCATTATATGGGTATGTATATAAAATACAATAAATTTTATCAAGTTAGTTACACTTAGTACATTTATTTATTTACACAACACTTTACTGTTATAAACCATTTCGTTTTGATGACACCGTAGATTCGTCCTATACCAACACATTCGAACCGAACAAATTAACGGAACGTGTCTTATCAGGCTGTATTCGAGGGCGAAATTAAAACGGCGCAACAATCGTTAACTGGCTCATACAATTCATACAAATTGGCCGAGGGATCCCAGACGCAGCGTCCCTGAGGAAATGTTTAGATTATGCGACCGCCCGGCCGGCGCACGATGAAGTCACTTAACACTATACGATTTTCGTGACATTGTTAAAGTCAAATAAAACAAGAAGTGTTGATCTGAAATACAGTTTCTGTGTAAAAATTGACAATGCCATACTCCGTTGGTTCAGACATGATAAAACTGATATACAATATATAATTATAGGGCTGAATGATCACATCGATTGTTTGTGAGCATGTATGAAAAGAGTAAAGAAAAGTGATTAGACAGAAGATGTATGTGTGGAACATACCTTGTAGTTGTCAGTTCTCTCTGTCTATTGTGGGTGAGGCAGAGATAATATGCAGGATCCGGCGTGAAAATATAATTAAATGGAATTTTGAAATAAAATGAAAATACTTAAAAAATCGTCAATCTTAGGTGCCTAAGTATATTTTAAAAAAGCTCTATCGAATCCCATATTCGATAGAACTTTTTTAAATTATTTTTCTCGATGATAAGTAGTGTCCGACCGAAGGTCTATTTTTGGCCGAAGCCGATTAATCAGCAATCGCCACAACCTTCGGCAAAGCAGAAGCCGAAGCCGAAGGTTTATAATCTCTCAGTAATGAATTTTGTTTAATATTGTCTACAAGCTACAATTAATATTAAAATTATTTCAAAACTTCAATATTGAAGATTTATATTGACTGTCTCATATAGAAGTTGAATGAGAGATACACGTACGAACTTGTCTTGACGCGCATGCAATGTGATATTTTGAGAGTGAAGGTTCTTGTGCACTACACTGAATTTTCATGTCCGGCGGTCCGATTTTTCCGGTCTGATATGTCAGGTAATATGTAGGTAATGGTAGCCTGTGCACTGTCAGGAATATTTTTCCTGTCTTCTACGTCTTCGCACGTACAGGAATAAAGCAAGCAATTACCAACTTTTCAAAAATCTCATCGTGCCTAGTGTAAGTGACGTATAGCTTCAAAGAGAGCTACCCTAAACTGCACCGCTCCGATCCAGAAAAAAACGGATAAATGCACAAGCTACTAATCCGAGTTTTTCATGTCATTCGGGACCGGAAAAAGTCGGACCGCCAGACCTGAAAATTCATTGGAGTGCACAAGTGCCCTGACTCCCCGCGGCCTCTGCAAATACGACCAGTCGGTCGCTCTCTCACTCAGTCTTTCGTAACAGTTCATTCAATCTCGACGGTAGCTCGAACTGGCGAAACCTTCGGCTTCGGCCGGGTTATGGGCTGAAGCCGATGGTTTCGCCGAAGATGGTTTTTTGGCCGAAGGTGGCCGAAGCCGAAGCCGAAGCTTCGGTCGGACACTAATGATAAGCTATAATAAACCTCATTAATTATATTTCATAAATTTCGCATTCACAACGCTTAATTGGAAAATATTCTTAATTAAATTAAACTTAACTCATGGATTACTCTGTCCATCGGTGATTATAATCGGCTTGTGTAAATCACTCAAAAGCTGAACCGCAGCGCACGGTGTGGCCTATTAATATGTTGAGCATCATTTTATTTTATGAGTCACAACAAAAAACAGAAGGTGTTGATTATTTAGGTTACAGTAAAATTTAATTTTTTGGCATTTACAAATATACCAAAATTTTATCTTAGAAGAATAATATTTTAAACTTTCTATTTATTCACGCTGAAACCTTAAAATATTTTTAAACTCTTCCATATATTTAATCCGTATCTATTTTAACCTCTTTGAAGGTCTGTTGAACGAAGATTGGCTCTTAAAATAAAATCTAATGTAAATAAAATATGCATTAAATAATTCAGACTGTCTGGGGATCCTATTTCGTTTGTTTATTTAATCTATATTGGGATCAAACTCACTACTGAAAATACCTTTGCTACTTGCAAAGGTCCGAGCGAAACTGCTGAGTTGTCGTTTTTTCATTACCTTACTCACCGCCACAAACAGGACCCAATGATTCTTAATTCAAACGAGTGCTTTAATTTTGCACGTGTAGCATGACGAACGAACTCGAGAGATGTTTTTGTCTATCCAAATGTAATTTTTCTCTCTTTCACTCTCGACCCTTGTCTCGTGTCTCTCGAGTTTGTCATGCTACGCGTATACCTACGCTCTATGTACTGATGGATTATCGGCTATATGTACAAGGCTGAATATCATACTATGTGTCAATTCTGACTGGAATACAAAATTTCCGTTAGATTTTCACCAACTTTTAGTATCATGTTGTTGGGCGCCAATGTACCGGTTTGATGAAAATGATAAATGAGATAGATTATACAGTTTTACAATTTATTAATAATTATAATTAACATGGGGGTGGATTCGTTATTCGACAATCGGATGCGCAATAAAAAAATTTCGAGAATACCACTGCCCTGGTAAAGGAGGAGTCCGTCCACGGCGTGATGTACTAGGAGATAGCCTTCTCCAAAGCTATATCCAATCGGCCTTGCTGTAGGGGTGCACCCCATAATATGGGGAATAATTATCACAATAACTGTATTTAAATTGAAGTTGATATTTAAATTATAGTTTTGAATTTCGGTAGTAAGCAAAATAGCTTAGAAAAATAGTTCAACTGACGAGAATCCGTCTTTACTCTGCGGTAGTATAAAAATTGTCACTCGCCGCGCCGTTAAGAAACCGGCTTGCAGGTTCGGTCGACGATGTGCGAGCGCACGAACAATAGGTTTAACATACAAGCGCTTTGTCTTGACTTTGCTTTGGTATTTATTTATTATTAATTTTTATTAGAATATTTTATTTATTTTTTTATATTCAGTTTTTAAGTTGATATTATTTGCTTATAAGATAGTTAAGTCTATTTTGTACATACACGTATTATTTTGTTTATTGTTCTTTTTTCTCTGTTGTTAGATTAGAATTAAATAATTAAGACTTAAGTAATTTAAAAATTATAACTATTGTTAATAGAGCTTAAGTAAACCGTTACAATGTTTCTTTTCAAAACATAATAATAATACACATGGCTGTACATCAGGTTACCACAATATGTCAAATTTCCTCAATTGATTTTGAACTCTAATGACAATATTGATTTCTAATATTTTCACGCACACTATCCATAAATGAAATAACTTTTAAACGGTTTCATCACGTTTGTATTTTGTTTCGTTTTATCGACGTTTCGGAACCTGTAAAAAGTCCGAGATGTCAATATAACTAAATACAACGCGATGAAACCTTTTAATACTCGTACTTGTTTCTCTAATGACAATGCACAAGGTTTAAAATCAACTGGAGAAATGTGACAGTTTTGTATAGTTTAGCGTGCTGTACATACCTAGTCTAACCATAAGTTCTGTTAAAAAGAAAATATCCGATCATTTCTAAAAAAATATATTTTAAAGTTTTATATGTGATTATGTAGAGTGAAAAGGATATGTTAACGTACTAAACTAGTTATTCGAAGTGCTTAGCTTCAACGCACGCTTATAAATGGTCGGGCCATTCGTCGATTGATTTACGAATGGTTTCCATTGGAAACTTGGTCACTGCTGCATCCAAAGATCTCTTGGGTGACGCTTAGAGCAGGCCATGTCCTCTAGCATAGATCACAATTTATAGTCCAAAGGGTTTAATTCTAGACTAGCCGAAGGCCAATAATCAGCCTTTATAAAGCTTGGAACATTTTGCTCAAGCCAAAGTGTGTGGGTAATGACCCGGGGCTGAATCCTGTTGGAATGTCCACAATTCGTTTTGAATAAGGTGTTGTTGAGAGGTTTAACTACCGCTTCTAACACGGTATCTTAGATACACTTTGGCTGAAGTTTTCACTTACTTCACCTTTACCTTTTTCGCGAACAATGGAGTTTTGTAACCCGTTGGTAGGAGACATCCTCCACCAAACCATGACGTATGCTGGAGTGACGGCCTCGCTTAACTTTGGCCACTATCTCGGAAGATTCTTTAGAGCTGTGTGCATACACTCGACCATTTTGTTTGTTGTAGCGGTCCTCGATTGTAATAAAAATTTTCATCGGTAAAGATAATTTCTCTGTATTTTTCGTCCGCGTATCGAAGTAAGAGCTGTTTTGATTTTTCGACTCTCTTTTGTTTTAGTGCCTGATTCAAGGTATGCACTGTGTACGTCCGGTAAGCCCCTAGACCTAAGTCTTGTTTGATAATCCGAAAAGGTGTCCTCGGTGGGATTCCCATTTCTCTGGAAACGATTTTCTGCTTCCTTGTGGGATTTTGACGAATTATGGCCTTGACTGCATTAACGATCTGGTTTGTTCGAATATACCGCGGTCCGACGGATCTCTCACGGCCATTAAAAGACATGGTTGCAGGGTACCTTTGAATGGTACGCTACACAAATATTCGGCTAATCCCTAACTTTTTCAATGTATCAAAAATGTCGGCTGGCTCCTTACCTACTTTGTACAGTGCAATTACTGCAGTCCTATTCTCTTTAGTGCCCCACTCCATTTTCAAAACAAATAATTTCTAAATAAAAAACACAATAATGGCGGGAAAGAAGTCTATCTTTTTACCGTAGAAGCTAATATTCTGAATTCAAACTAATGTTTTTTGTATTTTAATGTATGTAAACAGCCAGTAACAAAATTTATGGCTAGACTAGGTAGTTATTTTTACGGAACACAAAAAAGCGGTATCTGTATTCTGATTTAAATATTGTAAAAAAACAAAGTATATATATAAGCCTTTAAATAGAACAAAGCCTTAAAATAATATAACTTAAGTTCCTATCTTTATTCTCATTTGAGAAATCTAAGGCGATAAGTTATCGTAATATTATCTTCGTATTAATTTTCAACACTTATTATTCTCTGAAAAATTTAGCAAAATCACGTCGTTTAATTAAAAACATCACTTTTTTGTAATTTTTATTGTTTATAATGAGGCCAACATTTTTTTAAGTACTTTTAAATTAATGAGTGAAGCATTTACGCCTCTAATTTTTACTAAGTTTTTTATTTTAGATGATAAATTAAGATATTTTCTGTACAGATTCTTTAAATAGTAAATCTTAATCTAAAGTTTGAAAATATTCACAAAAATATTTCTTTCGGTTGTTTAGATAGAATTATCTGATTATTTATTATTGTTAAACGAATCTGTCGGAGGAGCTTCTTCGTGTTCTCTCGTTTGGTTTACGGTAGAAAAGTTTGGTTACGTAAAAAGCTCGTATCCGGAACACGAGGGATTAGCGGTTTGAATCCAGCCTGGTATCTGAGATTATTATATAGTACAAAACAAAGTCGCTTCCCGCTGTCTGTACGCTGAGATCGGATTTTAATTAGTTTTTCAATAATATACAGAGTGGTTCAAGGAGAAGGTTTATAAGTAAGTATAATAGAGGACCGCGTGGGCAGGGCTGCTGGCGGAAAGCTATAGCTTTTATTATATAAATCTAATCTAATAAATATTGTAGCAAACCTTTCTATTTTTTTTATATATATATATTTTCTTTCTTTGTTTTTGTAAGGTTTCCAAACTTACTATTGCCGACAGTCCATAAATTTTTACATATTTTACGTTATTACAATTGTTTTTCATCATCAGCCTGTATTCGCCCACTGCTGGACTTGTACCTTTTCAAGTATAAGAAAAATATAAATTAACCTAATTTTTTTTTTTATGGGATAGGGGGCAGACGAGCAGACGGATCACCTGATGGTAAGTGATTACCGTCGCCCATGGACACCTGCAACACCAGAGGGGCTACAAGCGCGCTGCTGCCGGCCTTAGAGGGAAGGGTTGAGGGGTAGAGGGAAGGGAATAGAGAGGGGTTGGGCCTCCGGTACCCTCACTCACACGACGAAACACAACGCAAGCGTTGCTTCACGTCGGTTTTCTGTGAGGCCGTGGTATCACTCCGGTCGAGCCGTCCCATTCATGCCGAAGCGTGGCTCTCCCACGGTTTTAAGAGTATGAAAGTATTTCCTTTTTCGATACACAGCCACTGACTTGATTACAAGGCGAATGCAATCCTTACGTTTAGAACTAGAAAAAAGAGAGAATATAAATAATTTATATACTTAACGAATGACGGTCACAAATGGAAACACAACGTCGTGCCTAATGCTTACATCGGAGCAGGTTACCTTGTAAAAACAGGTAAATTTATTTCTAAACAACATAGGCATATAAATATACTCAGTACACGGGCACAAAGCACCCCTGTATCAATGGATGGGAAGGTAGCGACAGTCAAACATAATATTTAGCTCGCGTACGTTGTAAATAAGTATTATTTTGTTAAGTCTGCAAAACCTTACAAGCGCTTGTTTATTCAAGGCGGCGTCTGTGCCACGCACACTTGACTTGTGATAAAATTACAGTTAAGCTGTTCACATGAATACGTAATACACCACCGACATCTTGTTTTGGAAGATACGATAATCGAGATATAATGCTCGAACACACTCAGTGAAGCGGGATCTATGAGCTGGATTTGATCATTGATTTTTTAAAGAAAATGACACTAGAAATTCAGCTTTGGTTGGTATAAATCCCACAGAATTGGAAACAGAATAGGATTTGAATGAATGAATGAACACTTTATTGTACTAAAAAATAAAATCAACATAACAATTAATAACAATAAACAGTACAATTGGCGGCCTTATCGCTAAATAACAATATCTTCCAGGCAACCAAAAGTTAGGCTGGACAGTTACATAAAAAAGATGGGTAGTAAATGGTGTCCTACACAGTTGAAATAAAAATTTTCCATACTAATATATACACACATACATATATAAATACATACATATATAATAATAAATATACAATAGCCTAATTTAATGTTCAGAAAGTGACAGATAAGTAATGCTCTTTTACCTTATTTTGGTAAATGGTCAGGTTACGAATGCTAAACGTTGTAACTTGATTACATAAGTGTTGGTTAAATAAACTTGTTAGATCTTATATTTGTACACAAATTACTTCAAGCTAAAATAAATAGTCCATAGTTATTATCGAACGTTAATTTTTAAATTCCCTAACGCTAACCTCGTAAAAATGTTGACAAGTTATTTATGCCGCCTCGGAGTAAAACGAATTATGGACAGTCTTCACCTATTCCTCTTATTTGTAGTCTCTGTAATAAATACTGTAATAAAATCGATCGCAGTGACTCGATTACAATGATTCGTAGGCTATTTAACAAAAAATGACTTCTGAAAACGTGTCTTTTTTTTACTTTTATTTATGTTAGAAACTAAATGATACTGGAAAGTTTAGTCATGCTAAGTAATGAATTTTGTGTTTATCTGAAAGATGTTGTGTAATTAGAATAAGACCCTCCATGTTTAAGAATTTTATGTAGGTACTGTTGTATCAACTGTTGATAAACTTCATTAAGAAAAATAACATAGGAGATGCCCCATGCTCCACACATAGTGCGCCCTACAAGTACTATGCGTTTCAGTCATATTTGGATTTCTCTTGCAATATTTTATTCGACAATTAAAAGAAATATCCTTTGCTGGGGCAACCAGTGGCGTTTTTAAGTTTAAGCGTTTTGTGTGTTGTAGTATAAATTATCACGTTAATTTTTTTGTTTGCAGCATGTGTTTGAAACATAAACACATGCTGCATACAATTCTTAAGAAAACATTTAAATGTTCATGTTACATTATTTTCTAAATTTAATTTTATAATTTTTAGACATAACGAAGTTACCTAGTATTTAAATAAAGGAATACTCGTGATGGATTACCGGAAACATTCATTTTTGTCTACCACACAAAATGAAGCCTTCAATACAATAACTCGAACTGCGTGTATTAATAAATTAACCAATTATGTATATGCCCCCAGCCGGCGGCACATTCGCTCGCTCAAAATGTAAATTTCGCTAATGCTCGATCCAATTTGGGTACTAATGACGTTTGGGTTTCTTTCCGACGCCGAGGGAAGTGCTTGTCGATGAAATTATTTAACACAGACTTTGGAAGAAGTTCGTGAAAATTTTCTCGATTCCGATCTTAACTTCCTTTTCCCATTTACATTGCTTGTGCATAAGGAAAACTTTTATATTTTTAATCTGATTGTTATTGCTATTGTAAATAATTATTTATACAAAAAAATCAAAACGATTTCAAAATATCTTTTGTACAGTCCAACTTATTTTTAGCAAAGTACATTTGACTAATTTTTAATTAAAAAAGGGTATTTGCCAGCATTATAACGTTCATATATTTTCCTGTGCAGTTTTCAACCGAGGGGTTTATTTATAATTCAATAAAATATGAAATATTTTTTTTTCTTTAATTATCATTTATTCTAACTATTAAACTTACTTCATATCGTTTCGAAATTGCGTGAAGGAAAAGACAAGGATAGTATTTACAAATAATTTACCGAGACGAAAGAAAAGTCGTTACTTTAATTCATGTATGTCACTATAGTAACAAACATAATTCAAAAATTAACATAACGTACGAAACGAAGTTATCAAATTGATTTTCTTTTATAAACTCATAATATACGTAATATAGCAGAAAAAAATATTTTTAAACCCCTGCAACAACAGCTACTTATTAATTAAATTACAAAACACCATCTGTCTCACCTGTCTCACACAAAAGGTAATAATACACTGTCTTTTAAATACAAATAGATTTTCTATACTACCAACCTATATAATAATGGTCTTATTAGTTATTTAAGAAACAGCGGTATCAATTTCTGTTGACAGACTAAGATTTTTAAATATATCAAACAATTTTACTTTATTTATGTATTTTACATTTTCTAGATAAGAAAATATTTATAAAGGAGTTAATTTGAAGACTATAGACGATCAGACTAAACAGAATTTTATCGTAGAAATAAAACCATTTTTAGAACATCATTTTCTCGAGAAATTTATAAGATAGATAGCTATTTACATATAACAATAATTAAAAATATAGCATAATAAGACTACAAATAACAAATTCACACAACAAGAACAGAACTGAAAAAAACAAAGTTGATTAGTGGTGAAACAAAAGCGTCAATCATATGGAGAACCGTCTAACTAAAGAGTTGGGAATATTTTACAGAAAGCCAAACTCATATTCTACTAAAATCAATATTTGGATATCGCGATGTTACATTGTTTTAATAAATAATATTAACTTTTACACTGAACATGGAATAGTATCGACAGTTTTGCAGCACGTCCCTAATATCTTTGAGTGTGGATTTGCGACGGATATGGATTTGTAATCGGTCGCGAAGTCACGTTAGCCCGACCGGGAACGTTTTACGGTAACGTTTTAGCGTTTCACTAACGCTTTTGTGAACGCTCCATTATTTACTTTGTAGTCAAATGAAATATAAGCTTTCAACACATTTGTAATCATTTGTGATTCGGCTATTTTCGTTTTAGATGGTGGTGAGATTGTAGTAGGTCAAAGCCAATAGAATCTTTATTCAAATAAACTTATTAAAAGTAGGTACTATTGTGTCGTCTTTAAATTTTCTCCCTGCCTGGAATGACTATATATGTTGATGATGCCAGAACGTCTTTTGGCTGGTAAGAAGAAAGAGCACGAAACCTACCAGCGCGAACAGAACACTAATTTATATGTCAGCAACAACTGAATTTTTTAGATTATGAGGTCGTTTTGCATTAAAATATTAAAGAAAAGAGGAAAGAGAATAAAAAATACTTCCAATATATTACACGGTCAAGGAATCTTGCAACTTTTATTTGGTGATGATTCCCATGAAATCGTAAATGGTAATCAGTCTATAGATACGTGTAACCGTCAGTTACATGTATCTATATTATGACCGGGTTACACCGGCCGTGGTCACGGGCTAACTGTTGCTACGATGCTCCGTCGTCTCCTCTGAAGTGGAATCCACCTCCATCATTCAGTTTTTATCCCCAGGTACCGCCACACACAACACTAACAGAATCCCTATTCTGTATCGCAGCCGTATTATGGTAGTCCGGCAACCGGGAAAAGATTTTTATCACTGGATTCCTAATTGTTGACATTTTAAAACCATCATTGCTGGGATGTTTTTTAATTTCAATCGCCTCACGCACAATCCGCGTATAGAAACGGCGAACGTGCACGATGGAATTCGATCGAGTTGTTTGTGCCACTTTCCAGTAAATGTTTTGCGATCGCCGATTTATTTAACTGGCGGTATTTTACGGCTGTGATGTGTTCACGGACTCTTTCAGTTATCGTTCGTTTCGTCTCGTGACCACGGCCGGTGTAACCCAGGAAATATAGGTAGGTGAAAAACCTAACTATCGATCTAGCGCGTTAATATCCGTTTCAAACAATCTAATATATTGCAATGCGAAAGTTTAAAAGTTAATTTCTATGCTAGCAGTTCATATCTCTCTATCGTTTAAATATCGTTTTTTAATGTCACATAAAATTCAATCAAAAGAATGATGTTGCAATATTAATACAAAACCATAAGAATGGTTGTATAGGTATTCATATAACGTATGCTTATTTTCACTAAATACATAACGATTGAGCTGACATAAACACTACATTCAAAAGCATTAAAAAATAACAGAAATAAAAAAGCCATAGACAATGTTTATTGTAACATGGTGAACCTTGTGAATTACAATTGATGTACATGTATATTAAGTATTGTTATTTAGTGTGCGGCTCACGAATGACAACAAGATTTCAACTGCGAACGTTAATGACTTTTCTTTAGACTAGTCTATAACACTTTAATGTAAGTCTTAAATGCAAGTGCTTAGAGAGCTAAGCACGAGTAATTTCTTATGGACTTCAGAGATAATCGTAAAAATCCATTAGTTTAAGATCAAAGTCGTCTCACTTTATCACCACTTATCGTCGCCCAAATTAATAATTAAACCTTCTAACGTATCCAAGATTAATTTACTCGTGTTTGGTAATACCTGTATAATCCCGAATATGGCACATACGGTATGATGAATAGAACCCAGAAAAATGATCACTAAGTCTGAAAGCCAGCACATGACCTAGATATTCAGCTTTTTTTCTTCGAAGTAAAACTGTACGCTGACAACCCTAAAAACAGCTGTTGTGTTGTATTTGGTCATCGACTCCATGTGCCGAACTAGTTTAAAAAATAACAGAAGTTAAATAAATCTAAAGATAAATGCCTAGAATAAATATGCATCCGAGAGTAATTTATTATTTCCAAACAAAGAAAAAGTTAGTAGTAAATGACTTTTAACCATAAAACACAACACTAATCTTGTGATTAACGGTGTTTCAAAAACTATTATTAAGAAAACTTCTCTAGTAATACAGTCAAAATAAAAAAGAAATTGCAAATACTTTGATTGAAGTTCAATATCTGCACCATTGCTCACATTAGTCTATGCAAGAAGGAGCGACAGAGACATAAAATCGACGACGATGTGTATTGAGAAACTCGGGTTTCTGATGTGTCAGTAAGGTTCTGTAGATTATTTGCTTTGAAGTTTTGTTATTTTTTTCATAAAGCCGTGTTATTTTTACGAAACAATAAAATACGGACTTATACAATGATATTAATAATCTAAGTATCTCGCTTATTCTTAGTTTAAATGATAATTAAATAAAGGTTAGTTGTAATGGAAAGGTCTAATAATAAATAATATTTCTTTTCTTTTCTAATTTAATCAATAATTTTTTTATGCCTTATAATTTTGTTAATGACTTGGTCTTAAATTAGGTAACCACTTTTACTACCTATTATGGCCTTTTTTTCTTTTGTAACCGTGAAAAGCGTAAATAAAATTGTAATAATAAGTAAACAGCCTAATTATCAATTTCGTCAGTAAAAAATAGTATGATAAGTTACTTTGAAATTTCATTGTTTAATTCAATTAAAAAATAACGATTATTTGTTAGGTAGGTTACGTAACACAGAATTTGATGACGCGGAACCCTAAATCGGTTCACTTTTGATTTAGGTACATTGGTGTTCGAGTTGCAATAATAATAACCTATGTAGTTTTGGTCATCGCGTCAGTCGCGTCCGTGACTTTCATCGGCGTACTTGTGAGTTTTCAGAATTTAGAAGGTCAACTTACGTTTTCGTTCTTTCGGGACTTTTGGTTCGTTTTTCATTCTCGTTCTGTTTACCTGTGTGTTATGTTTGTGTGCGGTCAGTGCAATGAATTCGTACTCAAATGCCTAATATTACGAGATGATAATGTGTGGCGGTGCTTGTGACGGTAATCTTGCTGCGGCTCGGCGGCGTTATGACGAGCGCCACGTGTCAGGAAGATCTGAAAACCATCGACGTCTTCCTTCTTACCGGTGATTCGCGGCACTTGTGAATCGGTTACATACAACTGGTTTCATTCCATAGTGTGCCACAGGTAGGCCGGCCGAACACCTATTCCATCGAGACAGAGGATATGATTTTACGTCGAGAGTAACACGACACGGTCTGTGTCGAGTCGAATGGAGATGTGTGTTTTATGCGGTGGCCGGCATATCGAGACCCTGGACTGATAAAGTAGACGTGAAGTGTAGGTAATGTTGACAAGTGAAAGCTGAAAGAGTGATTAGAACGCTGTAGGTATGTACCTGTTTAATCTTAAATTGTTTTAATTACACTCATACGTAGTCGAGTGTGCGCGTCGGCGACGTCAAAATGTATTCTAGGAGACGAGAGAGTGAGAGGTAATGAGAGAGAGAGAGAGAGAGAAAGAGCGAGTACGCCGGGACGGCACGTATAAGCGTACAGGGTTGTAGCATAGTAATTGAACACAAATTGTTCAAATATTTGTATGAAAATATCAATTTACGTGAAATTGTTTTTTGACATATCAATTGTGTTCTTTGTGCTAGGTTGTATGGCCATGTTTCGGGATTATACAGGTATTACCAAACACGCTCTTTAGCAGACGTGTTAAGAAGCTGACTAACATACTTATATGAATATCATGCTATTCCAGTGAAATAACGCCATCGAATTTAATTTAAAACAAATTATATTGGATAAGTTTAATTCGTTTTTTCCTTCTACTTTAATTGTAAAATACTATTTCTTGAACCATCCAAACTTCTAGATTTGAACTGTTAATTAGAGACCGCTTTTTACTGCTAATATTAAAATGAACTTAGTACGGAACCCCAAGTGAGCCTTCGAATAACAATGAGGATTCCTTTGTTGGAAGTATGAATGAACGGGTTCCTCGGCAATTTCTCAAAGGATTAGTTAAGTTCATCACGCTTGTCAACTTTCAAAATGAAAATCTACTTATTAACGAGAATCGGTTTGGAGCAATAATCAAGTTTGAATTATTTCAACCGTTATTAATGTTATGAGTGAAGATTGGAGAACTCAATTCAGCTTTAAAATATGCAACACTACTTTATATATATATACACATGACATCTTTATATATGTGTTTATACACGTGACATGAAAGAAGTATGATATGCCAAAATATCGAGGTTTTCGGAGCAGAGCTTCGGTTAAGTGTTAGGTTAGCTTTAAATTTCGAAGTATTATTTTATCTAGCCACATAAATCACAAGACAAGAAATAAAAAATGATGTTTTATGAACTACGTCAACTACACTAGTTACTTCAACAGAATTTCTTGTTCCGTTCTGTCCATTTACTACATAAACTAGTCGAAGTAAACAGTTTTTTAGACTAGTTTACAGTGAATGATAAACAGTCTCATTTCGTTGATCGAAAAAAAACTGTGATTTGAATAGCCCTGCTTTATTGACTACACTAAAGCATTTCATCATCGTCATCACCAGCCTATTAATATCCCGACTGCTAGGGATCAGGCTTTCCCTATGGCTGAGATCATATCACATTGAATAGGGAGAATGGACCGTGACCTAACACGCAGGACCAGGGTGGATTGGTGGGTATTAACTGCAGTCATTAATGCAGCTGGACCAAAGGCTTAACATTCCTTCCGAAGCACGGAGGAGCTCCAGATATTAAATTGTTGATCAAGCTTCAAAAAGTATTTAATTGTAAATACGGATGTACTGAATTTATCTTATTTATTTAAATACTGTACACCGCCACCAGGAATTATATAAGAATTAGATCGGAATCTGCCATACAAAGAGATGTATACTATTCGCAATATTGTTCAACATCAATAGCAAGTACATCACCCGCAAAACTTTGACGGAAGAAAAATATTTCCTGTTGGTGGTGTTAGACAAAAAATGTCTAATATCATATACATCACAATTTGTCGATTGTATTACTGAAATCACTATTTGTCAGTGAACTGTCACTGTTACTTTGAGATTGATATTGACACGAGATAAGATTCGCGCCAATACACCGCTCGGGAAACATTGATATAGAATCAGTTTAAAATATAAATACGGAACAAGTCCATGTTTAAAAATTAAATATATATAAATAAACCTATTTAACCAGATAAGAAGAAAATCAATAATATTTTCGGCGGGTAGTTTGGTGAAGAAAGTTCTGCTAAATGAAGGATATATTTTCTTACTTTTTATGATTAATAATAAAGGCACTGTAGCTCTCCCGCTTCAGTGTCATCTCCTTGTTACTGGCAAAAAATTGGAAGAACTAAGATGAAACAAGTTAAGTACACTATAACACACTCGTTTCCATCATTACACACATCCTTAACTACTCACTGGGGTTTTTTCAACTCTTTGGTAAAATGCTCAAGTCACCTCTTTACCAAAGAAGGTCAAACCATTGTCCTTTATCGACTATAGGCCTATTTCGCTCATGCCTTTCCTATTCAAAGTCCTAGAATGCCTTGTTCATAATCAATTATCCACTTTCCACCTTAAGAATCAACTCCTTAACACTTAGCAATCTGGGTTTCATGCTGGACAAGGTACTGCAACAGCACTGGTTAAAGTCACTGATGATATCAGATCAGGCATGGCAAGTGGAAAGTTCACAGTTTCATCCTTACATGATTTTAGCAATACTTTTAATACTGTAGACTTTGCTTGGGATATTGCACTCTATTAACATATTTCCAGTGGTGATTGATTGGTTCCGTAGTGACCTGTCTGGGCGCCGTCAGCGAATACGCATCGAGCACTCTTTATCCAATTGGTGTAATATTAATGCTGGAGTGTCGCAGGATGGCGTTTTATCTCCGTCACTTTTCACCATATTTATTAAGTATAATAATCATTTATTTGCGTTTGAATAGAGTAAACAAAAAAGATGTAAAAACACTATAAGCACTGATCAATCCACCCGAGCTAACAATCAGTTTCCTTTAAGAATTCATGCACAGAGTAAAAGGAACGCTCTGCGCGCCACTCTTTTTAAAATCTAGTAAGAGATGTATTCTTTATAGATTCCGGAGTCTTATTAAATATTGTTTGACACATACAGTAGCAGTTATTTTTAAAACGCGAGCTTTTTGGGACTATGTCAAGAACTAGCCTATTTTACACTATTTCTAGTGTTCCTGGGTTACATTTCATAAGCTATTTTGTAATAATCAGGGCATCGTTTGACAAATTTTGTTACTTCAAATATATATAAGCAAGGAAAAGGAGGAATCCGATTAGGTTAGAGGTAGAATAATGATTTTAAATCGATTAATAAATGGAGGAGCCATATGGCTTGAAAGTAAATCCTCAGAAGACTCAAATAATCATTGTTAGAAATTCCACGCAGACTAACAAAATCGATTGTACACTACTACCAGCAATCATATTTGATAATATATGATTTACACCCGGTGACAGTGTTAGAAACTTATTAAATATTAATATAACTTTCTACAAATAGCCACTAAAACTGCGCTGGCACAATCTCTTCTCCTTCCTATTCTAGATTTTGCAGATATCAGCTATCTTGATCTCATCAAAGAACAATTAAATAAACTTGAGTGGCTTCAGAATTTCTGTATCAGATTATTTTTTTTTTGGATTACGCAAAAATTATCATGTTTCCGATTTCCGTACCAAGCTCTGGTGGCTACCAATTCGTCTTCGACGGAATGCACATTTTGTTTCTCTTCTTTACAGTATTCTGTTCAAGCCATTTTCATCAGTTTACCTTAAGAAACGCTTCACGATACGCACGCACGAGTTTTAAGGTCGTCGGAGAATTTCAGACTGCCAATAATGCATTCAAGCAAGTTTCTGGACAAGTATTTTACAGTAAAAGCTGCACATCTCTGGAATGCATTGCCGGAGGATATTAGATGTGCCCAAACCATTAACAGTTTTAAATTAGTTAAGGAACACTATATATCACTAAATTCATTGCAGATATCATAATCCTAACTGCATTCTTAAGTGTATGTACATATGTGTATATATGAATTCATATGTATGTATGTATTCATATATTTACGTGTGTATATGTAGCTATGTATGCTTATGTATATACAATTTATCTGCTTAACCATTAATGTTTTTTTGTAATAATAGGGCCTTCTTAATGTACCATAGACTACCCAATTTTCAATTGTATATTATATATTATGATACGTTTCCTGGAATAAATTGTTTTTTAACAATAAGGCCACCAATTGTACTGCCTGTTACATTATTATGTACTGCTCATTAACTTAAGGTGTGTACAATAAAGAGGATTTCATTCATTAATTCATTATTGGCATCATCAATGATTGACTCTCAAGAACTCGTACAAAGATTAGAAGCGGAAATTTGGTTTCACATCAAAACCAAAACTAAGGCCAAGCTAATGAGAGAGAGAGTACCTAAAAGCACCAACTTTCTGTTTGAAACATATACAAATCAGGACACAGCCCACTCTATGTGCATTCAAAGATATACAGTGATGGCAGCTGCGTTCCCGAAATAAAAAGACGCATAGGTATAGCCAAGGATGCCATACGACATTTCCACAAAATCCGGCAGAACTGTAAAATCTCCTAGTACACTGTAACGACCTGATCAGCTACCGAATACACTACCGCTTATGAACCACGCCAGAGGCGCACATCGTACGATCATCAGGTGATCGCAATGGCCGGCCTCCTTCGCTATTGTTTTCCGGCCGGTTTAGAAACCCGCCTAGCCGTAAGAACCGCCCGGCGCCTCGGTAACTAGCGCGCAATTGAAATGAAGGCTGTCGCGGCACCCGTAAGCTACTGCCTACTCCTCCCACCAGCGCAAACGCCGAATATACGCAACGATCGTAAGGAGGAACTCCATTTACCATTCGATTGCTTTGGTTACTACTGCGTTCGCTTATACATTCTGCGCTTATCGCTTTATTATTTTGTCTTATATTAATATTGTCCCTAATTGTAAAGATTTTAAGTATACATTCTTTGTAAAGTTCGCATGGTATTTTATTGCTTCACTACTATTTTAGCACCTAAACATCTACTTACTCATATCGTGATTGCAATAAAGTTGTCACTGAGTGGCTGATGGAGAAAACACTTTTATTGAAACCTTGATACACAATAACTGAGAGTATACACACACGACTAATGACACATTCAATCACGAACACACTCACGTACTAACACACGCACAAACACACCACAGAGAGAGAAAGATTCACACACTTTTATATTAAAATAGAAATATTTGTAACCTTTTTAGGTTATTTTAATGATTTTCCTGTATTAATGTTTTTTTTATTTTTATTAAGCGATTTTTGTTTTGTAATGATATAATAATGTAACTATTTACCTAAAATAAAATGTTAGTACAATTTTTAAATAATGGAAGAGCGGAGCGTCCTATCTCAAGCAATATTTTGTTCAAATGGACGTTCCATATACTGTCAATTTTATGTACTAACAAACATTTTTATATTTTATCTAAAAAAAGCTGTGATGTTTCGACTTTCGATTATTACAAGCAGAAAACAGATAGGGTTAATACATCACGAACCCTACAACACCAAAATAAGGTAAGCAGACATATGAAAGCTATAGAACAAAAAAATATATAAGTTATACATTAGGAAATAAATATGTTCAAACAAATATATTCGAAGTATGAACATCAAAAGTGACAGGTTTCTTGAATTACAGAGGGCGCTTGATTCAGTCTTCATTACCGCAAATCCACTGTTAATATTTTTATTAGGGAAACTTGAGGTAAATACCTACTTGTTATTTTATTGGGATTTTCCCTATAACGTCCATGAGAATCAAATATGCCGATGGCACTTTAGCAAGAAACGATAGTTAAAACAAAATTCTTGTTCATCTAAAATTAATCGTGAGATTAATCAATTACGATACGGTTTCACTTAGAATAATGGAAGCGTGGGGGCAACAACAACGTTCATGGAACAAGGAAACAGGTTATGATAAACGAGTATTTGATATTGTTAACAACACTGAAACTTGATTGTTACTTTACAAAGATTTTGCTTGCGAGTCAGCAAAGGAACTTTTGGTATAATATACGTAAATTTTCTTCTAGTGAAACTGAAATCTTAACAACATTTTTTTAACCAAAGATTGGAGGAGGAGCTGTTCCTATTGTTAATAACTGTCTTCTTACATAACACAGTCTAATTTGATAGTCTGCAATAAAAACAGCGAATGCAGTCACAGCATTAGAGATTAAATATGATTTTTTGTAACGGAATAAAGCATAAGCATTATCATCTGAACCTATTATAGGTATGTAAAAATACTGTGACTTAACTCTTCACACGTTTCAAGCAAATACTGCATGCTTACAATTTATGATACGACCAAAAATTTAATAATAGTTTGGTGAAAAAGTTTCTTCGCATTTTATATGAGAATTCAAAACATTTTTAAATAAAGTTTATTTACATTTAACTAAAATATGTAGGTACTATTTTCTTCGATAACTTTTTGCCATCTTTTAGGAAGAGACATGAACCCATTGCTCTAGAAATTTTGAGGCTTCTTATCTAAAAACCGCGTCAATTTGTTTTGGCAATCTTCGTTTCAAGAGGTTTGAAAATTTTGAAGAGACTGAAACACATGAAAATTTGAAGGTGCAAGACCGGGGCTATACGGCGGATGCATTAAGACCTCCCAGCCAAACTCTCTTAATTTTTATTTATTTATAACAAGGTACACCAACAGCAAAACCAAACAACATTCACAACATCCAAAATAATTCACAAAAGGTTCAACTTCAATGCGCTCGCCAATTACAGGTATACACGGCATTTACCATAACAATACAATTATTGATAAAATAAAATAAAATCAATGACACTTAACTGAATTACAGAAATTATATTTTATACAGAGTGTGAACTGACTGGCTGAAAGTAATTGTTTAATTTTTTCCTGAAAATAGCAGGGGAATCATTTTTGCTGAGTGAAGTGAAAATGTATGAGATCTAGCATTATCATGATGAAAAACCACACCCCTTTTATTGTATTATTCTGGCCACTTTCTCTCAACTTCTTGCTTTATTCTCATCAGTTGTTCGCACTAGAGTTCACGGTCGATGGTCCAGCCTAGTACAGCTCATAATGAATGTTGTTCTTCCAATCCTACTATACACACAGCATCACCTTATTATGAGTTAACCCGGGTTTCGCCATAGTCTGTGAAGCCTGGCCGACCTTTGAATACGACTTCTTCGCACGTTCTTATTGATCCACTTTTCATCACCAGTTATCAGCTTCTTTAAAAAATAGTTCGGTTTCTTTACGCCGTAATAAAGAATCACAAATGAGTACCCGGTTCATTAGATTTCTTTCAATCAGCTCAGCTTTTTGTGTTTTTTCTAATACACCAAAACTGTTTTGTGGTCAATACCTAGTTCTTCAGCTCCGTCATAATGAATGTCAAACTGATATGCCGATCTTGCTCCGCTTTTCAAAAATGGCATGCTAATGGCAATTTATCCATAAGCCCTGTTACGGACCGGAGCGACGTGCATCTTTGACACCAAAATTTTCGGAGTGAAAACGCTTAAATCAAATTTATGCTACTCTTACAGAAAATACACTAGGTCCATAAACGCCACAATTTTTTTTCGCGCCTTGCGTTGCATTTTTACCTCCTTTGTAAAATAATTTTAAAATGCATCGAATTTGTTCATTAGATTCACTCATTTTGACAGTAAGAATGAAATCACACCTTTTAGGTACTAATTTGAATTCGGGGTTATGTTCTTTAAAATTTAAACTTTTTAATGATACCTACACAACTAAAAAAAAACTAAGTATTGACATAGACATTTTTGAGAATAGTTTTTAAGAATATTTTAATAGTATGAAAGAATATTTTTAATGTTAATATTGACTTAGATAAGACTTTTTCACTCGCGTGTATTTACAATTACTTATTTTGTACTACAATATCTACCTTTATTGATAATATTCAAATGTAATATTCTTTATTCTCACTCTATTAATACATAAATATCAATCCTTGATTCAGAAGAAAAATGAATTATTCACTTATCCAGAGTGGCTCATTTAATAATAAACCATTTTCATTATTTATTAATATTGTAATATCTTTACTCTTTTCCAACAGTCTTAGTTCTTATTTGGAATTAAGTGCAGAGTACAGAATTTTTATACACAAAGTTGTTTTCATCAGCAACGGAGACATCTCCGTCTAATTTCAAGTCCAGCTAACTAATTTAGTCTCTTGCGACGACTCAGATTTACCTTATTATACTGTCGCAAGGTCTCTCTAATTATTCCTTCCTTTTAAATCCTTTATTTGGTACGTTATTTAAGTAAGTATTTTGTTATCAATTTTACTGGATTTTAATTTATTTTGTAATCTACGATATTAGTTACTATGATCGTGTAACTTTTTTATTATTATTAATATGAAACAACTTAGTTTGGTTAGTAATAATTTTAAACACAAACCTTCTTTACATAAAACTTTTTAGCATATGAATTGGAAACTTACAAAAGAAACATATTGTATTATTTATTGCTATGTTGTTTAGTATTACATATGTCGTGCTCTAAATTAAGATAATCTTAAATACGCACATATCTCATCGGTTATTGGATGGATCCGCTATTTGACCTCTTTCGTGCTTCACTATGTGATTTTACAACAGAATAAGCATTTCCTGCAGTTATATTTTATTTAGGTCGATCTTACCGTCATAATAACATTAAGGCTCGCCGTCTTGAACTCTCGCAATTTTACATGAGAGTGTCTCGCGCCAAGTTTTAAAATTAGTTAATCAAATATTAGGAGACAAGTTTTCAAGCGGAGCCTGGCTTCCATAAATCAGGTTAGTTTTGCATATTACTGTCGAATTTGAGGTTTGTGCCACGATTAAGGCTGTTCGGTAAATAATAATGCTATAACCTGCTATGGATGAACGAATTAAGATAAGCTAGCGAATTAAAATAAGATATTTTTATTTAATATTGTCGATATATTTTCAAATGTGAATACAGATTTTTAGGAAACTTTCAAGAAGTCGTAACCTTGATATATAAGATTAATAATGGAAATAACAGATCTCAATATTTTAGTTTAAGTTGTTCTCAGTTTTCCATTTTCTTTTTGTCTAAGTCTAAATGTCTTAATTCCATCATCGTTTAATTTTATTTTAAGTAGCAGTCTGAAAACTTTTTACAATTTATTTGTAAATTAATCATATGGAAAAATGTATGGGACAAATCTATCTTTTTTTGTAACATCAAAGATTACAACAACAACAACAACAGGTTACAGGTTACCTCGCAAACAGTACATCATTATAAGTAGTATTATGAATTTTATATCCAAAAAGCCGGAACTTATCGAAACAGTATAAAGTAACAGTTCGAGTCTTTGAACTAAATAATCATGATATCAATTTTTTCTTATTTTTATACATTGAGGAAATTATTTAACACGTTAACTAAACTAAGCCATGAAGAGAAATTGATTGAAATTAAATTGATTGCATCGTTTATTATACTGTCTTTAACTAGGAAGGAATAAAATTTTTCATAACACAGAACATTCCACATGAGTTTGGACTCTGCTCCAATATTTAATGGTGTAACTCCTTAAATCAAAATCATTGTATAAATCCAATAAAAATACTTTGAAAACCTAAATGAGATACTGTATAGACATTCACTTGCCGTTCGGCTCTCGATTCGAAATGCCTTTTGTTCCCTATTCTAGATTGTTGGAAAATGTTTAATACACAAATGGATTCGAAACAGCCTTTTGACAACAGTCGTTGTTCTGTTGATTACTGCAAGTTTAATTAGCTTTGAGTTTAATAAAATGATCGAAATTCCGTTTTGGGGAACAAAGACTTATCATTAACAATGTTTTTCAGCTGTAAAGGAACTGGATGAGTTAACTTTTCGACAAGATTGGAATGGAAAAAATGTTAAGTATTCTTTTACTTGGTTCTGTGTGTTTATATTTAAAGTTAGTTGTGTTTGTGATATTTAATAATAATAAAAATTGATTTATGGTCTTTTTTTACAATTAAGCCCAGCTCAGCTTATGCAGCTACATTTTTTTATTTTACATATCCATTATACTTCCTTTATATTCCTTATTTAAGATATATTTCTTCTACTTGTTGCACCCTTTACCCCATATTATTTACCTGTTTTCCTCCATAGGTTGCCTGGAAGATATTGCTATGTAGCAATAAGGCCGCCTTTTTGTATACTGTTTTATGCAATAAAGTATATTATTATTATAAAGTAATAAAAAGACAAACTTTATAAAAATGGTTAAGTTTTTCCTTTTATTTCACAATGCGAATAGTTTTAGTATAATGAATTAGTTTCCATATGCCAACCAGTTTCCTTTCATAAAAAAATATATATTATATCGAGGGTCAATAAAAATAGCCATTTCCTAAAAAAACCAACGGTAGGCTTCCGTTGTTACAGGGAACACACACATCGTAGGAAACTGTAAATCGTGAATTGGAGCTTTGCCCAGTATTTTCAGCGAACATAACTCATGTGTCCGTTTTATTACTTAATATTGTTATTGTCATTATATCAAATGGCATATAAGGTGACTTTCCTAAAAATCGAAAGAAAAAACTAGTTCCATATTTCGAGAACATGTCAAGATATAACCTTGGGAGCTTCAAAAGAGGTGTGAAAAGGCTCTTTAATAGGCCGGCAAGACATTGGTGGCTATCAGGAGTAGTTTCGACTTCTGACAGTTGCGACTATTATTAGACTGTAATATCACTTCCCACCAGGTATATTACAGTCACTTTGTCGTGCAAAAATAAAAATAAAATATAAAAAGGACTTTTCAGGTGTTGTAAAAATACGTTAGATGTTTCTAGAATGCGACAAGACGATGTTAGGTGTTTTCAGAATGTGTCAGGTATTTTCTGGATACTGGGCTAACTATGCAACAAACTAGTTAACTGACAATATTTACGCAATCATTAATAAATATCAGAAAGGACAAAAATCTTCAAAAGTTGCTTACAAATTGGACTGCTTTAGAAATACTGAATGTACTCCATACCTACTTGAGGATAAGTAAACACAATATAAGTTACTTTAAATGATACATTTTATTTTATTTTCAATTTTAACAACATCACAGTGCATATCATCATCATAAAACGATAAAAATGCTACAACCATCAGACATTTTGCTTTATGTAAAATAAGTTAACTATCATCGGAGTATATTATATTAGATTAATCAACAATTTTCACTAAATCATAACAATATAGTCATACTCTGCTAACTAAATAAGAATTACTAAACTTAAATAAATGTTTGACAAGTCTATTTTTAACTAAAGCAAAATTCTATTATACCGCACCCGTTCAAAGCGGCTACTAAAAACATTAGAGACAAACAAACTGATTATATTAAAGTCAAACTAAAGTCATTAATCATCAACTGGATAGATTTAATTACGAGGTAAGTTCGTTTTAGGCAGTAAACATATCTATCGTGACATTAAAAATACATTTGTAATAACCAGCCAGCGATTTGTCTTATCTTAATGGTGAAACTTCTTGGTCGTTCCTTATGTGAAGTATAGAGTTAGGGATATTTTCCACCGTTAGCGAAAAAATATTAATTGATAGAGTCTGTTATTTACAAGTGTTATTTGAGTATACGTAGAAAATAAATGCATTTATTATATTAATTATTTAAATATTAAAACACATTTACCTACCATCTGAATAAGAGCACTTATTACATTACTCACTGATATTACACTTAGCAACGATATTGTCATAGAGTTATGTAATGGCAAATTAGATGCCAACGTTATGGAAGAAAAGAAAAAGAAATAATTAAGAGCATTGGCCTATGATATCCGTGTATTGCGTTTGTTAATATAACTATTAGAAATTTTAATAATGTCTTGACCTTTTAATTTATTAACTTAATTTGATACATAATTGCATTTGCTAGGCTTTATTAAATAGTTTTTAACTATAATATTTATTCAGATACTTCTACAAATGTCAGAGATTTATCTTCATTTGTGCGCGTACATTTCCACGGCAACAGCCGGTACAGAGATATTTTCCACCTCTATAGTAGATTAATATCATAACGTGCAATTTTATATTTAAGTGTATTCAACGCGTCGCCATGATATATATATATATCATGGTGACGCGTATTATAAATAAATATATATATATATAGATATATATATATATATATTTATTTATTTATTTTTGTGTTATATAAACTAAGATATTGTTTGTTATTAGATCAACTTTACATTCACAGTGCCATATTGTCAAATTTCAAATATAATCATTATAACACATTTCCATCTTAATAGTAAATTTATATTATATATTTTTTTAATCTTTTTACTTTGAGGTTTTCGGTTTTGTCACGCATTAACCATGGCACTCTTTATATATGCATGTTATTTTTACATTCTTCGTTTGAGACCTAATGACATTATTTTTAGTAGCATCTTAGCATCTCCAGAAAGAGGAGAGGCTATCATATTATTGAAGTTTAAAAATTTGTCAGTTCTTTTTGGTATTTGCATTGTGGTTTGCTTGAACATTATCATTTAAGTAAATAATAAGTGCTTGAAAAGACCAACAGTCATACTGGGTCTCGGACAGCGCTATGGCTACGGCGGTCACGTAGCCCGGCGAAATAATGTGTGTTTAGTTCCCATCTCAGGTTACTTGATGCTGGGAACTTTTTTAGCATTTTTCTTCAAAGAAACTATAAGATTTATAATAAATGTGGTCTTGTATCTATACCAATAATAAAGCTGAAGAGTTTTTTGATTGAACTCTACAATCACAGGAACTACTGATACGGATTTAATTATTTTTTATGTCGAATAGTCCATATACCATCACGCTCTGATTAAAAAGAATGGAACAGCAATGAAAAAAGTTCCAAAAAACGGGAGAATATTTTACTTTTTAAGAGTTTTCCTTGCGTGCGCTGAGATACGCTAAGATATGATATGAAACTGACTTTAAAAGTTCTAAAAAAGTGCTCAGTGGCATATATCATGTCGAAGAAAAGAAGATAAATCGCTAAAAAAGGGAGTAGAACTTCGTTGAGAACATTAAGTCTTTTAATAACTATATTCGTTCGATCCCTACAAATGGAAGAGATAACAGAATATCCATTTGCAAAATTTACTTTGGCGTCACGCATTAAAATCTCTGAAAATGCTGAATTGAGAAAGCAAGAACTAGCTGAATTCGAGTTTTGAACCCTAACCCAATTCTGTTTTAAACCCTTAAAATAAAAGCCCTTATGTGAAAGTCCACAATAAGCACATTATACAAATATCTAGATCTAAGAAAAATATCGGAGTAATTATTAAACGACTTCAATATAAGGATTTTTTATTACTATATTTCAAAGAGAACGTTCGTTTATATTTTACGCAATTGTCGATTACTACTACTGAACACTAAAATAAAGAGAAGAGACACCCGTAGACTTTTCTTATTTGGTTCCATCTACTGAGCAGGCCTATGATCCAGCAGCGAGGACGCGGATATGCTAATGATGATGATATAAAGGTGGATGCTTACTGGCAGATTTTCAATTAAGATTAGCTTAAAACTTCAGTATAGCTGGCCAGTGTGCACACGGTGCCCTCGGACGTGGACGAAGCCGCGGGTAACAGCTAGTTACACATAAAAACCTACCTTATGAATCACCATATCTGTTAAAAGAAACCACATTAAAACCCGTTGAGGAGTTTTAAAGATCCATAGGGACAGACATATGGAAAGCGACTTTGTTTTAAACTTTGTATTGATAATTAGTAAAGACATTATTTATCCCTTATAAAATATTTCACAATTATACAAATATGCCATCTTTTTATTTCTTTCTTTTTTAAAGAAGATTATTGTAGTACGTTTTGTCATAAATTTATTGCTAAAACGAATATAATATATAGTTTTATATCTTTAATTGTTTTGACGTTTTGCAATAATTTAATTATTCTACAATTTACTCTTAAACGACGACGCCAATAATGAGAATATTTTATTTTGATAAGAATAAATAATTAATGTGATATATATCGAATAACACAATATACATTTTGACTTCTGCGATACGATATGTTTTAATAGAGAACAAATATAACAATGAAAACGCTTAAAATCTCCAGTGTAATACTTGCCCAAGTAAGAAAGTTCCTTTAATGCATAATGATGTTGTTTTTCAATGGTAGCTAGTTTAATTTACGCTTCTGCTTTTGAAAGTTACTTCTTTGTACGTTTGCGTATTTACAAACTATATTACTTAAGATCGCTATTAAATCAGATTGGGGTGTTATCTTCATAAAATATACTATGGTTTATAGCAAAAACTACATAAAAACATATATTGATATTATATATATAATATTGATATTCTCACAAACAAAACTTATATTAAATATACAATATAGGTTTCATGTTTGCAATTGCATATTTTTTACTAACTTATATCTTTAAATATAATTTATTTTTAAATTAACCCCCAAATGTAGTCATATGCTCAAATTTTATTAATTTACGTTATACTTTCGTTGTTGCGTTACCAATACCATGTGCAATAAATTCCAACTCTATCTGTCGGACATTTTAGATTAAAACTATAAAACAACGAAAAGAAAAAACTGTTATATTTACCGCTATTATTTTTTGCCATAAAGTAACTAATGTTAATTTATTCCTTACAAGAAACTTTTCCTACAAGTTGTTAACTGTCCGTGTGAAATATGAAAAACACCGAATAAAGACAAGGCTGTTCACACAATATGTCAAAGTACTCGTCCGTGGACGTTATATTTAAGGTTATAATTCCATTTAAGTTGTAAATATACAAAATCTGTGTTCAATAGCATTGTTTGTAAATACGCTGCCGTGTTCGGCGCGTGCGGTGCAACTTTTAATCATTATTTCCCAATACACCTGCGTCTTCAGCCTTGATAGCAAACTTTTTCTTAAAACAGATGTTACATTCTTTTTTAATAGAAACTTCCGTACAAAATGCAGCAAAGATTTACAAACTACTTCTGTAAATTTTACGAAGATAATTAAAAAAGCTCTAATAAATTTTATTAAAAGACTTACTTTGATTTTTACCTACAATACAAAATTATGTGAATGAATACATACGACACTGATAAATGTTTTTAAAATTAATAATTAAATTTGATTCCTTTTACCACAAAAACATAAGCGAGCAAACATTTCCTAGTAACACGATATTCATATACCTATATAGCTAACCCATAACGTAGGGTACACCTGACTCCGATTAAAATGTGTCAACTTCAGCAATTTTTAATTAATTTCACCCACAACAGGGTACATGTGTTCGCCAATAATTAAACGAGGCCGGAAACAGACGCTGACTAAAAAAATCCTTAAAATTAATTAGCTTAATATAATTTATCTGCTCATTGACTTTTAAAAGTATTTTTCATAAAAATAACTAGTTTCCTTCACGTGTATTCTAAAATTTTTACAATTGGAGTAAAAAAATACAAAGCATAATTTGACTTTTTATTTTTATTCGTGTTTATTTTGTTAACAAACTCATTCAAATCTTATTGGCTTTAATTAACTTTTCTAACACGCTTTTATTAGGTCGACATGTATGTATGTAAGAAACTAACGGTGTAATGGAATCTAAGGTTACTAATTTAACCATCTTCCAAGGATCGCCATGAAAATAAAAATTGGCAGTTGTATGTAGTTCTGATGACAATACAATAATATGGTACTGTCGAACTGATCTCATGACAGAGCCGTAAGATATCAACTGGAACTTCCTGATAGAACATCGTATCATAGCTGTGTTTGGAGTTGTTAGAAAATTCTTGTAATGAACTTTGGCCACGATTAGGTTTCAAGGTCTGATGATGAAGCCGGAATATAAGCACTGGCATTCCATGATGGAATATCGCATCATATTCATATAAATGTTAAAAGTATTTCGCTATCGAAGACTAAACATATAAAGTAAATTGCTAGTTTAAAAAAACACTAGGAAAATACCATTTTACAATCAAATTAATTAAAAGCACATAGCTTACACTTCAACCCAGAAATAGAAACAACTCGAACGATCCATAATTTATTTTTGACTTTTACGTGCATTTGTAAAAGCGTGTTTTTCTAGTGTTTTTTATTTACCAAATAGATGCTATTTGTACGCATTACCTACTCGAATCACTTTTTAATTTAAATAAGGAAATCTATTTTGAAAATACAAAATAAACATAATAAATTTTTTCGTTGTTATATTTCTTTTATGACCTATGGCACTGAAACGTGGTCCTTAACTGCTGGCCTCTTAGAGAAGCTCAGAGTCGCTCAGCGAGGCATGGAGAGAGCTATGTTAGGGGTTTCTTTGCGCGATAGGATCCGAAACGTGAATATTCGCCAAAGAACTAGAGTGACCGACATAGCTCGCAAAGTTTGTAAGCTGAAGTGGCAGTGGGCAGGCCACATCGCTCGACGAACCGATAACCGATGGGGACGAAAGGTTCTCGAGTGGAGACTACGAACCGGAAGACGCAGCGTGGGTCGACCCCCGACTAGATGGACGGACGACATCGTCCGAGTCGCGGGCGACCGCTGGATGCAGCTGGCGCAATGTCGTCCGTCGTGGCGTTCAAAGGGGGAGGCCTATATTCAGCAGTGGACGTCTTCCGGCTGATGATGATGATGATTTCTTTTATTCTTTTTCCTTAATAGTCAACTAAATAAATAACAGCTATTTAGATAGCATTTTACATAAAAACACATGAGACTACGACGTATCTACGATGGACTCACTTATTTACAACTGTGATTCGTTAGACTGTGAACAAAAATCACCTAATAGCTATTTATAACCAACTCTTTGCACAATAAATAAACTCATCCTCTAGTCGTACAATAGACGTCTCAAATCGTACCCATTGAGTCCGCTCGAGCGGTACCAACGATCACGATACAGAGAGGCGTGTTTTTGTTTCGAACTACATTTAAGCGATCACAAGCAGAAAATTCCGGACGAGTGAACAAAGCGGCATAACCGGGACATGATACTGTTACAACAAATAACTTTTTGGCCTTTGAGAAATATGAAATGTAGCATAGCTCTTAATATGATAAGGAATACGATGTTCCTCGTATAATTTTATTGGATGGAGTAGAGTAAAGATATCGGTTTCCTTGGAAGGTTACGAAGATATGATTATAAGAACACTATTATAAGAAAACTAGCTTTCCGCCAGTGGGTTCGCCCTCATCCTCATCATGTATTAAACATACAATCCTTCCTCATGCTCACTCTTTGAAAACTGCATTGAAATACGTTGTGCAGATTAAAATATCTCAGCGGTGACTAAATTTTATAGTATGTATTGATATATCTTGATATTTAACTGCATATCTACATGTTGTCAAGGGGTTACGAGGTACATTCAAGGCATTTAGTAATTTCTGGTACCAGTTCTATCAAATAAAACAACCTAAAACGGTATTCGAACAAGTGAGCAGCGAACACAAACGAAAGACGGCCCAATAAGGCCGACATTCTTGGTCGATGATAGTGTTGTAGAACCTATCGATATCCAACAATTATCAGCTGCAATATCAATAAAACAGCATTTCAAAACTGAAATGAGTACATTGCCTTAAAAAGTCTGCAAATATTAACTATATTTTTTATAATAATTTTATTTCATAACAAAATCTTAACGACCTTAGAAGATAACTTAGTGGGAAAATATTTGGTTACTTGTGAAAATTCTCACCGTATTAATGTCGTAACTAAACAGCATTGAAGCTTTTTGGAATCAATTTGAGCAACAATAAAATGAGGCACTATGTTTTCCTTTCGCTTTATGATCAAAATTATACATATAAATTATATGGGAATAACTAACTTACGAAGCTGTCAAGAGTTCGTGTTTGTCTTATAACTTAATAAACGTTAAAGGTCGTGGATACTCGCTAAATTATATCGATAAGTATCTCGGTCACAACTCTAGTTTAGGCTTGCGAAACAATTACGAGCGGCAGTCTCCTCACGCTTCTAATCAAGCAACTTTCGCGAGTTAGATGGAGTTGCCGTGAGGCCGGTGTGAATTACTTTGATGGGCGACGTGACAAGTGAACACACGACTCACTCTTACCAGAAACTCGCCAACAATCTGCACCAAATACCTTAGATCGCTCTACTTTCACCAACCATTTTAGTGGCTCATGAACTGTTGATTATAAGATTTGGATATTATGTACTCATAACTAAAGTTATATTATAGATAAAAATATCGTTAGTATCATTCCTACACATTATTGTTTGAAATAAATAAATTACCTTATTTAAGCACAGAATTCACATTCAACTTATTCCCAAAAACATAGGCCAAAACATATATAACGGTTTAAATAATAGAAAAAATGTAGCCAAGTCATATTTTCTAGAAAGATTGGAAACAAAATCTATTTTCCGAGAGTGGCAGTAAGACCTCAGTCAGGTTCAGATCTTAAAGATAGAGGTGCCTCAATATTACGGTTGCGCCATTAATAATAAAACGACTCAGTAAGTTGATTTCAGTAATCAACTAAAGTAATACAATACTTTATGAATGCCTTACATATTCTCTGTCAGTTAAACTTTAGGTAATGTGGGGACAAATTTTAAAGTAAAAGTAGATGCATACCATTAACAAGATATACACACACGCGTTTCATAAAATCAGCAAACTTTCTTTTCTTTGTATAGAATTTAAATTCTTTTCATATTTGTAGTTTTTATTTATGAAATAAAATTTGCTAAACTAGACACTGGCAACGACTTAGTTGTAAAAGCATTCCGGTATTTTTTTTAATTATCGCTGTATATGGAGTTATAAATTACTTATTACTGAGATCAACCTCTCAGCTCTACTACATGAAGACTTTCAGCTTCATACACTAAAACGCAAATTTTAAAGTAAAAGTAGGTGCATACAATTAACAAGATATACACTCACGCGTTTCATAAAATCAGCAAACTTTCTTCTCTTTGTATAGAATTCAAATTCTTTTTATATTTGTAGTTTTTTTTATGAAATTAAATTTGCTAAACTAGACACTGGCAACGACTTAGTTGTAAAAGCATTCCGGTATTTTTTTTTATTATTGAACATTAAATCTTATATAGATAAATCGAACGAGTCCAAATTCAACAGGGCTACGTTACATAATTTAAAAAATCCTATGCCACCTCCTAGTTCCATCATCAGACCCTGGATATTATTTCGAATTAAAGTCCTTATTAAGCTAAATCATACGCCCAAATTCGAGGGGTTATCGCTTGAGAGGCCTCTTAACTATCTTCCGATCAACTAAGTTAGTGTAGGTCCAATTTTGCAAGCCAAATTTTACCCACTTCCCATTTTTCGATTGAGCTGTATCTATAAATTAGATAGCAATGTAATATTAGTATAGAATGAATAGCTATTATTAATTTATTAAAACAGCTTTTTACAAGGTATCCGATTATATAACAGAAAATAATGCTTGGAATTAAGATGTTCCAGCAATTGTATAGATGATTTCTTCAAAACATATTATATCTCAAAAATTATCTTGTTGGCATTATTATACTATTATATTATCATTATAAGATCATAGCATTTTTTCCATTTTTTTATAATGTATTGATCTGGTCATCACAATGGTTTTTATGAATGTCATTACTCCCATTAACTGGTGAGTTTCTTGCTCGTTTCTCTTAACAGTCAAAAAACGTCCTGAACCAGTGGTTGGAAAAAGATGTTGGACGATTCAAAAGTTCAACGATTCAACTTGACTTTGGCTATAGAGTATAGCTGATCTGATGATTAAGGCAATAAAAGCTTGTAAAAAAGCTGTTACTAAACTTAGAAGAAGCCAAGTTACTGTTTTCTTATTACCTGGTGATTTCACCTTCAAAGCAACCCTAAGCACAGCTAAGTTAAATTGGAAAAGAGATCACCTTTATTCCTTGTTGCCGTAGTTTCTAGAAAAAATAATGATGAAATGAAACACAAAACAAATGTTTTTGCAAGGTGACACTTTTTTAATCAACGGTGTATAAAATGTTTGAGCAAGAATTTAATAAAGTGACAATTATTTAATACCAGCAGTACCATTTAATAACCCGCGGCTTCGCCCACGTGGTCCGGGGGTAGTGTGAGCACACTGGCCTGCTGTACTGGAGACTTAAGCTAATCTTTACTAAAATTCTGCCACAGATTCACCTTCATATAATCAACATTAGCTTATCAACGTCCTCATTGTTGGGGCATAGGCCTGCCATATATATAGAACTAAATCAATCAATGTAATATATAGAACTAAAAATAATAAAAATGTACCGGTGTTCAATTTGTTATTAATTAAATCTGATACTTTAAATTTTAGTTGATATTTTAGATAAAACTGTTTTCTACCATTAACAGCTCATTTAATGTCTTTTATGATTTTTAGTCATTTATAAATTATTTTGTACATTTTTTCGCATACATAATTGGACGCCCCTTGGTTAAATATTAAAGTATCTCGCTAATAGTTGCCCATATTAAAAAATGCCAAAAATTATGATTATTGTTTTTAAAGGAGTTATTCCAAATTTTCGAGTTAAATACATTTGGCCGACTATTACTCATAATCTTGTAAAGCTAACTTGTGATAGTTGTCTTATTAAACTTATTATATATAAATACTACTGTCGTGGTAGAGAGGGCGGACATTTGATTCAATAGAAAATAGGCACTTTGAAGCTTAATAGAATAGAATAGAAAAGAATTTATTTAGCATTAAATCATAAGTACATAACATTCATTGTATTATAATAGATCATTCAAAATTAGGTACTAAAAAGGTCTCCGTTCAGCAATATGCCACAGTATATAAGATGCGGCGCTGATTCTCAGCAGATACCTTAGGTAAATAAATAAACAGACTAAATAATATAAAATAAGGAAGAGCACGTATAACATCACATACAATTACATTCAATTTACAAGTTATTGTCCAATTAATTAGTATATTTTACTAATTAATTGGACTGTTATTGTCCAATTCATCAACTTATAAGCTTTACATTAATATTATTAAAATCATCAAATAAGATTAAAAAATCGTTGAAGACAAATTAATAATTTCCCTTCTCGCACTTATATTTTTGAAAGATCTTTTCAACGGTATTCCAAACTATGGGAAGATAAAAAAATTTCATCCCCCTTTGCATGTAGGGAAGGAAACAGAATTTTTTTTTCAAGATTTTATTTTACTATTTTGCCAGCGTGATTAATGCTAAATTACACATTTCTAGTACCAATCGTTTTTGAGCTAAACCGTAGACCGACAGACGGACATGATGAAACTATAAGATAGTGTTGCCCAAACGCAAGAACAAAACGAGACTTAGCCAGTCTTCGTCTTGGTCTTGCAGCAAGAGCCCCCAGGTCTCGCAATTACCTATTAGCCTATTGCTATTTATTATAACGTTACTTTAGATCTTAGAGTCACGTTGTAGAGTTACGTTGCTCTAATATCTAAATTTAATTTTTATAGTTTAAAGTGACATTAAACCCTTTTTTTTTATGGGATAGGGGGCAGACGAGCAGACGGATCACCTGATGGTAAGTGATTACCGTCGCCCATGGACACCTGTAACACCAGAGGGGCTACAAGCGCGCTGCCAGCCTTGGAGGGAAGGGTTGAGGGGTAGAGGGAAGGGCAAAGGGAGGGTTTGGGCCTCCGGTACCCTCACTCACACGACGAAACACAACGCAAGCGTTGCTTCACGTCGGTTTTCTGTGAGGCCGTGGTATCACTCCGGTCGAGCCGGCCCATTCATACCGAAGTGTGACTCTCCCACGGTAATGGACGTTTGTGCAACTGACCGTAAGTCTCGTCTTGTTCTTGCATTTCGGCAACCACTATAACTTTCCTCGTTAACTACGGAACCCTAAAAACGGCAAATAGGAAAAACAATGAAAACTACAAACATAACGAAAATCAAAATTCCGTTTTAAAAGTACAATAGAGTCATCTAAAGATAGAAGTAGATAAGTAGCGTCAGCTTAATGTAAAACTTTCGTGTACCTAACCGTGAAACATATACATTTTATATTTACGACAACTATTATGCCGATGCCGATTATGCCGATTCGAATTATTCAAAAAATATTTAATGCTGGCTAAACAGCTAAAATAATTTAATAATGGATTTAGACAAGGATGACACGTAATACAATTACAATTCATATTAGTATTTCCTGATTAGGAAGTTCGGTCAACCAATCAATTTCTTAAACTTTATTATTAGTATATAGATTAATAACATTACACTATGTTGTTTGTGTTAATTTATTATTTTAGAAACTTAATATATTTCTCTATTTTTCCTTTCTTGTTTACTTTTTTCATCAGTGAATTTTGTGACAGTAAACTGGATTATTTCTGATTACCAGAATAAGACTCCAGCTAATTATCTTGACGTATGCGTAAAAGAAATCTATGTTTATATTTAATCAATTATTATATTTAAAAAGTAAATTATAGTTTGTACTCACGCTCCCATATTATTAACTAAACTAACAAAAATAATGTTTTTTTTTTTTAATATTGGATTTGAGAATTAGGTTACCGTACACAAGCGCTTGGTTACCCTTTATGGTTGATTACTACTTGGTTACTCCTTTACTTATATTATCACAATTTATATATTTATTCTCTAAGTATACATTTGAGATCGCCAGACAGTATTATTGAACTTACATACCTTTGTTTTGGAATGTCGCAACTACATTATATCATCATCATTAGCCCTTTTACGTCGCCACTGAAGAGGATCAGGCTTTCTTTATGGATGGCTTAAGAGAATGGGCCATGACCCTCCATGCTGGACCAATGCGGATTTGAATGCAAATTCAGCCGGGACCAATAGCTTAACATGCCTTCCGAAGCACGGAGTAGCTCGTGATATTTATATTTGGTCATCCATCCCGTAACTGAACCTTGTGGAAGTAGCTGAACAATAACGATCTCGGGCCGCAGCGCTTAACCACTACGCTACCGAGCTACTCCTTAAAACATTATAAGCTTCCGCCAATTTTTTTTTTTATTCTTTTTATTTTTAAGGGGTTTTTATTCTTTAGATCATGCCAACCCCATCATACCATACTTAAATCTAGATTCATTTGATAACAATATTTCACTATGTAATTTTTTTAAGCATTTACTACAGTTTATCTTAAATTTACGAGTAATTTACATAGTTTTTGTGCAATGATAGACTTAGGTTCTGATAAAATACTTTGAATTAATCCTATATCTAAAACATTTAATTTAAATTCTTTCATAAATGACTCCCTCTCATTTTTGTTTCTAATACACTCCATCAGCAAATCTTCCGCCAATTATAAAACGAACTCATCGCATAATATTAACGTTGATATTAATATTTTATGTTCGTCGTAACTGAAAATTTCAATTACTTACAATAATACCCTGTGACAGACAGACTTATTGTGTTGTAACGCAGTCACATTGTGTGATTTTCAAAAGGGTCACGAACATCCTTCGAGTACGCAATCCTAAAAAAGTAATATTACATTTAAAATCGACCCTCGGTCACATTACACCGCCTGTCATAACAGTTATGTCACCACACATCATATATTTTTCGATGTCGCCAAAGCGAAACGAGTGTTTTTGTTTTACTTTTTTTTTTTGTTTTCGCGCAGGTTCTAGGGTTTTTATCGACGATTCCACGTTTCGGTTTTGATAAACAATCGCAGCTGGCCATATTTGATGTATACAGTGCGCGGTTTTCAATACAATAGAACGGTTGGACAATCTGTTATATTCCTTTTTTTTCATATTTACGTAGGTTCGGATTGCTTTACGTGAATATTGATATTGTTGGGCGTAGGTATTTCAGGATACCAGTGTAATGTATTATAGTCTTATTATCTTGATGTTGCAACATTTAATAAAAAAATATATTTTTTTAAATAATTAAAAATATTCTGTTCAAGATTTTTTTAGCGAACCCATTTTTAATATATTTTCTAATACACTAAATTAATTATACAATAGGTTTTATTCCATTATCAACCCGGTGAAGGTCGATTTAGGTTCGGATTTTCTACTATTATTATGAAAAAACACTTTGAATATTAAAAATATAATCTCATATAAAAAAGGTTTTAGCGTCCATCCATCCATTTTCCCAATAAAACACATATCAAATAGATACAAATCATACTTTCAGTTACCACATTCAACATTTATATTTGTAGCTTATCATAATAATGAAAAAGACTGAAAGTAACTTCAGTTTACATATGCTTTTTTAATATATTATTTTACCCAACGTGCGACGCAAATACGGGTAATGTGCTTGGACTACACAAGTGTAAAGTGACACAAATTTATTTTTTTGTTGCACAAACTAATGAAGGTTCTAAATTTGAAAATTTGTATTGTTATTTCGCATTAAACTTATGGCTATTTGAACATTTGTGCAACTCGGAAATGGAGTCCTTGGTTGATTTGAGTGAAACTTAATCTGACGCCATATTGTAAAAATGAAAAAAAGAACATTAATCAATTAGTTAAAAACAAATATTTTAAAATTATGTTCAGGTACCTTTTTGAATTTTAATTAACCGTTTGCAAACGTTGACAATTTAAAGTAGATTACAGTCATTCTCACTGTGGTTTATTTTTTATGACGTTTAGAAAAAATTAAATTTGTCTTTGGTTTTTGAGCAAAATCCTCGATGCGTGAGACCGACTCGTTGTGGATCGTTTTTTTTTTTAATTTTCATAACCAAACATACACAAAGAAATATATTGATATTTCTATGGAACATAAGGGTGGAGCACGAGCGTCTGATAGCAACCAACAACACTGTAACAATATTGGTACTTCACTCTATCGGGAAACGTCTCTGTTCCTCAAGGAAATTGAATTTTGAAATGTGACGCACGAAACATGCGCACATCTAATGTAATAATGTACTTTATATACGTCCCGGGGCCGTGAAGAATTCAGAAAATCATGGAATAAAACCTGTGTAAGGTACCATTACAATTACATTAAGTGCTATGGAGGTGTAACACATATTAAACACTAACTTTCACCAGCGGCTTCGCCCGCGTGGTCCCTAGGGAAACGTTTAGTGGAATAAAAAGTATCCTATTATCTAAGTCAGCTACATCAAACTAAGAAACTTTTACATTTATAATATTAATAGGATAAACCAGGAAGACACTGATTGATTATAAAAGTTATAAAACTATATTGTACTAGATACAGTACTACTACTACTACTAAACAATTTTAATATCTGTTCTGTGTAAACAGCCATAATTATAAATAAGTCTCTTAATGTAAGGTCTCTTCCAGTCGATTTGATAAGTCATAAACAATCATCGTTTATATGTAAAATTAATTGTTCTTCGTCGAAAAGTCGCTTAGCAGAGGCTGAACTAAATTCTGTTTCTAAATATATAAGCGGTGGGGTGACATATGATATAATTTGTGCAGGCGAAGTTGCGGAAACAGTAAAAGCTAAATGTAACAGATGCATTTATAAAAATATAAAATACATTAAAAAGACACGTAACCAACTTGGTCAATGGCTCAACCAAGCCAAGAACTCAAAACGTGAAACTCAGCACCCGGGGGACACAAATCCACCTACAAAATCTTCTTTTTACGTTACTTAAACAATTTCCCGCTATCAAAGTTGAAAAACTACTTTTTATTTGTTCGCGTCACGTAGGTCTCTGGGGTGTTTGCTGTTAGTGACGCTATAAGCGAATTTACTCAACTCTGTGCGCGCCGCTAAAATGTCGCTGTGATGTAAGTACAACCATATTAATTGTTACTTTTTTTCTAGCACATAATAATTTAATATGACTAAATACTACCAAACAAACCTATGGTTCAGGATTTATGCACATAAATTTAAAAATCGCATATTAAATAAAATTGTTTATTAAATAGATACATTTAACGCATACGATTAACTAACTATCTCTTTCTTATGTTACGTTCCGTTTGAGGTTTCCCACCTATAAGTCAAATATATTTATAGTGGGTAGTGTCACTTTTTTGGGTTGCCTCATCTATGAAAGTGATACCACTGATATAGAGGTATATTAAACAAGATTATACTTATATTTATTAGATTACATGTTACGTTACCTAAAACCAATTAAAAATAATAATCTTTTAATGTAGCTTAGAGAGTAGTATAAGATAATAGCCACTATCATAATGCGCCATATTACCGCTAGAAGCACATATTTGTGTTCTGCTATCTCCGGGGCCCGCGGACTTCACGGATCACGTAGTGCCGCGTATATTTATTGTTGCCTACACGAGTATTTATCTTGGAGTTGATCTAGCAGTAGCCTACCTATATACTGCCCTTATATTTCATATACACACTCACTTTATTATATAACATAATAGACAACATCACATACATTGCTCAGATTCCAAGATGAGTAGCTAAAGTCTCCGTATAATGGAGTATATAAGACAACGAAGGTACCACAACACCCAGACTCGAGACAATATAGAAAATACAATTTTCTACACGGATCCGATCGGGAATTCTACCTGGAATCTCAGAGATTTATTTTTTGGATAATTAGTGAATTACGAAAGTACATTGAATTAAAATGTCACATTTTGTCACACCTTTATTTTGACGTAGTACCTAGCCACTGTACAATTTCAATGCCTATTATCTAAGTAATTTCTTGATAACTTGAATGAATACTTATCTAGTATTTGTATTTACCTGACTAGCGGATTAAATAGAATTGCTTGGTTTAAGCGAGGCATTATATCTGTTGATTTGTTATAATTTATTACTGTAATGCACCTTCTTATGTTAAGTCAACAATAGGTCAAATTATACGAAACTGTTTTAATAAAATCCTATTAATATTATAAAGGCGAAAGTTTGTAAGTATGGATGTATGGATGTTTGTTACTCTTTCACGAAAAAACTACTGGACGGATTTGGATAAAACTTTACAGCAATATAGGTTATACATCAGAATAACACATAGGGTACTTTTTACTGGGAAAACTTCTCACTCCCACGGGATACCGACTTCCACGCGGACGAAGTCGCGGGCGTCCACTAGTTTAAACATAAGTAGAATTCAAAATCAACTGCAAAAATTAGACACATTAATGATAACCTAACCTCTTTTTTTTATACCGATGGGAACTGACCTTAACATGCCATCGACCTTGGCTAGAGGCCGACTGAACCCGGGCTCTCCCACTGCAAGGGACGGCGGTCCAGTGCAGTGGGCCTACCGTGCAAAACCCCCCGTACTACCCTCTCGCTTGGTCCGGCACCTGGTATCTAATAATTAAGTCCCAGGTGGCCCCGGACCGTATGATAACCTAACCTACTGTTTGTACATATATTTATTAATCAATTTACTCAATTAATTTATTGACATTTTCTGTTTTAATTCTATCATTGTTTTTAACGAAGAATAAATTGTTTCAACTTAACGAAATAAACATCCCAAATAAAATGAAGTTGTGTGACCAACACAACACTTAGCCAAAACTATACACTATCTTTCTACCCGCACTGCTGGGGAATCTTGAAACAATCCCGGCAATAAAGCCTGAAAACCTTTTCTTGTACGGTATTTTTTATGATCCACTCGCAAAAACTTAACTGGCTGAAGTTAAAGCTCCTGTAACTTTAGCTTAATGTTCGTTAAGAATTGGCAATGCACCAATAAATTTCTTCCAAAGATGATGAGTTTAAGGTGAGTAGGTGCTTTATGCTCAAAAGAGAAAGTTAAAAATTTATGGAAGTACTTTGAATATATTACATTAATATTTTAATTCATTTATTTTTATTAATTATTTTGGTCAATTTCGCATTCACAAGGCTATACTGAAAAGTAGATTTTTAAGCATTTTTCATTAAGAATATTTTTCTTACAATAACTTAGTTTATTTAATGCACTTATTTATATATAAATCTTTGACCAAGGTAGTTAAATACTTCATATGATTAAAAAAATGTCCGCGCGGTCGGAAGCCATTAAACCGCTCATTGACAGATGAGGTTTTTTTTATGGAAAATAGTTCTTTTTCTTTCCCAATTAGTTTAAGTCATTATCTGTTGAATAAAATAGAACTTAGTATATAGATGTATATTTCAATGATATAATATTTTTTTAAATCAAAGGAGCTTGCACTTCTCTTAAACTAATCGTCTAAGAACTAAAACAGGACTGCAATGATAAATTACTAATGGGCATAAGTTTTTAGTAAATTTTATCTAGATTCTAAATATAATCACAGTGACACAGTAGTTAGCTAGTTCGGTTTGTGATCCGAAAGTTAAGCAACTTTCTCCAGGGCCATTCATAGGATAGGCATACAAAAACATATTTTTTTATTATAATTCTTATTATGAGTTTAATTGATAATTTTTTCGAATAATTATCTCATTGTACATCAAAATTTTTGCTTATTTTCAGGAGGTAAAACGCGAGTAAGTACAATCGAGGCGTTGCAACCAGCTGCTAACAGGTAATAAATGCGCGCTGTGCACTCTGGACCGACCGAGATATTGTGCCCTTAACCTTGATACACACATGCAGATGATAATTCATTTATGGTCTTTTGGACCGACCGCAAACGAAAGGTTATGTTTTTGTAATATTGTTTATTACTTAATTTTCGTCTTCAGAAACAGTGAACGGATTTACATGATTGCGGTATCGGTAGATTCTCTTAGCAGCCTAAGTGTTCTTAGATAGGTGACGCTAAAAAAAAACAAATATACCTGTGCACCGAGTTGAATAATAATAAGAAAATAAAAACCGAAGAGGGTATTTCGATACTTTTTCCTATTGAACTATCGTCCTTACTTCATTCAGTGCGCCGCCACTGTGCATTTATTTTATATTTTTTATTATCGTGTGATTTTTTAAAATGCCTTATAGGAAACGAGATAATAGTGATTCTAGAAGTTATATAATTATAGATGGAAGACGACGCAGATCATCTTCGGATTCGATTCAAATATCGGAGGTACTTCAAGATAAATTATATTAATTTTATGCAATCACCTTATTTTTATTTAACGATTAGTGTTTTTTAAAACTAATTAGTATAATAAATTATGGTTCATGGTGCTATATTTCGAATCTATCTTACCTACCAATAATATATACTGTAGAAATAATAAACTTTCAAGCGTAGAGCATATTCGTCCCTCAAAGGCCGGCAGCGCGCTTGTAGCCCCTCTGGTGTTGTAGGTGTCGATGGGCGACGGTAATCACTTACCATCAGGTGATCCGTCTGTTCGTCTGCCCCCTATCCCATAAAAAAAAAATATAATAATAATTTTCTCTTGCGTTTTTTCTCGTAATTCGGATTCACTGTGTTACTGACTGAGTTCTCCTTATCCGCTATAACAATTGTGCGAGAGTTTAGTGTTTGCTCATCTTTATTGTCATTTTAAGACTATAATCTCGGAAAAACAACATGGCTTTGTTAGGGGAACGTCCACAACTACAAATCTTTTAACTTATACGAATTTTATAAGTAAAGCTTTCAATAAAAGAGCCCAGGTGGATTCATTGCACACTGACTTTTCAAACGCATTTGATAGGGTGGATCATCGCATCCTCTATCAGAAACTGCAGCATCTCGGCATACATGGTTGCCTTCTTCGTTGGCTGGAGTCATACCTCACAAATCGCACTCAACTCTAGGCGGTGTACGGTTATGAATCTGTCCCATTTACAGCTACCTCTGGGATTCCTCAGGGTTCAAATTTGGGGCCCTTATTCTTCGTTGTGTTTATTAACGATCTTCTGGAGACTATCCCATGTAACTTTATTGCTTACACTGACCATCTAAAAATATACTATGAAGTTTCTAGTGTGGCCGATGGTGACTTGTTGCAATCTAGTATGAATCGCCTGTATAGATGGTGTGTCACCAACAATATGTCACAAAATATTGGGAAATTTCATCTAATTACATTCACAAAAAATAGTAAATTATCCTTATAATATTGGAGGCGTGTCAATAGTGTACTGTAAAGGATCTTGAGTTGTATTGGATTTTAAATTGAGTTTTGTTCCACATTATGATTACATGAACGCAAAGGCAAACAAAACCTGGGATTTCTCCTTAGAATAGTTAAACCTTACATTTTTAAAATATTATATTTTAAAATTATGCAAGTAGAATATCATTATAATATATAATAATTTTTGTTTTTTATTTTTATGCTTTTTACTTTCCTATTTGTATTTTATTTGTAATGACATGAAATGAAGTTGTAAATTTATAAAATAGGTACTAAATCTATATTTCAATCAATATTTTTCAATAAAATTATATACATAACTAGCTTTCGCCAGCGGCTTCGCCCGCGTAGACCCTAGGGAAATGTTTAGTGGAATAAAAAGTATCCTATTATCTAAGTCAGCTAACACCCTATCTGTATACTAAATTTCATCAAAATCCGTTCAGTAGTATCGGCGTGATTGACGTACAAACATCCAAATATCTAAACATCCAAACAAAGAAACTTTCACATTTATAATATTATAATAGGATAAGCAAATGAAATTAATTTGAAATGTTTACTTATCATTGCATGTAATTATAAATTTTACAAATGTTTTAACATTTTATATTAATTTACTTAATTGATTGCATATACATATAATGAGATTTTATATCTTAATAAAGTTTATAAATGATAACTAAGTACAAAAATAAAGAAAATTGTAATGATTGTAATCGATTAAGCTCTCGCTTTAATATTGGAATATTTGAAAGTTGAACCTTTTAGTTTGATAATTGCTGTCTTTTTATTGCAGAATAGAGCTGCGCACAGTTGTCATTGGAGTGCAAGTTTACTCTGTATCTAAATATAAATAAGATATAATTCTGTAACTATGTTTTGTATTCTGTAATTCTGCCATAAAATAAATAAATAAATACGGTACTTATTATAATATCGATGATTTAAGAAGGGTTCACGGTGCAACGTTTGAATTCACCTTACTCGTTGTGTCCAAGTATATACAATACGATTAATCATAAATGATGTTACATAAAATTAGTATCTTGTTCCAGCCTTTTCAGTTAGTTGCTTTTCGCACAGGCGAGCTTTTTGTATTCTTTTTTAATTATAATTTTTACATATATTATATATTTAATAAATCGTTTTACTTATATACTTTAAAAATGTTTTAAAATATATATAAGTTTCATGAGTGTAAGGAAGAAAGTGAATTTGTCTTCTTTAAACTACGTATATGTTTGTACACCTAACCTTATATCGTTTGGTGCAACCGCACGATAGATACATCACGAGCAAAATAACAGCTGCACTTGATAACGATGTACCTAACGGCGACGTAAGATGCAGGACTTTGAAACGATATAATTTGTAAATGTTAATAGAAACATTGAATGATAAACCAGAGGGTTAATTTAAATATCTATCGTAGTAATATCTCTAAAAAAGATACCGCAGCAGATAGCGACAAACGACATGCTATCGGCAATCTTTTAACGTGTTGTTTTCTTGATCAGTGAATTCTTCATTTGTTCCTAAAGCGATTGCTACTTTCATAATTATATATATATCCCTAAAACGGTATAGATTTTAAACGCTTCATTTTACCGATTTACCTTTACTCATCATCATCAGTGTGTTTTTTTGCCTTGTTACCAGAGAACAGGGCAGAAAGGACACACTGAAGGATACTTTTCGATAAACCATAATAAACGCAATGAACGCTTTTTACTTAAAAAGCAATCGATTTTTTAACCTATTCAATGGAAACAAACAATCAATCAAAAAGAACTGTATAATTATCAGTATCACCTATACTTATCGCAATGTTATTGTTTGTAACATGTCTATTGGAAACTATTAGCCATCAATGTTTCAATAGAGAGTAACATAACAGAACACATAAATGTCATTCGCGTGTTTCGTAAAAAGTAACCGCGCGGTCTCCGCTCTGGTACTAGGTTGGAAATTTACTGTCCCCGGCGCACTGAGTTATGGGCCGGCTCTGCTCGATATGTGACACATTACTGTAATTGTTTCCCATCCATATTGCTCCCGGGCACAACGAATGAGCTCTACGCACTCCTCTGCGCTAATATATATATTATATATTTATTACTTTAAAGAACATTAGAGGATTTATTTATGCTTATAGTTGAGACTGCGACTAGTAGGACTAGATGATAAGCATATTTCTCATGTATCCCGACAATAGGCAATGTTAAAAATATGCTGATAACGACTTGTTGTACGGTATAAGAAACGTTAGGACCATCTTTTGGATATTGTAAAATAGGATCGTTTAAAAGAAGTTAAATAATATTTACAAAAAAAAACTCAATTTGATTGAATTTGTTTTGTTATTTTTACGAGAAGAATTAATTTGTATGTTTTACAATATTTTTCTCAGTATTGGGGTTGAACTGATGATTTTTTTTTCATTTAAAATCTTTTAATAGAAATCGAATCAGTAATTTTAGTTTTATATATACAAAAAACAGTGGAAGAACTATATTGTCTATATAAATGATCCCAACGATATCGTTGTCACTGAAAATATCGAATTAAAAAGTATTTTTTAATACTAAAAAGGGTTTGACAGGTATCTATTGGCACTTATACAAAATATCATATATAAAAATTTCAAAACATGTTTCAATAAAAATTACCATTTTAAAAAGATAACGTTTAAAAAATCTAACTATAGCAGTTACAATGTAAACATAAAAAAAAAATTCTAATACTTTCAAGTTTTGTGATTAATTATTAGAAATAATCACAAACCTTTCATCAAACTATTACCAAATTTAACACTCTCTATCTAGGAAAATTTGAGGGATTGTCAAAATGAATTCATCCGATAAAACAGCAGGTTGAATAATTCATGCTAATGGATACGTAGCAGTTGACCGACCTCTGATTATATCTCCCAGAATGCCGCACATATATATGTGAGTGTGGACAGTTGCATTTGCATCTTAATTAGAGCGCGCCTGCTTAATTGGTTGGAATTTTAATGCATAATAATAAGTGTTGAAAGTGTCTCAAAATATAGTAATTCTTCTTAATCATCGTTATTCGCTACTTATTTCTTGATCATCATTATTGGCTTATTAACATCACTACTGCTGGGGCACAGACCTACCCTACGGGTGGACTCTTATTGAAGCGAATAGAAAGAACGGGCAATAACCCACCACATAGGCCCAGTGTGAATCGTTGGATTTTAACGACAGCAGCCGCCTTGGTGTGAACTCGAGATAAAAAATTTTTTGGTCACCCATCCTATAAACGGCCACTACGAAAGTTTCTTAATCTTCATATCGCAGACTGAACATTTTGCACTTCTTATAAATGAAAAGTTCAATTTGTTATCATAATTGCTACAAATTATAGTTTATTATTATAATTATAAGACTGTGTAAGACTGCATAAGCCGCGAATTCATTCGCATGGTTACCTTGTAGTAAATATGTGTTATACAAACTACCAATCTCAAAAGAAACCTTTATGGGTCGTATTTCCCAAAATCCCATTTAAGAGAGCACCTACATCCTAAAAAGTACTTCCATGCAAAATTTAAAATTCCTAGACTGTTAGGTACCTACTTGTAGTTTCTAAAATTTCATGAGGAGCTAGTATTTTTAAAGTAGGTTATGGGTTCGATATGATACTTCTGGTGTAGGTTGCATTGTAATTTATTTTATAGTAAACGGTAAGAATAAGACACCTAGTGCTAGTCGGACTCGCACACGAAGGATTCCGTATGCTTATCCATTTCGTCAATCCTGTTAAGTCCTAAGTAGCACACTAGTTAGAGCAGTCACCTGGATTGTGAAAGATTGTGGGTTCAAACCTCAGAGTATTAAGGACAAAGTGGATTTTTTAAGCATTTTTCATTAAAAAAAAAAACATGTTTGTTGTTTTCTGTGAAATTGTTCGAAATTTTGAAGTTAAATACAATTGGTTGACTATTATTTTTAAAGCACAAAGAAAAAATTACCAAAACGTGCCTGTTGTTACTCTTTGTGGTGCCCCATTAAAAAGAGTTGATCAATTTAAATATTTGGGTCACTGGTTATCCGAAAATCTGACTGATAACACAGATATTGAGAGGGAGCACAGGACGTTGAGTGTGCGTTGAAACATGTTGTCACTCAGATTTGCAAAATGTTGTAAACAAGTAAAGTTAACTCTTTTCAAAGCTTATTGTCAAACGTTCTACACTTGCAGTCTGTGGGTTAGCTTCACGCAGCGTACTTTGGATGCATTGCGTATACAATATTATAACGGGTTCAGGATATTGTTTGGGCTAGCGCGATACTGCAGTACATCCACTATGTAAGCCGAGGTGCGAACTGATTGCTTTTATAGGAAGATGCGTAAGCGAAGCGGGTGGCTGCTAAAGCGCATGCGCGTCAGCCATAACAGTATCGGCGAGTCCCATCGTGCGCGCGCTCTCTGAACGATGGGACTCGCCGCTGCTGATGTGTATGTACAATGTATCTGTAAATGTCAATATGTACATTTTTTATAGTGAGAAATTGCATTAAATTGGAATAAATTATTTATTCATTTATTAAAAGGTTAACACAGCAGGTTACAATTAAATAACGTATAAAAAACAAAGATAAGGGCGAGACTGCACCCCAAAAGCGTGTGTACACAACATTATATCCAAAAAGCGTAAACATCCAATAGGTATACATTGATCCACATATGGATCATATAGTACCTACATATAGTTTAATAGCACTATACACTAAGCAGAAAGCACCTAACTACAATATATACATACACATATAGGTATACATATACTTACTATAGCACATATACATACATATACATTCAATAGAAATATACTAATGTTTAAATTACGTCAAAGCAATCCATCAAAGTAAAGAAAAATATTTAGTAATAACCTGGTATTATATATTCATCATCAACCCTTTTACCTCCCCACTGCAGGGGCTCAGGCCTTCCTTATGGATGGTTAAGGAGGTTGGGCCACGACCCTCCACGCTGGCCCAATGGGGATTGGAGGATATTAACGACTGCAAATGCATCCGGGACCAACGGCTTAACGTGCCTTTCGAAGCACGGAGTAGCTCGAGATAATAATTTTTTGGTCACCCATCCCGTGACCGACACTTAATTAAAATCAAATTAATATTTTTACTAACAGTAGCATTAAGTCTAACACCACATGGATGCAGAGTTTGAAATAAATTATATTATTATTATTACTCTTAAACTTATAAAACCAACTTAAGTATGATAGTTTTCGTTTAAACTTCGTTGTATATAGATACGACTGCTGTTATGTTTGGGTTACCCAAAATTTTTTCTTTCGCAATTTTACTTTACCACTTTCTAGGCGTAACTTTGTGAAAAATGTTACCAAAAAAAAAATGAAATCCATTGCGTTTTGAGAAGTTAGTTTTCCAAACGGATACAGTAACTAAACAATAGGTTTTGAATTCAATAAATTATCAAAAAAATAACTTTACGACAACTTATTAATAAAAGCTATTTATATTTCTAACATCAATCACCAATTTCTCATGACTATTAATTTTCATAATGTATACATTTCACCTATTCGAATAGGAGGGTTGTATTCTGGAGTTTCATGTTGACATGATATCGATAGTTTCACCTATCGATAAATCACAGTATTTCGTGGATAACCTTAGTACTTTGGATAAAATAAACTTTTTTAATGTAAGCTTATGATGTTTGCGTAGAATCTACAGAATACGTGCTACAAATATCGTCAATAGCATGTAAAAAACTGTTCGAATTCATCATTCATAATTAAGACGGGCAATATCGATCGGATCAGCTAGTTTATTATAAATTTGAGTTAAGTAGATTTAAAAAAATAGTTTTTAATATATGATTTGGTTTGGCTTACAAGTAGAAGCAGAATGTAGAGATCTAAAATTAAATAAGACGGAGTTGTTATACTCAGCACACATCCTTCTGGCACGTCTCATAAATCACAAGCTTGCTATTTTTCTGTACTGTCTGTACTTTTATTACTTTATGTAAAAAATGTAATAATTTTGTTACGTAAAGTAATAATAACAAAATATGCCTATTTCCGTACATCACACCGTTTGCCGATCAATAGCAATCGTTTTTGATAATATTTACTAAATTGTATATCAATATTTGGAAAATAAACATTCCCTTTTTTTAGTATTTTTTATTATAAATGTTTTATCGACACATCTTTCCAAATAAACGTAACATCACTACCTGAAGTGAAACATGAACAAAGGGAACTCCGCAAAAACTGTCTGCATTCTAAATGACATATCCGTTATACAAACAGAAGACACCAAGGGATACATGGACTCGTTGGAGATAGCAAATGTGAGCATTTCATACTACATTATGAATTGGAGACCCTTGGAAAGGGAACATTTTGTGTAATCTAAATATGATTGTTATGTATGACTTGACATGCTTTGAATATTATTAAAAAGATAAAAAACAAAACTGTGTATACTACTATGCTTTTGCTATTCTTTTATCGTTTTACTTTCAATGTAATTTAACAAATGCGTTAGGCTACAAGAGCTCAGTTAGAATGTCACACACCCGGTTTGCAAAAGTATGCTGGTTCAAACTCAGTTTGGTAAATTAGTTTTTTTTTTATTTTTCACAGAAATCAATAAAATAATGGATAATTGCTTGGACTATTATTTTAAACGATGAAGGCCCCCATTTCGTCCTGCCTCTTGTGGATTGGATCCCACCCATAATGGGTTGGGAGTAAGACTCACAAACTCTCAAAACAGACATGACAGGTATTCGCAATTCTCAGCAGGCACACTAACCTTCTGAACTGACTCAGTTCAATCTCCTGCCTTAATAAAGCACACGGGTGAGTTTTCTAACCTATCCTAACGTAACTTTTCTTTTATATTTTTTTTACTATGTATGACTCGGCATATTAATCTATCTATTATTGAAAAAATATCTGTTTATTATTTCTGATATTGTAATGAAAAGTGACTTCATAGTCTAATAAGGTCTCTTTGCAATTGAACTTTCTTGGAGTTTTGTGCCTGTTCTTCTGAGTAAGTACAAGGTCTCCCGCCGTAGAACCAGTAGCATGGCTATCGACTTTCAGAAGTGCTTGTAACAGCCTAGATAAAACAACAATATTGAATTTGTTATTAACCCAACCATACGTTGTTTTGTATACAAAAACATCGAAAAATGCGTGATATATGAAAAAAATATCCGAAGATTTGTAAGTCTTCTTTCTTCGAGTAGTATACTTCTAATATTGAACAATTTTTTTAAGCGAAGTATAATAGTTATGTTGGTGAATGATATTGGTTTTTAAATTGATAAAAGTACAGCACGTGGACGAGAAACATGTACTGGTATTTGATAAGTATTTATTGATCAGTAGAAATGCAGCGAGGCCATTAAAATCATTGAAATAGCACCACGTAACCACTTAACCACTGATAGAGCTCGATAATTACGCGCGCACTCACACCTGAGCTCAGACAAATTAAAAACCCCGAAGGTAGCTGGAAAGGTGCATTTTGTGTATTTTTTTCTTTTACAACCGAATTTACATCAGAATAATTATTATTAATAAAAAAAGAAAACATATTTTTGGTAATCTAAGCTAAGGTGAATATGATAATATAAACCTATATATTAATATGTGAAGTAGAAACATCCCATTTTTACAAAATTTACGTAGACGGCCTGCCAACCGACCGGCCGAATGAAAGGCACAATGAAATTGTATTAAAATAAAAAAATCATCTTATATATACATATGTACTACAGCAAAAAACATAATAAAATAAATATTTACTACACAACAAACTTGCAGCTTCCAGCTTCTTCCAGCTTCCAGCTTGGTATCCTCCAAAAATCATATGACATGCCTGACTTTTCGAGCTTTCATATATCTTCTGGACTGATTATGTGTCGTCACAGATGTAAGCTTCGTTTAAGAATCAGTGGTCTACATTCAATAATACTAATAGTGTGCTAAGATATGCACATATATGAATATTGTGTATTGATTTGATATAACTCAGCAATCTGCATATTAATCAGTAATCGAAAAAATATGTTTTGTTATTTCTGATATTGTAATGGAAAGTGACTTTATAGTCTTATGAAGTCATTTTCCAACTGACTTATCTGTATGAAATAGATGTGTGTAAATCTTTACTGAATCGAGTCAATGAGTCAGTTTAGCAAAATGATGCACTGATCCGAAACTCAAAGTTTTCCGAATGGTTCAGTATACCAGTGGCGTTCACTGACACGAATGAACGAAAGAATGAACTGAACAAAACTGAGCGACTGTCTTAAAAAATAGACGTTTTTCGCAGAATGAAATATAACACGGAGAAAAAAGCAACCCTTGCTAAATTTCTTCTTGCTGGTTCTTCTCAATACAAAGTCTCTCGCCGTAGATTTGCGAACCGTTGGCGTAGCTTTCAAAGTTTATAAGTGCTTGTTACACTAGACTAAATAAATAATGTTGAATTTGAATTTTACATATATCTATGTTATGAAGTAACTCCACTTGACCCAGCTAAAATAGAACTGGAATTGTATCGTATGTCACTTTGTAGAATAAGAAAACCATTAAAAACTGTAGTTTCCTTCGGTTTCGATCCGTTTTCGATTCGATTTAAACAAAATTTATTTAGTAGAATTGGTCCCCATCTTATTATTTAAAGTCACATTCAATTTTTGGGACCATAATTACGTACGGGATATTACGTCATTAGCTACATCACTGCGTACATAAATATCTGTTCAATAAAATTCACCTAAAAATTATGCTCTCTAAGGGTAAGTGCTGGTGTGCAATTTGTTTGTTGGTTTATTAAGTAAAGCACAGCTGCACGACCCCCGAGTTAATCACGGCCTATATTCCCTCATGTATTCACTGCATTTCTTTTCATAATAATTCGACCCGTGGCAAACTCAAGTATTTTATATAGGTATACTTAATTATAACTCTGCTCGGGCTCTAAAACTTTTTCAAAAAGTTCTTTTTTTTACAGTGAAAACCGCATGAAATTCGTAGATGTCTAGTCTTTTTCACATTGCATGACTAAAAAAGTGACATTTGGGATTTTAGGGATATGGTAATAAAAAAATCTATAAACAATAATTCGATTTCAAAGGGTTCATTTCTGATTGATATAATCGATTTTGAAGTAAAACAGGATTTTATAAAAATATTTATTCAATATAGAAACATTAGCAGCAAAATTACTTGATTCTTCATCGAAATTAATATTGTAAGGAACGGCAAGAACATTTTTTTAAACAGAATTAAATGAACGACATCAGATATATTTATTTTATTGAACCACCAAGTAACAACAAAACTTAATAATAAAAATCGAAAACAACAAAAACATCAATAATTGTTATATAATCTCAACATAGCCCAACTCAATAAGTGTACTCGTCAACCAGTGTTTATTTGTTAACGCTATTGATTGTTGAATGCAATTACGTCACCAAAATGACGCCCAGACGCATTAGCAATGCGGGAATTATACTAAAATATTCAAAAATACATAAATTTTATTTGAAATTTTATAATATTTAAAAAATATATTTTAAAATTTGTCAAATGATTACCGAATACGTATTATAAATTTATTGATTCAATCCCTTTTGAAAAAAAACGTTCCATTTTATATTTCAAGTATTGATGTTTTCAACTTTAATGGATTAGATTTCAGTAATTATAGATATTAAAAATTTATGTTTTAAAATCCAAATTTAAATAAATATCTAAAAGTTACACAATCAAACTACCTTTTACAAGGATGGTTTTAAATCATTTGAAAATACAAATTGCGTGAGATGAATTTGTTAACAAACTTCACCCTACTCATTCTATGTGAAACGGACTATAAACTAAATTTATACTAAATTTATACTAAATATTTATACTAAACTAGCTGTTTTCCCGCTATTCGCCCCCTTAAATTATAGCCTATAGCATCCACGTATGACGCGGTTTTCCGTAGGTGAACATCATCAGATCAGTATTTCTGAAGATTGCCCGCTGCACACATACAAACATAAGAAACTTTATCTCTTTATATTATATAGATGCATTGATTTTGATTACAACAAAATATGGTCTATGACGTGATCACCACGTATAGCACTGGTGAAAATGGTTGCAAGAGCTCAAAAGAATTTCAACCCTTTATAATTCAAAAATAAAGCTTTGGGCTAAAAAAGAATGAATTTCCGCAAACGCCTTCATGTAAAAACAAATATCGCTTTACTTATACAATTACTGTATAAACCAATTTCTTTCCACTCAAAAAAGTTCTGAATTCCACTCACTCAACGATACTTTTTCATTTCAACATAATCTCGATATAATAAATTATGTCAAATCTTTCTTTTCCCGTGAAATTCATTATCGGTCTGTCAAATAGAATTCACTGGAACGTAACTCGACATTGTCCTACTAATTCCCAGCCGACTCATTAGCGCGGCAGCCGCTCGGCTCAAATTTGATACTGAGGGATCGCAATTCATTTCTGTCCATTCAATCGGCTCTTTAATCGCTCCCTAAATGCCGAATAGAATGGAGAAGTTTGCCGATGAATGAAGTTTGGCCACCTATTTTTCTTTGCAGTTCATTCTTTCATTGATTTTAAAGACTGTTTTGCGTTTGCTTTATTTCAGTTGATGGAGTTGAACTGATGGAGTTTCATTCGGTCGTTCGGTGTGAATTGGGTAAACTCTTTTAAGAATAATACAGATGCTGCTGATCTGATACGTTTGTTTTTAACCAACTTAAAAATCCAAAAGGGGGAGGTTATATTTGCGACGGCGATGTATGTTTTTATGTTTGATTTTCAAAATTCTTTTTTATTCGGCTAAATGGACCGAGGTGGTTCCGTTTAAATTTGACCGAAATTGAACAATTAGTTTTCCTTTTATAATACTACGCTTTTCTCCAGATGTCACCAAAATATTTAATTATTAGTTGTTGACGCGGCGAAATTTTCTTAAATACTAACCTTGTCCTAATGTGACAGTAAGGAACACATAAAAAAAAGAATCATCCGATTTGATGCAGTCGTTCGAAAGTTATGCGCGTACATACATTTCGGCGATTCATTTTTATACTTATGTATTACAAAATCACAATAAAAATTATTCAAACGAAACTATGTCAAAATATAAAGAAGCATCTTTCAACTTTTGTCCTTAAAGGGGGTGATAGACGTACGGTTAATACGTAACTTATTCGGCTCGACGGCGGTGACACACGACAAAAACGGTTCGCACTGTTTTTCGATGTCGTCGATGGAAGAAGTTTTATGTTCTTTAGGAATCATATAATATTAAATTAAAAAAAAAACGATATTCAAAAGTGTGGGTAAAGAGCTGGCTTACGAAAAGAGAGCTTTTATCATATATGAATTCAGAGAGAGAGTTAAGTGTTCAGAAGCAAGATTTCGATAATTAAAAACAAATAGTTGAAATTAATTAAAATTACTTAAACAAGATCAAACACAAAACAACCAACGTTGTGCCTCCTCGGACTAACGAAGGACTGCCAGACGCACGAGTCGGGACAAGCTACGAGTAAGATTTAAAACGATTTGGATCGCCAGCAAACTTACGCGGCAATTTTAAAGTACGCGTATTTAAGGTGACACACAAGCGAAAAAAGTCGTCGAGCCATAAGTTCGCTTACTTACTAGCACATCTATCGCACATCTTAAATAATTAATTTTAATCATGATATCTACCAAACACTCGATATAAAGGGGTCTACGGAATTAAAGTTAATATTCAGAGCATGACGATATCATGAACGCATGCATGCATCCAGCCAGTCATTACTTACATCCAAATAAATAACAATTATGGTTATGTCGGACTCCTACTACCTAAGCACCATCTTGAACAGTCGGTTGCGTGCCCTGAAAAGGCAAAGAAACCTTCCAACGGACCGACCGCCCGCAAGGGCAGAGGGGGACGTAGACGTCATATTTCACCTACGTGTAATGTGACATGGAGATGTTAACCTGAAGAAGATCGGCTTATTAAATAAAAAATACAACCGACTCCTAAAGGGGAACGATCAGCCAGATCGGACAGGGGTTTCACCTGTCAATCATATACTACACTTACACAACTACACATACTCTAAAATACACACACTCTCGCACATACATCCACACACCTTACACACCCAACTACTTGCCGTACTAATCTGAGGTGGTATAGTGCGTACTTACCTGGGGACTTACCTGCTGTACTTACCTTATAGCTGGTGCGGCGCCGGGACCTCGGTAGCGCCATAGCCTGTGTGGATCCTCCCAAAGAGATGAGTAGGAGACTGGAGATTGCACAGTTGCGCATCTTCGGTCTCTAGTCGGGGACAGCTTGACCGGTTTGCGCGCTGGTCGGGCATTGCACGCCTTTGCCTCGTCTGGGGAATGCATCTCGAATGTCTCTGAGACATACCCCTAACCCACAGAAGAACCTGCCCTTTTCACTTTTTCACACTTGAAATGAAGGCGAACCGCGCAGTGTATGGCCTCAGAGCTGATCCCGTGCATCGCCTTTCATGCGAGGGACATTACTGGGTTTTAGTGGGTATACCCCTGCTCTTTGGCTAGCCCCATTCTGGGGCGGATCCGTAGGGGGGAGCCCCACATAACCTCGGTTAGCCGCCGCGCTGGCGACCCGGGGTATACAGTAATGCATTACCCAAAGTCAAAATAAAAGTTGGGGTTTGACCTGAAGGGTTGGGTATGAAGGGCAGGGAGGGGAGCTATCACGTACCACCAGAAGGTTAACGCTTTGAAGAAACGCTCAGAGGCCTTTGATGCACCACTGTTGAATAGTAGGAAGTTCGAGGTCCCTGATAGATCCGCGTTGCGGATATAGATCGGGGCGCTTGCCGCTCTGGCGCAGAAAAAAAATGCACTGTTTGCAATTTATAGAGGAATTTAGAGTCGGCGTGTTCGAATACGGTAGAGGCGTACATCATCACCGGACATATAAAGTCCTTGTAAATTACACATTTTACTATGTCGACCCAGCATAGGGCTGAGTCGAAATAGATAAAGTTGGGCGGTTTGAGAAACTCTATTGACGTGAAGCACAGAAGAAAGTCTTTGGTCGAGCGTTACGACGACATATTTGGAAGTTTTATGCCAGGGATTGCGTTACCCTAGCATTTTGGAAATCGCGCGTGATGTCGCTGGGGTTATATATGATTCAGAGATGACAGAGAGTGGGTAGACGTAGTGTGGGGGCGGTAATAGCAAAAAAGCGACATCTTCGCTACGCTTTATCGATATTTTATTTGACGCTTTGACGGAATTATATATACGGTTTGACGGAATATTTGGCGATAACTCGTTAGATATTAGTTTTTTCATATAATATAAAAAGCAATTTTAATCTACATTAAATTCATAGCGTCTCTAACGTATTTAATTGGATAAGGATTAATAAATAAAAAAAATAGCTATTGTGGGTTGTTCTTGGAAGATAGACATATACCATCGTATTTTTCGTACATCTATTAAAGAGGTACAATCTCAGCATACATGGTTTTGTTATAATTCAAAAGGTTTTGGCAGCGTTTTTGAGGAAAGTTCTCGATTGACTTAATTTTTTCCGACATGTTGAACTAATATCGTCGTGATTCGTTAGTTTGCACAAATTCTAAACTTATTATTTATCACTTTTTTTAAGTTTGAAGTTGGTTCTATTTTTTAATACTCCCGTATCAATAGTAGAGTCAATCATTAACAAAACTCTTCGTTAAGTAATGAAATATAAGAATATCTGTATTAGAATTTCACAAAGTGGATGATAATCAGGTGAATTTTATAATTATTAATTTAGTTATTTATTGGTACTCATTGGTATTCATTGGCACTTTTCTTCTGAAAACATTAAAGTGTAAGGTATATGAAGCTCACTAAGTGAATGTTCTCTTAATAAATAATAACTATTCATTGAGCACTTACACTCTTTAAATGTAAAAGTTGACCGAAAATATAACAGGCATCTTAAAAAGGGTCATGAAACCAACAAGCTGTCAAACGCAGATTATAATATTTGGTAGATCGTTGAGACAGGTCACTCAATCTGTCTAGCTGTCCTTACCATATCACGTCTAGACCATAAACTAACATAGATTTTTGTTAGTTTATGGTCTAGACATGACATGACATTGGTTTTTTATAAACGCTATATGATAGAGTTTTCTAATATTCATTTCCTTATTAATAACTAGATATAAAAAGCCATCGAATTATTAGCTTAAAATGGTTAATCAAAGATTGTAAGTCTTATAAAGATGTGAAGACCTGGACAAATTATATCGCTTATTAGATATTTAAAGTATTTTCCCACTTTGTCGTTTATTACAAAGTATGTTTTCAAAAGTATATAGTTGCACAGTTTAATATTTTAGATATGGCATTAGTCATTCTTTCATTCAAAATTCAGAATGCACTTCACGGTTCCGTCGAGCAACGGCAAAATTAAATCCACACCTCTATTGATACAGCGAAACATTTGCTAATGTAAACAGGTGCCAAGAATCTAAGGGGATCAAACGGAAAATCTGGCTTCTCCTAATTCAACTCTTTGAGCTCCTGCCAACTAGTGTTGTTAATGGTTTAAACAATCTATCGATATCTTTTATATCTTTCTTTTATCGATGACTTTCGTTAATTAAAAGGGGACACCCACGCGTTGCGTTGCAAAAAAAAACAATTGAAACAAGTTTAGCGTCTATTTTAATTCCGAAAACATTCCTTACCACTTTTCTGAAAAATATAATTGAAATTTTTGTTTATTCATATTTTTTGAGTATTATAATTGTTAGAGTCTGGCAAGCGAAACGTGTCACAAGAAAAGGGCGGCAATTTCAAAAATTCTTAAGCAGTAAACACTGAATGTAGTACTGCAAAATAATTTTGATACTTTTATTAATTATATTTAATCTTAACATTTAGATATCAATTAAAATTATTTGTTATGGAACATTTGACTAAAGCGTGACTGTTCTTAATTGTACAGTTAACAGCATATCAGTAGGCCTATTCACTAACTCAACTGACAACCAAGAATCGTCATCACCGTAAAAAATAGACACTTTGATTGTGTCAAAATCACTATTTCGTATTCTCTATCAATGATGAGCAATTTCGAAATGTCAATATCGGCATTCTCCACTGGACTCCATTTTGACACTTGATTTCGTATCGATAAACTGTATTAAAGTAACATTGTTGCAAAGCATATTTGAAGTCGTCGCATAGTACCTCTTAAGCCATTTGTTGTTAAATTAAAGCGAAAAAAAATACGTATCCAATATTTTTCTATTATCTGACTGACGGACTAAATCGAATCTTTTTTTTAACCCATTCGTTATACCTATTGGCTAACAGCACTTATAATATTAAAAATTCATATTTGTCATTAATTAAAAGGGTGTTTTTTGCAACGACTTCTTTGTTTTTTTGTAATGAATATGGGCGACTCTGGCCACATTTTTTTAATAAATGTGATGTTAGCCAATTTTGATTTCTGGCCCTTATATTTATAATGTGTTCATAACACATACATGTCTCCTAAGGGATTTTCATCACAACCTTTTGCTCTGATCCAGAACCACTATCTATCAAATTAAATTAGTCAATATAAACACCAGATTACAATAAAAAAAACATTTATTTTTGTTACAATTAAGTGCCATGGATAAATTACATAATACAGGTGTCACAAAATCATCATGTTAATCACAATAGAAAATTTAAGATAAGATTTTGACTATGAATCAGACTAAAAATACTTTAGTCTGATTCATAGTCAAAATCTGTTTCTAAATATTCTACACCTGATAACAATGACAAGGAATCATCAGAGTCACTCTCTTCACTACTGTCTGCACCAACAGATATAATAAATTTTTCAAGTTCGTTTTCAACAATGCCATCTTTTAATTTGTAATCATTTTCGACATTTAAAACATGATCAGTGTATTTCTTCCAGTCACTAGGGGTAATTAAGTTAAAACACTCTATTATTAAGTTTTCCATTTCCTTTCCTGGTATTCCAATGTTTCTGCTTGCAATTTTTCTTTTTGCTTGACTCCAAACCATCTCTATTGGGTTTAAGTCACAATGATACGGTGGCAGCAATAAAAGTTCATGATTATGTTCTTTTAAAATCTCTTCAGCTTCATATACAGGCAATGTTTTCTTATCATTAACCAAACACATTAACTCTGCCTTTGTCTGATATTCCTCAAAATGTATTCCATTATTTACAAGCCATTTACGGATATCTGCTTTGGTATTAGACATTATAGGCGGTTTATTGATTTGTTTTATATGGTAGCTGGCATTATCCATAACAATTACACTGGGCTTACTTAAATTTGGTATTAATTTTTCTCTGACCCATTTCATAAAGTTCGATGAGTTCATATCATCATGATAATCAGCAGATTTGGATTTACTACTGAACACTAATAATGCACCAGGCACAAAACCTTCCTCAGATCCAGCATGCACAACAATATGCCGTTTTCCAGAGGATATCTTTGTAGTGACACCAGTTGTTGAAGGTCCTTGCCAAGACTTTTTAACTTTATAATTCTGATGTACATAAGTTTCATCAAGGTACACAATTTGCTTTCCTTCGTTTCGTTTTATATTTATTTCTCTCAAATACTTGTGCCTCCATGCAGAAATCTGGTATTTTTCTATAAGCATAGAACGTTCATTTTCATTGCTTTTAAAAGAAAATCCATTCTTAAGCATAATTTTTCGTAAAGTCTCACGGCTACCACTGAATCCTATTGCATCTTTTAATTCATTGTGAAGGCTTCTTAATGTTGGAACAATTTTTTTCACACAGTAAAATTCATTTACTTTATTCCGAATTGCACTTAAATCAAAATTATCTAAAGCAGACACTGTTGGTTGATGAGGTCGTTTTTTCCCAGGAGTGTCCCATTTTCCTTTATTAATTAATGCTTCATTTTTTATCCTTCTTAGTGTCCTTATACTTACATCTATAAAAGATTAAACACTTTGAAACAAAGATATGTTAAATGTATTTAAAAGCAAATAATGATAGACACATACATCAAAATAATTTAAATACCTATTCAACTATGAATGCAATTTATGTTTAATTTAGTTAAGTTTATGTGCATATTTAGCATGTATAACAATTACATGGTTTGATTAGTTTCATGAATTCTGTGAATTTCCTTGTTAAACAAAACATTCTTATGACATCATTGGATGTCAACAATAAAAACCAATACATCATAAAAAACCTATGTAAATATTATAGGAATACTATCAATCTATCTTAAATCAAAACAAGAAAAGAGACCTGTCATTGAAGAAATTTTTTGTAAGTACTGCGTTTCCGAATTCAGCATTTCTTGTTTTTCTAAAGTTTTTATTGCATTTATCTCCTCCATTATTGGTTGAATATCACCATCACAGTTATCTGAAATAGAGCAATATTTTATAAAAAATATCTGTTTAGTTAATTACAGAAAATTAAAACGAAAGTATCAAAATTATAATACAAAACTAACCTAAAAAAGATACAACTTTATCTAATCGTTGTAATTTCTCCATGAAATTTTTATTTAATTCAGTTTTCACTTCAGTAAACTTGTCAATCATGATGGAAAGAAGTTTCCTCGATGAACTTTTTATCGGCTTCGACATAATTTTTAACCAAAAACACAAGTTCAAATTCGCAAAAACAACAAAATTCAATATTCTTGAATTGTCTAACGTAGTGTCAAACTGACAGTTCTATGTTGTTGCCATATGAAAACGGAAAAATAGGTGGTGTCACGTTTCGCTTGCCAAACTCTAAGCAATCACCAAACTTGTTGGCATTACCCTTCTGCAGAAAAGATATGCATTAAAACAGCTTTACCAATGTCTGCAACATTTTAGTTAAGAAGGATATTTAATCAATAATTTTATTACAAACTATTTAAAATTTAAAACATGATCATTTTCATTCACACATTGTTTATTATTAGTATCGATATGTTAGTGAAAATCGATAGTAAATTGTCGATATTTGCACGTTACTATGAATGGCTATTAATCCGATTTGAGCATTGAGCCTTTGGACGGACGAATTTTAAATATAGGTAGTTAACTGATCCCCGGATCCGATGACTAATTGACTATTAGCATTGAATGTTAACCGCTATTCAAATAGAAATTAATATTGCTATTATGGCTTACTTAACAATTTCTAGTGAAAAATGATTATTCATTTATAAGACAAAAATTTCTATTATTATACATTAAATTTCTGTATTGGTCATTCGACTATCGTAATTAAAATATATTGCTGGAATAGATTTTTTTGGTAAATTAAGAAATTTAATTTTCGTTTGTAAGTAGTACGAAGGATTACATTATTGTGGCTTATTGAGAGATTTTCTTTTTTTTTATGGGATAGGGGGCAGACGAGCAAACGGATCACCTGATGGTAAGTGATTACCGTCGCCCATGGACACCTGAAACACCAGAGGGGCTACAAGCGCGCTGCCGGCCTTGGAGGAAAGGGTTGAGGGGTAGAGGGAAGGGAATAGGGAGAGGTTGGGCCTCCGGTACCCTCACTCACACGACGAAACACAACACAAGCGTTGGTTCACGTCGGTTTTCTGTGAGACCGTGGTATCACTCCGGTCGAGCCGGCCCATTCATGTACAAAAACTAAAGATGCAAGAAAACTTATATTTATACCAACTAGATCGACTATTTGGAATAGAAGAATTAATTGTTTTTTTAAATTAAATACCACTCTCTTAGTGGGATGACGACATCAGTATTCTTATTGGATTAATTTCAATGATTAATTCATAACACCATTTAATAATCAGTGTTTTATAGATTATCTCCATAGCAAGAATTCGAATAAAAATATACGAATTTATTTTCCTATTCAACTAATATTGCGATATGATGTACGCGTACTTAAATATATAAAAAAAATATATAGTATCTACTTACTTTGTAAACAGATTATCGATAAATCCCTTCATCACCATGGGACATCGAATACGATAGTAAACGGAAAAAGATATTGAAAACGACATCAAAAGGAACAAACATAATATGAAGTAAAAATAAAATATATCTCGGCTATACCGGCAGGAGATATTCGAATAATCAAATTCGGACCGAAACTTTTGGGGATTCGTCCGAAAAATATGTAAATACGGCAAGTCGATAACACTGGCAATCTTCCCTCTCAAATCAAAGGTCAGCGGGTGCGCATAAAAAAAGTTCTTGTGTTATCGTGTTAGTGAAACGGGCGGCAGCCAAGTTATTTCATTTCTTGTTTTTAATATAAACTTTTGCGGTTCCGTATATTAAGGCTACCATATATTCTTGTTACGAATGTTTGAATAAGTTTTCGTTTGCATCGTTCTCTACGTAATAAAAACCGGTTCGGATGTTTGCCGCCGTAAAAATAGAATCCATTTTGCTCTCGTATTTTCTAGCTGTAAACCCGAACGCTTTATCGAGTTATTACCATAAGGAAGAACGTAAGCGATCGTTATCTAAATAATGCCATTGAATACTCTTCCTTACTATTTGTGTTTCGAATAACATTTCCATTGTACATTAATTCGTCTTAGATCTACTAGTGTTAGAACACGACTTATATTAAAACGTTTAATATAAACTACAAGAAATCTGATTTTTTATTTAATTGTTTGAATTTTAATAACATTATATACCTACCAAAGTTACTAAGGTAATGCAAAGTACTCTTCCAATAATATTATGTGATATATTTCAGCAATATATGATGTTTGTTTATCGGTCTTCCAAGCGCTGAAAATATTCCCAAATTCTTGCCTACTAGTAAATTCTATTAAACTACTTGCTTTTGCGCAACTTCATAAATTATGTCTATGTTGCACATAGCAAACGGAGCTTCTGTCAGGTGAAAGAATTTTAAAAATTGGTCCAGTATAGCTTGTTCGATATAAACGAACCGTCTAATATTTTCTCTTTATAATATCAGTATAGATATAGATAATTTTAGAAGTAGCCATATCTTAGTTAATCAGACCCCATAACCGACGATTACCATACAAACTTTTAACCATACATTTTTGGGCCGCGCATCGTCGATATCTGATCAAAGTCGGGAATCAACGCTGGTCCCGATTTGAAAATTCCATCTGGACTACTTCTCCACATCTACAATACCATCGCAATATTATCTAATTTGTAATTTTATGTTAATAATTATTTAACAGAGATTCAAATGTTTTAGATATTTGTTAAATGTAAAATATTCATGAGTGCATTATCATAATACATGTAATAAAATACATATAATAAAAGTTTAGAGGCTGTTAAGTCTGTACATTAAATGTAAATTAAAAAAATTCAATAAGACTTTTGAATTTTTTATCTGTCTATGATAAAACTTTCTTGTTGTATTATATAGATATTAGTCTTCCAAAACATAAATGCTATAAATTATTTTGAAGATTGGCATATCTGAGGTAGGACCCCAGCAGCCAAGGTATTACGCCTTAGGAAAAGTTGTTCAGGATAGTGAGCATTTTCTGATGACGAAAGACATTGATTTTTTAAGAAACCCCCTTTTTGTAAAGTGGGGGTCGTGTTTTTTTTTATTCATCTCATGTTATTGACAAACATCAAAGAAGTCTTACGATAAAACATTCAAAACATATTTTAACATAAGCTGAAAGTAACTCCACGCGGTGAAGGCGGTAATATTTAAATACTGGCTAAACTCCCATAATTATAGTTTGGGACATTTACTCGACGTGAAGTGAAACATCAACTAACCGTGAGCGTCATGCTATGTCTCGCGAGTCTGAGACATTTACACAGAGAGAAGACCGTGTTACTGCCAACCGTAAGCACCATGCTAGGTCTCGCGACGCGAGTGTGCTAGAGCTTATTTTGATATTATGCTATTAATATTTTGCCACGCTTATATTTTACGTCAGTTATTCTAGGGGTATATTATAAATAGCGCAATTTTTCGTATTAAACATTTGTAAAATAATAAATCCATACTAATATAAATGCATAATTAACTATGTGTGTGAGTTTTTATTCTTTATTGCCTAACTAAGAAAAAATGGCGGACTTAATATCATGGAGGCATTATCTCCATTCAGTCAACCAGTAAGATTGTACAGAACAGTAGCAGGCGATAAAGACTAAAAACCGTACATAAAATTGTAACTATAAGCATTAGCATATATATGTCGTGGCCATATCGTAGATTTGTTCATTTCATAAAATGTTCGATAATTTCATGAAATGGTCGCATTTCATGATGTGGGCAACTAAATTTGATCAGATTAATTAATTGTCAATGTTTCACGATTTTGTCATCCACATTTGGCCAGATCATATAAATAGGATGTCCATAAAATATTTAATAAAAATCCAGATTATTTTAAGATTTTATTTATTGTCATTTAAGTCAGTCAGCTGACACAAAGAAAATTAATCAAATTTTTGTAATAAAATTATAAAAATTTGTGTAACATAATTAAACAAATTTTTGTAAAAAGATTATACAAATTTGTGTAACATAGTTAAACAATTTTTTGGAACAAAATTAAATATATTTTTTTATTAGTCTTTAGTGACTAGTCAATTAAAGCTAAAGTTATACATCCATTTTTAGAAAATAAACAAATATTTAGAAATAAGTAGGTACTTTGGTACAAAGTTACAAAAAGTAATATAAAAAATCACATGGAATGCACAATAAATGAATTAAAATTTAAAAATTCAGTCTTACAACCTTTTAGTCATTTGTTGGCGCATGACAAGCTTTGGTGACACTTTGAAGTACAAAGTGTTTTGTTTTTGAAACATGCGCATCTTTTTGGACGGCATTGATTTTTAGCTCGCTTGCAAAAGCATTTTTTAAAGCCTTGACCTCCGAATAAAGATTGGAAATTTACAGCTTCCCTCAATGATATTGGCAATTCTAATATATCTTCACAATAATCTTTAGACGACATATGTAGGTCCTGTAGTGTGTACATCTCCAGCCTCATTATAAATAATGTGTTTACTATAATAAAGACAGTCAAAACGCAACATCTGTCTAATTCACACGTACTCCCAGGTCCCCACATTGCATGGCGACCCTGCCAGTGCTGCCCGTAGGCAGCGCTGCGTAGCTGGTTTTTTTTTTAAGTTTAAATAAGTGCGCGCGTGCGTTGTTAAAAACAATAATATAAAATAATAATACGAACAATAAATACATAAGAACAATATGAACAAAGTGATAAATATAATACATGGATAATTTATTATTTTAAATAAATTTATCTGTCGATTGCTGAAATAAATAAGACAAATAATTGGTCAAAATATATTTACACGAAGAAGGAAAAATTATGGAAAAAGTAAAATATTTGGTAAATTGAAAGCTGGGAGCCGGGAGATGAAGGAGTCGGATGAGGAGCAGCTGGGAGAAGTTCCGGTCATTGGGATCAATGGATAAATGGACTGGCAAGAAAAAATCATAAAAACAAAATAAAATATTGTTCCTATCATTGTTTAAATTAGGATTCCTATTTTAAAGAATAGTCAATATTATCATCTTGTTTAAATGTATTTTAATGTTATTTATTGCATTTAAATTAGGATTTCTGTATACTATTTTTTTTTCAGTGTAATATTTTATCAATATTAAACATGTACGTAAGTTTGTAACAATTATTAATATCTATATCTAATTTCAGGATAGCATTTATACAATGATTTGACATCTAAAAGTAAGTCATTATTGATACTCTCCAAAAATTTAAACGCCGATATTGAAAAATTAAAAATGGTATCTGTTTCCTTTTTGTATGCTTTGATTATAGACTACATATACATATAATAAGTCTTTTGAACAACGAGAAATTATGTTAATACTTTTATATAAATTGGATTTTATTTGGTTATTATTACTTGATCGTTTATGAGAATTACACATAGTTACAATTTGCATTTTATACAACCAAAGTTATCATATTTGATAGACTGCTAAATTGATATTTATAATTTAATTTCATAATTGAGTTCAAAACTGAACAATAAAGTATAACCTAGCAACACGTGTAGTATGTATGCATTTAATAAGTACGTGCAAGTTGTCTTTGAGATTAAATTTCAAATAAATTTATTTAGTAGTCATTTGGAAAAATTTCAATAAAGAAGAAAACAAGCTAAAATACAAAAATAATGTTAAAATCCTTCGATGGTATAACATTAATTCAAAGTTGGTATTGAAATTGTAATTACTCTACTGCTTCATTAAATTTTGAAAAGAAGCTAATACTACGAATATATATAAAGTATCGCAAAGCTTATTAATCATGTTACATATTTATATATTATTGTCACTTAATATCATTATTACTTGAAATCGTATAATGTAATGAAAATCAGGTAGCTACAGAATCACTAAGATAAAGGGTATTAATTATCTTTCCAAAAATTAAACTTGACAAGATAGACTTTATTCAATATATATTTTCTAATAGAAAAATACTTACACGTAGTTTGAAATTGTATTTTATTCGAATTTGTATGTTTATCAGAAACATAATTAAGATTAATATCATTTGAAAGTATAAGGCATTATTTTTCGTTATAACGTAGACAGGCTAGTATCTAGTTAGATAAACACGTGATAAGCAAACTCCAATCATTTACAAATTGCCAAGGTCTGCTCTGCCAGAAAATGTATATGAACGAAAGACCGAAAACTGCGGATTCAATTCCTGATTGAAACAATATCTTATAACGTATATAAAAGTACACTTTTAAAAGTTATATTATTATCAGACTTAACGGGTATAAAATATCATCGGTTGTTAAACTTTTTATTTAATTACCAAAGTTGTAATAGATTAACCAAAATTTTAAAATAAAAAATAGTAAGTTGAAATTTTGCGATGCGCTGAATAACATAGGTAACACAAAAGGAAGTTAGGTATTGTATTTCTATATCCTTACAATGCGCAATGCATCTGTAGTTTTGCAAGCTGTCATTAAGGTGAACCAGTAATATGAAGATAAACAATATCACTTTAATTTGATCTTTATTTAATATTATATTTCAAACAATAACACTGTGCAGTGTTGATATCTTTTAATAATATCGTAACATGTGTTTATAGCAAACTTAATCGATGTCGTTGAAACAATTATTGAAGCAAAGTAAGAATACAATAATGATTATTCTGATACGAAATTTTAACAAGAATTGAAATTAGAAAATAAATCTAAAAGAAAAAATTGTTAAATAGGGCGTAATGAAAATTTATTTAGAAAGAATCAGTTATGTAAGTCGTATTAAAAATATTAGGTACAGACGAATAGCGTGAGAATATAAGTTGTTGAATGAGAATGTGAATTGTATTAAAAATCTTTTTGTAACTAAAAGTTTGCAATTAGGTACAGTATGAATGAGAAAAGAAAATGGTAATGTATTTTTATTATTATGAAGGTTTTGGAATGATATGTAAAAGTTTATATTTGGATGTTTGATAATAATTGGGTTCGTAAAATTTCATAAGCCACTGGACTGATCACCCAAGTGCTAAGAAATTTTTATTAATCTAATTATTTATATTTTGGAAAGTAGTTTTTTTTTTAAGGATCGGAATGAAAGTTTATAAGTAAAATGCTTGATTATACGGTACACAGTAGGAAATAGGTACTATAGGGATCGGGTCCTTCAGTCTTATCAATTGACGAACGAGATTCTCATTTGAATACTGTTGGAGACCAAAGAATGTCTTAATTCATGACCCTATGAAAAGAAATGTGTATGAAAATGGTACATGGAGGGTCGGATCCTTCCATTCGATCATGGTGCAAACGAGATTTCTCCGTGAGATAAGTTGGAGTCCAAAAGAGGCTTAAACCATGACCCCCAAAATAATTAGGTTGTGGCCACAACCCAAATGGCATGATATTGTCCATTTAATATTATAGAATATGTAAAGTCGACTATAAATAATATATGTACCAATATGAATAAATAAAATGAAAATGAAAGAACGCCGGCGCCGAGCGAACAAACGAGTGAAAAAATGCGTATAGGCAAAGTTCCTACGTATGTAATGTGTTATGAAATAAGTGTACCGATATTATGGGAAATTAAGAATACGAGCAAGAGTATGGAATAAAGTATGATCAAATAAATGTTAAATAAAGAAAGATGATGAAAGTTGATATGATATGAAATGATTTACTACGCAAGATATTTGATTGAAGTCAGACCGTAATTTTTTTATGGAAACATTAAAATCTAATATATGTATTTATAAAGTAGCACATAACTATGGAAAAAGCGGACTTTTTTAATTTTCTTCATTAGTAGTGTTGGTTATTTTAAGGACTAATATATTAAGTTGGTAATTGAAGAAAATAAAGGAGAGTATTGAACGTCAAACAAACGTCGAGGTTTCAGTTTAAAGTTAAAAAGAAAGTCTGTCATAAAGGAAAAGGTTTTATTTAAAGAAAGTAAGAGAATGATAATAATTATTATATTTTTGAGATAGATACTAGATTTTGAGATGAAAAATAACGTCACGATAACAATCAAAGATATTTAATACTAAACGAAAGTTCATTTAAAGGTAATTACAATAGAAAATTATTTGACTTTAACTTATGAAATGATTGAATAAAATTAGATAGTTAAACAAAGATATAGATATTTTAAATACAATTTTTTAAACATTTCAATAAGAAAACGTGACAGGAAACTGCTATTATTATATACTACGTAAAGGTTAAAAATTATTGATTTTTTTTGTATTAAAAATTATTATATGAAGTGTTTGTTTGTTATGAAAGATGTCATACTACTGCAATATTATTTTAAAATGTAAAAGAAAATTTGAATATATGTATAATACAATCTAAATTGTTCCCTATAATTTTATCTATTTTTTTTATTAATATTAGCATTAAATAATAATTTCTAAAATAAAGTATATCTCTGTGTATTGAAAAGAATCTGTCATTTATATTTCGGTACTTTTTTGTGCTTTTCAGATTCACTTAAAACAGCTTAGCATAGATATTATTATCGTAACTATATAGAGGAACTCGTATATTTAAGCCATAAATTTTGTTATATATATAAATATAAATAAATGCGTTTAGTTATTTTTTATTCTTTGGCATTTAATTATGAAAAAAAAAAACTATACTATGAAATAAAATAAATATATATGTTACATGTTATTTATTTACATACGTTTGATAAACTTGTTTAGATATTGTTAAAAATTTTGTCTAAAATTTGCTGAATTAAAGTTTACTTGTTTCATTTAGAGCTATGAACAGAAACCGATTGTTTTAATTTGAGTATATTCTTGATCATTTTAAAGTAATGAACTAAATAATGTAAAATTATTGTTTTATCTGTAAAAAAAATGTATTTTAAAAGTATTTTTTTTCCTTTTCAACGGGGGAGGTGTAGTGTGTACATCTCCAGCCTCATTATAAATAATGTGTTTACTATAATAAAGACAGTCAAAACGCAACATCTGTCTAATTCACACGTACTCCCAGGTCCCCACATTGCAGTCCTGCCGTGAAAACCAATTTTTAATTGTCCCGGAACCCGTTCCGATTTTGTATACTCCACTTTCTTCATCATTTAACAACGAATTATTGTTGTTTTTTTCGCCAACGACAGCCATCTTCACGCATAAACAAAGCGCCTGCAGCGCCTTTACCAGTAATTAATGTAACTACTTTACGATATGATCGAATAATCTTGACCATTTCATGAAAAAGCCACGCGTGTAGTTGCCCATATCGAGAAACGATTTCTTATCATTGATCTGCTCAAACCACATCATGATAGGGTCAATAGACATTAAAACATTTCATGAAATGAGCAAATCTACGATATGGCCACGACATATACATGCAATACATATACACATATATACATAATATGTGTATGTTCGTTTGTGTGTGTCTCTGTGTGTATGTATTATGTTTTTATCAATTTTAATTTAATTTGGTACACATATTCACTCTATATGTGACACCCTGGAAAAGGACAATTTTAAAGTAACAAAGGATAGTTTTATTCCGCAAAATAGGCTCAAAGGAATTAAAATACGGGATGTAAATACCAAGTGCGATAACAACCGAATTCCAAGCGGCAAAGCCGCGGGCGGAAAGCTAGTAACTAATAAAACCAGCTTAACAATACGTGTAAGTATATATGTGTGAGTGCGTGTATTTTAACTTTCATGTCTACTTATCATTGTCGTTTTGATATTACACACTAAAATGAAAATACAAAACAAACGTACTTAATCAAAATCCATTCAAGAGCAGTTATATTAAGATTACCCTCTTAAAATTCAATAGTAGCTCTACTATTGCATCTTGGCAAGCAAACTATCACTTAAAAATGTATTGATTTTATACTTTGTAAAGCTAAAATTGAACAAAAGCATTTTGTTTTCAACCTTAACACAGATTCACAGCACATTTGTCCGAACTAAGGACGTTGTATCTACAGAAAGTACTTGGTTTTCCTTTCGGGATATTTATTGGTACCTATATATCTACAATGCCCTAGGGTGGCCGGTATTCGTATTCGCTAACGCCTTCTCCTTAACGATGTTATATTTACTGCTCTGTAATGTTATATCCGTATCTATAAAACCAAAGTCTTCTTACTGTAGTTTTTCGCTAAAACAACAAACTGTGGTAAATTTTAAAGTCCCCACACTTCTATACAGATTTCGGAACACTACAATTAACAGCAAAGAGGAGAAATTATTGATTATGACTTAACTCAATTTACAGTTGGCGTTCTCATAATTTTTATAACGTATTGATATATGAAAACAAAGTGTGCACTTTTGAATATAAATTATAGACGTTCAATAATTATCAGGTTTGTTCCTCATCTTTGTCTTTTTCAATAAAAAATAGACTGTACATCTCTAAAACTCTGACGAGCATAGAATTAAAAATTCATCAGTACTCCAAGCAGGTAATGCACTAATGCAAGTATATTTAAATATTAAAAAATCCATAAGCGCACGATTTCCTTTTATAACTAGTGCGAATAACGGCAGCAAATAAAAGCCGTCGCCTAGTCCTTTCGTGCCAACGCTGTGTTCCAGCTCTTAGCCACATTGTCCGCGATTGGCAAAAACTTCCATTAATCTGCCAAGAAGCGTTTCATTAGCGGAACTCCAAAGTGAATTTTAATGCATATTTTCTGTTCGCAACGGAACGCTTCGGAGCGTAGTAAGCAAAAACTTGCAGGACTTTTATGAATCAGCTCGCTTTGAGTATCAAGCAATCAGACTTTGATAGATTAGCATATACTTATCTCAATATAAATTAATTATTTATTTATTTTTTGAAGTCTTTTCAGTTTATTATTAAACAGATCTCTTGTTCTGTTATCTTCAATTATCGCCCAAATTATGCGATAAATACATAATCATCAAACCTCATATTTTTTATTTAAATTATGTATTTAAATTACGTAAATAAATGCGTTTTACTACAAAAAAAAATAAGAAATAAAAATAGATCTGTAACTACTACACTACTACATATATAAATTGATAAGTATTTTTCAATTGAAAAATTCATCAATATATTGGCATAACAATCAAACTTTTTATTTGTTTCATTAAAAAAACAGCAAACATGAAACTAAAACCATCAGATTTAATTATATTTCAATATCTGTTATATCTGGTTATGTCTTCACATGGTACATTTCCTCAACTTTTTCTAAAATGCGTTTTAACTTTTATATCGCAGAAATCGTATAAATATGTGTAAACGATTGTCTAAACAATGTATGCGACACTAAGTATTTTACAAAAACGCACAGAACAATGTCTTGTCAAGGGGGGCTGAGTGACAATGTGAATGGAAGCTTAACATAAGCAGCCGTCTGGGGATGGGAGGACAAAGTTGCCAACAGGTCGGGAATTACACCGATTCCAAGACAAACTTCTCACGTACATGTCAACATATTAAGTGAAACGTTCAGTATAACATATCCGAAAATATTGGTGGACACAAGGCCAGAAACTATAAGGCCTTCCCCATGGCGAGAACGCATATTATTAATTTTAAAGAAAAAACAATTAAAAAATGAAATACTGCTATAATTGAAGAAAAGATGTTTTTCATATTTTTTTTAAATGGCATCATACATCCGCCATTCAATATAAAACAATAGGTTGAGAAAAAAGTCTTTTAGCATATTGTATTTTTTTTTTCTGGCTATAATGCCATTTCCATTTCTATCTGGTTGGTTTCGGTATCTTTGAATTTTAAATTTTAATGAACTGTCAAAATGATGGAATCAATGAAAGCTATTCCATACATTTTTTAAATTTATTACAAAAAAGAAAAAGATCGGCATATCAGTAGTTACGACGTATCTGAAGAACTGGGGATCAATCACAAAACAGTTTTGGCGCATTTGAAAAAGCTGAGTACACAAAAAGTTGGATATTTGGGTACCTTAAGAGCTCATTGAAAGAAACCTAATGAACCGAGTACTCATTTGTGATTCTTTATTACGACGTAATGAAACCGAACCATTTTTGAAGAAGCTGATAACTGGTGATGAAAAGTGGATCACGTACGACAAGAACGTGCGAAAAAGGTCAAGGGCAAAGGTCGGTTAGCCTTCACAGACTGGCGAAACCCGAATTAACTCGCAACAAAGTGATGCTGTGTGTGTGGTGGGATTGGAAGGGCATTATTCATTATGAGCTGTTACCGCTAGGTAGGACCGTCGATTCTGAACTCTACTACGAACAATTGATGAAATTAAACCAAGAAGTTGAGAGAAAGTGGTCAGAATTGACCAATAGAAGGGAAAAACAAAAAAAAACCACACGGTCTTTTCATTATGATAACACTGGACTTCACACATATTTTGCCACTCAGCAAAAATGAAGAGAGTTTAGCTGAGACGTATTAATGTATCCGCCGTATAGTCCTGACCTTGCACCTTCAGATCCAACATGTTTCGGTCTCTTCAGTATTCTTTAGGCAGTGTCAAATTAACATCACACGAGAACTGACAAAACTAATTGACGCAGTTTTTGATCAAAAGCCCAAAATTTATATGTCCCTACCTACAAGATGGCAAAAAGTTATCGAACAATATAGTACCTATATACTTTAGTATTTGTTGTTTTGAATTTTCATATAAAATACGAAAAATCTTTTTCCCCAACCTATTATATAGGCTATACTCAGAATGATGTAACATTAATATCTTCAAGCCTTTCAAAAGTTATGGTGGAATAAAGTAACGCACATACATACATACATTAACCCCAAACAAAATACACTCCTTTTTTGGGCAGTCGCATATAAAAGAAATTAAATATAATAGTGACTATATTTAGTTTCAGTAGGACTGCAAATAACTAAACTTATATATATATTTTTATTACTTCCGAAATTTTATTTTTTATTCTAGCCGAAATTATTATTAGATATTTTGATTACGAGTTCTACAACAGAACAGAATCTATATCCATAAGTTCTGTGAAAAAAATAGGTAACGCCAGCTATAAAATAAAAATAAAAAAATATTATTGTGTAAACATATATTGTTTTCTATTACCACTCCTTAACTGTGGTGACACAAGGAGTTTGTAAAGCCGTCATGTGACATGTCACGCGAGTTAATTTGAGTGTTATTTACAAGTGTTATACGCCTGTGCATATAACGCTCACACGGCGTAAGAATTCTATCATTCTCAGTTACACAAATATTAATTAATAAATAAATATAAATATTAGACAACATCACATACATTGCTCAGATTCCAAGATGAGTAACTACAAACAATGGGATCTAGCCGAAAATCAGCGACGGTCTCTTTTTACTTTTTTGGAAGTGAAAGAACTAGATACCAGTTTGATACAACTGTGAGACGCATATGCGGCATCATTTCCATCGTCCTCTTTACTCACAAAATGGGTATAACAATATATTTAATATATAAAAAAAATAAACCATATATTCACCCTGAACTCGTTGTCGTAATTATTTGGATCCCTACAGCAGACCTGGATCCGTGAAATATCAGAAATAATTGTTAGGATTTTACTAGTTTTAACTGACTACATACTTACTTAATATCAATCATTGTGTTGTCCGTAACAGAAGTTTGTTAATTGTCATAGAATAAAGACAATTTCATTACTTTTAGATAAGATCGGAAAGTCGAAACACCATCATCAGCCTGTTAATGTCCAGAATGCTGGGCTGCTCAGTCCTTCCCAATGGATGGAATCGGATCAAATCGGATAGGGAGAATGGTACATGATCCACCACTGGGCCGTGTTGATTGGTGGGTATTAACAACTGCAGATGCAGCTTGGATCAAAGATTTAGTTTGTCTTCCGAAACACGGAAGAGCTCGAAGATAATAAATTGTTGGTCACCCATCCTATGATTTTTTTTACGTTTGACAATTGGGGAAATATCAAGCGGTAATTATTGATATACTGTGATAGTGTAAGGGACCAATGGAGTTACTCTGAGTGAAGATAGCGACTAATATATCTAATGAAATTTATTATTCCACTATATTTATTTGGATACGATACAATATAAAATTATTTATTGTTGACATTACACAATTGATTGATACAATTTTATAGTAAATCAACACTATTATGTAACAATTGGCGGCCTTATCGCTTAAAGCGATTTATTCCAGGCAATGAGTGGATGGAGAGATATAAATGAATAATGAAGATAGGGGTGTTAAAGTTAACAATATCATTGAGGCACACTAATTATTTATTTAACGTATGTCATTTTTAAACTATTGTCTTATTTTATTATTATATTTATTATATTTTTTGTAATGTGTGATAATTGTAATAAACGTATGTTGTCTTTATCACAATAATAATAAAAAATAATAATAAATAACAGGCAGTTAACCGAGCGCGATAACTACTGCACCATAGAGCTCCTCGAATCCATACACTGGCAAATTACCTGTATAGCAATCAAGGATTCAACTGTATACCTAGCCACCTTCTTTCGTCTCTTTCTTATAATATATATTCCATTTATTACTATCTTTAAAACGACTTCAAAATCCAAAAGAAGGAGGTTGTATGTTCGACGGCGATGTAATTTTTTATGTGTGTTCACCCATGGTAGACCGATTTTCAAAATTCTTTTTTTATTCGACAGCTGGACCATTCAATTTTTTTCGAAATCAAATCAGTAGTTTTCCTTTTATAACAAAACAAAATACGCTTTCCACCAAATATCACCCAAATATTTAGTTGATATGGTAAGATATGGCCCATTTCAGCTAAAAACAAAGTATTTAGAATTACTTCAATATCCGAAAGGTAATTTACAATTTAGAATTATTAAAATAAATTATGTATAAAATCTTCTTTTCCAAGACTTTCACTATGTTGAATATTTTTATTTACATTGATATTTAACATTTTAAGTGTTACCTACTATATAAAAAAAATCAATAAAATGCTACTGAAGTTGGGCGAAGGTCTTCTTAGAATTAATATATCTATAATTATTTATGTATAAATTATCTTATATTGTTATCGTATATGTAATTCTATTTATTATTTATTATTATTGAATACATTTTTTATCTATTTATATTTTATTATTAAGTAGGACATGAACATTAAGGTATTAATTAAATGATAGACATCCGAATTCAATAGCATTTTTTAAATAAATAGCTTTTGAGATAAGAGATCTTTATCATATTTTTAAAAGTTTGAAGTGAGTTTTCATTTTGTTTTTTTCCATATTTAATTTTTTATTATTGTGCCCACGCACGGAGGCTCTCGATAATAACAATTTTTCGGTCATCCATCCTATGACCTGCACTACAAAAGCTACTTAACTTTCGTATTGCAAACTGAAAGGGCTAATCACTGTGCCGTCAACCTCCTCAAAGATTATCAATTTTAAATTCACGCCGAAAAAAAATTTAAACCAGCTAAAATTACATAGCGGACATATTTTGCAGTTAAATAATATTTATTGAGCACATTATTATCAACGTTTGCACCAAACAAAGCGAACGGTCGTATTTTTAAAGCGGGCGACACATTATATGTAATGTCTGAACGAGATAGGTATCAAGGTTATAGGAAAACGACAACACCGATAGTCATATACGACAAAAAAGCCTCCCCTGTCCGTCTGTCTTTCACCAGGCTGTATCTCATTAGCCGTGTAACCATGATAGCTTGATAGTAAAAATGTTAAAGGGGAACTATAAATATTTAAGGAGCTCCCACACAATAAACGTGAATTTAATGTGTTTTAAAAAATAATTGCAAGCTGAGTGATGAGATACCAGGTACTTTAATAAATACGGATATACTGATCTAGTATAAAAATAGAAAGAAAAAATTTGCCATAAAAAATATATTATTTCATCAGAACATAAATATACCAATTTTTTTTCAATCTATTTCTATAAACGTCACCTGTAAAGTGAATACATATGGAGTGCCTATATTTAAAGAAGCATGGACTCTACATATAAGTACATAATTATATTTTATGCAAGTTTATTAAACAATAGTTGGTGTTCCTAAGTTCAACCTTCCGCGGTCTGGTAATAAAAGGATTCAGTTTATCTTTACTTTTGAAATAACATTTATACATGAAGTTCTAAAACATTAAATACTTGACTCTCTGCATAAAGAATTGCATCGACGAGTGTCCGGACTATCAGAGATACTTTTCATTGTACCGTAGTTATATTACAATGAATGTCTCGCACTGACTTTTATAGGCCATTATTAATATTTACATAATATTACAATAAAATAAAGTATAATTTAAGTCCTTTAAATAACGATCAACAGATGGTCGTTATTTTAAATCTATACTAATATTACAGCTGAAAAGTTTGTTTGTTTGAACGCGCTAATCTCAGGAACTACTGGTTCGAATTGAAAAATTATTTTTGTTTTGAATAGGCCATTTATCGAGGTAGGCTTAATCTATATAACATTACGCTGCAACTATTAGGAGCGAAGAAATAATGGAAAACGCGTACGAAGTCGCTCGCGTCCACTAGTTTAAGATAAGATTAGTTGATCTAATATTACAAAGAGATAAGATTTAGCTGTTTGTTTTTATCCGATGAAAAGGCTCCGAAACTATTCGACCTATCTAAAAAATTATTTCACCTTCGGAAAGCTACATAGGCTATAATTTAGGCGGGTGAAATCTCTGAAAAGCCGCTAGTCACTTATATTTTGAATAACTCTACAGACCTTAGTTTTCAGCATAAGGGCTAATTAAATCTATAGCCTTAGATATTAAACAACGAGATTTTTTTTTAACTATAATTTTAACCACTTTCACAGTAATTTATTTATATATTATCGAATAGTCCTATGTTTAATGAATAATTTAATATTAAACTAATAAAATACAACTATTTTATATATAATATATTCTCGAGCAATAAAAATAAATAAGCTGTTTACTTTGCAGACGCGCAATAATGTGGATCATTTGTTTAAAAAAACGCATAGACATCTCCCTGGTGTAATTCTTGCGGCGAGAAAATGCAAAATGTTATATCACCAAGTATCTCGCCCGCATCGGGTATCTTGTTAGCTCACTTTGACGAAAGGGCTTTCTCACACTGACGAATCGTGAGCGATTTTATACTGAAGCGATAGACGGAAGACGGTTCAGAAATAGTGGTCACACCACTATTTCTGATCTTAGAATCAATTGAATGTATTTGAATGGTTACTATACCGAATATAATGTATACATGTGTTTACAGTGGCCCTAATTATAATCGCGTCTGGTAAATCAATGTTGAACAAATTAATGAGTACCTACATACGGGTCATAAAGCAGATCTCTTAATTTAAACTGTTTTTATTATAATAATTATAGAAAAAAACAACAATAAAAACTGACGGTGGAATTCGTTATTTCAAATTAATACTTAGGGCCAGTTTTTTGGTCCGTGGTTAACTCAACCATTTGTTAAAATCTTTGACAAATGGTTAAATATCAGAAAAATATGTTTTTTGATTAATAGTTAGCATAACCAATTGTCAGAATTACAACCATTTGTCAAAAAATTTAACCATCACTGGAAGCTAGGTTAAGTAAATGACCAATTGTTAAAACAGATGTACAACTGCGTTGTATTTACTTGGTCCCTTGTTATTGTTTTTTTTACGTTGTTTTTATAACCGACATGATTTCATAGTGAATTTGTACATTAGCTATATATTGAGTGACGTCACGGACGTTCTTACAGTGGTGGCCTGTGTCCGTTTTTATCTTGAGTAAAAATAATAAACGTGTTGGGATTGCTTGTCTTTGTGTTATTGTTGTTCGCGCTGTGCCGGTGGAGCTGGGACTGTGTGGGTGCTACGAAATTCATCTGTGTGGTGCACTTTTTCGATCATATTTAATTTCACACTAACACTAGTTCTTCACTTGTGTGGGTGACAGGATTAAACATTTTATGCCTCTGCCTTATAAATTATTGAGGAAAGGCGCCATCTAGTGCGGAGTAGCGACTTTGCTCTCATACGGCCATCTGGCGGCATCAGTGTGAACTGTTTCGAACAAACCGATTTTCGTCTGAGGCGTGCCTTTCTCGCGGGGCCATCTTGCGGACTATTCTAAGAAATGGTTAATTGTGGGGCTTGCGGTAAGTTCCTCTCGTCGTCGGGTGGCGCTGCCTGCTCGGTGTGTCTGTTAAAATTCCATAAAGCCTGTTTAAACATCCCTGAAAAGGCTACTATCAGCAAGGAATGGGCATGTCTCGGTTGTAAAAAGAGCAGTCGAAAAGGAGATAATACGCCAGTTAAGAGTATTTGTGATTCTCCGCCTGGGTCTAATGTATCAGCTGAGAATCATGGTAATGCGAGTATGGATGAGAGTAGGTACCGTGAACTCACTGATTTTATGGGAGAGATGCGCGAGTTTCGGAGAGAAATGAGAGAGCTACGTGAATCTTTGATGGCCCGACTGAATTCTGTGGAAATAAGGTTGGATGCACTAGAGCAACAAAAGCTGGATACCGGGGCCGGCGGGGCTGATGAATTGAGGTGTACAATTGAACATTTGAAGCAAGACTTGAACGATCGCGAACAAGAGGCATTATTATCTGATCTTGATATCGGTCAAATGTCGGAGGAGAAAGGGGTTTCCGTCACGCAGTCCGTCGTCGTTTTGGCCTCGCGGTTGGGTGTCTCCATCGAGGAGCGTGACATAGTATTCGCGGAGCGTGTGGGGCCGCCACCGGCAGAGGCGAGCGGGCGGCCGCGACGCGTTATTGTGCGTCTGTCTCGCCGCCATCTCCGTGACGAGCTGCTGCATGCTGCGCGGGTGCGACGCAACTTCACTGGCACCGCGGGCGGCCGGATATACCTCAATGAGCGGTTAACTCGCTCCAACCGCCAACTCTTCCAAAGGGTCCGTGAGGAGTGTCGCAAGCAGCAATGGAGATACTCTTGGACGAAGCGTGGTCGCATTTACGCTAGGAAGGGGGACGGTTCTCAAGTCTACCAGTTTCGCTCCGTGACGGATCTGGAAAGGGTATTTTGTGTATCTCAAAAGGCATGACTCATTATCGATCAATTTCTTATTTTTGTTCTAAAATGTAAGGGACTTTGTTATTCAGTACACTATGCTATCTTATATATTTTCTGTTTTTGTTCTTTGATTTATAAGTGTGCAGTTTTAACAAATGTAAACTTTTTACAGAAGGACATGATTATTGTTAAATTTCATGCAAGTCTATATTATTTCCTGGTTCATATTAGTAATGCTTTTTTAAAACAAATCTCTTTGTTTCAAGGATTTCTTTTCTATTGTATTTTTTCTGTTATCAAATATTATATAATTGTGTTCATCAATTCTGTGGCAATTCTAGCCTTTAAACTTCTTATATGTTATTTTTTTTACTCTGAATTTCCTTATTGTTATAGATTTTGCATAATATGCCCATTGTTAAATGTAATTGTGTCTATGTTTGGCTGTGACTGTGTTCCATCTGCAATTGTGCCTGGCAAATATATGAAAATATACTCATCGGTTTATGTAACACCCCTAGTTGGCATACTGCGCTTGTATAATACTGTGCTAGGAATAGTTTTCGTCCATTACTTTGACTATTTTTTGATAATCATTCTGGGTATATATATGTGTGTGGGACAGTCAGAAAGGAAAAATTTAGAGACTTCATTATGTAGTAATAATATAAGATATTTATTTATATGCAGTGAAACTATTCTAATGTTCTACATATATCCATACTTATACAAAATCAGTATTAAAATAGTTGTACCATCACTTACTGAAAATTATCTATATATGTTACAATTGATTATGGATGAGTATTTACTGCATACTGTTGGACATATTATGTTAATTTTTCTTAAACCTATTTCTGAATCTGAATGTATAAATCTAATCAACTTATCTTACATCAATAGGTACTATAGAGTTATAAAAAATGATTAATTGTAGAAATCTTATAGTTGGCATTTTTAATGCAGGATCACTATCAACTAAGCAGGAGGAATTTATTGTGGCCATGGAGGAGTTGAACCCAGATATCTTAGCTATCAATGAGACCTGGTTAAGAAAGGGAGAAGAGAATGGAGCTCCTACTCTTGCTGGTTATCGTTTGAGGCATATACCTCGGCCAGTACATATTCGAAATGGACGTGGTGGTGGTGTTGGGTTTTATGTTCGTAAGGGCATTAATGCTCGCACCCACCCTCACCCTATCACATCAACGGTCGAACAAATGTGGTTGAAGGTACGGTTGCTAGGACAAGAGATAATGATAGGTACCGCCTATAGGCCAGCATGGGTGGATGTTAGTACTTTCTTGGATGCTATCACTGACTCTATTACTTCTTTCACCAAGTGTGACGGTCTGATTTTGCTTGGAGATTTCAACATTGACCTCCTTAATCCTGGTAGCAGTAAGTCACGATCATTGCTACAATTCATTCAAACAATGAATCTAAATCAGGTGGTAACTGAGCCAACACACTTCACTCAGCACAGCCAGAGTCTAATAGATATCATTTGTACTGACACACGCACACAAAAGGTCACGGTCAAGCATTGTCCTGATCTAGGTGCTCATGCAATGGTGACGTTACAAATTAAAATAAAGAAGGGGAGAATTACTCCGCGATGGGTGCAGTACAGGCCATTAAATGACATCATTTTGGACCAATGGCAAAGGGACCTTAATAATATCGACTGGAGCCATTTTAACAACGCAAACAATATTAATATTTTAGTAGATAATTTCACGTCTTTTTTAACTAATATATTTGATTTACATGCCCCATTCAAGCGACATAAATTCAAACACCCTCCTCACCCCTGGATCACAGACACAGTTAAGTCTATGATACGTATCAGGGAGAATTATCTACAGTCTTACAAGATGCACAGGACGGACTCGCACAGGGCCAGTTATTTGACTATGAAACATTTGGTAGTTAAAGCCATTGAGGAGGAGAAAAAGTGTTTCTTTAATAAATATATTAACTGCCATATAAGAAACCCAAAGAAACTTTGGAAAAATTTAAAAAGGAGTGTATTAACAAGTGAGAATTCCATACCCGAACTCCCCCCCTGCTTTGATAATCCCGATGTCATCAATTGTCATTTTCTCAGTGTGCCTGGTCATGGTTTTGTTGCAATCTCACAGTTGACATATTTTGAACACCATAGATATGGAACTGCCATATTTTCTCTGAAACCTGTGAGTGAGGATATGATAATTAGGATTGTTAAGGGGCTTAAATCCAATGCACAGGGTTGTGACAGTATCTCACTTGAAATGTTACTATTGACTCTTCCACATACTTTAATGGCTATCACAACTATCATTAACAGATCAATAGTGGAAAGCACATTCCCTGTCAGTTGGAAGACAGCACTGGTCAAACCCCTCCCCAAAGCTAATCCACCTTCATCTTTTCAAGATCTGCGACCTATTAGTCTCCTTCCCTGTCTCTCTAAGGTTCTGGAAAGGGTGGTTTCTGACCAACTAACACAGTACCTGGAGGATAACAGGATCCTTCCAAGTTTCCAGTCGGGGTTTCGCAAGGGTCATGGTGCAGCTACTGCACTGGCCGATGTGATGGATAATATCCTCTCAGCTCAGGACCAAGGCCTGGTCAGTATCCTCATATTCCTGGACTTCTCACGTGCATTTGATACTCTAAATACATCTTTGCTGCTATCCAAACTCTCCTATTATGGTGTGGACACACCTGCTGTAAAATGGTTCGCAAGTTACTTAATGCAAAGACAGCAGTATGTAGTACTTGAGAATATGAACGGCACCAAGTCTTATTCCTCACCGCTGCCCGTTGCTTGTGGAGTTCCGCAGGGTTCGATACTCGGTCCGATCCTCTACATATTATACAGCGCAGACCTGACTTATAATATCCAGCACTGCAAATACCATCTCTACGCTGACGACCTACAATTATATATCTCATTCAGGCCTGAAAACTACGAAGAAGCTGTTGCTAAAGTCAATAGTGACCTATCTAAAATAAGTGCTTGGTGTGAGTCAAACTGTTTAGTGATCAATCCAAAAAAATCTAAGTTGATGTTGTTGGGATCAAAAAGGAAATTGCAGAGATTAGATAGCAGACCCTTAAATATACAATTAAATAATGAACTCATAGTCCAGGTTAATAGTGCTAGGAATCTGGGGTTAACTCTGGATAGCCAACTTAATTTTGAAAGCCATATCACCAATTGTGTGCGCAGTTGTTTCTATCGTCTCAAACTCCTTTACAAAATACGACCTTATCTAAGTGAGCAACTTCGAATTACTTTATGTGAATCTCTTATTCTATCTAAGTTCAACTATTGTGATACTGTTTATGGTCCGTGTCTTCTGGCAAGGACGGCCAAGCTCATACAGCGTGTCCAGAATGCATGTACACGCTTCTGTTTCTGTGTGCCTCCTCGATCTCATGTAACACCGTTTCTTAATAACGCCAACTTATTAAAAATGGAGGCCCGCAGAAAACTCCACCTCGCTGTTATGCTTTTTGGCGTCATCAAATCAGAAAAACCAGATTATTTGTACAATAAACTCACGTGGGCTCGGGATTGCAATAGGTATCCTATGAGAACCTGCAAAATTATTTTCTTGACGCCGAGGCATCACACTAGAGCATTCCGTGGATCTTTCAAGTTCGCTGCCTCACGGTGCTGGAACGACCTTCCTCCTCCATTGCGTGACCTTAAAACAATAGGTGTGTTTAAAAAACATCTAAAACAACACTTATTACTACTTCAGTTATCGACAAATAAATAGAAAAGCACTTACATTTCGGTAGTCGCGACGCGCTATGGAGGGGTAGGAGAGACGCCGGCGCCGATTAGATTCAATGACGTTCATTTCTTGTTTATAAGAACTGGCGGTGAGTTTGGGACGTCCAATATAGCTCTTTTTTTTATTCCATCTTTGTATACGTGGCAATGCATTGTCACGTGTATCGGGTAAACTTGATTACGTAGGATTTCTCTTTTTTTTTTTTTTTTTACTCGTTGGCTTGCTTACGTCAATATATGGTGGAACTTTCAAGGTCACAGACTAATAAGGCGAAACTTTCTGTCAGATGGTTGGGTCGCGGGGTGAAGTGTTGTATACTGACAACTCGTTATTCGCGTTCAGGAATGTAACGGACACTTAGTATTATAAGCACATACATTATTTTTATTGTTTAAAATTATATCAAATGTCACTACCCACAGGCTCTGCCAGAATATCAGCGCTGTTGCGTGAGCTGATTCTCACTGCAACAGCACAAGCTGAGGTAGTGTCCTGGTTGACCACATCACATGTGCATGATGGATTGAATTATGTGTATTTCTGTCTTCTATATTCTGTATCACTTTTTATTATTCATTTTATTTTTTGTTTATAATTGTAAAGTGTAATGTGAAGGTCAATAAAAATATTTACTTACTTACTTACTTACTTACTTACTTACTTACTATTTTTGGGATTTCGTTTTATGATGCAATTTCATAGGAAAATATTAATTGTCATTTTTTGGTTATAGGGTTATTGAAAATAAGTTATATTTTTATCTTGATCATCCTTAGTATATTTGTACTATATAGAAAGAATTTTCTTGTTTCCACGGGCAGATGCCAAATTATTCAATTATTAAAAATCTTATAAATTCCACGAATAGACAATACAAAAGGTAAATATGCCTACAGTAAATAAAATACATAGTCCTTGATTTATTTTCCAACGTTACAATCCCACCTTGGATACTAGATACTATATTCTTTTCACGTATTTCTCTATAGGATAAATAAAAAACAAATATATGCTTTTTATAAAAAGTTAAGTTTAAAATAACTGGAAAAACATATCTTTGTTGCTTTTTAACATTATTAAAGAATTGCCTTATACTTCCTGAAAAATAACACATAGTGCACACAACAGAACAACCATAAACATCCACACTCTTTGATAATCTATAGATTTCTTTCGTCTATTTGATATTTAGAACAAAATCCTAATGTCAAAAATGGTATATAGTTCGCTCCGTTCATTCAAACCGTTAGTGTTGTCACCCAGAAAAAAATTACCCATGTCAATGTATAGCGAAAAAACGACTCATTGTGCTGGCAACAAATTGGCCAGTGGTTAAATTTGACTATGATTAAATTTGGCATCAAAAAATGAAATAGCGAGTTAACAACTTGTTATTGTTTTAACTATAGTCAAGTTAACAAATGGTGAAATGACATTTGACTATGGATCAAAAAACTGGCCCTTAGTTATCAGTAATTTTAGAAAATTAATGAGTTGTTTTTGTGAATGTTTTACCTCATTGTGTTCGGTGTGTGCTTGATCAGGCCGCTCCCATCAAAATGAGGAGAGAAACTCTGAGAGAAGCTCTGTTGTCTAAATATTATCATCGGGGATATATATATAGTTATCGGAGATTACCATAGAAAAAGTGAGTATTATGGTGACTAAGCCTCGGCTTCACAAGTCTCACCAAAGATAGAGTACAGTAAAGTTTTTAATGCGTAGACCTCCAACGGCCTATTTCGCTGAATGGGCCTACAGGTAAGAGTCCCACATAGAAATATCGCTTTTCAGACGTGCGGTGTGCGTGCAACAGAGTATACGTGCATGACGCACTTTGTGTACAGAAAAATAATAATTGTTAAATAAAATCATTAATTTTTAACAAAACATTTGTATTTTATTTTTATAATTTTTTGACAACATCAAATCTTAATTTATTTTTTTATATATATATTTTAATCATAGACAACCCGTAGGTATAAAACCTTAACATACCGCCCACCAAGGACAAATTTAATTTGTCCTTCCAAACAACGTATATCAAAATAAAAGTGTCTAATAACTCAATTCTTTATCACAAAATTATACCGCCCACCGTTAAAAAATAAACAAAAAATTACTTATTATTACCATAACAAAATAAACAAAAATTACTTATTACTATTACCAAAACAAATTCCGCCCACCATAAAGAACATAAACAATAACATCAAATCATAAAATTTTGTAAACATTACTTGGCCATCGGTAACAAACATAATTTTGACACTGGTCTTTTAACATTTTTATTTTTTGCCCGTACTGTCACAACCCTCGTGATTCCATCGACACCAGGATGTTTTTCCACAATTTTAGCAATCAACCAACGAGCAGGTGGTAAATCTAGTTCCTTCACCAAAACTATATCCCCTATTGAAGGCTCAGGTAACTGCTCGGTCCACTTATACCTTTGTAAAAACTGATGTAGATATTCCTGAGACCACTTAGACCAAAAACTTTGCAACATCCTCTGTGTAAGTTGCCAACGCTTTAAATGACTTATCGCTGAAGTTTCATAATTTTTGTCTGGGACTGTTACTAAAGGCTCTCCAACTATAAAATGACCAGGAGTCAAAATCGTATAATTACCACCATCTTCGTCAATCCGTGACAATGGTCTTGAATTGAGACAAGCCTCTATTTGTGTAAGAACTGTTGACAATTCTTCATATGTTAATCTGCTATCACCTATAACCCTTTTTAAATGGTATTTGGTAGATTTTATACCAGCTTCCCATAGACCTCCGAAGTTGGGTGAATATGGTGGTATAAAATGCCAAATTGTTTGATTATTTGCCAAAATCTCTTGTAATTCCGGTAATATTCCTGTTTTTTCTAAAGTAAATAATTTTCCTAATTCTTTCGATGCCCCAACAAAATTTGTTCCATTGTCACTCCATATTTGTGTGCAATGTCCCCTACGAGCCACAAACCTACGAAAAGCTGCTAAAAAACCTTGAGCAGATAAATCACTCACCACCTCTAAATGTACTGCACGGGTCGCCATACATATAAAAAGGCAAATATATCCTTTATAGGCTTTATGTCCCCTTCCTTTTGAACTTCTAATATTAATGGGACCAGCAAAATCGACCCCACATTTAGAAAATGGTTTACAAGGCTCGACTCTTGCTTGTGGAAGTTGACCCATTAACTGATTGGTTATTCTGTTTGAATATCTTATACATTTTACACAATCACGAATTATTTTTTAATTAAAACTTTAGCACCTATTATCCAATACTTATTTCTAATAAAATTTAACATTAACTGCTGTCCCCCATGTAATAATTTATAATGAGCATCCAACACAATAAGTTTTGAAATTATTGATGTCTTATGTAGTACAATAGGATGTATATTATCATTTGATAAACTTGACTGACTTAATCGCCCGCCAACTCTTAGTAAACCGTCATTGTCTATAAATGGATTTAGCGATATTATTTTACTATTTTTCTTTACTTTTGTCTTTTCACGTAAATCCTTCAATTCTTCTTTGAAATTTTCTTCTTGACACTTTTTTATTATAACTTTTAAACTTTCATCCAATTCCTTGCTTGTTAAAAACGGTTCTTTAATTGTCTCTTTTTTACTTTTTAATATATTTATAAATCTCCGACAATACGCTAACACTCTTACCATTCTGTTCAGTGAAGAAAATCGATTCCACAATCCTTCTTCAATGCTATCAACTTCTGTAGCTATATTTGCTTTAATTTCTTCTTCTTTAGTGTTAAAATCTTTTTTATTTTTATGTATTTGCTCGTTTTTCAGAAAGGTAGGTCCTTGTTTCCATAATTCACATTTTAAAATATCTTTTGGATACATACCCCGTGATGCAACGTCAGCTGGGTTTTCCTTTGAAGGTACATAATGCCATTGTTCTGGTTCTAACAAATTTAAAATATCAGACACTCTGTTAGATACAAATGGTTTCCATCTCCGTGGGTAACTGTTTATCCAAGCCAAGACTACTGTAGAATCTGTCCATGCGTATACATTTCGTTTTTCAATCAAAAGTACTTCTGCAACCTCTACCAAAAGCTTCGCCAGTAATACTGCCCCGCACAATTCTAAACGAGGTATTGCTACCATTTTAATGGGTGCTACTTTAGTTTTAGCTGTGACTAATTGTACTGTAATATCACCATTCAACTGAATGATTCGCGCAAATACTACAGCTGCATACGCTAGTTTCGATGCATCCGAAAATCCATGCAACTCTACGCGACAACCCTGTGAAGTGCCAAGCCAACGAGAAATATGGAAATTTTTCAACAATGGTAAATCTTCTCGGTAAGTAATCCATTCTTTATATATATCTTCTGATACTGGTTCGTCCCAGTCAGACCCTTTTAACCACAACTTTTGTATTAATATCTTTGCAATAATAATACAAGGTGATACCCACCCTAACGGATCATATAATTTTGATATTTCCGAAAGGATTTGTCTTTTTGTTACAGGTTCCTGCATTGGTGTGATTTCAACTGAGTACTGAAATTCATCAGCCTGTCTATCCCAGGTAAGACCCAATATTTTTAAAATATTATCACTTTTAATATTTAATTTTTCAGATTCATCATTTCCTGCTACTCTATTCTGAATTTTTTTAAGTACCTCATCTCTGTTACTTGTCCATTTCCTTAACTGAAATCCTCCCTTCAACAACATATCATTCATATCCTTTTGTATTTTTAAAGCATCAGTTTCCGTTTCGCAACCGGTCATCAAATCATCCATATAAAAATCTCTAAGAACTCTTTCCTTTGCTATAGAATATTGATCTCCTTCATCGTAAGCGACTTGTTGTAGTGTCCTTACTGCTAGATAGGGTGCCGATGCAGTACCGAAAGTAACACGCAGCATACGGTATGCTTTTATATTTGATTGATCGTCCGGTCTTCACAACAATCTTTGATAGTCTGTATCAGATTTAGTGACTTTTATCTGTAAATACATTTTTGTTATATCCGCTACCAAACAAACAGGATGTTTTCTCCACCTCATTAATATATGTCGTAATTTAGATTGCAAAACAGGACCTTTTAACATTATATCATTTATAGATACTCCATCCTTTCCTTTACAAGAACTATCACAGACTACCCTGACTTGTGTGGTATCTCTGTCATTTCTTATAACTGCATGAGTAGGAACATAAACCGCATTAGGATTATTAATTTCTTTTGAAGGTACTTCTTCCATATGCCCGTTATCTAAATACTCTTTCATAACATTATTAAACTTCAACTTAAAATCTTTGTTTTTATTTAACCTTTTTTCTAATAAATCGAACCTCCTTTTGGCAATTTCTAAAGAACCTATTATTTTCGGTTTTTCAACCTTAAATGGAATTTTCACTATATACCTGCCCGCTTCATCTCTTGTTGTAGTTTCCATATAAATTTTTTCACATTCTTTTTCTTCATCTGTCAGACTTTTTTCTTTATTTACATAAATTTCCTCTTCTAACTCCCAAAATTTTTTTAATACTAAATTTTCGTCTATCACTGAATGCATAACTACTACATTATCAATAATTTTATTAGTTTTTACCTTTCCACTTATAATCCACCCAAATATAGTAGATTGTACTAATAATTTTCCATCTCTATCTTTACGTAACCCTTCCTGTAACACTTCTCCATAAATATCAGCTCCAAGTAATATATCTATCTTACCAGGAGTACGGTAACCCGGATCTGCCAAAACTATCCCTGTTAAATTTATCGTTTCTAAACCAATTATTTCTTTTGCTGGTAGAAAATTTGTAATTGTTTTCAACACATATGCATTTACTTCTATTATGATCTTTGGATCTGTTTTAGAATGCAATTTTATTTTTACACATGATGTAGATGTAACATTTTTGTCACACCCTAAGCTCGAAATCAATCCTTTAGCACGAATCTTCCTTAAACCTAATAATTGTACTGCAGATTCCGTAATAAAGGATGCCTGCGATCCTTGATCTAGTAATGCTCGTATTGGAAATCTATTTCCATTAAAAGTTTCTGCTTGCACCATTGCAGTGGCTAATAGAACTTGATCCTTTCCCGTTGAAAAACATGAAGTGACTGATTCACCATTTATCTCTAACAATGTTTCATTATTAACTCCGCTTGCTTCACCTGATGTTGTTGTTTCCTGTAGATCTTCCATAGCAACATTAGTGGATAAATTAGTATCATTTGTCCCGTTCACATTAAGATGAAGCAAAGTGTGATGCAGGCGTCTGCATATTTTACAGTGTGTGTGAACCGAACAGTTCCTAGCTGAATGATTTATACCCATACAATTAAAGCACAACCCTTTTTTTAAAATGAAATCACGACGAGAATTTACATCACTCTCAATAAATTTTTTACAATAACTTAATTTATGTTCTTCGCCACAAAAAATACAAGATGACTTATTTACATGAAAAGTTTTACTAATTGAATAATTTACAGCTCTATTTAATTTATTTGGTACTAAAAATTCCAATGCTCTATATCTATTCGTTATAAAATTTTTGAATTCTTCAAAAGTAGGTAAATTATCTATTCCAATGTTATTACTGACTTGTAATTCCCACTGTTTCTTTGTCTCTGGATCTAGTTTAGAAGATATAATATATATAATCAATATATCCCACGTCGACACATCTATTCCCAAATTAGACAAAGCATCCAGGCAATCTGTACTAGTATCAATCAAACCTTTAAGACCCTCAGAGCCTTCCGAAAATAAAACCCGTTGCCCCATTAAACGATTTAAAATACAATTAGATAAATACTTTTTATTGTTATACCTGCTTATCAAAAGCTCCCATGCTCTCTCATAGTTATCCCCTACCACTGGTATTTGTCGAAGAAGTTGTTCGGCTTCCCCAGATAGATATCCCTTTAAGTAATGAAGTTTCTGAACGTTATCTATATTACTATTTGAATGAATTAATGATATAAACAAATCTCTAAAAGTAGGCCACTCAGCATACTTCCCAGAGAATATAGGAATATTTATTTTAGGTAATTTGAATAAATTATTTACCCCCTGACAGCTTGTATTTTTTACTTCAGAAACAGAAGCAGGAACAGAAATAGGCATACATTTCAATAAAGCAACTTTTAAATCTGATTTGTATTCAATATATAAATCTTCTGTGATATCATAAACTTCCTTATCGGAATATTCTTTAACGTCTTTATTTATTGAATCATATCCTAGTAAAATCTGATTATGCGTACTATTAAATAATTTCCATAAATCCTCTAACGTTTCTAAACGAGTTTGTATATACTCTTGCTTAGCCAATCTGTCTTTAGAAGCTTTTTTAAAATTTTCAAACCCTTTTTGTATTTTTCTTTTAATATCAAATTGAACTCTTAACAAACCCTCCATCTTTTAAATTAACAAATATAGCAAGTTTTACTGTACCTATACCACAAACAAAGAATTATTTATCGCAACAAATGGTATATAACTTCTTAACACTAAACTAAACAACAACTATTTTTATCGCAAACCTTCTTTGAAGTATAATTAACATAAATTATCAAAGTCTCATCTTCCGATTATTTGTTCAATGTTCCAGTAGTAATTTTCATTGATGTCATAATCACCATAAAGACAAATTTGTACTCACTTTTGCACAAACACTTACACCGTGACGTCACACTGCGCCCAGTACGACGTCGTTCACCTCACCTTCCTGCATGTACTTTTCAGCTGTCACCTTCCCTGCAGCGCGTCACCCGCGCGCTGCTGCAGTCGTCTTAGCACACCGCCCGTGCTATCTCCGCTGCTGTCCGACGATTACGCCGTCGTCGGATTCTGGTGACCCAGCCACTCCGTTTATGCACCCGTTTCGCTGCGCAGGAATACTCCGCCCACCGGAGCTGAAAAATTTTCCATCATTTATAAATCCGACTCAAGAAGGACCATTTTGTTAAATAAAATCATTAATTTTTAACAAAACATTTGTATTTTATTTTTATAATTTTTTGACAACATCAAATCTTAATTTATTTTTATATATATATATTTTAATCATAGACAACCCGTAGGTATAAAACCTTAACAATAATCCAATTCTCAACACACACATGCAATTGCTTACAAAAATGAAAATTGATTATTATATCTTTTCCATTTATTAGATATAATTAAATATCTTTTTCTTAGCTTTTTAAGTGGAAAAGTGGCCGTATGAAGATGTAAAAATATTCTTACAGCTTGGGTCCAGTTTCACTTTATGGTAGATGGTATCTTTATTGGCCTCTTAACTGTTTTCGTTGTAACTTTTCTTATGTAATTTATGCGATACAATCTACATTACACACCCTTTGGTTTGGTTATGAAGTGATAATGGAGCGATTGCTGCCGAGTGGAGGTGGTAAGACTGATTATAAGTTACATTGTAATAATATTGAAACTTGATATAACATTAAGTAACAGGTTTGAGATTTTTTAACCATCCCTTATTGACATAATTACGGGTCCGATTCTTAATAAAATTCTTTCTTTTCTCTCTTTTTAGGGGTCACAAACAAGTTTTAATCGTGACGTCGCTGGCCTCAAGAAATTATTATTTAGGTCTGAATAAAAAATTAATTCAAAGGCTTTTAAGGTTTAAACAAACATTTTTTATAACTACGAGTAAAAACTTTTTTCAAAGCTATCAAAATCTAGACGGTTAGAAAAAAAAATAAAAAACATAGAACCGACTTCTAACTTTAAAAAAATGATAAATAATACTTATCTCAAAAGCTATTTATTCAAGAAAATGTAATTGAAATCGGGCTGGTGGAGGTCGAAGCTTCTGTAGGTTATAAATTATTTGAAGAAGATTTTGTTTATTTGCTTAGCATATTTTTTTCCAATAATTCTATGCGCATATTGTAAAGAGGAAAGGTTTGTTTGCTTGTTTGTTTGCATTAGGTAGGTTCCGAAACTATTGCACCTTTATGGGAAGCTACTTAATACGCGTTGGACATAGGCTATAATTTACGCAGGTGAAGTCACAGGGAAACAGCTAGTTTGATAGAAATTTGTTCACAATTGAAGAAGAAATCGAAAAACATATCTACTTTCATAAAATATATACGTACATACTCCTTGAACGTAGCCTTTTGGATTTTGAATTTACTCCAAATATACAATTTTTTGTTTCTTAGCTGGAAAGGGCTATGTCTTACCATTTCAATTGAATATTTGGGCGATATTTTGTGAAAAGCGTAATTTGTTAAAAAAGGAAAACTGCTGATCCGATTTCAATAAAATTTAATGGGACCACTTCGATGCATTAGGCTGTCGAAAAAAAGTTTTTTGAAAATCGGTCAAGAATTGGCAGAAAAATTGCTGATCATACCCAAGTAACATTAGGCGCTAACATAAGAGTTATAACAGATCTACAAAAGAGCTAAACAGATCCTGTGGTGTTCAATAAGTGATATCACATGGAGTTATAGGGAGTTATAACTCTACTTTACCCCTGGATTAGGCACAAATTCTTATGATCTTAGGTTCCACTATGGCGATATAGTAGAGTTACAGAATGTATTTAAGAGATATAGTATAGTTATTATGGAGGTACATAAGCGCTAACTGAGTCCTAAAGCGTTGTAAAAGAAGTACTTAAGTGTCTAGTGACTCTTCAAGTGTTACAATAGAGCTACAGGCTTCCTTCAGACCTTTGAGTGCTACAAAGGAAGCAAATATATGAATAATAACTCCGTAAGGTTTATAGTAGATCTAAGGTGCATCTTACTAACTCTTTAAGCGGTAATAGAGTGGCAATAAGGTAAATTGTAACACCTTAAGTTGCAGTACAGATCTACAATAGGAAATTTTAACGCTTAAAGACATAGTTTTTTACTTTTTTTTCTAGAAAGCTTAACATTACGTTTTACCTTAACGTTAAATTGTTACTACACCTAATCTCCACAATAATGGTCTTTACGAAAAAAATGGCCGAGTTTAATGGTGAAATCTTAACTTGTTAATGGAAAACTGAAGCGGAATTCTCATTGCGAAAGTAACTTTACTGTCAATGTGGCTATATATTATAGGCAAATAATTAAGGGGCCACTCTTAGTTGTGTATTTATGTAAAAAAAAAGTTTCACTTTAAGTAAAGCAAAATCTGTTTAATAAAAATGTAATAAAGATGTTTTGATACTTTGCCTATTGATTTAAAAATGACAAAACGCTAGAAAGAGGAATAACTTCATTGCCATAACTTTTTCAACTTTAATGTAATTTTTAATCGAGCTAGGTTGCGGCGCCATTTTATTGATTCACATAAGCGGACACGTGACCCAACAGAGTTATTAAAGTGGTAATAAACTCAAAAATGCAACTTAAGGTAATATAGACAGTATAGTTGACACTATGGGATCTATTAATAGGGGGAAATACCTCTAATATACATCCCTAAGTTATACACAGGAGCAATGTATCCCAATAGGAGTTTGGTTGTATAAAAGAGTTAAGAAACACACTTATAGAGCTAGTAGCGTTAATTGCTCCCTTTGCGCAACTATCAGCGCTACAAATGAGTTTATAATAGCTGGCGTAGAACTTGAGGAGAATAGTTAATGATAATTTCTTATATAGATCTTATAGTGGTAAGAATTGGTCAAAGCTATAACACAGAAGCTTAGGTCTGTACTATAGGGATAATAATCGCTGTTGTACGCCTTTAGCCTCCATACATTGCTCTTATAGACTTGCTGTGTCACTATAAGCGTTACATTTTATTACTTACTCTCTTTTGTCACCACAACCTATAATTACAGCTACTAATCAACATTTATAACACCTTAGGTTCTATATAAGCTCTATTTGCAGCTGTAATATTAGTTGGGTACATTAAAAAACACAAGGCACTCGAACATATAACCTCCTCCTTTTGGATTTGGTCGTCGGTTAAAAATAGACGCCTGTAGCCTGTAGACTATTGGTTGAATAAGGCTGCTTTCCAGATACTTCTATCAATATAGAAGTTCATAAAATATGTATAATATAGACTTTATTATGTTCTCTTGAGACTAGGTTTGCCTTTGTTAAAAACTTTTAAAACCAGATATTATAATAACCGTAATGGAACCTAAATACAAGATAATATTAATAAGAGATGTGTTAATAAAAAAGCACAATGAATCGGTGTCTTTTGTCGTAACTAACCATTCATATGTTTATCATTCCTTGGTTGCATATCACTAACTATATTCATATCGATCATCTTTTTAGTTTTATCCTATTTATATTCTTCACTTTGTCCATTTTATGACAATGGATCTTCAATTTTATACCTATTACCATTAAAATCCTGTAATACAAAATTATGCTAAACTCTACGAACTTTCATCCTATGTTTTTGCCTACTTACACTATTGTAAACCCTTAATGATATTAATGATACTATGATATTAAAACACTTATTTATATATTTAACACAATTTATTGCTAATTTTAATTTTTTTGACAGATTTGTCATCAAAGTTTTTCTTCGTTGTCATGGTTATATTTTATACTCTTCATGAAAATTGACTCACTATTTGTCATTTTTAGGTATTGAAACTCTGTAGCCTTTGAATTTTTAGGGTTCTAAATTGAAATCATTGACTTCCAAATTTGAGCTCGCCCTCAAGTATATAAAGCCTTGTCTGAGTAGTTCTTGATCGCTCCAACGGCAACAGTTGTCTAAGTTAGCTTTTTGAACCCATACGGAGCTACCTAAATTCTTAAAAAGCCTATTTCCTCTCCAAAGTTACGGTCTCAAAGTCACTTGACACCATTTTGGTTTTAATTAGACATCATCAAATCTATACTATACTAAATCTCCTTCGCTACTCTACCACCTACATTCTTGAACTAAAATATCCTCTCCTGAAGGCTGTCTACAAGTCTCCACCTTCAGGCCCGAGCTGCTATTCAGTTCTGGGCCTGAGAAATACTCGTTCGATGCATCAAGAAACTACATCTCGCCGAGTTACGCTCCGGATCCAGACGTCCCTCAAGGCTGCAAAAGCACATCGCTGATACCTTGAACTAACGTCGACCTATTTCTGGAAGCTCCTCAACATCGAAAACGGAACTTCGTCGCTGACCCACGCCCCCTTCACCTGACCACCTACACCACTTTTCACTACTCACTTCAACCCTCACCTCATACCCCTCTTATTTATTTATATACTTTGTTAATAAAATTTTTGCCAACTAAACAATAAGCTATGACCGACAGTACTCTCTAAGGGCTCGCGTCGTTACAACAATAGATAAAGGCTAAGCTAAAGTTTTTTCGTTTTGTGGTCACTCTTATCGAGGGTTGCTGCCATTGAGGTTTATGTAATAATATGGGAAGCTTCTCAGAGGGACAATTACTATTCTTGTAAACAGAGTTTGAATTATTTGCTTTATTCGACTTGATAGCGTTAATACAGCAAGAAGTTGAGTATTTTATCATGAAACACACACTTTTAATTGAATAATGATTTCACTGATAATATTCAAAGTTAAGATTAGATGTAATTTTATTACAAAACTATAAAAAATATAATTTTACAATATAATTGTATTAACAACAACCCTAGTGTAGCATGAACTCTCTTATTGGATTACAGTCAGTTCGTGTTGTACAGTTAGTCAAGTTACATGTCGTCGGGTCGGAACAATATTTACTTTTCATCCGCACCGTTATATCATAAAGAAAAACCGGCCAAGAGCGAATTGGAATCGCACACAAACGGTTCCGTAGAAATAATAAATTTTAAATTCTACACACTTCTTATAGATTTTTCAATAAGTAAAAAGAAACTATTTTCTATATACATATATTTTTCATTCAAGTCCGATAGCTACAGGAAGTTGAAAGAGGGTTAATTTTTGGCAATTTTCTTAAATGACTACAAAACGGTTTATCTCGAAAAAAATATAAGACTTACAGAGGGATGAATGGATAGTAGGTTACGTACGTATATGCGTTTCCAGTCTTCCAATGAGAGAAAGAGCGAGATAGAACATAGTTCCGCTGCATCTATCACCAGTATTGGTGACAAAGGACTGGTGTTTGTATTAATTTGACTGTATAAAACTTAACCGCCACGCCGTCGGTTTTCTTAATGCGCTTTCACTGAAGGTACCGAGGCGTTTTATTACGTCTGTGGTTTGGAGAAGATAGGTCAGTTCAGCAGGCCTATCACGCTTGTTGGAATCGCCGCCCTCGCTCAAGAGCCGCCATTGCGCAATATTGAATTTCAAGTAAGTGCAGTACCTCTTCCCTTTCTTTCCATTCATTTTGTACTGGTCATCAGCTCGTACCGTGCATAAACCCGCTAGCTTAATCATTTATTTTTGCCGACCGCGCCATCTATTGCACACCACATTTTTAAGGAGACTTCAATCTCCCTCCCTGCGTAGCCTGCCTAAGTCCATAAAGGGCGCCTACACTTCATTTCTCATTTTCGAAGTACGGAACCCTAAAAACGTTATAACTTATTGCGTTAACATACATACAGATTTCAGGATTTTTAAAAATGAGTGTACGTGTCTATCCCACTATACATACAGTGTTTTACCTCAGTCTATTTGGGTCATAATTAATAAGTGTGACAACATTTATTAATTTTATTTCAATTAAGAATTTTGAACAATATATAAATGTTTATATTTGTTCTCTCGGAGCTTGGCTATGCAGTGGCTAATGTGTTCCGTCTGCGATTCTTAAGTTAAGCAACATTCACAATAGTCGGTCCTAGGATGGGTGATCAAAAATATATACTGTCAAACTGTCCTTCTTAAATTGAGGACTCCTAACAATCCGCAGTGGGCCTGCGTCATGACACATTCTCCCTATTCTATTCATCCACATGACACACCCCATAGCCTGCTGGGACTCGGCCCCAGTGGAGATATTAATAGGCTTATGATGATAATTATTTCTTTTATGCCTGTGAATGAATAAAAAATCTTTATTCAATGTTGCTTATTACAAGCACTTTTGAACCAACCAAAATTTTTTCCCTACCACTGGTTCAGGACACCTTTCAGCTGACGCGAAGAACATGCTAGAGAAAATTACCAGTTCTTTATCGGTGAATGATCTTGCAGACAACAAAACTATAACAATTATATTCTTTTACCGATAATAATTTTCTTCCCATATTTTTTATGACACTTATTAAAAATCTTATATTTTCAAAAAGACCTGTTCTTTCGCCGTTAGTTTAACCGTTGTGTAGTTTTAAGATCTCAGCGTACAGACAGCGGGAAGGGACACTATTTTATACTTTGTATGTATAGATTTCGATATTACGAACGTTATGCGAAATTGCCGGTCATTTGTCAAGAAACTTTTTTTTGAAACAGATACATTATATGTACCTAAAATAAATAAATTCATGGGTGAAAAATGAAGAATACCTTAGCCCTTGTATACCAAACACTTAAAGGTACCCTACCTACCTACCTACCCTATAAATACGAACCTATATCTTAGAATTTTGTTTCTTGTATACAGCTTAATCCCTAGGGCATGTCTAGAAAACTGTGTAGGTACACACGCTCCCTGGTGCGGAGTTGTCTCCTCCAACGGACAACTTTCTAATACTGTAGTTCGCTTCCTAACTTGTCATATTCAATCAGGGCTGTCAACGTAACGATGATAAAATGAACAATATCATTAGCCTATTAATTTACCCACTGATGACACACAGGCCATCCCTATCATAAAGAGATAACGGACCATAACCCCACAGCGGGCCCAGATCTACTAGGAGTGTAGATTCAGCCAAAACTGAGAGATAATATCTTTTAATATCCCTCTCCTACGGTTGACATTAGCAGAAGTTGTCTAAGCTTTTCATCATTTTTTAACCAAAGAGACACTTTCCTATACACTTAGTCCACCTGGACGAGAAGCCGACTAGACCGAAGCTCTGCAACTGCAACAAAACGCGGTCCAGCGCACCGTTTTGCGTAGCCCGGGCTTTGATATCTGGCCAGGAAAATCCAAGATAACCTATGTATTTTATGGGTCAATATGGCTAGAGAGTTAGGTGGTCGCGTCCCTGGTCTAAGTCTGATTCCATCACAAATTATGTACATCAGGTGACCAGCATAATAGAACTGCGATGAAAGATTAATGTACAATAGATGTGGCTGAAAACAATTAAGTACTGTTAGTAAGTGATAGTTAAAACTGTTTATTTTCCTGAATAATTCAGGACCACGATAGGTAATGTACCTATACTAGAATGAAATACAAATTTTAGTTTCACACTTTTTTTCCTAATATTCTCCATGGAAATTCTATCGTTTTAAAGTCTGGCTGCTATTATATTAGATATCTATTTTTGTATATTTACCAATTAGTAGCAAGATGTAGCAGCCCTGAGGTAAATACTCCCAAGGGTAGTATACCGCGACAACCTTCAACAAGCAGAGTGACAGCTCACAAGCAACCTTAAGTTTTCTCCCACACCCATTCCAGATGTTCAACTTTTAAAAACTTGTTTGGCAAAATAATATTGAGAAGAGAAAAAGTGTTCGACGTTTAAATTGATAAGTCCCCTTGTGGGACCCCTTCTTTTTTCAAGTGGCAACAGTTCTCTCCTTTCGTTTTAGAAAAAGGTTTCATCGTTCGTTTTATATAGAAATATTGTTAACAGTTTCAACCCTCATTTACGCCTGGGGATATTTGAAGTTAAAGAAAATCAATTTAACACGAATAAATATATGTATTTAAATCAAAACTTTTAACCGCAAGTTCATTACGGTTAAAAGTTTACGTGTTTTAGTGCGGCTTTGACCGTTGACGCGAGCGCAAGCAGGGGTACGCACCTCCGCTACGAAAATGAATGATACGTCAAAAAAGTTGAAGTGTGCTAACCGTAACATCGTAATATGTGAAGTGTTGGCCTTTGTTCAAAACAAATTAGACGTTATGGATGAACAAGGTCTTATCCAAATATGTGAAAGTGCTTTTAGTACAGCGGATATTGATTTAGCGAAGTCGTTACTGTTTGAATCTTTGAGTAAGCGGTCGACGACACGAAAGGGACAAGGAAAAACCTTTAGAGATTTAAAAGATATTATATGTTTATTCAAGGAAACTGACCCTGAAAAGATTCCAATGTTTGTGGCCAAAAAATTAGAAAAATTACCACCCGTTACATTCGATCACGTCGATATCACAGCCCTGCTTAAAAGAATAGTATTGCTAGAACAATGTACACGAGATTTTAAACATCAATATGCTACTAAAATTGATTTGAACGATCGAATTAGTGATACTATATCGAGTATAAATCAAGAAAGAAATGTAAACATGCAAAAAAGAGGTGTATTTAAATTGTTTAACAGTGGGCCGATGGCATTACCCACATTGTCTGTAGTTACAGATGATTCACTCTGTAACGAACACAGTATCGATATGAGTCCTGCAACTCTTTCCCACACGCAACAGTCGCCGTGTGCCGCCGAGTAGCCGACATGAGCAATATTATCAAGCGAGCATAATGCTAGAGGGAGTGAGATCATAGATGGACACATGCAAATTCCAATAAACGAGTCAGGCGAGAGAGGGAATGTAGGCTTGTGGGTGTCATATACGCGCCGAGCCTACTGTCCTGAGAGTACAGTACAAAAACACTTTCAGGATGTTGTTGCGGTTGCCGCAGCGTTGTTGTGCTTCGAAAATGTTTGCAGAGGCTTATACAGATGGCTTTCATGCCATTATGCGCAAGAAAGCGGCTTCGTTACTTCAACGCTTGCGTAACAGTCGGAACGGCATCCTGACAGCGATTGTTGAACGACCAGACTGCCCAATACAAAGACATTGGGTGGAGCTGGCCTTAGGTCTAAAATGTTAATTTACTAACAGTACTAACATAGAATAAAATCTTATTGTTACTAACTTACAACTAACAACTTATGGACGTCTGTAAAAAAAAGTCTGAAATAAAATGTTATTATTATTATTATTATAAAACCCTCTACGGAGCACTTTCACTGAGGAAGAACCCGGGATCCTTCAAGAAGAACTCCAGATTATTGTGTTCGCTCCGATATTTCATCGACCATATAAAGACTGAAACGAAAACATTTCACCCCTTACGAAAATTGCATGGACAGAGAAGTATAAAATTTTATAATTTTACTTATACTATAACGGATTAAATAAATATATATATATGTCGCATCTTTACGAAGATCGCTTGATTTAGTTTCTTTTATTTTAATTGCCAGTTACTCGATTACTCGATTGTAAAGCGAGCGTGATCATCGATACTTTTAATTTTATTAGAATGGTGACACTGACTTTGACAGTTCGTTAACAAAAAGCAAATTGACGCCATTTTGGCACACACTCTGTTTCCGATCGCCGAGAAGTAAAGACATCCTACGACATCACGCTCATCTCGTTATATTTTCGTATGAAAAGTGATAAAATGGGACAAATCCACGTTGGTATACACGCCTGCAGTGTTATTTTAAAGATAGTCCTACGATATGGACCATCTATTTGGGCTTCGTAATAGGCCCTTCTGACTACACGCCGACATATATATTAAATCTATATTAATATGAATGTGTGTGTATGTATTATGAATAATAATTCATAATACAAACAGATTCTCTATTTTTGTTGATTTTGCAAATAAATATCTAGTCGTTGTTTATGACGTTAAATACAGACTGCTTTCGAAATTCGCTACTAATTAATTACATTGGTACCTATACTAGAAGGGACGAAAGTCATGCTACGAAAAGAGTGATGGGTATGCATGTGGATGGATATGTGAGTAGAGGCAGACCGAAGAAAAGATGGATCGACTGTGTGAAAGAGGATATGAATAAGAAAGGTGTGCATGTGGAGCTGACGTCTGACAGAGAAGAATGGAAGAAGAAAACATGTTGTGCCGACCCCACGTAACGTGAGATAAAGGCCAGGAGGATGATGGTACCTATACTTTCAAATACAATTGTACAAAAAGTAATAGTAAATTTACAAAAAAAAAAACTAATATTTTCTGAATTTAATAATAGTGCACTAATTTCAATTCTAAAGAAACACCGACTTAATTGAAGCGAATCCATAATATTTTGATTACAAACATTCGTCGCGCTCCAAACCAAACAGACTCGTCACTTTAACAAAATGCCGACATCATATCACGATAGACCTGTTTAGTTGCCATCACTAAATGACAGACGAATAATAAACATATCAACATACGGCCGTATTAAAATAAACAACGGATACACACAATCACCATTAGAGTTCGGAGTAGTCGTGACAGTTGGCAGGTAAGTTTTAGACGGATATGAATTTTAATCTGATTTTGTAAATTATACATAATGAAATCTAAAACAAATTTTTTGGACTCTCAAACCAACTTTTTATAATTTAGAATTATGATTTCTTATTTACGAAACATAATATCTACAAATAATATTCATTCATTAAATACAAAGACTAATAAATACACGTATGAACAATTTGTATTATTTATTTATTAGCTTTTGCTCGCGACTTTGTCCGCGTGGTATAGTTACATTGAGCAGCATTTTCAAAAACCCTAAAACAAAAATTTATTAATTAATATTGTGTAACATCTGATTCTTAGACAAAGGCGAACTGCCATACAAACTTTGATTCCCTCTTGAAGAAAGAAGCTCTTAAGATTAGTATTTACCACTTTTTTAAAGTTTGAAGTGAGTTATATTTTAAAAATATATATTACTAGCTTTTGCCAGCGGCTTCGCCCGCGTGGTTCCTAAGGAAATGTTTAGTGAGATAAAAAATAATTTAAATAATTCTGTAGGTATATCCAGAGTAAAGTAAATCTGACCTAACTAACTTCTATTGTTTTTATTAACAATTTCATGTTTGCTAGTCAATCACGCTGCAACCACTGAACAGATTTTGATAATAATAAATCATACAACATCGATTATGACTATCTTATAATATTGATCTATATACGATGTTGTATGATCTATTATTTGCAGCAAGTACATACAGGTTCCTTGCACTTGACACTCGAGAACATGCCACATAGAGCTGGCCATGGGTAAAGCAGGGAATTCCCAAATGTATACCGGCCACTTTTAGGGTTTGTCCCTCGGACTTATTGATGGTCATAGCAAATGCCAATTTCAATGGGAACTGCAGCCTTTTGAACTGGAATGGTAAATTGTGGGGTATAATGGGTATGCGGGGAATCAACACACTCTCGCCTTTAGCTGCTCCCGTAAGTATTGTTGCTCGCAGAATGTTTCTTCCCAATTCACTGATTAGTAATCTTGTGCCGTTGCACAATCGCGGAGCGTCAAGATTACGCATCAACTGGGACGCCAACCTTCAGCTCCAGCTTGTGGGGCGGTACGCAGGTCAATTCTAATGAGTTGAGAAATTCCACGGGATACGCAGTGCTGTCATCGCTTGCTATCACCGTGTCTATGGACGTGTACACCCTCGATGCGCCATCTACTACATCTAATACCTTGTTGTTTATTTTATTCACTAATTCATTTTTAGCGACAGTACTGCTTTCTCACACAACCACTCCTCATTATTTAATTTGTTTTTTAAATCGGGAAATACATCGGCGAGTAGTTCTTCCTCGGTAGCACAAAATTCATTGGTGAATATGATTTTGCCGTCCGGATCGGTTTTCAGCCTACCATCTCCGATCTCGAGCAGCTTACTCGCAAACGCACCTGACTCTGTATCATTGTAAGGTTGACACGCATATTCCGAGTAAGGTGGAGTTTTTCTACGTTGGACCAAAGTGACGAAGCCTTGAGACACGCGTTCATTTCATCTGCCGGTGAATCCTTTTCGATAACTGGAAGAGTTTGCCGAAAATCTCCAGTGAGTACAACAACAGCACCTCCCATCAGCGTCTCATTGCTGCGAATGTCCTGCAGGCTCCGGTTCAAAGCCTCAACCACGCGCTTGTGCGACATTGTGCGTTCGTCCTACACGATTAATTTACATTGTTGCAAAAGGGCACCGCGGTCGCTGCTTTTGCTAATATTGCACATTGGGTTTTCTTGACTTGCAAGATTCAGAGGTAGACCCAAGTAATAAACAAAGAGTTAATTGAGAAGTTGATTTAGAAAGCTAGATACAGGTCTTAATATAAATATGTAAAGTTAGAGAATTGCTAAATAGATAGAAAATATAGAAGTTATTTGAGATAAAATCACACAAAATGTCAAGTCAAGTCCGTTAGAATAGCCAAATCGACAAATAGAACCAATTGACAACGCAGAAATCACTTACAACGAAGAGATTATTGAATCGCACCGCAGAGTCACAGTCATCTATATCCAAGTAGTTGCGGTAATTCAACATCGCAATGTAGAATACAGGCAATGCCATCTGTTGGGCTTAATATTACCGATTACATTAAAAATGCTGTTTTATCTTAATAGGTACATGTACATAAAATAGTGTTTAGAAAATCGGCAATATACGTTGTTTTATTTTTTCAAAAACGTCGTATTAAAATCTAAACTACTTATCCAATCTACATGGTGTAAAAGACAATTTTCATGTATATTAAATTTCTTCGACGATAAAAATATTTATTTCGATAAGGATTTAATATCACCTACTCAAATAAACGTTTAAAGACGGACGAAAAATTTAAATAGACTTATATAAAGTTCTTTTTATTTTTGTGGCAAAACCCTTGCATATAGATATATGACATCGCGGACTTTTTTATAGATAATTTAAGGCTCTCCAACTTTTCTTTAGAAAGCATTAGTATATCTCATACCGTTTAGGCAGCGTTCACAAAAATAGGCGCCGTTGGAGGTACTTTTATCCCTAGGGAACCTTTTGGTGGGATAAAAAGTATCCTATTATCTAAGTCAGGTAATACTCTATCTGTATACCTAATTTCATCAAAATCCGTTCATTAGTTTCGGCGTGATTGACGTACAAACATCCAAACATCCAAACATCTAAACATCCAAACAAAGAAACTTTCACATTTATAATATTAATAGGATTAGTAGGTAACATTAAAAATATTAAATATTTTTATAAAATTAATTTAACATAATAAAAGGAGATTTTGTTTATTTGCTCATCAGTTTTATAAATAATTTATACTCATAAAGGGAAAAGATTGAATTGCTTGTTTGTTTGCTTGATAGGTTCCGAAACTATTGGACCGATTATAAAAGTTTTTCATATACGGAGAGTCACATAGTGCGTGGGGGTTATAGGCTATAGTAGACGAAATGGATAGTTTGATAAAAATTGGTTCACAATTTAAGAAGAAATCGATGAATCGATGAAAAAAAATATACATACTTAGGGGTCGTCCATAAATTAAGTCACACAAAATTCATGATTTTTAACACCCAACACCAGTCCTGTCACCAGTTTGTCTATACAAATTCTACTAAATATTGTTCTAATGTAATGATTCGATTTTGATAACATTTAAATGGGACCACCTTAGTCCATTAAGCTGTCGAATAACAAAAAAATGAAATTGTACAAAAAATAGCGTAAAAGATGCTGAACATACATAAAAAACATACATCGCCGTCGAACATATAGCTTTTCGATTTTAAAATCGGTTAATAATATCCGCGATAATAGAATTAAATTACCTTGATAACTTAATAATAATAATTAATAACTTGAAGATAAAAATCTTTATTTTTTTATTTATTTAAAATGTAATAAAATCTATAACTGTTGCTGAAAGATGTATTTTTTTTAATAGGGAAATATTTTTACAGAGCTTACATGATAGCCAATAACAGGTATACACGACATTGTACAAAATTATGTTAAGGAATTTGAGAATACATAATAGCATCATATAAATTAAGACAGAACCGGAAAATAATAAAAAATTAATTACATATGTACACCGACTAATGTACAATATGCTTCAGTACTTTATCTCTGAAAACTTTAAAGCTATTTATCCAATTCGAAATACAGATTGAAATAAATTACAATAAAAAACACAAAACTTACTTTGTGTACTTAATCGAAAACTGAAATCTACGCAAAACGCCACCACCACCACCAGCACGTTGATGTACCCACTGCTGGGGCTCAGGCCTGCCCTATGAATGGAATTGAATCAAATCGGAAGAGGAGAATGGGCCATGACCCACCACGCACGCCGGGACATTTAACGTGCCTTCCGAAGCTCGAAATAATACATTTTTAATCACCCACCCATCCTATAATCGACCCTTGTAAGTACCTATCACTTATTAACAATCGTTTCGCAGACCGAGTGCGCAAACCAACGTGCTATTCAACTTTTATTTCAGATTTTATAAAGTTCTTACTATAATTAAATATAAATAAACAAATATTAAACAACATCACATACATTGCTCAGATTCCAAGATGTGTAGCTAAAGCCCATGGAGTATCGGAGTCAACGAAGGTTCCACAACACCCAGACCCGAAACAATATAGAAAAGTTCATTTTCTACATTTTATGTAATCTCTTCTTAATTATTATTTTTTTAGTTTGGCAAATTATTGTATATTTTTATTGACATTGCTAGTAGACCAGAAGAGTGTAATTTTAAGCGGGTTAGTATATTCCCATTACTCGTACGTACCTACTTATATGAAGTTATTTATTCACGTTTTTATAAAATTCGGGTTATTATCGTACGAACTTATATACTTCTAAAATATATATACAAGGTAATGGAAGAATTTGATTTTTCAGTTTTTTCTGCAATGTCAATAAAGATAGAATGTCTGTACTGTTTCCCCATAAGATAACACCGTAGCAGAGCCGTCCATATGTATATCCGTAGTAGGCTGATGCTGCATTTATGTCTATAGTTTATTTTACTTCTCGTATGGTGTATGCAAAGCTCGGAAATTTACTTTTTAATTTTTTTTATATGTAATTTTTTATACTTTATCTCTGAATAATTATCTCTGAAAAACAATGTTTTTTTTCTGTTTTTGATATGGAAGAAGGAATTATGTTTTTTCATTCAGACACCAATATTACGGAAAATAAAACGAGTGATATTTGAATCGTCCCTACATGATGATAAGAGCGATACATCATCGGTAAATAATACGCGAGATCGAGGCGTTAGTTATTCTACCATTTGATCTATTGTTTAAAGACATTTTACAAGAATTCAACGAAGGTTGAGTGCATAAACAAATGTTTCCAATACAATGAGGCCTCATATGATAGTAGATTGGATCCCAAATGGAAATAAAATATATACATATACATTTACTCGTATAAGCACCATAAAATATGCATCGAAAAAATCTTAACTTAACCTCTATAGTAGTATAACAGACTATGTAATAACGGACATTTTTTTTTGTTAAAATCTTTTTTATAGTATCATGGTTCCATTAAATCCGATTCCGTTTCTTGTTCGCGATTCATTTTGGATTTGCCAATTGTAAATAACAAAGGCAAAAGAAACGACACGTTACGCGGCGGCCGCGCCAGTCGACGCTCCGACGTTTAGACAGTAGCCTGTAGCGCTACCATGAGTTGCTATCGTAAATTCTCATTACGTTACCGCAGTCGCTAGCGAATAAACGCACTTCGAATAGTATTCGATAGAAGTTGTACCATGAGTCATATTTACATTTACTATACTCGCTAACGTTAACTCGAACATTCGAATAGTTTTTGTTACGTGACCGTGTATTGCGCCTAACTTCATTCCAAATGAAACTGTCTCGTTCTAATTATGCTGAATAGAGTGAGAAAGGATGATTTTGAGCAAAAACTGGCTATTTAATTCTTCAAATTTAAAAAGTAGATAAAACCCTACTAATTTTAAGCGTCATTGATCGGTCTCATAACGCGAAGCGTAACTGATTATTGGATTTGTTCGGTTATTTCCTTGTTGTGACAGGTCATTGAGTGTTCTGTTTCTTGACTGGCGGTTGTTTTGATTGTTTTGATAAGTTGTGCATAAACCTAAACATTAAAATGCGGACTAGTGTTTCACAAATACAGTTATTGGTTGAGTATATGGAAAGGTATGTACTTCAATACATTTATATTATATTAATTAATACCTAGAATATACTTTGTACAGTAAAATGTAGTCCTCCAGATTTTTTAGATGAAATATTTGTTTAAGTGTTCAGATAAAGTTAAGGAATGCTGAGTGATCTTTATTTGGTTAAAGTTTAACTTTTAAAACAGACGCAGTTTATGAAATTTTTGAAATATAGTAAGAATATACAACCTAATCCAATGCTATCAGATCTAACCCCGTAACATTCATTTATTTATTTTTGTTGTTTTCCGTATCACGTCTCCCTTTTTAATGTTTTAACAGAAATGGTGACCTTAGTAAACCCACTGAAGGAGCACACGGAAGAGTGACCAATGCTCAACGCTGGGCAGACTTGATAGCCATTTTGAATGCAGATTCTACAGGTGATACAAAAACTGTAGAAAAGTGGAGGAAGGTGTGTATTTCTTACATAATTAATATTTACACCTAATTAATTTTTCGTTTTAATATCAGTACAATGTCATATTTTTTTTCTTTTCATGTATGAATTTGGTTCACACTTTTTCATTCATTTGTGGTTGCTGTGTGGTGTAAAGACTTGGAGCGATTTAAAAAATAACACAAAAAGAAAATCCGCGCGTATTCACAGAGCCATGCATGGAACAGGTGGTGGTCCAGCTTCCACCTTAAAACTGAGTGACCTAGAGCAAAGGGTACTCAGTATAATAGGCACTAGAGCAGCTACAGGAATAGTTGAAATTCCAGAGCTTGGCATAGAGGTAGGGTGATGGGTACTTCTTGCTTAATCATTCATTTCACAATCTTCATACTAATACATGTATATGTGCAGTAGAGAACATAATTATATAGGTGTAAGGCTCTTAAAATAATTGTCTCTATATGTCTGAAAAAATTTTTTTTAAAGATTTAATTACCTAAATTTATATTTATGAACTCTACCTAAGAAAGCTTTCAACTACGAAATTATGCTATACTGTAATTTCATAACTTAGAGAATTAAGAAATTATTAAAAATTACAGGATGATGTAGAGCCAGAAATGAATGAGAGCCCTTCAATATTTGAAATACATGAAGTTATTCAACAACAGACTAGCTCCAGTAAGTATAAAACCTTGTTTAAAAAGGTTTCCACTTAAGTTCTTATCTGTGATGGATAGCATTGGAATCCTTTCGTTAAACTCAACAACCACTTATGACCTGTACAAAATGAAATGCATTAATAGCAAAAAAATGCAAGATGTAATATGAATTACCACTTTACATTCTACAGTATAAGGTTCAAATTGCAATGATTTTCACAGACATGGAAATAAAATATACTAAGAACCAATGGGATATTACAGTGTTATAGTAAAAACTGTTTATTTTGAGAGGAAATATTTAATAATACAAATGTCTTTTGTTGCAGGAGACTGGAATCAACCAGGGACATCCACTCAACCATATCGTTTTTCACCATTGCTTGTGCCTAGTGAAGAGGCGGGCAGAGAGGACTTTGTTTCTGTTAATAACCCTGGTAAGTATATATTTACTTCTAATCAATTTCCATTAGCTCCCAGACACGGAGTCTAATTCTTTTTGTAGTCATTGTCACTAAGCAATTTTTCACATATTTTTGTTTTCTAGGAGTTACCGTGGACACCAACGAAACCCACGTGACGAGCCGCACCAGTGTCGAATCGGTGGTTACAGGGACTGCTAATGCCAGGCCTCGCACGCAACAGAGTCCCACAGCTCTACCGCCTACGCCGCGTCGGCGGCGAAGACGTCTGATTCAAGCGCAGTCTCCTCTCCACAGAAGGACTCGCACCCAGACACAGTCAGATTTGGCCAGGCAAGCCTTTGTCAGATCTGACTGTGAATGGAGATCATTTCAGCAAGAAGTGGAGCAGGAAAAAATCAGATTAAGAGAATTAGAATTAAGTAATCAACAGCGTTGGTTAGATTTATTTAGTAAATTTTTAGAATGGGGGAATAGAATTGTAGATGTTATTGAAAAAAAATAAAAAATTAAAATCTTCAATTGTATTTTATTTGTATAATAATTGTGTAATTGTATTTGTATAATGCGAGTACAATTAACACAATCTTTAAATATACTATGAATTTCTTAATGCAAGTCTTCTAGCTAATTGATCACGAAGTGCTCTCCCCATTAATAAATCACTGGCACCTTCATTTTCGGTTATCACCTCTTGCCGCTCATATACTGCTGATATCTCTTCTTCGGGATCAGGGACGTTATATTTCAAGGCAATGTTATGTAAAACAGAACATGCTATTATAATCTTGGAACACTTTTCTGGTGCATAATGTAACGTCTTTTGTAAACATCGCCAACGGTTCTTTAACCTCCCAAATGTATTTTCAATGACTACTCTTGCAGAAGTGTGGACTGCATTAAAGGTTTCCTCAATATAGTTCCGAGTTGGGCTTACGTAGGGAGTCATCAGCCAAGGCCGTTGAGGATAGCCGGAATCACCTGTTAAAAAAATTTGAAATAACAAAATATTAAACGAAGTAACTACATAACAATTAATTATTGTCTCACCCAAAAGCCAGACAATTTCATTGTCTCTGTGTAGTAGTTGCATATAACTGTTGATGTTACTATTCTCCCATATAAAAGAATCATGAGCTGCACCTCCAAACTTAGCATTTAATGACAGAATTTTACAGTTGTGGTCACATATCTAAAAAAAAAATTTTAAATTATTAAAGTATTTACTTTATTTTCTAGTATTTTGTATGTACATGTAATATTAAGATTACATACATACCATTTGTACATTTATTGAGTGATAGTGCTTTCTACAGAAATATAAGTGCTCCTCGTCTTTATTAGGTGTAAATATTTTAACATGGCTGCAGTCAATACATCCTACCACCCCCGGGAATCCATATTTACTATTGAAACTGAAACACGAGTAATAATAAATATTGTAAATCATTTGCATTGTTTTTTAAGACAGTTCAAAAACGTATATGATACCTTACAGACCTTTGTTTAATAGCATTTCTTTCTTCTTGTGTACTTGGGAATTTAATGAACCTTTTTAAAATATTAGGGTGGTTCAATGCAGTTGTTACTTCTTCAATGAAAACACTCATTGATTCTTGTGAGAAATGATTTGCTTTACCAGTAATGCGTTGGTCACTTCCATGTGCATAAAATAATAGTGCACATAAAACCTGCAATTTTATTTTACATTCTTATTAAATTAAATTTTAAACAAGAAATTAAAAGAGATAATAACAAGCACTTACCTTTGATTTCAGAGTCACTCTTTGTGTTGATTTCAAATCCGTATAATAAATTAACAAATCACACAAATCCTCAAAACACTCCTTATTAAGCCTATATTCTTTGATAAAATTATTCTCACTAATACGCAGTAGTGGATCTTTCAATATATTTCTCATATCCGCTTGAAATTTTCCCTGTTCTCGTCGTTCGTCTTCATATGCAGCTTTTGATAACATATTCCACGCAAGATAATGCCTAGCTGACATTATTTGGGTCAATATTAACTGAAAATAATCTATTAAACAATATTCTAACAAGAGTAATAAGTTTTCACACTACGTTTTGCAAGTGAGAGAGTTAACTACAGTCGCTACGGTATTTCTCGATGACGTTTGTCAAATTTGTAACTCATGGTACCGATGTTCTATGGCATAAGCTACGAAACGTAAAAAACGTTAGTCGCTAGCGATTGCCTTTCGATAGGTAACTTTACTATAGGACTCATACTAGCAATCTTTAGTTTCACAAGTGACCGCTAGGAGCGCTGTACAGTTCTCCATAGAAATCATTTACGCAGTCGCTAGCGAGTACGGTCATTGTAAACTCATGGTAACGCTACTGATTGGGTTTCTGTTTCTGCTATGTCCGATCGCACACAAAAGGTAAGAAAACCGGAGCTGTCAGACAGCGTTACGTTACAATGGAAATTGTGCTCCCGTTCTCATGAGCCGCGCGATTCACGGGGCATTTTTGCAAAAGAAAACTAGGGGATCTTCCGCATAACTTTATTTATATGAACTTCAGGCAGAAGTGATTAAGATCATTTAAATTGATTGTACCGTGTACCTGCTGAGTTGCAATGTCTACCAAAATAAATTCCAAGAACACAATCTACTACGGTAGCTTCAACTTAAAAAAAAATGTATACGTACATTTAATTCGGTTATTATAGTTTATTTTATCTACTTTCACTTGATATACCGCTGTTGACATACAGAGGAAAGTTCTGGAACTCGATATTTTATAACGCAATTAACGCATATAAAATTAGGTAGGATAAAATAGGTACATAATAACTACCACTTATGGTGACGCCCCACGGAAGAAACTAGATACATAGTAAAAACACTTTTTCAAACTATTAAAAAGAGATAAATAATGCTTGTCTTAAAAACGATTTATTCAAGAAACTGCTATTGAAGTCGGGCGGAGGTTTTCCGTAGGTTATTATTAATTAAGTGACTATTTAAATTCAGAGTCTCTCTAATGAGGGGCTATTATAAAGATTACATAAGTACGAGTACTGTTATTAGTAGTTAAAAAAAGAAATTATACAACTTTCTTAAGCTGTTTTAAAGTTGGTTTAATATTTATTTCTCTTTTCAGAAAAGGAGGGATCGCCAGCCGCTTATACAGTGACTTCAATAATTTACTAATATTTAATAATTTACTAATCTCTCATTTTATTTAGTTTATTTTATCGTCTTCTACTTTCCAGAGTTTTGAAACACAACGTGCGCCACTCTTGTACGCACAACGTGCGACTATACGACGTTTTACTTTTTGGCATGAGACGTTCAATCAGTACCTACATATATTACTAAATAATAAAGTAAGTATTTATTTAAATCTAAATAATAAAGTAGGTTTGTATGTGCCTATACAAAGAGTTCTAAGATTGATAACTATTTATATAAATTTAGTAGGTTTCCGCCAGGTGCTTCGCGTTGTCCCTAGGGAATTACTTATTTGAATATTGATTCATATCTATACCTTTGGTTCCATTTATCGTATAACCATTTTACCGAAATTCAGGTATATATACCACATTCCTTAGATTTTTCTCTATGGATCTGTATATACGACTTATGGAAATTCGTCAAAAAATTTTATACGCCCCAAAAATTTTTCATCATCACGTCGTCTTCCAGATTAATTGTCAATGTAAAAACCGAATGTATTTGTTTAGTTTTAATACGACGTTACTGCCATCGTCTTCCAGCGCTGCAGAACCAAGCGCAGTAAATCTTGTCGATAATGATCTACATTTCGCGTCAACTTCGATGCCAAATTCCAGTGTTACAGGCCAAGAGTTGTCGCCTCCGATAGCTGACAATAATATGAATACTCAGACTCGTTTAGTTAACAACGCCATAGCTTCAAGTACAAACTTACCTCCTACTGCTGAGTATTCTTTGAATAATTCTAACCCTCGTAGTCCAAAGTTTGCTCCATCCAATCTAACTAATGAATCTAAAAAAGTAGGAAAACGTCGTTTGCGAGCGCTCAAAAATTTTTTTTGTTTTTTTGACGAGGACGACGGTGACAATTCAGATGTCTGGACTCGAGAAAATTAAAGTGAATCTAGTAAAGAAGAATATTAATTGGTTGGAAACAAAAAAAAATAATTAAAAACAGGAAAAGAAAATAACTATAGCATGGACAAACAATATATTATTGATCCATGACTATAGCATAGAAAAATAATAATATCAACAAAAAAAAACATTTTAAAACAACTCAAAAAAAGCAGAAGGTGTACGAAAGTAATAAAGAAAATATAGTAGCCGAAAAGTAGATGCAAAATAATAAAAGAAGAAACGTCACGAATAATGTAAACGAAACGAAAGATCACCAAGAAGTATGATTTTTCTACGCATATCATTGGATATATTAAAATTTCAAAATTTTTAGTTTTTATTTATTCTCTAAATAACTCAAAAGACTAAATTATTCAAAAAGATCAGCGTCAGCGCAACATATACAAATTTTCAGAATCTGCAAACACCGAAGTTAAAAAGTTTATTGGACAATTGCCCGTTGTACCATCACACTACAATAGAATAAAAACAAATAGGCTATATTTATTTTTATGAGAATTGAAATATATATCTAATATAGATTTGCAGACTGTATTTAAAGGAATGTCAAATCTCAAATGTTAATTTGTGAGTCTTATTACCCGAATGCGCAACGCAAAAGAGGGTAATGTGCTTGGCCAATTTTGATGATTTATACGTCAATCTATTTGTCTTAACCTTGCGAGTGTCACTAAATACATAACAGTAATCATACATTTTTTAAGTTACCTCCCCTACATGTCAAGTGGAGATGATTTTTTATTTTTTAGATTTCCCTGTAGTGTAGGATATAGTTGGATAGGTCTTTCAAAAATATTAGAAGTGAGCGAAGACCGTTTTGAGGTATAGTGAGCCGTTCGCAAATTATTAAGCTTTTAAGTGCCAAGAACTACTTTGGACCAAGTTGTGGTTTAAGTTCACTAAATTTTTGCTTCATATTGGTCAAGCATATATATCTTTGTGGTGAGTGAGGTCTCTAGAGGGACTAATAATCAGTAGTTTAGACTACCGCAAGTTGCTTAAAAATCCTAACGATATAAACTCCCTCAATGAAATAACAAGGTTGTGAAATTTACTGTCTTATAGTTTTAATAAGAAGTCAATGAGAATTAACTAAAAGGTGAAAATATAAAAAAAAATCTTATAAAAAACAAAAAACCCGACTGGGTGAAATCAAAAGAAAGAAGTGAGAAAAATATATTCACAAAAATATATTTCACAAAAAACTAAAAAAAAAAATCTAGCCCAGTAGCTTGTAATTTTATTAAGTACTACAGAATAACTGCTCCTTTGGATAATAATTATAATATATAATATATATATTTTATACTTCTTTCTTTTGTTTTTTCTTTAGAAGTATATTTCAAAATGAATATCATTCCACGTTCCTAAAAAGGACAAATACACTTTATGTGTTAAAGCAGAAATTAAGGAAGATCTTAATGAAAGTTAAAAAGAAAGTCTTCAAGATGTAAATGACCAGAAAAACCGGCTACATATAAAAGATTCGAACTGCATTAAAGTTTGCTTAGAAAAAGAAAAAGTACTAAATACCCCTTATGGCGATAGCGATATTCAATTATACTCGTACTTTATAGCGTCCACAAGATGTGTTTTACTATATGTGGGGCTGTGATGCCAAACGTAGAGCTAATGAAATTGCTACATGTCTTAGAAGATAAATCTTGTTCGGTTCAAATAAAAACCAGACTATACTAACAATTCTTAACTACTTTTTAATAAAGTCAACCCATATAGAGGTTTTTCTATATACCCGTGGATTCGGTTCACGCAACTATTAAACATAAAGTTAAAAAGATTACTGTGTGGAACCCTACACAATGGCCGTCATACATTGAGGCAGCGAGAAAAAATCATAAGGCTTATAAAGTAAACGTGACGGATTATTCCGACTTTCTCAATTGGGATTTAATTAATTCTGCAATATTCACTAGCGAAACGTGTAAAGACATAAAATGCTTAACATAAGAATTGTGACATAAAAAAAGAACAGAAATGAAAATAATGTCAATAAAGGAAGGTACGCCAACGGAGAAGGTAATTTTGTTTAAGATTCCAGGCAATTAAGGTAAGGGCTAGGGGAAATCTAGAACCCGTGCTGTGACAGCACCGCAACACGAAGTAAGCAACAGGGCCTATCAAAACGTGTTGGCTGTGTCCCTAACTACCCTTTATTATCACAAACTGTCTATATCAGATGCAAATATCGGGACTTAAAACGTCTATCTGAAAAGGTACCACGATGATTATTTTTACTTACCCCAAGGCAACAAGCCAAAAATAGACATTCCCGTATAATTTAAATTTTTAACAATTTTGGTATGGTGTAAGAACTTTAAATTAGTTTTTTTAAGTCGTAAATTCAAGCTAACTTTGAAACTAACAAGTTTATTTGCTGTTTTCGGTATAAAATATAGTCTATGTCTACCGTATATGATGTAATTTCTTTCAAGTTTTAAAATCGATCCAGTACCTACTTATGAGCCTATTCGTTGCAAACAAAAAATCAAATCTTTATAATATTAGTATAGAAGTATAAACTAGCTGTGCCCGCGACTTCGTTCGCGTGGAAAATAGCCTTAATGATCCCTTATCACATAAGCTATCTGCCCGTAAAAGTCCTGTCAAAATCGGAGAGACAGAAAGACAGAAAAAATGATATTTTTGTATATGTACCGTGTATACATACATATGTATTTAGTGAAACACGGTTATTTTAATATTACAAATTTTATTTGTTACCATACGTTACAGACAAAAGAAATTTAGCTGTACAATTTTTAGCTTTCATATAAGTAGGTACTTTATTATATTCGTAAATGAAATGGCGGAAAAGCTCCAATAAACAATGAACAATCCATCACGTTTAAGATTCACATAAGGACAGAGCAATACGCTATCTCCGAAGTGGAACAATGAGCACTCGTGACGAAGAGGGCCATTGTACCCGACTGCTCCGGACGCGTTCGATAATTAATTAATAATTAAGGACCACTCCATTATCCTTTAATTTGGGACTCTTTCTTTAATGTCTCTCACATTGTTCGGGTACGTGACGGAATTAAATGGCTCCCGTGGTGAGAAACTATCCTGTTTGTTGGACTTTATATGGCTCATTAAATGTAATTCTGTGTTATATTAGATATTAAAATATTTTTCTCATATAAAAGTATATGGAAGGTAAAATTTTTTCTTTATTCGTTTAAGTTCCTTTTATTATAATTATTCAAATGGAAAATCATTCAATCGCATGTACACATATTTATACTGTATTGATATTTACCTTATAGATAAATACTTAAAAAATCGACAGACTTAAATCGTAAATTTGAGATTCAAACCTGTGACTTTTTTTTATTACTAAAAGGGCGACTACGAAATATTTCTAAAATATCTTGTTGCTATCGCTGCTTGTAAGCATATTTTCATCGATTAGACGGAGAGTTCTAATGTTTCAGTATGTTGAAGTACCAAGTGCGTACATCACTCAGTACTCTGTACGGAGGTCAGGAGCTAGAACACCTTGGAGCTGACTTTTGCAACAACTTCTGAGAACCACTGAGTTACCGTGTTTTATCGTCTAAGGAATTTAAGTTTTCAATAAAATAAATATGTATTCGTTTTGTATGTCCAAATATTGTAATCAGATTCCATCGCAGCTAACTTTGTAATTGAGCCGACATCACGCGCTATTATATTCAGGCGAAACATTTCACGGCCCAGTTAACTGCGTAATGCAAACCCAAAACTTATTGAATAGGAAAGCAGGGATCCAATAAAAAAGCTGTCAGCCCCAACCTGGGACAGGTGGGCTCTGACACGCCGCGACGTAATCTTTGCTTTGCGTTTCGCAACTGACACGGGGATTGCGTAAAACAAAAATGGACGATGCGAGATTACGTTTCCACCGAACTGTTCGAAATTGAAGGAATCTATATTTTTATATTATTCATTTTTCAACAGACTGCTGAGAACTAACATATATTACGTCAATACGTTCATATGTTTTATAACATACTTAAAAAATCAAGTAACATAAGTACTCGGGAAGCAATTTGTACCCCTTACCGCTTGTCCGCAAGTAAGAGTAAGGAAGTATGAATGGATACGTTAAAAAATCATCTAGATCCCGTAAAAAACCTAACAGTTTTTATTTATGTAAATCCGCTGCTGTTGGTGTGAGACGGTCTCGCTCACCCGCATATTTATTTACGTATAATAAATTATGCACAAACACTTTATGTATATTTAAGAATATTTTCCCATCCTAGACTGTGAAAATCTTACTAACAGCTAACTTATTTTATTGTACTATGAAATATGAAATGAAAATTCCAATAAGCTTGTTTAAAGCACTTTAGAATCGTCCAAAAAAACTTTTTTTTTCTGATCATTTGTTCTTCTTTTAACTGACAAGAAGAATAAGCGAAAGAAACTTACCGGCTCTTTATTAAGTAATGACATTTACATAATAGTACGTATGATAACAAAATAAAAACAATTTTCAAAGTCTGTATGACATAGGTTGGTACATATAATTACTCGCTATAGACCAAAGCGAAGGCTATTAATGCATGGAATTGCGGTCTTTAAATAATCATCAACTTTATAATACGCCTTTACTCATAAGTATGTTCTTTACATGTATTTTAAACTTATTTATGGGTAGGTCAATTACATTTTATGGAACTTTATAGAACATAGCAATGCATTTACCCGGAAATGATCCTCTGGTTTTCTGAAGTCTGAAGCTTGGAACGGCAAGTACTTTTATTTCTTGTGTTAAAATTATGAACACTATTTTTTGTGAAGTAATTATTTATTTCATTTCATTTTAACAATATACGTTGTGTTGAAATATAAAAAATATTGTTAAATAATGTAAATTGTAATGTTTTCATAAATGTATTGAGAGGCAACAGTCAAAATATGTATTTCTTTAAATATTTCTCTGAGAAATTCCCTAGACCGTAAATTATATATAGCGCGGACAGCTCCCTTGACAGCTCTTTAAGGGGAATGGGTATGTCGTTGATGTACACTATGTACAGGAGGGACGCAAGTACTGAGCCTTGCGGGAGCCCCGCGGTGATCGCGCGGGGGAAGAGACGGTACCTTCGTGTCTGAAACGAAAGGTGCGGTGTTCTAGGAAGGAAGCTACCAGACGAACCAGTCGTAAGGATAGGTTCAGTTTGTCTAGCTTGACGACGAGGGCTGAGTGCCAAACCTTATCGAAAGCTTTGGCAACATCGAAAAGGACTGCTACTCTTTTGTTTGCGAGGGAAGAAACCGCTGAAGATGTACTCCACTATGCGGTGAACCTGTTTGGGACAGGAGTGTTTGGCTCTAAAGCCGAATTGGTGGGGGATCATGAAATCCAGTTCGGAATCGAAAAGGTGTTCCCTCATGCGGGAGAGTATACACCTTTCCAAGAGTTTCCCTAAGGCCTTTAGGAGGCTGATGGGGCGGTGGCTACAAGGGAGGTTGGAGGGTTTCCCCGGCTTAGGGATGCCTATTACGTTTGCATCCTTCCACGCGGTTGGAAAGTAGCAGAGATCGAAACAGGCATTGAAAATGAGAGTGATGACCACTGAAGAGAAGAACTTCAGGGCCATATTAGAGATGCCATCGGCACCTGGGGACTTTTTGGGTTTGAGATTTTTTGATGAGATCTTTAATCTCATCAGAAGAAACGGGTGAGGGGTCGTTATGGGGGGGTCAGAGGGCGGGGGTAGAGGGAGGAAGTTCATTGCTGATAACTCCTCCTCTACCGCCTGTATGTGAGCTTGGTCACACTCCTTGGAGCTGATTGAGCATTGCGTGGCCACGCTGTCACCGAAGCACTTCGCCTTTTCATCGTCCTCGAAGGCTGAGGTGCCATCGGGATGAAGAGTCCTGATATACTATATGAAAACCTAAACAAAAATCCAATTTCTTTCTTGTTGTGCACCTGCACTACATCAGCAGCCGCATAACAATCCCCATTTGATAGATACAGATGTTCAAATTCATACGGAAGTTAGGGGAGGCGCCATTTCAGAAGTGGGCGTGGAGGCTGTTTGTTTACATTTGATAAGATCTGATCCCAGATAGCAATTTAAACTTGTTTCTGACTTGCAACAAGTTTGATACAACAAAAAAAGAAGATTTGATTCAAGTTTGCCATTACAACTGCAGCAACTTGCAGCAAGTTTAAATCAAACTTTTTAGTTTCAGTTTGACAAACTTGCACTACCTTTGACGTATTAAAGGTAGTGCAAATGTACCTGGGAAAATTATTATTACTAGTACTACCGTAGTAGTAATGATATTTTTTCTAGGTAGTACTGACTCGAATACCTGGCAGGTACTCGAAAACCTGGAATAAAGGTTTCGAGGTAAATATTTCTTTAAGTTTGTTTACTAAGTTTTTATTAATCTTTTGGTCCAAAAGATCTTTTTTTTTGGTCTTTTGGACCAAAAGATTGCGACTTTTAACTTAACCACAGCACAGACCCTGACCTGGGAGCCAAAGTGATTAAATGGAATGCTTGGTTTCGAATCCCATATTAAGATAACATTTCGGAACCACCCCCTCCCAATGGGGGCAGGAGGCGGTGGACCCTTCATTGGATACCACACAGCCGGCTGTGTGGTCATGTCAGACTTCTACTGACTAAACACCACCTTGGACAGTTGGTTGCGTGCCCTGAAGGGGCAACGAACCTTCGACCGTAGCGACCCGCAAGGGGGGGCGGCGACGCAGACGTCACTATTCACCTACATGAATTGTGACATCAAGATGTTAGCCGTTAATCCCGAGGTGCTCGGCTCATCGGAATGAAATACAGCTGACTTCCTGAAGGGGAACGGTTTGCCAGAGCGGACGAGGCGGGGACAGCAACGAGCGGATAACACTAAACGGCATATTACTTATAAAATCTAACAATATAATCTGATACCGCGATGCATTAAATGAACAGCTCCATCCAGTTTGCAGACTTAGAACTATTCGGGCACCTATAAAGATGATGATTGTGTTACAAATAAGTATCTTTGTCATAACAAAAAATATTGTCGCAAACTTGAAACTTTATATTTAACATAACAATAATGTGGCGACATTATCACAAACTTGCCTCGTATATTACACGAAATATATATTATGTGGTGTAAGCTTGCTTTTTTGCATTTTCACGCTTGTATTAAAAAACAGGGCATTCTCAGCTTTAGTCTGTATAACTTAAATTCCGATGCTTTCAAGAAAAACAATAACCTAAAAGTCAATGTCAAAAGTTCTAAAAGTGAATTGATGGTAGTTTAGTTTTATTTTTGTTTCAAATAATTTAAAAATATTTTTGCATTTTACAGTAAAATTTTTCGCAGCAAAGATTTTTCGTATTTTCAATTTTGTATTATATGGTATAACTTGATTTTTGACGCGAAATAGAAAAATAAATGTATTGTGTGTTACATTCGTCTTACGCTAAGAAAATATAAATTTATGTGACCAACCTACAATATTATCAAGTAAAAAAATAATTGTGTTGACAATGGACCATATAAGACAATATGACTGGTAAAATACAAATTACTTTATTCCTTACGTTTGGTGAAGTACTTACTAAATAAAATACATTTTGCTGTTTTCCAGGTGTAGCACCGAGCCAGATATTTACTTTGTAGCTGAGAACGATATCGATAATTGTGTTACAGAGAAGATTCTGAGAAACCAGTTCCACGATCCTCTAATAGATAGTGAATCTGAGGATGAAGGGAAACCAAAAGAAACCCTTAATTGGGATGAAATATTCAGTAAGAAAAAAAATGTAAGCTTAGGAAATGTATAACTTTACATCACTCTGAACACATATTGTTGACATAATATATCTATAGTCCTAAAAAAATAGGCTACCTCACATTTTATTATTATAGAAAAATAAAATCCAACAAACTGAAAATTTTATCACAATATTTTTAGGATAAAAGATTCCAGAATGTTGTACAAGGAATTCATGCTGTACCACCATTCCCGAAACTGTCAGCCCTAACAGGGCAGCAACACTACCAGTGTCTCAAAGTACTTTGTTCACAATGCCCCGATGTGTTACCTCATGAATTCATTCCTAGGCCCACCAAACAGGACCACAGAATATTTGAGGTAAGTTTGATTCCTCATTATAGTATTTGAAAGAAAGAAAATACTTTTATTGACCACACACACAGAGAGATACAATAATGATATAACTTAAAGATAATATACATTTATTTAAAGTATTTAACACATCTTAAACTAATATGCTGTCCTTGAATGTTCTTTTTTACTACAAGAGCTATCAATCCAACAAATCCACTTGAAAAAAATATTGCTTAGATCAATTACTTTCACAACTGTCAACATATTGACAGTGTTCATAGTATGGATCTCAATGTCTAAGATTTAATTTAAATTGACACATAGTCATAGCCAAGTGAATAGTTATTATAGTTTTTTAACTTTAAAGTATATGTATCTAAATTTCTTGTGAACATGCCAAAAATATTTACACCACAAAGTGCCCTAAAATTATTTTTTTACTAGATAGATGGCTATCTAGATAAATAGCTCTAAATTATAATAATTATATATTAATGTTTATCTTTTTTGATTATAGGAAGTCAAAGCAGTGTATGAGAAGGAACAGCAAGAATTTATTAACTGGGCTAAATCTTTGTGGACAAGTAGCCATTGCGCTCGTGCATTAAGACCAAAGCCACCCATAGAAATGGTTTATGAAGCAGAGTTTAAAGTCCGCGCCAATTCTCTTCAAAGTTTTCCAAAGAATTATGCATTAGCTGCACAAATACCATTGCAAACCCCAAATTCTAAATGTGATATGGTACATCAAGAGCACATTATAAAAGTAAGTTGAAATAATACTGCCATTACAATATTTATCATTGTAGACAATTATTGTGTACAGTTCTAATGAAATTGAACAAATTTTTATTGATATTTGGTAGACTGGTAACTTCTTTTTTTTATTTTTATGAAGAAATAGTATTTTATTAGGGTAACATTGGATAGTTAATATTATACATCATAGTATTCATACTTTCCTTTTCTCTTATGACTGCAGGTGAATGTTTCATCGTTACCTCAAATTGAATATCCAGATATGACTAAGAGAATAACAATCATGAAACCGTGCCCAATTCCAGAGCCTTGTAATAAACATCTGTGCCGTTTTATATTGCCATGTAAGTATTAAAATTGAGTTGTATTTTTATTTTATTGGTCTAATAGTGCATGTAATTTAGACTATTTAGAATGTACTGTTTAAAAATATTAATCTTGGAATGTTATATTGCAGCTGAGAGTACAATGACGATACTACCTCTGACAGAAATACACCGAGAACTGGCTCAGTTTGCATTTGATAAGGGAGCCACTACTATAGCGAGTGAGAGCGCTCTCCGCTGTCTGATGCAAGATGCCAGACAATGGATGCTACCTGTGTCTGTCTGCTCCGCTGTAAATGCTGGTATATATCTATTTATATAAGATTGGAAAATATGATAACATAGTTTTTTCTAAATAATGTACAATTTTATATAATTATTATTCACATTATACATTAAGACTAAAAAAGTAGGATGACACATGAATAAGTAAATTAATGAATATAAAGCATTTCAGAAGAAACGAGTTTAATGTAGGCGAGTGACTCGTACTCTGATTTGCTACATTTAGAGAATGAAAGTTATGTTCCGTGTTCAGAGGGCGACAGTAGCAACGTGGTCGTGCTCGGCAGCGAGTTCTCCATACACAAGGAGTCCGCACAGATGAGAACCTACAAGGCTTTCAGGCGACTGCTACAATACACGCTCGTTTCGTATGTATTCAAACTATGTATACAATATTAGTTACTTTTCTAATTAAAAACCTATGTTGTCATAAAAACGATATGCTATGTTCTTCTTATGTTCAACAAACTATTGAAAATACTTGGAAAAAAAGAAACAGAACCGAAACAATTTTTTTTTTTTCAAATACGCTTGTTCTTTGACTATATTTATTCCATTCGTTTTCTGCAAATATCAACATTTGGTAGAGTCGCCGTCTAAAGACGTGCTTTCTTTTTTTTCTTATTATATTCATTTCTATTTACGCGCAAATAAATAATTAATTTTCTAGACCGACTGAAGCTGATCTACCGAATAACAAACACTACGCAATGACCAAGAAGGCCAACGAAACCGATAGTGGCAATAAGAAACAGGAAATCGACGAGAGTGACGAAGAGGACCATCTGATTATAGACACGGGTATGGCACATAAAAATTGGCTGTGTTTATTTGAATAAACTTGTTGTGGTTCCTTTTTCAGGATTTCGTCTGACCATCTGTTATTAATACATATTCAGTTTTATTCGTAGTGTGATAAGGCCTTTTTTCGAAGAAACCCTGTGAGACTCATATAGATTATTCAAATAACTCGGAACTATAGTCTATTCAACTTCCTCTGAGACAAAATGTAAACAAACAAACCAATGTTTCTCAAACTTTTTTATTGATGTTGGTATGTAAATAAAATTTGTTAATTATTGTATGGTAGGTATGCAATACAATAAGTCTATTTCTTTTACAAATAGCAATTGTAAGAGTCACATATAATCACTGTGTAATAGTCACTGAGGAACTAGTCGCACCAACTTCTATCACAAAACGGTCAACCAAATCATCTATGATACCATTAATTTTTTAAAAATGTTGTTCTTCTTTTATGACATGGTCAATGCACTTTAGCACAGTTCCTACTGTTACCCTTTTTAGAGCATCGGTTAAAATAGATTTTATTTCATTTAACTTAAAACTTAGCAATAACAGAAAACAACAAACTTAACAACTGGAATAAACAAATAACAAGAATGTAACGAAAGCATTTTGCACGAGTCAACGAGTTGATCGAGAGTAAAAATGGCCGGTATAACCCGACCAATTACAAAATTTCACGTTTCTACGTAAAGTATTTGTCTTATCACTACTCCTCAATTTAGTAGTATTATAATACGTCCAATGTTTGGGAACAGCTTCAATTTTAAGTATTTTTAATGTCACTTTCTTTTTTAATTAATTCTAAATGCATTTATATTTTGACATATTAAAGAACCTTTTTCCAGTTTGTTTACATTTTGTCTCAGAGGAAGAAGAATAGACTATACACGCAAACTTAGCGAAACAGTTGAATTTCTCAAGTACATTCGGTTACATTGAATCTATGTTAAACAATATATGATTCATAAAGGTGCCGTCCATTAATCACGTGATGTTTTTTAACCCCCTCTCCCCCTTTAGTGATACATGGTGAGGCTTTAAGACTAATCCTTACACCCTAAGCACGTGTATTATTTAGTACCTCCAAAAAAATCTAAATTTTTGACGCCGCTTTTCGGTTTAGTAATCGCGAGTTTGAGGTAAAAATAAATACACGTTATATATTACTACACCCCACCTCCCCCTTCGTGATTTTTGACGAACCCCCTCCTCCTTTTGAGCCTCACGTGATTAACGGCCCAAAATCAATACAATGAAGTTGAAAACTTGTATTTGATAAAGCATGAATTATCAGAAGTAATCCCAATGTAAATAAATTGTCTTCTAAGTTCTGGTTATCATTGGATCTGTGATGTATATATTGTTGACCCGTATTTGTTTATTTTAGATATGGTTGATAATAACCAAATGGAAACCACAGACGAGGACACACCATTGGAGGAATATAAGAGTCCACGGAGGAGTGACAGAATAGCAAAAGAAGCACATAATTCGTCCAATGAGTCTACAAACAAAATTGGCTTCTATAACTGCACATGTAAAGGTACATCATACACCTTGTTTGTGACTATTGCATTTAAATTCTTCTATATTGATATAATAGGACTTTTCGAATAAACTGTACATTATCTCAAGGATAGAGATTTCGCGTAGTGCGTGTAGTTTGCAGGTTGCGTATAGGCACGTCAAAAGTTTAGGAAGCATTCACTTGAAGCGACCCGTACAAATAGTAGGTACTTCCTTTGTCCTTCTGAATACCTTATAAATACAAACTGCACCCTAGCGCCATCATCGAACTGTTTAAAGTATGGCGGCAATTGTTGATAATTTTCAATAAAATAACTGTAATTTCCGTCCATATTGCAAATTAATATTTCCTAAGGATTCCAAATGACAGTGTACAATAGCCGTTTTAAAATGATAGGTAATACTCGTACGCATTACCATGACACCAAAAACGAAGTATTCTTCTCTGTTCGGAATGGTAATCGCTTTTTCTGATAACTTATAATGCAACGAAGGTAGGACCTGAACTTGCCTCTGATACGCAGATAATCTACACGGATATACAATATTATAAGAACGATTGGAAATATTCCTAGTTTTCGTTTGATCACAATAAAATAGGCCCTCATGTTATGTCCATTGTTCCAGTTATGGGTGTAGATAGTCAACGAAAATAAATATATATTTCTTCTGGTAGTGTGTTCTACGATTACCGCAAATCACACTTTCAAAAATCAAACATTTTATACTCGTTCTCACATGAACGCAAACAGCGCGTGACATCCCGCCCCTCTTACACATATCAAAACTTATATCCGTTTTCATTACACTTAGAAGTCGCCCAAATTTGGGCATTGTCTAAGGTGAAAATGCCTTTCAACAATGACAACAAAAACACCTAACGATTTTAAGTAACGCTTAAAATTAACATTATTCAGCGCTAAGCGCTGGGCATTTGCATAATGTGACAGATACATTTACTCTTTGGCCTTAACGGATGTGTCAAGGGATAAAATCAATTTATTAAGTTAGAAGCAAGGAGTTTATATATTAGTATTAAGATATAAACAATGAGATTTTTTTAATTTTCGGACTTTTTATACCTAGTCTAGCCATAAATTCTGTTACTGGCTGTTTACATACGTTAAAAAAAACATTAATTTGAATTTCGAACATTAGCTTCTACGATAAAAAAATTGACTTTGTCGCGATTATTGTATGTTTTTTGTTTTGAAATGGAGTGGGACACTAAAAAGAATAGGATTGCAATAATTGCACGGTACAAAGTAGGTAAGGAGCCAGCTGACATTTTTGATACATTACAGCTTGGGATTAGCCGAACATTTGTGTATCGTACTATCCAAAGCTCCAAAGGTAATCTGTTGATGACCGTGAGAGATCCGAACAAACCAGGCCGTTAATGCAGTCAAGGCCAGAAATCGTCGAAATCCCATAAGGAAACAGAAAATCGTTTCCAGAGAAATGAGAATCCCACCGAGGACACTTTCTCAGATTATCAAACAAGACTTTGGCTTACCGGAAATGCACAGGACATACCTTAAATCAGGCACTAAAACAAAAGATAGTGGAAAGATCGAAACAGCTGTTACTTCGATACGCGGACGAAAAACACAGAGAAATTATTTTTACCAATGAATTTTTTTTTACAATCGAGGATCACTACAACAAACAATCGAGTATATGCAGCTCTAAAGAAGCTTTCGAGATAGTAGCCAAAATTCAGGGAGGCCATCGCCCAGCATATTTAAGGGTTGGGTGGGGTGTCTCTTACCTAGGGATACAAAAGTCCATTTTTGCGAAAAAGGAGTGAAAACTTCAACCAAAGTGTATCAAGATACCGTGTTAGAAACGGTAGTTAAACCTCTCAACAACACCTAATTTAAAAACGAAGTGTGGACATTCCAACAGGATTCAGCCCCGGGTCATAAGGCGCGCACTACACAAATTTGACTTAAGCAAAATGTTCCAAGCTTCATAAAGGTTGATGATTGGCCTTCAGCTAGTCCGGACTTAAGCCCTTTGGCCTATAAATTGTGGTCTGTGCTAGAGGAAATGGCCTGCTCTAAGCTACCAAGTTTCCCTCGACGAATGGCCTGACCGTTTAAAAGCGTGCGTTAAAGCTAAGGGTGGACACTTTGAATAACTTGTTTAGTAGGTACGTTAACATATCTTTTTCTCTACATATTCCCATATAAAGCTTTAAAGTAAAATTATTTTTCTAGAAATTATCGGATATTTTCTTTGTAACAGAACTTATGGCTACACTAAGTATATGGACAATGGCCATTTGGGTGCGTGTAAATACAAGACCATCTATAATTTATGTTGTTTTATGAGCTCAAAATATATATTTTTGTTATTGATTCTACATGTAAAGGTCACTAACGTGCCACTGACGGAATTGTGTAAACGCAAGTAGGTCATACATTAAAAAAAAGAACAACTATACCGTGTACAATCATAGACAAACACTGCCTATCTAAACAAGTGCTTAGTAACGCATTACCCAGCGTTACAGTTTGAAGAAATGTCAAATCTGCTTACGCTATTCTCATTAAGTGATTTCTAGATGACCTATGTTAGTGAAAACGGGCATAAGAGAATTAAATCTTATGCATTCATAGACCCATATTAGTTTAATAGGTTGCCGTGTTAGCGACGCCATGACAGAAATTAACGCTTTCGCGGCAAATTTTGATAATTATATTAATTTTTAGATTTGTACTATACTCAATTCATTATAACATTAGAAAAAAGAGGGTCATAGAAGCAGCAGTTCAGAACATTTTATTTTCAAGTCAAATTTTAAAAATATGTATTATAGTTTTGTTGAAACTTTGAACATTAGGGAGTCTGAAAGAGCGGTGCAATTTTCTAATTTTTACAATACCTTAGGTTTGAGATGAGGTCAGCATTTTCTAAATTCATCTTTTACTCCCAAGCCAACATGGAACTAAAACTACCTATCTGTTGATTTGATTATATTTAGAATAGAATTTAGTTATATCTATGCCCAGTAAAGAATAATAAACAAATTAAATTTTAATTAAATTGTAATTGTAGTAGGCTACTCGGGCCTGCACCGGCATCGTCCCTATTTAATAAAACTTAACAACAAAAATAAAACAATAACAACTTAATCACGGAAAACGGTAAAAAAACAAGAAAGGCAGTAGCATTCACAATGGATGACAATCCCAGATTACGTATTTTGACAATTATGAATACATTATAGTTTGACAAAATTAAAAAAAACTGTACTGCCGAAATGTTTGAAGGGATTAGGCAACGTTTTAAATTTGGTAGAATAATAGTGACATGAGAATCGTGCCGAAACAATCCAACCCTGCTTCTTTAGGTTCTTTAAGATGAACACTTTTTATTGTAATAGTTATTAAATCATTTAAGTTAATCAAATACTCATTAATTTGTTTAATAGATAGCTTAAATGATAACAGTTAAGTATAGCAGCTGGTATTTAAGTGAATATGTAGCAATATTGTCGTCAGTCTTAAGAGTAATATGATTATTGATATTTTGTCACAAAGTATATCATAAAAAGAACCTGATTTTACTTCTGTCTAATGCTATAATGAATGGAGTATTATTATATGGATAATACTTTTTATGTATATTTTTATCTATAAAAGAAAAATGTAAAAAATGTTTTCCACACCCCTATTGTGTTGGTCCACACAATACAGACACGGCATTCGAGAGCGCGACGCCGCGCTCGTACCGTCGCTGGCGCGTGCGCGACCTCGCGCGCGGCCGCCACGACCTCGTCGTGCACTGCCCGCACCGCGCGCGGGTGAGTTTCACTCATATATTTCAATTTTCCCGCGACTTCATTATAACCTGTGCATGATGTAGCTTCCCGTGAGTGATTTTATTTAAATAGACCAGTAACTTCGGAGCCTATTCAAGTGCCGCAAACGAACGACTATTTATTTCCTCTATTTAATATTAGTATAGCGCATAGACAACAGATGCAGCCAACGAGCACACGTCAGATTGTATAAAATTGTCTTCCTCTACTTGATTTTGAACCTTAATACATTGAACGTCGAATTCTAAATCGATAACCTGCGGTTCGCTTCGATAATATTTACTGCAATTTGTTGAAACCGATAAAATAGAGCGCCGTCAAAAAATAATACATTATTTCGGCGCAGCCCCGCTTCTGCTTGTTGTGTGGTGATATTTCGTGAACCTTGCTTAATTGACGATTCCTCAGTTTCTTGTTTTAATAAAAATTTTTAGATTCATTCAGAGGAGGTGATCTTAGAACCGATACCTGAATATCAGATCGATTTGGGTGGCAGCGAACAGCCTCCAGATATCGTGAGGAGTTTGGCCCTCGCTATGATGCTTAGAAAGAATGCCTCCATACTGAACGGTATGTATATTGCTAACATTTATTATTCACTAACGTTGCTCAAAAAATCTGTTATCATAATATACCAAAGCGTACTCTAACAGCACTCTATCTAGAGCTTCAATTTTTTATCTGTGACCAATCACTTCTTGTCTATAGAATTCATTATTCATAAATACCATAAAAAAGATATATCTTAACTAAAAGCGGCGGTTTTGCAGAATGCACGTTTGGTTGATAAAAAAAGAAAAAAACTGACACAAAATCTTAAAAAAAACCTTTAGCTTCAAAGGGAATTAATTTCATTATCGCAGCAAAAAGTCCACTCGTTCGAGCTCGTAGGAGTGTAATGGGATATTTTAATCCTCTATTTACAAAATCGTGAAAGTTCATTTGTATTTTTTATGTCGTTTCTTTACTATTTAAACAATCCTGTTCCAGTCCGCATAGACTGCGGGACGGGCGACATAGTGCGGGTGGAGGGCGCGGGAATGAATAATAACGAGCAGGTGCGCAGCGACGTGTGCGGGCGACTGTACAGCGCGCTCGATCAGCTGCAGGGACTAGTACCCGGACACTACCTACTTATGCATCAGGTATCGTGTAGGGCAGATAACACGACCACTTGGTACTATAATTGTACTGAATTATATATTAAGAATGTTGCATACATATAATTTGGTCAATTACATGGAAAATTCAGTCTAATAACGGTTACGGTCACGTCTCTAAAGCAGTCGCGAGTGGTACGTAGAGAGAAAGGGAAGCAGGCACGACAAGCTTAAGCGAAATGGTAAAAAAACATATTTTTTTAGTATAGGGATGATGGTTGGGTAAAATAAAAAGTCCTGTCTTTAGTTCCGTCACTCGGATAGTAGAAAAATGTTACATACTTACTTTTTTTACTTCAATAAAACAAGAAATAGTATAGATAAGAGAGAGAACCGGCCTCCCTCGCTCGCTACTTTTCAATTACCCTACGTTTCAATAACTCAATCTACCCTCGTAACTTATGAATACGCCAAAAATAAAAGCGTGTTTAATATCATCCAACAGTCGATCCACACCGTCAGAGGATCGTTTCAGATGGCAGGGCAGATGTGATTGATCGGTTTGCGTGATCGTGGTCAGTGAAACGTTTCTCGTTCTCGTTCAGCCGGGTCACGGCAGCAACGCCCTGCTGTACCGCGCGGGTGGGGCGGGGGCGGGGGCGGGGGCGCTGCAGCTGCAGTTCTGCAGCCAGCAGCTGGCGGAGGCGGACGAGGCGGCGGCCGTGCGGGCCCCGCCCACGCTCGCGCCCGTGCTGCTGCCCGCGCACAAGTAACGCCGCCATGTTGCTACGTCACCGCCACTAGTGCAGCCGCTATGGCATACGACGACGCGGACGCAGCTATTCCATCGAGCGAACGTTGCCATACGACTGACTAGATTTCGAACATGTCGTATAATCCCCGCAAATTGCTAATGCGTCTGGCCGCCATTTTTATGATGTTGGTTGCGTTCGAAAATCAGTACCGCTAACAAAAAACACTAGTCGACGGGTACACTCGTTGAGTCGGTCTGTGTTGAGATCATACATCATTTTTTTGGTATTGATTAACGATCGAACCGTTAGGTTTGTTGCCGCTTGTTGTGGTTGGCTAAAATAGCAATCGCTATTATGATTTTCACGAGTAAACATAATTTCACTAATAATAAATATATCTAATATTTCGTTATAACTTTTGATTATGTTTAATTTGTTGTCGCATTGTTACAAAGTAAATTGTGCTTGTTTTTTTTTTTATTAGTTCGCTCCGTCAACTGTTGAAATTCGACATCTAATAATTAGAGATTGTAATCTGTTTTTGTGTACAACTATCAACACAGTCGCGCTTAAAATACATTTCCTCTGCATGTTAACGGGACAAATTGAGGGGATGGGAAGATAGCCTCCCGAACATATTTTTTCGTAATCGATCATTGAACTTTTTTCGCGATCATAATTAACGAGTAAATTGCATTCATACACGCATGTAGAACGTACGACCGCTGTTCAAATTCACATTAAATAAAGTTTATTCGCTTGATTCTACCTCAGCCTAACGTGGCTCAGTCTCCGCTCGTATACGTACAATAAATTTACAGACGGAGGCTTCATCGCGCAGCAATCAAATAAAAAATGCAATCTCTTTTTTCCATGTATCATCCTACAGGTTTCGTAAAATCCTGCCTTGCGCGTTCACACCCCACGAGAGGCAAGTCGCCAAGGAATCGCGGAGACCCGTCACCAGACAGAAGACGCCACCGCAAGCCATCAAGGTAAAATACAACTGCGGTACACTCCTCCACACCAATATATCGCACTCAACATTAATATACTACCACATGAAACTCTACCTACTGCACTACCTTCCCTATACTCAATAAAATCATACTCCACACTTAACTTTACTAAATCGAATTCTGCATACTAATCGAAGCATTTTACACTACATCATACAGCTCCACGATACACCAAACTAAAAAAATACAATGCTTATAGTTCATCTGCATCAATGCAACTTGGCACCACCCATTAAGTAGTTGATTTTTAATCTCACCATAGCAATGATAGCGGAGCAAAAATTATATAATCCACTGATACAAACCTTAAGTAAATCTAAACTTCAAGTTGTTTAATCAACCAATATCCTTCATGTTAATATCTTTTCACTTTCGGTTTATTCGTTGTAGTCTACTTTTATATTCAATCGTTAGTATATATCACGTACGTTTGATCGTTAGTGAAGTGTTCCCAGCCTGCAACACGGCCTCGAGTTCTCGACGTTTACAGCGACATCTGTATGTAGTTAGTACATGGTAGTATTCACTAAAGTATTTACGTATTATGCAACGCTTGATAGAGACGGGGTTCAATATTACCGCTTTGAAATAAATTCAAAGCAGCTCTGGGTTAAGTATCGAATAATAGTACCGATAAACCGAATCGAACATATCGAGTACAAACGTAAAAATTTTATATCGATGTTTTTGTAACGTACAAGTGTTTGGACATTCATGTCATAATAAGCAAAACTAATATTACTAAAGTATTCATTTTGAAAAGGCAGCTTTATCATCGCTAAAAGTCTACGACAAGTTATCTGATTACCCGCAAATCTAAATGTATTTTTAAACATCACAGAACTCGAATATTTCATTAACATTTACATATTCATTGTTTTGTTTTATTATATTCAAATTGTTTACACAATTCACTAGATATTTGTGTCCATAATAATCTTTTTGTGGACGTTTTTTAATCACAATATGTTGACACCTCGTCTCAATCAATGTTTTTCGTGTTACGAAATTGGATTTTAATTCATTTGATGTTGGTATGGATTTACAATGGCTGTGTTTGTTGTTAGCTGAACGAGGGGCAGAGCGGCGCGCGCCGTAAGGTATCCACGCCATTCTGCGCAAATGCGTCTTATCGAACATAACAGAGATAACTATCTCCGGTAACAAAATCTGTTTCCGCACCGATGTGGACGTCCAAGCTGATTAATTAATATTGAAAACCGGGAAGGAACAAATCTTTTTTTTATGTAGCTTGTTGTTCTATCGCTTCGGAAACAGTCGTGTCGTTCGTCGATCATCGACTGTTGATAGTCTTCTTTTGTGATTCAATCTGCAAAACGGTTTCTGAGAAAATCCACTTCAGAAATGTCTTAAGACGTTTTCTGTCAAATGTTCCTATAGTGGCAGTGACGGTGAACTCGAGAACCCTATGGGGAAATTATCTTGAAAAAAAAAACTTCTGAAATTGTTCTAAATTAGCCGAATTGATTCTCGGAAAGTGCAAAGTCGATTTTCAAAAACTAGCACTCCGATTTTGGGAGACTATTGATCCGAAAATGAAACAATTTTAAAAACGGTTTCATCGCGTTTGTATTTAGTTTTATTGACGTTTCGGACCCTTTACATTCTTTACATGGAACCTGATAAGGGTTTAAAAGTTGTTTCATTTATGGACACTGCGCGTGAAAATATAAGAAATCAATATTGAAATCCGATTTTCGAAAACAACTGAACCGATTTTCGAAAACAACTGAACCGATTTTCGGAAACTACTGAACCGATTTACGGAAACTACTGAACCGATTTACGGAAACTACTGAACCGATTCTCAGAAACTAATGAACCGATATCAACAACTACAAATACTAATTTCAGAAACAACTGTAATGGCATGTATTTATACTGGTTGTCTGTATTTACTGTATTTAGAGAATCAGATAATACTCTAAATACAAGGACCAAGATTGTGTGCTTTGATTGTAATTTTCATGTATAAATGAATTTCCTTTCTCGTGCTTTATTAATTTGATATTGAGCAAGGCTGTTATAGCTCCAAAAGGTGACAGAACAAAAAAATGCAATACCCATTTGAAATAATACGAAAGCGCAATTTTTCATAGAAAAACACAATTACAAAGCACATTTGTTGGTAAAAGTTTTCAACTAGTGATAAGCAAATGACATAAATTGTAACATGTGCTCTGTAATCTTAATTTCAAAATATAGAATAGATTTGTATATTATAATATTGTTCTGTGGTGGTCATTAAAGAAAAGAGTTAAGGGCATGAAATTAATGTAGTCTAATTTTGATTAAAAACAGGTCCCGAGGCAGGGATGATTTGGTTATTAAATATGTTTTGCAAAACGTCAGACTAGTTAGACGATACGAAGAGCATGTGTAACAATTTAGTCCTTCATTAAACATTGGTGCGGTAAAAAAATGCATTGTTAATGTCATTCTGTTTACAATTTTAATATGTAACTTTTGTGTGTAGTTATGGTTTATTACGACTAAGTTACTGAAGCTGCTCTTCTGTCCTAACTTAATTTTAAGACCGTCAAGTAGAACACTATAAAAGTCACATTAGGTTAATTTAAAATTACGCTGAATTAAGCTTAAGTCTTTGAACAGTGAGTCTTTCTCTCTCCCTTCCTCTCTCTCTCTCTCTCTCTCTTCCTATCTCGCTTCATCTCCCTCTCTCCCTTCTCTTCTCTCTCCCTTCCTCTCTCTCTCTCCCTTCCTCTCTCTCTCCCTTCCCCCTCTCTCTCTCCTCTCTATCTCCCTTCCCCCCTCTCTCATTCTCTCTCCCTTCCCCTCTCTCTCCTTCTCTCTCTATCCTTCTCTCTCTCCAAGGTTTGCTTCCCTCCTACGCTAAACATCAGATTCAGTCTTAATTATAGATTTTTGAAAACAACACGGGCGAATATTAAATCTCATAAAATTAACTTTAAAAAAATTAAATGTATTTTTTTCACGAATCAACCACCAGTGGCTTTAATTTTTGTTCACCGTTTGTTTCACTACAGTAAAAACTATTGTTATCTGAAAGTTTTTGTTACAGTGGCCAAAGAGAAAAAGAAGAAAGAATAAGAATACTAATTGAGGCGATTTAATACATGATTTATTATAATATTGGTGTTTTATTTTACATTATTTATATTATTACACTATAAATGTGTTTAAATAAATTATATTAATTAATTACAATAACTAAATAAATGTTACATTGAGTATAGAAAAATATGGATTTCCAAATATGAGGTGGAAAAGTATTCGTTATATTATGATTCAGAAGATAGTCATAAATTTTTTACTATATACTTAAAAATTAAACCTTTAATTGTAGCATGTGCAATATTTAGCGTATTTTTAAAATGTATTTTAATAATACGTATTAGTTGAGAAATATGTATTTCTAGTTAACCCAACTAATACTGCTCCCCATGAATCGGGTGTTGATCGAAAGTATTATTAAAATGTATAATGAGTCTTGTTTTAAAAGCCATAAGGTGTAAAATGTAACGAACTAGGTTTAAGATTTACACCGGGGAGCAATATTGGCTGTGCTTCGCTGTAGATTTTTAGGACGCAAACAATACTTCTGTGTATGATACAGAGATTGGTTAAGATTTTATGTAATCATTTACTTTTCGTTCGACGATTTAGATACACAGGGCGGCCAGTCTTTACGTGTTGTACACTCTACAGGGAGGAATAGTAATATACTAGGACCAACTACTAAGCGGCCTCATCGAAATATCCGTCCAGTTGCGCCGCGATCTAAAACAAGGAATCCAAACCGCTATTATGTTTATGAAAATAATTATGTCTTTTTTTATATTTATTAAGATTTCAACTTAAACTTGACGAGTCAATTTCAGGACAGAAACGTTAGACTTTAAGGATACGTTTCTTTCCAAAAAATTAAAGGCGTAAGGAGCCGTCCATTAATCACGTGAGGCTCGAAAGGAGGGGGGAGGGATTCGTCAAAAATCCCGAAATATCACAAGAGGGTGGGGGGTGTAGTAATATACCACGTATATTTATTTATTCCCCGACGCACGATGATTAAACCGAAAAGCGACGTCAAAAATTAAGATTTTTTGTTGGTTTTAAATCTCAATATGTATCATCGAGGGGGGGGGGGATCAAAAATGTTGAAAAAACATCACGTGATAAATGGACGGCCTCTTAAACACTAGACAGGGGGGGCGCTCACCTGCACGGGCGTGTACTTGATGTACTTGTCGGGGTTCTTGCTGAAGGGCGCGGCGGCGGCGCGCTCGCACAGCGCGGCGTAGGGCGGCAGCAGCGCGCGCTTGTTGGCGCGCTTCAGCTGCTCGCGCACCTCCGCGTCCGGCACGCTGTAGCCGCGCTGCAAACGGCTCAGCTCCTCCCACTCGCGGTTGAACGCCTGCAATACACTGCATACACTAACGAGCGCGCTGTCTATATATGGCGTAGGGCGGCAGCAGCGCGCGCTTGTTGGCGCGCTTCAGCTGCTCGCGCACCTCCGCGTCCGGCACGCTGTAGCCGCGCTGCAAACGGCTCAGCTCCTCCCACTCGCGGTTGAACGCCTGCAATACACTGCATACACTCCACACACTCCATACACTCGATACAGGAATACCGACGGTCGCGCGCTGAGATTCAGGAGGGTAGCTGCAGTTGTCTTTCATTGAAAGATAAATAAACAGCTCCGGAAAATTAAAAAAAACATCCACACCCTTATGTGTGAACTTTTTCAGTTGATTGCGGTTCCTTTATGAAAATAAAATAGTGTCCAGATTACCACATTTCCGCAATCAATTTTCACGACTACCCTCGATGTTGGGATATAAATCAAATTGAGATATTAGACAGATTTCTGTAGTCTGACGTGCCGTTGCCTGTACTTATCGATCGTTACAAGAAAGTGAACTCCAACGCATCACAGTTATCAACGGTCCAGCTTTGCCATAATTTAACATTTTAAAGACTATATATAACAGACGGTAACCAGTTCATCCATCCTCCGTACAAATAGTAAGTGTACTTTTCTAGTTGAGATACAAACTCACCGTAAACTTGTCCTTGAGCATCTGTCTGTCCCTGTCGCGTAGTTTAGGAGGAAGCGGCTCCTCCAATACCGTGTGAGCCAGGAGCTTGTTCCAGCTAAATTAAAAGTATCATTATATAGAAACGGAGACACGTTAATGATTTTAATGATTAAAAATGAAAATCTTAAGTTATTGAAAATAACTCAAGTTTTTCTAAGTTTTACAAGTCAAGTTCTAATTTTACTATTAAAAAAAAACTAAAATCAGAAATGAAAACCCGTGTTCATGACGTTTAAGTAGTTCTTAACTGGAAATTCTCAATTCATAAACCGGGTGCATCACCAGAACAGTAAAACCACATTTTAATCGTAACATGTAAAAAATTTAAATCAAAATCCGCTTCGAAAATTTGAAATGTTATACTCCTTATAAATAGATTTTTAAAAGATTATGCATGTAATTTATTGCTCACCTCTGAAGGTATGCGTTCTTATGTTCGTTGATGAGATTCCTATAGTTAGCCTCACAGTCGGGCTCAGCCAGAGACAATACATCTAGCAAACCACTGCGTTGCAGACCCTATATGAACACAAATAAATACAATATTCACTAGAGATTTGTTATATCGAGCTCATGCTTCAGAAGACACTTTAAACCGTATACTCCAGCTGATTCTGCAGCCATTAATCGAGAACTTTAAGTATAGGGAACTACTCCTGTGAGCTTGCAGTAGGAACAATAACTTTGCTTAATTTCGTATATAAATAATGGAAAGTAACATTTTTCTTAAAAGTATATGAAAATAACAAAAATCATGTAATTTAAAACGACTTAATACAACCCATTTAAAGTATGTATGAGGACTTATTTAAATTAGTTTTGGAGTGATAAAAGTCGACGTTGTGATATTATATTTGACATTATTATACATATATAGTTACAAGCATTCAGTGAATTACTTGTGCTTATCAAGCACAATATTCACAATACGACGAACGAATACTCCTGACATCGTCGATTACAGTAAAAGAGTGCCTTTAAATATTTAAAATAAAAATATCTTACCTGTAATAAATAATGCGTATTGTTGAGAAGGAATATAGCCTTTAAAGCGTCCGGATACTGTTCACTTTTGTTACGTAGCGTGAAATTCAGTTGAGCCAAAACTTTACCTGTTAATTTAAAACCTTTATTATATAACTTACATTAAATTCCAACTAATATGGCGTATGTTCAATTTGCTTTCGCGCAGAGCAGCTCTACCAATACAGATGAAGAGTGAATAAAATTTACAAAACGATTGAAATTTATAATGAGTCTTGTTTACGATAACAATAGACTGAATTAAATAATATGAAGTAAAGGTATTCTAGTGTCATGAATTCACAAATACGATGAAGTACTGAAATATAATGGTCACATCTTGACTATGAAAACTATGGAACATGTTACCAAAATAGTGTATGTTTATGTACTTAACATGTAAGCAAGTAAAATGTGTTATGAAATCCATACGGTGTTGGGATATGTCAGCAAGTATATTGTGATATGTGTGAAAGTTATGTATATGTCTGAACGAGTGGGATAATCGAAATTGAATATACCAATTGCGAATTTTCATTATTAAATATTATACGGGTGTAGACGGTAAACGAAAAAAAAAAAATTTTTTTCTGGTATAACCGATAATCACACTTATGCTTATTATTAACCAACTTCAAAAAAGGTTCTTAATTTTATCTATAATGTTGCTTAAATTAATTATGAAAAAACTAATATTTTATATTAATTGTCACGTGACCTTAAACAGCGCGTGACGTCACGCCCCTCTTACTCATATCCAAGCTTAAGACAAGTAAACCATAAGCATATAGTCCATTTTTTCTAACTTGAGATAACTCGTAAATAAACAAATGTCAATCACAAATCATGACATGACAAAGGAATCAACCAATTTAAGCTCGTATAACCTCTTACATACACTGCTTTATACATTAACACATTCATATCCACTGAAAATAGCTTGAAATCATCTTTAGCAATAACATTTCTCATTCAAAATCGTAATTATGACAATGTCAATAAAACATCACAATAAAATGACGCGTAAGTTTAACATTTCCTAAAAGGGAAAGCGGTTAAATGAATAAAAGAATGGTGTAAAGGACATCGAGCCGCGTCTCGACAACAGCGCCACCAGCGGGACCACAGCGAAACCTTCCGCTCCCCGCGCGGTGCGGGGTAGCATACCCCCACTCTGCGCGATCTTATAAGATAACTGACTAATATATGAGATAAGTGCGAGCAATCAAAATGTACTTAAGTAATTGGTTTTTTTGCAATAAAGCATATTCTGCCATTGAATGTTCTCCGTGTTTTCTCCGAACCAAGCGTTTTATTTGCGACCTCTGCTACCTACCCGTTTGATAATCCAGCCTACAGTCCATCTGCTACAAATGGTTTGAAATTTTTGTAGGTTTGAAATAAACTGTTATTTTAAATTTTGCTATATTTAGAGTTATTTTTTACGTGATATTCTTTTTTGTTATGTAATATTGGTATTTTCTTTTGTGATTACTAACTGTTGTTTCAGATAACTATTCTTTTTTTACATTCGTCAAGTAGATTAGTGAAGAATATTTAACACGTACTTTTTATTTATTTACGTAATCAATAAATTACGCTGATATATCACTACATAGTATAAAAGAAAGTCATAGTATAAAACTACGCAACGGATTTTGATGCGGTTTTTTTTCATAGATAGGGTGATTCAAAAGGAAGGTTTTTATGTATAATACAAGACCACGCGGGCGAAGCCGCTGGCGGATTGCTAGTTGAGTATAAATGTTACGCGACATCACGCTTTTAAACACTTTCTACAAAGCTGTGACGTAGCGAGCCCCCACTCCTCAATTATTATGCTTGTTGTCTAAGCTATTTCTTGTTAAATTGAAACAAAAGAAAATACGTATCTAACATTTTAATATTATCTATTATGATAAACCCGTTTTTCTTTTTATAAAACAAAAAGCAATAGTGCCGTTGGCGCCACTGCTTAAGAAGTATTAATGATCAAAAGTAATATATTGTTTAAAATTAGGTATTTTAAGCCAAAAATAAAATCGATCAACACCTCATTCTGGTAAACCTGGAACTTGTAAAGTATGCGAAAAGTCTGATAAATTTTTCAAAAAATATGACTGAGAATGTGATGTGACGTGATATGACTGAAAAAAAATACAAATAACAAAACATTCAGTAGATCATTCTTTACATTGTTTAATGTTTTCTAGTCCTATCAAACGTCAAATTTTACAAAGACGCCACATTCGTCTACTAGTTTTCTCAAGTTAGATAAATCGGACTATACATAGAACTACGAGGGGCGTGTCGTCATAGCGACGCCATGACAGAAGTTGGCGTTTCTGCGGGAAATTTTGAAAAATTAAATTTATTTTTAGATCCTAATTTAATATATGAATGATACTTTTTTACATATATTTTTTTGATATATTTCATGTACATCTATAAAATAAAAATATAGAAATAAGTAGTGTACACCCCTACAATAATGGTGGGTATACGCACGCATGTACACGGCGAGCAGCACGGCGTTGCGGTCGTGCGCGGCGGGCGCCTGCGCGGCCGCGCGCGCGTACTGCGGCTCTGTGGCCAGCGCGGGACCTGCCGTAACCATATCTATGCACACTGAACGGTTCTGGAAAGCTTTCCTACCTATCGGCGAGCTGGGGCTAGAGAACCTTTATGACCCATGGAAAGCTTTAACATTTTACTTATGCAAAAAATGTATTTAATTTACTGTTCGGATTTAAATCTACAGCTACGTAGGATCTCTTTATGCAACACCGACGTCTAGATACTTCAAACTGCGTTTTATTTTTAGACAGACAGATAAAAAGTTGAAAATTAATATTTATTTAAATTATCTAGTCGGTTTAACAATCGTCAATCGAATATCGTGTTTTAGGATGTCGACTATGTCGCTGGTGTTTTACAAACAACCCTGTTTACTCGATTCTCTCGTTCCGGCAAAGACAAACAACACGCACCGATGACGTGCGCGTGCAGCGCCAGCGCGTGGCAGTGCGCCAGCGCGGCGGCCGCCAACTGGTGCACGGTGCCGTCCACCGCCGCCGCCGCGCCGTCCGCGCGCACGCCCTCCACCCACTCCTCCAGCGCCCGCAGGCACTGCACACACGCACACGTCACTGTATCGCTCGTCACCACGTATGTATACCGCAGCGGGCCAGGGGCGCACTCACGTGCTGCGTGCAGGCGTGCAGCACGGCGGTGTAGGGCGCGGGCGGCGCGGGCGCGAAGGCGCGCTCCACGTCGGGCAGCAGCCGCTGCAGGCGCGCCAGCAACGCCCAGCAGCCCGCGCTGGGCCCGCAGCGCGCGGCGGCGCGGCGGCTGCGCGTGCAGGCGCGCTCCACGTCGGCGGCGAGCAGGCCGCAGCAGTCGCGCAGCAGCAGCTGCAGCAGCGCGGGCAGGCGCGGCAGCGGCACTAGCCCCAGCGCGTGGCGCTGCTCGTGGCGCGCCACCTTCACCAGCGCGCACGCGAGCGCCCCGGCCGCCTCCGCCTCGGCCTCGTCGCCCGCCTCCCCGCTCTCCTCGGGATCTGGACCGACCGGGACCGGGGAATATTTATTATACATATAATAGTTGTCGTCGGAAATTAAAATTGCGATACTCTAAACGTATAGAAGGAGATTAAAACTAAAATGCTCCGTAGTGTTAACTAAGGAGTACGATAAATATTGAAATAAATACTTACAAGTCTCGACGACAGATCGTCGGGGTCCTATCGCCAATCCCGTGGATTGTTCCAGAGTTTGTGACGCCTTCATCATTATTTTATTCGCACGCTTCTCTAAACTGTAATATGAATTAACTTTAGGTTGAAAATAAAACTAAAAAAAAAAAAAAAATATTAATAAGCTCCTTAGCGGCAAATAAGATATTGATCCTTCGAGCTTCATGCACACTTACACTTTTTGAATTTTACTGGTCTTCTTAGATGTGCTATCGGAACGATGCAGCATATTTTTCGCTCTCTGTATATGATAAAAGTACGACAACTTTATTTTAATACAATAAGTTGAGAATTTAATTCGCCGGATTCAAATTAATAAACAGTTGCTTACTGGTATACCAACTATATATAAGTAAATATTTTTTCAAAAAGCTGATGACAAGAAGCGATCGCAACCCTAATTGCTTGCGATCGCCAAATACATCAACAGTAATACATTACAAAATTGCAACTTACAATGAATTTATGACAATGCTACAGTACAATTGGCAACTGCTCACCGAATTTCATAAGACTAATTCAGGGCACCTCGAAAATATGACAGACTAGGTACCTAATTTGATAAACTACGTACACACAGCAACACGTCAATATGATAAATTGCCGCACTCGATTTTTAATTTTACCGTCATTACATTAAAGCTTACAATCGAGTGTACACACTCTCTAGCATAATCTGAAGTTTTACTCGAGATTTGTGTAAAAACGTGTCGAGTGGGGCGGGCCCGTTTCGCTACTTCTATGCACATTATCTTCTGTGTCATTCCCGGAGAGCACCTTTGATGGGTACCGATATATCTCACCATCAGCGGCGAGGCGGCCATGGAGCGCGAGCGCAGGTAGTCGCGGAAGGCCTGCATGGACTGGCGGGCGGCGGGCGCGCGTATCTCCGCCAGCGCGGCCAGCGGCGGCCGGCCCGCGTTGCTCAACCACGCAGCCGCCGCCCGCAGCGTCTCCACCGCCCCCGCCCCTGCCCCCACCCCCGACCCCGCCCCCACGCCGCTCCCGCTGCCGTGGGCGCTCACGCTCACCGAATCCGCACTCGAATCTTTTGGGAATGACGCTCATTCAAAGTAGCGGAAAATATAAAGTTTTATTATTAATATTAGCCCTTTGCTGACCTTTTAGTTATTTAGTTATGAAATGAAATGAAAATGTTTTTAATCAAGTAAGTTTGTTACAAGCACTTTTGAATCGTCCAAAAGTATTTTTCCCCTACCACTTGTTCAGGACGTCTTTTAGATCACAAGAACAAGCGAAAGAAACTTACCAGCGTTTTATCATAAGTAATGACATTTACATAAATCATGTCATTACCAAAATAATACATATATTGAACAATAATAAATACAAATTTCAAAGTCTGTAAAACATAGGTTGGTACATACCTATAATTAATCGTTATAGAACAGAGCGAAGGCTATTAATTCCATGCATTGCGGTCCTTATAATAAACATCAACTTTACTCATAACTATATATAATAGCCTTTACTCATAACTATATTCTTTACATGAATTTGAAATTTATTTATGGGTAGATCAATTACATTTTGTGGAACTTTATTGAACATAGCAATACATGTAGCCAGAAATGATCCCCTGGTTTTTTGAAGTTTGAAGCTTGGAATGGCAAGTTTATTTTTATTTCTTGTGTTAAGATTATAAACACTACTTTTTTTTTGTGAAGGAATCGTAATGTTTTCTTGTGTACATAATATTCTCATAGATGTATTAAGAGGAACAGTCAGAATATTTATTTCTTTAAATATTTCTCTGAGAGATTCCTAAAATTATATTATATATAGAATAGATAGACCTTAAATTATATATATAACGGACAGCTCTCTTTTGTAGAATAAAAATATCCTGAATGCTAGCCGCAGAACCCCACAACAATATACCATACGTCATTACACTATGAAAATAACTAAAATATACCAATCTTGCCGTTTTAACATTTGTCAAGAGTCTTATATTCTTAACAGCAAAAGCTGCAGAACTCAGTCTACTTGACAAGTTATCAATATGAGGATCTCATTGCAGTCGGGAATCTAGTGTAATACCAAGGAACTTTGTCGATTCTACTAACTCAACTTTTTCACTATTTACATTTATAAGTGTACTGACATGCCTCACATTAGGTAATGCAAACTTTATGCATTTCGTTTTATTTGAATTGAGCTTAAAATTATTATTATGAAATCACTGTAGAACATTGTCGAGAGCATCATTTACATCATCAAAACAATCATTACCCCTCTCAACTTTAAACAGTAAAGAGGTGTCATCTCCAAATAATACTGTATCGTCTGTCTATTACCCATTAGCCCTTTGCTGACCTTTTAGTTATTATAGTTTTTTTTATTATACCTATGCCACTGCAGATTAAATTACACGAAAATCTCGATCGTTAGCACTGATAGGTAAAAGTAAATAAATCATGGAACTTACCCTCTTCTAATGCAATCATATCCATAAGAGTAGTCGGAGACAGAGGTCTAGTATTGCGACTCAGCAGCTCCTCGAATGCGCTTTCCAATTTCAATACTCCAGTGTTGTACAGTTGGTTCTAACAGTATTGCAAATAAAATTATTTCATAATAAAATACTGGGTCCTCTTAGAACACTGAGATCTCACAAGAATAGACTAGATAGTATGATGTTTGTTCTATAACTTAAAACTTTTTGATATAAATTTAATTTTTTTTAAAATAAAAACTGATAAATCAATTTTGTTCAAATCAAAGTGCTGGGTTGCAATTAATCTTGTTATGTAGATTAAATGTTATTTATGATGTAAGTACACACTCTAGGGAGGTACATTTTTTTATAAGAAACCCTGCATAAAAAATAAGTTTTTGCAATAAAAAAAATTATTACTTACTATATTTTCCAATTCAACACTCTGTGGATTATTTTTATTAAAATATGCTTGCGCTTCTGCCAGTTTGTCTAAAGCCTAGAAAAAAACAATTTTTTTTTAATTAAAAGAAACAACTGTAATTGATGAACTTCATAGTGAACTGATTCAAACATTGTTTTCATACACTTATACTACATTTATTATAGCATTAGATAGGAAGTTAAATAAAGTTCTTTCTAGGGTATACTTTGCGACTGTCATGATTAATGCCTAATTTAATTTAAATTAATTTATTTACCAGTAGTCATACTTAACTGCTATCATTGAAGCAGTCTATCAAATAATTTATGAGTATTTGACAAAAATAAATTATTTGTAAACTATTAAAATAAAAAGTGTCTATCTTTAAGAACCCAAAGAAGCAGGTGTGGACAGATTCAATATTTTTGTCATTTCACTATCATCATCATCATCACCAGCCCTTTTACGTCCCCACTGCAGGGGCTCAGGCCTTCCTTATGGATGGTTAAGGGGGATGGGCCATGACCCTCCACGCTGGCCCAATGAGGGTTGGAGGGTATTAACGACTGCAAATGCAGCCGGGACCAACAGCTTAACGTGCCTTCCGAAGTACGGAGTAGCTCGAGATAATAATTTTTTGGTCACCCATCCCGTGACCGACCCTTGCGAAAGTTGCTTAACGACTACGATCGCGGGTCGCGGCGCTTATTCACTACGCGACCGAGTTACACCCATTTCACTATATCTGTACCAAATTTTAAATGATAATAAATTCTTTTGTCATACATTATATGATTAGTCCTAAACTAAACTAAACTAAACTTCCTATACTGCAGACCAAATGTGCAGTTAAGCTCCTAAAATTTCTATATTGCACTTTTTCGAACAATGCACTTTTATACACTAACTTATTTTAGGCTTAAGTAGAAAAGTGGCATTTTTATCTATTCGGTTCTGATTGCTCTTATGTTGTACTAGCTTTCGCCAGCGACTTCGCCCGCATGACCCTAGGGAAATGTTTAGTGGGATAAAAAGTATCCTATTATCTAAGTCAGCTAATACCCTATCTGTATACCAAATTTCATCAAAATCCGTTCAGTAGTTTCGGCGTGATTTAACTTTTTTAATCAGGGATGACTGAGAGTGTTATAAACGTAAGAGTAGAGAATAGACAAATACAATCAGAAAGCTTCGAACTGCTAAGCTATCGGGAGTTACACATGTTATTGTTATTCAACCATAAAAGATAGACATATGCTGTCGTGGGATATTTTTTATATAATTTTAAGGAGAACATTTCCGTCATACATGATTTCTGGGTAGCTTTAACCAATAAGGTTGCACACGCGACGGAAGCTTAAAAAATGGAGTAACTTCTCCCGTTTTCCCAACATTTCCCTTCACTGCTCTGCTCCTATTGATTGTAGCGTGATGAAAAGAATACTGTAACCAGCTCAGGAGTATGAAAAATAATTGTACCAAGTTTCGTTAAAATCCGTTGAGTAGTTTTTGTTTCTATAACGGTTATACAGACAGACAAAAATTTTACTGATTGCATTTTTGGCATCAGTATTGATCCCTAATCACCCCCTGATAGTTATTTTGGAAATATATTTCATGTACAGAATTGACCTCTCTACACATTTATTATAAGTATAGGATAATATCTATTGATGACAAAAATTCTATCATAATAAACAATAATACATAAAGTATCAGTTAATACTGTTTTAATCCTACAAGCAATGCAATTTGGATTAGTTTTCGTACCATCATATTGTAGGTAATTAAGTAGGCATAGGTAATAAAAGTAACGCCATAGGCATCTAAAAGAATCTTAATTACCTACAATATACCTACCCAATTTTTTTTTCCCTTTCTGTAATGCCTTTCTGTAATGTCTGTTGCCTGGAAGAGATCGCGTCTAAGCGATAAGGCCGCCGATTGTACTGCTTGTTAGATTATAACTGTATATTTTTTGACTGTATGGTGTATGTACAATAAAGAATAATTCATTCATTCATTCATGATTTTTCCTCAGAAACTGTATTAAAATTTCTTTTAATTCTTTTTCAAAAATTTGTGTATTCAATAAGTAATGACTAAGTTATTGATCTCTAAACCAAAGCAATGCTCTCAAAAATATAGAGTCACTTACTTCCAAATATAGATTCAGAGACTCAGTGGATGATGTATGGGGTCCAGCTTGTACCAAATCAGCCAGCTCTCTAGACACCATATAGAAATTGATCACATGGTCCAGAGCTTTCACTGTTCTTTCCATATCTAAGAAAATAATCAATTTTAGACTACATCAGCAGCCTATAAAAACTATCTACTTATTTTAGACTTTTTAAGAACAAGCAGACTTTCCAAATTATACTTATTTCAACATAATTTCGAAAGTCTACTGTGAATTCAATTTTCTTTTTGTAATATATTAAATTTCATATAACTTTATGACACAAGATGTTTAAAGACACCCATTAAACATTTGTTGCAATTCTAATTGGTAGTTAAACATATATGATTCTAATAAATAGAGTACCCTTGTAATGGCACAAACTAGACTGTTTTAATACTGCCAAACTAAGTCTTCAATTTTGTGAATAACTGAGAACAGATGATAACTTCATGTATATAAATGTCATTACATTTCTTAGATTATAGAAAAGAAAGTAAATTGAATTATAAATTAGATTCTTTTACTTTTAATTAGTGTGGAAGTGGCACATCAAAATTATACATAAGCTATACCAGAAATAAAATAACAACATACTCTGGTGTATATGTTGTAATCGAGCAGTATCTCCATAAAGGGGTAGTACAGCAGATTCCAGCTGCTGTAGCCTTTGCTCACAAGCACCGAGCACATTACAAACATCGCTAGCCAGTGCTGAGCTGCGATTAGCTGCAGCTTTTAACTCCTGGATATTCGTCATCTCCTAAAAAGTCAGATATCGTAATAAACATGAACTGAAGACTGATATTTTAAAACTATGAAAAGGTGTGACACCTTCGATTTTTCAAAGACGAAGATCCTTTTTAATTAACAAAACAAAATGTAATTTTGGTTCTGATTTTACCTTCCGTAGTTTCATTTCTATATCAAATTTTTTCTCTATTGCATACATGATGTTTCCTCAGTCGTAAATTATTGTACATAAAATAAGGAAAAAGCCAAATAAATTGCGGTATTATTGACTACTTTTGTGGCAATTATTTCAAGAAAACTCAAAAAACATCATAAGATAACAAAAGTAACTCCTACTTTCCAAAAATTGACAATTGACGTTAACTGTCATCGTCAATTGTCAACATCTGGCAGTGTTGCCAGATGGAATCTGAAAAATTCAGTAGAAAAGTTAAAAATTTAGCAGTAGAACACGGAAAAAATCAGTAGATTACAAAAGTAATACCTACGTGATTAAAAATGAATTTGGGCTCGAATTATAAGTACACAGAACACATTCATGTAAATATTTATCTACTGTACTTACCAAAGTTAATCTAGTCAATGCTTCATGTGCTTTATTATTTATTCGTACTCATACTTATTAAATTACTATATATATGCTATTAATTTCGTGTAAATAATTTTCACATCTGATCTGAAACAATCAGTAAAACTATTACATAACGCTATAAATAGGGACAAATTCTTATTGTTTCGATCACATTTATGGCTGACGTATCTTCTTTGCTTGGTTTATATCAACACTTTAACACATTGTCAGTGTTAAAAAATGTTGTATGTATCTATGTATCATAATGCTAAAGCAGGCAGGTGCATATTAATGTTATAAATGCAGCTTGCAAACACTGTTTCGGAAAAAACATGTGAAATATTTTCATGCAATCATGCAACAATAAAAAACATGCCGAAGTTCTTACTTGTTTACTCTGAATCTGAGTCATACATGCTGTTCAAAAATTTGGGCAAATACTTCTTGCAGTCATGGGAGTAGCATGTTGACTTTTTTGTATATATTTTTTGCATGCAACACGCCACATAAAGTTTTCGGAAGCAGCCTATTTCGCAGTTTTGTTTTATTTACGTTAACTTGCGAAAAAACCCTTTCAACTGTAGCACTTGAATGTGGCAAAGACATTAAATCCTGCACAAATTTGTTTAATGTGGGGAATGCTTCAGTGTCATCGCTATATTTTTTTTTAAATACCATTCTCCAGAACTCTTCGGGGTCATTTCCTACATAGTCAATATCAGTGTTTTGAAGTAGTCTCCAATCATCGTCTAGCGCCTGCAATTTTTTTTCTTCTACTAGATTTGGGAATCTTGCAGCTATTGGAGCCAATGACGCATATTTATTGCTCTTAACGATTTGTGGGTCCAATATTTCGATATTTTCCAAAATTGGGTCATTAAAAGAAAATCTTTTGTAGATTTGAGTGACTCCCTCAATGTAAAATTCCAAAATTTTTAATTTGAACTGATGCAAATCTTTAGGCCGTAAATTTAACCCCTGTACCTGTAGGGATGCCGCAACGTTTGCACCCAAATATATATTTTCCACTTGGAGATAGAATCTTGGATTTTTATATTCAATGTCTTTTATGTTAGTTATTTTCAAATAATTCATTTGCATGTAGTTGGCAAGAATTGATCTTACGACGGCTTCAACATTTTTTCTCAAGCTGTGTACCTGGATTTTTTCCGATTGCATCAATTTATTGAGTCTATTAAAAATTGGCAACACATAGCTCATAAACTGTAAATACAGTTTTGTAAAAGGATTATTTAGTCCTTCCAGGATATCTTGAGGGGCAGTCAATCTCTCAGTGGTAACAGCATCAATAAAATATAGCTTAAGAGCCTCAAACTGTTCAAGAATCCGGGAAACTGCTGCTTCTAATGATAACCACCTAGTTTGGCAGGGGTGAAGAATTTTGTGTGGTTTTAAATTTAGAAATGTTTGAAATTCTTGAAATTCTTTAATACGTTTCGGACTGGTCTGTATATAGTTATAAATGCCTCTTACCAAGTCTTCCACAAACCGTGGCAATTTTTCTGCAGCATAAGAGGCACATAAAGCAAAAGAATGGCAGATGCATTTCATGACATAAAGATTGGGTAAGTCATTTTTCAACAGCACCTTTACCGAGTGGTGTGCCCCCATCATAACATTGGCACCATCAGCAGCATACCCAATTAAATTTTTTTGCCAAGGAATTTGGTGTCTATCAAGGCTGGCGATTATTGATTGATAGATACCACTGGCTGTAGCATCATTAACAGGTACCAAATCAAAAAAAGCGTCTGTTATTTGGTCATTCTGTATTGTCCTAACGACAATACATAGCAGTTTTATAGTGCCTTGATCAGTTGATTCATCTACAATAATGGAGAATGAGCGAGTTTTCATAATGGAACAAAGTTCTTCTTTTTCAGTAGCTCCTAAAACATTTTTAACAATACTCGTGGCTTTGGTACGACCAAGAGTAATGCCTTTTGCTATTTGGGAGTCAGGGCATATTGCCCTGATCAAATTAGGGAGGTGTTCTACAGCTAAAAATGGCAGATTATGTTCAGCAATGTATGAAGATACCCTTATTTCGGCTTCTTTAATATTTTTGGCAAGTTCAGATTCCTTTGATGTGGATGGCAAGGCATCTGCAATACTTCTTTGCCCTCTAATTGCTGAGCATTTTAAAATATGTCTTGCTGTATTTTTATGTTTTGTTAAATCATATTTCCCACCATTTGAGATTGCTATATCGCAGCCGCAGGCTTTGCAAAAGCCAAAACCCGCACCATTTTTGCTTTTTGTTAGCCAGTTCTTAAAATCTACCAATTCCAACCACTCGTCTTTAAATTTTTGGCTGTATTTCGTTTTTTTAACAGCACTCATTGTGGATTATAAGTTACAATAAAAAAACACCATGCATAAAAACATTAGTAACACCACAAAACAATAAGTTAATGAAGTTAGAAATGTTATGTTATTTTTAAAAACCTGGAAAAAACAAAAAAATACATGCACTCATCAGTTTATAGTTAAAGTGTGCGTTTGACTTTATTATGTTTATAATTTATATAATTAAAACCTGGTTCTAAATAGAGGCGCCGCGATTAGTCGCTATTGTTCGGTAATCGGCATTATTCGACATTTTTTTTGTTATTCGTCGAATACCGAATAATAATGTCTATTATTCGACATTCGGCGAATAGTTGTCTATAACAAACTTTAAATGAAAAAAACTATAGGCTTCAAAATAATCACTTTATTTTTTCTTAAAAACAAAACACTACACAAAATATATTTCGCACTGTTTTTTTCCTTCTCAAAATAACGCCAAACATGAGATTTTTTCCCGGGATTTGGCATGATTGTTTTGCTTTTTGAGTTACACTTTAACTATTCAGTCTTTAATTTAAGCATTTGTTCTCGATACGATAATTAAAACACTGACCGACGCGACGTCACGTCAAGCAAGCTCATCCATCAAGAATTACATGCGGCCACCCAGCCCAAACACAAGTGAAATCAGTTGAGCGGGAAATCCCCTAAAGTATTCAATGCTAGGTTACACAAAAGGATGTATTCCCCGTAAAAAAAGTAGGAATATAACGTACAACAAGAGTTACCAGCATTAAAAAATTTAAAATCAGTCTAATATCAGAATGTGAGACTTCATTTTCTTTTCTCATAACCTTAGAAAAATAATTAGATTAACTTAGGTAAATAATAAAAGATTCTAAAAGCGTGATAGGCACAGTCAGTTCCAAAAGTCGATGAATATTTCTAAATTTTTAATCTAAAATACATGAATGAAAATAGAAACGTGTGATTCTTGTAAATTGTTAAATCGTACACTTAGCTCCTTCACTGTTCAGCGACTTATGGAGCTGACCGTACATTCTATTAGAAATAAACTATTTTTTATAGTCCTTCGTTAATGTCGAATAATTATAGCGTATTATCCGACTATTCGCCATAGGGAATAGCGATTACTCGGTATTCGACTATTCACTATTACAACTATTCGCGGCAACTCTAGTTACAATTTTTTTTTAGTTTGGTTTGTTAAACTTTGAATTTGTAGGTAAGTATGTGCCTATTATTATTTTAATGAGCTTTAAATCCATGCAATAAAACCATCACTTTAATATTTCATGCCAACAAACTAGAAAATACATTACCTTGCTAAATGCTCAATATTGTTAACGCAGTCCAGTCTAGCGTGTGTCTCTCGAAACACACAAGTTCCTTAATTGTGACAAATACAAGAAAAACTTCCGTCCGTAAGTAATTTATAATATTTGTTACAAAACAAACTTTTTTCCACTTTTGACTAACCTCAGTTCTGTTGACAAAACCAAACCAAACCTCAGACCGATAGTAAGAGCGGGCGGGAGTGAGTGAGTGAGTGAGCCGAAAAACCGCCAAACTGCGAGCGAGTGAGGACCACATTCACTCACGCTGCTTTTACACAGCATATTTATCATGTCATAAAGGCCAGATCACACGACACGACACGACGACTAGAAAATAAAAAGAACTACCTACCCGATCTGATTTGGAAAAGCAGGTAGATTTCATAAATAATAACAATAACAGCAGTAGATCAGTAGATTTTTTAAAAATCAGGTAGATCTACTGCTAAATCAGTAGATCTGACATCACTGACATCTGGTGTAAATATTGCAGTCTTTGTTCTAGGATTGACCTAAAAGTGCCATACTGGATGCTAGGGCATCAACTTTACTGATATCGTTATTAAACCCAACGTATTTATTGCTAACGTAATAACGACACAGCAATTCAATAATTTACGAACTTAACAGTTAAGTTGTTTTTCAGTATATTTTATTTTTCTTTACTTATTTCATTGTTGTGAAGACACTGCTCCTTAACTTCAGTTTAGACTAGTTTAAAAGTTTAAATCCTGTATTTCATGTGTTGATAATATATATTTCATTTCATTAAAAATTTCATCCGAACCTAAAATAAAGTAGTAAAGAATATTTTCTTTATGACCTTCTAGACGAGCATTAGAGAACAAAAAATATAATTGCAATATTATTTCAAACGAATATTATGTTGCAATTCAAAATGTAAAATAACAAAAAAACAACCTATATTTGATCATATATTACTGTTCTATTTGTTGATTTTCAATATAATATAGCTTATTAGATAGAAAGTTATAAATGGTATTTAAAATGTATTTATTCAATTTCCTTTCATACAATTGTTTATCTATGGGTTATACCATGACGTCGTAAGTCCTATTATTTTACTGTTACATATTCTACTATTTCAAGTATCTTGTGAACTATTTGCAAAAATGGACTTATAGCGTTTTTAAACAAATTGACATTATTGTAACAAATAAAAATGTATACAAGAAGCATTTAAAACCACTCTCCAAATTTTAGTATGTTAATCTTTACGACAAATAATGAAATACGTGTTTTTTCTTTTTATGTCGTTTAGAACAAAAATGTTGAGTTATATCGTCACCAAGTTATTTTCAAAAAACATACATTTGTGGACGCTCCCGCTGCCCAGTACGTGCGCTTTACGCGCTACGTTAGTTTCCCCCCCCCCCTCCCTTCCCGCAATTCATTGATAGTAATACAAGTACGTTTGCGAGTTAGTAGCAGCCACCTAAAATGTTTTCGTTTTTTCATGCTAGGGCAAATGGTACATAAAGTTGAAACCTTTCCTTCATACTTTTACGGGCTCAGGACCGTCAAATTGCAAAAATTCTATTAGATACCTACTATTACAATAACTATACTGCTTTAAATTTATAAATAAGTAGGTAAGCAAATATCAAGTTACCTAAAATTCTGTTTAGTTAAACCAATAATAAAAAAAGTAGGCACTTAACTAGATATTCTTTGCAATCAGGCGTATTTAAAAAATCATCAACTTTATGTACATAATCAACTAATCACTTTATCCTACCTAATTTAACTATTTACCTACGTATACTTTATTAATTGTTCAAAGTGCATATCGTTCCTCTCCACACAGAGTCGTGCACGTTTTTGCACATTGTCTTTTAATTTGGCGAGCACTACAGTGTCATTTTTCACGTGGTCAAATGCCGCACTAATTTGCACTTTTAAGTCCTCGAGGCTTTGTGCTTCTTCAAAATACACACGTCTTTTGATTTCACCCCACAAATAAAAGTCGCACGGTGTTAGGTCCGGCGATCGAGCAGGCCACACGATGGGGCCTCCGCGTCCAATCCATCGATCACCATATTCTATGGTGAGATGATATCGGACGGCGGCGGCGTAATGGGGTGGTGCACCGTCCAGTTGAAAATAAAAATCCCGGAAGTAGGCCACGGGCAAGTCCTCCATGAAATCGGCAATGACATGCCGCAACATATCGAGGAAGTTGCCGCCGGTGAGCGGCCCTTCGATGAAGTACGGCCCCAGTATTTTCGTGCCTATAACACCGGCCCACACATTGACACTAAAGCGCACTTGATGGTGGGTTTCCCGAATCATATGCGGATTTCTGAAGGACCACCAGTGTTCGTTATGATGGTTATAAAGCCCCACACGAGTAAACAATGCTTCGTCAGTCCACAAAATGTTGGCATTAGGGTGTGCAATCAGCCATTCACAAAAGGTGCGACGGGGCACATTATCTCCATCGTGTAGAGCTTGGACCTTTTGGAAGTGGTAAGGGTGTAGCCCTGTCACATTCAGCAGCTTCCACACGGCATAGTGGCTTACGTTAAATCGGCGTGCGGCATCTCGTGTACTGGCTCGCGGGTCCTTTTCGAAGAAATCCAAGATTTAATCTTCGATTTCAACTGCAAGTCTTGATCTTCCACCTCCGCGAGCGTGAGCAGGCGTAGTAAATTGACCATAGTCCAATAGCCTTTGGTTCACAGCCAAAAATGTCTCGCGACTAGGTACTGCGGGGTTTATTAATCCCTAATTTTGCAGGGCTGGGATGGATTCTGTTTCGTATAGTCTCCGAGCTGCATTTAAACTTTCACCGCTTAAAATGTAACACCGCACCATTTCGTAATATTCGCGATTGGAATACATTCCGACGCGCAAAGTGTGGGGCTGCGGCGGGTGGCGCGCAACACGGAAGCAAAGGCGAAAGTGCGTGCGTTCAAAGGGATTGTGCGCGGGTGACTGATGTTGCCGACTAAATAAAAAACCGAGCAGATATCGTCGGCGGTGCATGCGCGGCGCATCCCCTGCGCCCGCGCCCCTTGCTACCCCTGCTCGTTTCGTTCATAACTAATGTGACAATGCGAATGTTATAATTATCTTGTAATTACAAAAAGTTTACACTTCATTTTGAAAATTTTACATACTGTTTTTTTTTCATATATGTGATCTATTAACGATACCTAATGCCTAGAAAAAATTTGGAGAGTCATTTTAAATGCATCTTGTATAACAAATGTATCGAATAAGAGCGAGAGGTCAACAAATTATTTTTATAATGTTTATTCTAAATGCTTAATTAATGCATAATATTAACTATACGATGATAATATGAAATCGAGCTAAACATACTATATTTTTATTTATATTACAGTACTGTGCTATTGATGCTCTTAGTACCTACAAGTTTCATATTAATAAATAAATAAGGTAGATATCTAATAGCCCTTTTAATGCGAATATATGTATAAGAAATGTATTTGGATAATTAATTGAGTAATTTAATAGCTTATACCAGGGGTCGGCAACCTGCGGCTCGCGAGCCACATGCGGCTCTTTGGAGGGGAAGCTGCGGCTCTTTAGTTCCGAATACAAATATTATTTATTTTATAAAAAAAACATTTTAAAACTTTCTGAATCGATTAACAAAGATTCAGCACCACTTCTATCTCTCAGCCACATAGTCTTTGCTTGTACCCGCTTTTCACGACACCCCTCGACCGCGCCCGCGATACGCGCCATCGTCCATCACTGTTGTTGTTTAGTAAAGATTATTTTTTTTTACTTAAATAACTATGCAAAGCCAAAGTTCCTATTGAGTTTGTTTGCTCAGATATATGTTATGTTAAAGTTTAAATTTTATTTTTAAATATCCAGGCAAAACCGATTGAATTTCCTTGCTCATCATTATGATTGTTGCTGCCGCGCCCAGACTGAGCTCGCAGCCACGCGCGGCATGCGCCGCCGCCCCGCTCGGTAAGTGTGAACTGCTGTGGGCACGTTGGCCCGAGGCATAGCAAGCGTCCGCCTCGCCCGAGGCAGTCCACAGTCACCACACCGACCGAGCGGTTCGGCGCATGCCGCGCGAGGCGGGCCTCGCCTAAAGGTGCGCGCTCAGTCTGGACGAGGCTATTGAAGTACAAATTAGTGTTGTAACTAAATGTTTAATTGTTTTATTTTTTTTACTTTAATTTTAAATAATTATTAATACCATAAATATGTTTAATTTTTTATGAAAAAAACTACTCATATATGAATACATAAATATTATTTTGTCTTATAAATAAACAGATTAAAATTACTTTATTTATGCAAGTACTATTTATTGTGATTGAATCACCATGATTGACCGAAAGTAGTTGATTCCGTGCATCGGGGCGGCACGTTAAGCCGTCGGTCCTGCGCCTGATCTCTCACCGGTCGTGTCGGTCAACCGTCCCATCGGATATAGAGAGTGGAAGGAAAGAGAGAGTGAACTCTAAGAATGCGAAACCTAGTTGGTCACAATAAGCAAAGTCCTGCGCAGTAAGACGATGTCAGTGAGAGTAGGACTACATTACTTATTTATTGTAGGCATAAAAACATTTTGTGGCTCTTTAAAAACTAAAAAATGTTGTAAATTGTAACTTTTGGCTCTTTTGACTCAAAAGGTTGCCGACCCCTGGCTTATACTATCATTCTGATGGCGCAAATAAGAAAAAAAAACTCCGAAAGTACTTTATTTCAAAGGCTGCCTCACAAATTATTAGCTTCACAGCACCTAAATCTATAACACATTTTATCTATAACACATTTAGTGAAAAATAAAATTCGCCATCGCAGTGACCGCCGAAATGACCGACCGAAAAAAGGGCCGCTCTGAAAATTTACCCATAAGATATATATTTCTATAAGTCAGTATGACAAAATTTGGAAGCTTTGGATTATATTTTTACCCAATTTATCGGGCACGATTTATCGGCATTGAGTTAGGGCGGTTGGCGTCATTGTGATTGCATTGCACCAGATCGCCTCCTTAACTCAGTTGGCATCCAAAAGTGGTATTGAAAGGATGGCTCCTGCATCCGCGAAGATAATATTACTGCGGGCGTAAATAATAAAACAAAAAAAAAATATGTTGGGTGAAAAAATATTTGCTTCTAAGAGTCAAACTGTGCAGTTTGAACGTTGTGAGTTTGTTCGAAGCAAAAGTTTTCAGAAACTACTTCGGAATGAGTTCTACACAATTTCATCATATATTAAACTAAGTCACACCTTATAAAAAAAAAACAAGATACGCTATTAAGAACTAGTGTAATCCATCGCTAAACAACGGTTAGTTGTAACCTTTAGTTTTAGCAACGGGAAATGCATATCATGACTTTAAAGTATAGCTCATTGATATCAGAACCCCTGCTATCACAAATTATACCGGAGACATACAGGACTATCTATAAATGTTTAAAACATTATATATAGGTAAGAAAAAGAAATAATATTAAATAACTTTAATATTACACTTGACATTTAATATTTTGATTTAATATTATTTCTTTAAGAAAAAGAAATAATATTAAATAACGTTTAATATTATTTTATTTTCAAAATGGACTACGAAAAAAAAGTTCTTGTACCAAGATGGAACTATCGTCAAAATGTAGTATAAGTTGAATGTATTATATACCAACAATTTATTTTTAAAAGCTGGGAAAAGAAGGATAATCTTATCTAAAATATGTCTTTATTTTTTTAGAACGCAGTTTAAATTAGGTTATTTTTTAACGCATCTTTTTAATAATGTCATTCCTAGAGAAGTCCCTGTCTTTTCAAAGAACAAGATCGATTTTATTTCTGACTAATCGAATTTGATAGAATTAGACTTAAATATAAATAAAGTCCTAATCATAAGCGGTAGAATTAAGTCGAGACATTGGGAGGAAACAATATTATGTCTACATTTTAAAGAATAATGACACATCCGGGTTAGATGGCATAAGAGAACACTGCTGTAATTGTCTTATTGGTCGATGTACACTGGGATGCTACGCTCATATAATGACCTGCAGCATTCCGTGCTGAGGTATTCATTAGAGTTGTAATAAAGAAAAGAAAAATCAACATCTTGTTTTGCTATATCCTTTTGAAATTAGTATTTTCACTACTACTTTATATAAGTTATAGAGTAAGATAGAAAAGTAGAGTTATTGAGAGCAATCTTAAAAATTCTATTATTTTTTTTGATGTTCATTGGTTCACAAAAAATGATTTTATTTCTTACAGTCAATAAAAATAATATATCAGATATGGAGCAAGTTTGAAGTATTATGTGAAAGTATGCACTTCTAGGACTACGATTAGGCATTATCTGACGTGTGCTTTACATATTTCAACTGTAATACCTCTAACTCAAAATGCTACAGTTTAAATAATACGACATAACCTCAAAAACATATTACACAATTACTCGATACTCCCAGCTTTTAAAAATATATTTAATGTCTTTCTTTGTTCTAGTTGCATAGGCAAACAAAATAACATATGTTTCATCAAGTTACGTTTGATTCGATTTTACTAGTCCAAGCATGTTAGGCAGATGGTCATTGTTCTTTGCTAGTTGTCTTTCACTATCGTCTCACACGTACGCTGCGTAGCAACCGACCACACCGACTGAGCTTTCTAATGCGCCGATTACACTACCCATTCTATCGGGCCCGATATATCGGCCTCGATTTAGGGCGGTTGGCGTCGTGATTACACTGTACCAGATCGCCTCCCCAACTCAGTTGGCATGCAAACGTGGCGTTGAAAGGATGGCTCCTGCGCTCACAAAGTACCAAAAAATTGACATAGCCCGTACTTTAACTGTAAAAACAAAATGTTGGGTGAAAAATATTTGTTTCTAAGAGACCAACTATGCATGAGTTCTGCACAATTTGATCATATATTAAACTTTTATCATACCTTATATATAAAAAAAACAATATACGCTATTTAGAACTAGTGTAAGCGCTAAACAACGGTTAGCTGTGCTGTAACCTTAAAATTTTTAGCAACGGGAAATGCATATCATGACTTAAAGTATAAATACTCAATACTCAATAAGTTAATTGTTTCCATAGGAAATTTAAAATAATGTTACTTAATTAAGTTAGTCTTACTGTGGACCCTGTCGGGCACAACAATAATAGAAAGGAGGAGCATTCGTTTTTATTATTGTAATTTATAAAAAATTAAGAATACATAATTATAAATTTTCAATTTCGCTAAAATCATTATTTCTTTTTCCTTTTGAGAAGACTTTTTCTCTGTTGGCAAATTTCGTTGTCGTTCACTCATACGCACGCTGCGCAACAACCGACTGAGCGCTCTAACACCCTAACAGCGATCACATTGCCCGATAAATCGGCCCTAACGCACTAACTAGTGAGGGGCGGTCGGGCGCTCACGATCACCCAATATTGGGACCCAAACTCTCTAACAGCGATTAGACTGCCCAATTTACAGTGTACCCGATGGACTATATTTGAAATTAATATTATTATAAGATGAAAGAAGATATAGGGTTATTAAATCATGTTGACGACGACGTGTGCTCTTCTTTTTTATTTCTTATCTGCAAGTTTTGCACAAGTCTATTATTTTTCTCTTTGAATAAAACCAAAATATAATAAACTAAAACTCTATCTTGAACTTGGATCCAGTTTGAAGTTTCCGAACGGATGTGGTGACGTGCATTGAGTTTTCAAGACGTGGCTGAATGACGTTCCCATACCTGTCAAATCATTTTTACTTTTTCGATTGGATCTGCTACGATTTCGATAGGCAAACACATATTTTATTCTCATTTGCACAGTGTTTCGTTGGCAATAATTTTAAATTGTAAGCGTGACGCTATTAATGATAACCATTATTTGATTAAATCAACAGATCCTCTAAAATTGGCCTGATTTTTTATTGTTCGCTTACAGAAAATGGATCAAATTGCGAAGTTTGTCGAGCCTGGTAAGCAGTTCGCAAAGGATTCCATCAGATTAGTCAGAAGATGCACTAAACCCAACAGAAAAGGTGAGTTTAAACTATAATATAATATTGCTAAAGAAGTACTATGGCAGGGTACCTACTATTTGTTCTAGAACTTTGAAAATATCTATTAATTACTAGCTTGTTGGCAAAAAGCCATATAACTTTCTAATAAACTACTATATAAAGCAAAATTAAAATCAACATCATCAGAATGCATTAAGTTATAAATACTATGCTAAACAGACTCATTATTTATAAAACTAGTATTTTACTTAGATTTAGTAAGGGCATTTACTTTCACTTGTACAGACTTTATAACATTGTACCGGTTACATTCAATTTGAATGGCTATATATCTAAGAGGATTTGCAGCAGCAATAAAAAAAATACACCTAACATTAAAACAAATACTGGTTTTTGTTTAAAATACCTATGAGAAGATACAGAAGTGATTTGAAGCCTTTTTGAATAAACAATGAAACATTGGTTTTGGTTTATGAGCAAAATTATAAATATTCGTCATAAATAAGCAATCCATATGGAACTTTTATTGATAGATTTGTGAAGCAATGACATAATAACTTGTTTACAATAAATATTGCATTGACAATGTTATATAGTTATTTATCTTAAAGAAAATACTTGAAAAAAATCACCTATTCCAGAAGCCCTGAGATGAGATCTTACCCAATTAATAATTCAACACAAATTAATGAAATGTGTTGATAATAGTGTCTCCATTTTCAGAATTCCAGAAGATTGCGATTGCTACGGCTATTGGTTTCTGCATCATGGGTTTCATTGGATTCTTTGTGAAGCTAATACACATCCCCATCAATAACATCATTGTCGGATCATAAATCTCTAGTTTGTATCTAGTTTAACTATAGCCTATAGATAAGCCTGTATCTAAGTTAATTATCTCTGAATTTTCATTTTATTTTTTCTTTTTAAAATAAATTATTCCATTTTATACAAACCTGTTTTAATATTACTGTGTTATATTGATGTCACTCATATTTGTAGTATATTTTTTATGAAATTTGATTACAATAATCTATTCTTAATGAAAAATGATAAAAAATCCACTTTGGCCCTGGAACTCTAAGATGCCCTCAAACCCATGACCTATTGCAGTGCAGATGACTGCTCAAATCTGTCAATTTTCATTGACTTCTAACTTTCAACTGGTTTTGTTTAAAGAAATGAAGTTCAAATAAGCTGTAATTAAAAATCTAGTAAACATGTTTATCAGAATTCAGTCACAGCCACCACATATATTTATAAAATTTTACTTAATATCTAAATTCAGAATTACAAACCCTAAAATTTAACATTTTTTAAATTTCTTGGTAGGTGATGGATTATTCAGCTGTATTAGCAAGGGTGTAGGTCCTCTATTTATTTCCCAAACAAAGATTTTCTTAAGTCAAATCGAAACTTTGGTTATTTGTAATCTCAATATCAATTACAGAAACTTGTACAACTAAATGGTGAATTTGTTAATGCTCAAAGGTTCTTATGATAAAATAAAAATTCTGTTTTTTTTTTCATGTAATTTTTATTTAGTAACAAAATAACAATTCTTATTTGACTAGGATAGGACAATTAACTATATAGAATAACAAAGTGAAAGTATTGGATAATTATATAAATTCTCATGTAAGTTTATCCATAATGAAAATGCAGTAAATTTTTTTGAATATTTTAAAATCACAAATTGCAATTATACAATTTTTTTAAATAACTATTTTACGATAAAAGTGTCGGGAATGTCCATGATTTCGCGGTGCAGGGCTGGATTCAGATCTCGTTATTGTAACCTCAATGTAACAGAGAATTTACATTGTAAAAAAAACATTCTAAATATCGCATACAAAACAAGATGCGAAGAAATACTATTGCGGTATCATGTATACGCGGTAATAAATTGTGTCATGTTTCTTGCATTGTATGTATGTAGATCATAGGCAACATCACTTTGCTTTTTCCAAGACGTGAATGTAGAATGCGGGCTCAGAGACTTCGCTAAGCGGCTTGAAGTCACCGTAGATGTGATGTTTACTTCTATTACCGAACGCATCGTCCAACATGCTTGTGAGCTTCTTCAGACTATGTGGATAGTAGCACAGGCGAAACTCGCTGAAACATAAAAATGACCAGGTGGAACATTCCTTATTCGTTTATTATGATGAAACAATATTATTTTCAAAATATTTTTGTTGTTATGGGTAGCTAAGGAAATATTTGTCGACAAATAAGAAAATGAAACCCTAGAAAATTATTTACTGTACAGAAATGTGAAATCAAAATCCATACTTCAATGAGCAATTTCCTCAAATACATACAAACACACACACACACACACACATCAGCTATAATTGGAGGTCAATCAGTAATGGGTAAGGAATGGTAGCTCACCTCTTCTCATTATGTTCGTCGCCGTCGATGCAGTAGTCCAAGGTGACCATCTCCGGCTTACCACTCACCACCAGTACTGACGTCTTGAAGTTCACCGGGTACTAGTGTTTCAACCAAATTAAATTAAATAACATCACAGTACCTAAAAACACCTATGTTATGGTACCAATAAAAAAATACATTATTGAACCGAGAATGGGACCAGGGTTCTAAGAGCGACATCTGGATACCGGCATGCGTGTATGCGAGCCAGTTGATCACGTAGATTATCAAGTTCGAGATTGAATAATTCACTTCAGAATTGTTGAATAATGGTTATTGGGTTATTTTTAAATTGTCTCGTAGTCGGGATATTTGCGGCACCATCTTTTTCGATAACATATTTCTTTTGTAATGTTAATGTTAAATCTTAATAATATTTTGGAAGCCGCTCAATAAAATTATCGTGCGCAGCTATCATTATCATCACAATGGGATGAAATCACCCATAGGCCCCGCCCCGGATCTACGATTCTTAGAAAATTGGCTGGAAACTACTTGAAAAGAAATTTTCGTGAAGGGCCGCCGACGCCGGCCTGAAGCACGGATTGGTGGATTTAGCTTCCTACATTTAGAACTGGCACCACCAATGGAGGAGGTCAGCATACCAAATCGTCGTGTACATATGACTCACGTTGTAATAAATGGATTTGGAGGGTGTGCTGCCGGTAGCGATCATGTGGTCGTAGTTCCTGTGGTCGATGAAGAGCAGGCCGCCGGGCTTGAGGCACTGCTCGAAGTTGCTGAGGCAGTGCCGCTGCACGCGCTGGTCGCCGTGCTCGTCCAGCAGGTGAGCGAACGAGTTGCCGAGGCAGATCACCGCGTCGAACAACACGCCCGGCAGGAACGAACCCACGTCCCGGGGGAGGGTCTCCCAGTTCGCTTCCTCTATTACTACACGCGTAGGCAGATCATATTTACATACGTCATTATTATTATTACTTATATAACGCTGGATCAATAAAACTTGGGCTTGGGCAAAACCCCGGAATGACGCCCTTAAAGAAATTACAACTAAATAAAAGACTAATGTACACCTACCGATTAAAGAGCAAAATTGTGCTAATGACAAAAGAAAATCAGGTACCGTTGGTCTGAAAATTTTGTACGTTTAAATACCGCGGACCTGTTCATAAAACAAAAATATTTTTTTAAGGTTAAGGTTCGATCAGAGCAAATCGGTAATCGGTTTGCCATGCCATACCGCCACCCAAACATGAGTGCCCTACGCAGTTGCCTAGTTTGCCTATATGCCCGGCCTTATTACTATATATTAATGACTTCATTAACGTGACAAACCATAAGTGCATTCTGTATGCTGACGACATTTCAATAATAGTGACATCAAATAAAGTAAATAATAATTCGATACTGAATCATGAATTTGACATAAATAATACTGTTGACAAGGTAATAGAATGGCTAGAAAACAACAATTTGACAATAAATTTAAAGAAATCAGTTTTTGTTCAATTCAATAAATCAAAACATATATTAAATATAATTTTAAACTTAATATTAATAAAATCAAACGAGTACCACATACACAATTCTTAGGTATTACTATAGATGACAATTTGAATTGGAAACAACATGTCGACAAAACATGTAACAGGATAAACAAATTTGCTTATGCACTGGGTCAAGTTGTAAAAGTAACAAATAAAAAAACTGCTGTTATATGTTATCGGGCTTACGTGGAATCGATATTAAGTTATGGTCTTGTAATATGGGGTAACGGCACAGACTATCACAGAGCCTTCATAACTCAAAAAAAATGTATCAGGGCGATCTGTGGAATTCCACCTGATGAATCATGTCGGGAGTCATTTAAGCAACTTGGTTTATTACCGCTATCATCATTATATATTCTGGAAGTGTGTACCTTTGTAAGGAAATACAACCATTTATTCAAAAAAGTTAAGGACATTCAAAAATTTAGACAACGTCGAGACCCTGATAGACTTATATTAAATGTAATTCCAAAATCGGATAAGTATGGGAGAAGTTGTTTGGCTTGTGCGTTAAAGTATATAATAAAATTCCACATGAACTGAAGTCTTTAACGCCTGGATTGTTTAAAAGAAAATTATATGCCTGGCTAAATTGTAATAATTTTTATAGTATTAGCGAATTTTTGAACAAAAGGAATTAGAATATTACATTGACTTTTTTTTTAACATGACATGTAATTTCAACATAATAAGAATTAAATAATTTTATTGTAATAATTGTGACTGCATTAGATTCCATTATAATGATTTGAATGCATTTTGAAAATGGCGAAACATGAGGATTTTGTACAATTTTAACACCTTTATACCATGTTTAAGGCAAATAAAAAATTATTATTATTATTATTATATCGATGTCGCAGCCAACTGGTTAAAACTGTCGTTCAATTGTGTAGCTAGCAATTTAATTGAATGGCGCCATTCAATTGCACACCTATTTTTCTAGAGCCGATTCAAAAGCCGCCAAAACGTTAATTTAGTTTTATAATCTGTTAAAAAAATAACCTCGAAATTTTCTAAATTTCTACCTTTTTATGTTGTTATTAACCATTGTGCCACCAAACTTTAATAATCGTAACGTACCGTACTAAAACAATCGCAGTCAAATACATTATTTAGGTACCCTCATTTCGATAGATCGCGGTATCTCTTGTCTTTGTATAATTTTATTAGTATTAAGAATTTATTATGAACGTTTACCCGATGAGCCGAGACCTAAGGGGTTAACGGCTAAAATCTCGATGTCACAATTCATGAAAATGAAATGTGATGTCTGCGCCGCCCCCCACTTGCAGGGTCGCTCTGGTCGAAGGTTCGTGGCCCTTTTAGGGCACGCAACCAACTGTCCAAGGCGGTGTTCAGTAAGTATGAGTTTGATATAACCTCACAGCCGGCTGTGAAGTATTCTACGAAGGATTCACCGCCTCCTTCCTCCGTTGGAAAGTTCCGAACCCCTAAGGTCGAGAGCCGAGAAAGAAAAAAAATAAAAGTTTGAGCTTAACTCCCTTCCTGTATTGGATCATACAGACGGACCATTAACACCCAGTCGCGAATTAGCTGTTTGTTGTTATCTTTTTGATCAGTACAAGACAGATCTGTAAAGGTTACAGATAGTAACAAGGATCTTTGGAGTTTTATTCAGAATCATCCACTACAATATTTAATTTGTTTTGCTTCAAATCCTACCAATTAATTTCGATATTCCCGATGGATTGACAGTTAATTAGTTGGTTAACCCTTGTTCAGCCGTATTGTAGAACGTTGCGTGTAGCTACTCAGCTGATTGGATAGCGCCATTTAATTGGTCTGCTGTTTATACCAATTTGCTGCGACATCGATAAATTAACACATATACACAAACAAAAAAAAACACACACACACAGAGAGAGACACAACACACGCTCACAGATGGGATACGTACATAGGTAATTCAAATTTTACTTTTCTTGAAAATATTCTAGCTTATCATATATAGCAATAAGTGGGTTTAATTTATTCTGCACGTTATTCAGTATTAATTTATTTAAATAATATGAAATTAGAAAATTTACCTATTACTCTCTTTGAATTAAAAAAAAGACGATTCCTTTCATTGTAAAGTAGACAGTTTTATACTTACTCCAATTGTCGTATTTGGGATTTTTCCTTTTCTCCCAACGGGCTTTCAGCGCGTACTTCAACATCTTGTCAGACGCGTCCACGGATACCACCTCGAACCCTTCATCGACCAGCATCATGGAGTCCACTCTGGAAATGGATATGATAAACGTGTCACGGTGATAGTTACGTCATGGTTTTATTTTAAAATTTGAAATTATAGTTTAAGTGAGGTAGGTATCAATTTAAAGGTATCAAAGACGATATAAGGTGGCCAATACCGCCACTATCTGGCGCCTCGCGGTGCAATGGGTCTCGCACCTCAAAGCCGTAATTATCCAAAAAAGTTTAGAAAATCTAAATATCCACAATGACATTTTTTCGCTAATAAATAGAAAAATTGCACTAGCATTCTGCGCAAAATGATTTTCTTCGACTATTTATGAACAAGCTTTTATTTGATAAGGAAAACCATTGGAAGGCCTCGCAAAATATACCCTGGCCACATTGAATTTTGAACTTGCGCCCGCCCCTGATTGCAGGACTGTTTGTAACCTGCGTATTTGTACGGAACCCTCGATGGGTTTTTTTCCTAACCTTAGGTCAATTAATACGAATTCGTGTAGGTTCTAGGTAATTGACAAAAATAGACACTATTACAGAGAGACACAATAAAAATATAAAAGATATATAAATGTTTTAAATTATGGTGCAGAAATATAAAGCCCTCTGTCCTCTTCGGCAAGAGTCAGTTGCATATTTCTTCATATAGGTTGTTTGCTTCCGAAATAATCGTTCGCTAAACACACGCTATACTACCAGGTTAACACTCTGGCTAAATAAAAAACAATCAAATAATGATTCGGCCGAATATCCGGTTCTATTAAGCTTGAAACGAACACTATTCGGTTAGTCGGTGAAACCACTATTCGGCGCATCTCTTATATTTACCATCACACCTCGTCAAGTTTGTCATTGTAATATTAAGATTAACGACCTCCGTAGCTGACTGGTTCGCACGCAGGTTTCAAAGTGTTGCCATCTCAGAGGTTCCGCGTTCGATTCCCGTTCGGGTCAATGTAGAAAATGAACTTTTCTATATTGTCTTGGGTCTGGGGGTTGTGGTACCTCGTTTTATGTTGTAATAAGGGGGCTTTAGTTACTCATCTTGGAATCTGAGCAATGTGTATGTAAAGATAAACTACTTCTTACAAAGTTTGTGACGTTCGAATCGTTAGTTATATGCAGTTGATAATAATAATACATTTATCAGTGTTTTTGTTTACAATTAGGTAAAGACGCTATCGCTTACGTGATGTAGGTATTGTGTAATATTTATATCTACTTAACTATGTTATAGGAACATGAAATATTTCGTCAGCTAGTTTTGATCCCATGTGTAAATATTATAAAGCGATAAAAGGCGAATAATTTATAACAATTGCTAAAGACTCCATTCGACTGAATATTTATATTGTATGTATTTAAATGTAACAGTAATTTTTAAGTCGTACGCTGAATTATTTTTTACTGTGTCACACACCTATTAGATTGAAAATGCACACACATACACAAAGAAATACACAATTTCTAATAACAATAATATAGAATTTATCTATTCATATAACAATGCTATATATATACCATTAATTTCCTGAAGTGAAAACGTGAAAACTGTAGGGTGTAAATCCTATATAAAAATCCGAACCCGAATTATAATTCACTCAGGTGTCTGAAATTCACTTCGAAAGCGACATCCGATTAAGTTTGAATTGTTATTAACGTTTCGCGTCATTCATAAGTGAAATGAGTTTCGAAATGACACTTTCTATTTTTATATAAATAATGGAATCAATAGATTTTCTACACTAATATAAGTTTTCACGGAATCGCTTTCGAGGACAACCAGACTTGCGATCCTGAAAAAATCCAGACCCGAATTCGAATTCGCTTATGTGTCTGAACTCACGTCATTTAGTGTAGAAATTCTATTGATTCCTTTTTTTTTTTGGATAATAATTGATTGAATATACTCGTCTCAGGTAAATATCCAAAGCCGACTTGGAATTCACTTAGGTGTCCAAATTTACTTCAAAAACGGCATCCACTCAATCTTGAATTGGTAATAACATTTTGTGGTTTATGTGAAATACCGTGATTCGGCTTCGGATTTCTACAGAATCCATCTGCTAATAGTGTCTCTTGAATTTGTTATCCGTCTTTGCTTTTAAGTACCTAACTATTGTTAAGAAGGCGTGTGGAAAGTGCCACCATACATACAGGTCATAAAAATATCGGAAAATGGGCCTTATACTATAAATATTAAGAGTTTATTCTGACCCAGTACCGCAGGCGATGTCCAGCACCTTCTTACAGCCATGTTGCTTCAGCAGACCAATGAGGAAGTCCTTGTAGTTTTGTGTGCGCTGGTTGAGGTCACCGATGAATTTCTTCCATACCCTCGCGGCTACGCCGTCAGCGTATTGGTCGTTCACGCCTTCCGAGGGTATACCCTCCGAACGGGGGTGAAACACTTTATCGGCCGCCATTTTTATTTAACTGTAACAGTAAGTACCTACGATTAGTATGACTGCACCTATAGTTGTGATACAAATAGGTACCTAGGTACTATTATTGAAATATTTTGCTTCAATTGCTGCCATTAGGCTATCGATCAAGGTGGGATTTTGAACTCTCACTCAATACATCAAAGTCCAAAATCGATCACAGATAGGTACTGTGAGATTTGTATAACCAGGCGTGTTGTTCACTTTCAATTCAAGGCGCCGCAATTTTCCAGAGTAGGTATTTCAATTTGCACACACGTGCTGATATGTCGATGTCAAGGCTACCGGAGGTCACTGGTCGAAAGTTATTTATTTCAATCATATGATAAATATGTATAAAAAATATAATTCAAAAGTGAATCTTAGTGATTAATAAATTGTAAAATGTTTTAGACATGTAAACGTACAGCATGACATCAGTCAAACGCGTAACGAAACATGTTACGGTCCAAATCACAATTACAAATCTTGATATAATAGTTATGTAAAGGCCCACTTACGCTGACAAACGTTACTGTGGTCGGCTGCTGCTAACAGACTGATGGATTCGCGAGAAACACATCATTATAACTGGCATGATAAGTCGCACACTCGCTTTATACATACGGTAAAATTTATTTTAACATCTCCTTTTCAGTACGTGGAAATCGGTAAAACGACAGTCCTTAACTTAATGTTACTGTAATAAATGATCAATATTTATTAGATAAATCTAACATTTTTACATAACCAAGGATATTTTGGCTTTTAAAAATAAGTATTATATTTGAAAAATTTTCTTTGAGACATTGATACTCTTATAATATGCGATAAATATTAGATAAATCTTAACCGTTTACATGACCGAGCATATTTTCACTTATAGGACTTCGTATTTTTTTCCTTGAGACATTATTTTTATTAATTAACTATTCCAGTCAATAAATATTGTTATGATTCTTGAATGACTTAAGAAACTGTAAAAAATAATATATCACACCGATAATTTTACTCAATTGGTACTTGCCTACATAAATGATGGCTCGATACCAGTTTTAAGCTTATGTATATAAAATCAAAGCAATAATTATCGAGGAAAATGACGTAACCCTTGATTTTACTTACGAGACGTTATCAGTCGATTTGATATAGCTTCAAAAACAACGGGCCACGTTTTCACTTATTCAGACAGTTTTATGACGTTACAGATTTTTCTATATACCTAATCTTTTTTTATATAAGATTTATATTTCTTTTTTCAAAAATCTAATTATTATATTGCCGCAGACATTACTGTCACAGTCTGTGAATCTACATATCTTAATATTTCCCTTCTGTTTCATTATAATTCATAAAATTAACAAAAAATGATTTTATAATCCAAAATTTTAAAGCATTGCCGTACTGACTATAGAGAACCGTATAGAGTGGAACAGTAGCATATTGGAAGCTCCTTCGCTGATCAAGTTAAACATTTTAACTATTTACTGAGACAATTATGAATGATATCGAATAGGGGGAGAATGGATCATACCATCACGCGGGCCCAGTGCGTGTTGGTGGGTATTTATAATTGCAGATCCTTAACTACTGAGGTGCTCAAAATAATATTTTTTGTAATCTATGACCGGCCTTTGCAAAAGTTGCTTATCTTGATAAACTGAATCAGTCGCCACAACGACAACGACCTCATCCTTTATTGATGACGTAGTCAAGTCGTTTAATCAACTGTCGATAGATAGATCTTCGATCTACCGAGTAGCTGAACGCTTCTTTCTACAATACGGCTGAACAAAGATCAGCCAACTATTCACCTACATGAATTGTGACATCGAAATGTTAATCGTTAACCCCGGTCATCCCCCGTCATTGGATTGAAATACATCTGTCTCCCTGAAGGGAAACGATCAGCCAGATTGGACTGGGGTTTGACCTCAAGGGACGGGGGTTTGACCTGAAAGGTCGAGGTATGGTGGGCGGATAGGGGAGCATCGCATACCATCAGAAGGGTGCTATTTGATGCCCGTAACAATTTGTATTGCCTGCATCCTGTGGGGATGGCAGAACGAGGGGGCTGATAGAGGGTTGACCTGAAGGGTCGGAGGTGATGGGAACGGAATTGGCTTACTGTGTCTCGTGAGGAAGTCCAGATGGGTTGTGGGAGGTTTGGGAAACTTCCATAGTAAATTCTTAATACTAATACAATTATAGAAAGACAAGATATACCACGATTCAGACGACCACAGCGCAATCTATCGAAAATGAGTGTAAGCAATGTATTTGACTGAGATTGTTTTAGTACGATTTCGAAGTTTAGTTCTATAATACTAAATATCAGTTAATAATAGTAATAGTTAATAACAACAAAAAATAAGGTATTTATTTAACAAATAACAAAACTAAATAAACGTTCTGGCGACTTTTGTTAAACGGTCCAAATGTCATGGTTCAGTAAGAAAACTAGGCGTGCAATTTAATGGCACCATTCAACTAAACGGCTAGCCGTCCAATTGAATGACTGATTTACCTAGTTGAATGCGACATTGACATACTAGTCGATATACTTGTATGAATATAACAACTAGTTATCCATTCTGTTTATAAGCTAACCGGTTCGGGCTGGGTTTGCAATAACATAAAAAGTAGTGCCAAGATTACAATTACGTGCGGCAGATAACATAAATAGCTACATGTATTATAGCTACAATACACACTTTATCTCAAATTAAATAAATTTTGCATTCACAAAGTGAAAATAATTATCCGTCATGATGCGGTGTATTCGTAAAATAGATATTGGAAATTAATATAAAATAATATTTGATTTAAATTCTACCGGCGATTTCAGTCATGTAAATATGTCACTTGCGTATGATGTAGCTTAACGTAATTAAAAAAAAATAAGTTCAGCTGTTTCAGAGCCTATTCAATGCATACAAGAAACAAACAAACAATCACATCTTTCCTGTTTATAATATTAATATAGATACAGATTATAGTAATTGCACATATGTGTACCTACATGTTTCATTATGTAACATTGATATTCTTTGGATCGTTTTTGTACTGATAATATTGTCTCGATCTATCATTGATTCAGAGATTAATCAATGCTTAAGTGGCCTTACTGTCATAATGTGAAATAAACTGAAAAAGACAAACGCATTCGATAAATGGGTCGGGACGTGATTAAAAAAATAAAAGCAATGCAAGATCTTTATTAACGATATTTAATACCCTTTGTAAAAATACAGATAAATCTAGTCAAGAGATATAACCGATTGACGAACATAAAATCACTTTGACAATTTCAAATATCATCTTATAATATAAAGATGGCTCCACATGTCCAACATACATGAACCCTAGTCACAGCAGTGTTACAATAGTAACATGATTATCTGTTATTGATAGATGCCTTTATCTATCTAGGTTCTATACGTCTACATAACCTGCGCGCGAGTCGCCTTATAGTATCATAAAAGAAGGCGTTGTTATTCTTCTTCATTTAGGTATAAAAAAAAAAAAAATTTAATGTCAAACTTTATTTAGTAGATATATATTGGGTTTTTAGTTCCATCGAAAGCGGATACAACAAAGATTAAAGAAACAAAAATTGTGTTTATATCTTTATTTTAAATAAAACCGTGTCAATGTGGCCTTTCTCGAGCTAAACCACGAGCCTTTTATTTGGCGTATATCGTCAAGTTATATACAAACGCACTCATTGTAAATTAAGTTTACCAGAAAATGGTATGATTTTACCCGAAACTCGATATAACATTAGAGCTTCAAATGCATAGTTAGGCCGCGTTTCCCCAACACGATGCCAACAGGTGCCATAGTGACTGCTCAATATTTAACATCTTGAAAATGTTTTGTCTGTAAAATAAGAATAGTGTTCCATACAAAGGAACACAGCATTTCGCGGAAACGATTTCGAGTTCTATGGATAGCGCTACATTTAGTTTTCTTAGAGTAGTATAGAAGTAGTTTAATCTTTTTGATTTTCAAGGTAAATTAACTGTTGTTAGGTCAGAAACAAATGTACAGATCAATATTAAAAGTTGATTTTCAATGACCTCAGTTTCACTGTTGAATACTTAAAAAATATGTGTAACGATTACATTTCATTGTCAATATAAATTTAAGATTTAAAAGTAATTCTACCAAAACACTTGGTATGTTTAGTCAAATTACTCTCTTGGAATTACAAAACAAATTTTAATTTACAACTTTTATTAACCACAGAATCCATATGTTCAGGGTCGTGACAGAGTCGCACGCACTAGAATTATCACAGGCACGGTGGCTTCACGTCCCGGTATTCCCCCTCCCTCACATGCCCGCGCCCACGTCGGACGCGTCGATGCCCAACATCGCCAACTCGTCCAACTCCTCCTTCTTCCTGGCCACGGTTCCGTTTTCCTTCGTCTCCGGCTGCGATTGAGATTGAGCGGGGGCCGGGTTGTGTTGCGTTTGTGCGTTCTGCTGTTTCTGCGTTTGCAATCGTTTGTCGCCCTTCTGATTGTTGGCGGGGGCGTTGTTGGGTCGTTTGTTCTGCTGCGGGCGGGGCTTGTTGCCGGGCACGAGCGGCACGTGCGTGTCGTACAGCTGCGGCTGGAACAGCGGCGCGTTCATGTCGAAACCGAACATGCCGGGCGGCATCTGGACACAAGGGAAATGTCACGTTACCGCATTTGTGGGGTACGTCAATATTGTACGTCATTGGTCGTCGACAACAGTGCAAACGATTTGGTGTTTCGAAAGAATATTCAATCAATTTTTTTTCTGTTAAACTGATATAGAATTACAAATTGTAATTAGAATTGATCGCCATGAATCCGCAACGTTACATTGTTCGAATTTAGTTCTTCACTATCACTACATAGTATAAAATATAGTCGCGTTCTCTGTCCCAATATACCTATGTATGCTTAAAAACGGATTTTGATGCGGTTTTTTTTATTGATTCAAAAGGAAGGTTTTTGTGTATAATACAACACCACGCGGGCGAAGCCGCTAGCGGATTGCTAGTTAAAAATAAACCAACGTATACAACGCTACACCCGGGGACAGGAGCGTCACAAGATTCTTCTACTCAGCTAAAAGGTTATAGTTAACGTGGCATGTGGCGCGACCTGGGGCTGCATGAGGCCGAGCGGCGGGAACCCGAGCGGCATGGGGAAGGGCGGCAGGAACAGGTCGGGCTGCTGCAGCTCGGGCTTGAGCTTCACGTCGGACGGGAAGATGATGTCCAGCGCCTCCTGCAGGTCCTGCGGCAGGCCGCCCCCGCCCGCCATGCCCGCCACGCCCGCCGCCACGCTCGTCGCCACGCTGCTAAATTGTTATAAGATAATTAAAATTGTTTACTTCCCCCACTAGCGGCATAATAAACTTATTTTTACGAATCATCTATACTATAAAAAAAAAGTTAACTGATCGGTGTCTGTACATTAGAGATATATTAGATAAATGGTCACGGGACCACGGAGGGTGTAACCCGGTCGAAACGACGGGAAATATAGGAAAGTGAAAAACCAAACTATCAATTATATCGCGTTATTACCCGTTTCATATAATAATTTTTATATAATGCAACGCGAAAGTTAAAAAAATTATATTGAAAATATATGAAGAAAAAAAAAAACTTATTTACGGTCAACTTACATATGAGTATCCAAAATCTTGGAAACTTATTTTTTATTTATCATCTCACAAATTATCATTTTCCAGGCAATATCAATACGTAGCTTGGTGGCGCAACGGATAACAATTACTTTACTTTACAGACTGCCAGGGAGTTTTTAAGAATATTTTTCAGTATATATATTCATATATTAAGAATATATTCAGTTTAGCGTTGTGAATGCAAATATAATAATTAGAACTAATTTACATCGTTTTATAAACGTAAACATTTGTAAAAATATTTCTTTTATAATTCAACGTTCGGGCGATTCACCCGAATTTTCAGTTTAAAGAATTCAAAAAGTAATAATTAATGAAGCGAAATCTGCAGGGGCACCCATTACTATGGGCGTACCTCAGGGATCGGCATTAGGACCATTGCTTTTTCTAGTTTACATTAATAACCTTCCTCAGTTTACGAAGAATTTGTGCGAGACAGTATTATTTGCTGATGACACCCCTTTCGTGTTTAAAGTTAAGAGGGGTAATGATGCTCTCGACAATGTTTGATAACAATAATTTAAAGCTTTATTCAAATAAAACGAAATGCATAAAGTTTGCATTACCTAATGTGAAGCATGTTAGTACACTTATAAATGTAAATAGTGAAAAAGTTGAGTTAGTGGAATCGACAAAGTTCCTTGGTATTACACTAGATTCCCGACTGCAATGGGATCCTCATATTGATAAAAGTAGACTGAATTCTGCAGCATTTGATGTTAAGAAAATTAGACTCTTGACAAATGTTGAAACGGCAAGATTGGTATATTTTAGTTAATTTCATAGTGTAATGACGTATGGTCTATTGTTGTGGGGTTCTGCAGCTAGCATTCAAGATATTTTTATTCTACAAAAGAGAGCTGTCCGCGCTATATATAATTTACGTTCTAGAGAATCTCTCAGAGAAATATTTACCATTAGTGTTCATAATCTTAACACAAGAAATAAAAATAAACTTGCCGTTCCACGCTCCAGACTTCAGAAAACCAGAGGATCATTACTGGGTAAATGCATTGCTATATTCAATAAAGTTCCACAAAATGTAGTTGACCTACCCATAAAAAAATCTAGTTGATGATTATTTTATGGATCGCAATGCATGGATTTAATAGCCTTCGCATTGTTCCATTACGACTAATTATATGTACAACCTATAAGCTACCGACTTTGAAAGTTGTGTTTATTATTGTGATAATACGTATTTGAATAAAATTGTTTAGGATGGACCAATGAAAACAAAAAAAAATCATAAAAAGCTTCCTTTTAAATATTATTTTTTTCTTTTATTAATGTTTTCATTTCACTATTTGTTCAACGTCATTTCCCGGTTGCGAGCAAGTACGTATAATTCCAGTAAGCACAGTACTCACGGCGGGGGCGGGTGCGTGGGCGGCGGCGCGGCGAGGCGCGTGGGCAGCGCGAGCGCGGGCGGCGGCACGTCCGCCGACGCGCGCTCCAGCTGCGCCTTCGCTATCTTCTCCTTAAACTCCGCCACCTGAAAAAAAGGTGTGTGAGCCCGACTTCTCGCCGTTTCAACCCGCTCTATTCTCACACCATCTACACACATTATCATCGTCTGGGGATATTTTGTATAAAGTTCTAAATTCAAAAAATACTGGCTGTTTTTAAAATCTTTTGATCAAAACTTATCTTGTACGCCTTTTTTGATGATTTGCGCGGCATAATTCAAGCGAAGTTCAAAGTTTTCATTTAAAATTTACCATAGTTTTTGAAGATTTTTGTGTAAATCGAAAGTTTTAAAACAAGTTAGCTGTTTAATTTGAATTTGTGCTACTGTATGTATTATGCAGCGACGTCATTTAACAAGAGAGGAAATGTTAAGGGCAGCGAGCATGCTCCAAGCTTGGGCTACTCAACGGAGTATTGCTGAGGACATCGGAACAAAACAAAACGTGATATCACGGTTATGGTCACGTTATCGTGCTACTGGTGAAGTGGCTAAAAGACACCTAGACCGGAAGCGCATAACCACCCAACGACAAGACCGATTTTTGCAAAGTGCTGCGAGAAGGCAACCAAATGTTACGGCCATGCAGTTGGTTCAAAGGCTCCAGTCAGAGCATCAGTTGCTCGTGAGTGACCAAACTGTGAGGAGAAGACTGCATGAAGCTAATCTTCGTACTCGTAGACCGCTTCGTGCTCCTGCACTACGCCGAGGAAATCGTGGAAGAAGATTACATTGGGCTCGTGAACAGTTGCTCTGGGAAGGTAGGTTGCTCTGGAAGTGGTGTGTAGGGCTGTTTACCGATAAGTCCCGATTCGGTTTTCATCCTGATTCGCGAAGAGTACGCGTATGGCGAACTCCTGGTCGTGAGAATCGTCTGCAACACCCTCAGGAAGTCCATCAATACCATGGCGAGATGATTATGGTTTGGGCGGGAATAATTGGTTAATTATAACTACCTTTCAGTCTCTCGAGTCTCGAGTCTCTCTCACTACGGGATGTTGGCAAAATTTCCATGTATAACGGAACAAGTCCATATTTAAAAAAAAAGCGTGTTGATGGAAGAACAGACCTCGTTTCGATCAGAAACACCATGACCGCTGAAAAATACCTCAACCAAATGCTAGTACCAATAGCCGTCTACCCACATCGACTACAAATGGGTCAAGAATTCACGCTCATGCACGACAATGCTCGTCCCCACACAGCGCGCGTGGTCACCAGCTGGCTGCAAAAGCACGATGTATCGGTCATAGACTGGGCCGCGCAATCACCAGACTAAACCCCATAGATCACGCGTGGGACATGCACCAAAGAAGGGCTTTGAGGAATTTACCTACAGACATTGTCACTGAATAGCAACTTTTTTTGCATCTTTCCAGGACCTGGGACAATATCCCGCAGCAAGACTTTGATAAGTTGATTCGAAGCATTTAAAAACGTTGCAGGACCATTGTTAACGTCATGGGTGGTTTTACTGACCATTTATTTTCGCAAAATTGCAAATAACGGAATAATTTCGCAATATTTTCACTTTTATCGTTATTTTTACCATTATTCTACTTTTCATCTTTACTTAAATAATTAATTTTTAGCTACAAAAAAATATATATATGTTTTATTCTATAATCTACGTTAATAAATGGGCTGTATAAAAATATAAACATGTATGTTATTTAGAAAAAAAAACTGAGAAATTTAAGAATAATTAAAATGTCCCTAGACGATGTTGATGTGTGTATATAGGCCTGTTGTTGAACTTCTGCACATTACTTTAACTACTCAGGAGTATGAGTTCCAACCAAGGGCGTACCCAGGATTTCAGCTAGGGGGGGGGGGGGAGCTCATACCTGTTTCGAAAAGATGGTCGGTCGAGTATATTGAAACAAAAAATCATGAAAATTGACTTTTATTAATAAGTTTGATTATGACACAAATCAAAATATTATATATATAATAATCGTAATATATTTCGCCTTACTCCAGTAAGGTACCGAGAGCAAGTCGCAATAGTCCTGCATGACTCGTTTATCTGTTGGTCTAATAACTATATTAACCTTACTGGACGGTGTCTTCACCGTATTATTTCCTATCCGGATTATTTCCATAGAGCTCGTCTGTCGGTGTAAGCGAAGCCGATTCACGAGAGCTTCTCTGATGGCCGAGACACTTGCTCCAGTATCTAAGAGTGCGCGGGCCTCCTCGAAGCCGCCATTTATATTTCTTATACCTAATGTCACGGTGGGGTTGAGACAGTTTCTAAAACCACAACCGACCGTGTATGCATTCTGTTATAAGGAAAACGAAATGTCACTTTAAAATATATATATATATATATATATTTAATCCACGAATATGAATTTTAAACGTGGGCGAGTGTCTCGGATCGTGGCCGCGGGAGAACCGCTCGAACAAATACATAAGTTTAAAAATGCCAATGCAATGGAAGATTGCTTATTATCACAATCGTCATTTTTATATTCATAATATCCCTGGGGCAACCCTGTATATATCAACCCTGGGGCTGAAACGAAACTTCACCCTAATTAAGAGTGAAGTTTAGGCATAAGAGCAATTAGTTTTTGGCACATCAATATGATGTAGTTCTATGTCATACATCTCGGGTACATTTTCATTTTCAGTGTTAATTTCTAAAGTTTTATTAAACAATCCATAACACTTTCCCAAATTACAATATTTGTTCATCATTGTGCATATGATTATTAAGATTACAATACTCATAAAAATGGTAGTGTAAGAATAATATTCGCCATAGAGAACTATATGGGGTTTATCGATTATACTATCGAGATTTTTAACAATTTCAGTAGTAGCTTTAGTATGTTCAGATATGAGAGAATCTTTTGTTTATATTTAAGAATAACGATATTAAATGTTTTATTGTTAATTAAATCATAGTTTAAATTAACTTCTTGAAGTTCAATAGTTTTTGTAAATATAGGTATTATTCTGATATTCTTATAATAACCAATACAATCTGTAGGTGAGTTTAGAATGCCTGTGCCATATGCATTTTCTTCCAATTTTATAACAATCGAAAGTGATTTTAGATTTTTCTGTAAGTACATAAATCCACTTATTTCTTAGAATTGTCTTGGCGAACAAATACAATATAATTATTAATAAAATGAACTAAGACTAAATTTTACAGTGGTTATTATAAAAGGACTTACATTAAGATGTAGTATCTAACATGTAGAATTATCATGGTAGGAATATCTTTCAGACTGGCCTCTCTGCGCACAGGAGAGTGTGATGGTGACCGTAGCAGCGTCCACATTTGACACCCTGGGTGCATTCCCGTGCGAAGTGTTCTCCCAGACAAAGAAAGCAGACTCTGTTGTGGCGCACCCACGTTTTCCTCGCAGACACTACGAGTCGCTTAAAGCCGTAGCATCCGGTTATTACGTGCCCCAACACAGTGCAGTAAGTGCACCATACCCCGCCCGCTGCGGCGGTTATATGGCCGTGAGCCCCGTTCGAGGGCGGTGATCGTCGGCCCCCAAATGGAGTCACCTTGCGCGGCGCAGTTGGCGACTTCCGTTGTCGCGTCGACATGGTCTCATCCTGTTTGGGACCCGGTGATGCAATAAGCTGACGTCGGCAAATCTCGTCGAGCAACCCCATCAGCGACGAGACGGTTGGCAGTTCCCCGGCGGTTGCCACGCATAGCTCCTCGAACTCATTCCTGAGTCTCCCAAGCAGGTTCTGCATGACGAAAAACAATAAAAAGTAATACTGTTCATGCGAAACGGGCACATGCCCATACGACGCGGGCGCTCTCAGTATATTTTTGCAGTCTCACCCAAGCCGTCTTAGAGCACGGTGACGTACGGCGTTGCAGCCGCATTAGGTAGTAACAATTACGATATATCGCGTCGCGCGCCATACTTAATATAACAAGTGATATAGATGATCTGATGTAACTATTGAGTGTAATATTACTTACAAATGCAATACATAATAATCGGTGAGACGCCATATGTACACGTAATAATAATTAGGGGAAAATTAAACATGTATAGAATACGAGAAGCCTCGTTTTATTAGACGAATCCCAGGAGCGAGGCACCCTAAGTCGTCAACGTAGAGGAGGCACTACCTCTACCTAACAAGCACGAACCCGCACCTCTTCGAGCGGCACGACGGAGCGGACGAGTTACTCCAGTAAGGTACCGAGAACGAGTCCACCGCACCCGCAACGAATACCATTCTCCCACAGGGAGTCCCAGTTTCTTCAACGCCTGGGTCGATTCCAGCAACGGATTATAGAAGGTCTGCCGCAAACCCTCTAACGATGTCGGCACCGTAGGCAGTGACACCTACCTTGCCGACCAGAACCAGATAGGTGTCAGCCAATAACCTTGTATTTTGGTAGCGGTCCCTCAGAAGACCAAGGGCTACCTCATAGTTAGCCGCGTCGACCGGTAGGTGCTTCACCAGAGTTAATGCTTCACCCTGTTACGGACGCGCGTCTCGTCCGTTTCGTATTAGATGATCTTAAGTAAAATAATTAATAGAATAAGTAGGTTTAGTTAAATATATGTAATATTAATGATGCAACCTCTGGGTGTATTTATTCCTATAATGTTAAGATAATTTAAGTTATAGCATAAGCTAATTATATGATTAAGAAGGGTTGAATTTTTATTTCCTATGGTAAGGTTGTCTTTGAGGTATTGTCTCGCTAAGGAGGCTTAGGTGGCTCTCTGAATGGTATTGCCTCACTAAAGGGGCTTATGTGGTATTACCTTGATGACAGGGGTATTAAATGTCAATTGTTCACCTACCCTGGTCTCGACAGTAACCAGCAACTCGTTGATGGCGAAGAATTTGGCGTTCAACGTCTCGATATATAGATATATTCATATAAATATTAATTTAACAGTAATCTCGGATTTGCCGAAAATTTGTCTATGACAATCTTATCAATAAACTCACTGTTTTCCTTTAAATAATTGCGATGTACGCTCATCATACATAAACCCGTAAGCCTTTCTTCACCCATGGTGCTTCTAAGCCACGTTTTAACTCTTCGCAGCGTACTGAAGGATCGTTCTACGGTCGCCGTGGTGTATGGGATAGTGCTTAAAATATTCAATGCCTTTCTGACAGCAGGGTGAAAAATGTTGGCTTCACTGAACAGATCAACTACTTCCATGTCCCTTAATTGATCATCTGATAAAGCCTTCTTCACCCATAAATTATGCCAAAGGTTCAGTTCTCCGGTGATATCCAGGTTATAAAATTTTTGGAATGATTCAGCATTCCAAAAATTTGTGTAAGTCTGTAACGCTGGTTTTGGTCATGTACAAAGGATGTAGCTTAATTAAAGCAAACGCCGTAGTATTTTCTTGGGAGAATCGAATATTCAACGATGACATGAGTGAATCAATGTATGGTATTATCAGGGAACGCCACCAATATTCGTTATCATTGTCTGATGGCGGATTACTTCTATGTGTTTGATTGTAAGCAAGACGTGGAACCGAAATTTCTATGTTCAAATCTATTGCAATAGCTCGCGCTTTTTGTAGTATTTCATTATCTATTCTTTCAGGAAACTCGCGGTCATTTCTGAGAATGTCCTTGATATTTTTGATGTGTTCCCCCACCGAAATCATGTCGATCGATTTAGCTTGCAGTGCGTTAACTACTGGTTCTAAAACTGTTGAATATTTTATTATTTGTAGTGCTACAATAAACACTGGACTTCAGAAGTGCTTTTAATTCTGTCGATTTTGATATTTTTCTCGCTATTCTTCGTTCTTGCAATATCTCTCCTTCTGTTCTTTCATGGTTATATTCCTACCTACGGAGACGCACGCAACGTGTGCGCCTGATAATAAATCTTCTGTTTGGTGCGACCTCGGTGCGGGTGTTCCTCAGGGTGCTGTTCTCTCACCTCTCTTATTTTCCATTTTCATTAACTCTGTTACTGAAGTTATATCTTCCAACTTCCACCTCTATGCAGACGACTTGCAGCTTTATCGACACTTTAAAATAGAAGACTGTTACTCGGCACTGATAGCTATTGATAACGATTTGGATACCTTAGTACTTGGGCGAAATCGTTTGGCCTCACGCTTAACCCGAGTAAATCTCAGGCCATTGTGTTAGACAGTAGTTTAATGTTAATTCTATTTCTACATTATCTTTACCAGCAGTGCATTTGGATGGGACTCAAATCCAGTTAACAGATACCGTAAAAAATCTTGGTATTACAATAGATTCAAATCTAGCATGGACTGCCCATGTATCTAAGGTTAGTCGTAAGACCTTTTTCTCATTTCACACACTTAAATACCTACAAAACTTTTTACCTTTTAAAACTAAAGTGTTACTGGCATAGTCCTTAATTATACCTCTTCTTGACTATGCAGATGCATGTTACTTGGATGCCACTGAGGAGTTATTAAACAAGCTCGAACGACTTCAAAATCTAGCGATTAGATTTATTTATGGTCTTCGTTAGTATGATCATGTGTCACATTTCCGTAAGCAGCTCATGTTGCTCACTTCCCATTCGTCAGCGTAGAAATGTCAGGATTGTCTGTCTTGAACATAAGACACCCTTTATAATCTCGTCTATCCTTCCCATCTGCGTGAGCGTTTCTCCTTTCTCCGTTCTCGTGATGCTCTTTGCAGATCCCATCTTAAGTCCATTCTTCAAACTCCTTCACACAAAACAGATTTTGCTTCATATTCCTTCACTGTTCATGCTGCTAGACTCTGGAACTCTCTACCTGTCGATATACGTGACAATCACACTATTTCTGTGTTCAAAAAAAAAGAGAAAAGGATCATTATCTTTCCTGTTGTTGATATTGGAGAGTTTAGGTATTGTTAATCTTTATATATTATATATATATAGATATATTATTATGAATATAATGTTTGCACAATTATGTATTTTTATTTTCTCTCTTTCCCGGTTATTGTATTTGTTTATATATTCCATATTCATTTTATTGGTACACACTGACTACCTTATTGTATTTATTTATCCTGTTGTGGGCCTGCTGGTAGAAATTTCAATTTGAAATAAGCAGTGCTCTTGTACTAATGTCTGTTACATTTGTTCATTTAAAATTGTATGTGTGTACAAAAAAAAAAAGTTTGTTGGGATGTTGATGTAGAAGAATAGTCGGCAACAGATATATTTACAGGTTCTGCTGGAGAATGTGACGCTTGTCCAATGTTAGCATGCAATGATCTTGGCATTACACGAGTAGTTTTATCATGGTTGTCATTTTCGTCGCTTCCACTGCTACTTTCCCGACCTTATTTTCTTTTTTTGCGTGTTGTTCCTAAAATAGATACACAAAATTACTCTTACAATTATAACAAAACCACGTCTTGTAATTAATAAATTTAAATATTGGAAGTAATATGCTAAAGGACTTACATTACAAGAGAGCCCCCTTAAATAAAAGTACATTATGGTATAAGTGAGTTACGTTGGTGATTACCGCTGAGGCGCTATTGAGGAGGTCTTAAGAGAGCCGCAGGCGAGGGCGGTAATCATCAATACTCACTTGTATCATATCATACGAAGTTTTTCAATACACTTGAGAATAAAATAATAATAAAAAAATCATTATATTTAGTAGATAAAATTAAAAAAAAAAACCTATAACTCTCTTGTGAATAATAGCAATGAAAAAGTCACAGTATGATTATAGGTGTCATTATTAGTCTAATTGCAGTGAAATTACAACCACTTTATGAGCAAGTGTGTTGAAAATCAAATAACATATTAGGTACATATGGTGAGTGTTTTTTTTTTACTCACTTACCTTTTTCCGAGAATTTCCTGATATCCATTTCACGGAGTTACATATATCCAGTTGTTGGTTGCGCAGTAGTCGTAAATCTTGTGTCGCCGCAACTAAACTATAAGACACTATGGCGCACAAAATATTCAAATGCTATTGGAACTCACCCTGAACGGATTCCGACAATTTAAAAAGTATTGTTGTTAATTTTCTGTTACAATATTAGGAACATAAAAACAGATTCTTTCGCTACTCCACGCTCATTATTAAATTAATATACAAATGCATACCAAACGAAGTCAATATGGTAGTCTGTAATAGGGTTACATTTTATTTATTGCTTTTGTTAATCTCCGATTTTTGTCTTTTATTACCACTATTTTTGTTGTCCTTACTTTTATTTAGTTTTTATTGACTAACACAAAGAATCGATTAAATGTTCCCATGGCACTTTACTAGCGATCTACCGTAATCTATTGTTATTATTTAGAACGATGATTTCGCGATTACCTTTACATTACGTGCTTAGTACGATGCAATGTAATAAATATGCGTACTTCTCTAGCAATGTATATGTCGCATCATCTTTACAAAGATAATTTGATTTAGTTTATTTTATTTTAATTGCTAGTTACTCGATTACTTAATTACTCGATTGTAGAGGGAGCGTGATCATCGATACTTCTAATTTTATTAGAATGGTGACACTGACTTTGACAGTTCGTTCACAAAAGCAAATTGCCGTCATTTTTAGGGCACATTCTGTTTCCGATTACCGAGGAGTAAAGACATCCGACGACATCACGCCTGCAGTGTTATTTGAAAGATAGTCCTCCAATATGGACGATCTATTTGAGCTTAGTAATAGGCCCTTCTGACTACCCGCCGTTATATATTTTCTTGGAAATATATTTTGTGATTCACACTTTGATAACATTCACGAATTTCGACTAAAAATACTAAATTTGAGAAGTGTTCTACTTACTAATGAAAAGAAATCCCTCCTTCGGATTGACTTCTTGTTTTGCAAATAATAACCACGCAAGACGGCAGTTTAAACACGTTTAGTGGCGTGTTTCACAGTACTTACAGCACGCGCGTTCGTGAATGACTAAACGTCGCGATCGTGTGGTGGTCACGATCATGAACATTAGTCCAGGATCGTGGCTACACACGGTCCTTCTAACGTCTTTCTGTGTTCTGTGGGTACGAACTATATCGCTAATGTCTCAAAGTTAAAAGGGCGACAGAATGACGATGAGTCTGTAATCGCTATCAAGCACTGAGGCAGAGTACACCGCTTTGTCTGAAGCTTCGAGAGAAGCAGTGTACTTAAAAAATTTAATGCACAAACATTTTATGTAATAGATTTAAATTGTGATAACCAAAGCGCATTACGGTTAGCTAAAGTCAGTATACATAACAGATCGCAACATAGATGTACGTTGTCATTATATGCGTGACGTTGTTAAGAATATTGTTAAAATTAAATATCTAGTCAGGATATGCCTGCCGACATGTTAACGAAAGGTTTGTGTTTGTAAGTAATATTCTTTAATATATTTAGTTTATTTTGATAAGTGAGGGTGTTGGTATGTGTATCAAGTCTTAAAACTGTTATTTATGGATTGTCTATTGGCTCTGTGGATTCAAAAAATAAATTTAGTCTGTTGCGAAAACCTAACGTTTTTCAATAGTTTCTTTATTACTGCACGTTTCCAGCCAATTATCGAAAATTTCCTTATAAATTTTTAACGAGTTCACTATCAAACGAGTTTATATAAAACTCAAACATCTCATATAGTTATACGCCAGTGAGAAAGGGGCGGTCACTGGGGAAGAAAGGGACGGGCCGTTCTAAAACTTTTTTGTAATGCCTCGAATACACCGGGTGAGCCGAGGCTAACCTAGAATGTTCTAGATCTTAACCTAGAACATTCTAGATGTGTTATCGGCATCTATAAATACGCAGTGAACTACCCGTCGCGGCAATCTTTCGATGATCCGTAAATCAGATATGAGAGCGAATACAAGTGTTATTAGTGACGTGAAATCGAAGTGTGTACGTACATTGTTGTTGTATTATATTTTGTAATTTTACTGTGTTAAATAAAGTCTGACTATGAATTAAATAAGCGTTAATTTTTTATCCCGAACCCTAAGTCTTAACTGTCTTTTGATATGTGATAAAAAAGTAGCAATTCTATTGACCGGTGTAATGATACTAATTATTATTTAATAGCTGTATTCCCGAGACTTCGTCTACGTATATTTAAGCCTATGTCACCGTATTAATATATCATGAAATAACAATATACATACCTTTTTCTGTATTTCCGCGTCCATTTCCTCGCGTCTTTTCTTAGTGGCTTCGTCTTCGTCTTTTTTCTTCTGATCCTGTTCTTCCTTTTTTTGGTCCTCTTGTTTCTTTCCCAAATGCTTATACACCGGCATTTTACCTAAAATAAAATATTTTTAAGAATTTATCATTACTACCAATTTATAACGATCAGTGGGAGTAATGGTGACAATTCATTCTACAATTCCAAAAGGAAATTAATTCTAGAGAAGCGATTTGCATTTCATTCAAGTGTGAGTGGTACCATTTCTTTTGTATTATAAGTTTAGTAATTAGCGAATCCACGGCAGTTAGTTATCGGTCTAAACATTTCAGTATTTATTCGTCATTCGAAATAGATTTACAATTTTCGCGGAAAATATGACAAGCACATACCTATGAAGGGCATCTTCTTGATATCAGGTTTCTTGGGATCGGGCGGCGGACTGTGCGCGCGCGCGGGACTGCGGGCGCGGGACTCGCGGGACTCGCGGGAGTCGCGCGCGCGGGACCGGGACCGGGACCGGCGCGGCGACCGCCGGGAACTGCGCGACGGCGACCGACGGAAGTTGCGCTCTCTACGGTCGCGGTCTATATCGCGCCTCTCGTTATCTCTATATTTATGAAGAATAAAATCAAACCTAAATTATGAGAACAAAATTCGATTCGTGCAATTTCAGAACCCGCTTTTATGCCGAGGCAGAAGCCGTCAGCGATAGTTGGGTCTGAAGCTTCCAGATGTGTATTTGACACTTTTCCGAAAACTACTTTAAATCGTTGTTTGCTACATTATAAGCACACTGTCGTTATATTTCATAGGAATCTTTTCTATTTTTGGTGAAAATAATTGTTAAAATTTAACTAGCTAAAATCGCGCGAAAAACGCTGCTCTATGTAATGGCGCTGATCGTGACGTCACAGGCCAGTAAATATGTCAAATCGATAATTCACAACTGTCTTAAGTGGTGCGTAGTGCCACAATGTACTAATACTTCTATAAATAACAAACAAACTTCGAGTCTAGAAGAAAAAATAGATTCACAATCACAATAGATTAGTAGCTATATAGAGTAGAGATGGGTGATAAAATTAGGTAAGGATTCGCTAAAACTATTGAAACTTTTTTATTTCATATCGATACATTTGAATGTTTTCTTTTTGTTTTTTTTTTCTATATCATAAACATTTTATGAATCATTTATATTTGTTGACAAGGCTCGCATTTTACAGCCAGTCGACCTACAAATGGATGAGACATTAGTACAAAAAAGAATGTACTATTTTTTTATACATGCATGTAGTATGTTAGCCCACTAAATGCATGGCACTTGATAATAAGACATCAGATCCCGATGATATTTTTTATTAGTTTTTAACTTGGAGAACAGTATATATCATCAAAATCTACTTTTTAATTTTGAATTATTTTCAAGGCGTTTTCCCTATTTCTTGGATTTTTAAAAAATCTTAGTAAATGATTCTTTTTTTCTGTATTTCTTTTTGGCAGTTCTTATCAGCAGAAGCGGAAAAGTATTCTGTTATCAGTAAATTACTATAAAGTACTCGATACCTACAGGCATCGATATTTTATGTAGCTTTCTATCACTACTTTGACATGACAGCTGATGACGTCACAGGCTAGTAAACAAAATCGTGATTGGTTGAGACGACGACCAATTATAGGACGTTTTCGTCGTTGAATAAATTCCTAAAAATATGGCATTTTCTTTACGTTATTTTTCTAAATCTAAACATGTTTTTTTCTGCGGATGTTAAGAAATAAGCTTTATTAGATTATTATCTATCAGGATGACCAAACAAAATGCAGCTTATTTTCGATAGTGTCAAATTTAATCTATGCTGTTCGTGTCCACATCTAACTCGCTCACATTATGTAAATGTTTTATGATATGTTTTAAAATTGTGATAATTACCTGTTAACGTTAGTGAAGTGAAAAGATAAGATAGTTTTTTTACTTCAATTTAACAAGAAATTGCTTAAATAATAGGCAATAAAGTTAAGGAGTGGGGCTCGCTACGTCACAACTATGGAGAATATGTTGAAAGTTGGAACATCACGCGTTTCAACTTATGGTTTCGCCGTAATTCATTTATTACGCAAAATAACCTGACAGACAGACAAAAAACATTAGTCTTCATACCTATTTTCGATATTTGTTACAACTATTTATTTAATAGAAAATAAAACGCAAATTTAAAAATAACCATTAATTTAATTGAATATGCACTTAAGTGTCTATTCAGCTATTAAATAAATAATATAAAAAGCCATGGCTTAAAAATGTAAAAATACATACAGTATGTGTTATTTTGCCTATGAAATTTAAGTTCTGAATATAACAATCCCCGATGAGGTTGAGATGGTATAATTTTTACTCAGCCATTCAATGATTCAACCTAAAAAGATTCATTTATCAATTTTCGTGGTCAACTATCTCATCGAAGATGATTTTTGACTTGAGCTTGGATAGCTTTCGAAAACAATCAACGTCACCTTCCGTTTCCATACGTTCCACAATGGCGCCTCTAACGGAAACTATAATTAATTAATAATGATTATAAAAATTAACCTATTCGATTATTTACCAAGTTTTCGAGTAAACGACAGTGTATGTTGTGTTACAAGTTGGATATTTAATTTTTTACAAAATAGAATTCACTTTGTTTATAGTTTTTCGTATGACGAAGTAGTTAAAATGGCAGATTAGGGCCATCGTCGAAAAATTATTAGAGATATAGAATTACTCCGAAGGTATAATTGTAAATTTAGAGCAATCATCGTCACTCCATTAAGCCTGTGAAAATTATAATAAGCTTCTGCGCTTTTGAGCGAAGCTGGATAGGTCTTCACATACCATGAACTGATCGAAGCATCTAAAGTGAAATATATAGAAACACAATGTGATAATTTTCAAAAACTATCAAGACTTTTACAGAACAGAAATAATATGAAATAACTACACTACTTTTACTTAAAAACTATTCATAAACTGACAAAATTCATGTTTATAAAATAAACATTATTTCGCATCTCACCTTTTCCGTCTAGGATCAGGGGACGAGTCTCTGTCTGGAGACCTACGTTTTTCCTCCTTCAGTTTATCTGCTTTCATTCTGCAACAAAGTCTTTATTATGGCAAGTTTACTTAATATAAAGGAAAAGCTAAGATCAATTTATCTCTCAATCTAGCGAATTCATATTTTCTCCATAATAAGCTTCAGAAATATCTAATAACAATGTTTCTTATATAAGACTGAAAACGAATTAGATATAAAGATTTTACACATGAACTTGAAATATGACGAGCATATCAGCTTAGCTGCATATTTGGGGAAATTTTATCTTAATCGTCAGTATAAGAGATGAGATCTGAATCCATAATCTTTCATGATTCGGATGACTGCTCTAACCGTTGAACAGCCTGTCACCTAGATGGGCTGATGAATTTCTCCAGCACTTGTTATTTTCACTGCAAGGTCAATGTTCAGGTAATTCATCTAAACAGCTTGAATAAAACACCTTAATATAATACATATCTTTAAAGTTCAAAAAACAATTGTATGGTCATGAGCATACCGACTCTCAACTTAGATTACGTTCATCAGTAAACATACCTGCTTTTCAAAGTGTCCAACAATTTCCTATCATTTTCATTTAGTCTGTCCATTTGTATGGCGGTCATCCATTCCGTTAATGTTTTCTCATCAGTGGCGCCAATTTTTTTCTCCTTTTTGGCTAATGAACAAAAAAGTGCAAATTTATAGGTATTATTAACATAATTAACTTGGTGGTAGTAAAAAAATAACCGTGTAAGTGCACATAACATTGAATAAAAGTATTCAAGTTTAATTAACAAACATAACATTATGTCACACTCACTTTTAGATTTCTTCCTCTTCTTCTCGGTTTCACTATCAGAGCTGCTCGAATTACTGGACGAGCTGCTACTGCTGCTCTGCTTCTTCTTCGACTTCTTCTTTTTCTCTTTCTTCTTCTTCTTTTCGGGCGGCGCGGCCACCGGCAGGTCTGTGTTCTTGGTGTGGAAGCCGTCCTTGTGGAACGTGATCGTGTGCGCGGTGTACTGAGGCTTCTCCTCGGGCGCCTTCAGCTTGTTACTAGCTCTAGCTTTCTCAAATGCTTTCTGACGATCTGACATCCAATCTGTTTCCCAGTGCGGATTTTGCTCTACAAAGTTCTGATAAAAGGGAGTTAATTACGTGTAATTAGAAAAAAATATAGTTTTATAAATCAATTTAAGATAAACACAATAAACACACACACACACATGAAATACTAAATTGAATATTATTGAAAAAGTGTAATTTTCAAACCTAAAAATTTTAACACTGTTAGAAAAGTATACGCGCTTTTTTCAGCTAATACAATGCAATATTCGGTTATTTATAGGACAACTACATATTATATTAATATGACGAATCAAATTTAATGCAAATCTAACAAATAATTTGATAGATGATACCGGCTGACTTAAAATAATATTAGATCAAACATGACCTATTCAACTTACAGTGTAGTTTTTGGAATGCGTAACAGACTTGAGATGGGCGGAGGCGCAATGCAAGTCGCCGATGAACTGATCGCACAGCTTGCAGTACCACGCCGTGGAGGGCACGAAGAATTGCAAACCTATACACATTATCAACTATTTCAGACGACACACTCTTATTCACAAATATATATATTGCAAGAAAAACGTTTCGAGTTCATAGTTAGTGAGCAGTAGCAGACTTTCAATTGTTTGCTGTTGGATATAAACCTATTATGCCGGCCACAGACGTTCAAGTTTGATAAGACTGGTTGCAACAAAGAGTTGTATTAAATGTGCATAATATTTCAGGTGACCACAGTGCCACCGCCTCACATTCATGCAGTTTTGAATAGCGCTTCAATTTATGTTTCAATATGTTATAGTTATGTTTTAAGAGACAGACGACACCATCTGTTTTGTGTTCGATTTGACGATCGAGAAAAGGAAAATAAAACATACTATGCGATTTAAAACGTGGCTAACAAAAATAAACTTTAAACTCGAATAGCATTTAAACTTGTTAAATAAATTGAAATTTGTTTTTATTTTTTCAATTCCCATGCATGCTGCTCAGTTTTCCAAAGTGCATATTATAAGTTTTGAATGTAGTGAACCTTTGATGGGCGTCCGCTTGGTGGGCGCGGAGGGGTAGTTGGGGAAGCCCTCGTTGATGCCGGCGACGCTGTGCCACGGCGCCTCCATGTGCGCCGCCGCCATCCTACGCAATAGTTTCCTTCACGATACACATAAAACACTGTTCCATTCGATCGCAACTTTTACCATTACAAAAACTACTACAACACTACTTACAGCTGTAGGTCTAAGTGTACATCTAAGTGTAAGTAAGATGGTAATTTTATGTGAATGTACTCATCAATATTTGAATGAATATTATGATAATGTAATCTTATAAATGACATCGATGGACCCATAGTTCTGCTCGAATTGCGACTATCGAACGCAGAATGGTCTTAAATACACAACGGCCATAGACGCCATTTTTTAAATAAAACTACAGCCGCAGTGATGGATATGTACTGTCTCTACAGTGACGTCATTCAGTTCACCTGACTAACCACCCGAATGGCCGTTTCAATCAGTTGGCTGCCACATATACACGAGAATCATGCAAACTATTAGTCAACGAAGTTGTAGCGAAAAATTACTTATAAAATGACAACTCACTTATGATGAGCCGCAGAATGCAGGTGGTTCAAATAATCTTTAGCGGTGGGAGGAAACTCGTTGCACACGCGACACCAGTGCATCTCCGGATCATAGTACACGTAGTTAAACTTCTTGTTCGAAGGAGACCTGCCATTATAAACTCTAATGTAACAACACATTGCTTTAAAACAATATATACATATATCATTAAATTTCAAACAAATAAATAACCTTTTTCTCCGATCAGACGCAGATTCAAACCTTAAACCAAAACATAAAATATGATGTAAAAGCCGTGGAATTAATAAGTTGAAGTAATAGGTGTATTCAGTAAATACTTTCAACTCCATACAAAGTAAAAACGATGAAAAGATAAAAAAACACTTTAACGGTTTTTTAAATATTTAATTTATAACAAAAAAATAATTTGTATATATGTACATAATTATTGTCTTTTAACAATTAAAGCTATGAATATTATAATCAACAACTTCATCCATCTTAATTTTAAAAACAATTCACAATAGACAGATAAAATCAGACAACATTTGTCGAGTATATGTGTGATTATAACATTATATACATAACATCCACAATTGTTTTACGCAAATTCTGCAAACTGTACTATGTAATAAATGCAATATTTGAACTATTGGGTATCACAATGGAAGAGAACATTAAATGGACTTTTATTTTACAAAACATTTACATTTATTATATCACAGTTGCCTTATGCTAAATAAAACCACAGCAAATGAACAATAGCTTACAATAGTGTCACTTAATAATAAAACAAACAGTGAATATACATGTATATTATCTTCATTAAGCTTGGTGTTATCTTGCAATATTGTCGCTGCTGCTGTATTGCTTTCATATGTCAGTTCACTCTTAAAGCTAAGCTCATGTTACATTTCCTCACGCATAAGCTCTCGTGCAGTCCTGTTCGGTTTGGACAAAGTATAATAAAAACTGACCACAATATGCTGTTTGTACTCACCAAATTTAAACATATAAAAACTGTCCTGTCAAACTTAAAGATTTTTAGCTATCAACTTATTATTATAGGTCTATTAACAGTTTACGGGAAAAAGCTTGCTTGTTTGGAAAGAATAAAAAATAATATGGTGAGTGGCAAATAATCTCAAAAGGCATATGTGAAGGTCGCAAACCACCTTCTTACCGTTTTCATATTCTAAGGATCAGGCATTACATACTTTCAAGTTTGACAAGATTGCTAATAAATATACAGCAACTACAAACCTGGACTTCTGCTTAGAGCCTTTCCCAGAGTCATCGGAGTCATGCACAATTTCAGTGTGCGCTTCCTCACCGATGATACCATTAAGCATGTCCACCACGTTGTTGATGGTCTTCAACTTGTTCTGGATCTCCAACTAAACAAGGCGGGCTAGGTCACCAAAACTCTCAGTTGTGTAAAAAGCATTAATAATTAAAGCAATGTTTGTACAACATCTATACACAACTAAGATTTTGATGGAGCTGTCAATCATAGTATAATAAAACAAAAATAAGAGCTGTTTTTTTTCATTTCATAACATAGTCATGTCAGCAAACCTGCAGCTTTGTGTTTTCCTTCAAAAACCTCTTGGTGTCTGGACTTGGTGAGCGTTTTGCATCACCTCGAAGTTCATCACGTTGATCCTTCAATGTATCAAGTTCTTTTTTCAGAATGCTTGCTTTCTTTATGTAGTCTTCCCTCTGCTTGGACAGTGCTGCCTTCTGATGTCTCATCTCAGTCTCTATAGCAGCTGAATAAAGAAAAACAGTGTAAGCTAATGTTTGCAAATCAGAATAGACATATTAATTAAAGCAAATTGAACTTACACTAGTGTTCCTAACTTAAATTTTTATGTAGGCACACTTCATGACACATTTTTACAGCAAATATAAATATCAAGCTGTCAATTAGGCTTCCTATATGAATCATGATGTCTTATAATAGTAAGCCCATGTCTCCATACCAACTTCAATAACGCGAAACACACTAAATAGAAAGCACCTGCAATAGAAACTTACTCTGTGGCTGCAACCATAGCCTAAAGAAAGATAATTAACTATTTCAATTACCATAGCATTCTAAATATATAACTATTCTGTAACACCAACATGATTGAATTTATAATACATATTTTTATTTATTTTGACACTTTAACCTGTAGCAAAATTTGATATTGTTAGAATTTTATACTAAAATCACTACTTCGAAGCAGCTTTAACAGATAACAAAAACAGTTAAACACAAAAATGTTCCATTCTATACTACAACCACATTTAAATACAATCAAATATATTTCCTTAATGTAACATTATCTTGTAATTTTTTTTTTGTCACATGTAGTGATTTGTGTGTTGAATTATTTCATTGTAAAATAGACAAAAACCTGCATATTATTATAGAAATCATGCATGTGCTTCAATAAATATTAGTAGGTACATTCAATTGGTGAAAAAATTATGCAGAAACTTAACAATAAATATATTTTCAGTCATGCATTAGTTTATATTCCATAAAAAATTATAATTACAAAATGCAACACTGAAACTTCACGGTTATTTTTTATGAAAGAGACTGCTATTACAATTATCGACAAGTATCAACTCACAATTCTATTTGATTATTACCTTCATTGGGTTAGCTTCTTTCTTGTTATGAAGTAAAATCTCAGTTATCTGTAAATTGATTTATTACAATTACCATCTATTTTTAACTTACCTTCTTTTTTTATTTGTTCTTCTACATTATTAACAAACGGTGTAGGAGCTGGGGGCGGTGGCAAGGACATTTGGTTCCATGAAGCAATTTCTTGAGGCATCGTAGGTGGGGGCGCAGCCGGAGGAAAGTCATCATATATGCCAGAGAAAGAAGGCTGGTAATTGCTTTGAAAATTTGGTACAGCCTGCAAAATGTCAAGTAACTTTAAATTTCTTGATTGTAATAGTTATACTAATGGAGTCGATAATTTGATTTTTTTGCTACAAGCATTTGTTACTAGTAATTACATATTTTTTTTATTGTTGTAATTGGATGATGAGATATAAAGTAGCCGCTAAGAAAGGTTTTGTATATTTTGAGAATTTTCATAAGTAGATTAATTTGCAATTTACTAAAATTATAAATGGATTCCTATGAGCCTTACAACAAAAGCACGTCACGTTCATTAGTAATCTTAGTTATGTACCTCTGTTTGAAATGCGGGCGGCGGTGGAGCACTGTTGTAGTTCGCATTTTCTTGAAATTGATTATTATCCCACAACTCGCTTGGTTCAGGTAGCTTTGAGATTTCTCTCAAAATGTTCTCGTCCAACAAGTCCTTTTCGTTTTTACGGGGTGATCCACTGCGACGCTTATCTCCCATCGGCGGACTCCTACTTCGAGTCCTTTTCCGCGATAAAGGGCGATCGCGACTTCGATAATCTGAACGACCCCAAATCGGGACGCGGTCTCTATCATAAAAAGATTTGCGAGGATCTCGTGACATATTTAGTATCTAATAAACAAAGATACTGAGCGAAAATTATCAAGGTACACAAGTAAATTCAAGAAACACCGTAAACACACGTTTTTTATTTCAATGACAAACAACGCCATTCAACGCCATTTGTATCGAGTCGAGAGACGTAAAGTAATCGGTTACAATGAGTATCGATTATATTCTGAATACGGTTTTAGACTTATGTTGAAAAATAGTTTTAAATAGTTATATAATAAGCACATAAGATTAATGTTTTAGAGAAATTTATTGTAATTATCAATAAAAATCAAAGTAAAAGTTTAAATTTCCTAAACCACGCGGAAAACGCTGTGTCTGTCATGCGCCGCCATTCCGCCGCGTATGACGTCACTTTAGTAAATAAACAAACCTTGCCTTCTTTTTTTATGTATAATTAAAAATTATGATGTACATATGTATATATATATATATATACACACATCGATTAACCGATTACAGTATTCCACGTAATAGATTAATAAACGATTATAATCGATTTATGTCAAGGATTATTAAATTAAAGCCATCCAAGTTAATGAATAATAGTTAAAAATCTATTTTAAGACAATGTTTACTATACCAGCATTGTGCATGCAAAATTTATAGATTTAAACTAGTTGTACCCGCGATTTCGTCTGCTTGGAAAGTAGCCTTAGTAATTCCTTATTACATAAGCTATGTGCCAGTGAAAGTCCCGTAAAAAATTGGTCTAACCGTTCAGAGTTTATCCGGAACAAACAGGCAGACAAAAACTGTAAAAAATATGGTTTTGGTATAGGTATCTATCGTGTATACTTAAATGTGCATTTTGTAAGAAACGGTTAATTTGTATTTGTTAAAATAATACTGTAAGAATCTTTCATTCATTCATCGGGAGTTCCCCAACCAAAGAGTAAAGTTACCTATTTGTTCGTGGGAGTATGTGTGAGCAGGGTTGCCATAATAAGTATTAGAATATCTATTAAAAATAATCACACTCGCGATCCGCTATAGGTTGCTGAGCCATCGAAGTAAAGTAAGTAGGTACTATACTAACGTTTTAAACTATTTCTATTGCTAATGTTTAAAGGAATAATCGATAGTTAATCGACGATTAGGCAATAATATACGATAGCAACTGATTATTTGAATAATCGATTAATCGATTTTCTGATAATCTATTCCGCACACCATTATTTTTTACATAGATTTTTTAATTAACAGATCATCTACGTTTTTTGTCCGAGCCAGCCGAAATACTAATAAGTCTATATTCGTGTTATTATGAGACACCACCGCTTATGTTTCTAATATATCCTTTTTGCTTTGAAATGAAAACGTTTGTACTTTAATTAAATCCCATTTTGCACCTTAACTTTTGACTTAACTCGTCACCATGTCTTCACTAGTCAAAAGTCAAAAGTCAAAATAATCTTTATTCAACGACGATTAACTATAATTTTTATACTGAGTTTTCATACTCTGTAATAATATTCAACTCAAAATGGGTCAAACCAAATAAATGATTAGATAACATGTTACACACATCATACTATTCTTTATGGGTAATTTATATCACATTCTGAAACTTTTTCGTATGGCAGCATTAAAAGAGTCATACGATCTACTCGAGGAATCCCCCAAAAACTTATGCGTGATGCCGAAAGTACTTTGCTCTTACATTCGTTCGACATTAATCGTATATTTTTTATATATTACTTCGTAAATATGTAAAACGAAAGATATAATAAATATGTAAATCTTGCTTTTATTTAATATTAATATTGTTACAAGTTCAGGTACAGGATAAAAATTAACGCCAATTATAGTTCACAATCCGACTTCATTTAACACAATAAAATTACAAAAATAATCCAACTACATAATTGACACTTCATTTTCACTATTTCTCGTCACTGATAACACTTCACAACACTATTAAATCGTCCAGATAGTGTTCACTTCGCTAGTATTCGTTTCGAGTTTCGCTTTCGATCGATAAATCGCATTCTTTCAGTAACTAGTAAACTGCCTTGCGATTCTATAAAACCCTAATACATTAAAATGTCCGACTTTACTTCAAAAAGCGGCATCCGCTCAACCTTGCTTTGGTAATAACGTTTCGTAGCATAAGTAAAGTGAGACATGATATATCTGAGACATGTATTACAATCATTTTTGTTTTGTATTTTTAGACAAAAAATGGAATCAATAGAATTTCTATACTAAATGACGTGAATTCAGACACATGAGGAAATTCGTATTCAGGTCTGGATTTATACAGAATCGCAGGGCTGGTCTGGATTTTTATAAAATCGCAAGGCTGAATATGAACTCAGTTCCCTAGTCACTGAAACCTTACCTACCTTAGAGGTTGGGAACCACCTTCCCAACGGGGAAAGGAGGCGGTGAATGCTTCATTGGATACCACGCAGCTGGCTGTGAGGTTATGTCAGACTCCAACTGACTAAACACCGAAACACCGCCTTGAACAGTTGGTTGCGTGACCTAAAGGAGCAACGAACATTCGACGGAGCGACAGCCCCCCGCGAGGTGGGGGGGGGGGGGGCGCCGCAGACATTACCATTATTGTGACTTCGAGATGTTACCCGTTAACCCCGGAGGTCTCGGTTCATCGGGTTGAAAATACAGCTGACTCCATGAAGGGGATCCGCAAGATCGGATGGGGGTTGATATTCTGAAGGGTCGGGGTGTGGAGCTCGGGGAGAGGAGCTATCACTTACCAGCAGAAGGGTGCTGCGTGATGCCCTTCAAAATTGTGTGGCTGTTACCCTGAGGGGGTAGCGCTGAGAGTGGACGGAAACAAGGGTTGACCTGAAGGATCGGAGCCAGAAGAGTTAGGAGCGGGATCTTTCTGTTGGGTCTCCAGGAGGCGGGACGGGTAATCTACTGTGGCGACTTATGGCAACTTAGTCTAATGGTGGAGGTGGGTGGCGCAATGAAAAAAACTGGTAGCACTCCTTAGTCTTGATTTATATCTGATAAGAATTACAGTTAAGCACTTACAATAATTATACTACGATGCTCACCCTAAGCTGGTCTCGATCAGAAAAGAAAGACTATTCACCAGCAAAACACGAACACGCGAATTCGAATATAAAAAAGTAATAATTTAAAATATTAACGGCCAGCACTTGACCATAAACCGTCCGAAGAGTAAACCCTACCTATAGTAATGTGCTCGGACGTTACATGCCCGGGCTCCCTAAAAAAAATTATTAGAGCGTGTGAAGACGCTCGAATAATTTTTACAGAAGTCTAAACCCTAAGTCCTACCTGCTTGAGGAACTTAGAGGAGGCGGTTTTTACTAATAAACCAGCTCCTGCAATGAAATTCCAATTTACTACATTATTGTTCAGACTTCTTAAGGAATTCTTCACATTGCAGAAACTCTACAAGTGCAAAACCTCAATAAAAGCACCTGTACGTCTCCCAAATGACTACAATCATCAAAACCCTAAGTTTGATATTGGATGACGTCAAAACCCAAACACAACAAACTTTATTTTAAATACAGCTATCATATGATATTCCCGATTCCCGTAGTTAAAATCAAGCAAAATCGAATCAATTAAAGTTAATATCCAACCCAATAATAATAAACAAACGGATATGGCCAATGACAATGTGTATATCTTATAAGCATCCATGATAAATCATTGACACCCATGAGACAACAAACTGACATATGGAGCCTAAGGACGTCCAGCATCAAACAAGACGAAACCCAATTCCTATGGAACCAGATGGGTTCCCCGACCCTCGCAATGCCTATGTATAAACACTACGCGCGATACAATAATAATGTCGACGCGCACATGAAGTGGGTGTCTGTCGACTTATCAACAGAGATGCTTCATAGTAGGCCCTCCGTATTGCTGACGTCAGGATACGCGCCAGCTTCATCATGCTCTTACGGGAATCCGGCAGATGAAGTATGAACATGAAACAATTAAACAGTATTAACAAACATCCTTAAAATTTTTACAATAAATAAACAATAATTAAACAACTATTTCACATGACAATATATATTAAACACATATTGGATTAATATTATTATTCGAAATTAGCTCACTATCAACTAAACTTGAACAAGGAATCGAACCTGTCATAGTTCCTAAATAAAAGAAAATAAATTAAAATTACAACTTCAACATTATCATTATATGACTTAGAAAACTTAAAAATTCATATTACTTTAAATATCTATCTCCTAAAAGAAATAAGAATTATTATTATAATAATGAAAATACATTAACCTAATACCTACTTCCTCGAATTTAAGAATTATTATTATAATAATGAAAATACATTAACCTAATACCTACTTCCTCGAATTCTAAATGGTTTAATTCTATTAGCATGGACTACCTTTATCCTATAACTTCCTAACCTTCTTATTATAACATTATTATTATCAATTGGTCGTATTATCTGATAAGGAAACCTGTCTTTATATTTGTCTACATTCAACCTATACAACCTAACCTTAATGAGATCAGTCTTTTCTTTACGACAATTTAAGTAATGTATCCTATCTTTTCTATTGTGAAAACTTTTCTGAAAAGAATACGAATTAAAAATATTTTTTCTATTACTCATTAAATAAAAATTGACATTTCTATCTCTAGTATCATAATATGATGATTTCACATTTCGATCTAACTTGCTATTATAGAAAATTAATGTTTTCCTAAAGATTTTATGTTGTTCATGAATATTTCTATGAACAAAATTCTTATTGTTTGTATTTTCTCTCTTTAAAGAAGACTTATCTTTTATAACTAAATTCTTAATATTATTATTATTATTATTCTCCTTTGACTTAAGAGAAATATTGATATTAGGATTTTCTTTATTTGCATTCACTACACGTGACTTATACAAATATTTATCATTTTCTTTATAAGAATATAAATAATTATTAGAGACATCGACAACATTATTATCTTTTATCAATTCAGACTTTGTCAAAAATTGACATACAATGTGTTTGACATATAATAAATGCCTTCTAAAATCTATGACAACATTATGAGAGAATAGAAAATCTTGTCCTATTATAATGTCTCGATCAATATTTTTAACAACATAAAAATCATGAATGAACAAGACATGTTCAATAATAATCTTCAAATTGACTTTACCGATTACTTCGAGATTCACTTTATTCACTGCCCGAAGTGACATATCACATGGCACAATATCGTGAAGGAGTTCATACGCGGCACGATCCGAAATGACCGAAAATGACGCACCAGTATCAACGAGCGAAATAAATTTTCTATCACGACACGACACTTTAATAAATGGTTGAAACTCACGTGCGTATATATTCTTTAATCGAGGCGACTGCTTGTCCTCTGCTATCACTTCTATCGCCTCTGCTGCTTTTGTGTGGCTTTCACTATTCTTCTTAATCATCATTGGCTGCGGCTTTGTATTATTTCTTGGTCTGAAATTATAAGGGCGGGGCATCATCTGATCGGGAGGTGGGATTTTATGAGGGGTGAAAGATGGAGAACTGAAGGTTCTAGTGGGTCGAATCGACGTTGAAGGTCGCTGATCTCCTTGTCCACCTTGTGTGCTAGAGGAAAGAAGAACATCTACAATATTTGTTAATTTTACAGGTAAATTAATGTCCGCTTCTCCATCCCCTCTATTATAAATTTCATTTAATTGTTTGATCACCTCCTTCAAATGTTGTCTATTCGTATACAACTGTGATCCTAAACGTCCCTTGGTTTGGAAATTTGCTGCCCCAAGAAAATGTTGGATGAAGCATTTATCATCAATAACTGCCCCAGCTTTATAGGCTAAATAATCTAAAGAATAAAAATAATTAAGTGGGTACTCCGTTGCACCCTGTCTTCTTGCAAAAAAATTTGCGAGAGGATTTGCAGTTGAAGAGAACTCTTCGCTAATTTGTTTCTCGAGTTCCTGAAAATTCTCACAATTGTCTTTTATTTTATTATAAAATAACAGTGCAGGTCCCGCTAAATATGCCGCCAACACTATTTTTTTAGTCGATTCTTGATATCCATTTGCTGCTGCTATAATATTAAATTGAGAAAAAAAATCAGCCACATCACCTTTTAATCCGTCGTATTTCTCCATTTTCGTTTTTTCGTTTTTCGTTTTCTCGCTTATATGTTTTCTCCGCTTGGCTTACGAGAGGTATCGCTGTATTTCGAAACGTTGCGCCTCCACCATGTGGCGACTTATGGCAACTTAGTCTAATGGTGGAGGTGGGTGGCGCAATGAAAAAACTGGTAGCACTCCTTAGTCTTGATTTATTTCTGATAAGAATTACATTTAAGCACTTACAATAATTATACTACGATGCTCACCCTAAGCTGGTCTCGATCAGAAAAGAAAGACTATTCACCAGCAAAACACGAACACGCGAATTCGAATATAAAAAAGTAATAATTTAAAATATTAACGGCCAGCACTTGACCATAAACCGTCCGAAGAGTAAACCCTACCTATAGTAATGTGCTCGGACGTTACACTACCGTATATTTATTGGGAGTTAGAATAGACTAAGACCTGGTTTTGAACAGTTACCCGTCCCTTTCTTTCCGTGTAACCGTTCCTCTCTCACCGAATCGATGTATACTTATATGACACACTTAGTTTCGACAGTGTTAGCGCGATTCATTGGCGCATAACGCCTTCTAGTATTGTGCAGACGAACCGCGCCGCTGCTCGATATTGTGAAAAATCTAGAGTGATGCAAAAGTTTAATCCGAATTGGATAAAGGATTCTTTCTATGGTGCATCGGCGTCGTTGAAACCTAATAATAAAGTACTAGTAAAATAGTAATAAAAAGGTGATTACTTTGTTTTTGTAAATTTTGTAACACAGATCTTTCAGTTGGAAGTATTGGGAAGAATGATCTATATTTACCTATATGTAAAGGACATCGAGTCTACAGTCCATCTGCTACACTATAAGAACTTATATTTTATAGTAAGATTCTATGTATTTTGTTTAATTTATTTACGAAGTAATATAATAAAAAATATACGCATACGAAGTAAAGTACTTCGCATTAATTCGACGAATGTGAGAGCAATGTACTTTGGAGAACACGCAAAAGATTTTAGGGATTTCCCGAGTAGTTCGTGTGAGTAAAAATTTTGCAAGAAACGAACGTTTGTTGTAAATTATTGAGTTTTAATTTAGTATTTTGTTCGTTATATTAATATTTCTAAATATAGTACATAAGTACTTAAATAAAACGTCAATTTTACTAAGACCCACGACGACCAGGTAAAGATATTAGTAGATGATAATTGGGTAACCTGGATCAAAAAAAGATCCAGGTTCTGTTTCGTATTTACTAATGAATAATACTACTGAATTATCAAACACAATGATTGATTTTCAATAAATGCTATTTTTCATAGGAATGAAATAAAAAACGTACCTACACTGTGTTACAGTAGTTATTATCTTTTATGAATGAATATAAATATTTGTACAAAGATTCCTTTGATGTTTATTGTACAGAATTAAATTATATTAATAATCCTATAACTTTTAGTGTGTGGGCTACACCAGGAATCTACAAAAGCAGAAAAAGGATCTATGAACTATATGATGAACGTAATTATAACACAAGTGAGGACTTCAAAGAATATGTACGAAATTACTCTAAATTTATGGATTTTTATGGATTTAGAGATAACTCATTGGATTTTATTGTCTTATACTTGACAGACAGAGTACAGAGGGTTGATATCAATGGCAAAAGATCCCCTGGATAGAAAGTTAAGATGGTTGTTCCGCATGGCTCAATACTTGGCCCTTTCTTGTTTTTGATTTACATAAATGACTTGCCTTATTTCGTAAGGGATGATCACGAAATAGTTTTGTTTGCGGATGACACTTAACTTTTGTTTAAAATTAAAAAAGGGTTACCTCTAAATAACGATGTGAACAATTCTATCGCTAAAGTAGTATATTGGTTTAATGTAAATAATCTTCTCCTTAATGAAGGAAAAACAAAATGCTTAAAATTTGTACTAACTAATATTAAAAAAGTAGATATAAATGTTAATATAAAAGATAAGAACATGGGCCTTGTGGATATCACAGTATTTAAGGAATAACATTAGATTCTAAACTACAATGGGGCCCACATATTGATAAAGCCGTAATGAAAATACGTAGATTAACTGACATATGTAGATACTGCCAGATTAGTATAGTTACTTCTTTCATAGTGTAATGTCGTGCGGAATCCTATTGTGGGGAAATGCTGCCGAAATACAAACAATTTTTGTGCTTCAGAAAAGAGCAATTCGATCAATTTATAATCTTAGGATTAGGGACTCTTTAAGGGAGAAATTTAAGGAAATAGACATTATGACTATTGCTTCTCAATACATATACGAGAACTTAATGTACGTTCGTAAAAATATTAGTTTGTTTTCTATAAAAAGTGATATACACAATTTTAATACACAAATTTTAAAAAAATACTTATTAAGAAAACTTATTATAAGGTATCCGATTATATAATAGACTAGCTGTGCCCGCAACTTCGTCTGCGTGGGGAGTATTTTGGTAGAGTTCTTTTATTCCTATGAATGGAGTCGAATCGAATAAGATCAATGGGCCATAACCCACTGTGCTTAATGCGGATCGGTGGGTGTTAACGTTGCTGATGCAGCCAGGACTAACGGCTTAACGTGCATTGTGCCAGCGCTGTGCACAGTGCTCATTGGAGGATATCAACGACTGCAAATACAACCTGGACCAATCGCTTTGCGTGCCTTACAAAGCTTGGAGTTGCTTGAGATTTTTTTTGGTCACCCATCCTATGACCGACCTTTGTGTAAGTTGCTTAACAACTACAATCGCGAGCTATGGCGTTTATTCATTACGCCACCGAGCTACTCTGAACCGATCCTCAGACTGTCGTAATTATTAAATGTGTTGTGACAAATGAATAAACCATTGTTTCCGGCGAAGACTGAAAATACCAACTTTGAAGTACGTATCTACAGCAAATTTGTAATGTAAGGACCAAATATAATATCTTCTGCATGCCAGTTCCTGGTGAACATATCAGTTATCTAGAAAATTAATTGTAACATCTTGTACTTTCCATATTATTGCAGAAATTGAGATTCTAGATTCTTGTACCTACGAGAATTCAAGCAAATACTTCCTAGTTAAATTTAGTTTCTTTTCTTAGATAATATATTTCCCCTATTCCACATATCCCTTCTGACAAATCCCTATTGGTAGGGATACTAGGATTTATTTTCCAATTATAGCTACCGGTAGGGATTAGCTTCAAGTCAGCTCCCCTTCCCCCCACCGAGGATATTCCGCAGAGGGCTTTACTAGGTAAGGGCACGCGCTCCATCTTGCTCCATCGTGGATACACCATGTCGAAGGATATATTTTTATGAAAAGAAATAAAAAATTTAAATAATAATAATGATTTATTGAAAGGCATAAAAAACCCAATAAACAGTCAAATACATTATTTCCAAAAAATAAAGTACAAGTAAAAATAAATAAAACTTACATAAAATAAAATAAAGGCATACATAAAAACAACAAGAAGTTTGAATATTCTCTATGGTGTAAAGTGATGCTGGTGATTGATTAGTGAATTAACTTACCTTGAAATGCAAAGATTCTGCAAGACAGCAGTTAGGCGTGTCGTCGAAGGTCATCAGATATTTACAAATTGTGCGGCTAATTTGTTGTTCTCCCAGTAATACCTATCAATGAAATCAGACTGTAAAATGGAGTAATAATGAAGTTTGAACACAAATTTCATAACGTACTTTTGCATAGTTTAATTAATTTCGGTTCACTGAGATTTTTTCAAAGATTTTAGTTTTTCCTTTATCTTTACGAATCGGTTTGATAAAGTTATCACAGCGTATGTTGGCCAATATTTTGATTAAATTATAATACCTAAATACCAGGTGGTGCCTGTCACTGGCGTTATTAGCTTTCTCAATTTCATTCATTAATAGATAGATAGATTATTCTTTATTGTAGGTACACACAAAACAAAATACACTTTATAACGAAAACAGGAGACGTACAATTATCACTAAAAGTGATCTCTTCCAACCAACCTTGGGATAGAGTTAAATGTAGACAGTGGCGTAACTACAGGGTGGCAAGTCGGCAAAATGCCACAGGCCCCCAGCTGGAAGGGGCCCCTGGTCAGAGGAGACTCCTTACCCCTGACATGACATTTATTATTACACAATAAGTAAAAAAATAGAATATCCGATGAATTTGCCACGGGCCTCAAACGGTATAGTTACGCCACTGAATATATATATATATATAATAATAACTATTATCATCTATACATACTTTCATGGAGTAGTACCCCCTCACAAGTTTCCTAAATTGTTAAAAATTAAAAGAATTAGCTTACGTAATGGATAAAGTTTCAAATAATAGAACCTCTTCCTAACCTAACAGAGCGACTTAATTATACAAATTGTTTTCGGGAAACTGTAAAGTCAAGCGGAGGTTTTCTGTATGTTATTAATTAAATGATGGCCACACGACTTCAATAGCAGTTTAATGAATAGGTAAGTTGCTTTAAAGATATATATTATTTCTCACTATTCTGAAGTCGGTTCTATTTTTTGAAAACTAATAAAATATGCTTTTTTATATATATATATTTTTAATAGGTAAGACTAAAATTATAATATCTAAATAAAATATTTTAACATAGTAAGTCTTAAGAATGGAGATTCGCGGAAAAATCGGTGAACATACACAAAAAACCGGTCAATTGCGAGTCCGACTCGAGCACAAAGGGTTCCGTATCGAAACGAGCAAAGTAATCACATTTGTTGTATGGGACCCCCTTAAATATTTATTTGATTATGTATTATAGTATTTTTGTCATAGCGCCGACAGAAATACTGAAAATTCCAACTGTTTTACTATCATGATTCATGAGATGCAGCCTGGTGGCAGCAAAAAAATCACGTTTGTTGTATGGAAGCCCCTTAATACATCAACTGTCTAAATTTCACGGTTCATAACATTCAGCCTGACGAAAGACATACAGACAGACAGCGAAGTTCCTGTCCGAAGGTTCCTGTCTTACTCTTTGGGTACGGAACCCTAAAAGTACAGCGCTGTCGGACATATTGCCTCCTCCTTTTCGACTTTAAAGTCGGTTAAAAAGATTGCAAATAGTTATTTTTTCAGTGATTCAATGCTTGGAAAGAAAACTAAAGCGCGCCGGCCGGCGGGCCTGCTATTCCCGCGCGCCGCGCGCCGCTCTGCCGCCGCCGTCCGGCCGGCCGCAGCCGCAGGCGCTCGTTTCGGACGACACCTTTGGTTTACCTTCACCTTCGTAGTCCGTTACTGCACTCGGAAGCTGCCCTCCGTTGCCGCATCCATCGGTGCAGTGGCGGGGCAGCACAACTAAACCGTCGGATGCCGTGCAGCCATCGCCGCACAGCCGCACCGTACGCATGCGCGGCCACTCGTGCTCTTAGCGCGGGATAATATATGTGACAACAACGGGAAACGTTACGAGTTCGATAAAAAAAACATAGACAATAATTACTAGTTTTTTTTAATTATTTGACGTAGTGGTTTGTGTTTTGTTTTAGGTTATTTAAAAATTGAGTCTCAATATGAAGTACAAGGTAAGTTATTTTTTTCGAATGTTATATTTATTTTAAAAACTATGTATAAAAATAAACGCTAATCCATTTGCGCTCAGCTGTAACACTCTTAAGTGGTAAAGAAAAAAATATTCACATTGTCTATGTAACACAGTATCATATTGTTAATTCATCTTTAAACGAAGATTTTTCCTAAAGATAAGTGAAAACTTATTTCTTTAATAAATTTAAAATACATATTTAGACGGAGTACAAACCATTTGCTTAGTCTCAGTGTCCTATTATTCAAAAGATTTATTCACTTCTTTTTCAACATAAAAAACAAATTAACAAATAAAAATATTCTGCAATAAGAGACAATACTAACATTTAATAGGTAGGTACTTCTGAATAAACGATTACCTTAATCGTGAACACGTTGTAATGTAAATATTCTTCACTGAGAATACTAATTAATTATGTGATTTAATATAATTTGACCAACTTGTAGTTACGATGGCATCATACTGTGAGAAACGGATTTTTATTATTCTAAATAAATAGGAAATCATGGGACTAGTAAAATCACTAAAAATTTTGTTTTTTTTTATGGGATAGGATTTCGGTTTGTTGAACACAGATCAGGAAGCAGTGGCAAAGACAAACGACCAACTTTTTATAGGTCTATCGCTTATCTCTCGTTAGTGCTACGGTTTTCAACTGTAATGCACTAGTGGTTATATGAGAGGTCACAACGTGCTCTGTGATCTTTTATAATAAAAAACAGGCCTACAGCGAGTTGGACTCACGCACCGTAGTTTCCTTACAAATAATATTTTAAAGGCAATTAATAATTTTTTTTTTTTCAAAATTTATGCTATTTTTGGGAATCAGGAAGGAAATGGTCAATTGATCTTAGAATAATTACCAAATTATTATTGAGATATTTAGAATGTATGTGTTAACATTTTTTCTAATTTTCCCACCAAAAGATTTCTCATGTTATTTATTTATAACAGATTTCAACTAAATTAGTTCAGTAATTTCGAAATAAATCTGCTGTGATAGACGGACGGAAGAGCAGACAAATTCCTTAATCTTTTTTTATTTTCTTTGATATTTTTCAAACATGCCTGGTTTATTATTATTATTATTATTTAGTAGTAAATTTACTCTTCCCGACCCCTCGACGTATTATTATGAATTGTGAGCCTGACATTAAGGTCCAAATCTATTTTCATATGTTTTAATGTGTTATTTTATTATAATTTTGATGTTGATCAGTATTTTAAATGGGATTAAAATTTTTCCATGAATTTTAATTTCGATTTAAATTAATTTATTTTAATTACAATGATCTGATATTTTTAAATTAACTTAATTTATTCGTATTTAATTAATTTTCTGCATTAAAAATTGTTTCAACGCCAATTTCGTGTCACCTATAAAGGTGTATGCATCAGACAGATATTTATTATTACTGTATAATAAATACCTAAGTGATCCTAAAAGGTTTCCGCTTTTTTCTTTCGCGTTACGGAACTCTAAATAATCAGCACGCTACCACTAAGATTTTCCAACTAACTTATTCACCCAAAAGAAAACTTCTTAGGGTATTCTTTTACCAGAATGTATTTACACCATCGAGCTTTTATTTTCAAGCTGAAGATATTTTCTTACTATAAATTCCAATCACGTTGTGTCGCATATTCTTACTAATAACTATGTTTATAACAAGCAGGTATCTACAATTATTAGTAATATAATTGAGATGCAATTAGGTAATCAGAGTGCCGTTATAAAACAATGCACTGTCACTGCAGCTCGCGGGAAAAATGGTGTCTTATAGATTGCGTATTGTTTACTGTAATATTCAGGTATACGTATGTTTAGTGTACTATTGTATGTGAGCCTATAAGATATTACTGATAATACTCAATTAAAAAATATATATATGTAGATATACGTAATATTTTAAATTAAGAAAAAATATAACCGACTTTAAACTTGGTTGGATGGAGTTGGTTTTCTGTAAGCTTTAATTAAATGATACGCGTCCGACTTTAAAACATTTTCTTGAATAAGTCGCTTTTGAGATAAGTGTATTATTTATCACTTTTTTTTAAATTTGAAACTATGTTTTGAAAAATGATATTCATGCTTATTGATGTTGTTGTTTTTTATATAATAGGTAACACTAAAAGTAGGTATTAAATATCTAAAAAAATGTGTCACCATAATGAGTCTTAGGAAAGGAGATTTTGTTCATTTGCTCGACACATATTTTTCCCAATAATTTATACTTGCATTATAAAGAGTAAATCTTTGATTGCTAGTTTATTTGTATTGGGTCAGGCTCCGAAACAAATGGACCGATTATAAAAGTCTTTTATCCACGGGTAGCTACAGTTGCGGGGAAAAACTAGTTAATAGAAATTAGGTCACAATTCTAGAAGAAATCGACGAACATACCTACTTACATAAAAATATGCATAGAAAATCTTCCTTTCGGATTTTTAATGAAAGCAAAATACACATTCTTTTGTTTCTTAGCTTATATAAACATGTCCTTTATATATTTAAGTGTTATCTGATAAAAACATTTTTTGTTTTGCTATAACGGGAAAACGACTGCTGATTCGATTTCGATAAAATTTAAATGAGATTATTTCGATCCATTAAGCTGTCGAATAAAAAAGGATTTTGAAAATCGGTTAACGATTGGCGGAAAAACATACATCGCCGTACGAACATAAATTCCTTGTTTTCGATTTTGAATTCGATTAATTAAAGGAGAAAGATATGAGATTTTTTTTTGTTTGTAATGGTTTAACAGAAAATTTATTAGACCTATTTTAATAAGTCTTTCACCAGTATGAATTTAGTGTCTTACAGATTTATCAACTAGTAACTAAGGTTTTAATTTAAAGTATTTAGGTACGAAGTAACTTAGGTTTTAGTTTTTTAAACATTTGATTAGCTTGGGTAGCTCGGTGGCGTGGTGGATAAACTTTCACCAGGGTCGGTCGTAAAGCCGTTGGTCGGAAAGCACGTAAAGCCGTTGGTCCCGATTTCATTTGTAGTCGTTAACACCCAGCAATCCGCATTGGGCCAGCGTGTAAGGTCATGGCCCATCCTCTTTAACCATCCATAAGGAAGGCCCTGAACTCCTGCAGTGGGGACGAAAAAGGACTGATGATGATATGATGATGTAACTAAGGTTATTATGAAAAAACGTGATGCCAAGTTTGTGGAGTCAGCTAGTACAAAATAAACAGGATAAAAAATTGGAATTGTGTTAAATATTTTCGATTAAAACTCTAATGTAATAGATCTAATAATCTCATATATAGTTTTTTTGCCCAACTTCAATAGCATTTTCCTCAATAAGTCGCTTTTTTAGATTTGTATTATTTATCACTTTATAAAAGTTTGAAGTCGGTTCTATTTCTCTAATTATTTTTATACATTTTATAAAGATGTGTCACATTGAATACTGACTTTCAGAACATAAAGTGGTCTTCTGTAACATCAATAAAAACAGAAATAAAAGTCCTATAAGTTAGCAAATCCAGGCTACACTATGTCTCTATACCAAAATTCCTTTTCACAAAATATTAACTTTTAATATTCTTGTATTTAATTATTGTATTTTTTGAAGTACCTATTACAACTGTCATTTTATTAGCAATAAATCATAAAATTCAATGATAAGTCAGTAAAGCGATAACTGGTAAAGAAAAATACTTTTATATTGCCGCTCCCCTATTTATGCAGGTCTTTATTCAGCTCTGTAATTCAGCTTTCATTCCTCATACACTTTTTCGCCATGCTAATTACTTATATTTTTCTATTTGTTGTCTTATTTGCTTTTATTTTATGTAGTATTTTCTTCATAGCGATTGTCAAAACAATTTATATAATATTTTTCAAATTGGATTCCATATGTATCGGTTCCTGTTTCGATAGATAAAAGTTTAGCTATCGGTGGATTACCCACTTAATCATAATTTTAATGTCTCATGTTTCGTGAAACAATGCTCTAAAATATTTTTGAAAGTATGAATAAACTCCATTGTTCGACCATTCAAATATTGACGAATGTTAAAATTATTCAATAGAATTTGATTGGGGAAATTAAAAACATTATAATTTTCAATTAACTCACACGAGAAATACCTATGTAAGAAATAGCATGTATTAACAATAATTTTCAGCAATAATGTCCTACGCTTCTATCTGATACACGTTGATGAGTTATTTAAATACTGTGTAAGTAGATCTTAGATATTGGTACAATACAATTTTGATAATATTGTGAATTTATTTACTTACGATAAAAGTAGCTACAATATTTTTTGAATGGTGATATCTTTAAATCAGAGAACTCCACTAATGTTGTTAAATTTTAATTAAAACTCTAACTTTATAAGAAAACTCATTAACATCCTGTGGAAAAGTTATTAAGGATGAATAATTCTAGATGAATGCTACATCCCACTGACAAAATAATATTGTTTACCCTTACATATATTAAAAAGAGCTTCTTCATTATTTAATTATTTTGCTTAGACCAATGTGGATGAATATATTTGAATATTCATATCTACATTATTTAATGAAAATAGCATTATTTTAACTTTGTTAAATCGACTATATAAAACACGAAATCTTTTTATGCAGTACAAGAGACATATTTGATGGAAAAATTGAGTTATCTAAAAAACTTACAAAGAGTCGAATCTTGTACATCCCTGAGCATATAAATACTTGTAACTGTCATTACAGTTCTTCTTTATGTAAGTGTAAAGAGTAATGAACTTATAAAGGTGTAAGTAACTGTAACAATCCTTTTTGTCAGTCGATCGATATGTCACCTTAATCCCGTTTCGCGCGTCCCGTTTCGGCACTGCGTCCGTTACATCTTAACGTTGTCATTGTTTAGGTGATACATCGATATATCACCTCCTGTCGTAATAAGTTCGTTGACATTTCATTTTTAAACAACAATAGCCATTATTACAGTTAAGTTTATTGGACACCTATTTTACATGTGATAATTTTTTGTCAAGTCATGTTCTGGCGCACTATCGCGAGAGGTAACAATAAATTCTATGGTCGGTTGTGCTATCATTGAATTATATAGGACATAATATCATTATTATTTATACAATTCATGAAATTATTTTGGTGTTTCTCGTAATTGAATCGTAACTATACTTCATCAAATTTTGGACAAAGTTTTAGTAGAGACTTCACAAAGACGCATCGTTCTATAAATTAAATTAGCTCTAATTTAAAATAAGTATTTTTAAAATGCCATCAGTTTATTTTCACCCACGTGGTTAAAGAATGCCAGAATCCTTTAAATAACGTGCTGTTATTAAACAATGCACCTAACTTTTTCAATTAGGATGCGCCCTAAAAAAAACATCTTAATTGTTATCAAACTAATGTTCGTAAAGTTTATAAATTATCATATGGGCGATTTCAGAATTAAGCTGTGTAATTAAAAAGAAGTATCAATATATCATTGCTATTGATCAAAGTCATTATATTTTTTATATTTGTAAAAACAGTTCACCACATGAAAATACCATCTCAAGATTTCTAAAGCTCTAATAGCTTAAGAAAAGGCAACCTCTAATGCCTACCTCACGTCTGTAACCGCAAAATTTCTTATAACTTCAAGAGGTTAAATTACACATTTCATACTACTGTATAAGTTTGTTAACTAGTTTATTCAGCTTTTAGGAATAATCTGCAAAATCCCGAATATATTATTTCCTTACTTGTTAACGCAAAAATCATTGTTTTTTTTTTAATAACTTCTATAATGTCAACAATAACATTTACGCTATTTCCAGTATGAATATAATGTTGTATTTGGATACTTAATGGACCATTTAATTGCATTGAAACTTGTATGTAAAGGCAGAATTGCAAGCTGTAATCTATGTTATTGGTAGGTGCGCCGGAGCTTACCTACCAAGCAATGTGTTTGCATAACTCTAGCCTGCGCATCCCAATATGGCTCGGCCATTTCTACAGCAAGTAAACTTTCACCTTTGTAACGCAATTATAATACATACTATTGTTAATACTTTGATACGTGTAAAGGAACATTTTATAACAAACTGTAACGCTCGAGAGTCAGACGTCATACTTTGCATCAGATAGTGGAATTTTCATCCCCGGTCAACTCTTCGTCAGGATGAATTTTCTTAAACTGGCTCCAAAAACTCAACCAACTTTCTAGATCCCCGACAAACTTAAATAATCCTACTTTAAGTAATCTCTCCTTTGTTGAGCTGTTCTTTACAGTCGTCTTAGAAGTTGTCACGGAATATTCTGGTTGGGATGAAACGTTATCGTGTAAACTCAGCCTTATATTTCGCAACTGATTCTAGCTGTTTAGTGATCCCGTCTTCTGTTGTGTTGTTTTCCATGAAGTAAACTATTATTGTGCTATTGAAAACTTCAATTTGCGACATGTTATCCGATATTAGTCGGTAACTTACTTCTGCTTTATTAACCTCTTCTTCTTGTAGATAATTCTTGAATTTCTTTAAGTGTTTGCTAAACATCATTCGTAATACACTTCTCCTTTAATTAGCTTTTCCATTTTTGAATACGTTGGGCGCCAGATGTAGAAAGGGCCGCTTGTTTTTTTGTGAATGATGAATGGAAATAAAATAAAATAAAATGGAATCCACAAATTATTATTAACAATTTAAACAGAAATTTTAAGTGTTACAATCTTAGATGGCAGACAATGACTTAACAAAAGAACGCATAAAAACAAAATAATACAGCTTCTTTTGACCAGTGGTAAAATTCTTTAAATTCTTTAAAGGCCTTCAAACGCCTCTGTGGCTCATTAATATAAAGAATTCAAGTGCTAATATTTTTTACATATTAGCCATTTAATTACATAAGATTTATGAGAGTACTACTAGCTAGGTACGAGTACTATTTTTGAAACTATTACATTTAAAACTGTTTAGTAAAATTACGAAGGAGTAGAATGTTTAGGTAATTTGAAATACTTTTAATTTAAGTGAGTAATTTGAAATGTTTTAGTTTTCTGAGAAAAACTATTAATTAAGTACCTGCACCAATTACTTGTAGTCGTTAGGCTTAGTTCCTCGTACGACAACTAAGCTCATTATTTGTTATGCTAAATACGACACAATATCCGTATAGTTAGTTCCCACTGCCATAACAGAGGATCTCGCTTTGAATAATAGATGAATACAACAGAATACATTTAATTAACACGAATATCAATTAACTTCCCGCGCTTCTACCACCGGAACCCGGTGCCTTATTGTTTCAGTAATAAAAAAATGTGGCATTGAAATTTCACTTTTAACAAATCTAGGGCAATGATGTCAGCCGTCGATAGGATCTTCTGTAGTCCACAATTTTATTTTTTGTTGCAAAAATTTAATGGAAGCTTTATCTTTAATTTTTAAATTATTTAAATGTAGCTCCTTGATTTATCAATAATGTTTCCACTTGAATTACCTGTATGGACTAAAGCAAAAAGACAATTAGTGCTTACTCTCTTGCTTCTCTTGTGTCCCGTCGCTTTTGAAATTTTCGTAGCTTATATTTTTTTTAATTAATGGCCAAGAGAATGTTTCTTTATCTAAAATTAATAATTAATACTTATCAAAATGTATTTTTCATGCTTTTTGATCTACGATTTTTGAGTATTTTAAAATATCAAAATCGGATTGGTTGGTAGTGAATTGACCAATAAGGCAACAGTTGTATTTAACAGTGAAATCAAGGCGCGATGAGTTCACGACTATAGCTAATCTTCTCATTGTCGAACGTAACGAGACCTGCAATTATGCTGCAAGGCCTGTAAGTTTCATTAGGACCGTTATAAATTTAAAATACTTATGTAATCAAAATGATACACAGTTTTAGATACACTGAGGTAAGTTGGGAATCGTTTAATGTAATATTTATTGACAGAAGAATAGTTTTCACAATTATAAGTCGAGGATCGTTTTCTATCGGAAGAATAGAAGAGCCCTAAAACCTAACAGTACTATAATAAACAAGGTTAAGCATCGGTGTAAATTTACGCTAAAATTGCAATTTAAGTATTAGTTCAAATTAATTTTATACAGAATATCTTCTGTATCTTGCTATTGCAAACCTATTGCAAACCTTACTATCTTCTAGGAGTAAGTATTACTCTCGTAGAGCCTCGTACTAGGTTAACCTTTGCCAAGTGTCTGTTTAATAATATGAATTTTGACTAATACTAAGTGCAGTCTCAGAGTAAATTTACTACAACACAACCTTGTTTATTAAGTTTTCATGTGCACTGCAAATGATAGTCTGACTGCGATTATAATAATGTGTTTAATGACGCTCTAAATTGGCTTATATAATGAGGAGAGTGTGTACACACACTACACCTCCCCCCTAAAAAATAAAAAAAAAACAAGATTACACTTTTTTATAATTATACATACATATTGAAGATATTAGCTATATCGTTTGTAAAACCGTTTTTATTTTGTTGAATTTATTGAAATAAAAATGTTTTTTTTTTTACATACAAAACAGAAGGTATAAAATTAACAAAGGGTAACTTGACACATTTACAAGATTAGTTTGATTTCGTTATGAATTTATACATTAATAATTGTCTATTATTATTTTTATAAATAATGAGTTTAAAACTTGTTTCATGCATATATAAAAACGAGTTATTTGGTAAAAACCATAAAAGTTTTATTTCCTTTTCAAAACGATAATAATAGTAAGTTGTATAAACAATTTTTATTATTTTAAATTATCTTTTAAATTTACAACGTATACTAAAATTTCATAATACATAATTGTAATTATTGTATTAATTTAAAATAAAATTAAATAAATTCTTTATCATTAATTTGGTTAAAAAAAGGGTTATAAAAATTATCCAATAAAAACATATAGTTTTTTATTACACAACCTCTATTGGTGACAACCCTGTAAGTTTTAACGTCAATAACTACACATGGAAAAATAAGTTCCTACAAATTAGATATACAAATTGCATATGATTATTTTCGATATTAGAGAGTTATCGCTAATACAATGATACATGAATTATTTTATGTATATAAGTGTGGATTAGATTGCACTGCATGTGTTTTAAAAAATAAAAATCTTATTTCTCGTTCATAAAAAATATCAAATATACTGTCTTAATAAAACCAACAACTACTAATGTAGAGAAAAAAGTACAGTTCAATTTGTTTTCATATTTATGTGCTACTTTGGAGTACATTAGATTTTTATGTGTCCATGTCCATATAATATAAATGTTTCGTATCTATCTTGAAAATAAAATAATAGCATATACTTCATTACTTTTTTATTTTAAAATAACTACCTTTTCTAAGAAATTTTCTTCCAAATCACTTACGTATTCGTTAATCGTTTCTTATCTATTTCTTTTTTTACAAAAATATATCAATATTCTACTTATTTCTTTCTATCATTATCACTTTCTCTGTATATTACCTACATATTTTCATCCGTTTAGACTAATTCATTCATCATTATTTTACCAATTTTTTATATGCTTCTAATTCTTTAATACCACACCACAATAATAATACCTAAATATTTATTTCATCGTTTATCATCATTATTTCATATTTATTAAAACATACTTTATTCCATACTCTTGCTCGTATTCCTAATTTCCTATAAAATGGGTCCACTTATTTCATAAAATTACACACGTAGGTACTTTTGCCTATACGCTCACTTATTTCGCTCGGCGACGGCGTTCTATCATTTTCATTTTATTTATTAATTAAAGTCGACTTTACATATTCTACAGTATTAAATGGACAATATCATGCCATTTGGTTGGTGGCCACAACCGAATTATTTTGGGGTCATGATTTAAGCCTCTTTTGGACTCCAACTTATCTCACGGAGAAATCTCGTTTCACCATGATCGAATGGAACGATCTGACCATCCATGTACCATTTTCATACTCATTTAATTTCATAGGGTCTTAAACTAAGACACATTTTGGTCTCCAACAGTATTCAGACGAGAATCTCGTTCGTCAATTTATAAGACTGAAGGACCCGATCCCAATGGTACCTATTTCTTATTGTGTACTGTATAATCGAGCATTTTAATTCATTAATTTTTATTCCAAGTTCATTTGAATTTACAATCCAAAATAATGAATATTTTGATTAATAAGAATTTCATAGCTCCTGGGTGATCAGGGGCCCGGTCGCACTAAATATTTTCAACTGAACTGTAGCTGAATGTGTAATTTTATTAAGATTCGGTATCACCATAATAATTTGACGGATAGTTGAAACGGATGTGAAACGCAACTGAGGCTTTTAAGCATGAAACAATTTATAAACCAAATTATTCCCAAACATCCTTATATAAACTCGTACATTCATTCCAATACCTTCATAATAAAATCACATCACCATTTTCATTCCTTGTCTATACTGTACCTAGTTGCCAACAAAAGTTACAAAAAGATTTTTCCTACAGTTCACATAACTTGTGCTTTAAATTAAATTATTTCATCATCATCCGTACTGTACCTAATTGCAAACAAATAATACCTATATACGAGTAGTCACAAAAAGATTTTTAATACAGCTAACATAACTTACACTTCCCAAATAGACTTTTAATTATTTTTCTTGTTAAACCTTTTTTTACTTATTACTTTGAATATTATCATTCGTTTCTTACATATTGTTTTCCTGTCAATAATCTTGCTACAAAAAAAATCTAAGAACTTCGATTCGAATAATTGAACTAATTATCTTTTTTGTAAAATGAATATAATGTTGCAGTCCAGGGGGTCAATTCTAATAAATAAATTTTGTTTAAATCGAATCGAAAACGGATCGAAACCGAACAAAACTACAGTTTTTAATGGTTTTCCTATTCTACAAAGTGACATACGATACAATACCAGTTCTATTTTAGCTGTAAATTTATTTATTAGAATTGGCCCCCAGATAAGCATAATCGGATATCTCAAGTGGCATTGTTGATAATTACAATCATGTTACTGCTTCGCTGAAATGAAGCTTGCAAAACTGTAATGGATCTTCTTCGTGCTTCGTGTTCATCGAAGTCGTAGAAATATTATACCTATCATATTTAAAAAATATATAAAAAAAATAAAACAAACGTTTGCTTTGTATTCCTCCTAACTAATTTATAATTGTCTTATTACAGACTTAAACATAAATGATCTATACTATTTGTATATAGTTAAGTCCTGGGTAGTTCAGTAATTAGAGCAGACGCCCGGATTACGAAAGGTCATGGGTTCGAGTCCCATCTCAGAGCGTCAGGGACAGAGTGGATTTTTTAAGCATTTTTCATTAAGAATAAACTCTATATTACCAAATAGATAACTACTATTTCCAAACATGATACTTTAAATATTTCACTGTAAAATCTGTTATAGAATATGATTTTGTTGAAAAGATAAATAAATTAATAACTCTCTCAGTTATTTTTTCACTTTTTTGATTTTTTTTTAATAATGCGTAATTTTAATTGGGTCGCCGTGGGTGTCTGAAATGATAGTCTGACTGCGATTATAATGATGTGTTTAATTACGCTCTAAATTGGCTTATATAATGAGGAGAGATGTGTGTGTGTACACTACAACTCATTAAATAAAATTACTTTTAAATGATCCGAAACGTCTGAGAAACAGAGATATTTTTTCGAGAATACGCTCGATAAAATCGTTTAAAAATAATTTTGTTTAAGAATTAACTCAGATCATTTACTTAAATGTGCGAAGACACGCCTTCACATTTACCGTTTTCTATGTCACATGAGAGGCTATACTGTTCGTAAATAAGAAGTATATAATGTTTGCTTTGTATATAATGTTAATGTTATTTAATGCAAATAGGAGGCATGCACTCGAGTAACAGGCGGCACTCATCTCGCGCATCCGCATGAACGATTGTTAGATGACGCCTTTGGTATAACGACGCCGACGACATGAGATTTATGCATACAGAATAATATATGTATATGTTGATATTGTTCCCATTACATTGTCACAGTGCTTCATTACGTATTTGATGGCGTGGCTGGATCCTATTCTTTTAAATAACGAAACTCGCTTACTTGTTATATAGAAAATGTAAACTACGGTATTGAACAGAATTTGTAAATCTTAATTTTGGTTTAGAGATTACAGTTGTAGTCGGAAATTTTAATTATCCATAAGTTCATCATCCTCATTTTTTTATAAGTGACTGGACATTACGATTGTAGTGTATATTCTAGAATCAAAATTTCGTAATAAATGTTTAATCAAGATTATGTATCTGTATCTGTTTAAGAGTATGCTTACGATCAATGATAGTGAATTGAGAACAAATTTATAATGTTCGGATGGACAAATCGGCTATGATATCGAAGAAAATGTTTATGGACAATTTTTTTGTGTAAGTGGACAATTTGTTTAAGTAGGTAGTCTATTACTCCAAAGACAAGTAGAAGTAGAATTGACTATATTTTCCCATACGATAAAATGTTTATTGCGTGTCGTATTAATACCGAAATAAATGTTCTGTTATTGACATCTATCTATCTTAATTATAATCATGGTTAGTTGCAAGTTGTACAACGACAAGACAATAGAGTGGTGTGATAAAGAGCGTGCATAATTCACCGGATAGTATCGCTCGCAGTCGCAGATATGATGCGCGTACGCGAATGTACGCGTGCGCTTTCCCTCCAAAGCTTAGGGTTGTCCGTTACTTTTAAATACATCTTGAAATTAAAAAATATATGTCTGCACAAAGTCTATGTTTGTACTTGTAGGTACTTAAGCAATTTGGAAAAATGCAATTGAAGTGTCAACATCAAATAATTTACCGCGAATTTTACAATTCACAGCCCTGTAGATGATCCATACTTGTCTTACAATTACTGTTCCGGCACTTTGAATAATGTCTTTGATTGTGATTGTGTTTTGTGCTTATATGTTCTATTCTCTATCGTTAAACGTTCAGTGATGACGATGAGTCTGATGAATGGACTAGAGACGGGTTACCTCATAGACATGTCAACTGAGGTATATTGATAGCTTTACGTTTGACATCTGGAAAGTCCAAGCCTCAATCGCATTCATATTTGTTGCTTAGCATGCTTCAATAAATAATATTATTATGTAAGTAGGTACTGTTTACGTAGTAATTATTATTTCGCAGGGCGCGCGTTGAAAGTGATCCAGTGGTCTGTGGCGATATTTTTTTGCTAATAAAGGCTACGCTCGGTTCTCTTGAACTTGAGATTTCTTTTGGAAAATATCTACTGAGCTGCGGTTGCGATTTTCACTATTCGTGGGCCAATCGACGTTTTGGTCAATGGACGTTGGCGCGAAAACGGATAAAATGGCGGGTTGCATCATTCAAACAATATAGCGATCGTCAGGAGTGGCGCAACTACGGAGCTCGTTATCTTCCTATTGAATTTGACCGGCTAAATCTCGTTTGTGACGACAAAATTTCATTGATTTTTTTAATAATATAATTACAACTGCGCCACTTCACCTTCTAGCTTATATATCCTAGGAAATAAATCATATTCAAATTAGATCTTAGAAAACTTCAGCCGAAATAAATGTGGTACTAGCGAAGGTATAACAGAACACTTATGATTGAAACATAATAAGTCTTTCTTGAATTCTCAAAAGCGGTTGCCGATTCAACCGCAAAGGGAAAGTGCATAAAATAAGAAATAGGTTGATATTCTCACGATTGAGGTGAAATCTGAATTGAATAAATCTGTCACCAGCGAATTACTCCCACGTTGCGCGAGCGCTACAGATACTACCAGCCCGCATACAAGTATTATTACGAAAACCGAATGTTTGTATCGATGACAGAGTACCTAGAATGTTACATACAATGAAGCACTGTTAATACTAATTATTTTAAGTAAATTTTACGATGAAGATGCTATTGTTAAAACTATTACAAATAACCGTTTCGAGTACCAAGCTAGACTCGAACCTATCACCCTTGTTAGCCGGGCAAGTCCTCTCAAAACTGAGCATTTTAAAGATCATCAATTAAACCGATACAAATCCAAGTCAAAAACAATATTACGCAAACTGTTTTTTTACAATTGAATAGCATGGTCAGCGTTTACAACACAATTGAGCTCTTAACGCTTATTATTTTAATTGTTTATTAAGGAGGTTGATTATATCATAAGTCAACGCCTTAATGAATACAGAAGAATATTATATTAGGGTTAAATTATTTTACATACAATTTATGTACAGTCAACGCAACATGTCAGGTTACACAAAAACTGCCAAAAAACCTACCGAATCGTTATATTGTTTTCAAAACAGGCTTCCGTAATAACACTCATCAAATAATAAAACTATTGTAAACAAACATTGGTAATAACGTGTATTACTTGTTACAAAACGCGACATGAAGATGCCTGCAAGCCTTTCCTAACTGACTGTGCTCGCGATACAGAACAAAAAGGATAAATAAAAGTACAAAATGTGAAGCAAGTGGGCCAAACATATCAAACTAGGCCACTGACATAACCGCTGCTTTGCTACTGCAGGCGACATTCACACCCAGCCACAGACCAGCTGATATCTGTTTTGATAAATTTTGTGTGTTTTTTTATACACTACCTAGCCTTTTTCTTGCGACTCGACTGCGTAAATTATAGATTTAGTTACTCAAGCGAAATTTTTTTTAGAAATCGGTAAAATAATTTTGGAGCCTATCAGAATCGGTTGAATTTGGACAGATTTCATTTTTCACCATTAAAACTTTATTATTATAAGTGAGTAAAAATACATTGGTTTTCTTTATTTAACGTGGACGAAATCAAACCCAGAGACACTATAGATTGATGTCTATTTCCTCCGTGGCAGAGTGGAACGCACGCTGATTTCATCTCCGAGGTCAGAGGGTTTGATTCCCGGTAGGATTAATGTAGAAAATGACCACGGGTACCCTATTACTAGACTTCGCTGTCTGTTTGTCTGTCACACCAGGCTATATCTCATGAACTGTGAAAGTTAGACTCATGTAATTCACAGATGATGTGTTTCTGTTGCCGCTTCAACAAAAAAGAACTAAAAACCTTAATATTTAAGGGGGGCTCCCAAACATCAATCGTGTTTTTTTTGCTCTTTTCCTGTACGGAACCCTTCGTGCGCACGTCCGACTCGCACTTGGACAGCTTTTTTTATTGACCTACCGATAGAAATCTTTAAAAGTATCAAAAAATCTAGAAACATAGAAATAGTTAGCACAGTTAATAGTTTATTAGCAAGCTGTAAGTACGTGGGAACGCACAATAAGTTAATTAAGTATTAGATGGTCATTCATTTGACATTGACCATAAAAAAAACGTCCTCGCTACTAACGGGCCCGGAGGAGCGGCGGAGCATGCCTCACCTCTGCTGCTGTACGGACACCACTCATTGTTGCATGCATTCACTTGTTTTCAGGGTTCCGTTGATAATTTTCTATGTTATTTTAAATAAAATACAATTCTAAACAATAAGGGTCGTGATATCATGAAATTAAATACTTTTTGAAAGCTGTAAAATAACTCTTTCTTCATTAATTTTGAATCGATTCAGATTTATTTATACTTTATTGCTAAACCAAAGCAAATGGCAGACTTAATGCTTTCTTAGTGCTTTTGTCAATATATCGTGAAGTTTAGAATGTAGTGTTATGGATATCTGATCAACAGGAAACAGTAGTAAGTTTATATCTCGCTACTTTTTTGGAAGAAAGCTGTTGCGTTTATGTTGTTTTAAAGTTTAATTGACAGTTAAGTTTAATAAACAGATCCTCCTTAAACATCTGTGCACTCGATCTGTAGTACATATTTACTCTCAAACCAAAATAGTCTCATTCCTTATTTATCTTAAGCAATCAAAGCAGAGAAATATGACGTTTTTTAAATATTCTCGTATCAAATAAACACATAGCTCGTAAATGACACAGCTGTGTGTCTCTCTGTATGTAGCAGCACACGCGATAGTTCACATATTTTGTCTATTATAAGAAGTTTCCAGTCTGCCCACTTCGTCCATCTTGCCCTCCCTTCTCTGTTCTTTTATCAATTTATTTAGTCTATAACAGTGATGTCACTGTTTATAAGAAAATGAAAACCTGCATGTAGTGAGTAAGAAGTTTCATAACTCAAACACTAGATGCGAACTCAAGGAGAAAATATAAATGAAACCTAACAATTAAACAACCAACCTGAATATGCGTCAATGATACCTTTCTTGACGAAACATACTTATTACACCTATATTTTGCTGTTAATATTTTTTATGCATGAGCAGTGTTCGATAAAATAACTTACAAGCATAAAGTTTACTTAACATTCATTTAAAAAAATTATAGCAAATTTCCTGGCCTATTGACTATTCACAAATTTTCCCCTGTTATGTATAATTTAAGATGATTATATTTACTATTCCTTATTAGGGATTACATTTCAAATTCGGTTACTTTTGTATAGAGTATAATTATAATCCAAATACCAAAGCTACAATGGCCCTGTAAATAACTGTTATGAACCATTTCTCCCTCTATCAAATGAAAAACATTGACAAGTACAGTAGTGTCTACTTTCACATACGGAATATTATTTATGAGATCAGTTTTAAGATATTATTATAATCTCGTTATACTCGTATAAGACAGTTTTTCACCTAATATGGTGAGGTAAGAAATAAACTTAATTTAATTTAAAGTTTTTATTTAAATAATCTCTTAACAACACAACTGAAATTACTACTCTTTATTATAAATAAGTTGAAGAGGTGAAGGCGTTGGATCATGTTGCATAACAATTAAATTGTATAAGTTAAATTCTCCATCGATAAATTAGAAACACTTGTTTCAGTAATTTCAAATGAGCAAATAATATACGCTAATTTAAATTATCTGAATAGTTGGTTGCAAAAGAGAACGGTAAGTAAAAACGCTTTTAAACGTTGCCAAAGTGTCGAATCAGTATCTTGTTTCTTAACTGTGATTAACCTGCCGCGGCGCAAGGAAGTGGACACTGCGTTACTAACATTGCCATAATATCTATTACGACATGTTTCATTAAGCATATTATAAAGTATTACTTATTATAAGTAATATAACTTTCAGTTATTAAGAATTAAAAGCTAAATTCTTTTGGTAACTACATTCAGAGCAATAACATTCAAAGAAAAATGGTGATTCTTTATAAAAATTTTATAGCAATCCGACATAAAAGGGAAGTAAATAAAAAAAACAAACAATATTTTTTACAAATTTAACGCGAACAACTTTAAGTATCGATTCAAATGTACGTATATAAACATATCGAAATATCAAGTATAACTAGCTTTTCACGCGCACATTCATATTCCTCTTTAAGAGGGAGTAAAAACAAAAAAACTATCCCTATTTTCTTATTGCAACTGGCAGTGATATAATTGGGAACAAAGAATGGCGAATTGCATATCAATAAAGGTTTCCAATGAACTACTTATAAACTATTACGATTATTATAAAAGTCCATAAAACCCGATACTCAATAAGTTTATTGTTTCCATAGGTAATATAAAATAATGTTACATAATTTAGTTAGTCTCACTAATGCGCCCTGCCGGGTACGACAATAATAGAAAGGAGGAGCATTAGTTTTAGTATTGTAGTAATAATTAAATAATACATAATTATAAATTTTCAATTTCTCTTATGTTATAATTTAAACATAAATATATTATAATAGCTTTCCGCTAGCGGCTTCACCCACGCGATCTTGTTGTAAGTCTAGAAATGAGAAAATTACATCTCCTAATTTACCCTCTTAGGGATTGAATTTCGTAAAATCACGTATTAGTGAGCACCTACGTCCTAAAAAAAATCCGCATGCAAAATTTGAAACTCTTAGAACTTGTAATTTCTGGGAGAATTCGTGATGAGTGAGTAAGTGAGTGACCTTTCGCTTTAATTTCAGAATTTTTACTAATTGTAGTTAATCATCCATTCATTCATTCTAAATATATACCTACTAATTACTTCTCAATAAAATATGTACGATATTATATTTAATTAAATTTACGTTTTATATATTTGCGTCTTTAAAATATTCCGATATATTATAACAGCTCTTATTAATGAGTAATTGTTTTAAATTATCAATGATTTTTTTGTTTAATATCTTTATATATATTGGGTATCGTGTTATAATTTTTTATTGACTTGAAGAATAATGTCTCATTTCAGAAGGTAGGTAGCATTAATTAATTTCTAGGTCTAAGAGCTTTAATTATGGTATCATCTCGCTTGGTATAGAAACTTGGGTATTTTCGAACAAAGCTGCATAGTTCAAGTATACATGGTAGTGTTAGGATTATATATTTTTTAAATAAGACTTGCATGATTCTGTTTCATCTATATTAAATATTATTCTCACGAGTTTCTTTTGTTTTGTTAATAAGGTAGGAGCAACAGTGCCACATCCCCAGAAAATTATTCCATAGCTATGCATACGCGTATGCATAATAAGTTGTTATTGCCGTATTTCTCTATATATGGTTTCCAACTAACATGGGTATTTATTATTAGATCTAATAGTGTATGTTGATCTTCTGTTTTTATCGTGATATTATTATATATGTGATTTGTGTCTAGTGGTGGTTTTTGATAAGGATCAAAAGACATTAATTAGGTTTTAGATAAATTTACTTGTAAGTTATGTTTCATTAGCCAGTTTATTGTGTTTGATGTCATTGTAATATGTTGGCACAGAGTTTTGCTCGATGTAGTAAGGTGGGCAAAATGTGTAATTTTTCAAGTCTTACTGTCAGTCTTTCTAAACGAGCGCGCTTTGATCTATGTAACTATACTCAGGCGGCATTAAACTCGTTTAGAGTTCAGTATAATAATGGAATGGAGTTCCCATGGGGTTGCCACGTTCTTGCAGTGCCTCAAGCATATTCACTGATGCACGAACGGACGATTTCTTTGCCATGATGCTAAAGAAACCAGCATCCTTATTGACAAACGCACAGGACAGCTCCAACAGCATTCTGATTACATTATATTGTAAATACGAAGCGCCAATCATTAAGCATTCACACTTGTGACTTGGGACCAAACGAGGAATGGTTAAAGAAATAAAAAAATCGTTTTGAAAAAAAATTGTAATTACTTATATAGGTTTTAATTTAACATGTATTCTACTAACAAATAAGCCTGAATTGCTATAAATGAATTTTAATTATTACTATAGTTATTACATAGGCTGCAATGTACCGTTTCTACGCCTAAACATTGTAGTAAATTACACAATTTTGCTTTTCAGTTGACTCTTTTAAGTTAGATTGGTAACATTTTCTTTTCGTAACAGATTTGTGATTATGAGAAACCTAAAAATAGAACCAAGGTGAGTGTTGCGAAAAATCTCTTTTGCAATGTAAACAAATGATTGCTTTTTGTAAACTAAGAAAAGTGACCTGAAGGGCAAAGGAACACCAAAATAAAAACAAATTCAATTTATATAGAATATTTTAGCCACGAGAAAAGAAACGCTAAGTGGACAGAGCATATTAAAAACTCTCTATGGATCCTCAGCTCAAAATATTAGTAAAACAAATTGAATCAGTGACATTTCGATCAGGAAAATTCCAAAACCCAAAAAAAGAAAGTTGTCAATTCGAAGTGTATGTAAGTATTTTTTTTAGAATGGCGTAATATTCATATTTATGTGTTGGTTTGTATAGGCTTCTAAACACGTATACAAAATTTTATATGTGTATGTATTTAAGTCTATGTTTGTCTACGGATATCTCGCAAACTAGATTACAATGATTCTTTTTTTATTTAATTACTAAGCTTTTAAATTATGGTAAAACTATTAGTTTCATCAAAATTGGTTCTGTAGTTTTGAAGATATAAACTGTTAACATTTAAGCTACATGTATAAGAAATTATAGACATTGGATTGAAATTGTAATTTTTTGTTTGATTAACGATTTTTTTACTTAGGGAACAACATAAGAGAAAACTTACAAAAGGTCTTAAGAAAAAAACTGTTACGGAACAGAATGGTAGGTTAGATTATGTTAGAATTGCGACCCCAATGTATACGAATTGCTTCAAAAATAGTGTGTTAGGTTAGGTTAGAACTACTACCATCACAGAAAGTATATAACCAATAAATAAAAGAATGTTTAAATACAGATGAAGGTCCATTACTTGTAAGTAATATGGATCGGTGAAAACTTATATTATTAAAAAAGAAATAAATAAAAAATCAATAAAAAAAAATGTCTTCAAAAACATCGTAATAGAGAGAAACAATTGAAAAGAGACAAATAAAACCACAAATGTTTATCTTCAATAGAATCGAACAATAAGTTGTTGGTGAGTGCAACCATTTTTTTTTAGGTCGGTACTGCACTCAACTTAGATAAAGGCGCATCACTCGAAATAGACATCAATGGCAGTCGTCAAACACTACAATTACCTTATCATGGCGTATGAATATTCCTCCTGTACATTCCACATTATCGTTTTGCATTAATTAAAAGAGTCAGTGTTTGTGTTCTGTTAGTGTGACCATTAAATATAGCTAACTTAAATTGATTTTTCTTAATCTTACATAATCTAGGTTAATGTCTATTAATGTTTATTATTTTTTATTTTTTTATTGGAAGTTTGAAAAGGTTCATTAAATGTATAGTATGTTAGTCCCTTTTATTTAAATTTAATGGAAATTGATTAATTCGTAATCGAATTCGATCACACAATCGTCAGGAGGCCAATTCTACTAAATAAATTTTGTTTAAATCGAATCGAAAACGGAACGAAACCGTACGAAACTACAGCTTTTAGTGGTTTTCCTATTCTACTCGGTGTCAAAATGGCGTCAAACGATACAGTTCCGGTTCTATTTTAGTTTAGCTAACTATCGATCAACAGAAACTGTAAACGGTATTCTACTCGCTAAATCGAACTTAGTACTATATAGATGTAGTTATGCAAACCAACCTACAAATCAGTCAAAATCGAGTAATGTGCAGAAAAGCCTAAAAGTATTGCAATTAAACTCACATGTTGTAAATTCACAAAACTTCTTGATAAATAAATAAAATAAAATATACTCTACATTAAATTATAATTAAAAACAAGAAACCCATTTTTCTCAAAACTGACATCATGTGGCTGGTTTGCATAACTACGTCCATATACTTGAGTCGATCGTCGGCCCTTATTCCACTAAAATTTTGACACTTCTATGGATCGAAATGCTACTGCAAAGATTACAATATTATACTGGCGCTACTGAAACGTTACTAAATCCGAACGTTACATCGGTCAAAATTAACGATTTCTAAAAAGTTGCAAATTTCTACGTTTCGATGATCGATAGTTAGCGTTTAATGATAGATGTGAAACAATTATTATTATTTAAAATCTTAAGAGGTGCAATTAGTTACCCCCAATTGCTGAGTGAAATAAAATACCTTGTTCCATCTTCAGAATTGATAATTAAAAACATTTTGCCCTACAAAACTAACTTCGGCAAACATATTTGTAGTGTTTGTGAGCGAGTTATCAATAGACTGTAAAGAACATAATAAGTTGAGTAAATCCATTGATATGTTTGCTTTATCATAAATAATTATAAAAAGGCCTTATATTAAGGTACCAAAAAATTATAATCTTTAACTGTCTTATTTCACAAAGATACAAGGATACTTTCAATGAGCACCCTGGCATCTGAAGTAAATATACAAAACCTGGATATCAAACACCAGATTCCTCTTCTACCTCATGAGAACATAGCAATCCATGTGATAATATACCCTCGATAGTACAATCCAATAATATCCCCTCGACCTACGGTACTGTTAGACCTGTTCTGACACTTAGTCGTTTTTATTGAGCAATAAAATATATTCATAAATATTTTTCTAAATAGTATCAATTTTTCTAAATAGTATCAATTTTTCTAAATAGTATTGAAATGAGTGATATGGAGGGAAAGACAGTTAACGAATGCTGGAGTGTAATGTCAGAATGTATCAGAAATGAAGGTTGAAGAGTGTTTGGGGAAACGAAAGGGAAAGGGAAAATAGACAGAGAAACTTGGTGATGGAGTGAGGAAGTACACAAGAGTGTAAAAGATAAGAAGAATGCGTTTAAGGAATGGAAGGACACTGAAAGCGATGATGAGGGTATGAAAAAAATGAAAAAGGTTGAATACAAGAAAACAAAGAAGAACGCGAGGAAGGCTATTGCTGTTACAAGGGCAAAAGTGCAGGATAAACTGTACTCATCCCTAGAAAAATCACAGGGTCAGAAAGCATTGTACAGGATAGCCAGAGAAAGAGAGAAGAATGCAAGGGATATTGGGCATGTGAAGTGTGTGAAAGATGAAGGAGGAAAAGTTTTAACTGAGGATAAATATATTAGAGAGCGTTGGAAGGGATATTTTGGTAAACTTCTGAATGAGGAGAATGATTGGAGTGGAGTGCTAGAAAACGTGCAAGTGAATAAAGGAATGATTAAGGAGGTGAGTGTGGAGGAAGTGAAAGCGGCAGTACGAACTATGAAGATTGGAAAGGCACCGGGCCTAGATGCTATACCAGCGGAAGTTTGGAAGTTTCTGAAAGTTGATGGATGGAAGTGGTTGACTTTATTCTTCAATAAGTTGTTACAAGAAGAGGTGATCCTTCACGAATGGAATGGTTCGACTTCAGGTACCTTGGGTCATTAATACAAAACGATGGCGATATTGACCGTGACGTGAGGAATAGAATAAATGCGGGATGGATGAAATGTTGAGAGGTCTCAGGAACGATATACGATCCACGAATGCACCTTAAACTTAAGGGGAAAATCTATAAAACGATCGTAAGACCTGTCGTACTGTATCGTTCTGAATGTTGGGCTACAAAAGGGACGGACGAAAGGCGAGTATATGTGGCAGAGATGCGAATGTTGAGATGGATGTGTGGAGTGACGCGAATGGACAAGATTAGAAATGAGTACGTAAGAGGAAGCCTGAAAGTTGCACCTGCGACGGAGAAAATGAGGAGTAATAGACTAGTGTGATATGGGCATGTTATGAGAAGGGACGAAAGTCATGTTACGAAAAGAGTGATGGGTATGCATGTGGATGGATATGTGAGTAGAGGCAGACCGAAGAAAAGATGGATCGACTGTGTGAAAGAGGATATGAATAAGAAAGGTGTGGATGTGGAGCTGACGTCTGATAGAGAAGAATGGAAGAAGAAAACATGTTGTGCCGACCCCACGTAACGTGGGATAAAGGGCAGGAGGATGATGATGATTTTTCTAAGTAGTCAATTTTCCATTTAAAGTGCTGTAAGTGCGCCACTCTTTGCCGATATTGTTGATTTGCAGCGTGAGTTGGAGCCGGATACAACCGATTTAAACTGCGTCTGAGAGGTACCTACAATGTTATATATTCATCATGACTATTTGTGGCACGTGTACTAAAAACATCAAATACGCTGATAAAATCGCCTGCTCTCGGAAGACATGCTCCAGTCACTATCATTATTTGTGCGTGAATCTTACACAGGAGAATTTTAAAAAGCAAATCAGGATGGATTTGTCCGCTATGTAACAATGCGCGCCCTAAGGGTGATAACAGCAACACACCGTTAAAAGCTATGAGTCTGGGTGATGATAACTGCTCCAAAGTTACTCTACGTAGGCCTGCCGGCACTTCTGTAGCTGGACTAGAGAGTATCAAGGATACTGATTTGCGAAGTGACATTCGTATAATTATCAAAGAGGAACTTAAGATCACTCTACGCAATATATTAAATTCGGAGTTCCAATCCATGAAAAATCAGATTAGCAGTTTGTTTTCAATTCGAAGTGTGTGTGATGACGCTGTGTGCCTCACGGTTGCAAGCCCGGCCGCGTACCGATAGGGGGCACAGTGAAGTTGAGTGCGTTTGGCTTACTATATCCGCGCGAGTTATTAATACCGATAGAAAGGATTTGCATGTCGCCGTTATTTATCTGCCACCCGATCGGAATATTCCCACACGTATACAAATATTACTGAACATTATAGCTCATATTATAGAAAATCAACCGGATGATCACATTCTGTTAGCCGGTGACTTTAATTTACCGTGCATCGAATGGTCAACAGGTAGGCCCAATTTTTTGAGGAAGAGATCTCTGTGAAGGTACAAAATTCGGCTGCAAAATTAATTCACACAATGTCTTACTGTGGTTTTAATCAATTTCATTTCATTCCTAACTCACATTATAATACACTGGACTTTATATTTGCCAACTTTTCCGCGACACTGGATATATCTTATAACCCTCTGCTTTTAGAGGATAAATTTCATCTTTCCTTAATATTTAACGCTTCGGATATAACGATACCACCCCTAAGAATACCCACCCATAAAAGATATCAGTATCGGAAAGCAGATTACTCTGCTCTTAACGATGACATTTCATCATTTGATTGGTCCTTTATTTTACAGCATGTTTGTATGGAGACTGTGATCAGCAACTTTTATGACATTCTTATAAATTAATAGAAAAGCATGTATCGCAAGTAAATGTCAGTGCCGGGCAACAATACCCTTTATGGTATAGCCCAGCACTGATTAAAGTTATTAAAGAAAAAGCAATTCACAGCCATTAGAAACGTTTTAAAAACCCAATGGATTACCATTATTTTTCAGTGCTTAGGGCTGGGGAGAAAGCACTTAAGATAACGTGTTATATTATAAATCATATATTCTGAATTGTCAAGAAAAAATTAAACGTGTACCTAAATTATTTTGTTTATTTGTTAAGTCGCGACGGAAAAGTAATTCTAACTATCCAAAATTAACGATTTATAACAAAAATAATTTAACCGATGAAAAACAAAACTGTACTGGGTTCAACGATTTCTTTTATAAAAACTTTAGTGCTTCTACTTCATCTAATAATATGCAATCATTTCTTTATGAAGGATGACCAGGATGACCATCTTCATAGTATTGTTGTTAATTCTAAGACGGTTCTGAAACTCCTGCAAGGTTTATTTGATTCCAAAGGCCCTGGAAGTGACATGATACCTCCAATATTTTTTGTTAGATATGCAGAGTCCTTATTTATGCCTATTACAGACGTTTTTAATAGATGCTTACGAGAGGGCTTTTTCCCACATATCTGGAAAACTGCACATATCGTACCCATTCACAAAAAAGGGCTTAAGACGATGATTGAGAATTATCGGCCAATATCAATTCTCAATGTACTAAGTAAGCCATTTGAAAAGGTTGTTCACAGTCACGTTTATCCCTTTATTTATCGTGTTATCCCAGCACAACAACATGGGTTCATTAAGGGTAGATCGACCAATAGTAATTTAGAAGTCTTCCCAAAGGAGGTTCTAGAAGGCGTCGATGGTGGTAGTCAGGTCGATGCTATCTATACAGATATAGAGAAGGCATTTGATCGCGTTGACCATTTTATCCTTCTCCGTAAGCTACAAGAAACTGGAATTAATGGCGATTTTCTTAGGTGGTTCGAATCGTACCTGCGCAATAGTAATAGGCGAATTTAAGTCAGACTATGTTACGATTCCCTCTGGTGTGCCGCAGGGATCGGTGATTGGCCCTCTTCTCTATGACATTGGTCAGTGCTTTCGTTGTGCAAAGTATTTAATGTATGTGGATGACACAAAAATTTATAAATCAATTCGTACTCTCACTGACTGCTTGAGTCTTCACGAAGACTCGAGTAGACTTTGTGTGTATTTAGGAACCTTATGGTTGTATGTGTGGTTCCTACTGTGGTGATGGAGACAACTGGCCAGGGAGACTAAAGGATAATTGTCTCCCTCCGAGCTGGGTGTTGTTAGCCCGGGGACCGCGGTCCTACCGATCTAAGTTGGACGTTCTATTTATGCTACTTGGTAATGAAACTTATTGTGGGCGATGTAGGTTTCTTTGTTCTAAATGCCTTGTTGTTATTACTTATTGCAGTTCGTCTTGCTATCGATGGCTGTGACGATGCTAGCCTTCTCGCTATCGATTGTTGTGGCGATGTTAGTGCGATGAGTTAGATGTCGCTATGTATCAGTCGCCACATGTATTATCGACAAAATAAAATAAACGTTAATGCGGCTAAGTGCTTGTTAATTTCTTTCACTAGGAAAAAGTTGCCATTGCTTATAATTACCATTTGAATAACACATCTATAATACGAACGAATGTGGTAAGGGATCTTGGTATACTCTTTGATGACAAATTAACTTTTTCTGAACACATGGCAACAATAGTTAACAAAGCTTATAAAAATCTAGGATTTATTTTAAGGGTGAGCAAACCGTTTACTGATATCTTTTGTGTTAAGGTTCTATACTGTGCATACTGTCGTAGCATTCTCGAGTACTGTTGTAACATAGGGAATCCTCAATATGTTACGTATAAACATTCTTACTTATAATATCTAGTCAATAATGACATTTCTAATGGGTTTATATAACAAACATTGTTTGAAATTTAATCTTGTATAGATTTTCCACAGTATCTATTATGTTGCCTTGCTTGATTCGGTGTACAGATGTAGGTATAGCCAGATTTCGAAAGATATTGGATTCAGTTCATCATCAATAATTCTCTCTTAAATGTCTACTTTGAGTCGACTATCGTTTATCTACTTCACTAAGTTATTGATACGTATGAATATTTATTTTCAATCGAAAACTTTTTCTTTTATTAAGGGCTTTCGCATAATTCTGCCAATTTCATGTGCGTAGCCAATACATGGTATGAATTATTTTATAAAATTAATTTTGTAAATAATATTTTCAAGTATAATGTTTCACTTCCTATTACAGTTTAATATTACAAAAAAATACACATATGGGGATTGTTTTAGTAGATATCCCATATTAAATTGTCATTTACAATTCAATTTTGTCAATTTCATTATTCTGCGCATTTCACACAATTCTGCCAAAGTCAAGTGAATAAATTAATTTCTGTAGAACATGTATGTTTACATGTATGTAAAATGAAAATGTAATGAATGAAAGATTAATTAAATTATTGTTTGTATCATTATGGTTTGTATTGACAAAAAGTGAATTGGTGTCGCAATATGAAAATCAAATATCGATTAATTCACTATATATAATAGAACTGCAGTAACACTTATTGAATAAAGAAAACTCAGGGATCAACGTTTACTTTCCTGCGACGCCGACAAGTCCAAAATATACTTTTAGTTAATTTTGGTGCAATTTTGCAGTTTACATAAGTTTTACGGACTACTACGGTTGTTGAACTTCGACTTTTGGTGAACAAGCTCACCAAAAGTCGAAATTCAACAACGCCCAAATAAATATATATATATTATTATTATTATGTAATTTCCAATGCCCGTAATTAGAAATGTTATATGAAAACCTAATGAAGTCCCATGAAGTCACAATATGAACTATGAAGTTCAACTAAGTCCATGTAGTTTGATGAAGTCCGATGATATTCAATGAAGTTTAATGAATTCTGTTTAAATGGATTTAATTATCACATTTAATTTTTAGTACAAACAAATATATAAATTTAATGATTATTTTTGTTGTACATTCCTTAGAAACGGAGTTGTTTAAAGTAAAGTATACACCTCTGGATTAATGATTGTCTTAGTCTTGGACTGATTGCATACTTCACTTCTTACAGTTTGCTAGTGACTGAAAATGAGTCAAAACTTTTCTGTACACGTTTTATTTTATGGAATCATATTATTCACTTTCATGCTACTTTATCTCACATAATAACATTTATTTTAATAATTAAAACTCGGTATAAACAATAAAATAAACCAACACCATTCGAATTCGAATTGACATTATCTTTAGTCGACGCCAGGATTTATAGTATTTAATCTGACTTTTTTTGTTAATTAAAAGACTTAATTATATCGGATTTATACTTTAAATATTAAGCATATTTAAAGTTGAGTGCTTAATAATAGTTAGAATTGGGTATATGACGCTTTTCTGAAAACAAATTAATTAAAATAGTTGTTTGATACATTATAAACACACTGTCAATATATTACATGAGAATCTGTTCTATTTTCGATGAAAATAATTGTTAAAGTCTACAGATTCTAAGAAATAAACTTTTATTAGATTATTATCTAACATGATGATAATAATACGAAACTTATTTTTATAATGTCAAACACCCATAATGATAAATATATTAATTATAAATTCGCGTTTGGGGTATTTTCCCTTATAGCTTAACATTTAGGTATGCACTTTCTTAATGTAGCTAATATTCGGGTGTTTCGTCCGTATTTTAAAACGTTCGAATAAGAATATAATACATTACATACAGAAATGATAAAAAAATGAAGTATTGAATAATCATTAATCGTCTCCCGTTTAACTAATAGTTTCATTTATTTTATCCTGGTAACACTAATGACAGCTGTTTGGTTCGGCTGCAATTTGGCTACGATTACGTTTCAGCTTAGTAAACGTTCGTTTGATAATTAACTTTAGCAGAATGCAAATTTACAGCAACAATCGAAACGTAACCCTTATAGAAACGCTATTGATGATCGATCCTTGTAAATTAGTAGAATTGGCCCCTGATCTAAATGCATTTTAATTAAAAACCTTCGTGCAAAATGCAACATACAAATAACATTTAAATATGGAAATTATATTACTTTTTTCTTCCTTAATTTTTATTTTCAGATAGCAACGTTTACTTGCCAAATAATTAAATGCAACACTATATTTTAATTAATTGGCAATAATTATAAATATATGATATAATTTTCCGTAGTCAACTACAGTTATAATGTATGAAGATGACATCAGCTTTAAATTAATATTGTATAAGGATTTTTATTTTATTATTTTTACATTGACATATAATGCAAAGCTAGTTAATTGCAATATACTATTATGATGATACAAACAACTTCATGACTAGATCAAGATTTCTTCTAAGGATCGTTACTATGTATACAAAAATAAAGCATATGTATGCAGTGGCGTAGCTACTAAGGGGCTAGGCGGGGCAGTGCCCCGGGGCCCTCAAGCTCAGGGGGCCCTCGAATCTTTACCAGAAAATCTCAATCAAACTCAACTTTTGAAAATTTCTCCCATTTTCAAAATAAATATGACGGGTGACAACTCGAGTTTAATCATGGTGACTCAGTTGTGAGAAATTTCAAAGTTATAAAAAGGGAATTCCCCTAAATTATTTGTGTGGGTTGACAGTGTTATTAATGTTTTCATCAATTTGTCAGATATCAATATCTGCATATTATTATTTATCGATATGCGTTTTTTGTGATTCGCGATTGTGAACTTCGAGTCAAGATTTTTTTCGAGAATGGTTAAAAAGTTAATGTATCAGGAGTAAGTAAGCGTATGTCAATAAAAAAAAACCCAGTGGTGTATTTAAACGCAAACAACGCCAAGAAAGCGAAGAAAGTAAACAAAAATTGCCCAAAATTGACAAGTTTTTTAGTCAGCCTTGTGCAAGTACTTCTGGACAAAATAAATCAATTGATAATTTTTGTTAATAGCTTGCATGGCGATAGGTTAAATAACAGTTAGCTGGTGCAACGTATCTATGAATTAATAAATATATAATAAACCCTTGAATCTTTTCTATTTCGTTTTATTGCCCAATACCTACAACAAGAATCAAAATAATTGTAATTAATGTTGTTAGTGTTTAATAGTTTTATTACCTGCCCATGCACGAAAAAGAGTTAATGATAAAGTTGCTTAGCCTCTTTAAAGTATTTGTATATTTAATGATTTTACTTCAAAAAACCTTACCAGTTTTGATAGCAGTGGGCCCCATTTTTTTTTAATTGCCCCATGACCCTAGGTTACCTAGCTACGCCACTGTATGTATGTAACATGTATTTGATATTGACAACCAAAATTTAGCAGCCGAGACCAATCGTACCTGTATTTGGATATATGCTCGTACTACAAAACATAACGTTGGATAGATAACTACCTCTTTTTATAAGTCGGTTAACAATTCCTAATTAATAATTAAATGCCCCATGATATTTCATGTTAATTAAACTATTCGTCATGTAAGTATGTACTCATAATATAAAATTCTCGTGTCTCGTCTCGCACGTCCGTGGTGGTGTGGTGTGAAGGTCGCCGTCCGCCGGCCGCGGCCGGTCACAAGTCGCCGCGCCGGTGTCGGTGCCGTGCCGGTGCACACGCGCCGCGACTCGGTGCAATTATGCGGTTTATCTCATCTCCGTGCCATTGTTTCGAATAATAACGACATGGTATTGAGCGATGGTCAAGGGTGCTACTCACCACGTCATCTTAATATTATATTTATTAAATATTTTTCACGTGCTATTTAATTATATTTCTAATCATGAGAAATAAAATAGACGGCTCATCTAAATATAAAAAAGACATCTATGTCTGATAGATATCTTTGTCTAATAGGTACTTATTATATGAAGTCAAAATAACGAACGATCACCTTATTCATTAATTATGACAGTCTTGTATAACTTGTCATGCTATTAAAAAAATATGTATCAACACCACAAGCTTTACAATTATTATTGAGATATCCAATTTCCTCAATGTATCTCCACCCATTATCCAATCTATACGAATAAACAGGCAGCCCTGTGTCATTAGAAGTAGCCGAGCGCTTACGGAGTACCTCTGTGGTTGGCAGCTATTTGAATTTGATGCCATTATTCACAACTAGCGGAGCGGACGGCGATTCTATCTCAACAATATTTGTATTATTACATTTTTTGTACTTCAACTCGTAATTGTACGTGAAACTAATTGGCTTGGGTTTTAGGAAACTTAAATTCTTAGCTACTTAACCATCATTATTAACATTCTTATCAGGACTTCCGGTGCATGCATCAATGCATGCACAATAATAATATTTTATATATATAAAAAGCAACATGTATGACATGCAAGGAGAGTAGCCAACAATCCGTTTGACTCCTCTGAAACGGTTAGGGATGCCACAGTAATAACTTTCTTACTTTTAACCGCATACTTTTTTCTTTCAATAATCTTCAACATTTTCGTGAAGTACTTGATCACACCTTAATACTTAAGTATCTTTGTTTTAATATCAGATCCTATTACGTTATTCTACCACAGTTGGTAATTGAACGTAACTTTAGGTAACATTAATTATATAGGTATATGATTGTGCATGTTTGAATGTTTTAATTAGGACTCTTGCATGTTTATTTATTGTATAACTTGGTTTTGTTACAGGTGAAAGATGTAGACAGCGAGAGTCAACACTCAGTCAAGAGCCCCGACGACACCTGTCGGCTCGAGGAGAAACTGTGAGTTGATGAACTTATAAACTTTTATAAATAATACAAAATACAATAAACAGGACCAATATTTCATAAAATTAAGTTTTTTCCTTGCTTTGTATGCAAAATTGTAACAGTTTTCAAAATTCGTAGCCCGTGGGTCTGCTAGAAGTACCTTATAATTTTAATGATCTACGAGTCAGTCATTGACAAAATTAAGATATTTAGAATTGTAATAACTCTTAAAGTACTCGTTCATATTTAATGTGATTAGGAAATGTTCCTCGTTATGTGATGCCCTCTTGGTCACTGAAAATTAAGGCTTCTAGTTTACTCCACAACGACACAGAGGATGAAAAATAGCCCGAATGGCTTCGAGAAATTGGTTGGTACGGCCGTGCCATTTTTATTTTTTTGCTCAACTTGGCGGGACCACTTCCGTGCCCACAGAAATGTTCCCGTTGCATTGCAATAAAATATAAGAATCGGGTGTTAACAAAAGCCTAACTGTGGATAGTGGGCGAATTTAATCGCGTCTAATACCCGTTTAACAATTTGTTTATTAATTTACCGACCATGTCGTCAATAAGTGAATTTGCGAACTCTAGGGATCTCTAGCGATTAAAATTACTAATATTTAATCTATTTAATTTATTAAAAAATGTAAGTTTATTCATTCGAGTATTCGATTATTTTGTGTGTAAACATTTAAACTTATGATATATTATAAAATTCTGCAAAATATTTTTTTTTCGAGTATTTGCGTTTGAATGGAATATTGATATTGATTGATATAATGGAAATATTAGCTAAACAAAAAGTGCTATCTTTAGTTGTGTCATAAAATTGTTTGCATAGTAGGTATAGTGGAGCTGAATTATTGCTGAATATAGGAAGTGTTCCCGCGCCGTGCATTCGTCGTAACCGCATCGTTTCTCGGCGCACGCGCATCTGTTGTGTAACATTGTCATGCATGCGACATCACAATACTTTGTCGCATAAGCTGATAAACGTCGATTGTATTATTTATAGCAGTTCAAAAGGTTAATAACTTTCAGCCTGGTCTTTCTCCTAATCAGTACTCTTTTGCTTCCAGGAGACAATGTTGCTATGTCATCAATACACACACACTATATCAGATGAGCTGCGATAAAATAATTGTAACTTAGTTAACCATCTTCAAAGTCGAAAATCAGGAGGTTCTATTTCGTTATTTTTTTTTCTTTAATGGCAACGTCATGCATTAAGCGTTACGTTTCATTGAAAAGTGACATACGGGTGTGTTCTACTTGCGTCAGGTCACGTGAACTACTCCAAATGTTAGATAACACCACTTACGAGAAAACGTAACGTTATAGTTTTCTAACAAAATATGAACTATGCTTGTGGATGTGCGCGCACGCAACCTTACGTCCCTGCCTATGTTTTGAGTTATTGATCCATTACCACGAGTGAATGGCTCATGGAGTCTTGTCAAATGAATAATGTCTATGTCTATTTTATCAGACTCAATGAGTCATTCAAGCATAGCTTATACCATGGAGATGTACGAGTAACTAGTTAACAGAAGGAACTTGAAATGCTTGTAAATATCAGTGACACTCGATAGCACAGTGATTGGTGTTTCGTTCGTCAGCCCCCACATATCCCCACTGTACCCGTGTAGTAGGTAGTGTTTAATTTAATATATAATTAAAATATAATTTGTACATAAAAAGGAGTAAGTCCTGCTGTGAGGACTTTATATGATAAAGCTTTAATGAAATAATATTTTTACTCACAACTTTGTACTATGATTTAATTTTGTGTGTGTTTTTTTTTTATATTTTCAATCCCTGAATCGCCAAAGTGGATATGGATTGGCTAGTGATAAATTATTATAGGATTAAAACTTCAATTCCTTTGAAAATTATTCAGCGGGTCATGATATTTTAATTTACCTAATATTGATATAATTGTAACGACTATCACATGTCATCAAGTTATTTAACCTAATGAAGAGATGTGCATGTACTATGTCAGAAATTAGACGTATATTTTTCACAGGTGTCAAAGACCTTCCAGCATCATAGCGCTGGGGATCTATTATCGAACTCTGTGAACAGAGTACATTATAAACTGCCTAATCAAAATAAGCTTACAAGCTAGATGCAAAATATCTGTAGAATACAACAACATTATTTCTTTAAAAAAATTTATATCTCTCTACTAGTAAATGTGATTTAAAAAAATAGAAAGGTAAAACATAATAACTATTGTATTTTTTTCAACTACGTTATAAGTGTCTCTTTCGTTTTCTCAAAACATTTTGTCGATAATTAATTAATCAATAATATTTTTGAATAATTTGCTAAATTCTTAATTGATATTTTTCTATATTAATAAAAAACTTATAAGTATACCACACTAGAATGATTATTATTTTACTGGACTGCTACCATGTACCTTAAATTCATAAAGTCCACGATATCCCATAATGAACAATGATTCTAATAATGTAAATTTAAAATGTTATCTCATGCAAAAAGTACCTATACTATCTAAAAGAAAGAAACTGTAAATTATACCGTGTATAAAGAGTAGACCCCCAGATCACGCACAATAGAACTCGTGGGCGTTGCGGCTGCAGTCAGACATCAATTATATGCAAAACACTAACCAACCTTTATACAACACTGTCACAAGTAAACGTGACAATCTGTTTACAACCTTTGTGTTTGGAGACATGGACAAAAAACTCACTTACTTATAAAAACAGAAAGAAGCTTTGAATTCATTAAAATTGAAAAGATAATGTAATGAAAGGCTGACAACCCTGAATATATAATCATACAACTCCTTCGACGCAGTCCTTCCCTAGAGATGGAATTTAATGCTGCACCATCGAGCTCCTCTCAAGTCAAAGTTGTATAATTTTTAAGAAGGGTTAAAAATACCAAGGAATTCGTTTTAGTTTACACAAATGCACGATTGTTGTAAATTGTATTTTTTTAAAATTATTTGTTACAAAATAAGTTGGATATTTACAAGAAGCTTAAAATTATCCTCACATGCGAAAGAAATGGTATGTCAGTGGCCGTATATTCGGTTGATCTATTAAATAGCGCAAAAGTCTAATGCGTATAGACTGTACGGTCACTTTTTTTTGCACATTTAAATTGCCTGTATAGAAATATATTACATAAATTAATATTTAAATTTTTCCTATGGTTACTGACACGATTCATAACAGACTAGACTGACATGAAATATACTAAACGTACAAAAAACTCAGAATGTACGACGTTTCATGCATGCAAAAACATTGACATTATAATTGGCTATTCTATCTCATATCATAATATCATTTCTATGGATTCGCATATAAAAAAAGGATATTCCAAAACTGAACTATTGTAAATAACGGTTCAGTGGCCTGTTACATAATACTTCTGTATTTTAAAAACATAGAATGACTAATCCACATCAAATATTCCACGCGCTGTTTATAATACAAGGACCATTTAAATTGAGACGTTGATAATATCGAATGCCAGAGTTCTTCACGAGGTTGACACCTGGAATGCAACCCGTTCTCTGTTTTCTTATTTTTGGCGATCGTTATAAGGGACATTGAACTTGTTTAAATTATATTATTCAAGATGAATATAACTTGAGCGAGGTCAATGTACCTTATGTAATGTTGTTGTCATAAAGTCGGTTTAAGTTATAAACATTTTTTTTTTATTTTAGGGTATGGTGACTGACCCCCTTATTCAAATGACTGCAGATCCGCTATCTTCAAAGTATAACAACATTTTTCTATTGTCTAGTCTGGAGGTTCTATTAAAACTACTTGCTTGCTTGGGTATCTAATTTTTTTTTTTAATATATACATTTTATTATATTACAATAATCATATAGGTATGTATGTATAGTCTCAACTAATTATAGAAGAGAAAAGGATATTATTGATTACTATATGATATTAGAGAGACAAAATATTGATAAATAATTCAATTTTGTCAAATAAATAAATTAAAACCTACAAATTTGCATTGGACCCGCTTGATGGATTATGGCCCATTCTCCCAATCCGATTTAATTTTATGCTTAGGGAAGGCCTGAAGTGATTCATTAAAACTTATTTAGCCGCTTTTATACTACGCTGTGTCCCATCACCGTCTTATTGTTTTTTACATTGTCATTTCAATAATTCAGCGTTATTTTTCTACGTCTATATTTGGCAAAATAAATTGGTTAAACCTTATCCAAAGAATGAGGATATAATTGAATTGTTAACAATAACAAAGTAATTTATTTAATCAAAATATTTAAAAACTTTTACTTTGCCGATAATGGTAATAATCGCAAAAAGCCACTTCCACGCTCATTATAAAATAAATATACGAAAAAATAATCCCAACTTAAGTTGATAGAATAATTTTGTTACACAAAAAACAACCAATTGTACCTACTACAATGACCAACATTCAAAATAAAATAGGCAAGTTAGTTATCAAGATTCTTTTTTAAGTTTCCGTACCCTAAGGGTTAATAATGGGACCTTATTACTAAGATTCTGTCGTCGATCCGTCGGTCCGTGTATCACCAGGCTGTAGCCCATGATCTGTGATGGCAATACGTTTGACGCTACAAGAATAAATTCCCATACAACAAATATAATTTTTTGCTCGTTTCCGGTGCACTTCCGGGAAAACTTCACACGCGAGTACTACTTGCACTTTGTTGGTTTGTGACGGGTTCGATACTTGGGCGAATTAATGGAAGGCTGATTAAGTTTGAGTATTGATTTATTTTATGGTAATAATGTAAAGAAATGAAACAGTAACAAACAAAAAATGAATATAAAAATAATTCGTATGTTTACCTTAATATACTCGTTACCTTAATAAACAGATACACACCCCTCTTTGGGTTTCTTAATAAAAACTTGGACGCTATTACAGGATATAATTTTATATATATAATTTACAATTTCTATTTTAATCCCATATCTTCATTTTTATAACAATTATATTTAAAAATAATATGTTCACAACAGAAGAATTCTTTACGAACTGGCATCCATAAAGAGCATATTTCATTAGACAAAATTTCAAATTACGAAAGGTTAATAATAAAAAGAAATTATGTTGAATATCAAAGACAAAAAGTTTGCATGCAGATACCTGGGATGAAATAAACGGTGATACGCCACGCCGTTACAGGATTTATCCATTTTAGTCAGCTATGTAATTAAATAGTAAGTCTCAATTTTCAGAAGTTAATTTTGGCCTAATTAGGGTGACGAATGCCTCTATATTAAATTTTAAGAAAAAATTGAATACACATTAAGTCAACGACCAACGGAATACCTACATGTACCTAGTTTAAATAAATCATGAAAGTTTTTCTTATTTCACACAAGCATTGTATATCATGTCTCAGATGTGTATATATTGTTCATACAAAATTATAAATATTGATATACTAAAATCATAAAGTTTGACATTATTTATCCGTAGTTCTGAACCTATTATTTTATATTACGAATTAATAATAAATTATTTAAATTCATTTGAATAAAGAAAATTAGAATTGTGACAAAAACTATGTATTGTCGAACGCGTTGAAGTCTTTTATATTACCAGTACTTACTTCGGGTATATTCCAACAAAAAATCAATAAGATAACCAAATTAAGGGTCATGATAATTTACCCTATTGTTTGTATTATATATGAATCTGAATAAGTATGTTGTCCAAATAAACACTATGTAAATAAATGTATGCAGTGAGCGGTCCGGTGTGTGAAGACTTTAAATATTCTGTTAACAGTAGTGTATACAAGTCGGTGAGTAGATCGTGACTGATTTGATAATCTTGATATATCTAACGGAGGCTTTATTGTGAAGTTTTAATTCGTTAGAAAAGTTGTTGAAAAATAAATACCACTATAGTATAGGCTGTATACTATATCGCTTGTGCCACTACAATTGTAAATTGCTCATGACGTATCATGATAGAGCTGTAGCCCTAGGCTTGTATGGATTCTTATAACACAAGTTTGCATGAAGTTTCGTAAGGTATGAATGTTCCTAATTTTATTAAATAATATTATGGGATTTAAATAAATCAGAATAACATTAATTTTAAGATGAAATCAAAAAATACAGATCAAATAAAAATAGACTCAAATTGGGCCGCTGTATTTATTGTTGGATTTTTTATGCATATAACAGTATTCGCAAGTTTAGGCTAGCAAGTGCACTCGCCACGCTATAATTGATACAACCTTTCCATATAGACGGAGAGCTAGTGACAGAAATGTGCAAGACTTTTCTAACTGTTGATTCTTTACAGTATGGAAGTACTGAGGGGATACTATACTATATACCACTAAGTACCTAATGCGAAGGCCAGTTGCTGGAATAAACTTAAAGCCATTGCTGAATTGGTCCATTAAATAAAAGTAGTAATAATTTAATTGTTCTCAACTTTTACGAAACTTTTTTTGTGATCTGGGCCGAATATTCTATAATACTTTTTATATTAGAATATTTTTCTCGCTAATTTTAAAATATGTACAGCACTTTTGATGAGACATACATTTTAAAAACTTTAAATGGCGTCATCGCCGCCACCAGGTGTTCCGGCACCTCCTTCTTCACACTGGGTTCTGAGCGATGTATACATTTAGCACTTCCTAATGGTATCAATCGTTACAAAACTTTCAAACATTTTTGTCACAAACTCTTGTACTATTATAATAGATATTCTACAAAAAAACACCTTGAAAGCGGAGGTCACTTTTTCACTTGTCGGTACTTCTTCCCACTTTTTATAATGTAAATAAAACGCTGATTAAAGTGTTGACACTAGATAGGTAGAAACCTGTTCACCTAGGACCATTTTTTGTGATGTGGTTTTTATTAAATTGTAATAAATAATAGATAAACATGACCGCCAAAATATTCATGCCTACACTTTTAAATATTAAAAATATTTTAAAATTTTACGTGTTGACAGTTTGTTATACATTTTAACTGCGCTCATTAAATGGAGTTTTCAAAAACAATTAAACATGTTAATTAGATCTGAACTGTTAACAAAATAACAAGCTTTTTTATTTTTTTACACTTGAATATTACTTTAATATTATAAGATTACAGATCGCGAAAAGTGGATATGGAATATGGATTTAAATCCCATCTTAGGAACTGATAATGTCTTCTTTTTAGTCAATTTTCGATAGGATAAGTTCAGATTCAATAAAAAACATAAAGTCAAAAACAAGCGCTATGGCTACGCAGCTTTAATTTTATCTATATGAAACCCTTATATCTCAAGATGAATGGAATCTTATATCCTATCTAGGATAACATGAAAACTGTAAACAGTTTTAAAGAAAGTCTTTATTTCATTACTTCACTCCCACCTTAATTCTTCCATAACATGTTACACGATCTTTTAACAATCGGTTACATGAGATATAGAAGCCGTCATAACCGATAATGACAGCGGATAGTCAATAATTGAATAATGCATATACTATTGTGTGTACGTATAAGCAACTTTCCCTTTACATTATTGAATGTCGATGAGACCTAAGGAAGATACAGAAAGGTCAAATGTATTTCAGCAGTTTATTGTCGAATTAATACTTAAATCAATAAAAAGGCAGGCTCAGAACGTGAATTGACAAGGATGTGGGATCTGTGTAAAACGTAAAGAAGTTGAGTACCTGTTTACTATACCCACCTATTAAAGTTAGGCGTGTATTACGTCCACGCCTACACAATTATTTTGTAAAATGATTGTTATCATTAAATTAATTAGCGAAACAAATAGATAGTTGTTATTTACAACTCAGAGAGACGCCATCGGAGAGGTGTTTAGACACACTGTATAGATACACTCTCTTTGTTTTAGTATTTTTTCTGTTCGAGGAAAGGTCTTCTTTTTGTTTAAAACTCTACGATTAAATATCCCTTAAGTTATCATATTCCTGTGATTATTTATATAGGTATTCCGCTGCTGTCACAGCAATCTATTCTGCGGACACTAGGAGATTTTCATAGAGTACATGTCAAACGACAGAAAGATAATAATTTAGATCGATCAATCTATCATCATCATCAGCCCTTTTACGTCCCCACTGCAGGGGCTCCGACCTTCCTTATGATTAAGGAGGATGGGCCATGACCCCCACGCTGGCCCAATGCGGATTGGAGGGTATTAACGACTACAAATGCAGCCGGGACCAACGACTTAACGTGCCTTCCGAAGCACGGAGTGGCTCGAGATAATAATTTTTTGGTCACCCATCGCGTGACCGCGAGAGTTGCTTAACGACAACGATCGCGGGCAGCGGCGCTTATCCACTATGCTACCGAGCTACTCAATCAATCAATCGATCGATCAATCTATAGTAACATCTAATTTAGGATCTATCGATAGTTTGAAATAGAAAAATTGATTAATTAAAACCCAATTAATTCGATGATATTAACAATTCTATTATGTATTATATAGCTATTATAGCTAGAATGTTATGTGTAATTGCTGATTTGAGTAATTGCAATTATACGATTTGCATAGAAATGTTTATCACTCATCTCTCGCGCATGTAGCTAAGACGCATCAATAATTTCCGCGTATGCAAATAACATCCGCGCAGAAAGAATTCCAATAGCCTTATTACGAGAAACAAAAGAATTTTCCTTTTGTACGAAAGCATCGAAGATTACATGTCCATTACTCACGCGAAAAAACCCTCTGGCACCATCGAAATAAAGAACAATAAATCAACAGTCACAAAAGACAGAAAGCAGTTGTGGATACCGCAAATCATTTATATTCATAATTCAGTCATCGCTTATCGATAAATTTAATTTTTCCTTTGTGAAGATGCCCTTCATGATAAGGGGTACTTCCTATTGTGTAGCTAATATTCAAGAGAAATTGTTTAAAGAATTTTTTAATCACTTGTGATAATTTTATTATAAGGTGTAAACATATTAAAATGATTTATATAATTATACTTACTGAGGATAAATGGTCAACTCATCTCTTAGTAGGAGGTGTTAAAATGTTGGATTCAGTGCTTTTAATAAACTTATATTTTTTCTCAGTTGTACATAATCACAAAGTTTCTTCTTTTTTGTAAATAAAGAAATTTATTTATTTATTAAATAAAACTACTTTTAAACGGTTTTTATGTGTATTTAATACTTTCGAGATTCCGTGATAATTAGAACAAAATGTTGGTCGTCTTTTAATAAAAAACATGAATACCTTTAAACACTACTTGTTGGTCATATTCAATTGTGTTAATTAATTTATTATATATTTCAATTTAGTTAAAAATTATCTCTAAAAAAGTTATTTAAATAACAATAGATTATTAGTAAAAATATTGTAAATAGTTCTCAGTAGATAGAGATTTTTTTTAAAGCTTACGTATTTACATTGCTCAAAATAATTTAAAGAAATAGAGTTCATTAAAATTGTTTCAGCAGCTTTTAATTCACAATTTACTATTAAATTACTTAATTGCTATTAGACACTACTAATCTACAGAGGTCACTCGGGAATATATATTTTTCGTGTCATTTGCATCCACATCGGCACGTTATGATAGTGACTAGCGGTAGTTACTAGCGAAAGTGACGTCCCTGTAAGGGAGCGATTACATTGTGCTACACAGCCTCTGCTTAGCGTTCGGCAACCCGTGACGATGCGGCACAAGTCATCAATAACACGTCTGCAGCTTCACAGCTAACATATTATCAATATTAACCAAAAAAAACAGCAAATTATTATACAATTATTTCCATTATTAAATTAGTAACTAAACAATTTATTTCCCTAGAATGTAGATTAGGTAATCCTTAATTTCAACCAGAATAATATTTTACTAATTCACTAGGTGTTTTGAACACAAAAATAGACTGGTCACTCTCCAGTACTGGAACAAAAACTCATCAAAAACAGAGATCATTCATTTATGCAGTTAAAATCACCCGCTACCGCTCATAATTCAGCCGGTGGTCATCGAAAGCTGCGGACGTGCGGGGCGTTAATTACACGCAGCTGGCCGTGCCTTCCGCTGTGCCATTGAACCTCGCTGATTTGCGACTTACACTCAATTATGTACACCTCAATCGGTGAGTTACGTGGTTTCAATTGACACGGTATGGATTACGCTAACGGCCGGCGTAGTGGCACATGCCAGTTGAAAAATGTGACTTCTCGTATGAGCGCTATGTAATCGTACGTGTAAATCCTGCAATTCAATCACCTATCAGTGATATGATTTTGTATACGTACGTAAAAACTATAGGTATATTTAATCTGTTAGGAATTGATGGTATATATCCTCCACAAAAAATTATGAAATAGACTTTTCGATTAGTCTGTTGATCGAAAGTCTACTTTTCACTCAAGCAACAAAACATTTTAATGGTTCAAGGAACACTCTTGAATAGATTGAAAGAAAAGATTTAGATGATTATATTCTTAAGCAGTAGATCTATGGTTTGATTATAACATAGTTCAATGTACGAGCAAAGCAATATTTGAAGATGAAGTTAGGTTTCATGTTTCCAATTATACGATCAAAACTAATTCTGAAATATCAGAATGCTTATACTCGATAAATTTTAATGTTTATTTAAAATGTATGGCTTTCTTTATTTAATTGAATTCATAATATAATAAAGTAATTTATATGTTATCATTATCACACACGTGATATAGAATACAACTATTTCTATGAACAAGATTAGAATCACAGAGCTATTATAAGAGTTGGTGCAACCGATAAAACGTTTCCCGGTGTAACAAGCTTGTTGCTAATTAGATACTTCTCAGTCCATTAGCAAAAGTCTGTAAATGATATCAAATACCTAAAAATGTAACAAAACTAAACACTTGAATCCGGTTTAAAAATAGTTTAATTACATCCTAATAAATTTTAAATTAACGCTAATCCCACTAAGTCTAAGGGAAACAACATTAGATAGATATAAGGGTTTTATTATTTACCTGCAAGTTGATTGAGATTAAAAAATACATGAAATGATCGTAATTTTAATTAGAACAGTCATATTAGAAGTTTAATGTCGACTTAACATTGATCGAAGTTTGCTTCGTCACAAAATAACAAAGGATAACGGTACAATAAGACCTTATTTAAAAAAAAGCATTTATACACGCGACTGCGAGACGATGGACTTCTTCTTCTTTAAGATTAGTATTCAGTTTGTGACACGCATTGTAGTAACACAGTAAACAAACAGTCAAGTTCAGGAGAAAGCTTTAAGAAAAATGGATATCTGACACACATTCTTGTATTTTGAACGCATGTCTAAACATAATAGGGTGACCTCTCCAAACAATTCTGTTTTGGAAACATTTCTATGTATGTCGGAACATTCCAAGAAAGAAATTAAAGGATTTTTTTACTTTTTCTAATTTAAATATGTACCTATACTTGCATTCCAACTATAGCTACTGAAATTATAATATCAAATATTATGCAAATGAAAAACAGTCACTGCCATCGAAAGTGCACGTACCTACTTGAGAATCTCGACAGTTTTGTTAACGTCTTGGGCACCAGAAAGTTCGAATTTGAGTTCGAAAATGTTTGCACAAAATCGTTAACATTATAAAATCTTTAGTATACTTGTAGCTAATTTAAATGAATGGATGTTCCAACAATATAAATTACCTTACTAATTCGGTATGGGGAACTGATTGTAGAATTTAAATTCAAAACAGTACTTTTGCGGACTAACCGTTAGCTGATTTTGATCTACATTTCCAGTGACTGTGGTATTCTAGTCTGCTATAAAAACTACTTACTCATCACTTATACGAATTTCAAATTTCCAACGAAATCTAATGACATCACTGACATGATCTAAATTTTGTGGTAAAATGTATGACTTCGTATTAAAGTTATACCCAACATTAAACAAAAATCCTTTATACATACATATATTGCAGCCGCAGTCTAGAGACTTATGCCTTATTTCTGAATTGAAAATTAAAGTGAAGCACATCTCAAACCATACTTTAGCCATCTTAAACGTCATTTAAACAGGTTTTCGTTTATGATTTTAATTTTTTGATTATCAATTGATAGCAGTTTGTCAAAACTAGGACTATTTGTCACTTAAAATGTAAAGAACTAAGTTATTAAGAATAATTAGTTGAGTTTATGTATATTTTACTGTAGCAAGGAAACAGTAATAGGGGTTAAAGTATGAAATTGGCGATTTATACTGAAAATCAAAATTGTTTATTTTTTAACAAATTTATTTAATCAAAATAGTTACCATTATTATCTTGACATTGCTGCCATCTAATAGGAAGGTCATTTATGCCTTTGCGAAAGAATTCTGTGGATCTAGACTGCACAAACTGTGTGAAAACATTTTGTTCTACCTCCTGGGAAGAAAACTTCTTGTCACGTAGATAATTGTCCAAATCACGAAAAATATGGTAGACCGTTGAAGCAAGGTCTGGCGAATACGAAGGATGACGGATGGTTTCTAATTGCAGTTCCTGAAGGGTCAAAACGGTTTCTCGTGCTGTATGAAGTCTAAAATTGTCATGGAGCAATAATGGTGAAGATCGATTCATGAGTCGGGCCTGTTTTACTGCTAATTTTGCCAACATTGTACGGAGTTCGGCACAATAGACATCTGCCGTTATTGCTTGACCAGATCGGAGAAAACTATAGTGAATAACACCATGCTGTGACCACCAGTTACCATTACCTTTTTATTGGTAAGTTTTGCTTTAGGACATTGTTGTGGCGTTTGACCTGGGGTCAGCCATTGCATTTTTCTTTTACGGTTATCATAAACAATCCAATTTTCATCACATGTCAGAATTCAATCCAATATTCCTTTATTTCTGTACCGATTCAACAAGGTAACACAAGTTTCAACACGCATTTCTTTCTGCAGATCAGTCAAATCATGAGGCACCCATTTTCCGTATTTTTTTATTTTATTGATTTGACGCAATTGAGTCAATATTTTGGGTAAGATAACGTTAAACCATGCCCCTAATTCCTGGGTAGTTTGACTAGAATCGACTTCCACCATCTCTCTTAATTCATCGTTATTCACCTGTGTGGGCGGTCATCGTCGTTGCTCGTTTAAACCAAATTTTATGAAATAGTGTTCATTAGCAGACACCTCTCCAAACGTAACATTGATATTGCAGGCTGTTTCTGCCGCGTTACTTCCGCGTCGGAACTCGTATTCAAAAATCGTTCGTATTTTCCCAGTATCCATCTTGCTTGTCTAAGTTGAATAAGAAAAAGAATTAAAAGTTGATATTCAAAAGTTTCTCATTTTTCTCATATTTATAAGAAGAACATCACAGAAAACATCTGAAATTTTTTTTTCGAAAACCACAAACCATTAAGTTTCTATGCCAATTCAAGGAACCTATTACAATGAAACGGCAATTTCATACCTGGACCCCTTATATTACTATACCTATATACATTTATTGTTTTGATATGATACGTTTCGTGAACGCTAAACGTTCTAGTAAGAAATAAGTATTATTCTTTCCACTCAGGGAACTCGATTCGATTCAATATTAATCACATGGAAAAAGGTTACATCAAAGATTAATAGTGCCTAGTAGAAGTGGATTTTTAATTGTATTTTTTATAAGATAAGCCAATTTTGCATTGTGAATGCAAAATTTATCAAAAATAATAGTTTTTGGAATTTCAAGACTATATAATTTCAGACTGGTAAAATACAATTTTGAACTTACTCTTATATAAGTATATTAGGTACCTTAAATATTTTTAGTAGTAGGTATCTGTAAGGTACCTGAAGTGAAATTGTTAAAATTAATAATAAGTCAGATTGAGAAATTTATATTATGTATGTACTATTATAACAAATCGAAGCGAAAAAATATCTTTGTTGTATTTTTTTTTTCGTTAATTATAATATTTATAATTTTTAAAATTAATTTGGCTATATTTTATGTATGTTTGTTACATTGAGTCCTAATAACAATTCAGGGAGAAAAAACCTGTAAGAGTTAGGTATATCGTTTCGTTTCATAATAGAATACGGATATTATTACTTAAAGTGTTTTTTCTATGCAATATATTTCTTTAAATAACACATATTTCAGTAGCTTACCAACCTACAACATTATTTTGTACATGTACACCTTCATTAACTTCTCCAAAAATTAGATTCATCATTTTTAGCTTTTTTTTGTATGTAACTTGCTGTTTTGAAAGTGAAATTTCCGATCAACAAAATAGAGCTAACTTTTGAAATCAGAGTTAATCACGTACCGGAACATCGGGCATATGGCCCGATACGTCCTTGCCGTTTCCGGTGATAGATGTCGCAAGAGCGTTCAGTTGGAAAGTGAAATTGTAATCAACAATGAGGCGGCGCCGGCGCGTCTGTGCAGCCGCGGAAGCGAACGCGACCGCCCCGCTGGGTGCACACCATAGATTATACATAATACTGGGTGCACACACAGATGTATCACGGGAATGGAGAATCGGTTACTTTAAACGGTTTCAACCGGGAAGAGGTGAACAATTTAACCGAATTATCTTACTAGCTAATCCTCACCGAACTTTAGAGTACACATTCTTGAATTTGTAAGCCGCATTTCAAGTTTAAATTACTCATGGGGATTATTTTGATATTTTTTAATTCAGTTTTTTGTCAATGTTAATTAATTTATTTAATATAAAATATAATTGCCTCACGAACTGCGCGACGTCGACACCATGAATTTAGATTAAAGATTAATTGTCAATTTGCATAACAAACAAATGCATGATGTCAAAAAGGAAAACACCGTAACTGAATATATTCATCGTGTATAAATATAACTATTCTATTAAAGTTTGTGGTTCATGAATGTCAAATCACATTTTAATCTAGATTTTAACATTGTGTATGTTGTTTAGAGACGAAACTTAACCAAATTCATAAGTAACTAAAAAAATTAACCCAGTAAAAGTGATTTATTTTGTAATCCGTTTTGATTTCATGCAATAGCACACAGTAGTTAAGTAATAAGTTATAACCTAAAGATAAATGTCGATAAAATTGTAAAAGACAAGATTATGAAAGTAGGTCACTATTGGGTCGCTGCCAATTTTCAATTTAAGATAATGAGACAATATCTAAATTGGTCCAACGACAAAGTGGCACCATGATCGAAGTTTTCAAAATAATTGTTTCCGAGAGTATGTAGTTACCAGTAATTCCCTATTTAATCCCTTGATAAATAGCATAAAGTGATTAAAATCGAGATGTTATAAGGATCTTGTCCTAAAGACAGTTGCTATTCAAGACGGTAAAAAAACTTTTTTTTTTTGCTATAAGTCTATATTGATTTTTCTAGAAATCGTATCAAGAATTTCTGAAATAGTAATGAAATGTTAAGTAGTAATAGCAGGAAGAAAGTTCAATATAAAACTTAGGTACCCACCTATTAACTATCGGACTTTTGTAGAAGTAAACTGAAGATTGGTTATAACAAAGGAAAATTTGTATGTTTTTATTGGTGGGCTATTGCACGTTGTTTAAATAAAATATCTCATTTTAGATTATTTGGAAAACTAAATTATAAAAAAACACATTGCAAAAACAAGGCAAAAGAGCAGCGGAAAAACCAACAAGCGTATACTCGGAACCTTATTAAATTTAAAAAAAAATCATAACGTCAATTGTGGATATTAGTTTCATACACTTTTCCTGTAGGTGATGCTACAGGAAAAGATAATCCGGATAACGCAAATTCAATCGCGAATAATATTAAAAGAAAAAAATAAGTCTGTTGTGTGAAACGGTCACAATAATAATTTTGTGATCAAATAAAATTAAAATATCAATCCGATTATTAATGAATGATATACTATTATATGTTTTGTACGCAGCGAGCGTACGGTCCGATGTTCCTCGGTGCTGATCGGAGCGCTGGGGCTGTCCCTGATAGCGCTGGCGGTGTACACAGCCGTGTTGGTGCTGGCCGAGTACAAGAGTCCACGCCCCTGCATCACCGAAGAATGCGTAGCCACAGGTACGTAGGTTTATCATGACCAATTTATTAACCAAGAGATTTCGAAATATTCGCTGAGAAATCGGTGGAATTAAGTAATAAACGTACCCCGCCAAATATAGAACCTCCTCCTTTTCGATTTTGAAGTTTTGAAGCGAAAACAGGCTGTAAACTATTCCGTTTCAAATGTTACTCTAGATCAGCGGGTTTGAATTTTTCAGGCGATAGAACCTTTTTGGAAATCGAATATTTAAAAAGAGCCTTAAAAATAAAACAAAACAAATATTCTTTATTATTATCTAGCTTTCCGCCAGCAGTCCTGTATTATACTTATAAACCTTCCTCTGAATCACTCTGTGTATTGATGAAAACGCATTAAAATCAGGGGGCGAATTCTACTCAACTAATTTTGATTAAATCGAAACGGATCGACGGATCCAGCTAAAATAGAACTGGAATTGTATCGTTTGTCACGTTGTAGAATAGGAAAACCATCAAAAACTGTAGTTTCGGTCGATTTTTAAACAAAATTTATTTAGTAGAATTGGCCCCCAGTTGTGTAGTCGGCATACAGACAGCGGAGAGCTACTTTGTTTTATACTATGTATAGATGAATAAATAACCTTTCCACATAATTTGCTTAACTCCGATTATTATTTGCCAAATATGCTTTGCAGAGCCATGTAGTTTTGGGGAGCACAATTTGAGAAACCCTGTAGAGCAGCGATTTAATATTATATACAGTAAAATGCAACACACTTTATTATAGGGAATATCAAATTAAAATTATCATATTCTATGATTATTGCATTCATAAAACTGCGTTAATTATATATATTTGTTTTTTCTAGAATATAAATTATAATTACTAGCTTAACTTAACGTGATGTAAGTTCACGGAGTCGTTGCGCTTTTAACTACACATGTCAAAGTAAATGAATGTAGAAAAATCATCATGTGAGCCACGTGCCGCCATAATGCGATCCACATGTCAAATAGTTTTCACGCGTCATCTAATATACATAAATGGACCACTGATACGTAATAACGTGATAATAACAGCGATTTTATCTTCAATAAAAATGTTTATAATTTACATCAACGATTAGTGCGTGCCATCGTAACTCGCACTAGATCTGCACTAATAGTAAATGAATGAGTATTGAGATCATTAAACAATATTAAAATAACAAAGTATTATGATACAATGCATTTAATAACATAAGTTTATGGAAATGTCCTTGCAATGTCAGGAGCTGATAGGTTTTTGCGTACATTATTTTTGTCAGCAAAAATACTCATAAGTTCTGCTAGATAAATTATGTTAATACGATTCAAAACTTATATATAACCTTACGTATTGAAATAAAAAACATAATTTGGATTTGATTAGAGGTGGCTGCAAATACTCAAGAATTAAACGCTTGTACTAGTCGACAGGAATCAAGTCTTTTAGGGGGAAAATATGGAAAAATACACTACGAATAGGGAAAAATAATGGTGGATCAGAGCAAGTCTTTTTATCCGCAACACTCATAATCAAATAACTATAAACACATATCTTGAAGACTAAGACAAACAAAATTTGTAGTTCAGTTACCACGTTAAATAAAATTGATATTCATTCATAATAAGTTTTTTTATTTATTTCCTTTGCGCAAAAAAAAAAACGAAAAATGTAACATTAACGCCATCTCTTGGTTGGTAGTTGAAAGGAAACAAAAATGTTATACCTTTTTATATTTTTCTCGACACGAGGCAAGCGCTCTATTTACATAAATTATATCAACTGCGCCATCTTCCATGGAAAATGATGTAACATGAAAATGCTATTGCGCTTCTGATGCATTATTAAATCCTAATGGATGTCCACTCGTGGACTAATAGAATGTGTTATAAATGTATTTGCATTGCAAAAATGTTTACGTAAAGAAAATGTTTAATAACTTAAATTAATTTGTCACTTTAATAAAATAATCAATTACTTACTACGAAAAATTCTTATTAATTGCTCCGTAAAACAACACCAAAATACATTTGCGCTTCTAGTCATAATAAAACGGAAGTAAAAGAACAACTGTTTTGATGAATACAATACATATACATGCCTTGTTTATTTTTATTTGTAATTTTTATGATTGAGTATTTTTGTTAGGCGACATTCATTGCTCCGGCTGGAGATCGAAGTATTTTTATTTCTATAATATTATTAATATAAGTTTATACCAACGAACAGCTTCAAGAATGATCGAATCTTTAAACAAAGACGTGGACCCCTGCACTGACTTCTATGAGTTCGCATGCGGCGGCTGGATCAAGAAGAACCCAGTGCCCGAATGGGCCTCCTCATGGGACCAACTGGCCAAGCTCAGGGAACAACTAGTCATCGATCTCAGGGAGCTTCTCGAAGCTGACGATGAGAAAGATTTGCCCGAAAGCGTCATGAAGGCGAAGTCTCTTTACAGGACCTGCATTAACATTGGTTAGCTATATATTTTTTATATTTGATTAAAGAGAAAACAAGCTCAGCGTCGCCGAGATACGAAAATTTGCATCACCCAAATTTTTTCTCAACACCTACGGGATATACCACAAATACTAGATTCAGTTAGAAACATAAATCCATGGTAATATGCTGAGACGCTTTTATATCTATATATATAAAATTCTTGCGTTACTGAGTGACAGACTGACAGACAACATACGATTAGGTTAGATTACAAAGTGAACAAAGTTTGTATGAAACTTCGTTACTACAACAAGTTAGCTAGGAGTTTCAAATTTGCATGCGGGTTCTTTTTAGGACATATGTGTCCACTAGGACGGGATTTTACGAAATTCGATCGCTAAGGGGGTAAATTAGGGCATGAAAGGTTTTATGGAATTTTCTCATTTCTGGAGTTAAAGCTAGACGTGTGGTCTACGCGTACGAAGTCGCGAGCTAGTTTTTTTATAAACACGTATGAACATCTAGATAAGCTGGAGGAGGACGGCATAAAGCCGATCCAAAAGGTCCTGGAGAAGCTGGAGCTGCCGCCGCTGCCGCCGCGCTCGCCCACAGCGAACTTCACGTGGGTGGTGGCGGCGGGCCGCGCGCGGCGAATGCTCGGCCTCAACGTGCTGCTCAGTGTGCAGGTGGCCGAAGACGTCCGCAACACCAGCAGGAACCGTATAGTGGTCTGTTTACAATACATACCACGCAAAAGATATCATCACATCATCACCAGCCCTTTCACGTCCCCACTGCAGGGGTTCAGGCCTTCCTTATGGATGGTTAAGGAGGATGGGCCATGACCCTCCACGCGGGCCTAATGCGGATTGGAGGGTATTGACGACTGCAAATGCAGCCGGGACCAACAGCTTAACGTGCCTTCCGAAGCACGGAGTAGCTCGAGATAATAATTTTTTGGTCACCCATCCCGTGACCGACCCTTGCGAAAGTCGCTTAACGACTACGATCGCGGGCCGCGGCGCTTATCCACTACGCCACCGAGCTACTCAAACCGAGCTACGCAAAAGATATACGCGAATGTTATAGAAATTCGACGACCAAAAACAATTTCAGAATTCTATTCTTATTTTTGGTTATAAAATAAAAAAAAAATCATCACTTAAATTGCAATCTAGATTACTTTTTAATCTAATTTTATTGCTCACTAGCTCTAGTACTCTACGGCTTTAGACAAGTGTACAAATAAAAAAAAAAACATATTGTGTTTACAAACCTTATCATAAAAATAACAAATACAACAAAAATTAGGAACCTAAGTTAAATTCTCAATATCTCAATAATAATGCTACTATTGAGCATTGGAACTAAAAAGCTTTTATTTGGATGCAGCGAGGCTCCTCCTGGGCAATTATTACTTTATGGCCATTGTATAATTATTTTGATAGTTCTCGTATCACTGTGATTAGATAGAGCAAGTGTCCCCTGGGTTCAGCGACCGGTACTTGCTGCAGCCGGAGCAGTTTGCGCACGAGGTCGGCCAGTACAGGAAATACATCCGTGACGTCATCGCTCTCTCTGACCCCACTATCAACGCCGACGGTTTCGCCGATGACATCGTCGAGTTCAGCAAAAGTCTAGCTAAAGTTAGTAGCACCACTCTCATTATGCTAAAGTGTTAATTTAACTGCTATCTCATCGACCCCTTTCTCTCACTCAGTTTATTCGTCTAATCTATCTTTCTTTTGTTCTCCATATACTTTCGCCTCCATCATCCTCTTATTAACTTTAATTACTTCCCTTCTCATATGTCCGTTCCACGGCAGACGCTTTAGTGTTAGCTTTTCCATTACCTACTGATACCATTTTCAAACTATATATTGTTGGAAATAATATGTGCCTTTATACACGCCCGATGCGTAAATGTATTTAGTTAGCACAATTACATCAACCTTCCATTAATATAGATAACGTTTCTACTTATCTTGTAAGTAATGCTAAAACCAGCAAATATAAGACAAAAAACTAATCAAAATTTTTGTAGCTTAATCCATCATTTAGATTATTCAATTTTAAAAAGAAATTATTTGTTTCGTTTAGATCATGACCCCAGTGGAAGTGCGTCGCAGTGGAACACACCTGTTTCATGAAGTGAGCATGCAGCAACTGATCCAGGGTTCTAACGGAGGACCGGCTGAATGGAAATCGGTAAGAAGTTTATCAACAATTACAATACTTAATAATAATAAAAAAACACTCATCAATCCGCACTGGGTTTGCGTGATTCCGGAAGATGCCAATGTGCGATTCTATCCATAGGCAAGGCACGTACCCCGGCAGCAGTGGAAACACGATTTTTTGATTATTATGATCCAACCTTCGTCTTTCTTATTAAGAAGAGACGAGTAACAATTTTTCTATTTTCGTTTACGTCTCTCGTGTTATCGCAGCATGATTGGGAGCGGTACATGTCCTTGGTGTTCGCCAACACCAGCGTGAGTCTGCAGGGAGTGACGGACCGCGTGATAGTGATGGACCTGCCCTACCTGCACAAGCTGGCCACCCTGCTGGCGGACGCGCCACCACTGCTGCTCGGTAAGTTATACTCGCCAACCAACTCCAGCGTGAGTAAAGCGTCTCAGAATTCGAATTTTTAATTTAAATTTTAACTTGAGAGAAAAAAAAATATATATTTGATCAATAATAATTAATTCTTTCGTGTTCCTATCACCTTTATGCAGACGATCTCCAAATTTACTGCGAAGCACCGCTGTCTAGATTAAATGAGGCAATAGCAAACACTAACTTTAACCTCCAACTCATTGCAGAATGGAGTAGAGCTTTTGGTCTTAGCGTCAATCCTGTTAAAACCCAAACCATGATAGTAGGTAGCTCTAGATTACTTTCCAGAGTTGATACGCAGATACTTCCGAAAGTTGTTTTTGAGGGGGTTGACATTCCTTTTAGTCAAACAGTAAAAAATTTGGGGGTGGTAATGGATGGCCATCTGGGTTGGGGTCCACAGCTTCAATCTATCAGTCGCAAGTTATATGCTTCTGCCGCTTTACTGAGGAGACTGCGTAACTTCTTGCCCACTACCACTAAGGTTGCGTTAGCGCAATCTCTGCTGCTTCCTGTTCTCGATTACGCTGACGCTTGCTACCTTGATCTTTCGGAGGACCAGCTAAATAAACTTGAGCGTCTTCAAAACTTCTGTATCAGATTCATATTTGGTTTGCGCAAATATGACCATGTTTCCAACTATCGCAGTGAACTCAAGTGGCTTCCTATACGACTTCGCCGGAATTCTCGATTATTATCTCTTCTCTACAATATTTTGTTCAATCCCACTTACCCTCATTATCTCAAAGAACGTTTCAGTTTCCTGCACTGCACAAATTCTTACACATTGCGATCATCCGAGAGCCTGAGTCTTGAGATTCCATCTCACTGTACTTCTTTTTACGATTCTTCTTTCACTGTACAAGCTGCTCGTCTCTGGAATTCCCTTCCAGTTTCGATAAGGCAAGCGAAATCTTTGCAAATTTTTAAAAATAGTGTAAAGGAATTCTACCTTTCACAATGAAATATCCTGCTACTGCCGAGTATAACTATTCCTGGTATTGATAATATATATGTGTGTATGTATATTACGTATTTATCGGATATATTTGTATTATGAATGTATTCACTACATATTTTTGAACATTTTTTCTTTTTAATGTTATTGATAATATTTACACACCCCCGTCTTCATAAATTGTTATCTCTCTTTCCATCCCATGGTTGCCTGGAAGAAATCGCTTTAAGCGATAAGGCCGCCAATTGTTACATTGTATTGTAAAATGTTTTAAATTTGTTAATGTAACTTTGTGTAATGTTAACAATAAAGAATTTTCTATTCTATTCTATAATAATTCATTTATTTTTTTTACAAATAAACTACAAATAATTATATATTTTTTTGCTTGTGAAGAATATGGCATAAAACTTGTTGTCTCGTATACCTATACTATTCGTAGGTATACGATCGTTATCTACCATTGTGACTTGCAAAATGTTAACAATTTAAACTTTCTAATGTTATTTATGAACTTTCAATTTATGTCATACGTAAGTATTTGAAAAATTTTATCAGGTAATGAAAAGAACTCGACCGTATCATCATTAAGTAACTTTTCCCGATCGAAATAAAGATAATACCGAAGATATAGTGCATTTGCAAACATGCGAGATATTTTTAAAGAGAATATGACTAATCAGTTATTAACAGGTATATCGAAATAAATTGGAGTACCTAAATGGCAAATGAAAAAAAAGGGGGCCATATATTAATTAAGTCACAAGAATAAGTAATTTTTTACACGTGTACAGTTGTATAGTACCTACCTAAGATGGTCAGATGCAAATCGCTAACGACCAATAATTTTCGCTCCGTAAAGTCGTATTGCGGTTAAATGTAAGCCAGCGGAATTCAATAGTTTAGTAGGTAGGTATGTACATCAACCAAAAAAACACTGACGTAGTTGTGAAAAAGCAGAAAATAAAATTTGAGGTTTTTTTAAATAAAAGGGGTCCCTTGAAACTGTATAGTCAACAGTCCACGGACCAGTATAGGTTAGGAAACGTTATAGATGAAGATCGTAGATTCTAACGGTTTATTATGACAATTTGTGCGGAATTGGAATATGATGTCGTCGTGTCGTGGTCACAGAGCGGTTCCTGTGGTGGTCGGTGTTCTCGACGCTGGCGCCGATGTCGCGCGCGGTGTACCGCGACCTCGGGTTCGAGTTCTCGCGCGCGGTGTTCGGGCTGCAGCAGCGCACGCCGCGCTGGAAGAGCTGCACCGCCAACGCCAACGCCAACTTCGGCGTCGCGCTCAGCTACCTGTACGTCAGGAAACACTTCGCCAACCACTCCAGGGAAAAGGTCACACTCGTATTACCTTAATAAGATTAGATTGTAAGAGATGAAATAAAACACTTACTTTTTACCATGCAAAAAAATATGTAAAATTAAATCTGCCAATATTAATAACATTAGATCTGTGTCCTTATGTGAAAATACGAGTGATCTGAGCAAAGAGAAAATTAAAGCAACTTCAAGTTTTACTATTTCCAATAAGAGGACCACTAAAAGCTTACTCAGATAGACTTGTGTACAAAAACATACTAACGTTATATATTTTTTTAATTTATTTAAAAGAGTCAATAAATATTTTGAGGTAATAGAAAAAATCATCGATGAAGTACGCCATAAAATGAAATTTTGTATAGAAACATGTCTACGCACTTCATTAAAGTGAAAATTACTCAAATAAACACAAATCGCTTTCCAACACAGGCGATAGAAATGGTGGAGGACGTGCGTGAAGCGTTCGCCGAGGCGGTCCACCAGCTGGAGTGGATGGACTCGAGCACGCGGCTGAAGACGCTCAGCAAACTGCGCGCCATCAGGAACTTCGTCGGCTTCCCCGCCTGGCTGCTCACGCGCAAGCAACTCGACGATCATTACAAACACGTCAGTGGACCATTTTCATACCTGCACCACCATCATCACCACCCTATTAATGTCCTAAGTTAGGACCTACCAAGAACATTTTAGGTGTTTCCTCGGCCCTACCGATGTATTCGAGGCATTACCAAAAGTTCTAAAACAGCTACACAACTACATTGCATTAAGTCCATGTAGTGGTATGAGGAGAATAGTATGTATGTGAGTATTTAATAACATTTAAGTGTGGAAACTTGTTTGAAACGACATTAAAAGTAGCAACGCGATGCTCCGGACAAACATGTCTGCGTGTGTCTCTATTAAAGGCATCGCAATTCCTGATTACCTACTTAACGATTTTAAAAATCGACAATAAAATGATTGTTTTATGTAACAGTTCGAAAACATTTTAAAGCGTTTTTCATAAAAAAGTGGATTTTATGTTTTTACTTTGACATCTAATATCTACGTGAACTATGGTTTCCCAGGATTATTTCAGAACAAAAGTTGTCAGTATTAATGACCCCAACATGTACCTTTCGGCTTCGTTATGATTTTAGTGCCAAACGTTATTATTGGACTTTATCTAAATAGTACAATGACAAAATGCAAGTATTTGCGATACTATTGAGATGCTATTATTACGTAAACGTTAGCAGAAATGGCCTGCAGGCGGAGAATGGACTATGACCTCATGGACCCAGTGCGGATTGGTCAGTATAAACGACTTCAGGTGCAGCCGCCGGGACCAATCGGCTTAACGCGCCTTCCGAAGCACGGAGGTGTCCGAGATTATACATTTTTGTCACCCATCCTATGACCGACCATTGCGAAAGCTAAGCCACCATATCGCATACCGAGAGCGCTAACCCAACGCGCCAACGAGCTCTTATTTTATTATAGCAAGTACCATGGAACAAAAATAAATTATTACATAATTCAAAAATACAAACATGATTTCCCATTTCTTATAAGAATATGACAAAATATGGCTCAGAAGTAGGTCCTAAAATTGGAAAGTTGGTTTTGTTAAATAGATCGGAGCCCAATTTTGAGAAACACTGCTATAAAATACGATCTATAAAAAGCTATGCAGTAAGCAGTCTCAACTAGAAAATCTAAAAATAATACTCAGAACAAAAACTTTTTCTTTTACATTTCGCAGGCCGAAGTAGTAGAAGGAAACCTATTCGAAACGTATCTAAAGTTGACCTGGGCGGCAGTGAAGAAGTCCCTAAACTCCTTGAGAGAAAAACCGGATAGGAACAGGTACGCAACTTTAGACGTAAAATCAAGGAACTGTAGGTAACATTATATTTAAACTTCTTTTCTTTCTTTAAGATGGGTAGCGACTGCGACTACGGTGAACGCGTTTTATTCAGCAACACTGAATTCAGTCAGTAAGTAAATTTGTCTTGTGTTGCGCTTTTTATACTTATAGCAACTTTATATAAATCGATACACTAACGCATTTCTTTTCTTTGCCGCAGCATTCCCTGCTGGAATTCTACAACCACCATTTTACGGAAATGGATTGGAGTGAGTACAAGAAGACACATTTAAAGAATATAAAATTCTTTATTCTATAAATAAAGAATATAAAATTTCATAAATGCCTCTTACCAAAGCGAAGAGATCAAGAATACCCAAATATGCTTATTTGGACATTTTGAAATATACAAAGGGTTTAGAATATAGCTGCAAACCGTCCTGTTTTCTCAGGACATGTCCTGGATAGTTTTAAAGCAGCGTCCTGGGTTTCAAAGGGTCATGCATGATGTATTTGTCTTACTTATAACACGAACCACGAGAGTTCGCACTACGCGACTGTTGTAGTATGACTGAGTCAAGTTTTTAAGCTGATTTGTCCCGACTTTTCCAATCGTTATATTTTTTATTTTATTTTAAATTTGGGTTGGCAACCATAGTTTGGAAAGATAATTAGGATGTGTGAATTTCATCCTGAGAACGAAAACAATTAACTGTTCAGAATAAACTATATATTTTTTGTATAGGATGAAGTATTAAGAATTTTTAATTATTTTTAGAGCGATCAATTACGGATCTATCGGTGCTATAATGGGACATGAAGTTACCCACGGCTTCGATGATCAAGGTGAGTTCAAGCTATTTCGCCTTTAGAAGGGGGGAGTGGTTCACTCGCTGGTTACAAGGCGAGAATTTGTTACTCAATAAAACAAATTTTGAACTTTTATATTTTATATTTTTGAACGTTTCGGAACCTTTGCAGACTCCATGGTCTTCATCAGTGTCACGTAGGATTAGCGTGACATAGACAGTAGAAACGTTCGTTAGTTTTTTTCGCAATCACAATGAAACGAGCGATAAGTAACGTATAGATATTTGATGTGAGTGGTGCCCGGTGTGCGCAGGTCGGCGATACGACTCGGAGGGCAACCTGAAGCAGTGGTGGTCGGCGGCGACGCTGGAGCACTACCACGGCCGCGTGCAGTGCATCATAGACCAGTACAGTCGCTACCACATGCCGCAGCTGCCCAACTATACGGTCTACACTTATTCATTACTCGTTTCTGAGCAAGCAAATATTTCCTATACCCACTTAACAAAAAAATATTACTAGTTAATAATATTACTAGTGTAATAATAATATTACTAGTGGCAGACGAACAGACGGGTCACCTGATGGTAAGTGATTACCGTCGCCCATAGACACCTGCAACACCAGAGGGGCTACAAGCTACCGTAACAGATTCTGATTTTTCTAAAATGTTAATCAGATTTAATTATTTTTGGAGAACAATAATGTCGGATGTATCCATGGAGTAGACGGATGTATGAAACCGAAAGTTCATGTTTCCGAGAACCACCGTACTTTTCCATATAATTACCAGATGTTCCTATGTTTACTTAGAAGTCTTTTTGTGTACCTATGAGTTTAAAATTGTTTTTTTTAAATTCTTAGTTTTACCTACGCATACCTACTCGTAAGAGATCATGCTGTACTCGTTCAAATAAGGTAGCTTTTTCCGTTGTTTAACACCCGGTTTCTGAATTGAGAATTTGAAGTTGAGCACGTCTCAAACCATGACTTAATCCATTTTAAACGTCAATTAAACAAGTTTTCACTACTTATTTATAATTTTTTAATGATCTGTTGATAGCAATTTGATAAAACTAGGACTTTTTTCTATATGAAACGTAAAAAACTTAAGTTATTGAGAATAATCAATTGAGATTTTGTGTTCTTCTCAATTCAGAAACCGGCCGTATGTCACTCAACACGGCAAAAACGTTCATTTTCTAAAATATTTTTAACTGTTTTTACAAGTTGACATGTAAATTAGCTGCAGGAGCATTATGAGCATTATGATATTAAAAAAAAAATTATATATTGAATGGAGGCTTACGTGTCGATTGAACCTGCCCGAAGCCCGAAGCCGAAACGTCTCGCTCGTTTAACTGAGGATTAAGAATGTACCTTCCTAACATTAACGTAACAGCATTACGTACTCAACTGTACCTACCGGTGAGGGCTCGCATGTAACGGGAGGTGTTGTACGTGTGCAGGTGCACGGCATCAACACGCAGGGCGAGAACATCGCGGACAACGGCGGCCTGCGCGCCGCCCTGCGCGCCTACACGCGCCACGCCGCCCGCCACGCGCTGCCCCCGCGCGCCCTGCCCGCGCTGCCCTACCAGCCCCTACAGCTCTTCTATCTGGGGTTCGCGCAGGTACTGTACCTACACGCTGCCCTACCGGCCCCGACAGCTCTTCGTTCGTTCGCACAGGTGGTACTCGGACCCTTCAACACCTGCACTCCAACTTTGTACGTAATAGAACTACTTAAAAACATTTACTGGAATCCACTGCACAGCGCATGCACTAAGAAAAAATTATATATTTCTATTCCTTTTCTGCACATGCTGTGGAGTTTATAGAATTCTCTCCCGGAGGACGTCAGGCACACTCGCTCACTGAATTCTTTCGGCGATCGAGTTGAAAGCTATTTCCTTTCTCTATACTAATGCTATTTACTTCTGACTATTGCACCCAATACCCCATATTTTCCCTTTCCTTTTATTATTCTCCTCCATGGATTGCCTGGAAGTGATCGCTGTTTAGCGAATAAGACCGCCTTTTGTGTACTCTGTATTATTTTTGCAATTTACTATAACCATGTAATATTTTGAATTCGTAATTTATTTATCAAACAATAAATTCAATGTGACCTAGGTATAATATAAAAACTATGTAGACCATATAGTACGAGTCGGCGAGAAAGATAACAATAACTATAGGACATCATGAGGAGATTCAAATACTTAGGTCAACTTTAACTTTCCGAGTGTGAATTTTCTTTCATGATGCATGGTTCAAATTTAAAATATAACGTTTTCCTCAGATATGGTGCGGCAACTCTACTGTAGGGGCGTTGAAATCCAAAATGGTGGAAGGAGTGCACAGTCCAAACAAAATCCGAGTGATAGGCACCCTCAGCAACTCAAAGGAGTTTGCGGAAGCATGGCAGTGCCCCCTCGGCTCACCCATGAACCCCGAACACAAGTGTGTGCTGTGGTAGCCACCGCTCCAACAAATGTGATCTTAGTTATAAGTTAACCAAAGACATTTACTCTGCTAGGTTACCTTATAGTTACCGCCTTAGTTATATATAAGTGTACAAAGTTATTGTCACAGTGCGCTCAAATTTAGCAGAATTATGAAGATATAAGTGAATAAAGTTCTAGTTAAGATATCGCAAAGACTGAATGAAGGAATTTATTCCAGTGTTATAAGCAGTGTTGAAATGTCGAATTAGGTTCAAGTATCCATGCCTGCAAAAATATGATATTAATGATTTGTAATTATTTTTTTAAAATATACTTGTGACTGCCAGGTGCTAACAAATTTTGACAATTATAAAAATAACTATTTATTACAAATAAAATAAAAAATTACTAATAAAAGGAATTTTATTTTTTTCTAATGTAAGGAAATTCATATACTGGCGCTGAGACCTTGGTACCCCTTTTAATTTTCTTTGGCTTAAGAATTTTCGCATCCTGTAAATGTCGTTTCATTTCCATTTTCCTTTGAATCAATGTCAGTTCTTTCTCTCTTTGTATTCTTTTAGCTATCTCTTTGTAAGTTCTCTCTTTTTTCTTCTTCATGATTTCTACTGTCTGGAAAATAGATAATTCTTAATTGAAAATATACTACGTAAATTTGTTTCATTGCTGTTAACCAAATTTGATGACCATGAAATTGAAAACATCTTCTTAAGAGTTTGCTAGACAATTTTTTAAGTCCATACAGCAATGACGTTTTATTATTAGACACATCCTACCCGTACAATAGTGTGTGTTAAAACAGCATATACTTAATTGTGGTAGTGTAACATTATAATACAACCACGAAGGGTGCGAAGTAATCAAAAATAGTTATCTCCCTATCAGAATATTCAGCATACCTCTTGTTAGAATGAGTAAACATACTTGCATTGTTTGCATAGCTTTACGTGTCAACTTATATCCTCATAGAACATGATGCACGAAAAATGGACACGTTCAATGATGTTTTATTATTTTTAGTAAAGTAAGTACTGTACTTACAGATGAAATTAAATCTTTTTTGCATTTTTCATTCTCAATGTGTAATTCACAGAAAATTATAAACGTGACTAGTGAAACTCAGGCAATGGCCTTGTTTTTTTTTGCTTATTTATTTAATCTTTATTGCATAAAACATCAAACGGCGGACTTAATGCCAAGGGCATTCTCTACCAGTCTACCAGACAGAAAGTAGGAAGCAAAATGATGTGCGCAGATAACCCATCTAAACTTTTTAATACATCATTGCCATACAGGTGTAGTACACTTATGGACCATCATAGCCAATAAGTTAAAAAACCCGTAAAGTATCACATAATGCCACTAAAAAAACTTAACTTGTTCATCACTAGCTGAGTTCATAATGTAACAGGTACTTTCCTGTTACTTTACTTAAATTATAGCCTATGTCATTTGCTGTGAAAATATTTTTAATATCTTCAGTAGTTTTCCAAAGGTTAGGAAGCCCATTCAATAGAAACAATCAAATCGTTCTAGTTTACAATATTAGTGCAGGATTGATATAGCCTAGATGTTACTGGCCGAAAATGTACCTTCATATTAGAGATGGAATTTCTAAAATTGGTCTTTTAGAGTTCACCCACTAAAAATCAAATCATCAATATTTATTTGTAACATAACTTATTACTCATGAATTAAGCAGCAACACTACATACCTCCACATCAACATCAGGTAAAGATATTTTTTTCAAATCTGATAACTTAGGTCTGTTTGACTTCCTTCCTAGCAGTGATGGATGAGTATCCAGTCTCTTGGCAATGTCAAATGTCTTTTCATCTCCCTCATCTACAAAGAATATGTGGGTGTTTGGAGTTGAATCAGCTATATCTGTCATGTGCAGGTGAGACTGGAAAATGAATAAAACAATGGAATAAAAAAAAATCAAATTTTATATTATTCAAATAAGCATCAGGAAGTTCAAAAAATGTGAAAATGAAATAATTAAAGATAGCTTTATGTTAATGATTTTTCATATAATTTATGTTTTATTGTTGCAGTCAAAAATATGGTTGAGACATTAAGCATATTGAAGAATAATATAATGTTTCATTAATTATAACTCATAGACTCTCTGAGTGTATTGTTCTTAACTTTACAATAATAAACAGCTACTCCCTCATGGTCTTGTATATAATAGTGAAATGTGACTCATCACAAAAACTCAGAAGCTACAAGTGCTAGGAGTTTCAAATTCTACATGCAGGTTCTTTTTAGGATATAGGTATTCACTAAGACAGGATTTTATGAGATTCAACTCCTAAGGGGGTAAATTAGGGGATGAAAGATTTTATGGAATTTTCTCATTTCTGGACTTAAAACTAGATTACACGGGCAAAACTGCTGGTGAAAGTCTAGATTCTTCCTTTTGAATCACTCTGTATATTGATGAAAATGGCAATGAAATTGTATTGTAGTTTAAGAAATCAGAGTACAGACAGCAGGAAGCAACTTTGTTTTATCCCATGTATAGACTTTATAACAAAATTAGAATTAGCTTTGTTATTTAGCTATTTTATTGAAATAAACTGTTGGAATATACCTGTAACCTGTTGATTCGTCTACTCTCAATAGTCCTCTTCATGTTGATATACTTTATGTCTTGGGTTTCCATCAGCTTCATCTGTTCTGGGGTAAATTCATCATCTTTTTCCAATTCATGATGAACCTGTAACGGAAACGCATGATTAATGAAAGATCTCCACATTATGTGAATGTACAGTTCATATTTGATCATACTTACACCATCTTTTATTCTTGAGTTTATCATATGAAAATAAAATTCGTCTGGGTTTTTGTCAAGTGTGCGCTTACGCAACAGCTTAAGAGTCTTTCCCTTTTCATGATAGTCCTCTGCACGTTTCTTGTAATCTTTCTTCTTTTCTAAAAGCCCTAAATGTTTTCTGGACTCTGGCTGATGTCTCTCTTTGTGGGTTTTTTGATTTGCTTTCGCAGCTTTTTTCCAAGACGACATTGTTAGAGTATCAAATACACCAAAAAATATACTATAATTTTGTATATACGAACAAAACTAAAAATAAAAAGCGTAAAAATATAATGTACACGAACTCGTGCTGCCTATGTCGCGAATGGTCTTCTCTTCTTTTTCTTTTAATAATGGCTTATCTGCACATTTAGAACAATTCTACCCAAGTCAAGTAAATAAATTAATTTCCACATATAAAATAAAATAAATGAAAGACAGCGTGGTTTCAAACGTGTTCTGTGGTGGTCTCGATTGCGGTAGGGATGAGCGATATTCATCGATGTTGAATAAGCATCGATGTTCAACTAGAAAATATCAATATATCCTTAGGATCATCTAACATGCTCTAGCTAGAAGTATTAGCTAGATGATCTCGTTAATCAAGTTCAACTATTTTCCACTAGATGTTTCCGGTTGGACTCGTAACTGGAGTAACCAAACAAAAAGATTTTTCTTTGCTTGCATTTTCCAAGAAAGTTAAAAATAAATCTGTCAACTTCAGCGCTCTTTGATACCCTATAATTAACCGATAACGTACTTCAATGACTTTTACGATTTTATAGGATATTTTGAGAACAAAAATAAATAAGTTGCCTGTAAGAAGATTACGATACCAACTGCTTGCTGTTTTTGTTTTGTATTGAAGGTGTCAAGGTTCAATTCTTTTTTTCGGAGTGGGGTAGCTTCGCATATTTGAGTGATGACTTATGCTAAACTAACAAAAGTTCGTCTCACGAAAGAAGTCCCTCGGATCACAATGTTTTCGCTTTTATTACAAAGGAATAAGAGTTATGCCGTGAGATTTCTTTCATGACAGATATTCTTACTAAACTTCATATTGCAAAATAGGGATGATCGATGAACATCGATTTTTGATAATCAACGATGTTAAATGCAAAAAATTCTATGTCTTCACATCGATGTTGCTATACGAAAAATAACGTAACATCGATCTTAACAACATCAATCATCAATGGTAATTCACGACCGCACACAAAACCATTGCATTATTTAATATTTGATAATTTTAAATTAAATTAATCGATATCACCAAAAATATCAAATTTTGATAAAAGAAAACAGAATTTTTATGTATCTAATACATACATGTCTTGAAATACACATTTAACATACATGTTCACAAAAACTGGCTCTACTCTTTATCAATAAAGAAATAGATTAAAAGGTTTTTCCTTATCAAAATTAGTTTTCTTAAATCATTGGATATAATATATTGGAATATGTAATAATCTGTTCTGTCACTTAATAACTTACGAAAGATTTCACTGTATTTTATTTCTTTGTAAATTATGGCAAAAAAAATATCGATATTTGGACGATGTTGGGCTTACGATGATGACATCGATGTTTTTTAATATCGAACATCCCAAATTGCGGCGATTTTTTTTTTTATTCTTTTCACCCATTTCAGAGTAGGCAATAAACTTTCACCTAAACAGCCACATCATATCCATAGATCACTAAAGATGTAGCAAATCATATCGATTGCGGAGAGATTTAAGATTGAAGATAGGTATCATTGCCATCTTTCATTCATTTCATTTTCATTTTACATGTAAAAAATAATTTATTTACTTGACATTGGCAGAATTGTGCGAAATGCGCAGATAAGCTATTAATTAAAAAAGAAGAAGAAGACGTTTAGCTGTCATTAGAGCTGCATGGCATACACTACATTCCAATCTATTAAAGTGGCAATGAGATAATTTCCTATTGTGGCCACGAATATAAAAATCATAAAATACGGGACCATATACTAAGATTCCGCTGTCCGTCCATCTATCACTCTAGGCTATATCTCATAAACCGAGATAGTTGATGTTAAAATTAATTTTGTAAACCTATATATAATTATATATACCTATACCTATTTAGTAATATATGATAAATAAAATCATCGAGTTTTGTATGTCTCTGTCAAGTGTGTAAGAGACATAACGCACATCCCTATTCACCCCAATCAAAAAATGCATTTTTATAATCATAAAACGAAATAGAGAAGTTCTTTGACCAAAGTACGCAATAATATATCTATGACTATGATGTCTAAATAAGAAATATGATAAAATAAAACTCGAACAAACGCAAACAAATCATTCCCATAGAATATATATATAATGATTCGATAAAATTACATTTCTCGACTGCGTCCGATTGCAACCGGAAGTTTAACGAATATAAAAGATAAAAACTCGATAGCACTTAAAAATCCGACACCCAAAAACATGCTGAAGACACCACCCAACGACGCTGTAAAAAACGTTTAATCATGTTTTAGTATATTTCTCGTATCTTCTTAACAACATCATTGTTTTCTCAATAATTTAACCTATCAGTAAAAGTAAGTTATTTATTTGATTATGACATAGTTTTAAACTTATAAAAATTATTACTAGTTTTGTCTAAAGTTTTTTCTGACGTACATGGTATATTTTTATTACATACTATTTTGAAGTTTTTTCAAATGCCATTTAATAGTTTATAATTCTAGAGAATCAACGGCAAACTTAGAAAATTAAACTTGCCATTGATTATCTAGAATTATAAACTATGTAGGGTACGGGCACTAGTAGTCAGCCCCGCACCAGTAGTCAGCCTTTTCCATCTAATAACCTATAGGAATAGCGTTCTATTGCAAATTAACCAACCAAGTCACGTTTGAAAACAGCTTTGCCTTCTTATTGGTCGGTTCAAAACATACCAATGACGCTATATGGCTGCAAGAAACAGTAATCCGAGTCCATTTCGTCGTTGACACCTGTCGAGGCAAGAGGCGACGTGCGCGCCAAATTTTTTTTTAGTGGGAAGTGTCCGAGAAAAAGGTGAGTTTTTGTGTATTTTTACGAACTTGTATATCATGATTTATTAAAATATACTGTAATTATATTTTTCACATCAAAATAAAATAAGTAATAGAACAGTTTCTTTATAGTTATTTAAATAAGGAGGGGGCTGACTACTGGATATGCGTTTCTTGTACATTATCCAGTACTCGGCCAACCCCGGCTGAGTACTGGATTTTATGCTTTTTTTTAAATCGGGATCTTATTCGTATCATTTTAAAGTTAGTAATTCATCCTTTAATTTAATATAGCCATGTCATACATAATTTCATCAAAAAACCAGTAGTCGGCCGCCTAACTAGATACGTTCGAACCACGGCTGAGTACTGGTGAGAGTGGACCCAGTGTTCAGCCGTCAGTGACTTACGTTGCTTAGTTTATTAATTTATTTAATTAGCACCTACCTACCAAGTAGTTTTTTTAGTTTTATGGCATTGTTTATTGGTTTCAGTTCTGTATGTCTCTTTCGAGGCCCATATTACGATACCCCGAAGAAAAACTAACCCAAGCTTTAGACGCTATCAGAAATGGCATGCCAATTAGAGAAGCTAGTAGAAACTATGGAGTTCCTCGGGGCACAATTCAAGACAGACTTCATCTTCGAGTACCTGAAGGTCCTCGAAAAATGGGTCCCGACTCCGTCCTTAACCAACAAGAAGAAGCGGAAATTGCAACGTGGCTGAAAGACATTGCAATTTGTGGTTTCGGAAAGAAACCTGACAATTTATTTAATACTGTCCAGGACATGATGATTGAAGACGGCAGGCCCAATCCGTTTGTAAATGGAAGACCAGGCAAGAAGTGGATGAATTCTTTTTTCAAACGCAATAATATATTTTCAATGAGAACATCTGAAAATATTTCAAAGGGAAGAGCAGTAATCACTGAAGAGAGTATTAGAAAGTGGTTTGAAACACTGACAGATTACTTAACTGAAAATCAAGCACTCGACGTGTTAAAAGACCCTAAAAGAATACTAAACGGTGACGAAACAAGCTTTATGCTTTGCCCAAAAACCGGAAAAGTAATAGCACCCCGAGGATATAAAAATGTATACCAAATGGTAAAGGGTAAAGAAAAGGAAGCAGTCACCGTTTTAGCATTTTTTCCTGCAATGGGCGATATTTTACCTCTCTGTGTAGTTTTCCCGTACATCAGACCACCCAAAGATGTCATAAATAGCATGCCTGATGGTTGGTTCCTCGGTAAATCTGACACTGGTTGGATGAAGGCAGACATTTTCTACGATTATATATCTAAATGCCTATCCAACTGGATAGATGAAAACAGAGTGAAGAAACCAGTGCTTGTTTTTGTCGATGGCCACAAAACTCACATGACAATGAAGCTCAGTAAATACTGTCACGACAATAATATCATTTTGTACGCACTGCCACCCAATACAACACATCTGATGCAACCAGCAGATGTTAGCGTTTTTAAACCACTAAAATCTGAATGGTCGAAAACTGTTCATGATTGGTGTTCACAGCCACAAATCGTCGTTTTGTCCATTGTTGAAAAAAGTGCTAAGTAAAGAATCTCTGAAAGAAGCCATCAAAAATGGGTTCCGTAAATGTGGCCTTTTTCCATTTAATCCAAGTGCAGTAGATTATTCAAAATGCGTGCAAAATATATTAGAGAAAAAGAAAGCATCTACCAGCAAGATGACTCCTCCAAGTAACATCGAAAAAGGAGATTTTGATATTACATCAAAAGTTATAAAGCATTTGCGCAATAATTTGAACGCAAGAGGTGTTGATGTAAATGTTGTACTCGAAATTGTTGAAAATGCAAAACTCATTGAAGAATTTAATTATTCAGTAAACAGTAATACTACAAAGACAGGGGTTGCGGATAATGAACAAAGCGTAATAGTTGAAGAAAGAACAGAACCTGAATTGACAGTAACGAATATCAGTACCATTATCAAAGAAACTGAAAAAAATGCAACCAAAGAACATTTATACGTAATAAGAACTGAAGAAGAAAAAAAATACAAAAGAGAAACTGAAATAGAAAGTGATAGTTCTAGGATCGATGGTAAAAAAGATGATAAAAGTAAAATAAATACACCACAATCCGAAACACTAGATACTGATAATAGTTTAAATAATCTTGCACTTGGGGATCTCACTTTTCTTAATAACAATTTGGTGGACGATGATATTCATGTAATTACCTTCGAAGTCAATGACAGTTCAATATTAGTACCCATCGAAGACAACTCTCCGATCTCAAGAAGTGAGAAAAACTGTCATCAAAAACCTAAGACCGATTCTGTCATACAAATTCGGTCGCCGAAAGTGTCACCTTTTGTTCGAAAGCATCTCATTATACCGTCACCAATAAAAAAAACTACAACTCCTAGAGTAATGAATAGAATCGGAGCAATATCTTCTGAAGAATGGAGGCAATTTGAAAGTTTGAAAGAGGAAGAGAAACAAAAAAAGAAAGATGCTATTGAAGAAAGAAAGTTACAGAGACAGAAAAATAAAGAAGAAAAGCAGAAACAAAAAATTGAACGCAAGAAGATTAAAGCTGTGAACTCTACCAAGCGTAAAGTAAAAGGACTTACTACAAAGAAGAAAGATGATGATTCTGATCCAGAATTCATTCTAGAAAGCACTAAGAAAAGAAAATTTAATGATATAAAAGATAAAGCAAAAGAAGGAGAGCAGACTAACTGTGATTTAGTGAAAGTTAAACCAAATAAGATTAAAATCCTCAGTGATATACTCATAACGCCTGGAACTCCTGCCAAAGAAACTAATAAAGAAAACAGAATTATTAATCGTAGAGAAACCTTTAGAAATGAAAAAGAACTTGAGGATTTTTTGAATAGTGATATTAATGACGAATAATTTAATTTAGTTTCTTGTGATATAAGAGTACCTTCTAAGGTCTTATAATTTAACATTGATTAAGTTCCTAGATAATTAAGCTTGAAATTAATGATCTCAAGAGAGGCTGACTACTGGTAGTAATATGGCCGAGTACTGGTTTGTGACGGCTGAGTACTGGGGAAATGTGCCTTATTTTAATAAATACTTTATTTTCAATACTTATTAAAAAATATTATGGTATCTGTTGATTATGTAACAAAGTTTAATAAACGATTAAGTGAATGAGTATAAAAGGTTTTTGATTACTGTTTTGAATAATTTTCTATACATATGTAAACTTGCGCTTTCCACTAAAAGGCTGACTACTGGTGCCCGTACCCTAATAGTTGCACTCGATTTTTTTTAAGAGCCCTGTCGACTGCACCTATTAGGTAGGTACTAAAACTTACATAGTAGAGTAAGCCAGGTCTCCGTTGGCAGTAAAACAAAAGTATTAGAATCCTTTGCATTGATTGTAAGTTTCATTACAATCGATTGAGAAACGTTGAACCCTAGCCTGCAATAATAAAAATAAATGTAGTAGCAGCTGCTTTCCCAGTTGTAACAACAGCTGTAAAAGGCCTTACTGCGCATAAGTTACTAAAAATCAACAACAGTATACCGGGAGCCACAAAATGACCGACACAGCCGAAAGTTTCAAGTCAGGTTACATGCAAACATCATTTTATTTGACAAATATTTCAAAATAAAGAAGGTGTAAAAATGGAGTATTTTTTTATTTTTATTTCTGTGTTGAGAGCCCTATAACGCGCATGCGCAATATCGATTGTGCGCAGATAACAATAGACCGCGAAATACATTAATTTAATTTAATTTAATTATTTATCGATATCTTGATGATAGTCGATGCTGAAAATGTCCATTCCTCTCTGAAGACTGAGCTAAGCACGCTCTTTTGCATGCCGGTGCATGCATGCGCAAAACACATCGAATTTCACACAAAACTAAACACAATCTTTTCTAAACTACACTTAACACTCAAGACGAACACTGTAGTATCTTATTAACAAAAATTCAATTAAAAATGCACTAGAACAAATCAAAAATTGACAAAAAAAGCGCTTCGCAGCGGTGCTTCGGCGGCGATGCGCAACAACAATCCAGCGCAAACGGTCGGCGGCGACTGAGCTCCATTAGGAGTTGTATTATTATTTTATGCGACTGAGTTACGGGAACCCCCGACAGAACAATGAAGCGGAGTGGCGGTTGTCGGGCGGGTGGGGCTTTTATCCAGGGTAGAACTCGGTTCACCTTTTTTTAATTTGTCTTTTGATATTATGCATTTTATAATGTTCTTTTTAAATGCAATTTCTTAAATACTATTTTAATAACAAATTCCTCAATGTTATTAAAACACATCAATGTTTTTAAAGTACATTTGTGTTAGTGATGAATCGCTGAAAGTTTTGTGAGTTTATCAAGTTTAATTAACGATCCCGTTGATAAAGGAGTATTACCCCATTCAAAAATATTTTTTGAGAACTGCTCTTTTAAAATTACGTAGGGTAATGTGAGACTGATCTCTCTACAATAATTTAGAAAATTTTACACTCGGTTTCTGAATTGAGAATTTAAAGTTAAACGTCTCAAACTAACATCACATAGTTTTCGTTTCCGATTTTAGTTTTTTGATAATCAGTTGATAGCAGTTTGATAAAACTAGGACTATTTGACTTGTGAAATTAAAAAAAATTAGGTTATTTAGAATAAGCAGTAGAGATTCTACTATTTTCAAATCAGAAACCGGCTGTTAGTCTGTAAATCGATTTAAGCATTTTGACTGACTTGTTTATTGATTGTCTGGTATATTGAACCCCGGGAGTGTCGGTCGTTCTGTTCCACCGGGTATACATATGTCGCACCCAAGTGGTACATGGTTTCAGCGGACCACTTGGACGACTAGCTCTTTAATTGAATTAACGAGCTGGCTTTCGATTAGCCAAATAGCTGAACGCATAGTTCTACAATACGGCTGAACAAAGGTCAGCCAACTAATTACCGACATCGGGAATACCGACTGCACATTAATGTTCACACACGTGATAAAAAACACAAAATACTTACATAAATGGATCCAAAATATGCTGCAGATACTTTAATTCGGCAGATTCTAATATAAATCTGGATTTAACATTCTGACAAGACGGCAAGCAGGAATCAGCTTAAATATTTTGAATAAAATATTAATGAGGAAGTATTTAAAAAAACATAAGTTCTCGAAATCAAACTAGATGTCGCTACGGTACGTTCTTGATTTCTTCATGACAACCTTTCCGGTTTTCTTTCATGTTTAAAAGTAATTTAGTTTTCAAAACTCAAAAAACAACTTATATTCTATTTGTACTTTTTCGAATTTGTATTGATATCAAAATTTCGAACTTTTTATATTTCAGTTTTTAATATGTTAGTTAAAAGGAACGGAAATGACTGTCTTTGGTCCATTCGTTTCCTGCAAAAATCAACTTTTGCTGGAGTCGCCATCTAGTGGAGGTGATTTTTAGTGCTTTCGTTTTTTTTAAAAACTTCCTCATTGAAATGTTTTTCATAGTAGGTATTTCTTTGGGTACACATTTCGTAAACACTACCTACAACTGCAAGGTAACTTACAAGGCCGATATGTTGATCGTTTTTATGGCATTAATTTGTAACTAATTCAAAATATAGAAGCTAACAGCTTTGGGTACACTACACTTCTCATTTTGAATTCATAATTAATTAATGTCATATCAGAGATTTATTTTATGCGTCTTTAATTAACTGCTGAAAGATTTCTTTATACAAAATCGTTAAACAAACCTTTATTGCCACGCGTATTAACGCACATAATTTGCTTCAAACCACAGGGTGGAAGTTTGTCTTCATATTGATCCCCCGCACTCGCTCTAAAAGGATCGGAACACCCACATTTCTTTTCCTTGTGCTTCAACTGTAACATGTAATCGAATAACTAATTTTCAATCTCTTTTTATTGTTCTATTATCTGTTCTCCTTGGACCCCTCTCCACTGAATGCTAATTATTAGAATTCATTGAAAACTTACAGAACATAGACGTTGGGAATAGCCTTGTTTTGAAACGCAACTACCCTGTACAAGCTTTTCTTCATTCTGGTCTTCTTCGAAAACTAATAGCAACACAGCAAAGTAAATGTGACCGCCCGACAGAGACAGCGGCTTTACCCATTCTTCGCCAACATTCTCCGTGAAAAACTAGAAAGAATAATACTTCTGAATTAATCAAATTTCCAATATTTAGTGTGTATTTCTACTCTATCTGTGGCGGCTGATATGATGCGACATCTAACTCATCGCACTAACATCGCCTAGCCTAGACTAGCATCGTCACAGCAATCGATAGCAAGACGAACTGCAAGAAGTTTCAAAACGCAATAATGAGATGGCGCTGTACCACTACAAGCATTAAATTAAGGTACTAAAAGGCATTTAGAGCAAATAAACCTACATCGCCCACAACAATTTTCATTATGAATTCGCATAAATAGAACGTCTAACCTACATTTATTGGAACGCGGTCCCCGGGCTAAGAATACCTAGCTCAGAGGGAGACAGTTACCCTTTAGTCTCCCTTGCCAGTTGTGTTCATCGTCCAGTATGACCACACTTTCACCATTAAGATTCCATCCTTCCACCTTCTACGGAGTTTTATTACCCGACGACAAGCAAGCTTACAACCCGATTATATAGTTGCAAAATGTATTAAATGAAGAAAAAACAAAATACTTAAAATTTGTATTGCCTGTTGTTAAACAAGTAGATATAAATGTGAATAAAAAACAGATAAGAACATGGGCCTTGTGGATACCTCAGGATAACAATAGATTCTAAACTTCATTGGGCCCACATATTGATAAATTATCGAAAAGACTCAGTTCTACAGAATATGCCGTAATGAAGATACATAGGTTAACTGATATAGATACTGCCAGATTAGTATACTTCACTTACTTTCATAGTGTATTGTCGTACGGAATCTCGTCGTGGGAAAATGCTAGCTACATACAAACGATTTTTTTGCATGAGAAGAAGTGTTAGATCAATTCATAATCTTAGGATTAGGGACTCTTTATGATGGTCCAGCAATTGGATAGGTGATTTCCACTAAACTTATTATATCTTAGAATTGTCTTGTTGTCATTATTAATTTATCATAATAAGATCATAGTTTTTTTCTCTATTTATAATGTATTGATCTGGTAATGGCATGGTTTTGTGAATGTCGTTACTTCCATTAGAGCAGGTAAGTTTCTTACTAGTTCTTCTTATCATAAAAAAAAGTCCTCACTTTGGTTTAGAGGACTTTAGTTATACTAAAGTAAAATAACTTCTACGAAAGTAAAATAACTTCTACGAAAGTAAAATGACTTTTACGAAAGTAAAATAACTTGAATGAAAATTAAAGGATTAACTATGTAGGTACTTATTTCCAATTTCTTATTGCATTTTACATACCTCACAACTACTTGAACTGGCTTCATTGTGACAATCCAATAACAAATCAAACCTTTTCCTTGAATCCAATTGAGCAAACGCTGGTAATTTTACCGTTGACAACCTGCAACACAAACTGTTTCACATATCAACGCACCATTTACTTTTGTTGTAGGGAAAGATTGGCACCATTCTTAGACGAAGAACCTTCATACAGTCACTACCACAACTATAAGAAAAGCCCGTTTATTACGAATTTGTATCTGTGGATAGGCGCCGGCGGCTGTCAGTTGTCCACGAAGTTGGACACAAATGCAGCCGCGTCGAGCGAAACTAGAGAACTTCAAGTGTTGGCGAGCTTAAAGTTTACCTTAAATTTTATAGGATTTTTGCTTGATCGTGTAGTGTGTATGCATCGTATATACACACTTGCATTTCTACTCAATATATAAGAAACATATTTATGTCATAAAGATGCATTATAACAGCAACCGGTGTTTCAGTTGATAATCCGAACCTGCCAACAGTGCATGGCGACCCTGCCACCTGAGCCGGTCAGCCGGCGTTCTGTCGCGCGATTCGACGTCATAAAATAATTTTCCTTCCAGCAGTGCAATCGTCAGTGACTACGATTAAAATTATAATAATATATCTATTTTGTGTGTTTTTCTATATGGGTTTTGTGTTAGAAAAAATATTTTATGTTTGATCTTTAGGGCACGTGCGTTTCCTGCAAGGGCACATTCGTGTGTCCTTGCAGGAAATGTACGAAAATCATATCAGAAATTCATTCATCAATGATATCAGAAAATTTCGAAAAAATATCGGAATTTGAAGAATAAAAGGAAGGCACATTTCCAATATCAGTAAAAGGTGTTTTTAAACAGTAAAAAAATGGTTTTTCTGAAGAAGGTTCATAATTTGAAAAAGTTAAAAAACACATTACAGATTCACGATGAAAGTCAGAACGCTATCAAATGATTAAGACTATCAAAGTTATGAAATGTAAATGTTTGCAAAATTGTTATGAAACTGGATTGACTGATATAGAATGGATACATGGTTTTCGTAAAAAAAAATGTTAGATTTTAACTCATTTAGTTTATTACATCGTTGATAAGTTTAAGACCAATGAAAACGATTTTTTAAATTATTTCCTGTTTTAATTAATATATATGAAACTACCACACTGTCTGAATGTCCCCCTGCCCATGTACGATTGTACCCCATAATAGGGATAGATTAGGACATTCATTAGGTTTTAGTAAAATTCAATCCACTCATTTCTTTTCCAAGATATCGACTTTGAACTTTTTAAATAAGGAGCAGAAAGTATGTTTTATGTTTTAATAATATCTTTGATTGACAATTTTAAAAAAAATCATAGAATAAAAAGTGTACGTGTAAAATCTTACTACGTTATGCCACCATAACATTTCGGCACCGTTATTAAGTTACATGTCTCTTCATTCATTCTGTCTGGGTTTAGTTAAGAAGCATTGCTCTTGCCCAGAGAATAGTACGAGTGCGACCAAGAAGTATAGTATGAATCTGATCCGTTGGCGTTCAATAAAATTCGCTTTATTTCGCGATAAAATTGTCATTGTCATTTTTTTAAATGCTAATTCACATTGCGTTCATTAATTTGGCCGATAGACCTATGACCGGCCATGCGATTTTTACTGTTGGGTTGATTTCTCAGAGTTTTATAGTTCATGTGAAACCAGGCTATACGAATTTAATTTATACTAATATCATAAAAAGAAAAGATGTGATTGATTGTTTGCATTTAATAGACTCCGCCACTGCTGGACCGATTTTAAAAATTCGTTCAGCTACGAAAAGTGGCATCGTACGCCGGTATAATTAAAATATACTATAATAATGCTATATATGCGGCTATAATATAAGCTGGCGAAGTCGCGGGAAAAGCAAGATTTAATAAAAGAAAATTTGAACATTAAAAAACACCACTCGCCTAGCAGGATCAGCGACGCAGCATACACCCCAAGGCGTGATTTCCTTCTTGAACAGATCTTCACATGGCACCAAGATATTGTGCCACCTACACTTCTTAATCATACGAGAACATTCCACAGTATAGTTATCGAAGACTTGCGCCAAATTAAGATTGTTTGTATTGAACAAATGCTGAAGAAGACGCAACTGGTCGTCTTCAATCGGTTCATGTTTCAAAATTTTGATTAACGCAGCCGCCAGCTTAACTCTGTCTTTGTTATTTTTCACCCTAGAGAACATATATTTAATATAAATAAATAATATAGTGGAAGATTAGTGGAACGAGCTGACTTTACAACCTATTTAAAGACATTTCTATAAAAACAATATTTATTTCATGAAGTATCATATAACATCAGATAAATAATAATAACATTCTTACTCGTGATTCAGAAAATTTTCAACGATTGCGTCAACGGGTTGGCATACGCCTACCTTCGGCACTACAGGGGCGTCCGTGTAGTCCCTGAGCGCCAACAGAGCGGGCAGATTGAAAAACCGATCCCACAACACAGTGCACAACACTCCTGCGCAACATGCACTTGCTATACAAGAAATTATCCAACCGATTCTGCAATAATCATTAACTCTATCACACTACTTCATATGTCATAATCTATATACGGTCAGTTGCACAAATGTCCATTAAGGTTTAATGACGCCTTTAACCTCTAATGAATGTCAAATTTGTATGTCTATCACTGTTGCACAAACGTCCATTAAAATTATCATTAATTTAAAGCGACATTACACATATAAATCTGACATTGATTAGAGGTTAAAGGCGTCATTAATCCTTAATGGACGTTTTTGCAACTGGCTGTATTATATCTATAGGTATACTGATAATAAAGCTGAAGAGTTTGAGAACTTTATAATCTTCGGAACTACTGGAACGTATTGAATTTTGTTTTGTGTTGAATAGTCCATTTATTGGGAAAGGCTATAGGCTATATACCATCACGCTATGGCTTATAGGAGTGGAGTAGCAATGAAAAATGTTGTTAAAACGGGAGAATATTTTAACTTTACTTGCGTGCACTACGTAAACGGTGAAAGTTGCGCAAAAATCATGTATTACGAAATTGATCCCCTTTAAAAGTTCGAAAAAAAAAATTTACGGTAAAAAAAAGTATATGTGTATTTTATATCATATCCCGAAATAAGCACATAAAGGGATGAATATGGGAGTGGGAGTTCGTATAGTTACCATAGAAACCATTGTTTACAATTCAATCTATCATTGTAATTACATATATTTCATGTCATCCTTGTCCAAATCCATTATTAAATGATTTAAGCTCTTTACGCAGGATTAAATAATGTTTTAATTTATTCAAATCAGTACAATCGTCGCTAAAATTAAATGCATATGCTAAGTGTTTGTTAGGAATGTAGGGCGGTTGATGTGGATCCAAGTGGCGATGTTTGGTCAGAATCGTTTACCGTCAAGTGACACTCTTACATCCCCGTCGTACATCCTGGCAATACATGGATCGCACATTACCATCAACCCTGGGATCCAGGTAGCTGAAGGGAGTGACGCTATCTCTCCAGTGCAATTCAACACAGAGAGAGATTCCCATTACCTTCACCCGTGATCCGCATTTCTTTAAAATCCTGAACATCTAAAACCTATTTCCCACACCCCTCCCTCCTCTTCCATCCCAATCCAAGGTGTCATACGTACCGTATCGATGGATGCGTGGCTAAGGGGATGCTTGGTCTCAAACGATGACACTCCAGTGAGATGGCAAACATGGAGTGGTATTTAGTCTTACCTAGGCATGCTCTGCTCGGGTGGACTTGTCATTTCCCTAGCTATTCGTGGAACTTGTATGGAAAATAATAAAAGCGAAACATACAAACCATCTCGGGCGACGAACGAACAAAACCGTCAAGTAGCTTAGCTGCTTCATTACCTGATTTATCGGATTTGTATATCAAAGCTGAGGGCGATCTACCAATCACTTTGGACTCTGATCTCGAGGCCAACTCCGATCAACGAAACGGGCACTGAGGACGCCAGTCTGAAACCAACAGACTCACCAACGTCCGCAGTAATGCAACCAAGATCAAAATACGGCGTAAGAACCTCACGGGGGCTGCTCGTAAACGCCTCAGACGCCTCAAAGCGCAGGGTATAGACAGATGAGCTGTGCTTTGAGGATATGATAGTGAGGGAACTGCCTTGGGGAGTGCTTCCGAAGTTGTGGGTGGAACTTCGACGGATCGAAAACCGATCAAACGGATTAGATCCGAAGAGGAATCACCTAAGAAAAATCCAAAAAATGCTTCTCGCATCGGCTAAGGCTCAGATGCTGGGGCGCTCATATCGAGAAGCACTAAACCAGACGCCGAGATTCCACAGACGGCTCGGCCGTTAGCGACAGAAGAGAAGTCCTTTAAGGATGTCCTCACAAACATCCGAACAGGGGTCCGTAATAAGGAACCTATGTCAGATGAACAACTAACTTTGGTGAAAGGCAGCATCCTAAGGGCGATTATTTAAGCCCCCAAAAAGTGAAGCGACACCAAAGTTAGAAGCTTGCGCTGAAGCCGAATTTATATGCTTCAAACACTCGCCCTATTAAACACTACACATTAACAGAAACACTAACACAACACACACACACACACAATGAACAATACACATGTGGTCCAAATTAACTTGCACCACGCCAAGGCTGGTACGGCAATCTTTGAAAAAATCTTCATCTAGAAGAACTTCCACATAGCTTTAATTCAGGAGCCATGGTTTGCTAACAACAACATGGTATCCGGACTCGGCTCCTCTGGCAAGATAGTTTATCATATCAATGGAGTTAAACCAAGAGCTTGTATTTTGTTTAATAGTAATATTAATTATTTATGTATACCAGGACTGGTTACAGTCTTCATAAACACCAAAAATGGAAGTAGGCGGGTAATACTATACTCAGCTTACCTAGATGGAGAGAGAAATGACCCAACTGAAGAGCTAGCGAAAGTGGTTGAATAACGACTGCAACGCTGAACTTCTCATCGGATGCGATGCAAACGCACACCACACCAATTGAGGTATTTCCGACGTTAATGCAAGAGGTCAGTTACTACATGACTTAATTCTAACCAATCGCCTTCAAATAGTTAACAGGGGATGCAAACAGACCTTTGTGACTGGATCTAGGCAAGAAGTTCTTGGTGTGACCTTTGCTACCAATAACTTAGCTGGGATGATAAACAACTGACTAGTTAGTGATGAAACCTCAATGTCCAAACATAAAATCATCACCTTCGAACTAAACACACATGCCACAGATTGGATATTATATAAACAAAACGTCCAGGATAAACTTAAGGACATACCTAAATCTATACGAACATGTGAAGCGCTAGAATACACTGTCGATAAAATAAAAGAAGCCATGAAAGCCTCCTATGAGGAAAGTTGCCCCCTGAAGATCAAAAGTGGCAACAAGATACCATGGTGAAATATCAAACTCAGTAAACTGAGGCAAGAAACGCGTAAACTATTCAATAAGGCAAAAAGGACCGGAAACTGGAACTGATATTCTAATGCCCTAACCGCGTACAACAAAGAAATAAGAAAAGCAAAAAGACTATCGTGGAGAAAGTTCTGCGAGGACATTATCTGAAAACCTCAAGGAGCTAGAATCCATAGTCTTAGCTAAATCACCATCTAATCAACTGGGACTACTAAAGAATCCTTCACTGAAACTGCGGAAGAAACACTAGATCTTCTAGCGTCAACACACTTCCCAGGCTCGGTATTAATACCTAAAGACACTATAAATGTCATGCCTTATAAACAGATCACCAGGCCTACAAATAAAGACTGGAAAGAGCAGCGTAACACATCAGACCAAATATCGTAAACTGGGCAATAGAGTTTTTTAAACCGTATAAATCTGCTGGTGAGGATGACATATTTCAAGCCCTACTGCAACAAGGTAAAGACATCCTCATCCCTATTTTGGTAAAAGTGTTTAGGACGAGTTACGCTTGGGGATGTATACCAGAAAAATGGATAACGGTTAAAGTCCGGTTCATTTCCAAGGCTGGTATAAAGGATTATGCTCAACCGAAATTCTTTAGATCAAAAAGCCTTTGCTTTCTACTAAAAAGTATAGAAAAAGTAATTGACATATGCACAAGAAATGGACCCCTAAAAATCGTCCTCTGCATGCAAAACAACACGCATATCAAAAAGGCAAATCCACAGAAACTGCCTTACTTTAACTTACAGATAGGATCGAAAGGGCTATTGAAGACACACAGATAGCTCTCTGTGCCTTCCAAGATATTGAAGTAGCATTCGACAACGTTACCGTTGAAACCGTATCCAAAGGAATGAGGGACAAGGGAATCGACAACACAACAACCAAATCAAAAACACAACGATCCATAGGAGCAACAAAAGATTTCAAAACCACAAGAGGTTGTTCTCAAAGCGGCGTCCTATCGCCACTGTTATGGTCCTTAGTGGTTGATCAATTGTTATTACAAGCCTCTAAAAAATGCCTAGATATACAAGGCTACGCAGACGACGTGATAGCTTGCGTTATTGGTCCATGTCAAAGCACTGTATATACAGAGATCTCTGAACATCATTGACAAATGGTGCACAGAGAATAACCTATCGGTAAATCCGAATAAAATAACAATAGTCCCTTTACCAGGAGGCGAAAGTTGGAAAACCTTAAAACGCTTATCTTAAAAGGGATCGTTATATCGTACTGTACAGAAGTCAAATATCTGGGCGTCATATTCGACCAAAAACTCCTGCGTAAAGAGCTTAAAACATAACCCAAAAGGCTAGAACAGCCCTAGGTATATGCTGTCGAGTAACTGGGGCAAAATGGGGAATAAATCTCAAAATAGCCCTATGGATGTACACCGCCATTGTAAGGCCAACGGTGACATATGCCAGCGTCGTATGGTGGAAGAAAGCCACACAAGCTACAGTAATTAACATACTGAATGGCTTGCAAAGAACAGCATGCCTCATGGCAACCGGTACCATGTCTACCACTGCACTGCTACACTTTATAATGAAAGAGGCGAAAGCTAGCATCTACAGAGCAGGAGTAACTGGTCAAAAGAACTGGCATTCTTAAGCACTGACATCTCTATATCAAACAGTCCTTGACAACACACCTCTAGCAATGACCACTGACGTCATGATTCCGCTATGTAACTTAGAAAGAAATTACTCACTGGATACACCGAGCAGAGAGGAATGGTCAGAGGCACACGAACTCTGCAAAACAGGAAGCCTAGTCTGGTTCACAGATGGCTCCAAAATGGGTCATAATGTAGGTAGGTGGTGTAAGACCGAAATTCAACAAAAGTGTGAATCTTGTGATAAACCCTACTATTTTCCACGCTGAAGTATACGCCATTTTAGAATGTGTGGAAGCTAATCGCCAACAAAACTACAGAAATCAAACCATTTACATATACTCTGAAAGTCAAGCAGCACTCAATGCCATACATTCGAACGTGGTGAATTCAAGACTGGTAAAGATTGAATTGAACTGGGGCAAAAGAATAAAATTATTCTTAAATGTTTACCAGGACACTCGGGCATCATCAGCAATGAAAAAGCGGATGAATTAGCAAGGGCTGGAGCACAGGGACTACAATAGAACTTAGGTTTGTGGTATCCGAAAAAACCATGTGATGCAAATTCTAAATAATGACCTGCAAAGGGATTTAAAAACAGCCGGGATTAAATCACGCTAAAACCCTAATTGAAGGTTATTCACAAAATCTAACTGAAGAGTTCTTGAAGCTTAAAGGCTAGTTGACAACTTTTTTATTATTTCATAAATAAATAGTCCATTAACATCTGAGAAATAATGTCGAAGTAACAGCATGTCTGCGATTAATAGTTTCGGAGATACGGTGCTGTGTTTGTAGAACTTCTGCTATGTAGTTGGCCGAAAACGCTCCCTACAAATTCAAGGCACTCAGTGACGTCACATGGTGCTACAATAGTGAAATATGTATGGGCATCTGGATAATTTGTGAGAAACTTATTGTTAATATATAAAACCTCGACCGAACAATTGTGGAACTCGGCCGCTCAGCACGTATCAGAATTTGTTGCGAAACTTCACTCCAAAAGAATTTCGTAATGGCTGAAATTTCGGTATTAAATTATTATCCGTAACTTAAGAAAAAAATACTCGGACAACTCAGGCGTGAAACGCGGCGACTCAGCAAGTACCGGAAGGTGCCTCTGCACTGGGTACCGAGTAATGTATTTATCCCATAGTACTTCAAATACTGAAATATCAAACTTTATTCTTAGACTTACTAGTCTAAAAAAATTTAAAACAGAAATTGGTTGAAAATTACCGATCAAAACGATGACGAGTTGCAATATATTTCAATCCATGTAACATAGTATTCTTCAAATATTTAAAAACCGCTTCGCCTATGGCCGTATTCATTATTACCAACAATTTTTTTCTTTTCTAATTTAAGACAACGTACAAAAGTGTGAGGTGTCTATCAAAACTGGCACATTGCGTTTTGTGCCGTGTCATGATCTACAATTTTATAGATTGTATCAACGTGATCGCGTGCCATTTATTTATCGATCACGGCCAGTAAAGTGATCGCTAATGACAAGGGTTGAATTGTAAATAAAGATGAAAAATATATGCCTCGATACTATATTATTAAACTGACTTGGAATGTCGTTCTACACCTTATTGTCAAGTGTAACAAGTACAATCAAACTAAATCATTAAATAATAAACTTATAAAAATTAAATGAATATATAAATCTAAAAGAACAATCTGAATAAGTACAAACATGTATATCGTTAAATCGGTTTATTTACAACGTCTCGGGTACACACAAAACTGTCTATCATTCATATTATATATGAATGATTACAAATATACATTCATCTAAGATAGTGTACAATCAACAGCACGTCAGTTTATACAAAACATTACAATTTTTAAACTGTATCATAAAACTTGATGCTATAAATTTAGAGTTCCGAATTTATTGCGATAAATTGATATTTCGTAACCAGGTATGCTGTTTAGTGTATAACAAATATTTTAAATAAATACATACTATTACAAATATTTTAAACTAAGTTTGAATTCATTTATATATAATTTTATCAAATTAAACCAAGTGAAAAATCGCTGAAAAAAACGCCGTGGAGATCTAAAAAATTTATAGAGTGAATAAGCTATTTATCGCCTGGTTCGAGATGACCCTTAATACCTACACTGTCGAATTAAAAAAATGTACAGAGGAAGTCATATTGTATTTTTTTTTTAAATAATTACGATATGTTTATACAAGGAACGTTTCTTTTAACAAAAGTGTATATTTTTGTAGGATTTAGGTAAAATAACAACATTACTAATTTTCGCACTTATATCGCCTTATTTGATTAGTAAAATAAGAAACAGTCACCCCAACAGAGTTGTACTATTTACAACAAAATGGTAGTGCTTATACTGTTTACGTGGACTATGGAGCAACGACTGGTCGGTCTTTTTTCCTCAATAACAAAGTGAAAATATAAAGATACAATTAATGTGGCTCACTGATGTACCTGCATAGAACGATAAATTATGAAGCGCGGCAAATGTCGACCAAACAGCGATTCAAATATCAAGGCATCAAGCGATCCACCAATATCCACGCAGCTGACCCCCGCCAAGTACAAGAGAGACAAACACCTAATGTGTTATTGTATTTAACACTACTTATTAAAGTTGGAATAAGACTCACTATATATTTTTATGGTGCGTTCGGCCATCGTCGGTACTGATGGGTCTGCTGATCTGCTCAGCGCAAACGAAGATTCACTGAGCCACATTCAATTTATTACGGCAATAGGCCCCGGATTCATGGCAAACATTTGTTTATCACCAATGTTAAAGCAATGCTCTGAACATATTGCTGACAACAATATGTTCTGGAGTTGATCACCGCATGTTTTTGCTCGATGACCGGAAATATCGATTTGCAACCAGTTTAAAAAACATGACAATAGTGTGGAATCATGATAAAATAATCCTGTTAGCAGACACTTTCGTTAAGTTAATAAATGATTCATCAGTCATTCTGAGAATGCTCGTCAATTTTTTTTATTGCAGGAGATAGTTTCGCGACATCACCTTTTTTTCCTTTTCTTCGGAATTCTATTCGCTAGTAGATACAGAAAACAGAACGACACTACCTCCTAGGTCAACATAATGACGGAGACTTGCGCGTGGACAAGAAATATTAATATAAACAAAGTTTCCAGCAACTTTGTCACTGTTTGATGATGGATGTTGATCGACAGTTGCTCAATGAATGTTTATCATGAATACGGGGCTTTAGTTGCAACTTACTGTAAAATAAACATATTGGATATTAACCTCCGGGTTAAGAAAGGTGACCGATATAGGCAACATTCTAAGAAATCTAACTGCTTTTTTTACCTAATATGTTAGAAAGTTGATTAAAAAAAGGAAATAATAATTATTAATAATTTACAATAATATTAAAATTTGTGTATTTAAAGAAAACTTTTACTGTATATTTTAAAATGATTTTTTTCTAAATGATGTATCTATGCTTTTATTTCATTACATTACATCTATACAAATAGTTCATATTATATTTAATTGATATATATATATATATAGCAATGACGTGACAGCTGAAGTCATCAGGATGTATTAAAATATTATATAGTTCTACATATTACATATAACAATTCATTATTCTGGTGATGGTTTTTTTTAAATATTAAAAAAATATTAAAGAATTTTTTTTATGTACAAATAATATATTACAATAATATAATCAGGAGGACCAAAATATACTATTTCAGAAATATACTATAGTGTTTCAATTCATTACAAACCATTAAAATATAAACCGCTACATTGTGTAAAAAAATGTGTAAAATAACCGGTACCATAAGTACATCGTTCAAATCACTGGCGGTGAGGCGGGTTCAGTGCGAGGCGGCGTGGCGCGCGGGGCACACGTCCAGCAGGCAAAACTGCGCGCGGCACACGGGGCACGTGCCGCGGCCGCCCAGCCACTCCGCCGCCGCGCCCGCCGCGCGCGCCGCCCACCACCGCGCCATGCAGCCCGCGCACCACAGCACCCTGCCGCACGAGGGCAGGCGTACACTTACTTATATACCTACTATATCATAATCGAAAGCGCGTGACGTCATACCGATATGTCACTGTCGAAACTCGTGAGTCCGCATTATAATATAGGTAAAATTATAAAGAAATTAAATTCTGAACTCAAGGCTTTTATACAAAAATATAAAAATGTGTTTAGAGTTTGGCAAGCGAAACGTGACACCACCTATTTTTCCGTTTTCATATGGCAACAACATAGAACTGTCAGTTTGACACTACGTTAGACAATTCAAGAATATTGAATTTTGTTGTTTTTGCGAATTTGAACTTGTGTTTTTGGTTAAAAATTATGTCGAAGCCGATAAAAAGTTCATCGAGGAAACTTCTTTCCATCATGATTGACAAGTTTACTGAAGTGAAAACTGAATTAAATAAAAATTTCATGGAGAAATTACAACGATTAGATAAAGTTGTATCTTTTTTAGGTTAGTTTTGTATTATAATTTTGATACTTTCGTTTTAATTTTCTGTAATTAACTAAACAGATATTTTTTATAAAATATTGCTCTATTTCAGATAACTGTGATGGTGATATTCAACCAATAATGGAGGAGATAAATGCAATAAAAACTTTAGAAAAACAAGAAATGCTGAATTCGGAAACGCAGTACTTACAAAAAATTTCTTCAATGACAGGTCTCTTTTCTTGTTTTGATTTAAGATAGATTGATAGTATTCCTATAATATTTACATAGGTTTTTTATGATGTATTGGTTTTTATTGTTGACATCCAATGATGTCATAAGAATGTTTTGTTTAACAAGGAAATTCACAGAATTCATGAAACTAATCAAACCATGTAATTGTTATACATGCTAAATATGCACATAAACTTAACTAAATTAAACATAAATTGCATTCATAGTTGAATAGGTATTTAAATTATTTTGATGTATGTGTCTATCATTATTTGCTTTTAAATACATTTAACATATCTTTGTTTCAAAGTGTTTAATCTTTTATAGATGTAAGTATAAGGACACTAAGAAGGATAAAAAATGAAGCATTAATTAATAAAGGAAAATGGGACACTCCTGGGAAAAAACGACCTCATCAACCAACAGTGTCTGCTTTAGATAATTTTGATTTAAGTGCAATTCGGAATAAAGTAAATGAATTTTACTGTGTGAAAAAAATTGTTCCAACATTAAGAAGCCTTCACAATGAATTAAAAGATGCAATAGGATTCAGTGGTAGCCGTGAGACTTTACGAAAAATTATGCTTAAGAATGGATTTTCTTTTAAAAGCAATGAAAATGAATGTTCTATGCTTATAGAAAAATACCAGATTTCTGCATGGAGGCACAAGTATTTGAGAGAAATAAATATAAAACGAAACGAAGGAAAGCAAATTGTGTACCTTGATGAAACTTATGTACATCAGAATTATAAAGTTAAAAAGTCTTGGCAAGGACCTTCAACAACTGGTGTCACTACAAAGATATCCTCTGGAAAACGGCATATTGTTGTGCATGCTGGATCTGAGGAAGGTTTTGTGCCTGGTGCATTATTAGTGTTCAGTAGTAAATCCAAATCTGCTGATTATCATGATGATATGAACTCATCGAACTTTATGAAATGGGTCAGAGAAAAATTAATACCAAATTTAAGTAAGCCCAGTGTAATTGTTATGGATAATGCCAGCTACCATATAAAACAAATCAATAAACCGCCTATAATGTCTTATACCAAAGCAGATATCCGTAAATGGCTTGTAAATAATGGAATACATTTTGAGGAATATCAGACAAAGGCAGAGTTAATGTGTTTGGTTAATGATAAGAAAACATTGCCTGTATATGAAGCTGAAGAGATTTTAAAAGAACATAATCATGAACTTTTATTGCTGCCACCGTATCATTGTGACTTAAACCCAATAGAGATGGTTTGGAGTCAAGCAAAAAGAAAAATTGCAAGCAGAAACATTGGAATACCAGGAAAGGAAATGGAAAACTTAATAATAGAGTGTTTTAACTTAATTACCCCTAGTGACTGGAAGAAATACACTGATCATGTTTTAAATGTCGAAAATGATTACAAATTAAAAGATGGCATTGTTGAAAACGAACTTGAAAAATTTATTATATCTGTTGGTGCAGACAGTAGTGAAGAGAGTGACTCTGATGATTCCTTGTCATTGTTATCAGGTGTAGAATATTTAGAAACAGATTTTGACTATGAATCAGACTAAAGTATTTTTAGTCTGATTCATAGTCAAAATCTTATCTTAAATTTTCTATTGTGATTAACATGATGATTTTGTGACACCTGTATTATGTAATTTATCCATGGCACTTAATTGTAACAAAAATAAATGTTTTTTTTATTGTAATCTGGTGTTTATATTGACTAATTTAATTTGATAGATAGTGGTTCTGGATCAGAGCAAAAGGTTGTGATGAAAATCCCTTAGGAGACATGTATGTGTTATGAACACATTATAAATATAAGGGCCAGAAATCAAAATTGGCTAACATCACATTTATTAAAAAAATGTGGCCAGAGTCGCCCATATTCATTACAAAAAAACAAAGAAGTCGTTGCAAAAAACACCCTTTTAATTAATGACAAATATGAATTTTTAATATTATAAGTGCTGTTAGCCAATAGGTATAACGAATGGGTTAAAAAAAAGATTCGATTTAGTCCGTCAGTCAGATAATAGAAAAATATTGGATACGTATTTTTTTTCGCTTTAATTTAACAACAAATGGCTTAAGAGGTACTATGCGACGACTTCAAATATGCTTTGCAACAATGTTACTTTAATACAGTTTATCGATACGAAATCAAGTGTCAAAATGGAGTCCAGTGGAGAATGCCGATATTGACATTTCGAAATTGCTCATCATTGATAGAGAATACGAAATAGTGATTTTGACACAATCAAAGTGTCTATTTTTTACGGTGATGACGATTCTTGGTTGTCAGTTGAGTTAGTGAATAGGCCTACTGATATGCTGTTAACTGTACAATTAAGAACAGTCACGCTTTAGTCAAATGTTCCAAAACAAATAATTTTAATTGATATCTAAATGTTAAGATTAAATATAATTAATAAAAGTATCAAAATTATTTTGCAGTACTACATTCAGTGTTTACTGCTTAAGAATTTTTGAAATTGCCGCCCTTTTCTTGTGACACGTTTCGCTTGCCAGACTCTATCATTATTTCCATTACAGGAGGATTCAGGAGCCTGTATGCCAGTCTAAATAAGTTTGCGAATGGTTAACGTCACGACATGGCAACACACTATAGCAGTAAAATGTTTTTGAAAAATTATCAATTAAACCTATTTGACCTGTCAATAACTGTGCAATTTCATTGATCACATGCCAATAGCAAAACGTTTAAAATGATGTACAATATCCTACCTGCAGTTGCACTGTTGACATTGTGGTGGTCCACCCTGTAAGTGTGGTGGTGGTGCGAGACATCGGCGAGTGAGTTTCACATCAGCTTGGTTTTGCATGCAACCAATACACAGTTCCAGTTCCTGGACCGATCAAAAGAAATTGCTACATACAATACACGAGATATTTGTACATAGAAAACTAATATCACACCTTTTAATAATTCAATATATAAAAAAAACAGTAAGCTTTAGGTAAATCAAATATACACTGACCTGCAAAAGTATGTATCACACTTTTGAAACCTATTTTTTTTGTAATCTATATAAGTTTAGCGATTTAAAATAAATACCATGTTATAGTAAATTTTATCAGCTTTATTTACTTTATTTTACTAAATTAAATTCTTTTTCGAGTCCTTTTTATTTCGATAGTGTATCTTGTGTACTTAAAAAGTTATTGCCATTTTAAAAGTGTGATACTTAGTTTTGCTGTCCAGTGTAAATTAGTCCAAAATACCATTACTAAATCCATTAAATGTGTCCACATTTTTTTTATCATTTAAAGGTGAACGAAAAGAGCAGATGCAACACTAAACTACACATAGTTGATGAACAATTATTTCTAGCAGTCAGTTTATAATCTGCTTGTTTGGATTATAAACTACACCTATGGTAAGGTGTAGGTTAAATTATAATATATACATAAAACAACTTGATATCAATAAACAAGATTTAGCGTTGGAGTACTTTTATATACTCCTATTTTATTGATTTTGTCCCTGCTACTATGGTTGAATAATCTAACACAAGTTTTCTCAACAACAAATTCTATGTGAAAAAACATTAGTAAGTTTACATCAGCCAGCCTACATAAGTAGTGGAACCATACATCAAAAAAAGTTTATGCTCACAATCTTGTTGCATTACACTACAATAATAATATGAATGCATTTCGTTTTTCCAAATTTAGTTACATTTACACAGTAGCGTAGCTAGGTAACCTAGGGCCCTGGGGCAAATAAAAAAATGGGGCCCACTGCTATCAAAATTAGTAAGATTTTTTGAAGCAAAATCATTAAATATGCAAATACTTTAAAAATGCTAAGCAACTTTATCTTTAACTCTTTTTCGTGCATGGGCAGGTAATAAAACTATTAAACACTAACAACATAAATTACAATTATTTTGATACTTGTTGTAGGTATTGGGCAATTAAACGAAATAGAAAAGATTCAAGGGTTTATTATATATTTATTTATTCATAGATACGTTGCACCAGCTTACTGTTATTTAACCTATCGCCATGCAAGCTATTTACAAAAAATATCTAAAATACTTGTCAATTTTGGGCAATGTTTGTTCACTTTCTTCTCTTTCTTGGCATTGTTTGCGTTTAAATGCACCACTGGGTTTTTTGTCCTGTTTTCTAATTTATTTATGTTTGAACATAAATTAATTACTTATCGCATGTGACTTGTATTTTGCACGGTATTTTGAGTTATATAGTGAGTAGCCGAAATCTATCGATTTCTTAACGTAACTATGTATTCGTACTATAATCAAATAAAATTGAACTTTTGTATGGACCAGTACAAAAAATTTATTGACATACGCTTACTTACTCCTGATACATTAACTTTTTAACCATTCTCGAAAAAAATCTTGACTCGAAGTTCACAATCGTGAATCACAAAAAACGCATATCGATAAATAATAATATGCAGATATTGATATCCGACAAATTGATGAAAACATTAATAACACTGTCAACCCACACAAATAATTTAGGGGAATTCCCTTTTAATAACTTTAGAATTTCTCACAACTGAGTTGCCATGATTAAACTCGAGTTGTCACCTGTCATATTTATTTTGAAAATGGGAGAAATTTTCAAAAGTTGAGTTCGATTGAGATTTTCTGGTGAAGATTCGAGGGCCCCCTGAGCTTGAGGGCCCCGGGGCACTGCCCCGCCTAGCCCCTTAGTAGCTACGCCACTGCATTTACATCCGCTAAAGGTGCTGCTTAAGTCCGATATAAACATTTGAGATTACAATATGAATAATCTTTTGCAGTGTTTATGCTCACCCTACTGGAAATACTCCCTACTTACTTTATTAATATGTATGGATATTGTAATAAATGAATAATCACCTGATCAACATAAAACACAGGGTTTTGTTCTATGTGTTGTTTGAACACAGTCACAAATCGTTCTATTAAAGTAGGCAGCAGAGACAAGTGTTCTGGAACTCTAACAGGATGGGTTAGTCTCGGCTGCAAATCTCTTAGAGCAGTTGTAGAGATCCGGAATGTAAAACGTTCAATATCTTCATGGGTTGGGATGGCCTCTATGTTCACATACTGTATTTCATCTTCTCCAGATGGTGCAAGATTGTGACTATCAGTCTGTCAGGCAAGTGTTTTAAAAAATAGTAAAATGCTTACATGATCTGTTTCAATGTAGACTAAAGCCTGTAAAAATACTTACTGCTGTTGCTACAAGAGTACAATCACTTTGTTTTACAATGTTCAGTTTGTATTGAGATACTTTTATCAGCCATGTTTCAGTTGCAATAAACTTGCTTGTTGCAGTTAAAGGTATAGATACTTTATCAACGCTAAAATGATAAAAAATATTAAAAAAAAAACACATTTGATGCTAGAACACGGAAGTCACATATCACACATACTTCCGAAACTCCATGTTTAGCTGAACAGCTACCATACGCCAGTCAGTGCCGGGCGTTACATATCTTAAAAGAGGTCTCACTGCAGGATGTTTACTCTTGTCATGTTCCCACCAGCATAAGATTTTATAGCACATCAGCAGTGGAATTATTGCCGAGCCTGCAGCACCGGCGAGCATCCATTGATTGCGCACACCTCCACACCACAACGTAAATACGTAGCCAAGTAACAATGAAGAGTGTATCAGAGCTGTTATAGTAATTCTTTTCATATGGTATCCAACGAAATTAGTGTTCTCCGATCCCAAATAATTTTCAAACAGCTGGGCTATCGTGAACCCGGCTGAAACGAACTCTGTTGGAGGGTAAACTACACATATACAAAAAAGTATGTAAAACAACGTAATTAAGATATCCATGATAAACTTTTATTATTGTCACTGTAGCAATGTTAACAAACCAAAACAATCACAATTTAACTCATTTTTTTTTTAGAAAATTCACTACTTTTTTTCCTATTAAGCAAAGATCTGAATACCATGCAGCCTTGTCCTTAGTATTGAAATCTTCAAATTTTTTTAGAGCATGTGACAAGACCGGCTGTATCCCGTCGCATTAAGGATTAAAAATCTATGTTTTCTCAAGTTTAAGGCGCCTATTACACTACCCAATCTATCGGGCACGATATATCGGCCGCGATTTAGGGCGGTTGGTGTCGTTGTGATTACACTGCACTAGATCGCCTCCCTAACTCAGTTGGCATGCAAACGTGGCGTTGAAAGGATGGCTCCTTCGCTTACAAAGTACCAAAAAATTGGCATAGCCCATACTTTAACTGCGGGCGTAAATAATAAAACAAAATGTTGGGTGAAAAATATTTGCTTCGTAATAGGCGTAGTGTAATAGGCGCCTTAAGGAAGTATTTAAAAAAAAAATCCCGAGATCAAACTAAGGGTATGTTCCGATATACACTGCGAGCACTGCGCAGTGGTCTTACTTTGGTCTTACTGCTGAAAAATCCGTTCCGTTATGGACTGCCAGTACACTGCTACAGTACCCTGGGAAATTCATGACGTCATAAATTGCCGCCATATTTGTACTGTGAGCACTGGAGATTTCAAGGTAAGGTGCTCGCAGTGCTTTTGATCACGTGATCAGTCGAAACAGAATCAGAAAATGATAAGTTTCTAAATAAACAAAAAAAAATACTTACGTTTATTATAAGATGGATAAATAATTTTTTTATACAATTTTCCAATTTTATAATATTTTCTTTTGAAAAGAGGGAATCTTTATATTTATATTCACCTTGCATTAACAAATTTGAAAATGGCGCCAAAAAATAGGATTAACGGTATACTGGACTGCGTTCCGTTTTAAAAAGTCACCAGTATAACTAGCTATAAAGGAACGGGCTTCCAGTATACTAAATTGACGTCATACTGTTCAGTGGTCGCAGTGTATATCGGAACATACCCTAAATGTCGCTACAGTACGTTCTTGATTTCTCCTTAGCCTTCAGGTTTTCTTTCGTGTTTAAAAGTTAATTAGTTTCCAAAACTCAATAAACAACTCATATTGTATTTGTACTTTGTCGTATTTGTATTGATGTATAAGTTTCGAACTTTCCTAGGGCGCTTCTGTAGTGCACTTGATTTTCAGGTCCGGCGGGCCGATTCTTTCCAATCCGGAATGACATAAACAGAAAACTTTTTTAAACTATACCATTAAATCTGTGGGTAATACAAGCAGGACAGGGCTTTCAGTGCTATTTAGGGTTATTTGAGTTTGGTTTTAGGGTTTTATTTTGTTGGGAGTTGGTAACACTGCCTTATCCAGAAATGTGTTAGGAAATGTCAGTGTCACTGTCACATTGACTAAAGTTTTGTGGATGATGTGGACACGTATTTCTGTGAGAAATTAAGAATGTTTGCATTTCGTTAATAAATTTTCTGACAATCCAGTTGGAATTCTATAAAACATTAGTTGTCATATCGGAAGATTTTATTGAGAACATTGTTTTACATTCAGGTGGACTACTTCATATTTTAAGTAAGTTAACACTTGTGCCGGATTTTATGATCCTTATTGCAGTCTAATAATTTTTGTCTAATCAAATAGCAGGAGTTTATAAAATTTGCCATAATTTATGTTAATAGTAGTAACTACAGAACTACGTAAATAATTATATTTCTGCACAACTACTCGAGCAATTAAATTTGCTTCAAATGGTAAAAAAATAAGCATTATATTCTCTCTGTTTATTGAAGTTTAATTGAATCTCATTATTTCGATAAAAGGGCAAAAATAATACATAGTAGACATCGCATACATCAATATGTGATGAATATACCAGTTATTAGAAGAGCAATTTCGTAGCTGGAGGCTTTTAGAGATGGGTAACAAATGTTTTTTTGTTATTAATTAATTTATTTTATTTCTAGCCATTTCTTAAAACATCTCGCTTAAAAAATTGCAGGGTCTAATGATGGAATAGTAACATATTTTGTGGCCAGTGAACTTTAACAGATCATATTAATAATAAATAATTAAATATGATCAAATTATGTATGAATCCAACTGTCTCTTATTTTGAATAAGTAATGAAACATTTCCTATTTATTTCTATTTGAAGCATGGCGGGTATAGAGCAGCCATGCTATACTCTGATCAACTTCCCGACAGACACTGAGCCTCATAATGAGATGCAGCTCAAGCTCGATCTTGGTGAGTTTAACATGTTAATGTTTACCATATGGCATATCCAAGCATAAAGTAAATCACATTACTATTGTTATGTCATGAATATGATATATTGGTTGTTGGTGACCCGCTACGCAAACCTTTTTGGCATGTTTATTTTCTAAATTCTCAGTTTTTAAATAAATGTAAAACTTCAGGGTGAGAATAACAATATACGGCTGTGACGGTGTTTTCGTGGTTTCCTTTAAAATTACCTGGTAGCCAGATCTCGTATCTTTTTCATTGGTAACAATAAGTTACTAAATGTACACAGGGCAGCATGTCAGGTTATCACAATATGTTATATATTACCTCTAGTCTTATTATTTTAAGTTTTAAAATGGGGTAGGGAAACTTGACAGTTTTGTATAGTCTGATTTGCAGTTAACTGTAAATACCATTATTTAACTCATTAAATTCACAGAGTTAAATATTTTATAAGCTTTATAAAAGTTATGAAAATAATCACATCAATCTTCAGTTTTAGTAGTATCAAACATACATAGTTGTATCATGTAGTATATATAATAAGCCTTGTACACTTATAATGTAATAAACTAAATGACATAGGAACTTGTCTAATCACCACTAATTTTACTTAACAGAAAAAGGGGATACTAAGAAGAAAATTGAGGCATTGAAGAAGGTTATTAGCATCATCCTATCAGGGGAAAAGATACCAGGACTACTGATGATCATCATTCGGTTTGTTCTGCCTCTGCAAGATCACACTATTAAAAAGTTACTTTTGATATTCTGGGAGATTGTTCCAAAAACTACTCCAGATGGCAAGCTTATGCAAGAAATGATTCTCGTGTGTGATGCTTATCGAAAGGTAATATAATAATAATAATAATTTTATTTCCAATAACAGTACAATATTCTTTGTACCCTGTCTCCCATACTAGTTTGAACTGTATAATGGGAGCCAGTGCCTTCCTAATTACTGTTACAATTCAATATTGGAAGTGGCATTCCAGAATAATACATGCAGAAAGCCATAATAAACATAAGTTAGTCAAAATATTTGAAAAAAGAGTACTACACATGTACACTACTATTGTAATATAAGTGTAAATTATTATTTTTAATATATATTTCACTATAAGCTTACTGATATTAATTTTGAAGTTATAAATTAAATTTTATTTACTTTTAAAAACTCTTGATAAGATTTACTTGGAAAATTCATATTAAATCCATCATAAAAACAATAGGGAAATATGATCCAAAACTTAGTCTCTGTACTTTTGAGTTGCAGTGTTATGTCATTGTAAAATTGTTATCTTCAGTTTGTAATTAGTGTCATTAGGTTATAAATAGAGATGCGCCCTGGGCGTCGCCGGTTCGGTAGTCGGGTACGTCCTTGGACAAATTCGACTTCCGGGCCCGGCGGCGTCGGGGGCGCGGCGGGCTATGGCGTAATCTGCCATAGTCAGCGACAAAGGGATGAAGTCGGCTGCGGCTCGGCGAGGGCACTCACCCAGGGCCAAACAGTAGTTTCACCATATAACCGAATTACGAATAGTATTCTGTTTAAGCTTAACTGAACCAGATTATTGGGTTTAAGCTTAACCAAACCTGATATATGGCCAAATAATTTGGTTTATCTATTAATTGATTTCGTTTAGCCAGAGTGTCTCTCGATGCTCCTGGTAATGGTGTGTGTGTAGAATACACAATAAATTCTAGCCGAAGAGGATCTTGGTATTTCTGCACCATAATTTAACATTGATTAATTATAAATATTAGAATACATATGTTATGTAGCCAGAAAAATATAATTACTTGAATCGAATATATTTAGCACCAAAACCGAATAATTGGGCAGAATATGATTAGCAAAAAGATGCTGGATACAAAACGATTATTCGGCGCATCTCTAGTTATATATATCTCTAGGTTAGATTGTAAATTGAGGATATTTTAATGTTTTCAGGATTTGCAACACCCTAATGAGTTCCTACGAGGTTCAACTCTGAGGTTCCTGTGCAAACTGAAGGAGCCCGAGCTGCTGGAACCCTTGATGCCAGCCATCCGTGCTTGTCTCGAGCATCGCCACTCCTATGTGAGACGGAATGCTGTGCTCGCTATATTCACAATATACAGGTGACTTATATGCAGATAAATATGAAAAAGGAAATATAATTTTTTTTTTCTTTCTTACTCGCTTTAATAATTTGCCAAAGTCTTATTTTTACAGATTCATTGTTTATGCAGTTATGTCTTATCACCGATAAACTTTTTTAAGTCTGAAATAATTGAAAACAAATGACAATAACTAATTTAATTTGAGAATGTCATTTTAACTGCGAGAGAATGCTATTAGCATTAAGTCTGCCGTTTGTACCATTTATCATCGGTCTATAAAGCTCAATAAATAAATAATTATAATCTCCCGATTCTATTAAACTTCGAGTTGTTCAGTAGAAAAAATATGACATGCAGGAATTTCGAGTTTCTCATACCCGACGCCCCAGAGCTGGTAGCGCAGTTTCTGGAGACGGAGCAGGACATGTCGTGCAAGAGGAACGCGTTCCTGATGCTGCTGCACGCGGACCAGGAGCGCGCCCTCTCCTACCTCGCCTCGCGCCTGGACAACGTGCACAGCTTCGGGGACATCCTCCAGCTGGTCATCGTCGAGCTCATCTACAAGGTGCATTGTGATTCAACTGTATTCGTGACGTTGTTCGATCCCAGACCGTTTCGTTTATTTACGTTTATGATAGGGGTTAAAGTATGAAATTACTTTTTAGTACTGAAAATCAAAAATGTTTATTTTAAAATTTTGACAAATTCCATTTATAAATTTAATTATTATTATCTATACATTGCTGCCATCTAATAGGAAGGTCATCTATGCCTTTGCGATAGAATTCTGAAGATCTAGACTGCACAAACTGTGTGAAAGCATTTTGTACTGTCTCCTGGGAAGAAAACTTCTTTTCACGTAGATAATTGTCCAAATCACGAAAAAATGATAGTCCGTTGGAGCAAGGTCTGGCGAATACGGAGGATGACGAATGGTATCTAATTGCAATTCTTTGCCAACATTGTTTGGAGTTCAGAACAATAGACATCTGCCGTTATTGATTGTCCAGATCGCAGAAAACTATAATGAATGACACTATGCTGAGGCCACCAAACAGTTACTATTACCTTTTTATTGGTAAGTTTTGTTTTAGGACACTGCAAAACTTACCAATAAAAAGGTATGACCTGGGGTCAGTGGCATTTGACCTGAGGTCAGCCATTGCATTTTTCTTTTATGGTTATCATAAAGAATTCACTTTTCATCACATGTCACAATTGTGGGTAAGGTAACATTAGACATTAGATAGAACTGTGTGTACCTCGTGGCTCGTTTTTAAAGTGTAAGTTTTCATCACGAAAGCGTTTAAACTAAAATCGCACGGTGCGTTCATCAGCAGACACCTCTCCAAACGCAACATTGATATTGCGGGCTGTTTCTGCCGCGTTACTTCCGCGTCGGAATTCGTATTCAAAAATCACTCGTATTTTCGCAGTATCCATCTTGCTTGTCTAAATTGAATAACTGAAAGTCGATATTCAAATGTTTCACATTTTTTAAAAGAAGAACATCATAGAAATCATGTGAAAATAGTTTCTTTCAAAAACGTAAAACCATGAATATTCTATATCAATTCAAGGAACCTATTACAATAAAACGGCAATTTCATACTTTAACTCCTAATATAATATGATCGAGATAATAGTAGCCCGGACTCATTAGGGTTGCTCAGCTACGGCGGCCGGTCGAACGGCTGATTTAAACTGTGATGTCCCGTGTTAACCTGTCGTTAACCCCCGCGAGTGGTGCAGGTGTGCCACGCGAGCCCGGCGGAGCGGTCGCGCTTCATCCGCACGGTGTACGGGCTGCTGAACGCGCCCAGCGCCGCCGTGCGCTACGAGGCGGCCGGCACGCTCGTCACGCTCTCCAGCGCGCCCGCCGCCATCAAGGTTGCCATGTTTCTTTGATCCGTTTTTCTATATCCAAATTATTGTTAATGAAAAATGCTTAAACAATACACTTCGTGTCTGCCACTTAGATGGGATGGATGGTTGATGGAAATACTCTGTAGTAGCGAAAAAGTAACTAGTGCTTGACAAACTCGTGGGTCCTGTTAGGTCCTGGCTGGTTAGAGCTGTCGCCCGGATTGCGAAACGTTGTATGTTCAGAGTACCAGGCACATAATGGATTTTTTAAGCATATTTTTTACCCCTTTTTTAAGCCCGATTTTACTATTTCATTAAAAAATAGTAAAATCGGGCTGTACTCGTGTTAAGCGCCCCATGTTTTACGTGAGTATAGGGATTTAGTATTATTTTAATATAGTAATCAAAGGAATAATAATAATAATAATTTATTTGCGTTTGAATAGAGTACACAAAAGAGATGTAAAAGGTAATACAATTATCGCCTATTCAGCCATTAACAATAGCATGCAAATGTAGTAAAAAAGATACTATAAGCACTGATCAATCCACCCAGTCTACCGTTCAGTTTCTATAGTCTTAGAACTCATGCAACGGATAAAAAGAACGCTCAGCAAGCCAGTTATATAACTCTCTCTTAAATCTAGTAAAAAGGTGTATTCTTAATAGATTCCGGAATCTTATTAAATATTGTTTGACACATACAGTAGCAGTTATTTTTAAATCGCGCGCTTTTTGGGACTATGTCAAGAACTAGCCTATTTTTATTTCTAGTGTTCCTGGGATACACTTCATGAGCTATTTTGTAATAATCAGGGTATCGTTTGGCAAATTTCGCTGCTTCAAATATATATAAGCAAGGAAGAGGTAGAATACCAAGAAATTTAAACCATTGCTTATATGAGACGTCGGGAGCGCTACCACATATGGATCTTATACATTTTTTTTGGGCAATAAACACCCTTTGTGCGCTGTACCATTGCCCCAAGTAATAATTGCATAACGTAAAATTGACTCCACATAAGCGAAGTATGCTGTGAGAGCCGTACTTCTTGTCGCTACTCTCGATAATTTAAATAATGCAAATGAGAAGCTATTTATCTTATTACAAACGATACTTGTACAATGTTAGAGTCCCGTGGGTATGGATTATGTTAGATATGGTAGGGCCATTTCCTAAAAGTAAAAGTGGAAACAATATTTTCTCTTCGTTATGCATTACTTTATGAAATGGCAGGAAGTTTTTTGTATCCTTAAATAAGAGGAATCATCACCACTTTTGTCGGTTTGGAGTTTTATTGGAAATACATAGCGAGCGAGGTAGGGATTTTGAAAAGTGCAGTGAAATCTTCCATGAAAAGTGCAGTGAAATGAGTGCTTTTAAAACTAGAACTTTCTCATATCACTCTCGATTCGACGGAATGGTGGAACGTTTCAATCAAACCTTAGAGAGATATCGTTATCTGGCAAAAGTCCATAACTTTTGGCCAGATAACGTTCTAAGTTTAAGGTATCGGAGCGCCGTGCATGACAGCACCGCTATAACAACGGCGTTCGCTAATATTGACGTTGATTTTTATCCCGAACCGTAGTTCTAAAAGGCCAGATCGGCATCGTTTCGGACTAGCTATCGCAGAAGTTTAGGTATATAGCGAATGACTCGAAGACTGCTCGTAAAATATCGACCGGCTCCCCCGCTGGAGATAGATAATATAGAGAGAGCGTCACCCGTCAGGCGGCGGCGGCGTGCTACATCGACCTGATAGTGAAGGAGAGCGACAACAACGTGAAGCTGATAGTGGTGGGCCGCCTCAGCGCGCTGCGGCGCGAGGGGGGCGAGGCGGCCGCGCGCGCGCTGCCCGACCTGGCCATGGACGTGCTGCGCGTGCTGGCCGCCTCCGACCTGGACGTGCGCCGCCACACGCTGCAGCTGGGTGAGTGTTGTGTGGTGTGCGTGTGTAGTGTGGTGTAGTGTGCGTGGTGTACTGTATACGTAGACGTAGTGTACTGTCGTGTGACGCAGCGCTGGACCTGGTGACGGCGCGGCACGCGGAGGAGCTGGTGCAGGTGCTGCGCAAGGAGGCGGCGCGCGCCTGCAGCGCCGACCACGACGACGCCGCCAAGTACCGGCAGCTGCTCGTGCGCGCGCTGCACCGGGCCGCCATGAAGGTCAGTGGCCACGCGCCGCGGCCCGACCGCGGATGAATAAGACACCCCGTAAACGAAGCGAATAAAGACTCGTGTATACGCGTGAAAATTATTATTTTACACTTATGTAAATTTTAATACAAACGATTCATGTCATAGAAGTGCTCATCATCATCAGCTTTTTAACGTCCCCACTGCAGGAGCTCAGGTCTTCCTTATGATCGGTGAAGGAGAATGGGCCTCCATGCTAGTGCGGATGCGGATCGGAGGGTATTAACGACAGCGAATGCCGACGGGCTCGACGGCTTCGCGTGCCGTCCGAATCCAGGAGGAGCTTGAGATCAAAATTTTTTGGTCATCTATCCTGCGGACTTCGGTGCTTTTCCGGCACGCCACTGAGCTGCTCAGCGCTAAGAATGCTATAATTATTTAAATCTCGCTACAATCTTTCATGAATATCGAAATTTTAAACCATCTCGTAGATCTTCATATCATTCGCATACACGAGGTAGGGAGTGTCGGTAGAGTGCATCGTATACGCCTCATATATATATCCGGGCGGCACGGCCGCGGTCAGTTCCCCGAGGTGGCGGGCAGCGTGGTGCCGGCGCTGAGCGAGCTGGCGGGCGACGGCAGCGCCGCGCACGCGCCCGACGTGCTGGTGTTCCTGCGCGCCGCGCTGCACGCCTTCCCCGACCTGCGGGACGACATCTACCAGGTGAGCAGTCGGGCGGGAGTGCGTGAGTGCGTGTGTGTGGCGGCACTGGCGGTGTACACGTGTGTATGTGTGCGTGTGCGCAGCGGCTGCTGGAGTGCGTGGCGGCGCTGCGGGTGGGGCGCGTGTGCCGCGCGGCGCTGTGGCTGGTGGCGGAGTTCGCGGACACGCCGGAGCGGGCCACGCGCGCGCTGCACACGCTCGACGCGCTGCTGCCCAACCACGCCGCGGAACAGCAGGTCAGCTGTCTCTATAAATACAACACTAGAACGTGATTCACAGTCATTTATAAAAAACAAAATATTTTTTTATTTTACGTTTACATTTTCGTCACTTTCGCTCTGAAAAATAGTATTACGTTTGAGAATTTAAATTGAACGCAATTTTTGCACTTTTTAATAATTAGTTTCGAAACAAAACCGATATATATATGGCGGGTAGTCGGAAGAGACTCTTCCGAAGACCAAACAGATCGTCCATATCGGGGGACTATCTTCAAAATAACACTGCAGGCGTGTATACGGACGTGGACTTCTTCCATTTTATCACTTTTCATACGAAAATATATCGAGATGAGCGTGATGTTGTCGGATGTCTTTACTCCTCGGCGATCGGGAACGGAATGCCTGCCAAAATGGCGGCAACTTGCTTTTTGTTAAAATCAATGTTACCGTTCTAATAAAATTAAAAGTATCGATGATCACGTCCTTTACAATCGAGTAATTTGCAATTAAAAAAAAAAGAAACTAAATCATACGATCTTGGTAACGATGATGGAGATATTTTGCGACTAATATATAATATATTTTTAAATATTTATTATTATATATAATATAAAATTAAAAATAATGTTTAATCAATATCTTAAGAAAATTTCGTGATCACAATCGTTATCATACGTGAAATAGTGTGAAGTTCGTGAACATCTTTCGAGTGTCAAATCGAAAGGGATCGCGATAGACCATAAAGAGATCATAAAGAGTAGTAGTCTGTTAATTGTCGTATAACACTTTATCATCCAGGAGGAGAACGCGACGCCCAAGCAAGAGACGACGGCGCCCCGTCAGTTGGTCACTAGCGATGGAACTTACGCGTCCCAGTCCGCTTTCAACTTGCCACAGTGAGAATATCCATATTTTTTCCAATGCCGTTCACTCTTTATATAAAAAAGAGTTCTCTATTATGCCTAGGTGTGTTTTTGAGTATATTTCTCGTCGTAGTCAAATAGAACCTTTTATTATTTATAATGCAAGGAGTACTTACGTGGTGTATTCGGCAGGTCGTCGGGCGGCGACTCGAGCGGCGAGCCCGGGCTGAGCGCGGCGCTGCGCGCGGGCGACAGCTTCACCGTGGCGTGCGCCTGCTCCTGCCTGGCCAAGCTGGCGCTGCGCCTGCCGCCGCGCCCCGCCGCGCAGGCGCTGCTGCTGCAGGCGCGCCTGCTCGCCTACCACAAGAAGCACCAGGGTCGGCATCTCTACGGATCGATCACGAGGATGGAACTCGTATTTCTGCTAGCACGCTTAGAAATTTTCCCTAATCTTTGAAGTTCCGGGTGACCGGCCCGTGATGATAGAATTGGGTCTCTAGCTTCGCTCACCAAAAATCTCTGCAGTTGTGTCGCGGCCGTCGGGTCGTCACGTTCCCTAGAATATGCTCGAGCGAAGCGATGGCTGGCTCGTGCGTTATGTGCGAGAACGGGTGCTGCCAGGGAGGACGAGTCCGCATTGGAGTATTTAATTTCGTCCATTTTATTTTGTTACGAATACTGCATATTGATTTATCAATGAGTTATGTATGATTCGGCAACCGGCATATAATCGGTGATCGAAAATATTTGTCTCGAAAGTGACTTCTCTGTGTAAAACAAAACGGGGAGAAAAAAGCAGCCCGCGCTGATTTTCTTGCCAGTTCTTCTCAGGACAAAGTCTACCGCCGTAGTTTTCGACTTTCACGTGTGCCATGTGACAGCCTAGACTGATTCGTCGACGTGCGCAGGCGGACCCTCGGGCGCGTCGCTGACGGCGGACGACGTGGAGCACGCGGCGGTGTGCCTGCAGGCCGCGGCGCGCCGGCCGCCCACCGTGGCGCGGGCCCTCACCGCCCAGTCGCGCGCCGCGTTGGCCGCGCTGCTGCAGCTGGCCGACCCCGCTCGCCTGCTGGACCCCGCCACGCAGGTACGCCGGCCGGCCCACGCGGCCCCCCGCGGCCCCCCGCGCCTCGCCGCTAGTGATACGACCGCCCACGTTGTGCTGTGCAGGAGGCGGAGCCGGCGGCGGCGACGGCGGCGGCGGTGGCGGTGGAGGCGGGCATCCAGTTCAGCATCCTGTCCGCGGCGCACGCCACCGCCACGCACGACATGTTCGAGCTGTCGCTGTCGCGCGCGCTGCAAGGTACCGCGCTCCATCTCCCGCCGCCGTGCACTTATTTGTACCATTATTTTTCCCTTGCGTGAATTGAAGTGCCATAATTCGAAAAATCGTAAGCGTCTTCCGGATTTCCCCGAAACACAAAATGCCTTCGCTTTCGAACCGTTCGCCCGTTTACATATAGTTGAGTATTCTTCTATATAAATATAATTTGAAAAGGTGTCGATAGATGACCTAAAAATTCATCCGGTAACCTTGTCCTGTTCCTTTGCTTTGATGAAATAAATAATAAAAGTCAGACTTGTATCGCTTTATGTTTTACTAATGTTCCAGTGCATCCATTTTACGAATTTCTAATATCCAGGATACGATTTCCTGACGAGACGATAAAGAAAATTTTACTTTAACCAAAAAAAAAGTTTTATCTGCCATCTCCGTCTGCCTATTTTCGTTTTTTAGGATTTTCATATCACGGGAGATTTAATTATACGATCGGAGCAAGTATATGATGATGTTGTTCAATTTTTCCTTATCAATCTGTTAGGCCGCAGTACTGGCGCATCTGAAGAGAAAAACAAGTTATCGAAGGTGACGCAGCTGACCGGTTTCTCAGACCCGGTGTACGCTGAAGCCATCGTGTCCGTCAATCAGTACGACATAGTGTTGGATATACTGGTGGTCAATCAGACAGGTGAGATACTTTTTTTTTTAATTTAAACAACTATTGGATCTTTTCACGCGGTTTCGTCCGCATAAATTGTATTTTATGACTCCCGCATACGATGTAACTTTTCGTTGGTGAAAGAATTTTTGATATCCTTACAGTAGTTGCGGACTCTATTAATCTATTAATGCAAAGACAAATCTTTTCTCTTTATAATATCAGAGGTTTGTAGTTCAACGTTCATTAGTACAGTTGTCGCTTATATAATATAGGAATTAGTTATAATCGGACAGCAAACGCATTTATAGATCTGGTGAAAGCCTTCGACCCAGTCTTCATTTCCATTTGCAAAATCTTGTATCGTCGAGCAAGGGTCACCCGACTGAAACAATTTTCACAAATTATTCCCGGCTTCACCGGAACTAATATTTAAAAATGTACGATGTTTTCAGCTGCGAACACCTCTTTTTTAGTTCTCCAGGGAAGCGACATAGGTCCAATCTTATTTTTAGTTTACATCACCTTTGTGATTTCAATTTATATGATGGTAAAATTATATTATTGGGACACTGTTTTTCTCTTTTCTGCTAAGAGTGACGGAGTCTTCATTTTTTTTAGTTATAATTTTAATATATAAGGTTTATTTATCTTCAAGTCGTTTAATAAGTATTCAAATATTCGATTAAAAACCTAACCTTAAACTAAGTAACGTCATTAACCCGTCAACGATACGGATGATGATCGGGTAAAAGAAAAGAAATTCTATTTAGTCTGTCAGGCAGTTGATAGATTTTTATATTTTAACAAGAAATAGCTTAGATGATAGGCATTAAAGTCGAGGAGTGGGTGTGTACTGACGGTTGTGACGGTTGTGGGTGTGATGGTGCCACAGACGACACGCTGCAGAACTGCACGGTGGAGCTGGCCACGCTGGGCGAGCTGCGCCTGGTGGAGCGGCCGCCCGCGCTGGTGCTGGCCCCGCGCGGCCACCGCACGCTGCGCGCGCACGTCAAGGTGGCCTCCACCGAGAACGCCGTCATATTCGGCAACATCGGTACGGTACATACATACATACATACATACATACATACATACATACATACATACATACACACGCTGGGCGAGCTGCGCCTGGTGGAGCGGCCGCCCGCGCTGGTGCTGGCCCCGCGCGGCCACCGCACGCTGCGCGCGCACGTCAAGGTGGCCTCCACCGAGAACGCCGTCATATTCGGCAACATCGGTACGGTACATACATACATACATACATACATACATACATACATACATACATACATACACACGCTGGGCGAGCTGCGCCTGGTGGAGCGGCCGCCCGCGCTGGTGCTGGCCCCGCGCGGCCACCGCACGCTGCGCGCGCACGTCAAGGTGGCCTCCACCGAGAACGCCGTCATATTCGGCAACATCGGTACGGTACATACATACATACATACATACATACATACATACATACATACATACACACGCTGGGCGAGCTGCGCCTGGTGGAGCGGCCGCCCGCGCTGGTGCTGGCCCCGCGCGGCCACCGCACGCTGCGCGCGCACGTCAAGGTGGCCTCCACCGAGAACGCCGTCATATTCGGCAACATCGGTACGGTACATACATACATACATACATACATACATACACACGCTGGGCGAGCTGCGCCTGGTGGAGCGGCCGCCCGCGCTGGTGCTGGCCCCGCGCGGCCACCGCACGCTGCGCGCGCACGTCAAGGTGGCCTCCACCGAGAACGCCGTCATATTCGGCAACATCGGTACGGTACATACATACATACATACATACATACATACACACGCTGGGCGAGCTGCGCCTGGTGGAGCGGCCGCCCGCGCTGGTGCTGGCCCCGCGCGGCCACCGCACGCTGCGCGCGCACGTCAAGGTGGCCTCCACCGAGAACGCCGTCATATTCGGCAACATCGGTACGGTACATGCACACATACACACATACATATATTCAAGTTTCATCCAGTTAAACTAGCGTGTAACTCGACCTATGAAAGACCCTAGTAGTAAGATTAAATCATTTGCATCTGAATCTATTAGTGCTTCGTTTGTATCATCGGTTCTCAGACAGATTTAGGAGCAGAGAACGAGTACTTAATCGTGTTACGAATATATTTTAAAATCACCTAATGCTTTTCATTGCCCTTTGATATAAAATATTTGTTTAATAAAGTGGTCTTACTGCTGAAAAATCCGTTCCGTTATGCACTGCCAGTACACTGCTACAGTACCCTAGGGAAATTTATGACGTCATAAATTGCCGCCATATTTGTACTGTGAGCACTGGAGGTTTCGAGATAAAATGCTCGCAGTGCTTTTGACCACGTGATCAGTCGAAACAGATAAAATAAAATACTTACATTTATTATAAGATGGATTTAATTGATAAATATTTTTTTTTATACAATTTTCCAATTTTATAATATTTTCTTTTGAAAAGAGGGAATCTTTATATTTATATTCACCTTGCATTAACAAATTTGAAAATGGCGCCAAAAATAGGATTAACAGTATACTGGACTGCGTTCCGTTTTAAAAAGTCACCAGTATAACTAGCTATAAAGGAACGGGCTTCCAGTATACTAAATTGACGTCATACTGTTCAGTGGTCGCAGTGTATATCGGAACATACCCATCATAAAATGATTTACGTACTAATATAAAACAAAATAATACTTTTTTATTATAAGAAGTTTCAAAATACACTTAGAATCGAATCGATCGTATTTTTGTATTGTTCTATTCGTTTCTTTTATGTATATGTATACACATGCTTATTGCAATCTTCTAATTTAATGACAAAATCGCTTTTTGCATTCTAAACCTTGATTATCAAAACAAGAGTCAAGTAAAAGTAGTAAATAAATAAATATAGCCACTAGCTGGCCGCCAAATGCACACATTTGTTACCGACTACGGCTCGATGTCTCCCGAATCATTCTGAAGAATCGCTCAGTTCTGCTCTGTTCATGCTTTCGTTAATTCGTGTCAGTGAGCGCTACTGATCCACTGAACCATTCGGATCAGTGCATCATTTTGCTGAATCGACTCACCGAGTTGATTCGGTTAAGATCTTCACACAACTAGACCCTAGGATCCTCTGTTATCTTAAAGAATATAAGTTTAGTGTCGTTACTTTCCTCATGTACGTCATTGATCATATTACGGGACAGTATACGAGGTGACCGGCGCGTCCATGGACCGCGGCGTGGTGGTGCTGAACGACGTCCACATCGACATAGTGGACTACATCCAGCCCGCCGTCTGCAGCGACGCCGACTTCCGCACCATGTGGGCGGAGTTCGAGTGGGAGAACAAGGTACGATCGCGTACTGGTATACTATGGTCATCGTGCCTCTCAAGGGGAGGAGTTATCTTGTGAGTGAATCGAAGTGGAGGTCGAGGTGCCAGTATACACGTAGTACCGCGGCCACAGTTTAGAGGCCGCTGTACTACGTGTACGCAGGGGTTAAGAGGTTTCAAACAAAACAACCGACTTATCAATACTAGATACAACAAAAGTAACAATTCAATAGAAAAGTTTTCAGTCGACTAGTATGTCCGGGCAATAGTTCCATAAACAGTAGCAGTTTTCTTTGCAGACACGCTGTTCCTTTTACATTAATGGACAATTAATTTATAATAAAAAAAAAAGCAGTTGACAGGTCCGGTGGAAAGTCATATTTTTACAAATATTTTAAACTTTCACACACAAGTCGTTTTTCAGGAACTCTTGTGCTCGAAAGATTCGTTAGTCTTGAATGTCATGTTATTTCGTGTGACCGGTATTTATTCTCTTAAATTATTAGATAATTAAGCTGTTTTTTTCTTACAGGTATCTGTGAATACAAATATCACAGACCTGCGGGAATACCTGGACCACTTACTGGCGTCTACGAATATGAAATGCCTTACACCAGATAAGGTATGATTATGCCAACTTCATTTTGATAAATATATGTTTAGTACCATATAGTGTCCCTTTGTTTAACAATAAGACTGATTATAGTACTGATTTGTTATTCGTACAGTAAAAGAGAATATGCATGGTCTTTTTTTATCGCGTCGATATATAGTATCGAGTTCTAATATTCAAAATTTGCTAGCACAAATAAAATAGTATATAGTATTATAGTATAAAATGAAATTGTTTCAATTTATTATTTATACCAGGGTTTGCAAAAACCCGATATTTGATATTTATCCGATATATATAATGATATGAAAAGCTGCGATTTTTAAGCTGATAGTGGCTTTATTTAATATTTGATCTTTTAAATCGAAGAATTGATAAAGTGTCAAATACAGATTGAATTAGATATATTTAATATTTATTTATTTAAAATAATTTAAAAGTAGTACTCGTGCAAAGATTCCCAGTAACGTGTAGGGGAATGCGGCACCTTATTACCTACTTACTACAATAAACTTTATTACGTGAACATAAGCAATAAATTGTTAGAAAAATCAAAGAAACTAACCATTTGCACATTCGCATTTCGTGTTCATATTACGGGGAATACCCAAAATTTCTAGTAAGTAAGAATTCCACTTTGGGCCAATTTTGCAGCGTCACATCGGGATGGTTAATTTTCTACCTGACACTCAATACTCAAACTAACAATAAATATTATGAGTATCAATTGAGGTATACCAACGTATCTATCAATGATTAAAACTCATAAATGCGAACGGTTCTTTTTAATGAAGAAATTTAATAAATCGAAACATCGTGCAAGACTGATTGACCACGATTAAGATTTTTTTACATCTGATATTATTTTAACACCACTTTAAAATGTACTACGTTCGGTTAATCAGTGCACGCCCGGTTTAGATAAGCGCACTTGAGTAAGCAGTGTTCATTCGCAGGCGCTGTCCGGGCAGTGCGGCTTCATGGCGGCCAACCTGTACGCGCGCTCCATATTCGGCGAGGACGCACTCGCCAACCTCAGCATCGAGACGCCGCTGCACAAGCCCAACGCGCCCGTCGTGGGCCACGTGCGCATACGGGCCAAGAGCCAGGTATGCATATCAAGCGGAATCTTACAATATTTTGGGGCAAAAATACAGCAACAACGAGAGTGACCTACGAGAAGGAACATCCTCATTTTTGTTCGACGTGGGAAGGTCCCAGCGGCAGCGGCCGTCGTCGCGCGGCATTAGAGCTTCCAATCCCATAGCCTGTGTTCAGTCTCGGTATTTGCGGTACTATATATTTTCAGTCCCTCGGGATCCCGGTATTTGCGGCATCCCGCACATAGAAAATATTAATGTTTATTTTAGGTAAATAAAATCATGATCTAATCAACATAACTCCATATTTATTTATTAAAACGAAACAATCTTGATAGAAGTAATTATGGCTTAAAGTATTCAGTTTGGTAATTTTGTGCGTCAGTCAGCGATCGATCACGCTTGCGAGAGGTCAGTATTCATGTTTTTTTCTGCGAGATCTCGGTATTCTGAGATTGGAAGCCCTACGCGGCAATAATACCTTGTAAATGGCGAAATTAATAGAAAATATGTTAAATAGGGTTTTAGACAACTTTCTTAATATTTTAAAAATCTAATAATAAATTAATTTTCAAAATTTCCGTGAAAATGCAATTTCATGGCGTCGCTATGACGTCACGGCGCTCTGAAACTATAGTTATGTACGAATACGGTTCACAAGTTCTGATATTATTAAGAAGGCTGTTTGCGGTCACGTGACATTGAATATTAAATATTTGTTTTTTCACAATTAGTTAAGGCAATATTATAAATATAATATGCATAAGTGTGATTATCGGTAATATATTTATTTTCGTGTACTGTCTACACCCGTATTGTTTACCGAAGTGTATGAAAACTAGCCAAGTCAAATTTTGAGCTGCTGTCAATTTTAAGTTGATTGCTTTGTTTTATTTAAAAGAGTTAAACGATTTTATAAATAAATAACATATATAAGGATTGTTTACTGAACTTGGCGCCCGTTTACACATCAATACTTTTGTCGGTGGAACGGCCAATCACATATCGAACTAGACTATAAATTTTAACGTTTATATTTTGGTGCGATAATATATCAAGGTATGTCGTTGACTGTGTAAAGATAGAGCGTTCAGATATTATAGTTAACGTTGACATCGTCCCGGTGCAGGGCATGGCGCTGAGTCTGGGCGATAAGATCAACACGATGCAGAAGGCGGCGCCGCAGAAGCCCCCCGCCTGCCCCATACCCGCCGCCTAGACAAGTATTCACTACATCTATGATAACTATTGTCACGCAACACGCATCCGACACAGTAGACATTCATAGACAATTGAATATACGTCGATTTTAAAACAAATTCGATCGCTGTTTCATCAGAATATTTTCAAAAATCTCATTAAACCGATCGAAATGAATATAATAGAGAAGACGATTAAACAATAAAAAATACTATGCGAATATTCAATTAGTCAATAAGTAATGTTGCTTTAAAATTGTGAACTCTTGTATAGAATATAAAGAGTGTTAATTTTCATCAGCATATTTTTTGGATGTTTCGTTTGTAGTTATCATAGACTATCGTTTCAACTTTTTTTTTCTAATCTATTTTATTATATTACTATAATAATGATTGTTTGAATACACGATATATTATTAATAAAATATTTCTTTTTTATTTATCGATTATATTACTTGGAAGTATTTTATACAAAATATATACATAATAGATATATGCGATTTTTTTTATGCTCAAATTATGTGCAAGTAAATGTTAACGTAAAATTGTCGTCAGTTTATAATCTATCTCGTTAGATTAAATCTTAGGTTTAGGTGAGGTTGGATTATAATGAATATAAACTGACAATGCACACAATTTTACATTGACAATATATGTAAAGTAAACGGTGTTTATAAATCTCCAACATAAAGATATTTTCAGGATTTTATTGTGTTTATTAAAAGGACGGAAAAGGGAAAAAGGTTAAAGAAAAAACAGTCCACTCTTATGAAATAAATTAGTTTATTGTGTGGCCACAGGTGTACGTGACGCGTATGCGAGTGCAAAGTCCATGTTCCGTAACGAGCGATTCAACAGTATAAATAATAAAAATAATTTATAATAGTAATAAGTTAATGGATTGGTTACAAAACGGGATAACCCGACGCATCTGGTCCGTGTCGGCTCTCTAGCTTCCCTGTTTCAGTGATACCTTATATCTGTAACAAACGATATGCAACAATATCGTTAAATGTAATGGTGACTTAAGAATAATTATTTTATAGAAAACAACTTTTAAATAATATGTTTTTGTAAAATGAATGTTATAGTTAAAGTTAAATATTTTGTATGGTGCAATTATGTTACTACAATGCATATATGCTTTCACAAAATGCTTCTTCAAAAAGGAACTTTAATTAGAATCCGCCTTAAACATTTTACTAACCGTTCGAATACTTTGCTGGCTCTGTAGTCACTAGACTACGACTATACTCTCAATAGTTTAAAAGTTTATCGACCGCTTTTGATGGTGGGCGTGTCTTACACTTACTTATTCCTCCTCCTCTTCCTCCTCCTCCTCCTCTTCCTCCTCCTCTTCCTCTTCCTCCTCTTCCTCGACGACCTCCTCCTCCTCCTCCTCGGGCTCAGGTTCGTAGACGGGTTCTTCCTCCTCGGGCTCGGCCTTCAGTTCCTCCTCACCCTCGGGCGACTCTGGTTCTCCCTTCTTCTTGCCCGGCCTCTCGCCGAACCATTTGGGCAGTCGCGCTGTGTAGACACCATCATTAATAAATATTACATTTAAATTAAGGCACACATGAAAATATGTGTACAGTATCGACGAATAATAAGTTTTTCTGTGTTAGTATACAACCCTAGCTTGAATATGCTTTTATAGATTCAGTTTTTTGTAGGATTTGTGATAATGGTTCTTTAATTTATTCATTTTGTTTCCAAGAAATAAGGGAAATTGGAAAAGTATAAATATTAACATTTTAGATACATCCTTTCAGAACAAAGTTTGAAAAGCTGGAAATGTATTCTTGTTAGTTAGAAAGAAACTGCTTTAGCTAATGTTTGTTATTGATATGTACTATTTCAGAATGTTTACTTTATTTGCTTCCGAAAAGAGTATAAATTGGGCATAAAAAATGATAAAATATCAGGATAGTTGTTTCGTTGAGAACGAAAAAAATTAGCTGTTTCCGTTGGTCAGAGTGGAAAGACACAGTAAATTTTAAGTCGATTCAATTAAATATGAACTTAATAATGTTTAACCTTATCATATATAATACTCGTAGTTACGAAAATAGTGTGTTGTTCTCATCTTGTAATTGTTTTAGCATATAAAAATACATCTAAGTAAATACTGAATTATGAATGGTGAATGTATCAGTCTAAAGGAAACACTTATAAAAACTTAAAACAGCATTCACAAATTCGGACTCGGTAAAAATAAAAGGATTTAACAAAAAAAAAATGAAAAAGGCTTTCCTTACTTAACTTTGAAAATGAAACAAAGTAAAATCACTGGACGTCATTTAAATTGTTTCATTTTCTGAGTCGGTTCGGTGATTCCAGACAAAATATTTTGTTTAATAAAAATACTACATTATGTATATATATTTTGTCTGGTATAGGAGTACTACTCACCCTTTTGTCTGCCGCCGAACTGGTCGGCCCTCTCTTGCCACACCTTCTCGAGGAAGTCCTTGTTCAATTTCTCTAGGTCCTAGATGTTAACACAGGGGTCAATACGTGACATTCACAAACGGATTCTAGGGCTCTGCAGGCTTGGATATTGTGCACGAAACGATCAAATCGACAACATAAAATGTAATGGTTCAAATAGAATGCCTTCAATACTCGTCTCTAAAGGTCGGATTGACTGGGGAGGTGCATAGTTAAAACTTCGGACGTGCCATTTTTTCTAGATTCGATGGTGAAACTGGCCCTAAACAAAACGTCGGCTAAACGCTAACGCAATCATGGTATGTCGATGGTGTTTCTTTTTTTTTTCTTATTATTTCATCATAAAATAATCGCCTACTGATCAGACAAACAAACCATCGAGACACCATAATAACGTGCACGTGCAACGTGCAGGTGCAGTGGAGCGTCCAGGAGCGCGCGCTAGATTCGGGCACACGAGTACACACGCGTACACACGAGTACACACGAGTACACATGCGGTGGATGGGACCGTTCCTCTCTTACTTTTGTTCCGGTTCATGAACTCTGTCATCCTGTCATTCCACATTTTATCCATGTGCTCTGCCATATAAGTATCATAGCCCTGCCGTTTAAATCGATACATTACAATACACACTTGGATTTATATGATATTCTAGAATAATACTTTGGAAAATAAAACAAATGTCTCGAGTGCCCGAGGTGTGGTTTTCATCTACCAACAGGGAAATAAAAATATTATGAATGAAAATTGTATGACAACAACGATAAAAAAATAATCTTTTTTTATTTCATTGGTGGTTATATGTTAATCCTTATCGAATTGAGCCTGTATGGTCACAATAAGATAAAAATCAGTCCTACACTATCAAGCTACCCGAGACTTTAGCAAAACTGCAGAATTTATATGTACGTATTTTCATTAATTTATAAAGTGATCTACCTTCCTAAACAACCGACAGAAATAGTTTTCCAAGTGTAACTTTCGATGTTTTAATAAAAACTAAACCATAACTTTCGTATATTACATAATAAAGTACTTTTAAATCTCCTCGATCAAACTGCGAACGCAGAATTGTAGCTCAGACTAGAATGAATCTCAAAGTGATGTTTGTATACTTACACCCTCGAAGAGTTTTTTCTTGTCGTCATAGGACCGCGTGTCCACACGTCGCTCATATTTGGACGCGACCTGGATTTTGGGCTGCAATAGATATGGTTTGGTGAGTCGCACTGACAGATACAAACATAGCAGACTCATTTAAATAATAATACGAGTATGTGTGACACTCACGGGGTGCTTGCCTGTAAGGGCTTCGGGGTCGAGACCCTTTTTGAGGGCCTTGTGTCTCAGCTGTTGTTTCTGTCTTTCTTTGAGTTCTTTTAACTGTAAACAAAAATATCTTTATTAATTATCACTGACGTTCGATAACATCGAGGCGTGCTCTTAGGACTTAGGGAGTATGCCAAATATTTAAAAAGGTGGCCAACGAGTGATGAACTCATTTAATGGCGGTCTGGTAAATGTTGATGTGTGAAACTTTAGTACGTATTATTATGTATCGTTAACTTAGCTCGTTAGCTTGTTTAAGTTTTATAGTATAAAGGACGTAGTTGTTTGTGTGTATACTCACGTCATAGTCCTGCCTCTTTTGTCTTTCCTCGAGATCGTATTTCTCGGTCTCTAGTTTGACGATGCATTCCCAGAGTTCTTGGGCCTTTATCCTGAGCTTGTCGACGGAGAGGTTTTCGATGTTCAAGGGCTTGATACGGATGGAGAGGGAGATTTTCTTTTCTTCTTCCAACTGTTCCTTGGTCTTGTTGCGTTCCAGTTGAGCGTTACTGAGGCCAAACTGTATTAATAAAACAAAAAGATATTACTAATAGTACACTAAATATTAACTTTTATATTTTTAATCGGTTATATCTAAACATGTAATGTCAAAATAGTGTATAGGATATGCTACTAACGTTGTCACTCTTCTTCTGTATGGTGAAGTTAGGTCCGGTCTTGCTGGATTCTTTCATAGCCTGGAGCATAGCCTGGCGTTTCTTCTCGGCCTCCTCGAGCCGCTGTCTCTTCTCCTCGATGTCACGTTGTTTCTTCTCTTCAACTTCACGGACTCGCCTCTCCTCCTCTTCCTTCTTCTTCTGGGCGAGGCGTTTCTCTTCTTCTGCGCGAGACACCTACAAAATAATGATGTTACAGAAATTAGATATTGAAATTTACAATTTCCTCTTTTATGAGTGATCATTTGTTTAAAAAATTTCAAGTTTGTGTTTGCGATTTCAGCGGAATCGGTTCAAACCTTAATTGTTTAATTGTGGTAACAATTATAAAAATACATGTACAGATATCGATGCCTCACCTTGCGCTTGGCCTGCTTCTCTTTGAGGCGTTTGAGTTCCTCCTCCTCCTTGGCCCGTTGTTTGCGCCATTCGTTGATGTATTCCTTCAGCTGTTCATCCAAGTCCGACCGCTTCTGGTCTTGACGCTGTAGACGCAGACCAAAACTTAATGTCAATAAACCTATTCAAAATCGACGTTAAACTACGTAATATATTTATTTCATTATGTACAGTATCTCACTTACCTTGATAAATTCTGGATCTCCCTCACCCCTGCGAACATTAAAAATATTTGTAATAACATAATTTTCTCTAAATGATTTTGTTAATTTTAGTCAATGTTACCCGTCGTTGTAACAATTAACGACTTGACAAACATAAATATAACTCCTGTTACGATGATCGAGTTTAAATATATTTTAATTATACTTAGTTAGAACTATAAGTTTTTTGGTTACGCTATTTTAGTAGCGTCCGATATAATATGTCATATTAGAACTGTACATTTTGTTATATTTTTAGCTGATGTGTCTACAGTATAAACGTACAACATAATTTTAACATTATCACTTCAGTAACATTAACGGAAGCTAAGTCGAACGTTTACGTCGATATTTTTTTATTATTCATTATTACTAAAGCGTGTGCAGTGTTCCGAATCGTAATATATTCGGTGTGTTTTTCTCTAAATGATTACTTTAAAGATGACTATGTTTCACATTTACACATATTATTATAAATTATTATGTATATTACTAGGTAATCATGCTTCGATGTCATGCTTTTCCTCTCATGCAATTAAGGAATAAGCGGAGACAACTCAACGGCTAGTCCGTTGACCGACATATGACGTTATTCTAGCGACGCGGGCGCAGCGCACAGTGTACAGTTTAAAATAGAACGGCTGCCGACCGGCAAAAATAGCAACCGTCGTGTGGTTATACGCACGCCGGCACGCGATCGTTCTGGAATTTAGGATGCGAATACAATTATGTATGCGCCCGCGCCTCATGTTAATGATAGGAATACAGTTAGTGACACCACAGAGAGCGGTGCAACTTACGCGATCGACGGTCTACTCCTAGAAACAGAAAACGACAATCAGCCTCTACATACTTATCTATGCAATGTTCTACGCTCCACTATCATATGTAACATAAACGACCTTTATCCTTCTTTCTTTCGTATATTATTTATACGTTTATTAATTATATTGTAGCTGAATAAATCTGAGCTGAATGAAGCTGAATAAATCTCAGTTGTAAAAGTCGTTTGTGTACATAGATATTTCAAAAATACAAAATAAAGCACGAGATTAATTTTCGCTCACCCATAACAACAACACTGCGTTACAAGCCATCGTAAGTTGTTTTAAATTTGGAAAAAAATCCTATGAACTATATAGATCGAGGTCAATATTGCTAGGATATTGTAAGTTACTGCCAATCATTCCAATAGAAACACCACAAGCCAACATGTGGCGCTGAAGCGAAGCGTTTACTAGATATTGCATATTTTGTTTACTTACTCTGGTTTAGGAGCGGGCCTGGAGAACGCAACGAAGACGGCAGCGAGTGAAAAGAAAAATAATAACGATTAGAAAATGAACAATATAGAGATATCTGACAACATGGCGATACACAAAGCTGGACATGTTACAGCACCAACAGCAACCACAAAACATAACCCGAGGTCAGTCACAGGACAGTGATGGATACAACATGTGAAGAAAGATCAGTATTACTTACGTTTCAAATGTACCGACTGATCTTTCCTTTGAGAGTTACACGAACTGTATCTCTGTTGGTTATTATGAAGTGCTCATTAGTAAGCATGATTTCGCAGCGCAGTAGCTCCTAAAACTTGTCGGAAGTCTGAAAGCAACAAGGCAACGGACGTAAGCACTATAAGCGTTAGGAGAGCCCTTAGAACTTAGCCTATGTATGAGCCAAGCGAGTGTAAGTGCCGGATCAACCAAAAAGGCACGCCACTTACTTCCTGCAACAAAAGAGAGAACAGGGATTGGTGAGGGCGTGCAAACAAGCCCAAGAGTCGGGAGATCGAAGAAAATGGGGTTCAAAGTTGCGGCCATGCCTCATGTCGTTCACAGCTTTTACAAGAAACTAAAACTGATAAACTGTTGTGAGTTTTCGTTCATTCTAATAGTTTTTGGAAGATAGATTCGCTTAGGCAGAGTAGGAAACCACGCCCAGTAAAGCCGAAGTGTTCAAAACCAAACAGTTTCTAGATAAAAAAAAAACTAAATTTTGATAGGAGAATTGGGGACCTGCAGACTATCGCTAAATACTTACGTCTCCTGGACTTCTTCTTCGACTTCCTCCTCCTCGGAGCCACTGTGGAACACATATGAAACGTTTACAATACACTTTCCACCGCACTAGGAAATTTTGATACTAGTTACATACGACAAATGAAGGGGATGGGAATATTTTCTGTTAGCACACATAAGAACAGACTTCATTTAACACAAACAGTAGGAGGTTTGGGAACTTTACTATGTTTATGAAATTCTGAAGTTTTGTTTGTGTTTGTGTATCATATGCTTACGGTATGATTGATAAGACTATTACAATTTCTGAATATTTAATTATATCGTTCGGATGTGTAAAAGAAATACTTACGAATATTCTTCCTCGTCAGACATGTTGGTAGTTTGTTATTCTGAAAAACAAATGAGAACGTTTAATACAGCCGCAGTGGCTCGCGTTGTGTACCTCATCAAACTTGTGTGTGCGGTACAATTACGTACTGGCATATTGTTCTCTGTCCAATAATACCATTCATTTAACAATGGTATATCTCTGATTGACGCCATTTCAGAGCATTCCCAAAGTTGTGGAAGGAAATTCTAAATTAAAGACAACTATTAAACTTTTAAACGTAATTCTAAATGGTGTTTGAAGTGTATGTCATATTGAATCCCTTTGTCTGATTAACATCGCATTAAAAATTAACATAAACGCAGCTATAATATTTGAGAACATTAATAGATTTCAATTTATCGATTGTTGTTGAAGGAAGTGCCAATATCTAGGTCCGTCTATCAACAAAACGACATGATTCAAACGTGTCAAGTTACGCTGCATCTATATCAACATTGCCAAGTGCTGAAAAAATTCGCGTGGGCGATGTGGCGAGCAGGGGAAACCATCGTATTGTTTATGAAGTCGGTTTTATTTTTGGCTGTCTTAGCTTTCGTGCCATACAACACACCTACAGCCGCCTCGCTCCTGGCACCGGTTCAAGTAAAGCGTAAAAATGGATTCCTCCATCAACTGAATGCCTAGGATTCGAATTTCTATGAACTTTGCATATTTTAATAGAATTATAACTGTGCAGATAACATTCACAATCTTTGTACTGTTTTGATTTCAATTTATTTTATTAAAAAGTTTTAATTGAGGCTTTAGTCTAGTCCATAATATTTATTTATTAATATTTATATTTTAGTCTAGTCCAGTCATAAATTTCAATAGTATTTGAATAGAAAAGTTATCGATATTAATTCATGTTTTTATGTTTTGTTAGGACATCACATTACTAGAATGTGTTAAACTTATGCAATCCATTTGTTGTTTAATTACAACGAAATAAGGTATATTATTAATTTGGAGAAATGAATTAGTTTTGGGTAATTTAAAGTTGAGTGATGTGGTTGATTCAAATTAGGTAATTATTGTTTTTTCTGTTGGTTTTTTTGAAACTAATATAAGTTTGAAACCAAAATGCAATAATATTACCTACAATATTGACACTATTCCTCTATCCTTGATTGTGGAAATAATTTTCTTCACATAATGTTCTGTTTATCGTACTCGTATTTATATATATTTTTCTTTCAACTTTTCAAGGAACAAATTAAATAGGGCAGTTATTTTTAGATGATCACAAGTCTGATGGATTTTTAATCGTTTGTACGATTCTAAATGAACGTTCTATTTTAAAAGTAGCACATGTTCATTTTTACTGCCTTGTGAGTTTTTGTAGTGAAAGTAAATGTAATAATTATTATTATCGAGTTCTGCTTATATACCTGGCTAAATTTTAAACTTTGAGATATTTGATTTTGACTAGTTACAGATTTATGTGATACACTTTAATATTTTTTTTTTTTTTAAATTGATATTATGATTATGTAAGAACAAACTTATTACTTGCAAAATATTTCAAAAAAACAAAAAAGTATTTACACATTGTATACTATGAAAGAACATATTATTGTTAGCGTTTTATGAAGATAAGTCATAGATCAAAGTAAGATATAATTTTGTGTGAGTTATCATGTGTGTCTTCTTGAGGGTGGCGCCGTGTGCAAAAACATTCAAACATGGTAACTATGGTTACCGCGCACGTTCGACCCACTAGATAACAATTCAACATGGTTTTCGGTGAGTTTTCCACATAGAGAACTCGCGTCCGGCACCGGGTGGGCGGGCGCGGGACGGTAACGTAATCCGCGGACACTATACATGGCGCTGCTATTTGCGCACAACGCGCCCGCCGCCCGGATACGGTGCGACGCGGGGGCGTATTTTTAGCCGCGGCGATCACTCAGCAGTATTGTATCACCAAAGGTCCAGCACTAGGGGCGGTATCACTGGCACTCCACGGCGCGGCACTTACGTCGCACGGGTTGAAGACGGTCACTCGGTCACTGGTTCCTCGAGCGGCAGCACAGCGACGTTGGAATGTGGAGTCCGCGGCGACCGAGGCGGCTCTGACACCGGACGGGAGAGTGGCGGCCGGCGAGCGCTCCCCCCCACCCCCCCTCCCGCGCTATATATAGAGCCGTCCTAACGCGGCTCCGGTTTCTGAAGCTCCACCGCCGCCGCCGCTCACGTCACCGCCGCGGTGCTACGGCCAATGCACCCCGCGCTGGATGGATGCGCTTCCGCTTCCTTCCTCACGGCCGGATCTTGATTACGGCATCGGCGCCCAGACGTGCAGAGTCCTTTAGTCATTCGAATATATGGAGCTCGTCAACTTAGCTACGATACTGTTAAAAAGATCGAGTCGGACGAAATTAAAAAATTAAGTCGCCGCAGCGCTCACCCTTCAAATCAAAATATAGACGACGATATTTGATGATTTATTCAAAATCTCTGGTAGCAATATACAGAAGACTGAAGACTACTGAGTGAATCGATATAAAATAAAAGAAAACGCATCGTGTCGTCGCGCGTGAAAATGCGTCATTTTTTATAAATGCTGTAGCTACATCTATGGCTACAGGAGATCAACATTGCATGGTTAGTGCGTCCGGTCTGCTATGTTTTTCTGCATTTGCAATCGTTAACACCCCCAAGGTCATGGCCCACATTTCCTGTTCGATTTGATCAGGTCCATCCAAGAACCCCTTACTTGTGATTACATTACATGTAGTACACTAAGCCATGTATTTACACTTTTCTACATCTAGTGCCCTACGTTATCTATTATAGGACCCTATGTATAGTGTTGTAATCGCCGCTTATATTTTACCACAGCTAGACTTTGTAGATACATATCATATTTTTTGTATCTTCATCTTTTGAATGGGACGATGGCGACAATGAAGACGAGAAAATATTGTTATTAGGACAATATACGAGGGTGCTCGGGTTTAGGGTGCCAGTCGGACAAACTCTACGCGTGCTCGGTCCGTTGCCCGTCTTATCTTGCCTGTGCAATGGGAACGATAACGGCGGGCTTGCGCATCATAGTCCCTTCGGGGGGAAAGGGGTGTGGAGAACTGACACCTTGGAGCTGGATACGTGAGATGGGTTCGTCGGTGTGTCGAAATGAAGTTGGGGTCTGTCCACCCTTGTAAGACTTCGTTCCTTCGTCTGCTATCCTCTTTGTAGGTCTAGCCTCGAACCCGTCAGCTCTTCCCTCTGTTGTAATGGTTTATATTTAAAATAAATAAAATATGATTTTTTTAAAACTGCAGTCATAAAATTTGTTGTCCGTAGACACAAAATAGACGGGCGACGACGCGCTTCACAGCTAATGTGACTAAAGTCTATTGCTCTCCTCGGCACAGGCACAATCCTGTTTTGTGTAAGCTACAAAATTAGAGACCGCGCTTTTCTCGAGACATTCGGAGCGAAAGCAACTGTGACGATGTTCTTTATTGTTGCTTTAGGGTTCCTTCCCACCCCTGGGAAACTTCAAGATAATCAACCCTATATCTGAGTTTCGTAGCGCTGGCTCTGGACTCGCTCCATATTGAGTGTCATCCGAGTTCTGGAGCGCTACACCGAACTCCCCTACTGACCTTCCTGCATCACTGGACTTCTTCGGCCGTACACGGACAGTGGATGAGCGACTCCTAGCTATTGTGAACGGTTGACTAAAATTAAAGTAAAATTCTATTTTATAGACTGGTTTTAGTGTAACGCGGACCGGCCGCGTTGACGACTACGGGCTTCATTTACGAAGTCGCCATCTTTTACATGACGACTTTGTAAATGACGCTTGATTTTTATAAAATGGATCTAGCGACAGAAAGTACACGTGGCTGCATGACAGGTTACCACAATATTTTGATATGGATTCTGACCTCTACTGTCAATAAAGTAAGGTTTGAAATAGCGTGAGGAAATTTAACAGTTTTGTGGTCTGAAGTGTAGTTGACTGTAAATACAATAGTAAGCAATTAATGGTCTTATGTGAACACGGAACCTCTAAACTAAAGGGTCCGAAAAGTCAATAAAACTAATAAAATAAAAACCGTTTAAAAATTGTTTCATTTAATAGAAGAGACATTTTACTATACAATTGATATATTAACATTTACCTACTATGTCGATTGCAATAGTTTTACAAGAATAACGATACAGAAGTCTTCTTCTTTTATTAATGGCTTATCTTTGCGTTACACTGTCAAGTGAATTCTATGACAGATAAAATTTCAACAAAATATGCATAGATATTTTCAATAAAGGCAGATGAGCAGGTAAGCCAATACTAAAAGAAAAAAAAGAAAAGGAAGATATTTTCAAAATAAGTCTCTGACAGCTCTATACGTCTGGCTATTACAATATATCAAAGAATCATGTCCACTTTCCATACATTGATTGATCTGTCATTCGTTTTCTTTTATAGGTCGCGTCTACTTACACATGGTGTTATTTTAAATTGGTTTTTGCTTATAATAGAATTTTAACAAATAATCTTTTCATTTAAAGTCCAGGGAAAAGTGTAATTTGTAAATAATATATTGAGGTTATAACAACTGTCAAAACTCTAGGTAATTACGAATTTTAGTTTTATTTAATGGCATTTATTAATTTTATTGAAAATGTATTGTAATATTTTATGATTTTCACATCTCACACAGCTTTAAAGTATTATTCTAATGCAATACAGTACACAAAAGTTTGATGTTATGTTGTGATTTTTTCGAAACAATTTTATTTTCTTTGCATTGCTACTATTTCTTTGACCAAAGTATATTTGGAATATTAAAATCGATCGCAGATTTTAATATTATGTTTTCAGTCTAAGATTATACTATAAAATAGAAATAAAAAACAGTGTTTGTTAAAAAATTATTTATTCACTAACACTATCTTCTTTTACAACTACTTCATCCAAAAATGCAGCTGGAGGATTAATGTTATTTTGGTGCCTAGTCCAACCCAGATACCACACAATCGTCATGACATGTGCACAACAACCTACAGTACGACGTCCTACAAGGCAATTGCAACAATAGTCTTTAATGCCTTCTCGTCCATTAACACCATTTACAATTAAAATATAAACATAATACTGGCGCCTTGAGACATGCCTGGATTTTATTAGTCCTTTTATTAGAATATTTTCATCACCGCCTAACTCAGATATATGACTTGTGTCTAAACATACTTCTATTCTATATCCACCATGGAAACGTACATGTTCACTGTAGCAGATGGACTGTAGACTGGATTTTAAAAGCGGGCAGGTAGCAGAGTAAAACACTTGGTTCGGAGAAACTCGGAGAACGTTCGAAGGCAGAACATGTTTATTGCGCAAAATCGATTACTTATGCACAATTTGATTGATCGCACTTAGCTCATATTAGCTCATATATACAAATCAGTTAATCTTATTAGATTCCTTAGAGTGGGGGTACGCTACCCCGCACCGCGCGGGGAGGGGAAGGTTTCTTTGTTTCTCCGTTGGTGGCACTGTTGTCGCGGCGTGGCTCGATAGCCTTTACATTCACCATAAATAAAAACGTGCCTGGCGTATTTGGTAGTTCCAAAGGCAAACAATATTAATTCATTGAATTCTAGACAGGGGAACTCTACATTATTTGTATTGTCTGTAATATTTTGAAAAAAGGATGCCCGGCGATTCAAATTATACTGGGAACTACATTCGCCAAATTATTTTCCAGTGGCATCCTTTCATAGATTATACTAAGAATTTGAGCAGCATCAGGTCTATTACGTAGGCGAACACCAAACTTATTAATTAAACAAGCTGCAATTTGGAAATACTCAAACATTTGAGGTACGGTTTTATTAAAATGGTCAAATCGTAATAACCTAAAATCTCTTTTTAAATACTCATTACAACCCCCACCACCCATCTGCATATTGTGACACATCTATTTCTGTTTGCCTGGGTGGTGGTTAACTGGTGTTCACCTTCCAAAAGCGACTCAGGCATATATGCTTTATAATTGCAACTTTCTAATAAACTGAAGCTATCTCTAAAACCTCTGTCTAGAATAAATATGTCATTATCTTGGAAGTACTATCTCAACGGCGCAATTTCATTTCTGAATAAAGAACACTTTATTTCTGCGTCAGATTTAGTAGCTCTGTTTGGGCCAAAGCAATCCAAAATATATCCATCACATGCTACTATTAAAAATGGCTTTAACAAATTCTTATATTTGTGTAGAGAATATGTGTCTTTATGAAACATATAATTACTGCTTTTATTAATATAAATATATGTACCATCACATATCACAATCACTTGGTTGTTATTGTGATTGTATATACCATTTGGTATCATAAGATTATGAATGAATGAATGAATGAAATATGCTTTATTGTACACCAATACAGGACAAAACAATCGAATACAATTAAATTAAATGCACAATTGGCGGCCTTATTACTAAAAAGTAATTTCTTCCAGGCAACCTTTGCGTACAGGAAAAAAAAAACAATCTAAATTTGGGTAGCTTATGGTGTCTCAAAACTTTAGTAAAGTAAAAAAAAATAAAAAATAAAATATACATATATTTAATAAATGAATAAAGTAATAAATACCACAAAAACAATAAATTATACATACATATAATATACATACAATATAGCATATACCTACACAAATATAGGAGATTAAGGATTCAAGGTGAGTGATAGATAGTAATCTTTAACCAGTCTTTTAAAAACGTGTATGCTGTGTGCGCGTCTGATAACCTCTGGCAATGCATTCGAAAGACAGGCCGCTTGGACTGAAAATGATTTATTCATGAATTTACTTGCATGCATTGGCATTGATAATTCTCCGATGACCTCAAAACTCTAACGTGCGTATTGTGAAGGAATTTAAAACGTTCCGAAAGATAAACCGGTAAATATGGATTGAACAGAATACTGTAAAGAAGGGAAACAATATGTGCATTCCGGCGAAGACGAATTGGCAGCCACTTGAGCTTAGCACGGAAATCGGAAACATGGTCATATTTGCGTAAACCAAATATAAATCTAATACAAACATTTTGAAGTCTCTCAAGTTTATTTAACTGCTCTTCGGTAAGGTCTAGATAGCTGACATCGGCATAATCTAAGATTGGGAGGAGTAGAGACTGTGCCAGCGCAATTTTAGTGGCCAGTGGAAGAAAATTTCTTAGTCTTTTTAAGGAACCCGCTGCAGCAAACAACTTACGACTCAATACTTCTATTTGAAATCCCCAAGTAAGATTTGTATCAATCAATATCCCCAAATTTTTAACACTCTCACAAAGAGTAATCTGAACACCATCGAATATGATGGCTGGTAGCTGTGCATAATTAATCTTATTGGTCAATGTGGAGTTGCCAACTATAATAGCTTTTGTCTTAAGGGGATTCACTTTCAATCCATATGATTTACTCCAACCACAAATCAAATTTAAATCATTGTTAATAATAGTAATGGCTTGAGCGATTTGATCAAGACGGGTTTGCACATATACGAGGGTCAAACTGAAAGTTCTTAGAAAATCAAAAACTGATTACATTAGCCAGTTATTAGTTTTATTATATCTTTTCAAAATATTGTCCATTCACGTCAATACACCGCTGCATGCGATGGAACCACTGGGAAAAGCACTTTGCCCACTCGTCCTTAGGGGTCTCTTCAATGGCATCGCGATACGCAGCCACCGCTTCTTCAGCATTCATAAACCGCTTTCCTTTAAGTTTTTCTTTAATTTTTGGAAATAAATAAAAATCACAAGGCGCGAGGTCGGGGCTATACGGCGGGTGACCCAGTAATTCAACGTTTGATGTCGCCAAATAGTCGATCGTTCGCTTGGCGGTGTGCGACGAGGCGTTGTCGTGGTGAAGGAGGATCCTACTGCGAGGTCGTTTCTCTCGAACTTTTTCCAAGACAAGTGGCAAACAATTGGTAGTGTACCATTCTGCAGAAACTGTTTTTTGATCCTCTAACACAATTGTTGCAAAATGACCTATCCTTCCAAAGAACGAGGCCACCATTTTTTTTCCCGCACTTCGATCTCTCTTCACTTTAGTTGGCAACTCCTCGAAAGGAAACACCCACTGAGCAGATTGTCTTTTGGTTTTAGGATCATAACAGTAAATCCAGCTTTCGTCACCTGTTAGTATGTCGAACACAGCATTTGAGTCACCTCCGTTAAATCTTTCAATCATTTTACGACACCAATCCACACGACGGAGTTTTTGAGCCTCAGTCAAATTATGAGGTATCCACCGGGCGCAAAGCTTCCTGACCGCTAAATGTTCGTGGAGGATTTTGTGCACTTGACTCATACCGATGCCTAAGCTTGTCCGAATCTGTTGATAGGTCACTCTTTTGTCAGTCTCTATCATACGCCGCACAACACAGATGTTATCTTCAGTCGTCGCCGTAGAAGGCCGTCCCTCACGTAAATCATCAGTGAGATTAGTGCGACCACGTTTAAACTCATTAAACCAGTTGTAAACAGTCGCACGAGATGGGGCTTCATCGTGAAAGGCCAATCGTAGTCTATCATAACTTTCTTGTTGACTTAAATGACATCGAAAGTCATAAAAAATCATTGCACGAAAATTTTCTCGTGTTAAATTCATGATGACGTGACACAGACAATTTTCAATTTGCCGCCAAATCGTAAAACAAATGACAAATGAATGAAATATATACTCAGTAATATTGGCAAAGAGTTATATTTTCAAATTTTAGAATTATTTTTTTATTATATTGTTTATAAGTGGCCAGTTCTAAGAACTTTCAGTTTGACCCTCGTATTTGCAAATCATCTGCATAGAGGTGGTAAGATGAAATTAACTGATAGGAAATTGAATTAATAAATATAGCGAAAAGTAATGGAGAAAGAACGCCACCCTGAGGCACCCCAGCAGGAACATCGCACCAAGTAGAGAAAGAATCTCCAATGCGTATTCGCTGTCGGCGTCCAAACAGGTAACTACGAAACCAGTCAATGACCACTGGAGATATGTTAAGAGAGCTTAGTAAGCCGAGCAAGATATCAAAGTCTACGGTGGTAAAAGCGTTGCTAAAATCAAGTAAGCACAGAATCGTAATTTTTTTCTTCCATACCTGATCGGATGTCGTCGGTAACTTTCACCAAAGCAGTTGTAGTAGTATGCCCAGCACGAAATCCAGACTGATAGGGATTGAGGAGGTGATTCTTGTGAAGGAAAGAGGTCAGCTGATTATAAACAAGACGCTCTAGAACTTTGGAAAGGAAAGGTAGAATAGAGATGGGTCTATAGTCAGTTAAGGACAACGGCTTGGGCTTCTTGGGTAACGGAATGATATAAGTATCTTTCCAAGCCGTTGGGAAAATCCCAATGCTTATGGAGTGGTTGAGGATATGCGTTATGAGTAGTAGGACTTCATCTAGGACAAGGAGAATCATCTTCCGGCTAACACAGTCACTACCCACAGCCCCAGATGATATTGACATAATGCTCTTCTTAACATCACAGTCGGAAAATTGACAAAGAGAAAAAGTTGGATAATTAGAGCATGGAAGAGATGAAAGGAGATTCAAAGTATTCAACTTCTTTGCTGAATCAAAATCACATGAAGAACAGAAGCTTTTATTCAGCAGATTAATATCTAAAGCGGTTGTCAGAGATGTATGACGTTGTTTCCCAATGCCCATGGATTTCAGAAATTTCCAGACTTTTGCTGGATCTGCATTTTTAACAGAGCTATGAATAAATTGGCGTTGTGCATCCCTACACACCTTATTGCATTGATTGCGGAGATTCACAAATTTTTCCCAATTAGATGGAGTAGGTTGACATTTATATTTGGTTTTGGCTGCAGCTTTACGCTTGGATAATTGTTTTATTTCTTCCGTGAGCCATGGTGATGGACGATGCTTCATTTTGACCGGATGAATCGGTGCGTGGACATCATAAAGTGCCATGAGATTCGACATAAGTAACTCAAGTTTACCATCTACCGTGTCACATTCAAGGAGCTGTGACCAATCCACGTTCATAACATCCTCGCGGATGTTTTATATTATGTTCCATCAATTGCTCTCTAGAGATATGATTTATTCCTAAGTAATTAGGAACAAAATCTTGAATGAGGATTTCTCTTGTTGCATTCATTAACCTTTCTAATGTGACACAAGGAACTTTTAACAAAGTCGAAATTCGTAAATCAGAGTCACCTGTCTGCATCTTTATTAAGACTGCAGCAAGCCCCAATATACCCGTGTTTATGCAACAGCCTTGGATTTTCTTCAAATAAAGTGACAAAACTTGCTTTAGTTAGATCCATCCAGTAACCAAATAATTGGTCATCCATTTCTTCCACCGACTGGATGCTTAAATGCATTAACAAAGGAAAAAACATGCTCGATTTGATCCACAGTGAAATCGCTTAAGCTATTTTCACTACCATATAGAGAATCCCAACTGTTTCCATGTAAATGGTCTCTGCATACCCTTGTCAATTTGGGAATATAATAATTATAATTTGCCAATAGAGTTGCACGCAGAGGATCTGATATAATATGGAGATTTGTATTTTCACAGCCATAAAATGCACAATGAGAAGCTGTATTTGGAGCACGCCTATAATTATGTAATGTAATATTACTTGATTGTTGCAAACCAACCTTTGGTGTTGCAACAGAATCTACAGTTGTTTCCCTTGTATATATTTCATCTGTGCTAACAGTAAACTGAGATTGAACAGTGACTGAATCAACAGACTGGTCCACTTCTTCAATCACTTTACTAGAAAGGGTTTCATCTTCTTCTAAATCCCTTATGTCATCATGTTGACGAGTTGAAATAGCTCTTCTTTTAAATCTCAACCAACAAGCGTGGCATACTCGATCAGCTTGGGTTATCTAACAACAAACAACAACATGTAAGAAATGCGGTAACATACCTACCAATATTATTATAATATGGCTGAAAATCGGTGCTTCACCCATTCTTGGGTGATTTACGTGCACCGAGCCTTGACCCTTATCTTACTGCTGCACACAGGTATATCACTTAAATGATTACGTGTTCTCAAATGTTATTTGTATTGTACAAGTTGTGATGTAATTGTGTGTTGTTGTATGAATAAACTATTTATCTATCTATCTATCTTATTACATATATATAATCTTACATTATATCCTTCTACAATAGTTGTATAAAAGTAAAATATAAACGATTAATACAAATATTTGTAATAACAATATTATTGTCTTAGAGTTGACAGTATTTTAAGATAAAAACTGTAGTCATGCTATTAATAATGTTTAAATACAAACCTCATGAGGAGCTACAGCATTTCGAATCAAGTCAATCATCCTAAAAATGAGACTTGATGAGTTCTCCTTTAGAATGTGGTCACTTTGGCGATTGAGCAATGATCTACCACAAGTAAGGCAAACTTGAGCATGACCTTTGTGAGATGAGCCAGCAGATGGATAATTTTTTTTATTGCCATGAATTTGAGCATTAATTGTCTGCATTGATACATCGAAGCACGCTTCACATATGTAATCGTCATCAGTTATCTAAAAAATAAATAAATGATGTGATGTTTACATTAACAAACAGAAAACAAAATACTGATAAAATCTGCACCTAATTAACAGCTTAACTCAAGATAATCTAAGTCCATATTACAGTTTAACATTTCCATAGTAAAATTAAAAATAAATATAAACCAAGCATTTAAAATAACTATATTCCATTGCGATTGTTTCAGAAATACACATTACATTTGCGTTTGTCACAAAATACTTACTATAACTGGAGATATCCAAGTGCTAATCAGCGAGATGACCCTGCTATCTAGCTGAAGGGTTTGATAACGCCGCATCCTATCAACACATAGGTTACAATTTATACAGAGTAATCTATGCGTAGTGGGTCTCGTAGAACGTTCCATCATGTTTTCAAACAAAAGCACTAAGTACGTCTTAAATCCTTACAAAAGGCACAAAATCGAAGTCCAAATAATACAAGCCAAAGTAACGTAAATGATTGGTATCGAAGTCCGTGGAGAATACAAAAGTTGTAAGGGTTTATCGAGAAATCAAAATCGCATAGTACACACAACATAAAAGGAAAGCAAACGGGAGACCGCAAAATGTCAATTAGATCACAGTCTGACATTCGGTTGATGTTACCGTTCCGTTTGATGCAAAAGAATTTCGCTCTATGCGTAACTGGTTCAACTGTACATTCATTTTTCACATCATTAATTCCATTAAAATAAAATCTTTATAAAATATTAATCTTAATTGAGAAAATAAAATAAAATGTACTTGATATTGTGCACTTTTTTAACCTTAAGACGGGTGAATATATTTCTCGTAGTCGATGAAACGAATTTCAGCAAGCGGTCATTTTGTGGAACATAGACCTTTTCTAAAACTTTATCAGCCTCCTTATTTTTTTTCCTGGACTTATTTTAATACTTAATTGTGCGCTATGAAATACGTAATAAAAAAAGGTATATTTTAGGATATATCACATCACTAGACGCGTTAGTTAATGAGGAAGTATTTAAAAAATAAAAATTAGTTCTTGAAATCATACTAGATGTCACTCGCGATTTTTGGATTTTGTTTATGATATTCATTCAAATTTTATTTCTGACGTAATAAATGTAAATTGAGTATTTTCGATTAATAAATATGACATCGTTTTGTGTTTCTTATAATATCTCACATTCAAACTAATTTATTTTAATTGTAAGTTTAAGTTGTTTATTATGTTACGTGTAAAGGAACGATGTTTGGTTGATACGTCAACGTTAGTGATGTGTCAACTTATTGGTTGCTCGTAACTTTCGTCGAATTCAGGTTTGGAATGGAGAACAAAAATGATGATGAAGATGAAGTGTCATTATGCATCCACAAAACGAATGATATTAACATAAATATCAAAATCAATTCAATCTAGACTGTTACATGGTACTTGGGAAAGTCGAAAACTTTACCAATGGTTCGCAAAACTAAGGCGGGAGATCTCTTACTGACAAAAAACGGCAAGTAACTCAGCAAGGGCTGCTTTTTTAATTTCAACTAAACAACTCAACTATACTATATTTGAGGGATCGTAACCACCTAACGCACACGATACCACCGCAGAGATTTTAAGAGACCATAACTACTCTAGGTACTTAGTAAATAATATACTTCAATAAAACGGATTTCTAGAGTAGGTTGTGTAGGAATTCAAACTATTATTAACAATATTATTGTAAGAACCAAAAAGCACAAACCCACCGTACGAATTAACTTAACACATGGCTCGACGTCCGCCGTCGACATGCAAGATCAGTAGCAATATAATAACTGTACGTGTCTTTGACATTTGAAATTTAACCCATATTATCCCAGCGCCCCATTTAAGGTGCATCTATATTCTACCCTCAAATAATTAGTAAAAGTCAAGTGATTGACTGCAAATGAATATTATTATAATCTTGACAACTGACTGTGTTGTGTTATTTGTGCAATTGAAGTTTACGTGTTTTTGGTTTATATAAAAAACGTAGGCAAGTTTCGTGAAATTTGGTCAAGATGAGTTCGAGAAAAGGGTAAGTAATAATAATATTATTTGTTTATAAATAATAATTCTATTACTATTTTTTTATAGATAAATGTTTAAATTATTTATCTACATTATGAAAAAAAAATATGTTTACTTTTTATTTACATTTTATTGAAATTTATTCACCGCCCCATCTAAGGTGCGCTGGGAACAGGTGACTATGGAAGTTTTCTTCAAAGTGTTTTTGTTATGACATGAAATTGTTTTTATTTCTCATATTTGTTTATACATTGTTTTGTTTTTTTGTTTCAGACTGAATGTTCATGAAATTATATCATTCTTAGAGGATGATAACTCCATACTATCAGCAGACATAGTCATTACACCACCTGAAAACGATAATTTGAGCGATGAAGACAGTGGAAGCGAAGATTCAGGAGATATTAGTAATCTTGCTCGTCGACAATTGCTAGCTGAAGCTGAGGTGCGGTGTCGTGTTCCATCAGCAGAAGGAGTCCTTGAAACCATTTATGGATTACCAAGCGCAAATTACGACGATCAAAAAAGTTTACCGTCTACGTCAACATCAAAAGAATCACCTGCAAAGAAAGTGAAGACTATTGTGAATCGAAAATGGAGGCATAAAGATATAACTTCTAAACCGGAAAGAGAGTCAACTGTACCAGATTTTGTTTTAGATAAAGATAATCCTATAGAATTTTTTGAGATGTTTTATGATGGTGATGTTTTTGAGTTGTTACGATCTAGTACAGAAAAGAATGCAATTGCTAAGGGGCAGGTCAACTTTCGGATCACCACTGAAGAAGTGAAGAACTTTTTAGGAATTTTACTTCTGTCAGGTTACAATAGCGTATCACGCTATAGATTGTACTGGGAGCAGAGTGTTGATACACATCATCCAGGAGTAGCCGCATGCATGACTCGTAATCGATTTGAAGAAATTCTGCGATATTATCATGCTTGTGATAATACCCAACTTCCTCACGATGACAAATTTGCTAAGGTAAGACCACTTTGGGATATGATGAATGAAAGATGGTTGAAGTATTTCCCTGGAGATAAGCATTGGAGATTATCAATTGATGAATCGATGGTGCCATACTTCGGTAAACACGGAACCAAGCAGCACATTCATGGCAAACCAATTCGTTTCGGATACAAGATCTGGTCTCTCAGCACAAGACTCGGTTATCTAGTTTATGGTGAGCCTTACCAGGGAGCCAAAACTGGTAATACAAATCCAAGTCTTGGTGTGGGTGGTTCAGTTGTGATGAATTTGATTTCGAAGCTACCAAATGATCATTACAGTTTTTATGTCGATAACTTCTTTACATCTTTACGATTACTTGACGAAGTAAGACAATTAGGTCATGATATTACTGGGACTCTTCGTGCCAATAGAGTTGAAAGCGCGCCAATAAAAGACGCGAAAATAATGAAAAAGACTCCAAGGGGTTCTTACGATCAAGTTACCGATACGACTACCAATGCAACTTTAGTACGATACAACGACAACAATATCGTGACAAGACAAAGACTGAAAGCGGAGTTGAGCCGCTTGGAAAGGTGAAAAGATGGTGCAATAACAAAAGAGTCGAAATCGATCAGCCACACTGTTACCAATTATATAACAAATTCATGGGTGGCGTGGATAGACTGGACCAGAATGTAGGCAAATATAGAATCGACATAAGACTAAAAAGGTGGTATTGGCAAATGATGATGTTTCCTATAAACGTTTGTGCTAATAACGCATACCAACTTTACCGCCTTTCACCAACAGGCCAGGCTAAGGATAGTCACGACTTTCTGTCTTTCACGAGATACATAGTTCAAACTTATCTTATTCTCGGTAAAGCCTCTTCTTCACTTCCTAAACGACTTAGTACCAAGTTACCCATGACTACCAAGAACAAACTGCCTGATTCTATAAGATTAGACGAGAAAGGACACTACATAATCCGAAATGAAACTCAAATTCGTTGCCGCCAATGTCACAAGAACACTAAATTCAAATGCAGTAAATGTGAAGTTGGTTTGCATCAACATTGTTCTCGAATTTTTCACACCATAAAATGATTTTTATTATATTTTCAGAGCAAAACGATCTTATTTCTTTTTTTTTAATACTATTATGTTTGTAGTTCATTTTAAACAATAATAAAACAACTTTAAAAATACCATGAGTTGTTAATATTCCATACAAAACCCGTAGGCATATTGTCCCAGCGCCCCATTTAAGGTGCGGTCCTGAAATTCAGTCTACATTTATATGAAAAACATAAAATACATATTTTTGTCTCTTTTGAACTCTTATTATTAGATATTTCTAAAAACAAATACAATTTTCTGTCATCTTAGAGTCTTGGGATAATATGGGTTAAAGTTATAACCTTGCTGTTCGTTTAGAGCAGACGTTTCTTGTTAATTGCTGAATGTTTATTAAGATAATTCAATTATGAATATAAGATTTAATAACTGATAATAGTTTTATAAAGTCTTAATTTCGAAAGCACAAGTTATTTGCACGTTACACTTTGCACAAACGTCATTTTAGCCAGCAGTTATGTTATTTTGTACGAATACATAGTATATTTGATACATATCGGGTAAGTTTATAGATAATAAACGGATTTTTCATAATAATTATTGTTTTTATGACTTTTGTTGCTGATTAATAAACGCTATTCATTCATTCACCATACATAATATAAAAATATTATTGAGACTCGATGTAGTTTTGTTGTTGTAAGTTCAACAAACAACTAATAGCCATAAAACTAACTAAACTAGTTGTTATTTTTAGTAAATGAAAAATTCTACTATGACATAAGTACCTATTTTATTTATAAAACTATTTGGCGGTAATATTATTGTATACCGTAGTTAGATGCCACTTTTAATTATATCACATTATTCAATTGATTTCCATAAATTTAAAAAACCTCTGTGCTCACTTCCATTATGTTAGTTTCCATTTTTCTCTATACAAATTAAAAATAAAAATATTCAAAGAATACTTCGTATTAATCGAGTTGCGATTGCATAACTCGAACTAGTTAAATTTCAACTCGATATTAATCCGAATTATCAGATCCATAACAACACTAACAAATCTATTATCTTTGGTTTAACGTCATGAATTGACGTTTAGATCCAACAATTTGTGCTGCCATCTAGTAACATAATTTTTTGTAGTTTCTTTATTTTTTTTAAATACTTCCTCATTTCTAGGTCAAAAATGGACATGATTCTTTCCTCAGTTGTCATGTGAAGAAATTTGGCAGTCTTGTATAGTTCGATATGCATTTGACTATTTTTCTGCATAAAAATCGATATATCAATAACAAAAGAATCAATATTTTAATCAAATTGAATCGATGCCTTTATCAATGGAAAAAACTTTAAATAACTGGACTATTCAGTCAGCTGACACATTAATGAGAAAATAATACATAAACTATAGTCGGTATATAAACTATAGTAAATATCGATTTTTGATCTGCCCTGCGATTCTGTAAAAATCCAGACCCGAATTCGAATTCACTCATGTGTCCGAATTCACGTCATTTAGTGTAAAAATTCTATTGATTCCATTTTTTTTATTTGAAAATACAAAACAAAATTGATTGAATACACGTGTCTCAGATATTCTATTCCTATATCATTTCGAAACTCACTTCACTTATGCTTCGAAACGTTATTACCAATTCAAAGTTGAGCGTATGCCTCTTTTTGAAGTCAATTCGGACACCTGAGAGAATTCGAATTCGGGTTTGGAGTTTTACAGAATCGCAGGGCTGTTCGCATTGCGACGATTTTGAGATCGCTCTGCAAGGCACAAATCGATTCAAAAGATGAAATATTGAGCTCAAAAACATTGATTGAATCGAGATCGTAATACCTAGTAGACGTTTCACTAAAGTTTCACTGTCAAATTGTGATTTGTGGTCAAAACAAAACAGCTTGTCAAAACGAGTTTGTTGTTATCTCAGGGGAATTATGATTTATAAATAACAATCATTTTTATCTTTTTTTTATAAACATTAATAAATCATTATAATGTATATATAAATAAAAAAGTATGGACATAAATAATATTCAAGAAAACACATCAACGCCGAAGCGACGTAGACTTGGCACAAAACTGGTATTGAGACCTATATTGAAAATAAGCAATAAGCAAAATATTTCACGTTCGAATTTAAGCCCTATTCATCGCCAAATTATTACCACTAAAGTAAACTCATTGGAACGCAGTGAATCCCCACCGTTACCTTCGAATCAAGATGAATTCTTACATGTCTCTAGGAAGGATAATAATTCTGTATGTGATATTCCACGTTCACCTGTTATCGAAAATACACAAAATATTTCTAATCCGTGGGAATCTTTATCGACTAGTGATTTAGGAGATATTTGCTCTAGTAGAATCACAATGCAAAAAATTGATAATGAAATTACAGATATTTCAGACGATATGTTTCATTCAAGAATGGAACAGGAACAAAGTCAAATATGGAAACAAAATATAAATCATGATAAAAAACAGGGCAGTATAATCCAGCAAATACCCCCAGATAATCTTGACAATTGTGAAACAAGTTTTGTTAGCGGACAGGCTATATTAGATATAAATTTAGATGCACAAACACATCATACACATGACGATTTGAAGTTCACAATGGGCTGTGAAAAACTGTTTATAGAAAATGTTGAAGAGAGTTTTGAATTAGTCAACCAGTCAATTTGTGGAGTGGAGCCTGATAAAAAATTGGATAAAACCTCAATGTTTGAAACCAAAGATTCTTTCTTATTGGATATAAAGGAAAGTGGTAGTGTGGAAAAAAACAACAATGATTTCGATATATTCCCTAAATTAACCACACCCATTAAATGTAATGATAGTGAAAGATTTTATAATCTACCAATAACCACAAGGAGTCTCTTCAAAACATTTAGGAACATTGAGAAGTTTTATGGTTTGTATAATAAAAATATTATTTACAATTTAAACTTATTGGTTCTATTGTCTCAATATTATTTTGTAGATTGGCAAGAAGAATGTTTGAATTTACCAGCAATTAGAGAGAGACGCAACTTGATTTATGCTTTACCAACTAGTGGTGGGAAAACTTTAGTAGCAGAAGTACTCATGCTGCAGGAAGTATTGAATAGAAAGAAAAATGCATTATTCATACTGCCCTTTGTTGCCATTGTACAGGAAAAGGTAAGCAAAATAAAGATGGTGTGAATAGTTAATAGCTCATATGAAAAGTAACTACTTACAGTTATTTCTAATAGTTTTAAAAATTAGTAAATAGCAACTGTTTTACATATGAAATATCAATAGTTATGATTTTTTATTACATGGCAAATAAATGCTATTACTGTATCAAGTAATCAAAATTAGGTTGTAGAAATTGAAAATGAAGATTATTAAATAAAACTATTTTAAATCAGTGTAGTGCGTTTATATTTGATTTCATGAAGTTGTGGACCCTTTACAATTTCATTCACTTATAACTAAGAAGTTGATTGTCTCTTTTTAATTAAATGTATGGATAGATTCACAATACTCTTATAACTGTGAATATTCTAGAATCTATACTATATATTTAATACTCCATATTTTTATAGCATTCTTTAGAGGAACACATTTTAGAAAGAAGGTCAGTATATATAAGTTCATTTGACTTGGAGATTGTGTGGTGTACCGTACATAGTTTTCAAGAATTAAAATATTGTACAATGTTCCAGATTTGGTCTTTATCCCCATTTGCATTGAATTTGGATTTCCTTGTTGAGGAGTATGCTGGTGGCAAAGGACTTATTCCACCCAAAAGGAGGAGGAAAAAGAAAAGCATTTATATAGCTACCATTGAAAAAGCCTTGAGTTTAATCAGGAGTCTCATAGAATTAGATAGGCTTGATGAGCTTGGCCTTATTGTGGTAAGATTTAGTGACCCAATTTTAGTGGTAAACCATAATTAGCTAAGCTCAACTAAACTTGCTTGTTATCTATTTGAAAATTGAGTCAAAATATTGTTAATGAAAAGCTCTTAATCTCTGCAAGTTCCCCTATTTCCTGCTATTTGATTTCATCCACGTGGAAAGCCTATGTCCCTGTAGTGGGAACATAAATAGGCTGATGATAATTATCAATAATATTTTTGAATCTGGAAACTGGGACTACTTTACATGCTCCTTTGCATGCTTTGACCAGTATATCATAAGATAATAAATAAATTAATGGTTCTCTTTTAGGTGGATGAATTACATTTGATAGGAGAACAAGACAGAGGTGCAACTCTGGAAATTTTACTAACAACAGTATTAATTGCTGATAGTAAGTTATAGACTATAGAACAAGATATTCCTTATTTAAAATTTTTCTCACAACACCTATTAAATTTAATTTCAAATTCCAGAAGGTATTCAGATTGTAGGCATGAGTGCTACGATAGACAATATGCCTCAGTTAGCTAAGTTTTTGTGCGCGGATGTATTCGAGAGACAATTTCGGCCAGTTGAGTTGACAGAATATGTGAAGCTAGGAGACGTTTTGCATAAGATGCAGTGGACACCAAAGGGCTTGGAAATCGTACCTGATCGTCACCTAGCTTTTGACGTGAGTACCATGAGTTGCAGAGACTTCGATGTGTAGTAAAGTAGCTGTTCAGAATTTAAATAGTGAAACGTGTCATTAAAAAAATTAAATACACTTTTACGAAGTTTATTTTTGTGGATTAACCTTAGCACATAGATATGTCGCAGCCAACTGGGTAAATTAGCCATTCAATTGGGCAGCTAGCCATTTAGTTGAATGGTGCCATTCAATTATCAAGAGCGAAGTCTCGGGAGAATGGGAACATGCCTGGGTAAAATCAAATAAAATCTATGAAGTCCGTCAGTCATTTAATAAAAAATATTAAATATGCATTTTTTTGCTTCGATTTAACAAGAAATTACTTAGATATACGGATCATTAACACCTATTCACAACACAATAAGGATGACGACAAATTTTTGTTTGTTTGTCCGTCAGGTAGAGTGTTAAAAAATATTAAACACGTATTTTTTATTTTTTTCGTAATCATAAAATTACGGTGATACATGGAGTTGAAATTTCGCATGACGTCATGTTATGGTACGTTTTCTACAAAACTGTGACGTAGCAAGTCCCCACTCCTGTCTGTAATGCTTGTTATCTTAGCTATTTCTCGTTAAATTGAAGTAAAAAAAAAAGAGTATCTAATATTTTTCTATTATCTGACTGACGGACTTGATAGAATTGTTTTTTTTTTACTCAGTCGTCATCCCTATTTAAGGGCCTAGCCGCCTAATAGAACGGCTGATTAAAACACTTGACTGTCACTTAATGTTATCGCTGATTTTTTTTAAACAAAACTAAAAGTTCTCCAACTTTTATTTAGAAAGCATTCATATATCCTTTACCGTTTAGGCAGCGTTCACAATAATAGGCGCCCCTGGAAGTACTTCAATCCATAGTGAACCTTTTAGTGGTATAGTGTATAGTATCAGTGCTTATAGTGTCTTCTTTTACTAAGTACATTTGCATGCTATTGTTAATGGCTGAATAGGCGATAATTGTATTACCTTTTACATCTCTTTTGTATACCCTATTCAAACGCAAATAAATTAGATCCAGACTAAGAATTGTCTATATACCAAATTTCATTAAAATCCGTTAAGTAAGTAGTTTTTGCGTTAAAAGTAAAACAACATCATCATCAATACTTACAAATTTTTGCTTTTATAATATAAGCAGGATTATTAGGATCTTGAATATATTGCCCCAGAATATATGGCACTCATGATTATGAAATATTGTTATCAAAATTTCTCTATCAACTCTGAAATCTGGATCTAACTTGAAATTATAAATACATATAGACAACAATTTAGATACGAAGTAAATATGAATGTGAAAGCTGAGATAAAATAAAGTATATATTTATTAGTATTCACCGGCTGGGACGTCTCTGGACCCGGACTGGCTGGGCGGGCTGGTGGCCGAGGTGGTGCCGCAGGACTCCTGCCTCGTGTTTTGTCCCACCAAGAAGAACTGCGAGAACGTCGCTTTACTACTTAGTCAGCTGCAGAGGAGGTACAAATTGACCCTGTATTGACGGCAGTGGGGGAATGTGCTGAACGTTGTCAGCATGTGCGAATAATTAGCGTTCCAAATTAAATTTTAAGCTACAGGATTTTAATAAAATTACTCCTTACATTCTAAAATTTCGGTTCGTTTTTATTTTATATAATACTTTTAAGTTTTAATTAATTAATTTAATTTCATAAGCGTTTTCCTTTAAGGATATTTATTAATATAACATTTCAAACGTAATAAGAAAAGAAAAGGATCGTTTATTTGCAAAAATGTTGTTTCTTTGCACCAGGGAAATGATAATGCATCGACAGGAGGAACGGGCAGCGTTGGAAAATGCTTTGCGTTCAGAAGGCGCCAGCGCGGAACTGGTTCGTCTCGTTCGCTTCGGTGTAGCGTTCCACCACGCGGGACTCGGGAACGACGAGCGGGTATTGCTCGAGCAAGCGTTCAGGTAATATTATATTCTGTTCGTGTTCGAAATCGTCCCACACAAATATAGTTATAAATTTTTTCACTGGGCTTTTCTATCTTGATACATTTCTGTGTTTCACGTTCCGTACTATAATGCGAAAAAAAAGTTATGCAAAAAAATATTCGCCTTAAACACAACTTCGCCGATTAACTTCTCGGCGCGGCGGCGCAGACGCGGGACGCTGTCGGTGCTCTGCTGCACGTCGACGCTGGCGGCGGGCGTGAACCTGCCCGCGCGCCGCGTCATCGTGCGCGCGCCGCGCGTGGGCCGCGCGCGCCTCACGCCCGCCGCCTACCGCCAGATGGCGGGCCGCGCCGGCCGCGCCGGCATCTGCCAAACAGGTACTGTGCTCCATGTAGACGCTGGCGGCGGGCGTGAACCTGCCCGCGCGTCGCGTCATGACCCTCCGCCGGGACCAACGGCTGAACGTGCCTTTCGAAGCATGGAATAGCTCGAGTAATAATATTTGGTCACCCATTCCGTTACCGATCCTTGCGAAAGTTGGTTTACAACAACAATTGCGGCCGGGGCGCTTATCCACTACGCCACCGAGCTACTTCATATGTATCGTATATGATTAATCGCATATAAATACCGAAGAATCAACTTAGTCCTTTTCTCTAATGAATCGATCATTACAGCTCGGATAAATTAACGAAGCCCATTCCTACAGATTTCGTTCGTTGGCCGTTCGTCGGTCCACTCTGTACGTGACGTAGATTTATAAATCTATGGCATGCATAATTGTGTCCCAATGTATTTTTTTTGTCAAAACTTTTAAGATTTCAATTATGTCGGTAAATGTTTCTAAAAATCTCATCGTTTGTGTTACTGAGCGACACGTAAGTAAATAATACTAAAAAACAGGACAAATATTACATAAAGCTGGATTTTTTCCTTACTTTGTATGCAAAATTGTAACGGTGTTCGAAATCTGCTAGAAGGTCCTTAGATTTTCAATGATCCAGGAGGCGGCCAGGGACAGAATAAAGATATTCTGATCTGCGATAATTCTTAAAGTGCCCGTTCAAATTTAATGCGATTTTGAAATATGCCTCGGTCACGAGGGGTCCGGCCGGCTTCGAGAGAAGGACGGCGCGGCCGGGCCCTCACTACTTTTGACCGTTTACCTGTACGGGCAGGGGAGAGCATAGTGATGTGCTCGGCGGCGGAGTGGCGCTGGCTGCGCGGCGCGCTGGGCGGCGGCGCGGCGGCGGCGCGCTCCCGCCTGCGCCCGCGCGCGCCCGCGCTGCTGCTGGCCGCCGCCGCGCTGCGCCTGGCCGCGCCGTGCCGCGCGCCGCTGCGACAAGTGCTGGCGCGCACGCTGCTGGCCGCCAGGTCTGCTCGGCTCCTATACTCGGTGTCGCTCTCCCGCCAGCTGTGTTATGTAAACGACGCTCTATCCGTTCCGTCAGCCCGGACGTGGATCTGGACGAAGTGTGCGACGAGTCCCTGAGGTCCCTCGTCGAGTCGGGCGCGCTGGAAGCGGTCCACGGCGACGGGGACGCCGAGTTCGTCGTCACCGAACTGGGCGCGGCGGCGGTTCAAGGTATCCTGTTTGTGAAAATTCAAGAAACGTTCCAAACGTAACGTCGCTCATCGATCTCGCGGGATAATTTACATAAATAAATAAAAGTATCATCGTCGACACCCTAAAGAAGCCCCCTCCTGAGCATAGGCCCAAAAATAAAAATATGGTATACCTGTGATGTATGCGGGTACACATTATTCGAGTACCCACATGATTCTACATTATGAGATTTTGTGGAGCCGATAGCAGTGATAGACCGGTTTCGATCTAGTACTGTCGTATTTTATTTATTAGCATACTCATCGATTCCCCTATTCGATAACGCTTCTTGAAGAAAAAGGCACCGCTGAGACCGTTGTTAACGCATCGCTCCCGCGCCGCGAGTCGACCCGCGGCCGCGACCGCCGCCCGCGCACCCTCCTCGCGCCCCGCCGTTGACGCGCCACCCCGCGCCCGCTGCCTCACCGCCGCACCGGAGCGAGCAGCGAACGCGACCCGCTTCCGTTTAGATCGCTATTCATGAACGACGCACGCAACGACAGTACGACCGTATACTTATTTTTATCGAGCAGTTGTAATTAAGATTTTTATTTAATATATAGATTGTATGCACGCAAGTTGTCGCATTATTTTATCGCCGAGCGAGCCTTTCCAAACGTCTATTGAATTAGAATAAGAGGGTGATGTACGAGCAGCATTATCGTGTGACTTATACTACGCAAATCGTGTATACTTACCTCTGACTCGAGGGCCCCGATAAGCATAAAATATTTTACACTGCACTAAGAAAGAAAGTCAGTTCATTTCAGTAACCATCATGGTAACTTCAATATATAATTCTCTGTGAAAGCTTATCGATTTGATTATTATAAAGAGCATTCCGCGATCGATACTATTGGAGCTGCTTTGTAAAAGCGTAAGACTGTGTGTGTTATAAATATGGTTTATATTATCCTCAGGTTGTATGGAGTTGAGTTCGGTGAAACAGTTGTTGTCCGAATTGAACGTGGCGTCGCGTGGCCTCGTGCTGTTGGGCGACTTGCATCTGCTGTACCTGGTCACCCCCGACACAGGGATCAAACCAGACTACAGGCACTACTATTCACTGGTGAGAATAAATTATAGTCTGTGTTTACGTTACGCCGTCGGACGTCTCTCGGTTTGTATAAAAACATGTTAAAGTAAAACAGGTGAAAAATTAATTAAATAAATAAAGTATTGAATTTTTTCATCAGTACAATGATCTGGACGAAGAAGGCGTTTATGTCGCCAGGGCGGTGGGAATCACGGAAATGAACGCCATCAAGATGATGACCGGGAAACCTATAACGGTGAGCGAACAATTTTGATGAAAGATATGGCTACTTTTTTTGCTATGAATGAATTGTGTCTTTCGGATAAAGAATAATTTTCTTTAAATCAATTTCATCATATCGTGGTTACCCATGAATGTTACACATGAATATTCTGCGAACAAAACTGGTGCTTTGGTTTAATGAAAATGATCGCGAACGCTAATCGTGACGTCACTCGGTTTCAGAACGTGCCCGAGTCGTCACTATGCAGGTTCTACTGTGCGCTGATGCTGCGCGACCTGCAGCGGCAGATGCCCGTCTCAGCGGTCGCCGAGAAGTAAGTGAGAGCACAAGTTTCGTTCTAAATGATTGACCCTCGGTTAAAATATTTTATCGATAACCACTAACAATATGTCTAAAGAATCTGGATTGCATAGATTTTTTATTTATCAATTATCACCTAAGAAAGAGTATTTGATAATTGTTAAAATAATAAAGTAGCCAATCTTAACTTACACAAAACATATTGATGTAGATTACCTGAAAACCAAAGTAGTGAAAATAAAATTGCACAAAACTTTATAGTTAGTGAGCCATATACATGTGACATTTCTTACTTTAAAATTTATAGTACTCGCTCGCTTATTTATTATAATTATTTTTGCCGATTTTGATTCCGTTAGTAGCTGTCGCCGATTAACGGATGATTTTTTTATTTATTATTACGAGTATATGATGAAACTAATTTTATTTACATTAGGTATTTATAAATAACGAGTACTTTCCGTTATTCCCATCCATTTCCTACCAGCGACCTTCCTCAACTCATCGCTCCACCTTATTACCTTAAGCGCCTTAAGCGTAGCCGATTCGCGGTCTCCACTCTCGACAGATATGGGCAGCCCACTGCTACTTAAGCTTACAAATCCCTTCTCCTATGTCGATGTCTTTGATTCTCTGTCGGATGACATCATTCCGAATTTTATCCCTTATAGAAACTCCGAGCATAGCGCGTTCCATAGCTCACTGAGCTACTTTAAACTGGTGGACCAGCTGTATTGTGAATGTCCACGGTCGTGACGGGTAGGATGCACTGATCGAAAACTTTTGTCTTCAAGCATTAATACAGAGATGATGAGAAGACTCGACGTAGCTTACGAAACACTGTCCAGTCCGGCTGGATCCTTCTTTTCGAAATTGTTGCGACCTAGCTGCAGAATCTGCCCAAGGTATATTCGGAAACATTTTCGAACTGTGGTGTTCATTTACAACGATAGGTCTTGGATTTAGACGGTTGTTGATCATTACTTTGGTTTTGTCTAGGTTAGTTTTGAGACCTATTCATTGTGAGGCTAATGTCAGACTGTCCAGCATCTGTTGCAGCTTCGTCAGCGATTCACCCATTAACACGATGTTGTCTGCAAATGGCAAGTGCGAGATGTAATCGCCGTTTACATTAATGCCTATTCTTTTCGAGTCAAGCGTCTTGAACATATCTTCCAATGCGCATGTGTCCCTGTCTCACCCTGCGCCCTGTCTCACACCTCTGCGCAGTTAGATGGGCTCAGATATCTTAAAATAATAATAAATAATACTTATCACAAAAGCGACTTATTCAAGAAAATACTACTGAAGACGAAATGCTACTAAATAACAGGCGCCCGACTTCAATAGCATTTTCTTGAATAAGTTGTTTTTGAGATAAGTATTTATTTATTTTTATTTATTTATTAATTTTTTGGAAGACTTACAGCTATACAATGAAAAATCTTATTAAACTATAATAAAGACAAAAAGCCAATTAAAAGTCCCCACCATTAGTAACATACTACTCTTAATATGTATTACAATAGTCATTAAATTAATCAAGCACGCACATACACCTAGTACCCAGCTATAACAAAATCGGTAGTTAATTATATATAGGTATTACATGGTACTCACAAATCGTTGAAGAACATACTGCTTAAAATACGCCTTGCCGAAACCTCACTAGTGTCGAAGAGATCTAAGTTAGCCTGCCTTGATAGGTCATTGAAATTGTTAAGAGCTCGCCAAAGATATGCATTTTGTCTATAATTGGTAGAAACGGGAGGGATATATAAAAGAGAATTGAATCTGAGGGGCTTTGTTGGGGTTCTAAGAAAAATTTTGAAAACTAATTCAGGACAATCAATTACACCAGATGCAATTTTCATTAAATATACAACGTCTGCAATCTCACGGCGCCTTTCCAATGGGAGCAGATGATGTTTTTTGCAAAGATCCAAATAGCGTCTCGAGTCATAATGATCCTTAGTGCGAAAACAGAGATATCTCAAAAATCTCCTCTGTATAGACTCAATGCGCATTATATATGTATCGTATCTAGGATTCCAGATTTACTAAATAATATTGTATTGTACATTTGACTACGGACAAATGTACAATACAATATTTTCAGTGTCTTTGCTTTAGTGAAATCCCCAGAATTACGCATCACAAATCCAAGGGCTTTTGAGGCCTTAGAAATGATTTTATCAACATGCCTTTCAAAAATGAGCTTATTATCATGGAGCACTCCTGTAACTGACAACAGTTTCCCGACTTAACTTTGTGTTTTTTACCGTGTAGTCAAAGTGGACCAATTCTTTCTTACGGCTATATGTGACGACATTGCACTTAGATGGATTTACAGATAATTATCGATACAGTAATTATCGAGCCTCAGTAAGTCACCCTAAAGAAAAGCTGCATCGGCTAAAGAGGAGACTGGTGCAACGATTTTCATGTCGTCTGCGAAACATAGAAGCTTAGAGAACTTAAAACACTGCTTGATGTCATTTACAAGGACTACAAACAGAAGAGGACCAAGCAACGACCCTTGAGGAACGCCACTAGGGACCGCCAACCATCCAGAGATATAGTTCTTTATAACAACTGCTTGAGAACGTTTTTTTATGTATGAAGTCAACCATCTCAACAAATCGCCATTGACGCCAATGTTTCGCAACTTGAGCAGAAGTAAATTGGACTGGATCCGGTCAAATGCCTTGCTGTAGTCTGTGTAAATGACATCAACTTGTTTACCACTATCCATGGCTACAGTGAGATATTCATTCAATAATACAAGATTTGATACAACCGACCGACCCTTTAGGAATCCATGTTGCGTGAAACTGAATGAATGCTGTAGCGCTGAATAAAGCTGCTCATAGACAATTTTTTCGAAAACTTTGGAAATAATACAAAGCTTAGAGATTGGCCGGTAATTAGCTATATCTGATCTGGAGCCTTTTTATGGACCGGAGTGATAAAGGCACGCTTCCATATGTCCGGAATCATGCCAACTGCTAAGGATTTTTTAAAGAGAAGTGAAATCGGTCGTGCTCGCACAGTTGATAAGGAAGCGAGCAGGTAAAAGATCAGGTCCGGCTGACTTTGAAGGATCCAATTTTAGAAGAAGTTTGGTTACTTCATCGACGTTAACAATGATGTTGCTTATATTAGTAACCGCACTCGTTAAATGAATTAATTGAAGAAGCGGGGACGTTTAAAAAATTTGAATGGAAATATTTAGAAAATGCATTACATATTGATGAACCCGTATTATATATAGTATTTTCATGTTTAAGACTGCACGGTATTTCATTATTATTACATATAGTATTTATAAGATTATCACTTTTTAAAAGTTTAAATTCGGTTCTATTTTTTAAGTTTTTTATTTCATACTTTTCAGTGATATTTATATTATAAAAATAAAAATTTTAAGTTCATCACAAGCAAGACATTTAGAAAAAATTAAATTATTTTACATCTATCATATTCGATAAGTAGGTCCTAATAACCCCCAAATGGAGCTTGTAGATGACCAATAAGCGCTCTTGAGTAATAATGTAGCTAAAAAAGCCCTAGGGCGATAAGTAATTAAAAAAAAAAAACAGTCGGATGTAAAACCTTACAGACCTTGGCTACTAATCTAATATTTTGGTTTAAAAGAGTAATAAAGAATATATTCTTTGGCTTTATAAGCATGATGAGTATCACAATGTCGCAATTGTTGTGCTGTCGCTTTTAGTTTCAAGTTAACAAGCATTATAATTAGAAATATGTCGAATTTTATTGGACCTTGTCTTATGTAATACTTTGGTTAGCGTCGAAGAGTGTTGCGACCCATTGGTTTCTCCTGACCCACATCACAAAGCCATTATAATTCATCTTATATCGTTCAATTGTTCATATCTACGGCATGCAATGAGAACTAAACGGTTTTTTAATAAGGGAGATTATATGGAGATTAATTCAAAAATCAAAAACATAAATTGGCACACGGAATTTACGCAAAAAAACATGGAGGGAGCCACTGATTTCTTTTACACAGTTATAAATCAAATCATTGATAAATATATACCCTCTAAAATTGTGCGTGATAGTAACTACCCGTTTTGGTACACGACTCCTCTAAAGAAATTAATTAAGGAAAAATGTAAATATTATTGTAAATACAGAAATTATGCGCAATCATTCGGACTTACATACATATAAATTATTAAGGGATAGGGTAAAACGCGTAGAAGCTGAGTGCTACCAGAACTACATATCATCTGTTGAAAAATCAATAAAAGCTAATCCAAAGTATTATTGGACATTTATTAAATCTCGGTATAAATCATCCAACTTATTAACTTATTAGAGGACACCTTTAAGACACTGGAATGGAGTAGATTTGGCGTAAGAATTGACGGCGAACGTCTCACCCATCTACGTTTCGCGGATGATATTGTCATTTTTGCTGAAAGTGGGGATGCGATTCAGCTTATGTTGTTGTCGTTAGCTAATGCATGTCGAAGAGTCGGTTTGAACATGAACCTATCAAAAACAAAGGTAATGGCCAATAGGCCAATAACATCAAGTATTCAAATCGTTGGCATTAACCTAGCAGAGGTCACTAAATATGTATATCTAGGACAAGTAATTAACATGGAAAACTACTGTAATTTAATCTAATAATGATGATTATGGTGAGGATTAAATGATTATTATTCCTGTATACATAATTTACTCTTCCCGACCCCTCGACGATTCGAGGGGTGGGAGGATTCCCCCCGGCAGAGGAGGCCAGACGGCCGGCAGAATTATTATTATTATTACTTGAGCGATGACATAAAGTGCATAATAAGTTTGGGATGGGCGAGCTTTGGACAAATGCCGGAAATTTTTAGATCCAACATGCCGATACATCTAAAAAGGCGTGCTTTCGACCAATGCATCCTCCCGAAATTAACATATGGTTGTGAGACGTGGACACTAACAGATGGCATAATCAGTGACGGATTAACCCTTAATCAAATTAAGCAATTGCCTAAGGCATCACGTCTGGGGGGGGGGGGGGGGGCACTAGATGAAGCACAAAAAAAAATCCGTCCTTAGGGCATCACGTCTCACTATCACGTCACCAAAAACCACACCAAAAAAGTTACTAGGACTAATTTGAAAATTCGCGCGTTTTAAGTTGAAATAGAGTCCGACCTAGAGTCATACATAACCCCGCTCTCGCTTGCCCACTCACTGTCCGTTAGTGTATTCCTTAATTCGAATGCACCGGAATTGCGATCAGCCAATCACAAACCACTCGAACCCACCCCTTCCCCGCCTGGCGCCCCCGCAAATCTGTGACATTTCAATCAAATGTTTTGTTTTTTGAGTAATTGTGCCGGCCGGCTTCTATGCATGTGTAATACAATTCATTTGTTTGATAATTATTCAGTAATAGTTTCAGTAAACTAAAAATCAACGTGCTGTGTAACTCGCACAGCACAAATTAGTGTAGGTAAGTGTGTTTGTCGACAATTAATTCAAGTTTTGTTCATAATAATATTGTGTTCGCTTAGGTACGTAAAGTTTTATTTTATTTTGTTTGATAACGTCCAAAGTCAAAATATCTAAAGTATTTTGTTTCATTTAAGTAATTACTTTTGGTTATGTAAAATCTACTCAAACCAGTCGAAGCTGAAGGTTTCTGCAAGCTTCGAAATAGTTTTTCCTAGTTAAATTAGTTTGAGAGGTCAATGACACGCGTGTCAAATGATACCTACCTACTGAAAGACGACTCCCGATATCTAGCGGTCGGTCGGGCTCGGGCGTGTTTCTTTAATTTAAAAGCTAATAGGTATTGTTATAATTCGCGTAATGAGTTATGAGCGCTGACCTTGAATGCGGCGGTTTCTGCGCATGCATTGAGCTAATCGTTGCGCGAATTATACAAGCTTTTACTACACTTCACGTTAGTTTAAAAGTTTGTACGGGCGGAATATTGCGATCGTTTTTGAATGATTTTGCTTGAATTGAATTTATAAGGGCTTTGAAGCCTTCGGCTTCGGAGTAATTTAATTCCACTTTACAGAGTTTAAGTACTCTTTTTAATAATTTATTTCTTTACATACCCCTAGATTAAATATGAAGCGTTTGCAATTGAGTGGTGCACAAAAACGAAAACACACAGAAGAGAATAAAAGAAAAATAGCCGAAACAATAAGTAAAACAAAAGAGTTAACAAGTTTTTTCCGTCCCCCCTCAATCTGAGCCACCGCCATCAGATGATATTCCAATTCCAGGGACGTCAAAAAACTGTGAAGAAAATTATACGATTCAAGAACCTTCTGATTCTGAATTTGAAACCTTGAATAATACTGAAGATATAATAAACGAAACTGAAATTAACAGAGCACCAAATCAAGAAAATGATCCAGGGCTATGGCGTGAATTTTCAAACGTTGACTTGGAATATTGGCTATCTTGTGGACCAAATGACTGTCAAAATCATAATAGTTCATTTGAAAAATCCCGTCGAACTTATGGTTCAACATCGCGTTACTGCCATGAAAAAGTATTTATTGGCCGAAAGCCTAATGGCGAAAACTACAAAAGAGAGTGGCTACTTTATTCGCCGTCTACAGGATCACTTTACTGTTTTGTATGTAAGCTTTTTTGTTCAGATAAATCTTCAGTTTTTGTTAGTTCAACAGGTTTTAGTGACTGGAGGAATACCAAAGTAATGATTGAAGGTCACGAAAAAAGTTCTAGTCACAGAGATTGCCTATTAACATATTTAACACGCAGGCAAGGCTTAAGCTTGCATCAAGGCTTTGATAAACAAATTCATGAAGAGAATGTTTACTGGGAGCACGTATTACAGCGAGTTATAGCTGTTATTCGCACATTGGCAGAAAGAGGCCTTCCTTTTCGCGGTCCAGTAGAGAAATTTGGATCTCCTCAGAATGGAAATTTTCTAGCGTTGCTGGAACTTATAAGTCAATCTGGGCGTTACAATGGCATGCAGCAGAAGCTTCTAGAGGCGAATCCGTTGGCAATATATATCCCATGTGCAGCCCATTCTCTCAATTTAGTAGGTCGAAGCGCCGTGGATTGTTGCCTAGCTGCTGTAATTTTTTTTTCATTAGTCCAAAATCTATACAATTTTTTTTCAGGTTCAACCATAAGGTGGCGCATATTAAAAGATCGTTTGGATAATGAAAGTGTTTTGAAATCTTTATCAGAAACGAGATGGGAAGCACACGCTAAAGCGACATCAGCTATTTCAGACATATTATAAAATTATAGATGCATTAGACGTCATTTCTGTGGATGACATGCAAAAAGGAGAAACCAGAAGAGAAGCAGCTAATTTTTCAAATAAACTACAAGAATTGGAGAACGTACTCATGTTTGACCAACATGAGTACGTTTTGTGGGACGAAATTTTGCAAACCTTCAGAAAAGTCAGCAAGGTATTACAAGATCCAGAAGTTACACTAGAGACTTGCGCTAATCTCTACAAATCATACGTGGATTTTTTAGAAAAATTGCGAAGCGACTTTGATTCTTTAGAAGCCCGTGCAAAAGAAAAGCTACCAGATGTGGAATACAAAGACACCCGTCAAAGACGAAGAAAGAAAATGCCTAATGATGGTTCGGCTCCTGAAGTAAGTTTCAGCCCAAGAGAACAATTCAAAATAACGTGTTATTATAGCATCATTGATAAATTAAATGCAGAGATGCGAAAAAGGGGAGAGATATACAAAGAAACAGCAGACAAATTCTTATTCTTGAATAAAATACCCGATGCCGATAAAATTATGTGTCCCGATCAAACTGCAGAATACAGGCAGCACAGTACAAATCTAGTAAACACATATCCAGAAGACCTTAACACTGAATTAATAACAGAAGTTCAACAGTTTCATTCATATGTCATAAGTAAAATAAGTTCCAGACCCAGTGACCCGGCTCGCACAAGTTTACATCAGACTCACGCACAATTGTATAAAATAATACATGATGATAAAATTGAATCAGCATTTCCTTATGTGGAAACAGCCCTGCGTATATTTTTATCGCTTATGATTACAAATTGCTTAGCGGAACGTTCTTTTTCAAAATTAAAAATATTAAAAAATGAAAAAAGGACAAAGATGATTCAAGAAAGGCTCGATAATTTATCGATATTATACATAGAGTCCGATATGTTAAAAACGTTAGACGTTGATATTATCTTGCATGAATTCAATGCTCGGAAAAGCCGCAAGGCGCATTTCAATAAATAAATAAATGATGCTTTGGTTTTTATTACTGTCGCACCTACTCCACTTCTAAGGTACGTTACATCTCATAATCTTATTTTACAAAGAACTAATGTTTTTAGACGGTAAAGGTAAAGGTTTAGGGGGGCCCACAGGCGTGGATTGCTTAGGGCATCAAGTAGTCTTAATCCGTCACTGGGCATAATGAAGAGACTCAAAGTAACTCAAAGAGCCATGGAAAGGTCTTTGCTTCGGATATCTCTTCGTGATCGTATCAGAAATACCGAGATACGTAAACGGACTGGTGTTGTGGATATAGGGAAGCGAGTGGCTAAATTAAAGTGGCAATGGGCTGGCCATATAATGAGATGCTCAGACGGACGTTGGAGCCAAAAGATGACCATATGGCGACCACGAACATCCAGCAGGAAGACCAAAGGCAAGATGGGCCGATGATATTGTTCAAACAGCCGGCAAATCATGGATGCGTGTGACAACCTGCAGATCACGCTGGAGGGAATTGGGGGAGGCATATGTCCAATACTGGACAGACAAATGCTGATAAAGAAAGAATAAATCATCCAACGTTCCTAATGCAATGGAATATGGTGACATTAAAGTAAATGAGGGTGCAACTATTGCTGACCTTTTTTCTAACTTTTTTTATTCGACTTTCTCGCAACGAACATCTATATTACCTGATTCTACTTCAATTGTGAATATTCCACCCTTAAATATTATTTCCAATATTCACTTAAATGTTGATATGGTCACTAAATTATTGTTATCATTGAACACCACCAAATCTGCAGGGCCTGATCTTTTACCGCCAATTTTTCTTATTAAATGTGATGAATCAATTTCTTTACCTTTATACTTATTATTTGTAAAATCAATTGCGGAAAAAAATATACCAAAAATATGGAAGTCTGCTTTTATAACACCAATCCATAAAAAAGGTGTCAGAACCAATGTAACCAATTACAGACCAGTTTCAAAATTGTGTATCATTGCAAAAATTTTGGAAAAAATAATATATAATCAATTGTTCTCTTCCTTGAAAAACTCATTTGCTGATTTTCAGCATGGTTTTCTTCAATGGCGGTCAACAGTGTCAAATCTTATACTGCTTAACGATTTTATCTCAGACAATATGCAAGCGGGTAAGCAGGTAGATGTCGTATACACTGATTATAGTAAATGTTTTGACAAAATACATCATGGAATCTTAAGTTGGGTTGTCGTGCCTAGTGGTGTGCCTCAAGGCTCGATTTTGGGCCCACTTCTGTTTTTAATATTCGTAAACGACATTGGATTATGCTTTCATCTTTCTAAATTACTCTGTTTCGCAGATGATATGAAAATTTTTAAAGCGATATCTTCTACAACTGATGCCTTAGAACTTCAGTCTGACTTGTCACGTCTGGATGGTTACTACGACGCAAATAAACTTGATCTCAATCCCGCCAAGTGCTCTGTTGTAACTTTCAGCCGGAAAAAGAATATCATTCTTACTTAATACAATTTGAAAAACCATAACTTAGAAAGACTTTCCAAAATACGTGACCTTGGAATTATTCATGATTCAAAGCTTCTTTTTGATGAACACGTTGACAAAATCATAAAAAAAGCATCGCAGTCGCTAGGTTTCGTAATGAGAACTTCTGCTAATTTAAAAAATATTAAAACTATTAAGATATTGTATTGTAGTTTTGTAAGAAGTATCTTGGAATACGGATCGGAGATCTGGAATCCGTGCTACAGTAAATACATTAACCGTATTGAGCAGCTCCAGTCGAAGTTTGTAAAATTCTTGTGTTACCGTTTAAAACTACCTTTTACCTCCAAAGAATACCTACAATTCTGCAAACAATTCCACCTTCCTCCGTTGTATAAGAGACGTGAGATTACAGATGTGGTAAGCTTACTTAAAATAATTTCAAATAAATATGACTCCCATGAACTTCTCTCTAAAATTAACTTTAATGTTCCGTCAAAATCAGTTAGACACTATACTCCGATTAGTTTGCCTGTGGCATCATCTAACTACCGACAAAATGCATTTTTGTGGCGAGCAAGTAAAACTTTAAATGAATTATGTAAATCAAAAGACTTAGATATATTTTACTGTAGTATATATCAGGAGCTAGGCGGTTAATGAGCGATGATTTTTTTTTTGTTGAATCTTACTGAACATGCATTAGCATTTTTGTTTGTAATTGTTCTGATACATATTGTAATTTTCTTTTTTCTGGTGCATATATGTTTTTCTGTTCTAAAACTCCACTTTACGATACCTATGTTCACTCTTATTGTTAACTATAACTGTAACTAACCGTGGAAACCTTTTATTGGCCATCTGTAACGCAATTTGATGTCTACATATAAAAATCATGTGCTGTTGGTATTCCCGAATATATATAAATATAAATAAATAAAATAAATAACTGGCTCTCGGGGAAGTATTATTTTTTATTTGTATAAAGGTTAGCGGTCCTGGATCATAGGCGGAGACGTTCCCTTCGAAGCATTTCGTTGTATAGTCCGTATCTGGTGTAGATACTTGGTGGCACGCGGCAACGTGCAGGCGGCGCTGGCGGGCGCGGCGGGCGCGTGCGCGGGCGCGGCGCGGGTGTGCGCGGCGCTGCGGCAACGCGCCCTGGCCGCGCTGCTGCTGCAGCTGGCGCCCGCGCTGCGCCACGCCGCCGCGCCGCAGCTGCACCGCCTGCTGGAGCTGCCCGCCGTGCGACAGGTACAGTAGTGCAGTAGTGCAGTAGTGCAGTAGTGCAGTAGTGCAGTAGTGCAGTAGTACAGTAGCATCGCCACCTCTACACTAGCGCGGGCGCGGCGCTGCGGCAACGCGCCCTGGCCGCGCTGCTGCTGCAGCTGGCGCCCGCGCTGCGCCACGCCGCCGCGCCGCAGCTGCACCGCCTGCTGGAGCTGCCCGCCGTGCGACAGGTACAGTAGTGCAGTAGTGCAGTAGTGCAGTAGTGCAGTAGTGCAGTAGTGCAGTAGTACAGTAGCATCGCCACCTCTACACTAGCGCGGGCGCGGCGCTGCGGCAACGCGCCCTGGCCGCGCTGCTGCTGCAGCTGGCGCCCGCGCTGCGCCACGCCGCCGCGCCGCAGCTGCACCGCCTGCTGGAGCTGCCCGCCGTGCGACAGGTACAGTAGTGCAGTAGTGCAGTAGTGCAGTAGTGCAGTAGTGCAGTAGTGCAGTAGTACAGTAGCATCGCCACCTCTACACTAGCGCGGGCGCGGCGCTGCGGCAACGCGCCCTGGCCGCGCTGCTGCTGCAGCTGGCGCCCGCGCTGCGCCACGCCGCCGCGCCGCAGCTGCACCGCCTGCTGGAGCTGCCCGCCGTGCGACAGGTACAGTAGTGCAGTAGTGCAGTAGTGCAGTAGTGCAGTAGTGCAGTAGTGCAGTAGCATCGCCACCTCTACACTAGCGCGGGCGCGGCGCTGCGGCAACGCGCCCTGGCCGCGCTGCTGCTGCAGCTGGCGCCCGCGCTGCGCCACGCCGCCGCGCCGCAGCTGCACCGCCTGCTGGAGCTGCCCGCCGTGCGACAGGTACAGTAGTGCAGTAGTGCAGTAGTGCAGTAGTGCAGTAGTGCAGTAGTGCAGTAGCATCGCCACCTCTACACTAGCGCGGGCGCGGCGCTGCGGCAACGCGCCCTGGCCGCGCTGCTGCTGCAGCTGGCGCCCGCGCTGCGCCACGCCGCCGCGCCGCAGCTGCACCGCCTGCTGGAGCTGCCCGCCGTGCGACAGGTACAGTAGTGCAGTAGTGCAGTAGTGCAGTAGTACAGTAGTGCAGTAGTGCAGTAGTGCAGTAGTGCAGTAGTACAGTAGCATCGCCACCTCTACACTAGCGCGGGCGCGGCGCTGCGGCAACGCGCCCTGGCCGCGCTGCTGCTGCAGCTGGCGCCCGCGCTGCGCCACGCCGCCGCGCCGCAGCTGCACCGCCTGCTGGAGCTGCCCGCCGTGCGACAGGTACAGTAGTGCAGTAGTGCAGTAGTGCAGTAGTACAGTAGTGCAGTAGTGCAGTAGTGCAGTAGTGCAGTAGTACAGTAGCATCGCCACCTCTACACTAGCGCGGGCGCGGCGCTGCGGCAACGCGCCCTGGCCGCGCTGCTGCTGCAGCTGGCGCCCGCGCTGCGCCACGCCGCCGCGCCGCAGCTGCACCGCCTGCTGGAGCTGCCCGCCGTGCGACAGGTACAGTAGTGCAGTAGTGCAGTAGTGCAGTAGTGCAGTAGTACAGTAGTGCAGTAGTGCAGTAGTGCAGTAGTGCAGTAGTACAGTAGCATCGCCACCTCTACACTAGCGCGGGCGCGGCGCTGCGGCAACGCGCCCTGGCCGCGCTGCTGCTGCAGCTGGCGCCCGCGCTGCGCCACGCCGCCGCGCCGCAGCTGCACCGCCTGCTGGAGCTGCCCGCCGTGCGACAGGTACAGTAGTGCAGTAGTGCAGTAGTGCAGTAGTGCAGTAGTGCAGTAGCATCGCCACCTCTACACTAGCGCGGGCGCGGCGCTGCGGCAACGCGCCCTGGCCGCGCTGCTGCTGCAGCTGGCGCCCGCGCTGCGCCACGCCGCCGCGCCGCAGCTGCACCGCCTGCTGGAGCTGCCCGCCGTGCGACAGGTACAGTAGTGCAGTAGTGCAGTAGTGCAGTAGTGCAGTAGTGCAGTAGCATCGCCACCTCTACACTAGCGCGGGCGCGGCGCTGCGGCAACGCGCCCTGGCCGCGCTGCTGCTGCAGCTGGCGCCCGCGCTGCGCCACGCCGCCGCGCCGCAGCTGCACCGCCTGCTGGAGCTGCCCGCCGTGCGACAGGTACAGTAGTGCAGTAGTGCAGTAGTGCAGTAGTACAGTAGCATCGCCACCTCTACACTAGCGCGGGCGCGGCGCTGCGGCAACGCGCCCTGGCCGCGCTGCTGCTGCAGCTGGCGCCCGCGCTGCGCCACGCCGCCGCGCCGCAGCTGCACCGCCTGCTGGAGCTGCCCGCCGTGCGACAGGTACAGTAGTGCAGTAGTGCAGTAGTGCAGTAGTGCAGTAGTGCAGTAGTGCAGTAGCATCGCCACCTCTACACTAGCGCGGGCGCGGCGCTGCGGCAACGCGCCCTGGCCGCGCTGCTGCTGCAGCTGGCGCCCGCGCTGCGCCACGCCGCCGCGCCGCAGCTGCACCGCCTGCTGGAGCTGCCCGCCGTGCGACAGGTACAGTAGTGCAGTAGTGCAGTAGTGCAGTAGTACAGTAGTGCAGTAGTGCAGTAGTGCAGTAGTGCAGTAGTACAGTAGCATCGCCACCTCTACACTAGCGCGGGCGCGGCGCTGCGGCAACGCGCCCTGGCCGCGCTGCTGCTGCAGCTGGCGCCCGCGCTGCGCCACGCCGCCGCGCCGCAGCTGCACCGCCTGCTGGAGCTGCCCGCCGTGCGACAGGTACAGTAGTGCAGTAGTGCAGTAGTGCAGTAGTGCAGTAGTGCAGTAGTGCAGTAGCATCGCCACCTCTACACTAGCGCGGGCGCGGCGCTGCGGCAACGCGCCCTGGCCGCGCTGCTGCTGCAGCTGGCGCCCGCGCTGCGCCACGCCGCCGCGCCGCAGCTGCACCGCCTGCTGGAGCTGCCCGCCGTGCGACAGGTACAGTAGTGCAGTAGTGCAGTAGTGCAGTAGTACAGTAGTGCAGTAGTGCAGTAGTGCAGTAGTGCAGTAGTACAGTAGCATCGCCACCTCTACACTAGCGCGGGCGCGGCGCTGCGGCAACGCGCCCTGGCCGCGCTGCTGCTGCAGCTGGCGCCCGCGCTGCGCCACGCCGCCGCGCCGCAGCTGCACCGCCTGCTGGAGCTGCCCGCCGTGCGACAGGTACAGTAGTGCAGTAGTGCAGTAGTGCAGTAGTACAGTAGTGCAGTAGTGCAGTAGTGCAGTAGTGCAGTAGTACAGTAGCATCGCCACCTCTACACTAGCGCGGGCGCGGCGCTGCGGCAACGCGCCCTGGCCGCGCTGCTGCTGCAGCTGGCGCCCGCGCTGCGCCACGCCGCCGCGCCGCAGCTGCACCGCCTGCTGGAGCTGCCCGCCGTGCGACAGGTACAGTAGTGCAGTAGTGCAGTAGTGCAGTAGTACAGTAGTGCAGTAGTGCAGTAGTGCAGTAGTGCAGTAGTACAGTAGCATCGCCACCTCTACACTAGCGCGGGCGCGGCGCTGCGGCAACGCGCCCTGGCCGCGCTGCTGCTGCAGCTGGCGCCCGCGCTGCGCCACGCCGCCGCGCCGCAGCTGCACCGCCTGCTGGAGCTGCCCGCCGTGCGACAGGTACAGTAGTGCAGTAGTGCAGTAGTGCAGTAGTGCAGTAGTGCAGTAGTGCAGTAGTGCAGTAGTGCAGTAGTACAGTAGCATCGCCACCTCTACACTAGCGCGGGCGCGGCGCTGCGGCAACGCGCCCTGGCCGCGCTGCTGCTGCAGCTGGCGCCCGCGCTGCGCCACGCCGCCGCGCCGCAGCTGCACCGCCTGCTGGAGCTGCCCGCCGTGCGACAGGTACAGTAGTGCAGTAGTGCAGTAGTGCAGTAGTACAGTAGTGCAGTAGTGCAGTAGTGCAGTAGTGCAGTAGTACAGTAGCATCGCCACCTCTACACTAGCGCGGGCGCGGCGCTGCGGCAACGCGCCCTGGCCGCGCTGCTGCTGCAGCTGGCGCCCGCGCTGCGCCACGCCGCCGCGCCGCAGCTGCACCGCCTGCTGGAGCTGCCCGCCGTGCGACAGGTACAGTAGTGCAGTAGTGCAGTAGTGCAGTAGTGCAGTAGTGCAGTAGCATCGCCACCTCTACACTAGCGCGGGCGCGGCGCTGCGGCAACGCGCCCTGGCCGCGCTGCTGCTGCAGCTGGCGCCCGCGCTGCGCCACGCCGCCGCGCCGCAGCTGCACCGCCTGCTGGAGCTGCCCGCCGTGCGACAGGTACAGTAGTGCAGTAGTGCAGTAGTGCAGTAGTGCAGTAGTGCAGTAGCATCGCCACCTCTACACTAGCGCGGGCGCGGCGCTGCGGCAACGCGCCCTGGCCGCGCTGCTGCTGCAGCTGGCGCCCGCGCTGCGCCACGCCGCCGCGCCGCAGCTGCACCGCCTGCTGGAGCTGCCCGCCGTGCGACAGGTACAGTAGTGCAGTAGTGCAGTAGTGCAGTAGTACAGTAGCATCGCCACCTCTACACTAGCGCGGGCGCGGCGCTGCGGCAACGCGCCCTGGCCGCGCTGCTGCTGCAGCTGGCGCCCGCGCTGCGCCACGCCGCCGCGCCGCAGCTGCACCGCCTGCTGGAGCTGCCCGCCGTGCGACAGGTACAGTAGTGCAGTAGTGCAGTAGTGCAGTAGTGCAGTAGTACAGTAGCATCGCCACCTCTACACTAGCGCGGGCGCGGCGCTGCGGCAACGCGCCCTGGCCGCGCTGCTGCTGCAGCTGGCGCCCGCGCTGCGCCACGCCGCCGCGCCGCAGCTGCACCGCCTGCTGGAGCTGCCCGCCGTGCGACAGGTACAGTAGTGCAGTAAGCGATAAGGCCGCCTATTGCACAACTGTAATTAATTTATATTATGTTCCTTACAATGTATTTATTTTATACTTTTTTGTATCTAGTGTGTAATACGAATAATTATATTATTATTATATAATGTTAACAAATCTAGTGTGTGCAAATATTCCATATCAACAGTTATTAGGATGTTTAATGTATCTTGCAGTGTTGACTAGGCCTGACATAGTATATTCTGACAGTTACTTATCACAGTTGTTCATTTTACTTATGCTAAAAGGGTTCTAAAGTACTTGTATAAGACTAAAGGGTACTGTTTGAGGTATTACCAAGGAACAGCAGATTTGGTAGGTTATGTAGACGCCGATTGGGCGAGTGATGCATTAGATAGATGGTCATATACTGCACTCTGAATGGCGTACACCTCTGCCTGGAATATTGAGGAGTACTTTCCCATGTTCAGACTTATAGCCTTCCTTGGGGCTTCTCCATGAATTCCACATCCTACCTCAGGACCGGCCTTCCTTGGGGCTTCTCCATGAATTCCACATCCTACCTCAGGACCGGATTTGGAGCCGTCAGTGTACCCACTTTAGGCTTCCATTTTTCCATACTATACGATTATTTGACCAGTCGTCCCTGGTGGGTATCTCTACAAGATATGACCTGTGTGAATCGATTCACTCTGAAAAGTGGGTCTACTGTTTCTTGGGAAAGCAGAAAACAACGCACAGTGGCATTGAGTAGCTGTGAAGCGGAATATATGGCTTTATCGGAAGCGTGTCGAGAGGCCATATATTTGCGTAGACGAGAAATAGAAATAGTTGGATTTTGCAATAGAATAGTTTTATTTAATGATAGCCAGAATGCATTAAAACTTGCCAATAATCATCAGTCACACAAGAAGTCCAAACACATAGATGTCCGTTACAATTGTATAAAAGAAGTTATTGATGATAAGATTATTGAAACTATATATGTCGGGACTTCTCAGATACCTGCTGATTTATTGGAGAAAGATCTGTCGAGGGCAAAGCATTACAAATTCATGGAAACTTTGGAACTTGTTTTGAAAAAAGATTAAGTTTTTTTTATTTTTATTGTAATGTTTTGGAGTTAACCTTTATTTATATCGATATAGCGGGGGCGTAATTTATAGATATTGAAATTGTATTACGTTACAGTATTGCATCGATACTAGTACCACCAGTTTTTAAGTAAATAACATGTGTTTGTTTGAGTCTATTCATAGACTACTTTTCATAGACTATTTTTTAATGGTAATTGGTCTGGAATTTGTAATAAAAAAATATAGCCGTCTGTTATTAACAATAAATACTATTTAACAATAGTTTGTAATGAAAAGGCTCAAAAACTACAGGACCGATTTAAAAAAATCTTTCACCATTCGAAAGCTACATTATCCACGAGGAACATAGACTTTATTTTATTTTGGAAAAAATAGGGACACAAGGTGTAAAAAATCAACCAGAAAAGTTACTTATTAAACTATAAAAGATAGAACCATAAAATGTTCTCATTAATTGTAGATCTTATAAATATCTACAAAAAAGTCCGCGGCGTACTATACCTATCTATATCGAGTGAGACACAATAAGCATTTTCTTATTTAAAAATATTGATTTTTTTTTATTACATTTAAACGCGTTTATTTTACTCTTGCTATAAATCCTTATCAAAATAAATTATTTCATCACTAAGTACAGTTTATGTCGATAATAATTGGTCTTTAAATGATTAAAATTGGGCGTTTGGTTTTGAAGTTATGGTGAAATTAAAATATTACGATTTCTGCTGCACGGCGCGTTGCGTAGTTTAGATCTATGAGTAAGGTACCAACGGACCACGCGAGCGAAGCCGCTGGCGGAAAGCTAGTATATAATAAAGAGAAAAGATTTTGAGTGTTTGGTTCCGAAATTACCGGGACATTATACGAATATAGGTTATAATTCATCACAAAAAACGGTAAATAAAGGAATGAAATGGGAGTGGAAGTTTATACAGGTAATTAAAACGTTACAATAGTAACCATTATTTACCATTCAATTCGTCAGTACCCTAGGGACCACGCGATCGAAACAGCTGGCCGAAAGCTAGTATCTAAACAAAACTATATCGAATACTGTATCCCTATTTTTGTCGACGTAAATAGGCGCGAGCGATGCAACTGATGCGTGCAGGATACGAGAGAATAGAAGACCTGGCGAAGGCCTCCGTGGGCGATCTGGTCGCTAAAGTGGAGAATCTGCCGCGGAGTACCGCCTCGCATCTCATCAGCGCCGCCCGGGTATGTCTTATAATTATGGGTATCGCTCGACCTAACATATATAATATCGATATGAGCTTGTTATATAAGTATATGTATCCTCGCAAATTGATACTACTTAATAATAATAATAACTTTTATTCAGCTTACAAGTTTTAACAATTTATGCGTTGGCTTCCTCTATTAAGTACTATAAGTACCTGTGTTACAGGAAACCACTCTTCCATATCTTAATTATATATCTGAGTGCGGGCAAACGTGTGCGTGTGAGTGTGTTTGTGTGTGTGTGTGTGTGTATGTGTGTGTGTGTGTGTGTGTGTATGTGTGTGTGTGTGTATGTGCGTGTGTGTGTGGGGGTGGGTGTTTGATTTATGTATGTTATCTTAATTTATCAATTCACCCAGGGTACGATTGTAAAATATTTTCAGTTTTATCATAGTCTAAACACTTTAGCCATTCCGTAACTTTTTTTTTACATTTCTTTAATGTCAATGGATATATTTTTAGGGTTTTGTTTATTTTGTTGTAAATGTGTGAAGATAAATTCATGAACTGATATTGCGCAAATCTAGTGTGAACATATGTTGTAGTAGCAAATTAATCCTTCCTCCTTTTAGTTTCTTTATCATTAGAATATTCTAAAGATTTATGTTTCTTTAAAACAATTTGTAATATGTAAAGTTTTCTTACTGTAAGTAGATCTGCATCTAAATATAAAGACTGATTTGAAAATGCTCCTCGCCAGAGGGTAATGCAGTAAATTGTAATTGACTGTGCTAACGCCATATATATTTCATTTATTAGCTTTTTATCTGCGATATGTCTCAGTTCTTTAAAAACCCAAATGAGTTTCCGTAATCTACTAGCAACTAAATCAATATGAGGATACCAGTTCAGTTTTTGATCCAGCAGCACTCCAAGATATTTTGTTGTTTTGACTTTATTTATGACAGCGCAGGTACAATTCAAGTTTACATCATGATTACATAGATAAATTTTAATTTCAAAGTCTGTATCGGGCTGATACCTATCACAAATTGAAAAACATATGTAGTTCGTCTTTGATGTATTAAGCGTAAGCAGGTTATTATTTAACCATTCGGCAATCCTAGTCAATCCCTGTTCGGCAATCTCCTTTAAACAATTCCACGAATTTCCGGTAAAAATCACGGCAGTGTCATCTGCATATGAGATTATTTTGGCGTGTGGGATCATCATGTTACAGAGATCATTAATATAGACCAAAAACAGTGTCGGCCCTAGCACACTCCCCTGTGGAACGCCATAGTTTACACTAACTATTTAACTCTAAAAAAAATAATAATCAACAACCTCAAATGTTCAAGATGGGATTCGAGCCTGTAACAATCCCGACAACTATTCTTACTGATTCCTACATCAATAACAAACGATGCGTAATTACATACATACAACATTACATGCATATAATGTTGTTTATACTTATTACACTATGCAATTTTAAAGCCAAATTCGATGAAGAATGTTTACTAACAAAGCGATGCTTAGCAACCAGTGACAGGCAAATGTTAATAACCTTTCTAAACTATATAGGTAGTACTGTTTTGGAAATTACCTAATCTTTGTAATTTAATTTGCAATGTCTTAAGATTACAAGGAACATGTCATGTGTAAACAAAAACCAGTGAAAAACTAATTGTTTTATTTATAAATGTACTAATACTTCATAAACTTGCTATTTATAAATAATGCAATCAATTAACAATGCCATAAATGCTTTAGATACATTATTATATGAAATTAAAAAAAAACTTTTGTCATTTTAAACAGCAGAAAGAAATACTGTACTTTCATACGGGGTCGGCGAACATTATGCGATTGATTGCAAATGTAATAAATTTAAAAGAACACGTTTTATATCCAAAGGAAGTTAGTTTAAAACTGCAAACATGTTTCTAATATCTGAACTCTATAAGTTATAGAGCTGTCAAGTAAAAATAATTTCAGATTTATTACTATTTTCCATTTTTTTTGTCAAAATACTGAATTTTATACTAGTTAAGAATATAACTCATAAAATCACGAAGTAATGTGCAGTATCCTGGTGAGAAATAGGACTTTTATATAATTTTGTCATCTAAATTGTCATGACCCAAATTTGCTGTGTTTACATTGATTCTTTATCGAATTTGGCTGGAGTATAGTTCTTGTTTTTAAAAATATTGCTCTTTCAATTTCACACAAAGTAAAATATTACATTTTGTTACAATGAATCGACAGATGATGCTGATAGAAAAAGTAGAAAACCTCCGTGCTGAAGCAGAGGATGTTATGGAAGACCTAAAACTATAGTGTACCTTATTTTTTTTATTTTTTTTTATATGTCAGAATGAATTTGAATATTTAAAACTACCTCCAGTTATGAAATGGATTTGCATTCGTAGAAGTAAATTTTATTTTTCATCAGCTTAAATTTCAGTTGAAAATATGTTTTTTTTGTTGATAATATATGAAATTGTGAATTACTGTAAATTTTTCAAACTCATAAATTATGGAATGTTGTCAGTCGGGTATATCACATGACTTACATAACATGTTTTTGTAATAAATATCATACATAAATCTTAAATATGCATGTGTATCCTAAGTATTATATTCAACGTTGTAAAATTTAATGGAGTGTGTGGTATAAGTAAATTGGGTGATAAGAATTAGTATGTAAACAATAAATCAGAATCGTTTCTATTAGTTCCATTAAAATATTCTTTGTATCTCTAATTGGCAATATCAACATTATTATTTTATGACCCAATTAAATAAGTGACATAAAATATTCATTTTTTTAATTATAATAGATGATAAGATGTGATATCCGTAAATTGATTATTAATTATATGTATTAAGATTGTATGTGTAATTTATTTTGATTGCTTAATTTTGTGATATTTGATGGACTTTTCTAATTGTTACATATTGTGTTATTTTGTGTGTATGAATATTAATTAAATAATTGTCAATTAGAATATTATTTCCAAATTTTTTTGCATGCTATTTATAGCAAAATGTGCCCGAACTATTGCTTATATCTTTATTACTACCGATAACTGTAAATAGATAAAAAAGTAAGATTTAAAAAATTTCATATTCGCAGACCGCGCTGGTTCTATTATGATTCCTTGTTCTGCTCCATTTCTAGTTGCTAATTGAAAACCAAATTGTTTCAATCATGATAACGTTAGTGCCTTGATAATAGCCTCAAGTAGCACTCGCGCTCGTGGGCCGCATGACATGATACGGGGTTACGCGTGCGTGAGGGATCCATAATAGTAAATGTGAACAATACAAATATACTTATACAACTGTAATAATACAAATAATGTGACATGTCTTGTGAGTGAAGTGTTGATAAAGTAATTTAGCTCAACTTTTTTCAATAAAAAAGACTAGTTCGATGATACTTTTTTCCTACAGGTGAAAATAAAGGTTTCTGTTATATATTCTGAAATATTACGTTTTGAAAACTTAAAAAAGTAGGGAAAAATATTACCAAAATTTTGCTTAAATACATATGGCATAAAATTAGTCACATAAAACGTAACAAATTTCACTATTACAGCTTTAAATATAAACGCAGAAATAACAAAGATTGCCCAGACGCCTATACGTTTTTCGCTATCGTAGCATTGTGACGTCACTTAGTGCCTTGAATTTGTACTTCTTCATTATGTCCCGATATTAAGGGACTATTTATTTACTAGTGGTTGCCAGCGACTTCGTCCGCGTTTTCCATTTTTTCTTCGCTCCCAATAGTTGCAGCGTGATGTTATATAGCCTAAAGCCTTCCTCAATAAATGGTCTATTTAACACAAAAATATTTTTTCAATTCGTACCAGTAGTTCCTGAGATTAGCGGGTTCACACAAACTCTTCAGCTTTATAATATTAGTATAGATGAAATACTGGCCAGAACAATCCTTCTAGCATGATTCAGTATTCACGCGCGATGTATAACTTTGGTGTTTCTATACCGATTTCTATGATTCTTTTTTAAGGAATACTTAATACTGTTAACTTTTTTAATCAGGGATGACTGAGAGTGTTATAAACGTAAGAGTAGACAATAGACAAATACAATCAGAAAGCTTCGAACTGCTAAGCTATCGGGAGTTGCACATGTTATTGTTAGTCAACCATAAAAGATAGACATATGCTGTCGTGGGATATTTTTTATATAATTTTAAGGAGAACATTTCCGTCACACATGATTTCTGGGTAGCTTTATCCATTAAGGTTGCACACGCGACGGAAGCTTAAAAAATGGAGTAACTTCTCCCGTTTTTCCAACATTTCCCTTCACTGCTCTGCTCCTATTGATTGTAAAGTGATGAAAAGTATTCTATAACCAGCTCAGGAGTATGAAAAATAATTGTACCAGGTTTCGTTAAAATCCGTCGAGTAGTTGTTGTTTCTATAACGGTTATACAGACAGACAGACAAAAATTTTACTGATTGCATTTTAGGCATCAGATCCCTAATCACCCCCTGATAGTTATTTTGGAAATATATTTCATGTACAGAATTGACCTATCTACAGATTTATTATAAATTTATAAGTAGGTATAGATAATAAAATAAAAGTTTTGTTGTTGGCTAGCCTATTATTACAAAGTAAAACAGAAAATAGTTTAAAAATATTTATTCACCTCTTTTTATACAAACATGGCTTTAGAGTTAACGTTGGTAGTTTGGATTTCTTGACAGGCGGCTCACCGACCTTTATGAACTCCATATAAAAGAATACCTGATGGCTTTTGTCTAAGGTCTTCAGTTTGAACCCGAGCCGCTTCACGTCATCAGTGAATGATTCCACATTGTCGAAGCGACTCTCCACTTCCACGATAAGCAGGTGACCCCTGAAAGACATAGTTTTTGATAGACATCGTCCAAAACGATAACGGTCGATCACTATCTCACATCAAAGTTCCTGGTGTTTTAAAACCGGCACACCCTGCGTGAATTCATCAGATATCAAGGCGAATGTAGCGGTATACGGGGATGGCATGCATGACTAGTGGCATGGTTCGGGCCAGTCTCCCCTTTGGGCGTTTTACTCGAATTTTGTAAAACTCTGATATAATCTACTAGATCAGGAAGAAACGACGCGTTTAAATTCGCGCGGCGCCGCGGTGACGGCATTTCTTCTAATCGTGATCTCCGTTCGCCGTTCTGATACTGAAAAAACCGATCGAACGGATAACAATCTTCGGTAAACATAAAGCTTTGCTTTTAGATTTGCGGATAAACGAGCGGACTAGATATGTCCGGAAAAGCATTTCCAAATTTAGAACGAATCCTCGATAAACCATTGAACATACCCCATCTTGAGTATCCGGTTAGCCTCTAGAAGGTACTGCGTGAGGTCGGTGCCCATGAGCGCGAGGCAGTAGACGGCGGCGTGCAGCGCGGCGGCGGGCAGCGGCGTGCGGGCCATGTCGCATGCCGTCACGCCCGCACGCGCCGCCACCAGGTCGAACGAGTGCACGCGCTGCGCCACGCGCCGCGACAGCGCTGCCTCGCCACAGCCCATGTCTGCTATTGTGTGCGTTTTGGGCCTGGTGTTTTGTTGTTTTAAATAATAAACTTTATACAAACAAGATAAACAAAAAAGTGTGAAAAATATCACATTAAACAAAAGTGAAATGAAAATAATGAGGGGGCTTTAATACTTTGTTATTATTGTATTACTGTATACAATTTTCTCTATCAGAAAGACCATATTTGATAGTTGTTTTAAGACAATCCCCAAAAAGAGCTTGTGTAGTGTTTTATAATTATCAATATAAGTATCGTGCTCATTATCACTCTCAATCCTGTTGTCTGTATAAAAGAACGAGCATAAGAAATTTAATGAATAGCATTTACAGGTGAATCGATGAGAGTATGGCACTGCAGATCTTGTAAATAAGAAAAGTAGTCTGTCTCAAAAAAGAAGTTCCGCAGTTTAACTCTAATTCCTTTGTATTAAAAGCTTTAAATTATTTTTTAAATAGTCTTGTATTAAAAATATACTTTTGAATGACCTACTCTTATTGCTCAGCTTTTTTTGCAAGTAGAAATAATGAAGTTATTTTAAAATATGCACTTACATTTGAGATATCCTTTTCACTATCAAGTCGAGAGGATTGACTGGCCACTTCTTCAATTGTTGCTGGTAGCCCTGATGATAGGTGCGGAAAGCTTCTGGGTCAGATTGGAAGATCTTCTGAGCTTCTGAACCTGATGTTGTGTACAGCTTTTCATTCAGGAACCTGAACTGTGCAGCTGAGAAAGTGATACTAATGAAGTAGAAGGGATAATGCAACTTATCTACAATTTAAGGTTAGATTCAACTTCTTTATTTTCATTAAAATTATATTAAATTAAAAGAAAATTTCCACATTTGGTTAGATTTCTAGAAACATTTGAAAACCTGTCCCACTGTTTGGCACATAAATGTCAACCCATTATTTACAGATAACCAATTACACTTGTTTAGTAAATAGTTCTTCATTGATATGGATTCATTTTAGTTTATAAGAAAGATAACCCAATGATGTGGTATATACTATAGACAAGAAAATAGTTTTGTAGACTGTATACTGAAGAAACAAATATATCTATGCAGGTGATTTATTACCAGATTATTTGAAACCTAATTTTATTAACATTGTGTTATTAAAGGACAGACTAAGTGCATCTTACAGGTGCAATATTACATACCTTTTAGCTTCTCTAACATTCTTTGCCTTAGATTACTGCCACCAACACTGATATGATTTCTTTTATTTTCCATTTTTAATATTTTTTTAAACATTTCTTTCTTTTTGTCTTTTTTACTTATTATAGGTTGTATATTTGAATTTTCTACTTGAAAGGTGTTACTATAAGGCATATCTTTTACATTATTAAGTTGTTCAGAAGGATTTTCCTCTGTGTTGATGTTATATTTTCTCTTTTTAGCTTTCATTGATTTTGTTGACACATAATTTTGAACTTCAGTGTCATTGGAAACGTTATCTTCATGCTTACGCTTTCTAGATTTAAGCTTACATTTAATTGCTGTTTGATTTATTACTGACGTGTTTTTGGGGTTATTGGATTGCAATGCTTTTATTTGATTGCTTTTGTTGGATTTATTTAATTTTGTTTTCTTTACTTTCTTTTTTATTGTGGGTACTGATTCGCCATTCACTTGTGCAGACTTATCAAGATTTTTAGGAATTGTAAGTGTGTCCAAATCCTTATTTTTTTCTTTTTTATGCTGTGAAAAAAAAAATGTTATTGTTATTTTTTGTACACATTATATCAACAGCAGCATAAATACCAATCATTAGCAGGGCACATTAAAAACTCAGGACATTCTTTTAAAACTACCCAAGACATTCCAAGATAATATAAAAGCAGGATATGTCCTGGGAAAACAAGACGTTTGAAAACTCTTTAAATACTGTTCTCATTGAAATTAAAGTAAAATATTAATTGTTCAATCAAACTTATTGGAAACACTTCAATCATCAATTTTTGCTACGTTCAGAAAACCAGCCCCCTAATTGTCTAATTTTAAATCTATTGCAATCGCTTTCAGTTTGAAAGGTGTTGCACAACCATTGCTGCATAATACAAATACTTTTTTTTCAACTGTCTTCAGAAACAAGCAATGGTTGTGCAACACCTTTCAAACTGAAAGTGATTGCAATAGATTTAAAATTAGACAATTAGGGGGCAGTTTGTTTTTAACCAAAAGTATTATTATTATTATCACCTTTGCAGCTTTTCCAAAAGTTAAACTACTCTTCGGCACATCGTCTCCCCACTTGGGGATTTTAAACATTTTGTTGATAAAATGTATAACGAACGTTAGTTACTCAGGTTAAATACGTTTTGTTCGACGTTGAAAAAAATATATTTTACACAAGTAACCCAGTAATAAAGCTTTTTGTCTCGGGAACTTCAGTTTAAATTTACTTTGAACATAACCTAAAAAAATACATTAATAAACGTCAATGTCAGCCATTCAGTTTTAGTGATGTACTCTAGTTACCAACGCGAGTCGAGTTGCGCTTAACACTAGTACTTAGTAGGGCTAATATTGGTTACAATCGATATCGATATTTATCGATGTATTTATTGGATCTTAAGTAAATGCAAAAAGCTTGTTTGTAAAAACCTTATTTAAATAAAATACGTTTAATCTAAAATGTATTTTTTTTTTAAATTTGCCAATATTAGTGATGATCCATAAGCCTGTTCTAACTTCGTGTAAATTAAGTATGAGAAACTCGAGATCGTTTTGTTTACACCCAAATGTCACCTTTCTCCTGTGGACTCAACGGCTCATACGATATCTCACTATCGACCCGAGAAACAAATTTTAAAGAAATACTTCGTGGATCATAATATTTTGCTGATGAAATAAAATGTCATCGTTTTATTCATGTTCATTTCACATTCTTACAATGTAGAAATTAATTAATTCACTCGACATTGGCAGAATTGTGCGGAATGCACAAATAAGTCATAAATAAAAGAAAAAGAGAAAGATCTTATTCATAGTCTATTTTGTTTAATATAAGTTTTAGAAGAAAAATATCTCGCCATTAGAAGCCCTATCGAAAGATAATTATTATGCTGATACTCGGTGCGTAAATGTTGAAGTCTTGCTCGTTAAGAAGAAACTAGGGACCGGTAAACCTTGCATAGACATAAACCCTGTAAACTGAAACGTCAATAGTGATGTAGTCAGGCAACCAAACAAGGGGTTTGAAGTTGCTAAGTAACACAGATGTTGACTTCAATGAAATATCGAATTATATATTTTACATCTCTCATATTCGATAAGTAGGTCCTTATTACCCCCAAATGGGGCTTGAAGGTGACCAAAAAGCGCTCTAGGGTAATAATGTAGCTAGAAAAGCCCTATGGTGGTAAGTAATTAAAAAAACACGTCATTCTTTCATAAACTTCGCGTACATCTAACCATCATAGGTACTGGTGATAGACATCATGCATTCAGCCCAATGACCTCTTCGCTATTCAGCTTTGTCTTCGTATGAGTATAATAGTCATCAATTTTAAAAATCGAAGGCGATGCTCAATGTCATTCTTGAATAAAAAAAATTAATCGTTCTTTACTTGATTCTTTATAGTGAAAAAAAGCGAGAATAGAAAACTTTTACTTTAAATATTGTTTGTTTTTAACGTCACGTCATGTGCTAATTAGGAAAAGACATGAGTTCTTCAAGTAATGATGATAATTATAATCTCAAACTATAATATACCCAAAAACATCTGTCCTTTAAATTTGAAAATTGTTCTCATTTCACTATAAATTTTAACTAATAAAATATTTTATTTTTGTGATGCCGGTTTTTTCTACTTACCCCACAATCGAGATATAAAGCAGAGTAGTTAGCTCGAGTGTAAGCATTAATTGTACCCTCGAGCTATAGGCGCCTTCGCAGCGCTCGTGCGCCTAAATATCTCGGGCTGCAATTGATGTGTGGCGACTGATACATAGCGACATCTAATTCATCGCAGTAATATCGCCACAACAATCGATAGCGAGAAGACTAGCATCGTCACAGCCATCGATAGCAAGACGAACTGCAATAAGTTTCAACAGCAAGTAACGAGATGGCGCTGTACCAATACAAACAGCATAAATTAATAACTACAAGACATTTAGAACAAAGAAACCTACATCACACAGAATAAGTTTAATTACCAATTAACATAAATAGAACGTCCAACCTACATCGGTTGGACCGCGGTCCCCGGGCTAACAACACTTAGCTCGGAGGGAGACAATTATCCTTTAGTCTCCCTGGTCAGTTGTCTCCATCACCACAATAGGGACCACAATTTCAACCTTACGGTTCCTAAAGTGGTACCAATTACTATTGATCTCATTCTTTGTCAATTTTATATAAGCTTTATAAGAAAAAATATTTCGGTATTAGAAGCCCTATCGAAAGATAATTGTGACTGCGATAATTGGTGCGTAAATGTTGAAGTTTTGTTTGGAATCTGGAAAAGCGTTGAAAAGTACACTACACACACAGTTTGCTAGAAAAACAGAAATAATAAAACGTTTCATTGAATTTTTAAAAATTTTCAAGTGGAAATATAATGAAGTCATATATTTTACACGACTTACATCGCTATCCGCTATTCATGCTATCCAACGGAAATCCCGTACAAAAATGTCTGCTAAATAAGTAAGTTCTAGAAGAAGAACAATTTGTTCCAGCAAACATAACGATATTTTTGGTTAGGGATATTTTCCAGTATAATGTTGTAAATGCAAAATTGATCAAACAAGCGAACAGTTTAAAAGTTTAGGGCTCAGTGATGATAAAACATTTGTTCTTTTTATAGAACATCCGGTTGTACCAACAACATTTTTTTCTGATATTAGGACTCAGGAGGATTGTAACTCGAATGCTATTAATATATAGCTAATACAGGTTGTAATAAAAAGAATATATGTTACGCTCAAAGACTGAATCCGCTTCTTGAGCGAAAAAGTAGTTCACAACGCGTTGTGGTTACAGTAAAGTAGCCACATAAAGAAATTCGTGTTATGACTATAATGGAACAGCTCGCGACGCGTTGTGGCAATCGCAGAAAAGCCACATAGCCAAATCTGTTTCGTGGCTGACTTGCTATTGGAGCTCAAGGCCTTGAGGTAAAGAAGAAAAGCCATGTCAATAGTCATTGACATCCCAACAAGAGCGCCAAAAATCCTGGCGTTTAAAGTTTTTCGAGAGGCCGGGTATTTTTTCAGTTATTAAGAACGAACGAACAAACAAACCTTTCCTCTTTATAATATTGAACACCTGATTTTTAAAGAGTTTTTAGATTTGACATTATAGATCACTTTAATAAAAAAAATAATCTGAAATGTACTTTTAACTTCACGAACAGCTAAATTTTTGTGCAAAAAGTTTTCAGTACCGTGGTCGAGTGGCTCACATTTCAATTTCGAGGTGTTGCTATCTCTGTGATGCCAGGCTCGATGACATGATCAATGTGAAAAATTAACTTTTGTGTCTTGTCTCGAGTCTGGACGTTGTAGTGTCTTCGTTTTTGTATATACATTTACACAATACAAGTGTTTTAGCTAATTAATATGAGTTGATTTGAGTTCAGAGCAATGTGTGTGATGTTGACTAATATTTCATTTTTTTATACAATAATATTGCATCTATGTAAATCAATTTCTACAGTTCTCTCAAAAAATTAAGATTTAAAGTAGAGAAATGTAACTGATTTGTATAAACTGATGTGATGTTGACTGTACAGAAGGCTAACGTCTTTTTACTGTTTATGACGACGGTAGCACTGTTTCGTCGAAAATAGAAATCTGGAAGGAGATCAAGAGTTTCTATGGTCAGTTATACTTTATCTACGCGAACATCTGTTGAAAGAAGGCTAAAAAAGATCCAGACCTAATAGCTTACCCGACACTATACCGAGAATATCTCGGACCATGTGAACTATAGGTATATCAAGGTGCTAAAGTGTGTATGCAATAATTCCACTATGTCGGTCCAATTACAGACCAGTATGTGTTGCCAGTGATGATGACTTACGGAAGCAAGACGTGGTTGTTCACTATGGGTCTCATGGAGAGAGCAATGCTTGGTGTTTCTCTGCGTGATAGTATCAGGATCGAAGAAATCCGTAGGAGAACCAATGTTGCTGATATTTCTCAGATGAAGTGGCCATGGATGATATACATAGCTAGAAGAACCGGAAAGCGGAAAGTTTCTGGAATAGTGACCGCGTACCAAACGACGCTCAATGGATAGACCTTACTATCATATAGAGATTGTGGGAAGCCGTCGTATGCGAGCAGAGCAGGACCCATCATCGTAGAGAGAGGCCTATTGTCAGCAGTGGGCTTCGTACGACTGTTGTTGATGATGAAAATTAATAAGTAATGAGACTCGTCAACGACAAGAGGCGGCTACTGGGGCTCAACCTCTACTGTGTAGCTACATTGGATTCTATATTTAATAAAATACGCTTAACGTTTAATACAGTGTTGAGCTTTAGTGCATTTTCAATAAAATTCCAATATCGACTAAATCGAAGTCAATTAGTTAATCTGCAGGATTGCTGATAACCAGTGGTCGGAATTAGGTAGAGTTATTCATGTACTTACACTGATTTCATACAGCGAAAGAATAAAGTGGATATGCCTCAAATCCCGAGATTAATTTTAAAGAGTAGAAAAAACCCCGTGATTTTTTAAATAAAAAGTTATTTACTTTTACACAATTTAAACTACTGCACGCACGACGTTGCCAAACTTACATCAATGACATCGGATGTCCAAAGTTGCAAAATACCAATACGCGCGATGTTGCGACGAAGGTCCACATTAATATCAACATTTCGATGCAAGTACATAAATAACTCTACCTAATTCCGACCTCTGCTGATAGCCATTAAAGCCAGACGAGGTAGAATGTTTGGACATTTATACACGATACGACGATTTCTTTAAAAACAGGCTGGAAGTTTAAATAAGTGTAGGAACCGGAGGAAGACGAACTTCTTGGAGTTCGTCTTTCCATCGATTGTTGTGGTGATGTTAGTGCGTTGTGTTAGATGTCGTTACGTATCATTCGCTATATAAGCAAACGACAAGTAAGTAAACGTTACGACACTACTTCAGGATGCTACCGAATAGAATGAATTTTAAAATCAGTCAATCACTATTTGTGGAGAAACAGATAAAAATACGATCTTTTTGAAGTAAGATAAAATGTGGTCGTCTTTCCTACATGTAAAATGCAGCCGATTTTTATTAACAATCAAGCAGGGGCCAAGACCACCACATGAACATATTTATGTTAACAAACTAATTAAAATGTACGTGCCTACATAAATATGTAGGCACGTAAATTTTAATTAGTTTGTTTAGGACTCGGTAGCGCGAGCGTTATATGAATTGTGCATTAAATTGCTACTTTTAGATGTTTATCAAATCATAAAAAACATTATAACATGTATTGCGGGTTCGTGCATCTATGAAGATTTTCAAACGGAATATGAATTGATTATGTTTATATATATAAAACAATAGGTGCTGAATGGGATAAAAAAATTGTTAAGAACTATAAGGTAGGTATAGGTATCTATCTAAGTTAGGTATCATTAAATAAAGTGGATATTCCATTTAACCTGAAAGGCTGTCAGAGAAGGAGCAGTTGAGATAGCCCGTCAAATTAACGTTTCAACAGCGAATTACGAGATTATAAATTTAATACTGATATATAAAAAAGTGGAAGGAATGATGTTAACACCTTTTCTAAATTTATAGAGCACACAACATTTTAAGACCCCCTTTAGTATGCGAGCAGAGGTGAATAAACTACTTCAAATACAGTTATGCTACATATTAATAAAGAAACGCGTTCTGAACTTTTTAAGAAATATTTATATCGAAATCTTATTCTTTATACTGTCTTTTTAAGAGCCACTTATAAAACTTCGCAAAATCAGTATTTGATATAAAATGAAGCGACGGATTACTTAGAAAAAATATGTAAAGGGCTTTTGGTCAGAGTCCACTAAAATATATAAAATCCCTGAAGATACAATTTCTAGGTTTGTTTTTAAGAACCTAATGCTATGTAAGGGACCCTTTTGACATATTAATAGAAAAATGTGTCAACTGCGCAGGTCCGACTGTCGTGCATGCGCAAAACGAAATATCCTTCCAGCCATCTGTCTTGTGTTTTCATTACCTTTAGTTTAATTAACAACGAAATAAACAAATATTAAAACAACATTGGTAAGTTTCTGTGATTATAAATATTTTTTGTACCCCTACGTGTAAATGTATCGTTTAGGTAAGCAATTCTTTTGCTTCAAGAACTCAATAGGCGAAAATAACCTCCGTGGGCATATTTAATTCATTTGTTTAATTATTCATCAAGTTTATAGCATATTTGTGGGTTACATTTTTATAAAATATAGCAAACATATCCATTAGCTGCAAGAATCTGACTTACAGGTATAAGTATATTATTACTAATATAACATAAAAACAAACAAATACTCAAGTCTATAAATTCGTTTAGTGGTCGATATTGTGATATAATTTTACTTTGTAACCGTATTATTATAATTAATTAGGTTTATTATCTACTAGTTTTCAGCCAGCGGTTTCGCCCGCGTGGTATACATGATGACTTTACAGTACTATTATTCCTATGTCCCGTTGAGTGGGATAAAAAGTAGCCAATATGTTATTTCAGATATATAATTATCCGAACACCAAATTTAACCAATATATCTTCAGTAGTTTTTGCGTAAAAGAGTAACAAACACATCATGATCATCCATACTCCCAAATTCTCGTATTTTTATATTAGTTGTGTTAAATATGAATAGCGAGTGGCTAGGGGTTAGAGAAAAAGCTCGGCGGCCCGCGATCATTATTGCTAAGAAACTTTCGCAAGGGTCGGTCAGGGGAAGAGTGACCAAAAATTGTTATACCGTGCTTTAAAGGCTACGTGAAGTCGTAGATCCTGGATGCATTTGCAGTTGTTAACACCTTCTAATCCGCTTTGGGACAGCGTGGAGGGTTATGGTCTAGTCTCCTTACCTGTAAGGAAGGCCTGAGCCTCTGCAGTTACGTTAAAAGGAATGATAATGGTGGTTAATAATATTTTTGCTACAAACAAATAATGTCGACGATATCTAATTAATTTTTGTATAAAAATATTATGGGAGCCATTATCGATATTTAAGGTTATTACCTACCTACGCAGGAGGCAATTACCAACTGGTATTAAATATTTTTGTTCAATATTTTGTGGTTACAGTGGCAATAGTAATAATTATAACTTACTATAAACCCCGATATCAGAAGTAACAACCATATTGGGTAATTTTGGATATAGGCACAATAATAGGCACATAATTGTACATTAGTTTAATATTGATTTCATATGTTTTCACGCGCACTATCCATACATGAAACAACTTTTAAACGGTTTCATCGCGTTTGTATTTAGTTTTATTGACGTTTCGGAACCATTACAGGTTCCGTGTTCACATATGACTAAGGTGCTGATTGTCTTTAAAAAACCGTTTAAAAGTTGTTTAATTAAAACAGTAGTTTTGTATCAATACCCTGTACTTTGTTGTAGGTTGTGCTATTTCTGTTTCAATAGTCGCTGAAAGTCTAACCATGAATCAGAAGCTCAGATGATAGACGTTTCGAACGACGTTTACAACACTAAGCCGACCGATGGCGAAAATCCGTAAAGACAAAATTGTAAGTACCAACATCATTGCCTTATTAACGTAATTCATAATACGATATGGTTTTAATTTAATATTTTGTATGCAGTGGCGTTGGCGATGCCAATGGAGTATAGTGACGATCGCAGCCATAGCTCTGATCATCTACAATGCCGCTGCAAATGTATGGTTGTTACGTCCTCCATCGTGCCCCGTACACACCACACCATCGCCCACGGAACCATCGACGTGCGAGCCCTGCATCGACACTGCACCTAACACAGCGCTCGATGATGACCCAGTAGGCCGCATAGACCTTCGCCTCGGACGCTGGGATGGTAGCCGCTCATATAAAATGTTCGACTACGCCGCCGTAGGAGATATGTACGCCGAGTTGTCATCTAACCGTCATGTCACTTTAGCTACACAAAGCTCAATAGAGAGACTACACGAACTTCTACGAATAGCCGCTCACTGGTCGGGACCTATATCTGTAGCAGTATTCGTTGCGGGTGATGAATTGAGGCTATTGAGAGCATTTGCCACTTGGTTGTTTAGATGTCAGCCAGAGGTGTATTCCAGGCTAGCAATACATGTCGCAATGCCGGCTGAAAGACCAGGCGTCTACGGATTCGTTCCATCATGGAACAAAGATTGCAGTTCCAGGCCGTTGCCTGGGGAAAGACGAGCGGATACAGTCGCTTGGAGGGCGAGACATCCGTACCCTCAGAATCACTTGCGGAATCTCGCCAGAAGGAACTGTCACACTCCGTATGTTTTCTTAGTGGACGTCGACATCGTACCCTCTAAAGGCATGTCCGAAGCGTTGGACAATTTTTTAGCGACAGTACCCCGGTGCTCCCTGTGTGCTTATGTGGTGCCGACATATGAGCTAGACAAGAGGGTCGCAAATTTCCCGGCAAATAAATCTGAATTACTCAGGCTGTCAAAGAATAAACTAGCAATACCTTTTCATAGAAAAGTATTTATTTACAACCAGTACGCGTCCAATTTCTCCAGGTTAGTCGAGTTATTATTTCGAAATTGAATTAATTGAACAAAAAATGAGTAATTATGAGTTAGAGTCTGTTGTTGTATTAAAAAATTGATGTAATTACTTTGACCTAGGTGGGAAGCGAGCGGCGGCAACGAGAGCACGGAGACTCATATCAGCCACAACGTGACTAATTTCGAGCTTCTATACGAACCTTTCTATGTGGCACCAGACACCGTGCCGCCACACGACGAACGATTCCTGGGCTACGGATTCACTAGGAATACTCAGGTAACATCACTATTATTGTGGGACAAATGTAAAAAAAAGAAGAAAATTTTAGTAATGAATAATGTTTGTGAGTTCACAAACATTATTAATAAAAAACACACACAAAAACTTAATAAAAAACACATTTTTACTCTTCACATTACGAATGTGCTTGAAAACAAAAAATGTGAGGAGATGAAAAAAATAGAAATATGTGTTTTTCTTTAATTAATACATTGAAATGTAGAAAATTATTTATTTTCAATTCTCGGGTTAGAAATTATAATAAATTGCATCTAGAATTTTAGGCCCAATTTCTAAAGTAAAAAACTAAACTTAAAAACATATTGAAAATCAACAAATTTTAAAGGGAAAAAACACATTTAGATACAACAGTTTACTCTTATCTCTTATACATATAAAATAGCGAGTATTCTAAACTAGTCGAAAAAAGATTTTAAGGAAGCTCGGTAGCAGGTGTCCGGTATCTGTGTTGACATTGACGAATCGTTGGCTGACTGGTGGTTGGTTATGTTCCGTCGGCGGACGGCCGACTCAGCATTCTACCAAGATGGATGCGTATCACCCGCTGACTAAAACCGACTTAAACATTTACACCCTCACACCAGTGTTTCTAGTGGAATGGACTATTTATTACATTTTGTCCGAGAAAGTGTGTTTTATTAATTTACAGATGACAAGGGTAATACTAATAAAGCAAACGAAAAATTAATTCTACTTAAAGTTAAGAATCGATAGTGTTTAAAAAATACCGGTTGATTTTATTTATAAAATTTATGATTTAACCTTTTCACTTATGAAACAATATTTTTTGGTTGTTTACGTTTTTGATTAAACGTGCGGTTTCGTTAAATTAGGACGCAATTATAAAATTACGGTATATAATTAGGTAGCAATGCTTTAATTACTGTGCGTTAATAAAAATCCAATTTAATATGTTTTCTGTTCTTTCATTTTATTTTTAGTGTATGTATAAAATATAATGTTAACGTTACAAGTAATTTAATGTCAAATTACCTATATATACCATAAGAGATCAGAATACTTATCATTAAATCAGTGAATAGTAATATCTAAAAAATATTAATGCCTATCCGCTGTCCACAGATCTTCTTCCTTTTCTAATATTAGTATAGATACGATGCATTTAAGTACAAATTCTTGTTTCGAATATTTCATTTGCTTTTGTTTTGGTGCCAAAGACGTTTTGTTAGTGTAAATCATCTGTAATTTGAAACCATGAATAACTGGTAGCCAAGGTTACCCATAGCTCTGTTCTTGAAACGCCGGATCAGGCGCAGCTAAAATTATCTCAGCACAGTTGTTACTGGCGGCTCGTAAGTTTTGTAAACATTGGCTCTTTATAGGTTAAAAGTTATATGCGTAATTTATAGTAAATATTTTTTTACACTGAGTTCATTTTACATTTACACGCTTCTATGGGTTTTCTCTAAAACAGTTTTCAACACAGTAAAAAGTTAATTATTACAAGTGATCGTTCATTGTCGAAGTTCGACTAATCGCTGAGTGATGTCAGAGACTATAAAAGTTGGCGAGCGTTTGTAAAGAGGATGGGAAAGTTGAGGAAGCAAAGGTGTGTGTGTGCGAAGAGGGCAGTGCCTCGAACCTTTCCTGCAAAGAATGAACTTTTTCCTTTTCAATTAGAATATAAAGTATGTCATACTTATTATTGTTATTATGGGAGAGCCACGCTTCGGCATGAATGGGCCGGCTCGACCGGAGTGATACCACGGCCTCACAGAAAACCGACGTGAAGCAACGCTTGCGTTGTGTTTCGTCGTGTGAGTGAGGGTACCGGAGGCCCAACCCCTCCCTATTCCCTTCCCTCTACCCCTCAACCCTTCCCTCCCTATGATCATATTCATCCCTCAAAGGCCGGCAGCGTGCCTGTAGCCCCTCTGGTGTTGCAGGTGTCCATGGGCGACGGTAATCACTTACCATCAGGTGATCCGTCTGCTCGTCTGCCCCCTAACTCATAAAAAAAAAAATTGCACTGACAATTCTATTTTTCTGTTTAGTCAAAAAACACTTGAAAAAAATAACCTGAGATTGTTTTATTTTCAAGTATTTTTAAGATATAGAAATCAGACTTCTTTCAAAGAGTTGATGAAAGAGCTGCGGAAAATATTCATTTAAATATTATGTTGAGAATTCCTACTAATTATAACTCACGGAAATGTCTCAAAACTAATAAATTATTGACACGAACAGTAATTTTTAATTCTAAATAATAACTCGTCGCTGCAGAATATTCGACATATTTTTTTTTACGGTACCTAGTTTTATATAGGACATGAAATTCTTGGCACATCACATTTATGTTTTACATAAAATTCGAATTGATTCCAACAAGGACGTATTAATTAACAATGCTCAATGCTAAATTATTTATATCTAGAAGCTCTATTAAACAGGAACGATGTATATAACTAAATTTTATTACTTTGTTAATATTAAAATATGATACCATACTAAATCATTGTAGCCTGGTGCAGTGGCATAACGATACCGTTTGAGGCCCGTGGCAAATTCATCGGATATTCATTTTTTTTGCTAATTGCGTAATAATAAATGTCAGGAGTGAGGAGTCTCCTCTGATCGGGGGCCTCTTCCAGCTATTAAGCCAAGTGTTACCTACGTCGGCCTCTTTGAGTTCTATACAAATATTAAACTTATAAAATCGTAGGTAGTAAAAATCAAATCTCTTTATTTGTTCGAAAAATTTGAAATTAACTGGTGTCGGAGATAAAGTGGAAATTGTCGTTTTATTTTCTTAAATAATTTGAAAATTAGTAATCAATATATTATATGAGATATTGCAATATCAATATATTAGAAATACATATATATTTGAGATGCTTCCAATAAATCCTTTCGCTTATATGTAATACAAAATAGTTTATATTTTTATTGAAGCATTCATATGTCGTACTAGTAGCATTCATATGTTAATTACAAATGAAAGACGGCGTGATCATAAAAGGCCTTCAAAATAATAGAACTTGGGGGTTAAGAATCAAACAAAAAATATCATCTCCCCACAGCTCTATCTATACACGTCATTGCATAAAAAATTAATATTAGTTTAGGTGCGGAACATCGAACACATGTTCTGTGGTGCAGAAGGACGTTTACCGTAATACGTAACGTTGTATGATTGAGGTATTGTGTCGTTCTCACCAGTGACGTCAACTTGGCGTCATAATGCAGTAACAGTTTAAGTACGCATACGAGGGTCAAACTGAAAGTTCTTAGAAAATCAAAAACTGATTACATTAGCCAGTTATTAGTTTTATTATATCTTTTCAAAATATTGTCCATTCACGTCAATACACCGCTGCATGCGATGGAACCACTGGGAAAAGCACTTTGCCCACTCGTCCTTAGGGGTCTCTTCAATGGCATCGCGATACGCAGCCACCGCTTCTTCAGCATTCATAAACCGCTTTCCTTCAAGTTTTTCTTTAATTTTTGGAAATAAATAAAAATCACAAGGCGCGAGGTCGGGGCTATACGGCGGGTGACCCAGTAATTCAACGTTTGATGTCGCCAAATAGTCGATCGTTCGCTTGGCGGTGTGCGACGAGGCGTTGTCGTGGTGAAGGAGGATCCTACTGCGAGGTCGTTTCTCTCGAACTTTTTCCAAGACAAGTGGCAAACAATTGGTAGTGTACCATTCTGCAGAAACTGTTTTTTGATCCTCTAACACAATTGTTGCAAAATGACCTATCCTTCCAAAGAACGAGGCCACCATTTTTTTTCCCGCACTTCGATCTCTCTTCACTTTAGTTGGCAACTCCTCGAAAGGAAACACCCACTGAGCAGATTGTCTTTTGGTTTTAGGATCATAACAGTAAATCCAGCTTTCGTCACCTGTTAGTATGTCGAACACAGCATTTGAGTCACCTCCGTTAAATCTTTCAATCATTTTACGACACCAATCCACACGATGGAGTTTTTGAGCCTCAGTCATATTATGAGGTATCCACCGGGCGCAAAGCTTCCTGACCGCTAAATGTTCGTGGAGGATTTTGTGCACTTGACTCATACCGATGCCTAAGCTTGTCCGAATCTGTTGATAGGTCACTCTTTTGTCAGTCTCTATCATACGCCGCACAACACAGATGTTATCTTCAGTCGTCGCCGTAGAAGGCCGTCCCTCACGTAAATCATCAGTGAGATTAGTGCGACCACGTTTAAACTCATTAAACCAGTTGTAAACAGTCGCACGAGATGGGGCTTCATCGTGAAAGGCCAATCGTAGTCTATCATAACTTTCTTGTTGACTTAAATGACATCGAAAGTCATAAAAAATCATTGCACGAAAATTTTCTCGTGTTAAATTCATGATGACGTGACACAGACAATTTTCAATTTGCCGCCAAATCGTAAAACAAATGACAAATGAATGAAATATATACTCAGTAATATTGGCAAAGAGTTATATTTTCAAATTTTAGAATTATTTTTTTATTATATTGTTTATAAGTAGCCAGTTCTAAGAACTTTCAGTTTGACCCTCGTACATAATGTAGTCTACTTCTATATTATTATTTGTCATAGTTTTGTTGATACTACATAGTTATAAAAAATGAGATTTTATTTGTTGACGCTACAATTGGCATGCGCTGATTGGCCACGGGATGGTCACGAATGTATAAAAATTTTAAACTATGTAAACACAAATAAATAGAAAAGTTTTAAAAATTTTCCCGAATAACATGGCCATTAACTCATACAAGATGTTCAGGTGCCCATTTCGCTTACTTTATGGGTATATCTGTCATTGCACCTACTCTTCTGGCAACAAGACAAGAATTTTAGTATTTTCAACATCGTATAGGTATCAAACATTGTTTAATAATTCCGGTTATTACCTACATGTGGCCAAAACAATTGCTTCGCTACGGCCGGCTCATGTTCCTTGACCTTTCATCACAATTTGGTGTGTTATAAACTAAATCAATAGGTAACAGGGAACCGACCTTCGTCACAGGACTTGCTCGCCAGTTTCGAGTTGCTCGCCAGTCTAAAGTCTCGATCGAATTCCGAGTGAGTCAATATAGAAAATTATGTCTGATCTGATCTGAACTAAATTTCAGAATCGTACCTCTGTCGCATTGTGAGTGCGATTCTTTGGAGACGTATTAGCGTTTCGAAAATATTATTCTATTCGTTGTGTGGATGTTGTCTTATATTTATTTTGTATGCCAAATGATTATATATTTTTTATATATCAAATATTTGAAGTTTTATTAATGTCAGTAAAATCTACTTTTACAAATCTCTAAAGCTTAGACAACAATGTTAATTGCTAAAAACAAAGACCCTTGTTTTGTACAAAAACGAAAACTTTAATCCTGATTTATAGCAAAAAAAAAAAAAAAACAGCAATGCCAGCAGAGGCAATCGGCGATGAGCTTTGTCCCCTCTAAAGCGTTGTCACCGAAGATTTCCGTAATAAATAAAATAGTTTTTCACCAGCGACAGTTCCGTAATTGGCCAAGCCAAAATTTATAGATGCAACTACAGCCGATATTGAAATACCACCGGATTAACGACTTTAATTTCGAGAGTGCGACAGACGAGCGATATTTCCAATGTGGCAAGCATAAATTGCAAAAAAGGGAGGACTGTGCGAGACGACGACAGCGGCGGGCGTCAGCGTTGTTCGTATCGTGCCGAGTTTAAATTTTGTCTGCTCACTGTTTTGTTGGTGTTTGTATAAATGACGGTATTTATTTATTTTTATTTATTTATTTATTTATTTATTAGACACAATAACAGTTTACAAACCAAAACCAATACATTTATATAAAGACATTACTAGCAACAAGTAAGCTTGCAACCGATAACAATTGTGCACAGCATTCAAATATTATTAGGTAAACATAAAATTCACAATTAATAATCCGATTTATTATGAATATATATACACATAATTTAGATTAAAATGCAAGTTCAGAAATACATGATTGCAAATCATATACAAAATTAAGTCAAAACAACATCATAAAAGCAAAATTAAATAGATGAAAAATTACATTCAAGTTAAGTTTTAAATTAAATAATGGTCAAAACACCTTGTCCTTGGCAGAGTACCTTTACACTTTTCATAAAGGAAGCAAAACTTTGTTGGAATATGTCCACTTCAGTACTAATCTTATTATAATTTCTGCACATGCGATAAAGAGGGTTATTGTAAGAGACATTATACGATGTTATTGGTACATGAAATAATTTCTGAGTGCGAGCTCTCCCTATTATGAGTGATACCATGCTCAACAACTCACCAGTATCCCATTTTGCATTTAATAATTTATAAAAAACTGCAAAGTCATGTAAAGTGCGTCTATTGTATAAGGTATCCATTTCAAAATATCGTAGTCGATGTTCGTAAGATGGACGGTATTGAAAACATTAGCCAGATAATAACATCAGTCTCATTGTCGGACATATCATTATGTACAAAAAAGTTTCTTAAATTATTTTTCATTTTCAAGCTTTTCGAAGTCGGTTATTGTATTATAGTAGAATTTGCTGGTAAGCTTTGATTTATTATATTTAATGTGTAGATATAATATGAAACATTAGCTGTGTCCGCGACTTCGTTCGCGTGGAATAGTGACGTTGGGCAGCATCTTTAATTTTGGAGTTTGTACCTTTTGGGTACGTAACGTTTGATTTAAACGGACACCCTATTACTAAGACTTTGCTTTCTGTCTGTCTGTCACCAGGCTGTATGTTATAAACCTAGAAAATAAGACAGTAGAATTTTTCACAGATGATCTATTTCTCCTGCCGATGCCGCTTCGACGACAATAGAATTAAACAAATATTTAAGGGAGCCCAAACAACAAACGTGTTTTTTTATGCGTTTTCGTTTGCACTTGGCCAGTTTTTTAGCCTATTTTTTTTGCAAATAAACAGTTGTTTATTTGCAAAAAAAATTTTTAGTTGTTTTGTCCTAAAGAGCCACATTTAGGAATGCGTCCATTTCGATTATAAGAATCAATCAAGTACTGAATTAATTTAAATACTAAACTGTCACATTTTGAGAAGCATCTGTTTAGAACTAAAGAAATGCTTAATATGTCGTTATTTTTATAAGCATATGGAACGTTTTTTGTGAAATGTCTGTTTTATTCAAAATAATAAGGGTTGAAATATGAAATTGCCGATATGTATTCAAAAACAAAATTGATAATTTTTTTAATTTTTAACAAAAAATATTTATCAAATAGTTATCATTATTATCTTGACATTGCTGTCATCTAATAGGAAGGTCATTTATACATTTGCGATAGAACTCTGAGGATTTAGACTGCACAAACTGTGTGAAAGCATTTTGCATTGCCTCCTGGGAAGAAAACTTCTTGTCACGTAGATAATTGTCCAAATCATGAAAAATATGGTAGACCGTTGGAGCAAGGTCTGGCGAATACGAAGGATGACGAATGGTTTCTAATTGCAGTTCCTGAAGGGTCAAAACGGTTTTTCGTGCTGTATGAGGTCTCGCGTTGTCATGGAGCAATAATGGTGAAGATCGGTTCATGAGTCGGGGCTGTTTTACTGCTAGTTTTGCCAACATTGTTCGGAGTTCGGCACAATAGACATCTGCCGCTATTGCTTGATGAGATCGAAGAAAACTATAGTGAATAACACCATGGTGAGACCACCAAACAGTTACCATTACCTTTTTATTGATAAGTTTTGCTTCAAGAGACTGTTGTGGCGTTTGACCTGGGGCCAGCCATTGCATTTTTCTTTTACGGTTATCATAAAGAATCTACTTTTCATCACATATCACAATTCGATCCAATATTCCTTCATTTCTGAACAGAATCAACAAGGTAACACAAGTTTCAACACGCGTTTCTTTCTGCAGACCAGTCAAATCATGAGGCACCCATTTTTCGTATTTTTTTATTTTATTTATTTGACGCAAATGAGTCAATATTGTGGGTCCATTAGACCATGTCACTAATTCCTGGGTAACATGACTAGGATCAGCTTCCACAATCTCTCTTAATTCATTGTTATTCACCTGTGTGGGCGGTCTTCGCTCGTTCTTCAAGTGGAAGCTTCCATCACGAAAGCGTTTAAATAAAAAACGCACGGTTAATTAGCAGACTCCTCTCCAAACGCAACATTGAAATTCCTGACTGCTTCTGCCGCGTTACTTCCGCGTCAGAACTCGTATTCAAAAATCACACGAATTTTCGCAGTATCCATCTTTCTTGTCTATGTTGAATAACAAAAACAAATGGAAGTCGATATTCAAATGTTTCACATTTTTTTAAAAGAAAAACATCATAGATACCAAGTGAAAAAAGTTTCTTTCGAAAACCTCAAATCTATTACAATAAAACGGCAATTTCATACTTTAACCCCTAATATTTTGTAAATTGTTGATTCCTCTGTTTCTGTTTGTTTAGGTACCATATAAAACCGTTGGTAGATTATTACCATAAAAACAATATACGATCGAGATTGCCACCACAGTAGGTATAGACCAAATATACTAAAATCATTAAGGATAACATAAAAACGTAGTTGATGAAATTTTCACAAAAATCCACATATATTCGTAGAATCCAATGCTACAACGGTACTTAGAATAAAGATTTAAGCAAAATAACTACTGAACACTACTTCTACAGCGCATGATGCAATGGACTTGTTTTTTTAAAGTAAGAATTTATTGCTCAAAATGTCGGTGGAAAGAAGTTCAACTGTAAGATCATTATACGAGCGACACAAACTTGTAAGGAGACTTCATTGCAGTTTCCCTTTCACCAACAAGGGAAATAACCATGAGTTACTTTATGTGGTAAAAAGTCCATATCTACATATACATAACGTAGTTTCTCCAATATGTTCACACAAAAAGCATACTATTGAGTCATTGCGCCCTGAAAGAAGGACATGACGCGAAAGAACAACAAACAAACACACTTTTCCCTATATAATATTAGTATGGAATACTGTGTGGTAATATTTAACTAAATAATTAAATTTCTCTGTGTAACGTAAATGTTGCTAGATAGAGTGTGGCTTCAAGCCAAATGGCGTTTGGCAGTCGTCTAGTGAAAACCTCTGCAACACAGTCCGACACGTGCGCACTTGCTGATTGTCTGTAACGGTAATATTCATATTCAGATACATACAATGTGGATTTGGTATTCGACCTTTGTGTAAAGTTCAACATTCATTAATTATTACTAGTGAAACTCGGTCACACTGTTAGGTGATTACTCGCACCCTTATGTAGAACATATTATATAATATTTTCCGTGCAAAAACTGTCTTAAAAATCAAATAATGAAATTTTCCAAATATGTAGAGAAATCTTGATTTAGAAAACGAGTTAAAAGGACTTTTATTTCATTGCTCCTAGAGGTCAGATTAAAAAGGAATAAAAAATTCAAGATATAATAAAATATGTAGTGAAATTTAAGAAGCATATTGCTAAAAAATAAGTCTCGTGGCGGCTTATTCCGTTTACCCACCCTGAAACAGCCACCCTAAGGTCACTTGGAAACGCGTGTTCATCTATCCACCCCGAACGGGGAGGATAGATGAAAGTCACTTTTGAATGTTTTTCCAATTTTTTACCCCTAGTGGAATAAAATTATCTATTACACAAAAGCTTCTATTATGTATTTATAAAAATCACATTTTCATTAAATCAAATAAATATATATTTTTTTAATGTTAGGTACCAAGTAACGTGGGCTGGGTTTATACGTTTTTTTAAATGACTTTTTAGAAGATCGGAACTAAAATTATGATGCGGATTCCTGTCAGTTACCCGGTTCAGGATGGATAGATAAACACGCGTTTTCGAGTATCCACCTTAGGGTGGCTGTTTCAGAGAGGATAAACGGAATAAGCCCTCGTGGCGTAGTGCTAATGTGAAAAGCACCCTATAAGGTATTTTTAATTGCCCGACTATGGCAGTGAGTGAAAAAGATAATGATTTACCTTATTATTTATTGTTATTACATTCATAAATTAGAACACAGTTATTTTAAAATCAAATAACTATATGGATAGCGCAACAACATGTATCGATTAGGACAGAAATTATGGTAAAATATCATAAACAAATAACAGTTGTTCAGAGAAATTAATTCAATATGAATAATCGTGTTATATCAAAGAGTTTTTCATACCTACATTTTTATTGCGAATAATTGAAATTAATCACCAAAATGAGGCCAAGACAACAGAAATCTCTTTCATAATGATCTTTCCGAAAATACAAAGTTTACTGTATAGCGATCATCGTTCTCGATATAGAATGACCTGAATTCTGAAGCTTTAACTGTCATCATCGTGCGATCGTAATCAAAATAAGCCAAACGGCTGAATGTGTGTTAAAATTTTATTTATTACACAATAATATTGGAATTGTTTATATAATAACACCGGAACAGCGTTGGATTAAAGTTCATAGTGCTACTTTGTACGAATTGGTAAATAAACTTGACACATTTATATCCGCGTAAAGATAAAAATCTGCAACAAACTCAAAATTTATGTAAATTTATGCGTAAGAGCTTTCATAAAAGGAACATAGGAACAAGATAAATATTGAAATCTCTATGGTTGTAGTATTTGATCAATTTTGATTTCAAAAGGCCATGGGTTCGAACCCCATCTCAGAGTACTACAGACAAAGTTGATTTTAAAGCAATTTCATTAAATATACTCTATTATTTTAGTTACAAAACAAACAAATAGATATATCAATGTAATGAATGTTGCTGACAATAAGCCAGATAAATTTAAATGGCAACACACAAGTTAACCGTAATTAATACAGCTATGCAATGTCACTAATTTAAAATATTTTCAATTGTATTAAACGACCCTCCTAATTTGTTTTATTCGGTCTCATTTTAAATACATGTTACATTACAAATACTTTTGATTATCAGTAATTTAACTATTTTTATTATTGTATTATTCTAAATTTTCAATTCAATCTATCAGATTATTTTATAACGGCATGTAAAAACACTAATTATCACCGGATGTTACAGTCAGCAAGTGCGTTAGGAAAGTGTCAGTTGGCGCCTGCGCAACTGAAATAATGTGAACGTTATTAGGCCAACATTCGTTCAGTTGTAACACGATACAGAAAGCTACATACATGTGATTATAATAAAACTGAATTAGAAATTTTATATCTTATGTATAATTGAACGATTAGAAATCTATTACATGTACAATTGTTTTTAAGTTTTCCGATTTTTACCGCGTATACTTAACTGAACATTTCTATTGCCATGTACTATACTAGTTTTCCGCCAGCGGTTTTGCTCGAGTGATCCTGTATATAAGAAAACTTTCCTATAAACTTATTTATTAACTTTCCTTTTGAAACACTGTATATTGATGAAAGTCTGTTGTGTGGTATAAAAGATATCAGAGTATCTGTACGTTGAGAAGAAAAATAAAGTCGCTTTCTGCAGCGCCTTAGTTTTATACAGTGATTTAACTACTTATTTTTTTTATTGAATATTATATTATTATTGTTCAGTTATATGATAATGTAGTTCTCTACATAAGTATTTCGTTTACTTTTTCATTCATTCATGTCGTCACAGTTTTAAAGCTGCAAATAATCGTAGGTGAGCAATTTGATTGTTAAGCAGCTAACACATTCTGTTCGTTTAGTTATTACTTGAAGTGCAGTTGTGAACCGGAATTTATTTTTGTGGAGAAATAGACTGAGGGCAATTATTAATTTATCAATTTTCCATTTATTTCCATTATTATTAAATTATTGCATGTTTTTTTGCGACTGGCGTAAATTTATTATCCGAATAATATAATAGAATGACATCACAATTAGACTAGTTACTATTATTTGATAGTTGATCCAATATCAAGCATAAATAGAACATTGAGAGTGGTTTAAAGTATGAGAGACTGCGGTTTGTTTCTCGCGGTAATTTAATGTTTATTCATAATACATGCAAGGTTGGGTTGCGATAGTGTGCTTGAAGTACAGTCTTAGGCTAAAGCATAATACACAACAGTGTCCATAGTTTCACATCATCATCAGCCTATTAATATCCTATTGCTGTGGTACAGACCTTCTCTAAAGATGGAATCAATAAGGGATATAGGACCGGAGGATTGTCTTTGACGGAGGATCTCTATGATGTGTCCACTTCTGACCTGGGTGTTGGTAGCTCGGAGACTGCGGTCCAATAATCAGATACAGGTATTGTGACGCCCTCATGTCACTATTCGATGTAACTTAAAGTTTCTTTCCTATGGCGATGCGATAGATTTCGCCTCAGCGAGAACGGATCATAATCCGCCACTCGGGTACAGTCTGCATTTGGTGAGCGTTTTTGACTGCAGTTGCAGCCGTGCTAAAGGCTGAATGTGCACGAAGGAGCGATAATATACATATATATATATATTTTTAAACTGCGAATCCTTGCGAAACCCGCTTTTAACCTCCGCATCGCAGACCGTACGCGCTAACCACTGCGCCATCTTTCTCTCCATCTCTCAGTTTTTACTTTTCCTTACTAAAAAGTTTTGATTGTTTATTTGTTTCATTGTTTGTAGTTTCATTATATTTTAGTTATAACTAGCTGCTTTCTCACTACTTCGCTCACCTAAATTAGTGCCTATGTTACATGACACCAGTTTGTCTTATGTGAAAGAATTATCATGATTGAATCAGTTTTCCGAAGATAATCCCCTGTGTCGGATTGCAAGCACCGGTACGTGGAATCTTTTTAAATAGTCATATTATTTTATAATATGACTTTATAAGACTCGGATTCGTTCATAAACAACCCCTACATATAAATAAAGTTAGAAACGTTACCTATTTATAATCTTGCTTTATAATATGCATTAGTATACTTAAATACTCGTATATAAGCTTTGATGCTCGCTAATTAACATTTAAAACTATGATTATTGAGCGTACTATAGTATACTAGATTTCCAAATACAGCTGTACGTTTGTGGATCTACAGTGTGGTATTCGTTATTTCGTCTTAAAATGGTTTAACATTTTCTCATGAATTGTGGCAGACACCCACTACTCGCTCTCTTAGCAGTAGGCCTGTCACGGTTCGCCGCCCGTCGAAGGTCTCGACGTTTCCGAACTGGGGGCCAATTCTACTAAATAAATTTTGTTTAAATCGAATCGAAAACGGAACGAAACCGAACGAAACTACAACTTTTAGTGGTTTTCCTATTCTACTCGGTGTCAAAATGGCGTCAAACGATACAGTTCCGGTTCTATTTTAGTTTAGTTAACTATCGATCGACAGAAACTGTAAACGGTATTCTACTCGCTCAATCGAACATAGAACTATATAGATGTAGTTATGCAAACCGGAACCAACCCACAAATCTGTCAAAATCGAGTTATGTGCAGAGAAGCCTAAAAGTGTTGCAATTAAACTCACATGTTGTAAATTCACAAAACTTCTTGATAAATAAATAAAATAAAATATATTCTACAATAAATTATAACTAAAAACAAGAAACCCATTTTTCTCAAAACTGACATCATGTGGCTGGTTTGCATAACTACGTCCATATACTTGAGTCGATCGTCGGCCCGTCGGCCCTTATTCCACTAAAATTTTGACACTTCGTTGGATCGAAACGCTACTGAAACCAAAGAGTAGTATAATATATATAGGGAAAAAGAGAACCCACTCGCAGGTTTCCGTGCCAATCATTTTGAAGCGCCATCTGAATTTCGTCCCCGAAAACTTTGCTATAATATATAGGTATACCTAGATAGATATAATACATAGATATACCTGTCACTTTAAAGGTTTCTTTAGAATAAATAGTATGTATAGAAAACGAAAGAGTTTACATCTGAATTATTTATTAGAACAATAAAGTGCAGTCCAAATCAAACAAAAATTGAGATGAAAACTCAATCGTTTTCTGTACATACTATTTATTTGTAAAAAAGCGAAATCAAAGACATTATTTTCAAAAATTAGTTTATTTTTACTTTACATATTTTTTAAATCACAGGAAACAAAATATCTTGATGGATCTAATGATTTTTAGCTCTTCTCTTTGTAGATAAGCCTCTGTTGAATAGCGTCTTAGAATTTTGATGGCATTATTTGGTAGGACAAATTATAGAGAAAATAGTGAAACAAGTACCACAATTTAATTAATTTTAAATAATATAAAACTACAAGTGCTACAATTTGCCAACAAAAACTATAACTACAAGTCTTGCCAAATTGCAAGCAGATAGTGATTTGAAATTGGTAGCTACCTAATCTTTGATTTCTATAAAAGACTAGTTGCATTGCAGCTATTTTCTATTTCTGTATTTTTTATGTTTGTTATAATATATAGATGCGTTTTTTTTTATTTCTTCCTCACCACAGTATGAAATTTTGCCAGACAAAATCCTATTTACATTTCTGCACCAGCTATATAACAACAATTTTATTGTAATATTGATAAAATAATTTTTTAATTCCTCTTTATGTACTGAACAATTAAAAGGGCATGCAATTAATAAATTACAGAAATCACTTATCGTTTTTCTTATTTTATTTATAACGACATTTTTTTTTAAAAACGATAATGTTATACCCTGAATTTCTTTAAAACAATTTTCAGCATCTTTTGAAGGATATATAAGCCAATTTTTTCCCTTATATTCTTTGGATCTTGTATAAGATGTTTTTGGTGGCTCTGAAAGAAGCAATGTCTGTCTGCATTGCTGACACGACTTACAAATTTTTTTTAAACATTTGGTAATTACCCAACCGCATACATAATTACTTTGTCCAGCATCTTCAATGGGATTATACTCTTGTAGTAACTCTTCATTAAAAATAATTTCGGATTGTGAATTAGGTGCCAGATCTGACTGAAAATGTGTTTCTGCATATGGCTCTTTTATAAAGAAATCTAAATTTTGTAGGTAATCGTTTTCATCCTTTTCACAATTAGCCCTTATTGAATGACTTGTATTATAATTATTAAGTAATAAAGCTTTAAATGCCCCTTCAAATGAAATGGTATTGGGGGCAATGTTTCTGACACCACAACTCCTTATGCTTCCGAAAAAATTTTCGACTGGATCTTGATTTAAGTTTCTTGTCAGCAATGCATCTAAGCCGTATTTTTTTGAGATTATTTGCCAAATTGCTTCCACGCCTTCAATTGTTTTAATTAAATTCTTTATTGAAGGTACTATTTTTTCAAGTTGCAGAATTTTATTATTATCATTAAACTTTTTAACAATGAATTTAGCAGTACCTAAAATTTTTTTACTTTCTGCCCAAAGTTGATGATGCGGTGAATTATTTTTTATTGGACCCTTGTAGACTTTCCCATCTGTTATATATAAACTGCTTACATTTAGGGAGTCAAATAAATTATTTAATAATAATGTGATATCTATAAGTTGCCTACATTCTTCTGGAAGATCTCCCCTAGCAGTAAGGTGTTCAGTGACAACTGCAACACTATGACTGAAAATTTGTGTTGCAGTTTTCACCCTCATTTTATTTATTTTCTCTGGGATAACGTGTTCTTCAGTGATTTTATGAAGCAACCTAAGTTCTCCATATGACTTGTCTGCGCTATACACTTTTTGGTAATATTCCCATTTTACTGTCTTTTTATCATTATTTGTGACATAAATTAAATCTTTTGTAATAAGATTATTTCTTAATCCTTTCATTAAATGTGGAGTATCATATAAAGGAATGATTTTATGACCATTGACAAAAAAACAGTCATGCCGCCACTCTATTCCTTTTCGCAAATGTACCGCTTTCGATTTTTGTATTAAATCATTTATGCAACTAACATTTACGTTGCTTTGGTCACACACTGTGTTAATAATAATTAAACCAGCGTCTTGGGCGTGGCGGATGACTGTTAGTATCAATTTTTTTAATTCATATTTATTTAATGAATTCGTGAAATAATATGCTATGGGTTGCTTAAAGTTTTGAGTTATTCCTTTAACCATGAATACTAAGGCATGATCAGCAAACTTTTTATAATTATTTGTGGCAAATCCTTCAATTATGTCTTTATTATAATTGTAATTTAAATTTGGTGTTATTGACATTTCGTCGAATATTAAGCTACACAGTTTCTGTGAAGTAGTTTTTTCTGATACATTTTTTTTTATTTTATCAAATACAATAGGGTTTATCCCTGGGCCTATTATTATTTTACTTAAAAGCCGTTTCATACATTTGACTGATGGTAAGGTAAAATATTTTTGTAAAAGTGTGTAGCACTTAGGGCTTTTTTTATATAAAGATAAAGATAAAACTTTCTCTTGGAGAGTAAATCGTCTACCTTTAGCTTTTTTGTTACCCTGCAATTGCATATTGAGTAACAACTGGGACGGTTTGGACATCTTTTCTACCACTCGGCGAAATGCAACACTTTCCAGTAATTTGTTGCCATTGTTGAGTCTTATTTGGAACTTTCCATTCCTCTTCAATCGACAAATTTCACTGCGAAGCTGTTTGACCTCCCCACGCATGTAACTGATTTGCATGCAGTTGAAGCTGCTTTCTTTAGCAGCACCTTAAAAAAGAAAAAGAGCAAACATTAATTTGTGCAGTTGTGATAAGAAATTGCATTACACGGCTATATTTAACAACTGCCTAATGAAACCATTTTATAAGAGACTAACAGCCTGCTTGCATTTCATTCCAGGAATAAGATTACAGCCTTAACTATAATCATACAAAAATAATTTTCCAGATCCGACGTTCCAACCCAACTTCATCCATATGAGTTTCCACTTCCCTTGAGAATTTCGGGAGTCAAATATAGTTAGCTAACATCCGGTTTCAGAATTGAGAATTTAAAGTTAAGCAAATCTCAAACCATACTTAAACCATTTTAAACGTTACTGAAACAGGTTTTCATTTCTATTTTTTTTTAATGATCATTTCATAGCAGCTTGATAAAACTAACATCCAGCTGCACAAACGTCCATTGAAATTGTCATTAGTTTCAAGCGACATTACCAATACAAATTTGACATTCATTAGAGCTTAAAGGCATAATTAAACCTAATGGACGTTTGTGCCTTATATCCTTTTTCCATATCCTTATATCCTTTTTCCACATGAACCATAAAAAACTTAAGTTATTGAGTTTTTGTACTTTTTTCAATTCAGAAACTGGCAGTAACTGTATGTATTAACACTAAGTGACAACATAGCATTTTTAATATCAGTTGAGTAATATCGAAGATTACTTCATTCCTACCAATTCAATTGATCATTCACAAACATTATTTATCTCTATATAATATTATTAAATAGTCATTATTTAAAGAAAGACATAGGTATCACATATTATCTTAGCGTTTGGGAATCTAATTGAAAACATGTGTGAAAACATTTGTAAATACTATGTAGTGAATTTTATAAAATATAGTAACTACTACAAAGAACTGGATAACTTACGATTTATAGAATGACGTCTATAATTGCTAGCAGCACTATAATTGTGTTCACACCATACTTGCTGCAGTGTAGGTCCTTTTACTAAAAATAATAAAGAATACATTATCAATATGTATTAAGCAATTTACTTTTGTTAGTTGCTTTTGATTGGATCATAAATATATAATAACTAGTGTTGCCTGTTCCCATATTTCAGGCATAAATTCAAATCTCCCGCCGGGATCGAATCTGTCCCGTATATCAATTCGATTCCACAAATTGTGTTAAAGTGGATTGATATACACATGACTGACATGACATGCACGCCAGGTTACCACAATATGTCAAATTTCTTTAATGAGTTTTTAATTCATCTCTCGATGTATTAGGCTTAAAATCAAGTGAAGGTTTTAACAGACTTGAATACATATACATAAACAAAATAAATGTACCCCCAGATTAATAAAAAGCAATTTAATGATCATATTTAAGTATACTTATAGTTGTATCATAATTATACAGACCTGTCCGAGGCAGTTGAAGTAGCGAAGCTTCGGCAATAACATTACTAGAGCTTGCAGTTATACCTGTAAAATAATACCATTACATAAAAGTTGTTTGTTGGCTGTATTATTTGTTTTAATATAACGTCCGTCTGCTACTAACATATGATAAGTTATTACATTCCATTTAATTCATTATCTGGTGATAAGTCTGAATTGGATCTCACATGTAAGAAAAAGTAAAGGCACAGCTAAAGCATACAATCATTTAAATAGATTGCAACCCTTGTCTATGTAATTTGAGCAATGAATAATAAATTAATAAATTTGGTTTGATAAGAGTTTGACATAAAAATACATGTTGTGTTAATTATCATCTTATAGGAATTTTTGAAATAAGATACTGGCAGACTATATCCTTCCTTATGAATGTATGTTAATCAATATATGTAAAATATAAGTGGTAGATCTAGAGTTTCAAAAAACTGTTTAGCTTTTTATATTAATAATCAATATAGATCACTAAAGTTAATTTTGATATAATATGGAATAATTCTTACAGACCTGTCTGAGGCAGTTGCAGTAGTGAAGCTTGTTCAGGATTATGGCCAGCTTCGGTATCATTGTTAGAGCTTTCAAGCATACCTATAAAATAACAACATTATATAAACAATATCTCTATTATACTATAAAACTTTTCGTTAGTAGCAGTAGTAATTGTTTTAGCCTAAATTCCACCTGCAAGTGTTTATATCTCAGGAACAATAATGTTTGTTATATATATTATGCAAGATATAAGTGGTAGATCTAGAGTTTCAAAAAACTGTTTAGCTTTTTAATATTATTAATCAATATAGATCACTTAAGTTAATTTTGATATAATATGGAATAATTCTTACAGACCTGTCTGAGGCAGTTGCAGTAGTGAAGCTTGTTCAGGATTATGGCCAGCTTCGGTATCATTGTTAGAGCTTTCAAGCATACCTATAAAATAACAACATTATATAAACAATATCTCTATTATACTATAAAACTTTTCGTTAGTAGCAGTAGTAATTGTTTTAGCCTAAATTCCACCTGCAAGTGTTTATATCTCAGGAACAATAATGTTTGTTATATATATTATGCAAGATATAAGTGGTAGATCTAGAGTTTCAAAAAACTGTTTAGCTTTTTAATATTATTAATCAATATAGATCACTTAAGTTAATTTTGATATAATATGGAATAATTCTTACAGACCTGTCTGAGGCAGTTGCAGTAGTGAAGCTTGTTCAGGATTATGGCCAGCTTCGGTATCATTGTTAGAGCTTTCAAGCATACCTATAAAATAACAACATTATGTAGAACAATATCTCTATTATACTATAAAACTTTTAGTTAATAGCAGTAGTAATTGTTTTAGCCTAAATTCCACCTGCAAGTGTTTATATCTCAGGAACAATAATGTTTGTTATATATATTATATATGATTAAATTTATTATGGTAATAAATTAGGTCTTACCTGTTAAAAATAAAGAAGGCACAGCTAAAGCATTAAGTCGTTTAAAACGATTACGATCCTTGTCTATGAAATGCTTATCACAAACAATTTTCTTTTTATACAATTCATAATCAGATTCAGATTCCAGTTTCCCACCACAAAGGTTGACCCATTTTTTAAAACGGTCAGGATATTTTTCTGGATTTGGAAAGTGATGTACAGTAACACCTGAAAATTTTTTTAACTTAAATTATTTAATAGGACAGTACAGCAATCAATAATTTCTAATTATTATAAATCACAATGGGGATGATGACTAATTTTTGTTTGTTTTGTCGTCATGTAGATTAAAAATAATAAACTTAAATGGATTTGTATATGTGATTTCTTGTTAAATTGAAACAAAAAGAAATTTATCTAATATTTTTCTATTATCTGACTGACGGACTAAATAGAGAGATAAAGAGTAATCACTATATAAAGTTGAAAGTTCTGTGAAAACACAAGAGTATTTTTCTTAGTTTTTTATTTTGTGGTCCATACATTCAACAAAGTGTGAAGTATGATACGAACTGTTGTTAAAATTTACTTACCAGAAAGTTGTCTACATCCAAAGGCACAAAGGCGAGGCATGTTGATAATATTGTACTTCATTATATCATAAAACTTTCAAAGCGTCCAATATCGCACAGATGAACCGGAGTACCAGGATCAACAACACAAAAATAGCGTCCAATATCGCAAAATTGCGGAGTTAAGGACACTCAACGCTTTCCCTATATATTATACTACTCCTTGCTCAACGCAAAACAGCACAAACACAAAAATAGCGTCGAACATCGCAATAGTACTGCGGAGTTCTATACTGTTCTATACACTTAACACAAACAATAAAGTAGCGTCCAATATCGCGATTAAGATGCGGAGTACACAGGCTCAACGCAACACACAACATAAAACAAATAGAAAAGAAGAAATTGCCAAGATATCACAGCAAAAGCAATCTTTGAAAAAATCAAACTTGAATCAAACGGTTGGAAATAAATGACCATAGAGAACTGTAAATATGACAAACTATAGTAATCATTGCCAGGTTATTATGTTTTTTTTTCATAAATGACTATCGTTAATTTTTCTTAAATAAATCATTTTTATTTATTACTTAATTTCTGCATTTTGAAACAAATTATAATTTGTTATATAAAATTACAACCAACTGGCAACTTTTAAATAAAGTTTTCTAGTGTCGCCCTCTTCTGACTACTTTAGAAATTAAATTTAGTAAGTAACTTCGGGGACGTATAGTAGATGGCAGAGCAATGTATGCAGTTTGACAGTTTCATAGAACTGTCCCCCCCCTGACTGAACGTTACTAAATCCGAACGTTTCATCTGTCAAAATTAACGATTTCTAAAAAGTTGCAAATTTCTACTTTTTCATGATCGATAGTTAGCGTTTAATGATAGATGTGAAACAATTTATATTATTTAAAATTTAAGAGGTGCAATTAGGTACCCCCAATTGCTGAGTGAAATAAAATACCTTGATCCATCTTCAGAATTGATAATTAAAAACATTTTGCCCTACAAAAGTAACTTCGGCAAACATATTTGTAGTGTTTGTATAGAAAAGTTTTATCTCGGTACATTGGAGAGCTGAAACGTTCTTCGGTACCTGAAGGCTATAAAAAATAGGAAACTGACCTATAACAATAGTGGTGATCTAATCGGATTTGCTGATGCCGATCATGGTGGTAATCTGGTGGACAGACGATCCTATACAGGATATGTTTTCCAAATGTGTGGTTCAGCAGTGTCATGGGAATCACGTAAACAGAGAACCGTTGCAACATCAACAACAGAAGCTGAGTACATGGCTCTAAGTGAAGCCTGTAAGGAAGCCATCTACATTCGCTCATTACTAAGCGACATCTTTTGCTTTTCGTCACCCATCACCATTAATTGTGACAATCAAAGTGCCATCAAATTAACAAAAAACAACACATCACGCCCGCACAAAACATATTGATATTAGACATCATTTTGTTTGTGAGTCTATATCCACTAAACAAGTCAATGTGTCATTCATACCATCAGCTCACCAAACAGCAGACATTCTCACAAAGCCACTGCCTAAGCCGAGACACTATATGTGCCTATCTAATTTAGGATTAGTTTAGTGTTATTTGTTTTGTGTTATTAGGTTAATTAGGTTAGGGCATCAGTGTTAAGGTACCTTTGATATAGTGTTTTTGTACATACAGTGTGTTGATATAAAGGGTGTACATAAGTGTCCTGATGACAGGGAGGTGTAGATAAAACCTTTTTCTATATTAATCAGACACTGGCATCTTTTCGTATACCTTTTTGAATTAGTATTTTATACATTGTTTTTTGTTTTTTATGTCACTCTCTTCTTTACTCTCATCTGACTTTTATGTATTTACAATGTGAAATATATTAAATACTCCAATCCACTGTGACTCTTAATTCCTACATTTTAAGAGTTTGTGAGTGAGTTATCAATAGACTGTAAAGAACATAATAAATTGTGTAAATCCATTGATATGTTTGCTTTATCATTAATTATTTATAAAAATACCTTATATTAAGGTACCAAAAAATTTTAATCTTTAACTGTCTAGCACTTCAAGCATATAAAATTTTCTATCCAATATTATTTATTTCACAAAGATACAAGGATACTTTCAATGAGCACCCTGACGTCTGAAGTAAATATACAAAATCTGGGTATCAAACACCAGATTCCTCATCTACCTCATGAGAACATAGCAATCCATATGATATAAATTATGTAAAATTACTAGAAAAAAAATGAAATCGAAAACTATGGAGCTAGATAAACAAGTGTGATAGTGCATGCATATGTTTAATAAACTTTTTATGTACACCATTTCATCTATTTGTTATAGATAGTTCTGTAATTTTGTGGTTGCTTATTGATATGTAAAAATGTTGGCAGACTTTAAAAATAAAATAAATTATATCTTGATTATTAATCTTAAATTATTATTTTTTATTAAAAACTTAAATTTTATAGATAAATTAATAGGTTTTCATTTCTCTATCAATTTGAAATGTTAAATTCATATTATGTAGATTCTTAACATAAATAAGGTCCACCTAGTTGAGGCATGTAATGTAAATTAAAATCAATAATTATATTTCTGTTAAAACTTTACATAATTATAAACAATCATTGTAAATAGGAACATCAGTAAAAATCATTATTATATTGTAGGGGCTTTTGGCTTTAAGTAAACTTATCTATGATTATAAAAACATGAATTTTTGAATATTTTGTATTGAAAAAAGTAAACTATTGTAGTATTTTTACAGGAAAACTTAAAAGTGTGTATTTACAAGCATGTGTGGAATTCCAATAAAAATGGCACTGAAAAAGTCCTTGTTTAAAAATTAATTAATTTATCATTATTTTTTCTGATCACTTTTGCATTTGCAATACTATATTGATATTTATCTTAAAGGAAAATAATTAAAAAACCCACTTCAAGCAATTAGTGCTTGAGGTGGGATTTAAACCCATAAACACTCACAGTCTGGGCGTCTGCTAAAACCAATTTAACTACCAGATAACCAGCAGGTTTTGTGAATTTAAGAATTACCTGCATTACTAGTGAGCATATGCTCATTTATGTTTAGGAAGTTCACCAAAACTATATTAATAATACCATTATAGAGAATAGAATAGAAAATTCTTTATTGTTAACATTACACAAGTTATATAGGTATACAAATTTAAAACAGTTTAAAAAATAATGTAACAATTGGCGGCCTTATCGCTTAAAGCGATTTCTTCCAGGCAACCATGGGATGGAGAGAGAGAGACAACAATTTATGAAGACAGGGGTGTAAATGTTATCAATAACATTAAAAAGAAAATATGATCAAATAATAATCTTAATTAAAAAATTATAATTATTAATATTTTTTTTCTGACAAAGTATTACTCACTTTTTTATTTAGAGATTATAATATTATAAAGGATTATTACATCATATGTTTAAAGGAATATCAAGTTAAACAGGTAAATATACTGTTTATAAGATTTTATTCTGAATTATTTTTAATTTTAAAAATAACATAAAATTGAGCTTAGCCTCAGCTCAGTTTTATGTAACATTTGAAATAACATGAGGCTTTCTGTAACCATATATTAAGTTGCGTGCAAGATAAATGTTCAGCTTAATTAGTATTAGCTACATGAAAAATACATATTCTACTGTTTTCGACACAAAGTTAAAACCAACCACCAATATTAACCCAAAGAAAACTGTCATACGCTATGATGGGTTACAATTTAGAACAAAAAAAAATAAGCCTGTGAATCAGGAGCTCTTGTTCAATTTGGCAGGAATTTATATGTGTAAGTTCTTTTATATCAGTTGAAACTTGTACTTAATTTGCTCATAGTCAGCATGGATGACAGCTGCGAGCAGATCCATGCAACTACAAGAATTTAATTTGTATACAACTTAATGTGAAAGATATGTCAAATCATTAATAATTTTCTCTGATCTTACTTATAATATCTAGTCAATAATGACATTTCTAATGGGTTTCTATAACAAACATTGTTTTAAATTTAATCTTGAATAGATTTTCCACAGTATATATTATGTTGCCTTGCTTGATTCGGTGTACAGATGTAGGTATAGCCAGATTTCGAAAGATATTGGATTCATTTCATCATCAATAATTCTCTCTTAAATGTCTACTTTGAATCGACTATCGTTTATCTTCTTCACTAAGTTATTGATACGTATGAATATTTATTTTCAATCGAAAACTTCTTCTTTTATTAAGGGCTTTCGCATAATTCTGCCAATTTCACGTGCGTAGCCAATACATGGTATGAATTATTTTATAAAATTAATTTTGTAAATAATATTTTCCAGTATAATGTTTCACTTCCTATTACAGTTTAATATTACAAAAAAATACACATATGGGGATTGTTTTAGTAGATATCCCATATTAAATTGTCATTTACAATTCAATTTTGTCAATTTCATTCTTCTTTTATTAATGGTATATCTGCGCATTTCACACAATTCAGCCAAAGTCAAGTGAATAAATTAATTTCTACATGTAAAATGAAAAAGTAATGAATGAAAGATTAATTAAAACATTGTCTGTATCATTGTGGTTTGTATTGACAAAAAGTGAATTGGTGTTGCAATATGAAAATCAAACATCGATTGGAAAATAATCGATTAATTCATTCATTATCATATTGAATAAAAAAAACTTTAATATACTTTTAGTTAATTTTGGTGCAATTTTGCATTTTACCTAAGTTTTACGGACTACTACGGTTGTTGATTCAACAACGCCCAAATAAATAAATATATATATTATTATTATTATGTAATTTCCAATGCCCGTGATTGGAAATGTTATATGAAAACCTAATGAAGTCCCATAAAGTCACAATATGAACTATGAAGTTCAACTAAGTCCATGTAGTTTGATGAAGTCTGATGATATTCAATGAAGTTTAATGAATTCTGTTTAAATGGATTGAAGTTACTAAAGTCATATGCAATCATCATTTAACTTTAACATTTAATTTTTAGTACAAACAAATGTATAAATTTAATGATTATTTTTGTTGTACATTCTTTTGAAACGGAGTTGTTTAAAGTAAAGTATACACCTCTGGATTAATGCTCGTCTTAGTCTTGGACTGATTGCATACCTCACTTCTTACAGTTTGTTAGTGACTGAAAATGAGTCAAAACTTTTCTGTTCACGACCTACCCATGTAGGTACCGTTTTATTTTACGGAATCATATTATTCACTTTCATGCTACTTTATCTCACATAATAACATTTATTTTGCGAATTAAAACTCGGTATAAACAATAAAATAAACCAACACCATTTGAATTTTGAAACTTAACTCTTTAAGCTTGACGTTATCTTTAGTTGACGCCAGGATTTATAGTATTTCATCTGACTTTTTTTGTTAATTAAAAGACTTAATTATATCGGATTTATGCTTTAAATATTAAGCATGTTTAAAGTTGAGTGCTTAATAATAGAATTGGGTATATGACGCTTTTCTGAAAACTAATTAATTAAAATAGTTGTTTGATACATTATAAACACACTGTCAATATATTACATGAGAATCTGTTCTATTTTCGATGAATATAATTTTAAAATCTACAGATTATAAGAAATAAACTTTTATTAGATTATTATCTAACATGATGATAATAATACGCAACTTATTTTTATAGTGTCAAATACCCATAATGATAAAAATATTAATTATAAATTCGCGTTTCGGGTATTTTCCCTTGTAGCTTAACACTTAGGTATGCACTTTCTTAATGTAGCTAATATTCGGTTGTTTCGTCCTTATTTTAAAACGATCGAATACAAATGTAATACATTCATTATATAGTGATAAAAAAATGAATAATCATTAATCGTCTCCCGTTTAACTAATAATTTCATTTATTTTATTCTGGTAACACTAATGACAGCTGTTTGGTTCGGCTACGATTACGTTTCAATTTAGTAAACGTTCGTTTGATAATTGACGTTAGCAGAATGCAAATTTACAGCAAAAATCGAAACGTAACCGTTACAGAAACGCTATTGATGATCGATCGTTGTAAATTAGTAGAATTGGCCCCCTGTACGATATTGTCACCTGCTTGCGGTTACCACAGTTGATTTATTGCAATTATCGTGTCTGCGGATTATCGAACCTTTTATCGACAGTGAATTTTATTTAAATTCTTTCAACAGAATTATCGTTCATAACATTATATAATTAAGTGTAGCGTAGCTGTTAAAAAAATACAAGGCTTACGAAGCTCGAACTTATCGCCTATGCAGCACCTAAAATATTTTGGCTGTAGGTATTTGAGATTGAAATTGAATGTCATTACTCCTATTAGAGGTGGTGCGTTTTTTGCTCGTTCTTCTTATCAGCCAAAAGACGCCCTGAATGAGCGGTAGGGAAAAAATGTTGGACGATTCAAAAGCACTTTTAAGAAGTCTATTTGAATAGAGATTTTTTTGACTTTGGCTTTAAAAATATCCTATTTTTAGGAGTAAAAAATTAACACTGTCCTTTGGTAGTCACTAAGTCATAATTACTATTTTAAGATGAGTTAAAGTCTAGTATATCAACCTCGCAACTGTTAAAAGATGACTGGCTTCCGAAGTGATGGAACATTTTATGTTGTGCGATATTTTCAGCGGAATAGCAGGAGCCCAAAATAGCACACCTCACGCTACACTACAGCCAGAATGTTGTCGCCGTGTAGTCATACTCGAGTGTACAATAGTTTGTACAGTTCGGGAACTATACGGGTATTGAAGATAGTTTTAACGACATCCCTAATAAAATCAGAATTATATTTCTAATTCTATTCAATGCAGGAAGTACCACGTGGGATAAAAACTTTACATAATAATAGTCTCTTTGTTTTATAACTTGCCGATTAGTTCAGATATCGTAACAAACTGAAAAGCTAACTTTAAAGTAAGTTTCAAGAACTTATCGTCTTATTTAATATAATATTATCCTTTAAAAAATATTTTTAACAAATTTTAAAAACTTTCAAAGATACAGATAAAAATATCAATTACAATTATATTAATCAAATATTTAGCTATATTTGTATTGTTTATCATGATGGAAACATTCATGGTACTAGAATCTATAACATATATAAATTTCGTCGATTGACGGTGGATTGACCTTTAGAAGAGAGCTGTTTGAAGTTATTTAAATTGTAATATTAAGTGTTTAAGCTTACATTATGGTTAAGTTTTCAGAAACAACTTATAGTCCACAACTAACAGAAACAAACTCATCTAAATAAAAAGTAACAAATGAATCATAAAAAACAAACACCGCTACACTTTTACGATAAAAAATAGATGTTCAAAGTAAATTTACATTTTTATTAGTTAACTAACCAGATGCATTGACGGTCGTCTCTAATTTGTTGTTCATTAGAGCATTAACAATAATTCGTTAAGCGATTAAATCGATTTCCTTGCACAGCATGCATTCAGTGTTACGAAAACTACATTGAAAACTGAAACTGTCAATAAAATCCGTGTCTGAAGAGGACAAGGTTGATTCTTTGTTAGTATTTGTGTGCTGAATAATTTTTCAATCATCGGACTTCACATATTGTAACGGATAACGTAGAATTTTTAATGGTGTCATACTCATCAAAACTTTTTTATCTATATAATTTTCGTATTTATTTGTTCAGATTTCTTTTATATTTAAGTATTTGTGGTTCAATCGTGGTCTTTATGGGTTTCAGTGCTCTTAATGTTTTAAGGATAAAGCATTGATATTTAAAAATATATGGCATTTGAACATCATGCTTGTAAAGTAGTCAAGTGTCCCTGGCAAAGAAGAAGTAACTGGTTACTAAAGTTGTATAAGTATGGTGTTTTAATCATGTTAGAGTTTTTAATTAGTTTTCATTAATCCTCGACGAAGCTCGCTGAAAGGTCACGACCTTAGACGGGGCGTGATATTTCCTATCGCGGTCAAGTTGGGCAACCCGTAGTAGGGGCTCGCGTTGCGCCCGCCAACTGTCGGTCTGAATGTCTGCGCGCGCGCACCCGCCATGGAGTGGTTGAAGCTGCTGTTGATTCTCACGCTGCTGGCTAAAGGGGGTGAGTACATAATTAATAAATATACCGGTAGCTTCTGTTTTTCTTTATTGATATTAAATATAACATAATTGTTGTTTGGCTTTGGTTCAGGTTTTTGATCAAATAGCACAAGATCATTAAACAATTGATATACTGTAGCTTCAGGTGGAGTTGATCAATTTTATATGTGATTATTGACGTGTTATCTTATATAAAATTAAAATTGGAGACATTTTTGTAGTTTTTCAGCGGTGACCTGACTGAGCCTACCTCAATATTATAATTTTATTGTACAAAAATCTATTGAATGACTTTAGTTATCGTAATAAAAAATAATCAGTGTATATTTTATCGTTTTATAAACGTATGTAACAACGTATGCATTTCAGATCATAAGCATACTTTGTAAGCGTCTTATTATAAAGCATGTCTCTAGATAAAGTTCGGGCGAGATACATATCTGCTGCACATAGATATGTCTATTTGGCAACGGATCAAATAAGTTTATAAGCACATATAGTGTTTTATGTAATTTTAATATTCGTCGTGAAATAGAATGTTGTGATTTTTTTTAATGATTTTGCACACGATACGGACGTAAACATAACATGGCGGTACATTCTGTAGATGTTTTAGTGTGTGCTTGAAACGTGTTGTTAAGTTTTTTTTTTGTCTTTACACATAGGCGAATTTATGTTGCCTAGATACTCTTTTCCTTTAACGATAATAATTAGACATTAATAATCTGCTCCTACAGTTTTAATTAAAGTAGAAGAAGAGTTATAGTGCATGAGTAATTTTAATATCAACAAATTTTAAAGTTCTCGCCTACCACCGCTTACGTTCCCATAGAAATACGTAAACAAATACGCAATTTTAAAAAACAAATGCAGTTATAAAGAATTTTAGATTATATCAAAAACTATTTTTGTATATATTTCTTATATAATTAAAATGAAATATATCAGATATTTGTGAATCTTTTTCATCCTATTTTAGTTCAACCTTTCTGTTATTTCCGGGGCACCTTCAGCCCATGATAGTTCCAGAGTAGAGGGCAGCATCACCATCATCAAGAAAGTCATAAGTACCGGTGTAATTGACCCATTGTCGGTTAATAAGCATCTTAAATCTTATAATCTTAGCAAATCCGCTGTACCAGATCTTCTTCCAGCAGCCTTTTTGGTGAAGTGTGCTGATGCATAATTACTATCCCATAACTACTCGTAGTATCTTCAGACGCTTTTTGACTGAAGGTATAATACCTATTCAGTGGAATTCGACATTCGTTACACCGATTCATAAGAAGTCCTCGAGAACTGAAGTGATGAACCATCGCCTATGTTTACTTGCTAAAATTCTTGGGCGTATTTACTAAATAGTCAATGAACTAAAAATCAATATCAGTCCATTCCAATATGGTTTCTTGAAAGGTCGATCTATGTTGTTTAATCTTGTGCTCTTTACAGATTACGTATCTGAGAGGTCAGATCGATGCGATATATACGGATTTTTAAAAAGCATTTGACCGGGTTGATAATGATCTGCTGTTGCCGAAACTATTTGGACTGGGTATCAGAGGGGATCTTTACAGATGCTTTACATCCTATGTTCACAATAGAACTCTGGCAGTAGTGCTTGGCGGAAAGCTATCTACTTGGATAACAATCCCATTGGGTGTTCCGCAGGGCTCGCTCCTGGGATCATTATTATTTTTGGTAGTTATTAACATCAGTACGTGTTTTAAAAAGTTAAATTTTCAATTTTTTGTCGATAATATGAGAATATTATAATATAACAGATAGCCTTTTGCTGCAGGAAGATCTGTTGCGGGTCGCTGATTATGACTATAAGTTTTCTCGGTAAAAGAATTTCGTCAAATTTAACTACACTGTAGCCAATAAATTTTGGATCGTGTTAATGATATCAGTGACTTAGGCCTCCATTTGAATAGCCATTTGTCTTTTGAACAACATATTGATGCAATTGTTAAAAAAGCTTATGTCCCCTTGGTTTTATCATTTGAAATAGTGGTTCAGTAAGTAGTATGAAGCCCTTAAAAGTTTTGTCCTGCGCATATGTTAACTTGAATACGCTAGTCAGATTTAAAACGCTAATTAATCATTTCATACTTCCAGGTTAGAGAGAATTCAGAGAAAATTCACAAGATTCCAATGCTTTAAATTTAAATTCCCGCAATACCATACTGTGATAGATGTACTCGGTTTCATCTTCTTCAAAATGGTTTCAAAACTTAAATTAAATATACCAACTCGCCAGTGTCACTCTAGAAATTTGTTCTATACTCCATTTTCACGTACAGTAACATCGCAGCAATGCTTTTTTTATTCGCGTATCTAAATTAGTTAATGCTATTAATAAGCGCCATGATACCTCACTGGACATATTTCGGGACAGTTTGTCATATAAAAAAAGAACTATAGCGAACACCTATATTGCTATTGAATAATTTTATTGTTGTTTTTTGTTCTTCATTTAGATTTCTTTATTTTTTACACCTCATTGTATTTAAATACATTTTGTTTTTTCCTGAGGCAAGAGAGATTTGCTTGTCGTTTAATTTACCTCCATCTGTGGATCTTTGTAATTAGGTCTTCGTTAAATTGTTTGTAAGTAATTATGTAAGCAGTAAGTAATTACCAAGCAGTTTTTAGTTACCTAAATAAAATAAAATTAAAGATAATGAAACAATTTTTAACAGTTTCGGAGCCTATACAATTCAAACAAACAGTGATTTTATTTATACGTAGTTTATACGTAACTCTTAGTGCCAACAATTACTGAACTACATTAAACATTGCTACTAATTCTGGTCTACGACTCTCTGAACTTAACTAAACATAATAAATGTAACGTTATGCATTCGTCATATATGGTAGGCATTGTAATATCTGTGCAGTAATTTAAGAAATATAATTATACTCGTTGAATATAATTATATTTCTTAATAAATTGAATACTTCGGACATTACTATTATATATTAGTTGTTCTCATAATTAAAAACACAGTTTCACAAAAGTAATACTAAATTTACTCTTGTTTGTGCCGATTGAATTATAAACTTATCTTTTGAGGACTCGAATGTTCTTTAACGATACATAAAAATTACAAAATTAATGAAATTTACCGCTAAATTAATGCAATCAGCCAATACAGAACTAAACAACAGAGAAAACCATTGGCATTGAAACTAAAGATTACTATGTTTTCAGGGTAAATAAGCGTTACTATCAATTTTCCTTTTTCAATTCAAGGTTTAGTCGACGTCATTTGTAAATTTCAAAGCTAAATATTACTTTGACCATTTGGAGACGAATTAAACGACGCATATCGCAATTTAGATGTCCAAAGATTTCAACTCTATCGGTGTTTCCTAATAATTCTTTAATTCTATTTGAAATTACAACGAAACGAATTCTGTTTTCTTTTACGCGACTATTGTACAATTTAATATTAGTTTGATTATTTCTGAACCGATAACAATCAAATAGAAGGAATGAAAGAGAAGCTACTAAATACGGTAGTGATATATGAATCAACAAGAATGCAGTTACGTTTTACTAAGCTTTGGGTGTAAGGTTAAATTTTGATTGCATATGCATTGATATGAAAAATACTGTTTTAGATCTCCAAGAAGCTGTAGAAGCTGAATGTTGCTCGGACAATGCCCAGGCAACTGAGACGCCGAACACTGTTGAGTTGGAGCAGCCAGAGTTCAAAGATCTATTGGATTTGGAGGCGGCTTGTCCTGAGCTCAGTGAGCAGATTATTGGCGGAAGGCCCAGCTCCGTCGTCAGGCACCCGTACCAAGTGTCAATGGTGTTGAACGGGAACTCCTTCTGTGGAGGGTTTATCATCAGTCAGAACCACGTGCTCACTGCCGCGCATTGTGTCGTCAAGTGAGTTAACTATTTTAGTCTTTGTCTCTATCGAAGTACTATTGTTGGCGCTGTGGTTATATTTACTATTTATTTTTGTAGACGCTGATGAAAAATAATATCAAGATTTATGTAACATTTTTTTTGCAACGTAATAGTTATGTTTTTAAAAACATAAGTCTGACCTTCGTATTCTTTACGTAATTTTTTGAAAAATTGGATAAATAGTATGAATAAAATTTTCTTCCTTACATACAGATTTAAATACTTAACACATTTGCAACTTTCATGCCTTCTTTATTCACTTAAAATATTCTGGAGCAATTCGTAACTCTCTATTCCAGTCAACTAGTTTAGTTGGGTCCTAAACTTTACGAGCACAAATAAAACCATGGTAAGACGCTGTAAACCTGTCTTTATGACTATTCTAGACAACTCTTCCACGAGATTGATGTACAGAATAAAACTTATATACAGTTTTTAATAATTGAGAAAGCCATACAACATTAGCATACAAACAATTGATTCATAATACAATATAATTTTATATTTATTTTTTAATTTCGGATATTGATTAAATTTTTCCATATATATTTTAAATGTTTTATTCTCGGTATTACTCGCATTGTTTTTTCAATGATATATATTTACTCATCCCACCTATACTTATATTATTTGGATAGCGCCACATATTCTCTTGGCGTATTAATAAAGATCAGCTTGAAGGTGTTTCTCCACTCAATTCATAGGACATTTTATATACATAATTATTTATATACTATCTATGTGCTTCAGTATATTTATTTAAAGATAGAAATAACGTATATTTTACGTATGTTATTTTCATTTTTAAGTTTCAGCAATAGAAAATAGGTAAGGCAAAGAGATAATCTTATCAGGTGCCTGTATTTTAATTGTACCCAGAGTAGAAAACCCAATTTTTTCTTTTTAATTACAATTGCACAATGCTCATAATTTTAAGAAGGGTCTAGGTATAAAACAGTTGAAATAATTGTGAGTAAAACATTACTAATAGTATATTTCATCAGGCCACTATCAATAATTTCAAGGCTAGAGATGCGGAGGTGACCAATCAGCGTATTCGCTACAATTTGACTCAGCCGAGTTCAAGACTAGAGCCGTGACCTAGCGGCCGACATCGTTAGCCTCGCCACTACACTAGAAGGTTATAGTTTCAGGTGGATAATAAGTTACCTAACGACAAATATCATATTTCAGACACTTCATTTTAATAGATTTAACTTTAAGGCATTTGAGTTATAAAACAGCTTTCAGATGAGAATGTGAACATCTGCTTATCATTAGAATTCTGACTAAAATTAGGTTATCTTCTTTGTTGGTTGGTACATCGCTAAGTTGGAGCCATATAAAATGAACGGAGGTGTCACCAGTATAAGAACGACTCTAATTTAAAGGTTAGATCATTATTAATCAGATCAAGTTGTTCATTTTACGGTATTATTTGCAGTGTAGCACCAAATGCCATACGTCTACGAGTGGGTAGCACTCGACGGGATTCCGGCGGGCGGATAGTCCGAGTGGCCAACGTCTCAGTCCATGAGCGGTACGGCCAGCCGCAGTTCGACAACGACATTGCAGCTCTACGGCTGGCTCAACCGTTGACTTTCAGCAATGCCATCAGGTCTATAGCTCTGCCACGGAATCGCCAGCCCGTGCCGCTTGTAAGACTTACTGTGACTGGCTGGGGACTGACCGCAGTAAGTCAATATCAACATAAGCGTTCATGTTCCCATATAACTTCACAAGTCTTCGTAACGATCAGAAATATTTAGGGTGAAAGTCATTGAATGAAATGAGCTAATAACTGTAAATGCTAGGAGTTAGCTTAACGGTTTTAATGAAGTTTCCAAAAGTTCGAGATGATAATTTATTTGATCACTCATTAATGCGCCTTTACATCAGCTTCAAATTATGATTTTTTTTTTATCAAAGATTATCATCATAAAGCAAGGTTAATCAAGGTCGTGATCGGCAATTGATACACATTGCGAGTTAAACACAGATATGCACTTCTATTATAGAAATTTTGCGATCAAATTGTTTGATTGCTTGTAAAATTTTGCAACAAATAGCCTTTCACAATTTGAGCAGTATGTCACATAAACACTTTTTATTTTTTCTAAGTTCTTATTATTAATTTAGAAATAATATAACGTTTCGTATGAGGAGGAATCATGATCATCCTCATACGAAATATGACGGAAACAAAAACGAAGCTGGTTGTTCTCAGCCGCGCGGGCGCCGGATCCCCCGTATAATGATGGAGGCGCGGGTGCCCGTGGTGCCGCACTGGTTGTGCCAGCTCTCGTACGGTGACGCCCTCACCAACAACATGTTCTGTGGTGGCCATTTCCTCATCGGCGGAGTGTCTTCTTGTCAGGTTTACACATTTTTTGTTTCTTCATTTTTTTATAGTTTTTTGCTGAGGAAGTATTACTCGATAATAGACGTTATAATTTAGATCAGTCGTTTCCAAACCTGATTGAGCTTCGACCCATCTAACAAAACCTCTTAGTTTCTTAAAAAAAGAGGTCAGAAATAATTGCAAGTCACGGGAAATCATAAAATATATGTTTCATACAGTGACGAATTGCCCAATAAGCCCCGACCAATAGTTTGGAAAATACTTGTTTTGATAATCATATCGGACGTATATGAATTTCATTTTGTTCCAGGGTGATTCAGGCGGTCCTGCAGTGTTCAGGGGTATAGCATACGGAGTGGTCTCATTCGCTAGAGGTTGTGCTCTCCCTTTGTCACCCACCGTGTTCACGAACGTTGCCGCCCAACGAGACTGGATCGCACAGAACACCGGCGTTTGATCTACCACCAGATATGAATACGACCAAGTTTAATAGAAAGTTACGATAACACGTACACTTACATTTGGGGGCGACAAAATCGAGTCACCCTGAGTTTTAGTGTTAGGAAAGCATCGTCAATTATACTTTGCCATTGTTTCAAAATCAGTAATTTATTGAGTAGACTTTAAAATATAATCTATAATTATAATAAAAACTGTACTTGACACAGACAATTTTGACGCGTGAGTTCTTAACTAACAATTTTGAATGTCGCCTAAGAAATTATGATTTATCTTTGACATTTTTTATGTTGATATACCATTAGCCATCTGTTTGTCGTCATTCCTAGTAGCGATAGTTACCCTTACTGTTTCTATTCCTTGTCCATAATCCAAATAATTTTGAATTTAAAGAACTTGAAATTACTTTCCGTGGTTTTGTAACGTTAGTTTTTATCAGTTGGGTGATAACTGAAAACTAAGCGTTCGTACTTAAAATAAAAATTTAAATCGAGTTCCTATACACAGTATTATTTTAACAACATTTAATTATTTATTTAATGATCGTTTGAAAAGTTTGTTATTGTATACTTGTTTATGTTGAACAATTTTAATGAATTGTTTTAAATAACTTGACGACAAAAAAATCGGAATTTTGTAATTATCCATCAAACATTCCAATAACGTGATTATTTTCAGACTAAATTAATTAGTTTTAAGCAATCTTTGTTACATTTTATTTATTTTTTTATTAATAAAATTTGTAAAATAAAGAAATGATGCATAGGAACTTTGGTTTTATTTATAACGGTATATTAAAATAACAGGCAAAATAAGATGGTATTGTGATTGTGTTGTTTTACTTGTCTCAATTGCAACGTCTCGTTTCAGGTATACGAAATGTACCTGATCGGTTATCAGTTCAGGGTTCTATCGCCTATATTCACTATCCATTGGGGTTTACAAGCCAGAAGAAACCGCCCGTTATGGCGGGAGAAGCAAAACGAGAAGAATAGAAAACACTTTGAAACATTCAAGAGAGAGTTGTTCGCGAGGTACAGGAGAGACCCGTTGCATCTCCTTAGAAGACCGCAGCAGAACAAAAAGACCTAGGCATCGCAAGGCCGAGCGAACTGTGTTCCCGGCCTTGTATTTCTTGCAGCAGTTGTCAGAATATTCTGACAGTGGACTTATCGATTTGACGTGATATTCTGTGTGCAAATTATAAGTTGTACTACACTTTGCAAAAACTTTCTTATGAGATTTCTATCGAACACTTAATAACACTGGTCGTTGACGTTCTATAATTATTTATCAAGATTCAATTCACTAATGAAATATTGATTATTTTATAAGTAAAATTTTGTTAATTATAGGTAAAATGTATTTTTTTCGTGCAAACTTTACAATTCTTTGATGGTTAGGTTACACAATTGGTAGGTATTCCCAGTGGTAACTTGTTAAACATTAGTTTGATGATGAATCACTAGATTTTACAATTTAAAAGCCATTTAAAAAAATAGGATTTTTGTCGATAATGTATAGAAGGTGCTTATGTCATGTAAAGTACTCATGTTGTTGTATACTTTGATGTAATTGTTTAATTATTGTTACTTTACCATTTACCATTAGTTACTTACTCTTGATATAATTTTCATCTTTGATATAAGTTCTTTGTCGTAAAGAAAATATAAACCGTTATAGTGTTGTTTCTTACATGATATATTTTGTGTTTAGTCGAAGAACGTTCCAAATCTGCAGTGCTTGCTATACCGTTAAAATTTTTGAATCGAGCGCAGCGCTGTAGCAGCATCATTCAAGAGGTAATAAAAGATTTATATGATTGAACCTCTACGCTGTGGAAGCGCTGTGTTAGAGGTTGTATTTGTAACATAATAATAAAGCTAATGTAATAAAAAAATTAACAAGAAAAAATAATTTATATATTGTATTCCAATAATATTAAACCATTTTCTTTTTTATTTTTCTATCCATTTATAGTAGGCAAGAAACGTGTAGATTGGAATAAAAGATTTATTTTTGCGTTAAATATCACAATTCCATTACAAAGAACTAAACACTGTCTGGGCCGCAAACACAACGCCGTCGTTTATTTTTGCAATTATTGTGAAATAATCTTATATAAAAAATAACACTTTAAAATATATATTGGCCTCATTTAATGCTTTAATTGAGTAGTATAATAAGTATATTATAATTAATATAGAGATGAGCTTTGTATGTACATAGATCTTCTGTAAATAATGAATATTATTTGTTTATTTTTAAGGTTAAATATTGATAATGTGTTAATGTTATTTATTTATTTAAAAATAATTAATATTAAGACGTTACAATTTGAGTTATTTATTGGAATAAGAAAACACACAGCAGCGCGTTAACCTACGCCAAATAGCATTCATAATCGGTTTTGTTATTTAATTTCAGTATTAATTTGCACAGTTTGAAACCCAGTTTCACAAACATCCATTAAGGTTTAACTATGACTCTAAGCACTAATGAATGTTCTAAATTTGAAAATTTGTATCGGTATTGTCGCTTTAAACTTTAATGGACAAAATGGATCTGTCGATTTTATTATATCAAAAGGTTTTTTTATAATAATTTCTCAATAGTGACTTGTGCAATGTATCTAGAGAGTTTTGTTTCATTTTCATTGTTAGTCTTTGTTACGATATTGATTGTTATATTGTAAATACCCGTTAAGTTTCAACTGTTAAGGAATTCGTAACCTAGTTGACACTAAGTAGTGTATTTTAGAAAGCACTATATACACACATTGTTAGCTATGCATTAAGTATGTATTAATTATTTACATTATGTTAATCATTTATTTATATTAAATTAACGGTATTGCAATATTTCATATTTCGGTCACTTATCATAATAATACCTGAAAGCCGATAATTATCGAGTGGAAAACGCCTTATTATAACTACCTATACTATTATCTAAAAAAATCGGCGTCGAATTGGTGTTTTTATATCAAAACTGAAACATTAATGTCAAATTTCCGTATGGCAAATAATAGATTTAACGGAAGCGACATACATTTTACATTTACTCTCAATATGAATATGATTCGCATTCGATGATATTTGTATGTAAATGCACAGGGTAATCTTCTCTTATAGACTGAGAGCTCGTGGTATAAATATGCAACAGCTTTGTATCGGTTGCTACTTCAGTATATGTAAGTTATAAAGGTATCATAGGGTATCAACAGTATATATGGGTTCATTTCATTCAGTACTTTGTGCGGAGGTCAGACGTTGGAACAACTGGTGCCGGTGGAGTGAAACAAACTTGTAGCAATTGCTGAATGTGTTTGTCTTCTGAGATGTACTGAGTCGCCACGTACCACGATTGTGTGACGTAAACAGCTTGTTCTATTGTGTGTTTTATATAAAAAGAAGATTTATATTATAATATATATTTACATAATCCTTAAGGTGCCGTCGATGTCACCACACTATTTGTTATAGTCTTTAATAATATTGTCACGAGCTCTTGTACTATTAGTTTAATATTAAAAATTTCTCCATTTATAAATATATCTATTAGTAATGAAGATTTTGGTGTTTATGTTGAATTCTAGCACAAAAACAAAATAAATCAACCATTATAATATTATAATGTAACACATTATGAATCTTTTTTGAAAATATACATATATATTTTGTTTCTATAAATTTACTTTATAGTTAAAAATTTATATTATTATTTTTGATTGAATAAATAGTTTTATTGTGAAATGCAGTTTTTGTTAATATTACACTAAGCATACAGTCATGATTCCCGGATATATTATAATTGATGAAAATAGAATCTACCTTATTAACTTACGAAATTTACTATAAATTTAAGAAGTAGGTCCTAATTTAAAAAAAAGGCAGCGTCAGCTTCGCCTATCGGTTCTTGTATGAGAACGCACAGGACGTGACAACAGTATGTCGTAGATACTTTACAAACAGACACATTTCGTTTGTAATTTTCACAGATTTAAACTAAAATTGCGACCACAAGGCAATTGATATTTTTGATTGATTGCATTATACTGCCTTTATTGTTATTTCAAAGATTGCATAATTGTGTAGTTTTCTATCATAACTGAAACTTGAGTAATAGACTTAAGTTTTAGTTACGAATCCTTCCCTATCTATATCTAATTTACATTTATCTGCAAATAATTGAATGCAATTATCGCTAATACGTATTAACCAGTAAAATTGGTTTCCAAAATTATTTGATTACTACTGAGAGTGCTTCCAAAAATATTTAAACTATTCTAATATGTTTTTGGCTAACAAATCTAAAACTCTGCACGTGTCGAGCGCGCTAGCCAGATTGGACAACTATAAATTTATCATTATTTATCGGGCTAATTAAATATGAAAAGTCAGGAATATTTTTACAAAAAGATATATTTTTAAACGAGATGTTGTGCCTAATTCCTTGGTCAGATTAGTAGGTACATCATATAAGTATACAGAAAAGTTTCACTATTATGAAATGAGGCAGGTGGAATATAGCACTTGGATATTGGCAATTGCAACATAGAGTCTTCTTGACAACGAACTTCGTGAGAGGGCGAAGCGAAAGCCATAATCTGGCCAGCTATTATAGTATATGACAGAACATTAAAAGCTCACAGTACGACATCTGGAGACCTACTACGGAATTGGAATGCGATAATTGGATGATGTTCTTCGCGTTTCTTTAGCTCAAGGTTAAGGTCTAAATATAAACAAATCTATCGGTCAACAATGTGCGCGAGACGCATCAGCGAGACACTCCATTCTTAACATGTTCTCAAAATGTCTTCTACCTGGTTTTTATGTACCTTGGTGCCTATATAAAAAGAAATGAAATATTTAAAAATATGCGAATATATGTGTCACATGACAGTTAAGGAGATATCCATAAGTGCAAGGAGGGATTTATCCTACCTAACCTACATCAATTTATCGGTAGCTGTCCTTGAAGGTAGTGAAATCAAAATCACCTCTCAAGGCTCTATAATGCGAGATGATGGGATAAGAATGCTATTTGTAGTAGTCTTCTGGTTGTTGTTGACAGAGTCCTATACTAGTTTTTCAGTCTGATTAGCGGGAAGTGATTTTTGTGCTATATGTTGTTGTACCCAATCCCAGACGACGCTGTGCGCCAGACGCGTGTAGACCCCGGGGAAGTTGCCGCGGGCGCAGCCGAGGCCCCACGACACCACGCCGATCAGGACGCCGTCACTCACGATCGGACCACCGCTATCGCCCTGTTCATTGAACCAAATTAATATAGCAAAACAAAATTATATATTGCTAATCGTGTCGAGCAATGTATTCAAAAATATCAATGCGATTCGAAGTTAAATATTTTTGCGTTATGAAAGCATTGTTGTATCCACTTATCTATAATATATAAATCTATAAATATAAGGTCCTTACATATGAAATTGGTGTTTGGTATGGGAGGAACAGTCGAATATTTTTTAATATAATATATTTATTTAATTAAAGTATAAATCATTGTTATCTCTGCACTTTTGCCATCTCATAGGTAGTTCATTGATCCCCTTACTAAAAAAACCATTCGGACGGGAATCAATAAAATCTTTGAAGGCGATTTGCACTGCCCCATCGGAGTTGAATTTTTTCCCTTGCAAGAAGTTATCCAAATTTCAAAAAAAATGGTAATCTGTTGGAGCAAGGTCCGGGGAGTACGCTGGATGTCTTAGACATTTCAATTAAAGCTCTTCTAATTTGGTAGCCGACTGTTGTGCAGTGTGTGGTCTAGCGTTGTCGTGAAGTAGCAGTGGCGTAGAGCGATTGACCAGCCTCGGTTGTTTAACAGCTAGTTTTTCCAGCATGGTTTGCAATTGCTGACAAAAGACGTCTGTCGTAATCGTATGGCCAGATTTGAGAAAACTGTAATGAACGACACCGGCACTAGTCCACCATACGCTTACAAGTAACTTTTTTGGGGTCAATTTTCGCTTGGGGGCAGAATTTGGCTGACATGCCAGGGTTTCCAATTTGCTTTAAGTGGATTAAAACACTTTTATCACTAACACCGCAGCCTGCAGCTAACTCGGACGTGGTTTGCGATGGATCAGCTTCCACAATAGCCTTCAATTCTTCATTATTAACTTGGGTCTCCGGCCATCCACGGGGCTTGTTCTGCAGGTCGAAATTTACAGAACGAAAACGTTTGAACCAAAAACGCACTGTGTTTTCTTTTGCGACACAACCGCTATACGCATCATTAACCCTTCGAGCCGTTTCCGCAGCACGAGTACCACGGTGGAACTCGTACTAGTAAATAACACGATATTTCAAGTTTCCCATTTATTTAAACTGGGTAACGTAAATAGGACAAACAGAAGAAAAAGAAAACAAATGAATGCCGCCTAACGAAACACAAATACATGTGTAAATGTATATGTATATGTGTAAATGGCTGTATAAATTTGAATTTGGGATTCCCAACCAAGCAGGCGCCGTGGGGTGCCGGCCAAAGAGTAGCACCCCCCCATATCCTCCCGTGGGTGTCGTAGGAGCCGACTGAGGGATTATACGGAAGGCGGGCAGCAGCGCCTCCCGGTATCACCTACCACCACCTACTGCGATCCGCAAGTCGCCTGCCAAGCGTGGGGATTATGGCAACCCCCCCCCCCCTCATGATGGACGACAATGTTGTATGGCCCCCAGTCCCCGGCAGCCCCTCTATTCCTGTCTCTGGTAGCGGGACAGGTAACGGAGGGGCAGGGGGTGCTAAGAATCTCCGGCAGATTCGGCGCTACCAACACAAACGGACTCTGGCCCTGGCAACGTACAATGTCCGCACACTGAGGACTGACGTGAAATTATTAGAGCTGGAGGAAGAATTGAGCAAGTTGCGATGGAACATAGTGGGATTATCCGAAATCCGAAGAGAGGGCCAGGATACGGTAATCCTTGAGTCCGGTAACATGCTCTTCTTCCGGGAAGGAGATCAAAAATCTCAAGGTGGTGTTGGGTTTCTCGTCCACAAGTCCCTCGTGAACAACGTGGTGAAGATCGATAGTGTGTCGAGCAGAGTGGCGTACCTTATACTCAGAATTACCGAAAGGTATTCGCTGAAGGTCATACAGGTTTACGCCCCGACCTCTTCACACTCCGACGATGAGGTAGAGGCTATGTATGAGGAGATTTCTGAAGCCATACATACGACTAATACCTACTTCACCGTTGTAATGGGGGACTTTAACGCGAAGCTGGGCGCTTCGAACGGCGATGAGTTGAGGGTGGGTTGATTTGGGTATGGGCGGCGCAACCACCGGGGCCAGAAGCTGGTCGATTTCATGGAGAAGGAGGGACTCTTTGCAATGAACTCCTTCTTCCAGAAGAAACCCTCCAGGAAGTGGACCTGGATGAGCCCTGATGGTTTGACAAAAAATGAGATCGACTTCATCATGACAACCAGAAAGCACATATTCAATGATGTCACCGTGATCAGCAGGGTGAAAACCGGTAGCGATCACCGAATCGTTAGAGGCACATTGAATATCAATGTTAAGCTCGAAAGATCACGTCTGATGAAGTCTACGCTCCGTCCTAGTGCTGCTCATATCGTGGACCCCGAAGCCTTCCAACTCCAACTACACAATCGCTTTCAGTGTCTAGCTGAATGCGAGTCTGTGGACGAAATAAACAACGGGTTTGTAGAAACAGTCCAAGCTGTGGGGTCTAATTTCTATAAGGCCCCGCGCCGTATTAAATCTCAAAAGCTCTCAGACGAAACGCTCAAGTTGATGGCGGACCGGAGGGATATGAGACTGCAATCTTCAACCGATATGTCGGAATATGGTCGACTTAACAGACGAATTTCCAAATCGATGCGACGGAGCGGAACCAAGGCTCCAAAGTGTTTGCACGAAATTTGTCTACTGGGTCGTGTCAGATGACGAAGCTGAAGATCGACGACGGCAGGATCGTATCTTCAAAACCGGAGATTCTGATTGAGCTTGAGAGGTTTTATGGACAGTTGTAAACATCATCACAACAACCCGTTGAAAGCAATGCTCAGGACACCAGAGCAAAGCTGACCCGACATCACACCGAGGATATCCCAGACATCAGCCTGTACGAGATTAGAATGGCACTCAAACAGCTCAAGAACAACAAGGCACCGGGGGATGACGGAATCACTACTGAACTTTTGCGAGCGGGTGGAAAACCGGTACTCTTAGTCCTCCAGAAATTGTTCAATTCCGTCATTCTCGAGGGTACGACGCCAGAAGCGTGGCACAGAAGCGTGGTTGTGCTCTTCTTCAAAAAAGGTGACAAGACCTTGTTGAAGAATTATAGACCAATCTCGCTTCTGAGCCACGTTTATAAGCTGTTTTCGAGGGTCATTACGAATCGTCTAGAACGCCGGTTTGATGACTTCCAGCCTCCCGAACAAGCCGGTTTCTGAAAAGGCTTTAGCACCATAGACCACATACATACGCTGCGGCAGATTATACAGAAGACCGAGGAGTATAATTTGCCACTTTGCTTAGCGTTTGTGGACTATGAGAAAGCCTTCGATTCAGTCGAAACCTGGGCAGTACTGCAGTCCCTCCAGCGATGCCAAATCGACTACAGGTACGTCGAAGTGTTGAAGCGTTTGTATAGCAACGCCACAATGTCGATTCGCTACCAGGAAGAGAGCACGAAACCAATCCAATTGCGCAGAGGCGTGAGACAGGGAGATGTCATTTCTCCGAAACTGTTCACGGATGCATTGGAGGACGTCTTCAAGCTCTTGGAATGGGACGAATACGGCATCAACATCAATGGCGAATACATCACTCACCTTCGTTTCGCCGATGATATAGTCATCTTGGCAAGATCAATGGAGCACATCAGTACAATGCTCAGCGACCTGAGTATCGTTTCCAAACAGGTGGGTCTTAAAATGAACATGAACAAGACGAAAATCATGTCGAATGTCCATGTTGCACCCGTACCGGTGGTCATTGGAACTGATACTCTCGAAGTTGTCGATCACTACGTGTACCTTGGACAGACAATCCAGTTAGGTAGATTCAATTTCGACAAAGAGGTCGCTCGAAGAATCCAACTCGGCTGGGCAGCGTTCGGGAAGCTACGCGATATCTTCACGTCCAAATTACCACAGTGCCTAAAGACGAAGGTGTATAACCAGTGTGTGTTGCCAGTGATGACCTATGCCACTGAAACGTGGTCCTTAACTGCTGGCCTCTTAGAGAAGCTCAGAGTCGCTCAGCGAGGCATGGAGAGAGCTATGTTAGGGGTTTCTTTGCGCGATAGGATCCGAAACGTGGATATTCGCCAAAGAACTAGAGTGACCGACATAGCTCGCAAAGTTTGTAAGCGGAAGTGGCAGTGGGCAGGCCACATCGCTCGACGAACCGATAACCGATGGGGACGAAAGGTTCTCGAGTGGAGACTACGAACCGGAAGACGCAGCGTGGGTCGACCCCCGACTAGATGGACGGACGACATCGTCCGAGTCGCAGGCGGCCACTGGATGCAGCTGGCGCAATGTCGTCCATCGTGGCGTTCAAAGGGGGAGGGCTATGTTCAGCAGTGGACGTCTTCCGGCTGATGATGATGATGATGATGATGATGGGAGGAAAATATTTTTTCATAGCAAAATTACAACATAATTCATATTAACCAATTGTCATACTCTATTTTTTTATTAATAATATTGAAATTCAAAAATACTTAATAGGTTCACGTGTGTGTACACATTATTGAAGTCCAATTAAAGGTAGATTGTCTGAACAAATGAACCATAGCTAAAACATACCCTAGACTGATTACAACATTCACTGATTTTGGTTGTTGAGGTTATTTTAAATCTTATAACTCTCTAAAGAATACCTGGCAAGCATCTGGAGATGGTTGAGCAAAGGAGCCAGCACAAAACATAGATGGTGGGTCTATAGCCCCCCGGTCTAATCCAGACCTTTTGCATAACTTCATGGCAATGGTTTTTATTGTTGATGATTGGAGAAAGGTGGCGCTAGGACCACTTTCCTGGAAGGTTCAAAAGTATAAATCTCATGTTTAATACAACTAGCGTCTAACTCAAATAATGAATATATTTTTTTCACTGGTGAATTATTGCGGGTCACGCTTCCGCTATGTCTGGTTGAGAAGATGTTTCTGTCTCTTTCTCTCTGTTTCAATATCAGCCTATTACTGTCCATTCTGCTAGGGCATAGGAGGGCACAATACAAATTGGTGAGTGTTAATAACGGCAGATACAGCAGGAACCAACGGAATAATGTGCCTTGCGAAGCATGGAGAACCATGATATAAGAAATCTTTGGTCACCCATACTATGACTGGCCCTTGTGAAAGTTATTTAATTTCTGCATTGTAGACGGAACACGCTAACCACTGCGCTATCGCACTTGTTGTGTTTCACGGGGTCGCGCTTTTTCCCTCATCAGCAGATATGCACTATCGTCTATTATGTAGATAAGCATCTGGTGTCAAGTGATGATATTTATAAGTAAAGGAGAAACTGTTACTGTTCAAAAGACTGATCAAATTAGTCAAGGTGATGAACTTTTATTTCCTGGCAAAATTTATGCCTAATCGACATCACTTTTACCTTCAATTTACCCCAACCAGAGACTATTGCTGGTACATCTGCTGGCAGCTTTGCTTCTCTCGAAACTAGCTTTATGGGCAGCACTCTCCCTGAGAACCTAAGTGGGGAATACAGCCTCACGAGTCCCACGTCGTTGATTTTTGTTTTGCTGATATATTTAGGGTGCACGACGCATTCCTTCACATCGTACATTTCTCCACCGTGCGTTTTCCAAGAAGAACCAAGTCGAACGCTCAGATCGCTAGAACGAGCTCTACAATAAATGAGAAGGTAATTTGGTTGAAATTTATTATGGTAAAATTTCATAGCAACATTGTATCAATGAAAGAATTCGCATATATTTTTTTAGTTTATTATTATTAAAACTTTCATGTATAGCGAAGGCCATAAAATTAACAGTCCCAGGAAACCTGAGATGGGATTCGAACCACCTTTTGCATTTCAGACGAGTACTCTAACCATTGAGCAACCCGAAACCCAAGAGGACTGACGAATTTTTTTCAAGTACTTTTTACTTTTGCTCCTAGTGAGCATATTATAAACAGCTGAAAGAGATATTAATATACCGAGCATTATAACTCAAAAAAGAAAACAGCATCGAGATTATAACATAATAGAGAGAATAAATAAATGGATAAAGGAATGCAATAAATTATTTTAATATTATTAATAGAGGAAGGGAATATATTTACTTGTACTACTTGTAAACTGGTTTCAACTGGGATTTAAGCCTGGGATATCTGATATAACGACATTTGGTTATTAGTGTGTGTAAATATAGAAGTTCATAAATCAATTATTTTAGATTCAATCGGTTATATGTTCGTAATTTATCATTATAGAATATTATTTATCATTATAATAGTGTAATTTAAAAATATTTATGTGTGCAACATTACTCGTTGTAACGTTAATGAAAAAGAATGTTGAAGTCCTTAATTTTGTGAAATATCCAAAAGATACGGAGCGAAAATTATCGTCGTCTAAAATATATTTCTAACAGTCTTTTGAAGTGATAAGAAGAAAGCGTGTTACACATACACACAGGATATCGGAGGGATACTAACCCTACATTTTCCCGGAAACATATCGCTTTTCAAGTAGTAGACAATAAATTTCTTTGGAGCAATCGTATGTAACTTCAGGGTCGGTACCGACAGTGAAACGAGACTACGCTGCGATTGGGCAGTCTGAAGATATTGTATTAAAACATTCTGCTTTATTCAAATTAAATTTAAAAAAAAATGCAAAGACATAAAATTCCGACAGCTATACCTTATTAGAAATTGTACTTTTTCACAAACCAATTATTCACGCACCCATGTACGTACTAACTTTTGGTTATTTTATTTATTTTGAGTGACGATTACGAGAACTATTTCCAATAGTGTACAAGACATTCAAATTAACTAGATTAATATTTGCTTCTTATAATAGAACTTTATTTGAGATCAAATCTTTGATTTCACAAATTTCAAAGTTAAACTAAAGTTTTACATCGAAAAGCGTCTGTAAGTTTCCAATCGCCACATTGGCTAGGTAGGTACCTACATGTTGTAGTGAATGTTTTTAAGTTATTTTTACATTATTTATTTAATAATACTATTATATTATTTATTACGAGGACAGCCAATGTGGTAGACTACACAACTGTTGTATATCAGACGTTTATAATTATGTGTATTGTTAATAATTATTGTTAATGAAAAACATCGTTTTTGCGCAGTTGTTGCTACAAAATGGGTTCAAAATTTATTTTAATTTAAAATCATAAGTATGATATTTCTTAACATATTTATGTGTCGTTAAGTGTTTGGGCACATGCCACGCAGGTATTTCGTATGATCGTACATTCATACTCGCGGGAAGGAATAGTTACCTATAAATATATAACTCACTAATTGCGAATTAATTTAACTATTATAGACGATTGCAGAATTGAAGCTCACAGCGATCTATTTATTATCATATTATTACTAAGACATATTCATTATAATTTAACAAAATGTTACCGCATCCATTTATTTAAGTAGACAATTTCCTCGAGTCAATTCACCGTATATTATGCAATAATGTCAGGACTCGCTAGTGTCACGTACACGATTCGTCCCGTATTCGATCGCTGTTTCGCATTCACAAAAAAAAAAAACACAATCCCTCCAAAGGATATATTGAAATTGTGAAAAGGAACGCAATTCACAAGGGGTACCATAAAAAGCGTGGCAATGCCTTGCCGAATTTATTCGATACCAAACCGATTGACACTAGAGTTGGCTGGAAACTGGCTGTTACGGCGAGCACTTTACAGGATTCACGACAATACTCCCCATAGGGATGTGTAGATACATAGGTAGGGCGAGGCTGATATGTGAATGTATTTTAAATTATATACCCTTTCTGCACGTTTGCAAAAATACACGTAAATTCGTGTATTATATAAATAAACCAATCAAGTATATATAAAACATGTCACATAATTAGTTATTACATATATTTAATATGCTAATGCCAGTCTAGCTCATTTGGAACTGGTGAATTTTTGCAGTTCCAGGTGCCATGGAATCGGTAAAATTTAAAAAAAAATTAATACCTATGGCATAAAAGTACGTGCTGGTTTGTGATACTAGTTCCTGAAATCTGGATATGTAAGAAAAATGAAGCGGACAATTTACGAATAAAACGGAAAAATATAGTAGGGAAAAAGTAGACAGAGAGCTGGGCTCTGAAGTCATTTTGTAGATGTGCCGTGCTAATTGGACTTCATACAACAGTCACCGAGTTGAATTGAATGTTCTAAAATTCAATTAAAGTTGGAGTTACCTCGTAAAACCGTGTACCTGGAATTGATTTACTTAATGTTTAAACTTTTGTTAGATGCGTTATACGACTATAAATGTAAAGCCGATATTCAACTAATTAAATCAATCGATTTAATAAAAGCATGTTAAGCAGATTTGTATTGTTGATGTTTGTGGGTTTCTAATAATATTATATAGTCTAAAGTAATGGCTTATTGTGATAAAGTCATATTTACCTGAGCAAGCAATGGGCAGCGGTGATCATCCACAGGTCTGTTACCACTGACCCACCGCATATGGGGTAAGTCTTTTCCCTGAGAGAAACTTGCCAGGGAACGGCAGCTATTGATGTGTTACGTCCAGATACTATGCGCCGGGTAGAACCTGGAGACGTTCTACAGAGTTGCATCTAAAGAAACTGTATTTCCATTTCACCAAGAGTTCAACTGATGTATTTGACATTCTGCCCTCCGAGCTTATGTTGGTCGCCTCATAACAGGAGTATGTTTAAGTGGACGTATTATTATGATAGTGTACATTGTGATCCGCTGTTCGCAGCCTGCTGCTTCAGAGTATGATTATGATTCTTTTTGGCTAGTCTAATGTAGTGTAATTAAAGGTACCTGCGTTCTATAGTTATCCTTATTATTTAATCCATATGACAAATTAACCAATTTGCTTAGTACGCTCGTATTTAATTATGTTTACTCTAATATAATGCAGTAACTTAAAAATAGCGTTTGTTGTTTGAAAATGAGTCCATGTCCGCGGTATTCAAAAGTAAAAAACTTTCAGATCAGCAGTACCTAAGCAGTTTCTTTTGTCATTGGCAAAATTAAACTCTTTTATTTTGAGGTGATTTCTTATATGCATTAAGTTCCATTGTTTTGCCTCAAGTTCTGATTATTTATTTATTATTATTTTTATAAAAATGTAAATACATTAATAATGATCATCAAACATTACAAAAAAGATCTAGTGTTTTGCCTAGGGCGCTAAGTTTCATTGAGCCGGCGCTGTTTGGATGGCGCAATCCGCATTGCTTTCAGAGGTTCAAATTCCACTACCCAAACAAACATCTATTTTTCTTACCTCGCCGATGGGGATTTCCCGTACCTGTGAAACATATTTTATTTTAGCTAATTAATCCGGTACGCACTAATGGAGACGATATGAAAGCTATGATTTTACCAATTTGGGCTCATGTAAAATTTTATGGATGTTAAAATATATATTCAAAAATAAAACTTACTTTTAGTTTAATATTTGTAAGTCAGAATAAAACTCTTGTAATTAGGCAAAAAAGATACGCCCAAAAATCAGTTAAAAGTATTTTTATTTGGAAATTTCAGTCGACTATTGTTACACTATACCGTGGTAATTATAACTTAACAGTTAGTGGTAATTACCGAGTAGTTTAGCCAGCAGACATTTGTACATAAGTTTGTACTGCGCCTGGACACGACTTTGATTCAAAAAGTTCAATAAGTCGTGTTTGTGGCGTTCCGCTTCACCAGCTAAATCGGAGTAGTCGATGCCGGCAGTTTCCCCTGCCGTTATCACCTCTGAATCTTCACTAAACACCGTATCGTACACTATAACAAATAATAAAAATCCACTCAACACGAACGATTTTAATAAAAGAAATCCCATTTTAACTCAATCTACTTTGCAGAGTAATAGCAAATATGCCAATCGTAGTCTTAAAATTTTGATTATCAACATTATTAGTTGAACTCGCTTGTTCGCTCACTAAATTGTTATCATCTCGACGGTAAATGGTGATATTCAGTAAGTACTGTGCCTATTCAACCAGTCATCGGCATTAAGTGTAATGGCCGTGAAATTATGTAGACTTTATGGCGTGCAGTCGGAGTTACGCAATAACACCATCATAGTTACTAGTTAAGTTTGTTCTCGCCGCTGCAAAGTCGCGAGAACATAACTTGTTGCTAGAGTTGTCGGGGAGGAGTTTAAATTCTTATTACGTGAACAATCGTTTTATTACGGCGGAATACATCGTGAGGCAGGGACAATAGTCTCTTAGTCCCCGATGGTGGAGCTCGACTCTTATCTGCTAAAAATAAAAGAGCGTTGGACACACAAAGTTTCATTCGTAAAGGGTGCAAACTTCGCCGTCTACGCGCCGGAGGTTAACAATTTAAAAACTTAGGAATCTGCTGTTGAATTTCATTAGAGTTCCTCTTCAGGTGGCGGGCCTGTTTGTCTCCAGTAAATCTGTAATTAAATTTGTTTCATTTGAACAACTTTTCGTTTCAAAAGATTTTAAATGCGGCAGGATGAGAAAAAGCTTTCACTGACACTGCTTGTTTAATTTCGTGCACAAAAAATACGGGCGCTTTTTCCATTGATGAAAAGAAGGTTTTTCTGTTGGTTGGAAATGTTATACCTTTTATTTTATTCAAAGTATAAGACCAGGGTGTATTGCAATCGAAAGAATACGTTTTGCTTTTTAAAGTAACGTTTTTAAGGTTTCAATTTATTGGCTTGGATTAATCTGTTATTGTTATTAAGTATGTAGGATTAAAAACTCTTATCACAAATACTTCCAATAGGCACAATAATCTTCTTGATATTATTTTGTAATTAATGAATAGGTGTACAATTTGAATTGATATTTACAATACGTTTACAAAGTAGTAACAATAAAAATTCAACACATAAAAATACACGTTATAAACACCTTTTATTTGTGTGCCCTTGTATTTAACATTATTAATGCGACTGCTAAATGAGTTTTCTCTGTTGTATTTAGTAGGTATTCCATTAGAAACTTCGGTAGCATATTATAATATATAATCAATAAATAATATATGAATTGTACCAATAACGTAAATTATTTGTTTTGGTGTGAAAAAGCTTTGTTACACGCCTATTAATGTATAAATAATTTAATAGCTTCCAAAATTTTAGTTTAGCGACACTGTAAAGATCTCAAACATCTAAAATATACAAAGCATTAAAATAAAAAACTCTTACAACTATTCAAGAATTACTATTATATTTTTTAGCAAAATGCAATGATCAATTAAATGTTTCTCTTATTTTATAAAGTAATCGCCATCTATTTATAAATACTTTAACATAATCATCGGTAAAAGTTAATTATGTCAAATGGTAATGTATTCATGTCACCGCTGTCAATGTCAGGCCGCATTCAATTTACGTAAACAGTTTTTTATTAAGTTATTATTATGTATATTTAATACTACTTGAATCGACAGACCTTGGCCTGAGATCAAAAACATTTTTCGTTGTATTTTTTAAAACATTTTCATATATGAAAGCAGTAAAAACTGCGGTATAATTAGCTATATATATTTTAACAAAAATGAAAACTTATTGAGTGAATTCTGTGTCGATGTCAGTGCGATGAATTAGATGTCGCTACATATCAGTCGCCACACAGCAGCATTGACGATGCTTCCTGGATCCTTGGCACCACCCGACGGCATCACTCCGACCTGGTCCTCGCGGCCCACGACCGGACCTCAGTTCACATACAACTCACCGGCGTGGCAGCCCTGCACACCACCAGCTTTGGTCCCGACGTCACAACCTGGCACTAGCACCAATAATCAACATGGATCGACCTTTTGTCTAGGGGGAAAGTACTGTGGCGACTGATACATCTAACACATCGCACTAACATCGCCACAACAATCGATAGCGAGAGGCATTGTCACAGCAACCCCCTAGACCGAAGGTCGATCCATGTTGATTGTTTTTCAAGTACTTCTTTGTTTTCGCTACTTCAGGGCGTATTTTCATCAATGTTCAAGCAATCAACCCAAACAGCCGTAATATACCTGTATTTTTAGTAATATTTAAACTTTCGACAAGTTGTTTCAAGCATTCTGCGTTAAGAATATTATTCAGTATAGCATTGTGTATGCAAAATTGATCAAATACAATAATACCATTGTTGTTTCTTGTTGCTTCATTATGTTACCAACAGTCCCCATCGCAACCATCATTAAAAAATTATGTATTATTGTTTTACAGTGCGTAATTTATTAAGTCATTGAAATGTAACACAGCCGTGTAAACAGTGAGGTAAATTGTTTAAGTTATTCATGAGGTGGTTGCTCTTTCATACTGTGACAAGTAATTTAGACAAAAAATATGGTCAAATATTAATTAGACCTGCCATTGGTTATTTACCACAGATGGTGGTGGCGTGTTTGTCAATTATTTAGATAATTTATATTCTAGTCGGGTCAAAGTTCTGTCACATGTATTGTAATTAAAGAATGTTCGTTTGTAATGTAATCTATACTAATATTATAAAGCTGAAGAGTTTGTTTGTTTGAACGCGCTAATCTCAGGAACTACTGGTTCGATAGAAAAAATCTTTTTGTGTGGAATAGACCATTTATCGAGGAAGGCTTTAGGCTATATAACATCACGCTGCAACTATTAGGAGCGAAGAAATAATGGAAAACGCGGTCGAAGTCGTTGGCAGCCACTAGTCATTCATATAACTAAATACATTGGTCTAGTGCGAGTGGCTCTCGCGTTTTTTTTGGAATCATAATTGTGTTATGGGAGTCCCTTAAATATTTATTTTAATCTGTTTTTGGTAGCTATTTGTTATAATAACAGCGGCAACATAAATACGTTATTCGTGACAATTTCTGAAAAGAAAGCCTGGTGACAGATGGCACAACTTTGGAGGCCTAATAATAATAAACGTATTTCTCAAAAATCATGACAATGCATGTACGAGCCTAAGCTAACAACTTTCTACCATTTACAAAAAAAATATAATATTTAATTCTACACAACACTGTTACAACACAACTAATATACTTTATTCTTACTTTATAAACGTCATTTTCGTACTATTTTAACATTGGTTTCTGTCAGCTTCTGTGTAATGACGAATAGATAGTATGAGTCAGAGTCAGTGAGATTGATATGCTATTTTTGGATCCTCAACAGGTCCTCAGTAATATCATAATCAAACTCCAGAGGCTTCTTAGGTAGCAAAACATTTATTTTCCGTACTGATTTATTTTTAACTTGGAGAGCTATAACGAGCTTATTGATCGTGGGAAAATATAAACTGCGCAAAGAATATTTTTTTGTTGCATGGGATGGTCTCTTAAAAGCTTTTTTCTGAGTTATTTTTTTATTCTTGATATTGTTATTTTCAATTTTTATGACGAATATTATAGGTATTATGATAAAATTGTGAATGTTAAATTCATTATAATAATCACTATAGATATATAAATTTCTATGTGTTTATATCGAGCACCTATACAAAGGTTATTTTTTATTTATTATTATCAAGGTAACAAAGCTGCGATTAATTTCCATATCGTCACCACAATTATAATAAAATAAATAAAATTTCTTCAAAGCATCTGTTCTGCCATTATGGCATCAGTGTAATGAATGCTTAAAATCACCTGTGTTGATTTGATCCAGACAATTATATCTGATATTGTATTAGCACACGTCGTTTGTTAATACAATGCGTTGCTATCGAGTCACTTTCTTTACTCTTCAACTAAGATTATTATAAACTTAATCAAAACCTTTACATCTCTTATGTATACCCTATTCAAACGCAAATAAATTATTATTATTATTTTTTTTAGTATATTATTTACTCTTCCCTATTATTATTATTAAACTCGTTACATTTTTGCTTCTCTTGTGTCAAAGAGACATCCAAAATATTATTTAATAATGCAAAAGTTAACTGTATCCCGTTTTATTAGGTACTTTTTGGCTTGAGTTAAAATGAGTCTTAGATAAATACCTATTTTCTATTTGATAAAGTTCATAAAAATGTCTAATACATAGAGTTTCTTTGATACATTAACAACTTTTGTACTTTTTTCAATTGCTTAGTGAATTTTAACTATGAAATATAATATGATGTAGAAATTATGAGGGCAGAAGTGCATTCTTTCTGTTTCAAAATCTCTGGAAATACGTAGTACCTAAACATTAGTAGAAATGTGAGTCGGTTTCTGTGGGCGGATTATTAAATTATTTAGGTACACTCAGCTATCACGGTTACTGATAGGGGTGGATGGAGTTTTCTTTTATTTTAAATATTTTAAGAAATCACTGGCGAGCATTTGCTCTATGGCCACAGCAGCAAAGCGACTCTACAGACATCTTTTTTCCAGTTCTGTGCTACAGATAGACTGGTTATTATGATATACAAAGCAAATAATACAAGTTGCAAATAAATTATAAATCAAGTCTTTGGTGATAAACTTATTGTTTCGTTATAGTTTATTAAAAGTTAAAGTTAATTTATAGTTCATGTTAATATACTCAAGTGTAAGCAAACAAAGAGAAAGTATAAATGCATTATGGTTCTCTTTTGGATAATTTTAGATCTCGACGGGTATTGAATAACATGGCGACTTCGACATGTAAATATTTTTAATATTATTCCTAGTAGCCATTGCTTACTATGTACATCGACATGTTCGACACAATGATACAAATAATATAATTATAATTTAATAAGTCATGATTACTTACGAGATCCCTCATATTAAAATGTCCCATTTAGAGATAAGACCAAATTTGACCGGAAATGGGATAATGATATAAAAACATTTCATATGATCTTGTTTTTAAAACATAACATATTATTAAAGTTTAAATAAAAAAATAATTTATTGAAGAAAATAAATACTGGTATAAAATTTTAATATAAGTATAATACTGGCTTTTGCTTAACATAGATATTTTTAAATGGAGTGTAGGCCCCTTCTAGTGGGTATAATAGTGGGTATTTTATTGATAAATATCAATAAAATTACTTTTATTTTCTTAATAAAAATATTTAAAAAATCCCATTGGTTCTGGCACCCGTAGATGGACCATTGAGCCATCCATCGTCTGAGGGTGCCAGGTACCAAGTGGATTTTTTAACCCTTTTTCATTAAGAATTTTTTTTAGTATAGTGTTGTGAATGCGAAATTGATCAAATACAATAATAACTTGTACTTTTATGATCTTACAATATTGTACGCCAAAGACCGAACAGACAGCTTTTTAATTAATTTATTTTGTTTAGTATATACTGGTACATATACTCATCCTCGATGGAAAGCTGTAATATTAGAAGATGGAATATATAATAGCTAATTTAAATTTCCTTTTGTTAAAGCGCTTATTTTTTTTTTTTTTCGTTACGGTACATTTTTTTTTAAACTGACCCAACCAACTAAATCATGGTAATGTTTACGATGCAATGAATGTTATTTACTGTAAAAATACCCAAAATCCATTTAACAGTCCTCGCGGGACTACAGCACATCATATTATTTAAATTTTATTTTACTCGAAACTCAAACTTAGTTGAAAGTAAAATTCAAAGCCGACAGCAGACAGTGAATAGACAACCTGCTGTACTGCTATGTTCCACGCAACGGATGTAGGGACATTTGACTTATAATATTATTCGTATGAGATTGTAAAAAGTAACGATATCTGTTTTCTGTAGATCTCCAAATGGCGGTTGTTCTTGTGTTCACGTCAGCGGCTGCACAACACCAAAGTCAGTATGACCTCCTCCCAAATTGCAAGAATGACCCACCCTCACAATGCGATGATTACTTTGACCCTGTGTGCGGTACTGACGACAGGGACTACCGGAATATATGTGAACTGCGCAATGAAAGTTTTAGAAGACAAAGAAAGGGCCTGAGTGGCATCACGTTGGCGTACGGCGGACCTTGTTGGTGCAACTGTCAGTACTGCCCGGTTTGCTACAAGCCAGTTTGCGGGGACGACGGCAGAACCTACTGGAACATCTGCTGGCTTCTCTGCTACGATTGGTGCAACCAGCGTAGACGACAGCCTAGAATAAGTGCAGTCAGACGTGGTTACTGTTGATGATGAAGAAATATATATTCAAGAAGACACCTTAGGATTTCCCTGGCTTGTGATAATCACGTCTGGCAGTGTCACGTTTTTTTAGTATATGTGTTTTCTAAATAGTTTTATTATCGGCTATTTTCAGTTATCTGTGTCAGTTTTGTATTTAGAACTTTTAACAATTTTGAATTCTGTCTATATTGTTGTAAGCGAGCAATTTGCCTCCGTTTCGAAAATTGACAAATAAAAAAAATGTCAAACAGCAATGTGTTTGGAACAAAAATATTATTAATAAAATGTCCATGATGGTGTAAGGGTATGCTTGAATCTATTTGATGTTCAGTTTAAGAAATTTAAAAACCAATGCTGTCAAAAAGTTCTTAATATCGACCAACGATCCGCAGGTTTACTCTTGAATGCTATCTCAATGTTAATTCCAATCCAATCCAGTGACGATTCCAATTTTCATCAACTCTTAGACCGTACTTTTGAAACATAGACTAGATAATTATTGACAATTAGTTCATTAAATAACCACGCAATGTTGAGACCATTGGCGCTAGTGTCACAATTGCAGTGAGAACTTTTGTTCTTAGTTTTCTATAAAATAATTATTAATTATTATCAGTCAATTGTTACAAAAATAACAATTAATAATAAAAGATTGTAAAAACAAAGCGAGACAAAGAACGTTCATTTTAATAGCAACAATAAATTTTCAGAGGACAATATAACGCTCCAAGTGTGGCGTTATCCAAATAATAGTTATTAATTAAGTAACCAATAAATACACGGCTACTCGGTTTCTGCTTTACAGTAGACCTCTTGCAGCGACAATGAAGCCTTTAGGTAAGCATATTGCACATTACTTTTTATTTCTAATTAAGGGCGGCTGCCTACTACAACATTTCTATTTATATCAATATTTCATGTTAGGTCCCTAATAGGTATGTATATACAAAAAAACATTGTATTGAACAATTACTTTCCCAAACTATGAGTCGTAACTTACCAGTCGCCAGTAGGACAATAATTAATCAATCAATATTAGGCGGGCCCTAATGGGGGATTCGCTTACTGTATGAGACATAGATTTCACATTGCAAATAAGACAGCATTAAATAGTCTGTGTGTTCCTCGTGGCTCGTTCTTCAAGTCGAAATTTCCATCACGAAAGCGATTAAACCAAAATCGCACGGTGCGTTCATTTGCAGAGCCCTCTCCAAACGTGTTACGTCCGCGTCGGAATTCGTATTCAAAAATCGCTCGAATTTTCGCAGTATCCATCTTTCTTGTATAAGTTGAATAATTAAAACAATTGTAAGTCAATATTCAAATGTTTCACATGTTTTAAAAGAAAAACATCATAGAAACTAAGTGAAAAAAGTTTCTTTCGAAAACCTCAAATCATGAAGATTTTATGTCAATTCAAGGAATCTATTGTAATAAAACGGCAATTTCATACTTTAACCCCTAATACCTAACTACAGTTTGTTCACTATTATTAAATAAATATGAAAATGTTAATGAATATAAAAAAAATACAAAACTAACAATTTCACAAATATGCTCTGTTAATTACACTAAACCATAGGAAAAAAATGAATTGATAAAAAAAACCTGTAAATATTTTAAAATAAATAGTTTCAAATTCTTATCTCTCATCTTCGAAAGTATGAGTATAAACTCGAACGAATTAACATGACACCCGAGGGCCTATTCTATTTGTCCTCGGACGAAAATTCTGAAAATTTCGAATCGTTCTTATAATTTTGTTAAAATCTTACCCATGGAGAATAGGGATGATGACTGGGTAAAGAAAATGCAGTTCTATTAACTCCGTAAAAATATTAGATACGTATTTTTATTCTTCAATTTAACAAGAAATAGCTTAGATAACAGGCATTAAAGTTGAGGAGTGGGGGCTCGCTACGTCACAGTTGAGTAGAAAACGTACCCTAACGTGACGTCATGCGAAATTTCAACTCAATGTAACGCCGTAATTTTATGGTTACGAAAAAAATAAATAAATACGTGTTTAATATTTTTTAACACTCTACCTGACAGACAAACAAACAAAAATTAGTCATCATCCCTATTATGTGTGCATCAGAGGCGGGGACATTGGCATAGAGAAAATAGACGAAATGTTCTTTTAGGAGAAATAGAATAGACTGCGTTCCAGGTGTCATGTTAAATCGCACGAATAGTACATACTGTAGTTCTGTGTTTGTCATTATGTTTATGATTTTTAAATTAATATTTTTGTGGAACTTTCTACGCTAGTCCGGGTCGAACGTGGCCGGTTTTTTTATTAAACTCCTGCTTAAAAGGGTTCTTCCATAAACTTCTTCAGTCGCTAATTTGAGAAATGTAATTCCATTTAATACAAATCAGTTGCACAATGCTCGGTAGCAGTAGATATATTATTAAAATATAACGTTGGCATTGTTTGTACTGACAGATGATTATAATTATTTTTTTGGTGATTTTTGAATAGTAAATGTTTTGTTTCAAATTTCAACTGCTAATTAGAAAAATAAAAACTAACGAATCTACCGTTTCAAAACACTGTTTTGGAGAAACAAATTTCTAGATATTTAATTGAACATATAATAACTTGTCTGAGTTTATATGACCAAAATGTAAATTTATTAAATGTAAATATACATCAAAAAGCAAATTAGAATAGAGTTTTTGAGCGCTGGAGCTTTTTTCGCGCTCTAGCTTATATAGAATTTCATTGCTTATTAATATTTATATTATAAAGAGGAGAATCCAATCCCTCCTCTTTGAATCGAGTGGGCTCCGAAAGTACTCGACTCATTTTTTATTTCTTTTCATTACATAATTTCACGAAAGCAAAGTTGCGGTGAAACAGGTATGTTTCAAACTGTCCGGACCAGCTTAGATATTGGTACTTAAACAAGAAGTCTGACTAGGCTTGACAAGTAAATTTACAGTAAAAAATAAATACCCGTTTCTGGATTTTCCTTATAAGATGTATTTTGATTTCACACAGACAGATAAACTTTTTAAACGACTTCAAGCAGGAGGAGGTTCTCAATTCGATTTTTATTATTTTTACGTAATATCTCCGCATATCTCCGGTATTTATAGTCCGATTTGAAAAATTCCTTTTGCATTCAAAAGAGTAGAGGGTCCGTGTGTTACCATGGAAATTTGGTTAAAGTGTGGTCATCGATGTAGAAGGTATTTTAGGGAGCTCGTCAAAAATCAACAGAATAACTTGTGCAGTTAAGTTTTGATGATGTATATACCCACTTAACTCTGATGAGACTGAATAATTATGACAAATAATTAAAATAAAAATCGTTTATTCTTAAGTTAATCGTTTAGTCGAAAACTAGGCCAACGGTAACAAAACTAGAGCGGGAGACCTTGTACTGAGAAGAACGAAAGAAAAACTTAGCGACAGGGCTTGAAACCGGTTCAGAATAAACCGTTTTTATTTAGGTAAAACCTATCCTCTTATAATGTTCCGTTCCGGATCGGAACTAAATACGGAGTGAAATTCGGATGGAATAAAAACCGGTTAATTCGCTTGGTTCGTAAAAAGCAATGTTCTTACGCTTTAAATGCGAATTATATCATTTTTACGCGACGACATTTATCATACCTGTGTACGGATGTTATAGATAGGAGTGTAGGCACTTAAAAACCTCGCTGAAGTTTGTGAGATCATTGTCTGGAGTCATATTTAAACCGGTTAATGAAGAAAACCGTATTTCTAGTGAACTGATTTAAAAACCTGTTCAAATGAGCTGAACCTTTTATGTAAAACCGGTTTCCAAGCCCTGTAGCGAGGGCTGCTTTTCTCTCCCTGCTTTATTTCACAAAAAAAGTCTTATTAAAAAGTAACTTCATTAGACTGTGAAGTCACTTTCAAGACAGATATTTTCGATTACTGATTAATATGCCGGTTGTCGAGTCATACATACTCATTGACAAATCAATATAATAGCATTCACAATAAAAGAAAATGGACCAAATTAAGTAGTCCAATGCAGACTCATCCTCACTGGCAGCATCCGTTCTCGAGCATGACGCATGAGAATGACGCATCCATCGCTTTGCTCAACCATATTTTAGGGATCGTAACGACCTGACACACACGACACCACCGTAGAGATTTTTAAGAGAGCGTGACTACTTCAGGTACTTATGCAGTGTATTACGTAAGCTAGTTCTAATACATCTATCAATGGCTGCAGGACACGGCACATAATACGTAGGTACAATGGTAATCACATTAGGTTAAAATATCGAACACCATGCCTTTTTGTTATTTAGATATTTTTAACGGTATAATCCTTTATTTAGTAGACCATTTTTAATAATATTTAAAAAATGATTTATTGGCAAATCTAATACATCACTGGGGAACTTGTTAAAGTACTGTATACCTTGACCCATGAATTAACGTAATACCTTCTGTAACCTGTAAGAAGTATTTATTTCTAACGTTAAGTTTGTGTACATCACTATACATATTAATATTGTTCCGTAAAAAACATACTCATACAATTATATATAAATTGAGATGCAACGGTCAATGTTCCGATTTCTTTAATGATATTAATATTTCGCTTAATTAATAACATGATGAGCATTTTCTGTTGACATAATTAGTGTCATCTATTGTATAAAAAATATCAATATATATCAAAAAGAACCGACTTGAAACTCTTAAAAAGTGATAAATAATACTTTTCTCAGAAGAGTTTTATTCAAGCAAATGCTATTGAAGTCGGCGGAGGTTTTCCGTAGGTTATTAATTAATGATAGGCGACTTCAATAGCGTTTTCTTGAATAAGTCGCTTTGGAGATAAGTATTATTTTTCGCTTTTTTATGTATTTAATTCGATTAATTTTTTTTTACTTTAGACGTTTTCTATTACGTAAATATTTTATTAATTTTGAACGTTGTTTTGTTGCTGGAAGAGTTTTTTACAAACTGACATTCAGAATGAGCGCAACGTGTATCTAAAAATTTTAAATTACGACAAGCAAACAATTAGAAAGAAATGGTTTTAAACAAAAGAGACAAAAAGTTTGGATTATTTGGATAGATAAAAGAATAAGTAATAACTTTTCACTTTTTTAAAGTTTGAAGTCCGGTTTTATGTTTTGTTTTTTTTTTAGATTATTTTTAGTGATATTTATAAGAGTATATATTAATATTTTGTATAGGTAGTATAGTATAGATTATATTATATATAAATATTTTGTATAGGTATCACTAAAATATTAGCAGCTACTTTGATAGACAATGGTTAACAATTCACGAAGGAATCGGTGAACAAACCTACTTACATAAAAATATACTTTACATACCCGCTGAACATAGAAATTCCTCCTTTCGGATTTGGAATGAATGCAAAGTGAATATTTTGTTTTTTTTTGGCTGATATAATTATGTCATCAATATATTAAGGTCTGATGATAAGCATATTACACCCTTACCAACTTTATGTTTTTTCTACGACTGTCTATGTAGTGTTTGATTCAGCTGAATTGATTTTGTTACAAATATTTCAAACCTAAATTAACTGCGTTCAATCTGTCTTCGTTATAATATATTGTACATGTCTTGCTTTAGACAAGTGTTATTTTAAATAAAATTGTGATAGTGTTCATAATAATAACTTAATTGAAAAAAAAAATAATTATAAAAAGTTGCTAAACTAATTGTCGTGCACGCTTTTCCATGACAATAACTGCTATGATTAATTTACAATATTTGTATATATAGACAAACATACAAATTCAAATACATATAAGCCTTTTTTTAACATTAATGCTGTGTAAATATATCGAGTAATATCTCGAGAGTTTGGTTCATTAAACAAACATATTAATTTGTTATGTTATTTTTCTTACAGAATTAATTTTTATTCTATTCGTGCCATTGATCTTCGCCGCAGCCCAATCGGACGATCCCTCGGACCCGAATTATTCAGACTATTATACAGACGACTATGATCCAGAAAACTATGTTAGCGAACCTCCAATCGTCAGCAATCCAAGCCCACCGTCCTGTGAATCTTGTATATGCCCATTGAATCTAGATCCAGTTTGTGGAACAGATGGCATTACATACTCTAATGAATGTATGCTTGATTGTGCGAACAAAAATCGGAAAAAGTGTGACCCACCTATTACAGTAAAAAGTAAAGGAGCATGCCCTAAGCCGTGCTCACCGCGACCTTGTGCTTGTACTAGAGAGTACAAGCCCGTCTGCGCCAACGATAGTAACACCTACTCTAATGAATGTGTACTACGATGCGCCAACGAAGATAGATTTTGCCAAGGACTTCCAAATTTGACAATCTTGTACCGTGGTGAATGTATTACTTGTTCTTGCACAGATGATTATACCCCGGTATGTGGCAAGGACGGAATTACTTATAGCAACAAATGTAATCTGGATTGTGAAAATAAAAAGAAAAAAGCTCAAAATTTACCCGAAGTTGGAATTGATTACAAGGGAAAATGTGTCTCCTGTGCATGTACAAAACAATATGACCCCGTATGTGGTTCAGACGAAAAAACATACGGAAATGACTGTATGCTTAGATGCGAGAATGAAATAAGATCTAGGCGGGGATCAGAAAATTTAACCATATTATATAGAGGCGAATGTATAAATTGTAATTGCTCTAATGATGACACTCAAGTATGTGGTAAAAATGGTATTACCTATAAAAACAAATGTGCATTGGAATGTGACAACAAGAAAAAAGAAAGACAGGGCCTACAACCCACAACAGTTGATTACAAAGGAAAATGTATTGACTGTGTATGCACTGCTCAATACGATCCAGTCTGTGGTGACGATGGCAATACTTATGGCAATATTTGTACTTTGGGATGTGAAAATAAGAGACAAGAAAAGAGACTCAAAGATCCTATAAAGGTTGATTACAAAGGAGAATGTGTTGCCTGTGTTTGTACTCGTGAATACAAACCATTGTGTGGTAACGATGGAAAGACTTATGGTAATAAATGCTTGTTAGAATGTGAAAACAAGAAACAGAAAAAGAGAAATCGTGATCCAATAACCGTTGTTTACAATGGTGAATGTGTCATTTGCGCTTGTACTTATGAATACAAGCCATTGTGTGGTGATGACGGCCACACATATGGCAATCAATGCGCACTGAAGTGTGAAAACCAGAAAAGAGTAAAACGAGGTGATAAACCAGTGGGTATAGATTACCAGGGAGATTGTATTGTCTGTGGTAATGATTCGCAATCTGTATGTGGCAGCGATGGTAGGACTTATAAAAATAAATGTGCTCTAGAAATTGAAAACAAAAGAAGACAAGAGAGAAAATTACCACCATTGAAGATTGATTACAATGGTCAATGTATAATTTGTAAATGTCATGACGACAGGACGCGAGTGTGTGGCAATGATGGCAAAACGTACAGTAAATGTGCCCTGAACTGTGAAAACCAGAAAAGAGTAAAACGAGGTGAGAAGACAGTGGGTATAGATTACCAGGGAGATTGTATTGTCTGTGGTAATGATTCGCAATCTGTATGTGGCAGCGATGGTAGGACTTATAAAAATAAATGTGCTCTAGAAATTGAAAACAAAAGAAGACAAGAGAGAAAATTACCACCATTGAAGATTGATTACAATGGTCAATGTATAATTTGTAAATGTCATGACGACAGGACGCGAGTGTGTGGCAATGATGGCAAAACGTACAGTAAATGTGCCCTGAACTGTGAAAACCAGAAAAGAGTAAAACGAGGTGATAAGACAGTGGGTATAGATTACCAGGGAGATTGTATTGTCTGTGGTAATGATTCGCAATCTGTATGTGGCAGCGATGGTAGGACTTATAAAAATAAGTGTGCTCTAGAAATTGAAAACAAAAGAAGACAAGAGAGAAAATTACCACCATTGAAGATTGATTACAATGGTCAATGTATAATTTGTAACTGTCATGACGACAGGACGCGAGTGTGTGGCAATGATGGCAAAACGTACAGTAAATGTGCCCTGAACTGTGAAAACCAGAAAAGAGTAAAACGAGGTGATAAGACAGTGGGTATAGATTACCAGGGAGATTGTATTGTCTGTGGTAATGATTCGCAATCTGTATGTGGCAGCGATGGTAGGACTTATAAAAATAAATGTGCTCTAGAAATTGAAAACAAAAGAAGACAAGAGAGAAAATTACCACCATTGAAGATTGATTACAATGGTCAATGTATAATTTGTAACTGTCATGACGACAGGACGCGAGTGTGTGGCAATGATGGCAAAACGTACAGTAAATGTGCCCTGAACTGTGAAAACCAGAAAAGAGTAAAACGAGGTGATAAACCAGTGGGTATAGATTACCAGGGAGATTGTATTGTCTGTGGTAATGATTCGCAATCTGTATGTGGCAGCGATGGTAGGACTTATAAAAATAAGTGTGCTCTAGAAATTGAAAACAAAAGAAGACAAGAGAGAAAATTACCACCATTGAAGATTGATTACAATGGTCAATGTATAATTTGTAAATGTCATGACGACAGGACGCGAGTGTGTGGCAATGATGGCAAAACGTACAGTAAATGTGCCCTGAACTGTGAAAACCAGAAAAGAGTAAAACGAGGTGATAAGACAGTGGGTATAGATTACCAGGGAGATTGTATTGTCTGTGGTAATGATTCGCAATCTGTATGTGGCAGCGATGGTAGGACTTATAAAAATAAGTGTGCTCTAGAAATTGAAAACAAAAGAAGACAAGAGAGAAAATTACCACCATTGAAGATTGATTACAATGGTCAATGTATAATTTGTAAATGTCATGACGACAGGACGCGAGTGTGTGGCAATGATGGCAAAACGTACAGTAAATGTGCCCTGAACTGTGAAAACCAGAAAAGAGTAAAACGAGGTGATAAGACAGTGGGTATAGATTACCAGGGAGATTGTATTGTCTGTGGTAATGATTCGCAATCTGTATGTGGCAGCGATGGTAGGACTTATAAAAATAAGTGTGCTCTAGAAATTGAAAACAAAAGAAGACAAGAGAGAAAATTACCACCATTGAAGATTGATTACAATGGTCAATGTATAATTTGTAATTGTCATGACGACAGGACGCGAGTGTGTGGCAATGATGGCAAAACGTACAGTAAATGTGCCTTGAACTGTGAAAACCAGAAAAGAGTAAAACGAGGTGATAAGACAGTGGGTATAGATTACCAGGGAGATTGTATTGTCTGTGGTAATGATTCGCAATCTGTATGTGGCAGCGATGGTAGGACTTATAAAAATAAGTGTGCTCTAGAAATTGAAAACAAAAGAAGACAAGAGAGAAAATTACCACCATTGAAGATTGATTACAATGGTCAATGTATCAATTGTATATGTACTGCTGATTACACACCCGTATGTGCCAGTGATGGGAAAACTTATAGTAATATTTGTGCACTTAACTGTGAAAACAAAAAGCGAGCAAGGCGAAAGTTATCAAAGTTGACCGTTTCCTATAAAGGAAAATGTATTGTTTGTGGTTGCAAAGGCGAATACAAGCCCGTATGTGGTAGCGATGGCAAGACATATAAAAATAAATGCTTATTTGAATGCGAAAACAAGAAGAGACCTAAGTGTAAGCCTCGTTTGACTATTGCTTACAAAGGAGAATGTGTAAAATGTAATTGTAGTCGGGAGTATAAACCAGTTTGTGGTACTGACGGCAAGACATATGACAACCTTTGCTTATTGGAATGCGAGAACAAAAGGAGGAAGAAGCAAAACTTATGCGAAATAAAGGTTAAATGCAACAAGAGATGTTAAAATCTATACTGCATCATGAGACCAAAACAAATATATAATTTGCATTTTTGTTGTTTCATAAATTATTTGAAGTTATTTTCATTGTAATTATTGTTTTTGTGTTTTTGATTAAATTCTGATATTGAGATTTCTGTGTTTTAATGATTTCATGTACCCCCACGGCGGCCATAATCATATTTGTTCCATACGACGTTCCATAAAATAAATTGTTTATGTGTACATCTATATCTATACTATAATAAAAACGTTAACTGATCGATGTCTGTACATTGAAGATATATGAAAGACTATTACGAGAGGCATTTATTAACATATTATTATTATTTAGTAATAGAACACAAAACCATGTTTTTTAAAATATTAGAAGTGGCTGAACGATTTAAATACAGTTTTTACTATTTTATTGTGGTTATCTTCCGTTAACACTTAGTGTTTGTTTATTATAATCGGTTCATGAATAAATTCTGAACTTTAATAAATTTTGGTCCTAAATGTATTGATTGTCCTCATCAGTCCTATTGGAGGGACTCAGGCCCTTATTTAATAAATTTTTGGTGACCCATCCCGTGAACAATCTTTGCGAAAATCGCTTAATAACAACAATCTCTGGCAGCGGCGCTTATCCGTTGTTTATATTATTGCCTGTAAAATGATAATTTGTAAGATGATAAATAAAAAATTAGGTTTCAAGATTTTGCATACAAACTGACAATGTAAATTGACACCAATTATATATGATTAATATTAAATAGGGTTCAGCTTATAATGGCATATGGTATACCACGCGAGTAGGACATCAAGCGAAAAGAGCTTTGCGCTGCTGCAATTAAGCATCGAGAAGTTTACAGTGAACGCATGTTGAAGGTCTCATCACTAATGAGAGGTACCGTAGGGATTTTGTTGGGTAGGCCTCCAGGGACATACTGGGCAGCTCACTGCGGGTGGGTTTACGGAGGAGAGTCCTACTCACCCCCTGTTGTCTGCCAGGAAATAGGGACGTGTCAGAAGCATTTCCTCGGCGTTAAAAAATGTTAGGTTCACGTCTTAGCAGTTACTTTCGAAAAGAAATTACCTAAATTCAATAGAAGGAATACCTCGAAAAAATGTCAAACCTCATATTACTGTAAAACTGCTAAATTTATGAAATTCTTAAGAATACCACTCCGTCTCGCTGTAGGGAATTTCAGGCCAGGTTACGTGCTACAGAAACCTTAACTCAGCATGAATCTAAAGTGGGTTTACACCGTTCTCGAATGAGTGAGGACAACTCGAATTATATCACGTTTTTTCCTAGACTGTATTGTGATTAAAATAAAAATAAGACTGTATTGTGTGCTGTTTGGTTTCATTATGATTATAGAGTTGGATATAAGGGTATGGTAATCTTATACATCTAAGAAGTGTATGTAGGCATTTAAAATATTAGAACAATTGCAGATACTATTTGTCATGAACCGGTTAAGTAGCAACGTCCCATTGAGATTCGTAAAAGGCGGCACAGAGCGTGTAATAATAGGTCAGAGGCACTCAACCTTTGTGCGAAGGACGGCTAACTAGCCGCGCCCTCGAGTGCCCTTGTTCTGTGCCATAAAGGGGCCCCGACGAGACAAAGACTCTGATTTCACTACTAGAACTAAGTAAATAAGTCATAACTACCTATATTTCAGTAAAACACTAGGTACTTTCAAGAATAGTGTAGCTTTATATGGTACAGTGAGCAGTGCATTCGGTTTGGGACTATAAAGGAGACTTCATAATAGTACACTATTCAGTTTTAGAGGCATTATAATATAATTAATATAGCTAAAGTTATCACTGTGCTAATGAAATATTGACGAAGAAATTAGCTTAACTCGCTACCAACGTCGATTTATTATGATTTTTGGATCGAAAGATAGTAGTCATAGTTTAGATAATATTTCAGTGACGTCCCTCTCATGTGATGTGGAGCTTGCATAAGGGACCGGCAAACTTTGTATTGGCTTATGCTTTTATTATAAAATAGACAAAAATACTTTTACAGAAACACACTATGTGGTGATTTGGAATAACATTAAAGTTGTACCATGGCCAAACAAACCTTGTCACCATGGCCTTACAGGTATACTTTATACTTAGTGGCTTAATACAAAGCCAGGCTTTTTAATAAAATCCTTCGAAAAGTTTTTGAGAGAAAAAGTAGGAAGCATTTAGCATTGGAATGTATAAAACTTCGCATTAACAATATTCCTAACTATAGCCTTTTCACTTTTTGTTGGTGCCTGTACGCGCGGCGAGCACTTTGTCCTTTGTACAAATAATGAATGAACGAGGAACTTCATGAAAAGCTGCTGTCTTAGTCTCCAATGCGACTGGAAAATTGTGATGAATAATAGTCTTAGACAAAAGAGGCCCCAGTTTTCTAGCCCTTTGTGTTGGTGTGAACAAACCGAGCGTTAGATAAGTTATACACAACTAAAAGTTCGGTGCTGGTTTATTATGATTAAGGTAGACTTTGTGCATATCATAATAATAATTATTATTAAAAAAAAGAGATATTTAATTTTATGTTATCATTCATTCATTTTGTCATAAATATACAAAATACCAAGTGAATTATACAAATATTATATTAAATACATTATGCACTCATAAAGCAATATTGTCTTACAGAGTTTTTTTTTAATGAACACATCACCTTTTCGTCTCAATGAAAAGTTTAAATATTTGTAAAATTATATCTTTCAGCTGTTAACTTAAAATACGCTCACGAATAGCAAAGGCTCGATAAATTTATTAGCCCTAGTTAGCTGCTGCCTGGTCAAGTCATTTTTATAAAACTATATGTTACATTATGAATATATTTATGTTTTACCTTTTGGACAAAATTATATTGTGAATAAACGTCGTGATCGGTTTTGTTATTTATTTAAATATTATTTTATATGTCGCATCATCATTACGAAGATCGTTTGATTTAGTTTCTTTTATTGTAATTGCTTGTTACTCGATTACTTAATTACTCGATTGTAAAGAGAGCGTGATCATCGATACCCTTAGTTTTATTAGAATGGTGACACTGACTTTGACAGTTCGTTAATAAAAAGCAAGTTGCCGCCATTTTGGCACACATTCTGTTTCCGATCGCCGAGGAGTAAAGACATCTGATGACATCACGCACATATCGTTATATTTTCGTGTGAAAAATGATAAAATGGAAAATTTTAAAGATAGTCCTCCGATATGGACGATCTATTTGGGCTTGGTAATAGCTCCTTCGGACTACCCGCCGACATATATTATCCTTGTTTTTACTGAGTTTATGTAATATTTAATACAGTTCATCTTTCATTAGCTCACCCGTAGTTAACAGTCCCGCTTGGTCTGAGGTAACTCATTCGGTAGTCCCCCGAATCGAAAAGAAACGGGTTCATGTCCCGTGTACTCTGAAATTTGTTAGGCATTGTTCTGAATAGGGGTTAAAAACCCAAAAAAATTGAATGATAATAATATTTAATTGAATCAAGCAATTAAATGGTACCAAGTCTTTAGAGTTATAAACATGGTATAACAGGAACAAATAACAAGAAACTTAAAAGCCACAATTACAAACAAAGACAGTTATTATTTCAATGCATTGGCTACTATATTCAGTTTGGTATAAACATAAATTTTAAGGTTTTGGTGCGCTCAATTTAACTGCAAATAACTGATAGTGGACAAGTTTTGCTGTTACACAATGCTGTTTGTCTGAACCATCTCATACGAAAATGAAGGACTCGACATAATAATACAAATATAGTTAGTTGTTTTATTTTCTACGCCAAAAGATGACAATATGTTATTATGAGCTGTTGACATTCTCAGTCATCATCATCAGTCTACTAGTGGGCCCACTGCTGGTACACAAGCCATCATCATACCGTGACTGTACCCGTCTAATAAAATTCCAAGTATGTGTGTAACTATAGATTTATTATTTTCACTAACTATTCAATTAACAATATTCAAAAATTTTTTGTCAAATACATATGAACAATAATATGTTATGAATTATATTATTGTTGGGACATTTGAAATTTAATTTAAAATATGAAATTAAAATATACAAGTTAGTAATTAGAAAATGACATGCACAATACTGTTTGGTTTCGACTGCGATTTATGGCCTGTGTTACCCACGTCTGAAGTAGGTTCCCGGATGTGAAAGAATTTAAAAAATCGGTCCAGCAGCTTCGGAGTCTACTCGATCAAAACAAACAATAGAATCTTTTATTTTTATTATATCCTATCTCAGAGTATCAGGGACTTTTCTGTTTTCGGTGATATTAGCACCTGTAGTGTAGACCTGTGTAAACATAATATAAACTAGTCCTTTTTCGTTTCTGCAATTCTCTTTGATGAGACGGAGGAGCCTCATGCAGGGCATGCACTTCCTCTTAAGGCACGCGACGGATCAATGCAATTATCAATATTTAACAGGAAATCGATAAATATATATATCATCTATGGGAAGCCAGGCCTTTGCTGTAACTTGATGTGTTATAAAGACTACAACGACATTTTATGTTTTAATTTAATACATTATGATAAATAATAATTATAAATATTATGAAAACCCTTAAATTCCAATGTAAGTAGCTTAAGCATTTGTATTTTGGAATCACCCAGACACTGAAAGAAACAGAAGAACAAACATTTATGAAGTTTCACCAGAATTCGTAGCTCTGTAAACGACACAGCTTCCGAAATCTTTATGAGTAAATTTTCTCAGCTGGATTCTGGATGTGCTTATTTATAGCTGAACTGTCGTCCACCATTTTTAGAAAGTTCCAGTGGAAGCGGCGTGAGGCAGGTCCGGGATTTGTTTGTTTTGTGCCTAATGTTTATATGGAGCCGCCTTCGGATTGTGAAGAACTGAGAAATTTTTACATATCTTATTCAAGGTTTTTATTTGTATTACTCATATTACAAGAAAAATAACACAAATTTCCTACTCATACATACTTTGACGAACTTTTTCTGATAATCGTACTTTTAATTGCCGATAATAAACTAAATATAGAAATTAATTAATGTAGAGTCAGTATTATGACATAAATTTTATTAAAAAAATAAGACGGTATCAGATAGTTGCACAAACATTCATTAAGGTTTTATGACGCGTTTAAGATCTAATGAATGTCGAATTTGTATGGGTAATGTCGCTTTAAACTAATGTCAATTTTAATGGACGTTTGTGCAACTGGCTGTATGAGTTGTAGTTTTAATAACAGTCGGTGCGCGGGTCCTACTATCTCGAGAAAGGTTTTTTCTTTCTTGTGTTGTTAGACAGGACGCAGCATATTGATTGATTAAATCAATAAAACATTACTATAGCCTATAGCTAGAGGTATAGCGAGAGGATAAAGGCGGTCGCTCAGCTGGTGCCTAAAAGTCGAGGAAATACACACACATTAATGTTTAGAGATTAAAATAACGGAAACCAGTAGCTACTGAACATTAGTTCCAGAAAGTAGGTACTTAATTAATTTTTCGTTGTAATTAAATCGAGGATTCGAAGTTGGAGGTCGGCGCCGAAAAGCGATAGTTTCGCAACGAAAGCTTCCACAAAATTTTAATTAAATTTAAGGTTCGAATATCGGGACTAGTCGGCATACCTATTCAATACTTTATTAATCAAACACATTTCACATAGTTGGATCATCCGTGAAACAAATTGAAGCTTTAAAGTTGGAAAATCGGTTCACTAATGTTAGACAAAAAACGAATGACAAATACGTTTGATAAAGTACTGATTTTGTATATATTTTTATTTAAAAATATTTTTATACATATAAGATAAGTATAACAAAGAACTTTGTTTATTAAATGTCCAACTGTTAAAAAAATAGGAACATAAATTGTATCTCAATAATATACTCGTAGTTACATACATTTAAAATTATTTAACACTGACCTGACCATTTGAATAGGTAGAATACAGTTTGTTGGGGTCCGCAAGTCTAAGCAAACCTCCAACTAAACTTTTTTAACTACTTCGCGTTGTTTTAGCGATGAATATCATTATCAAAAGATTAAGTTTGTCGACTTATGTTGCGATACTCTCAAATGAATGAATATTTATCAAATGAATTATTTACAGAAAGATATTTTTAACATGATGTGATTAGTTTTTTGTCAATTGACAAGACACCAAAAGGTAAAATTTTCGGATCGTAATCCGTGTAATGGTATATAGTACGAGTACATAGTTAAATATTATACAATTTTCAGACAGAATAGATTGTGCTTTGTTTAATTATACAAATTAAACAAAATACTTTGGTTATACTGCTTTACATACAAAACATTCAGCATGCAACTTCTAGTCTTTTTTCTGTGGTGCAAAACAATAAGATCTTTATACAACTCTAAATTATTCGACACTCAAAAACATTTTCTAAACATTTCTATTCTTAGAAGTTTCGCTTTTTCTTCATTAATTTGTTTTTTGTTTGTAGACATCGCTGCTGTTTCGATATTCGTTTGTGAATGTAGAACAATATCAATTGAGATATCTCGAGTATACTCAGCACACTGGAACCAAAGAATACGCCAAAAATACCACCCATCTGACCTGAAAACAGTATACGAATAAATAAGGTTTAAACGTATTTCAAAAGTTCGGATTTAATACAAAATGCTAAGTTTAAGAAACCTCTGCTGAGGTAGGGCGAGAATTAGGGCTATCAAGAAACATATATGAATATGTTAACTCCCATTCTAGTTGTTATTAGGTACATATTGGTTTCGATCTTTTGCGTTTTTATGCAAAAATATGTGTTACTATTTTTATTTCTGCAACTATTGTTGCTGCACCGACTTCGAAAACAAAAAAGGAAAAGAAATCGAAAACGTATTGACCCGAGGTGGAGTCATAAAAAAATTAGAAGGAATCGTATCAGCAGAAGCACTGGAAGGGTTGTTCCAAATTTTAGACATTTAGTTTTGATATATAAATATGACATTGAAATCTCGAGAAGAAATTGAGGATGCCGGACGGGGCATCAATGCGATCAAATAGCTCGATTGGGCCCTGTGAGTGGTACTAGCGGTAAAGTCAATAATATATTATGTTTATTGATAAAGTGAAATCTACGAATTGATAAGATGGAGCCTTCAATAAATATTATTCAATTAATTCGCGGTCAAAGTATAGTTTATCAATAGGTTTAATAATAACCGTTGCTCTTGCGCTCCGAAACCTATTCAGTAGGTTATTAATCTATAATATATAAAATAATACAGTCGAATTGAGAACCTCCTCCTTTTTTGAAGCCGTTTAAAAATGAATCCCTATTTCCCTTGGTCACGCCATCATACCTGTAACCGGCTGGACCGGTTTCGTTAATTCTTGTTTTTTGTGTTGTGTTTGTTATTGTCGGGAGAAAGACTTTATGAAAGAAGAAAAACCAAAATTGTATTGTAAAAATTACAAACATTAAAGAATATTTTACCACCATATTAAATTATATGTCATGTTAGTGCTTTGGATAACATAAACTTTTTTATTATAACCTTATGGCGTTTGATATAGAATTGCACAGAATGCTTGGTGCAAAATTTCATGATTAAGACAGGATAACGTCTGTCGGGTCAGCTAGTTTTTAGTAAAAATATAGAAAGAAAGAAGTTTATAGACCACATATGTGCATGTTCAATGATGTGTAAGAAAAAAAATACATTTCCATGAAGAAACAACAGAACAGCCAACATAATATTGGCGCTGGCCTCTGTGCCACATCAAAACGGGCGGAATAACACAGAGGCGCTGTTATTCTGATAGGGCCCATTGGTTGAGTTACTTACAAAAAACAAAATGAAAAAGAAATAAAAAAACACAGCTTACAATGTCAAGTGTCTATAGCTAGATAAAAAAGAAAACAAGTATCATAAAAAGGTATACCTAGATAAATCAATATATATAAATAGACACAAAATAATATAGTAAATACATGATGAAAGAATAAATATAATATAAATACAGAAGTAATAATTCTGAGGCTGAGGCCGTATGTGCAAGATTCCTCTGTCCTCATCAGAGGACAACACGACTAGAGTAGTTTGTGGAGAAAAAAAGTTGGTGTAAAGATTAAATGTAAAATTACGTATTTAAAACAAAAGAAAGCACTCAATATGCACCTCCACTGGATAGCGACTTAAGCAAAAGTTGATTTTTCCAGGAAACGAATGGAACAAAGATAGTCATTTTTGTTCCTTCTAACAAACACATTGAAAATCTGAAATTTGCCAATTTCGAAACTTAGATATCAATACAAAAACAAAAAAATTATAAATAGAATATTAGTTGTTTATTGAGTTTTGAAAATTTATTTACTTTTATACATGAAAGAAAACCAGAAGGGTTGTCATGGAGAAATCAAGAACGTACCGTAGCGACATCTAGTTTGATTTCGGGAACTATTTTTTAATACTTCCGTATTGTTCTATTTTACATAGATATCAGAAAGTACCCTTCAGATATCAAAAATACATAAAAATATCTTTTGCCACGTAGGAGATATATAAAGTACTCCTAGAAACTAGGTATGTTCTTAACGCTTTATCCAAAGTACCTACAAAAATTTCACATTGATATCCGAATACCTACTTACCGAACAGGTCGTAAGCGGTGAAGTATGACTGGCGTGTGCTTTTAGTAACTTCTCTCTCTTGTACGAACAAACGAATTATTGTTACCTCCTCAAAGTTCAAGTCCTTGCTACAAGTTATAGAAATAAAGTTCACACGTTTATTGACTGACTTTTGATTGTTAAAGTATTAAATATTATAGTCCTGGAGCTGTACTATGAAAACTAATTAGCGATATATCATTAATGTCATCATGCTTTGTCACATTATAACAATAAAATAAAATATAAGATTCAAAACGCAATTACGTTCAGTTATCCCCCAATAAAGCTTTCAATGTTTTGTTTATATATTTTTCTAATCAAAAAGCCCACACTGTGTTGACCTTTTGTTTCACTGTAATAGCAATATATATGTTTACTATCTCACTTAAAATAAATAAGTAACACAGTAAATAAGTTAGACAGTGGTATAAGAGTAGTAGATTTAAGTTTGAATCACAGTTCCGCGTCAAAGAATATATATATACCCGTGCTCTATGTACCATTCGAGCATTTTAAGAGTGTTATGATAACGTTATTCAAACAAGTATAAAATTATAGTTACTCACTAAAAACTGTCGAAAGGTATATAGTTCTGATTCAACTCGTACGACGTTGATATAACTTTGTGGGCATTCGAGTCGCACGTCGGAAGGCACTTGCAGTTCTCAATGTTCGTTTGACCTGAACATAAGAAATTAAGAGGCACACACAACTTTCAAATTGAGAACATTCATTAGAGCTTCATGGATGTTCGTACAAGTAGGTGTTATTCGTTAATTTTAATAAACAAAAAAAAACTACCTCTAAAAATAATGTACCAATTTGGAGCGATTTTAATACACATGATTTTAAACTAAGACAGATCATTTGGGTTTAATTAAAACTACTTAATAATCCACTAAATTAGTTTTGAATGTAAATAAATAGCATTAGCGTTTTAATCTAATGAAGACACTAGAGTTCTCTCTCATTGGCTGAAAGAAACTGTACGATTTCACTTTAAAACGATATTAGTTCACTAAATAAAGTTATAAGTTTATTGAAAAAAATAAAGTCGATTACTTCCTGTAAGATAGGGAGATTTATTTAGTAAATGAACTAATAAACTGCATTGTGCTCGCATATTAAAGTGTGTATTTTGTGGGCGTAGGGCAGAAAAACAACAGGGTCAAAAACAGTTTTTGACCATTTGGCACTTTTCGTGAACGGTTTTAAAACGATTACCGTTAACAGCTGTGATGTATCAAGTTCACTTCCTAGTAACTCTTAAAATGGCTAAAATCAGCGGGGCAATTCAGCTAACGTTTAACTCTACGGCGTGCTTTTTGCCATTGCACTATCTACCTTAAGTCCAATATTATTAGTGCGATGGTTCCCTCACACATCAATGGTGACAGATTTATAATAATTTTGGTTTCGGGTACATAGTACAACGGTAAAATGTAAGTTGTTGAGATTCTATTGAGATGCTATTATTTATAAACATTAGGCGTATTGGCCTGCAGGTCATGATCTTAAAGTTGCCAGAACCGGGTGATAATATAAACGTGAACTTACGCATGACAGTTTTCGCACAAGCCACTGCTCTTGGTTCGCAGTATGTCTCAGACGGCAACGGATGTGTAGGCATTGAACATTTGCATTTCTTGAGCATATTCGCTATTTCACATTCCGTTCTACAGTAATGCCTTCAATTCATGCAAAAAAATAAATAAAAATAAATACGTTACTTAACCATAAGCCGTTTAAAATCAAAATGCTTACACATAGTGTTTATTGCACTAAAATATGCTATAGAAAAGAAAATGGGACTAAAGTTTTTCTTAGTAAGCTGTCATTTCTTATGAATAAACATGTTTTATATATGGTTTTAATTTATTAGTTGTAAAAGTCGCTTATTTAAGTTGCTATTCAGTAAACCGAGCTTTGTTGACAAAGCGAATTCTAGACCTATTATAGTACCAACATTCTTTTTTTGTTACTATAGTCATGAAACTTTAATTGCGTTTAATGCAATGATTTTGTGTAAGTTATTATTAAAAAAAGGTTTATACGGAAAATAAAACCTCTCACATTTGGGGTGGCAATAATATGGTGGTAAAATATATGAATACTCAAGCAACATATTTATTTTAATCGTTCGACTTCAATATCAGAATGTTCGAATTATATGAGTATTAGTTTTCTTTTTTTTTAGAAAACAAATACTCTAATAGTCTCTCTAACTATACTCTAATAGCTGAGTAGCTCGTTGGCGTAGTCGATAAGCGCCGCGGCCCGCGATCGTAGTCGTTAAGCAACTTTCGCAATGGTCGGTCACGGGATGGGTGACCAAAAAATTATTATCTCGAGCTACTTCGTGCTTCGGAAGGCACGTTAAGCCGTTGGTCCCGGCTGCATTTGCAGTCGTTAATACCCTCGCATTGGGCCAGCGTGGAGGGTCATGGCCCATCCTCCTTAACCATCCATAAGGAAGGCCTGAGCCCCTGCAGTGGGGACGTAAAAGGGCTGGTGATGAATAGTCTCTCTCTTGAGAGATTGAAATTTTAGAGAAACGTAACTGTTTATAAACGGGGAAGTATTTCAAATGTTCGTCATTAGGGAGGTAGCAGCGGCGGAGACCGATGCTGAGGGACTTGGAGTTTTCGGAGACTTCGAATGGATCTATCTTGTAGCCGAACCACATCTCCAGGCCTGGGGACAGCGCTGTTCCGTTCTCTGTAAGCGATTCCACATAGCGTTGTGCCGACGTGAAGATTATCTAGAAAAGTGTGTTAGTTTTTATTTGTGCAACTGATGGAACAAGCATTTGTTTGATGGAAATATAATGCTTCATTATATTTAAGTTAGTTTCCAACTACCACTATTTTTGAAACTGAAAAGCTTAAAAAAGTCATTCTACTTTTTAAGCTCTTCAGTTGCATTCTTGTGATCTTTTGGCTGCCTTGAACTTAACTAGAGGCCTATTGCTGCCTCAAAGAAAATATTATTCTTGGACTATCATATTATAATAGAATTGACCATATGAAGAAAAGAAAACGTACTGCTTACGCCGCTAGGCACGCCATGGTACCTTTTGATCCTAGCCTAGCGTAAATACGCCTTTGATCAGGCCTAGCACTTCCATCTATTTCGACAGATGATGTTTTTTATAAAATTACAAAATTGTTGCCTAAGTTAAAATTGTAATAATAGTACTTTACATAAGTTGATAGTTTAAAGAACGTTTTGTAGCATACCTGTACTTTTAACACAACTGATGAGTGAGGTTGTTTATATTTACCTGAGGGTAAACGGAGTGGGGATCCGTATAAATCCCCACATCAAATACTTGGGCCTCTGGCTGGACAGCAGATGGAGCTTTACACACCATTTCAGCCAGATGGCCCCAAAACTGGAGAAGACGGCGGTCTCCCTAGGCAGGCTCCTGCCCAACATAGGAGGACCGAACGTGGTGTGTCGCCGCCTGTTTGCCGGAGTCGTTAGGAGCATGGCTCTATACGGTGCTCCAGTCTGGGTCGATTCCCTCACTGCCCACAACAAGGCATTGTTGAGAAGACCCCAGCGCACCGTAGCGAATAGAGCCATTCGAGCCTATCGTACAGTTTCCGGTGGTGCGGCCTGTGCACTGGCCGGTATGCCTCCGTGGGAGCGTGAAGCCAAGCTTCTCACGGAGGTCTACAAGGCTAGAAAGGAGTCTCTCGCTCGAGGCGATCGTTTGGCTCCGATTGAGATGGTCGCAGTGCGCAGACAATTTGAGGAGACTCTCATGATGGAGTGGTCCCGGTCACTCGAGTCTCCTCCCGCCGGAGTCCGCACCCTGTCCGCCATCCAACCAGTCCTTCAAAACTGGAAGGAAAGGCGACATGGGCAACTCACCTATCGATTGGTGCAGATTCTCACAGGTCATGGCTGCTTTGCCAGATACCTGCACCAAATAGGTAGAGAGGACGCGCCACTATGCCATCACTGCGGTGCTGGTGAGGACACTGCGCAGCACACCCTTGAGGTATGCAGTGCTTGGTCCTCCCAGCGGTACGCACTGACGCTGGTGGTAGGCCAGGACCTGTCTCTCCCCAACGTAGTTCGGTCTATGTTGGGCAGCCGCAGGTCCTGGGAGGCGGTCTCCTCCTTCTGCGAGACCGTGATGTCGCAGAAGGAGGACGCGGAGAGAGCACGCGAGCTGGCAGCCCTCGCTGGCTCTCGCCGCAGTCGTAGGACAGGGGGCAGAAGACGTCGCTATGCGCGCCTGCCTCCGTCTTGAGGTCTGACTCCCTAACCCTAGGTTCTTCGTTCGGTCTGGTCTGCGTACTCTGTCCTGGGCAGGTTCGCGGCCGCATATATGCTTGCATGTGTGCGACCGGGGGCTTGTTCGGGTGGAGAGCACAGACCAAGTGCACAGATTGGACCGGTCTCGTAGTCGTCTGTCTCTTTCTTCTCGCCAGGCAAGGTGGAGGTGTGCGAGGGGACTGAGGGAAACGGCTGCGGGGTGAGAGGAACTTGGGAGGTGCCCTACTGAATAGTGGGGAGGGGAGTTCCCTTCGCTCCGCGGTTGCGGCGCTGTCGGGGTCCTGGCTCTCACACACTTACATGCATACTACACACACATACATACACTCTACTCTATCCTACACAACACATACACATACAGTCACACATTCACAGCTACACACACACCGGCATACATACACTTTCACACACACATTCATGCATCTTACACACACACATCTACACGCCGTACTAGTCTGGAGTAGTATAGTGGGTACTTACCTGGGTACTTACCTGGGGACTTACCTGCTGTGCTTGCTCGACGACTGGTGCGGCGCCGGGACCTCGGTAGGGCCGCAGCCGCGGCGCGACGAGAGGGGATGCAACCAGTCGACCGGCTGGACGCGCCCTGTCTGCTCCTCGAAGCTGATACAGGGCGTGATGAGGTCGGTCTTCTGTGGCGCACCGACCTACGGGGGGGGGGATCCACGATAAGGGCTCTGCCTGTGTGGATCCTCCCAACACGATGGGTAGGGGACCGGAGATTGCACAGTTGCGCATCTCTGGTCTCTAGTCAGGGGCAGGCATTGCACGCTCCTGCCTCGTCGTGGGGGTGCGTCTCGAATGTCTCTGAGACGTACTCCCAACCCGCTGTGGGACCTGCCCTTTTTAGGGCGGGCCGAAATGGGGGCGAACGGCGCGGTGTATGGCCTTCGGGCTGATCCCGCGCATCGCCTTCCATGCGAGGGACATCGCTGAGTTTTAGTGGGTAAACTCCTGTTTCTTGTCTAGCCCCTTCGGGGGTGGGGCCACAGGAGGAGTCCCACATCACCCGTGGAGCCCGCGCAGGGTGAAGCGGGTATGCGTAACGCATTTCTCAGCGTCAAAAAAAAAAAAAAAAAAAAAAAAAAAAAAAAAAAAAAAAAAAAAAAAAAAAAAAAAAAAAGGTTGTTTATATTTGAGGTAGAAATTGAATAGCAGCGTTGAGTTGGCCCGTCGGTGGTACGCTAAACCTAAGTTTTTTACAAACACCCGCTTGCTTGTTGTTTAACTTATATAAGTAATTTGATAAAAGATAATATTTAAGTGTTTTTATTGAACTATAAATGTGTAAACGCTAATTTTTTTACCCAACCTTTCTGGTTTTTGTTGCACTAGGTGGTACAATTGATATGTAATTTGTTATTCAACGATGAATTAAAAAAAGTTCTATGTAGAGTTCTATGTACGAAATAAAATCATGCAGAAGAAAGCAGCCCTGCAGAATTTTTGCCGGTGTTTCTAGTGCACTGTCTCCCGCTGTACCTACATCTATGTACCGATGGCATAGCTCTCGCTGCATCTACATCTGTGTACCGATGGCATAGCTCCCGCTACACCTACATATATGTACCGATGGCATAGCTCCCTCTGCACCTACATCTGTGTACCAATGGCATAAGTTCCCGCTGTACCTACATCTGTGTACCGATGGCATAGCTCCCGCTGCACCTACATCTGTGTACCGATGGCATAGCTCCCTCTGCACCTACATCTGTGTACCGATGGCATAGCTTCCGCTGCACCTACATCTGTGTACTAATGGCATAGCTCTCACTGCACCTACATCTGTGTACCGATGGAATAGCTCCCGCTGTATCTACATCTGTGTACCAATGGCATAGTATTTCGACATTGACAAGTGCTTGTCACCATCCACACTAAATAAATTTATTCCAGTTTGACTTTCTACTCTAAAGACATTTAAGATGGACAGTGATCTTTTTAGGCGCAGCTGTTTTCAACGATTTACTCGTAGATAATCACTACATAGTATAAAACAAAGTCGCTTACTCTGTCCCTATATCCTTATGTATTTTAAAACTACGCAACAGATTTTGATGCGGTATTTTTCATAGATAGGGTGATTCAAAAGGAAGGTTTTTATGTATAATACAAGACCACACGGGCGACGCCGCTGGCGGAAAGCTAGTTATTAATAAATGTGATACTGTATCAGTTAGGTATATGACTCACCCATTTGTATGAGAGGTCTACATTTCTAAGGTTCTGACGTACTCCTTGGTTCACGGCTAACGTCATACCACTTTTGTAACCAATTGAATTAACATATTGCTTCAAAGATGGCCGTTTAAGAGGTAGACCTTGAACTACAATATCCCTAAAAACGAGAAAAATATGTTTTTCCTTTTGAAGTACGACGTTTGATTAAAAAGTTAGGTACCTCTTAGTTTTATTAAAAAGGCTTTGTCTTATTAGGCTCAGAGTAATGAGCAATTTTGTTGTTTAAGTTAATAGTAGTCATTTTAAAAAAAAAGTATCGTATACTCTCGTCTGTTTTGAGCCGCTAGTGGTTTCACGAGAACTTTCCGTAAGTTAGTTACCTTTTCAAAGATCTTCCGTTGAATACACAACAAGTACCAAATTGCATGATCTCCATCTGAAATAATTTCGTGCAGTTCCAAATAATTCCATGCCATCGACATCTGCAAATGTTAAAGTATTTCATAATATTCTGTATCTTATTATTATATCAAGGCGTAACTCTATAAATTAATCGAATGATTATTTTACAAATGCATTGAACTTTAAATACATTTTTAATTTATGTATGCAGCTAAGTAAGTAAGAATTATGTAAAATCTTGACCTATAAATTTGCCAACACGTCTAGTGATGTAATATATCTCAAAACGGAACTTATGTCTTTACGAGTCAAATTATACAAACCTTTGAATTAATTAATGAATTTTTAAAGTGATTCAGAATAATTTCGAGATTGACAGTTATTGTAACCCTAAAACATTATTTAGAAATGACGAGTCCCACTAGCAACACATAGAGTGAATAGTAACGTCCCCCGTTACTAATTAATTATGGTTTTTATTCAATGGTTCATATAAACTGTAATATCGCATAATATTTTATCTAATGTTATTATTTTTGAAGGGAAATAAATACGTACCGCAATAACATTTCTTCACAAGTCGAGGTTAATCGTAGAAACGTTGGCTTCAGACTCATACCGTTGTATCTAAGTAAATGAGCTAAGTTCTCCAAGTCTTTGACCGTGTAACGTACGTCCGGGGAATAATAAGTTGCAAGCTGTCGAAGTACTGATTTTATGTATGTCCTATTGAGATTTGGAGGTAATCGTCTGGAAAAAAATATTGGTATAAGTAAACTAAAATCTCTTGAAATATCTAACACGTGTGCAGAAAAGACAAAGTTATTTTTTTTCTGAATCAGGTTTTCTTTAGTACAGTTAGAAAAATATTTTGCGTAAGGAAGTTTGGATAGCGGAGGCCAGTTTCTTGAGTATAGTAGTTGGAGTGCTGCATCATCCAACCACAGTTATAACACTCCGCGTCAGATGACAGCGGGGTGTGGGATGTAATCAGTAAGTTTTTGATAATTAGATCATCTAATCGGTCTACATTTTATTTGTATACTAACATATTTTCAAGGAATTGTTCCATCTTATGGTCGGGAAAATCCAGTTCTGGGCAAATGAGTACCGCTGGGAATGTCATGTTGTATCGGTAATTCTCCCTGCGCGTTATATACGTGGGTTTGCTTTCATACCGCCATAAAGTAACCAACGCCGATGTGACAGCGGTCCCAAACAGTGCCAGTAGAGCTATGAGCCATATAAATCTACAACAAATTTGGTATTTAATTTGTGCCACTAGAGTCAACAGATAGCCAATCATGTTCTATCATATTATTGCGCATCACCAAAATGAATAAATTTATAACAGATTTGTATAAAAATAGAGAACCAAAAGCATATAAAAAAGGAGGCATTGCCATAAAAATATATCAATAAAGAGACGGTACAACGTAATATTTTGTATACTACTTTTTGTACCAAAATAATTTATAAATATCTTATTGTATTAGTGTTTAATTTTATAGTAATCTATAGTATATATTCGATAAAGGAGAAGAGAGAGACATTGTAAGTAAAGATGGATATTTTTAGTACCGTATTATAAGAATAATTACCTACCTATCTTTTTTCTCAGAAAGTCTATATATGCCATGCAGTTGCGCCAGCCTCAGTAAATGTACAAAGTTCATCTCGATTCTCAGAGTGCCTAATGGTAAATGAATAAAATCCGAGGAAAAACAAAAAAACTAGCAAAAGAATATCAATCATACGGTCAATAAGTGCTGATACTATCGCCTGGTTTTATTATTAATATTTTTTACGGTCGTCTAATCTACAATCTGGAGAATAGTTCATAAATCGCTGTTAAGTGTAGTTATTTTTTATGAGTATTTTGACGTATAATAAAATTGTTGATATAAAATGAAGATAATGAATATTAATTACCGTAACATTGAATTAGGGTAAATGTTGCTGTCGTGTAAAAATGTTATTTTTCCATATAATTTATAATGGTTGTCCAACCACGCCTTCTCCTCGTCTTTCAGGTCAGGGCAGGACCTAAAGGTTGTAGATCCCTGATTTGGGGCATAATGCACTTCCCCTGCGTTGATCCCTAAATATTATAAATCTATCCTGTACTATTATAGCATCCTTTTTTTTTGTACCGAGGGGAACTGACCTTAACATGCCATCGACCTTGATGAGAGGCCGACTGAACCCGGGCTCTCCTGCTGCGGAGGTTAAAGAACCCTTATCTACCGTGCAAAACCCTCCGTATTACCCTCACAAGGGTCTGGGACCTGGTATCTGGCAAGGAAAACCCAGGTTACCCAGACCATGATTATAGCATCCTACAGCCGATAATAAGAAGATTTTATGTTGACTGGTTATACGCAGAGCAGATTTTTATAGGTTGTCATAAGTTAAAGTTTATTCAATCTTTTAATCCAATAAAATTTTAAGATCATACAAAGTTTTAGGTGCATAAATACGTTTGTAGGTAAAATAATAATTACCTAAAATTTTGCTGTCTAATTAATCCACTGTTGTACTAATAATAATTTATTTGTCGATCCACCGGAACGTTCCAAATTAGCGGGCTGGATTAGACTGTTATAATGTAAATAACGGTAATGCGCTAATTGAGAAGGCATCCTTTGATCACAGCATTCTAATTAGAGTTTAACGCGTCTCTGAACCACCTTGTAGTACATAACGGTACACTAACTGTTTTATGTGAGAAGGTAATCATTACAATAATACACCTAACATGGGTAATAAACTAAAAATAAATTTTACATCATTCATAAGGTAATAATATAAAATTAGATACATGAAATATATTAGAAGCTACAAAGAAAGAAAGGCAAAATAGTTGAAAAAGGGAAAAATTAATAATCATCATCATCATCATCATCAGCCCTTTTACGTCCCCACTGCAGGGGCTCAGGCCTTTCTTATGGATGGTTAAGGAGGATGGGCCATGACCCTCCACGCTGGCCCAATGCGGATTGGAGGGGAATTAACGACTGCAAATGCAGCCGGGACCAACGGCTTAACGTGCCTTCCGAAGCATGGAGTAGCTCGAGATAATAAGTTTTTGGTCACCCACCCCGTGACCGACCCTGGCGAAAGTTTCTTAACGACAACGATCGCGGGCCGCGGCGCTTAACCGCTACGCCACCGAGCTACGTTAAAGCTAAAGTTTGAATTTTAAAGAAGATAACTCTGAATTCAAATTTGGAAAAAGTGTGATTTTCATTTGTTTTTCTGACTGTGAGTGAATCTAATGAAGAAATTGGAGACATTTTAAAATTTTATTGTAAAAATTTAAAAATGCAACACAAGGCCCGATAAAATTCATGTACCTAGTGCTGTTTCTGTGAGAGTAGTACAAATTTGATTCAAACGTTTTCAGTCTGTTTTGATATTTGATATCAATGCACGTCGCTCCGGTCGCCTTGTTACTAAGTAAATGCAAAGAAACTTTGTCCCCAACCTATTATACATTACTCACGTCTCAAATTAAGTAGCCAAAGTACTTAAGAATATTAGGAAAATCGGAAAAAATAAAGGTACCACAACATCCAGATTATTGACTCAACCGGTAATCATACCTACGCAGTTGCCCAGAGTTGGCGACACCTTAAAACTGGCCTGCGAGCCACTCGGCCACGGAGGGTCGATATATAACAAAGGTTTTGAAACAAGACCAATATACGAGATATTCCTGAGCCAGCGCGATCTAGTAAGTCTCAAGGAAAAACCAATATCAACCAAATGGCCAATTTAACAACGGAAATCTAGAGACATTAACGGCACGGCTTCGTTTATTAAACGATAAACTGGCATTAATAAGCACCGGCCCTCATGTTGTTAACTGTAACTTGTATTCAGGAAACAAACAATAAAACCTTATGTGGAACCGCTTCCTTGTTAGTTATACGAGTATTATAACTGTTACTTACTTATAAATTACATATGTTAACATCGACGAATCTGCCATTAATGCTAGCTTCATTATATATTTTTTTGCTGTCAAAAGGTGGCGCTAATATTATATTTTAATCGATGATCTATATTATGCTTTAAACGTGGTATAGTGCACGTTTATAGCGTTTAAATTAGCAACTTTAGATTAATTTGAATTATTCACTTTAAGTTCAGAATTATAATATATTTTTTTAAATAGATTCGACTTCAAACTTAATGAAAGTGAAAAATAATAGTTATCTCAAAAGCGACTTATTAAAAAAACTGCTATTAAAGTCGGGCGGAGGTTTTCTGTAGGTTATTAATTAATTTGTAGGTCGCCGACTTTAATAAATACTTATCTGAACTTGAATAAGTCGCTTTTGAGATAAGTATTATTTTCACTTATGTTTGAAGTCGGTTAAAGAAGAAACACTTTATTTTTTTATTAAAATTACACAGATAAAAATGTTCAAAATTCCAAGATGAACTATATCCACTGATTAATACCTATTTCTGTTATTTTAAAATCATCCTTTTGCATTTTCAATGCTTGTTATACGATAATATAGCTATTTAAAAGTAATATTGTAATCGATGATTTTTTTGACGCAATCCGTCTCACGTATACACTAACTGGTAATCTCTCCTCTGCAGAGATTCCAATTTGAGTATTATGTACTGAGCAGCAACGAACGCGACGCGACTTTATCTCACTAATTGAAAGAGCTTTATGATAAAAGCTCGTGTGTAGCGTGAACTGAAAAGGCATATTTTTTCATCAAAAACTGTAGTCGTTTCGGATTTCATAAAAGAATAGCGATTCAATTTTTGGATTTCAGAATTAGTGAGCAACGATGATAGAATTCTTAACCATCCATAAGGAAGGCCTGAGCCCCTGCAGTGGGGACGTAAAAAGGGCTGGTGGTGGATGATAGAATGCGTTCATAATGAAGAGGTAAGAAAGAAAATGGATACAAAAGATAGCGCTTCATTGGTCGTGGATTTTTTACGTATACAATTTCAACTTTAGTGAAGTTGATAATAATTACTAGAACACAAAAGAATCATATTAAAGCGAAGATATTGATTTTTTTTTTGTTTACTTAATGAGGAGAAGGCAACCTTAAAAAAACAAGCTTATAAAATATGTATTACGGTTACATTTTAATTGGTAAAACAAAAGGCAAATCTTCTTGCTAAAGTGATAACTATGTATAAAACCATGGATCTTATTGTAGCTGAAACGTTATTTAGCAAGTCAATCTATGAAGTGGAACGATTTCCAAATGCCTTGGCACATTAACACAACTGTGATCAAGCACCCGTGAAATGAACATTTGTTTACACAGTGCCAGATTTCGTGATGAGTAGTTTTCTAATTTAGGAATAGGAAATGGATTCAGGTGGTGCTCGATAGCCTGATGAGTCTGTGATTACAGAAGCTAATCTACTTTCGCAAAGACCCAAAATGGGTTGGGTGATAAAAAAAATGATATTTCGAGTATCTCTCTGCAACATTGGGTTCGATAAATGAGATATGAAGGTAGCTTGAATGATTTATTTTTAGAACCAAATATAAACACTGTAACATACATAAAATTCATACAAGTTTATGTAATAAAAAACGACGTTTAAAATCAAAACGTAAAATATGTAAAATTAAGTTATTTATTATAACATAAAAGCAAAATAACAAGAAAACCGATACAGAATTACGAAAATCATATTATTTGCAGCGAACGATACCAAAATTACAGAAATCTTTGCCATAATCCCAATGATGCCGAGTAATATCAAAATGATGAAGTAAATAATTGTATTAGCACCGGAATGAGTTGTTCGATGAATGGCCACAGCGTTGATTACGGGAGAGCCCTCCCGACAAAGTTATTACTCGCGTAATACGCCGAAATGTGCCGCTAATAGCTATAATAACGGAACGCGGAACCAATAAGCGGTCGCCGGCCAGCGCCAGCGGGCACAGTAGCGTGCCGCAGGGCACGAGTTGAAGGGTGTCATTCAATAATTCATTTATCAAATATAATATTTAGAGTATATTTCCATCTGAATCGAAAGTTTTTAATATTTGTAATCTGAGAGCCTAATCTGCATATCAATGAACAAAATTTTGAAAGAAGTCCAATCGTTCTTATGGTTTTGTTAAAATCACATCCGGAAAGGTTGCTTGTGCATCAGAGGCAATGTTAGACCGCATCATAAAATTATCGAAAAATTTATGATGCGGTCTAACATTGCCTCTGTATTAGTATTTCGAAAATAGATGAAATTTCATTTTCAGCGAAACAGATGTATATCTTCTGTTCTTTCAAAGTATATCTAGTTCTGCGTAGTAGTTAAAAACAAACAGTGACTCAAACAAAAAATCTGTGACTTATGAAACTCGAAGAATACGTTTTCTGTACATAAATCTATAGCGTGAGAAATTTGGAAGAACTGGCAATCCGGTATTGCGTCTAATTATATGGTCTGCTATTCCGCTACAGTTCATCGCTTACAGAAGCATTACATTGAACAAAACGGCGCACGATACAAATCTGAGCACACGACAGTTAACGCCCCTCGACAGAGTGTCGTGCCGACACGGGCCAGTAGTGACTAACTTATCTTGACAATAGAATGAGGTGTAAACAACTCATTATTTTTAGTTAATCATTATAAGAATTAAATAGACTCTATTAATTACTTTCATAACATTATCCATGATATTCAGTTAATTATTACCTTATATATCATGTTTATTCTTAGATTATCATCTAAATAGGACGTATTTAAAATAGATAGAGGAAAAATAAATATTATTAGGCATCAGCCTATGTCCGACATTTTTCTAGAAGTGAAAGGATGACGTCAAGATGGATCAAATACGCTAACTTTCGTTTATTTAAAAACCAGGCAAGTGCCCACTTGCACTTGCCTGGTTTTTAAATGCGCGTAGGGTTCCGTAGCATTTACTTTATATAAAATTCCAAGAAAAAACGTTTTTTTGTATGGGGCTCCAATAAACATTTATTTTATAATGTTTTTAGTATTTGTCTAGCGGCAACAGATATTATATTATATAATTTGTGAAAATTTTAACTGTTTGGCTATCATGGTGTATCAGATACAACCTTGTGGCAGACGGACAAATGGACGGATAGCGGAATCGACTAGGATCCGTTTATTGCAAGCAATACATGTCAATTTAAAAAGCCAATTAAATAACAACTGATTTGTTTACGCACTCCTAATGTAACATAGACTGTCTATATCAAACTTAAACTACAATATTTTTGATAATGCAATTTTTAAATGCTATAAACTAATTTTAGACGCTTTGTTTTATATTGAGTTTAACACGACTTAGTAACTTGTGGATAGCGGTGTGGGTTTCACAATTTTATTGTAATATGTTATTGTATTACCATGTATTGTATTAACCGTTTGTTGTACCTAATGAAATAAAATAAAACTAAATTTACTTTTATATACATTTGAAAGAAATTTGAAATCGATATCAAAGACAATGGCAATAAATACCACAAATATTTATTACTATTTAGCAACATCTAGTGTCATTTCAAGACATACTTTTAAATACTCAAAAAAATCCTGTAAGTAAGACAAAATTCTCATTGAGCTGAATTATGGTATAAACGTGTAGTAAACCATTACTAATGAAATATTAAAAATCCCCATCGACCCTACTTCTGCAAAAAAAAAAATATCCAAGGTCAAAGATTATAAATTTAGGTGTTTCCATTTTTCTCTGAAACCGTAAGTATTGGATTTTTGTGCTTCAGAAAAGAGCAATTAAATTAATCGATAATCTTAGGATTGGACACTCTTTAAAGGAGAAATTTAGAGAAATAGACATAATGGCTGTTGCTTCTCAATACATTATACACTCAATACAAAAATTGTATGCTGTACAACTTTTGTTTAACCTATTTAAACAAAATACGACGATAATACTTACAGTTTCAGAGAAATATGGGAAATAACTGAATTTTTGCCCTTTGATCTTAGATATAATTTTCAGTAGAAGTAGAATAGTTAGGTATTTTGATATTTCATTAGTAATGGTTTATTAAACGTCTATACCATTTTTTAGCTATATGCGAATTTTGTCTAACTAAAATTTTTATTCGATTGAACTATTATAATACTAGCTTTAGACTAGTTAAACGACCGTAACGGCCGTCGATGGAAAATTGCATTATTCTTATGAGACCTGAGAGAAACCTCCTCCTTTATTGAGTTTGGTTAAAATACATTTGTTTTAAAAACAATAATGCTATCACCACATTTATTATAATAATAATATTACTATAAAAATCTACATTTTACAACTATTGTACTAAAATCACATACTTCTAATAAGAACGCCCCATCTTTTATATTCACAAAGTAAATGCATTTTATCTTACCTTATTTAAAAAGCGCCGATTCAGATTTACTTGATCAAACAGAAATTAAATTTTTTGTTTTAGTTGACTCGTCTAATTTTTCTTTGAAAATGTTTCTCTCCAATTAAAACGAGTCGCGTGAAATTTTATGAAGTAAATTATCAGCATTTTTCCTGTAGTACCATAGTAATTGGCGTCATTAAGCAGTATTGTTTGAAAAAATAGAACTAAAATGACGTAGTTATACTTTTTACACATCACAGTTATGGCGGCTTAGGATTAATTAATGGAATAAGTGAGTCGTTCAGTATCTATTGTGAGTCTTGAGAAAAGGTTTAATATTAATTATATTTGAATTTCTAATGCCTTATTGATATTCTTTAATTGCAGCGAAGGTTATTTAAAGTGTTAAGTGCCACTTGGATGCGACGTTGATAGGTTAATTAGATAGATTTCAAGAAATATTGTTTACTTGTTCACATATTACTTCCTTTCTCAATATTTTACAAAAGGAACACGACGCGACGTCTCTAATTAAGAGGCGGATGTTATCTCGTTAAACAATACTGAACTAAGATTCTAAAGGAAATGTTGTTAAGGATTGTTTGGATATTTATAGACAAAAATCTCTTGATAGAATTATTTATTCAGTTGGTGATTTAACAAAGTGTGGCCTGTAAGATTTTGGAAGGCATATTATGTTAAATTTAACTTACGTTCTTTTATTATAATATACGAATATGTATATTTACATATAAAAATATAGAAATCTTTGTTAAAGCGATAGGTTAAATTAAATAAAAACTGATTCCTAAAACGCGAAAAGAAACTCATCATATAGCACGTTTATTACATTATTTATGTATCTTGGCTTTGGCTGTTCATGAAACTATGAAGTCAAGTGAAGACTTCGTGTTGGTTTTTTTAATATTAACCGCTTGAAAACAATAATGATATCAATCAATAAAAATGAGCCCCGCCTTTAGGAAGAGTATTATTTTTCAGGTTTTTGGATATAAAGCAAATATACGCGATGTTAAAGTAAAGCCAAAAAAGTTCATAAATACAAAAAGAATCAAATACTTCACGACGATATGCAAATTATAATATGATGTAAGTGATTAGATTATGCGAAAATATACCTATATACTACCGTACTACTGCCGTTCTATGGAGGGATATAAGGACATTTTTCAAAATATTTATTTTAACATAATCTTTAAATATGATGTATGAATATGCTAGAAAATAATCGTGTACCTATATTTTAGTAGTTACCGTGAAATAGGAACGCCAAAGTAGCCGCAAAAGATGCAATTCTTCAGATTTTTAAGTTTATTTCCGAGGAGAAATATATGAGTTAATTTTTTATACTATCAATCCAAAACAGAAGGAATCTCGACTAGAAACAAGGATAACCCGAATTCGAATGCGATTTTATTTTAATATATTGGCCGCTAAGGCCACCAAAAATCGTTCGGTGGGTAAATATATAGTAATGTCGGCACAGCCGTCGGTGGGTTGTTGCCAAAGCTGCCATGGTTTGGTTATGAAAGATTTGTATATAATTAAAAGAATATAAACATTTAACTCTGATTTTATTAGTATTATTACAAACAGACACTATGTCAAAGACAATAATCATAAAAACATTATTCCCATAATATTTCTAAGACAAAACCGAATGTGGTACCCTATTTAAATTTCAATTAAAGAACTTTGTAATGACCAGCAAGATTCCAGAGATCCAAACTGGAGAGTCTATATAACGTAACGTGTGCGGATGTTACAGAAGCATATAGGCACTGAGTAATAGTGGTGCGGTTGATCTCATAAATATGCATCCGACCGCGCTGGTCGTGTACCGGCCTCACTGGATCACATTCGGTTCTGTCACGATATGTAGCTAATGTCGTGTCGACAATATTAGACAAGTAAACGTTTCATGTTCTTCTAATTGTTTCGTCACATCCCATTTATTGCGCAGAGGAACTTTCCATGTTGCCATAATACTTCATTTGTTGTTAGGTTCGTATTCATAAACAGGTGAGATTTCACGAATTATATACACTGCTGTTATATACTATAATATCTTTAATAGCCATAGTCCAAATATATGAAACAATTGAAGTCCATGAATATACGAACCGCTTTTTAGATGAGTATTATTTTCCACGTATTTGGGGTCGTTTTAGCATACAATTTTTTTTTATCACTGTTGTTACATTTAATACACATGTTGATATTATAGATAACAGTAATCAACACATTGTAACATAGAAACCTTACATTCCAAAATTTATAAAACCAGAATCCTTACAGTGATGTAAACTATGATAACTTATTTTTTTATTTAAGCTTTATTGCACAAATTAAAATGTACAAATGGCGGACTTAATGCCATGGGGGCATTCTCTTCTTAAAAAAAGGCGGTGCAACAATGAAGCAGAGAGACAACCACTTTAAATGTGAAAAATTTAATTACGAACTACCAATATCGATACATAAATTTACACATGCATATATAGAACATATGTGAATTATAAATAAATAAATACATAAAAACAAATATATATATATACTGACATAAACAATTAACCATAAACCACATAATTATTCAATAGATGTTCGCGCAGTAGTCGTTTGAAGGCAAGTTTATTTGGAGCTGCTTGATGTGACAATATTGGGAATTTATGTTTACTGGCTCTATATGCCTTTGATGCGCCGAATAGCTCGAAGTTACAAATTTTTGGTTATCCGTTCTAGGTTCGATTGATTTCCTCAATAGCAAGAACCAATCACTCGATCAACGCGATCTAGAGGAATATTACAAAACGTTCTGAATGTGGTAACACTAAACGGCGACATGTCCCTTGACTTCGTTTGGACAGTAGCTCCATATAGTTGTATAGTTGTTCGTTAAAATTTGTCTAGGAACTTTAAAATTACTTTAGGATGCCCCCGCGGAAGTTTTTCTTTGAGTTGTGTTCAAGTTGGCAACTAATCTACATGCGTAATGCATGTAAATAAGTCTACGCTTGTTCAGCCAACTTACTGAAAACTCCATGAACGAATCTTCGATTAGTTTGTCGGTAACTTAACTACTTACTCTAGAAATGTCAGTAACTTAATGTTCTTTATGTAACTTTAGAATCGTGAGAGTTTATAATAATGATAAATAATAGTTTTTGAGGTAGCTTAATAGGAAAGCCTTAACAATTTATGTCTTTTTGACTCTGTAACTTCTTTTTACAACAGATTGTCCATTTTAAAATGATAAGAATGAATAGTTTAAAAAAAATAAGTCGACACGCTTTTATAACTGCCTTAAGGAGCCAAAAATAAAGTGATTGAGGTGACTTAATTACTAAACAAAAAATTACCTACCAAGTGACTACCGCAGATTTTTTGATTTTGTGTACTTTTCGAGAAACTTTCAGATGGCTTTATTTACTTCGTCCCAAAAACTACACTAAATGAGTCAACTACCACTTATCTTTGTATACGCCGGGCTTTTTAAATTTTAAACTACTAAATTCATAACTTATAAAATAGTTATTATAATTATATGAAATCGGGTCTTGTTCGTGCATTTTTTAAAACAATTAATTTACCTCGACGTTTCGGCTACGTTACAGCAGCCGTGGTCACGAGGAGACTGGAGAACTGGCGGGTGTCGTCTTCTGATTTTAGTTGAGGGTAATCCGATAATAATGTTTTTAACTGATTTTCAGATGTACCCTCTACTTGATTTTATTATACGTAAAGGTGGCGACACATTAAATTAAATTAATTGTTTTAAAAAATGCACGAACATGACCCTATTGCATATAATTATAATGTATACAAATCGTGTGAGTTTAAAAATATTAAAATAGTTATTGTTGACATTTATTGCTTTATAAATTTACCGGCATTCATAAATATAAGAAATTAGACTGATTTCTTTAAAAGTTTGTAATTATCTCTACGTATTTCATTGTGTCTAACGGAAAATTATTTAAGTAAAGGTATCTGCTATAAAAACGAAAAGAAAAGTTAAAAATAAAGGAGATATATTTCAAAAATGATAAACATAATATACACGATTTAAAATAGCAAATATCAGTTACTTCTCAGAAAGGAATTTTAAGAAATATTATTCTTTATTGTCCGGCATAATGAATTCCAAGTGCATCAACAAATGCCAAATTAAATTACTTATTTCATAAAAATAAATTTGTTACAAACAACTACAAAATAAACGTCCAGTCTTAAATAATATGTCTCCTTTTTGGTCACGATAAGTAATAAAAACTTTAAAGAATACTTCAACAATTACGTTTTTAAATTATTGTGTAGCAAAGTTAATTAAGAAGTTTAGCAAAATAAATAAAACTGTCTGGTCAGTCTTTAATTCAGATTTAATGTATCGGTTACAAAAATCACATTGTTCTAATTCAAGTAGGATCTTTTCATAATCACTTTTAAAATTAAAGACTGATAACTGACGCTTAAAGTAAAAAGAGTGCACTTCAAATATGTAGTGATTACACAGAATTGTTTGAAAATCAAAACTTGCTGCTGATACCTACGTATTTATATCATGAGCTTTCGTCTGAAACAATCACGGAGCATTTTGCTAGGTATTTACCTATTTATCTAGCAATTTACCTAGGTATTTTACCTAGCAAAGTCCCCTTGTCAAAGCGGATATGTGACTGTCAACAAATGTACGTATATACATCGTTGTTTTGTGAAATCTTTATATACGCGAGCGAATCTCGGAAAGAAATAATATTTCAGGTATGAAAACAAAAATTAAGCAAAGTATTCTAATGCGTTTTACGTAGAAAAGTGAATTTGACCAAAAATGTAGTCGTCCGTTTGTTATTTGCTGCGGTCGACATTATCCCAGTGCCCAATGGAAACTTTATATCTTTCTCATTTGTAATATTCATAATGATATTTTCATTTCAAGATATCATCTGTTGGTGTTGCTAAGTGAAACGGAGTCTTAAAACCACCACCCCGCTCCCCGCGCACGCCATCCGTGCGAACTGGCTCAAGTCGACCGCTGGACGTTTATTATCCCTAGGACGGTTTAGGGAAAAACTCTAGGAACATTTTTATTGCGTCACGCTGGAGTGGACCTTTCTAGTGTGACATTTAAGGTTCACAAGAAAGTTTTTTAGCAATTCTGTTAAACAGCCTTTGCGGGGCACAGTTCGGCAATAAGAACAAACAACATTTTGATGGGAGCTTGTCTTAAAATTGGTGTCACTGATGAACAGTCAGTATATACAGACTACATTCAATACTAATTTGACTGTATTTTATTTTGTACGTAATTGTACTATAGGAAATTTGAAATTTTATCCCTAAAGGGGTGCAACATTTGTATGGAAGAAAATTTAATATCGATATAATGTACAGAGCAGTTTTAAATAATATTCATTAATGTGATTGAGATTTATATGTTCTGTATACATAAATGATATATAATTTGAGCATCATAGGTCGGCTTATAGAAATTGGAGCGTTTCACTATGGCGTCCCAATTACTGCCCTTGTTAAGGCGGCCACTCGCTCCAATCAACAGGATTTGTTTTGTTTCATTTTATATGATTTCCGTTCCGTTCCGATTGCAGTTGTCCTCGAGTCTCGCTATTTGTACAGTGAGTACTCGATGTCGGCTATCCGATTCGAATACACTCGAAAATTTAACGAAAAACAACTGATAAATCGTTCACTGGTGGAACGTTGATGTTGAGATAAATTAAAACGAAAGCGCTGTTCTAATTTAAAGTTTCTGTCAGATTTTTTCGTCTCCATTAGAGATTTCACAAATCGTGTTTTAGAAGGGTCTATATAAAGATGTACGTACAATATGCCATAGTTTCTTATTGCATTGTGAAATAGCGTTATTTTTCTATAACTGGTTTACATAAAAAACATTGGAATTATGCGATCTCTGTAAAGTGTTGAGGGTTTTACTTATTATTGTTATCATTATTATAGCTTTTGAGCATCGTCAAAATAGCCACAATGAATAACAAGTAAAAAATTAAGAGATGTTATCCTTTCATGTAGTAACGCAGACATGGATGAATCCCTAAACTGAATTTCGCATATCTACAGAATTAATAAATGCATTATCGAGGGTGTAACGCCTTTACTTTTTGAATTTATTTTTATTACTTCTTTGTATGAAACATAACAGAGAAAAAAAAGCAGTCCTTGCTGAGTTTCTTGCCGGTTCTTCTCAGTACAAGGTCTCCCGCCGTATGGCGGCATAGTTTTTAATATTCACAAGTGCTTGTACAACAGCCTATACTGAATTTGAATTACGACATTAGAATGATGTACACATCATACTCTTACACACTCTTGTCATAACCTAACAAACCAAGTTCTTAACTTCTCTAATTATTTATTAATATCCATTATAATGACGGAGTGAAAAGTAATGCTATTTGTTAAAACTTGTTAATGGCTTTATATAATATTAGTTCGTTGTTAATTACATGTATTATAGCTGTAAGTTTTCCGAATGAAATAGATAAATAAATAAATAAAATAAATTCAAAACGTTTTATGGATATTTAGTAGTGGTGGTGAATAAATATAAAAATACCACGTACATACATAAATCTGAAACCACGAAGACACCACAATACTTAGATTAGCAGCAGATTACACGGAAAACTTTATTTTCTACGTTGACGCAAACCGCGTTTCAAAATTATAACAAAAAAGTGTTATCTTGCTATTCTGATAAAATTATGCAGACTTAACATGCTGTTGGAATGTCGCAATATGTACAGATACCACATGACACAGGGCTGACACCGATGTCAACTTGGTACACACGGAGAGTAAGCTCGTATCGCGAGCGCGACCGGAAGTTGACACGTGGGATATAATCTGCTTCAATCACACAGGCTTATATGCTCATGAAATTAATTACTCGACTCCGCCGTGGATTAAATTGAACTTAACATTCATTAATCTCATCAAATTGTGGAGAGATCAAAGTCACGCTAGCAAAATTTGCGAGTTAATAATTATTTATAAAGTAAGTAAATAAAAAAGGAAAATAATTTTGCCAGAAAGACTTCAACTTTGTTAAATGTATAATATTTAATATTGGGATATTCAAAATAATGACTTTTAAATATTAATATCATAAAGACTTTACTATCTCATTATTAAAGCTGACTGAGTTTCCGGTCCAAATCTACCAGATGAACTCTTCCAATCATCGGGATTCATTAAAACACCGAGCTTATTTTGCAACGTGAATATATTACTCGTATATAACTGTTTGAAATATATACGAGTACGTACTCAAAAATATTATTTTTACAGACTTTTTGAGTTTTTTTCTTTAATTATTACTCGCTGAATGTCTTTTTATCACGTTTTTGTATGAATTTAATAGAGTGTAATCCTATATTAAAATATATTTTGTTAATCTATAAATTGAGCCATAAAATAGTTTTAGCCATATTTATGTAGATTTTTTGATATTCGATTGTGCAACGTATTTTAGATTTTTGAAATGTACCGTTTTTACCTCCAGGTAACAATAAAAAATCTAAAACAGAAGTCATGTGATTGTCCTATGGCCTTTTCTTTTTCATTTCCATTAAGGATTTGTAAAAATGAAATAAATCATTCCAATTTGCGTGGCAGCCTCCGTTGAAAAGACAAAAGTAACCTTGCTTATTTATATTCTTTTGAGGAGAGATACCGCTTATTGCATTACGCAGTTCGGAGCTGTTCAGGGAGACATTCGAAACCCTTTCAAGCTCGTAGAGAGACTTCCAAATAAATTTGCATTTTCTTTTAACTAGTTACCCGTTATTTTTATTGTAAACGTTGTTTTTTAAAGGAATGTTACGTATCCCATTGAATTAAACTGTGTTTATAAGACTGACTTTGTTAAAAGCTATTAATTATATAAAAACACTATGTGCACCTGATTTTTCCAACTCTGTGCATTATTTTGCTATCTTTTTTTTCTAACTTTATATATTATTAGTATGATCGATACTTTATGGAAAATGTGAATTCTACTTTCTAATTTATTCTTATTTAAATATAGATTAACATATATTGCTTGTTTATACAATTATCTTTTGACTGCCGATTTATTGCTTAAACAATACATTATAGTTATCGCTAAACTGAAATTTTATATAATAAATATATGACCACATCACATACTAACAAAATCGAGACTTCGTATTATGGGCCATCTCAGGTAGGTTTTTCTAAACAAATCTAGTTAATTGTACACTTAATAACCAGGCGATATCGAAAATTGATCGCATTATAAGCGTTACTGGATATGAGGAGGTGGAGCGGAATTTTTAATTTCTAGACTCTCCTCGAAGCCGTCTCGGCCGCGCATATTTTTACAATCAGTGAGAGCTTTTTAAATCTCTTATGAATTACAAAAATCAGACAAATTATTTTACTAGACGAAAATAACTCAATATGGAATAGTGTCCGTTGTGTGGAATGCTGAAACTCTTTCCGAAATGGTTCTCAGTAGGGGAAAAAATGAAAATTTTTAATAGGTCAACCAAATGAACCTTGCGAAATAAAGAAACGTAAAAGCTTGCAATTTGTTATTTATTCCATAAATAATAATAATAAGGAAGGATTATCAGTAATCCATGTGATAGGGATAAAATTTCTTAATTTGTTACTTTCCTCTATTTTTATAAGTCACCTATAAATGAAATTTCACTCATCACTAAATAAATCATTTTTTTTATTACTGCACGCAAAGGTATAATAATATTGCCAATTTATGAACAATTAATTAGCTATGATATAAAGTAAAAGAAGTTCTTTGTCTTTGAGTGCACACAATATATTTGGTCAGTTTGGTCATCGCATACAAGCTTTAATTGCTAGAAATTCTGCCATTCTAAATAAATATTTATAAATAAATATTAAAGGTAAAGATAATAAATTATTAGAATTAACGAAGAAAATTATTTACTTGCAGTGAATGATCATTCTCTATCTTCATAGGACGTTTTAGGCGTTTGTTGGACATTTTATTGAAGATGTTTTCATTTAGAAGGGGCTCAAGGAAAAAAATAATTTGGAAGAGAAGGCATTTTGAGAAAAAAGATATTTGTATAGCTGGTACTTTGTTACCAATTCCAATGGTTAATTGTGTTCTGTGTTTTACTTACTCTGTTCATATATTCTTAATTAGTAAAATTGAATTCAGAAAAAAAAAGCTTATATTGAAACATGACCGCGCCTCGCTTGACCGGATTCTTCCCAAGACTCATCCTGAAATAATCGGGGCTTAAGTATATTGGAGCCAGTTCAATTTGTTGGGAAAATTGTATTCACTGACCCCGAAACTTGATTTTTATTGGCTTCCTTATTATGTTGTTGGGTTTTGTGCTGGACAAATTATTATACCTACCATACATATCAAATGTACAGAAGAATATAAATTAAAATAAATGAATCTCTTTGCTGACTTTTTATTGGATTTATACACTTAAACAGTTCAGTTGAATTAAGTTTTTTAATATGTTAATAACAGAAAGATATTATAAAAGGATCGGTGTTGGTCTTAACGAAAACGCGGCTCCCCACCATTTGCTGGTTTTACTATGTAGATCAATACAAAGCGATAATCCAGCATTCCAATCGTTTCTCCAGCCTTCCGCATGCAATGAGGTACTTCCTGGATGTTTAATGATATTGGATCATATTTTTAATCCATTTTAATAGATTATGGATATGATTAGGATTAATTCGATATGATAGTAAAATGCCCCAACATTTTATTATCTTCCCGCAAGGGGTCTCGAGAGGAAACAACGCGAGAAATGGGGCTTGTGTTGTTTTCGTACATTCCATCCACATCGGGGCTGCAGTGGGTTTGACTCTGCTATTGGACTTGTCTCAATAAGAAGTATGTCCGCAAGGGAGGGCCCCATGTAAAGTTAGGCTGTACCTCAGTAAATCGACATGCATCGATTTAAATTTGTCGTCAACTCTGCCACTCAATCCAGGTCTTTGTCGACGAAGCCAATTGTTTTGACTTGTACAATGAAAATATTTTATATTTAATTAGTATAATACATTAATTTGCTCTATGCTACAGGTGAATAGTAAAATAAATTTTTCAATATTAACTCAATACATGAACTGTACACATCCACTATTAATGGATTACATAACTTTAACATCTTTACTTTATAAGGGTAGGATCTTAATATTATCTCGTATTAACTGGAAAGAACTTTCAAGGGTCTTCGTGGAAATGCGAACTGAAATTGCTCGCATTAATAACGGGAGGGAATCTTGTTTTTTTTTATTATTTTTTGCGTGGCAAGGGTTCGTTGCATTCCGTTCAGGATGGACGACATACAGGATCTTAATTATATAAGCAATTAAGGCAGAATTGAATCAACACATCAGTGGCCTTCGTTTGTTTATTTTTGATTCATTAAATTATTGTACATTGTCGTAATTATGTTGTAAAGAAGTTTCTTAAGATATGTAATTTTTCCAAATGGCACATGTCATGACGACAAATTTATCATTACATATGATTAGATGACATTTATTTTGATAATTTAAATTTTATTGTTGACTATATACCATTTTACCATAAATCAAGTAAAGTATCCAATGCTGACAGTATTGAGAACAAATCAAATACCACGGGGGTCCACTTTGTAGTTGTGAATGCTGAAGACTTTTGCAAAATGTACAAATCACCGTACTTGCAGACTAAACGCATTTACCAGTGCTTCATGCTTATGCATAATTATTTATCACAGTCAGTTATACAGTAGCTCGATTTTTTTTTTAAATAAAGTGTTATATACAAAACCATTGTATTTATATTAAAATATAATTTATTCAATAAAAATTAACCATAATCTTGTCGAAATGTAACAAATAGCAACTGTGGCAACATTTGAAACGAAACTTTTTAAATCTTTCGACAACGGAAAAGCTGTGGTCCAAGGAGTCTATGGTCCAATAGGCACTTTATAAAACATTTGCATGTGCTCACAAGTTCACTGAGGCCTTCATAAATTTTAATGAGCCGTCACTATTGTTCGAAAATAGCCTTGGGAACAAACAAAACAGTTCTGCGGGTGGGCTATTTAATCGACTTTTTCATTAATAAAGGTGCCCCGAGGAGTCGGCTATAGGAAAAGTTGCCGCCCAATCGACCGGCGCACTCTAATTGTGTTTACGAGTAGGGTCCAACTTTTTCTATCAAAAGTTACGCCAATCTACCGTTTTTTTTAAAGTATTTAATTTCCCGCTTAAAATGACAACGGTCGATTGCGAGTATTTTTTCCCTCTCAGAGAGATGCGAAACTTGCGAGTGTCATTTGCATAAGTTTTAGTTGGGTTTTGTTTTAATTTTAAAATTCATCCATCAGTCTGTCGTTTAATGGTATATGAAATTTAGAATGTTAAATGCTGTTTAAATTTAGCTATGTTTTAAGATGCTACACTGTACTTTTTGTTTTTAAATACATCCTATTTGGATCATATTTCCTTATTATATCGGTTCAATTTTAACGCTATTTCTTAGTAAGCATATCAAACGCCATTTTAAAATCTATTTTTTAAATTATTGCTTCTTATAACTATCGCAGTGTTTTAAATGTAGACTCAGATGTTTATCTGAGTCTACTTTTGTTACGTGTAGTTAGTATAAAGAAGAAAATAAATTATGACCGCAAATGTTCTTATTTTAGGTAACAAGTTACAAAAAGTTGTATAAATATGTTGCCAGTGTGCTTAGATCATAAAAACCCAAAAATTTCCTTACATTACTTGAGATATAAGTCATTGCTAAATATAAAAAAAAAACCTTTACGGAATATGTTTGTCGAAAATACTTGTAGCTAACAAAATTATAGAAAAAAAAGTTTCTGCTAAATCCCCATAAATAAGTTTTCTTATTAGCGCGGCTTATATACTTGGGTACTAGTTTTTGTTTGCGTTGAAAATTTAAAACCCTGTTTTACAAGGAGCTTGTTAGTGTAAAGTGTTTATGCCTAGTGTAACACAGTATAAAATATTTTTAAGATGTTTCGTCAATAAAATTATCTATTGCTTTAAAATTTGTATCTCTAAATAAATGATTTTATAGACATTACCCTTCTTCGTTAGTGGGTTAAAAGAAACTTATCTGTGATAAGAGGTTCTATAGGTTTTACAGATTGATTTATTTTTTATTTATTTCAATCTAATCCTTATATTTAAAATGGCAAACCGACTAATTGCTGACATATATCAACGTATAGCTCAAATCATAAAGATCACATTACACTAAATCACTTAAAACTATTATTTTATTAAAAAGAAAGTTTGGAACAAATTTGATTGCTTAGTAGAAAACACTTTTAGAAAACACAAACTCCGTATTTTTTAAGCAAAATCGATAAAAAATGTATTAAGCTTCTTGGTTAGAAATTAAGAATGATGTCTACTGTAGGATAATAACGCGTGTATTTATTTATTATCTATACTAAATTCATATAATCTTTGATCATAAATAATGCTTACATTATTTTTCCTTGTATTAAACCTATACTAATATTATAAATGCGAAAGTAACTCTGTCTGTCTGTTACTTAATCACGCCTAAACCACTGAACCAATTTGCATGAAATTTGGTACGGTGATATTTTAATACCCAAGAAAGGACATAGGCTACTTTTTACCGCGGGAAAATAATCTAAATATATATAACTCAAAGGTGACTGACTGACATAGTGAACTATCAATGCACAGCCCAAAACATTGGACTTATGGGGCTGAAATTTGGCATACAGGTAGATATTATGATGTAGACATCCGCCAAGAAAGGATTTTGATCAATTCTATCCCTAAGGGGATAAAATAGGGGATGAAATTTTGTATGAAACTTTGTCAATTTTAAACCGATCGGGCTGATATTTTGCATAAATAAGGCTACTATGACGTAGGCATTCTCTAAAAAAGGATTTTGCTTGATTCCACTCCCAAGGGGATAAAATAGGGGATGAAAGTTTGTATGAAACTTTGTCAATTTTAAGGGCTGAGACTTTGCATGCATAAAGCTACTATGACGTAATCAGCCCTAAGAAAGGATTTTGATATATTCCGCCCCTAAAGGCATAAGCCCTTTTTTCAGGTATTTTATACGATATAATGAATAAATATTCGTTAGAAATGCTTCTCAAAGTAACTTTACCACGCGGACGAAGTCGCAGGCTAAAGCTAGTTTAATATAAATCAGTACACAGTCTATTATTCATTTTCTTATTCCACACTACCTTGGCGGTGAAACATTTTCGTTTTTCCCCAATCATATATTAGCTGCATTAATATAATTTGTAATGAATCAGCTGTGTCGTATTAGCATGTGGCTTAGTGTCGGCTAAAACTGGTAGCTGGCGGTGTACGAACTAAAACAAAAGTTTGCGTGCACTCACCAATAATGAAACTTACTTTATTAAAGTTTATTTTTTGCAAACTTTTTATTTTCACCTAGTTACGAAAGTTCTCGCTTCCAATTGAATAAATGTAGCAAACTTCATTGTTTCGGTTTCGTGAAAGGAAATCGAAGTGTTCTTTTGTAACGTTTCCTTTGTTGAAACTTGCCAAGTGCGTTATAGAAGGTTTTATTATTTTTATTTATCTACGACACTGAAATAAAAATTTGCATAATAATGTATTGTTATATTGGATAGATAGATAAAACTATATATTGTTCAAATACACGAAGAAAAGTTAAATATATAATGAAGAAAATACACGAAGAAAAGTTAATAATATAATATTTTGGCCAAGTTTGTAGAATATATAAATGTAGTTGTAAATTTATTTATTATTTTATGAAAACATCAATTATTTGTGATCCAGACATAATCCCGGTACCTGATATGTAATTTTAAAGCGACCCTCTGTGTTCGAAAGCTACCTTTCGAAACTTGATTTCATTTCACTGGATGCAACTGAATCAAACTTCGATTCCCATCTCATGTCATTCACAAACAAGATATCTGGCGGGCGGAGTGTTAGACAAACTATCAGCGCTGTAACTTATGTAGATATGATTTACTCGGCTCTCCGGTAGATGCAGTTAAATATGCATTGTATGTGATATTTGTATAATAATGAAGTCTTGTTGGTGCACATCTGTCAGAATATGCATCGTGCATCAGAAACATTAGAACTGATTATGATATGTTAAGATATTCAAGCTTGCACACTGGATGGATGACACGATCCTTAACGTAGTAACGCATACTTCCGTGAGTTGTTCGGTGGATTTAATTAAGCAACATTTGAATTCGAATAATTGTTTGAAATTTATATAAGAAGTAATTACATTAAATATTTTTCTAATCTTATAAATTATGCACAAAACTTGCAACAAAAAAACTGCGACCACAATCGTCACAACATTTTTAACAATAAAAATTATGGAAGTTTCATTTGAGGTGTTTATTAAATGTCAGATGATGAACTGAATAAATATTTCAGTTACTTAATAAATTTTAGGTGTACTATATGATAATTGTCCAAAAAATGCTTGGACAATTTAATCTATAGCTTTTGCTGGTAATTGCCGTAGTAGTATTATTCTGTTATAAAAACAGCTTTTAACTATATGTCGAGTACAGAGTTGTCAGAGCATAAACAAATAAAAACGACTTCAAAAGGTAATAATGGATTTATTCTATTGATGTGACAGCGCTGCGTTCGATGTTGAACTAGAACTGTTTTTCGTACAGTATAGCATAGATGTTCTACCGAATGGATAGAATCATATAAGCAGTATGGATGTTACCGACTGCACATACTCCTAGATTTGGTGTAAAAAAATGTAGGATAGCTATTGGGAGCGCAATAAAACGACCCGCTGCGGTTGGTTTGACAGAGCCACTAACTTATTTCTTTTAAAAATATAATGACATATGATTAAAAAATAAATGATTAAAAAAGGTTAAATAAATTTTATCAAAGAGTTCGCAACATTTGGGAATTCAGAACTCCCAGAAAGTAATATTTCCAAAAACTACCACCAGACTCTTTCGACCATTTTAGATGTGACGAAACTTTTGGACATGGCTACACCTGCCTTGAATGATCAATCTGATATATTTCAGTCTCGAAACACAAGAGAATTAAAGTAAAATATGATATTTCCACATAGGAAATGTCAATTCGTTCTTTAAAATATAATTTTATTATTGGTAAATAAAATTCGCCCGGCACGCCATATTTCACCGGTTTCCAGACGTTATCGCCTGTTTCAGAGTGGAGTGTTTTATTTGAACATTTTACACGTATCGAGACCGGCACTCGATTGCAATTCATGCGAATATGTTTTTTTGAAAAACTGTCAAATCGATTCTGCTATTTGATTACGTGTGAAAACAGTTAGAATATTTTTCTATTCGCTTTTTAATCAACCTAAACATATAAAATTATAAACCAAGTGCTTATTATCATTTATAATGGCCGACTATCCAAGATGGCAGTCTAGTTATTTTTTGTGTAATGTCATGACATGCGTTCAAATGAAAGTTTCTGTTAAGAATAATAACTTTCTTCTAATTTCAATATGGCGAACCAAGAACAGAGCGAGAAGAAGCCAATAAAGAAAAAAAATATATAATATAGATACGCTAAAGAGCAAAAGATAACCTTTGTCATGAATTAAATCAATTTTAAAAAATATACTGAAGTATATTGCCATTATTTAACAAAAATTAAAAACTTATTTAAGTTTAACGCCAGTTAGATGGAGATAAAAACTAGACATCAGACAATCATGTAAAATGTACGAAATAAATTATTTGATGTTTTATATTCGAGTTATACATTTATAACTCGTATATAAAACAATATAAGATTCTCTCTTATATTGTTTTATATTCGAGTTATTCATGAGAATATGTGCAGGTCCAATTAGCTATTTTTGTTACAAAGTATATGTGATGTTTTTAAGGTACCACCTTTACTATTTTCATCAGAAAATCATTTTAACCACGTATCTTTTATATATGTTTTAATATGAAACTATAGGAAGACAAGGGTTGGAGAACCCGAATTATATTTAAGTACTACCTCAAATATATTTGATTAGTACATTTTGTACGTTAATATAATGATTATTTTTGATCTTAAAATCAAAGGACACTGATTCATATTTACGGCATTCGACTTATAACATATTTTGTTAAAATTATTAAAAAAAAATTTAAACCACTAAAAAGCTAAAAATAATTGAAAATCAACTCAACAATACGTCGTAAGTACCTACTCGATTACCTTGCCTATTTACATTCATTTTTGGAGTCGGTGCCCCCCCCCCCCCCCCCCGGTTTTATTAAAAATTAGTTTCGTTTTGGTGAAAGTGTTCCATTTTTAGATACCTACATTTTTATAACAATGAAATAGGAAGGCCTACTAAACGTGCCACTATAATGAAAAGAAAACTGATGATGAAAAAAAGAGCGCTCTGTTTCCTTTATGTCAACAGAAAATGGTCATCTTGTTGATAAGCGTTTTTTAAGGCTATCTTAATATCTTTTATAGATTACTAGCTTTCCGCCAGCGGCTTCGCCCATAAGACCACGCGTCTTGTATTATACATAAAAACCTTCTTTTGAATGAAATGAGAAAAAACCGCATCAAAATCCTGTTTTAAAGATTTAAGCATATAGGCATATAGAGACTGATAAAGCGACTTTGTTTTATACTATGTAGTAAAGACGGACTATTGGAGTTCCACCTAAAGTGCTTCAGATCTTCGTTATTTTACGTCAACAGAAAATACTCACGAAATTGATCAACTTTTCCTAAGGCGATAATTTAATATCTCTCATAGATTAGATGGGCTTCTATGGTTCCATATCAGGACTTCAGACTTCGGAGGTCTTCAGACCAAATCACAATTTAGTCTCATAGTCAGAGTTAAGTGGGACCGCAGAGCATATTCTGTTGACTTTTGAAGAGTTCCCTGAAATACCTTCCACATTGATGACTAGACTTTAACCAAATTTATAATTATAAACACCGGAGAAATGTGGCAACATATATAAAAATAAAAAAGAATACAGTCGAATGGTCCTTCTTTATTTGAAGTCGGTAAAAACTATTATCAAACTTATTTAAAACTAAAATATTATTTCTTATTATAGTTAAGACAAAGCTTAGATAAGAACTAATATCAACCTTAATGAGTATGAGTTTCATCGTCGCTGGCAAATCTCCGCATTTTTATGTGTGAATCCCGCGTGTTACCTTATTTGATAGGGTTTATGTGCTTAAGATGAGCTTCTTCATGAACAAATTCTACAGTTATTTTGTGGATAATGGTGCCGGTTATTCTAAGCATGACCATTTTTTCTTTGGATCAAAACGGGACATAAATATAGTTGATAATTATTTTAAGGACCGCAATGCATGGAATTAATAGCCATCGCTTTATTCTATAACGACTAATTATATGTACAAACTATGACCTACAGACTTTGAAAGTTAATCTGTGTGTTTGTGTTTATTATTATGATAATACATATTATTTTGGTAATGACATGATTTTGTAAATGTCATTACTTATGATAAAAAGCTGGTAAAAAGCTTTCGCTTGTTCTTCTTCTCAGCCAAAAGACGTCCTGAACAAGTGGTAGGGGAAAAAAAATTTTTTGGACGATTCAAAAGTGCTTGTAACAAGCTTACTTGAATTCAAGATATTTTCATTACATTTCATTTCATTTCGGACACAGTTTTTTGTAGTTGAAAATCACGAAATATTGTTGTGACTTAATTTATAGGTCTCTTTCGAGTATAACGTATATAGTCCCTTTAGAGATAAGCTCAGACACCTGTGATTAAACGAACACTAGTTTTTCACTATGTATATAAGATTTCAAATAACCCCAAAGCAATTGAAAGAAACTTTCCCTTCTTCCTCACTTGGTACACAACCAAATTGTGCCGTCTTTACAAAACTTTCTCACCATTACGAAAATGGGACATATTTGCATTTCGGATTTACCTATGGGGACAGGGACAGGCAAACAAAAAAAGACACGGTAAAAATTAATTAACAAAAATGTAGTAAAAATCTTACTTGCAGTGTAGTAATTTTGAACATAATTGCAACTTAGATCAAGTTGTTCAGATTTTAATCTTCAAAGGTGTCTAAAAGTCGCCATTAGGCATCTCAGATAATTACATCGCACCTCTCAACTGCCGTCCTACCTGCACTGTTGTATGCTATAATATACTTCGACGAAATAGATACCATTCTGTGTAGTTATTCTAGGTATCAAGCCCCAAATAACGAATTAGAAAGCTGATAATAGTCAAAATAAGAAAATTGAAAGAAATATTTTAATTAATAATAAGTTTTATATAATTTTTGTCGTTATTTTTGTACCTTGATGTGATCTCTACATTTATACTTGTTGATCTGTCAAGCATTTAAAATGTCACATTCAATGTGTAAAATATATTGTGGGTGCTTAGTTTATTGATTGATTCAAGCAGACGAACCGCGCAACTTGATTGACTTTGAATTCAATTAAAATGAATACCTTTTTCAATACAGTTGTGTGATCGGAAGGCGATTACGGTCTTACTTGGTAGTAGCTTACTGGTTAAGGAGACTAAAGGGAATTTGCCTCCCTCCGAATTGGATGTTGGTTACTCGGTGACTGCGGTCCATCCGATGTAGGTTGGAAGTTGTACTCATATATATCTTAAATCGTAGTGAATCTTAATAAGAGATGCAGGTATCGTGGCGCCATCTTGTAATTATTTAATGTATATTATATTGAAGTTACCGTCTTGTCATCGATCGTTGTGGTTATGTTGGCACCTTATGATAGATTTCGTCACAAGTATTATTGAACGTTGAGTAATTTAACAAAATAATTTGACTTGAATTAAAAAAAAATAATAGTTAAAGAGTCAAGGCCAATGCTGGTTTAATATTTTAACTATTAATGTAGCTTCACAATGGTCACGTAGGACCGCTGCCACGTCCATACGTTCTGCCCACTCGAGTATAACAAGCCACTGGCTCACTTGTGTGGGAAATTGTCAGCTGCCTGTTCAGAAATAATGAGCTGTGAACTATTCAAGTAGGTGGCGTTGTCGACAACACGCCACGTGAGATTTTTAACACCGCTGGAGCACCAGCCCTTCAACCACGAAGCAGTAACGAGAGAGAGTGTTGAAATATTCATAAATATAAATAAGAGCCACATGAGAATATTTTATCGTAAAATCTTTTCGTATACTTTCTAGTGATTAAATCAAAAAGTTTCATTGCAAATCTCAAAGCTTTTTTTTTTAAGAAATAAAGTAGTTTTTACAAGATTTTTTTTACGGTTAATACACTTTTGTGTCAGTTTCCTTTGCTTTAGAAAAATAAACATTGTATGTCAGACTATAAATGTATAAACGTATCGAATGTCGCAATCGAGCCATCTCTTTTTGTTGCATACAATTTTTGTTTATATCACTTTCCGAACTTTATACGCACCTATATATTTATAGACCGTTTTTCAGTTCCTAAACTGTCTTAAACAATATTTTTTCTCGAATTTTTTTGTACTAACTTTAAGTTAAAATTTTCCTGTGCTCAATTTCTATTTTAACACTTCATTAGATTATTTATGATCCCACAAGGAGCTGGGGCCTTCGTAGAAGACAGAAACACACGGAGAATGAACATTATAATATTTTGAATTCGGTTAAGACTTTTCCTCTCGGGATTGCGCCCAATTTTGCAATACCTCTTAAACGATTTACAACGATCGATACTTATACGACTTTATCGTGTTTCCACGTGTATGGAGATCCAGACATTTATCTCCCTAGTGTCTAGTTCTGTAGTATTGTGTCGTCACTGATACGCATTCAATCGTCGGTACCTATTCTATCTTATCATGTGAATGAACAAAGGTTTATTCTTGAATGATTTCGACGCTCGATTAAACTATACCTATATATTTAGGTATGATATTAGAAAATTGTCAGTAAATAATAAAGTAGGTAATCATCGGAATAAAAAATAACATGTTATCAACTAAAATATTCAGTGATGTTTTGTTTATTCTTTTTTGTATCCAGTTTGTTTATAAACCCACAGTGTATATTATATTGAATATAGTTATAATAGCGGTTGTACGTCGCAGTTAAGGCGCAAATATAAGGATGTTGTTTATATTAAAACTAATCAAAAACAAAAAAGTATTTTTATTTATATTACATTTACAGGGACTATGTAGGCCGTAGTTTCATTCTAAAATCATTTATTGAAATATAATTAAACTGGAAAAAGAGAATATTGTGTTTTCATTTATCTTCTGAATAAACCCAATTCACCCTTACAATCAGTCAAAGAAGCTAATACATTTGCGATAATACATGTGTGCTGGTATATGTTGGACAGAGGACACGGTGACAGGCAGAGACACATGCCCTTATTTAACTGCATTGGATAGTGAAAAGAAGTAGATTATGAGATAGTTACAAAATATATGATGGTTGGAATGTATAGCGAATAAGACAAGTGATATAATTGGGAAAATTTTATATTTAAAAATAACAGCAGATCGGGAACAAGTAAGGAAGAGGAAGATATATTATGCCATTAATTAGATCAAGAAAAAGAACGAATGATGAGAACGGGTGACTGCGTTAAGTCTACTCGCTTATCTCCTCCACTAAATCATTACCCATGTTCTCCGATACCGTGAGCACCGAGAAACACTTCACAAAGGCGAGAAAAAACGACAGAGAAAATGCCATTATTTAATTTATTCTACCCCTTTGCTAGATTTGTCTGGCTCTTTCTGGTTTGAGATTCAATAGGTTTCTTGTTAAATAAGCAATATTGGAGATAATGCATTTTATTGATTTCAAGTAAAATTGATTGCTAGTTAAGTTTGAAATCAAATCAATTATATGTAGTTTTAAACCTTTATGGTCATATACATTAGAATTATTGCTAGAATTTACCTTATTTATAGCGACTTCGCGGTATAAAAAGTACATGGTATCAATCCCGTTTTTCACAATCGTTCTAAATTAATTATAACTTAGACTTAGGTAACTCGCTTATCAAAAAGGACAGTAAAATAGTGAAATCAACCAAAGCATAATTATATTCCTTTTACATTACAAAATAAAAATACAACAAAGAGTTGCTTCATTATCTAGGCACGGATAATGCTTCTTGAAAAACTGCCTTCTTCAACACTGAATGTTTGGATGTTTGGATGTTTGGATGTTTGTACGTCAATCACGCCGAAACTAATGAACGGATTTTGATGAAATTGGGTATACAGATAGGGTATTAACTGACTTAGATAATAGGATACTTTTTATCCCACCAAAAGGTTCCCTAGGGATAAAAGTACCTCCAACGGCGCCTATTTTTGTGAACGCTGCCTAAACGGTATGAGGTATATGAATGCTTTCTAAAGAAAAGTTGGAGAGCCTTAAATTATAGATTGGATGAGTAGTTTAGATTTTAATACGATGTTTTTGAGAAAATAAAACAACGTATATTGCCGATTTTCTAAACACTATTTTATGTACATGTATGTATTAAGATAAAACAGCATTTTTAATGTAATCGGTAATATTAAGCCCAACAGATGGCATTGCCTGTATTCTACATTGCGATGTTGAATTACCGCAACTACTTGGATATAGATGACTGTGACTCTGCGGTGCGATTCAATAATCTCTTCGTTGTAAGTGATTTCTGCGTTGTCAATTGGTTCTATTTGTCGATTTGGCTATTCTAACGGACTTGACTTGACATTTTGTGTGATTTTTTCTCAAATAACTTCTATATTTTCTATCTTCTTAGCAATTCTCTAGCATTGGGCCAGCGTGGATGGTCATGGCCCATCCTCCTTAACCATCCATAAGGAAGGCCTGAGCCCCTGCAGTGGGGACGTAAAAGGGTTGATGATTAAGATCTGTATCTAGCTTTCTAAATCTACTACTCAATTAACTCTTTGTTTATTTCTTCCTCTGAATCTTGCAAGTCAAGAAAACCCAACGTGCAACATTAGCAAAAGCAGCGACCGCGGTGCCCTTTTGCAACAATGTAAATTAATCGTGTAGGACGAATGCACAATGTCACACAAGCGCGTATTTGAGGCTTTGAACTGGAGTCTGCAGGACATCCGCAGCAATGAGACGCTGATAGGAGGTGCTGTTGTTGTACTCACTGGTGATTTTCAGCAAACTCTTCCAGTTATCGAAAAGGGTACACCGGCAGATGAAATGAACGCGTGTCTCAAGGCTTCGTCACTTTGCTCCAACGTAGAAAAACTTCACCTTACTCGGAATATGCGTGCACAACCTTACAATGATACAGAGTCAGGTGCGTTTGCGAGTAAGCTGCTCGAGATCGGAGATGGTAGGCTGAAAACCGATCCGGACGGCAAAATCATTTTCACCAATGAATTTTGTGTTACCGAGGAAGAACTACTCGCCGAAGTATTTCCCGATTTAAAAAACAAATTAAATAATGAGGAGTGGTTGTGTGAGAAAGCAGTACTGTCGCCAAAAAATTAGTGAATAAAATAAACAACAAGGTATTAGATGTAGTAGATGGCGTATCGAGGGTGTACACGTCCATAGACACGGTTATGGCAAGCGATGACAGCACTGCGTATCCCGTGGAGTTTCTCAACTCATTAAAATTGACCTGCGTACCGCCCCACAAGCTGGAGCTGAAGGTTGGCGTCCCAGTTGATGCGTAATCTTGACGCTCCGCGATTGTGCAACGGCACAAGATTACAAATCAGCGAATTGGGAAGAAACATTCTGCGAGCAACAATACTTACGGGAGCAGCTAAAGGCGAGAGCGTGTTGATTCCCCGCATACCCATTATACCCCATAATTTGCTATTCCAGTTCAAAAGGCTGCAGTTCCCATTGAAATTGGCATTTGCTATGACCATCAATAAGTCCCAGGGACAAACTCTAAAAGTGGCCGGCATACATTTAGGCATTCCCTGCTTTACCCATGGCCAGCTCTATGTGGCATGTTCTCGAGTGTCAAGTGCAAGGAACCTGTATGTACTTGCTGCAAATAATAGATCATACAACATCGTATATAGATCAATATTATAAGATAGTCATAATCGATTGATTATTATTATCAAAATCTGTTCAGTGGTTGCAGCGTGATTGACTGGCAAACATGAAATTGTTAATGAAAAAAATAGAAGTTAGTTAGGTCAGATTTACTTTACTCTGGATATACCTACAGAATTATTTAAATTGTTTTTTATCCCATTAAACATTTCCTTAGGAACCACGCGGGCGAAGCCGCTGGCGAAAGCTAGTATTGCATAAGGCGTGAGTGCTCACTCTTTACTTGCGATTCATCACTCAAACATTTAAATCTGTATTGTAACTAAAAAAAGAAAATATTAAAAATGTTTACTTTTTTAGTAGTTTTTTAGGTAGTCTCTGTTTGAAATGAGAGTAGTGTATGTTAACAAAGATATATTTTACAACAGTTAATATTTTTTATAATATACACAAGTATTGTAAGATAAAGGTGTCTTTTAGACTATTCTCAATAAACTTATACTAAACCTTCCAAAAACCATATCTAAATCCCTTATACGTATACACGTGATGGAGGAGGAGTTAAAAGTTCAAAAGTTACAGGTGTAACGGTGTGCCGTACCACCGTTTATTTTGTCCTAGGTCTCAGCATGCAAACTTTTTGTCTTTAATATTAAACATCTTTTCTTTTTATTACTCATCTTTCGTAATTTGAAATTTTGATATGCTCTTAAATAATGTTAGTTTGTAAAAAAAATATATATTGTGAACATGTTATTGTAAATCGTATAAATTTAAATAAAAAATATTATAATAATGAAGCTATTATGATTAAAATAGTAATTATTGATTATTTAAAATAAAATTTAATCTTGGAATATCGTCCAAGTTTACGAATCATGGCAAATTCAAAAAGGTGTATGTATTTGTTCTATATTTTTTATTGTACAGTTTTTTCTTTACTCTTAACTTATTTATCATAAAATAAATCAATTCTCAAGATTAGTTAGCCTTTCATTAATTCGCTCAAGCATCGCACCCGTCACACAGGGAACGACAAAGGCAAAAAAATATTAAATTAAATAAATATCTATCGACTACTACTCGCACAATCATAGTAGGCACACTTATTTTCTCTATTTTCGTTTCATCAACTAAAGTAACAACGATCACCAGTAACAAGAACCATGTCTTTTAATCTGATCTTCAATGATATTCCTTCACTTCGGTACGCGTACACGTGATAGTTATTTTTTCATCTCATTTCATATCGTTATGGAATTCTCTATTGCTCAATAAAGTCCAACTCTAATATCGTCAGCAGACTTTTCATTAGTGCTGCACCCGTGAGGTTTTATCGCTGTATTTGTCCCAGAAAACGAAATTGTATCGCGCAATCAACACATCAAGTCTCGCCACCCCGTCCTTATGTCGAGGTGGGAGAATTCACTTTGCGAGGTTCGAGCCGTCGGTAGACAATTGTCATTTTCGAGTACGGTGGCGGTTATGATCGCATCTTTCTGTGTCCTTTTTGTGGTGTACTTGAACTGGGACCTTTTCTTTTGTAATTGGAAGCGGGCGACGGATATTTCCCGTTAAACAAATAGTTAATTTGAAACCACTGTTATGTTTTAAGAGCGGATTTTTATTAGGTAATACTGTTGTTATTAATTTACCAATTGCAGCTGACCTTGGAAATACTGTTGTTATGTGTTGGATGCTTTGGTGCTCTCATATTTTCTATAGATGGCTACAAAATATTGATAAGTTTTATTGGCTGCTAATGTTACTGCTTAATTGAAATTAGCATAATAAAACTGTTTAGAAGTTTCTTGTATTTTCACCTGCACTACTCATAAAATAAAATGATTTTGAAATGTCACAGTCCAGTGCACACGGATCCTGTAAAAAATTCGAGACATTTAAAAATGATATGATTTTAACGAACTACTTATTTAAAACTGCTTACTCCATTAAAATGTCGTATTTTTTAAATTACAACACATGCAGAACTCAGATTTATAAAATATAATCCAAGATGTAGAATATTACCTGTAGTTTACGTTTTACGAAATCCATTATATAATTGAACGTTCGGATTCCTAAACAATAAAAGGTAGTAAAAGCCATATAATCTGTAATTAAGATGTTATATCGTAAACCGAAAGCATTAAAAACATAAACATATACTCTTAGTACCTATCGGAACCGAATGGGAAGAAATCTCGATGGTCCCATAAAATGGCAACAGTTTACGAGCATCCCGGCCACGTAAGCTCCGCCACAACTAAGTTAATATTAAGTAATTTAGGTCTCTATTTACTATTTTTTTTAAGAACTAAATATGTTATGGAGTAAATATATACTGGAAATAGTAATTAGCATAATAGGGATGATGACAATTAAAGAATATTATACATGTATTTTTTATTTTTTGCATAATCGACAACTCGCATGATGTCATGCTTTTGTACAATTTCTACACTGTAAAAATGTACAAAAGCATTTTAAAGTGTGACATAGTGAATTCTTCCTCAAGTGCTTGTTATTTGAGCTATTTCTTGTTTAAACTAAAGTAAAAAAATGCGTGTCTTAATTTTTCTATTATCTGACAGACAGACTTAATATAATTTCTTCTTTTGTCATCCCTATTCAGTATGAAAAAAAGAGTGAATGAATATACTTCTAACAATTTTCACAACAGGCACCCTTATCTCCATACCTTACCACCAGGCAATCCTTGATCAGAGGACAGAAGACTGCGAAATAGTGATATAAATTTGCTAAGAATATTTATAAAATTAAATAGCAAATAAATAAGTAATCTGTTTTATAATCGATAAGAACGCTTGGACTTGAGATGATCCAGCAACTGGATAGGTGATTTCTTCTTAACTCATTATCTTGTTTCCATTATTATTAAATGATTATGTTATTATTATAAGACCATAGCTTTTTTTATATAATGTATTGATCTGGTAATGACATGGTTTTTGTAAATGCCATTACTCTTTAGAGCTGGTGAGTTTCTTGCTCGTTCTTCTTATCAGCCAAAAGATGTCCTGAACGAGTGGTAGGGAAAGAATGTTGGACGATTCAAAAGTACTTTTAAGAAGTCTATTTGAATAAAGATTATTTTGTCTTTGTCTTTATTATGTTAATCAATCGCATAATGCCCCGGTGTGACTCAGACTGATAACCTATTATGAGCGCATACATAGTTACTGACAAGTTCAACCACAGTCAAATTAGTATCTCCATCGACTCAATGATTTAACTGTAGCTAAATATATACGTATAAGGTATTGCTGCCGAATGAGGCTCCCTATTTATGAAATATTAGTTTACATTGATATTTTCTCGGGTTCTTTGTGTGATGTTTATTAATTGGATATTAATGATCTTTGACATTTACTTAATTAAATTTAGTAAACATGGTTTGATTTATTCGCGTTTGACTTTTGTTTTGAATTTATATGTATGTATGATTAGTGTTTTATTATTTCATTAATTGATTGACTGATGGTAATATCTCTGATATAATGTCATTTAATTTTTTATTTCATATAATTTATTATCTGTTGTTTTTTCAGTAACACAACAGATAATAAATTATATACCAATTGACTTTAGTTAGATTAACATCATACCGATTGCTACTTTATAAGTTTCAACACCACTCCGTGATCATGGAGCTAGCAAAAGTGTCGAAATATCAGAAACTCATAAAATATAAGGTACAGGGTAGCAATCCCGTTTTTACCAATCATTCTCAAATCTGTGTCTCTTCTAAGCGATATCGTTTTCTGATTTTCTTTGAGTTACTTATTGTGTTGCGTATACTATGACATGTATAAGAACCAATAGAATCTTTAACAATAATTAGAGAGCCAGTAGGCTGTATTAGATCACGGGATTAACTGCCGACATAAGACGTGAATCCCGTTTTATACTAATAAACGCAATGATAAACGCTCGTTCCACGGTATAATGTCCATGTTTTTTCTTACTGTTTCTGATGAAAAGATTTCACTTATTCAAAACATTCATATTACTTACAAAATTTTTTACTAATTCGTAATTATTTTCGATTAATTTTTTTGCCAAGATGAACGATATTGAGCGTAAGATATTAACAATGATTTTTGAAAGGTGAAAATGTACAACTGAAAATGTACAAATGTACAGACCGTGCATTAAAAGGAATCGAGCATAGCTTTTTCTATTTATAAACGATTATTTGGTGTCATGTCTTTAAAATAATAATTATAGATACGTAATGGGATAATATAATTAAAATGTATGAATCATTGTGGATTCTTTACATTGGTTACAGAATGTAAGTAGAAATTTCAGAGGTATCCGAATGAAAACTGTACATTTAATTCTGCCTGAGCTTTGAATTTTTAAACACCCATTTGCTGTTAAAGCGCTCCATATTTTTTTAAAATACATTCTCCTTAACTTGATACTAACTGTAATTATTTTAATTAAATAGATTTTGTATACATCCATTAATTACCGGCTACGGGAGCGAAGAGACGAGGTAAAACAACTTTAATTTACTTTCTTCGCTTCATTATAATTTCGTCGACACCGGACAAGCTCAGAAAAAGGCAAAACTTTGAGTAAGGGATGCCGATATGAAGTCATGTTATCGATACATGGTTACTTTTGACGTTCATGTTAGTATTTTAATAAAAAAAAATAATATTTCCTTATCTGACTTGTCAACTTTTTTAAATTATTACATTGACATGATAAAGGAGTAGTCAAATAAATTTAACGTAATATTACCGTTTTGGAGTAAGTTTAAAATAGCACAAAGCAATATAATGTTTTCTAATGACTTTCGCCAAATATCATAGTTGATTGAAATCGGCTCTTAAGACAATCTATCGACATTAGCCTTTCAAGTGGCAACATTAATTTCAATAAAATGCTGAGGGTTTTTTATAAGACTTAGTTCATGTTCATCGTTCATTATTAAAATAGTGAAACATCGTTTTCACTTTCTAGTATGTACTTTTGTTGTTATTTTAATTTTTAACGTAATTGCGCCTTAAATATTTACTGAATAATACGCTAATTAAAAAGTATGATTGTAGTTATTATCTAGAAGTTGTAGAAATCTTCAGCATTAAAATTATATCCATTTTATTATCTTTTCTGCGTCATTCAGTCTGTTTGAATTTATTTTGTTTTCGATTATCAGATCTCATCAACATCATACTTACGTAATTATGAGACGGCGTCGTGATACTTGCATCGCGCTCACTAAGTTCAAAATTACGTATAATTAAGCTGTTATTTAAAATAACAAAATGACATCATATTTTTAAAGATTCAGTCACAATTTTTTTTAGAGAAAATTGTTAAGATATAATCATCACCTTATAGTCGAAGGAATTATCCAGAAAAGTTTACATTAATCATAATAATTTTCAGGAATTAATTTAAAAAAATGTGTTTTTGTCGCTTAATAGGGATAATGTCTGGGTAAAAAAATATACTTATTTAGACCATCAGTCAGATAATAGAAAAATTTTAGATCTTCCTTACTTCGTTGTCTTTATTATTGGGGGTCGAGATTCCCAATTCAGAAGAGGTTGAGGTCTTTACGTTTAATTCGTGCCAAATAAACATAAATAAAACTATTAGATACGTATTTTTAATACGTATTTCGCTTCAATTTAACAAGAAACGGCACAGATAATCGGCATAAAGTCGAAGAGTCCCATTTTGGCTTGCTACATCAAAACTATTTGAGAAAATCTAAAAGCCCTGACGACATGCGGCACTTAACGCATCGTCGTAAAAAAGGATGATAAAGGTGTTTAATGTTATTTACAATCTACCCGACGACGTATGAACAATTATAATTAGTCATCATCCTTATTCGCCATCTTCAGTGGTTGTCCATATGATGGGCGGACGAGACGAGATAAGACAGGGTCAGCAAAGATTTCCACCTCCTCGGCGTGACATTTCGTGTTAAACTCTTAATGAGTGTCACAATTAGATCAGCATAGAAAATATCGTCGTCACAACACATCACCCGCCGGGAATTTTGGCACAACCCTTAGCACAATTCATAGCAGCGAGTAGAATATTTCCCCCCCTATATCACTAATAGGGTATAAATGACCTCAATCAATACAGTTTTAAACTTAGTTACACTTAATCTTATCATTGGATCTTATTATGACTGAGATTAATTAAGTCGAAAACTGTAACTGATAGGGGTCGATTACCTATAAATAATATGAAGATGGAGACGAAATTAAAGCTTATTGTCCATGGCAGGGTAGTTAACTTAGGGGTGTACTAAAACCATTAAAATATGAAACGTTCTATTTTTTTACGAATTCTATAAGTCCTCTAAATTTCTATAAAATGCTTTCTTTTTGTTTTCTTGAACAGCTTTTTTTTATAAAGGAACAATTTTCTTTTGAATTATGAAATTATTCAGAGCCGTGATCGTCGAGTCCTAGTATGAACTCGTACTCGACTTTACGTCAAAAGTTATCCGATTTGTCGCATGGCTGCACAGTCCGTGGTGAGGTTCCGCTATTAAAGAATCGCTCGACTGACACAGTGACCTTTGGTTGTGGAGGTACCGCCCGACAGCTGAGATCTGTTCGGCTGGCGATGCGCATGCGCGCTCGCTTGATGCGGGATGTTGTGGACACGACGTTATGCAGTAGGCTATGTGCCGTCACGCGGGGACGGCTTACATTGGACTATCGCTGCGATACGTACGGCGTTCGATGTCGGAAGTGTTTAATAGTTCCGAAATAAATTTTAGTGAGAAATAAAGTATTGTGGACTTTATGAGCTTTAGAATTGTATCCATCGAAAGGTAAGGTCTATTGAATGCCACTACTAATGAATACTTACTAATAAAGCAATGTTTACTTATTAAAATTACGATTATTATGAAACTTAAAAATATAAAATTGTACATTATAACATAAATTTTTCGGTTTCTACACGATAATAAATATTTATGTGAATTTTGAAATAAAATGAATGCTTTTGGAATGGTATAATGTAAACTGAAATGATATATGACCAATTGTCAAGTAACTCGGAAATAACATAAAACCGATCGAAGACTAATTTATTATTAAAAAATTACAATGAAGCACATTTGAATTGAAAAGACTTCAGAAGACTTCATGACTTCATTTTAAAATTCTTTCACCTAAGGAAAACTAAATCATACACGGGTGATGATACATGTTATAATTTACGTAGGCGAAGTCGCGGGAACACAACTATTTAAAATCAAGAATAAGGGCAATTCTTCGAAAAGTTTGTACTTCTAAATGATTGACATTCAAACTATACATAATTACGGAAATTACTTTCTCATAATAAGATGAACAATTATTTATATATATATATATCATAAGAATATTTTGGATACGTGTATATCTAGAGATTTTTCTCTAATGAGACATCTGGAAAAAAGTAGCACAAATGTCGTCAAGGGCGCCGGCGGGCGCTGTTGTGTTCGCCCTTATTATGTATTACAAAGCTTATTAAATGTAGCTTAATGTGTTTCGTACTTACTTATATGGAAGTGACAGGAAAATATAATTCAGATGTCAGTAGTGCCGCATAAATTGTCAAAGTTGTCAATTAATATTTTTATTAAATTCATATAAACAACTGAGCGGTACCCGATGATTAATAATTAGAAATTAGTGACCGAGACATATGCGCAAACATAAATCTGCGATCTTATATTACAAAAGAAGGCTATGGTATATTCTATGGAATTAGAACGTGTGAATATATGTCACATCTTGATGGATTAAGATAAAATGTAATACAGTTAAGTCGAAGCGTGAATTTGTTATTATTTGGATCGCCTATGGAAGATATATCGATTCTTGTAATGTTATAACAATAACCAAAAAAAAAAAACGATATGCAAATTCCATTGAATGCAGTTACATCGTATTTATGAAAAGTGGTGAAGAATCGGGGGAGGACATAAAATCTCAACATGTTTGTCTTTATTTGTTGAATACTATAATAATAATAAACTCAGCCGAAACTGATGAAAAGGATCAAGGGAAACAAATTCTCTTTCAATATTTTGAAAGTATGGTGTGAATGATTCCGCTTACAAAATATTTAGGATTTATAATTTTAAAGTCTAAGTACATATATAAATTAAAAAGTTTAAGTATTTCAAATTACTGACAAAAACTATACGGAAAAACTTTCGGAAACAAGATAATTGTTATGTTAACTGTAAAATTTATAACAGAAAAATTCTTAGTGTATTAATTACAAAAACATATTGAATAATTTTCTCATATTGGAAAGTTCCCTGAAAGTTTTTATGTCGACTATATCCGAGCTCGTTGGTCCACATTGCATTTATGGTTCTCAACACCTGACGATCCGCATTGGGCTCTCGTGGTAGTTTATATAGCGGTCTGAATACTTTATTTTTATTATTAATACAATTTATATTAATAAAAAAACCACGAAGGTTTGGTTGGAATACACTTCCTGCGTACAGTCGCGTAGAAACAAATATTAAAATTCACTTTAAATAATAATACGTTGGAAAGCAAACACGTAGTAACCTGCAAAACCAAAATGGATATTTAGAGTGGAAAGTCATTAAAAAAAACTTATTTGGTTTTGTTACCATGGACGTTTATAGGAATTATTTATCGAAAAAATAAAAGTTTTACTGCTCTGAAGAATACTTAAAGAAAATTTAAACGTACCAAAACTCCACTAGCAACACCAATTGTGTAAGTGTTGTGTTGTGAATTAGTGTTTTATCTTTCCAATAAAATGAAATTTCACATTAGTGTGATATGAACAGAGCTATAGGTAAGTTAGTAGGTAAGGTAGGTAATAAATAGTGGTTCTTTCCCCATATAAGTTTTTAGCTGATATAGTAGCAAGTATTTTATTTGTTATACTGCGCGTGCAGATTTCATGTGATACGCTATTTTAGATTTCTTTATTAAAGAATTCAATGAGCTATATGTTATATTGTTATGTATTGGAAGAATATTACAATACTTAAAGAGACCTAACTCGTCATTGTCATACTATTTCTTTATACAAGTAGGTAAAATGATTTTTGATATTGTATGCTAAAGAGAGTACAGAGAATTTATATAGTTTTTAAAAGTATTACCATAGCTAGTAATCCCATACCCCATACTTTTTTAATTACGAACATAATTGTTAGAAACATTCTTAGCCTGTCAGTTGAACTAACAATCTATAATTATACCCAAATATGTGTGATTGTCGACTATTTCAATTGTGGGACATCAACTATCGCCGATGATAATACATGTATCATCGGCATACTGATATGAAGTGATTCCAAGGCTAAGACCCAACAGTCGAAATATTAATTAACTGAAAATATTACTTAAATCAAATCAAATCCTCCTTTTTTCATTCAACAGTCTGATAGACCGAGGTCAGGAGTCGGCAGACCGCGGCTCGCGAGGCGCAAGCGGCTCTTCCATAGGATTAATATGGCTCTTCTTACGCTCACTCACTGCCTAACTGTAACGCTTTAGCACAAATAAAAAACACCTATACAATATGAAACAATTGAATTCATCGAAATGGAATAGCCTTTGTGCAACATATGAAACGATAAAAAACTAGCATTCTCTATTATATTTATCTTCGGCTCTACATATTCATGTGAGCAAACATTTTCATCTATGATTTAGATTAAAAGTAAATTAAGAAGCAAATTAACCGATGACAATTTACAGTCGTGCCTTAAATTAAAAACGAGTAATTACTTGCCAGAAATAGGCAAGCTTTCGAAAGCAATGCAAGGAAACCATTCCAAATAAAACTGAAATATAATATAATTAATGAGAGTGTTATATTAATAAATGTCTTTATTTTTTTTATTTCCCACATATTTTAAAACTGTAATTGTAGCAGCTATGTAGTGTGAAGCAAATTAAACTCTAATTATTAGACGTATAAAATTCATGAGCGGGTCTTTAAAGGTATGGGAAAATTTACAAACTTGAAATTTGGCTCATCTGATTGTTAAGTCTGCCGACCCCTGACCTAGGTGGTCCAAAATTTTATAGCCTTCAATCTGTAGTTTTCCTTTTTATAACAAAACAAAATACGTTATATCAGCAAGATATATAGATATGTTTGTCAGCTAAAAAATAAATTATTGTGTATTTGGAATTTATTCAAAATCCGAAAAGAGGATTTTTTTATGTTCAAGAAGTATATATATATTTTTTTTATTAAAGAAGGTATGTTCATCGTTATCTTTTTGAATTTTGAACCAATTTCCGCAACTTCGCCTGCGTATATTATAGTCTATGCGTATTATGTAGCTTCTAGTATATGAAAGACTTTTATAAATCTTTTCAATAGTTTCGGACTCTATCCAATACAAATAAACAAACAATCCTCTTTATAAATATAGAATTATTAGAAAAATTATGTCGGCCAATAAATCAAATCTCCTGTTCTAAGACTTTCACTATGTTAAATAATTATATGTATTTACATAGATATTTAATAGTTTAAGTGTGACATATTATATAAAGATATCAATATCACTAAGAAGCATGAAATAAAATCTTTTTATTAAACGTAAACTTTAAACTTTAAAAAAGTGATAAATAATACTATCTCAAGAGCGACTTATTCAAGAAAATGCTATAGAAGTGGACAATTGTAGGCCAAGATTTTTCTTTATTTCTATGATAATAAGAGGACCTGTTTTATTTAGATATTGTATTAATTTGAAATATAATGTCATTCAAGTAAACGCACTTGTAAGACACATCAAAGTTCAAATTTCGTCAAAATATTTCTCCTTTCCATAGTCTTTTTACTTCATTTTAATAGTCACTATTAAAAAATGTTATTTAAATTCAAAAAGCTATAAATAATACTTTCCTCAAACTTGGTTCCCAATAATACATTTAAAAAATCAGCAGTTATTTAAACAAGACTTAAAATTTCTTAAATGTATTCAATAAATTATGTGTGGTCTTTACGAACCTATTATTTTGTAATTTTTTGAAGTAGATTTTACGAAATAATTGAGTTTTTATATCAAGGAATATTTCGTCCATATACTTATTTACATATATACAACATGAGCGTATGTCGTTTTGAATGTGTTAATAAGTTTAAGCGAAGTCCCGCATCCCGCGGTGAACAGCCGACGGGACTCGGCAGAGAGCCCGTCCCTTCTCTAATTCGTCTGACAAATTATAATAGCTTACAAATCATATTTGCCGATCCTTGAATTCCAGCGTTTTGTTATGAAATTTTAAGCGTATGTTTATTAATTTCAATATTGAAATAATAATATTTATGTATTAAATGCTCTTTATATTATTATTCAAGAAGAAAAAGGCTTGAGGTGCTCAATTATAAATACCTTGATGTGAACGTCTATGTTTACATAAGTGTTTTGTGTTATAATATTTAAAAAAAGATCATTGTACTATGATGATGACAATTATTAAGTAAAAATTATGTTAGATTAGGTATATATTTCAATATTAGGGAGAAGTTTAATTATTTTCGTTTTAATTTTAAACGCGTCGACATATCACAGGTTTTTTTGTATACGTGTATGAAAGAATTAGTTTTGCAATCTTATGGAAAAAAATATAACGAACTCTGTCAAGCCACTTTCGTATCTCTGAACATTAAATAAGCTATTAAAAATTAAAGTATTTATATTTTCGTTCATCTAGATGAAGAAGAAAGTAATGAAAGAAATATGCCAGCCCTGCGGACGAACGCTTTGTTGAGCAAACTTCGCGTACGCCCTTTGAATTTCAATGGCATCTAATTGTATCGCTATCAAAGGCTGCGCTGATGGTGATGAAAGAACGGTATTAGCTTCTTTTTTGTGAAATTAGTCCCAGATAAGGCGAAATCATTTTAGGGACCCTTTCCGACTGAAGCACCTTTTTCTTATAGTCATTTGAGATACTGGCACAAAAAGATAGCGAGAGTCTGATAAAAGTGGCCTTTATTTACAATTGAGAGAAGAATTTATCAAAGTATAAGCCAGTGCACAACTTATTAGCATAGTCAAGCATACTTAAGAGACTTTCAAGTCTCAAGTTCTTTTTAGTTTTGAATGTACAATACAACTTACTAATCTGAAATTAGAGATGCGTAATGGTATGTGTATGATGTGATTTCATTACACTAGCGATTAATCAATGAAATGATTCTGAGATATAGAGAAATAATTATACATCGTGTTGTCAATTATCAAGAGAAGCCTCGTGTTAGCAATAACATTTATAGATAATTTATTAATAGCTACAAATTTTCGTTAGGTAAGACTGACTTGCGTGCTTGTAATATCGATGACCGAATTTTTAATTTATCCAAATGTAAGACATTGCGGTACCGGTATTGCATTGTTAAAGATCTATGCGGTTAAATTTTATGCACAAGTAGAGCAGTTGATAGGTGCTTTAAGAACTTGACGATAAAATACATCTTGATTCATATTTAATCTACACGTAAGTACAAGGCAGTGTATTTGTAGAATTTATTTTATTTTCAACCGGTACATAAAACAGCTAGAGGCCTATACAAATGCACATTATTAACTCACTACAGTGGGTACTTTGAGGTATTTGATTATTCGAATGATTAGGGATATTTGCCAAATAAATTTGATAACAAGAAAGAAAGTAATTGAGTTAAATACACATTATTAGAAGTAGGAAATAAAATATTATTGATAATGTGTTTTAAATAAGTACTGACTTTACTTTTTTTACTGACTTTCAATATACGTATTTAATACAATTAGATTAGGTAAACAAAATTAAACATAAATATGTCAGCACGCGTCCCAAGAACTACATTCACGCCTTTTTCTAAAATTCTTAAATAGATCAAGTAAGAGCAATTTTCAAGCTTAAGTTTTTAATCTGAGTCCAATCGCTCACTGGAAGTAACGTTGCGCAACAGGATGGATAAACAATTGTTGAGCAAACAAAAAAAGTTCGTCGCCCAAGAAGTTTTGAACATTTCATCCCTACATATATTGCGTCGTGGACGGCCTTCGATATCGTAAAACAATTGGCGGAGAAAAACTGCCAACCATAAATTACTAGCGGGTCAGACAAACATCAAACAATCGTTAGCATCCACGCTGAACTTACATCAACATGATGTAGTTGTGGTTGCTTTCTGTTTTTTGCTGATATTTTAGATGATACGGCATATGTAATATATTTATTAAAGGGCATGTGAGAATTGTGAGATTTGATTAGAAACACGAAGTTCTTTTCAATAGTTTATTATACGTTTTCACATTATTCGAATCGTAATTCACACGTCTTCACTTAACGAACGCCGGCGCTAGACTGCGCTCCAGTCGACTACCGGTTACCGGGAATACCCAAGTGACGATGATTCGCTTTATACAATTTTAATGGCGGTAGTGTGCGAAAATAGCTATGATCATGACGGTAGTTTTAACTTGGAAACACGGTAGAAGACTTATAATATTTATATTTTTATATAATCTGAATTTTAGCAAGTAATTATAAGCTAACGCTATAATTACTATTTGGTCTCTTATAAGTGAACGTATAAGTATTATGATCGAATATCATATACGAGTCAGGATACAGATCACATCGATACCACGGGGTAGGAAGTAGTAAACACCAAAATTGATACTGATGTTAAAGTTTTGGTTAGTTTAGAGAAAATTTATCGTTTGTTAAGATTTATTATTTAAGAGATTTAATTAAATATTGAAACTTAGATAAATTTTAGATATTAAATGAAAATATTAATTAATAAACTACCTATTACCCGTTCGACACTTCTGGTCGACAAGAACAGCGAGTTAAAAAAACTTACCAATTATAAACCATTTATCAAATAGTGCGGGCGCGTGCTATTTTGCCTGCAATCGATGCTAACCAATAATTAACCATTTATGTTTATAGAATTATACCCAAAGGACGCACCACGAGGTAATCTGGATTCTTGTTTCGGCGTTCATATAGTTCATGGCAATTGACAAGTGTGGTATGGTCGATCGTGTGGACAACAACAAGAGTTGCCAGTTGCTATGTCATATACATATATTCTCTTATATAATTGATGCATTTATACCTATCGAGTATGCATATATTACTACAGTTATGTGTACCTATGATACTATAAAAATGGACATAAGTAAGAATAAAGTTTAAAATAATGAGCCATTTTCACAAGTCATTAGCATCAGTCGTACACTCTTATTACCTTGATAAAAAAATTTATCATATAATTATTTTATTTTATCAATTAAATTTGTTTAACCAACGCAATAAATATCTTATTTCAAGTCAATTAATATTGTTGTAATCCAATACTTCTTGTAGAAGTAGTAGTAATTTCACAAAGTATATATGTATTAGTGCCAAGCCAGTAGATAAAAAGATCTTTGTGAAATTATAATTTTTAACCTATTAAGATTTATTCTTTACATGGCTAGTATTAATTATTTTAAAATAATTAATACTGGCCATGTAAAGAATTAAAGCACTATAAACTTTAAGTATACAATTTTAAGGTTGGCACTCGACCAATGCCGTACAAATATAAATCTTCAGAGCCTTAGAGAATAGGATCTTCCTGAAACCATTTTTCACTAAACAAGACAATTTCTATGGCTTAATGAAAAAAGTTTTTGTTTAAAATTTGTTGTTGCTTAACCCAATTCAATAATTCAAGTCATACTTTAATCATAAATAAAGGTTTATTTTTAAAATATAGGTTTATTTTTAGGGTTCGTTATAAAATGAAAATTGGGATCCTTATAGAATTCTCTTATAGTATGTTAGACTCGTGTGTCTGTCTGTCAAATCTTTCATAGCTCGTTTCTCCATACATATTGATTAAAATTATATAAATAATTAGAAATTGTCTTATATATTAAAATTAATCAAAGATTAAATGTAATAAACATATAGAGTGTATCGCTGAAAATGATAGAAAGATCTTTTTTACTCAAATCTCTGTTCAAAAATATCTAATTTTTCATTATTATCAAGAATATATAATAAGTATACGCATCTTATCGTTGTAGGTTTGTATAAGTTTTCTTAAGAAATTACTGAGACGAGTTATTTACGCTTGATTACTTTCAAAAGAGAAAACAAGTGGAAGGAAAAAACAAATAAAACACACTCCACTGATTGTATTTGGCCTGATGCTTTGATGAAAATATGTTATATAATTTAATAAGGATAAATGTTCAGTAACGCGATTTAAGGTTAAAATTAATTAGAGACCATTAACGTACCAAGTTTGACGAGCATAATATCAAAACAATAACAAAGAACAATCATCTGTGTCGGCCGCTGTCGATGTTGATCGTTATTCCAAAACTATGTTTAAACTTAATCGCTTAACTGGTCGATTAAACTAACGGCCGAGTTAACCCGAACTTCTAATTAATACATTGTAAGCTGTGACCTTGGTACTGGCGCCAGTCGAACACTACAACAAGACATTACGCTAAACGGCCGGCGTCGTTAAATAATTCACAAGTGCTTAAACATTTAATACGGACGGCCCGGGAGTTGGGATGACAATCCGATTACAGTGTTTGCCCACCGATCGGTCCGACCGACTTACGGGTTAAACACAACAGCCTACTTAAAGTTGGCCTGAGTTGTTTTAAGGTTTATTATATTCTGAATATACTAACACAAAATAAATTTTCCGGGTTGTTTACAGGAGTAACTCTTTATTGATTTGCCTGATGTTATAAATTAGACTTAAGATGCTGGACAAGTTTCTATTTTAATTAAAGAGTTTGCACCTTGGCGAATTTCACGATTTTGATACAAGGTTGATAATAAATATTATAGTACATTCAAAGGCACGTCAAGTCTCTACCTCTATATAAGTCTGAAAATAATTATAAGTTTTAATGTCTTGATAGTTTATTATAGCCTTACACTGCACTTTTTAAGTCACGTTTTATGATTTTGAGGTGAAGCCTCAACAAAGTAGTTTTCTTTAATTCGTCTGTTTTAACTCAGAGAAATCATTACGAAGTAGGTCGAAGCAAAAAAGATGTAGGTGAGTTACGATATTTGTATAACTTCACATTAACATTGCACTTATAACAACAACGTTATTTTCATGTCTGCACATCCTTCAGCTAAACACAGTCTAGCTGAATGATGTGCAGACATAGCCTTTTTTGGCCTTCACTAGGGGGGTGGGGGGAGTAATCCGGGATCCTGCAAGGAGAGTTCCGGACCCGAGCAGACATAATCTTAGAATTTGGTTAAAAAAAAACTATTTTGGTATCGTTGTGCTTGGAATATTTGTTTATAAAAAAATACATCTAAGCAATTTGTGACTAATGAAAAAACTATAATAGCTAAGGACCAAATCAAGTGAATATTACAACTTATGAAATCGTTAAATTTATTTTTGTGATATTGCCGCAGATGTGACTACATCTAAATTGAAAAGTCAATAAAAAAAAAACAAAGAAAATGTCACCTAAAATTCAATCATTAATATAAGTATGATGTAAATAAGAATTTATTCAATTGTTTATGAGAAGAAATATGAAACTAGGCTTAGCTCGTGATTGGAATATGATAAATTCTTTAAATTGTTTCTTTAGCTTTAAAGAGCAAACAATAAATATCTTCAACAAGTATGCTTATTGCGAATTGCCTTCAGTCGTTGTGGATAGAAGAGAAACGAAAAAGTTATTTTTCTAACGTACTGAGTTACAACATTGGTTTATTAAAACTTTTCTTTTTATTGTGAAGAATCATAATTTGATTCTTCACAATAAATTTATTTTATTTTTATTGTGAAGATTCAAATTGTAAGAATAATTGTGAAAGTAATAATAGAGAAATATTTTATTATATATGTTTTTGTTTAAATTCTGGGTTACTATATTTTAATAGTACATTTATGTTTTAAATGGTTAATATATAGGTAGTTTTTACATTATTATAAAGATATTTGTATAGAGTTCGATCAACCTGACAAGGAAATTGATAATTACTTGATTTAATCAAATCGATCGATTCGATCAACAGATTTTAATTTGGAAATATTTCTAATTCAATTTTTTTTTCATCGAAGCAATTAAAAAGTAAAGACATTTAATATTGTCCCTTATATTAAATGTCTTTATTTTCCAGAGATTTAATATAAAAACAATAAAATTATTGACAAGAGATAAAATTAATTCTGAAACTGTCGTACGTTCACCAACAGCGTTCGTTAGCTCTCAAACCCTACTTAAACGCGTAAGTCTACCAAATTGGCAATTTTTATGGATTACTCCAAATGCCAGCAACAAAGCGTCTCGGTGGTGACCTTTAGTTTTGTTGAATGAGGCGGGGTCTCGATTAGCGTGCATGATGCCTTGGGGACCGTCGGCCGATTGTTTCGCTCGCCCGCAGTTCCGCACCGAATGGATGATTCTGGAAAGGTCGGATTTGCCTCAGGCCCCGCTACGTGCGTCGTGTGTAATTGGGTTCGTGTAATGTGTACGCTGGGTTAAGTCTTGTTGGCTAATTCGGCAACCTTTTAGCGGCGAATTCTAAGAAATAAGATTTTTCTCACACGAACAGAAACTAATAGATATTTGGAGGTTATTAAAGAATCTGTAACACCAATGATTTGGATAGTGAATTTCTGAATTGATTCAGAAATACAGTTCCAGTTGCGTACTAGTAGAAACCACAGGCTTACCTATCTTCAGTTAATTTGCATAATACCGGTAACGAACGCATTGTCCCCTATACCCGAATTAGGATGTCTGCGGACTAGGACTACAACTAGTGCGGTTTTAGTGTTTTAATAACAATTTACTTGGAGTATAAAATAATGACATTAATGATAATTAGCTTATGTAAATTCAATTCAATTTCATTTCAAAGAACTTTGATACATAATCATTTATATTAATATCTATTTCAAAAAAATATTATATTTTTATGTACTCAAATTTACATTTGCATAGCATATGTGCTTGAATTAGATTTATAGAATAAATCTGAATCTCAAGCCTCAGTGCTCCTCCCTTTTTACAGGATGATATTTAAGTACAATTTCATTATAATTCTACTAGTTATCAATTATTAAACTATTCTCATAGACTTTTAAAATCAATCCAAATTAAGATTAAGATCATAAATTATCTTTAAAAAAAGCTACAAGGCTTAATTAGAAAATAAATTTTAAACACAACAACAGTAAAGAATGCAAAGATGTGTGTGCATTATATTTTTAAGTATATGAGTTTACGAACTCTAGTACTCAGATTTTGTATGTGTGTCTTAAAATTGGGCTTAAAATCCACAGTGATTCCAAGATATTATATATTATTGGCACATAATAACTCCGGGAAATCTGAGCATTTTTGATTTTGAGTCTTGCAAGTATGAGCCATTATTCTATATTGAGTTATCGGCCTTTGTAGAGTTCGCATTGAGAACATAATATATTTGGTCTTATCCGAATTGAGTAGCTCGGTGGCGTAGTGGATAAGCGCCGCGGCCCGCGATCATTGTCGTTAAGCAACTTTCGTACGGGATGGCTGACCAAAAAATTATTATCTCGAGCTACTCCGTGCTTCAGAAGGCACGTTAAGCCGTTAATCCCGGCTGCATTTGCAGTCGTTAATACCCTCCAATCCGCATTGGGCCAGCGTGGAGGGTCATGGCCCATCCTCCTTAACCATCCAAAAGGAAGGCCTGAGCCCCTGCAGTGGGGACGTAAGAGGAAAATATATAAAATATAAGACCTATACCTTCGTTTAACATAATTTTGTTTAATATATATAGCTTATTTCATAAAAGAAACAGAAAAATAATTTTAAAATATATATTTTTGAAAGCCATATCCTTTAATTAACTTAATTTTCTTTAATATAAACATTTTACTGAAAACTTATGTGATATAATCTTTTGATCATATAACATTTGTTTAATCCTATTAATATTATAAATGTGAAAGTTTCTTTGTTTGGATGTTTAGATGTTTAGATGTTTGGATGTTTGGATGTTTGTACGTCAATCACGCCGAAACTAATGAACGGATTTTGATGAAATTGGGTATACAGATAGAGTATTACCTGACTTAGATAATAGGATACTTTTTATCCCACCAAAAGGTTCCCTAGGGATAAAAGTACCTCCAACGGCGCCTATTTTTGTGAACGCTGCCTAAACGGTATGAGATATACTAATGCTTTCTAAAGAAAAGTTGGAGAGCCTTAAATTATCTATAAAAAAGTCCGCGATGTCATATATCTATATGCAAGGGTTTTGCCACAAAAATAAAAAGAACTTTATATAAGTCTATTTAAATTTTTCGTCCGTCTTTAAACGTTTATTTGAGTAGGTGATATTAAATCCTTATCGAAATAAATATGTTTATCGTCGAAGAAATTTAATATACATGAAAATTGTCTTTTACACCATGTAGATTGGATAAGTAGTTTAGATTTTAATACGATGTTTTTGAGAAAATAAAACAACGTATATTGCCGATTTTCTAAACACTATTTTATGTACATGTATGTATTAAGATAAAACAGCATTTTTAATGTAATCGGTAATATTAAGCCCAACAGATGGCATTGCCTGTATTCTACATTGCGATGTTGAATTACCGCAACTACTTGGATATAGATGACTGTGACTCTGCGGTGCGATTCAATAATCTCTTCGTTGTAAGTGATTTCTGCGTTGTCAATTGGTTCTATTTGTCGATTGGGCTATTCTAACGGACTTGACTTGACATTTTGTGTGATTTTATCTCAAATAACTTCTATATTTTCTATCTATTTAGCAATTCTCTAACTTTACATATTTATATTAAGATCTGTATCTAGCTTTCTAAATCTACTTCTCAATTAACTCTGTTTATTTCTTGGGTCTACCTCTGAATCTTGCAAGTCAAGAAAACCCAACGTGCAACATTAGCAAAAACAGCGACCGCGGTGCCCTTTTGCAACAATGTAAATTAATCGTGTAGGACGAGTGCACAATGTCGCACAAGCGCGTGGTTGAGGCTTTGAACCGGAGCCTGCAGGACATCCGCAGCAATGAGACGCTGATGGGAGGTGCGGTTGTTGTACTCACTGGAGATTTTCGGCAAACTCTTCCAGTTATCGAAAAGGGTACACCGGCAGATGAAATGAACGCGTGTCTCAAGGCTTCGTCACTTTGGTCCAACGTAGAAAAACTCCACCTTACTCGGAATATGCGTGCACAACCTTACAATGATACAGAGTCAGGTGCGTTTGCGAGTAAGCTGCTCGAGATCGGAGATGGTAGGCTGAAAACCGATCCGGACGGCAAAATCATTTTCACCAATGAATTTTGTGCTACCGAGGAAGAACTACTCGCCGATGTATTTCCCGATTTAAAAAACAAATTAAATAATGAGGAGTGGTTGTGTGAGAAAGCAGTACTGTCGCCAAAAAGTAAATTAGTGAATAAAATAAACAACAAGGTATTAGATGTAGTAGATGGCGCATCGAGGGTGTACACGTCCATAGACACGGTGATGGCAAGCGATGACAGCACTGCGTATCCCGTGGAATTTCTCAACTCATTAGAATTGACCTGCGTACCGCCCCACAAGCTGGAGCTGAAGGTTGGCGTCCCAGTTGATGCGTAATCTTGACGCTCCGCGATTGTGCAACGGCACAAGATTACAAATCAGCGAATTGGGAAAAAACATTCTGCAAGCAACAATACTTACGGGAGCAGCTAAAGGCGAGAGCGTGTTGATTCCCCGCGTACCCATTATACCCCACAATTTATCCATTCCAGTTCAAAAGGCTGCAGTTCCCATTGAAATTGGCATTTGCTATGACCATCAATAAGTCCCAGGGACAAACCCTAAAAGTGGCCGGCATACATTTGGGCATTCCCTGCTTTACCCATGGCCAGCTCTATGTGGCATGTTCTCGAGTGTCAAGTGCAAGGAACCTGTATGTACTTGCTGCAAATAATAGATCATACAACATCGTATATAGATCAATATTATAAGATAGTCATAATCGATGTTGTATGATTTATTATTATCAAAATCTGTTCAGTGGTTGCAGCGTGATTGACTAGCAAACATGAAATTGTTAATGAAAAAAAAATAGAAGTTAGTTAGGTCAGATTTACTTTACTCTGGATATACCTACAGAATTATTTAAATTATTTTTTATCTCACTAAACATTTCCTTAGGAACCACGCGGGCGAAGCCGCTGGCGAAAGCTAGTATTTATATAATCCTATAATATTTAATTCTTATAGTAGTCACTTCATATAAAAATCAAATCTCATAACATTATTTAAAATAATGAACATTTGAAATTATTTATAATATGTTTTTCTTCTTTTCCTTCTAAAGAATGTATTATACAATTTTCTCGATTTTCTTATATTTATACATCGACGGCAGAAAGCGGAAATGTTGTAACTCGAAAATTGGCCTTTATGACTTTTAAGTGTATTGTCGATAAGAAAAAAAAGCCGCGTCGAATGGTCTATGTCTCGTCTTTCTACGATGAAAAAAAATAATGATACGCCGTTGACTTTTTTGTAGATTTTCTGCTGTTTATACGATAAATTGCTGTAAAAAGACGCAAAATCGCAACTTTTGAAAGTAAAATAGATACGACAATAAGTCCAGAATGAGAAATAGTTACAACATTATTTTTCTATTGCGAATGTAGATTTTTAAGAGGTACAGCATTTCAGCCGCTCAAAAATTTTACGTTGCCAAAGATACAGCAGTATGGTTCGAACTGGTGTGTGTTTATCGAACAGTTACTACAAATCAAACATTTAATTAATAGCGAAAATCTTTGTTACATCGTAAGAATAGAATATAATTTTGTGTACAGTGATCAATACACCATTCTAACCAGACCCGCCCCCTTCCCCCAGCCCGATGTATTCTCTGAGTACACCATTCCGCCGATCGCGCGACAGTTATGCGAGGACGTCGATATTTTTTTTTAATTTATTTATTATTCTTGGAAAACCAACAGCTAAACAAACATGATAGATTTCAGCATAAAAAACATTAAGCCAATTATAGGTTTCCACATATAGAAATAGCTTAGATCTAACCAGTAAATTCGCACACAAGCTACACAATCAAATAAGTAATCGTACCTGCGCCATAAGTTAACGAGACAGTAAGTATTCTATTAGTTTCCGCTTAAATGAATTAATGTTGCAATCGAAGATGTCTACATCATACCCACACTCATCAAGCATCATATTTAAGCTTACGCTGGCCCTAACAATAAAGCTATTTTGCCTATAATTTGTAGATGACGAGGGGATCGCTATAGGTCGGTAATATCTCTGCGATCTTGTCGGGACTGAAAATTTGATGATACGCAACAATTCTGGACAATCAACTTGACAATTTATAATTTTAAATAGATATACAATGTCGGCTACTGTTCTACGGAGCACTAGTGGCAGTAAATGTTGCTCTTTACATACTTGGAGGTATTCAGATGAATCATATGGTCTATTCATCTTATAGCACAGAAACTTTATAAATTTCTTCTGAATGCCTTCAATTCTGTCAATATAAGTGGCATATCTAGGATTCCAAATTTGAGACGCATATTCCAGTTGGCTACGAACATAAGCACAGTATAATATTTTAAAAGTTTTAATTCGAGAAAAGCAAGCCGAATTTCGCATTATAAACCCAAATAACTTAGCGGCTTTAAGAATAATAGAGTGAATATGAGAATCAAATATAAGCTTGGAATCGTGTATGATACCCAAGTCCCTAATCTCACTCACTTTTTGGAGGTCTTGATTATTTATAGTGTAAACGTGATTAATAACAATTGACTTTCGCGAAAATGTGACAGAAAAGCACTTAGAAGGGTTAAGGTCCAACTTATTTCTTACACAGTACTCACCTAGACTATCTAAATCAAACTATAGTGCTACTGAGTCGGTAACAGATTTTATTTTAGCATATATCTTCATATCATCCGCGAAGCATAGAAGATTTGAGTACTTGAAGCAACTTCCTATGTCATTGACAAATATATATAAGAGGAGAGGACCCAGCAATGAGCCTTGGGCTACTCCACTAGGTATAATCACCCAACTAGATACGTGATTGCTTATGACTACTGCTTGAGACCTGTTATCTATGTAGGATGAAAACCATCTCAACAAGTCACCCCTAACACCGATCCGAGCTAGTTTGGCCAGAAGTATGACGTGATCAATTCTATCGAATGCTTTTGAATAGTCAGTATAGATGACGTCTACTTGAGATCCGTCATCCATAGATTTTGATATATATTCGTTAAGTAATATAAGATTAGAAACTGTAGACTTATGACTCATAAACCCATGCTGGTAATTTGCTAGAGAATCTTTTATGGCGTTAAATAATTGAGAGTAAACAATTTTTTCTAATACCTTTGCCACCACACACAACTTAGAGATAGGCCTATAATTAATGACTTCAGTCCTAGCCCCCTTTTTTAAGACAGGTGTAACAAATGCCTGCTTCCATATATTAGGTACTTTGGATTCAGAAAGGGAACGCTGAAATAACAAAGAAATGGGCTTAGTAATGCTGGGCGCACAATTTACCAAGAATAGAGCTGGAAGATGATCTGGGCCTGCTGATTTACTTATATCAAGATTAGAGAGTAATTTGAATACCACGTCAGTATGAATCACAACACTGGAGATATCAGAAATGACATCAATACCCTCATCAGAGTCGAAACTTAATTAATAAAGAATGGAAAGTATAGCAGAACGTAATCAGTCTGCTATACTTATATATAATATGGATAAAGCTATCGAAACAAATTTTAATGATGAAGAGGAAAGTGTAGCATACTGACTTTTTTATGTCATTACATTTTCGTAACTATAATAAAAAAATATAATAAAAGATAAAGTACGATATTTTATTTTTATAACGTCTATAATGCCAATTGCATTTAAAACATTGTGTTTTTATAAACAAATTGAATTAAAACCTTATACAGCAAAATAGCCTTGTTTCGCATAGTTCATATTTGAGATACAGCAGATCCATAGCCTGAAAACTAGTATGTATTTTAATTCGTCATACATTTTACTTTGTAGATACAGCGTTTCCGCTGCTCGATATTAAAACATCAATTGCTGTAACTAGTAAAATATCAATGATATGGTAACTTTAGGATATTCCAATTAATTGTGTTAAATAATGTTTTGATTGATAGAAATATGTTCCAAAGTTCAACTTCCTATCTTTCTTCATTTAGGAGTTATGATTTTTTTAAACAGTTTTATGGCTTTGGTGTAAAACTAGATATTTTGAGTCGACATATTGTATATTAATACTCCAGCCTGAATAAATAATATTGAATTGAATTCTACTTTAAATATTTACTTTCTTTGTGCATTGCGATTATTCATTAATCAAAATTAATGATATAGCTAAGTATCACTTGGACAAGACGTGGGGACTTTGTAATAAAGTGTATGCCTGTACCGAAGAGGGCGTCTAAGACATTCTGAGCGCAAAAATTGTGTTTTTCAGTGAGCTCAAAGTAAAAATAAATTGAAATTTTTAAGTAGGCGAATATATAAAACTTCCTGGGTATAAAATATTTAATGACCTTTAAAAACATAACGATATTCAAATTCTTCTTGTGTATGTATATAGTGCACTTATTGATGGCAGTACTTATAATTAAATAATAATAAAAACAATTATGAATTACCCGCCTCCGAGTTAGTTTTTCACCACGTCCCGCTACTTTAACTTTAAACGAACTTTCGCCCTACTGTGCCTTCAGAAGTACATTTTTTTCGGTATCAAAATTTATAATTATAAATTATTTATAAACTAAACTTATCTATAATTTTAAATTTTGATATGCATTTTTTCATTTGAGAATTCGGTCTCTCCATTCTTGACGTTCACGTTTTGTCATCTCATTTGTTTTGAAGGTTAAACAGTATCTGAAAAAAGGAGAGAAAAAAGAAATAAGTATGATAATTTATTCAGTCTAGGTTGATAGAAGCACCTGTGGAAGTCTATGCCATCGGATCGTTAATCTACGGCAGGAGATTTCGTTCCGAGAAGAACCGGCATGAAACTCGAAAAGGCCAGCTCAGTCAACGAGTAAGACAGGGATAGAGGCTGACGTATTGCGAGAAAAAGAGCGACAAAACCGATTTTTAATTAATTAATCGCAAACTGTTTCAATTATTCTAAACGTTTTCAATCCCAATTCTCGGTAACAAAAATTGACTTACATATTTCTCGATTTTGTCTATAGTAAAATAATTTATGAATGAAACTACCGATGGAATTACTCAAATTGACATTATGGACTCTACCCATATTTACCTATATAATAAACTGTTCTTAAAAGTCGTTTGATAGTTAATAATTTTGGTGAGGCATCCTTTTAATACTCGACCTTATTTGTTTTAAAAGATTAAATCTCCCAAATAGATTCTTGAATTGAAACTCAATAACGAAATATGTAAAGTAGTTAAGCATAATTAGTCGAACATTTAATAATATTAACATAATTTCAACATTCATCGCGGAACAGTTTTAACAGACAGAAGTCAACATCATATGATAATAATAAATTTTAATGCTAATAATACCTCAAAGAAAACTCAACGGGCCACGGCAATTTGTATTAATAATTTTAACATTGACTTCTTGTAATTAATTCAAACAATAACAACGCATAGTAACGGCCGTTGTAATTGTAAGCTGTTCGCGATAAAACGGTTGTTTCGTCTGAGTTATTTCAGAATTTACTGACTTTTGAGTGTTGTTATTGTTAATGCCTCTCTAAGAATAACAACTTCGATTGTAAAACAGGTTATTATTTATGTAAGTGATAAAAATGTACAGTGTCTTATTGTATGTTAAGATAGTCTTTCTCTATTTGACTTTGCTGTAATCTGTGTCTATACTAATATTATAAAGCGGAAACATTAGATTGTTTGTTTGCATCAAATAGGCTCCGAAACTATAGGACCGATTTTAAAATTATTTTATTTACTACATCACACAGGGTTAACGTAGGCTATAATTTATGCGTGCGAAGTCGCGGAACAACAGCTGGTGTGATATAAACATTATGTATGCGCGCTCAACATATGTCATATGCCACAACCCCATTCAGTCATAAAGTGATGTCATCGCGCGCATCATGCAATTGTCATAACTAAAAAAATACGTTGTTCAGTTATTTAATCTTTTCACAGCCGTTTTTAATAATAAGTGCATAAACATTGCTATTTTTTAACATAAAATAAACACAATCATCTCTAAATGTTTATTGTGTTATAGTATACAGAATAGATATATCAAATTTTCGACTCGTAAGATTTAATTTTACGAAATATGTATCATGTACTACATGCTTTAATAAGCATCACTTATTTTTGTTTTATTCACTGGATATACTATATATATTTGTCGCATCATCTTTACGAAGATCGTTTGATTTAGTTTCTTTTTTTTAAATACTAGTTACTCGATTACTTAATTACTCGATTGTCGAGAGGGCGTGATCATCGATACTTTTAATTTTATTAGAATGGTGACACTGACTTTTACAGTTCGTTGACAAAAAGCAAGTTGCCGCCATTTTGGCAGACATTCTGTTTCCAATCGCCGAGGAGTAAAGACATCCGACGACATCACGCTCATCTCGTTATATTGTCGTATGAAAAGTGATAAAATGGAATAAATCCACGTTGGTATACACGCCTGCAGTGGTAAAGATAGATTTGGGCTTCGTAAAAGCCCCTTCTGACTACCCGCCGACATATATACATATACAGGAATATTTTTTTTCCAGTGCAAAAATTTTTTTTGGTGGTTCAGTATCAGCAATAGAACACTTTTCCATAATTAGTTAAAAAATTTTTTTTTTATATTTTTATCCCTATCGAAACGGTAGAATATGGACACATTTTTTAAAATAAAACTTCAATGAAAACGTTTTCTCTTGCGTATACCACCGTGCATCCCTGCCGCGCCCGGTAGCCCCCCGTAACAGCCCCCACCGCCCCGCCGGGACCGAGCGACGCGCGCGGCACGCGCCGATGTGACGTGCCCTCGCGTTCCCGCGCACGCGACGCGCCCGCCGTCGTGAGTTTTACGAGATGGTACGAGTTTATCTTCTGAGTGGTGAGAACCTACATAAGCGCAATTCGGAGAAAGTATGCGACGAAGAGCATACCTCGTATGCGGGCCTTTGGGATCCGTAACCCCGCGGTCCCTAATGCTTCGAACCATTTTAACAGACGAAGTCCCAGAGTCAGTACCCACGATGCAGCATGTCTCTTTGGTGTGAGCCAGCCTGCGGTATTGAAGCTGCTAAAAACAGTCGGACTCCATCCGTACGACTTTCAGCCGGTTCAACAGTTCCATAACCTAGACCCAGTACCACGTCGAGTCTTATGTGAGTGGCTTCTACATCACCGCGATGCAAACATCTTGTGGACGGATGAGGCATTGTTCACACGTGAGGGACAGTTTCTTATGGGAAGAAGTCAAACGCCGAGATGTTGAGGAGGTACAAAGTCTAGAAGACCTAACAATAAAAAATAATAACGCTTTCAGTGAAGTGAAAAGTGACACTAGTGTTTTAAACAAATTAAATGACAATTTAATGAAATGTGCACGTTTATGTCTGCACGTTTATGACATAAACGTGCACATTTCATTAACGTGCATACATTGGACTTCATTTTGAACAAATATTAAAATACATGGTAAGTAATTAGTTAGGTATTTGTTTTGATTCAACATTATTGTAAATACGTAGTTGATTAATTTTTTTTTAAATGCGCCTTAACGCAGAAGTACCTATGTAACTTCGGCATAACGTTAATATTTTTTTCTAGGTAACGAATTTGTTTCTCTTTTATTTTTTTTGCATTTCGATGGCCTGAATCATAAAAGTATGAAGGGAAAATTGGAATTACTCTTAGAAATCACCTCAGATCATGGCATAAAATCTAGTTCGAATCTAACAAAATGAGCGGCCAGTGACCCGTGTAGATAGGTACCTACGAGTACATACTTACGGCGTCGAGCGAGCGCTCAGCTGACGCACGGCGCGCGGTGTTCATAAATTAAGTTTTAAAATCTCGATCTTTGATAAGCGATAACTTTATTTTTTAGTATTAGAACATATCAAAATAAAAAATACGTGTTTGTTTAAATTACTTAAAGTTTATTTTCACAAAATCTTCGCAGTGGTTTTAAATTATTCCTGTATATACGATATATATATATATAGTATTATTTGCTGATAACACCTCTTTAATGATTGTTTCGACGATGTACATGATGCTTTTGACAATGTTCTGCAGTGGTTTGATAATAATAATTTAAAGCTTAATTCAAATAAAACGAAATGCATAAAGTTTGCATTACCTAATGTGAGGCTAAAGTTGAGTTGGTGGAATCGAGAAAGTTTCTTGGTATTACACTAAATTCCCGACTTCAATGGGATCCTCATTTTGATAACTTGTCAAGTAGACTGAGTTCTGCAGCATTTGCTGTTAAGAAAATTATACTCTTGACAAATGTTGAAACGGCAAGATTGGTATATTTTAGTTATTTTCATAGTGTAATGACGTATGGTATATTGTTGTGGGGTTTTGCGGCTAGCATTCAGGATATTTTTATTCTACAAAAGAGAGCTGCCCGCGCTCAAATTTACAGTCTATAGAACACTCAGCGAAATATTTAAAGAAATAAATATTTTCACTGTTGCCTCTCAATATATTTATGAAAATATTATGTACGTAAGAAAACATTACGATTCCTTCACAAAAAAAGTAGTGTTGTAAAATAAAAATAAACTTGCCGTTTCAAGTTTCAGACTTCAGAAAACCAGAGGATCATTTCTGGGTAAATGCATTGCTATGTTCTATAAAGTTCCACAAAATGTAATTGACCTACCCATAAATCAATTTAAAATATATGTAAAGAATATACTTATGAGTAAAGGCAAAAATCATCAACTTTATTTAGTCATACTTATGAGTATGAGTAAATAAAGTTGATGATTATTTTAAGGATCGCAATGCATGGAATTAATAGCCTTCGCTCTGTTCAAACTTTGAAAGTAGTATTTATTATTATGATAACATATATTACTTTGGTAATGACATGATTTATGTAAATGTCATTACTTATGATAAAGAGCTGGTAAGTTTCTTTCGCTTGTTCTTATTGTCAGCTAAAAGACGTCCTGAACAAGTGGCAGGGGAAAAAAATTTTTTTGGACAATTCAAAAGTGCTTGTAATAAGCTTACTTGAATAAAGATATTTTCATTTTATTTTATATGTGGTGTAGAACTGAAAAAATATCATTTAAAAAAGTCCGTCGAATGTTTTCAGTTTCCCTCCCTGTCTTTGACACATAATGATTTAAAAAATACGAAAATCTTTATACCTTTATTTCTGCCGATATATATTTCTGCAAATAAAGTATTCTTAGAAGAAAAGCGTGAAAAGTTCTACACATTTCGTCGATAAACTAATTATGCACAAGTGTCTATCCACGTTCACAGATACGGTGAATGTAAGTTGTTATGTTCTTAACCCTTGAATGTTTGATCAGAGGTGCCCAAAACGCGCCCGTTCGAGTCCTCTCTTGAATTAAATATGACCTCTCGAGACGTGCTCCTCACCAATTGCAAGGTAATCTATATTTACTACTAAGGAACCGAAACCCTAAAATATTTGTTTTATTTAATTGAAGAATGTTCTCTTAAAATGCCACGGTGATAAACAAACCTGTACTTTGTTTGATGTTTGTTGTTTTGAAAGTGGCTCTGAAAATAATTCAAAATCTTTGACCGTATTAAGTATATTTGAAATTCCAAACTCGCCTTTTAATCATGACTCACAAAAACTCTCGTTAGCGACAAGAGTTATAATTTTCTTACACAAAAGCATCATACCTACGAGTATTTTTATCATTATAGCACTCGCACTGTTCCTCATATGTTTTTTTTTATTATAAGTACATTATGTACGACCAATATATGGGTAGATATTAAATTCCTATTAAGTTGATATCGCGTAATTCAAAGAGTTCGTTATGACACATGAGAGGGATATGGTTTCACCCTTCACTTTGCCTGTAACTTATTTAATTAATTTCAGCGTTAATATTCGCTATTAATACTATGCTCGATATTAATAATCGGAATATCAATACGACTAGATTATAACTATTATTAATAAACAATATTTTAATTGTCGGTAATTATTTAAATTCAATTAAAAGAGATAAAAGATGATAAATAGTTACTATTTGAATAACAAAAGACGTTAGATTACAGCTGCTGTTTAGCTACCCGTTAGTAAAACTAAGGAAACTTTTCGAGAGCTCTAAGCAATGAAAGGAGCTTCAGGCGTTCTGAACTTTCAACTACTCTATAGGTTTTATATCAACTGTATTATGCATATTGTACTACTAACTGTGCCCGCAATTTCCGTCTGAGTGGAACAGTACCTTATACGAGTATTAGGAGAATTCTTTCTTTCCTATGGATGGAATCGAATAGGATCATTGAGCCTTAACCCACAACGTGGGCCCAATGCGAATCGGTGGGTATTAATGACTGCTGATGCAGCCGGGAACAAACGCTTAATTTTTATTTCGAAGCACGGAGGAGATCAAGATAATAATAAAGCTTTTCCATTCAATGCTAGGTTGCCTGCAAGAAACCACTGGCTAGCGATAATTTTATATTTTGTCCGTAAGTGAAATATGTTTGTTTATGTAATTTTCTTGTTGTGCAATAAACAGTAGACTAATTTACTTAACCCTTAACCGCATCATATTCCAAATGCGCTAACCCACTACGCCATCGGACCTCTTATAATCTATACTATAATATTATTAAGAGGAAAGATTTGATTTTTTTTGCATCGAATTGGTTCCGAAGCCACTGGACTAATTTAAAAAAAAACTTTCATCTACGCGAAGATACATCATATTCGGGTTTCATAGGTTATAATTTACGTGGTTTATTAACAGCTAGTTTATTATATAGTGTGACTATTTATTTGCGGTACGCCTGTGGGATGCAGGCAGGGTGAAGGCAACACCGGTTGAAGATAATAAAAACTACTTTCTCGTTCTCTACACTGCAAAGTCCGACCTCTTAAAGAGCTCGATCGCATTTCTCTATCAAAAGGTAAAGTAAAGTAAAGTATCAAACCATACTGTACATGCGTTATGATCAGCAGTTAGATGCGTTAAGCTGTCCTCAGGAATTTCCTGAGATCAAACGCTTGCTGTATGAAATTTATGTTTTCCCTGACACTGAAAGTTTCAGATTCAGTTTGATAGTGCATCTCTCATCTCTCCGAACTCTGTGAGCTCAAGCTAGTGTCTTTGCGAATACAAGTCTTAGGGCATGTTTGTCGGAAGATACGTGGCGTCTTATTTGTTGCGGAACGACAGAAAACTAAAAAAATAAATGATATGAAATTCCACCTTGCATACTCGACAGAAATTGCGTAGGTACTAACATCTACTTCCGTCAGGCGCTCGACTGACAGAACGGTGTAAACCCACTTTAGTAATCTAACGTAACCTGTACGATCTTCTTAAGAATTTCATAAATTTAGCAGTTTTGCAGTGAGATAGGTTTGGCCTTTCTTCGAGGTGTTCCTACTATTAGGTAGGTACTTTAGGTACCTTCCTTCCATTTTACAGGCAATATCAAAACGTAGCTCGGTAGCATAACGGATAAGCGCCGCTGCCCGTGATTGTTGTTATTAAGCAATTTCCGTAAGGATTGTCACGGGATGGGGGACCAAAAATTTAATAAATAAAGGCCTGCGCCTTTACAATAGGGATATGAAAGAACTGATGATGACAATCAATACATTTAAGACTAAAGTTAAATAAAGCAGTTGGTAAAACTATAATTGTTAACTGCTTTATTAAAATACTACTTCAATGCGAAATAAATAATACTTCAAATTGACATATTTTTTTATTTATGAACCGATTGAAATAAACAAACACTTAATTCTAACGGAAGATAACCACAATACAATAGTGCAAACTGCCTTTAAATCGGTTTAGCCGTTTCTGAGATTAGCATGCACAAATGCACAGACAAATCTCAGATATTCTATTGTTATGTCATTTAGAAACTCACTTCACTTATGCCACGAAACGTTAATATCAATTCAGTTTGAGAGGAGTTGAGAGGACCTTCAGGTTGAGAGGATGCCGTTTTTTGAAGTGAATTCCGACACCTGAGTGAATTCGAATTCAGGTTTGAAATTTTACAAACAAATAGCAGATCTGAATCTATAACAGATAAGAAAGCTTGGATTTAAAATGGCAAAGCAACTGGTCAGGTGATTTTTTTCTTAACTTATTATATTTCAAAATTATTTTATTGCCATATTAAATTATTATGCTGTCATTATCAGATTATAGTTTTTTTATGTTTATAATGTATTGATCTGGTAATCATATGGTTTGGTGAATGTCGTTACTCACTTTAGAGCTGGTGAGTTTCTTGGTCGTTTTTTTAATCAAGATTATTTTGACTAGGACAAGGTTTTCCGCCGTGCATTTATGAACCAATTAAGTACTTTTTCAACTTTTTCATTTCTATCACAACAACCCCTGTTGCGCTAGATCATAGTTACATTTCCAGTATTTAAAATTGATTTTGCATAGTTTAATTAGACAGTAGCTAGATCCTCGCCTCCAGAAGAACATATTGCACCTTACATCTGTCTCCTAGACTACTGGTATTAATTGAGAGAACGCTGGATGGAATTTCATATCCCGCCCGAGGAATTAATATTAGGAGGCAATAATCTGAGTTGGTTTTGCGCGCGTGAGATACGACTTAACGTCTGCAGATGTCACCGGCTTGATGAGCTCGACTTCTTTATCCTAAATGCTGATCTTAGGGCTGTCATTACTTAAAGTTTTTTTTTTAATGTTAATAAAAAACCACCTGCGTGAAAAACAACTAACTGAAAAGGCTGTGACTAGATACAAATTCTATGCAACATCATATATGCATTCGGAGGCCTGCAAAAAGAGACAATGATTTGACAAAATTTGTATCTTGTTCTGGCCTAAAGATTTTGTCTATCGGATTTACTCAGGTAAGGAGTTCTAGAGATTGATGGTATGTGAATGAATATATATTTATTAGTAATAATTTTTTTTTATAAAAAAGTAAATATACTTCCTAGGTATTTGGGGTACCGTAGTTTTTAAATATGTAAACATGTCAAGTTCCTCGGATGATATTGTGATTGACATTCAGTACTTTCGGTTTAAATATAGGTATATAAAGTGTAATATTATTATGTGCCAGGACTTCGTGGAGTGAACGAATTAAGTATACCGACCAAATTTTACTCTGGAAGCAATACTGAATTCACGAAAAAATAATCAGCTGTTTCATACTGTTGGCGATTGTGGGTATTACAAATTTGTATGAAACTGATTATTTTTTTTGTGAATTGCTGTTATACCTAAGTTGAGTCGGGAGACTATTTTTTATGTGGTTTTTTATAACTCATAAAAGGGTAATTATAACTAGTGAGCAACTAGTTTTATCTTCATAAGATTTACACGCTGTACCTGATTAATTGTTTACATAATCGTTTAAAAAAAAGACTAAGTGCCATAAGTACTCTATTAAGGTAGTAGTTGGTTGGCTAATAAGTTTTAATGAGACTCAAAGTTTGAAGTCTGTGAGCTGATAGTAATAGTATTAAATGTAGAGCATTTTGAAGATATCACGTCATTAGGAAAATAATTAGTTATATGACTTAATAGTGGTGGCATCGTATTTCACACAGTAGAATAAATTTAGTTGTTCTCTTATGAAATTGCGTTTTTGATTTTGTAAATAAGCAATAACAGAATAAATTTAGTAAAAAATGCCACGGTGCATTATTATATTTGATCAATTTTGGATTCACAATGCTATATCGACATCATCGTTATAATCATCATCATCATCAGCCCTTTTACGTCCCCACTGCAGGGGCTCAGGCCTTCCTTATGGATGGTTAAGGAGGATGGGCCATGACCCTCCACGCTGGCCCAATGCGGATTGGAGGGTATTAACGACTGCAAATGCATCCGGGACCAACGGCTTAACGTGCCTTCCGAAGCACGGAGTGGCTCGAGATAATAATTTTTTTGGTAACCCATCCCGTGACCTACCCTTGCGAAAGTTGCTTAACGACTACGATCACGGGCAGCGGTGCTTATCCACTACGCCACCGAGCTACTGTCGTTATAATGAAGAAATAAAAAAAAAGTATCTACAGATTTTTAGTTAAATTTAAACAAATAAAAAAAAAATCCACAACTTTTTGGATCCATTGGAGTTTATAGACGAAGATGTATTATAAAAACAAACAAATTATTAAAAAACAAATAACAATATATTTCTTATCATATTATCAGAATAAATCATGAGAAAACAAACAACATAGAAATTTGTGTGTTAAAATTTATATTAAATGAGCTAAATCAGCAATGCAGCAAATAATATTTGTATTATTACAATAATGTCATAATGGTTTTAACTGAAGTGATATAATATATTTACTGAGAAAATGATAATCCATATCAAATAAAGCCACTAAATGACTTCATAATGATGCCTACCTGATACTATCCTTGACATCAGGGTTGAGATCTGTGTGGATTGGGAATAAAAATGTCTATATTTTAGTAAAGTTAATGTCCCTAATTCTGGTTCTGGTAGACATAATAAGACCTATTGGATACGCGGTCACGCAGCGCAGCTGGCGGTGACGGCTGACTGCGGTGGCTGCAGTGGTATCGCTGGGGATTGCACGCCCTCCTGGCGCTTAGAGTACAATATCCATATAATTGCATATATCTCTGGCCATTCGTAGTAGATTTAATCTCTAATGCAGGATTTGATATGGCATTTAAAGACTTTCGATATTTGTATTTTTCTTATGATTGGTTTCACTTTAATAATGGCAAATTTCCTGAAGATTAAGCAACTGTCCATCGCTGTTATAATTATATTTCTTAAGAATATTGTTAGACTAAGATTAAATTCTGACCCCTGCCAAAAGCTGTTATGCTACTTGCTATTTGATTTTTGTGCTTTTTTCTGCGTGTAGGTAGGTATGGTCTTACGATACTCAAGTTTCTCATTTTCACAAGCACTATCTATTAAATGGATGTACTTTGAAGAGGTTTATAGTGCGTGTATTGTTAAAAAAGTATTTATTTTTTCAGACGTTTAGGCGATCATAATCTGAATGTTATTTTTATAATGTGAAAATAAATTTAATTTAGATATTCATGCTATGTACTCTTCACTACCCTACACGACATACTTATATATCGGGATAAGACTAGAAAGAACATTACAACTATAATTTCAACATAATTATGCAAGTTTTCCATATAGCCAGACATTATGTTTATATATATTTAGCCATATTATATCAATAGCATGCAATTATCAGTCCTAATAAATAATTTTGAAATGGACATTGTTCTAAAATTTATTAAAGTTATGTTATTAAATATATATAAATCAATTACATTTTAATTTGACGCCCTTGTTGTATACACCAACGATTTACGAATCGGGATATAGTTTAATTTAATTTAAACACACAAAGTCGAGATATATGTATATGTGCTCGGTATATTTATTTTCTAGACATTGTCTATTTATTGTTCTTACTAAATTATTTTTTAAACTTACTTTGTTTTTTACCTTTACATCGTCGTTCCTTTCTAGACTGACCCACTATAATCTTTCACATTGTTTTCTCTTATCCATATTCTGGGACATTTTTGATCACAAGTTATTGAAGAGGAAAAATACGTATGGTTTGGGCAACACCAAATCGAGTAATGACAATTGAAAGGCGGAGGCCTGCGCGGGAGCGTGAAAAGTGGGTAATCAGTAAAGTTTCTCTTATTTAAATATAAAATTTTTAAAATAACTTTTAAACTGTGGTGAGGACAGCAACATCTCGTGTACTTGTTGTATGTAACTTTGTCTGCATGTTATGCTTTCATGTCTATGTAAACCACTGAACCGATTCTATAGTTTGGCAAAGACTGAGCTGCTTTGAGACAGGACATGGCTTACTATTTATAGAAGAAAGGAGTCTAATAGAGTACGAAATTTGTCATTGCAGAATTTTTATCGAAGCTTTTTCGATAAGAAATAAATGAATATTGTAGTGCCGATAAATATGATACAGGATATTTTTACTTTTTTAATATATTTAAAATATATATTTGTTTTTATTTACTGCTTTTACCCGTAGTGGTAAAATCAAGATTCCATGGGTAAGAAAGTGAAAAATTTGAACCTAAAGGAATAAGTGCTGGCAGTATTACGTCAAGTGTTAGGGACCAAATTAGACACTATTTTGTTGTTGATAAGGTTCCCAATAATCTACCCAATAGATATAAAATGTATCTAGTCCGATTAATTACAAGTGATACTATTAATACTTTTGGATCAGATATTATTTTAATAACTTGAAATGGTCTGGTACGATCGCTTCCGATATGAATATTCAAATTCGTTGAAATATTTACAAATACTGAGTAGGTATTTGGAAAGCACCGTTTCGTAATATCAAACATATCTCATTAAATTTCAAACGGCGTTGTTTCAGTATTCAAAGAAATGGTAATATGAGTACTCGTATTATGGCTGACAAATTACATGCTGTCAAGAACTCGGTGGAAACTCTTCAAGAGCTCCGAGACTGTATGCTATAATGGATTAACATATACGAGTAGCTTTGTTCTTGAGTCCCACAGATTTTCAAACTCTGCAGTGGGTTAACGATTGTTTCTTAGGTTACGTTTGTACATGACACTGTCTTGAATCTCATTTTATATATTTAAAGACAGAAAAATTTAATTTCGGTTTCCGCATATGGTCGTATCATGAAATTAGAAAGAAATATTGTTACAAATATTGAAACTTTCGATAAAGATGAGAATTTTGTTCTAATTATTATTACATTGATGAGAATACGCTCTGTAGTAGCGAAGAGTAACAAGTGCTTGAAAGATTCGTCAGTCCTGTTAGGTCCTGGGTAGCTCAGTGGTTAGAGCAGTCGCCCGGATTGCGAAAGGTCGTGGGTTCGATTCCCATTTCAGGGTGCGAAGGACCAAGTGGATTTTTTAAGCATTTTGTATTAAGAATAATTTTCAGTATGGCATTGTGAATGCTAAAACAATCAAAATATAATATTCTTATTTAGTTTGATAAATTTTGTATTCACATTGAACACTGCTGTTTTCTGATTGTTTGTAATTTGGTTTAAAAAAGAGATGTCCTGATCAGCAATAAGATTTATTGGTAAGTTACGTTTCTAGTTTGAAAGCTGTTGAAAGAATTGTGGCGAGTAATGTAACACTAACAAAAATATTTTAAAATCTTATATATACTTTTTAAATATGTAAATAAATAGATTAAAAAATGAAGCTATATATTACTTAATAATTTAACTTAAATATATTGTACAAAAAAACAAAACGTAACAAAAATGTAGCAAATTCATAACGCACTCTAATAAGAAAAGAAACTTGAAATCCAGTAGGCCATGCTTCTAGCTCCCGCCGAAATCGCGCGAATTTCAAAAAAGGAACGAGATAGCATCCTAGTCAGTGAGCGTTTGCGTACTTTAAACTACATTAATAGAATTCATAAATTATTGAATAAACTGTAGGTATATTAAAGTTATTGTTATCGACGAAGAGGGTGACGAGGAATGGTGTGGACACTGGTGCGAAAATAAACAACTTATCTTCTCAAAAACTATATTGTCCACAAAACAAATATACTCGTCAAAGCACGTGACAATCAATAATGAACATATGTCAATACAAAACAAAAATTAAATAAAAATCAAATATATATAAAAAAACTATTAAAACAAAGACAACGTATAAAAATAGGTCGGTTCAGCTGACGATCCTCAATAGTAATAATTATATGTTTTCTAAGTTTGAATACCAAACTACTATAAATTAACTACTTATTTAGATAATCTCTGTAATAGGGTAAGTTGTATATATTTTGTAATATTTGTGTTCTTTGTATGCTTATATGACATAGTTAATATTGTAAATAGATTATTGTTGCCTTACATACAAATCTGATGATACTATAATTTTCATACCGACTCTAATCGAATTTCTATGGAGCAAGTCCAGGACTTGAAGAATTTTATTTATTTAAGAAGAACAAAGATTCCCCCTCTACCACCCTTCGTTCTCTATCCTGCCGCTGATGTCCTGCTATCCCTGACTAGCCTACCATTTTTGTTCCTGTGTTTGCGTTTTCCCTTCCTCGACCACTATTAAGGACGGTATCGTGCCACACTCTAATTAGGTGATGACTAAATCAGAAAAAGAAGCCTACCCTAACGACCCTGAATTCGATTCTAAATTCAGTGTCTACCTAAAATTTATATTATATAATTCTATTTCCTTTTTTATTGTATATAGTTAGTTTTATTGTATTTTTTTCCCATGAAAATATTTAGTTTACTGAGTTTTGTAAAATATATTGCTCAGACTTTATTAATCTGTTAACGTTTATACACTACGAGTAGACGGACTTCTTGAATGACCAAGAAAACGGAAAACGGAAATGCATAAGTGGAACAAATCAGACTAGTCTGATTTTTCATTTTCTGCATTATTCTTACATTATTATAAAATATTTTCATTATTATACATAGTGATTTAAGTGGAAGATTTATATGTGTGAGTGTAATACACTAGAAGACAATATGATGTAGTAAATTCTTATTTATGGTAAAGTTTATTTGAACTATAATAGATTTGGTCATTATTCTTATATTATTCCTTGGTTATTATTATTCAAGTTTATGTTCTCTTATAATTGGCGGGGGTACGCACGACTCTGCTCCCACCTGAAGTTTAAGGACAATAAACCCAACTTTGTCTGGATTCTCTATAAAATTTGGCAGCACGTGTTGTTCAAGTGACATAAATTGACGAAATTAAAACCGGTATCTGACTTTTATCACCCGGAGACGTGAGTTTGGAATTAAATCGTCAGGCTTAGATTTCCTATTGCGGCTGCTTCTTTGATTATTATATACGCATAATATATGTAAAATCACTCTAGCAAGTCCTCAATGTAGGGGAAGACCAGCCGGCATCAAACTTAATATGTCTCGATAAGCACGAAGGAGTTCGAGATAACAATGCTTTGGTCATTCATCCTAAAATCAGTCGTTGGGATAGTTGCTTGACTTTCACTTTTACTGACTGAACTCATTAATTAATATATGGTATAAGAAAGGGAACATGAGAAGTAATTGTTAAACTTTCGGTTTAGTGAAACTATATTTAATTGTAAACCCGTACCTATTAGATCTCTATGTCCGTACACACATACAGTGTTATTAATAAACAACGCATAGAGTTGGAGTAAATTTACGCTGAGACTGCACTTAGTATTAATCAATTATTACAACAGAGTCTTAGCAAAAGTTAACCCAGTACGAGGTTCTACAGAAGTAATGATTACTCCTAGAAGGTAGTACGTTTGCTTATTCTGTGTATAATATGAATTTGGACTAATACTAAAATTGCAATTTTAGCGTAAATTAACTTTGACGCTAAAACTTGTTTATTAATAGCACTGATAGTGCGTACCGTAACAATAATCCGCGAATCGCTACGACTGCTGTTCGCTGGGCGTTACGTTACTAGTAGCACTATTATTCTGCACAAATTGTCAAATCTAAGTTCATTTCCAACAGAAAATGGCTCAAATATAGTCAAACATTGTCTTGTCGAGTCGGAAGCTTAATAAATTATTCATTTCATTTTTAACGACGATAATAAAATGAAAAGTTTAATGGAACCATCTTATTATTTGCAACTTTTAAAGATCCATAATAATTTTTCAAGGAATACATTTCAGAAGAATTGTTTAGTAATTTGAAATAAGAAAGTTAAGGAATTAACAATAAATTAATTATAAAGAAACATAAGAGATTTAACACAAGAAAGAAATGTCCATGAGGTAAAAAAAAATGAAATTATTTATAACTATTATACTGGAAAATTTATTTTTAGATACTATTAAATTCGTGTACAGTTTCTGTCTGTTTAAGAGACATTGTAAATTATTAAGTTATAGGATTAATTAGTTTTTTACAGATAGGTCTTTTTGTTCCTCAATCGTCGTGTTCAGAATGTTGTATGATTTTGAGTAAGAAGAAGAAACTAAGGAATATTTTTCTAAAGTAAAATTTCTTAGACTTGTTTCTCGATAAAGAAAAATCTTTCCATCTAAATCGACCTGGTTAGAGTCAAGTTGTCGACTACAATGTTTGACTGAAACAGATTTGAGCCATCGTCATTCTGTCATGGGCGGTGGCTGTTAGTATATTTAGCTAACTGGTTATCGATCGAGCGTTCACAATAAAACTAATATAGCCCCCATTCGTAGTCGTGAGGATGAATCGACTGTTTTGTATAACAAAACGGGCTGGTGCGATATTGAGGCGGCTAAATGGATTGCTAACATCGATTCGGGCGAAGTAACGCGTCCCTACACCCACACTGTTTGTCTAGTTGATGTTATACACAAAATCAATATAAAAGATTATGATGTACGAACTGAAGATGTCATTAACGTAATTGTTAACGGAAATGTTCGTTCCAACGCCCGCTCCGAGAACTGAGTGGGGGGGAAAAGTTAATCGTATTAAAATATGAATGTGATGGACACAAAATAAATTGTATCCGAAAGCATGAGCTGCGAGGACTGCCCATCGTCTCAAGGATAATAAAGTTTCGCTTATCCAAAATGTCGGTTGTGAAAAAGATCGCCTTTTCATTAAACATTATCGTGTTCTTAATTTATAATGGAAATAAGCGTAGTTGGAGAAATAGGGTCGTGTTTCAGAAAGACAAATTTTAAACGATAATTCAATTGTTGAACCTAAAATATAATGGAAGAAACGTTTATGACAAATTGTCTTAATTCACAGAATTATGAAGAAAGAAATTTACAAGTCCAATTATTATTGTTATTATTAAATAGTATTATTATACGAATGGCTCGATCACACAACTTAAGTAACTGTATTAAATAAGTTTAGAATTTTCTTCGGTAGTTGATCAATAGACCCTGAAGTATTCTCCCTAGGTATAATACCTGTCCCAGTATTACTATCATGCTATTAAAACAGGCATAGTTAAAATTATGGCTACACATAAAAAATAAAACATAAAAATACATACGGTCAACTGTAAGATGCTACATTTACAGGAGAGCGGCACAAACGAAAACTTGGCCGCGGTCACGTTGCATAATTCCTGCGCTACCGAGTACTATCTTATTCTACGTGAAGTTATCTTAGCAATTAGAAGCTGTGTTAGTGGACAAGCGCTGCGGTCTGCGACCGTTGTTGTAAAGGCCCATCCTTCCTAACCGTCCATAAAGAAGGCCTGACTCCCTGCATTGAGGACATAAAAGGGCTGAAGATGAATTAGAAGCTGTATACTTTAGACACAATTTATAAAAAAAAATATATTTTCCGAATAATTCCGTGGGAACACTATTATTAATAATTAGACGTTTTACCGCGACTTCACCCGCGTTAAAAAAGACTTTTCCAAATCGCTGCAGTAGTTTGGGAGTCTGTTGTTTGTTGGTATTGTATATGCAAACCACCTCTTTATAATATTAAAAAAGATTATGCCTGTGACATACTCCACTTTTTTTCATTATCCGTGCATTAATCTTCAATAAAGTTCATATCGTTCACCTATTCATTTCATTTATTTATTTTTAGACTTTGTATTTATACTAAAAACTGAACAAACTGTCCCACGTGGTGTGTCGTGGACTTCTGGCCATCTCCTTATATGATTTGATTGGATTTCATCCATATGCATGATCTGTGCCCCGGCATTTAATGGACAGGACTTTAAGTGTAATTTGACAATATATGCCCATTAAGATTTTTGATAAACGAAACGACAATAAATAATAACATGTACAAAAAATGTTATTGGCTTTTAGACAGGATCTTTTATTCGACTCAAGAATACATGGAATCTAAACACTAGCATTGTAAGAATAACGATTAATGAAATATATGAACTTGAATTAAAATCTAATGAATATAAAATGATACTATTTATTGACAATAAAAATTGATAAAATGTATGTGGAATGTGTTTTTTATAGTTTTTTTATTATTATTTTTACTTTATTATTGAAATTTGCATGCCTACAAGAATATGGTGGAATAATATTTGGCTTTGAAACATTGTTGAACATTCCAATATAGATATATATTATTGTGCAAATAAAATACTTTCACTTTGACTTATTAGACTGGTGGTGACGATGTTCTATTATACTATTATACTTAAATATATATTCTTATTTTTTAAGTAGATTAGAATTTTTGCTTATGAAATATATTAAAAGACATTTTGTTGTTAGAGGGGAAACCTTTACAGATAAATCAATAAAGTTGAAAATAAAAATATCGATTTAAATTTTTCACCACATTTAATAGATCCCTTAAATAACTTTTATGGGAGATATATTTTAAAAAAGTTGAAATATTATTTTCGTGTTCTAAATCTTTCATTTTTGTTTGCCAACTTGCTATTTCTATAATAACAGCTAAAAGTTCACTGTAGAGATATAATTTCATTTCAAATGTTATGAGCATTTTTCGCCGACTACAAGGCTTTTTGCCGCTCGAAGTTTATTATTAGGCAGTTAATGGCGACAGGGCCGTGTTGTAGACATGATAATAAAGATTGGCACTATATAAAATTCAAAAATAAACTGATGCACGACGACATTTTAAAAATATGAATGCCATTAAACAAAACGTATTTTCCAAAGCAATTTTAGTTTATATAAGGCTTTACGAGACAATGGACCTGTGTCCAAGAAAGACATTTAATTATCACTAGTTATCTTCCCGCGACTTCGCCTGCGTATATTATAGCCTATGTAATCCGGGTATGATGTACTTTCCCGTGGAACATTTTTTTAAACCAGTTCAATAGTTACGGTAACTTATTATTTGCAGACAAACATACAATTAAATTTTATGTTCGTTATAGATATTTATTTAATATTTCGCGTATTAAATAAAGCAGATTGAACTAATGATATGTCACTGATTCGTCATTCTTTATGTTTTAAACTGTACAAACATACTCCTACATTAATAATATATACTATCGTAAAGTACTTGAAAGGAAATGGCTCTAAAGTCATCAATAGCAAAATATTATTCCAAATCAACGGGAGTGGCACTCGAGTCGAGAATGAAAGAGAGTCGGGTTCGATTGCGAGTCGTCTCAGACGACGTTTGAGACTCTCAGGTCGGGTTTGATCGGCCAACAACAAATACACTAGAATGAAAACTGCGATCATTCTCAACTCAACAGGCAATGCCAATAAACGGTTCTCTTTAATGATCGTACAACGTCGGTGCTATTACAATAGGCTAGTTGACAACTTTTCTTTTTTTATAAATAGTCAAATAATATCAGAAAAATAATGTAGTAGTAACAGCAACTCACGATTAATAGTTTCGAAGATACGATACCATGTTTGTGGAAGTGATGCTAGTCGGCCAAAAACTCTCCTTACAAATTTAAGGCACTAAGTGATATCACACGGTAGCGAAAAACGTATGGGCATCCGGGCAATATTTGTAATATATTTATTTATGCGTTTATAACGAAAGTAGTTACGTTTGTTGATTTTGAAAACAGTTAATTTGACAAGAATCAATTATTTAAAAGAATTAAACAAAGATAGCAAAGTAATCGAAAAGAAATGAACAGGTATCGGTCTATCTAAATCATAAGTCGTGATCGATACTCTTAAGAAAACTATCATAGATATTGTTACCAACCTTGAACCAACCAACCATCCTTTTTGAAGCCTTTTTTACTTTTTTATTGATTTTGTACGTATTTTTGTTTTCCATGTCAAAATATATAGTTGTCACTCAGCCCTATCCTGGTCTTCTTATTTTGGTTCCCTAAATCCCAGTTTTTCATCATAAATCCTTTATCTAGAGCTATCGTTAACATAGTGGTCCTTCTCCCATTTTTTCAGTGAACTTCCTCATAAATTTATCATTTACATCCATTTTCAAAATTTTTTATTTATGGTGGAAACGCGGAATCAAAGGAAGGTTAGGGAAAACAAGAAGAATACTGACAACATGGGTGATCCAGTGGATAATACATCCACAGATTCCCCAGCTCGCATTGCTCGATCTCATGGCTCCGAAGGTTCCAGGTCATCTCGGTCTTCAGCAACTATTCGTGCTCAAAAGCTTACCCTACAAGCGGCACATCTCCGAAAAGTCACAGCAGCCGAGGCCGCAGCAGCGGCAGCCGACGCCGAACGAAGAGCCGCAGACCTAGAACTTGAGGCGCAGATCGTAGCTTTGGAAGCAGAAGGTGGAAGGAGCAGAAGCTCTCGGTCGCGCTCTTCAATTCAAAACTGGTTAGCTTCAGTTGATAATAATACAAATCCTTTACACGACGTTACGTTGGAACCTACAATAGGATCGAACGCAGTTAATAAGCGTCAGGATTATGGACGTAGCCAAACTTTTTATAATTGTGGTGAAGGAAGCTCCGCGAAGCCAAACCCATCCGTCACCACAGCTAATGTTCCTTTACCAACTGATAGCTTACTAAATACAAATAAGAAGGCGACACAGTCCACTGATATAGCTTTATTAGCACAGGCTATCACTTCGCTTGCAAATGGTGCGTCATCACGACCGAAGATTGGCGATGGCCGCCTTCCGTCCTTCGACGGCAAGCCTTTGGAGTGGCTGGCCTTCAAGCGTGTCTTCACTGACTCGATGGTGGTGTTCTCCCCTTCCGAGAATCTAGCGCGCATCGGCATGGCTCTCCGAGGTGCAGCACGGGAGGCTGTTTCAGTTTTGCTTATGTCAGCTAGCGATCCTACGGAAGTGATGAATGCCTTAGAACTACGGTTTGGTAGGGCCGAATTGATAGTTCTACAAGAAATTTCTAATATTAAGTTATTACCTAAACTATGCTCAGATAGTATAGGTTTGAACAAATTTACCTGCAAAGTTCGTAATTGTGTGGAGGTTGTAAAACTACTGAACCAAAGATGCTACTTAGAATCACCTGAAATTTTCCAAAACATTCTCAGTAAATTAACACCGTTACTACGCTCTAGGTGGGCTGACTTTGCTTTGATTAACCTGTCCAAACATAATAAAACTAAACTGGAACTTCTAGCAGAGTTTTTATCGAGAGAGGTAGAGTTACAGTTGCAATTTGGTCTAATCACTGATCAATTTTGTCACACTAAAGTCGAAAAATTACACGCTCTTAATCCAGCAGAAAATAATTCAAATTCGCCTAAAACTTTCGTACAGCAGATCACTCAAAATAAGAACGAGTTACCAACAATATCTGAAAATAAACCGTGTCTTTTATGTTAACATAAACATTCATTAAATAAATGTGACAAATTTTTGACATTGTCAGTTGTTGATAGGTGGAATTTTGTCAAAGCAAATAAAGTCTGCCATAGGTGTCTTAAAAAAGGTTCGCACTGTTATAAATATTGCAAATCTTCCAAAGAGATTTGTAATGTTTCTAATTGTAAGTTGAGACATCACAAACTGTTACACAATGCGGATTATTTAGTTGCTCACACGAATTTAGAAGAAAATGCCGAGTCCGTTGTTGGTGGTGATGGCTTGAACCAATCACATGATTCTCAGCAGACAAGTTCCGACTTAGTAGCTCACACAATTGCTGATAGAATGCTAGGTAATTATAAACCGTACTTAAAAATCGTTGCTGTCACAGTTTATGGACCATTATGTGCCATAGATACCTATGCCCTTTTAGATGATGGTTCAACAGCTACATTTATCGACTCTGACATATGTAGACAAATAGGTATCACGGGACCTAAGACGGAAGTTCGCCTGGATTGCGTTGGTGGTTTAAGCAAAAAGACGAACATTCAATACGTTGATTTCGATATTAAGGGTCGTCATAGTACGAAAACATTTACAATTCGGAATGCTAGGTCAATTGAGAATTTAGGGTTGTCAAGTCAAACAATCTGTAACGATGACATCAGTAAATTTCCATATTTATCTGATTTGATCGACGAGCTTTCTTATCAACGGGCCGAACCAAAGCTTATTATTGGCATTGACAACTGGCATTTAACTATACCACAAGCGACGCGCAAAGGTCGTAAGTCACAACCAGTTGCCATTAACACAAATCTTGGTTGGGTTTTGTTTGGGTTTGACTCTAGTAAGACTAAGCCTATTGAGTTCGTCAATCATACCAACATATCTCACAAAATCGACGATGATCCTAATCATTTTGATTATTGTACCTTGGACTCAATTATTCAGAATTACTATAAGCTCGATTCATTGGGCATTGTCAAGAGGGATTGCCTCAGTAAAAATGATGCAAAGGCTGTCAAAATTTTAGAAGAGACTACTCGCAGATTATCTGATAATAGATTTGAAGTAGGTCTTCCTTGGAAGGATGACAATTTTGACATCCCTAATAGTTTCGATCTCGCAATGTCGCGTTTTTCTAGTTTAGAAAGGAAAATGTACAAAGAACCAGTGTATGCAAAATTTTACAAATTAAATATGCAGGCTATGTTTGATAAAAACTACGCTGAAGGCCCTGTCAATCTTCAAGTAAATAATAAAAGAGTGTGGTACTTGCCTCATTTTGGCGTCACCAACTGTAACAAACCCGGTAAACTTCGCATCGTTCATGATGCCGCTGCGAAGTCTAACGGTGTTAGTCTAAATTCAATGTTATTGACAGGACCTGATTTACTAAATTCCATCTTGGACATTTTATTTCGGTTTCGTGAGGGAAAGGTTGGTCTGTCTGCCGACATTAGGGAAATGTTCCCTCAGATAAAAATTAAGGCGTCAGACAGAGATGCCCAACGTTTCATTTGGCGAAATTCGCCAACTGAACCTGTTTCCATCTATAGAATGTCCTCGATGATATTTGGTGCGGCTTCTAGTCCTTTTTCGGCACAATTTGTCAAAAATAAAAATGCTCTTGAGTTTCAGCAACAGTTCCCAGAGGCCGTGGATGCAATCTTGAACAATCATTATATGGACGATTGCATTATATCCACATCCTCAGCTGCTGCTGGAGCACAACTTGCCGCCGACATCGTAGCTGTGCATAAAAATGCCGGATTCGAGATGAGGTCTTGGGTATCTAACGACCCAAGAGCTCTCTCACTTTTACCTGAATCATTATTGTTAGACCCGTTATTAGCTAGTGTAGATGTTGATTTAGGTAAGGTCGCTAAGTCCGTTAGAACTTTAGGTTTAGTTTGGCAGCCGCTAGAGGATTATTTTAGTTTTAATTTTAAAAGCTTTGCAGAGAAGTTTATTACTGAACATTTCACCAAACGTGAAGCCCTGTCTCTTATGATGACAATCTACGATCCATTAGGATTTCTTTCTCCTCTTGTTATCAGGGCAAGAATTTTATTTCAAAACGTTTGGCGAAAGGTTATTGACTGGAATCAGAAACTCGCTCAGAATGATATCGCCGCATGGAAAGAATGGCACAAAGTATGTGTTGATTCCATTACGCGTTTACGTATTCCACGTCGATATAATCTGAGTGAATTCGAGGTTTCAGAGCGGCAACTTCACATTTTTTGTGACGCAAGTGAAGTTGCCTATGCGGCCGTAGCTTATTGGCGCTTAAGATTTCCGGACGGTACCATAAATATAGTTTTAATTGGTAGCAAAGTTAGAGTAGCACCGCTTAAACCAGCTTCCATCCCGCGGTTAGAATTACAAGGTGCTTTAATAGCTGCTCGACTAGCTGACACTATCTTCAACGCTCACAGACTTAAGCCGTGTATGCGGACATTTTGGTGCGACTCTATGAATGTCATTGGGTGGCTCCGTAATGACGCACGTAATTTTAAACCCTTCGTAGCCAACCGTTTGGGCGAAATTTCCGAATTGTCGAGTGTATCCGAATGGCGTTGGGTACCAACCAACATGAACTTTGCAGACGATGCCACTCGACTTGGTTCTGAATCGTTACATTCTCAATCTCGTTGGCTTGTCGGTCCAAATTTTTTGTTGTTTGATACAGATGAATGGCCAACAGAGCCAACGTTTGATGACTTGCCTAATCAGGCAGAATTCAAGCCAAAGTATCGAGACGTGTGTCATACCATAGTCGACAACCCAAATGCTCCTTTGGGTCCCATTTCCGCAGATCCTCGTCGAATTAGTAATTGGTTATGTCTCATTCGCGCAACCGCTCTAGCTCATTTGTTTGCACGCAAGCTTCGAAGTATTTGTAAAGTAGACAGATTAACTGTTACCCCTTCGGATATAACAGCTGCTGATTTAAAACTGGCTGAAAATCATGTTTTGTGGCAAAGCCAGCTTGACTCCTTCAAAGTCGAGAGAGAGTGTCTAGAGAAAGCCATTGCCCTGCCACACAGCAGCAGATTACAGAACCTGTCTCCCACTATCGATAAGGATAACCTGATTCATCTATCAGGATGGATCACTGCTGCCGCAGAGATTTACGACTCCACTAAATTTCCGGTAATTCTCGACGGAAAACATCCTGCTGTACGCCTGCTTGTATTGCAATTTCACCAAAGAGCTGCACATGCTAATACCGAGACCGTGGTAAACGAAATTCGACAATGTTACTGGATCATAGGCCTCAGAAACACGGTACGATCAGTCGCTAACAGTTGCATATTTTGCAGACATCGCAAGGCTATGCCATACAATCCTCCCATGGGTCAACTTCCACCAGCGAGATTAGCACACAATAAGAGACCGTTCACCTTTACGGGACTTGATTACTTTGGTCCCGTCAACGTCACCATCGGCCGCCGACGTGAAAAACGCTACGTCGCCCTCTACACCTGCCTAGTCATAAGAGCGGTTCACCTAGAGGTAACATACAGCCTCTCTACTGACGCAGCGATGATGAGTTTGCGAAGATTTATCGCCCGCCGAGGACGTCCTAAGGAAATTTATTCTGACAACGGGACGGCTTTTGTCGGTTTGGATAGAGAATTAAGAAAGCTATACGGTGAGCAAATGTCGACCTTCGCTGCTAACGAGGCCATCCAATGGAAATTTATCCCACCAGCAGCACCATTTATGGGCGGAGCTTGGGAGCGTATGGTGCGAAGCATTAAGACAGCCCTAAAGGTCACTTTAAAGGAAAAAGCTCCCAGTGACGAAACATTGGCGACGCTACTGCTGGAGGCTGAAGCCATAGTTAACAGCAGACCGCTTACACACGTATCTCCTGATCCCGATCATCCCGAGGCTTTAACTCCATTTCATTTTCTCATTGGCACTTCATCAGTAATAAACGTTCCAGCAGATTTATGCGACCGTGACCTTTGCGGCCGGCTATGCTGGAAGAAAGCAGCCAGAATGGCTGACCATTTTTGGCGACGTTGGATCAGAGAATATCTGCCACTCCTCAATCTATCCAAAAGCTCTGGTCAACAACCTAATATTTCAGTGGGAGATATGGTTCTGATTGCAGACGGAAACCTCCCTCGTGGTATGTGGCCTAAAGGTCGGATTGCCAAAATTTATCTGGGCAAAGATGGTATCGCCAGAGTGGCCGACGTAGACACTGCTGCTGGCCAGTTTAAGAGGCCACTGAAGAAGCTTATACCGCTTAAATAAAAATGGGAGGATGTTACCAACCTTGAACCAACCAACCATCCTTTTTGAAGCCTTTTTTACTTTTTTATTGATTTTGTACGTATTTTTGTTTTCCATGTCAAAATATATAGTTGTCACTCAGCCCTATCCTGGTCTTCTTATTTTGGTTCCCTAAATCCCAGTTTTTCATCATAAATCCTTTATCTAGAGCTATCGTTAACAGATATAAAAATAAAAAGTATGTACTTATTATTATATTTGATTAATTTTGTATCCATCATATTTGTTTCGGCGTTTGGTCTATATTGCTTTGACGAAAACACGCTCTGTATGGCGAAAAAGTAACAAGTGCTTGAAAAATTCAGTGGTTAGAGCAGTCGCCCGGCTTGCGAAAGGTGATGGGTTCGAGTCCCATAGTGGATTTTTTAAGCATTTTTCATTAGAAACGTGTTCTTGTTAGATTAGACCCAACAATCGAGTTTTTAATAAATTTGTGTGTATTGTAATGGGTTATTTTGCTTACAAAGCCGCGCGCTCGGGTGTAAGCCACGTTATGAAGTAGGGGACACGCTCTCAATATATGAAATTGTTATTTTCCATCAAAGTTTCCGTGTTCATATAAACGCCCGAATACGAACGGATTTGAGCAAGGCCTAAATGTCTCGTATAAGATGAACAAAGAGCTGGATGCAACTAATAGTGTTTCGGACTTTACAAAGTTCAAATATCTATTATATTTCTATCGTAAATTTATAAGAGTATAGATCGGAGTGTCGGATGGTTAAGCGGACGGACGAAAATCGATCGCATGTGTATGCTAAATGAATGTGTGGAGTGGCGAGGATGGACAAAATAAATAATGAGTACATTAGGGAAATTTGGAAAGTAGCGCTAGTAACAGAGTAATTGAGAAGATTCAGAATAGCCCTCTTAGATTATTCATAGAAATCATAAATTAGGTCATAGAAATTTATATCGCTGCTATCTATTTTACAAGTTTTCAATATATGTATATAGATAGGTAGGTTTATTCATCAAATCTTGCAAAAGAATTTCAAAGATACTTGACAGTGCCATCATGTCTGATACGGGTATGAAACGAAATAATTTGATGAAAATAATACAATTATACATGTAACTGCATATAAAAGGTAGACGCTGTTATTTTCTAAAAAAACTGACTAACTAAAATTATAAGTGAGTAAAATGCTTACAATATCCAGGCAAAAATCACAATAAAATTTATAACCACGAGCTTTCGTGAGGTGCATACTTCAAATATAAAGTTTCAGTTTATGAATTAGTCAAGAGCACATATATTACTCTCCATATTTTCTTAAGTAAGGGCAATTTGTGGGACGGAGGGGGTTAAAATTTCTTACGTCATCGTTTAGGCAGCGTTTACGCGTCATTTGCTCCAACGGAACGAGTATAGCTGACAGCAACTTCGAGCCAGCATGTCGAGTTGGCTTTCCTGATCAATCAATCACATATGTAGTTAATGCGCGAGTGATGTTCAGAATAACGATATTACCACCACCGTATCCATATTAAGATGATCGGAAACGAAGATATTTGCAAAATAAAAAAAAAAGTTATATCGGTGTCATAAAGTAAAAGAACATTATGTAGAGATGTAATTGATATTCTTCGTCTTATTAGTGTTGTGTTACTCAGGGTCATGGTGCCAAATATTGATACGTAAATTTGTTTTTGTCTTTCAAACAGTATTTATCTTTGATATTGTACTGTGTTCGGATAGTAACACTCACTAAGACACATTGTGCAGAGAAATATATGCGAGTGAGATGAAATGAATTAAGACAATCTTATTAAAAGTGAATTCATCATGAGCCAGCTAAGGAAGAGTCCAGTGTTAATTAACCCTTGGGTCATTAATCTACGTCTTTGGATAAATTTCAATTTCAGTGGGTGGTATAAAAATTAAAGGATGATCTGTAACATACTAAACTAAACGGACAGATTAATTTTGAATTTCAAAAACAATTATTTATTAAATTAACTCCGCCCCAATGGCTCCGTCTGAACAAAGAGTTGATAATTTATGTAATGAGCTAGACAGAGTGACTGTCAGTTACCAATTTTATATATCATAAATAACTAGAACTAATCCCAAGTCAAATTTGTTCCGATGTCTTCTAGAATTAATATGATTACTAAATGCATACGATATATGAAGAAGAATTGCTCGCATTTCAGTTCCAAAGTCGTCTCTAGGATCTTAGATTCGATTCTTTATCGGGTAATTGTGGAAAATAAACTAGTCTATATTATCTCGGGTGAAGGTATTTGCTGCTTTGTTCCGGCTGCTTTGTTCCGGGTTTCCATAATAAAAAGTCCTTTGGCTTATTAATTTGGGATCTATCGATCGATATATGACATATAATCGTTCTTTGTGAGTTTCCTTGAATATTAAAATTTGTATCGCTGTTCATTAAGATCTGACGGAATCATATTTAAAATGTTGTGATATAAGCATGACTATTAAGCGTTTCCTTTTCGAAAATCTTAGCTTTGTTTGAACGTATATTTTTGATAAATCGGAAGAAAATATTATAAAGCACAGCAAATCAAAAAATTTGTTAACAATATACGACTTTTTTGAGCTTGGCACTATTATTTCGATGTTTTAATGAAAAGATTTCAGAAATTACTGTGATCGAATGCAGCTTAATCTTGTTTATAAGCACAAAGCTATTAAAAGAAACAAGGATTCGGTAAGAAGATTACATGGAATAAAAACATTCGTTACGGATTAATGAATCAGTGGCTGTTACGTACTTAAAGGCCTAATCTAAATCTGGCCCGAGTACCCTTGTAAGACTTCAGGCATTCATTTATATTCAAGACAACTGAAATAATACGGTGCGTCCCGCGTTATAATTTCAACCGTTTTATCTCATAAAAGAGGGTCGACTTGAATAAAAATTCATCTTCTCTGTCATTTAGTTTTCATTGTTACATTTATAAGTATTTTATAGACTTTATAAATGGACTTCTTATAGTTTTTGAATGGAATCATATCAGTAAGAAAAAAAAAACAGCCAAGAGCGAATCCAACATGCTTAGTGAGGAATTTATTAAATGTACTTACCTAAATATAAAATACTAGCAGTTTTCCGCGACTTCGCCCCCGTAAATTAAAGCTTATGTCACCCGTGTTTGGTGATGTTTCCCGAATGTGAAAGAATGTTTCAAATGAGTTTTTTTAGTTTCGAAGTCTATTCGAATTTAAATATTATTTAAATATTAGTATAGGTAAAAACCATAAACTACAAATGGTCAATGTCAGAAAAGTATAACATTCAATCTATTTATCTTATAACTAGCTTTCCGCCAGCGGCTTCGCTCGCGTGGTCCGCTGGTACCTTACTCATAGATCTAAACTACGCAACGGGCCGTGCAGCAGAAATCGTAATATTTTAATTTAGCCATAACATCAAAACCAAACGCCCAATTTTAATAATTCAAAGACCAAATATTATCTAGATAAACTGTACTTAATGATGAAATTTAAATAATTATTAATTTATTTTGATAAGGATTAATAGCATGAGTAAAATAAACATGTCTAAATGTAATCCAAAAAAAATTAAGCTTTTTCAATAAAAAAATGATTGTTGTGCCTCACTCGACATAGATAGGTATAGTGTATTGCGAGCTTTTTTGTTGATATTTATAAGATCTACAATAATTTAGACCATTTTATGGTTCTATCTCAGGCAGCGTACGCAAAATAAGTAACTGTTCTGGTTGATTTTTTTTTTAATGATGTTCCGTTTCGATTATTCAACCAATCGATAAATTGATTAAAGATTTACTTGTAATCGATCAATAATCGATTCATGTCAATGATTATTAAATTCTTTTATCCCAAAAGTTTATAATTGATTTCAGATTAATTCCACCGTATTTTAAAGCCATCCAAGTTAATGAAAAATAGTTAAAAATAAATTTTAAGACAATGTTTACTATTCTAGCATTGTGCATGCAAAATTTATGGAATTAAACTAGCTGTACCCGCGATTTCGTCCGCGTGAAAAGTAGCCTTAGTAATTCCTTATTACATAAACTATCTATCAGTAAAAGTCCGGTCAAAATTGGTCTAACTGTCTCAGAGTTTAGCCGGAACAGACAGAAAAAAATTTTTTTTGGTATAGGTATGTACCGTGAATACTTACATGTGCATTTAGTAAGAAACGGTTAATTTGTATTTGTTAAAATAAAACTGTAAGATCCGTTTATTTATTCATCGGGAGTTCCCCGATCAAAGAGTAAAGTTACCTATTTGTTCGTGGGAGTATTCCAGGGTTGTCATAATAAGTAATAGAATATCTACTAACAATATTCACAATCGCGATCCGCTAACGGTATCGAAGCCATCGAAGTAAAGCAAGTATGTACTATACTAAGGTTTAAACTATTCCTATTGCTAACGTTCTAAGAAATAATCGATGGTTAATCGTCGATTAGGAAATCATAATCAATTGCAACCGATTATTTGAAAAATCGCCCCGTCTTGGGGGTGCGTCTCGAATGTCTCTGAGGCGTACCCCCAACTCGCAGAGGACCTGTTCTTTTCAGGGTAGGCCGAGGCGGCTGCGCAGGGGGGAGCCCCACATAACCTCGGTTAGCCATGCAGGCGACCCAGTATGAAGTAATGCATTTTGCTAGCTTCAAAAAGGGAGAATGAGCCATGACCGTGGGCCCAGCGCGTATTTTGTCATTTGACACAACCGTATTGCAGTCCACTGCGCCAACGAAATCTTCAGTTACTTAGGGGTCTCATTAAAGTTTCATTCTGAAGGAATGAATGGAATATTCTTTTTTATACATCATTACAGTAATAGACAAAATATGGACGCATTATATTGTACGGTAATATCGGCGACATTATCACTCAAAAATAATTTCTTGGTATCGTTTATATTACAATACAATTTATGAAACATTATTTGATATTGTTTAATATACAAAACGGAGAGGCCATTGATTGATTATTACAATGAAGTAAATATAATTTTGATTGTATTATCGTGTACCGGTATACTTCAATCGTATAATTAAATATTTGATATTTAAGATTCTTGTCATTGAAAGTTATGACTTAAACATTAAGACATTAGAACAATGTTTCTTCTTTAAAAATATAATTATTTGTTTATATGTGTGACTGTTCACTTTTAACTTACTTTTGATAATTATTATTAGGAATTATGCACTTACAGTGCTATATCAATGTTTATGTTCACTTAAACTCTAGATACGTCTCTACTATAGCTATAAGAACTTTTTATTGATTTGATCAATTTATAGTTGGTTTATTTTATTTTCATTTGCTTGAATGCTAATTGAGTTTAATCGATTGTATTTTAATTTATTCAAATTCTAAAATAACTATTATATTGAATCCATTTTTGTATTCATAATACTGTACTGGAAAATATTCTTAATGAAAAAATGCAAAAAACCATCCACCAGCCGTCGGATCACCTCAGATCGAATTTCAGAGTACCTGGGGTCTGGTGGATTTTTAGCGATTTTTATAAATTATAAGACACAGATAACCAAAGAGTATTCACAATCAATAATAGCTAGAATGTTATACGGTCGCACTCCAGATTGGACTTGAACCAAAAAATAAAAGAAATATTTATAAAGAAGTTTTTTATAGATAGATTACTAGATACATATTATATAGATATATATTATACATATAGATTACTTAAACACTGGTGGAATTGCGCTTACTAGCAGCGAAAGTAACAAGTTAGTGATAAAAAAATTCACTAGTTTCATAATAAAAATCTCTTAAGCTATAACAACTAAATTCCAACATACCCACTGAGTAATAGTTTCTGAAAATATACTTTTTTCAATGCGACGGGCGTTCATCGCTCCCTGGAGAGCTCTTTCTATATGCCACGCCACCATACTCTCATATCCCGCAGGCTGTGAACTCGCAAATTATATAAATAACATATTTATTTGAATTGCACTCGACAGATATTTGTTGCGCTGTTATTCGTTTGATATTTGTTACAGATATTCTTTCGTGAAAATTACATTTCACGATTATGTAACTATGTACTGTCATTCAATGTTAATTGGCAATGATGTCTGAGGTCATTTTTTGAAAGGAAAGATTTATTTGATTAATTTGCTAATCAAATTTACCTATGACAGTGGTTATGAATGCCTCACGTTGAGGTGTTATGTTAACGCCTTTTTAAGGTGCACCCTGATTTGATTTTGCCTTTTTTAAGCATTTTAAGTAGCTCGGTGGCGTAGTGGATTAGCGCTGCGGCCCGTGATCGTAGTCGTTAAGCAACTTTCGCAAGGGTCGGTCACGGGATGGGTGACCAAAAAATTATTATCTCGAGCTACTCCGTGCTTCGGAAGGCACGTTAAGCCGTTGGTCCCGGCTGCATTTGCAGTCGTTAATACCCTCCAATCCGCATTAGGCCAGCGTGGACGGTCATGGCCCATCCCTCCTTAACCATCCATAAGGAAGGCCTGAGCCCCTGCAGTGGGGACGTAAAAGGGCTGATGATGAAGCATTTTAAAATTCGAAGAAGTAGAATGTACTCATTGGATAATTCAGATCATCAATAGATGTTGGGTGTTCCATATGTAACAACAGAGTATTTGCCATCAAAAATTTACGATATTTAACAATGTGACTAAAAAAACATGCAAAGCCAAGCATGTGTTCTCAGCGTTGAAAAGCCGAAAAAAGACAATACAACATTTTTGTTTTCTTAAAAAAAAGCATTAATTATTCCTTTCCCCATTCAAGCTCGGCACACAACAGAGCTATTAATAAATTAAAATAAGAACCTCTTTTATTTCCCTGTACGGGGGCAACTTGTCAAAAAATCCTCTTTAGGTGCGGGCTGTTTTCCTAGCGGACATCAGTCATCGGGGCTCGCCCCGGGAGCTGAGTTATTAAGCCTCAAGGAAATAGCCGACATAAATACGGCTTACAAAATTAAGCTTGTCCGAGACGCCGTCGTTGTGATCTCCACGGTAATATTGAGCCTGAGTATCCGCCTGATATCGTGACTGGCACTCATTATTACAACTATGTTAGATGAACATTCCATAAAGGGTATCATTATTTATATCCATTGAGATCACTTTTATGTAATGCGTTTAACTAGAAAATCAAGTAAAGGAAATAAGGTAAATTCCAGTTCTTTGACATTAAGTACCTTGCCAACAAAATGGTGAATTTAGTTGGCAATGGTAACATATTGTGCAAACTTATTTACAAATATGTCATAGTATATTTGTAAATAGGTTTGATGCTAAGGCAAATGAATAAAAGTCTGACTTAGCTTGAGAATTGATCTAATTAAGGGTAAACAAGAAAAAAACCCTTTTTTTTCGGGTTTGGTGAGTAATTTAACTTTATTATATTTGATTGTACTTATAAAGTACATTACTATGCATTTGACACACACATAAATGTTTTTGCTAAACAACGCTTTTTCTCTTCTTGATTTCAGTAATTTCATGAAAGAATTTTCATTATACCTCGACGTAGAATAATATCGGGTCGAAGTGAGAGACAAAGAAGGTATAATTCAAATACTGTTAACATTACTCGTATACAGAAAGAAGAAGTCAAATGTCATTCCAAAAGTGTTTTTAATGAAATTTAGAGTGCAGGTTTTGCAATGCGAAACATTTTGAATTTGAAGTGACTTTAGGCGACAGAACTGAATTCACTTCATGTTCTCATAAGGGTCAAGCAATATGACCACCCTTAAGTCAAAATAAATATTTTAAATTAAGTAGTAATATAGCCTTTGACAATAGAACCTTAATAATGTTTGTACATTATATTTTAATAAATTATTTTAAATAACTCCTAATTGAAATTGATTATAGTCGAATTTCGACCACTGGGCGACCACTAGTAAATGTAATTGGTTATCAAAAAAAAGAATCACTGCGAAGTTTGCGGTACAAATAAAAATAAAAAAGCTGCTCTTGTAAAAAAGCTTTAGTTATTAGCTACAAGGAAAATATTATACATATATGAAAGCTGGACATAAACTCATTTAATTAAATGTTTATATGTGACAGGGAGGAAACCAGGACTCCTGGCAGAGTTCCTCGCCGATTGTTTCATTGCATCGCTTCCTGCCGCAGATTTACGAACTGAAATTACTGAGCAGTTTTTCGATATTCTATAAGAGTCTGCAAAAGTCTACACTGAATAAATTATAATATTGATTTGATCATTTCGCTCCTAGATTAAATTGAAAGACAATATAAAATTATTGGACACCCTATTATTTGTCGAACTTTATAATTTATATATTCTGCCAATAGTCGAAGGTACAACTCAAAGAAGATGAATTGCCAATTAAAAGTTATTAGGTAACAGTTCTTCAAAATATTCTGACAAATGAATTAGCCTGGTTAGGCGGTGAAGTATAATTTGCTTTATGAATTTACTTGTAGCTGTAGTTACATTTAAATCAAGTTTTTGTGATCATTTTCATTGGTTGGCTTTTTATTGATTTATTGACAAAAAAAGAGTTTACCGTCATTGACCAATATAAATGAGCTATTATTCGCTATCGCGTTTTCTGATCGTTCCTGTGTAGATATTGTACATCCATAAAATTATCAATCAGTAAAATCGAGCATTTATAATGAATATCAGCTTATTTTTACATAAATCAAAATCCAAAGCTTATAGATATACTTTTATCTTATAATATCATATTTTATCTATGCTGGGACACTTAAGCCGCCTCTTGAGTTCTATCATTTGTCATGATTCCCGAAATTAACACGTAGAAAAACGATGGCCTCTTTGTTTTATTAAGGGGAGTTTGTTTCTTTCATACCGTAAAAATTTCATAAAAGTCAATTTTCCTATAGCAGTTATATGCGAGAGAAAGAGACTCTCAGATTTTCTAATACCTTAATAACAAAAACATGTTCTTTATTTATGGAACTACAGATGAAAAAAAAAATTGCAATTAAAGCCAATAAAGAAATGCTTTCAATAATTTAGTAGCGTAGTATCTTTGTAAATAACATTACCAGTAATGATGGTTTTAAATTAAATGTTAATCGTAGGTATAGACAATGTGATTGACGTTATACAATTTAATTGTTATATTATAATGATCTGTTTGTTCAATCAATATTGTTTTCATTTAAAAACTTGACAATTTATACGTGACTGTATAGATGTAAACTCCTGTCTTAACGCTAATGTCCCAACATTAAAACTTTGTCTTTATTAGCTCTATTTTAACATAAAGGTTCTATTTCGGAGCCAATTTACTGATTAGAAGCTGCCATGTTTCCTGTTGATGCCCAAAGGATTCAACTTCTATCCAGTGCATTGCAGGAACTAAAGTATGGTCATTCTGTGGTTCCTAGTAACAGACCGGACAAACACGCGCGTCAAAGTTCGTTGTGACACGCTGGGTGCATCAACCCTTCGTACACGTAAATCAGCTCCTATGATTATTCCAAGAGAGTGTTCAAGACAATAACACACAGAAAAAAATATAATTTTATATTGTATTGTATTGCATAATAAATCACACAGTTTATGAAGTTTGCTGCAGTCGAATGATCAGTAGGAACATAGTTAATTTTTTATCGTCATTGATTTGAAATACTGTGATCTTTTATATTAAAGTATAATTAGATTTTTGACGAATTGACGAAAATTAGATTTTTGTCAATTTAATTCGTCTCGTTGTGAAGGAAATTATTAAAAAAGAAAATATATTATCCTTAATACAAAATGCTTCAAAAATCCACTTGGTCCCTGGCACCCTGAGATGGGAATCGATTTGGGTGGAAGCCTGAACATTGATGAGAATACGCTCTGCTGTAGCGAAAAGTAACAAGTGCTTGAAAGATTCTGGATTTTTTAAGCATTTTGTATTAATAATATTTTCAGTATAGTATTGTGAATGCAAAAATAATCAAAATATAATAATTAGAAAATATATTCTTAGAAATAAATGGAAATTTTGTAACTGGAAAGCTATAATCATGTCAATATTGGCGAAGCGCCAAAACAACCAAAAGACGGAAGAAATAAACACAAAGAGTCGATACAAGTTAAATAAAGGAACGCTAACTTATTTTGTGTTTAAGTCAGCGAGAACGCGGTGATGAGCCGACACCGCAGTAAATTTAAAAATTACGATTTCGTATTAAAATCAAAAAAAGGTAAGTGCACCTTTTTATCACGATTTCTTTTTTTTTTTTTTGAGTTTTAATTTACAATCAGTGATAATCACTATAAGCAAATGTGTTGCAGGTTTGATGGGTCGTGAAGTGTGTTCTTCAGTAAGAACATCTCCTTATTTATGTCTCTCTATAGGACATCCTTCCTTTGAAGTCGCTTGTTGTAACCCCGAGTTATAAGCGGTTTTGCTAGTTTATTCGCGTAAAAATCAAAATATAATAAGTGGACCTTTTCATCAAAATTTCAATTTAAATGAAAAACAATCTTAATTCGTCAAGTTTCTTTTTTCAATATGCCAACGTTACTAAGTAATAATATTACTGAAACTAACTGTATAATAAATAATATGAAAAGATCTTCGTATATAACGAATAAAAAATTTGTTCTGTCATCTTTATTTCTTTATGGAGATAGAAGGCGCTGTTCGAATACAAATGCAACAATTTGACATTTGTGCTCAATATAAACTCACATTCGACATTTTTATACTGCATTGAGTCAAAGATTTTCCAGAGAACAAAAAAGAATTCGCTAACCCCTTTTGGATAATGTATTCTGACAATAATACGTGGAAGAAAGATTACAATTCACATAATAAAGACATGGATAACTCTTCGATATGGGGTGAACCATAGAACGCAGAATATGTTAGAATGTCGATCATATATTTATTCCGCCATCCTTGCAATTTAAGAGAGTGCACAACAAATAAAATTTACATATACTGACTATTAATTTTTTTTTTTTAAATAACCAACTATGTAAGATTTTAGCACCATAGTAAAGGTCCGATTATGAGCAATTTCACAATAACTGTTATAAATTATTTTCAATGCGTTGTCTCATATCGAACACCATCGTCTGCTACTTGTATTGCAGAGATATATTTTCTATTGGTTGCAATACAAGAATAATTAGATTATTTGTAGTACTCCATGATTGTTTTTAGATATCTCAATTCTGGCTTATTCTTTTTGTTAACTCCGATAGAAAATAACGCAACTGCATTCTTCACATTATGTATAGTGTTTTCTCCGTCCACGATCCTTCTATCGCCTTTTATGTCTGTGGAGAATGGATTTCACGCCGCGCCGGGCGGGCGTTTTGTATCACACGATAAGAATGTCACATTATTGCAACATATTACGCTACACCCCAGCACAGTTCTGTAATATGTTTCAGTTTATGTGAATACATTCGGAGAATTGTCAGAATAATATATAATTTGAGTTTAACTCACGACCAGAACGTTTAATTAGACTTTGTGAAATAATTTGACGCTTCTGTCAAATTATAGAGTTTAAATTTAACATTAAAATAAATTAATCCAATCGATTTTGGAAGATTACCTAACATGTTGAACTTTTGTTTGATAAGATAAATTTTCATTTGTTTTAAACTTTGTTAGATTAATTATCTTGGGTGTATGTAACGGTTTATATTTTATTAAACGTATACATTTATTTTTAAAATATTTACTATAAAATTTGTTGTCAGAGGATTGACAAACCAATAATTTTCTATATAGATAAACGGCGACGGGCTTGACAACATGTCTTGCTCGAAGCTATTGTTCTCCGCGTCGCAGGCGCAATCCAGTTTTATGAAAGGTACAACCCGTGAACGCGCTCCTTGTGATACATTTCAACCGAAGGCAGCGTAACGTTAACATGTAGTACTTTAATATTCTTTCGCGGCTGTTGTAGTCGCGAACGTAAAATTTACGTTTTAATGATTATATTTCTTTAATTAATGTATTTAAAGTGATATTCCCGTATTTTTTCTTTTATTTTTTTTTTCAATTTATTTATTTTAATACAGGCACACGACACATTACAGTAAAGTAATTAACAGTAAAAAAAGGACAATACAAAGTTGAGTGTCTTATGACTGCACTAAAAAGGGTGACTAGTTCAGCATTAGTCAGCTATGGCTGACGCTGATTTTCTACTATCACCCTTCTTTTGACCCACGGACCCCAAAAAGGCTACCAAAAAGTGTGATAACATGCAATGCTATTGTGTCACAAAGAGCATCTACAGTCACTGTCACAGGTGCAATTAGTTATTTCTTATCAATATAAAATCAATATATTTAATAAGATAGGATTTAAAAAAATATGTTTATTGTTGTTACATTGAGAAGAAAATTATTTTTATTGCTTTTATATATTTACTGATATTGAGTATTGGGTAAGTGTTGCATATTTTCTAATCAATTTTGTTTGTTTTTTTTAGTCTAAATTTATATAGTTTTTCTCAGTAATATGTTTTATCTTTATGTAATTTCTTTTTATTAACGGGCGTGTTTTAGTCCCACTGAACACCTCACAAATTATTTATTACCTTGTAAAATCTAGAATGATCTTTTGGGTGTGGCATTTAAAAATACCCACTTGTATCTTTTATTTAACTAGAAATGCACACCACTTCTTTTTGCTTAATTATCTTGCCTGTTTGTCTGCTTCATCACTGATCACTACTATTCTATCTGTTCCTGCTTCTTACCTCGCATCGCCTGAAGACCAGTGATGTCGCAGCCAACCTGATGGCCGTGAATTTTATTTTATTTTCATTTAGGGTTCCTTCCTACCCCTGAGAAGCTTCATGATCAACTAACACCTGGGTGCTGAAGCGCTGGCTTCGGACCCACAGAACACGGTTCTGTGTTTGGACTCATCTTCTGGCCCTAATATCTAGACCACTGAACCTCTTCGGCCGTACATCTCGCCGGAGCACTACCAGGGCAGTGGATGACCGAGACCTAGCTATTGTGGACGGTTGACTAGGGCCATATAAAATTGTACCTATCTATATACTGATCCACGTTGCAAGCTTCCCGTTGAACCCTAACCCTGAGATCTCATGTCTCTCTACTTTTTGGATAGTAAATTATTTTTGTTTATTACCCATCTGTTAACGCTCTTACGGGTCCTAAACCCACCAATAACCAATAACTAATAACCTCTTTTATTTAAGCGTTATATGTACAAATATATATTTTTATTATATGTCTTAACATGTGCTGCATAATCTATTCTAATAATAACATTAGTATAGTAAGTTTAAAGAGGTAAAGTTCCTATCTTCGTTTGCTTGTTTATTGGGGTAATAACGATCCAATTATGAATTCACCTAATTGATTTGAAATGAGATAACAATTAAATACTAGAAATCAAAAATGGATATGAAGCAATTTATTTCGTTCGAAAATTTATAGAAAGTTCACTTTACTCTATGAAATGACAACTCGATTTTATACACATTGCCTTTCATAAATAACGGGAGTGTTTTATTTATCAATGGCCGAACAAATGTGCAACGTTATCGAGCTTTAAAATATTGACAATCTATTTAATGCTTATATCATCGTTGGTGAAGGCTTCCATTAGCTTTATTGTTTCAAACGTTATTGTGTCTTTTGTTAACACTAGAAGGGTCGGGGAAATTGCATACCTTCAAAGACCGCGACCGTCAAATTGACGGTATATGATAATTACGGAGAAAATATGATTGAAATATGTACCTATGTGTGTCATAAAAACAAAATTACGAATTTTAATTAATGCTTTTAATTAAATACTTTGATTAGTTACATAAAACATTTATTACAAATAATTTTTTTAAATACTTTTTTTACACATTGACCACAAACAGCTTTCTGGCAAATAGTACATAAGTCACAAGTGCGGTTCTTTTTACATTTTGAATTAATTTGACATTGTCGTCTTTTTTGTGATGTAGAAGGCTGTTCTTCTTCAATAGTTATGTTATCCAAACGTTGAAAAGCTGATGCACTTTGTTTTTTATTCACGTACTCTGCGCGAAGTTCACTTACAAGTTGTAGAATATAATTATGACGAGAAATGTTTTCACCTGTAACTTGGCGATAAATAATCCATGAATTTATGGCGGCCAAATCTAGAATATTATAGAAGACGTGGACTGGCCATCTTCGTGTTCCAGCTCTTACAGTGTATTTTCGTGCCATTTGGTCAATTATATCCACGCCTACCTTAGTTTCGTTATAAAATTGTATAGTCTCCGGTAGTTTTTTTTTTGACTCAGCATCAATATGAATATTTTCGTGTAATGTACTCAATACAATGACATTTTTCCCAGGTTTACCTTGATAAATTGTTAGGGTTGTGTTTGTTGCCGATTTCAGTATAAAGGTTTCATATCTCTTTGTACGAATGTTTCTACAATTCGCTGGTACTTCTCGTCTTGCCCGTCTCATTGTTCCAACAATACTTGTACTTTCAGATCTAAGCTTTTCTGCCAATTTTAGAGATGTGAAAAAATTATCCGTTGTAACGTTCCGACCTTTTTTGAGGTAAGGTTGTAACAATTTCATAACAACATGTTCTGGTAACGACATATTACTTAGGCGCTCACTATCTTTTCCTAAATAAGGAAAACCCCCACACAGATATTTGCTCTCAACATCCACTAATAACCAAAACTTTATTCCAAATTTATCAGGCTTGTTCGCAATATATTGCAAAAAAGGGCAACGTGTTTTCGATGGAAATAACTGCTCATCAACAGTCATATTTTCACCAGGAATATAACACATTTGGCAATTTTCTATAAAATTATTCCATATATCAGAAATCATTGCAAATTTGTCAGTAGATAAACGTGTATTACGCGTGCTTCTCAAATCAAATCGTAAATATTTTATTATTTCTTTGAATCTATTTTTACTCATAGTATTTTTGAAAACTGGCGGACCCCATTCTAAGGACCATAAAATGTCTAGGTCTAAATGGCTCATGTTGTAAGCTCCACGTGCATAAATCAGTCCAATGAAAGCATCTAATTCATCTAAAGAAATTTCCCACGATTCATCTTGACATTTGATACGTGCTTCAGTTTCAGTGCACAACTTTATGCGTCGTAATATAAATTCTTGAATAAAAAGACGCCAAGAAGTAATAACTTTTTTGGATTCTACATACCGCTTTGCATATGGAGTGGGACCTGGGTTTTCTCTCAGTACATTTTGCCGACTTCGACGGCCCGTCGTTCCACCACTAAAACTAGGAATACACGTCCATTCAGTGCCATCACTAGCCACTTGTCTCATACCTATTTCGGGTAATGATGACGTTCTGACTTGCCTCCCACCACGTGTTATACTTCCCGAATGCACTGCTCTTCCGCTGGATCCAGGTCTTCTGCCACGACTTCTACGTATACCACGTTCGCTGTGTAAATTACTGTCCTGCGTTTCACTGTCGAAATGACTTTCAGTTGGAATGTCGGCTTCTGAATCCTCAGATGTAGAACTTTCTTGGTCTAGCTGAAAGTCTTCATCTTCGTTATCACAATGCGTTACTGATAATTCATTGCCACTTTCATCACCTGAGTCATCTTCTACAATATTACAAAGTTGCGATAACTCTCGTTCTATTTCTAAACTCGAGAGCTGTTTGGAACGCCGATTGGAACTCATTATAAAATAAACACACGACAATTCTCTTCAAATAATCAGTTGAAACTGTAAGTCATGTCAATAAACACAACATATAAATATATAGGTAAGATAAGAAGGTAGAAACAAAACTTTTGTTTATAACACTTCAAAGTATTCAAGTGCCGTCAAATTGACGGCGTCCGGTCTTATTAGGTATGAGTAAGCATACCCCGCATATCAATCATTATTTATTTATTTTTATTAAGTTATAAAATACAGGTTTTTGTTATATCTTCGAAAAATATGAACCATTTTAACTTATAAATGTTTAACTAAACAAATTTTAAGTCACTGATTTGGAAAATATTACGCTCTGAAAACTTGAAAAAAGTAGAGAAAATCTACTACAAAAATTTGCTAAAATACATAAGGCATTAAATTAGATATAAAATATGTTACAAATTTCATTATAACAGTTATAAACATAAACGCACAAATAACAAAGATATTACAAAAATTGTCCAGACGCCCATACATTTTTCGCTACTGTAGCACCGTGTGACGTCACTGAGTGCGTTGAATTTGTAGGGAGCGTTTTCGGTCAACTAGCAGCAGTTCTACAAACACAGCACCGTATCTCCTATACTATTAATTGCAGACATGCTGTTACTTTGACATTATTTTTCAGATGTTAATAGACTGTTTATTTATGAAATAAAAAAAAAGTTGTCAACTAGCCTATTGACTATGACAATACTATAACATATTTATAAATGGACTAAAACGTGAAATTCGATTGAAAACCCAAGACTATACTAAGATACTCACCAATTCAATGATATTAGATTTCATCTCCTATTTTTTTGTGATTATTCGTTTGTTTTGTTCTATATTTATATGAATATGTTATACTAGCTGTTTCTGCTACTCTGCGAAAGTTGTAGCCTATGTGACCCGCAAATGATGTAGCAGGTGAAGGAATTTTTGAATTCGAAAACTAGTAGCAGTTTCGGAGCCTATTCGTTCGTAACATTGTTTGTTTTATCTAGATAGTTTAGAAAATTGATAAGTATGTTTTTAAACATATGGTTGAAATGAGATAATTTACAGCTATAGATATTTTTTACAGTAATTAAAAGAGAATCTTAATTATATCTTTATGTCCCCTAAGGTTCTATTCACATTGGCTGTATTATAAATACGTCAAACGGCAACAATTTTTACTGAATTACACAATCGTTCTACTTCAACTACCATATATTACAATAATACTACTATATTGAACAAATTACGTATAATAGGGACCTACATTACAATTTGTTTCAGGACTAAAGTCGTATTAAATAATTCATAGAGTCATATTATCAAAGAAATGGAAAATCGGCATTATTACCTATCTATCTTACTTGTACATGTTTGGATGGCATTATAAAGTTCGATGTTCGATGCTGCCATTATACTGGTTTAATGACCTGATAATGTCGTTTATAGTCAAAGTACATCATAGTATACAACTAACAAACACACAATGAATATCTGAAGATATATAGGTAGTATAATATAGTGTTAAGTCATAGTAATGGCCCTCAGCTAGTAAGGGTCTGTTTTAAAAGAATAGAATCTTAGGGTTACCAATTCTGTTCTGCCACTCTTTTAATAAATTTAATAAAAAACACATATGGATTTGGTTCAAGAGATATAAATATGCTCAATACACCGTGCTCTAATAAGTTTATTTCCTTTGATTTTAATTTAATTGAAACGCATTTGAATAGAATCAAGCCTAAGTTTGTGTTTAACAGAATTGCTATCGATATTTAATAAGTATGGGTTCCTTTCAGTAATTGTAACAAGTGCTCGAAAAATTCGCAGTCGCGTGGTATTCTAAAAGTCATGGGTTTCAATCCCTTCTCAGGGTGCCAGGGACAAAGTAGATGTTATTAACATTTTTCATTAAGAATATTTTCCAGCATAGCATAATGAATGCGAAATTTATCAAACAGAAGAGTCCTACACACCCAGCGACACGGCGCATGGCATTTGCCAACAACTCGGTCAGAATGTCGTGGCTCTACGAGTTACGCCGAGCTATAAATGCCTTACGCCTAGAGAAATAAAGTATGACAATATCTCAAAGAACTTTATGTTCTACTATTATGTTTCTATAAAAAAATAAGCTTTTGATAGATATTAGCTTGATCCAGAAATTTTCTTTAGATAAATGTCCTGTCGAATTACAATCCTGTCGTATGGGTTATAGTAATTCGACAGGATTATTATCTTGATCCAAAGTTCCTTGTCAAGACAAATGAAATGACTTCTAATTCGATGGGAGTTGCTTCGCTCAATTACAGTGTTAACTTTCGGCTCCATCACCAAATCATAGAAGTTATATTAGCATGCAAAATTTCAGGTCAATCAAAAACTGACAGTGACAGTGACTAGTTCAAATGAAGTTTACAAGATTTGACCAATACCAAGATGGTAATTTTAATAAAATCTTTTAAATTTAATTGGATACAAGGTTAAAAATGTTTCTCTTTGCAAGTCAAAACTACAGGTTGTATTAAGTAAACACTAAATGAAAGTCGTAGACAGTCAGTGAACGTGTACTAAAGTACCTGAAAGTAGTAAAGTAAATGTGCCAGCACTCAGTTCACAGAATGCAGGCATTCAGTCGGCCCTCGCCGTTCGTGAAATACCGGCAGTGTGAGGTCGGACGCGGACACGCCGGTATATTTATAGCACCCAAATGCCACTGAATAAATTGTATTTGCTGTGGAAATAGTTTCTGAAATATTAACAGGTGTGAATTCTTCGATTGACTTCAATAATTATTGATATATTGTATATGAACATGATAATTGTTTTAGTGAATTTTGTCTTCACAAGAATATCTAAATATTAATACCAAGACTCGATAAAACCTCGCCCTGTTAGCTACAAGTTTTCGGTTAATTTCCTGTGTGGTACCTGACACATATATTTTTTTTTATTCTATAATTAATAAATTTGGTTTAATTATCTCCTTTACTGAATGATATACATACCAAAGCAACAGTTTTTCGTAGATACTTTTAGCCAAAATAAATCGTGTTTCAATTATTTAATGTCTGTTTTACATTAGACGGAACTAGCAGAAAATTTGTTCTCGCAGAGTTTTTGTCAGTTCTTCTTAGTACACGTTAAGATATCCCTAATTAGTAGTAGAGATTAGTAGTATTAGATTAACTACAACGGATATCATAAGTAAAGCTACACAACCTATAAACAAATGAGTAATAATAATAATATAATAATAATAAGATTAAATTAATCGATCGAAGGTAAAAGTTAAATTAATAGAACTATCAATGCTACATGATCGTAGAGAAACTTCATTAAGCTTGGAAGAGGAGAAAACATCACTTAAAACAACAGGAACCCGCTGTAATGTAACGCATCTATCCTCACACCGCACCTCCTGAGGAGATGATATACGTGAGACGTCACGGGAGCGCTCCCAGCTCCTGCCGTCAGAGACAAATTAGCTCCTACATCACTGCTGTGCGACTTGATGTGAAAAAGGACGCTGGATGCCTTCGTGAATAAAGTGGTTTTGAACAAACACATCTAGCTGAAATTAACAAGTGTAGCTGTGAGTGCCAATAAAAAGTACCTTATAATACTGTCTTACGTATTATAGCAGTTATGTATAGAAGCCGCTAAATAAAATAAAATGTATAATTGTTACAAACAATAATGAAACTATTGTTTAGTAAGATGACAGAAGATATAATAAACTGTGACTAGTGAAAACCAAGCCTGTTTTGTAACAAGTACTGTTTACGTGATTTAAACGACATAATTAATATTGTTTTAGTCTAACTAAAGCTATCGTAAATGCCAATTTGTTCGTTTAACCGGTTTGCGGGCTCAATAAACCGCGCGGTCACGAGTCGTTGACGAATATTAACCAAAACACTACCGGTACAATGCCAGCGGACCGGCATATTGTCTAGTTGAACATTTGCTGTTAAACTACTGATTTATATGTATATTAAAGAATTTGAATTCGACGAGAGTTTTAGCTACTCATCTAGAAATCTGAGCAATGTATGTGATGTTATCTTTTATTTATAACCAATTTCAAAATCAAAGAGGAGGACGTTATATGTTCAACGGCGATGTATGTTTTACATATTTATTAAAGCCGTGATTAAATAACTTCGTACATATGTAACTCGTAATAGTGGACGTTCTTGATACTTTAGTATCCCATTTAATATACCGTGATCTCAATGTTCAATCGATGTCAAAAGACAATTTAATAATTATCATTCACATTCGATGTTCGGTACAAAAGGATGTCGATATTATCAATAATTCCCATTAGTTCGCTTCTGTAGTAGTATGAGGCGACCGCGTTCGTTTTATTGGAGCACCGAGTGTTACCAACGCCCACCACTGTCAGGAGAGATCATATCGCGGTTTGAGGACAATTTTACTAATGGACGTGTAGCATTTAATCGGATTAACAATTTCAACGATTCGGAGTATGTGAAGGAGATTTGTTTTCATAATTAATGTAAATGTTATTTCCGTAAATCTTATAATCTGATAGATCAAGATCAAAACTCTTACTCAAAGACTCTTTCAAGTCTTTCCGGGAATCAGCTTCTAGGTTTACTCGAGGGTTTCTAGTGGGTAGGCCTCTGTGAGTCCAATGGGTGGATACGCCTACTGCCAGGACCCACTAAGAAATATTAAATAACTTTATCACTTTGGCGAGGTGTGACTGAAGTACCTATACAACCGTAACGCTTTTAAAAAAAGGAGATGGTTGTTTGGCCATAGTGCCCGTAAGTAGCGTATACAGGTGATGGATAATAAAACATGTAATTTTTAAATAATTTATGTTTACTACCCAAAAAGAAGGGAGACATGAGGTCCCAGGGTTAGGGTTCAACGTCAAGCAAGCAAAGTGGTCTTATAAATATATAAGACACGATTTTATGGCCCTAGTTCTGTTCGCAATAGCTACGCTTCGATCATCCACTGTCCACGAAGTACTCCGGTGAGATGTACGGCCGAAGAGGTCCAGAGCAGAGATGCAGGAAGGTCTGTAGGGGGGTTTGAGGCACCGCTTCAAAAATCAAATGTAGGGTTGATGGCCATCCTAAAGCTTCCCAAGCGTGGGAAGGTACCCCGATACGGGAATATAACTTCACATAGTTGTTAAGGAAATTTTTATTTTGATCTTAAATAATAGAAAAAAGTTGGCAACTGCAGCGGCCGCGAGTAATTTATCTATATATATTCGTAACGCTGCCTTCGGTTGAAATATGTCGCAAGGAGCGCGCCTATGTGTTTTTTCAGACCTTCCAGAAAACGGGATTGCGCCTGCGACACGGGGAACAATAGCTTCGAGCTATATATAAAATTATTTGTTTGTCTTTCTTCGGCCAGCAAATTATATAATTAATAATTTTTAATTAATAAGGTTTTAATAATAAACATTATAAGTTAAAAAAATTATAAACCGTTTCACAATATTGCACAAATTATTGATTATTATTTTATACTGTGTCTGGGATATGTGTTATCAAATGAATCTTTATTTTAAAATTCAAAAGAGTTAGTACTCAGACACTCGAGAAAAAGAAAATCTATTTTATAGATATATAAAAAAGTTTATTTCTGATCGCAACATACAATTACATCACTTACTAAACATTTACATAATAAAATAAACAAAGAAGGTCAAGAACAGAAATGTACCTGTGCGCAGCAGTTGAGAAAAGGGTCTAGGCTCGATGCACTGAAATCATCTAATGCGGAAGAAGCACCGATTTTCAGCCAAAACCCTGAATGATACGAGCGGGTACAAAATATTTTTTTAAGACAAAAATATATAATATCAAAAATTCATACATATAGTGATAAAAATAGAAAAATATCGGGAAATAAAAATAAAGAGGCATGTCTATTATAATTCATAAATGATAATATTGTGTTAGAAGGTAGGTTCATATCAGATTATATTGATAAGAATAATTGTAAACGTTGTAATATTAGTTGTCAAAAAGGTAGCACGGGAAATTTAATTACAAACATCTGCTAAGCATCGCTTATGCTTAGCTTTTTTCTTTTGCAGATCTAGTAAATGGGTTCTAAGTCTAAGTTTAAATAATGACGTATTTATATACTGAGTATTTTCTCAGTATTGTTCTATAACAAAATGGCGACTATACATGTTTCTAATTTATTAATTTACGGCCATATTTGGGTCATAGTACAGTAATTTAGAGTAAATTGGGCATGACAGAATTACAACCTAATCATTTTATTTTGGTACGGCACATTAAAAATAAATTACAAGTGTACAAGTAGCGAAATTAATGCGCAAACGCTGTAAATTGTGCGCGAATGGTAATTCGTTGTGTAAGGCCTCCGAGGTTGTCTGGGACCGCCTTTATTGGTCACATACGGGGCTCAATTTGACAAATTGATTTGGTCGCGATTCGCATCTGACACAATTACAGGGGCGCGGATCGGACCGGCCGATACGACATCGGGGGCCCGCGGTAATGTGTTCGCTTTGTGTTAAACGAATGAGCAATACCTTGACCCCGTTTACTTATGCTACTTTAGCACTATATTTTAAAAATATCTAGTTTTTCCTATAGGACTTATTATAGACAAGACATAGAAGTAGTTGTGCAATGTGAAAGTAATTATTGCTTATTATATAATTAATCTCACCCATAATTCCAAAAATAACACTATAGTATTTAATTAAGGAACACTAAATAAAATTTTGCCTTTTTTTGTTAAATCGTGTTTTTCGTAAATTGTATAGAACTGATGAAATATGAATAATATTTTTTAATCTAACTGATATAAAGAAATATAATCTAGTTATTTAAATATAATTTACGAAAAACGCTATTAACCAAAAAGGACGGTGAAAAAAATCGCTTCTCCAGGTATTTAAAACTACAAAATCGAAAATGAAAAGACCTGATAAAAAACAGAAAAATATTAAAAAGCAAACATTACAAAGTACTAAAATATTTATTTAAAATATAGTAGCGCCATCTAGCGACGCGAGCTAAATGTAACATTAAAATTTTTCGCCCTTTTAACATTCCCTTTTAACTTTTAACCCTTTAAATTAAATTATCAGTTCAAACTCTCGAGTTTGAGAAATTAAGATGTGTCATCTAGGCAATTTCAACTGTAGACAGTGGCGAAATTTACCTCCGTATTCTAATGGTGCTGTAGCAATTTATAAAAAAAGGGATTAAAAGACTTTTGTTTTTAAATGAAACCTAGCTATATTATATTTTCTCCCACGAAACCACCTGCTTACCAAATTTTTAGAAAACCGCTGGAGCCGTTTCCGAGATTACAATCATTGGTACAAGCCATGCGACGGTGTCCCAATGGTTTGACCGTTTTAAATCAGGAGACAGGAGCCTTGAAAGTCAGCCACGCTCAGGGCGACCACCCGCAGTGAATGATGACGATTTGCGCCGCGAACTGCAGTTGAATCCGGATGCTACCACTTGTGAATTAGCGGAAGCACTTAAATGCAGTCACCACGCCGTGGAACACCATCTGCATGAGCTTGGTTATCGAAAAGTTTTGGCTCGGTGGGTACCGCACATCCTTACAGACGCCAGTCGTGCAGTCCGTGTCGCTATCTGTCAGTCACTTTTGCTGCGACCCCGACGTAAAGAGTTTTTGTCAGATCTGGTTACTGGAGATGAATCATGGATTTATTACGAGAACGATACACGTCGTGCTTTTTGGCTGCCTCGAGAAGAAACGCCACCAACTCAACCGAAGCGGAGTCAAAAGAACCGCCGAAAAATTCTGCTTTGCTGTTTCTGGGATGCGCAAGGCATACTGTTTTATGAGCTATATATATACAAGAATTGTTCGTTTAAAGATAATTAGATTATATCGATAACTCAGGGTAGAAAGGTCGGGACACCATTTGGGCCAGATTTTTTCTTGTTTATTGATAAAATTTCATAAGGAATACATTTTTAAAAAGTTTCGAACTGGTTTTGATTTAATTGTTAGACACCGCTTGAAAATTTATTGCTCCCTTGCATTTTTTGCTTCCGCTTCATAACACGGTATGGATAGGGATCTTCAAAAACTCGAACAGTAATTTTCATGTTCTAGCGAAACCGTTTATAAATTAAGGAAAAGTTTGCAAAGCAAGACTAGGCCCGCTTTGTGGCTGCGGGGAAACTTCCAGATCCGAGGAAACTTGCGAAAATAAGTTGGCGAGTGGGATCGAATTTATTAGTGACTGCTCCCGAAATTTCCTTTGGCCTTCGATATTATACTTTATTAGGGAGAAAAAGAAAACTTTTAATATTGTATCGGAGCTTAACTCGAACTTACCAAAGTTTCAGAAAAATACATGTAACGTAACTTTATAGAAATAAATATTTTGCAATATGAAAGTTATAAAATATTATGATACTAAAAATTTCTTTCTAATAAATCTTATAACTTATTAAAAAAACGAAGGCGCTTTGTTTCAAATTCAATCCTACATTACAAATAATAATTTCACCAACTAAGCTGATTATTTAAAAGAAACGACTTCATTTCTGAGAAACTCTAAGTCATTTCTGAGAACACTTTTTAAGTTTTAGAAATACCACATTCTTCCAATAAGCGAGTGTACAAACAATCTTGTCATCTCATTAGTCAGATTTTGTTGTTTTAGTTCCCCCTCTCAGATGATGATCAGCTGATACTTTACCCTCGAGGTATACGTTTACTGGTGTCTTAATTAAAAATATTTACAAAATACAACCATACAAATAGAAAATAATAATATACAAAAATAAAAAATGTCAAAATCAGAATAGTTGTTGGTAACGTACGCTTAATATTTGGATGTAATATGATTACACCCAGCGTAATGTGCAGTATCTCAAGTGATAAAAAATATTTTTTTATTATAATTATATTACCATCCATTTAAAATAGTAAATATTAGCCGAGGTAACTTTCATATCGTTATGAGCCGACACTTTCCTCCAGCCGGGTGTAAATCCGCGGTGTAATACCCGGTTCAGATCCCGTGGGACTTAGAAAGTCGACGAAGGTCCTTTATTAACTGAGCGCGAAATCAAATGATTATACTGTTTATTGAACCCTACCGTCCACATTTCCTCTGGTCCTGATTAATGGGTTCTGGATGCATTGTGTTGTGATGGACCGAGGAAGGAAGCAATTCTCAGGCAAGACAAAGCTCCGATAAGAAATGGATCGAAGACCTTTGACTGCGGACGTATTCCGAAATGCCTCTCTCAATGGACACGGTTTATATTATTGTCAGTCAGCGGGGACTAATCTATTCAACCGACGAAGCGCGAGCGATTGATAATTGTAAGCATGCTTCTTTTAAATAAAGGAACGTGACAAATACATCATCGATATTCCTTATTAACCTCGTTGTATTTCACAAAATTCCCTTTTGTGAGATCTGTTTCCTTTGAACTTTTATCTTTGAACCAAAGATTTGCGATTCCTTTATTGCTTTGACTACAAAGTTGATACCATAATTCATCTTATTAAAAAAAATACGTCAATGAATTATACACAACAGTCTTCATCCATAGTGACATTAATGAAAATTCGTCCGTATGTTTTTGAGTTTATTGCATCCATTATTACAATTATTGCGATATTTTCAAAGTTTGAATCCGGGTTTCAACTAATTAAAGTTAAAAGAAGAATGAATTAAATACACAATTAAAATAAAATAACCGCATGTGGCATACGAATCGAAATCTTCTGCAGAGAACGCAGTGACCAGACTCCCATATATATTTATTTACTTACTAAAAGTACATAAGCTATGTGGATTATGTTATTTATAAGTTAATAATTTTTGGCTTGGCTTTGCTTTTTTCTTTTTTATTTACTAGTCAATGCTTATAAGTTGTGGTTAATAATTGTATGTATTTTCTTTTCTTATAATGTTCAGTTTCAGCTAAACTATTTATATATGGTAGCATCAAAAGATGATCGAATAATACGTTCATATGCTGCGAAGGTTTTGCTGGGGATGTGTTATAGATGTCTATGGGCGTTGTATTTGTGATTGTCTATGCTCGCTCATATAGTCATTAAGCACGTCTGTTGTAGCCAATTGAGCTTCCGATGCTATGAAAGATCAAACAGAGGAATTGTCACATAAGTAAATACCAGAATAATCAATGTGGTTTCATAGATAGAACATATAAACTGGTTGTATAGTCAATGCGTAGATGAAAAATAAATCAAACACTTTATTTATAAAAAAATAAATAAACTAACTTAATGAACGTGTAATTTATCCTTTTATTGTTGCTATTGGGGCTACCGAGATAATTTAATTCAATTCGACGGTTTCGTATTCATTTGCAAAATAACGTTTGAATAAAACAAATTTCTATTTTATTATTATTATGAATCTCTGAGTGTCTTATTAAAAAAGCTAATCTATTTTTAATAAGACACTCAGAGATTCATTTTCTTTTTATATTGTGTTAAATTATTTACTTTTATTTCTCGCCAATGGATAATTTGTCGTAGATAATTTAATTGTTATTCGGTTTATATATCAGTAGTATCGGCAGCATAAAATATAATAAAGGGAGATAAATATTGAAACTTCAATATATTACTATATAGAGTAAACTTGGTATCTCAAGAGGCACTCATCACGTATAATATAGAGAGCGGAGAAATAGTCGTAATATTTATCAAGCGTAATAAACTAATATATAATAATATGATTAATTTTATACTAATTAACAACGGACACTGACTCATTCGATTTGGTACGGATATGGCACTTTGTATTAACTTGTATCTAGTTTAATTGTGACGAATTTAATAATTGACTAATTATATACTGTATATCATCGTATTGCATCGTATATTATTGTATACTCAATAGTATATCATCGTATTGCATGAGGTCTTTTTCTAAACGAATTTTATGCCACAATCTGATAATAGTAAAACTCAAACCAGATTTCAGAAATTCGTTATTTACTTATGTGTTGCTTTCTTGGCAGATTTTTTCAATGCTTCGTAATAAGTAACCATTTTGTGAGTAGTGTAAGTTTACACCACTGCTGCAGCCTCTTCTATACAAAATATATATCTTCGCTTCTATTTTCCAATACGCCTTCTTTTTATTGCTTCGAAACAAATATAAGAATATGATAACATTATTAATCATTACCCGTGCACAAATAGAGAAATATAATAAAACATAAAACTTTAATGAATATTCCTTACTGTAAACTATCGCCAGCGGCATAATATTACGATAACAGTTCGTAACAGCAAGATGTATTCCTTCAGAGCGCAGTATATAATAACTGCAATGTTCATTTTATGTTAATTAGAAAGATACTTTGAATGTAAAATTATGGACCTCTATTCTTGCGGCCAAACACACGCAATTCGTATTGGATCATTTTGTGTTATGTAATACTGATAGTGGACTGTATTCAATAAAGCGCTACTCGATCTATTACATCCTTTATTTTATATTCCGTTCCTTTTCTTTGCCATTGAAAAAAAAAAGATAAAAATTGTACAGAAGAAGAATACAAAACTTCATTATAGTTGCTGTTTAGTAATAGTTTATTTCGCGGGATGTGAAACATATTATTTGTGTCATTTTCAGATTGTAAAATCGTAATTTTTTTTTTGTTTAAAATATTTATCGATTATATTATAAAAAAATAAAGTTAGGAGAAGTTATAGGTATTGTAAATTTTTTTAGTCTTTCTACCTAAAAATATTACAAAATTACATCTTAGCCCAGTTAGAAAAAATACATAACACACCTATATTTTTTGAATTACAGCTTATATAAAAAATATTCTTAGTTTAAAAAAAAAATATGTTACTGATTTCTTTATTCGACTTCTTAATTGTACTATCGTATATAATTTTGACTTCAAAAACACAACAGACTTTCCATTAAATTGCAAAAGAATTTCCTAGAGCAAATATTTCATTCAAATTTCCGATTTAAGATAAATGTTGTGAATCTTTTAGGGAGCGAAGCCAAAAGGCTGTGAATTTCTGGTGAGTAGAGCGGCCGTGTTTTACACAACGCTAGTACAAATATTCACATCGTGTCCAGTGTATCAGAAAGTCATACCAGAAGAGTGTGGTCTACGATATAACAGCCAGCGGGTATGGATTGGTTTCTTCAAAATCTTTTCAATTTTGACTTGAGTTATAAATATAGCAAGAATAAATAAAATGTTTCAAAAAATTACGGAGAATACTTTACTATATTACTTTAGAAGAATATAACAAATAAATTCCACTCTTCCCTCGGTTATTAATTTTATTAGTAACATGTGTAATTTCGTAAATATTGTTCTTATTAAGGGATTAACAAATGGTTTTGTTATTCCCTAAATAACAATAATGTTTGAGAGTATTCTTCCAAAAATAAAACACGTAAACAAAAGTAATATTTATAACATTATTTCAATAGTTTAAATTATCCACGTTTTGCTCATGAGTTGCGCCGATACCACTAGCCATAGCAGACTCGTTCGTCCATGAACCGATATGACTGTAAGTTTGAATTGCAAAACTATTGCTATTCTCTTATTTGACCATTTCACTCTTTTGTGTCAGTTTGTTTTGTACTCTGAAGGTGAAATAGTAGTATCGTGTGGGTATTGAATATAGTCTCGCATTTATGTTAGTTTGCATGAAGAAAAAATATATGTATTTTTTATTAAGACAAAAACACGGAAGGATTATTAACGACATCTCCGGAATAATATAGGAATGATTTCAAGACACCGACGATATATATACTGTAATAGCTCGCTAAACGCTGCGCTCTGGAACTTGCTCGGTATAACTGACGTTTTAGTTATTATCAAAATTGTTATTTCTATCATGGAATTCCATCAGGTTCTAAACTTAGTTCTGTGCCGTTCGGTTTACATAGACAGTTGTATTTTGAGCTAGTGCTATGAACAGACAATTGGAAATGTCGTAGTTTAGTAAATTTATTCGACGTTGTTTTGGACTTGTTAAATTTTTAAAGTGGATTTTTATTGGAAACTAAAGATGTTAATAAAATGCATCTATTGTTGGAGCAAGAGTTTGTTTTTATTTGACTTGCAATGTTATATGTTTATTATGTAGTTTTGTGTTTGTCAAATCTTGTAAGATACCAGAATTTAAAGGCAGTTCCAATTATCCTAAACAGAACTAAGTTGAAATTATGCATACAGATTTAGTTTAAAATTCTTTTTACTTCACCTATTTTTTTTAGATGGTAGTGTTTTACAGACTCTTTGTCCATGTTTCTGAACGTGCTAGTAATATTAAGGTAACTCATTGAGAATGATAGTTGCGAGATTGCTACGATGTACCTGATATTTATCGAGATCCAGTACACCTTTGCAACAACGCCGAGATATTAGGGTTTCGATAAATTCAAGGTACACCATAGAAATTCCGTAAATAATAGCTATTTATTTACGGATAGAATATTTTAATTTTATTGACCATAAACAAAATAAAAATGTATCGAATTTCAAAAAACATTAAACATAGAAATAGCAAAGTTGGACATTAACAAAGCTGTTCACCTCCGGTGTAGGGCGACCGCGGAAACTGCGATGTCGAAAATCGTTTCGTATGGAAACTCGCTTTAGCCGGATAGATGGATTTACATTTAAATTAAGTTCCACCTAGTTTCTACGCGGTCTAGCTTTCTGAAATAACATTCGTCTATGTATCAAACAGTAATTTCAAATATATAATATATTAAACACAAGAGTTCTAAACAAAGAGTAAAAAGAAATATCGAAATAGAACGTACCCTGAGAAATTCAGTTATCTCGACATAAATATTTTACGAATGTGATGGAATTTCAATGTTTCTTGTAGGTACGAGGCAGAAAGCGACTTGAATAAAATATAACGATATGTAGAGTGCCATAATTTAAAGTCAAATACAAAATATAAATTTTATTTAAATGAGTAGCGAGAATGTAGCCTTTTTAATAATTTAAACCTTAGTTTATCTAATATAATATCTATTATTTTATACATGATGAGGTGAAAGGAGACGGCCGACGCTCCATACATAGTTTGCCCTACAAGTAAAAGTCTATGCGTCACGATCAAATTTATATATCTTTATTGATGCTTTATTCAATAATAAGAAAAAATATCATTTGTTGTTGCAACTAGTGGCATTTTTAAGATAAAAGAATTTTTAAGTCGCACCATTTTATCATAATATAACAATTTTTTTTGGTTACTATTGTGTTTTCTTTGTTACAAAACAATTAAATGTTTATATTATATCATTTTATAAATGTAATACGAACATTTTAAGACATAATGTGGTTATCTATTATTTAGATACAGTAACAATAACATTAATAAATCATTTCCCTATTATAAATATTTTTATTGTCAATAAAACGGTGGTGTTAGACATACTATTATTTTTTTGGAGAATTTTAAACGATTGAAAGATGTAAGAGGAATAACTTTTTTACACTTACAAACACAGTAACTTTTTTACACTTACTAACTAAATTCAAGAAACAATCATCTTGTTTATGATACACGCACCTACGTATTATTTTATTGAATTATTATGTTTTTATTTTTCATGTTCACTTTGTCTTGCGAAGTGTCACAACTTTTACGAGCAAAAACTGTCTTTAAACAATACAATAGATACGTAAAAGTAATTAAAACGACAAATTCTTTACATTGACATACAGATAATAATTTTTATCAGCGAAGTCGCGGGAAAACAGCAAATTTAATATAAAAAACCTTTTCAAGCATCAGCCGCTTACACAATCAAAGAAACATTATATAACTTCGTGATTAAATTTGGACAACTAGTAAAATAAAAACTCAGTAAGTGATCTATTAAAGAACAGCTAGAACTACTAGATGAATAGAGTTGAGGCATGTTATTCGTTACTATAACGTAGAAGTTCGCTTAAAGTATTTTGGAATATTTATAACTAAGGAGGTAAGCTTGGGGTTACAAGTTTGTTTCAAAATCTGTTAGCTTAAACTACTGGCTGAAATACACACATCAATACTATAAAACTTACATATGTTGTTAATTTCGAATTAAAACAAATAAAACGCGGAAAAAAATTTTGTTACATTATATAATTTTTAAAGACATAATTCAGTCCAACTATTATTCTATTATCGTCGAACCAATTTAAAATATATAAAGAATTGTGTCTATTAGCTTCAGTGAAACACACTTCGCAGATAACCTCCTCGATGGAGTTGATTTGAAATGCTAATACAGCCTCTCCAGTTTATAGATTAGGAAATCTTCGGAGGCTCTCGTGCCTCCTACAATGGACTGGGAAGCTTAAGAGTTGGCATTTTGCATATAAACCTTCGTGATTTTAAGTGCTAATTGATTCATTACATTAAAAAGACTTTACAACCTTTTACTGAGTTTTTACGAGTTTTTTCTATTACATTTGTTGTTAATATAAAAGTAATTGTGGATACCTAATATGAAATTTACGTTGTTTAATTTAAGATATTATTTAAATTATACTTTATAAAGTAACTTTAACTAAGAAATAGAATATTATAATTATAAGAATTCCGCTGAAATTTGAAGTTGTTGTGATATGATATGCCTACACAAACGACTACGGACGGCTACGAACCAAATATCGTAGCACGTAGGTCCCGTAGCACTGTTAACTGATGCGAATTATTATATGGAATTAATGTTTTGATGTCATGTTTCGGTAATATTACTTAGTATCATTTTATTTTATATAAGGCTGTTTCCTGAGGAAATTTTCGTGGCGTTAAATTAGTGGCACATATTTTTTCTCGCTATAAGTTTAAATTATGAACATTTATCGATCTTTCGTTACTTAGTTATAGGGTTTATATTTATTGTAATAACAAAAAGATTTTTTTTAAGAATAATCCATAAAATAATTAAATCATGTATACTTGAAAGAATAATAGCATATTTTGCTAACCAGGTTGAAACCTCCAATTGGTAGCAAAGCAAGAATAGCAATATAATGATGATAAAATACTTAATTTATTTACGAACTTGTTTTATATCTCATCAATTAACGAATTCAATAATATAATGGATGAAACTAGGGCATTGTTTTCAAAATTGCACGGTCTATTAAGTTCAAGACAAGGCAACATTTCGTCATAAATAATTTCTCCCGGGGCGAGTGACACTGATCGTTGTTTACAGCAAAGATCTCAATCTGGTTGGGAATAAATGGTAACAAGGATTTGTTTACGTCGCGACCTCCCCCCGCCCACCCCCCGCACGCCACTCGCGGCGTTAACGGCGGATCAATCAGCTCGCTCACTTTGTTTACTGTTCCATTTGAAATGTTTAGTTTAAGTTTTATTAAGATTAGGACGATGTGGTGTTAAGTGACACTCGGAATCAACAAAGTGTTTTTGACATATTTAAATTTAGAACGCATTCGTTTCATATTAAGTAGGATTTTGCCTATATTCAAGTGGTTAAGTACACAAGCACAGTGGTATCAGAAAGCGCATTCAACGAGCATTTGTCGTAAATAAATACAGTTCTGCAACCTGCAACATTATTTTAACAAATAAAGTTTTTCATCGCATCACTAAGCCATTGCATTATATACAGAACAACACAACAAACATTCTGCAATCTATTTCAACCTTTTGTTGCTTGTTAATGAAAAATGCTTGAATATTTTTCAGTGTAGCATTGTGAATGCAAAATTGATCAAATATAATGCATGTTAATATGTTTCCGCGCGCTACTCGTTCGATAAAACGGATTGTAGTTGTAATTTGTTATTATTGTTTGGTGTTGTAATTGTAGTCTTTTTTCGTTAGAGAGGTGTGAGTCATATTGGAGTTATCAAAAGTATAGCACCGCGTGAAAACTTATCTATATAGGTTTGAAAACATTAAAAATCTAAAGAAAAGCTAATTTGAATATATATAAAGTTAATTTTGAAATGTACTAGTTTCTTATAATCACGGGCACTTTCCCATTAAATAAAATTAAACTACCTTTAAATGCTTTAATCGCGCAAAAACGTTCACAAATTGTTTTATATAATAGTTACAATGACTTGAAGCACCGAATGGCCAAAAGGGGTCTTCTATCCTTTTTCGCTCATTTGAAATAAAGCGTGCTCGTGTAACTAAAGCCGAAACTTAAACCTTTATACGCAAACCGTGAAGGAAAAATGTCTCGAGTTAATCCGAGTGACTTGCGAAACAGTATCTTCCTAAATACATTTCAAGTCACACGTTACTAAGAAAATCTTCTTTGTCAAGGAGATTTCTTTGTGATCAAAAAAATATTACAAAACGTCCACACGCATATCGGCGATTACTGCCTTACAGTGCTGCGATAAAGCTGAATTTTGCTTGGTGGCTCGTGTAATTTATTGTGGATGTTCCACGGTGTAATTTCAGTCTTGTCTCTCGGGACATAGAGTTTTATTTGGATCGTTAATGCGAGTCCTTCGTCGATGTCCGGACATCTCGGAGAGAATGATTGATTGCGGCGGGAGTCTAACCGACACTTGTAATTTCCGAATCGGCGGGGCTATTGTGCTCGTCATAGTTTCGCCAGTATTAATGAAAGATAACAAGATTAGTTTAGTTTGTATCGTCTTGTTAATGATTCCGCACAGACCCGAGAGGGGGGGGGGGCAGAGGGGGGGGGGAGTTAAAGGTTTATTATAATTGGAGCGATACTCTCTGCTAACAAACTTTAAGCAGAATAACATTTTAGGGTTAACAAATTAATAAGGTAATATTCCACTCGGACTGAATGAAAATATTTTGAACAATAGGTTGTATACGATAAGTTAAAGTTTTGTTTTATAACTGTAAACAATAACCAGTGTTGAAAAACTATAATTAAGTAACAAAAATAAAGTATAAACGTAAACAACAAAGATTGACGCGTTTGTCGTGACGTCGCAGTTTACCCTCCACAGGGATACATAGAATGAAAATGGATTTAGAAAAATCTATGTTTTTTTGTATAATGTTTGAATTTAAAGATATAATCGATTAAAAAAGGTATCTAAAACATCATTAAAATTATAAATTTATTATTTATTTTACTACATGAAATATCCATAACTCAGGGGACGATTATTGATATTAACTTTTCTGTTACATCGCCATCCCTATATGTACGATAGATTTGATTGTATCGTCTTTCCCAACAAAAGCATGCCGTTTCAATATTTTGAATTAAGAGCATTTTCCTAATAAAAGCTTTTATACAGACAAATATTTCTTAATTTACATTTTGTTGTACACAAATATTTGAAATAATCTAAAATTATAATATCAAATATGTTTGCATTAGATTCATTTTCAATCTCCGTAAATTTGACCAAGTGTCGCATTTCCGCTCCAAACTCAACTGGCTCCCAATTTACCGGCGCAGGGACTAACATACTAGAGTAGAGTAGCTACTCTATTCTTTTTCTTCCTCCATCTATTCTAAAACAGTGTTTCGCTTTCCGTTCTTCTTCATCTCTGTGTACCTTGCGAACCTCTTCTAATCTCAGCTCGAACATTCTTCGTCATTTCTACCGACTTTTTCAGTATATTATTATTATTAAACACTTGGGTGTATTACATATATACTAAACTCCCTCTCAATTCAGTTTAATTGTTAGTGTAACATTTGATACATACTAAGCAATTAAACACACGGAAGTATTTGTATATTATGTAATTTGTTAATTTTTTTATTTATTTATTTAAGGACAGCTTACAAGACAATACACTGATAATAGCATTATTACAATAATAAAATAGCATGCTAATAAGTGTTGCCTCAATTACAAGCTGCCACGGCAGGTACAGTTACACAGGAGGAAATACGTGAGAGATGTTTAATAAGATTACACTTAGTTATTCTATCATTATGATAACAATTACTTATCTGTTATAGCAGCAATCGTGTTAGATTTAAACAAGTTAAATTTGGTAAAATTTGGAAAAAATATCTAATTCGTAATTTCTTTTCGCAGTGATATTCTATTGATTCTGGCTTCTATTTAATGCCGAATAGTGTCCTATTCGGATTCTTTTAAGATTGTTCTTAAAAGATTTAGGAGAAAACAATTTGAAACGCGAGGGTCTAACATGCTTACGTGGAATATTAAAATTAATTTGTTGTAAAAGAGCTGAGCAATCCAATGCACCGTTAACAATTTTACATAGAAATAACTGATCCAATAATCGTTTTTTATAGGAAGGTAACTCTTTAGCCATATTATGTTGAAAAGACAAATGCCATAAAAATCTTTTTTGTATCGATTCTATTCTTTTTATATGAACTTCGTAACAAGGAGACCACACTACCATATTCCAAGGAAGATCTAATTAATACGTTAAATATAAGAATCTTGCTATTAGAAAACTTCAAGTCTTTTGTATTTCTTATGACGAATCCAAGTATTTTAAAACATTTTTCGACAAGCTCATCTATGTAAGTATTAAAGTTAAGTTTTTTATCAAAATAGATGCCCAGATCACGAATCACAGTAACTTCCTGCAATTCTTGGTTTTTAACTTTATATTTGTATGGGTTGTATGTTTTTTGCGAGTAAACCGAATATATTTACATTTGTTTATGTTCAATGTCATGTGATTACGATCACTCCAATCCACAAGTCTATTTAAGTCTTCCTGTAAGCACAAGCAGTCTGATGGGTCCCCTATGCGTTTAACTATTTTCAAATCATCTGCGTACAGATGAAACGTACTGTGTTTGAAGCATTGTGAGTGACTGATTAATCAATAAGATTTACTAGTACAATGGTTCAATTAGTGATATATATATTAATATCAACACAATGGCGAAGTCAGATAGTGATAAACATATGTAGGAATAAATCAACATTCATCTACTTACTATTTTTTATAAAATATTTAAACACCAATATATTCTTGTAAAATTGTTTAATATTAAATCTCGGTTACAAAGTGATTTGCCAATTTCACCATTAAAATACACAAATAATTAAGAAAGGTCCTTAGGCTTTTATTAAAATAATAATTAATTCATAGTTTATTATGAAATTATTATATAGTACCTATAACGCGAGAGTATTATTTTAATTATTAGTTAAAGTTACATTGGTACATATATTTTTATTTACATTTCAACAATTTTCTATTGCTCGGTGGCGTAGTGGATAAGCGCCGCGGCACGCGATCGTTGTCGTTAAGCAACTTTCGCAAGGGTCGGTCACGGGATGGGTGACCAAAAATTATTATCACGAGTTACTCCGTGCTTCGGAAGGCTTGTTAAGCTGTTGGTGGCGGCTGCATTTGTAGTCGTTAATACCCGCCAATCCGCATCGGGCCAGCGTGCAGGGTCACGGCCCGTGCTCCTTAACCATCCATAAGGAAGGCCAGAGCCCCTGCACTGGGGACGTATAAGGGTTGGTGATGATGAATTTTCCATTGATGAATAAATTATGCTTCCTCTTAACAACTAATATATGGAATAAGAAGCAGCTAATATTATTATTTATTTTTTTCTGGGGTGACATCTGGTATAATATTATGGAAATTTAGCGTTGATAAAATTTAAAGGCACTTAAACATAATGCCATTATACCTACATAGAAGGTATATATCAGTTTATAGAAATTTCAGAATAATGTTATTGCGTGTGAATATACCATCTTAGTGTGCTATAAAAATAAAGCGCACGAAAAACTAATATTTTCCAAGGAACATTGGCAAAACGTTCAACGTGTAACAGAGGTACAGAGAGGGTTGTCGTATTTTTTTTCTATATGAATATAAGATATTTAGTTTATGCTTAAATTTATTTTTGGTATAATTGATATTTTGTAATAATATAAAAAGGAAAGATTTTGTTGTTTTTGTACAGTGAATAGACTCTGAAACGCCTAGATTGATTTTATATATTTTTTTTATTTAACGGGTACCTATATCATACGCGGGTGATAAAGAAAGGCTATACAATATACGCGGGAGAGGTTGCGAGAAAGCAGCTAGTTATAGATAAGTTGACCGGATTGTGAACTAAAAAGCTGGTGTTTTAGTATTAATTAGTAATATATAGTATATTTTTATTGTTATTTCAGTATATTTGTATTAATATTTCTCTCTTTGTTCTGTTTCTTATAAAATTTTCATCTCAAAAACTGTAAAATAAACTTTATTTTTCAAGTAAACGATGTCTTTTAAAACTTAGACGATTCATTCAACTTTTTGACGTGGTATGCCTGTAGTGTTTGTAAATAAACAAAATCTCGCCACCCCTAATATGGTCGCGTGACGACGCCAACGAAACTTGGCAAAAACATAATTAGCCGGCCGAAGTTGGCAACTTTAATCGAATTACGAGCGGGCAGATTAACCCACGTACGTACCTCTGTGCCGATTAAACATTTATAACCGCGCCCCTTACCTCCTCTCGGCTTGATTAACACCTTCTTTGTTTTAATAGTTGCATACGTTTAAGTTTGAAGGCTTCAACCTTGAGGTCCCATGTATGTTAGGTACTCATTTTACTAACCTGTTATTTGTCATTTAGGTAAACTGTCGCAGCTTCAGCGATATTCTGCATTTTGAAAGTCGAGAAAGTTATCCTGAACAAAGATATCCTGAATTTTTTTTTTTTAGATTACAATTAGAATGTACTTGATTGAGGATGAGGAGCTAGATTATGGAGAGGTTGGCTTGTTAGGTCTTCGAGGTTACGCGACATTCAGAATAGACAGTCATTGGATGGATGACGAAAAATTTGAAAACCAGAGTTAAAAACGTAGGAAAACGTGACCCAGTACTTTGACTAAATTAATATTTCGATGTCATAATAGTTATTTAAGATACGAGTGCGGAAAGTAAGATTTCACGAATAAGGGCCAAATTGGTAAGTTTTGCTTTAGGACACTGTTGTGGCGTTTGACCTGGGGTCAGCCATTGCATTTTTCTTTTACGGTTATCATAAAGGATCCATTTTTCATCACATGTCACAATTCGATCCAATATTTCTTATTTTCTGTACCGATTCAACAAGGTAACACATGTTTCAACACGCATTTCTTTTTGCAGATCAGTCAAATCATGAGGCACCCATTTTTCGTCTCTTTATTTTATCGATTTGATGCAAATTAGTCAATATTGTGGATAAGGTAACGTTAAACCATGCCGCTAATGCTTGAGTTGTTTCACTAGGATCGGCTTCCATCATCTCTCTTAATTCATCGTTATTCACCTGTGTGGGCGGTCTTCTTCGTGGCTCGTTCTTCAAGTCGAAGTTTCCATCATGAAAGCGTTTAAACCAAAATCACACGGTGCGTTCATTAGCATATCCCTCTCCAAATGCAATATTAATATTGCGGGCTGTTTCTGCTGTTACTTCCGCGTCGGAACTGGTATTCAAAAATCACTCGACTTTTCGCAGTGTCCATCTTTCTTGCCTTAGTTGAATAACAAAAACAATTGAAAGTGGACATTGAAATGTGAAAAAAGTTTTTTTCGAAAACCTCTATTCTATGTCAATTCAAGGAAACTATTACAATAAAACGGCAATTTTATATTTTAACCCCTAATATTTCAAAGAATATATGATAAGCAGCTTGCAAGCACCTTCATAGCTAAAAAAAGATTTTTGATGACAAAGAAATATGTAGATACTAAATTCAAAAGACTTGTAATACGAAGAAAAAATAATTTGATTTTGGACAAAACACTGAACCACTAAGAGAACAGCCAAAAAGAAAATTAAACCTCTTATTGACTCATGCATAATGATGATTAATACTGATATAACTTCTTATGATTTAGAGATGAATCATAATATTCAAATCTCTTTGAGTCGTGTCTCTTTTTATATGCGACTCCCGAGGCTTGTTCATCCAATGGAAAATTAGATAAATATTAATGAAATATAAACTAAACTATGACGAAGCACAGAGTACGCGGCCGACTTCAAAAGGCTGATGGGAAGAGTTGGGGACGGTTTTTGAGCAAGTGTCAACAGTTGTTACTTAGCAGATATTTTTAAATTATCACTATGAGAAATTCATAGTTCCATCAAAATGCTTCGTGACTTTTTTTTGTACGGATTGTGTTAGTTTATAACCATCTACCATTTGGTGAATGTTTTATCAGATTTGTTGTAAGTAACCTAAATATATATATACATATATAAAACAATAACATGTAAAAGAACGACATTGTTAACATTAATCGTGACAACTAATAAGTATCATTTTTATATTGCTACCATCTTTACAATGTAACATGTAGACAATAAATTATTATTATTAATTATATAATATATTTATTAAAATTATCAAGTTTTACATAAAATAACATATGCCCATTTTGAGTCTCTTAACAATGTTGTTCTAATGATGATAAAGTTAAAAATTAAAAAACACATATTAAAATATGTGTATATTTAAAAAAAAAATTAAAACTCAACAACTGAATCCTATGAATGCTGTCACCAGTGTTCACTCAACCATTAACGATATATTGAATATTATTAATATCCAATCGATTGGATTCATATTCGATTATCTCCCGAATCATTTGCGCACTCGATACGATCGCAATATCATTAACTGATATCCAGGTAGCGGTGACATTTTTTCTGATTAATCTTGATTGACGAATCATTATATTTAACATCTAATTTTAGAAGAATCACAGGTTTAAAATGTAAAAATATACATAAGACAGAAAACTTAAAAACAATTGTATCCACACAATTGAAGTAATATAATACATTGAATTGAATTGATAATATACTTCTTGTAGGTGTTTAGAATGAAAACGTGGAAATTGACTGCAAAAAAACACAGAGAGATGAGGCCATAAGTTCAGTAGTACTGACTGCATAATTACTTCAGACCAAAAGCTTACCATGTCTTCTGGAAAACGGAAAAAATCAAGATTATTAATTTATTAATGTGCGCATAAATTGTATAATTTAGAATTGTCCCTCTTTTCCTCATCTTCAAGCGGCAGAGAATCGAATATGATATGGTACTCTCGTAAATCTATTATATACGTAGTCCCCAGTTTTTTGACCTTTGACATTATTTTCCATTAACGCTCTATAAATTTAGAAAATATAACAAATATTAAATTTGTCAGCTCATACTGATATCAAGAAACGTTTGAAGTTCTTTTATAACATTTTTTTGGTTCTGTTAAAATTTTTTTTTTTTATTTCATAGTAGTTTATGAGTGGGTACGCATTTGAAAAAATACACCTATTTGTGAGATAGCAATAATAGCTGCAGAGTAATTAATGATTAGCTGTGTTGTGTTATAAAGTATGTTACAATTATATAATTAAATTAAAAATTAGAAAAATGCCTTTATAAATGGGCTTAAAAAAATTGTATGTTATTTGAGTAATCATAAATCAACTTATTTACTTATTTAATACATTCACTGGTCTAAGTATGGTAGGCTTTTATCCACTAGATATCGTTACTGTGTATCAAAAACCGATATTTAAACAATCTCTGGAAATGGATTCGGTTAAGGAGAGATAATACTTTTGGATACGGGTTCCGGTATAACAGTTTTTTACGCACAAAGTTACTTCGGTTTTGGAATCTATTTGTAAATCGGAAAAAGACATTGAATCGATTCTATGGTTGGAATAGGAAACGTAAAAGCTAAAAATCAAAGACTTTTTAAGAAAATGTAAACGTAAGTTTATGGTGGTATAAAAAACATTACTGCAAGTTAATCACCTAAATAAAACCATTTTCTGTAATTAATACTTCATCATATATTTCAACTACAGATTGAAATATATGTTGTTAATTTGTTATTATGTAAAAGTTTCCGTTCAGAAAAATTACTTCAATTCAATATTTTGTAGTATCCTATTACCGATACCGTTCGATAGCAAAATAACCCTTTTGTCTTATTATTTCACAATGAAATTTATGCGAATAAGAATAAAAGAACATTATTCTTATTTTACATATCATACCAAACCTCCTATATGATTACCTACACTGGAATATATTCTAGACATGTTACCTATGACGTAATCAAAACGAACCGTACGATATCTCATTTGTATATAGATAGAATCAGTATATTCCCACGGGTCATTTTTCATTTGACCTTTTCAAATTCACGACACCTTCCATTATAACGATATAAATCATTCCGCATCGCTCTCGAGTGGGCGTCTGCGGAGTACGGTATTGATTGCGCGGGACGCTATTAGTTGAACGTCCACAAAACTTGGACCCAATCAATCATAGTAATCCAATATTTGTCCGGCACTCGGTCGTAATCGTCGGCTGATTAATGGCCAAGTGCCGGTGACACGTACAGATGTACTGTCCAATGTGTGCCCAAGTAGGGGGGTGGAGATGGAAATTGATATTGTATTGCGTTTGCGGGTGGATTTTTTTAATTGTATTAAAAGAATATAGAATCAGCATTCACTTTATCACCAGCCTATTAATGTCCTACTGGGGCTCAGGCCTTCCCTATGGATGGAATTACGTACGAGTTTGGTGAGCGTTATCGAGCGCTTCAACACAATTGTATGGAAATTTGTGATTTTTATACTTAAGTATTAACACTTACCTAGAGAAGTCTTAGGCGTTTAATAGTAAGAAACTATGCATACAGAATGCATAATCTTAAAAAAAATACTCAGAATCATTATTATTACAGTATTTTGATCCACATTTATTGAAATTTCATTGTCTATACAAAATAGGCAAAATTTGAGATAATTGAAAAATTTACAGTTAAATACAAGTTCAAAAGTGTTCATAGACCTATAATTTTAATTTTAACAATCTGAATATAAGTTTCATTAGATACAAATCCAAGTTATAAATTAATGTTACATCGATGTAAATATTATTTTCAATATAAATTATACAAGTTTAATATTTGATTATCAGGATCATCATAAATTTTAAGTAGACACATAATACCACGGTATATCTATTATCTTTCCTTTGTGAGCAGTTTCCCTATTTTCGGCTCATACTATTTGCGGGCAAACAGACCGAGCGCTCAATGGGATTAAACCATATTATAATAATCGTATTTTAATTCATTATATTGTACAAGTGAATTAGGAGTAAGGGCACTGGTATTAGCATTTGAAACGTTTTAGGATTTAGTTAAAAGTGGCTGTTTGGAGAGATGCCAAGTATTTTGAACGTATGTTTAGAGACGCTGTGTTTATTATTCTATGTTTTTTATAATCATTCCTCAATAACTTTTTATTTTAAAGTCGGAGATACAAAATAAAATTGTTAGCTTATGTTAGGTTTATATTTCCGTTTAGTCAATAAACCGCAGTTCATATAATACTATATGTTTTATGGAAAAACAGCACAAAAAATGTTCAATAAAAATAAAACTTACAAAACATAGGAAATCTTCTATCCACGGAGCTTAATCATATCTTTTTTTTTGTTTCAGGTCAGCATAAATCATGTGGCCGTTTAGGACGACGGGGCCGAGGAGGAATTAAAAAAAAAAAACGAGTCGAAATAAGAAAAGGTCCGACCATTCTTTTTGCGCGGCCATCGCTTACCGAATGTCCGGCCCTCATGAATATGACATCAGCGGTCGCGGCTCGCTGACTTGATGTATGCGCACACGATTCATCACTGCGGATAACTGGACGTACAAACAGCCACTTTAACTTGATACAGTATACTCTGCTTATGTATGTCGATTGCCTTATTCATGTTAACTACATGTTATGTTATTTTATTTCTTTTAACGGGAGACTTGGAAGTTATCACTGTTGAGTAAAATATTAGTTATATGATTTCTTGTCCATGCTTAAATAGATAAAGGCTAAGTATTTGATAACAGATACAGCCTTTTTTGACAAAAAAAATGTGTAAACTATAAATATTTTTCAGTGTAGCACTGCGAATGAAAAATTGATCAAAGATATTCAATAAAATGTTACTTATTAAATAATGTATTTAGATTCACAAAGATAATAATATTAATATTTTTTTAATCTGTTATACAATTTAGAACTACATTATTTTAGATTATTCACATTTTTGTCATATTGAAAGACGAAATTTACTTCGTCCGAAAACTTTATAAATTGGTTCAGTAGTTTTCAGTTTATAAGTTTTAAATAAAATATAAACATTTTTTGTTTTACACTTGCATTCATAATTGAGACAAGTAATTACTTAAGATTATCTTAATATCATAACTTAAGCAAATATTTTTAACTAATAGATAAGAATTGGAATGACGTAAGAAATGTCTTAACAGATCTTACTTTATTAAAATTTTCGTTTATTGGGTAAATTCTCAAGTAATTACTTCTCTCGATTCGAGTGATAGTCTCTCCATTGAAAGAATAAAATAACGGGTGCCGTTATTATCAGTGTAAAGTTTTTTAGTGATGTGAAAAAAAAGCGACAATGAAAAGACGACCACTACCACCGGTACGAGAAGAGGTGACCACAAAATCGTGGTGTAAACTGTGTGACAACGATCTAGTGGTTTATTCGCTGGTGTCACTAGTTGGCGCTCTTACGTACGCGAACAGTTTGAACGGGGAGTTCGTTCATGATGATATACCAGCAATAGTGACTAACGGTGACGTGACCGGTGCTAACAGTGTCGTGAAGTTGTTCAACAACGACTTCTGGGGTACGCCGATGTCTGACCCTAATAGTCACAAGTCGTACCGGCCGCTGACTACGCTGTCTTTTAGGTAAGTTGTATTTTAATATAGTAGCTTAATTAATAATTGTTGCGTATGGTGAAGGGCTAACTTCGGTGAATTTAGTTATATTTTTAAAGGAAATTACATGGAGAAAATACATTAAAATTAAGTAAGAAAGTTAAAAAGAGATCAGCAGCGATAGTATAACCACTAACTTAAAAAGATTAGACGCCGCGTATCGGCACACGGTACACAGCAATCGGTACACGACACACGGCGTATACCTATAAATCTATGATAGCATGATCCACTCGTATTAAAATTTAATATGTTTTTCTGAAATTAATTGGGTTGAATTAAAGTAATTTAAATTGTCCAATAATAATTTCATTTGGATATAGACAATGAATTTTTTGTGCAAAGCTTAATTAGATTTGTGGAAGTTATTATCTACATAATGTGGGAGTTTGGAGTGATTGTTGTTGTTGATCAAAATTTTATTTCTGTGTCTCTCTAAAGTCTGTAAAACCTATTAAAGCGATAAAGCAGTTAGTGTACGCTACATGCACCTTAACCAATTTTATTTAATTATAAAATGTCAATCTACATCATTATCGTTTTATAATCGTATTGTACACATACAATGAAAAATATTCTATCTATCTATATTAAAAATTAGTGAATTACACTATTCATCCCGATACGTTTCTCCTCTTGCATATAGATATATCAAAACTAGTATATTTGTATAAACTGGTTTGAAAACCAGTCTTGAGATATTTTTTATCGAACAATGTTTCCTAAACATCCAACACGAATTACTTACTAAAATTATTGATTGAAATATTTAGTGGAGTCGGACAACAACGCGTTAGTTGTCCGACTCTAAAACCAACATAACAAACAAACTAAAATTTAAACACGGTATAGTGTTGGACTCCTCGAAGCACCAGATATGAAAATGTTTGTTTTGTACAACTTATATTGAAACCTAAATTTAACAGATCAACAAAAACTTTTTGCGGTAACTTATTTGCGAAAAATAAAAAAAGGGCAACATAAATAACTTGCGATTGCAGTTAAAATAGAAACTATTGTCTGTTATGCAAATGTGAATTTTTAAAAAACGAGTAATCAATACTCGGTGGCGTAGTGGATAAGCGCCGCGGCCCGCGATCGTTAAGCAACTTTCGCAAGGGTCGGTCACGGGATGGGTGACCAAAAAAATATTATCTCGAGCTACTCCGTGCTTCGGAAGGCACGTTAAGCCGTTGATCCCGGCTGCATTTGTGGAGGGTCATGGCTCATCTTCCTTAACCATCCATAAGGAAGGCCTGAGCCCCTGCAATGGGGACGTAAAAGGGCTGATGATGATGAAGCAATACTAATATATTTAAAGTATCCGTGACTATGTCCACTTCGTTCAGTATATGATGACTAGGAAGAAGTAATAATTGAATAATAATATTTCAGCAAACATTGTCATTCACATAAATCGTTTGTTCATCAACCACTTAAAATTTAAAACTATTAAGATAAGTAGGACGAAGCTCGAGACTTAAAGGCTTATTACTTATAAATGCTAATGAGGTGTGTTAACACTTCGCCAATAATTACAAAGTTGTGATGTAGTTCCACTCAGGAAACTGAGACTTTGCTGCTTGTTTAGAAGCTCGCAGCACGAGTGGCTGTGAACATCAACTCAAGTATAATTTGAATATTTCTTAAGGGGTACTTATCGTGTTATGGTAAATAATAGGTATCTAGTAAGTACATATAGAAAGCACGTATTGTATTTGAGAAACCACAAATGAATTAAAAGGTGGACAAATACGCCATATGAACTAATGCAGAAACGATATTGTCGAATATCTCAAATATAAATATTGAGAACGCAAAATCATAATTGAAATGATAAAATTATACTGCCATGAAAAAAAACATGCTTTTAGAAATAAGTTTTCTTTGTTAACTAATTACTAAAAGGATTTTTTATGACTAGTGATTTTAAGCAGTTCTGTAGCTTTTTAAAAAGGCGTATCATGATGTGAGAATAAGCAAACCAAATCACGGATGATATCAATAAACTTTCAACACAAGTTACATTTTCGTTGAGTTGCTCACAAGCCGCGCCGACTTTATAATTTTGTTTTCAGTTCAATATAGAAAATTCACTTTGCTGTATTATTGTTATTAGCTTGTGAACACGTAACACCTTCGTTTTTAGGAACTCAAGCTCTTCAGTTACTTGGAATCAAAGTAAGCTAACTTTATTGTAACATGATAATACACATCAGAATATTTTACTATTCCGAGAAATGAGATCATGAAACTACAGTGAGGACCCGGTGACCGGCCATACTCTGATTATGATGGATATTGTGTGCACAGTATCTACACCATAGATTTGTTTGAACAATTCAGAGTAATGCAATAACATTACGACAAATAACACAATAAAAGCTTTTAAACTAATGTTTTATTTTTTACGATATAATATGTAAAAAGTTACACTTGCAGGAGCTATAAGTCAACTTTACGACTGACGAGATATGTGTTATATAGAAATTATACAGTTTTAATAAATTCAAGGGTTGAATTTAGCAAAATCATTTCTCTGCGAAGCTATTACGTCGTAATAACTATCGTGTGCCAAACAGCTCGATCCGTCCAGCAGAGCGATTCCATAAAAATCTGAACCCTAATTCGAATTCACTCAGGTGTCTGGATTCACTTAGAAAGCGACATCCGCTTAACCTTGAATTGGTATTAAGGTTTAGTGGCATAAGTAAAGTAAGTTTCGAAATGTTCAGGGATAGATTACCTGAGGCATGTATGAATCAATCAATCTTGTCTGCGTTGATTTAGATTAGCCAGAGAGTAATATATCCTTTTTATTTAAATAGACAGATAATAAAGTAATACATCGGCTTTAAAAACTCAATAAGGTAATTTATTCTCGCCATGATTTCTCGCCATGTAAGACACCATCTACTGCCCATCTACTTAAGTAATAGTCCAGTCTAACCTGCGATTGCCTGGAAGAAATTGCTTTTTAGCGATAAGGCCGCCGATTGTACCACTAAATTGTATCGATTCTCATTTTTGTTTAATTATGGTGTACAATAAAAGTATTCATTCATTCATTCTTTTATTTAAATATTTTGGAGTTTTGTGTAACATCTCACTTATGAAATAAGCGTGTGGTATTTATGATTTTGATATATTTTACTTTGAAATATATCAATATCATAAATAGATCTGAACACGATAACTGTTTCACTGTAAAGCTCCCTAACTTTTCGCGGGCCCTTTGTCAACTCACCCCATTTACATAAAGGCGACCCCACACAAATCACATAACGATTTTGTTTCCATACATATAGTAATTTGAATAAATGTTTTGTAGATAGCTTGTGAATTTCTCGTTTTACCACAACCAACACTAAAGTGGAATAATTTACGCTATTGAAGTGTAGAATTAACTATTATTTTATTAAAATTCTCAAAGTTTGTATTTATTAAAAAATAAAATAGCTTTACAAGTTGATTTTACAAATATATTTTCTTAATCGATTAAGATCGAGTAGCTCGGTGGCGTAGTGGATAAGCGCCGCGGCCCGCGATCGTAGTCGTTAAGCAACTTTCGCAAGGGTCGGTCACAGGATGGGTGACCAAAAAATTATTATCTCGAGCTACTCCGTGTTTCGGAAGGCACGTTAAGCCATTGGTCCCGGCTGCATTTGCAGTCGTCAATACCCTCCAATCCGTATTGGGCCAGCGTGGAGGGTCATGGCCCATCCTCCTTAACCATCCATAAGGAAGGCCTGAGCCCCTGCAATGGGGACGTAAAAGGGCTGGTGGTGGAATCGATTAAGATAAAAATTAAATCATATCAGTAATTCTTAGTTTGCAGTGACTCCAGAAATCAAAGTCTTTTTTTTTTTTTCATTTATTTTGGCATCAAACAGTCATGTAAAATAACAATAATTTCACAAACAGTAATCACTAAAAAGACCTACAGTGCCCAAGTTTAGTACAAACAAAGTGTTTTCATGTTTAAAAAAGTCTATAACAGATCAAACGCGACGGAGTTACAGCATTTATTTAGAGAGACCCCATGACTATGTATCAGTTTCATTATCAGATCAGTTCCATTTCAACAGTCATCCAAGTTATATGCGCATGCAAAATTTCACCTAAATGGAATGCCGGCAAGTGGGTCACATTTAGTTTACTATACATAAAGTGAAACTAAATAAAAGAAAAAGAACAAGACATTGTAGAATTGGACTCGAAATACAAATATCTTTGAAATAAATAAATACAAATTAACAGCTATTTAGCTATTTTTTGAAGACACTCGATTATAAACCTTTGAATGAGTATGTTATTAGTATATTACATATTTGAACTACTACAAATATTGTACATAGCGATATTGCTTACATTGAGATAAGGCTAAAAAATACAAGATAAGCAATGTCAACTTCAGCAATTTTGCCGGGACTCGAACTCGAGAAGTCAAAGTTGACGACACCGTGTAGCCACCGTCAAAGAACCATCGAACAAATGAAGCGGAATCCGAAATTTAAATTATTGTCACGTTATATTAAAGAATTTAATATCCAATGAGATACCGGCATAATATAATAAAAGCTTGTCAAAGTTTTCGATAGAGGTGAGTTTGTGTGCTGAAAATTAAATAAAATAAGTTTGAATTTAAGTTCTATGTTCCTAATTTAAGTCAGACTGAAATTGCAACGTATTCTGGTTGATAACTAGCGCTTGGGCTATCAAAAACGGTAGAATTTCAATAGTCGCAGTTATCTACATTGAATTTATAACGAAATATTAGATTTTTCTCTGTTGTTGATGTAGATACATACACATATTAGAAAACATCACATACATTGCTAAGATTCCAAGATGAGTGGCTAAGGCCCACGGTATTATGGAGTAGTTAGTATGATACAACGGAGGCACCAGAATAACCAGACTTAAAATAATATAGAAAAGCTCATTTTCTACATTGACCTGACCGGGAATTCAACCCGGGACCATAGAGATGGCAACACCTTGAAACCGGCGTGCGAACCACTCAATAGAGTTGATAAAGTGAAAAATATATAAACCGGTTTTAAACATCTTTCACCTATAAGTTAGCGAGTAACTTTAACTATATTTTATTTATTTTACGTTAAAAATGTAAAGAACCAAAATATATAAGATATTTCCATATAATCTGGAAGAGTAAAACCTAAGATTTATTTTGTGGCAATCGTAAAAAGTAGTAAATCTAGATTTATATAGAACCAAAAATTTATAAAAACAAACCTCCGTAGCCGAGTGGTTCGCACGCCGGTATGAACTTTTCTATATTGACTCGAGTCTGGGTGTTGTGGTACCTTCGTTGTCTCAGATACTCCATAATACGGGTGCTTTAGCTACTCATCTTGGAATCTGAGCAATGTATGTGATGTTGTTAAATATTTATATTTTATTTATTATTTATTTAACTTAAATTAAAGTATAGCCATATAACAGTTTTTAAAACTACGGAGGCTGAGTTTTTTGTTTTTTTTATATATATATATATTATCGCACCAAATAAACTTTTTGCACAAACATTTGGAAACTGCCGAATAAAACTTGATCAAAAATGGCAAATTTAGTAGCATTTGCTTATTATGTAATAGTTTCATTGAAGATAAGCTAAAAAAGTCACATATAGTTAACAAATCATATCGACCTAGGTTATATTTTTGCATCAGCTAATCCTCACGGTGACTGTCAAGGCACGTTAATGAGTCGGCACGAAGCTATTCGCGTGACTAACATTCATTAGCGTACACACATCAACCGCTCACTTCAAATCCCCAACAACCTTAATCCGACACCATAACCACCATATTTGTTTAAACGCGTTCTAATTTGAGGGCGGTTCAGTCGTCGCAAATTGTCCGTTGCGTAAGAAATTTATGGACACATTTGCACAAGACAGCGCTGTATGACTCTTTCATGATGGGAGAGATCAAGGGAAAAAGGTTTCTTTGTGCTTATAATTAGGGTGGAGTGACGTCATACTGCGGAAGGAAGGGCTAAATTATGTTAATATAGAATACTGAAGTATCTAAAAACAGAACAGAGGGAAGTGTAAGGATTTCTTGAAGCATTCACTGAAGAAAAGTGAATGCTATATTTGACTATTCAACACTCTAATAACTTTAATAAGTTATTAAAAAAATGATATTTTTATAGTCTTCAAAAACGTATAACTCCATATTTCTAAAATATTGATCTTAGTCATAAAGAAAATTCATAAATTACTTAATTATTTGTAGCGTTAACCGCTGATGAATTTTTAGGACTCTAAAATGCTCCAAAAACATGCTGTTCTAAAGTGTATTTCTATTTATTAGTATTTATAGGAAAAGCACATTTTTATTAATATTGTAGGAATATAACGATGTCAATTAGAAAAAATATTTCTCCCATTTCTTTCTGTACGGAATCCGTAAAATTCCAATACGACCTTCACTTGCAGCACTATGATGTCTAATATCAAAGGACGCCTTCCCAAGAAAAGCAACAAAGATATCTATGCATAGATAGAAACACACTCGACGTATTCTCAGCTGTATGGTCTGTGTGACAATGCTCAGTTTTAGAGGAGCCTCCTTGGAGCACATGTTTGAGACACATTATGTTTTTTGCATCGGGAACGTTGGAAATGGATCGTGTGATATGTAGATCCAGAGGTCTTTTGACGATTACAGATCTTATTGTGGTGGTTCGACAAGCGCCGTAATGGAGTCGCATCGATTTGCTATTTCGTGTGACAGTGGGGGTAATGTTACTAGTGTGTTACTTCGTTACAGATAGTTTAAGTAGACTCTTGTATGAATTTAGGAACGGGAAATCATATTAGAATTGTACTAATTCAACTCCTGCTGTACCTCCTCCTGTACTCCTGCTCGATTTTTGCTCTAGGTATACACTTGTGAAAATCTAAAGCTCATCGAAGACTCACGTCAGGCAAAGTTTTGCAATCAATATTCAAATTCACTATCAATATATTAAGGTTTAAATTTATTGTAGCAAATCGAAATAAATCAACCAGACGTGCTGACATTACTTCAGATGTAGAAAAACGTAAATAAACCCTTAGCTTATAAGAGGGGTAATACTGGTTGCATGTGGGAAAGTCTGTTGAAAAAGAAATAAGTAATTTACTGCGCAAATTTTTCTTAATATAAACACGGCAGTTCAGCGCACAATTTTCCAATATTAAAGAGCCAAGCTTATTCATGAAAAGGATTAAATATATTATTATATTTTTTATATCTGAAAATTTTGGTATTTACGATTGGGTGACTTAAATCAGTGATTAAACCTCATCGTCTAAGACATATTCAGCAATTAAAAGACAGAAGCTCTAGTAACGAACTTTATCTTAGCGAATACTGAAAGCCTACTCTGTTTACTTATTTAATATATATTTTCTTTCTATATTTCTATCTATATTCTATATGTAATAAAAGTCATTCGTTGTAATATTCGTGTGTACGTGTCACGGAGTAGGAACGGTACACGTTCATATTTCTTTATTGCATTTTTATTACACTTTTTCGGTTACCTTCCTAAATATTTGTTCTTGTAATTCACCTTCTATTTGGCAACGTTCTAACATACCGGGAATATTACGAATGCGACGATATTATCTCATAAAACCGATACTTTTTAGAGTTCCGCACTTCAAAACTAAAAACACCATTGTCTATCTGTCACAGATAATTTGACACAAGGAAAGATGAACTTAATAAATGAAAACAAAGGAACGCTTTTGGGAGATAAATTATATGATATACCTCTATAAAGTGAGAACTTGTTATAAAAATTGTCACAAATATCTTCTTTTTAATATTTATCTGGCATGATAAATATTTTTGAAAGTTATTACATATTATTTAAGAAACATACGAAAATTTATGATGCATTCCTCCTTTTATCTTCCAAACTATTGGAAAAAAATATAAACAGCAGCTCATTGTTATTTACCTATAAATTACAGACAAGCCTACAAGAGGTATTAGATTTTAAGATTTAATTAAATATATTTAACGTATGAATACGGATTCAAATTCTAGATATCTAAAATTTATGTGGACTTGTTGGTAAACATATATTGCGGATTCTAACGGGCTAGTCATCGATTGGTAAGCGAGTTCGACTCTCTCTTATTCGGTTTTTTCTTTTAGAGAATAGAGCGCTTATGATGCTACAAAAAACTTGTCTGTTTGACTTTGATGTCTGTTTAGGCTGTTCGGTTGTTTCATATTTTTATTATTCTTTGGGGACAGGGAGGTTCAATGTGATCGCATCATCCCCACCACTTAAACGGCTCGTGAGCAAGACAATGGGGGGCAGACGTGATAAACGATACCGAGATGAGTGGCTGAAAAATGCTTCGTGTAAATTAAAAGGTGACTGGGAATGATGGATGCGGAGCGCGGGTCACGGCACACCAGATTTACGGTAGTGATACGCGCTTTCGGGCCGGGTCGTTACGAGATTGCGAAGTTAATGGGAGATGATCTTTTTCTGCCACTATTTCGGTAGTGAGATTTCTTTGGGTCTTTATTGAATTTTAAAGGGAATGTTAAGAATTATTGTAGTGATCATATAGAATCGATAACTAAAAGTAATTATAAAAATACTACTAGCGACATTGAGAGGGTTATTGCAAAGTAAAATAGCGTCGAGACTATATAATTTAGTTTTATTTTAATTCATCACATAATGTTGTGTTAAAAATTCTTTGAAATGTTTTTTTGGTAATGAAAGCTTTTGCTATAAAATTCAGCACTTTTTTTACTATAATACAACTAGAGTATATAATAATATTTCTATAGCAATATAAAATTCCTCGTCACATCTGGTAACATGGTAAACGAAACATTCTAAACGGCTTAGATGTTGTAATTTGTGTATATAGTTTTGTGTAAGGTAGTATAATGATTATATTAATCGTGTCGGAAAGAATCAAGGCGATTTGTTTTTACATGTACAAGTACACATGTGAAACTATACGAAGCCGGAGGGGATTGCTAGTTTATTATTCTCTAGGGTATCAGACTATAGTATGAGTCATTTTGGAACTTAGCCCTCAACAGATTAATGTAAATTTACTCAATACCTTAGGTAACTTTAAGCAAAACTGCACTCCACAAAAAACGCCAACTAAGTGACTGCAATGCATCTGATCTGAATAGTATGTTATTGCAGTCCTCTTTTTTTGTTTTAATGACCTATGGTTATAGGAAGCCGGTAGGTACGGAAAAAGACTCTTCCACAATTTAATAGTGCGGCAAATACAAGACTTGCAATATATTTGAAGGGTTATCCTTTCGTTACTTTTTAGGAAGAACTGCCTTGGGGTATTAATTTTAATTATAAAATAATCTAAATTAAGGTAAAACTGGATACTAATACGACATTAATCTATTTTCGTCGTAGAAAGGTATATAAACAAAAAATACGTATACCTAATACAAGGAGGAAAATGGAAAAAAATGAAAAATTATCTTCCGAGGCGGCGAACGTAAGGCGGAACGATAATGTTTTATGAGAAATAATTGCTGGAAATGTTGAATTATTCTATTCCTTCACACGAAAATTTCCCCTTCGAAGACCGTTTGATGGCAGACAAAATAATAAATGTATTTTTATATGGGCCAATGTTTCTCTGCGTTTTAGCGTATTTGTTGTAGCTCACCATTATTTATTTAAGCTGACTATATTTCTCCATTTCGTTTAGCTGCCTACGTTTTATATGAATGATAGAATAAATTCTACTGATCTTTTGATAAATTGCTGTATTTATTTTACATATTTTCTTTCTGTCTAATATTATATACATGGATATTTTAATATGTTTAAAAAGACGTTAACATTTGTATGCAATAAATACTAATCTCTAACGAAAGAAAAGAAAATATATCATTTCTTGCGGGAGCATAAGTTGCAAATGTCAACAGATAAATTTATTAACATTCAGCTTGTGAACTAACATTTCAGAATATCATTAAAGAATTTGTCTTAAAAATAAACGGTTAAAAAGTCTTGAATATTTATCAGGGGATTGATTCTCCGTCTAGTCACTTAGCGGTTAAATCATACCTGGTTTTTGTAAGTTGTTTACATACATTTATCAAGAAAAGAAATTCAAACTATGTATAACTTGTAACCATTCCCAACATTACTTTCATATAACATTAACTGGTATACAAAACCCTCTCAGCAGATAATATCTAAATGGAATAATATTGTACGTTCTGCTGCGGTTCATTTAATATTTAAATTACATTATTTCGTTAAGTACCTAAGATTCTCATTCTAGATAAGGGTCACTTAAATTACATTTACTATGTTGTGTGTAAACAAATTTTCTCTTTGGTTAAATAAGTTCCATTATCAATATTGGCTTTTCAAACCTTCCAATACAGATACAACATCAAAGTTAAAGTAAATCGACATGAAAGTTAATTCACTGTAAGAGTTCAAATAAATATACCGAAATCATTATATTAATTTAAATAGAATTATATAGAAGGTGGATCAATTTAGACAAATTTGATGAATCTTGTCGTCGCTATTTCCGAGCGAACGAGAAGTTCGATTCTCAGCTAACGAAAAAATGTTTTCTATATTGTCTCGAGTCTGGGTATTTTGGTAAGTGTCGTTAATTATACACCAGGTTTCTACATTGTTTCCGGCACTCCATTATACGAGAACTTTAGTTATGTATCTAACTATATCTTCTCTTATGGGGTAGGCAGATAGAATGTTGTCTTATAATTAGTTTTAGTTAGCTGAAACCTCTTAAGAATCTTAAAAGCTTATGGAATCTAGCAATAGTTTTGTTTATATAGTCGCAATTGTATTAATCAACGCCATATATAAACTTTAACATCAAATTCTATGAATCAAAATATATTTCTAAAATATTCAAATATGTTAACTGAAATATTTCATCCAAGCTAAAAGCATTTTTGAGTCGTCCAATATTTTCACTTGCTAATTAACTTAATTGTACTGTGTAATTTTAGACTGACTTTTTTATTAGATGATTTTGGTTGTTATTAAAATGATAATTTCTAAAAATAGGTAATCTACCCAAGACAAAACCTTACAGTTAACTGAAGTATTTCTTTTATTATGCTACACTATCAAATTCTACATTAAATCCATTGATTTTTTTGTTGTTCTTTCGTTGATCACTAAGAAAGGATTTTTGAATATTCTCCTGCTGAGGAAGTTAAAAAAGGGTTTGGAAACTGTGAGTAGAAAGATAGAATTTGTACTTAATCTTGTATAATCATAAGCGACCTCCGTAGCCAAGCGGCTCGCATGTCGTTTCCCAAGGCCGCCATCTCTGAGGTCCTGGGTTCGATTCGCGGTCGGATCAATGTAGAAAATTATATTTTCTATATTATCTCGTATCCGAGTGTTGCGGTACTTTGTTGTTTCAGATTTCCATAATATAAGTGTTTTAGCTACTAATTAGGGAGCTAAGCTATCTGTGCGGGATCCTCCCCTGTGAACCCACCCAGCCAGGCTAGCCACTCGGTAGGTTCCCGGAGACTTACCCGCAATAATCTATTCGATCTACTTCTTGGAATAAGATCCAGGAAACCGTGATCGAGTCACCAAGACAAAGTGTATTATATCTAGCTTCTACGTAATGTACTAAGTTCACTGAATACAATTGCTATCTCTAACTGAATCAATATCCACCGTAGAAAGAGTTCAGGTTAAATTATTCCGGAGCGGATATCGCAATGCGGTAATAATCCAACATCACGCGATTCGTTTCCTTATTACATCTACAGTTTAACCTGTAAAATGAAAATCATTATTAATACGACAGTTTACTGGCAGGTTGCATTTGACGATCTACTAAGTAATAATAACTTACTATAAATTCAAGATCAAGAGCCTTTCGTAAATCTAATTGCTTTAAAAAAGCAATTCTTGTTTCTAATATGAGTGTTGGAAACGGCTCAAGCGATTTTCATTAAATTTATCATTGATCAAAATATAATTATTAATATTTTTACTTTTGAAAAATAAAGACCTAGAAAGGATTTTTGTATAGATGTGAGCAATCCGGCGACTGCGTCAATCAATTTTGCTGACTGGCGGTACTTCTTTATTACTTCTATACTAACTTTCATTCCTATTTCAATCCTTTTTTCGAGATAAAAGGTAAACTATGTCCTTTTCTAAGGTCAGTTCTATTTCTATATCATATTTCATTAAAATCCGTTTAGAATTAGGCGTGAAAGCATAACAAACAGGATGAATTACTTTCGCATTTATTAAATTAATAATTCTAAAGTAACTATCTAGTAAAACGTTCGCGCCGTTAGCTCGTATCTAAAATCAAGATATATATATATAATATAATAGATATAATATGAAACCTAATATTTATGTGAACTTTTACTATCTTCTTTTGCATATAGATACGAATGTTTTTTGTTTCAATTCTTATCAATGAAAAACAATTTTATTTTGTTCAATAACGGTAAAAATGTTCCTGTGCGAATAAGTTTCCCTCTGTTTATCGACAGCCATTTAACATGATAGGTGTTCGATGTCGCAATAAAAAGCATTTTATAAGTCCTTTAGCGTTTTAACGATTTCCCGAATGTCGTTGCTATGAATGCCGTTATATATATGAATGGTAACTTGCTAACGATGTTTACTCTACCGGAAATGTTTAGTCCACTGTTATACTATATTAATAGAAAAACATATTTAGTGTTGAATTTGTATAGTCTGCTTTTTGTATAATTAATCGATTATTAATGTTTTTTTCTGTTATAATGATAGATCTTATATCTCTTCCAATTAGAATTCTCTGCGTGAAATTAAAGAGGGAAAAAGTAACTCTTCTGAGTTTTTGGAGGTCCTTTTTAATTGATACAAGGTTTATCGTCGAAGATTTGGAACTGAATCATCATTATCGTCAACAGCTGTACGACACCCACTGTTGAGCATAGGCCTGCCTCATAGATCATTTATCCAGCGGCTTCCCGCAACCTTTACAAGATCGTTGATCTGCTTGGTGGTGGGTCTTCCTACTGAGTGTCTTCCGGTTTGCGATTGCCATTCCAGAAACTTTCTGCCCCAATGGTCATCGGTTCTTCTAGCAATATCTCAAGCCCACTTTCGAAATATTTCAGTAATCCCAAACGTTGCTCTCTCCATTGCCCGCTGTGTAACACTTATTTCGATATGTATGTACAACTGACCAGAGCCTGAAAGTCGTTCTATTGATGTAGGCTTAAGTTGATAAAATGCAATTTATGGTCTTTAAACTACTAATACCAGTGGACAAGTAATTATTAATAGTTCCTCACCTGTTACCACAATTACTTGTTAAGTACATTTGCTATCATCAAAACTTTATTATAAAATGTCCCCGAATTTATTATATCACTATCAAATTAGTTAAATTCTTTTACAAACGACTACAAACTTTGTGGAAATTTGCAGTCGTTTGTAAAATGATAAGGCATTAAGGCGTACACATAGCAGTACGTTAGGTTACCACATTTCGTGCAAATTTCTCGACGTATTGAGGAGGAATTGGACAGTTTTGTATAACCTAAAGCGCTCCCGGCTATAAAATAAATTCTTTAAACGTATACAATATATTTCACAATGAACTAAACTCTAAAAGTGTGTAAAAGTATGTTTCGATGTAGTTACCAACTTGGCACTTGTTGTTAGATATTGTAACTTTAATTCCCCAGAAGGGTAACATTCAAGAGCTGCGCTCGAGGCTTACTTAGTCAAGATATACTCGGGCAAGTGTACGAACTTCATTAGTGAGGCGGTGTAAAGTATGACAGTGTTAATGTGCCACCACCTTTTGCTAGACCGCAGGCACGACCTCCAAACCGTCTGACTATTCTACATAAACTACTCTTATTTCAGATATAAATAATAAACCATGTTTTGTTTTAACATAGTAAATAGTGCAAGATCAACTTGAGGGTGCAGTGGCTATGTCGTAGCCATGCTATTTTCGCAAAGGTCGGTCTTAGGATGGGTGACCACAAAAGTTATTATTTCGAGATCTTTCTGACTTCGAAAAGCACGCTAAGCCGATGGACCCGGTTGGACCTGCAACCCTTAACATCCACACACCCAATCTACACCGGGCCCGCGTTGTGGGTCGTGCATGGCCAGTCCCCCCCCCCCCCCTTCGAGTCGACTTCATGCATAGGGAAGGTATGTGCTCCGACAGCCAGGACATTGAAAGACTGGTCTTGAGGGGTAAGAAGTGTAAAATTTTCTATTTTTGTCTCTGGTTGTTCTTGTCCGTTTCAGGTTAGATTGATTTGATATTTAGGGTCTGCCTTGTGATTCTGCAAAAATCCGGATTCACGTCATTTAGTGTAGAAATTCTATTGGTTCCATTTTTTATATAAAAATAGAAAACAAAATTGATTAAATATACGTGTCTGAGATATTCTTCTATTCCTGTGTCATTTCGAAACTCACTTCACTTACGCCACGAAACGTTATTACCAATTCAAGGTTGAGCGGATACCGCTTTTTGAAGTGAATTCCGACACCTGAGTGAAGATTTGATATTATGAAAAATTTTAAAACAGTAGCCTAATAAAATAATTTAATAGCTGATATTAATAGAAACAAATTATTTCTTTTATATTTTAGTTGTGACTTTATTACATTCTACTGGATACCGATTATTGTCAGCTGGTATATAAAGAATACTGTACGGCATTATGTCCACTTTTTGCTGTGGAACAATGAGGAATTTGTAAAGTCACGATCCCAAGACATAAGCCATCGAAGCTGGGCGGCGACTAAAACGTGATGTCTTATAGGATTTCGTTCCATTGATTTAGACAAGACGTGATGCTATTTAAAAGAAGAAAATGAGTAATCAAAAGAAACTTTTAATACATAAGAAACCTTAGCCATATAAAAGACATGCAGCCAGTTGCACAAACGTCCATTCAAATTTTCATTGGTTTAAAGTGACATTACCCTTTGAATTTTTGTGCAACGTTTGCATTTGAATTGAATTGAACATTGAATGTTTGTGCAACTGACCGATAAAAAGGTATAAAATCCGATTTATCAAAATATATTTGTTCAAATAGATATACGGAACCTATTTTGAAACTATCTTCTAAAACTATCTTTCTGGAGAGGTTTTATTCATAAGCAATACATCTATTCGTAGGCACAATCCTATTAATATACGTATCTATGAAAAGACATATCTAATTCTAGAAGAGTATCTAAAACCTTACATTACTTAAATGCTTACAAACTCAATATCCGAACTCGCCAATAAACCGTATTATTCAGAAAGAAGTTTCTAGAACGCGCCATTCATTGTGAGTTACCATGAATCAGCCCCTTTGGGAGGGGAGGGAGAGTTAAAATAAATAAACTCCTCTAAAGGGTCCGCTAAGTTCTAAGTTGCCGACATATTTACCCACGGCCTGCGGAGTTTGTGGTCTTTAGCTTAGTTTGCTTATGGGACAAATTTGCTAAAGAATTTATTGTTTGTACCCTAAAGGAGACGTATCCTCGCTTTGTCAACTTGAAAAAGAAAAATAGAACGTAACGTAATACAAAACAAAAATAGTATGTAAAAGTGTGTTTGCCAGGATTAAGCCTTTGTGTTTATGAAAATGATTCTTTTTTAAGCAAAAGTAGTATTAAATAATTGTAAACCTACAATGGTTAGTGTTTTCTTTTGTTGTCTTTGAAAGTCAAACAAGTGTAGGTAACATAAATCTAAGCTTGAAAAGAACAATATTAAATATTCGAAATAAGTTCCTCTTATTTAAGTTTTTTTTCTGGTGTATAACATTCAAACTAAATTGTTTGATATAGTGTGCTAATTTATTTGCTTTCATTTAACTTTCTAGACTTGAAATATGTCTTTATGATATTTGTGTATTAATTTTTCTATTCAGCTTTATACAAAGATTATAGTTTCATCATAGTTTTGTAAAATAGGTGTGCAAACGGCAGATTATATAGAAAATGTAAACAAAATATCACCTAGTGACCACGGAACAAAATGAAGCGCGAAATATATCAAAACAAATATGAATACATTAGAAAAAGTTCATTGTTTTTATAAATTAGTAATATATACGGAAATTATTCGTAACAATCAATATTTCTTAAGTACACAATAGATCATCATCGGCAGTCAAGTAATGTAGCCACTGCTGAAACACAGACAGGTCTTCACTCTGAGTGTATACCAATCGGATAGGGAAGAATGTATCATGTATCATTAGTGAGTCTTAATGCAGCCGGGACCAACGGCTCACGTGCCTTTCGAAGTATGTTAGTAAATGTTTGCTACCCACTCTATATAGGTCCATCGAGCTCTATATGAAATATGAATATTTGAGTTAAATATTTTCAAGTAAAAGTCAACCTTACGTTGATCCACAAAAATCCTTTTGCTTTTGATAAAAAGTAAAATTGTACACGTAATCTAAGTTATGGAATAGGGTGAACATGAAAGGGCTACGGATTTCTATTAAAGGCTGGAATAAGATCTCGCATCTCGGTAATGAAGGGATAACTACGCACCGAATGAAGTATTCCGGAGGAGCGTGACTTGACTCCGAACACTGCCGGTGGATTTATCAGTGCGTGCCTGCTGTATCGGCTAGGACTTGCCTTTTACTTTTAAAATAATATACAGATACACGCACGATTTTTAAGAAATATTTTTAAATTAAAAAAAAAATGCAAAGTCACGTAGCACCATTTATAAAACAAAACCCGCTAAATCAATTCAATTTTCAATTAGTTAATTCGATTGACAGGTTCCCGGGGTGATTATTATAGTTATCAGGTGTTTCATCACCAGCCCTTTTACGTCTCCACTGCAGGGGCTCAGGCCGTCCTTATGGATGGTTAAGGAGGATGGGCCATGACCCTCCACGCTGGCCCAATGCGGATTGGAGGGTATTAACGACTGCAAACGCAGGCGGGACCAACGGCTTGACGTGCCTTCCGAAGTACGAAGTAGCTCGAGATAATAATTTTTTTGGTCACCCATCCTGTGACCGACCCTTGCGAATGTTACTTAACGACTACGATCGCGGGCCGTGGCGCTTATCCACTACGCCACCGAGCTATCAGGTGTTTGAATTTACCAAAATATTTGTTTTGTTAATTTTCTTTTATAAAAAACTAGCATCAATGGGAAAAAGATGAATTGGCCAACCGTCTTGATAATATTTCAAATAAGGTTTGGTGGCATACCCGCTCGGTCCGTTGTTAATTCCCCGAATTCACGCTGCTCTGTGTCCACTAACGCTAAACCATCTATGCTTTTACGACACCTACTCGTGGTACATACTGCCTACGCCACTCCCACCGTACTTATATTATACCTAACTACTTTTATTCTAAGAACCATAAAACCTACCTGAGAGTCAATAAAAATGTGTTACGTATAAATGAACTGACAAATATATAAATGACAATCGATGACGATGACGACGGATCTTCTGTCGAATTGTATCGAGCAATCTTATACCTAGAAATAATAAGTTATAACGAAAAAGTATGACTATTTAGCTCTAGTGTTTCCCCAAAAGTGCACCACTATATGAAGATCTGGTGTGCTTTAAGGGGTTTAATGCCACTGCCGAGGGTGATATAAATTTGAAACGTTTTGCACATGCACCTTGAAGCCACGATACCAATAAAAATAATTAGATAATCTTTTTCAGAGTTTATTGATCTACTAATCTACACATATAATAACAGTGTAGAGGGTGTTAGGTCTCTACATTGTATGTTAATAAAAAAAAAAACTTCAAGGGGTCTCTCATATGTCAACTTCAGTATCAGTCATGTAATAACTGAAAATCTAAAAATATGAGTTTTAAACATTTAATCTTTCTCACTGTTGTTCGCCTTTCACACAAAAACTATTAAAATAATTGATGAATTCTGATAAAAAAAATGTTGTTCTCCGCAACATATAGGCGTTAAATTATTTTGAAGATCGGAATATCAGATGTAGAACCCTCGCAGCCTAGCTAAACCATAATAGATATGAATACAAAGTCTTAGGAAAAGTTATTTAACAAAATGATTTTCTTATTGATGTATAAAAATAAAAAATCTGGAATAACTGCTGTAAAACCCTAGCAGCATGGGGTTGAAGTACGGAATCGACGAGTCGTGGAAAGTTTCAATCTGATGGTGGTTCAAATCGGTGCTGGGCTTGTAGTTAGACAAGTATTCTCGTTTTTATATCAGAGTTCTGTATCGTACGCTCTAAGGACAATCTACTATATTTTTCATTCGTTCTTCTTCTACTTATTTTCACTGCCCATTCATGAGCTTGGCGATTAATATGCTGCCCATCTATAACGATCATTTAAGTACAATCTTCCAATTTTAAAGCCTGTAAATATCTATTACAAAATGTTTTGTAAAGCATTTCTGTGTATAAAGAAATACATGTATACAGCTAAGTAAACTTAATATAAAGATGAATAAAGTATCCAACATACCGTAGATAAATTTCAGTAATGTTATACTTAAATTAATTAAAAAGAGAACCATGGGTTAAAGTGCTTCGTAACGTGATTGACACCTCTCGGGTCTGAAGGGGAAGAGGAAGCAGGGGGGGATTGATTAATACGTTTAATTAAAAGTCGGCCGATGTACGATCGTGTGTTGTATTTAGAAAAAAGCACATCCGCGTAATCAATGGGCACGTTAATCAATTTAAAAGTTTTTAAACGAAACCGGATTGAATTATTTGATATGCTAGCCATAAGATTAGTATAATTAATATTTTATCCGAAGATTAGATTTATTAAAACGCTTAAAAACCCAAGGGTGCCTTTGTAAAATCGATAACCTCTGTATTTGTGTGTCTCGCAAGCGGGTTTCAAGATCCTGGGTTCGATTCCAGAACAGGTTAATATAGATAATTAACTATTCTATATATTACAAAGGCTTCCTATCTCAGGCTGGCAGGGACCGAGTGGGTTTTTTAAGCATTTTGTATTAAGAATAATTTTCAGTATAGCATTGTGAATATGAAATTAATCAAATGTAATAAAGGCTTTAGCTACCTAGATTTCAAGCAGAGTATGAAATGTTGTCTTATAGTTATATGTTAACAGATATATACTTAGTGTATAGTCGATTTTCTTCGATATCTATTGACAGAAAGTCTTCAGACCGATTTCTTTTAACAGATTAATTTTTGTTACCAATTTTACTATCGACCACTTGAGTTCACCGGTTCAATCGTTCAGTGAGTGTTAAAATTTAAGTATAAAATAATTATTTTCCTCTATTTCCATGGATAACAGGCATCTGGCTTATACAATTTGATACTAAATTAATAATAAAACTTCGTTATAAGGTTCAGAAATTTGTTGTCTATGCGCATTATCTATACTAATATTATAAAGAGGAATGATTCGATTGTTTGTTTGCAACGAATATATCCCTAAACTACTAGACCTACATAAAAAGTCTAGTAGTCTACCATTATTGGGAAGGTACATCATATGCGTTGAGCATTGGTTAAATTTAACCTGAAAAAACAGCAAACAAAGGGATGAAAGAAGTTTGTATAGCGAATTAAAATAGTTATCATTTTATGTAACCATTGTTTACTATTGAGTTTGTCATTGTAATTATATAACGGATATCCGTGTCTATGATTTGAACCGATATCGAAATAAACATTTCCCCAGGGATCCATGCGAGTGAAGCCGCTGGCAGAAAGCTAGTGAATTCATAAAGAATGGTACCATCATGAAGCATATAGTAATGTAACCTCGTATTAACTCGTCAATTAGTAACTCGTTGTCCTCAGAACAATGGGTTTCCGGTGAAAATGGGAGTTTCGGGTGCACCATTAAATTATCGGTGAAACGGTAAAAAAAAAATCGACTCGCCCGTCGGTCGAAGTTCGATTTCCTCTCTAGATGGGATCAGGCGGAGCTTTTACAGTGCCGAGAGGAGAGTGGCTACATTGATATAGCCTTATGGAGACCAGTGTAATGGAAGAAATTGTATACAGATTATATCAATCTTCAATACACTAATCAACTGTAAATATTTAAAAAAATATATATTTATCAGAAATTAATGGATAATATACATAACTTCTTTGGTTCAATATCTCGTATGGTAACATTGATATTCATAAAATTGTCTTTATAAATTTATAATATCATTGAGCGGCGACCAAACATAAATTATAGGATAAATTAACTACCCTACGGGAAATTAAAAAAGGAAATTATATTCTTTCTATCTAAAAAAGACTTTCTACCCAATAGGTTAATTATTAATGAGCCTTTGATTTTTTATCTGTGCATGTCAGGTTTTCCCATACACACTCTTGTCAAATTGTTTTTATTCAAATAAACTTATTCAAAGCATATAAGAATCGTCCAAGTTTTTTTACTTACCGTACGTTCATGAGTCATATTGGCTGATAAAAGCTGAATTTTAACCTTGGTAGGTACTAATCTAAGGACTAAGCATAGCGTCTCATTCTACTTGCATGTACTTAAAATTTTTATTTCTATATTGTCTTTATTGTAGTCTATTATACCTACTGATAATAATCTGCAGGAGCCGTTTCGACTTTTTATTCTTATTTTAAAGTTATTTAAAAGTTTAAATGAAATGGTGAAATAAAATATTTACTTCACTTAAGCATAAACAATTATTAATTCGGAGAGCTACTCCAAAGAGTTAGGCCTCTAAGTATTTAGAGCTAATCGTACAAGTATTGTATATATTTGATACACAAATTCCAAAAGTTTTGGCAACGCAAAGTCCTGTGTGCCGGGGTTTAAACCCCCCAATAAATCCACAAGTTTGTAAAGAGGCGCTTTGTTCTAAAGTTAAAGGCATATATATGAGGCGAACTAAAATAGTCTTGGCTGCGGGAATCGGGCAGCTAATGAATGTTTTTCCTAATATTATTTTTGTTGTGAAGTTGCAATGGTAGTAACAACAAAGTAGAAAGTCATGTAGGTAAAATGTGCGCAGTGGTTAAGCGTCAGCGGAGCTTTATAGTAATTTCCTAAACGGTATGAAATCCTCTTTGGACACAGGTCATTAAATGCCTGAGTGACCTAACAGTCAGTGCATATCTGACGAAACATATCTGTCAGAACTGATGAGTGTATTATATGACATTCCACATTGTATACTCGACGGAGGATTATAAATTTGATTTACATTACTTTGTTATTTTCTATAGAATTAAACAGAAATTGCACACTCTTATCCCAGATACTGCTTTAACTAAACATGATTTTTAAACAAAAGCTTTAAATTGCCCGTATAAATTCAAGTTTGTGAGGATGAGCTCCATTATAAAGCGAGTCTAATGGGTGTTATTTACGGATAGGTGAAGCGATCTGGTTCACGGTAGCCTAAGTGACAAACGGGCACCTTACTGCTCCCGGCTCAAGCGCAAAGCTTCGCCTATCGCTTGCAGCCGGAACACTATCCCGGTTAAGTGACAAAGAAATGGCTGCTAGCTAACCCTCCCTAACTCAGACTTACGGGATATCTTTGAATAGGTAATGATGGTGTAAATAAGAATGTCATTGAATTATTTCAAATGATAATATGAGCACACTCAAGATAGGTATTTATTTCTAAGTCAATACATTTTACAGTAACAGTCGTAAGTAATTACTCTCGACTATTTTATGTATTTAATCTTTTAATTCACAAGTAGGTAGTATACGAATATTCAATATTTCTCAAATTAATAAAAAAAAACAGTTTTTATTTTAATGAAATAATTTCGAATAATTGTTTTTTGTATTTGAATTGTAGAATATTACTCTCAAATAATAATAAGGTATTTAAAGCTACTTAAAAAAAAATAAGTAAAATATAAAGTTTTGTTAGTAAAATTTAATTTGTTTAACTAGACTTAATAGATGACTACACTCCCGAACATAAACTATTAACTACCCAAGGATTCACCAAACTCACATTTCTACCAAGGATATTTTGAACTTAAACTATAAATAGATACATTTGATACTCAATTAAAACTTATTTTAAGCTGTTTTTGTATAAAATCATTAAAAACTAGAACATTTTCAAAGAACGCATGACGATTACTTTAATATCTAAAATTAGCTTAAATTAAAAAAAAAACAATTCTTTTCGTTTCGAACATTGATTACTTAAAATGTCAAACTGAGGAAACAAAAATCAAGTTTGATTCGCTAGGCAACCGCCGCTGGTCATATTCAATATTCTTAGAACCACACGTTTTCGGTTCATATTACAAGAAAACATATCCTGTGATGTTTGGAAAATGAACATAATATAATAAGTATTTTTATTATGTTATATTTGATCATTTTGCATTCACAATGCTGTTTAGGTATTTTAAACTATCTCGGCCAACTGGAGTTGTTTAATATGGACTTTTAAACATTTTAATTCAAGATAAATACTATTGTTTATATGATAAAGTATCTCATATTGCATTGTCTTAATATATATTTCATATAATGACACGGGTAAATATAATTTATCAAACTACGTTTTTACCACACAATTATATTAATAAATAAAAATGTTTTCATGAAAATAGTTTTACTCTAATACTTGGAATTGGAAAACTTAGTAAATATAAATTCTTATGAGAAACTCGCGGAAAAAAAAATACAAACGCACTAACTAGAAGTAAAGCAAAAAATTTGAATCAAACCAAACGCGATTGGAATTTGGATAAACAAGGATATCATTAAACAAATAAAGGAGAGGAATATAATATGGCAAAATTACAAAAAGGATAAGTCAAACAAAGATCTGGAGTAAACATTTAAACTAAAAAGAAACAAAGTTGCAAAGACTATACGACTAACAAAAACTACATAAACGTTCCAACGAGATTATGAGGAAGCCCCGAAAAATTTAGAAATTAATAAACTAATTATCTACCAAGAAACAAAAGAAACAACAAGTTCGGCAATAGATCAAAAAGAGGTATGCTAACATTTCAACGCATGCTTTTCAACTAACACTAGTTGTGGCACTGTCGAAATAAATTTTTCATTAGTCTAATTTTTCAGTTTTTAGTACCAAGGGAATAAAATACGTCAAACGTTTTATTGTTAATATACTTACAAATTGTATTAACAGATGCCTTAAACATGGTATCTTTCCGGAAAGTTTAAAATTCCTAAACTGACTCCAATTTATAAATCAGTATCCAAATCGGATCCCTCTAACTATCGACCAATACCAATTCTTCCGGTTCTGCAAAAAATAAAAATATTTATGATCTGCCGAACTCAAAATTAACAACCAAAAAAATTACAGTAGACAGTCACCTCAATTTGAAATATCATATATTAAAATAAGCTCAAAATTGCAATCTCCAATTGGTGTACTATATATTAATGTAAAGTATTCTCTTAGACCATCTAGAAAAAAATATGGCAAAAAAACATAGAATATGAAGGCTGTAAACTATACAATAAATTACCTGCGAGTTTAAAAACTTAAATCCTTTATTCCAAGCCACAGTGTTAAAATAAGTGTAACTAATAATAAAATATGCATACCAAATTAAATCAATATTATATATGTGAAAAAAAGCAATAGTCCAATAATTATAACACAATATATAATTATCATTAAATAATATTAAAACGTAGCTCCTTATGTTTAAAGACGGGTGATAAAATACTTATCAGTTAAATGGAATAGACAGCGCGTGATTTATATTTAGTAAAACATTTTTAGTAGTCGTTAATACCCTCCAATCCGCATTGGGCCAGCGTGGAGGATCATGGCCCATCCTCTTTAACCATCCATAAGGAAGGCCTGAGCCCCTGCAGTGGACGGACGTAAAGGGCTGATGATGATGATGATGAAACATTTTTGACTATCCGAAAGATTATATTATCTTATTTACAGTATTAATTATTTTAAATGCCACATCTAGATGCACGGCAGATTAAATGCTTCTCACGTCTATGTATTGCGCTAGTTAAGACTACTTCTTGAAAAAAAAAAAGTTTATGTACTGATTAAAAAATCCGATTGAGCGTTACGTTTTTGGTATTGTAATTATTTATGTGTTTTGTATCAGTAAGTGAATTTTTGTTATTCTTTTTGAGAATAAAGATTTCTATGGATTGTATATTAAATATAATAAATCGTATATTTTACCAATACTACGTAGCTTTTTCCACAAATACTACGTACATAAATTTTAATTACCAAATTCACAAGATTATACTTTAAATGCAACCTTTTTGTAGTGCTGTGAGTGTATCATAAATGCGTACACGGTGTACATTTGTGAACAGCGAAAGTTGCTCCACTACAACAATATTATGTTTTCCCCAGCTCTGTTGGACTAGTTTAATTTGTATATTTTTTTCTGTTTTACTTTCTTTTAGATGAATAATGTATGTAGATGAATAAAGCAACAGCATTACATTAAATTCGATAGTGTGCCAAAAGCTTTATTTGTTTTAATTTAAAGCTCTTAACTGTTCATAATTTGTTGCATAAATTTAGCACAGTGTGCTTCTGTCATAAATCTAAATTTATTTGGCATTAAAAAAAAAATTATATATTCAGCCAAGTGCGAATCAGACTTGAAAGATTTCACTTACATTTTTTAATATTTGCCTGGATCCGGGTAATTTCAAATGTTATGATTATAAAGTTCACTTGAAATAAATTATATTTTTTATCAAAACTTTCTTCTTATTGGTGATAAATTATATAGATACAAAGGCGAAATTATAAAGTAAGTTTGGCACGTGCCCGCTATCACCCACCGGTCTGGCAATGAGAGAGCTCATCTAACTGCAGACATAAGTTGAAATTAGTTCTACAGTACTCAGACGACAACTTGAATTAATTTCTTAGACAAAAATGTTCTGTGTCTTTAAATTATTACTTTTCCTTCTATTAAAAAATGTTTTTTTTCTCTTACGATATGATCAAATAATATTACTTCAACGTATTAAAAACTAAAAATAGCTAATATATATTCTTGGTGAGAAAAAAGATTATAATAATTGCATGAGAAATTAGTTAACGCATAAGCTGAGTTGAGATGAAACTTTTCGTTTCGTTTAATTTATATTTAGCGTTCATTCACTGTAGATATAAATATTTTAACGTGTCTTTAAATATATAGGTTAACTACATAGACATACATTTTATTTGATTATATAGAAACATTTGTTATTTTGAATACCCCGACACGACTAAGGTGCGGTATCCTAAAACTATTTCCGTGGTAATGACGTTACTACTGTGCCAACAAATAGTCCACACATGCCCGCCCATTAATAGTAAGGGTCTAATTTAATCAGTACCGACATCTTACGTAGTTGCCTACGACACGTCGTCGCAGTAAAACTGTTCAACAGTATTACAACTTTTAAATATGTTACAACTATTCACTTGACATTCCTAATTTTTGCACTACTGAACCTTTATAACTCTTTATTTCAAGCGTGGTTTATTAACTGTATAATCGTTTACTGCTTTATTTCTGTGGCCTCTTTAAGGCATAATTTTCTTTTAACGGTTATTTATAATAATTCACATATAACATTTACTACGGAAAAATGCAGCAGTTGTTAAAAGTAATTTTATTTATGCGCCACATTTAATATACATAACACAATTATTTGATTTATGGTACTTCATTGACCGCTGTCACGAGCACGCTCGCTTCGTCCTCTAGAGTCCTGAGTTGTAATTAACATTCCTTATTTTACTAGGATTTCCAAAGAACTATATTTATTAATTCACTAACATTTTATAATAATACAATATTATTTGTATTAATTATAATAAATAACAATGAGTGAATGTGATTAAATTCAATTTATTAATTAACACCAGTTACTCTTTCTTATCACACTAAATACAACTACTATAAATCATACCATATATATCATAGTTCTACTCAATGAATGCAGGTACTATTAAAATGTATCCTTGTTGCAATAACCAGTGTAAAATATAACGCATTAGTTGATTATCTTACTCACACTCAGACGGGGCTAGGTTCAGGCTCATGGATATTGGTGAATTGCGTAATGGCGTGCTACTAGAATCGTTCTGATTGGCCGACATTTGCCACGCTTCAAAATTTAACTATCTACGCAGGCCCGCATGTTAGTTAAATCCTTTAATTGTAAGCGCCCCACCTTCAGCACACCCTTTGTCTAGTTGGTCATATTTATCGTGTTACTGAGTCTCAGCAGTTACTGTGCCATAGGTACGCTCATGAAAATTAATGCGGGCCAGCGAATAGAGGCGCTGTTTAGCCAAATAACCGGAGGCTGGTTATTTTCCTAGCGATTAGTTGGGCTACTTAAAATATTAATTTACAGGATTATGTTTCAGTTATGTGCACTTTCGTGTTGTGATACTATAATATATGCGGTGGATTGTAATTATAACTATTATATTTTATCAATTTCGCATTCACAATAATCTTAATAAAAAATCCACTTTGTCCCTGGTACCCTGAGATGGGACTCGAACATGATCTTTTGTAATCCGGGCGACTGTTCTCACCACTGAGCTAACTAGGACCTAATAGGACTGAGGAATTTTTGAAGCAATTGTTACTTTTTTCGCTACTACAAAACGTATTTGCATCAATGTTCAGGCAATCCACCCAAACAGCCGTAAGAAATATTTTATACTATCGATAAAGTTGAAAATTTGTTCTAATTGCATTGGCAGCATTAGAGGTTTAATCTAATAAAAGGTTTGATTCTCCAATTCAGTGACAGCAGTTTGTTCAACGCTGTATTTTAAAAGAGCACTGCTATAAGGATCATACGTAGTGAGTCCTACTGCTTACTGTTCGTAAATGATGGTCCTATCAAGGTTTCTTGAAAGGTAATTATTCTTGTTGTTTTTATTTATCTAATTACTTAGCCAATCTCGAGGTGCCTGGCCTAATTCTAAAATATCTCGGTGAAATATTGTTTAATAGAATGATTAAGGTATTTCCCGCGTAAAATATATTAAGTCGAGCTTGAGTTATCTGAAATATCTCTTGTAATATTTCATGTTGTTTATGTCTTATGATATTTTCATAAATTGTCTCATTAAAGTATAAACACGAAAATAGGTGGAATCAACAATGTTAAGTTATAATTTGATAAATGTGCCGTTATACACACTTCTTAAGTCTATTTATAAAGTTAATTGTAATTAACGCATAAAGGGTTTTCTGTTTTGCAATACTCGTCTCAGTTAACAAACAAAATTAACCATAATTTGATGAAACACATTTAAATAGAAAATATGGATAAAAGAATACAACAAAATGGAACCGATCTTTATAATTGTCATTTAATATTATCCTACTTCATGAGACTGACGAAATGCAACGAATAAAAAGTGACACCGCGTAATCGATAATCCAGGGCACGTACTCGATAAAACGTCCCGACATTTCGTCATCTGTCATACTCCACGACATTAAAAATACGTAAGTTTGAGCAGGACAGATGAAACGTTCCACAATATATCGAATGTCGGTTTCAAAATCACGAATCTCTGCTCTGCTAAGTTTCGATTCAAGTTTGCGTACCTACTAATCTGGTATTCATACGTAATATAAGGTGCGTATCACTGTTCTGTCCAATTTCAGGATAATATAGTATTACCTAGACCAAACTAGTTTTATTTAAAGTATTAATCGTACAAATTTAATAAACATGTTTCATTTATGAAAAAATAAATAAAGTTCTCGGAATTACAATCGAGATATTCGGACGAGTATGTATAGGTCAAATGTTGCCAGCTAGTCTATTAAATAAACGACTAAGAATTAGATCTAATTCTAATCAAAACTCTATGGCAACCAGACAATTTTTGTTGCTGGCTATTTCCAAATTTCTTAATGTGTGTGGGGAGTGCTACACCTCAATAAATTCTTGGTTGATAATAAATATTTTTTGTACTAAGTTAATCTAATATATGGTGAGTTCTGCGGCAAACTTAATCAAAATTCTTTGGTAGTTTTCGTATGTAAAGTTTTCAAAATGAAACAAGTTTAAAAAGGTTTTTTTTTGTTTCATTTATGGATAGTGCTCGTGAATATGTAAAAAAAAAAAATACTAAGAATGTTATATTAGAATTTACCGTGATCTGTGGTTATTCCGTTTTTTCAAGCAGAACAATGTTCACTGAAATAAAAAAAATCGGCCTGTACTTACATAAACACAAAAGGACCCTTGAAAATAATAACGAGATTATGTTTTAGGTGGATCAAAGGCGACCCATGTAAGGAAATAACACTGGCAACATTTTTATTACAAACCTAATCCCATAAATACCTAATGAAATCATGAAAGTAACGCGAATCTTTCTTCTTGTGTAGGTAAAGCTTTGCTTAAAATCCAAGGAGAAAACCAGCCTGAATGGTTTCAATTAAAAGGGAAGATTATAACTGAATAAAGGAAGAAATTTTAAATGCCGAGTCACTTGTAGAGGTACATTTAAAAATTACGAACAATATCTTGTGATATAATATAGTAAATCACTTGTTTTAAAAATCTATACTATAATAAAAACGTAACCGATTGATGTCTGTACATTGAAGATATATGAAAAAACTGATATGGGAGGCATTTATAAACATAACAGAACACAAAACAACCATTTTTAATTTTTTTGTCTGTTTGTCGGTTTGTCTGTTTGTCTGTGCGTTTGTGCACGATAATCTCAGAAACGGCTGAACCAACTTTACTATTATATTGCGGTATTCTTCCGTTAACATTTAGTGTAAGATTTATTACAATCGGTTCACAAATAAAAAAGTTATGTCAATTTGAAGTGACGTGTTCGCCAAAATTGCTATGAAATATTAACTGTTTTATTAAATTTTTCACAGAAATTCATTAACTCTTTCACAGCCAAACTGCAGGGCCTCAGGCTTTTGTTTAATAATTTTTGGTCACCCATACCGTGAACAACTCTTGCGAAAATTGCTTAGCAATAGCGATCAGCGAGCAGCGGCGCTTATCCGTAGCGCCACCGAGCTACGAATTAATATTGTCTATAAAATTATAAAATGAATTTGTATGATAACAAATAAAAAATAAGATTCCAAAATTTTGACTACTCCAAAGTAGGTTGACCTCATTTATATATGGCCAATGATATTAAATAGGGTTCAGCTTATAATGGACGCGTGGTATACGATCACGCGAGTAGGAGAACAAGCGAAAAGAGCCTTCCGATGATGGAATTAAGCATCGAGTAGTTTACAGTGAACGCAATTTTTTATCAAATTAGGTTCACGTCGTCGTCGGGGCCAGCGGAGGTGGTTGGCAGCCGCCCCCATATTGCACGGTTTCGTCTGTCTGGGAGAGGCACTCGGTTTACCCGAGCCTCTTCAATTTTCCATCTGCAAGGGGACCAATGGTCCAATACTTAAGTGTCCTGGTGAGTCGCCTATAGCTTGCCGGGTTTCATCTCCTATGAGAGGGTGTAGCGTACGGGTTTTGGTGGGTAGGGTGAGTAACTCGTAGGTCGGAATGAAACTATTGGTTCAGTAGTTTTAGAGCAAATCCGTTCACAGGGTGGGTGACCACAACATTATTATCTTGAGTACTGTGCACAACACTGGCACACTACACGTTAAGCCGTTAGTCCTGGCTGCATCGGCAACATTAACACCCACCTATCCGCATTAAGCCCGCATAGTGGGTTATGGCCCATTGATCTTATTCGATTCGACTCCTTTATAGGAAAAAAGAATTCTACCAAAATACTTGCCACGCAGACGAAGTCGCGGGCACAGCTAGTATTTAATATATTAGGTCCCTACATATGAAATTAGCGTTTTGTCGTACTGGCCACTTCAATCACAAATTTCTCTTCCTTGGTTGGGAATTCCAAATTCAAATTTATACAGCCATTTACACATGTATTTATGTTTCGTTAGGAGGCATTCATTTGTTTTTTTTTCTTCTGTTTGTGGTTGGGCACCTCATGAGTTGAATGAAGCAAACCGGCAAACGCGCTTCGACTGCTGCATTACATTACTTAACCCGCACAAAAATGAAGAGTTTTTAAATCGAATCACCTGTGATGAAAAGTGGATTCTCTATGATAATCGGAAGCGCTCATCGCAATGATTGGACCCTGGCATGCTAGCCTAACACTGCCCCAAGCGAAAATAGACCCCAAAAAAATTACTTGTAAGCGTTTGGTGGACTAGTGCCGGTGTCGTTCATTACAGTTTTCTCAAATCTGGCCAGACGATTACGGAAGACGTCTATTGTCAGCAATCGCAAACCATGCTGGTAAAACTAGCTCTTAAACAACCGAGGCTGGTCAATCGCCCTACGCCACTGCTACTTCACGACAACGCTAGACTACACACTGCACAACAGACGGCTACCGAATTAGAAGACTTTCAATTGAAATGTCTAAGACATCCACCGTACTCCCCGGACCTTGCTCCAACAGACTACTAAAGGATAACTTCTTGCAAGGGAAAAAATTCAACTCTGATGGGTCTGTGTAAATCGCTTTCAAATATTTTATTGATTCCCGTTCGAACGCTTTTTTAGTAAGGGGATCAATGAACTACTTATGAAATGGCAAAAGGGCATAGATAACAATGGTTTATACTTAATATTAAATAAATATATTATATTAAAAAATATTCGAATTTTTTGTTCCTCCCATACCGAACACCAATTTCATATGTACGGACCTAATATATATCGAATTTTAAAATGACCAGTATTATAGTTGTAGATATGTTCTTAAAAGTTAATACTAGTATGTATAAACGACACCCACTTGTGCGGATTTTTATGTCCCATATTTATTATCTGACAGCTGAATAGTAAGAAGTTCAGATCAGTAGTTGTGATAACATTCGGCAAGTTAATATTATAATATTCAAGACACAATTTTATCGGAAATATTTCGTCAACAAGTCTGCATTGAATTATTTGGAAAAATAAAAGTCTTTTAATACTTTAGTCTGATGCTCGTGCCAATGTGCGACAATCCTAACAAACATCCCTCTAAATCCCGCCAGGGAGACCACTGATCCCTTGCAAATTACCAATCAACGGTAATATTTACCTACACGATGGTCAAATCCATTTAATACCACGATCCTTTTCATGTCACTTTTGATTAGGAAAATGCTAATTGAAAATTCTCTTAAAAGCTTACTTCTTCGGTGATGAAACACACGTTGTAACAGAAAGATCTTTTAGTTTACATTTAATGTATCTTTACTAATAAATCGAGTTTGATTGTTGAAATATCTAATAACTGGGTTTTTTAAGGGTTTCACTTAATCCATTTGTATATGTAATTTGATAAAAATAGTAAATAATGATCGTTGTTCTATCCTTCACTTTAAGTTACATTATACGGAAACTAAGTGGCAAAAAAAAACTATAATAATTGCATATTTTTATAATAACACTAGCTGACAGGGAGAACTTCGTACCGCCTTGTACCCGTTTAAAAAAAACTGTATTTAAGATTTTTTAACCGTGTCATGAATCATGGAACACATAAAAAATAGATTCATTCAATTTGGTGCAGTCGGAACTGGAATTCGGAAGTTATGCGACGACTCGTTTTTATTCATTGATATTTAATAGCTCGATCGGGCATTTTTTTATTTTTCGATAACTCATTAGTTATTAATTTTATTGTATAGTGTAAAAGGCAATTTTGATCTACATTACATGCATAACGTATCTAACTTATTTAAATGAATAAGGATCAATACTGTATTGTTAAAAATAGGTTCGTAAATAACCCATCATTTTACTGTTTTAAATGTAAAAAATGGTTATTGTGGGTTATCCTTGGAATATAGAAATATACCACCGCGGACTTTTTTGTAGATCTATTAAAGAGGTATAATTCTACTATACAATATTTTGTTATAACTCGAAAGTTTTTGACAGCGTTTTCGAGGAAAGCTTCTGGTCGGCTTTATTTTTTCCGACATATTGAACTAATATCGTTTTAATATCGTCAGTTTGTACGAAACCTAAATTTACTATCCTCTGGAACCTTCCCCAAGAATTGCTCCATCTATTGTTGAAAACTGCATGAAAATCCGCCCAGTACTTTTCGAGTTTATCGTGAACAGACAGACAGAAGCGGCGGGAGACTTTGTTTTATAATATGTACACGCATCAACATCGTCTAGGGATACAACATCGTCTAGAGATATTCTAGGGATAATTATTGTTAATTTTCTGTTTTTTTTTTTAATAACATACAACATGTTTATATTTTTAAAAAGCCCATTTACTAGCGTAGATTATAGAATAAAACATAAATGTTGTTTGTACCTAAAAATAAATTATTTAAGTAAAGACGAAAAGTAGAATAATGGTAAAAATAACGATAAATGTGTTTTTCAAGAAAAAATGAAAAATATAGCGAAATTATTTAGTTATTTCCAATTTTGCGAAAATCAATAGTCGACAAAACCACCCATGACGTTAACAACGGTCCTGCAACGATTTTTCATGCTTCGAATCAACTTTTCAAAGTCTTGCTGCAGGATATTGTCCCAGGTCCAGGAAAGATGCCAGAAAAGTTGCTCTTTAGTGACAATGTTTGTATGTAAATTCCTCAAATTCCTTCTTTGGAGCATGTCCCACGCGTGTTCTATGGGGTAACATCGTGCTCCTGCAGCCAGCCGGTGACTACTCGCGCTGTGTGGGGACGAGCATTGTCGTTTATGAGCGTGAATTCTTGACCCATTTGTAGTTGATGTGAGTAGACTATTGGTACTAGCACTTGGTGAGATGTATTTTTCAGCGGTCATGTTATTTCTGATCCAAACGAGGTCTGTTCTTCCACCAACACGAACCCGCCCAAACCATAATCGTCCCGCCATGGTATTGATGGACTACCTGAGGGTGTTGCAGGCGACTCTCACGAACAGGAGTTCGCCATATGCGTACTCTTCGCGAATCAGGATGGAAATTGAATCGGAACTCATCCGTAAACAGCACTACAGACCACTGGCTACCTTCCCAGAGCAAATGTTCGCGGGCCCACTATAATCTTCTTCCACAATTTCCTCGGCGTACTGCAGGAGCACGAAGCTGTCTGAGAGTATGAAGATTAACTTCATGCAATATTCTCCTCACAGTTTGGTCACTCACAAGCAACTGGTGCTCTGACTGGAGTCTTTGAACCAACTGCATGGCCGTAACATTTGGTTGCCACAGCAATTTGTAAAAATCGGTCGTGTCGTGGGGTGGTTATGCGCTTCCCGCCCAAGTGTCTTTCAGCCACTTCACCAGTAGTACAATAACGTGATCATAAGCATGATATCACGTTATGTTTTGTTCCGATGTCCTCAGCAATACTCCGTTGAGAAGCTCCAGATTGGAGCATGCCTATTGCCCTTAACATTTCCTCTCTTGTTAAATGGCGTCGCTGCATAATGCATACAGTAGCACAAATTCAAATTAAACAGCTAACTTGTTTTAAAATCTTCAAAAACTATGGTAGGTAAATTGAAAACTTCGTACTTTGCTTGAATTATACCGCACAAATCTTTTGTTTGAAATTATTTCTTTTTTAATTCAAATTTCGAATCATCAAAAAAGGCGTATAATAAAGTTTTCATCAAAAGATTTTAAAACCGACCAGTATTTTTTAAATTTAGAACTTTAAATATATATGTAGTAAAAGATTGAGTAAAAGCATTTGAATGAGTATGTTAATGAGAATTAGGCAGTTTTAAGGACACATGATGTTATAATTTAAAAATTTATTTATTAGCTGACCACGAATTTAAATTTAAAAATTCTTTCCCCGAACTAAGTATGCCCTACATCATTGACAACAGATAGTGAATTACATTTATATTAATTTCAATAATTTTACAAGTTACTACACATGCTTTTTATTATGGGGTCCTGAAGTAAATCATTATTATTATTATTATTATTTGCCTATCTAGAGGCCACAGATACAAGTTGGATTGGACTGGACTGGTGATATTTTGAGTATTTTTCTACGATATGGTGACTGGTGTTCACGAAAGTTTTGATTTCTAAACCAGATTAAACCAGCAAAGGTAACCTTTTCAGCTAATCCTTCTCCTTTGAAATTTTCCCGGTCTATCAGGGGATGGAACGGTTGGGGGGATTGGAAATGGGTTTTATACCTTTGTACCGTGCGGGAGGCATGAGTCTGTTAGTCTGCCCTCAAAAACCCGACAACTCTTCCGAAAGGTCAAGTGGAATTATTACGGCTCAAGCGAAGTTTTCGTTAATTAGGTGTGCGAAGCAATGAATATTTTTGGCAAGATAATTTCTCCATCCTTTGATGTTTCCTTCGAGGAGAAATCGATTATTCCGCCAACGAGGCATAGTATACTTGTGTATCTAATTATTTACGTTTCACGGGCTCACAAATATGATTGCTTTATATATTAAATTACAATAAAATTAATAATAAATCAGACAGACGTGTTTATTTAAATCATTTCAATAAAGGAATATCACATTTTTATTGTTTTCATTGTCAATATATGTTGCTTGTATTTATTATTTTAATTTGATCATTTTTTTATGAAGGGAAATGTTCTTATTGGCTCTTACAAAATTTTCAAAATATATTTATTTGTTTAGACAATTTTTATGAGATGGAACCTCCTTCAATTTGATTATGAATTCGGTTCAAAATAAAGAGTAACAATAACTTTTAATACTAACGGATAAATAAGAATAAATTTGAAATGAAATGGTTTAAATACGACAAAAATAAATGAACATTCAATTCAGTGGAAAACCACTTTTCATTCCAGTTCTCCGACGACAAGTTGAAAGCTTTAATCTCTAAACAATCACATCAAAAGGCTCTTGCGATATTCTCAAAAAGGTATATTTTCTCGTGTCTAAGGAACGGGACCAAAAGGCACCTCGGGTCATTTACAATCAGTGACAAGTCAGTAACAGCACTTGTTCAAAGCAAAATAGGATTTCGATAGTAACGAATAGGTAACATTATTCATTGACATACTGACATTCTCAAGTGTTGTCTATTGTAGTCGACAAACATTTCTGAACTTGTTTGAAAATTTTCTCGATAAACCTGCCTAGTATATAAAAATACGGGATCCTTGTAAAATCAATACCTACTATATATGATACCCAATAGAGTCTGTCTGTCTATTTATATCTTATAACTACTGGATAATCTGAGTTGTTTGTAACACATATTAATTCAAATGCATTTTAAACATAGAAACCATATTTGAGGTAAATAAAAAAATGTTATGGTGACTGTATAATTTTTGTGATATAAACTGATATAACAAGTAAAGAACTCACTTGAGAGAATTGAACATTTCATGGTTGGATATTAGATAAGATATTTTCCATAATAGATGTAGCAGCTGCACCTGAAACTTGTAGAATATAAGTAAATACTTACTCTTTGGTTCACAACATAATTATTTTTATAGAAGAAGAAGTTTACATGTATTTAGGATTCACTCTTTGTGACACGTTCTTGAAAAATATTCAATTTATCTTTTGCTGTAAATTAATAATTAATTAGTAAATGAAATATTGCTTAAAATTGAAAGATTTATTATTTCCAAAGTGAAGCCACAAGAATATTATACGATTAAGATTATCACCACAATTTATTCAACCCTCAACAATTGGTGACCCCGAAAAGAACAAAAGCAACAATAGTAAAATGTCAAGAATTAACGATCCAAAATCTACAACGGAAAATATTTTATTCAACCCTCAACAGTTCGGTACTCTGACGGCATCCGATGAACAAAATGGTACAACTCAAAATTTCGAAAAACAAAGTAAAATATTTAAAGTTGGTGTGAAAATTCCGCCATTTTGGCCTGATCGTCCAGCCTTATGGTTTGCTCAAATAGAATGACAATTCCTGTTATCGGGCATCAACTCGAACATTACCAAATTTTATTATGTGTGCGGTAATCTTGATCATCAATACGCTATTGAAGTTGAACATATAATTCAAAATCCACCTAAAGAGAATAAATATCTTACGTTAAAAAACACTTTCATCAATAGAATTTCTGCATGATAGGAACAAAAAATTAAGCAGCTTTTAGATTATGAGGAGCTCGGAAATAGAAAACCATCGCATTTTTGCGTCATTTGCGACATCTGGCTGGACCGAAAACTCCAGACGAATTTATTGGATCTGTCTGGTCAAGTAGACTCCCCAGCAGTATCCAACCAATTATAGCGTCACATTCTGATATGGCATTGAACAACTTGGCAGAGTTTGCGGACAAGATACACTCCATTGCATCTAACACCCTGAATGTTTCTGAGGTAACTCCATCCACTTCTTTTACAACTTTGGCTCAGACTGCGGCGATGGAGGCAATGGCAATGCAAATGGCAGAGCTGACTCAGAAGGTTAATGAATTAACAAATCGTCAAATAAGACCGCGTTATCGAGGATTTCGTAACTTTAGATCTCGTTCCCGTTCTAACTCAAGAAGTGATGGCGTTTGTTGGTACCACAACAAATTCGGTGTCAAAGCTACTCGTTGCACCAGACCCTGCACATTTAAGCCGGAAAACAACAACGGCGGCCATTAGTAGCGGCTAATGACTGCCATACCTGCAATGGCCGCCTCTTTATTACGGACAAAAGTTCAAAATTGAAATTTTTTATAGATACAAGATCGGATTTATATGTTTTTCCTCTCGCAGCAACAAAAGACAGACGAACCAAAACAAAATACGAACTTTTTGCTGCAAACAATTCTATCATTTCAACTTATGGATACATAACTCTGAAATTAAATTTTGATTTACGTCGTGAATACATATGGCGATTTGTGGTAGCAGATGTTACAAAGCCATTAATAGGAGTCGACTTCTTAAGTCACTATAATTTATTAGTCGACTGCCGTCAACACCGTCTAATTGATAATCTCACCACTCTTTCTGTTGCAGCAATCCATTGCAATGAGGTAATTAGCGAATCTTTAGCTATCAAAGTCGTAACTGGAGACTCTGTTTATCATAAACTATTACGACAGTACCCAGAGATCACTCGACCATCAGGTAACTATTCGAAGCCTACGCATAATACAAAGCATTTCATACGCACCACACCAGGTCCACCGGTTGCAGCTCGTCCTCGTCGTTAAGATCCTGAACGCCACAAAATAGCACGTGCAGAGTTTGAAAACATGCTTCTAGCTGGCACGGCTAGAAGATTAGATAGTCCATGGTCTTCTCCTCTACACCTGGCCCGCAAGAAAGATGACGGCTGGCATCCTTGTGGAGACTACAGAGCACTTAACGCGAGAACAATACCTGATAGGTATCCAATAAGACACATACATGATTTTGCTCATCAACTAAAGGATTCCAAGGTCTTCTCGAAGATAGATTTGGTGAAGGCTTACAATCAATTACCGGTTTTAGATGATGATATACCCAAGACTGCCATAACAACACCGTTTGGATTGTTTGAATTCCCTTACATGACCTTTGGTTTAAGAAATGTGGCTCAAACCTTCCAACGGTTCATAGATGAAGTACTTTAAGGGCTTGATTTTACATATGGTTACTGTGATGACATTCTGGTCTTCTCTGCATCAGAGAAGGAGAACCTGCAGCACCTTCAGATAGTATTTGATCGTTTTAAAAAATATGGCTTATTAATAAACATGTCGAAATGTGTTTGGGGCGCGAAACAGTTAACATTTATTGGTTATGAAGTATCAGCCGATGGCGTTCGACCCCGTCAAGAGAAGGTCGCTGCCATACTTGATTACCCATTTCCAAAAACTGCCAAAGAATTAAAAAGGTTTCTCGGAATGCTCCATTATTTTATACGCTTCATTTCACGCGTAGCTGAAATTCAAGGTCCATTAAACTCAGCTTTATCTGGAAAACTCAAAGGCTCAGCACCTATAGAAAAGATCGAAGAGTTAGTAAAGAGTTTTGATGAGAGTAAAAGAAGCCTTGCAGATGCTACTTTACTCTCGCATCCCGACTGCGGCGCAGAAATTGCTCCATTACTGATGCATCCGATCAAGCTATTGGAGCTGTTCTTCAACAGAAGAAAGATGACCTGAGGACACCTTTGGGATTCTTCTCCAGAAAACTTTCACCTTCACAGAAGAAATACAGTCCTTACGATAGAGAACTTCTTGCTATATATGAAGGGATAAAATATTTTCGGAACATGCTTGAAGCTAGAAATTTTGCAGTATACACAGACCATAAACCTATCACTTTAGCGTTCCAAACTAAACGAGATAACTGTTCACCACGCCAATTTAGATACTTAAATTACATTTCTCAACACACCACTGACTTAAAACATATTTCTGGACAAAACAATGTTGTAGCGGACGCACTCTCCAGAGAAGAGGAAATAACTACAGGTATTGACTATGAACAGCTGGCACGAGTCCAATTTCAAGATCCTGAACTTCAATACCTTATTGAGAATGGAACAGGTTTGAAATTAAAGAAAATGCCTCCTCACAACTTATACTGTGACGTATCGAAAAGTAATTCACGTCCTTATTTAACTCCAAACTTTCGAAAACAAGTTTTCACCAGCCTTCATAACCTCAGCCATCCTGGTTCCAGTGCAACTGCTAGACTTGTGGCTGATAGATTTGTTTGGCCCGTGTCAACAAGGACTGCAAAATATGGGTTCAACAATGCGAAGATTGCCAACGCACCAAAATTACCCGACAATCCTTCACGCGATGGCCTGAGGTGTATCACATAGTCAACATCACTGCAGAGCAAACTAAGTTAATTTTAAAATGAAAGTCTTAAAATATATTTTTTTCTGATACTATTGAAAAAACTGCTATTTTTAACGTGAGTCATTTTGGCATAAAATTTATGTAGGCATTAAATAAATAAAATATATTCCTGATTATCGTAGTAACCCACTTTTCGTCTCCAGTATCGAGATGGTCTAGCCAGTTAAATGTACGACGAAATGATAAACGATGTATCTCTGCACGGTAAATGAGTTGATCCTTGGTCAGCTGATGTGATACCAAAACGCCAAATTTGTAAGTCTTTCCTAACGCATCCAAATGATTCAAATAGTATATATAGTATATAGTACTTACGCAAACTTTGCAGCTATTTCTAAACGAATTCAATAAGGACACTGAGAATATGTTTTAAGTATATTTTTTTAATCTAGAATTGACAACGTCATCACCATCACCAGCCCTTTTACGTCCCCACTGCGGGGGCTCAGGCCTTCCTTATGGATGGTTAAGGAGGATAGGCCATGATCCTCCACGCTGGCCCAATGCGGATTGGAGGGTATTAACGACTGCAAATGCAGCCGGGACCAACGGCTTAACGTGCCTTCCGAAGCACGGAGTAGCTCGAGATAATAATTTTTTTGGTCACCCATCCCGTGACCGACCCTTGCGAAAGTTGCTTAACGACAACGATCGCGGGCCGCGGCGCTTATCCACTACGCCACCGAGCTACTTTTGATTGACAACGTCATTTATTTAGAATTAAAGTTATACAAACTTTTTATTGTATATAATAATTATTATATTTGATCAACTTTGCATTCACAATATTATACTGAAAAATATTCTTAATGATAAAAGCTTAAAATATCCACTTTATCTCTGGGGATCTTTTTTCAAGCACTTGTCACTTTATCGCTGCTACATCGCTAATCACTAGTAACAAAAGCTTGAAAAATTTGTCAGTCCATTTGGGTCCTGGGTAAATCGCTACTTTTAAAACTTTTTAAGGTAATATTTGCCTAATAAAAATAATTTCATGAAAATTAAACATATGGTCGATTACTCGCTAAAAACAGAAAGATAAATTTCGCAAAGATGACTTTAAATAGGTTTTTTGGATTGATTTTGCGACAAATGCATTTTAACTACCACTATAAAAGTATATACAAAAACAGGTTATTATATAATCTGAAATGTACAAAAACATATATGTTTTTTGTGAATAAAATGTATTAAAATCAAGCGAGCGCGTCCTTATTCTCAAGGCGTATTTCTTTGCGTATTGGTACGGGAACGTAAGTGGAGGAACCTCCGCTTTAAAAAAAAAGTTTTTTATACGAGGTTCACTAATAATATCACAAACAATCAATTTAGCCATGAACAATAAAAAATACAAATATTATAATTACAAATTTATTAATACGATTTGTTTTATCATTATCAATTAACTATTACGCTTTTAGAGATTACATCGATGAAAGTGTTTTCTTTTAATTTTAACTAAGTCAGGAGGTTAATTAAATCGTGAATTAACTCTGACCCCTGTCGAAACCGTGAACTGAATTAGTTTGTTAAAACAAGGCTTCTGTTGTTAGAGATCGATTTAACTGGGTGTTTATTTAGTTAAACTAATTGTACCGAAGAAGGTAATGTCAATAAATGAAACTCGAAACATTTATTTTTATTAAAGAAATTTAATGAAGAATTTACTTTGTTGTTAGCCGAAAAATGTTATAGACGAATTTATTCGGATAGTATTCGGAAATCTTATTCGAATTACATTAGGTACTACATCTTGGTTATAAGTTTTACCATTATCGTTTCAAAGTTCAAACAGCCGCCGTCCCAAGCAGAAGTATATAAACGTAAGTTATAGTTACGCTTACCTCAAAGGGATTATTACCGTATGGAGGATTTTTAACTGCAAACTTTCTACATACTACTGGTTAGACTCATCTGTTATTTTATTATGACAAAGTTTATGTTAGATAACCCATCTACTAATAAAATACACACGGGTTGCCTAGATAAATTAGGGGCTAACAAAAAAGTTGTTTTAAATTTACTTTTTATCTCTCTCTCTTTACAGAATAATTGGAAAATATAGGTTTAATTTTCGGTACAGGTCAATTATGAGATTTTCAGGAGCAAACAGTAACACGGTGATAAAAAGTTTAAAGATGTGTGTAGTGATAGATTATATTATATTCAATGTTCAATAGGACAAGTTGCCTTTTGAAAACTGTGGTAAAAAACGTGACCCATATAAAAATATTCGCGTATTCTTCTGTTAATGTTAATCTGTCCCAAAGTTACTGGATGAATTGAAACTCGATACTATATCACGTGGAATGAAGGCACGTTGTGAGAAGCACAGATATATTTATTTCTTATTATTTTTTAGTGGCTATTGCTTTTTTATTACATGCATGTATGTTCATCAATCTTACAAGTAAATTTTATAGTTAGTTATTTGTATATTCGACATTACAATTTTTTAAAGTTACATGACAACACAATTAAAAAAAAATATTTTTTTTTTAGATGCCTTAAACTAAAAAAATAAATTTTAAAATAAGTAATAATACGTCATAGTGCTACATCAAAATAGGTTTCAATATATAACTTAATTCAATGATGTAGCTAACCGTAGGTGAAAAAAAATTGTTAACAGTAGTTTCGAGGCCCATACGATGCAAAAAACATATAAACAAACGCACAATCAAATCTTTCCTCTTTATAATATTAGTATAGACTATAGATATCACAAAATCTTGTTATTTCAGTCTTCCAAAGTAACAAAAAACGCTTTGTTCCAGACTAAACCACGCGATATGTGGTTTGTCGCCGTGGTGGTGGCACGCGTGCAACGTGGCGCTGCACGCGGCCTGCTGCGCGCTGGTCGCCCGCACCGGCGCTGTGGTCGCGCGCCTGCACCGACCGTTCGCAGCACTGGCGGCGTTACTGTTCGCCGTACATCCAGTGCACACTGAAGCTGTAAGTTATAGCTTTAACTAAGGTTACAGAAAGGCTCAATCAATGTAGGTCTCTGATTTGCCCGTGTAGAAGTCTAAATTTCGATTGATTTAAGTATTGTGTTCTAAGTCGATCCACCAATATCTTACACCCTTTAACAGCTGCTGAGTGTGGATGGGAGGGGCACCTAATGCGTTGTATCTTACACTTTATGATTATTGAAACGAGATTCACTATTAACTTTAATAGTAGGTTCATTCGATCATCATTAGCATTGGTAGGTCTACGCAAACGAAATTTCACCATGTACCATTTTATTTTAAAATACTGTACCTGGAAATATGTTACTGTGTAGTTATATGACAAGACCATTCGTTACAGGTCTCCTGTTCCTTTGTTGTTTTATTTATAGCCCTCTGGTTTTATTAGCGGGAAATCTGCATTTCTATATTCTTTGTCACGAATTGGAGGATGTTAACAGAAGGTATTTAAATATGTCAAATGTATTAAGTATTTTCCCTCTTAGTATAACAGGATTTCCCTTTTCTTCTCTATAGAAGGTAACTCGCTCACCTCAAAACAATTGATTTTGCTTCAGAGGTCTCGTATTGAATAAAACGAGTTCTATATAAACTTTCTCAAAACTGTTACCTAAAAGAAATGGAAATATATATTTAACTAGGCGTTTTTCTTGCGACTTCGTATACGTAAATTATAGTCCTATGTCGCCCGCGTATGATGCAGCTTTCCGTAGATGAAAGAATTTTTGGAATCGAACAAACAAATGTAATAAAATCCTTCCTCTCTATAATATTTGTATACAAAAAACTGCTAGACGGTATTAATCGAAGTGATGGACATCTGTGCATAAATACTCTTAAATTGTGTATTTAAAACAATTATGACACGCCTATTAAATGTTTTTTTCTTAATATCCCATTTACAATAACTTACTTTATTAAAATAACAAAACAGGTCATTGGTCATTAAGTAGGGGGTCGCATTGAACATAAAATTTAATTATCCCCCTATATTAGAGTTTAACAAACCACAATTAGACTGATTATATGTCGTTTCGACGGAACTTCTACAGTCATTTGAACAATTTGGGGCCAACATGAAATAGCTATTTTCGGCAGTGACTTATTGATGAGTTAAGTTTAGACATTACACAAAGCAATTCAAATAGGAGGTATTTGGATTAAATGGTGATTTCATTCATTTGTTACCTGTTTTATTACTTTCGACTGTTGACATAATTTTTTATGTGGACTTTTAGAGAGTTTTAAACAGATATCTGACTTGATGTTTGGACTTAAAAAGTTAGCGATTTATTAATCGAAATTGAATAAGAAGACCAATTAATTCGAGCGTCATTTCAGTGGTACCGATTTTATCGTTCGATCGGGACATTTCCATGTTTTCCTATATCGTTTGGTGTAAATACCATATATCTTGCGTATTTATATAAGATAAGGATTTTAGCCACTTCCTCAGAGATGTATAAGTATGTTATGCTTAATAATAAAAATCATTAGGCAAAATTAAAAACTAAACAGCTAAAACCGGACGGAATCCTTAATATTTTTCTTCATTATCCCGATTGAGGACCTAACTTCAGAGATGGTGACACCTTGAAACCGGCGAGTGAGCAACGCCAGCAAAAAATATTTTCTTATCTAATTATTCAATGTTTTTGATAACTTTGGATTAGTTTTCAATAACTTTATATCAAGTAGTTACATTAAAAACTAAACAGCTAAAACCGGACGGAATCCGATATAAAAAGTTTTTTTTTCTTCATTAACCCAATTGAGGACCTAACTTCAGAGATGGTGACACCTTGAAACCGGCGAGTGAGCAACTCCAGCAAAAAATATTTTCTTATCTATTTATTCAATATGTTTTTGATAACTTTGGATTAGTTTTCAATAAATTTATATCAAGTAGTTAGGTTTAACATTAATGAACTAAGTAAGCACGTTATATCGCAAAGGTTCCCACAAAATTGAAAGATATCTTAAATCCTCGTGCCCACGCTACCTTACTCGAAGTTTTCCTGGTCACGTACTATTCCTTATGAGTGTCCTGATTCTCGAATGCGTGACGAGATATAACGAAAAACGTGGGAAATTCTAAATGTTGATATTATTAGAGAACATGCAACTTTTAGGAAAATGCAATAGTTAATCATTGATTAATATAATTTTTTACGTTCTAAAGAAATTAAATTTGATCTCTTATTAAACTAAAATATTCATACCTATTAATTAACAAAAAAATAATATATGTAATAATACTTTATACTAATACAATTTAATTAAAACTGTTCACTGGCCATTTTTTTCAATATAATAATTGTAATATTTAAAAAATATCAAGAAATTCAGTAATTACGTTTTCTTTTTCTTTCATATTCTTTCATAGGTACTTAATTTTATATGATATATAATGAAATTTTTACACCTTAAACTTATAACTATTCAGAGCGTAACGTTCCCATGTAAGTGAAATTTTATTTTACATATTTAGGTACCCGCGGTTAAGTTCTAATTTAAGTGGTTGTAACAAAACTTAGTATGAACAGGATAAAGAATATTAATTGTGTAAGATGAAATGTAAATAATAACGTCAGAAGTATTGTGTGTTGTGAAAATGAGATGAAAGCTACCCTATGAAAGCTAAGTACTATATATGGTGTAGAGATATGAAGAATAAAGATAATGATGATCGGAACCAAATCACTTTGCCGCTCACCTTTGGCATTTGAACATCACCAAATTACTTTGCCGATATTCAAATGCCAACAACATGAAAAAACAGTAAATAATATGACAAGAATTTAAGGGTTTTTATAAAAACAAAAACGAACAAATGAGCGAAGTTATATAAATGAAAACATAGAACATTTTTTTTTATTTTCTGTAAATTTGTTGGTAAAAAGTTATGCTGTTTGGTAAATATTGTATAAGGTCATTACCTATGAAATAGCTTTTTTTCGCGAAATAAATGAAGAGTAGAAAAAATAAGCTTCATTTATTTCATGAAAAAAAGGTTTTTGTTTTATTACCCATCAAATCTTTGCCAACGCATTGGTAGCTAATTGATGCCGTTATTGAAGAAATCAGCTCAATCAGATGGGAGGCAACAAATTCTTTAAAGGTATTTTGTACTGCCTCTCGGGTATTCATTTTTTTTCCCGCCAAAATGTTATCCGCGTTCTGGAAAATGTAAATGTCTGTAGGCGCATTGTCTGGTGAGTACGGCGGATGACGGAGAACTTATAACCCTAGCTCTTGTAGCTTGGAGACCTTCTGCTGCGCAGTATGAAGTCGTGCGTTGTCGTGCAGGGGCAGTGGAGCCGAACGATTGATTAAAGCTGGTTGGAGACATGCGGGCTTCTCCATCGTTATGTTCAGTTCTTCACAGTTCTCATCTGCAGTAATTATCGTCCCGTTAGGTAAGAAGCTGAATTACAGCCGCGTTAGACCACCAAACAGTGACATCACTTTTCTAACGGTAAGTGGTAACGCCAACATACATATATTTTAATATTAATAATTAATTTGATTATTCGCGCCGCTTTACAATAAGTATCTCCATTTTGTATTTCTCGCTGGTTGACATTAGTACTTTTCCTGTCTTCCTCCCTCTTTGGCACTGCACAAAAATAAGAGAGAAAGAGCGAGACAGAACATATTCCCGCTGCATCTATGGCGTCTTCAGTAAGAGTCGCGAGTTGAAGAAATTCGCCCGCCGCGTCCGCATTGTAATCGTTCTTCTGTGTTTCGCCGTGTCATAAAACTATATAATTCCGCTTGAATTCCGCATATCATACTGGTGAGAAGTGTTAGCGAAGAGGTGCTGATATTCTGTGCTATTTTGAGTGTATAAAACTTAACCGCCACGCCGACGGTTTTTCTCAGTACGTTTCACTGAAGCTACCGAGGCGTTTTATTACGCCATAACAGCGTTTAAGTGTTTTGGAGGAGACAGGCCAGGTAAACAGGCCTGCCACGCCTGTTGGAGTCCACCTACAGCGCCGTGATACTGAGGAAGGAGACGCCGCCTATGCTCGAGAGCCGCCATTGCGCCATATTGACTACAAGTAAGTGCAGTGCCTCTCCCCTTATAAATCCATTTAATTCGTAATTATCACCAGCTCTTACCTCGCGAAAACCCGCTTATTTATTTATTTATTTTTCTTGACCGCGCCTTACAGTCCACCCACGTTTTTAAGGAGATTTCGATCTTCCTCCCTGCGTAGTCTGCCTAAGGCCATAAAGGGCGCCTTCAGTAAGTTTTCGTTTAGGGCAATGTTTAGGTTCTGAACCAGGGTCCAACCAACTTGCTGAGCACTTACGACTGTCGAACAGGATCCATTTCTCGTCATTATTAATAATGCGGTTCAGAATTCCTTAATTTGTATGCCTGTTGAGCAGTGCAAGGCACGTTTCGCGTACTTCACTCTGGCGATCATTGAATTCATGTGGTATCCATTTGTCAAGTTTTTTACCTTGCCAATTTGACACAAATGGACCAATATTATTTTGACGCTAACGACGAAAGCTGCTGCTAATTCAGACGTAGACTAAGTTTCATCAGCTTCCAAAATCGCCTTTAATTCGTCATTGTTGACCAAAGTTTTCGGACGAGCACGGGGTTCATTTTTCTGGTCAAAATTTCCAGAACGGAAGCAGGCAAACCAATAACGGATAATGCGTTCGTTTGTTGTGTTTGCTCCGTAAACGTCGTTGATGTGGCGTGCCGCTTGTGTCGCTTTGATGCCATGACGGTACTCATACTCCATAATTACTCGAATTTTTAACTTATCCATGATGTCTAAAAATGTTCGAATGCGTTGAAACCAAAACACTTACTATTAAACAAATGACTTTTTTATGCCTATATTTTACTATAAAATTTATTTGAAATTAGAATTATCGGAAAAAAAGAATATTTTGATTTGAAATGGCAGAACGAAAATTTGATAGGACTCTCCAATTAGTACCTATTAACACTGCGGTTATATTTACAATGTTGGCATGGAACTGTATATGCAACGAAATACATACGTATATTTATGGTATCTTTTCTGTTGGGTGCACTGTCTGGACTGGCGGGCCGCCAGCGCGGGGCTAAATGACCCAAACTGTATAATTGCGTAGGTCTGCGCGGTCGCGCCGTAAATAAACTGATAGCGAGAATTATATTCACCGTTTAATAGCGCTGCTTAATGATAGTGGCAGGTTCCGACTTGATCCTACGATTGGAACTGCCATGCTGCGTGTACCTAAACTAAAGGATAATGATCGGATAAAAGTTTTGACAATATTTAAAGGGAAATTGTAATAATATCATAAATTTGAAAGATCTTTTATATGTGATAAATTTATTTTTATTCTTTTTTAAAGAATTGTTTACTAAATTTGGTTTTACTCTTTTTCATTTCTCATGAGAAACAAACGCCTTAAAGCAGGTTAATGTTATTATATTTTTAATGTTTAATATGTCAATAATGAAAGTTTTAAAATCGGCAATAAACACAATGCTTCTACTGTTAATGTATATGTAAAGTAATAATAGAGCCTGTACAATTTAAATCGTTCTTTTTCAATTCCATTTATTATCCAGTCTACGTTGTTATTAAGCAATTGTCATAAGTGTTGTTGCCTATCAACTTGTAAGTATTAAAATGAGTTATCTAAAACGTAATACGAATAAAATATAGGCCAAAAAATAACTTTACTTTGCGATATTATTAAATTTCTATAAAAAATCCAATGAGTTTCAATATCTCACCATTGACAATGTTTTGGCAGTTTTCTAGTACGCGTTATTTCCTATAGCGGAAATTGGTAGCGTGTCTGCGCGTGTGCCGGCCGGGTGTCGGCGCAACGTCGGTTTTTATTACACCATGTTTCGGCGAAAAACGACAACGCAAAATGAGTCCAAACATTTGATGAATTTTTGCGACACCTAATGCCAACTCCATTTTGTTGCGACAGATATAAATTGCTATTGTTGTTTTAAACATGCGGTACTGCATTAAAGAAAATCATTTGACCACATTTTTAAAAAGGCTTAATGTTTTGCACATTACAATGGACGTTTGAGATGTGATTATAAAAAAAATATAATTATGTATTACCCATAAAAATTAAAATATCCAATATTTAGGCTTTTTCCCTACCACTCGTTCACGACGTCATTAGTGCCAGCCAAAAACGAACGAAAAGAACGATCGAAAGAAACTTACCAGTTGTAAAAATAAACATTTAATGATATTTACATAAATCATGCCATTACCTTATTAATAGGTATTACAATAAGCGCAAAACAAAGTAAAAGCTATTAATTTCATGAATTGTGTATCCTTAAAATGAAATATCCATTACATACATAGTAGTTCATTTTGTGGAACTTTATGAATCATAGCAATGATTTTTAAGTCTCATGCTAGAAGAGCATAAGATGGACAAATGTTATCGTATTACTACCATTATGAAGCACCCAGACAATAGTCTTGGATAACCCGTTATGATTGAAGTTGTTAAAATAAACGATCATCGCTAACCTAATATATCCCCAATGATTAGGCACAGATTTTTCTTCTAGAGAGAAATATTCTCAAAGATATAATATATAAAGGCATCCCTCACCTCACAAAACGATAGTTAAGACCACAGGAAATATATTTCTGTGATAAGTTAAGACCATGATTGGCGTTTCTGTATCTCCGCAAAAGATATCTTTACCATTTTAGTATAACTTCTATTTCGTCATCAAACCTTTTTATTAGCCAAGCTCCTGCCTCGGTGAGGCCATAAACTCTAGGCTTCTATGAAATTCATGTGATTGAATTCCCAAGGCACTGACACGCGTTTAACGCTCGTTGGGTCGAAGACAAATATATAAACTTGTTTTATTGCGCTACCGCCAGTATTGCCCCGATATTGTGTACAGAATGCTTAATAACCACGTGTACACCTCTGACCAGCTGATGTTGTCTTACAGTAACAGAGAAAATACGTTTTATGGAACGAAGCGAACCTTTGTAAAAAAGCTATAAGTGATTGATAAAAACGTGCCGGCTGCAAGTAGTATTCGACTACTGCCTTCTGTCTGTATTAAAAAGTATTTGTTGGCAATTTAGTAAAATTAATAAAATAATACGATTTGACCGGATTTACACTAGTGACGCCATCTTGCGGCACGATAACCAACGCGCAAGATGGCGCCCTTTACAAACTGACAACCGAATGAATCGTGGCAATCTACTTTGTAATGTGTCAAGAGTTGTTGTTGTATCAATATGTGTAAAGTGGTGAAGTTTACATATTCTTCTACATTTTTATTAGACTCAGTACTTTCGAAGATGAAAGCAAATGGTCAAGTTTACATTCATAAACAAAACAGAAGAAACAAGTAAAATTAGTAAAAAGCTCTGTAAAATAAATCGAGTGCATTTCCACATCCATTATCGTAATAAAATGGCAAACTGAGCCAATCGTTATTATAACACTTACATCATAGAGCAGCTACTGAATGAGTTTTAACCCAATTTGGTTCTGGCACAGGTGGATATCGGGTGTCCAGCGACCGTCGATGGATAGCAACTAATCAATCACTGGTTACTTCACACGGGTTCCTGTGGTATCCCTAAACGTAAATCACTTGGGGCTGAGCCAAGTACCCCTCTACTTAACACTAAATCGAAAATATTGCAGAATTTACGATTGAGTATGAGATGTAGATTAATGGCGTTCCAATACAGTCATAATACAATCATAATTGAAGGAAATTTTAGCATAAATTTCTGGAACATCCATATGTAATAATAATCGCACATAGTGCTTTTTATCATACAGATATTTTCTTTAATTTTTCCATTTGGTTTATTCAGCATTGCGCATTTTGCTTACATTGTTTTTATAAAAGTAATCGACTTTTCCAACTGAACTTTCTTATTTTTTGCATCACCAACCGCTGTAACAACTTGGTAAGAAGATAAACGCTGTTTGCATCATAATGCATTGAGTTGAACAGTTGGTTAATAAGATTAGTCCGTTTTACATTATTAAGATTTAAGATTTTTCTTATACAAAATCAATTATTATACTGTCGAAGAATTTTCAAAATTTCATTCACAATATCAAATTAAAATTATAATTAAAATAAGAACGCCAGATTAATTTCTATTGTTAATTTTTAACGCAAAAACTATGTGTATATATTAAAACCGCAAGAAGGAAAATAAAATATTTCGGTGGAAGAAAATAAGAGGAAAGTCTTATTGACAGTCTAAAATTATTGCTAATCTGCTCATAAAGTGCCATAAAATTTTCTTTATTGTATGTTTTATATAATTACGTTAACTATTTCACCCTAGCTACTGAGTAAGTGCGATATAAGCCACGAAAAACGTTTTGCTTCTAAATTAGAATCGTTTCGAATTTGTGCCTGAGTAAAAATCACCAAGCTAACAGACAGTTATCATTTTCAATTCAGCTCACATAGAAGCAATAAGGTATCTAGCAATTGGTGTTCACTTGTCTTGCAACTATAGTAACTTCAATATACCATGTTTCATAGTAATTTCATTTGATATTCAGTCAATTGCACAAACAAATTGTCAATTGTAATGGACGATTGTGCAACTAGGCCACTGTCGTTTTTACTCAAAACATTGATTAATTAATAAGATACTTTTAAGAGACTATTAATAAGAGAAAAGATTTTAATGTTTGTCTGTTTGTATTGGAGAGGCTAAGAAACTACTGGACGGTTTTTAAAAATTCTTTCACTTACGGGAAGCTACATCGTATGCAGGTTAAATGGGCTATAATTTATACGAGCGAAGACGCGGAAAACAGATAGTATATTATAATTATGTGTATTGTAACGTAGTCAGCACTCTATATTTAGTTTTTGTATATTGCGATAGTTTATTCTTTTCGTAATATATTAGAATCTTAAAAGTTTTAAGTTCTACTAACTTTAAAACTGACTGTTATAATATATAACTAGCCGCTTAAAAATATTTTTCAAAATTAGTACAGTAGTATCTGTGCCTATTCGATTCAAACAAACGATGAAATACTCCTTTAATATTAGTATATATACACTCGATAAATATATGGAAATCAAGTATAGTTCGTCAGTTTTTGAGTTGATGCAAAGAAAAATATTCGAAATTGCTTCAACAATCCCCAAACTATTTATAAGCTGAAAGGGTTTTCGTGTTAGGAAACATGCGCCGAAATATGTTAAGAATGTGAAGTTTATTTACGTCCCGGGGCTACGGCGTACCGGATTATAATTTATATTACCAATATGTCATCGGTTAGTCTAACGGCGGCTATCATTTTGATGTTCTGTCATGATTGCAGATTACCCTGCATGGATCTGAAATAAAAATAGGTAATCTGCAATTTTGTGACAGCGGCGCACATCTTGGATTTAAAATATCTGATAGAATCCAATTTAAATGACTAGGTACATTTGACCCACCTTATGAAGTTAAACTAAACTATAGAATACTATGATGCAATAGACAAATACCGGTAAAACAGTGGTTATAAAAGTAGCAATGGTTTTTAAAAATACAATAATCTGGAGCAGAAGAGTTCCCGAAGGAATTAGTCCTGAAATATTGGTTCTCTACTGTTACTTGTTTTTTTTTGCAAATTGATTCACTTCTCAGAGGTTATTGGATTGAACTTTAACTTTCTAGATTCAGATGGCTAATAAAAGGATCCTAATGGCTGTAGGATTAAGTAAAAAGGTAATTTATCAATGAGATGACAAGGAACCTTAGTAGTATATTTATAGTTAGTAGAGATTTAAGATGCGAGTTAAATCTCTACTATTAAAAAATATCAAGTCAGGCGGACCGGCGGCGGGAAGTTAGGTTGGGCAACATCCGCCATCTGACTAGTGTTCGAGATATTCTTTCGAAAAAAGATCGCAGATAGATCACAAATCAGTTATTTAATTGAATTGATTAGTTGTCTAATCGAAATACATTAATAATAACGTGATGCAAACGGAATGCGGAGAATTCTGCGCTTGCGTCCGCTCAATATGGCCGTAAAACGTAAAGTGCCATCTTCGAACAAGCATAGACCACTCCCAGGCGATGACAGCCGTCAATGTCATAACTTGACGTTTCGCAAAGCACCATAGAGCTTGACAGATGACAGCTGCAGGTGACAGATGGCGTTTCGCACAATCGAAGCGCCTTCTCGCCGACATATACATATATTAATACAGATTCATAAATACCAAATTTCATCTAAAGCTGTTCATTAGGTTTTGTACGCAAGAGTGAAGTGACAATATTTAAGTAGAATTTAGGTAAATACGTTATGTTCCGGACTACTACTCACTTAGTATATCTTAGTAACTTATCAATCGGAAGCTTTACAAACGCCATCTTGTCTAATTTTAGACAAATGACATTAATTATTACTTACATTAATATCAAGTTTTCATGTAGTTAAGATATCAAACACTGGCTTTTGCCCGAAACGTTGTCCGTGAGCTATAAGATATATAGGTTAATAGGGTGGTTGTCATTAGGCATCTAATGTATTTTGCAAATAATAATAATAATAATAAATAAATATTCTCTATTGCACAATAGAAAAGAGACAATATACAAAAAATCTTACGCAAACATAATAACAATACCGTACAAAAGGCGGCCATATCGCTTGATAGCGATTTCTGCCCGGCAACCTAACAAAGTACAGAAATTTAAGTAATAACAAATATAAGCAGATAGTGCAAATTTAAAATAAAGTAATTACGCGGACAAATAGAACAAAAGTTATAAGTACATACAAGTGACAAAACAAATAGATATATAAAGCGTGAAAGCATACTAGCGACAAACAAAGTACGACATGTGGGGGAGGAAAGAGATATAGCAATATATACTGTGATTTATAGCTCATATTGTAATAAATTCGAACTTAATTTGAAAACAAATGAACATTGTTTTAGTGAAATTCAAACGTATACAGTTATATTAAAAAAGTATTATGAAGAAACCACAATTAAAACAAACCGGTCAAGTGCGCGTCAGACCCGCTCACGGTTGGTTTCGTACCGGAAACGAAAAAATAAATACCGTTTGTTGTATGGGAGGCCCATTTAATATTTATTTTATATACAATCTCTGAAAATTTCAATTGTCTAATTCATGGACAGACGTTTTTCGGAAGGGTCGGACGGATCTACTTCGGAGTATATATTTTTCTTAAACAAAAATCACATGTTCGATTCGTTCAAATTAAAGAAATCTTTGAGTAGTTATTATAAAAAATCTGTAGATTGCTTTGCTAAAATTCCACGTTTTGATTTTGATATAAACAGGGATCGATTTAAAAATAAATTCCAAGATCAAATCTGCAATTTCCTGGCGAATATTCTCCTTAAACATAACTCAAATTTCGTTGCAAAACTCGAACATTTCCCTAGTCGTTCGTCGTCGAGCTTTGTAACGAGATGCCACAGTTTTGCTCCGTAGTGCATTATATAACTATTTTGTCGTAAAGAACAATAAAGTTTGTCTTAGGCTAGACCATTTGCCACGTTGCTACCAAAGGAACAATAAAAGATTAACAAGCAAAGATTACACCATTACCTACTTTCCTTTAGGTCGACTCTCTCGTATTTTCATTAAGACACTACACAGACATGAATTAATAATTAATCCATAGTTTTGCACGGGAAGCGTCACTACTCTTTAAATAGCATACGATGATAAATATATAACAGTAAATAATATTTTCATAATATTTAAATAATATTTAATAGAGAGTAGCTCGGTAGCGTAGTGGATAAGCGCCGCGGCCCGCGATCGTTATCGTTAAACAACTTTCACAAGGGTCGGTTACGGGGTGGGTGACCAAAAGTTATTATCTCGAGCTACTCCGTGCTTCGGAAGGCACGTTAAGCCGTTGGTCCTGGCTGCATTTGCAGTCGTTAATATCCTCCAATCCGCATTGGGCCAGAGTGGAGGGTCATGGCCCATCCTCCTTAACCATCCGTTAGGAAGGCCTGAGCCCCTGTAGTGGGGACGTAAAAAAGCTGGTAATGAAATAATATTTTCAAATGGCACCCGTTCACGAAAATATTTTTGAATCAAATCAAATCAAATCAAAATCATTTATTCAGTCTAGGCTGTTACAAGCACTTTTGAAAGTCGAGAGCTACGCCATCGGTTCGTAAATCTACGGCGGGAGACCTTGTACCGAGAAGAACCGGCGAGAAACTCGGCAAGGGCTGCTTTTTTCTCCCTGTTTTATTTCATACAGAGCGTCAAGATTGAAAAATGACTTCATTGAAGGAGCATAACATACTCTAGCATAAATATTTTAGCACGTGTAATTAAGATGGATATTTAAATAATGAAGTTACTATTGGTGCGACCACATATGCGAATTAATACATCTAGAGGCGGTGTCATCTGTCCTCGATATATAATATAATTGTTTAGAATGCCTTCGAAGTGAATAAGGCCATTATTGCTCCAGTTCAAATACTCTGAAATCGACAACGTACTAAAGCTAATCATTTTTATATGAACGTGTATCTGCTAGTGTGAATATGGTCGTGGATCTGCTTATTTATTTTATGATTGATTTAATATTTGGGTTAATCTTTTGCTTTTCAATGTTTATTTTTGATCTTAAGTATCTATACATATTAATAAACTCGAGTCTGTTTTTTAACTCAACCTATGATAATTAAAACATTCAAGCCTGTTCCTGCATTTCCATTTGACCACGAGCACCGTTGCCAAGATATATAAATAGGATTATAAAGGTATAGGGAAATGTTGCTTTTATGGATGTTTATACCTATAAAAGATTTACCGTTTACCAATACCTTTTATAATCTACCATAGAATGTTTTCATTACTATTTCTTGTGTCTCACGTTAGCCGATATAGGTAACTTATGTCAGGGGCTTACTGATATTAGGTAATCAACTCTTGTGCATTAACTTATCAAAAGCTTCAGTGGTCACGGTCGTAAATTTATTCGCGTGAAGTGTCAGTATCACCGCTTTATACTTTAATTCAAAACGGCACACAAAACAATACACGCAATACCATCAGTGGTATTGTTTTAATCTAAATTTGAATCTAAAATGTTAATCCACAAAGCTATATGGGAATTCTACTTTCTTTGTACATTAAAAAAGGTTATAAAAATTCATTTATTACAAATGGTACAGATTCTATTCCTATATTTACATAAATATTAACTAAATTATGTTCTTTTCTAACTTAATACCTGCTACTTATCTCGTTGTAGATTTAATTCTTACGTTCACGAATTCATAAGGTGTAAAGAGAATTCATTTCTTTTTTCAATTGCTTTTATATTTTATGCCAGTTACTTTTGACCTATTTTCGAATGGTATATAATAGTAATTGGTATTTTGTTGATTAAAATATAGTAATTAATAATAACAGATGTTATCGTCATAAATTAAAACGAAATTATTGCTGCGCCAGCGATCTCGCGTCCCGAATTTACAAGATTGGCACAATAATTCCCGGTAATTACTGGCACATATGCGAAACTTCCACGGCACCGTGCAACTGTTAAATTATTCAGCCCGCGAACCATTCGCTGCCGCCGCCGCCGCCGAAAGCAAACTTTTGCTTGTGAAAATTTAAAATATTTAAAGTACGAGCTCACGTCTTGGGCATTTACCGCCCAAATCTGGTTCACTGTTGAAATTCTGAGGACATACTTTCACCGGATTATGGTAAGTTAAAAGCTATTAAAAGTATGTAAACTTCATCGGTGGGATCATCGTAGATTAAACGTGGACGCTTTTTGCTTCTTTATACAAGTTGATCCACGCTTATTTGTCTATACATGTACGTGTAGTATCGTGTTGGCGTTATGTTCCACCCTTGCGGTTTTTGACGTAACCATTGTTTGGAAATCGTCCAAACTCAGTTGTATGCTGTAAGCATATCAATAAGACCATGGTCACAGAAATCATATATTAATATTCCTTGTTTCCTTTGCTGACACAGGTGTTTTAGTGTCATAATATTATTATACTATTTAAATAATTTAGGCAAAAACAGCCTGGGGCACAGCACAGCAGAAATCATCATCATCATCAGCCTTTTTACGTCTCCACTGCAGGGGCTGAGGCCTTCCTTCTGGATAGTTAAGGTGGACGGGCCATGATGACCCTCCCCGCTGCCCAATGCGGATCGGAGCGTATTCGCGACAGCAAGTTACTTAGACAGGAGTAGATTTTTTTTCGATCACCCACCCCGTGATCGACCCTTTCGAAAGTTGCTTAACAACAACGATCGCGGGCCGCGGCGCTTATCCACTACGTCAGTGAGCTACTCACTATAGCAGAAATATCAAATAACAAATTAATTAAGTATTTTTTGAGTGAATCAAAACTACCATAATTTGTAGAAAGATATTTTTAACGAAATGAAGGTTTTCCTCTGATCTGTTATCGGGAACAAGTATTATCGAAACTCTGTTCCCACGAGTCATTTTTACGCTAGGGTATCGAGCCCTCCAAATAAAATTGAAATGTGAGTGACTATAAAAAGAATAGGAATATTCTGTGGCTTTTTGTAAAACTAGTTTCGACCTGTGTCTTTTCGGTATTTCAAAGATATAATAAAGACACTTGTTTACTTTAAATCGCTATGCTCGCAAACTATGCCACAGCAATAAAGATAGTGCTGATTATACGTACGCTGTTGAGTTGTAAAATATCAGATTACAATAATAGCTTTACAGTAAAAAATAGCTTTTTTAAAATATCTTTTAATACATAACTTACACACAGGTTACAAAGTGTACTGCTTATGAGGTTTCATATACCATTTATAATCTGGTCAACGAAAAAAAAATCTATAGTGTCTCCAATCTGGGTGGTTATGTTACCTTAGTTGTTTTATATTTTTATAACAAAAGGGTTTGACGTCAAATACGAGTATATTCCTTTTCTGGTATATATTATAAAACAGATAATGAAATACTTACTGTAAACTCCACCCAGAATTCTCTAGAATAGCTAAGCTTATTTAACTTAACAAATTGGGCTCTGGAGTATTCATATATTGCACTACTGCATCTAAATTAACTCCCTTGCTGAAAGTGGCGGCACAAGTGTCTTGCGAGATATATATCGCCTTGTCGGCTCATAAGCTTTGAGCGTACGCTAGGCACTTCCTAGAGCAAGATAAAGAATTACGAGCTCCGAAACTCACAATATATTTATTTACTGCTGATTCTCTTGTAATTTATTAACAAGCTATTTGCAGCTTGAAATTTGAAGATAAAACTGAGTTTTATTAAGACTTATTTCATCATCATCATAATAAACCCCACAATGTCTCTAGTGCTGAAGCACAGACCTTCCCTATGGATGAAATTAAACGACGCCATTATGTAGAATACGCGGGTGAAGCCGCTAGCGGAGAGCCATTTTAGTTATCAAAAGTATTTTAAAGAAATCCTGAAACCGAACATCAAAGGACAAATCTCTTTCGCTTCTTTAATGTTCATATATTGTCTTGAAAATTGGTAATATCCTTTTCAATAATATGTGGAGCAGAAATGGTTTAATTATTGTACTTATAACATTCTGTTCGAATGCTGAAACATATTAACTCTACATGTTTGATAGCTGCGCTTTAACAAAAACCGGTTAACTTTGTTTCAACGTCTCTTATACAAAATTGTGTTTCCTTTTAATTGCGTGTTCTAAACTGGAGTGTTTGTTGAAGTAGCTAAATTAATAACAGCCCCAACCAATAATAAAACAACTTTTGAACGTATAATTAATAGATTTTATTATATTTTCAGACTTTTAAAATAGTTACTATTATCAAACTGATATGTTTGGCCCCCTTAAAATAATTAAGCATGCAAAAATACTTAAATGAGACTTTCACAATACAATTATTTCAGTCAATATAACGTTCAAAGAAATAATTGTAACAACATTCTAAGAGCTTTATAAATGTTGTGAATAATTGCTAGCTATTGTTCTAAACTAAATACTTAAGCTCTTGTTAGGTTAAATCTATAAAATAATTCAACGTAAATTTAAACTGTCTTATTAACACAGAGCTTTAATTAATATTTTGTTTCTGATTACGCAATAAAGAGAATCGTTGACAATGCAAAAACTGTTACATATTTAAACGCCGTACTCTCATTGGCGTAAATTGGAATCGCCCGACCAATGCGAGTAGGTTGTTTGCGTTCAGCTATTTTAATTATGTTCTGTTTGAATTTGGAATGAATCGCGAATGTTAATCAGGGTCTGCGCTTCGTAAATGAGTGTGCTCTTGTACGCAAAGATAAATTCGTAACACGATTGGTTGACGCGGGGCCGTTGTTTGGGTTGGCTTCTGTCAGGTGATTGAGGAAGTTAATTGTTTTTAGCATATCGTTGAATTGATTTCGGCGAGCTTAATAGTTGGTAAATGTTATTTATAGGAAATTATAATTTGAAACATAAACACTTTATAGTAAGTTGATGTATGGAAATTGTTTTTGAAGAGTTAATAGTTTTTTAAGTCAGAATTTGTTTGACACTTCCACTAAAATTTTATTTAATAAATTCACGATTAGCTATTCATAACCATTTTATATGAACTTTTGCAATCGCCGAGCGCTTCTTACTGTTTATAATAAACATATATACCCTGGATAATAAATTTCAAATTTTATCACATAAATATATTCTCACTACCATCTCTGTATTTTTTATTGCTTAACTCTTTTGTGGGATTTGAAATATCCACATGCTAATAACAAAGATTCAACAAAAAAACATTTAAACCGATTAACATTCCCAAGTATCCAGACACAGAGAGCTCGCAACCGCTAATCTTCCGCGTAATTCACAATTATCAACGGCACCGCTTGTTTTTAGGAAGCGGTCGAAACATTAATTCGCGGCTCGGTCGTTAAGTAAAACCGGGGGTGAGTTATAGTGGGACAGGTAAATCGTGTTAACGAGGATAGCTCGGCATCGTCGCCGATAAATAACAGTTGATAACGCGTAATGTCGCCGCCGTAGGGCGCTTTTGTTCCCAAATAAATCGCCGGAAAATTGAAGCATTGTTCGCCGAATTAACAGGTATTGTACCAGTATGTCTGGATGTAGGTGGTCTAGAAACAATATGTGTTGGTGGCGTAACCATGCGCGATTAGTTTTGTTCACATAAAGTAGCTGGAACATCACAAACAGTTCACAGAACGCATAGTGAGATACTTCCAAAATTTACATTTGTAAATTAAAATCACCGCAAATTCAAATTCATTATCTGACCAACGTTGATGATAATTTATAAAATCAAGCGTTAATCTGAGAAATTTTCTGAGTTTCTTGCCGGTTCTCTTCGGTACAAGGTCTCCCGCCGTAGATTTACGAACCGATGGCGTAGCTCTCGACTTTCACAAGTGCTTGTAACAGCCTAGACCGAATAAATCATTTTGATTTTTTGTTTTTTTTTTTTAGAAAAACCGGATTTTTGACAAAGTGAAACAGACAACGACGTGATACCGGAAGGCATACATTTGTCCTTATAAGATAATTAACGTAAAAATTATAGAGTGTTATGCAGTAGCCCATCCGTTAGTCTGTTAATTGTAAGTATACAGTTAAGTGGTTATTTGGAAGTGGAAGTAACGTAACTTTGTTTTTGTATTTTGTATAACTGGAAAGTGAAGTTTTATACTAACAAACCGTTCCACCTCCTTCAATTTTGTCCAATACCCATAACAATAACAATAGGTTCACTATTGTTACACCTATTTTTATTTCAAAGCAATCTTTTTGAATCATAACTATCGTTTTATATCTGAAATTCAGTGCTGATGCATCCACTTGCCATGTAATTATTCTAGATAACGTGCACGTTCAAACCGGAACACAGCAATTTTCGGCAAAATTATAGCTTCGTCGTCCCAAAACACTAAGCTTAACCTGTTTTACTACAGTTGTATCAGTAACTTTGGCCAGAGTATTTAAGTTTTAAATCAGATTATTATTTTTGAATATTCTACTAGCATTGTAGCTGTTAATAATTGAATTTTAGAATATTTTAAAGAAATAAAACTCTTTCCACAACCCTCATAACAAACCAGCAAAGAAAAACAACAATGTGCCGAAACCCTGCACTGTTTATCAATTTTCCATTGGAAATATGAAGCATAATAGAGAAATGCGAACCACCGAAGCGTTCAGTAGGATACCCCAGTTTTTTCCGTCAAACCAAACATGAGAAGTGAAATCATTTGTCCGTCGGTTGTTGAGCAAACACAAACATTGTTATTCTTCCAATACAGTTCACTTAGAAATGTGAGACCAAGAAAACAGACCGGTAAACGGTTAAAGCTGCAAAACAGCTTAGACGAGGAATTCCGAAGTCCACATTGAAGCTCGCTGGATCTACGTTTCATTAGGAAACATTTAGTTAATTATTTTTACGTTGTAGCTATTACTTTTTACCAAACGAAAACACAATCTGAATTTATCTCTATTTCGTTACGTAGTTATAAAACAGATTAAGTCGAGCTACCTTTGTCACTCATGGAAGAAGATTATTGATTCTTTAGATTCCTGAAATGTGTATTTAAATATCATTTTCGCATATTGTATTTATAATGAAATATTAAGTCAATTTTATTTAATATAAAATTTAAATTGTAACGTAAAAAAAAAACTTTTATGTGATTAAACCCAGATAAAAAAATCACAATAACATTAAACTTTATTTAAATAAATAATATTATTTTGATTTTGATGACAAGATTTGCGCTGTGAATTTTCAACAAATATTGATATTTTCATAGTCCTAAGTTGTTTATCAACTCTAACAATTTTTTTTACTGTCAGAAGTATGATTTATATAAATGTTAGAATGGTAGCTTTCTACGGAACTGCTGGTAAGTACTTTGTTTTAATTGATTTCCCGATATTTCACCGCTGTTGCAAGAGCCATGATCATGTGGTAACTGCAGCTTTTGCTAGTGGGTGTCATAGGCAGATATATCTATCTACTTTCTTTCGAATCTTTTTATTTTCGATACCCATCCCAATGTTTGATGATAATTTTATGAAATTTGCTCAATAAAAACAAGGTACATGGTAGCGATCTGTAGAAAACTAATCATTCTAGTATAATATGACATAATTATATAAATGTTATTTAAACTTTAAACGCTCATACTGTACGATTTAGTCAGCTTTGTATTATTTACTTATAGTTTCATTGTTTGATATGCGAGCACTATTCCAAGAATGCGAGCACTATTGAAGAGTTTCGTTTGGTATAAATAAATACTTCCGTGGTGAAGACAGCCTCTCCTAGTAGAGCACTATAAATGCCGGAGTTCCACAGGGTGGTGTCTTATCTCCTATTCTCTTCTCTATGTTTATAAATTCTATCACACAATCACTTTCTAGTTCCTATCACCTTTATGCTGATGATCTTCAAATTTACACCCAGGCATCGTTGACGAATCTTAATGATGCAGTGGCAGTTACCAATGCCGACCTCTCTAAAATTTCTAATTGGAGTAAATAATTTGGTCTTACTCAACCCTTCGAAGACTCGAACAATAATAATTGGCAGTCCTCATTTCGCTTCGAGGACCGATTTTGAATATTTGCCTTCTGTTATATTTGACGGCACTATCATACCATATTCAAAATCAGTTAAAAACCTCGGTGTGATTTTTGACCAGTGCCTTTCTTGGAAGCCTCACCTAGAATCGTTAAGGAAGCGAATGTTTGCCGCGTATGGCTCACACAACCGTCTGCGCAACTTTTTACCTACATACACGAAAATTACCCTGGCTCATACTCTCTTGCTTTCAATCCTTGACTACGCTGATGTTTGTTACACTGATTTGTCGGAAGAGCTTCTCAACAAGCTGGAGCGTCTGCAGAACTTGGGCATCCGATTCATCTTCAATTTCCGCAAATATGACCATGTGTCACACTTCCGCTCCAAACTAAACTGGTTCCCTATTTGCTGGCGCAGTGACTTACATACTCTTATGCTCCTCTATTCTATCCTTTTTGTACCTACGACCCCTCCTTACCTAAAAAAATGCTTTTCCTTCCGATCATCCTCTTCACAGTATACTCTACGCTCATCCTTTAACTTAACCCTTAATATTCCTCGTATTACTTACTTACTTCCGACTTATTATCCTACTCATTTTCCGTGCATGCGGTACGTCTTTGGAATTCGTTGCCTGAAGCTGTAAGAAAGGCTCGCACCTTGCATTGTTTTATTGAAAAAGTAAAAACACACTTCCTTGAAAACTGTAAATATGTTTATGTTTCATTGATTTTTATCTTTATCTATTTTATTTACTATATTACATTATAAAGATTTATCTATTTACTTCTCCATCTTGCACCCTCGTCTTTTAATTATATATTTCATGTTTTTCTTTGCCTCGGGTTGCCTGGAAGAGATTGCTACGTAGCAATAAGGTCGCCCTTTGTAATCTTTTTTTTCTAGTTTCTCTATATATCCTGTCTAGCATGCAATAAAGAATATTATTATTATATTACACTTTTCGATATCATTTCGGGCTTGGGTTATAGCGATAGCTTTTGTTATTTCTGATTTCTACAATTTCTTTGGCAATGTTTTTGTTTCATTTATTTTTAACTAACACTTTAGAGTCATATGAAGGAAATATGGTCTTCAACCATATTTCCTTCATATGACTCTAAAGTTAATTTAAAAATTTATGAGTAATTTTTTGCAGTATAAAAAGAGTTGTTTCCCGCTATCTGTACGCTGAGATATTTTTGTCTACATAACTGATTTTAATGCACTTTTCATCGATATACAGAGTAACTCAAGAGAAAGATCATGTATAACACGTGACCACGTGGGCGAAGATACTGGCGGAAAGCTAGTCAAATTATATTTAACATTGACATATTTTAATTTTAAATTTAGGATGTTACTTTATACTTCTTGTAAAACTATAAGGGGAATGGACCATAACGGTGAGGTGGGCCAGGTGAGCGTTAATACCCCCGAAGCATGGAATAAACACGAGGAATAATAAATCTTTGGTCACCCATCCTATCTCCGGTTCTGGCAAAGTCGCTTAAAATCCGTATCACAGAGCGAATGAATGCTCTAACCACTGCACTATCGAACTCGATAATAAAATAATTATGGTAGATAGAAAACCCAAGGCTAGACTCTTTACTGAACATTTCAACGTCTTTGTAGTGAAATAATTATCCAATTAACGTTAATGCCCAAATTACTTATTCAGTAATTTTATGGCATTAACGATATAATTAAACGGTATACAATAAGGTTTTAATTATGAGGTAGTTGAATATACCTTTTCAAATTCTCTTTAAAATAAAAATGATATAAGTGAAAAAAAAAGGAATATTCTAGTAATTTCGTATTATCTGTGAATAACAGTTTTACCAACAACTAGTTAATATGTATACAAAACAAAACGAAGTTGTCATACCGCGATTTAAAGTAATGATCAGCGTCATCTATTAACATATATGCTATAATTGTAAATTAATTATATTTACCAAAAGGACTTGATAATTTAAAAGATTAATATATCTCGAACGTTACCCTCTAAATATCGTTATTTTTATTGTTTAAATATTCAATATAAGAAAGGATAATTACATTAATTTATCGTTTTGCAATTAAGAGCTCTATTACATCGCATTTTGTAGTAATATTTATCGTCTTTGTTGAAATCAATAAATTTATAAAGATATAGCTCGGAGAAGTAGCAGTTGTATAGAAGAAGTAGCTCGGTGGCGTAGAGAATAATCGCCACGGCCTGCGATCGTTGTTGTTAAGCGACTTTCGCAAGGGTCGGTCACGGGATGGGTGACCAAAAAATTATTATCTCGAGCTACTTCGTGCTTCGGAAGGCACGTTAAGCCGTTGGTTCCGGCTGCATTTGCAGTCGTTAATACCCTCCAATCCGCATTGGGCCAGCGTGGAGGGTCATGGCCATCCTCCTTAACCATCCATAAGGAAGGCCTGAGCCCCTGCAATGGGGACGCAAAAGGGCTGATGATGATGATGATGGTGATAAAGATTTTGTTCAAGAATACTATCGTTTAATTCAAAGTTTGGAGAAATTCACATTCACAAACATTTTTTTTCTACATTTTATCAAGGAAATTTCAAAATTTCGAAGCTACTATGAACTATATGGCTATATAAAAGATAATATTAATTTTTTTATTTCATTCGTATTTATATCAGAGTTGATTTGTTGATTTTAAGTCTATTGTCTCATGATGTAAAAACATACATACATTGATGACTTAGTTAAACAAAGTCCCGGGCCTACCAAGTTTGTAGGACTTGTAAAATTACTTTTTTGTGAGTTTTTAATTTATTCCATGATTTGTTGTCCACATCTTATTCCTTCAGCTTCCGATGAGCTTGTTTATAGAAATGGCTTTCATTTCCTGTATGCGGCACATTCCTCCCGCGTTTCCTGCGGTCGAAGTGCTTAAAAGCACTCTATAAATAAACTGCAGGTTCGCGTCGGAAGCACTTAGGCACCTTCCTATCTCGTCTCCGTCCGTCTGGGGTTTCCTCTTTACTTAGCACGTACTGGTTTATGTAGCCAATTGGACTACCAAGAAACTCCCAAATGGACCTCCTATAATGGTATTAATTTACTCCCGTATTGATATTTTATGAGGATAATCATAAAATTCACTTCCTCCTATACTATTTTACTTCCTTATTGACTTTTTTGTAGTAGCTCGGTGGCGTTGTGGATAAGCGCCGCGGCACGCGACTGTTGTGGTTAAGCAACTTTCGCATGAGTCGATCACGGGATGGGTGACCAAAAATAATTTTCTCGAGCTGCTATGTGCTTCGGCACGTTAAGCCGTTGGGCATTTACAATCGTTAATGCCTTCGAATACGCATTGGGCCAGCGTGGAGGGTCATGGCCCATCCTCCTAGTGCTCCTAACCATCCATAAGGAAAGGCATGCGCCCTTGCACTGGGGACGTAAAGGAGCTGATGATGATGATGATTTAATTTGTATATGTTTCTAACTATAACTTTGCGCTAAACACTGAATATCTCAATCTCAATTTGAAGACATAAAAAGCAAACTCCGCGGTTGTCATACCGCCTTTAAGATAATAAACATAATGTTAAGTCACATAATTATTATCATTCTTGTAGATTCATTATTACATTTTTTACCATTGATTTTATTTTATATAATTTGTTATGGTGTCTATGTTCAATAAACAATTAATTCATTCATTCACATATGGTCTCTCTTTGTTTTAATATGCGTCTATTATGAAGTTACAAGTGGGAACACCAGCTTTACTCTCATGCTTCCTAACGAACCATTTAGTCAAATAAAAGTAGCTTATATGTTAATTCATGCTTCAAATTATCTGTTTATCATAGTACATCAAAATCTGTCAGTAGTTTTTTGCGTGAAAAAGTAATAATCATACATACACACATCCATCTTCAGAAACACATTTATTCAAATTTATAATATTAGAAGAACAGTTCATGTGCAAACAAAACAACTAAAGAACTGTAACAGCTGAACCAACTGATCGTTATCATCTTGCTAAGTTTTATGATCTTTAGTATTTTAAATAATACTTTTACTGATATACTGTACAGACACAAATACAACAATTCAAAGATCGTGAAAAACGTATCAGCTGTTCATAACGTAGTAATAATAAACTACAATGGGAACGGCATTCATAATATTTATTTAATAATTCCCAAACGTCGTGCAATAATATATTTCATATAGGAATATATTAAATGGGGAATATTTGAAACACAATACAGAGTTCATGTTACTTGACAGAGACAAATGCACAAGTCTGAAACCGGTAATACAAAGAGCAGCGCAAATTGATGAACGCATACGCCAACTAAACGTTTTAGCAATCTCATAACATCATTATTTTGAAAATCAAATTTCGCAAATAAAAGTATACTATATGGAGGCAACTTTTTTTGGTATTGTTAAAACTGCGTCATTCCTCCAACCCAATTTTAACTCAAAGATTTAGAAAAATTTTATTAATATTACGAATAAAATCCATTAAGTTCGTTGTTGAATATTTAACGTACTCGAATTATAGCTAAATACAGAGGTAATTTGCCACCTTATCAGTCACAGCTACATTTTGATAAGCCATAAAGCATAAATATTTTTATGAAAGTGTCTGAAAAAAAATATTGTAAAACGGCCATAAATACTGTTGTAAAAATGTAAGGCCGATGTCATAGAATCGCCATTTCACTCTTTTTAACTGTGCGTGTCAGCAAGAGCACCATAAAAATTGATAGTATTCAAAGATAGGAAGTTTTTATATTCACCTTATTATACCGAAGGTTTTCTACCAGAGAATCGATAAAGATTTATTGATGCTTCGAATGAAAAGGCGGTAAAAGGAAAGTTGTGTCAAATTTGTATAATAAACTAACATTGGCCGTTATATTTCACAACGACTTTCCTCATGTTTCAATATAATCTCCGAACTTTAGTTATCAGGTTATAAAAATTTCTTTATATTAAGTTTAATCGTTGCGCTTTTTAAGCGTTACAAACACAATGAAACCTTAAAAGTCTGTCTACAGTAACAATTTAAATAGAATTGGGAATCTAAAGGAATGTATTTATTTTTATTTTTAACTCTTCTTCTTGAAAATGAATGAATCTTAGAAAGAAAACAAACATCGTTAATTTTTTTTTTTCAAAATACTATTTTTATAATGTAATTTTTCAACTTTTAAAAGTTTATTTCAACCAAAGGATCATATTCTAATTCTATTTTATTTTTAACCACCTATGCAAAAACGACGGTGTGTTATAAGTTTGATGTGTCTGTGTGTGTGTCTGTCTGTGTGTGTGTGTCTGTCTGTGGCATCATAGCTACTGAACGGATGAACCGATTTTGATTTTGTTTTTTTTTTTTTGTCTGAAAGGTGTTTTGTTATTTCTCTCAATTACACGAAAGAAATATGTTATATTCATAAAAAATAGATCGTTTCCACATAAACTATTCAAATAAACTATAGCTACATCGGAAATATACCCCGATTGGTTGTTTCCGTAACGTGAAATTAAATCAGGCTCCTGGAGGCGCCGCAGACGGCAACAATGAACGTTCGGCTGCTGTTAATTGTAGCAGTTTCAAATTTGTGGCCAACAATGAACTCGCTAATCCTGTTTACTACAATTTTGCTTCGTTCAACTTCGCTAGATGCAAATCTGATGTTTGCCGCAAGAGGAACGGTGGAGCGTCAGAATTGGCTCTCATCAACTTTACATAGTATTCATTAAGGATAAAACTTTATTAGCATCTCTGTCTTTTTTGTACATTCAGTGATCACATAATGTTGATACCTAGGTGATACTTTCAAAGATATCCTATTGTCTAAAACAGAATTGTAAGCAGTTGAATCATTACTGTTTTTTTTTTTGTTTCGAGTGTGAAAAATATATCAACGGTAGAAAGACTAATTGATCGAGTGACATTTCTGTAGTGTTGTGTTCGTTTCAGTATAGAGGAGCTCGATACCACATTATCTCGACACTCAATTAAGCAACATTGTTAACAACGCCATTTAGACACCTACGCCACTGATTTTTATAACAATCTTCTTTTGTATTTTCATAGTCGATTCGATTTTGTAATGATTATTTTGGCAGCTTGCGTTATTCTTGTTATATGATAATTTTATTACGTTAGGACCAAAGTTAGGACAATTGTCATGACAACGACAACGGTACTGGGGGACGGACACTCTATTATATTTGGTATTATAATATCTCTGCTTCTCACAATTCTGCAAAAGTTAATTTCTTAAGGTTTGCTCACGTTAGCGAATTATATTAAAATGTATTGTGTTTGTAATTTAATTTAATTTGTAAAAATATAGCTATTTACTATTAAAAATGCCAAAAAATATTTACTTTTGCACTTAGATACCTCGTTTGTTGTATAAGTGTAAATGACGTAAAATTGTTCGTAGGCAGGTAGGTGGGTACTATGTTTCCAAAGGGTAAATAAGTGCCTTTTCTATCCGACACGAGGCTTTAACATTGATGGCTTTTTTATGGAAATATTCTATAAAGTATCTCATAAACATTGATACCTTCCCTGTCTGCACTCGTGTCGTTAAAATTTATATTATGTCACAATATTCACTTTTTTCAAATACGCTATTTAAACCGTGATTTTCGTAATAATCTACTGACTAATTCTATAAATGATGCTTCGCGTTCTACTCTCTAAGTTTTAAATTATTTCCATAGCTAAGTTGCTCACATATTTCCAGTGGTTCGTTTCTGAAATCCCAAACTGGATTCAAGGCCGACCAATTAAAAAAATGTTTTTTTTTTCTAATATAATTTCGGGTATAGTAACTTGATGTATCCGATTCCCACAGCGACAAAGAAGTATTTACTTAACCCAGGACTCGAGCCTGATATTATTTATTAATGATGGAGCCAGTTTAATGTAAACACTCGATCTAAAGCTATATCTAAATTGTAATGTTTGGTGTTTCCCGATAAAAGGTACTCGTAGTACCTACACGACTGTACTCATTCGTAGTAAAGGCGACACGTGCCCACCAAAAATGATTACACAGTAAAGTGAACCGTTCAGTGGCTCACCGCCATAACGTCCCTCGTAAAACCTACACCTTCGCGTTCATATAAAACTATGCTCCTTGCGACTTTATAAAAGCAAATTTATTGTTACGACTCGAATAAGAAAATGCAAAATGAGATGCCACTTTATGGACTCGCCTTTTTATTGCTCCTTGTAAATTTAGCTTTATTCGTAAAGTGTCTAAGCTTACATTGTTTTAGACCGGAGCATAAGCTATATTACATTCATAATGCAAGAAAAACAGTAAAAACATTTACGAGATGTATATATCGAGGTTATCGCTGTTCCGAAGGAGCGCCTCCCCGCCACTCTGAGACGTAAAGTTTTGATGGGTAAGTATTATGAAATATTGCCTCTGACCTCACTGGTAATCCAAGTAATGCCCCGGAGACAATAATAAGATTAAACAGTAATAAACTAATAATTCATAATGCTTTTATGTGATTAATATTGGAACTTTGAAGTCATCACACTAAGAGCCTTGTAACGTCTAATTATTATCATTCATTTCGATTTTAATATTGATTCAAGATTTTGACTTTTGAAATAAAATACTAGACTAGTTATGAACGTAATTTTCTACTTCAAAATTTAATATCCTGCTTGAAGTTAGGTTTATTCCACTGTCGCTAAAAACGACTTTTGATTAAAATATTTAATATTAAATAAATCAGTTCATAATCATTGATCCTAAATAAAAACTGGACAGCATACTATAAAAATGGATACGTGTTATGGTTGGAATTGTTCCGTGATATTATTTTCAGAGTATAACCCAGCTGACCTCCAGAAGTTGTCAAATTCTTGGTTTTAAGTAAAATTCAGTGTTCATTATTATCGTAAACAACGAAGGTAACACAAAATCCAGACTCGACCAGAATCGAGCCCGCGCCCTCAGAGATGGCGACACCTTGAAACAGGCTTGTGAACTACAATATCACGGAGCTCATTAAAAACATTATTGATTGTAAAGAAGGTGCTATTAAAAAACTTTTTCTTTTCGAATTTCATCATTTTTGTTTGTTACGAGGTTTATACTAGTAAGAAAAAAATATTTTATCACTCGAAATATTTAATGGTATATATTCCAGTTCCTTTTAACAGTTGTCTTAGTAATGTTAAGTAATATTAAAATCTTGAACGAACATGGCACTTGTTTTCTCAGCAACACATAACTCCAGTTCAAATAATTATTATGTATGTACTTTGTCTGAACCGAAATAATTTTGTGATTTGTTGAAGTTGTTTCTGCATGCTTAATTATTCTTTGATGTTCTCGCATTAATGAGACATAACTTTAACATTTCAAATGTGTCTTGTGAACGTCTAGAAGTTTCCAGTTTATTATTGCTGTTAATTTAAAAGATACATCATTTGATTCTATTAGCTGTAATCCCATTTTATTACTACAGAGATTCAAAACATAATATAAAATTGAAAATGTCGGGCCAGTGCGTTCACAATAAAATATTAAGTTGAAACTTCGAAAAGACGTCAATTTTGGAGAAAATGCATAAATTGCAAACTTTGACCGTTAAAAGAACAGACATGTATTGAAATATGAATAAAAACTATATTACGGAGGGCAGCGGCGCGGTTCGTCTGCACATTACTAGATGACGTTATGCGCCAATGAATCGCGCTAACACTGTCGAAACTAAGCGTTTCATATAGGCATACATCGAGTCGGCGAGAAAGGGACCATCACTGTGAAAGAAAGGGACGTGCAGCTTTTTTCGAACTTTTCGACAATGCCTTTAATACATCGGTAGGTTTGAAGCCAACCTAAAATGTCTTAACCTACATAGAGTATTTAGACGAAGCTCGTAGTATGATACGCGGTGGGCTAGCCACACAACAGTTGAGGGAATACTCAAAATAAATCGTAATTTAAGTTGCTTCTACAGATATGAAGACTGTATCAAAGCACAAGGGTCATGATAGTTGCGAGTTGTGGGCAATAAAATCTGCGAACAAACTTGGATTGAGTTTCTCTCGTTAGCTGCAAGTTAGATTGGCATCTGTCAGTTTTTAGAGTCACGGTGATTTTATATCTTTTTACAATTATATTTTTATCTGGCATTTTTAACTTTTTAAGCTTGTTGCTAATAAAAGTAATAATATAAGCAAAACTTAGACTTTATATACATAGTTTGAGTCCCGTAGTTGTAGGGCAATGTCTTCAAATAACTTCTACAACTTAAGTTCATTACCAGGTTCAGAAGCTCAAAACAATTAAAGCCTTGAATAACATTCAAAATTCTCCACAAGCATTATATGTTCCTTCCAAGTACAGCACAACAACTTTTAAAGCAGTCCAAATTCGATATAAGTGTATTTTTAATAAAGCTCATCAAAATTGTACATACATACATATGTCATAAAAAGATAATTTTTAAAGTAACCTACTATTTTCTAATGAAATTATTGTCCAAAAAACCGTTGCTGACAATATTTATGAGAAACTAACACTATGTGTAATTATTAATTTATCGGAATATGACTGGGAACACAGAGAAAATAAAAATAAAATTGCTAATTCAGAGTTTGTACTAAGCTATGATACATGGACAAATATTTGTTGTGCGTCCGAAATAATAACCAAATGGTAACCTCGTGTTACACCTGAACTTTTAAGTGTGTTATATGTTAATAACATTCCACCAAAACAATTATAACATTGTTCAATGTTTTGTAATTAGTTATTAAAACCACATTTTAGATATACGTAATTATGGAGGCATCTTAATTTTCTCAAAGGCTTTTGTTCTCGGCCTCCGTGCAGCATCTAATTTTACTTCAGAAGCCTCTCGGGATATTTATTAATCCGTACCACATGATGTCTATTGTTATCAGCCCATCGATTCGTATCCATCAGGACCTAATTACCTCTTAATTGCTCTCCAGTTTAATTAGCTCGGCTTTCCCATGACAGGTGATAGAGGATCCCATTAAAGTTATGAATGCCATTGGCTCATTTGAAGTTTCTGTATTTAGGGATATTAAAGTTTCTATTGTGTTGTTTCTGCAAAAAAAAACTGTAAATGTGGCGGGTGCTTAAAAAAAATCGACGGTCTTGTTAGGTCCTGAGTAGCTCAATGGTTAGAGCGGTCGCTAAAGGTCGGATTGCTAAAGGTCATCAAAGGTCAAAGGTCGTTCGGGTCCTATCTCAGAATAATGGGCACAAAGCGGATCTTAAAGCATTTTTCATTAAGAAAAAACATATATTTTTCAGCTGTGTTTCTTAGGTACTATTCTGTTTACCTATATGTAATGAGGCATGCTCTGTTATTTTACAATTTTAATACTAGAAACAAAGATAAACTTGTTTTGCCGTCATGCAGGCTAAAGAAGGTTCTATCATCATTTATGGGTCAAGGTGTACACTACTATAACAAAATTCCTATGGAAATTTTAAATTTACCATTATCTAAGTTTAAAACACATATTAAGAGTCGTCTATTCAGTCAAGGATGTTATACTGTTAATGAATATTTAAACGACAAAACTGCTTGGTGTTAAATACGACTCATTTTTATGTATATTAAATTGTTTATCGGTGAGCTTCTTTGGCTACATATGTGATTGGATTGTGTGTAATATTGTAATGGAGAGTGACTTCATATTTTAATGAAGTCATTTATCAATCTTAATGCTCTGTATGAAATAAAACAGGGAGAAAAAAGCAGCCCTTGCCGAGTTTCTTGCCGGTTCTTCTCGGTACAAGGTCTCCCGCCGTAGATTTACGAACCGATGGCGTAGCTCTCGACTTTCACGAGTGCTTGTAACAGTCTTGTTTGATTTTGTTATATATAACGAATTATCACTATTTTTTTTACTAGAATAGGGTTATAATTAATTTGAAATTTCTAATCATTATTTAATTATCTATCGAGAATAAATTAAATAAGTGAATTAAGCCAAGTACATTTCTATTTATTACTACAGTAAATTAGCCTTTCTATCCTGCCCTTTTTTCCCTTGATTGTATGTTTAAAGATTATTATAATAATAATTAATAAAATAAACAAAGGATCAACTCAAATATGCACCCTGGTGTTAATTTGAGCGCCAATATTTGTTTAAATCAATTAAATAAATAAATTAAGCTTAACAATGAATTATGCAGAGCGTAAAACTCTGAACCTGCTTATTTATAATGGACCATCGCAAATGAACTGTTATATAAATTAATTAAGTTTTAATGTAAACGAATGCTTGGTTGTGAATATTAATTTATTATTCGTTTTGGATTATTACCTAGTCTAGTATGCATCATATATGCGTTTATGGGACTTTTACCCATGCAAATAAATATACCAAAATAAAACGCTTTGAATGTGCCAGTAATGAAACAAAAAAGAAATTAAAATTTGTTGTTTATGAAAACTATCAAGTGTTTGATTAAGAATAATATACACGCAGAAGTATTAGAAAACTATTTTGTGATCAATCCCCAGTTCTTCAGGCACGTCGGAACTACGGATATGCCGATTTTGCTCCATTTTTTTCAAAAATGGCATCCATTTTATCCGTAACGCCAGAAACGTTTTTATCGCGGCTTGCTACCTTTTTTCCCATTTTTGTAACAAAATTTTAAAATGTCTCCAGTTTCTTCATTAGATTCACTCATATTGACAGTAAAAAAAAAACAAATGAAAATTACACATTTTCCTAATTTGAATTCAGAGTTATTTTTTTTAAATTCTTACTTTTTAATTATACCGAAACCAACCAAAATCTAATGGTATATCCAGAAATTACAAGTTTATGCAAACTATATGCGAAAAAATTTTTCTCCAAACGAATATTACTTATTATATAAAATACAATATACACTGGACCGCAAAGAAAACGGTTCGGTTAGAAAATCTTCAATAACTTGAAAACTACCTCACCTAGCTTTATGAAATAAAAACTCAATTAAAGAATATTTAATGTTATTTAACATAGTATATAAAAGCTTTTTATTTACTTTAGATAATTGTGTAAGAAAACTGGCAATGAAGATAATGGTTGTTTTTCAATTTAGTTCTAAAAAAATCAAAGCATTTGTTTCGCATTCGTTTTAGTTTTGACATAAAAACTACAATAAATATCGTGTGTTTGTCATACAAAAATTGTATTCTGAAGTCATCATGTCGTTAACCCCTGAAGAATGCACCAGGATCCTGACAATGCTTGAAGATGGGCGCAGTCAGCGCAATACAGCGAGAACTGTTGGTGTGAGTCTTTCCACAGTTCAGCGGGTACTCCAGCGTTTCTATGAAACTGGATCCAACCTAAGAAGACCAGGAACAGGCCGAACGAGGTGCACGACTGCGCGGGAGGATCGCTATATGGTGTCAACAATTTTGAGAAATCGATTTCTTACGGCCGTTGAGGTAAAAAATCACCATTTACGAGCTGGAGGAAACTATCTGAGTACAGATACAGTAAGGCGACGTCTGGCTGAAGCAAATTTGAGACCATTAAGGCCTGCAAATGGCCCAAAATTAGAAAGACACCACTTAAACTCAAGGCTGAGTTATAGCAGAGAACACGAAACTTGGACTCTGGATGACTGGTAAAGAGTTATGTTTTCAGACGAGTCTAGATTCTGTTTATACAAGCACGATGGGAGGAAAAGAGTGTACCGAAGACCGGGAGAGCGCTATAACCAAGCTTGTATAGAAGAAAAAGTACCACATGGCGGTGGCTCTATACACGTGTGGGCTGAGATTTCTTCCGAAAGCCGTACTGAGCTAGTAGTGATAGAAAATGGCAGTTAAACAGCAGAACAATATGGGAATGAAATTTTTAATGACTATGTTGGTCCATTTTTAGTAGATATGGGCGAAAATGCTGTTTTTATGCAAGACAACGCCCGCCCGCATACAGCTCAGATAGTGTTCGACTATTTTCACGAAGTAGGTATGACATGCATGGAGTGGCCAGCACGAATCCCCGACTTAAACCCCATCGAACATGCATGGGACGAACTGGGACGACGTGTACGTCAACGGAATCCGCCGCCAATCACGCTGCGTGAATTGAAAGGAGCTTTGATCGAGGAATGGCAGAACATTCCGCAGCATCGCCTTAAAAACCTTGTGGAAGGTATGCCGAATCGCATAGCCGCAGTTTTGCAAGCTCGTGGAGGCAACACGAAATACTAACATGCGTAAAAACGTCACATCTTTATACAATTCATATTTACGAAAATGTCAGAAAAACTACCTTTTTCATTCGTTTGACATTTATTGAAAATAGACAACTTTTAATTTGTATTTTTTTATATTCAATAAATTACAATTAAATAATCTTTAATTTAGTTTTTATTTCATAAAAATAAGTTAAGTAGTTTTCAAGATATTGACGATTTTCTAACCGACCCGTTTTCTTTGCGGTCCAGTGTATATTAAATAATAAACTATAAAATGTAAGTAAAAAGTTTATAAGTATAAATCAGTAAAATATTCATCAGTATAACATTGTGAATGTGAAATTTATCAAATAATACTCTGTATTGGCTATATAAACGATATAATGAAGTTTTCACTAGTGATGCTTACAAATTATCTCTGTTGCTGAACTTGGTTGAAATCTGTATTTCAGCATACAGCGCCTCTATCCTCGGAAAATATGTAGAAAATTTTAAGCCACACTAAATAGAGATCTAATAATCAGAAACAATTAACTTATACTATAGTTAGTAAAAGTGGCTGTCCTCTCTGTGTTTAAGATTATTATGAGTAAGTGTATGAGAGGGTGTGTAGTATAGGTAATAATTAGTTCACTTACAATTCTTGGATTATCGTGCTATCTCCAATAGTTTTCCTGTTTTGCTGTACAATAACAATCGGATCTAATTAAAATGAATTTCTAAACTGTACCTTTATGAAAAGGATATACATATATTAGTACATTTATTTGTATAATAAAGGCAGAAACTAGTTCGAAATTTAAGTGAAGGTTTACCAAACTGTATACCATCTTCGTCTTGTAAGATAATCCTGTTTTATAATCGAATGTTGATTCAATACAGTATTTAATAAGAACATTTAACGTACAGTCAGAACCTCGCAGTAGTCACACAGAAGTTGGATAGGATAAAGAAACTCTTTGTGCTACTTCTTGAGATTTAAGAGTTTGTTTTTGGAAAACCGCCCCAACATGTGATGCAGTATCTTATCGGATACAACGCAAAATATACCTGTCTTAAAATAGTCAGTGGTATGACATATCTCAAGGTCCTAAATACCATCATCAACTTACGCACTCTTTTTGTCAAACTCATCAATCACAATGCCCAAATATTTCAAAGATTTCTCACGTTATATAGGTTCGCATTGACATATATTGCTAGTAATTCATTTGAATATTGATGAGAATACATCCTAAAATCTGGTAGTGTGTCGCGAATGGAAAAAGGTAGGTATTTTGTCTTGCCAGTATGTAAAGTTAATTTACTGTCTTATAGCCACTTATTCACGCGTTCGAAACCCATTTGAGCCTTTTTGAAGGATCGTTCCTAAGCTTTTGCATTAAAAATAAGAGCGGCATTATCCGCATAGCAAATTATTTTTCCCTGGAAAGGCACAGAAGATCGTTTATATAAACGAGAAAAAGGGTAGGACCTAGTATACTGCCTATAGGTACACCATAATTGGAAGCAATATCAGAGCTCAAGTTATTGCCCAATTTCACATACTGTATTCTGTCTCTTAGATAGTCAGTTAGAAAATTAGGCTGTTTGCCTCGTATGCCAACTCTTACTAGTCTAATAAGTTTAGTTTAATAACAATAATAATAATAATACTACTTTATTATCACACCAGTTTTACAGTTACAATTAAAGTTTTAATATGAAATTTACAAATAAAATATAACACGATAGTTTAATAATTTACGGTCTTATCGCTAACAGCAATTTCTAGCAGACAACAAATATAATAAGTATATTTAATTAAAAAAACCGCATTATTATTACATTATATTTAGCATTAATAAGGAATTATTATTGAATGTTATGACAAAGACGAAAACAATTTACATTTCTGAATTCCATCCGTACAATAGACGAGGAAACACCGAGTAAGTGTTGAAGTTATTTATAAGGCAAACAGACATCGACGCGGCTCTTCTAGAGATGTGCTGACGAACACGATGTCGACATTTTAAAGGTTCATTTCCATTGCTGGCAGGGTCGGCCCGTCTAATTTGGTTTTGATTATTTTTAACCCATGCAGTACCTTTAAAAATGTTTTTTTTTTATTCTTCGAATATGAATCTTTGTGCGCATTCAAAAGTACAAAATTCTGAGGCTAACAATACCTAAGGAGTTTCCTTGTCATTGGCAAAATGTCTTTTTTTTAGTCCTACCTACATTCGTCTTTTTTTGTTATATTTTATACTGCGCGCTACACTAAAATCTGTCACTTTACCGTTGTCGTATTCACCATTTTCGCGTGTATTTTTAGTTGGTATTCCTACAATAATATGTTGACCTTTTCATGGATTTGAAGATTTCAATAAAGAATAATCCATAACCTCAATTCTTATTGTTTGTCATTTTAAAGAAAAAAAAAGAAGAAAATGATTTATTCTGAGACTATACAAGAAAAACAAAAAGGATATTATTACTATATGACACTGAAAAGGCAGCCACTCAGCATGTGTTGGATGGCTTATACAGCTCGACGCTGAACTTCCGTGGCAAACTAGGTTATTGACAACACCACTATGCCACACTCATAACAGTATTTAAATATCCATAAGATAAATATCGTATAAATACTCATTTTTAGTAATTTCTTATTTGAATTATTATTTTCATATAATTAGTAGTGAAAACCCAAAAATGCAAATTTAAAAACAATCGATATTAATTATTATGATACGTTTGCAGACATCACTGAGGAACTTTGAATCGCTTTCAGGGGTCTCCAAAGCCTTTGTCGGAGTTTTGCGCCAGTGGACCAGAAATGCTAGTAATCGCGGTTATTGATTCTGTAACTTTCTCAATTAACGAGCTTTAATGTAGGAATATTTAGTAAAATAAGTGGCATAAAACTCATTTGGATTTAAACTTTTGTTATTTCTATGAATTTTCCTGATAGATTTTTGTTAAACCCTTGAATTTAATTGAATGAAATGAGTCAAATGAAATGGACCTTACATATTTATATATGCATGCATGTATTTTATGATGGACCTAACGAGTTACCTCACAAAATCTGCTCCAATTTGTTGAATAATACTTAATGGAATCTAAATAGACGTATATAAATTGATCTCTTTATTTATAAAGAGGCACTGTCACCTTGTACCTGATAATGGCAGCGAATGTATAGATAAAGAATGATTTGATTTTAGTTCCATTTTGTGCTAGGCGAACGATAACATATTCATAAGATAGTCTTTATATTCTGTATCACATTTTAAGAACGAGTTTCACACCACTGTCTGATATGTATGTTATCCATAGTCCAGATATTTTATTTGAATAGAAAATGTTATTTTATTGCATTGTAGGTACATAAAGGGGATATTTCATTTCCATAGATATTGACATTATATTTTACGTAATTTTCTTCTCATTATATATATATTTGATCCAATAGGAATATAATGACCATTCCTAAAAACGTAAAATTTATGATGAAAAAATTTGAACAACCTATATTGAAATGAAAAATAATTTGTTTTGTATAATGATATTGAATAAACAGACGATTTGGGTTTATGATTAAATGGTTTAATTGTACATGACCTGCTAATTAGTAAAGTAACGAGATAAAGGAAATCAAAGAAGATTCTGATAAAAGGGAGGAAATTGAATAAAATCTGAAGTATGTCCTCAAGATTTATTCCTGTCCAATAAATCCGAGGGGCTAGCTAGAGGAAAACATTATCTTAAAATTGATCTACACCTTAACTTAATAATCAATTTTCTTTTATATGTTGAGGGTGTATTTATTGAATCGTCAGGTAATAGTTTGGGTGAGATCTTACTGTAACCAGATCTAATAAAGTGATTTTTCTTGTGGGGATCTGTTGATAGATAAATTGCTTATTCGATCAATTGCGGCACACCATTACACTAAATATTTATATAAAAGAGATTAAAAAAAAATACATAATCTTGGTACCTGTGTGTAGCAGATTGAAATAGTCAAGGCTTAGTGCAATAACATCACTGATGCACAGGTGAAGCACTAATTTTTAGCCATCGCGGTGACCATTGAAGTAAACAGAGATAAAATAGTTGAATAGAAATACAAATGAAAAGATAACAAGAAAAATAAACCATAATACAATTAGATAAAAAAAAGAAAATGCAGTCGATATTATATGTCTCTCCAAATTTGAATAAAGGATAATAGATAAAAATAATTTATAAAGCTAAAAATAAATTAACTATGTAATATAATGTCAATATTAAGGATAAAAGAACGTGAGTCAAGATTTTATTGTCAACATTAAAATCAACAATATTATATTAAAATTTATACGATTTAATACGATAATATGTTGATTTAGATGTTATTCATTGATGAATTTTTACGAACTGACCGAACTGACTGAATAAAGAGTATAATTGATTAGTCAAAATTTTAAATTACGAAAGATGAATAATAAAATGAAATGATGTTGAATTTCAAAAACAAAAAGTTTGCATACTGAAACCTAGGAAAACAAACGGTGGCATGGCACACCGTTACAATCTATTTGTCTGCGCCTACACCTCCGTCACCAGCGAGGAGGGGGCGCGCATTAGCACGCCGTCTATTTGGACCAAAGATTACAATATTATGATTTGGACGACGCACGCTAACTAGATCGGATTGCACGACGTTACATAATTTCATATATATATATATACTGAGATTCATCTTCTTATATAGTCTTTTTTATTTATCTTCAAATAATCTGGAACAGATAGCCGCAATAATTTCAAAAGCAAACTTGTCTTTCAACGAATTAATATTTCTTATGACAAAAACACAAATAACAATTGTTGTATACGTTTCAAATTAAATTAATTAAAATGTATTAAACAAAACGCTATTTAATTAATATTAAGGGTGCTAAATAATAACAAATTCAATCCCAAAACGCAATTGCTTGAATTTAATAATATTAGGTTTATGTTTAAACAAATATAATGGTAGCACAGACTCCAACAATATTTTCATATTAAACGTCTTAGTTTAATGATTATTTTAACAAGTTCTGGTATAAACGGTGTTATTAAATAATTATTTTTAATTTACGACTTTGTTTTCTTTTTACTTTGTATGCAATTAATAACATTATATATCCTATATCAGAAGACAATCAAGACTATTACTATCGATGTTTAAATTTTACAATTATCTTAGAAGTTAGGATGTTCAGATGAAATAAATGAACATACAAATATACTCGTACCGTTCAAAAACATAACGTTCGGTTTTGCTCTACCAACATCCGGCACAAATACATATTTTATCAATTAATATTAGATACAAAAATACAAATTCTTCCGTGTGCGTGTAAAATGCAATACTCCAATTTAATTAATCCCTATCGATCTTCAGTTCACAAAGAGTTCAACTAAAGCCTACAGTGGTTGTCGTCGTAACTAAAAAAAGTCTATTTGATATTACATTGAAGCCGTGCTATGTCATCCATTGACGAGGAAATTGATAACTGCCATTTCGTTGGAAAAGCTTAACTTTTTAAATTGGTTTTGCTATGTAAGGATTTTATATATCTATTTTACGTTTTTATAATTAGACTTCTTATTTAAAAAGATACCAAACCACTTATTATTTTTTATCGCAGGATTGCTAGCATTCTTCTGCTATGTAAATAAATGAAACTTACTCATGAGTGTAATAATAAATTTCTATTCGGCAATATATCAAATATTACATAATTTACAATTAGGAAGTTTCATATAATTACTTCATAAAGGTATCATTATTGATCAATTTAACTAAAGTTAATCTTGTCAATCAAAGTCTCTCAAAAATATTTAAAAACGTCCGTTCAAATTTTTCTGAAAACACGCTCACCAGTGTTTAATAAATTGAAATGAACCGTTTTCTGAATTATTCAATACGATATCGAAACGATATGCAAGAGACTGTATTATTCAACCCTTTAATGGAAGAGAATCATGGCAACGGAAAATGTGGATGAATATTCATAACTGATGCTGGAGTTGAATAACAGCCAAAATCTATAACTAAACCAGATAGATAATCTTGAAGATATTGAAAGGATTACAGATTATGTTGTTGATGTTTATATTACGTAGTATTGATTTTTATTGTTTACCTAAATATGTTTATTTTATAAAAACGGATTTATTTATTTTATAACATTGTACACATGAGCAATTGAAATACGAAGAATGAATAGCCATTCATACAAATTGAAGACCACTTGCTTCGAAGTGTGGGGGTTAAGCCAGTTATCGTTTGCAAACAAATTATATCCGAATACAATCAAACTTAATTAGCTCCGGAATACAATGGTTCATAATACAACAACGAATCTCACAGTGAACGATGTGAGATTGTTCAATTCAAAAATATAACAATAGAATTACCCGAATGATTTATTGATATAAGCTGAACCGCAAGTGAGAATTACTGAATGTAGATTGGTGAGATATTAACAATAACGTTAGAGTTGAGGAGAATACAATAGCAATTAGCATCATATAATTATATTGACGAAAATCGGTCATGACGTAGCAATTTGTTTGCAGACAACATTTTCTTCTTTATGTTTGGTGTTAGTGAGGTTAAAAGTAAGAAAAAATATAATCTTTATGACTTATAGTAAAGAAAATGAAAATAATATTAAAATATATGCACGAACAACGTTTTTTTTTCTTTAAATTTGTTGTAAGTAGAATGTCTTGGACACATTCTAAACTCAGAAGAGCATATTCCCTCGGGGACAAGCACTTCGGACTTGACGCTTAATGTCTTTGTATATTGTGGCTTTAGTAATAAGCGTAATTTTCTTCCATGTTCATAGAAACAAACAAAACAAACCTCTAATCTTATAAATAACATAGCACAATTACTTATTACAATATTTAGTAAGCATGTTTTAAATGTTACTTAAAATGGTGAAATGAGTTTATACACTTTGAACTAGATTTATTTGGAGCATTTTTGTCTTTAACGTATATACGTTAAAGACAAAAAATAATATATATATATTATTTTATACTTATATCTAAATATTGTTGTACACTTTGTGTTATTTAACCAAAATATACGGTAAATTAAAAATTAATAATAACTTCTAACAAAGAACAGGGCAGAGGAAATATTACAATCCATCTGAACAATATTGTATTGTTCGCAAAAAACCCTCCCTTTTGAATCTTCCAATTACAGAAAGCAATAACCGACCACCCCTAATATAATGGGCCATAGAAAGGCCACCCAATTTGACGATCATCAAATATTGTAGATTTTATTACATTTACCAATCGAATATGAAACAAGAAGATACCTAGCGCTCCTTATATAGGAACAGTTTCCACTCAGAAGTAACAAGATGAAGTTCCAGATTGCTGGCACTAATCTTTTACGATAGACCCAATTTTCCGAACGCCCGATACGGTTGTTTCAATTTGGTCCTGCACAAATGAAATAATGCTTGTGACCGGATAAGATTAAGGTGGAATCGCGTTAGTTGACTGGAAAAGCCCCTGGTTGACCTTCATGCAGACGTGATTTTCACCGATTAGATTATAGAGTAGCCAATGGATTGAGACTATTTATCTCGATGACATTTTTGTGTCCAGAAAGAGCGATATATCATAGACGATTTATTAATACATTTTCAGATACATATACTAGTTTATTGTACTCTGGATACGGTCAATTTTCAATTAGTTATTACTGACTGCTTGCTTAGCAACAGAACACGTTCCAGTGTAGAAACACATAACATAACATAACAAACGGACGAGAAAATATTAAAGTGTGGTATTTAAGTTTGATAAGTTCAAACAGTAGAAGACAAATAGCATAAGTTACCCCAGAGGCACGACAGAACGCAAATCCTTTATGCAAACAATAACAATATACATTTGCATACGTACACCGGTGACATCATATCTTCTGTACGTGACATTTTGTTATTACAATAACCGTGCAGGAGCTGACGAGCACTTTAGTTCGTAAGACCCCTATCAAGACCACAGACATAATCTCGAGAGCGGAAACTGAAAGCACAGCTGTGATTACCTTAATGCCGAGGAAATTCTTTAAACAGGAAAAAGCACCTTGAGCCGTGTCTAATTTGCCAGGAATTTGGGGCCACATTTTGGAAAGACAATTAGCACCTCGGAGAGTTTCCCTTTAAATATCTGAGCCATTGGTATTGTTTAACTCGCAATTTGAAGTTATGGGCGTTGCAGCGGTGAAATAATTTAGCATAAATCAAATTAAAGCCTCGCTTTGTAGGAGTTAGGTATTTAGAATGCTTCAATATGAACTGACTTTTGAGAATTTAAAAGTGTTAAGATATTTTATGGAAATATTAATGCACATATTATTTGAATAAAATGATATTGAATTTAAATCTAAACATTATAATATTTTAGCTATTGCATTTAAGAATTAAGACTACAGTCTTAATTCATCGGAATTCACGCTTATATACATTATTTGTAATATTTTAGTTTTTTTGCTACTTTATAAAATAGCACGATCCTATGGGATTAATTCGCTCTGTTTGGTGTGACATACATTTGTAATAATTATGGTGCTCATTCTGAGCGATATAAAATCTTCTTACGTGAGGGCCAAATACATTATTTGTATCATCTGCTACTCACGACTACTTGATTATTTTTAGAGTTATAATTTCTTAATTATTACTTTTTTATAGTTATATAAGCAAAAAATAATTATAACTGAGGGTTTTCATAAAAACTTGTACGATAAATAAACATATTAATTCATAAAAAGATTTCGGAATTTACCATTAATAATGAAAATACACAACAAAACCAAAAACACCGTTGACATAATTGTAGTTAACGAATCTTAATTACCGAGAGGCCTAAATAATTATGAACACAAACAACAGTTCTCGGTTTCAAGTTGGTGTACCAAGAACAATCGAATAACTTCAGTTTGTTTAAGAGGCCTCGTGAATAGGGGCGGCCAATGTTGAGCGTTTGTGAGACCTGGATATGGGCGGCACTGTACTATTTGTACCATGGGTTCTCATGCAAACTATGATAACATAGCCTAAATTATAGACGAAGCTAAGACTTTTTTGAACGGTTTTCACTGTTTTATAAATAATAACCAGCTACAAGTATACTTTTGAAATAGATTGTATACTGCTTAAATAAATTTACTCTCCCATAACGTCTTGGTTGACTTGAAGAAGAAGTAAAGATAAGCTCACCTTTGTAGTAATTTCATTTGATTATTTTATGCATGATTTTTTTTGTGCAATATAGAGATATTATTTCGCAGAAATCTACATTCAAAGTCATATCTAAATTTATACCAGAGTAAGAAAGTAACGCTTATTTTTCACGATCTTTTCAATTGTAATATTTTATTAAATACGCAAACCGATCAAAAACCATCAATTTAATCCTAATTTTCCATCGTGAATTAAATATTCAATGGACAATGGATAATTATTGAATGATATAATATATTGTTGCTTGATTGAATAGATTTTATTGAAGGTATGTGTCAAAACTTTCACTTTAATACAAAGCTCTGCTCGAAGGCTTTAGTGCAGGATTAAGATGGCACGATTGTATTAACAACTGAATCCTATTAATCCATAATATTAATGCAAAAAGATGTTTGTTAATCAATCACTTTGGAACGCGAACTGATTCGAATGAAATTGGATACACGTGTAAAGTTCCCAGGTATTATTATAAACGTTTTAGTCATGGCTTTATTTAAATGAGAAATCATAGACGATTTATTGATGGTTTTATATATAAGATTTATATTTAATTAGATTTAGACACTGGAAAACACCTTATTTTTTTATTTAGCCCTTTCCCAAATCTAGTACTGCCTTACGCCAGTAGTCTGACGATACAGTAACTTATTTACGAAATTTAAGCGTACAATAATTCCTTAGACACTTATTTGATAGAGGTACACTAGAATTAACTAGCTAGTATATTTCTTATGGAATCTACATCAAAATTTACAATTCCGCACAGTCGGTAACAATCAATACAATCTTAGTAGAGTGTATATTTGTTCGATCATATCGATAAAACGAAACAAACGCCTGGATAGCTGTCAATGGTAAGTATGCGTCACGCAAATAAATATAGACAAATTAAAACCAAAACTCGATCGTGTTGTGCAAGTACTCGCGTGTCACTCGGTGACAACCAGGATGGGGTAAATGCTGGCGTTTCTCTTGATGTCAACGTGATATGTTTTATTTGATTTCAATTTATTGTCGTATTTTTGTCGCCTTGTTAATATAAAATACATTGTTATCGCTATTGTTTAGCGTGTTTAGATTCAAATATTATATCAATAATGTTACCTATTAAAGGTTGTTTTCATAATTTTTAATAACATTTGCATTTGGATAGATTTGTGATCTTGTTACGGAAGCCTAATATATGATGATCGAAAAGTCAGCACCGACATCGATCAACACTGCACACTGCACCAGGCTGTACCAGGCTGTACAGGCAGCGTCAGCGGAACGTGACAGGTGTTGTAACACCACCAGCGTCTCCCTCAAAGTCTAATTACTATATTTTATATTTGTTTCACACTTCGAAGCAATATATAACTTTACTTGTAATTCTTTTATAATTAAATTTAGTTTAATAAAATTTGCTTTTTTTAAGACATTCGGCTGCAGATAATTTATTTATCTTATTAATTGCTAGTAAATTAAATCTTAATAATCTAGTGATAGTAGGGAGCGATTTATTAATATAAAATATAATGTTTTATATTTTTTCATTATCATACCATTAATATGCTCATGGCTAGCTTTCTCTATGGAAACGCATCAAATTGAACAGGGAGCAGCATTTACCTTTTTCATTTTCAATACGAGACAAAAGTTTTAAAATTATATTGTATACATGTTTTTGCTCGCAACTTCTTCCGCGTGGTAAAGTGACTTTGAGCAGCATTTCTAACGAATATTTATTCATTATATTGTATAAAATACCTGAAATAAAGCTACATCCCCTATTTTATCCCCTTGGGGGTAGAATTGATCAAAATCCTTTATTGCCTACGTCATAACAACTACCTGCATGCCAAATTTCAGCCCGATCCGTCCAGTGGTTTGGGCTGCGCGTTGATAGATCACTATGTCAGTCAGTCACCTTTGAGTTATATATATTTAGATTTATAATATCATTTCCAAGATATTAAATTTAGTAATTATTTATTCACTTATACAATAATCATGAATATAGTCTTATTTATATTTAGCAGGTTCAGGTAAATTAAAACCAAATAAAACACAGAAAAAACGTTAAACTTTATATTATGAGTTCCTTTACGAATAAAATAGGTAGTATGGCGACTTATGGCTACTTAGTCTAATGGTGGAGGTGGGTGGCGCAATGAAAAAACTGGTAGAACTCCTCAGTCTTGATATATTTTCAATTAGTATTACATTAAATCACTTACAACCAAATATTATGATGCTCACTCTAAGCTGGTCTCGATCAGAAAAAAAGACTATTCACTAGCAAAACACGAACACGCGAATTCGAATATGAAAAAGTAATAATTTAAAATATTAACGGCCAGCACTTGACCATAAACCGTCCGAAGAGTAAACCCTACCTATAGTAATGTGCACGGACGTTACAGTACTCATTTGTAAGATAAAACAAGCGACATTCTGTTCCACCAACAAATGCTGACATAAAGTATAAATAAATACCTCGTATTGCCGGTTTCAGCGCCATAAATGCTCATGAAGATTAAACATCGCTTGAATGCTGGAGAACACGGGCTGATAACGTTTATATTAGGTGTTGAATGTGAACCGGCAGTCATCCAGGTAATTTATTACATTAAAACCATCGTTGGGGATAAATTGAGCTATAGGCTGACCTTTATGATGTGCCCTGTGTGGCGTGCTCCCAAAATGTTTCAATAAATATGAAGCTACAACTAATTTGATGCCGACCAGAAATTCGTTGCTGTGGTAACTCTCATTATGAGATTTATTTCATCAAATATTACCATTAATTTTACGTAAATTCGAACTGTCTATGGCAATCATTAGACTCAAATGTCTTTGAAAGCTATTGAGAAAAGTCACGTGAAAGAGTTGAATACCAAATATAATCTTTCGTCGAGCTTATCTAAGTTTTTACATAATATATTTCTTGCTCATTCAAATCATCGTAATAATTCCATGAACTGATATGACGATTGCTATATCTTTGAAGGGCACAGATAATTAGACAGTTATCCCACATGTCAACGTAGGAATTAACTATTCTCTAGTGTTTCAAGTTCAGGCTGTTGTAGTATCTTTATTGTTTCAGATTTTACGAAACAACAGCTTATAACTTCAAGTATCACTTTTTACTTCAAGAATTTCAAATTTAATATCACTAGTTCTTTCTATCTCATAATTATTTTAAAAGGTTATATGCAAACAATGTAAAGTTGATAATTAGTAACAAAACTTAATAATACCTCAAAACTCCACAAGTGGATTAGTCCCTTGTGAGTTAACTAGGTTCATTTATATCTCCATATTTACAGCCCAAGATATAAAATCCTTCCATAGCTCATGTTTCCCGAGGGAATTAGACGGTTCTTTAATGAAGAGTAATTAAGGAAGACTTAAGAACATTAGGTACATATATATATATATATATATATATATATAACCATTAACTAACAAATTACTACGTAACCATTAAATTATCGTTAGCATCACATTTTATAATGTTAGTTGATAACTAGAATATTACGCTACTTAATATACTTAGCAACAAGTTAATGGACAACATCAAAAGACAGCAGTAAATCACACAACATTCCCCAAGTTGTCCAATATTGTAGGAGCCGTCAGACTGTTCCACGACGTTCCTCGTGACAGATTGCCACCTCACCCGTTGAATTAGATGCTACATATTACTCTTGCGACGGGTTGTGGTTGTGTTGACTTGTATTGAATTTATTTAGTCACGGTTAACTCGCACTGTCTTCATTAGGGAACTTAATTAGGACCGCTGTTCTTTTAAGTTCATTACTTAGAGTTTCAGGTTAACAGGCTACTTAAATTTGCTTTTACTCTAGTGCTTCATGTCAAATGAAATATTATTTAGTTTGATATTATAAAACGATGTTGTTAATTTTAAATATCATTTTTCTTGATTTAAATAGCTATTACAAATATGTAACCTATTTATTTGAGTGCAATGGAAATTGTAAAGGAATAAAAAACTGTGATATAATAATATAACTTGAAAGATTTTGTTTTTGCACTATGTTCCTACTTTCCTATATGCAAGAATAAATTCGATATCAGCTAAAGTTGTAGATGAACTAGAACTGAGAACTTTCTTGGAGTTTAGAACATAGTTTATTTTTTTTATAGACTTTCTTGTTCAAATTGCTAACCTGGTATGATTAAAGTTTTAAGTATCTATGTAATTAATCAATATTTAGACAGCCTAGACCTCATTATTTCTACATAAACTCTCAGTTCTCAGAGTAGCTTGGTGGCGTAGTGAATAAGCGCCACGGCCCGCGATCGTTGTCGTTAAGCAACTTTCGCATGGGATGGGTGACCAAAAAAATATAATCTCGAGCTACTCCGTGCTTCGGAAGGCACGTTAAGCCGTTGGTCCCGGCTGCATTTGCAGTTGTTAATACCCTCCAATCCGCATTGGGCCAGCGTGGAGGGTGGCCCATCCTCCTAAACCATCCATAAGGAAGGCCTGAGCCCCTGCAGTGGGGACGTAAAAGGGCCGATGATGATGATTATAATGAAACTCTATCAGTTTATTATCTAAAAAACTGTTTCTAGAATAAAACGTATGAAATAGTCTTTAATGAAATAATATATCTATGTAATAAAAAACGATTTTGGTTCTGGTTGGAAACCAGCAAAAAATATGTGCTAAAGACGTTATCGTAGAACAAACGCAATAAAAAACAACATTAGAATTAAATGCTCCTTTATTGTTTAAATCTATCTAATAATAGTGCAATCAAGCAGTCTGAGCCATTTGTGATTTTCCTTGATTTCCATTGCAGTGGTGGGTTAAATCACTTAAAAATTGCATTAAACAAAAAAATATTTCGAACTTACTTTTATAATACAGCAAAATTGCCCACGCTATAATAATAACCAGTACTGGTAATTGAAACAGTTTAAGCCCGAGCGTAAAATGAGAAACTATAAGTGCATAATACTTGAACATATAGCCATTGTAAAATTTCATGGCTTAGGTATGCACGCTTATACGGTAAGGTGGTTAAACTTTCCAATTCAACTTCACTACTTTTATCACGAGAACTATTTGGATAGTTTCTAGTCCTAGGTAACAACTGCCTAAGAATATCAAATTATATTTTCACTAAGACACTGACGGGTAAATCTCCTCGGCTCCAGCATTCAGGTAAGATGAGAAGATATCAACATTTATTTTCACAAAACGTCTCCCTCAAAAATCATCTGGTGGTAAGTTAACGTAATATGGTTCGATTTCCTTTCCAGATACAGGACAAGTCATCTTGTATATCAATAGTAACGGCTGGGAGTGACTATGCGGCGGGCACAATAAGAAGATTTTACAATGACAGGCTACCTTTGGCTAAGAGATACTAAACCAATTCAGTAAAAAAACTGCTGGCTAGTGCATAGAATAAACGCGAGATGTCTACTCGTATAAAAACAATTTACTCGTATTATAGTTTTACGTTATTGCCCTTATTATATTATATTGAAATTTTTATTGCAGAATATTAATATAAGATGCCCTAGGTTCACGGTCTAAAAATCTTTTTTCTGTCCCATTAACTAAGACTAATTATGCAGAAAATATTTTTGTTTATAGATCTTGTAAAGAATATAACATGTAATTTTACTTTAATTGTATAATTCCTTCTCCTAAAAAACTTGTAAAAAAAATAATAACCCTGACGAGCGTTGAGTGATATTGTTATTCTTATTTATAGTTGTAATTTAATTAAATAATTAAGGTAATTTGAAAATTGACAATTGTGTAACTTTTATATTAACTGTTGACATTATAGCTTCTTTTTATTAGTGATTAATGAAAATTAAATCAAATGATAATATTTAATGTGAAAAGTGACATGTTTATTGTAAAAACGATTAGTGGAAACTTAACTGATTAATGTGTTATTTTTAAATGTTTAATTTGCATTTATTATAAATATTGTTTTTCAAATATAATAAAATTAAATGAATCGTGATGATTATGTGGGTTAGAATAGAACGATTAAATTAAAATAATAGGTTTTATCCTAAATTCCGCTACATCATTAGAAACTCTCACTTTGGGAACAGGAAAAATCTAAAATTACATTAAGCGGGCGAGACGGGAGCATACAAAGGGATAGCAATTAGTGGTCCTGTGAACTTGAAAGAAATCCATTTGGGTTTAGTGGTTCTATTGTTGAAGAATAATAGTATATCGCTGACGGTTTTAAGGGAAATAATGTTCAATCTTAGTACCCTTTTGTGGTGTTCTGAGTTAACGAAAACTGATATTTAAATAATTTAATTTTGCCAGTATATCAAGCATATATATTAATTGTATCTACTAGTAAACGCTTATTGTGTAATCTCCGAGTAATTATGTTGCTAAGGAGCTTTTGGTTATTCACGTTTATCACCTAATGAATATCAAATAACGATCTAACGACGAGAAAATTGAATAAATAACTAAGTTCCAATTTTCTATAACATGCAGTTAGGTATTTGTTCCAAGTAATATATGCGGCATTAAAATAACTCAATATCATCATCATCCCTTTTACGTCCCCACTGCAGGGGCTCAGACCTTCTTTAAGGATGGTTAAGAAGGATGGGCCATGACCCTCCACACTGGCCCAATGCGGATTGGAGGGTATTAACGACTGCAAAATGCAGCCGGGACCAACGGCTTAACGTGCCTTCCGAAGCACGGAGTAGCTCGAGATTATAATTTTTTGGTCACCATCCCGTGTTTGACCCTTGCGAAAGTTGCTTAACGACTACGATCGCGGGCCGTGGCGCTTATCCACTACGTCACCGAGCTACTCAAAAAAACAACTCAATATGTATAAGATCAATTACTATTATTTTCATGTATTAGAATGAAGATATTTTATAATAAGACTTTAATATTTAATTTGAAATGTTTATTGTAAAAGACGAGTGTAATTTTCTGAGTTAAATGACCAATAAACAATATGATTTGATTTTAAAAAAATATCTATTTAGAAATTATTTAAAATTGTCAAAAATGATTAACCAAGTGATTCTTTATTAACATCGTATGATATAAAAGTAAATAAATTAAGAAGCTTTATGACTTTTCATGCCAAATTGTGTAAGACTTTAGGCTGAAATATGTTGCTGGTCGAGGATGATGATCAAAGATGGTACTTTCCTTTATCTTGTTTATTCGTGCATTTGTTACAGAGCGACACTTTAATTTATAAAAGATTATATTTTAATGTTAATAACTATTGCAATACCATTCTATTGATGTCAATCGTTTCTGCAACGTTGCTTAAACATGTCGCAGTCAATTGCGTGAATTTAGTATGTATGAGGAGAATTCACTTATATACACAAATGAAAAAGCAAGAAACAAATTAATAAAAGTAATTTACTGTTTGTATTTAATTTTAAACTTCGTACAAAAGAATTTTAATATTGATACAAAAGGTTTCAATCAGTATCCGATTTAGTTTCTGAAATTTATCTACTTATTGATAACTAAATTATTATCTGGAAATAATTTTAGTGGGAAGAGAAGTGCTAGTTTCTGTTTGCTGGTTCTCATTATCCTTGTATCAGTTGGATTAGAAGAAGAATTCTCTACGCCACTGTAACATTCGCTATTATAACCAAAGGTGAAGTAATAACGAGCAATAACCTCACAACTTTTCCTATTAGGGCGACCGATAACTAAATTGTCACCGTCGACTTTTATTTGGAAAGTTTACGCCACAAATTTGTATCGTATCTGTTACTTGCAATAAAACAGTTACTCCATATCATTAACGAATATTGGTTTTGTGTAAATCGATTAGTTATTAAACTTTCAATTCTATCATTGAATCACGTGCACTCGGTTATCGGTGCCGTCAGTTGCAAAGTCAATCCAATTGCGAAGCACAAATGTAAAATTTTTGTATTAGTTTATTTTGCGGAAGTGGGTGAATTGCCAACACATAAATATGCCGAAATATATATGCCCGCGCTTTTGCTAAACGCATTCTAAGGATGGAGATGACGAAAACGATCTGTTTTTTTTCATTCGTAACATTTGCTGCAATAATGAATACCCGAATAAAGGCCATATATTTTTAATACCGGTACGCGAACTGAGTGTGTTTTCAGTTTAAACATGGCCGCATTACACGAGCCGCCACAATTATATCACGTCAGTTAACATGGAACATAATTAATTACGGCAACACTTCATCAACTGAACATAAATTACGGTTATGGAAAATTCTCGAAACATTAATTTGTAGCTGGCAATAAATTTGATGCTACAAATGTAATTTCGATGGTTTGCTAACAATTTTACTTACACAACTAATAAGATAATTATTTTGGTTGTATTCACACTAAAACATTCATTCATTCATGCATCATCATCACTATATTATTGTGCGAGTTTGTGACGTAATGAATTTATTTTTGTTATTCAAAATAATTGAATTCTCATTTTGTGCTCTCGACGTTGTAATAAACTAGGGGTAACCATGTAAGATTGTGTACGATCATTTGTTAACTATTATACCTATTAAATTTCGAGGTAACCAGTTCCAAGAAATATATAAAGCTCTATGTAATCTGATTTATGTATTCGAACAAACATTAGTATTTTCACGGTTAATTCTCATTTGACATAGAAACTAAGTAGTTAAGAGGTTTTAAAAGCAAATCCTACTCAGAATCGGACCCAGGGCATAACAATCAAATTAAAGGCAGTCGGGAGGGAAACTTTTCCAATAACCATTTATATTGATAAGGGTCTAATTGTGTATTAATTAAATATTAAAGCGTCGCGTCGGGCAATCTGCCAGGCGCAGTTTTGTTTTTAAAACTCCCATTTACTTTTTGTAATAAAATGGTTCAAGAGATAGGAGACTGTATGTAATTTAATGAATCCTTTTATTTTTATAATCAGATGTATATTAAAATATCATGAATTAAAACGAAGCAGACTACTTTACTTGCAATAACGCTTCGTTGTAATTTGTATGCGCGTTTATACTAAAATCTGATTTACCCATACATAGGCAGAAATAAAATGCAAAAGGGTCAATCGAACATTTACCTAAAATATATTATTGATACTTGCAATGTATTTTCTAATGCATTTTTTACAAAAACGTAATATGAACAAATCGCATGGCTAAAAATGAGGCTCGCCATTGCACGACAACGACGCTCAAATTAAAAGTGTCTGGTTCAATACAAGACCAAGTTTTATCAAACTTTCAAGAAGTTCAATTAAAACATATACTCCTATGTTTTTAATTTTGTCTATACCTATAAACTTTTATTACTTGGTTATTGAAATTTACAAATCATTTTTGTAAACGAAATACTTCTATTTAAGCGCTCTATTGGCAATTGACCATTGTACTGACTAGTAATAATAATTATGCAACTATATTTATGGTTTTTATTGAAAAAGTAAACATAAATTAATGTTACCGTTTATATAAGAAATTTACAGTTAACTCAAAGCTATTTTCGAAGTGTTTTAGTTTATATCTATATTGATTAATTAATAATTATCCAAATAAACTTGCCTTCAAACGTTTACTGCGTGAACACCTATTGAATATCATAATCATAACACAAGAAATATAAATAAACTTGCCGTTCCAAGCTTCAGACTTCAAAAACCAGAGGATTATTTCTGGGTAAATGTATTGCGATTCAAAAGTGCTTGTAACAAGCTTACTCGAATAAAACATTTTCATTTCATTTAATTTCAATATTTCTGTGGTTTGTGGTTAAATTATGTAAATATATATTTTTATTTGTTTATATACATATAAATATTTCTTTATTTATGTATGTATTTATATAAATGTAAGTTTATGCATAGATATTGGTAGTTTGTTATTTAATTTTACACATTGAAACTGTTTGTCTCTCTGTTTCATTTTTGCACCGCCTTTTTTTTAAAGCTCTCTGCTACAACTCGCCTTTTGACTGGTAGAGAATGTCCCCATGGCATTAAGTCCGCCATTTGTATATTTTAATTTGTGCAAAAAAGTTTAAATAAATGAATTTAATCAGTGATATAAAATACTTTTTAAAACTATACGACTATATGAGGAATAACAGTTTATTGTTTAAAAATGTGTCACTGCGAATTCTTTGTCTGCAATTTCGGGTTTCAAACTATATTCCAATAATTATTCTATTCAATAAGTCATAATTATTTATATGTTTTTTTAAATTTAAAATCAATACTGTGATTTATAAGTAGAAATCTACTTTAAATTTTTGATTAGAAACATTGGACCATGCGTGTATAGGTACGATGATTGTACAAATAGCTATTTAAGGAAAACTGTCTCGTTCGAAGCCAATAAACGGAATCCTAATGCACCCGGGATATCTTTTAATTGCAAGGCTTTGGCATTAAGGGCATTTGAATTAAACCGTAAACGATTCGTTGGATACGTAAATATTGTATTGAATGTTGTTTTAAATATTAACTCGATTAATATTCGATTTCGTTTATTTTAGCTATGGTTATCTAATCGTTTGCTGAGAGACAAATACAAAAATATTTTGGGGAGATGAAACGAAAAGGGAGATATAAGATGAAAAGGGTTAACGAAACCTCTGAAGTGGTTTGCTTCATGGTTTTAAAGTGTCGCCATCTCTGAGGTCCCGTGTCGGATCAATGTAAGAAATGGATTTTTTTTATATTGTTTCGGGTCTGGCTGTTGTGGTACCTTCGTTGTCTAAGATACTCTATAATATCGGGGCTTTAGCTACTCATTTAGAATCTGAGCAATGTATGTGATATTGTCTAGTATTTTTTATATTTATTTATATTTATTGCCTCTAGCAATGACCGATCTGCTTAATCAATTTATTTCCCTACTCAAATGCTGTCTAGTTTGATGCTATCTTGATATAAACATTTTCTTTGTTGTCACCAGGTGGCGGGCGTGGTCGGAAGAGCTGATGTGTTAGCGTGTGCCTTTTTTCTCTCTTCACTCCTCCTGTATCACGGGTAAATATTACTTTTTCAACCGAAGTAATGTGTTCTTGACAGCATCTGTCATTTATCTAATTTTCAATTTAAATAAAGTTCATTTGAAATTATGGGTATAAGAAAATATTTGTTATTGACATCTGTCACGAAAGCATTCCCTCGGTGGCTAAAATATCGATGAAATGTTGGCTTGTTTGAGCTCGGTATTCGCGTTATATCGATTTCGACGGAGAATATGTAGGTATTTATTCGTGTCTAAATTTAACTTAAAACTTATTCCGAACAGAAGTTCACTGTTTAGTACTTTATTTCCATATACTCTTCTAAAATTTTACCAGATATATATATAATGGTGATGTTATATAAACATATATACCATATAATCATTATATTGCTTAATTTACTTCGAAAGACTTTTCATAGGTAAGTTTATTTGGATAATTTAGAGATATATTAACGTAGAACTCATGAGAACTAGATGACCCTGGTGTACTTCGTATCACCCCTAATCTTTTAAACCTTCCCTAGACTACGACAAACTTTTAAAAGCAAAAATCAGCTACACCGGTTTTGACGTTTTAAAGAACAAACGAAGAGAGCAATTGATTTTCATTTATATGGATTAGCTAATTTTTCTTTATCAATGTTGCAATGTATTGTTTTTGTGGTTACTCAATCCTTTATTTTTAAACTTTTAAATGTCAAGATTCTCCGTACTCTATAAGAGTTCTATTTATTTATAGTTATCACACTTCCAAAATAGACACTGTCTTTGAATAACGACATACTAAATATCCATCTGTTAACAACCAATCGGTGCAAATCACAAGCTGATACTATCTTGGTCGTTGCTTTGTCATAGTGTTCGACTAAATTTCCCGTTGCATGCCATAACGTTGTAACCTATGAGATTATCAGAGCCTAGTCCCGGATATATAAATCTTATAAGTAACGTTATATGGTCCATGTATGTTAAATAATTCAACGTTGATAATGGTTGGCTGTAACATGTATGTGCTGACGTCAGAAACAACGTTTCTGAATTAGAATCTTATTATTCTGATTCATTCGAAACATTTTTCAATAACTTAATGGAAAAATATTAAATATTAAACGTTACTGAGTAAAGACGCTTTCAGAACGATACATTTAACAAATTAAAATAAATAATTCGAGCTATCACGTTCCGGTAACAAAGCTTGCAAAGAATAGTACTCATGGGATATAAGACTGAGACAACAGCAACGAACTTAATTTATCCAAAAGCTTACAATAAACTGGGTTTAAAGAGACTAATCAGTGTAAAAACCAACTTCTTTAAGTAATGTTTATTGAATCGAAATTATTTTATAGAAGAAATTAAATTAAAACTTTTTTTTTTATATATTTATATTTGATGATATCTGTTTCGTTATTTTTTTATAGAACTGGATACGCGAGTGACACAGGCATAATATATCATATAAAAAAAAACTAAAACAACAAAATGGTACTGTTAGGAAATAATTGTTCATTTCAGAAAAATTACTTATTTGCTTTTCATGGACTTTGGTTCGACTAAAAACCTTTTCATTTGTTTTAAGGTGTCCCTATTTTAGTGGCTGAGTTCCGGCACGTATTTTAAAGTTTTCAGTTGGCAGTAGTTTTACAAAGGACCTTTAGCGCCATATAATGTTAGCGCCAGGGGAACCAAGTTTGTTTGAGGAGAGGAAATAAAATTCTGTTAAAGTTGTTGTTTTTGCGACATTCCTTTCTGATATTGAATGATAAAATGAATCGTGGTTTAGGCACAGATATTAAACTAGTTTTGGGTAATTCGAACTATTTTTTATTAATGATAACAGTAGGTTCAGGTTATAAAATAGTTTAAAATATATTGTAGTTGATGTTTTCATTATAGCGCTGGAATCTGAACGACTGTATTACCAAACTAGGTATTTTAGTTATTCCTTATTAGTGTTACAAAATCCGTGCTTTCAGCTCATCGGGAAAGGACCAGGTGTGGTCTAGTGTAGCACTCGCGGCACTAAGCATGCTAGCTAAGGAGACCGGCCTCACCGCGCTCTTATTCAACGTAGCTTTTGATGTATATAGATCGTGGTCACCTGTAACTAAGTGAGTATAATTATTTAATTTTTATTTGATAGCAAGTTCAAATAAATTAACTAAATTCCCAATAAAATATAAAATGTTTCATAATCTGTTAAAATATTAACATTGAAATAATCGATTGGACAAGATTACAATTATTTTCAAGTATCATCTTACTCTTACTAAAGAGTAGGGTTTCTACAGGCGCAGTAAGAACTTTGAATAATGTAACTGTTGATTTACATGAAACTATACTTAATTACTTAATTTAGCATTATAAGCAAAAAAATGACAACATTACGGAAACAAGTATGGAATAGGAGGGAAATAATTATGGAGTTTTTTAGTTGATATAACATTTGGATGCTACCCATAACAATATTATAAAGGTTTTCTAGAAATTGGGAAGATAAATTTATTAAATTTGCACACTATTTCAGGTCTCTCAATGTCAAATGGAGATGGAAATGTGATAATGTTTGTGGCAGGGTGGTCCGTGCTATTGCTGCACTCATTCTATTAGTTGCTGTTAGATTGACACTACTTCAAGGGTCACTACCAGCATTCTCTGCCCAGGATAACCCACCAGCCTTCCACCCTTCTTTCGCCGTCAGGTAAAATAGTTTACAACTCTTTGATTTAATTCAGACTGTTTACCAAAACAAAAATTAGTTAATGTATTATTTGCTAATGACAAATTTATTACTCTTCAGACTGATTACGTTCTGCTACTTGGCTGCGTTCAACTGGTGGTTATTGCTGTGCCCGTGGACGCTCAGTCACGACTGGCAGATGGGCTCAGTACCACTCATCACTAGCGGCTGGGACCCTAGAAATTTGCTGACTGTTGCTGCTTTGATAGCACTCTTAGCGTTGTCTTATAGATGTTTGTTAGACTTGGAGGTAATATATTATTTTATTTATGTATCGGTTATTTCAAAAATAAAATTTAAATCTAGAAACTAGTTCACCAACGTTTGATGTAGCTTCCGCATTGGATATAGTAGGTGAAAGAATTTCATTGATCAGATCAGTATTTCCGAAGATTACCACATACAAATAAACAAAGTTAAAAACTTCACTCCTTTACGACTAAAGACCTTATACTGAAAAATACGATAAATTTATACGAGTTTTAAATAGTTGATATTGAAAATAAAATAGATTTTTATGGTCTCCAACGAGAATACAAACAAAAAGTAATTTGTACCATTGTGTACCTATTTCATATATTGTTTGCAGCTACAACGTCACACTCCTGCAGTGGTCGGACTGATGCTGTTAGTTATCCCGTATCTGCCAGCGTCCAACTTACTCGTCACAGTTGGTTTCGTGGTCGCCGAGAGAGTGCTTTATATACCAAGGTGACAAATCATCATAAATATACTTTTTTCATGCTCGTAGACCATTAAAAAATAGGTAATAATAAATTTGATTTCGTTCATTCAAAATTAAATATGAAAAATGATATTTGTTGAAATCAAAATATTTCCATTCAATATTTCAGATTCTAGTATCTAAATTAATCTTTAATAACAACGAATAAAGCTGCTAACTCATTGTTCGTACCTATGAACCCAAAACAAGACTTCTATTATTTTAATGAATTAAATTTGTTTTGAAGCATTATCTATCATAAAATGTTATAAACTAATATAAGTATTCTGCACTTCTCCTGTTTTTGCTTTACGTTTGATGTAAAATTTTCTTTATAATCTTTTTTATAATGTAATATTATAAGTTGAGGCAAAAACTTTGTAAATGTGATGAAGCATCTTAACGCCATCTAGGAACAATATGATGTAACTTTAAATCTCGGTCTTGCCGTCCATTACTGAGGCAGTGTTAACACACCGAGATAGGTGTCGCTGTTTTCGACATAAGCGCTACAAATATTTCTATATAACCATTTTTGAAATTCCAGCGTCGGATCAGTTCTGCTGACTGCATACGGAATACAATTATTGTGGCGGCGTCGTGGCGCGCGGCGACTGTTGGTGGTGGGCGCGGCGGTGCTGGTGGCGGCGGGCGTCGTGCGCACCAGCCTCAGGAACATGGACTGGAGGACCAGGGAGACCTTACTTAGGTAACATATCGCTATCATCACGGTATATTAATGTCTCCCCTGAGGTATTGAAGCCGGCCATAACCTGTCACCTGTCTACAGCGGGTTAGTGGGTTTTAACCTCTTGCAGTTATTGCCTAGAGCAGGGATAGCGAACCAATACCTCACGATATTTTTTGCACGTCAGTGATAATAAAATTCATTATTTGCTACAAAAAAATGTCGATTAAGTATTAAATGAGGATTTATTATTATTTATCAATAATCGTTAAGTCAATATTATTTGATAGCACGTCTATGACCTAATTAAAAATTAAAAATATCTTTTCATGGTACGTTGAAAACCAAATGTTTGCCATCCCTGGCCAAAATGTACGGGAACTTGAAGTATTTCAATCACCGGCCTTCGTGAGACTTACTTAATCTCGGCACTTGCTAAAACAGAAAACTTTACAATAGACAGCAGCTGGTAAGATGATATATGGTTTACAATAAATAAGGCAGATGACTTGGTTTTGGCCAATTCAAGATTAGAACCCAATTAAAATGGCTGTACCAATTTAAGAATTGAACTTTGACACATCTTAGTTTTGTCTTATTTCAACATTTCAACGGACGTACACTATAAAGTAACATTATATTTGCCTATAGGTTAGTTACATGCTTTGGAATCCCAAAAGCCTAAAAAAGAACCAGTGGTACAAACGAGGTTATTTGCCCTGTATATATAGTATACTGAGGGTACAGTAGTTGATGCATTCGATAAGCGATTACAGAGAATAAGCAACTATCAGAAGACCGATCATAAGATGGGTTAGCATAATTCAATATGCATGACATATTATCCCGTTGCTTCCGCCTTCATGTGCACTCGTAATCACGTTGTATGCAGCCATTGTGGTTATGGTTCGTTCTATCAACGTGAAATCTAAAAGTGTTGCATATAGCTCTCAGCATAGAGTAACATATGCTCTCATCTACAAATGAGCCACGTATTTTCTTTAAAATTAGACGTTGGGACGTTATTTGCTGGTTGAAAACCAATTAAACGCGCAAATTTAATTATATGTAAGGAATTTATTCATGTTCTTAATTAAATAAAACAACGAACCTTTCGACGTTAACATTAAATGCTAACATTTTTAATGAGTAAATGCAATCTGTAATAAGTATGTATATTAAATTGTTATATAGACTTTTTACATATATTTCTAGAGCTGATCTGTCAGTGTTGCCGCACAACGCTAAGTTACATTACAATTTTGCTAACTTCCTGAAGGATGTTGAACAACAAGAAAACGCCATCAAACACTACAAGGAAGCTTTGAAGTAAGTATAGATTGCATAAACGCCTAATCCATATTAGTAACATTTCTAAAATATATATATAATATTTTCTAACAGTAGTCAAATTCAATCGAATCCAATGGGCCCTATCAGAATAGCAGCGCCTTTTGTGTCATTCTGCCCATCTTGATGTTGCACAGGGGCCATCGCTGAGATAGGGTTGTGTTTAGTTTTATTATATAGGAGCATAGGAACTCGCGTTAGGGAACATGTAGCTAACGTTAAGCTTAGGCGCCAAATAAATCTGCAGTGTGTGAAAATGCGTTAGGAGGACCCAAGTATTACATAAGATTCGACAATCCAAAAATACTTGCGGCTGATCAAAAACGTCTCTAGAATGATACGTGAGGCTATTGAAATGAAAAACATCTGAATTTTAATAGAGATGAAAGTTGGCATATTATGTAATTTTATTATTAGTTAAAGAAAATTACAATCCAGATGACACATTGCAAAACCAAAATATACAATTAGTTCATTCTGAAAATATTAAATTAAAGGGAGCAGTTCACTTTTCTTGTCGGAGTTTGTTTCGCTAGTTCTTCTTAGACAAGACTCCAAAATTTGGAATTAGTGGTAGATTACGGTAGCCAGGGGTAAATAAAGAAAACAATGTATTTTTAATCAAATTTAATAAATGTTAAAGTTTCCAAAAAACATTTTTTTTATTATGAGTATATCTTACAGTATTGTTTTGAAGGAAAGATAAATCAACACCGTAGTCTTATGTGAACACGGAACCTGTAAAGGGTCGAAATGTCAATAAATCTAACAACAAACGCGATGAAAGCGTTTAAAACTTTCGTAGTTTTTCTTGTTAAATCTTTTCAATTGTGTTGAAGTGAATTTTATGAAGGCAGTATAATGTTTTCGTTTCAGATTATGGCCAAGCTACGCGAGTGCTCACAACAACCTCGGCACGTTGGTGCTGGCGTCCGGGCGCGCCGAATACCATTTCCTACAAGCGCTCAAGTATAACAGGGACCACGTGAACGCTCATTATAATCTCGCCAAATTGTATCGGTAAGTTATTCCGAGGTAATTCATCTAATATGTTATAAATTTTTAAATCTATTTGGTTTTTATATTTGATCAATTTGTCATTCATAATGCTATACTGAAAAATATTGTTAATGAAAAATACTTAAAAATCCACTTTGTCCCCTAGCATTTTGAGAAGGGAGTTGAACCCATGATCTTTCGCGATCGCCTGGACTGCTTTCAATTTGGTTATTAAATAATGAGGAAGTATTCAAAAAAACGAAAGCTCTAAAAAAAGCACCTCTAGCTTAAGTTGATTTTTGCAGGAAATGAATGGACCAAAGACAGTCATTTCCGTTCCTTTTAACTAACATATAAAAAACTGAAATTTGAAAAATTCGAAACTTCGATATCAATACAAATACAAAAAAGTACAAATAAAATATGAGTTGTTTATTGAGTTTTGAAAACTAATTGACTTTTAAACATGAAAGAAAACCGTAAAAGTTGTTATGGAGGAATTAAGAACGTACCGTAGCGACATCTAGTTCGATTTCGGGAACTAATGTTTTTTTTTAGTACTTCCTCATTACACTTTCATCTGCTATATTCTGCCAACATTACAAAATGAAACGTCAATTAGCTTAGCATTTGGCACTCGTTGTTATGCAGCAAACCATTTCAAAGCACATCTTCAGGATTGTCATCATTTATCAATCTTGAAACTAGATAAAGTTTTTTGTAGGATTTACTTATATTATTTATATCTGGAATTTAAAACATAAAATTATATTTGCTATTGAATAACTTTGTTTATGTATGAATATCGACTTCTGTTTTATTTTTGTAGTACCTATAAAATAAGATGTCATTTTTTAGGGTTCCCTATTAAATATGTAATAAAATAATGTTAATCTTATTGGTTTTAATAAATTAGCTTGGAAATCACGTGTGGATTGGAACGTTTTTGACTGAGCACTGAGCATAAGACAGATTTGTAACCACAACTCTAGTCTTTTTTGGGTCTTAGTACACATTATGCATTGAGGTGCGTTGTACTCTTTTTCTGCACAGACGTGTTTCAAAGCTAGTCAAAACTACTAAACCCAAAAGTGTGAGTGCGTAGAAACTGTGATATGCACTCACACTTTTGGGGAAAGAGTCTGGGATCAAGAAGGGACGACTCCATTTCCAGTTCCTGACCATAACTCTAGCCCATAAAAATATTTTTTTACTAGCCTAACCAAACGCTTTAAACATCGGCGCAGGACAGTGAAAAATCGCTATATCTTATCTATATCTAACCAAACGTTGTTTATTATATTCTATACGATAAATAAAGAATAAGTTATCGACAAAAAAATTGAGAAAATAATCGTACACACACAGTGCCCTGTTATGTACACTCCGACGCAAGATATCTCAGTTAATGAAATTCAAGTTATCTTCTTGTAAAGATTACTAATACTGTTGAGAACCAACAATAAATATTTGTCTATATCACCACAATATTCCTTTGCTATTAACAGGAAAAAGCAACGTCTAAATGAAGCTCTGAAAATGTTAGAACGTTGTATTGCCTTGGAACCGCGCTTTGTTCAAGCTTATTTGGAACTGCTTCTTCTCACTGATGAAGCGGAAAGAAGACCCATTCTGGATAAGTTGCTGGAGCTGCAACCAGACAATTGGGAACATTATGTGCTCTACGGGAATTGGTATAAAGGAAGAGGTAGGCTAATTCATACGAGGCAAACGTTTATTACCTATCATAAAAAGGCTTGCCATATTTTTTTATTCAAAACAGCATATCCATAGTTTTTTCTCATTAGGTTTATCCTAAAAAAGTGTAAATTTTATGTTAGAGTTATTGTACAGCATCTTTTATAATATCGTCATAGTGAAATGCACAAATAACATTTTTTATTATTGTTAGTTACATTTACTTCAGTGTCTTTTTAATTGTTTAAAATCAAGCATAGTTTAGGTTTTATAGAGAAAACTTTAACGTTTATTTGAAGTTTATATTCTAGATATTTCTTTTAGGTGAAACGAAAGAAAACTTTAGGTGTTATTAGAAATGTCTGGAATATAAGCTCCAAATAATCAGCGAGACCTTCAAGTGTAAACAGTGTCACTGTCCTCCAGGTCTGTTACCGACATCGTTAGAGTACTACATGTCAGCGATGCGGCTGTCGTTCGTAGCAGAGGCGGGCGCGGGTGGAGGGGCGGCGGCGCGGGCGGTGGGGGCGGCGGCAGAGCGCGGCAGGCTGCAGGCGCTGCGGGCCGCCGCGCTCCTGCTGCGCACCAAGGGGCAGACCGCCCGGGTGCTGCAGCTTATCATAAGGTCGGTGAAGGTGCTTCAGAGGTATTTTTATTGACAACGTCATCATCAGCTTCTAATCTTATGGAAGATCCGTCAAGCGTCTTACGGAAGTATGCGTCGAGTATGGAACGTTGAATGTCATATAGCTATTTGTCAGATTTAACTCTCCGCGAAAGGTTAAATGCAACTTTAGCTCTAAATAATAAACGTTTGATTACCATCAGAATCCTTGGGAAATCCGCTGCACCAAAGCCCCCACTCTAACTCCTTAAAAACTTTTTTTTTGGGACGGAGAGGACAAAGAAACTGAAAAAGACCTCGACTTTCCGATAGATAAAAAAATAATGTAATCATCATAACTAGTAACACATTGCACTGGTACAGATGGCACGGGGTGCGCGGTGGCGGGCAGCCGCTCTCTCGTCGCGTGCGTGCGTCGCGCGCGTGGCGCCTGCACACCGAGCTGGCGGGCCGCGCCGCGCTGTACGCCCGCCCCGCCACACACCACGACAAGGTGTCTGCACCACACCCTCACACACTGTACTATCACACCGAGCTGGCGGGCCGCGCCGCGCTGTACGCCCGCCCCGCCACACACCACGACAAGGTGTCTGCACCACACCCTCACACACTGTACTATCACACCGAGCTGGCGGGCCGCGCCGCGCTGTACGCCCGCCCCGCCACACACCACGACAAGGTGTCTGCACCACACCCTCACACACTGTACTATCACACCGAGCTGGCGGGCCGCGCCGCGCTGTACGCCCGCCCCGCCACACACCACGACAAGGTGTCTGCACCACACCCTCACACACTGTACTATCACACCGAGCTGGCGGGCCGCGCCGCGCTGTACGCCCGCCCCGCCACACACCACGACAAGGTGTCTGCACCACACCCTCACACACTGTACTATCACACCGAGCTGGCGGGCCGCGCCGCGCTGTACGCCCGCCCCGCCACACACCACGACAAGGTGTCTGCACCACACCCTCACACACTGTACTATCACACCGAGCTGGCGGGCCGCGCCGCGCTGTACGCCCGCCCCGCCACACACCACGACAAGGTGTCTGCACCACACCCTCACACACTGTACTATCACACCGAGCTGGCGGGCCGCGCCGCGCTGTACGCCCGCCCCGCCACACACCACGACAAGGTGTCTGCACCACACCCTCACACACTGTACTATCACACCGAGCTGGCGGGCCGCGCCGCGCTGTACGCCCGCCCCGCCACACACCACGACAAGGTGTCTGCACCACACCCTCACACACTGTACTATCACACCGAGCTGGCGGGCCGCGCCGCGCTGTACGCCCGCCCCGCCACACACCACGACAAGGTGTCTGCACCACACCCTCACACACTGTACTATCACACCGAGCTGGCGGGCCGCGCCGCGCTGTACGCCCGCCCCGCCACACACCACGACAAGGTGTCTGCACCACACCCTCACACACTGTACTATCACACCGAGCTGGCGGGCCGCGCCGCGCTGTACGCCCGCCCCGCCACACACCACGACAAGGTGTCTGCACCACACCCTCACACACTGTACTATCACACCGAGCTGGCGGGCCGCGCCGCGCTGTACGCCCGCCCCGCCACACACCACGACAAGGTGTCTGCACCACACCCTCACACACTGTACTATCACACCGAGCTGGCGGGCCGCGCCGCGCTGTACGCCCGCCCCGCCACACACCACGACAAGGTGTCTGCACCACACCCTCACACACTGTACTATCACACCGAGCTGGCGGGCCGCGCCGCGCTGTACGCCCGCCCCGCCACACACCACGACAAGGTGTCTGCACCACACCCTCACACACTGTACTATCACACCGAGCTGGCGGGCCGCGCCGCGCTGTACGCCCGCCCCGCCACACACCACGACAAGGTGTCTGCACCACACCCTCACACACTGTACTATCACACCGAGCTGGCGGGCCGCACCGCGCTGTACGCCCTCCACCACACAGATTTGTGTAGGATCGATTGTATGTATTTGACTCATGTTCATATCCAAAGATGTCCGGATCTCATGGTAGGTCTCATTCTTGTAAGTTTCGATCACAATACATAACATCAGTGTTTTTGTCGTTCACAACGGTGCACAGGTGTCCTTCACGAATTTCATCACGAAGATAGACACGATCGTATTTGAATTCTGCAAACCAGCTATACATAGTAGTCTAGCATGGTATTTCTTATTCAAAAGCAGATTAATACCGAATGATGCTCTGATAAAACTGCCAAATTACATTTCAAATCATAAAAAATTATACCTACACTGAAAATTTTACAGAGTAAAGTCCATTTTAATGTAATCATGCAATTGTTAAAATAACGCCATAGTGTGAAAAAAAATATCAATCAGACAAAACAGTCGTATTCAACGGCATTTTTTTTATGTAGGTAGTAATAACTTTTTAAAATTATTTATATAAGTAGCCTCTTCCAGAAACTTTTAACATTTAGTGTGATCTGTGTATAGTTGAACAAAAAGGAAAGGAGAACCTGTCATACACTTAAAGATATTTAAAAATAAAGCTTTGTGTAATATAAAGCAATACAAAATTGGAATAAAAGAAATCGCAATTTTCAATTATCGAAACAATAGAGCCAAATATGATTTAGAACTACTTACGTTAAAGAACACCCAACCAACGAACCGACAATAGAAAAACTAAATTAGTCAATATCCATTTATTCTTTCAACAAACTGAATCAATCAATTGGATGATGAAATGTTTCAGTCGAGTTGTAATTTGATTGATAAAAAAGCATTATTATTTTCAGATAACATCAACGTGTCTCCATCATAGCCATCTAGAAATAAAAAAGAATTCTTATGTTAACAACATTAAAGAAAAAGCTCATCCGACGATGCACGGCGACGACGCCCCAGGTTACATGCATAAAGCGCCAGTGCTCCGGGTGGCAGATAAAATAGTGGACAATAATATTAACAATAAGAATAATTGCCAAAAAAGTGATAGTATAAAGAAGAGTGTATCTATATCAACTCAATATAAACCAACACACAATAAATCCGAAACGGGACACAAGCAAAAGAGCTGCCCTGTACACAAGAAAAAGAAAATTAAAACACCTGAATCCTTTACTCCGTTTGTATCAGACCATTTGATAAAGACTTATTAGGTTATAATAATATTAATTTAAGGTTCATTACTGTGGTGAAACATAACAAGCTGTATTATATAATTTTAAATGTTATGATGATGTAAAAAATACTGTAGAAATTAAAACGCTCTGGAAATGATTGTAATGAATTAGTGTTTGTATTTTTTTTTTTTGTTGTCTAAATCATATTCATAAATAAGGTCTTTATTTCACTTATTTAAAATAAATGGAAGTGAATACTGTTTATTAAAATTTATCACCAGTTTATAATAGTTGAATTGTTTTTTAAAGCGTTTTTAAATATCAAGGCTAACCAGGATTTTAATCACCTGAAAAAATTACAATCCGAAAAAAAAACTGAAATTCATATATACACCTGTTTTCTCCGGATGAAATATAATGAAGTTTTTATAATTTGTTATATATTTTTGGAAATAATGATCTTTACTATAAATATTTGATATTTTATGCCTTTATCAGCGGTTTCAATTATATTTCTTGCCTTGTATTTAACAAGTTATCAAATAATAATTTATTTCTCTTCCACATTTAGATTTAAATTACAATCAAGAGAACAAAAACAATTTTAGAGTTGCCAATCCAATTAATGGGAAACTGGAAGCTAACACTGTACTTAGTAGTAAACTAACGGTCAGTTGCACAAACGTCCATTAAGGTTTAATGACGCGTTTAAGCTCTAATTAATTGTAAGGGTAATGCAATTGTAAGGTCAAATTTGTAAGGGTAATGCCGCTTTAAAGTAATGAAATTTTTAATGGACGTTTATGAAATTGGCTGTAAGCTCTTTATTTGACAAAAACAATAAGGAAAACTGCTAACACAGATACGAGACCGTAGAAGTACTTTTGATATGCATCCAAATGTCGCACAGAATGATTCCAGTAGTGCGCCTGGCCTTTCTTTAATATTATTTCCTGGGAAAATGAAACTTTTGACTGAATATCGGGATTTTCATCTGCCAAGACCTATTCTTCGAAGGAGACTAGCCACAGTGATCCATCATTTGACAAGACTCCCTCGGAGGCATCGTCGATCATGGTTTTATTGACGAATGAAACGAGCACGGGGTCGTTCGATACTGACGGCAGTATAACTGGCCGTCTGTACGCCGGTCCTAATAGACACTCACCAAGTGTGACTGATACTGAGACAATCCGTCAAATGTTTGAGATGAACCATCACCATAGTCATTCGTTTTGATCATTGAGGGATGGTGGACTAGTAAATGAATGATATACATTTCATTGCACATCATAAATTGAGTTGCTAATCAATACTTTTTAATTTAGATTTTGATAAATAGAAGCATTTTGATAGGAAACCGATAACATGTATACGGATCTTCATTGATAGAAAAATAAATTGTAGAAAAATATAACAACAGCCCCATCTCTTGGCTGTCAAAACCAATGAATCAGTGATAATTTAAATATTGTGTTTTTTACATATTATGAAATTGTGATAATCTTAACAACACAATTGACTTTGTTGATGTCATTTCTATAAAAATTAAGAAATGACACTACTTAATCAATAAACAGCGTGAAATTATTAAATAACATCAAATTGAAAACTTAGCGTCGATAATCTGCCGTTAATTATTTAGTTTCAATAACGAAGTAAGAAATTTTGCAAGTATCTGTTCGTTTTATAATGTATATTTTAGAAATGCAGTGACATTGAGCTTTCTGTATGTTGCATATACGTTCTATTTTAATTAATATTTAATGAATATGACTTATGTGAAAAAAAATTGAGTACCAAAATCACTGATATCATACATTGTAAGAATTGTTGCATGCTTTTGATATGTATTAACATAAAAATGCCAAACTAAAGATATTCATCAAACTACACCTGATTAAAATATTGTATGTATTTGTATTATTTTACACTCACTGAGTGTAAGGTATCTTTACAATGTAGTATTTATCAACAAAATATTGTAAATATTTGTAAATGTCAAATAACGATATCATAAATTGTAATGTTGTAATTTAAATTGTAACATAATCAATAACGAATGAGAAACTTAATGCACGTGTTGCTTTGGGTGTTTTGATTTGTTTACACAATAAATGAAGTTGAGACATGATTATATATTTTTTATTCTGCTTTCAGTACGGCAATTTTGAAGCAAAATTATTTAGTTAAGTAATTTTCTCTCATCTTTCGAAGTTTTCAAATAGTAGTTCTTTATTTGCTTACTTTGATTTTGAAATCTTAGATTTTATAGGATCTGTTACGAAATCTTCACGGAAATATTCCCTTTCTTCTCTCCCTTGACTATTGAGACTATCTAGTCATACACATCAAGGCTGCATTGCCTTTCAATTTTCTAATGTCATAATAAGGTTAAATTTTTCAATAAAACCTTAATCAGCCAGCAAATGAAAAATTAATGAAGCCAAACTCATATCATTGCAAAACTTTTCGCGTTGCTGATAAATTACAAATCCTCTAACAATATAAGAGACAGAAAAAAATCAATAGTACCCACTCCAACTCTATAATAAGACCACTTAGTTTTCTATTGACTGGCTCTGATATTACAAAATTGCAATTTGTTACTTTTAATTATAAACTCAATGCGTTCGACAGCAAGCACAAATTGGGCAACGAGAATACTTCAGGCAATCTCACTGCACTAAAATTTACACTATATTGATTAGTGTTGATATTTCATATGCACTTAATGTGCTCCGCGCTATATAAAATCGTGAAGAAACATTCTGATATTGCATCGATTTTCAACATAGTTTTTCGAAGACAAAACACTGCAATGAATAGAGCATTATGAAATTAATGAATCGGCTCAACAGTTTTGGATGTTTTAACTACTTGAACACGTTCCAGTGCTAGGTAATGTCGATTAGTACTGAAATATAAAAAATAATAATTGAAGAAACGACGCGCTGGTAGTATTCGTGTTTATTTTCTATTTTATGACTTCTGCCAACCTACCATTTTTAGTAAAGGTTAATTGTAAAGAACTCAAACCCATGAACTTTCGCAATCCGGGTCACTGCTCTAACGTTGAGCTACCCAGGACCTTACACGACTGACTTTTACAAGCACTTGTTGCTTTTTCGCTACTACGGAGTGAATTTTCTTTAATATTCCGAAAATCCACCCAAACAGGCGAAGGACGAACGTCAGTCTCGAAGTCAGTCCTGTTAGATCCTGGGTAGCTCTGTGGTTAGAGCAGTCGCCCAGGCCCAGGTTAGAGCAGGGTGCCGGGGATCGTATGGACTTTATTTAGCATTTTTCATTAAGAATAATTTTCAGTATAGCATCATGAATGCAAAATTGATCAATAATCAGATTATTTGTGTCATTCTTGTCTGAAAAATCTAATTTGTGACTGAAAAACGGCGATATCGCTACTAAACAGCAAAATAAAGCAAAAGAATCCGTCAATGCAGCTCCATCTGCGATTGATTTGAGCAAAAAACAGTAGTTGCACCATTGGGGCCAATCTGGTCAAGGGAACTATTACAGAATCCCAGACAGTTAAATAGTTTATATTATTTTGGACAATTTCGAAAGGTCATGCGCTAAAATTATTGAATAAATAATAATAAATGTTCCGGTTACGCTGTATGAGGCACGACGACGGGGTTTAGTAAGGCGGCATAATTTTTCTTTGGGTCATTGTTGAACTTGAAAAGATGGTTGCGATGTTTTCGTGAGTTCACCGTTTAAGTAAAGAATTTTAGATCGAATTGATGTTATTTTGTCGTAATATTTATGCAACGTTTTTTTAGTTAAGTCCGCCGCTTTAATGGTAGAAACTGTAACATAAATATATAGATAGTTATAAAAACCCGTTGAAATATATTAATTAACTGATTACTAACGATTTCGCGCACTATCCACAAATGAACTACTTTAAAACGGTTTGATCGCGTTTTTATTTAGTTATATTGACGTTTTAGGCTAATTCTACAAATAAATTTTGTTTAAATGGAATCGAAAACGGATCGAAAACGGATCGAAACTGAACGAAACTACTAAGTGTCATATGATACAATTCCAGCTAAAATAGAACTGAAATTGTATCGTATGTCACTTTGTAAAATAGGAAAACCATTAAAAACTGTAGTTTCGTTCGGTTTCGATCCGTTTTCGATTCGGGTTAAACAAAATTTATTTAGTAGAATTAGCCCCCAGGTTCCGTGTTTACATAAGATTCACAGTACACATTTTTTATATTTTATGGCAATGTTTACATTTATTAAATTAAATGATTTTAAAAGTACATTTTACATACAAACAAACTCCGACGAGAAAAACGAATTTATTGTTGGAGTTTATTCCGAAACGACAATAAAACTAAATACGAACGCGATGAAACGTTTAAAAGTTGTTTCATATAAAGACAACACTTTTGATATTACCTGAAGTAGTAGCATTCTTGGCAGTTGATGATACAAGCAATTAAGCAAAGTTTAAAAGTATTTGTAGAACTAATGGAAATCATACTTAGCTATAATAATTATGCCCAGCTTATATAGGTAATATGGGCTATAATTTACGTGGGCCAATCCGCGGGAAGATAGCTAATTAAACTTGAACTTGAAGAAGAAGGAATAGACTTACGACCCGATAAGATGAACCCACATGGACTTAAAGAAAAACTAAACTGCGTCTTCCTTCGAAACTTCTTTACATACACCAACAAACATAATTTACCTTCGCATTTTTTTTTTTTAAATGACTTATCATGTTCGATGTCTCTATTAAGTAAATACTTTGCTGAATTCAAAGGTTGCAGGACAATATGGCCAACGTATAAGGGAGGCGTATGCTCAGCAGTAGGCGTTCTACAGCTGATGATGACGACAACAGTATCACAAACGGTAGTGTAATAGATTTTACAAATGTTCAGTTTCACAAAATACCTAATCGCCAAATATACATAGATCCCTAATTGTTGTCTTTTATTTGACAATCTTTGATAACATTATATTCCAAGGTGACTCTTGTACTCTATGTCATTAATAATAATCTAACTGTAACAAAGTCTTATAAATACAAAAGTCTTTGAACTGTAAAAGAAAGTCAATCGTTTATTTTGGTTACATTTTTTGTCCTCTACAGATGTCTTATAACATTCCCACTTAGGTTTTAACTAAACAAGTAAAGAAGATAGTGAAGATCAGTGTAGTCTGGATATCGATAATTTCACCATTAATTTGTAGTCACCTGAAAAATAGTGATCCTTACTATTACTTTTCCATCAGCAATAATGGTTTTGTATTGCTATAAAAGTATATCACGTTCTGTTATCGATGAAATGACCACTGTTAATGATAAAACGAAGTCTGCATGTCATACCGCAACGATTTCAAAAACGTCTATACATTTTCAATAGAGTTGACGATTATTTTTTGTCTGTTTGACCATAAAAACATTAAACATGTATTTAATTATATTTTCGAAATCATTAAAATGTCACATGACGTCATGCTTTTGTATATTTTCTACTAAACTGTGACGTAGCTAGCCCCTACTTCTCAACTTGAATGCCTGTTATGTAAGCTATTTCTTGTTAAATTAAAGTAAAAAAATACGTAATTAATATTTTTCTGTTATCTGACTGACGGACTAAATAGATTTTTACATCCAGTCGTCATCTCTATTCACGTGGTTGTAACACTATGTAGATTCTAATACCTGTAGTAAGTTTGGCAGTAAAAATCTTATAATCACTTAAATTGCGTTTATACGTTTAATTCAAAGTTTCTTAAATCACTATGGAGAATCTATAGCGGTCTGAGACAACAATATTTAATGATTCAGAAAAACACAATAAACTTAGCTGATTCTAAATATCTATAAGTGTTATTATTTAATGAGAATTAATATTTATCGATAACCGAATACCGATAGTATTACAAAACTTAGTTGGCGGCAATATAATCAAAGTAATTGTGAAACGACATTGTTGCATCTAATTACTTTAGGACATCGACTTTGTTTGCTTGTCACTCAATTTATCACGGTTTATCAAGAGTTTTAATCTTACACTGACTTTCCATAAGAAAAACATTGAAACAGTTGTAAGAGTTTACACAAACATTTTGTATGTAATTATTTGTTTAACAAATAATGGAGATTGATGCAGTTTTAATTGCATTGACGATTGTTTTTCAATCTAAGATTAGACAAATTTAGTATACCTTAATATTGAAATTAAGTTTTCTCATAATTTCTATGTATAAGAAGATTTATTTTTAATAATTATGTATTCATAGGAATTATTACTATGTATATATAATTATTGAAAATGAAATAGAAAAAATCTCATAGTCACTCTGCCACGGAGATTGTCCAAACTCCGTATAATAATCTGCCTCTAAGTATTACTGTTATAAAAATTTAGAATTCTTATTAAATTATTTTTTAATCTAATGTTATTAAATTTTATAAAGTAAATGATACAAAAACCTGGAAAGATTGCAATTTTAATTTGAAATGTTAATGTTGATTCCACTTCAGCTGAGCAATCCTACGAGCAATGTCAGTTGCGTTAGTTCTCCTACGGATATTCTCGTTCCTTATTAGAAACGGAAACACCAAGTATTGCTCTATCGACTGCTCATCGGGTGATCTTGAGCCTGCTTATGAGACCCATAGTAAACGACCACGTTTCACTTCCGTGGGTCATCACTGGCGTCTTGTTGCCTCATTTTATGTCTTGCTTTCATAAGTTGGAGAGTGTTGTCGGAGATTTCTTACGTTCTGGGACGGCGGGTTTTAATATACTTAGATCTACCATCCGGACAGTATCCACGACCATGATGTCTAGATCGTCCACATTATTAAGCTGTTCTCGTGAAACACGAGTTGAATTTGTGCAGGCGTTGGTCGGAGCGTTAATTAAATCAGTCAAGATCAAGCTTGATATTTATATTCAATGTGCCTCGTAAAAGTCGATGATCACTTTCTGTTTCAACGGCATTTATGACAGATATCATTGAATATTTGTTTTTTTGTTGACATGATAAAATCTATTTAATTTTACACTTTGCCGTCGGGACTTATCCTCCTCCATTTTCGGTTCTGTGCCTTCCCAAAGAAGGAGTTCATCATAAAAATCATCCGGGCCTCTGGCGTTCCATTGTCCAACTCTAAATTGCCCCACTTTTAACTAATCACCGCAACGTTTTCCCAATTTCGCGTTGAAGTTCCCCATCACAACCGTGTAGTGGGTATTTTAGTTATGTATGGCTTTTGAGATCTCCTTATGGAGGTTATGTCTCCACTTCTTCATCTGATTGCGTCGAGGTTGAAGCATAAACCTGTATGATGTTCAAAGAATATCGTTTTCATATTCCGAGTACCAGAAATGCTAAGAAACGCTACCCCGGTCGATGCACTTCCAATGGGATGTTGTTAACAAGGGACTTATGGCCGATAAACCGGACACCATTTAAGGACTGTTGGTCGCCCTTCCGGTACCCTTATTACTTATCACTTAAAGAATTGGGTAGTTTCTTTCGCTTGTTCTTCTTGTCAGCTAAAAGTCGTCCTGAACAAGTGGTAGGGGAAAAAAATGTTTTTGGACTATTCAAAAGTGCTTGTAATAAGCCTATTTGAATAAAGATATTTTCATTTCATTTTATTTCACTTTAAAAAATTATCTTATCCGGTAACTTTATTATCGGGATTATCGGGTCCTCCCCCTCTCTTCAAACTTTAGATAATCCTATAGTGTCCCAGCGTAGCTTCCAACACCGTTAATTTCGCGACGATCCTCAGCGTACGCGTATTGTAAGTGGCCAGGTCGAGTCTTTGTAGATGGAAGCCGATATTTCAATAAAATGTAATGTTAAATAAAATTTTGGTATTTTAACCCTATACAGAAATATGCATCTACATCCAAAATTGCACTTATTATTGTATAAAAAAAATTGAAACGCTTATATGTTTTTACAGATCCATTTAACTTAAATAAAATTTCTATGTTGGACCTGCAATTAGTACTCAGAATTTGTTTAATAATAAAAACATTTTTCAAAACTTAAAACTTTAAAAAATAATACTTTAATTATAAGCAGTTAATTTTGTCAAAAAGACATTGAAGTAGGGCTACTGTTTTCTGTAGTTTATTAAATGATAACCGTCTGACTTCAATGTTTCTTAAGAAAAACACATAAACAACACATAATAAATAAATGAACATAGAAATTTCTCTTTGCAGATTTTCAATAAGGGCAAAAATCGGTATCTTTGTTTTTTCGCTATCATAAATATATCTGATGAAAAGCATTTTGTTATAAAAGAAAATGACTGATAATTAAGCTGTCGAACAAAATTAATTTTGAAAATCGATTCAAAGTACAGAAAAAAAAAACATACAGTCGAATTGAGAACCTCCTTCTTCTTTAAAGTCGTTTAAAAATTGAAACGGTTTATTACTTAAGCTTTCATCAGGCTTTAAGGATTTTTGAACAAGGTAGATAATTAGATTTAAATGGTTAACTGGGTCAATGTCATTGACCTTTATTACAGCTCATAATTACTATCGCAATATTATCAATTAATCTGTAACCTATTATTCAGTCATCAAAATGAATCAAAATCCAGTAAAGGTATTACAACTTACTTATGTTTTTATTTTCATTGCTGTCTTTTCGAGAATTTTCTTTACTGATTTCATGGAGATTTATTCAAATCTAAAGGTTTATTTATGCAATCGTGCGACAGTCAATCGCCCGTTGAAATTATGTAACGACCATAACAGCTGGAATGTACCCACACAAAAAAATGTGTACTTACTATAGTCTGCGTAAAATCAATAAGTACTTATCATTAAATACACCGCGGGTTGCGGCAGATTGTGCAACCAAATCTCACGGTCAGATGGTAAAAGTGACAATTCGATAATTCACGGCCATTTTCACTGTTCGAAAAATCGCGCAAATAATCGGGCGGGAAAACGATTAGAGGCGGGCGTTATGAACGCTTTCTAGGTTCATCGGCTGCGGCCGCGCAGAGCACAGAACGCGACGCACCCGCGCACCCGCCGGACGAGCAAATGTTTACTCACCGCTTGTTATAAACTGAAGCAGCCGGCGACGAAGACATAAACGCTCGTTCAGTCGCAGCACACTCGCCAGTGTGGCAACTGATCCTTTTCGTAAGTCAGTGAACGGCACGTATATAACAAAAAAAACGGACACTTTTCAGCGCAGAAATGCGGGCGGCGCTGATCTGTCTACTGGCCGTCGTGGCCGTAGCGGCCGGGGAATATGCGGAAGAACCGTGGGTGGAGGAAGAAGACGTGGAAGACAATTACGACGATGAAGCAGAAGAGACGCAGAGCCGCAGGCGACGTGAAGTGTACGTGGAAGGTCCTTATGAGGAACACGTGAGGATTAAACGATGCGATGATGAACCCGTCCACCGTGTGCGACGCTCGGCTGAGTATGTCAGAGTCCCGAGACAGGTGCATCAATATGAAGTGTACGAATTCTCAGACGATGCGGCACCCGCTTCACCACCATATGAAGAGATGTTGGCCGCAAGCGCTGACCATTACCACAGAGTGTACGCGGCTCCCGGTCAACCGGCCGCGAGATATCTCAACCCTGAAGTGAGTGTTCCAGAAGAAGTACCTTTATCACCTGTGGCGTCTCATCCTGCGCAGTATGTCGCGGCTCCTAACCCTGTTTATAGCAGTAAATATGTCGCTGCACCCAAAACTGTTTTAGGCGATAATATACATGTTGTGGCACCCCCTAACGCTAATCCTAATGTGTTTAACGATCATATCAAATTTGTGGCCCCTAAAAATGCTAGGCATAACAAACCCGTTCAGTTTGTGGCTCCTCATGTTGGGAACGTGGCAGCCGCTGCTCCTGTGATACCCATTCCAGCGGCCGTGGCTTCGGTTCCCGTGGCAGTGGCTCCTGTACCGTTAAAACAATTGTCTAGTGGAGATTTATTGGGCTCGGCGGCTGGTCATCATGATAAGCATCATCATGGTCATGAGGCAGGTGGTGGACATCATCATCATGGAGGTCATTACGGAGAACATGGTGGAAAGGTGAGATAATGTCACATTATTATATTAAAAATATATTGCATGGTATTTTAGGTATCAACAAACCAAAATAATTATTTCTTGTGTCATATCAACTAACAGATTAACTAAAATTCAATAAAAAATTCAACAAACTTAACATAAATAAAATTTAATAACAACATCACGAATAAAGTTTATCTTTAGATATTGAATTACCACGTTCGCCAGATGATTTACTTATCAATCATTACTATTCACGAAACCAATTATTTGTTCTACTTTATTGATAAAATAGATAAAAACTTCAGGCGGGACTATTTAAACTTCATAGATTTAGGGATACCCATTGTAAATGTGACTTTTAACTATTTATAATTTTATTGAAGTCTGATGAATTCATATCATGTAAGCTTCCATCTAAAATGAGGGTGTCTAAATATTATATACCTCTCGTGTATCAGTAGAATAACTGAAGTCCTTGAAGTTTCACATTATTGGTTTTTATTTAATTATTCATTCGGTCACTAGAAGCAATCATCATTATCACTAGTCCATTACCCATTAATACTACAAATACTACAATTAATATATGTTATTTTATAGACAATGGTTTGATAGAATTTTGTTTTGAAAAATATTTCATATATAAAGTGCCAGGACTTCGTGGGTTGGATTTCATAAATATACAGAACAACTTTTGCTATGGGAGCAAAACTGAATTTACGAAAAAATAATCAGCTGTTTCATACTATTGGTGAATGTAGGTATTACAATTTGTATAAAAGATCTCAGTTTTTGTGCAGAAAAAATAAATTATTATTATTATTACGAAGTCCTGACACATAATAATATTACACCTCATATGTACAATTTCACAAAATAGTCAATACTCAGAATAGTTATTTTAAAGAAAATTATGTACTACGTTTGTTACAAATGAAATTCATTGAACCGATATCCATATCAAAGAATAACAAATAGTATATTCTTTTTCCATATCGTTTGGTAAATATGAAAATATCTTGATTTTAGAAAAATATTTTTTTTTTACTTATATATTTGGGAAAATTTTCCTTTTTGATAATATCTGTTTTCTTCATAATTTTAACTAATTGACTTTTCAAGTATAGTCTAGTCTAATAACGAATAGTTTTTGGCGGCAAATCATTGTCTATTAAACAAAATTTTGCGAAAATATAAAATATGGTATTCACTTCTTAGTAGACACCTTACCTTATATTATAAAATTTTGTTTATTAACTTTATAACAATTAATGAATCCTCTTTTTTAAATTGGGTCAGTAGTTTTTGAATTTATCCATTACAAATAAGAATGAAAAATACAATTTATTCTGTGTGATCTCTAATTCATAAACTCAATTTAAAGTTAAATTCACACCACGTTTTCATTTAAATTCAATCACTATTTTTTTTGTGAATGCCGAAAAGCTAGTGATTCACAAAGGGAAAAATACGCACTCTCCCATTTTAAAGAGAAATGTGTACAAAGTGTTATATTTGTGGGGTCTTCTTACGTAATAACTATGAAAACTTCTCTGTAATAAAAACAAGAGCTGGATCTGCCGCTTCCCGTATATAGCATGACGTAGGTATTAAATAGATAGCTCGTAAAAAATTAACATATTGGAATATCAACTTTTAATTTCTATTGAATACTCTAATACAATAGTTAATTTGAATATGAAAAAATTTACGTAAATAATTATTTCTGTAATAAAGTAACTTTTACTTTTAACGACTTTTTTCAACAGCTATTTCTGCAATAAACGAACGTCAATGTCCTTTTCCAAGATAGTTATATAAGTATAAATAGTAGTAGGGATATGTAAATAACTTTAAAACATATTTTTTGTACTTTTTTTAATTTTAATTTTTTTATTTTTAGTATGAATCAAACGCAAAAAAACATCAAAAACAAATGCACAATAATACGGTCATAGTATATCTGATATTTACGTTATTCATACAATACCAACTGTTTTCCAGCGATTTTGTCCGCTTTAATTATATATATCATAATGTAACCAACGTATTTTATAGGTATAGCTTCCTGTAAGTGAAAGAATTATTACCAGTAGCTTCGAAGCCTATTCGATGCAAACAAACAAGCAATCAAATATTTCCTCTTTATATTATTAAAGTTTATCATTAAAAAAAAACTGAAACTTTTTTAAGGCAGATTTACCTTTTTAAGCAAAAATAATGGCGCATAAACTCCTCGACGTGGTCCTGTTAAAATTACACTATGTCATACTTGTGAACGGGGAAATAATGATGGTTAATTTTTCCATAAAATAATTAAACAACATACCTAGTTTTGTGTTTGAATTATATTGTTACTTAAAACATTCAACATCACGGTAGACTTACGGTTAACTTTTCTATGATTTATTAATCTAATTTGGTCTCAACTGTGTCAACAACTTGTATTTGGAGTTGCTTTGTTATCTGAATCATGGGCTACGGTGAGAGGTTCTCTAGTTCAGCAGTTAGCTAATACATTCAGTCTAATAAATAACACACAAAAACCGAATCTCCGCAATTTTTGATAACCGCAGTGTGTAGCCAAATATTTAGTATCAAGGTTTCTTAGAGGCTCGGATTGATCTCGGTGGCATTAGTAGTTGAGAATACCCACCAATTTTAATTGCATCTCTATACTTAGACCCATTCTTCTCCATATTGGCTATGTGTATAAAAGCCTGTGTATATATATAAAAGTAATAAAAGCCTGTAACTCAGAGTGAGTATTTATATAATAGGTTGATGGCGAAATAAATTAAACTGATTCTTATACAAATGAATAAGTATACTGGGTAACATATCCTGGGATCATTATGCCTTTAACGACATCGACATATCTAACCTTGCCGTACTCGAATCTATTATCATCTAGCTTTGTCAACCAGTCGTCGGCTGTTATTTAGTAGAACAGTCGGAAATTAATAGAAGCTTATAATGAACACGAAACTTAATTTGACGATTGATTTTTGTATACAGATACTGTGGTTTGTTCAATATCCATTAAACGCAGTCACTGATAGGGTCAATTAGAAACCATCAAAAATAAAATATACCTGGCGAAACGTCGTGACAAAAATAAATAGACATTTAACTTGAGAATCTCCTTCTTATTAAATAAAATATAAATGACTTTAAAAAAATACATGTTGCCTACTTAAAATTTGCAAATTTATCTTCAGACATCAACAACAACATCAGGTATCAACAACTTGGTCAGGATATGTAATAAAATATTGTCACAAACATTTCCAGCATACCGAGGGTTTCTCTGGTGAACATCACGTAGATAAAGGTGCAAAGGGACACAAAACTGATCACCATCATCGCAAGGAATACGAAGAGGCCGCTGGCAAGAAGCGAAAGCATCACGACCAGGCTGGACACAAGGGCAGCCACGAGGAAGAGGCTCATGGATCGAGAGGTGCCAAGTTCGATGAGAAGAAAGGCCACAAGAAGGGACACAAAACGAAAGGTATGTGGAAAGAAAAAATATTAGGTTGCGTTTTATCTACAGGTCATTGAAATAGAATAGAATTATAATAAGCCTTAAAAATGATTAGCAATGAGTGATAAATACTTGAAATTCTAAAATAATAAAAGACTCTAAATGTTCTCTTTACATTCAGTGATTCTGTCGATTGGGTCTAGGTTAGTATAGTAGTATTTTAAATGGAACCTATTGAGATGTAGTTTTCAAAGTTTTTATAAACAATTTAGAGGTTATGTTACACTTTTAAGTGTTATGTTAAAGTTGGTCAAACGATTTATATAACGTTTTCCTAAGTAACTAAGTACCAAATCTATTGCGGCCTAATTAGATTTCATGTTTAGTTAAATAACAATCTTTGAATCAATAGAAAAAGTTAATTATATATAAAGCGGTCAGCGGCGGCGCAACGGTGAATCAACAATACAATAACACAGCAAAGGGTCAAACGCTGTTCGGGAAATATAATCAACTTATGCAACAAATCCACTTTCTAGAAGCCGCAAAATATTATATTTTCTACGACAGTGAGCAAGGCCGGCCTACGTGTTTTATTAGTGTAAATTATGCGTGAAATTATAGTGTACATTGATATCGTATCAATCGTAATTTATAATTGTAAGTATAAATTGAAATAAATGTGTTTAAATGTGTTTTAATTGATCATATGCCCGGCGCATATGATGGATGACATAAAATGATGCCTCCGAGCTTCGGAAGCAAGATAAGTCGTTGATCCCGGCAGTATGTACAGTTAACACGAATCCGCGTTGACCTGAGTGCCCCAACGGGGACATTTATGGGTTGATGATGAAGTTGATTTGTTTTAAATGATTTCCTTATAGTCTGTAATTTATTCAAATAGTGTGATAATTATCGACACCTTAATCATCTCCTAGCAATTCCATTATAGCCACATGTACATGTTAACCAATATTTCCGTTTTAATCAATGTATCCAATACATTGCATGTCTCTTGTCAACGCCATTTTGGTGCTAGGAACATCTTTTTTCGCGGTATTATATTTCGGAAATTCCACAGAAAAATCGACCAGTAGTCAAAATTTTTATATTGTGATGTATTAATATTGGACTTATATCTTTCCACATACAGTTTCACATTAACAAATAGTAAGATGATATTTATCTAGTTGAAGTCGTATTTGCTTTCCAATGATTTTTAATTTTAAATAATTGGAGATATTATAATAAAATTAAAATATGAAAAGGTATTGTCCAAAAACAATAAAATACTAGGAAAAACGTGTACTGATTAAATCTTTATCTATCTATAGGTATAGTCCAAATGTTTCTTCATCTGTTCTTCATTAATGTCTTCTTAATGTTTATTCTCCTTATTCTGCATTGTCACAGAGGAAACGATAATAACTGAGGATTGATCCAATCCCTTAGTCAGATGATTAACTTACGGAAGATTTGATTAAAATGCAAAATTAGTTCAGTTATAGGAAAAACACATAATCATTAATATTTTATATGTTTTTATATACTACTTAACGGCGTTATAAAATTAATTTAGTTGGTTAGATTTCCACTTATACTATTATATAAAATAATACAATAATAATATACACGACAAAATGAATAGTTTGGAATAATTACTCATTTATAAAGCAACCAGTCTCAAAATTTTATTTGGTAAAACTTATATTAAAGTACTTAAACAATAAAAAAAAAAACAGGGATAAAAATAAATGGTACAGGTAAAAATTCGCACTATTTTTAAAAAGCGGTAAGCGCGCATTTGCCAAGTGTAGTTGTAGCTCGTATTGCTAGTTTTTGTGATGTCACTGAACACATTTTGAGATTTTATCGAATAACTAGATTTGTAAAGAGTTATTAAAAACCTCTTTGTTTTTACATCTTTTTGATAAAAGTTTTTAGCAATTTCATTAATTTTCTGATTTTATCATATCCATGTGAAATATTTCGCGATATATATACAGACTGTAAATATATACGTATTTAAAGAAACAACGTACGTACATCGCCAATTTATGGACTTTTACTAACTATTCGACAACATCGTAATCACAGTTGTAGTCGCTGACATGCTTTATGTTAGAGTCCCTTTACACTGGCATTATTCTTTTAATACTTTCATTCATTCATTCATTCTTGTTACACTGATAAATTAAATTTCTTTTTCCACGCGGAACAGAAAGTTCCAGGTTATATTTAAACTTTTTAAAGTAAATAAGTTGAATAGGATTTATTAATTGATTAACATGGATTTCAATAGGGTTGCTTTGCCCTGGAACCAAATATTGTTATTACAGTAACTGCTTAATAAATTATAGGGGACAGACATGTTTTATAATTTGTTATCAAGCATCAAAAAATATTTTGTTGAAACGACGTTGACCAGCCATCATAACGTTAACATTAGCAATGATACAGTGTTATGGTTTTTTTTAATAAGCCCTAGTTGATATTATATTAATTTATTAAATTTGTGTTACTATCGCAAAAAGCAACAGTTTTTACATTTAAGAGTAGAAACCGACATAACTGAAAATAACATTATTTAGGGTTCTGTTCTACGTGTCTCGATAGCAATCGCTTACCTTAATACAAACTGTAAATTTGTTATTTTTTTCTATGAAGTTTCGTAGCAGCGAGGCAAATAGAAAAGGTTAATGATACATTTTGTGATTGATTACACCAAATGGATAATATGATTCTGTGGTATCATCGCCATATCACTAGCAGATAATGGTATTTAGGATTGTGCAGAGCAGACATACCAATTCTGACGATAATTAACGTATTATTAATTAAAGTAATGAATCACGTTACAATAATCATAATAATTGGACCAGGACCAGGATTTGATTTTCTCCAAAACCTTTGCCTTCTGCGCAGGTACATCAGCAAATGTCATTATTTGTATCTTACTGTACTGTCGGGGTACATACACTGCATAGACGCCAGTGCGAACGGAACTTATGTTTAATAGCCACGTTTTTTGCAATGGCATTAACTTTTTTACTTTAATGAAGATTTGTTTTTGCTGTTATTTATCCAGTCTAGACCATGTCTAGACTAAGTGAAACTACTTTCAATAAAACAAGCCATTCACGTTTCTTTCAATTCGCTCGTTTCAGGTTACCACAACAAGTACCACAAGGATGAATTCCATAAAGAGCATAAGTTCTACGATGACTTCCACAAGAGTGGTGAACATCACAGATATGGCAAGTTCCACGCCAAGCACGCCAGTGATGAAAGTGGAAAGAAGAAGGCGCACCACGTTAACGCCGGACATGACTTCATGGAGCGAGGCAAGAAAGGATACAGGTAATAAATTATCATAGATCCGTTAAGTAATAGCTTCCGGTTGACAGTAAATGAATACTATACCATAGTAATAGTGCAGTGATGACGCTACTGTTGCGGCACAGGTCTTTTCTATTAGTATGATCGAATTGAAAAGGGAGAGCCCAGTGTGGATCAGTGGTATTAGCAATTGTGGGTATTAACAGGTGCGTATTAACAGTTGCATGGATCAATCGCTAAAATTCCTCCCGAAGCACGAAAGAGCTTTTTTGTCGAAGATTTCTTTTTGTTACCCAATGACCAGATTTTACGAAAGTTATTTAATCTCCGCACTGAAAACCTCATGCGCTTACTACTCTGCCGTCGAACTCCTTACCTGCTTACTCTTATCATGTTGGATTTGTTTTATTTTTATGAATTTTCATGGTTCAAGGTTTAATATTAAAATATACCAAATATTAAAACAACACAGTAAAAATAACGATAATTCTTATAAACTACTCATGGTGACAAAATATTTTTTCCACACAAATTACTACCGGCTATAAGACTGACTTACTGAAGGACAATTATGGGTTGCCAGATTTCAAGGTTTTGAATTCGGTGATATTTAAAATATTTATAAATCATATATATTTTATTCGGTGTATTCGGTGTACGTTGATTTTGTTTGATGTTATGTTATCAAAGATCATATTCTGCTAGTTCTTCTTATCAACCAAAAGACGTCCTGAACGTAGGTTAAAATGTTAGGCGATTTACGACCGGTTTCTGAATCGAGTTTCTGAAACTAAAATCAGAAACGAAATCTTTTTAAGTAACGTTTAATTAAAATTTGCACGTTTGCATTTTTGATTCTTAATTCAGAAACCGGATATTATTCTTTCAGATATTTTCATACGAAACCCAATTGTTGATCCGATTTGGACATCTTTATGGGTTCATCTCAGGATCATTAGCTTTTGAATCAAAATAATTTTATTATTTGCGAAGAAGTCATAACAAACAATGTATATTCAAAAAACTACAGAACCTCCATATTTTTAACCAACACCAAAAGTAAAATGGAAGAGGTTATATGTTTGTTTTTTATATATGGTCATCGATATGTCCGCCAATTGTTGGCTGATTTTCAAAACTCGACAGTTAATGGACTGTGGATCACCAAAATATATAGATGACATGTTTATTCAGCTAAAAACAAAATATTGCGTATTTTGAATTCATTCAAAATCCGAAAGAAAGATTTCCTATGCTCAAGAAATAGCATTTTTTATGAAGTAGGTATGTTGATCGATTTCTTCTTGAATTGTGAATCCATTTCAATCAAACTAGCTGTTACACCACGATTTCGCCTGCGTCAATTATAGCCTACTTCTAACGTGAATTATGTAGCCTATCCAATGCCAATAAACAAGCAACAAATCTTTTCTATAAAAAATATGAAATAAGAATTATTGGAAAAAATATACCGAGCAAATAAACATAGTATCCTTTTCTAAGACTTACAAAATATTGAAAATATTTATTAATATAGATATTTAATATTTTAAGTGTTACCGCATACACAAAAAATATAAATGTCACTACATAGCATGAAATAGAAATTAAAGAAAATAAAACGGATTTGAAACTTTAAACAACTTTTTAAAAAAGTAGAACCAACTTTAAAGACTTTAAGAAAGTAATAAATAATAGGACTTATCTCAAAAGCGACTTATTCAAGAAAATGCTATTAAAGTTGGGCGTAGATTTTCAGTAGGTTATGAATTAAATGATAGGTGCCCGACTTCAATTTTCTCAAATAAGTCGCTTTCAAATGAAATCAAATCTTAATCATTTATTCAATCTAGGCTATTAAAAACACTAAATTATACTGTCTTGGCAATATCTACATCTGTGATTTGCCTAATTTTTTGTATTGCGAAGGGAGTTGAATTTAGTTTTTCTGCCAAAAATGAAATGTGAAGATGCCATTGCAATTAAGAATCCAGCATTACACCCAAGAAGATTGTTGAATCAACGAAGTGGACATTTTTAACATTAAATTTAATTAGTGTTTGTTCATCAATAACTTTATAGATTTAATTTTTTTTAGCATTAAACTGGAGACTATGTACAGTAAACCAGATCATAATCTGTGAGAGAGCATTATTTACATCGTTTAAGTTATTTTTACATCTATCAATATTAAATATTAAAGAAGTGTCATCTGCAAACAATACTATATCGCATAAATTTTCAACAAAAAATGGCAAATCATTTATGTATGTTAGAAACAGAAAGGGACCCAGAATAGAGCCCTGGGGAACCCCAATTTTTACTTGTGAACCAAATGATCTCGTACCGTTTATATCGATAATTTGAGTTCTGTATCTGACGTACGACATTAGTTGTTGATATCATAGTAATTTAGCTTCGTTTCCAGTGTTTGATGCTCAACGCAATCAAATGCTTTGAATAAATCAAGAGGATTCTGTGGCCCCTCACAAGCCTTGAATATATATTGAAGAAGTGCAACACTAGAACCAGTAGTAGAATGACCTTTTGTGAACCAGTAACCAGTAATTTATTTAAATTAAACTAGGGCAATAACTGTTCAAGAATTATTTTGTAATATTGATATAGGTCTATAATCACTATGGTCTTCCCTATCACCGAATTTAAAAAGAGATATAACTTTGCTAAGCTTCATAAGATTTGGAAAAATTCCTTCATCTATACAACGTTAAAATATATCAGCCAAGTAAGGGGCTATAACATAAATTATACTTTTAATAATATTAAGAGATATGCTCCATAAATCGCATTTGTTTTTTATTTTCAGACATTCGAAAATTTTAATGATATCTAAGAAATTAATAATATATTTCAATTTAAACTGGCTGTCTACCTAAGACACGTATTTAAAAAAAAGCCTTCGCATTAGTTGGTGGAGAATTTAAACCAAATGTTGTTTCAATTGGTATGTTTATAAAATACTCATCAAATATATTAGTAATTTTATCTAATTTAATTTAAAAAGTTTGTTCCTACTTTTATAAATACCTGTCGAAGCCTAGTCACAGAATTGTAACTTCAGTGTAACTTTTACGGTCTAACACGGAAAAACCTTTTCAAATTCATTTTTTATAAGACAGAACAGATCACTCTAAAGAATATTAGGACCATCATTTGGCCATACCACCAATTTTAAAATTATCTAGCCACATTTTAATAACTGGTCTACACCCAATATTTTAGGCTCATTAAGTGATATTAGTATCAGAATATACATTATCAAAACATGTGGCTGAATGTGTCGTTACTGTTAGGCTCAAGAAATTGATTAAATAGATTGAAGCATAAAAATAATGATAGCAAACGAACGGATGTTGTACCGTTCACTAGAAGATCTACATTAAAATTACCACGTTCAACCAAATATTTGTTTTCTGTGTGCAATTTCCTAAGTACATCTTCTATTACAAATTCAAAAGTTCCATAGTATGGCGTATGACGTAGTTTTCGGTTTTCATAAGTGCTCTGTAAAAGCCTAAACTGAATAAACAATTTTGATTTTAATTTTTGAAAATAGTCACTATCAGTAGGTCTATCAAGGGTTTTTTTCATGCTTTTTATGGCTATGGATATTTTTTATATAATAGGTCACACTAAAAATATTTAACATAGTTGAAGTGTTAGAAAAGAGATTTTGTTTATTTGCTCGACATATTTCTTTTTAATAATCTATATTCATATTTTAAAGAGGAAAGATTTGATTTCTTATTTGGCTCCAAAACTATAAGACCGATTTATAAAAGATTTTCATCTATAGGAAGCTCCATAATATGCTGCGGATACAGGCTATAATTAACTCAGGCGAAGTCGCGGGAAAACAGTTAATTTAATAGAAATTGGTTCACAATCAAGAAGAACATAACTACCCCATATATATAAATATATATAAAATATTTAACTCAAAAGCGGCTTACAGAACCTACAGAAAACTTCTGCTGGGCATAAATAGCATTTCTTGAATACATAAGTAGCTTTTGAGATAAGTATAATATATCACTTTTTACAGTTTAAAATCCGTTCCGCTAATTGTAAAAAACATTTCCGCTAATTGTAGACCAATTTTCAATATTTTTTTTATAAATAAAAATATATTGTTAATATAAAAGATAAGAACATGGGCCTTGTGGATACCACAGTATTTTTAGGAATAACATTAGATTCTAAACTACAGTGGGGCCCACATATTGATAGATTGTCGAGTAGACTTAGCCCTGCAGCATATGCCGTAATGAAAATACGTAGGTTCTCTGACATAGATACTGCCAGATTAGTATACTTCGGTTACTTTCATAGTATAATGTCGTACGGAATCCTATTGTGGGGAAATGCTGCCGACATACAAACAATTTTTGTGCTTCAGAAAAGAGCAATTCGATCAATTTATAATCTTAGGATTAGGGACTCTTTAAGGGAGAAATTTAAGGAAATAGACATTATGACTGTTGCTTCTCAATACATATACGAGAACTTAATGTACGTTCGTAAAAATATTAGTTTGTTTTCTATAAAAAGTGATGTACACAATTTTAATACAAGAAATAAAAATAAATTAACGGTGCCTGTCACTAGACTGCAAAAAGTTAATAACTCTTTCAAGGGTCTTTGTGTGTGCTTCTACAATAAGATCCCAAGCAAAATACAACAATTAGATATCATGCAGTTTAAATCTACTATTAAAAAAATACTTATTAAAAAAGCTTATTATAAGGTATCCGATTATATAACAGATAAGAACGCTTGGACTTGAGATGATCCAGCAACTGGATAGGTGATTACTTCTAAACTCATTATCTTGTTTCCATTATTATTAAATGATCATGTTATTATTATAAGACCATAGTTTTTTTTTTATCTCTGTTTATAATGTATTGGTCTGGTAATGACATGGCTTTTGTAAATGTCATTACTCATATTAGAGCTGGTGAGTTTCTTGCTCGTTCTTCTTATCAGCCAAAAGATGTCCTGAACGAGTGGTAGGGAAAAAAATGTTGGACGATTCAAAAGTACTTTTAAGAAGTCTATTTGAATAAAGATTATTTTGACTTTGACTTTGACTTGATATGTATTGCAACTATCTATTACGTAACGCGTAAATGGCAGAATTTAATTTAATACAAATAAAACAAACAAAATTATAAAATAATATTTTGATGGACGGCATCGGGCTTGAATCTACAAAACAAACAGTTCCAGTAATGCGATACCTAAAATTTACAACCTATTCTACCAACCAATAGAATTTATATCTTTTTATTTTAAATATAATATACTATTATTCATAATGTTCTTTCTTATGATTTTCAATTGAGCCATATTTAACCATGTGTACAATTTGCTATATGGAGCTGTCATCTTTAGCCGGAGTATTCGTCAAAACGGACATTTCACGTACCTTTGCTATATTTTCAAACATCTTGGCAAAAGTATTGAGTTTACATCATAAGTTTACATAAATTTTATGACATGTTTGTGCAAACGCAATACATATTGATTCGTAAGCAGCAGTCACCTTGACCTGTCTAAGCTTTAGGTATCCGCTTAGGCAGGTTTTCTATATCTGGCGCTTTGAAAAATATTTAATACAAAAAAAATACATTTCATTGAATATTATTATTTTTATTATCAAAGACAGGGAGATAGTTGCAACAACTGATGTGGCCTTTATTCCGATATCTTTTGTTTGAGATATTTCATTCTTCCTGTTTCATGAATTTGTCAAGTCTATTTTTAAATTGGTTTGTGCTGAAACTACATCTGTCGGTAATCTGTTTCAATCTTCTACCACTCTGTTACTAAAAAGTGCTTATGTGGATTTATAGACGACGCCCTCTTTATTAACTTTAGATGAATTCTTATGTAAGGGATTAGTTGTAATATTTTATGAGTGAAAAAGTGGTAGTAGTTAGTATATTTGTCATCAATGAATTAACTTGTATAATCATATGAAATTAGGGAGTTAAAATAATCTCCATCTATCAATCTGTTCTCGACTCCTTGTTTAATCTTTATTGAAGTCAATTTTTGGTTTTTGAAATAAAAACTGCTTTATTTTGCAAATAAACAATGCAATTCTCATAATCTTATTATAGAACCCCTTTATAAATACACAAGATTTACAAAATATGTCAATTTGTTGAATTGATAATCTTCTCCTTTTTTAAAGCCTGTTAATGTTGTGTTTTTCTTACGGTATCCTTGTCTGTTCCAGTAACAAGGGTCACATGGATGAAGACCACAAAGGCTACGACGGTAAACACGGCCATGACGAACACCACGAGCACCACTCCCACCACGGCAAGAAGGGCGGCAAGGCGTCCGGCTCCCACTGGGGACACGCCCAGAAACACTAACCTTTACCACCGCTACACAAGTCTGGATTTGCCCAAGCGCTTACATTATGAACTAATGGTTCTAGTATTTGTTTTGCATGTAACGTCGAGTCCGTCAAAGTTATGAGAAGATTTATTAATATGATGTTATTTTTTAAAGTCAGTACAACTTGGTTAAGACAACAAAAGAAACAGCAAAATTATTTAAATGTTAATTGAGAGACAGTTGCAAAAACGGTTATTAAAATTCATAAGTTTAAAACGACATTACCCATACAAATTTGGCATTAGAGCTTAAAGGCGTCATTAAACCTTAATGGACGTTCGTGCAACTGACCAGGAGAAACACAAATAGCCTTTGTTATGTTTTCATTAGATCTTATGGCTTCTTCACTTATTTTAGCTATTAGTTCACACTCTAATTACTTTTTACCGATGCATAAAATAGTAATTATTATTCTGCCTTATCTTAATTTGATATCGAAGAAATCCATACTGTCGGATTTTACTTTGTAGTGTTATGTGCACCAGTTAGAATGTTTAAGTTTGTATGCGTTAATTTCGAAATGAATTTCAGATATTTCCATTGGTTCTAAACTTTTACGAAAAAAAAAATCATTGTGTCTAATACTAGAAATTGTTTCGAAAATGAGTTTACGTAACTAAGCAATTATAAAAAGCATAACTTTATTTTCAGTTACAATAGAAGTCATTTCGTCTGCCAATCTCTCAATTAAATTAAATCATCTCAACTGATTTATGTAACATTTATCTTTAGAAATGTTATAGTTTTTTTATATATGGTTTTAATCCTCCTTATGTTATCTGGTTTTAATCCTCGGGTTTTATGCATTTGTTTTCGAGTCCAAGTGTTTTGTTTTTAGAAGAACTTGAAAACAATCAAGATAGCATAAAAAGAGAACTCTCATTCTTCTTTTTCCATATTACTAATTTCTATTCGTAGAACAGTCGCGTGTTCTAAATTATTTTAGACGCGAATTAGGTCTACAAACAAAAATTTGGAATCTGTACATAATAAAAAACCAACATCTTTCGTAATAATGCGACGTGATTCGAGACTGTGACCAATTGTTCGGCCGACGAACGTTGAGCAAAACTTTGGTTCTTTTCTATGTCACTTTTTACGCGTCACACTAATTTAATTTCTATTTATTTCTTATGCGATTATAAACTATTTTAAATATAGTTCACGATCATATTTTTCGATGTTTTTTAACCTTTGTTATATATATCTATTAGAATTCGATATAATTTTTTATGACTTAACAATTGAACAAATTGTCGTTTTGAATTTATTTTAATTTCGGTCATTTAATTAAACAAAATTTATTTTAATATCATTCTGATATTCAGAAATATTGTTATTGTAAATAATGCTTTTACTTCATCCTATTTAGCATTAAGTTGTTTACTTTTGTACTTTTATATTGTTACAAACAATGCTAAAAAAATATTTAGCAATTTAATAATATATTTTTCCATAAAATCCCAGATCAGTTTACATAATAGAAGATATTTTGGCAATTTCTCAAAAATTAAAAGACCTTACTCTGTGAAACCTGTGAAAATATAAGCCATTAAAATGTAACATATCATATCCCTTGTTATCTTCGTATTAAAAGCCACTAATCCCCAGTTCCAGATGAATGTAAATTAACCAACAATTGTCGATTTTATGAAACTATTTATTTGTCTAGTTATGTTTGTTATTAGTAGGTAATAAATGTTGTTAACAGATTAAAACAATAGAAAAGTTTATTGATTTTTATTTTTTAATACCTTGTATATGGAAAAATTTCATTAATACATAAAATAAATATGAGAAATGAAACAAAAAAATACTTTCAACTTGATCATATTTTATAAAGGTTCATTTATATAATCAACAAGCAAAATTAAACACACTCTTTCATTTATAATTTTAGGAAATTATGCCATATTTCTCTTATTTTTAGCTTTTGAAATCTTTAATTGAACCTATTATGATAAAGTAGACAGACAGATAGATATGTATATCGGTTATTACCGAATGTTCTATTATTTTAAAATGGTGGCTTGCAAGGTTCGGGTGGAGGAAGAGAAGGCTCGTTTATTTTTATATATACTGCCACTGTATGGTGCGGTCGTCGTGGGAAAAACACTCTTTGACCCTTGTCATCCACAAATTCCGTGTAATCCATAGACCAGACGCGCTTCATTCCGCATTTCTCGCAGATTTTGGCACTGAAAATTAAAATAATATGATGTATTTCACCATTATATAAACATTTGAAAGATAATGCTTTGTTAAGACCTATTGCAAATAATAGAATCTGACCTCGAATACAGATTTCTCCTCTCTAAGAACAAAACGATAGTAGAATTGTTGAAATAAATAGAAAACATTGTGTTTTTGCAATTTGGATAATAAATGCTTCAAGTTATCTACAAAAAGGAGCAAACTAGAACGCAGACTGGACACTTATGCAAGATTTTAACATATTTGCTGACGACCTTATCAAAGTTGAACGAGATTTAGGTTTTAGGATACCAGCTACTATTATAAAAGAGGTTGAGTTGATGACAATTTACTTAGCGCATTAGAATATTTTAAAAATATATTGAGATAAATCTTTTGTTCAAATCACTGATTTGTTATAGCAATCATCTTTCTGGTTTTGAAGACATGTCTAGATGGTGCTCCTAGTTTCATGCGCATTAAGCGTACGTGTGTCGATGATTTGATATCGAGTGTGGCTGGTCGTCTTATTACGTCAGTAAAAGGGGACACAGGCTTCTAAACGATAAAAATGAAACAGTTACGTGTATTGACTGATGGCAATGACTTGAACCAGAGGGTGTCTCAGCTCTTGTGCCTGACTGAGCACTTCCTTCAAGAGGTGAGTCCCGACACCCTGACCTGTCACCTCTGCTGCAGTTGCCAGAACTTCAACCTATGGTTTATATTTTAGTGAAAATCCATATTCATTTCAAATTACAGAATTATGCGCTTCATATTTTCTGAACTAAAACAATTTCATTATCTAGTGATCCATAGAATCGTTTAAATATCTAACTGAACTTTGCATAGACCTCCTTTTTGTAAGACTGTATTTAAGAATAAATCTTAATAAAAAATGTTTATTTATTTTGCCTTTACTACCAAAATTTTATATTTAAACTTTTTCGTGAATTATTTTACTTTTATTTGACTTTTGGAAAATACTTACATCATAAATATACTTGACGTGATATTTCTGGAACAACTTGGGGCTCCTGTAGCAATGAGCGATGAAATACATCCTATTTCTCTCGGGACGCGAGTACGTGTAATGAGCCCAGTCTTCCAACTCATCGGGAACCCAGGGAAAAATCTTAACAAAATGCAAACAAACAATACGGATGTAGACAGTAAAAGATTTTTTTCTGGTAATGTTTAATATACTATTACCAATCATCACACTTTTATATTTACAATATTGCATAAATTCATTATTAAAAATCAAATATATTATACTCGTTGTCACCTGAAGGCAAACACCGCGTGACGTTACGCCCTTCTTACTCATATCAGCCCTGCGATTCTGTAAAACTTCAAACCCGAATTCGAATCCACTCAGATGTCCGAATTCACTTCAAAAAGCGGCATCCGCTCAAACTTGAATTGGTAATAATGTTTCGTGATATAAGTGAAGTGAGTTTCGAAATGATGTAGGATTAAAATATCTAAGACACGTTTAATCAATCAATTTTGTTTAGTATTTTTATACAAAAAATGGAATCAATGAGATTTCTTTACTAAATGACGAGAATTCAGACACACGAGTGAATTTGAATTCGGGATTTTTGCGGAATCGCAGGGCAGAACTCCGTTAGCATTCATAGAACGATATTAGCTTAATTAGGGCGTGACGTCATAACGACGCCATGACAAAAGTAGGCGTTTACGCGGTAAATTTTAATAACTAAATTTATTTTCGATTTTACTTATTAAAATTTCGCTAATAAAAAATTAGGGAAGGACAGCTACTAAATTTTTTTAAATTAAAATAACTAAATTTTTGTAAGAACAATAATATGCTTAAGAACATTTATCTGCCCTTAAATGGCAATACTATATATCTTAAATCGGTTATTTTCCTCCGGATGGGTACAATAGAATGATTTTAAGTAACAATGTGACTAAATATAAATTTTCTTCCCTATCTCAAATATTTGGAAGATAAAAAGAGAAAAAACCTGTTCTAATTTACAATACCTAACGAATACATGAGTACCAAATAAAAAAGGTGTATTCTGATGTACCTTGTTAGCGACGCTCACACCAATTAATTTTCGTTCTCGAGTTCGCTTCAAATGCTCAAAAGCTAAAAGTCTGTCACCTAGAATCATGAGAACATTTATCACATTGATGAAAATAGTAAATTGATATGCCATTCAATATCGTAGGAATTGCATTCATAAGTAAAGTAACATAAATAACCTGAATTAGAGTATTTCTCCGTAAGAATATCCAAGTAGGGTGAGTCAAGAGACATCCAGAGACCAGACACGCTCGGCTCACGGGGCCAGTAGTGAGAGTAGAGGAACGACCTGATCATTCTCGAGTGGCACTGGTTGCCAAGCTCTAAGGATACAGTTCCGATGTCGAAACACTAAACAAGTAGATAAAATGTATTTATTTCCCTCCTCTCTACACATATAATATAATTTAACCTGGGTCGTCTGAGATAAGTGATTGAAGTACTTACTTATAAATAATATATATTTCTATTTCAACAAACTGATAAATTTATTCATTTTCATAAACATTATTTTATCGAAAATTAATTGAACTAAAAAATAATTACAAATAAGCATTCCTAATTTGTTTTGGTTTTGAAAATTACACACAACACTTTTTTAGTTCTATCTTATTATAAAAAGGAAAAGGATTTAAAACGAACAGCACATTCTTAACTTACTGGTCGTCTTTCTGAGGGTCGAACGTCGCAGGGCGATGGCTTCCTGTAGTTTCGGGTATGCACTTTTATAGGACGCTGCCATAACCCGTCTCTTAAAGCGCCTGATACAAATAATTTCAGATGATTCATTCTTAATGTCACGTCGTATTCATATTTTCTGCGGATACCAACACGCTCTTTGCTAACACGCACTAAAATTTATGTTCTGCTGGCACACAGATATTTTTTTTCATTTTAGCAGTTCAAAAACCGTAGCTCGGCCATAATTTTTGATATGACAGAATGACACTTTTCTCTGTACTATAATGGCATAAATGAAGAGCTCGTTACTTTGATTATAGGTAATTATTCTAAAGGTTTTATTTGAAATCTATGGATTTTCACAGCCCAGCTCAGCCAGTGTTCAAGTTGACTCAAGTGTGGGGTTCGCAGGCGCTGAGTTAATGGTGAACATACGTTAAGGTGCGCTTTCATACCTAGCCACTCGATCACCTATGTAATTATTCTTTTAACGGTTGAACTACTGGTGGAGTTTGAGAGCCCAAGAGACTCGTGTTGCATTAGTCACCGATCAACGACGGAGCGATTTTAATTAAGCGAGACCACTTGTAATCAGATAATAAAGAAAGCTCATCTAAAAATTCTATTTCAATGTTGCATATACCTTACCTGCTTAATTTCGCTATGTATCAAAATTTATTCGTTAACCCATGCATACACTAGCATTTTTATAGTTACCAAGGAGAGTCTAAAAATACTCCCTACGACGATATATTATACTTAATGCAACAAAGTTAAATTACTAGTGGCACATATAAACTTTTTCAATGACCTGGGTATATATGGGGTATTTAAAAAAGCAAAAACTTAATTATGTCAAATGAGATCAATCAAAGCAGGCGTCAATAAGTCACCATGTCACCTTATTACGGTAACGTAAAAAAAACTTCATAAAACCGTTAAAAATGTTACACCGGAGATGTAAACAATAATACAACAATATACTAAAGTACTACACCATCCTCGAGTGCCCAATTATGTCCACAGTGTTCAATTTGTTGAAGTTGTTTTCTATGAAGAGTGTGTTCAGGAGCAGAACATCGGGGTGTCTAACCAGACCCGTCAGACGATACTACGCTGACACATCCAAGTCAGACTCCAAATCTAAACAAGTCGTGGTAATAATATATAACGATAATCTTCTGAAGATGATAGTGATATTGTAGGCTTTCTAATATTACATTAATCCATCGACATATTTATGCTGCACGCATTCGTATGCCGTGTTCGGTTTCCTGAATAGGAATTCTGGTTTGGAGACCCGATCGCGCGCCATTTAAACGTACATCAGGTTTTTTCTGAATTAAAAACCGCCCCTACCGTCCGTCCGTCCGTCCGTCCGTCCGTCCGCCCGTACCAATATCTACAAAAAACGCAAAAAAATACCGTGTCTTTTTAGGGTCCCTTAGAATAAACGTATTTTTTTTGCGTAAATTTATATTACATGTTTTGTATTTATTGGTATTTAATGTTATAGCGGCAATAGAAATACATCATCTATGAAAATTTTAACGGTTTAGCTATCGCCGTTTTTAATCTTCGGGTACGGTACCCTAAAAAAGCAATTCAATGATGTGTACACAGTGTAGCTATAAATCAATACCAGTGAAAATTAAATAAGCTGTATTCCGGAATGATAATCCAGCTTCAATATTAAAAATCGAAAGTCAATAACAAAATTGGTATTTACGAAAAGAAAAATAAATAAAGAAGTCAATGTCTTTTGTTGATGTAACGGAACACAGGCTCAGGGCACCGAGAATGAGCAGCGGGTGCGCGTGCGCAGAGCTCGTGCTAGCGACGTGCCACGCGTGCTGCGCTTCGTACGTGAAAATGTCCGCGTCGCTTTTCCCGTACTCGGCTCACCACCTCCCCCTCACAATATGATACTGAACGACTATGTCACTAGAGCGCTTGCTCAAGGTAATGTTAATTAATTTTAGGCCCTTTTTAACCGACTTCAAAAAAGGAGGTTCTCAGTTTGACCCGAATGTATTTATGTATGTATGATTATGCGAGATTATCTCACGTTTAGTTGAACCGATTTTCATGCGGTTTTCAGCATAGCATATGTCAGACTTAGAAAAAGTTTTTATGTATATCAAACGATAAAATAAATGGAGGTTTGCAAGTATTTTAATATTACCTATTATTAGAAGTAGTCTCTTTATTATTATAATTCTTGATGGATTTCAAAAAGCTTATTTTACTTAATCAGAAATTATGTCGCTGATTCTGTCTTTGATACATCAACACAACAGGATAATGAGGTCCACAAAATTAAAACGTCTTGTCCAGAGTTCAGACATCACAATGAATAGCTAATTGGATAAAATCCAAATAATTTTATAGATTTACAGATATTCGAAATGATAGCATCGCTTATGATGACAATGTCATTTTATTACCCCTCACTCTAAGCACACAGGCACTCGTTATGACAGGAACTGAGTTCGAACTAGGTCATTCGAATTTAGCAGAATACTCAAAAACAAAATCAGCTTCTCATCCACTCAACTTGACCGTTTGACTTCAGGTCACTCAATGCTAGCCGAGCAACAAGAGAGCCGTCGGGGCTGGCCTCAGATCCGTGGCCTCGCTCTCAGCACAGCTATATGCCCATGGGACGCGGCCTTGCTCGAGCGGTGGGCCCGCTGTGTCCGGTGCCAGCGCTCCCGGCGTCTCGTGAACTTCACAGCTCATTGTATTCGAGCACCAGCACTGCATGACAAATATAGAGTCCACAATATCTTACAGGTAAGTTAATTTACATTAACCTCATAAAAAAATATTAATGTTATTTTGTCTTCCAAAGAAATAGAAAATGTCTTAAATTTAATGAATTTATAACGTCTCCTTCAGGTAATACTGATTGTACCTCAGGATAAAGGAAACAGCTCAGAAATAATTCAAGTACTAGCTAAAAACACTATACAGAGAGGAAAAGATGTCGGATTCCCATTAATACGATTCGATGTCACCAACGATTTCATGTAAGTGTACATAGTTTATTTATTTAAGAGGATACGTACACCGAAAATTACTATCTACCATTTGGCTCTGTATCTTACAAAGAAATAAAGGTCCAACTGTACTCACAGTTACTTAATGTTTTTGTCATGGTCATTTTTGTCCTTTATAGACAAAAATTACCATTAAGATTTCTTTCCGCAATTGATACTGACACCCTTATCTATGTTTGAATCTGACGTGGGTGTTGTGGAACCTTCGCCGTTTCGAATACTCCATAATTGTTCTAACTAACTTAACTTCGAATCTCAGCAATTTCTTTTTATCAATATTTTTGGGATAATTTCAAAACTATAAATCATTCTTCAATTGATATTTATTGTTCAGATGTAAGTGCTTGGAAGGATTACAGTTGAAAAAAGAATGGCAGCTCTCGTACCAAATTATATCAGATGCAATGAATAATAAAAGTAATCGTGATACCTCTGACAAAAACCATATAGACAAACCTGAACATGAAGACAGAAGCACACCAGTCAATAGAAACTTCATTGCAGTATACACAGCTCTTTCCGGTCATTCAAAATCAGCAGAAACAAAAGCATTACCTTGAATATTTAATAATATCCGAGGACTTAGTGACGCCTGCTAATAAAAAATCAAACAAAAATCATCTTTAAATTAACATAATTTTTTTATCCTAGAGTGATTGCCTCAACTTATCAAGATCTGATGATACCTGCAATAAGTTTGTTTGCATTATTAATTAAAGGTTATTCGACTTTCTTAACACCTCAAAGCCAAATGTTAAAATTTTCTTTGTTCAAATTGGCAGTAATGACAGAACTCCTACGACAAATTATTTTACTCTGGTTTCTAGTAAAGACAAAAAAAAAATTAATATGTATTAATATTATCTTGTTGGATTACAGTATCTCACATTTTGTCAAACCTTGTACTTTATATTTATCTTGTACTCGTTTAATGTTTTTATCGATTTCATGCTGTGTTAGACACAATTTATTTTCATCATCTCATATTCGAATTTCGTACTAAGTCGTGCCCTCTAAATGAGTAGATTTCTATTGCTGCATTACATCTCATTGGTCAGTTTCGACATTAGCCCTGTGTTTCGAAATAGTATTGTTTTTGTGGATATCGTTGTGATGGAGTCAATCTGTAGTATTGCTAGTGGACGCGTTTTTTGTGAGAGGTCGGTAAAGAAGAAGCAGACATTTATTTATTTATAAACATTATCTTCAAAACAATTAAATAACGACTTAAATGTATATATCTAATGATTTTATGAAACGTGAAATTATTTTGATTTTGGTCATATATAATAATATAATATCATATATAGTGAAAGTAGGGTTTTAATACTAACAAATTATTTATTTTTAAGTAATTAAATGTCCATCTATTTGTTGTTGATTATCTTTATTCAGTTTATTTACTTTAGTATAAGTATTTAGTTTAGGAATTGACATTATATTTTATTTACCGATTGGTTGGTTAATTTATCTAAAATGTTTAACAAAATGAACCGTTTATTATTATACGCAAAAGGATTTGAAGGGTCAATGAAATTGAGAGACATTGAGAAACAGTAAAATCGTTGCAATAGCGCGTTATATAAAATACAAGCAATGAATTACTCTGTAGAGTAGACACAGAACGCTTTCGAGCAGACGGCTTTTTGTTGAACACAAGGTAAATAGGAAAGTTGGGCCACCTATTACGGAACTGGACAGATTTTCGTAAATAATTTGGAAGATCCAACTGACGTGTTTGTTGTTGTGTGAGTGTTGCAAATTATTTTACGGTCGATTAACAAAATGATTAACTAACAATTAATCAGGTGTTAAGTATTCTATGTGGTTACTGTTAAAGTAGTGCAATATTATGTGTTAAATTTTGTGAGCATTGTTTAGACTGATATTGGTTGTGACTATTGTGGTATTTTACAGAAATTACTAGGTTTTACACCATGGGACTGCGATTAGTGCCTCTGGCACTGAGTGTGCTGCATATCACAGCTGCTTTACCCGCCATCACCTTGCAGGATTTAGAAGTAGCTGATGACACCATGTCTGTTGGTTCGTATATACGAGAAGTCAGGGCAGCTGCGGTGAGTAAATCTCTTAAAGTTTTCTGTTCATTGTTTTTGTTAGAAAGTTATAAATATTATTAGCTAAATGTTTAAAAAAATGTTAAGATTTTATATGATCAAATTACATTTCGAAGGACTTCAAACATATTTAGTTAGTATTAATATTTCTTCTAAAAGTTTCTTAAATAAATTAGTAACATTTTCACTTTTGTTTGTTTACATAGCCTCAGGATTACCACAAATCTTATGAACATGAGGGTGACGGTGAAGTCGGATACTCGCGAAAAAAGTCAGGCGGAGGCAAAAAAGGCTATCAGCACTTCGATACCTTCCATAAGAAGGCCGGCGATAACTACGAGTTCGAGAAGTCAGACTCTTACGGTCTAGAGAAGGAGGGCCAAGACGCCGCTCACAGTCACCGCCACGAACAGAGAGGTGAACAAAAATCTCAAAAATTCATTAAGCCGCTTAAAGTTTTTAAGAGACCATTCAAGTTTGTCAGGAGATTATTCAAGTGGATATTTTAAGAGTGTCTACTTAATAAATTTTATATTATCGACGTTTGTAAATTTTATTTCACGAGTTCCCGACGTTATGTCCATGTAATTTTATATGTTTTTCTAAGTTTTGATTGTTTATGAACTTACATTGGATATTCTTACAGAAAAACTGAAGAAAAAACCTGAAGATGCAGAAAAAATAGAAGGCGATCATGATGAAGGGCTTGGAGAAATTGAACACGAAGAATTGAAGTAAGTACTAATGGTATAATTATGCAAATATTCGACATTACGATGCATATATTTTTGAAAAAAAATTCATTGAAATGTTGATGACATTAAACCAAAAATATTTTAAACTAAAACTCATTACCAACTTGTCTTGCCAAGGCTTCAAATATCTAGCCATTTCGTAATCCAACCGGCTATTTGACTCAATTACCGAGACAGTGCAGTTTTTTTTGCCGATTTTTTTCATTTCCTTATCAAGATTTTTATTTGTGCATGTTATATTAATTACTTTATTTTCAACAGAGAAGGAGCGCCGGATGGAAATGGAGGAGTTGAAGCGTACGGACACAACCCAAAAGACTACATTTTGCCCGAAAAGTACACATACGGTGAAGGAGATGAATACAGTTTTTAAGAGTACGCAAAGCCTAGTGCATAATCAGACTGATAGACTGTAGTTGTTGGATAGGATTTTAATAATGTGTATATGTAATCATGGAGAAATTGGCAAGAGCTGCAGTAAACATCGTTTCGAGCGCCATATGTGTTAAACTGATGAAGAAGCTAAAATAAACTGATTTGAAAGATTTATTTATTTTATTTTACCTACTTTAAATACTAACAATGTTAAGATATTTTTGAGAAAAATAATATCAATAAAATCAGTAATACCTACCTAAATAAAACATCAACAATTATATCAGTGAAATACAACATTTGTACGTATTGGAGTAGAGAAGTGTAGGAACCTTAATACTGTATGTTGAAGGTGTGGTTCCTACTAGATAATGGAGACAACTAGCAAGGGAGACTAAGGGCCAGTTTTTTGATCCGTGGTTAACTCAACTATTTGTTAAAATCTTCGACAAATGGTTAAATATCAGAAAAATATATGTTTTTGATTAATAGTTAGCTTTTTTTGACCAATGGTTGGAATTCTGACAATTGGTTAGGCTAACTATTAATCAAAAAGCATATTTTTCTGATATTTAACCATTTGTCGAAGATTTTAACAAATAGTTGAGTTAACCACGGATAAAAAAACTGGCCCCTAAAGGATAATTGTCTCCCTCCGAGCTAGGTGTTAGCCCGGGGACCGCGGTCCAACCGTAAATTGGTGTAGGTTGGACGTTCTATTTATGCTAATCTATCTATATATATAAAAATGAATCGCAAAATGTGTTGGTAAGCGCATAACTCAACAACGCCTCGACCAATTTGGCCAAATCTTTTTTTAAAATGTTCGTTGAAGTTCAAGGATGGTTTTTACGGCGAGAAAAATTAGAATTATTGCTGGAAAAACCCTAAAAATAGCCCTTTTCTTTTTCCATACAAATGATTTGTAACTAAAACGTAGTCAATTTGAGCTTTATTGCTATGGTATAAAGTTCATATTAAATTACAAGCACTCACTGTTGTCTAAGCAATGTAGGTGTGTTCCTAACGTCAAAGATCATATCTATCAAAACAATGTGCGTGTGTGCGTTGGAGCACAGAATACATAGTTGGAGGAGTTTAATGTCGCGTTCCGAAACTCGCGTTTCTTTTGTATTAGTTTCAGCACGCGAGATAAAATGCATCAGTTTCCACGTCATTACATGTATTGCCGGAACATTGATGAAAATACGCTCTGTAGTAGCAAAGCTGTTGGGTCCTAGATAGCTCATTGGTTAGAGCAGTCCCTGGATCGCGAATGGGTTCGAGTCCCATTCCGGGGTACAGGTAGATGGATTCTTCCAGCATTTTTCCTTGAGAATGTTTATATATTTTTTTAATTCGAATAGTTTACTTTTATAATGCTGTTGTGTGTAATGTGTTTTTATGATCATAAAAATCTCTTTTTTCTATATTTAATACTATTACTATTAATACATTGCAATAATAATTATGATTCACATGATTAACAATAAAGCGATTACTTGCTTTTAAATCCTTATATATGTTTTATTTAATTATTTTTTATTCACAACGCCCTATCACCAGGATGACGGTTCTGTTCAGGAGAATTTTTTTAAATACGTAGGCAAAAAAACTGCCACATTACAAATCTTTTTGACAGGACGAAGTCTGTCGGGTCAGCTAGTTGGTAATGAAACTAATTGACGGCGATGTAGGTTTCTTTGTTCTTAATGCCTTGGAGTATCTAAATTTATAATGATTGAATAGGTAAAGCGCCATCTCATTACTGGGTGTTGAAACTTCTTGCAGTTCGTCTTGCTATTGATTGCTGTGACGATGCTAGTCAATTGTTGTGGCGATATTAGTGCGATGAATTAGATGTCGCTACGTATCAGGCACCACAGAAGCAATGTTTAAATGGTAGAGTACTTTTAACGGAGCTTCAGCCAATTTGCTGATTTACCCTTCTCAAATAAAAAAAAGATATTTGAGCATTAATATAAACTTAAAACAGGAACATCTCGCAAGGCAGGATCTACAGCATTAACATTCACACTCATTGTACGAGTTTTGATAACTAGTTACATATTGTATATATGTCGCAGCCGACTGGTAAGATCAGCCGTTCAAGGGCAATAGGGCGCCTAGCTTTATAATTGGATGGCGCTATTCAATTGAACGCCTAGTTTTCTAGTTGAATAATTATGACATTTGGACTAATTAACAAGACGGCTGATTTAAACAGACGCCTAAACGTTTATTTAGTTTTGTTATCTGACCGATCGCGTGACCTACAGAGCTTACAGAAATGAATTCATTGTCTCTAATTTTTTGTCGCACATTTAACTATTGTAGCACCAGACTTCGAAATTGTACTACTACTAATTAACACCTGGTTCGACATCTGCCGTCGACATGCAAGTTTACTTTCACAGGCACAATTTACCGCCCACCTTCAATTTCTTTCAATTCGCAGAAATCGCCAAACTTAAACCATATTTAATGAAAACATTAAAAAAAGAAACAACTAAAATATTGGAAAAAAAAGCCTTTTACTAAAGGATGCTTACCAAAAATTGATTTTTTGAAAATCTTAAATGAAAATTTTAAAATTAAGGTTTTTAAAATAATAGGGCAATTAAAAGAAAAAATAAAAATGAATAGTCTTTCTCTCCATCTTTCTTTCATTTTATTAAACTTTCTATTTTCAGTGTGACTAAGTTGCACTACCTTTGATGTACCAAATGTTTATTACGATGTTTATTAAACGCCAAAAGCGATTGCGACTTTAAATTCAGTCAGACCACAGCACAGAGCCTAGGCTCTGTGCTGTGCTTAGGCTAGCCTAAGAGCCGAAGTAATTAACTGGAACGGTTGCTTTCGAATCCTATATTAAGATGACATTAAACGGCATATTACTTATACAATCTAACAATATAAACTGATACCGTAATGCATTAAATGAACAGCGCCATCTAGTTTGCAGACTTAGAATTATTCGGGTGTGTTACAAGTAAGTATCTTTGTTACAACAATATTTAAAAAATATTGTCGAAAACTTGAAACTTCATATTTAACATAACAATATTGCAGTGACTTTGTTACAAACTTACCTCGTATATTTGACGCAGCAATTTAGAATAAAAGAAAAATCAAAATTGCCCAAAGTTAGCATGCTATCTGGGTTACAAATAAGTTTCTTTGTCATAACAATATTCAGGCAATATTTTCGCAAACTTGAAACTTCATATTTAACATAACAATATTGCAGCGACATTGTCACAAACTTGCCTCGTATATTTGACACAGCAATTTAAAACCAAAGAAAAATTAAACTTGCCCAAATTAGCATGCTATCTGGGTCCTCATTGACATTAAGATCCTACAATTTGTGCTGCCATCCAGTGACATTAATTATTGTAGTTTCTTTGTTTTTTTAAAACTCCCTCATTATTTATTTATTTATTTAATTGCAACATACTACTATCATTACAGGTTTCCCTAATGCGATAGCGTAGACATCGACTTACACTTATTATAACATAAAACATATAATACTGCCTGTACGAATTCGTTCAATGAACAACAAAATAAATCTATAGACTTTGCAGCTTCGTTTAGACAACGTAACGTTCGTTGTATAGGTGCCTCTCTTAATATGTTTGTGCGTGCATATGGTAATGCGAACAGAGGCGGCTGTCGACGCCGCCACACATATCGGTTTGGAACGCACAACCCTACTGATTCTAACACTATATGGTTAAAAATTCGACCACGCAATATTTTAAACATTTACGTAGCTAAACTCAATTGCCTTCTAACCTCTAACTTATTATATCCAACCATGCCAAGCACAAATAACGTTGGATACATTAAGGGGTAAAATGGGTACACGCCATAAAGCTTGAAATATAGAAATCTCACGAATTTGTTCTGTATCCGTTCTAGCATAAATTTGTACTTTTCTTCATATGGACTCCAAACGCATGCATTGCATTCTAGATGACTTCTTACTAGTGCTTCATACAACATCCTTACTGCATTTAAATTTGTAAACCCATGCGATTGACGCAGTACGAATCCCAAATTACGATAAACTTTTTTGCAAATTTTTATTACATGATCTTTGAAAGTTAGGTTAGCTGTAAAATAAACTCCAAGATCTCTCACTTCAGTTACGCGTTGTATAGCTACTCCTTCTATCTGATACCGAAACTGGCAAGGTTTATGCGATAGGGTGTATGAAACTACTGAGCATTTTGAGTTGTTAAAGTATAATTTGTTTCTATGACTCCTTTGTACTACCCTATTAATATCTGCTTGTAATTTGTCGCAGTCCAAAATATCGTCTATTTTCCGCACCAATTTCAGATCGTCAGCAAAGAGAAGGCAAGTGGCATTCCTAACTACTTCAGGTAGATCGTTTACCATCAAAATAAATTCCAATGGACCCAAATTACTCCCCTGGCTGACCCCCGATCTAGTAAAGTACGGGTCTGACCACTGACCGGCCCAGTCGACGAACTGCCGTCTATCTCTCATGCGACTTGCAAAGAGTGAAAGTGTTTTTGGCGTACATCCTGCTTGTGCTAATTTCGTGAGTAATATATCGTTATCAACTACATCGAAAGCTTTCCGGAAATCAAAATACGCCACATCCACTTGAGCTCCAGAGTCTACAGCCGGCGTAAGTTGTGTCATCAATTGAAGCAGATTGCTAGAAGTACTACGACCCGGTCGAAAATCGTGTTGCGCTTCCGTTAACTGAGCATTTACCTGTGAGTATATAGAATGGTGAAGCGCTGCCTCAAATACTTTAGCCGGGGTACACAGGACTGCCACCGGCCTAAAGTCACTGATTTCCACACTTCCACGCACCTTAGGTACAGGCACCACTCTTGTCAACTTCCACCTATCTGGAAATATTCCTTTATCTAGACAAGTGTTAAAAATATGTAGAAGTGGATCCGCCAGCACTCTGTAACAATCTTTAAAAATAAATGGCGGCATACCATCAGACCCCGTGGAGTGTTTGGGTTTAAGTTTTTTCAGTGCCCGTTCCACATCAGCCAACTGCAGCTCATGACATTGTACTCGTGACACACTAGCCGGCGCTGTTGTACTCGCCGTCGATACGTCTAATACCGCTGGCCTCGGACTGTATACAGAGGAAAAATAATGTGCAAATTCCTGTGTAGCCTCCTGATCTGTCAGAATGTCACCTTGCTTGAATAGCTTTTGTTTATTTAAAGGATTTCTCTTACCCTTCACAAACTGCCAAAATAATTTCGGGTTTTTCTCTAGACTGCTTTGTACCCTATCTCTGTAACGGTTGTGCGCCAGTTCTACAGCTTCCTTTACTCGCGTTCTGCACCGTGGGAATTCAGTATAATCAACAATCGACTTAGTCTGCTTATATCGTCTATGTAATTTATACTTCAAACGTATATCACGAATCAAGTCCGTCGTATACCACGGGGGGTAACAATATCTATTATTCAAAGCTCCTGAACTGGTAGTAGGTACACACTCATTAAAAACATCATTGACAATATCGTAAAAATAATTTAAAGCCTCGTCCGGATCCACAATTTCATATAATTCATTCCAGTTCAAAGTTGATAAACTATTGTATAATAGATAAAAATCAGATTTTGAAAACTTCCACTTATTACAGTGTAACTGGGATGGCTGATCCATGTCATTATTATTGTACGGGCCGAAATCGGATATCGAAATACAAATATTAATTGGTGGATGATACCTATCTATAGGCTGCAATCCTTCTGTTACGCTAACCGATATACTCATACCATCCCCGCCTAACACTAAATCCAACTGCCTACCGTCGCAATTAGGAACATGGTTGTTTTGAACGAATTCGCAAAATGACATTAAATATTTATAATAATTACATATATCCATACTAGCAGAGTACAAATTAAAATCTCCTAAGACTAACAATTTATTTTTGTATTTTAAACATAATTTTTCGATAATATTAAACATAACCATGTATTCATTAATATCCGCTTTTGGTGGTATATATATGACACAACAAGCAAACAAGAACCTATTTGTTAAATGTATTGTTGCACAAACCATTTCAAATGCACACACTTCCAAGTTAATATTGTCCGATGTGGGTATCTGTCGCAGTTCGTACCGCGGTGTGGCCACTAAACACGCTCCTCCTTGTTTCCGACCGTCCGCTCGATCACAACGGAGTATTTGATAACCAGTCGGGACAAGCTCGGAATCGTATATTGATGCATTACATCCAGTTTCCGTAATGGCAAATAAATCCTCTTTTGAAGACTGAATAAAAGATAAGAAATTTATTGTTTTAGTTCGTAGGCCTCTGACGTTTTGATATAGTATTTCAGCCGTCCTTCTACTTTTCTTCCTTTGATTTATTTGAGTACTTCCGAAACCAAATCCACTCGCTGAATTCAGCATCTCGTGGCCATGCCGTTGGTTGATTTATTTTCCCAAAGATACGTTCCGGAACTCCGACAATGAAAAAAGAATAATCTCTTTGGGTTTTATGGATTATTTTGTCAACTTTAACAATTATTTCTGAACCGCAAACCTTTTCTACATGTTTTCGGATTTGTTCCTCTGTAGTATTCTGATGTAGTCGCCATACATGAAGATATTTTTTACGCTCAATAACCTGCAAGTTTAATGACTCATTTTCGCCCCTTAATACATTTTTAGCTTGTGACTTTCTTTTATTACCAGTGAAAATGCTATTGTTATTTTTATTAATACTGTTACACTTCTTCGCAGTTTTTTCTTCTTGAGGTTGATCACCTATTATCACGACATTTTCATCTGTTCTGCTTTCCACCACCATACTGTTACTAGCATCCTGTGCTGGTGTTAATTGCTTAGTAGCAATTTTCGTGGCCCCACACGGCTCCTTATTGGCAGAATTAATATTACGCACAGTTGATTTTATAGCAGTTGCGCGTGCGGTGGCCTGCGCATACGAGTTAGCATTTACAGAAGATGTCGTTAAAGTATTATACACTTTTAGCTGTTCGGACAAAGTATGATTATGAGCCGCTAACTCCTGTAATCTAATCTCCATGCTATCAGCCTTACTAACCTTGTTTTCGAGTGCCACAAGTTTTATTTGCATCATATTAAGTTCACTCTTAGTGTCGCACATAATATTCCATAGCTTTTGAAACTGCTGTGCTTGTTCATCGAAACGTGATTTTTATTTCTAAGCGAAGCTCATGAATTACTGCCACTAAATCACTCACAGTGTCATGATCTTCTTTATTATATATTTGTCCTCGATTTCCTCGCTGTGTGTTAACGAATCCGCTGGACACGTAAGTTTTATTTAGGCCTCTTATTGGCGTGTCGGAGTTATCTCCTTTTGGTCGCAAACAAGTACACTCCGGGCAAATCCACTCATTTTTATAATCTTGCGTATAAGACTCAAAAGCATCAGCCGTTACGGACAGACAGTTGAGGTCATATGTTTTTTTGCAATCCATCTTCGAACACTCCATGTATTGGATGTTAAATATTGCAGAACCACATGCGTTGCACTTACTAGACATTTTTGCACGATTTCAAAATCAGTAGATAGTTATTTTAACAATAAATTAACCAGATTTTTCTCTGCGAAATTTAAACACGTATATCGTACGTACACACGTAGTTGACATATATCCTAATATATTTGACTCGTTAGATTAGAGGGCGGAGGTTTACTGTAGGTTATTTATGAAATGATAGGCGCCCGACTTCCATTATTGGTGATAAATTTACCTAAAATGATAAACTTACGTTTCAACAAATTGAGAGTCAGAGTACCGATATGTCAGAATCATGACGGGACCCCTACCTTGAAGATCTTGAATTATTCAAGAAATACCTAATGAATTTGCAGTTAATAGCAATTTCTTCAACAGTTCAATGAGTAACTTTCAATAAATGTATTTCTGAAATTGTTAATTATTGGAGCCCTGTCTAATGTCCCTTATGTTTTCATTTTAGAATCTAGATAAATATAGACATCAGTTTTAGGGACCATAGAAACTGGAGTGCTATTTCTAATAATATTATAAAGATAAAAGATTGCCTGTTTCTTCGCATTGAATAGGAACCGATACTTCTGGAGTGATTTTAAAAATTATTTCACGTATAGGGAACGCTACATCATATAAGTGTGATAAAGGCTATAATTTACGCATGCGAAATCACTGGAAAACAGCTAGTTTATTTTAAAAACTAAACATAAAACTTCTCATAGCTAATCGAAACTCAAGTGGTCGAAATTAAGCATCATTATACTATTGTGTGAATATTGGCTTGCGTTAATTATTATCGGTTTCAAAAAAAAACAATTTTTAAATAATCTAATACGTTTTACAAATTGAAATAAATCCAGATGGCACTATCGATGAAAAATAACATAGATATGGTTGCTAGGTGATCAGTTGTCAAAGGTTTGCCATTGTGGTAATTGATACCTTATGCCCGTCTTTTTCTTCTTTTAGTAATGGCTTATCTGCGTATTTCCCACAATTTTTCCCATCTTATTTGAATAAATTCATTTCTACATGTGAAATGAATGAAACATGGCGATGATCTAATATGCCCTTATACAAGGGTGCAACACAAATGGAGGACATTACTTAATTTGTTAGTTATTTAAGACGTTTATAAGTAAATATTTTGTTAATGAATTACTTAGCAGTGTCTTAATTTTAATCAATGTTTATAAATAAGCCTAACGTACGAATTTAAACACAAAGTTATTTGATAATTAAATGCTTTGATTAATGTTAATATGCTCATCATGTCAGATACAAAAATGCTCATCATGTCAGAGGAGCCACAGAGGTGACGGTGAGCCATAGAGAACAGTGAGTTTTGACAAAAAAATACAATACACTCCTTTTTGAGAAATCGTGTAATATAACTATAGGTAACATAAACCTTATAACAAAAAAAACTGGTTTTGTAATATCTGTAAGTATCCTTTTCTTCTAAGTATCCAAAGACTATATCGTCGGTCCAGTGGTAAACTATGCAATGTGCAAAAGTCCAACTTTTCAGGAGAGCAAAAAGAAGACAAAAATTGATACTGTAAATCAGGTTTTACAGCTATCTTTACATTTTTTTAAATTTATGAGTAAAAAAAATTGTACTTTAGGTATACATATATAAAATTATAATTTTTACGTTATTTAAGTAATTAAAGCAGATTATCTAGTTTACCGTGGTGAGAATGAGACAAGTAAAATAATTTCACTGTGTTCAAGTAGCCAAAGTGGTAGATATGTGAGTCGACTACGGTAGCATATTGTGTACGACGTACAATTTTGATTGAAAACTAGCCTAAGTGATTCTTTGCATCAAGGTAATAATCTGCCATTTAAACAAGTTGACCCTAGTGATATTTTTATAAGTAACAGATTTTGGTTTTGGTAAACTGAACATTTTTTCACATTTATTAGTTTCCTTTTGCACTCATTTTAGATTTGGCAGATAAGCACTTTTGAACAACATTTATCTCGGTAACTATTAAACTTACAGTTATAGGATTTTGCCACATTGTAGATAATATTAAAAAAATGTTTTGGCTTATTTAAATCAAAACTGTCAAAATTGCAGATTGAATAGTTTACCACTGGACCGGCGATATAGGGTTAATCCCTATGCCTTAAATGAAAAGGACTAAACTGACATTGACGTGACGTGTCAAATGAGAACGGCACTTGGGCACTACGAAAGTTGTTTTGCTTGCTTGCGCTAGAAAAAGAGAATCATTGTTGACGATAAAACTTGGGTATACCAACTTTTATTACATTGTTTATTGTTAAAAATTGTGATGTAATAATATCAAATTTGCTGCATAACACAATCATGGGTATCAAAGTTGTAGATATAGTTGTTGTATTAGTGAATCTTGTATACTGCGTTTATTCCGGTAAGTAGTCGACAATTATTTAATTGAATCAATCTGTTCGGGTCTATGTTACTTCGAGAACTTTATTCTTTTTAACAGAGCACATCCTGCCCTGCAATGTGAGTGCTTTGTACCCGTGTCAAGGGCAAAATCAGGTATGCAATCAATTAACCCGTCAGTGCGTTTGCAAAAGCGGTTTCACGTTCGTCAATGATAGCTGCGAGATCCCCAGTGAGGATTCGAGACACACAGTGACGGGTATAGTGGTATCGGTCTTCACAATAGCACTTATAGCTTGTGGGATAATTTTAGTATTCAGAAAGTATGATCTAGCCAATTACATAAGGCAAAAGATCAGTATGAGACGAAACAACACCGCGGCGTATGAGGACGTTATGATAGGTCACGATGACCCTCCATTGAACCCTTGAAGATGCCTTATAGCTGGAGATATTAGTTGTCAGAGCTTCTGACTATAGTAGATTTAAAATTATTTTGATTATATTTATATTGTTTATGTAGCCACAGAATTTTGCTGTAATGGAACATAGAAACTTCCATGACTATACATTGTTATTTAAATTTGCCTGCTTGTATCTATTAAGTATTAATGTAGAACAGGGATGTCCAAACTAGAATCTAATTTACTAGAATAATGATTGTAACCCAGAGAATGGAAGTTTGGAGATCCCTGATATATAATAGGGAATGCAATATTGCTATTCAGTATCCTATACTACTAACAGCCAGGGTGTTAAATTAAACTCTAAACACCTTAGACTTTAAGGAAAAACACATCATGTAGGCCAGGGGTGGCCAACTTGTTTAGACCTAAGATTGACTTTTCACTGACGACACTCATTACGATCTATCAACTTACTTCTTAAAATCTTAAAATGAAACAGCATAGTTCGTACACAATTATATAGCATTTTGATTCTATTTATATTTTTTGAATTGCCACGTTTGACTGAACTAATAGTCGCAATCGACTGGTTGGCCACCCATGATGTAAGCTATTATAATAGTTCTGTTTTGATAAAGAAAAAGGTCCCCATTGTAAGAAAACTAATCATATACCAAAAGGTGAGATTCTGCAAAATTATGTTTATACATTAAAAAGTTCTTATTCATGATTTTCACATTTTGTTTTTTAGTTAGTTTTCTATGTCTGAAGATAGTATACCTATCAATAATTTTAAATCTGGTGAAATAAAAAGCACAATCTTTAGTTATAATACCTAATGAAAGTCATTTTCAAATTACTAAATGTTATTGACCAAGTTTTTGTAACAGTCTATGAGTTATATTTATTCTGTTTACCTACTTGCATTCTCTAGTGCCTCGATCTTGATCAAGATGATTTGACGTTATTTAAAAGACTTGATAGAATGCACAAAAATATCATTAAATATTATCTTTAAGTACAGCAAATTGTTTTTCTTTGGTTTTTATATTTAAACAAAATATGCAACTGCATCTCTGTGTAAACGGGTCAACATAATTTCAATTGTTTGTTGTAGTTATTTACCTCATTGATAGAATATGTATGATACAGAGATGACTATAAATATAAAAAACTGACCAGAACAATATTTTTACACAAAGATAAACCTGTATTATAGTTTAACCCCTGTAATTAATTGTTGTGAATTGTTAATGTAATCATTTAATAGTACACTATAGTAATAAGTTATTAATATTATACTAATTTTATTAAAAAAAAAAAAAAACATTAGGGAACAGTAAATAATATTTTTGATTTCAGTATTAATATTGCTATATCATTAATATCATCAATATCAATTTTTAATGCAAAATAAAATGTATCCACTCACAATTCAGTAAAACGAAATTATGTTAATTAAATTTTCCCTTAACAATGCTCAAGTTGGTCAAAGACTGATTATATTTTTTCCAGAGTTTTGTATGATATTTATGACGGCATGTAGTATTTATTGATTGCAGAATTGTATTTCTATGAAAAATCTTTTCAATCATCAGCTATGATTGAAGAATATCATTCAATTACACAATTATGACATCATTAAAATATCCAAAACATTCAACATCACAGCACGACAGCACAAAGTACATTTGTCAATAGTTTCACATTTAAAAATAAGTTGTCTCTTAGTCGGACAGCATGTTTCATCAATTTTATTTGTGATCTGTATAAATTGCCAACAATAAATCTAGTTGCAGCCCTACATGGCAGAATGGACAGTATGTTTTAATGTCGACGGTATTGATATTTTGAAATGATGTATTGACAAAGCTCGCTCAGTCTACTTTGGTTACTGAAACGCTTAAAAAGTATGCACATTAACTTGATCTCTTTGTGCTATATGGCAGATGGATATTAGAAAAATCAATTTGAAATCCTTTTTCATTCCCTGACATACTTTTAATATAATATTAAGTAACAAGTTTATTATATTATTGAGTGTATCATACCTATATTAAAAATAAAAACAAGTATTTCTTTGTCAACAAATATTATTACATAAATATGTGCATGCTAAATGAGACCCTAGGATGTTTTATCTAATTTTATGAATTGTTCCTAAAAATCATACCATTATATCTATTATTTTTACTTGTTTAAGTTCGGCTTGTGCATGGTTTAGTCTTAAGTGTAGTAATAAATATTTTTGTAGCTTGTTGTAATTTTGTTATAATTTTTTTTTGTCAGAATAATGAAAGTTTAAAGCTTGTAAATATAAATCTACAGCAAACTACATAATATTTAGAAAAATAATATAGTAGGGTTCAAACACCAATTGTATATGTGTGTCAATATGACACTATTTGAGAAAGTACATGTAAATAATTTAGTCTATTATTTAGTTTCCAGTGGCATTTTTGATTTTATCTTTGTCTTGTTTAAATATCTGCTGATACATGTTATACCTACGTTGTTATCCTAGACTTTGTCAGTATCGAGGAGTCTGTTCACATAGATACTTCTAGTAATACGATTTTCTATTCTATTTTCACAAAAAAAGATTGCAATTTGGAATGAATAATTTAAAAAAATGTTGTACGACTATATTTTTATATTTATTCCAGATTCATTTGAAATATAGAACTTGACTAGCGTCAAACAGTTAGTTGCACAAACGCTCATTTAAATTGACATAAGTTTAAAGCAACTTTAGCGATACAAATTTGACATTCATTAGAGCTTAAAGGCGTCATTAAATCATAATGGACGTTTGTGCAACTGACCGAAAGTCAAAAAGAATGTAAAAATTATCAAACTTACATAACATGTATTTATATGTAGCATCAAACAGATATACCAATAATTAATGGCTCTATATGTGAACAAAGGATGCAATATAATATTCTTAGATTATAGTAAAATTATTAAAGTTAGTAATGTATATTTTGAAATAAATACTCTGTGATATAATGATTGTTTATTCTATTTAGGATATGAATTCTCTTAAATAGGGCGTCACGTGAAATTGTGTTGTGAACTTGACCATACTGCTGGTTATAACCACCAACCACGCCACTGTCGCTGGACATTCGTATAATACTGAAACAAGAATGAATATTTTAAAACAGGATCATTTTTAAGTACAATTATACTTAATCACCCCCTTTTAAGTTCCCACTGCAGGGGCTCAGGCCTTCCTCGTGGATGGTTAAGAAGGACAATTATATTAGAAGTAAACGTCCAAGATAAACCTCATCGATTCATTTCGACATTAATTACAGTGTTGGAAATTCCTGAAAGTTTCGGAAACATTGGAAGTTTTCCAGAAAGTCTCGAGAAGTCTCTTTCCTAAAAACTTCCGAAATATAGGAAGTTTTGGAAATTTAAGCGATATGGTTATTTTAATGTTGATTTGACTTTCTTATTGAGAAATTTTACAACTTAAGGTTACGTGAGAATCAACTAAAAAAAATCTGCCAAGTACGAGTTGAAGTATTTATTTCATTCTATTTATTTGTTGTTGAAGCGGCAACAGCAAAACGTCACCTGTGAAAATTTCAACTGTCTTTCACAGTTCATGAAATATATAGCCTGGTCACAGACGGACAGAGAGCGAAGTCTTAATAATAGGGTTCCCATTTACCGTTTGGGTACGGAACCCTAAAAATTAATTTGAGGACACATTACTATTGGCAATTTAGTTATTGAGATATATTGATAAATTGTCGAGTAGACTTAGCTCTGCAGCATATGCCGTAATGAAGATACGTAGGTTAACTGACATATACACTGCCAGATTAGTATACTTCAGTTACTTTCATAATGTAATGTCGTACGGAATCTTATTGTGGGGAAATGCTGCCGACAAACAAACGATTTTTGTGCTTCAGAAAAGAGCAATTAGATCAATTTATAATCTTAGGATTAGGTACTCTTTAAGGGAGAAATTTAAGGAAATAGACATAATGACTGTTGCTTCTTAATACATATACGAGAAGTTAATGTACGTTCGTAAAAATATTAGTTTGTGTTCTATAAAAAGTGATGTACACAATTTTAATACAAGAAATAAAAATAAATTAACGGTGCCTGTCACTAGACTGCAAAAAGTTGATTACTCATTCAGGAGTCTACAATTCTTCTACATAAGATCCTAAGCAAAATACAACAATTGGATATCATGCAGTTTAAATCTACTATTAAAAAAATACTTATTAAAAAAGCTTATTATAAGGTATCAGATTATATAACAGATAAGAATGCTTGGACTTGAGATGATCCAGTGACTCAAAATTATCTTAACATCAAAATTATCTTTTTTCCATTATTATTAAATGATTATGTTATCATTATAAGACCACAGTTTTTTTTTCTCTTTCTATTTATTATGTATTGATCTGGTAATGACATGGTTTTTGTAAATGTCATTACTCCTATTAGAGCTGGTGAGTTTCTTGCTCGTTCTTCTTATCAGCCAAAAGATGTCCTGAACGAGCGGTAGGGAAAAAAATACTCTTAAGAATTCTATTTGAATAAAGATTATTTTGACTTTGAGTAGAAATAATATCATAAATATTATAAGTTGTCCATTTGTTGATCAGAAGCACTTTTTCCAGAATGTTTTGAGAAAACAAAGAATATTAGTCAATCAACAATAGGTTAAAATTGAGAATACTGTTAACTTTGAACATATTCGCCTAGCCATATGTAAAATCATAGTACTTAAAATATTGGTGATAAGAGTTTAACTAAACGAGTGCTATTAATTACGCATTTATAGTATGTTTTGTGCATAATTGGATTGGACGAAAAAACATTGTTTAGATGATAATTTATGAGAAAAGAATAATTTACAAGATATAATCGTTAAATAATAATTTACAGACTTTTTCCAAGAAACAAAGTAAAACCATCAAATAAACATTCACTCCGCTAAACTTGCAAAACTGTCGGAAGTTTTTAGGAAAGTTTCCTCTGTTATGTTTCACAGCAATTTTCATCTCTAATTGCGATTAATAAGTTACAAGACTTGAATAAAAATAATATAATTTTATCACGTAGATGTCTGTCATTGTAACAATATTTTCCTGTACACTATTATGTTTAATTCAGCTAATAAAGATAAAGGAAATTCATGTGATCACGTTTGGTTAGATATAACTTAAATTCATCCGTCCAAGGTTCTATGTAATTAATTACGTTTGTATGTAATACAATTATTGTTAATTATCTATCTATATATATAAAAATGAATCGCAAAATGTGTTGGTAAGCGCATAACTCAACAACGCCTCGACCAATTTGGCCAAATCTTTTTTTAAAATGTTCGTTGAAGTTCAAGGATGGTTTTTACGGCGAGAAAAATTAGAATTATTGCTGGAAAAACCCTAAAAATAGCCCTTTTCTTTTTCCCATACAAATGATTTGTAACTAAAACGTAGTCAATTTGAGCTTTATTGCTATGGTATAAAGTTCATATTAAATTACAAGCACTCACTGTTGTCTAAGCAATGTAGGTGTGTTCCTAACGTCAAAGATCATATCTATCAAAACAATGTGCGTGTGTGCGTTGGAGCACAGAATACATAGTTGGAGGAGTTTAATGTCGCGTTCCGAAACTCGCGTTTCTTTTGTATTAGTTTCGGCACGCGAGATAAAATGCATCAGTTTCCACGTCATTACATCAGTCAAACAAAAATCGCGTTACCAACAGTGTTTTATTATTTTTAATATCCAAATTTTAAATCAATAAAACAATTCGTACGGCTTAAAAGGATTTGACTTCAAGTCATATCAAATTTAAAAAAAAAAAAGTTGTCTGTGACCTAATCTACTGAGTTTGCTTTTGTCAACTGATACACGAAACAAATTCGTATATCGTGTTTTGTGCAGAGTGTTTACTTAGTTAGTGTTTGTTTAGTTCGTGATTAGTGAAAAAATAATTAAATCTTTTTGACAGGACGAAGTCTGTCGGGTCAGCTAGTTTTAAATAAAAATAAGACATACACTTATTTTTATTTTAAATAAAAATAAGTGTATGTCTCACGTCAATTTGCTATAAATAAATATAAAACAGTTGTGTTGTTGATCGATTGCATATTCATACCGATCATTAGGTAAGTAATAAATTAACATTTTTAAACAAATTGATTAGGTTTAAGTCGCGGAAAGTATATTTCGAAGTTGAAGTATATTTTGTACGGGATGGGTATCATTAATTAGGGAGTTGACAATAATTGAAAAGTTATCTTAAATTAATTATTGCGTTAAAGTATACCCATAAAATTTGACGCAAAAACGCGGCAATTTCATATGTGACGTAATGAGGAAGTATTTAAAAAAACATTAGATTCCGAAATCAAACTAGATGTCGCTACGGTATGTTCATGATTTCTCTATGACACCCTTTCTGGTTTTCTTTCAAATTTAAAAGTAAATTAGTTATCAAAACTCAATAAACCACTCATATTCTATTTGTACTTTTTCGTATTTGCATTGATACCTAAGTTTCGAACTTTTCAAATTTCAGTTTTTTTATATGTTAGTTAAAAGGAACGGAAATGACTGTCTTTGGTCTATTCGTTTCCTGCAAAAATCAACTTTTGCTAGAGTCGCCATCTAGTGGAGGTGCTTCTTTAGAGCCTTCTTTTTTAAAATACTTCCTCATTGTTCAAACTGATAACCATACGACAGCAAACTATGTAGTGTTAGAGGGGAAAAGATCGACTACTACTGGCAGCACTAATTGTCAATTTCACTACAGGCATCCCTATCTGTCAGTTAGCTGTCACTATCACTGACTTTGTCGTTTGACGTTTCGCGCCAATATATACCTACTTCAGGAATAGGCATTTTACATATATCAATTGAAAATTAAAATTTCTTTCAGTATGCATGTCGATTCACTTTGAAATAAAAAAATATCTTTCAATTGATAGGAAACCGATCCTATTTTGGTTTATGTATTAGAAGTAATATTTATACGTTATTTTTTGTATTGCTGATAAATATCTATACAACATGTAACATAATTAACACACATCCACATAATTAACGATAGTAGTTTGTTTAAAATCACATATTGATTCGATTTCGACAACTTTTAATACAGGTATTTTTTTATAAATTTAATTGAATTCAAGTAAATAATTACGTCTGTAACTTTTTTTATTTTCATTTATCTAATTATTATTAGTATCTCATTATTATTTTTTTTTTATTTAAGATGAAATATAATTTTATCGTTAATTCTTTCACTCTTTTGTTATGAAATGATATTTCCCTACTTGGTCCTCCAATTTTTTTTATATGTTAATATCCTATGAAAAATACTTTTTCTTAATTATTATTAGTTTTTTTACTTTAGGGCGTTCTAACTGCTCTTTTTATTAACCAAAGTTAAAGCCTTTGTCTTTACCTATTTTTACTTTTACTCGCGACTACCTAAATAGTCTTCTAAGTGCTATATAGTAGTCAATACTTTTAGAGTGGCTGACTACTTGTTTAATAAGCCTTAGGCCTGAGCGGTTGACTACTCATTAAATAAATAAGCCTTAGGTTGGAGTGATTGATTACTCCTTAAATAAGCCTAGATCTTTTTTTTATACACTTCTAGAGTGGTAGTAATTGAGTGTGAATTCCACTCTAAACATAATGGAAGGATATTACGTTAAGAGAGAAATATATACTGTTGGAAAAGTTGTATGTTTTTGCTAAGTAGTGTCCTCTGGTTTACTTTAGGTAATTTTTCAAAATTTTCCCCATACCCATTTCTAAATTTATTCATGACATCATAAAGAATCACATTTTATAGAATTTTTTTTTGAGCTGATAAAGCTTGATAAATCGTATCCAAATTAAATCGAAAATTAAATTAAATTAATTTCTAACTGAAGAATTTCAATAAATGTATGAATATTGAAAAAAAAAATGTGTTACAAGTTTCGCTGATTCTATTGTTTAATTCTATTAAGGAAAACTTGTCGTTATCATTCTCATTTTACCAAGAAGCAACACGTTAGTATCAGAAATTTTGTGATAAAAAATATTTAAATCATTAAATATCCGATACTATTTATTTATTTTTTAATAAGTAACTCAAAACACTTCCGGCTAATTTCAACACGTGTTGTGTACAGTATACCCGTGGCGGTACAGTATACCCGTGGCGGTACAGTATACCTGTGGCGGTATAGTGTACCTGTGTCGGTACAGTGTACCTGTGGCGGTACAGTGTACAGTATACCTGTGGCGGCGTGCGCGTGCGCGGCGTGTGTGTAGGCGGCGTGCAGCGCGTAGTGGAGGGCGCGCGCGCGGTGGTGCCCCCACACGGCCACGGGCAGCGCCAGCAGCACGGCCGCTTCGCCGAGGGAGAAACCCTTTAGCGCGCGCGTCAGAGGCACTGCAGAACACGAAATATTAGAAGACACCGCCGTCGTACACTTGTCTCCTACTTCATTTTTTTCTCGTAATATCTTCAATCAGACTGTAGAAAAGAATTCATCACTTCAGCCGAGAGACGCCCACTGCTGGGCATAGGCCTCCCCCAAAGATTTCCAAAGCGATCGGTCCTGCGCCTCCCGCATCCAGCGGCTTCCCGCGACCTTTACCAGATCGTCGGTCCACCTTGTGGGGGGCCTACCGACACTGCGTCTCCCGGTACGCGGTCGACTCCAGGTACTACTCCAGGACCTTACCGCCCCAACGACCGTCAGTCCTGCGAGCGATGTGCCCTGCCCACTGCCACTTGAGGTTCGCAATTCTTTGGGCTATGTCGGTGACTTTCGTTCTTCTGCGGATCTCATCGTTTCTGATTCGATCTCGCAAAGAAACCCCGAGCATAGCCCTTTCCATTGCCCTCTGGGCGACTTTGAGCTTCTTTATGAGGCCCATCGTAAGCGGCCACGTCTCAGTACCGTATGTCATCACTGGCAACACGCACGAATTAAAGACTTTCGTCTTGAGACACTGCGGTAGATGTTCCGAGAATACACTGCGTAGCTTCCCGAACGCTGCCCAGCCGAGTTGGATCCGTCGATTTACCTCTCTCTGGAAGTTGGACTTACCTAATCGGACTATTTGTCCCAGGTAAACGTACTCGTCGACAGCTTCCAGTGTAGAGCCTCCAACATTCACTGGAGTGGGTACGACATGGGAGTTTGACATTATTTTTGTCTTCTTTATGTTCATTTTAAGACCCACTTGCTGGGAAACTCTACAGAGTGTAACGGATTTCTCCTTTATTTTGGTTTGAGAAGAAAAAAAATTAAAAAATATAAACTGTGTACAATTTATTTATAAATGAAGTTTTTTGAAATAACAATTTTAAAATTCAATTACAATTTTTATACAAATTACCAATTACAAATTACCAATTACCCCCTTAAAGTAAAAAAAAATAAAAGGGTATATTTTGACCTTGGCTTCGCTGGTTCATATAAATTACAAATTACCAATTGCCCCCTTAAAGTAAAATAAAAAAAGGGTATATCGACCTTGGCTTCGCTACCGTACTCAGAAGGAGTACGGCAACACAACAAACCGGGGCTGTTTGTTGACCTACGGTCTCACTGTCCAGCGTTATAATTCGTAGACATAAAATAACATTTATAACACTTAATGCTACTAAACACAATAATAGTTGGGCACAGCTCAATGTTCAGCTTGTCTTTTGTTTAAATAAATTTAATAAAATTTCATCCACCTCAACAGCGAAACAATCAGGTCTTCCTTTTTTAATTTAATAATTGTTATTAAAAATAGGGAAAAGAAATTTAATTTGGAAGAAAATATAAATATGTAAAGGTAAGTTCTAAGGTTAATTACGGCTTTCGGAACGTACACCAAGTGTCAAAATAAATGCTTTGGTGTTTTGTAAACAATAGGTTCAATTTTATTTTGTAAAATTAATAAGGTTATCTCTAATGGAAGCAAATGAGAAAATAGTTAAAGTTATAATTTTGAGACAAACTAATGGTTCTATTTTGTATCTTGGTGGTTGATAGACTGGTAAATAAGAGTGGAAGGTTGTCACCGGTTAAGGAATAATGAAATTAAATAAGTGAAAACAATTTTTATGCCCTAATGGCTTTATCAGAAAAAAAATGGTAAGTTGACATCCTTAAAACAATGTTTAGAAATCACAATATATTACTAGAAAATACTAATAGAATGTTGTGAAAGTTAAAATAAAACAACATCAAATTTTCCAGTGTTACAAGAGGTCTTCGAGCATTGTGCCTAGATCTTCCATGGTCTCAGCCATGACTACGATATCATCAGCGAAACGAAGGTGCGTCATGTACTCGCCGTTTATATTGATGCCAAGTCCTCTCCAGTCCAAAAGCTTAAACACGTCCTCCAGTGCGGCAGTGAACAGTTTCGGCGATATAACGTCGCCCTGTCTCACTCCACGCTGAAGTCGTATTGCTTTCGAGTTTTGGTCCTGGAGCCGAACTGTCATGGTGGCGTTTTCATACAGTGACTGCAGCACTTGGATGTATCGATAGTCTATTTGGCACCTCTGGAGTGACCTAAGCACGGCCCAGGTCTCGACGGAGTCGAAGGCTTTCTCGTAGTCCACAAACGCCAAGCACAGTGGCAGATTATACTCCTCGGTCTTCTGTATAACCTGTCGCAGCGTATGAATGTGGTCTATGGTACTGTAACCTTTTCGGTAACCGGCTTGTTCAGGAGGCTGGAAGTCGTCAAATCTACGTGCGAGACGATTCGTGATGACTCTCGAAAACATCTTGTACACATGACTCAGAAGCGTGATGGGTCTGTAATTCTTCAATTGGGTCCTGTCGCCCTTTTTGAAGAAAAGCACCACCACACCCCTGTGCCATGCTTCCGGCGTCTTGCCCTCGAGTATGGCGGAATTAAATAGCTTCTGAAGCGCTTTCCGGACTGGTAGTCCACCCGCTTTCAGAAGTTCCGCTGTGATTCCATCATGCCCTGGCGCCTTATTGTTCTTGAGCTGTTTGAGAGCCACACTAATCTCGTATAGACTGACGTCCGGGATGTCTTCGGTATAATGTCGGGTTAATTTGGTTCTAGGGTCTGTAGCCTCAATGACAGGTTTCTGTGATGTTGTGTATAACTGTCCATAGAAGCGTTCGATCTCCGCCACAAGCTCAGGACGGGATGTAACGACTCTGCCGTACTCTGTCTTTAGCTTCGTCAGCAAGCTTTGTCCGAGAGACAGATCTCTAGCGAACACTTTGGAGCCTTTATTCCGCTCAATCGCCTCCTTAATACATTGAGTATTAAATTGGCGTATGTCGCGTGTGAGAGATTTCGAGATCTGTCTATTGAGTTGCCGACGAGCATTCTCAGAAGACTGCAGAACCATATCACGCTCTTCTTCCATTAGCTTGCTTGTCTGCTCCGAGATCTTGCTTCTTTTTTGAGTACGGCGAGGTCTGAGAAATTTTAAACCCACCATAAGGACAGCTTCTACGACCCTGTCATTGTATTCGTCCACATCCGAGCAGCTCTCCAGGCAATCGAAGCGGTTTTGAAGTTCGAGCTGAAAGTGTTCGGGGTCCCGGATCTGGGTAGCTTCAGGATGGAGTGTAGACTTCACCAGTCGATACCGTTCAGCTTTTACATTTAGATTCAATGCGCCTCTTACCATACGGTGATCGCTTCCCGTATTAAACGAATTGATCACTGAGACGTCATTGAATATCCGAGTCTTAGTCGACATGATGAAGTCGATCTCGCTTTTTGTCACACCATCCGGACTCTTCCAGGTCCACCTTTGATGCAACCGTTTTTTGAAGAAGGAGTTCATCATATAGAGTCCTTCCCTCTCCATGTAGTCGGCTAGCATTTGACCACGGTGATTCCGGATCCCAGATCCAAATTGCCCCACTTTCAACTCCTCATCGCCACGCTTGCCTAGCCTTGCGTTGAAGTCTCCCATGACAACAGTGTAGTGGGTCGTGGAACTATGTATTGCCCGGGAAATGTCCTCATACGTTGCTGACGTGTAGTTGCAACTGGACACTAAGGGGCCGTCCAATAATCATCCTCCTCCTTGGTGATACATGGTGAGGTTTCAGACTACCCCCTCCCTCCTTCAACCAAATAACGTGTATTTAAAAAAAAACCGTTTAATAATCGCGCATTCAGTAAAAAATAAAAACACGTGATATATTACTACACCCCCCCCCCCACCACCACCTTGTGATATTTCGTGATTTTTGACGAATCCCTACCCCCCTTTCGAGCCTCACGCGATTAATGGACGGCCTCCAAGTAGATGGCAGTACCCTCGCACCATGACAATCTATCGATCATTTTTAAGTAAAATTTAAAAATTATGAGACTAAAACTATTTCAAAGATAAGTCAAAAATATTTACCTTCAATTGTTGGTATGAAATACTTCATTATCAGCATTATAAAGCTGCTTGTTAATAAAAACATCACTATCCCTGCAAATGAAAATTATTTCAAATATATTATCATTGATAAAGAGTGACATCATTAATTTTAAAACATTTTTTTCTACTAACCAGAGAAAGTGGATAGAAATTGTATATAAAAATCTTTTTCCCAGATGAACAGATCACTTTCATCTCCTCTGTCTTCTTGTACCCACGCCCAACATTTATTCCCCCAGGAGACTGGCAATTTCAAATCAGGAATACCACTGCAATTGGTATAATTCATTAACTCCTTAGCTCCTTCAAAAATATTTAATAATTATTTTTGAACATTTATCATCATTACAGTAAGTACACATAAAAAATTTAACTATCTATAAAGTTATGTCATATAATCACTAGTATAACTAAACTGGTAAACTTCTTTATTTCAATAGAATATCTTAATTTTGTTGTGCTTATTATTTTATTTTCATACATAAATTTTTAGCTAGAGAATTGAAAACATAACGAGATAAAATTGGAAACACAAATAAAATACTTATCAAATTACTAATAAACCTAAACTTTATAATAATTAATCTAAACTGATCTATAAAATGTTAACACTTGAGTCTATCTTGATTTTATTGAAATTACCTTTATGTAAATGAAATCTGTTAATAAGTTGTGATAAGCCTAGGATTGGATGTTCAAATAGTAATTTTATTTCTATACTTACTGTTTATTATACTTTCAAATAGATTGATTAGTTATTTACACTCATACAATTTTTAAAATTGCAATAAGAATTATATTTATCATAAATAAATAGCAAGAGAAAAGGCAATAAGAGAACTACTTACAAATGTGTAGTATTTATTGTAGCGTTGCCATTGATGCCGCACATTGTGTTAATTACTATGTTGAATAAACTACCGCTGTGCCACACTCCATATGTCTCCAGCATCACCAATATTATCAATAATTTCCAATATGACTAATATAAAAAAATAAAAAAATAATTAATTAAACGACTTAATGTTAATATTCTTAAGGTTCTAAAGGGTTTCTTACTTTAAATTCTGTGTTATACAAAATATGTCTCTGTGCTTCTTTAGACATCAAGACTAGATCAATCATTACTATCACTGGATCATATTCTACATATTTGTCCACAACCAGTTTACACTTCATCTGAAAATTAAAATGGTACATTTCACAGTAAATATTAAATCAAGCAATCAAGGGGTTAATTTTCTTCAACTCTATATATAACTCCATCTAATCAGAATAATATATCAATCAAAACAAAACAAATAATAAATTATAATGTTTTTTTTTAATTTATTCATTTAACATGATCTAAAATAGGTTTATTATGATTGATAACCAAAAAAGCTTTTCAAATTTTTCACTACAACAATTTATTGCAACCGGTAAATAGACTAGGTATGAATAACATGAATTCATTATTAAACTTGTACATAGTTGATCAATACATACACATTTAGTTAGTTTTGTAACTGAAGGGCCATAGGTTTTGTATAGGGCTGCTGCCGGCTCTCCACAGTTCACACACTTAAACTGCTTCATGAATAAATCTTCTTTGAGTTTCATAAAATTTGTGGTTTTTATCAAATAATTTGTAAGTCAGTAAAAACAGCTGATCGTGTTTACAGTGACACCTGTCAAGTGTTAATTTTTTTTTAATAGTTATTGTTGGTCTGTCAAAGTGACAACTTCCCTACTGCCATTGTTAGGTTAAGGATTCCAACGCAGAGATGATGAAATGGAGGAACAAACATACCTATATTATTTAAAAAAACGGTTAAGCATAATCACCAATTAAATAAAAAAAAAAACAAACGCAAAAAACGTATGTAGCCGCAATATTAGAATAACGCAATAATAACACTTTCGAGCGTACTAGTTAGCACACGAATAAGCATATGTTGTTTCATGCTCAAATATTTTACGTGTTCAAAATAACAATGCGCTTTTGAATGTTAATTGATGTTAGAGTGTAAATCACTTTACAGAGTAAAAAAAAGAAAGAAAGATCCTTGCAAAAGTTGCAAACTATAACTGTATGATGTATTAACGTTGTGTACTTAACCCTTTACTGCATGATTTATTATAGCGTTGAAAAAAAAAATATTTCAGTGTGGAAATAGCTTTATTTAATCATCAATAAGACATATTGAGAAAGAAATTTTGAAAAAGTTTTATATTTTGGATTTTTTTTTACGGAACCATATATGGGCTCGTATGCATTGAGACAAAAACCATTACAGACACATATGGTATTGTATGCAGCAAAACAAAGAATTTATAGAATATTGAAAAAATAATAACAATATAATTATATTAATTATATTAAAAATTGAAAGAAACAGTTTCTTTTTTCATTATAGCATAAAAAAACTTTACACTTGGAGCATTTAGTATAAGTTTTCATTGAGCATACTTGACAATGCTGACGATTCTTCTGCCATTCAGGCCAATGACCTATACTGTCCGTCCTTACAGAGTTTAGGGGAAGCTCTTGATGTTTTTCTGGGATTTTTCTCGTCTTTTTAGATGTAGGTGTTCCAAGATTTGATCTGAATGGGACAGGCATTGAGGGAACATCGCTTTCGGAATCTAAATCATCATCATCACTTAGCATGCCATCACCAGGAATGAAATTAGTATGAAGGTTTTTTCCGTAAAAACGCGCTGGGTCCATTCTGCCAAGCAAGAGAAAAGGCAAATTTTTGAAGCAAGCAAAGCATAATAAATAAATAAAATGTATAAAAATGTGTAATATGTATAAAATTTTAGCTGTTATAAATAAATAAAACTTTAAATGCTAATTTGCTTGAGCGCATGCGATTCCATATTTGTCCTAGCAAAAAAATGTCTTAGTGCATACGAGACCAAATATGGAATCGAAAAAAAACTAGCTGTAAAGTATAAAAAACAATTGAAAAGCGGAAAAATTATCATTCGTCGAGAAAGATGAATATATCGACTCCATGAAAATATTTTTTTTTATCAAAAAGTACTTACGTATTACTCTGTTATAGTTTTTTGAAAATGAACAACTCGCACTTCGATTCTGCTTTTTCGCCCACTTGCTTAAAAGTGAGGTTATTTCGAAATGTCATCAAACCATAGACAATATTTTTGCGTTTTATTATTGCTAAATATATATTTAATGAATTAAAATAGTTTGAATTGTTTTATAATACTTAGTTTGGAAATTAAAATTAATTAAAACTTCAATACCATATATGGGCCCATATGCGGTAAAGGGTTAATAAATTAAGTGACTATTTTCGTAATGTATTAAACTCGGGTATTTTCCGTCTTCTTATATGGTTCACGTTTTGAAAATTAACACAATAGACTTAAAACATCGTTTTATACAAAGTATAACTACATATTTAATACATTCTGTGTCTGAGTTGTGTGATGATATGTGAAGAGAGTGCATGTTACTTTATGAATGCTTGTACTTAAATTAAAGAATAATTACCCTAGTAGCATTTTTGGTACGGCAATTCGTTGGGCCTTTGTTTGCTGTTCGGTTGGTCAACTGTGGGTAATGGCACCCCTGATTGCACTGCTGCCCACAAAGCTAAAGTACCGTGGCCCACCGTTACAATTGGAGAAAGGGCCAACTGAAGCTTTTCCTTCGTTGGTCCTAGTCACCTTTTACAACGTAAAGCAAACTGCGAATTTTCCCACAATTTTCTCACATAGGGCCAACAAACATTCTATAACGTTGGGCTGACCGTTCATGGTAGGGCAACTGTGGTATTTAATTGTAGGCCTAACTCAACTTTTACTATATAAGGCCAACTGCAGTGCTCCTCATAAAGGGCCAAGGACACAGGGCCAACTAAGATTTACTCATAATAGGGCCAACATATTTTGCAAAGTAAGGCCTACATACACCATCTTTGTAGGGCTTACAAACTGACTGCACAGTATATCATCGAATTCATGAAAACATATGAATATCAGCACTATTAAAAAGTATCAAATGGCCAACCAAAATATCGTATAAAAAAACAAATAATTAAAAAATTTATTTATCAAATGTTTTTACCAATGTTGATAAATACTCATGAACCCGATGACATGCCTACTATTCAGTCAGTTTGTAAATCCCACAATAATGTGTCTGAAGGTCTTACTTTGTAAAACAATGTTGGCGCTATAACGAGTAAATCCTCAGTTTGGCCCAGTGTCCTTGCCTTTTATGAGGAACACTGCAGTACGTCTCGTAGTCTTGGTGGGCATCTTGGTGAGGCTGTAAAAATAAAATACAATTGTAAATTTAACCATATTTTATTTGGCTGAAAAACCATGAATTGGCGTGAAACAAAAAAAAACAAAACTTGAAAAAATTACAATCAGTAGGTTTTTAAAACATATTATAGCTGTGTAAGAGCACCGCAAATTGTATGGAATTGACTCACTCCCCACACTCTTAAAATTGAAACTAGCATTTCTCATTGAGTAAATCAAGCTTAATAGTGCAAATTCATACTCACATAAGGTACACAGATAAATGAATGGTCATTACTATCAAAATTAGGCAACAATAAACATTTCTTGCTTAAATCGTTTGAATTGACAATAACATTTTTTTCACCACTGACCATGTATATATTCTCAATTTGCTACTTTCAATTTTACACATGAATTTTTCAAAAGGAAATGTTGAAAAGGAATCTAGTTCTCCAAAGTTATATACATCATACATTATTTTGATCAATATTATTACAACACAGTATGTATATTGCACAATGAAACATCAAAAAATGTTTATACAAACTACTCGATAATATATTTTTTAAAACAATGGGACCCAAATATAAAAGAAAAGCTCTAAATTCCGTTGCTTTCCAATACTTGAATAAACTTAAAGACCTAGGCTGTCTCGAAAATTCGGTGGGATAATGTACGTATAATTTTTAACCATTCTGATACTACGGATATTTTAGAAGCATTTAATTTACATTTTTTTGGTCCATTACATATCCAACTTTGTATAATTTTTTTCATAACGTCTAAACAAACTAAACGCATAAAGTCTAATGGGACTTGCGTCACTAAACCTAAATCAAGTTCTGTAATTCAGTTTTAGATATGTGATGATCCTCATATTCTTGACTAAAAAATTTTGTGTCAGTTTGAAGGCAAATGTAGTTCTTCTCTTTTCTCTTCCTCCATCGCGATCTTTAGTAAATCTGAACCAACCACTTATTATATTCTGAATTACATCATCAGTTGCGAACTCTGCAATCTTATGATGACATACAGCATCTGTGATAATTTCCAACAGGTGAGTTGCATATCACATACTACAAGTACCAACTAATGTTATTATTAATGTATAGCAATAATGAATTGTAATTTTACTATCAACACAAATAATTAATTAGTAAAAATGTTGTTAATTTAATTACCTTTTATTATCTTTACTATACGAAGATCCTTTAGGGAAGTCTTTTAATTTTTTCCCTGTCCAGTTACAATTGACAGCAAGGTTGTTTGTGAACACTTTTTCAAGTACCCTTTAAGTATGGCTGGAGGTTTATTGCCGCCAATATAACTCAAATGATTTACCTGCAAATGTTAACAGATTACTAAATTATCGCATCTGCTAGGTTTTGTTTTTCTTCTACGTCATATGATTTACTATCTGCCATATTGCTATAGGTACTTTTAACTAACAAGCTCAATTTAGTAAAAAATTAAACAGACCTCCTATACCAATCACTACCCATATATTGAAAACTACTCAACAGAATTTGAAGAAACTTGGACTGTTCCCCAAGTTGAACAATACCTAACTTATATCAAAAAGAATCATCTCAATACAACATAGTTTCCAAGAAATCCGTGGACAAACATTCATACACTTATGAAATTAAGCACACATGCTTAGAGCCTAAATGGATCATCATACTCAAATATTATCCAATTCCAACAGTATTATGTACAAGTCAAATTGCTAACCTCTTTTTTTGAAGTCGGTTAAAAATTGTAATGGTAAAAAGTGGTCCCTATCCGGAAATACGAATACAAGATATAAAACTATCGCACGTCGTTTAACCTAAGCTCTGATATTACAAGGCGATAATTTTTAACCAACTTAAAAAGCAGGTATGGAATTGCCATACATATAGTATGATGATCCCTTCAGATCCCTTCCATACACCTGTGCTTAATTTCGCGTGTGTCTGTTTGCATGTTTATTCACCGATTTCTTGGAAACTATTAAGTTGTTCAATACAACTTCATACACGATTCTTTTTCATAAAAAGTCAGGTATTAAAAAAAGTTGTCATAATAGTTTTTGACAGTATTATTATCAATGTAGGGAGAAGTCAATACTTAGTCAAACTTTATGGTAAATAATAAAAAAAACATATGAATACTTGCCAACAGTTTATAATTATCATTTGAAATCCAATTTTCTAAATCTTGTAAAGATTGTTAATCATCACATAATATTTTAATACCATCAGGCAACATAGCAGGTGATAGAGTTGAAGATGGATTCCTTAACCTTGTTAAGATCTCATTTTGATTTGATTGCAATTCTTTAATAGCAAATTCAATGTTAGCTAGATGGCGGGCAATTACATCTGAAAATGTATTTCATATCACTTAGGGATTATTAAACTTATTCATAGCTATATTTATGCATAAAAGAGCATAGCAATATTAACATTATATTTTTTACATCTGTTAAAAAGTAATAATGTACAATACTTGTGTATTTCTTACCTAGACACTGCGAGTTAAGCAAATTGTCCTTAAAATAAGTGTCAATGTTAAATCCAATGATACTGAAATATAATTACAATAATGTCATTTATATGCATTTAATAAGAATTTAATATAGCATATTTGTAAATAACAAATCTTAGGTGCAACCAAGTGTAAAACAAAAAAGACTGAATTAATATTAAAGTAATAGTAAGTACATATAAGATAGTGTTTTTGAAACGTCAGTATCGCCAGTAGTACTGCTTACATCTAAAAATTGGATAGGAATTATTGCAATGTGATTAATTAAACAAAGCGAGGTTGTGTATGCTTATATTATTTAGCCATGCAATTAAATATTATTTTATAGCTTGCATACACAGCATGTTGGTAGTCTCACAACCATAACCATATTAACACACAAGTAGATAGTCCACAACCTATTTCACTAGTTATGCTTACTGTAATAAAATAATGTAAAAAATAATACTGTAAAAAATAATAATGCTTATTGTACCTGCTGCATGTCTGTATAAATAAATTATGGAAAATCTGCACTAAATTATGGAGTATTTAGTGATGCACTAACAGCTTACCCTCTTATTTGTCTTAAAAAATATACAATATAAATAGGTTTTATAAGATTCTCAAGCTAGGGCAGGCTTTAATAAAAAACTCACTTTTGATAATCACCAGGTCGAGTATTATACAAAGACTTACCGGTTTCATAAAACATACGTCTTATGCTGTAAATATTCCAGGTAGAATCAGGATCTGTGCCATCGATCAAACTTTAATTTATCCTCTTGTTTGATGGCCAAACACAACTATTTTTTCTAGGAGTCGACCATTGTTGTCGAATAACGCCTACGCCGCCATCATCAAACTCTACCACCTTGTACATTGTGTATTGTTAATATCTTTATAAATAAAAAACGAAGTTGATTAACACTATGATAGGTACATATTTCGGCAAATTCAAATGTTAATTTGCTATATAATGATTTGAAACAAGGGGAATCAACAAAAACTTACGCGGTTCAAACGTAGACATCAAACAAACGGCTTTTTTTTTTTTTTATTATTGAGCTTAACGGCTCTGGATTCAAGTCCTTTTGAGCCATACATTATTATAGGTATTAATAATAAAATTAAATCTTGACTCCAGTATTGAGAATGAATTTGTAAAGTGGTTTGTAGTTCTTGAATTCTTTTAGTAAGTCTTCGAGTTTACTGGGTACCGTTGTTTTCTTGTGTATTGATTCCAGGTCGCTGACAAGTATTAGTCGTTGTATGCCAAATCGTTTGCATTTCATTACCAGATGTTGGAAATCCTCGTCTTCGTTACAAACTGGACACTTCGGGCTATCTACCATTTTCAGTCTATGCAGGTGAGTGCGAGTCTGACCGTGACCAAATCTCATTCTATTTACGGTTGTTATGAATTGTCTGTTGGGCACTGTTTTTTTGTACCACCAAGGTTGGGCGGGCGGGCTTCCTTGGATCATTTTATACCACCGACCTTTTTCTTCACTAATAAGATTCCAATATTCTTTCCAGAGCAATGTGAGATGCTGGTTTGTTTTGGATTTGAAGTCTGTAAATGGAACTTTCATAGAAGAGGAGTGGTCTTCATCAGGTGTGTTTCTTGTTATTTCATCAGCTTTTTCATTCCCAGTGATGCCACTATGAGACTGTACCCATACGAAATGTATTCTCTTTCCCATATTACTAAAGTTATATAAGAGTTGTTTTATATAATAAACTAAATAATTTACATCATATTTACAGTTATTATTATTAAATGAATTTAATGCACTTTGGGAATCTGACAAAATCAAAAAGTCATTACTATTTATATTACTTATGTACAATAAGGCCTGATAAATGGCATAGCATTCGGCAGTGTATACAGAACAATCTTTAGGAATCTTAATGCATCTAGTTACACTTTGTTGTATATCATAGAAAGCTGAAGTTACTTTATCATCAGATTTTGACCCATCAGTATAAATTTTATAGAAACCTTTGTTTTCAATAAATTGCATTAATTCATTATTATTGTGTAATAAATCTGTATGCAATATAAAACTACAATTTGTTAATGCATTATAATCAAGCTTATATAAAGGCCACTGATTGTCTCTAAATAGGTTGTCATAGAACTTATGTATGTACACTGTTATTGCAAGTAATCCTGGAGTGATTCCAGATTTTAGTAATGATATATTGATATATGAATCTGTTTGTGTATTTTGTAATATTTGTGGTGGTAAAAGCCTTTTCTCTAAGCAATAATTTTTTGATGAAAGTATTTTTATACAGAATCTTTCAGCCAATTGTAACCGGCGAAATATCAAAGGTGGTATACAACTTTCAGTCTGCATGACATGTATGGGTGTTGAACACATTGCACCAGTTATTATTCTTAAAGCCTTATTTTGAATTGTATCTAACTTTTTAAGTAGAGTAAGATTAGCATTCATATATGCCAAACTACTGTAGTCGAAATGACTTCTAACAATGCTTTTGTATAGCATAGATAAGATTTGAGGGTCAGATCCCCAATGTACCCCTGCTAAGGATCGGAGAACATTTAAAGCTTTTGTAGCATTACCTAATATTTTATCAATGTGCTTCTGAAAGTTTAATTTAGTGTCCAGAAGTACACCTAGATATTTGTAATTTTGAACCCATGGCAAAGAAATATTATTGAAATTTATATAACTGTTAATTATGGGGTTTAAAACCTATTTGTAATATTTAAAATCTATTTGTAATATTTATAAAGAAATTAATTTGTATTAAACTTTTTATTAGCTATATTCTCTAATTAACAACATCATACTCCTAAATAAAAAGGTCTGAGTACGACTTAATATATGTATGTAACGTACATAGTTATAATTTATAATAAAACTTATCATAATCACAGTGATTTTCAAATGGCACTTATTAAACAGTATCAACAACAAAAGTATTATACTAAATCTTAGATATGATGCAGAGATTTTCAAATCATACTTATTAAACAATATCCTAATACGAGATATCTCATTTTAGGAGCACTCGCATGTCTCATATTAGGAAAACATCTACATTCAACAAAATGGCTGCACATTATTTCTCAGTAAAGAAAATGCAATAAAACTGCATATGTATCATAAAATTCATGATATAATTGATAGAATGACGGTAAATTAAAATCATTCAGTGTAATTAATACAGTTGTAGTATACCTTGTAAATATTTGATGAGAAAAATTTGGTTTTGGGGTTTCGTGAAAACCCACGTGTACACAACCTAACTTCGCCTTGGACTGGGAAGCACTAGCACACGTTTTGATCTTTTGCCACGTGGCTTCTAGAGACAGTAGCGCCAAATGGCTGCGGCGATTAGTTTCGCCAAAACCTAACTATCTCATATTTGGCGACTATCTCATATTCGGCATCCTTACCCTATTACTTAAGAAAATTCTAAACTACTGGGCTTGTTTCTTTCTTTTAAGTTTTTATTTAAGTTAATTTTTTCATGTATTTTTTAAAATTCGTTTTTACGCAGTCGGGTTTTTTGTTTTTCTTTTTAAAAGCGTTGAAAGTTATTGTTCACTTTGAGATGATACTACCTGTATTAGACATCAGCTCTATGTGTCGTCTATTGTAAGTAAGATTTTTTCCGTTGCAGTTTTTATAATCAATTACATCAACTTTGCCTGGATTTAAAACTTCTTTCATATTCCTAAAACCACTTTTTTCAAATAACAGATTTGATAAAAGTGAATCTATACTAATATTATAAAGCTGAAGAGTTTGTTTGTGTGTTTGAACGCGCTAATCTCAGGAATCAGTAGGGTTCGAATTGAAAAATCATTTTTGTGTTGAATAGACCATTTGTCGAGGAAGGCTTTAGGCTATATAACATCACGTTGCAACTATTAGGAGCGAATAAATAATGGAAAACGCGGACGAAGTCGCTGGCGGCCACTAGTTTATAATAAAACTAGCAATAGAGAAAAATCACAAAAACAATTCATCAAATAAAGTATCGGTACCATTAAAACGCTACTTTCTGAATTACTGAAACCTATAGGTAGGAACGCTTTTCAAACAAAATTGAATTTCAGAAAATAGAAACACCATTTCTCAAAGCTCGAGCCCTTAGCGAGTTTCTTGATTCTTATCTTGTTATAAAGCCTCTAGAGACGTATATACCTCTAAAGCGCTGGCTTATCGTATTTAAAAAACTCAACCTCACCCTTGTTACCCTAAAGAACTTAATACATTAACAGTGCTTAAACTCGTATAAATTTTGATATAACTCGAAATGGAGGAAGGTAGCTATTATAGCAAACTTTCTAATTAATGCCCTACATCAAATCGTATATTAGAAATCTGGGGCTCCCTTAAACAGACATCCATATTCGAGCAGCGAACTGGATATAAATTTCTCGTGGACGCTGTGATTGGATCGTGGTAATGAACTATATGGTGGGTAGGTATTTCAAGTTAAATGTTTGCGATACTGAGTTGTTTTCGTAAGATTCATTTAGATAATTATAGCTGGAAATCAAAGTCGATCGAACAAATAAAATTAAAACATTATTTCACACGTTTATAATATCTATTGTGTAGTTATTTACTTGTCTATATGCCGTTAAAGTACTAAACTCACGTATAATGTCCTCTTTAATAATGAAAATCATTGAAGTTTCTTTCGAATACGTGTAATATAAGTGTTACGTTCAAAGATCGAAATCTCTCATTGAGCGAAAGAATAGTTCACAACTCGTTGTGGCAATCGCAGAATAACCACATAGCGAAATTTATGTTATAGCTCTTATAGAGCTATAAAAACGCGTTATAGCAATGAAGAAGAACCATTAAGCGTAATGAACCATATTTGATTAGGTTAAGGTATAGTCCGAGTATGACAAACAACGCAAGAGCTGAGCGAGCAAACGAGCGTGCCGGAAGTGCCAGAAGCAAATCGCTATTGTAAAATGAAACATCTAGTTAAATCAATTAATGCTCAGAATATTACGCATTATTCCGCGATTGATATAACGCGTCGTGAGCGTTTCCATTAGAGCCATAACACGAATTTTGTTAGGTGGTTATTTTGAGATTGCTATAACACGTTGGTAACATTTTTTTCGCAGTTGCAATGAGTGATTTTGATTTTGAGCATCTATGAGCGTAACATATGTATATATTTAATGAAAACTTTGCTCGTTTGGTGCCGCGTGGAGTGCTATCTTAAAGCAGTGATATCACTGTAACGATCAACTCTAGTGAACTGGTGCTACATGCCGGTAGCATTCAAATTATGGCACCGCAATGTGAATAATTTTCGGAGTGTTATATAATTACAAAGGTTTCTGAATTGAGAATATAAAGTTACGAACGTCTCAAACTGTAGGTACTTCTGAATCGTAAATAAATCAAGTGATTAAGAATAATCAGTTAAGATTTTGTATCTTTCCCAATGAGGAAGTATTAAAAAAAAAAGAGTTCAATCAAACTATATCTCGCTACGGTACGTTCTTGATTTCTCCACGACAACCCTTCTGGTTTTCTTTCATGTATAAAAGTAAATAAATTTTCAAAACTCAATAAACTTCGTATATGTATTGATATCTAAGTTTCGAACTTTGCAAATTTCAGTTTTTTAATATGTTAGTTAAAAGGAACGGAAATGACTGTATTCGGTCCATTCGTTTCCTGCAAAAATCAACTTTTGCTAGAGTCGACATCTAGTGGGGGCGCTTTTTTAGTGCTTGCCTTTTTTTAAATGATTCCTCATTCAGAAACTGGCTGTTAAACTTGTGACGACTTTTTAAGTTTTCTAACATTCGAACAATGTTTAGCAGCGTTTGGGTAATTTCTTTTTCTAGACGGCAACACTTGTGAAAACTAAATTATAAACATAAACAGCTCTCGTATTATGCTATATAATGAGGTAATCACGACGTTGTAAATTTGCCGGAGATACGCGTTTACGACTTGGGGTTTTGCCCCAATTGTGACGGCATCTACGCCTCGCCCCGGCCCGTTTTAATAGTATGATAAAACATTTTACAGGTGACACGATGCGTTCGCGGTGCTAAGTGCCTTATGAAATTGTAACCTAACGCAAAGTGCTCGCTTGTTTTGCCTCTCAGAAAAATATACTGTTTCAGTAAAATGTGAGATGGGAGTTGTATTAAGTCCAATCTATAATAATATACATTCCTAAACAACTACATAATGTATTATTTAAGATATGTAAATAATACGTTTTTAGTTTTAGCGATCAGTAATTAAATACAAAATGGTTGCTTATCGGTTAATTTACATAATAACATTTTTGAAGTAAGGGCTATAAAAAACCGAAAGCTTTCCGTAAATTAGGGATTAGATATTCGTATGGAAATAGACTTAATTGCTCCTGATTGAGTAATTACGGAAGGCGAAATTAAATACGAATAAAGGCTAAATTAATTTATAAATTGGATTAGGTTCTCGAGTGACAATAACATTGGTAATTTAATAATTTGAAGAGTCCCATTCATAGAGATTCGGCATTTATGTTTTAACGTAATTATCAGTCTATCTCAAATTCGCTAATTTAGTTTAGCCTAGTAGCTTGTAGATTTTATTTCTGTTTATAGCATTCAAGATTTTCATTTGACCATTGAGAACCTATACCGGCACAGAATGAAGTAAAACAGTATAAAGTAGGGCTAACCGAGCTAATTGCCGGTTCTTGTCAGTACGAGTCGATGGCATACATATTACCATGTGTCATATTTCTGTTCCAAACCTTAACTGACTCCCTATTCGCCGGCATATAGACTTGTAAACTCTCTATTCTATAATTTTCTTTCCTACTTAAAAGAAATATTTTCATTTCGTACCTCCTCGTCACTATCTCAGTGTATACTGTTCTCTGCTTCCATTTGACCGTTGATTTTCCTGCCCACGCTTCCGATTTTCTATCTTATCCCTTTTAGAAAGACTCTCACTTTACTATTTTCTCTCCAACTTATAATTATCTTACGTACTAATATATTTATTTTCATCTTATCTATTTAATTCATAATTACTAATGTTATACCTGTGATTATACCTATCTATTGTTTTCCCTATCACCATTGGTAGCCTGGAAGAGATAAATAAGGCATGCTGAGGTGATTTAGAAATTTCACAAGATCTTATGTTATTTTGGCAATGTTATTTTGATCGTTAATATTCATGCCTAGACCATCCCAATCGAGTGTCTTAATGGTATCTTCAAGGGGGTAAAAAAGACTTTCGGAGATATAATTTCCCTTTGTCGTACAACTCTTCCGATTGGGATAGTTGCAGTGTTATTACGGTGCTATATAATCATCGTTGCAGTTTAGTTTATGTACAAATATAGTGGGTTACACAAGTTACAGGGTAAAGTGGTTTGTTACATTCAAAAGATATTTTGCATCCTCATACCATCTCTGAAAGCCTCTGGGCTGGTATTCGTCCAGTCTTTAAGATATGCATGATGTGATCAATCAAGAGAGCACCTCCTAAATTTGATTTAGGAAAGCGATTAACCGGCAGCTAGTTAGTTTAGTTTTTGCCCCTTTTTGGTGGAATAAGACGATGATATTATTTTGCTGCTTACCAGGCAACTCCGCGACGAAGAAAACTATCGGTCATGTTCAATATAGAAGGCGTCTACACTGTAAGTATAAATACGTTTTATGTCACAGTGAATTGGTAATTACAATCAGTGATTAAACAAGAAATAACGTCTCTTTCTTGTCTAGACGAAGGTGATGCAAACGACCTTAAGTGAAAGAATCGCAGTCCTTTTTTGTGAGAACAATGTTCACTATATTTACTAAGGTACTTTTAAATAAATTTAATGTAGACAAAAACCATTACGCGCTCTAGTGGTGCGAACTAGAAAACTTAAACTGCTGAACGTAATTACAGTCTCGATGTTTATTTGAAAAGATAATTACTTTGGCTTTTGAAGAACCACTGAACTCGAGTTCAAATTGTATGCAGTTATTTTCATTGTCTTGAATATTTAATGATGATTATCTTTCCAACAACTATCATTGTACATGAAGTATAATTTGTTTCAACATACAACAATTCTATTGATTTATTCTATTGTTTTTCCACCTGCCTACAGCCAGCTGACGTCTCGTCTCGTTCTGTACATAACACTGCATCGAATCGGTCCTGTATCAAGTACGGAATGGATGGCATCATTAAACTTTGATGTTTTTGTCTCAGAATATCTTGAATGTCCGCGACATCTCCCATTTAAATAATATCAAATCACTCTATGAACATTTTCATTATTGTAAAAACAGCATCCTAAATCAAATTTCGTTCAGAGACAGGTGTCATAAAAATATACTATAGAAAGCCACAGAATAAAAATGTTTTTTTGTTTATTTTTTCTATATTAGCAATTAATTGTAATTATAGAAATCTGAAAAATGATAGAAACATAACAAATCCAAAATAATATAGAAAGGTAATTTTCCACATTAAGCGAACCCCAAAGATGAAACACTTTGGTACCAAATTTCATCAAATGGTTATGTTCATTTAAATGCTGAATTAATTTATGTAGCATAAATTGCTACAGGATTTTCAAAGTATAATTATTTTTATTCTTCTCAAACGGGGCAATATTTTTCTATTCTGTGTGCACACAGCAAATAGTAGCTCGTCCCGGGAGCAGGATAAACAACACTAGCTTGACACCGGGAGGGATTTATGGGGATTACAAATATAGACATGTGGCCGGCTCCGAGTCCACACCTGGATTACTGCCTATCCCTGGGGCTGAAGTATTTTCTTAGGATCTCCTTTACTTCGGATATGAAATGAGTGCGGTATCATTTTTATGATTCGCGCAGAGATTTTCTTTGGGTCGATGATATTGTTTATTTTGATATCTATATGTAAATATCCGAATAATTTCACATTAAACTCAATATAACTTACTTCATAAAAAATCAACTATTTGCCTCGTAACGGAATGCGTACGTGATATTTCCATAACGGTTAAGAAATGTCCCATGAAATTAATATGAGGTGGGAACTTTTTTAGAATTGGTAGTAAACGTTTAGAACACATACAAATAAAGTCTCTTCCCATCGTCGTCTGTACGTTGAGATTTTTTAAACTACATATTTTAATGCGGTACATCCAATATACAGAATTACTCAAAAGGAAAGTTTATATGTGTAATAAATATAAGACAACATCACTCATACTGCTCAATTCTCAAATTAATTTCTAGAACTTTGGTATACCATATATCAATCATATTAAAATAGTATTGTGAATGCTTATGTATACGACTATCTCGTAGCGTTCTACGCCAATCAAACTAAAAATAACTATTTCTAGGCGCTTTATTATATTCGAATGTGTAAAAGGGGCACAAGCAAAACTTTCCACGAGACGTTTTCATACAAGTATGTATTTAGTAATAGCAAACAAAAGGGCGCGTTCGCTTCAAAGTTGATTTCATTAAGTTGTACAGAGACCGCTGAAAGCTTCCACCGTATACAGTTATTGTGGACGTTCACAATGCCTATTGAGTCGCCGCTATCTTTCTCACTTCTATAAGAATTCTATTGTCCTTTTCACACAATGGACGGTGCGAGCACAAAGCTATCTTTTGTTTATAATTAAGTAAGACGTGTGACGGAAATTGGTAAGGCACTTGTGTAGAGGTTGCTTGTTACTTTGTTGCCTATTTAATGTAACTTAATATTATCAGGAAAATTTATTGGAATAATAATTTATTTAGATAGTTGGAGCTGGTGAGTGATATAGGTTTCTGTCTCTTTTTTAATAATCAAACCGAGTGGTTTCGTTAAAAACTTTAATAATAATTCAGTCGTTACTAATCGCATATTGAGAGCGAGTATTTTAGGTATTTATTTAATTGCAATTCTAAACTATTTAAAAATTATTGCATTTAATACTATCACATAATTCTCTTTAATGTATTAATCACGTATCTTATAAAAAATAATTCTCCAATTCTTTATAAAAACGTTTCAGTAAAATATTTTATAATTAAACTATCTTAAAACGCTCTGATTAAAAAGAATACTCAGAAGCTGTAGATTTAATTAAGTTTTCCTGATTCAAATTCCGATTCATCTGAACAGCGAACTTTGTATGCATCACAACGATCCATTTATAATTTATTCCTGTACGTCGTCCAACGAACGCTCACTGAAGGTAAAAATTCAAATCGCATTTTTTATTAAAAATAACTGAAATGTTTTTCTTTCACTGCATGGAAAAATATACCATGGATACATCAACAAATAATATTAACAATTTCTATAATAACTTGGTAGTCTAATTAGCAAAAAATACATGTATATGGTATATTTAATTATATATTGGTATAGTAAGAAAAAAGACAAAACTAATAGATGCTCTCAAGTATGCTCTAACACAAAAGTGGCGTTGGACAGGACATCTAGCGAGATATACGGACCAAAGATGGACATTAGAGACAACAACATGGAAAGGGCCAATAGACAAAAGAAGAAGAGGTCGTGCAAGGAAAAAATGGATCGACGAAATAATAAGTATAACAGGAAAAGATTGGAAAAGAAAAGCAAAGAATAGAGAAATATGGAATAAGCTGGAGGAGGCCTATACCCTACCTGGGGTTCCAATAATAGAATTATAAATATATGTAGATTTAAGGAAAGGTTGTTGGAAAAAATAAAGGCTTATTATTATTATTATTATGGTATATTTAAATATGAAATTGACACTGGGCCTGTAAAAGGACAATGCCCAATAATAACACAGGCCCAGCGAAAACGAAATGTTACTCATATTAATGATATAAACGAGTAAGTAAATACTGCAAGGGGAGCACCATCTAAATTGATGGCAAAATGTGTGATATTGCTATTCGAATTCTGACATAAAAGACGCATTAATAGTTGAGAACTTGCACTTGGAAGATGTTATTACAAACACAACAGAGTGATTATATATTGACGCGATTAACATTAAAATAATATAAGGTAAAGAATAACGAAACAAAACTTTGGTATATTTTATTGATTTTCAATGGCTACAACATCCAAAATATGAAGCAGGGTGATTGAAATGTTCTTGCTTAGTAACTAACATTACGTCCTTCGACAGTGTGACGGTACTAAGCCCAAGGAAGTGATTTAACTGTCAAGGATCATGGTATTAGAAAAAATCTATTATATGATACAGGAAAAGCAACACATGTAACTAATCAATATGTTTTAGATCTAAGGTTTCAGTACTATAACTCTGAAAGCCTTGAAGCTATTTATTCAATTTGAAATACAGATGGAAAGAAAACATAAATGTAAAACTTTTTCTTACTACATCAAATTATTTATTGGTCATAAACTTAGAAAGTTACACTCGGTAGGTATTTTACAATTCAAATTAAATATTAAGGTCTAAATCATGTACGTCAAATTATTAGAGGAATATCAAAGGGATTAAGTATTTTAACAATCTCAAGTAGTTTATTTAAACAATTCATATTTATTAATTATAATTGTCACGAAGTTCATTAAATTAAATTGTAGCAAATTAAATTGTAAAAAAACATATATGTAGGTATTTTAAAATTCACCCTAGTACAGCATAAAATATATAACTTCGTATATAATTCCTTCGTAAATAAAATGATTTGCACTCGAATATTTTCAAACATATTAATTAAAATGTTATTTTTTACCAATTTGTTACAATAACAATCAAATTGTAAACAACGGTTTCTGTGGTGACATTTTGATTCCTCATAAAACCGTTCACTCCCATTTTTATCCCTTTAAGTGCTAGTTTTTGAGATAACATCCAACTCATTAGCTTCCTAGGGTCTTAAACTACCCAAATACCAATTTTTATCGATATAGGTCCAAAAACAAACAAGTTTCGTAGAAACATTTTGACTCTTTGACCCCCTTCGGGGTGGAATTTCCAAAAATCTGTTCTTAGTACACCTTGACGTAATAAGTCGAATGTACCCTCCAAATTTCAAGTTTCTAGGACCAGCGGTTTTGGCTGTGCGTTGTCTGTCAATCAGTATATCATATCAGGACATCCCCTTTGTATATGTATAGATAGATATAGATTATAATATGGATACATTAAAAAGCTAAATGCATCAATAAGTATACTTGAAATAATAGGGCTGCGAATGATTTCCTGTGTTCGTGCCGCGGCACCGATATATCGCGGGCTGCTTTGTACTGCTTTATGTGTATATGTTTTTATTTATAGTTACCCCGCATCCGGAATTTACGGTCTTGTAATGCGGCAATGCTGTATTTAGCGGCGACTTTTTATTACAGGATATGTTGAAATGAACACTTTGATATCAAAACTTCCTTTGTGTTATCGTACAATGTTAGCTTTGTTAGTTTACGCTACGTTTATTACTAAAGGTATATAAGTACACATTAATATGTTATTATTGACATTAGTCGAGATACAACTTATTTGATAGTGAAAATTCACCACAGACGATCGTTACAGGTACTAGACTCTGGTACTATACTGCTCTAATAACTATGCAATCTAAATATGTCAATTCCTTTTTAATGAGGAAGTATTTTTTTTTAAAAAAAGCGCCTCACTAGATGGCGACCCTATTGAAAGATGATTTTTTTAGGAAACGAATGAACCAAAGATAGTAATTTTTGTTCCTTTAAAAAATATAATTGAAATTTGCAAAGTTCGAAACTTAGATATCAATACAAATACGAAAAAGTACGTAATAGAATAAGAGTTGTTTGTTGAATTATGAAAATTAATTTACTTTCATAGATGTTAGACTTTAACCCTACTAAGACACAGGTTTGCGCGTTCACCGCCAAAAAAAAACCCTATTTGTCGTATCACCTCGCTTTCAAAACATTCCTACCCTCAGCCAATATTGAGATTCTTGGTGTCGACATATCGAACGAGGTCCAGTTCCGTGGTCACTTAGAGGATAAGGCTAAATTAGCATCTAAGAAGCTTGGTGTGCTTAATAGATCGAGGCAGTATTTCACTCCGGCGCATCGCCTGCAGCTTTACAAGGCGCAGGTTCGGCCCCATATGGAATACTGTTGCTTCTCCCTCTAGATCGCATTCAGCGGAGAGCGACTCGAATCGTCGATTGCCGGGACACTTCAAGTCGGCTTGATCCACTGGCCCTTCGTAGAGATGTTGCTTCATTTTGCATTTTCTATCGCATCTATTACGGGGAATGCTCCGAGTAATTGTTCGGACTCATACATGCTGCTACTTTCCGCCATCGTTCCAAGCGACAAGAAATCCACGCCCATCATCTGGATGGTTGGAAGTCCTCAACTCTGCGTTTTTCTAGTAGTTTTCTGCCTCGCACAGCCAAACTCTGGAACAGTTTGTCGCCAGCAGTATTTCCGGACCGATACGACCTTCAAACTTTCAAGCGTAGAGCATATTCGTCCCTCAAAGGCCGGCAGCGCGCTTGTAGCTCCTCTGGTGTTGCAGGTGTCCATGGGCAGCGGTAATCACTCACCATCAGGTGAGTGATTACCGTCTGCTCGACTGCCCCTGATCAGACTGAAAAAAAGAAAACCGGAAGTCTTGTCATGGAGAAATCAAGAACGTACCGTAGCGACATCTAGTTTAATTTCGGAAACTAATCTTCTTTAAATACTTCCTCAATGTGCTAGGTATATTTTTTCAATATTCATGAGTATGAAAAGGTAGAAATTTTTACAGGATTTTTGGAATTAGTTAAAAACTCATTGTTTGGCGCAGTCAAAGGTAACACAATATTAGAAATTAATTTACGTTCAATTGTAATGATTAAATTGTACATTATTAAAAACTCATTACATTTCATTTTCAAATTGCTTTAATTAGAAATTACTAATTGAGAATACTGAATAAAAAATATAGGTACTAAACATACTAATCCGTCAAAGAAAATGAAACAAAGAAAGTGCCACATCCGCCCAGACACGAGACGGTGTAGTAAAGACAATTTTCTCAGATATGTTGTTGTCAACACATGTTGGAACAAGTGTTGAGCCATTTGACTATATAGGTTATAAACGGTATATGCTTTATTCGTGTTATTTGTTTTATATATATTGAAACAATCAGTAATGTTTGGCTGGCCGTTTAATCAACATAATAATAATTCACAAATTCACAATACAAAACTACAATACTGTTACAAACGCCAGACATCGTCTTTCTAAAAACAAAATTAACCGTAGAGTATCTAATCACTTAAATCATCATAGATTAAAAATCACGACATAGATTAAAGTTTGTACATAACAGATGGAAGTATTTTGTGTATAATATTAATTATTTGCTACTAGATAACGTCAATTGTGAGAACAACGCAAATAACAGTAATTGCAACGTGATATTATTTCAGAGAACATAATGGAGTATTTGAAATACTGATAATTATCCAAGTTTCATTTATTTGATCATTTTACAAATGAATTCTATATCCACTGAATAAATCGTCGATTTAGTAGAACTTTTAAATTAGTACAATCGTAATAACACAAATTGCATGCACTCTGAACCAGACCTCGAAATATTAACAAGCCTCATATCTCAACGTAATACATTACGACAGCCGACTTTGTTTTCATCTCTTTCTAGCTAATATTTTTACTGAAAGTCTGAGCGAGACTTCTTGAATTCAAAGTGTAATTTTGTTGTAAGACCTCCTCGGTGATGAATGTTGGGCTAGTGGCTGGCTGTTTATGTTTTTATACGAGCTGCAGAGTTGTAATTTATGTAGATTGCCCAGTTGAAGGCTAAAAACAAGAACCATGGGTATTGTTGCGAAGTGTTCCAAATTATGGATATAAATTCGCTAAGAGTTGTTTGTTATGCGGTTGTTTATTCTAAATAAGAGAGTAATAAGAATTTTCAGTTAGTAAAGGTTGTGTTACTAATTAATTAAGCCAAATGCATAATTTAAACGTTGTATCTTGTAGTAGGTAGGGTAGTTATACATATTAGGATAACCCGTTACTCTAAAATGTAAAAACTAGCTACATACAATCGATATATTAAGAAAGGCCATAGTATTAAGGTTACGAGATAAACAGGAAGTTTACAGGAAGGTCACTGGTTCAACCTGAAACAAGTAATTTCTTCAACCATTATGAATGCAAAACTAACTAACAATAATAATATTATTCATTCTTTTATCAAAAGGCATTTTCATTTAGCTAAAAAGATCGATGGAAATGACCCCGATATACCCAATAGAAGTCCGAGCAAGGCTCGAGCAATGCTAGTTTTACGCGGTTGTAAAGATGTAACGGCCGTGTTCTCCAGATGGTATTGCCTGGCGTTACGGCGGTATGAATATGAGATTTCGGGAACAGTCGTTTCGGTATTCGCTTCCATACCAGTCGTATTCATCGGCCGGCCTTCATTCCGTTTTATTACAGCACAGACCTCGTGGTGGCCTTCTTTGCAATTATATGAAAAATAGTTGGATCTATATTTTATTTCATAGCCACAAAAAATAAAATCATATACCTAGTAGTAAATTGATTGGTTTGATTGACCTTATAAATAACTCTGACAGGTATCTTATAATATACTTTAAATGATATAATCCAAATCACCGCAGCGTCTACATGTCCGAAATAACACCGTTGGTTTTCTGTTACAACTGGTAATTATACTTGATTACTTATTATATAACAAGAGGATAAATATAGCTAACATTTAACCTGGCGTGGTGGCCTGGTGGCCTGGTGTGGGGGTACCGATATGATAGAATTGCAAATCGCCACCCCGCGCCTGCACTCTAATCACCCACCCGGACATGCATAGCCGTGTTAACCTGAAATTTAGTGGATATCGAGACCACTACTATGATATTACGAGTAAATTTACTGTTAGGAATACGCGTATGATGTTAAGTTATCGATTGGCTGTTAAGAATATTTTATTATAGTCTTCGAAAATATATAAAGCGGAAGTAGCGTGAAAGAGTTTACTGTAATACCTATACTTTTTAAATTTAAAATAGAACACAATGCATATACGACGTGGCAACAAAATATTAAAAATACAATATGAACAGACAAATCGTCGTATTATTAATATTGTACTTGAATTTTCTTGCTTCAACATATACATTCAACAACATATGGATACTGCATTTTAAGAATTTAATGGTAACAATTTTTCGCCGATATAAATATGTCATCTAAGTAAGTTATAATATGCAAAGTCCCTACCAGTTATTTTATATAAAAAAAACTGCTTCTTTAGCAAAAATAATAATTGGAACGATGAAGAGCTAGTTTACTTATTATCTACTAAACGTATTTATTTCACTTATGTCTATTCAATTTTGGGGTACCAAATTCGTATTTTATATAGATTAATCTTATAAATGTAGGTATGTAGTCCACGGCTCTCCGTTGATCCCCACTAAACGATAATCTCACATTGTAAGTTCGATCGAGAAATATTGTCGTGGTAACATCGGTTCGGAACAATCGGGCTGATTGAGATTTGTCTCGGATATGTCGGGTCATTATTGTAGGCCGCGCGGCGCGGTCGCTGCCCACGTGACATTACACAGGATTCGACATCGGATTACCTCATGGCACGGATAATAGCACGACAATTATAGTGATATCGATCAAATAAACTCTAGTATGGTTTTGACGTCCTCGTGCGTCACTTTCTCAAACCTAGTAATTGCTTGATTCTAGTTTTTCGTTATTTTTATACATCAAACGTAAAATGTATAATGTAAAATAGCGACGTGCCATGAATGTTAAGCGGTGTTTCTGAACTAATTGCCTGATTTTCTATAGTTCATCTAACTCGACTTATTATGTAAGGGTAAGACAAACTTTGGAGTTTGTGAATGTTTGTCTTTGATAGAGCATATACTATACATATATTTATCCCACTAAATAGTACCCAAAGGTCCACGTGGGCGAAGCCGCTGGCGAAAAGCTTATTAATAAATAATGGTTCCGTCACTAGTTTCATTTTGATAAATTGGGCTATCTCTCCTTGTTCGGCTCCTTGACCAAAGCAACCGCCAACAAAATAAAATTTACCAATACCAGTCGTTATAATACGTGTATACAACTCGTGACTTCGCCGCGTCTTCGTAACTTCGACACGAAAGAGATGTGAAAAGTATTTTGCGCTTGTAAACATTGCAAGTTCCGCCAACATTTTTAGAGAACGCGATTTATGATCTAATATTGGCAAAGTTTGCCCGCTGTAACAGATATCCGCTCATAAGATGCCACTGACTGGAATTTTAGATTTTATTGCGCAAGATAGCTGCCATTATTTCTTATTGAAAAGTTTTCACTGTTTATGTTTTCTTATTTGATTTATTTCCAATTATTTGTTTTAGTTGCTTCGAATTTTCTTTTATCGGTAGTTATACTACACTATACCTATGTCATGGCCAGATCGTAGAATTGACCAATTAATGATGCCGTATTAATTCGGCCATTTTATGAAATGGAAAATTTTTTTTCTCACATCATGATGTACGATATGGGGTCGTATAGCTGCTTCATGATGTGGCCCAAGCATTAGTGATCACATCGTAAGAAGCGCTGATGTCACATTGTTTTTGTGATACATCATGAATTTTAATTTTTGTTCTATATGGAAAAACAATTGCTCGATATAATTTAGTGAGATAATGATAATTTTTAGATATTTTTTTACAATTTTTATAATGTGTATTTTTCATAGGGACAGTACAATAATAATAGAAGATTTTTTAATAATAAAGACTATCCAATAACAAACAAAACGCGACTGTAAGATGCAGGCTCAAAAGCGAACGTATAAATATTACTTAGAAATTTTTCGCAGTATTTTTGGATTATATTTATTCTTTCATTTTAAATGGAAAAAAAAAATTTTAAACCTCTTCATTGTAGGCGTGTAGTACGAAGGTGCGGCGGTAAAAGCTGTTCTATAGTTGTTTGGATATGTCGCAAGATTATGATAAAGACAATTAGGAGTATATAAAAGTTTTTGAGATACGAACTGATCTAATCTTTCTATATGATTCATTATTGTAGGTCACATGATAGGTAAGAAATTTAAGATTACGCTTTGCTACGCTTCGTTTTTGTATTAAATTTCGAGGTTCTTTTTCAGACCACAAATTCTTAACGCTGACGTATAAACAAACAATTCAGCAAATAATTAAATTATTTTTTGGAAACCCCACATTTATGATATGACTAAACATGGATTGCCATATCATTCAACGTTGATGCTTCAACGATATGATCAATTTTAGATGGGCGTTTCATGAAATACAACCATTTCATGAAGCGGCCAGCCAGATCATGAAATGATCAATTCTACGATATGGCTACAACATCTACATAATATATTATTATATTAATACATCTTGTGCAAAATGCAGCAATATAATGGTGTCGCTGGTTATATTAGAGATTAAATAAATGGAATAATAGGTAAATATAAGACAACATTAAACACATTACTTATTATGTATTATATGAGAGAATGAAGATATCACAACTTACAGACTCGAGACAATATAGGAAAATTCATTTTCTACATTGACCAAACCGGGAATCGAACCCGGGACCTCGGGGACCTTGAAACTGGCTTCCGAAACACTCAGCTGTGGAGATTGTTGAATTATATATTCGGTTGATTTCTTTTACAAGTATAAAATTGATTGTGTAAAGTTTTATTCGAAGCTCTTCAGGTTTTTGAGTATACTGAAAATACAAATCGTCATTTTTTTTAAGTCTTATATGTGATGAATCCCAATTTCTATTTCATTACAACCCATTTTGACGACCTCCTTAGAAGAGTGGTTCTCACGCCGGTTTCAAGGTATCCTGAGGTTCCGGGTTTGATTCCCTGTCGGGTCAATGTAAAAGACGAACTTTTCTATAGTGTCTCGGGTCTGCGTGTTGAGATACCTTCGTTGTCTCAGATACTCCATAATACGGAGGCTTTAGCTACTCATCAAAAATTTAATTAAATATTACACAACATATCCTACATTGGTATGTGATGTTGTTTAATATTTAATTTAATTTTAATGTGTTTTGCCTTTGTAAGTTTGTTAAATAATACATTAATACTACTCATAATGAAACTTTAATCGTATAATTTAAATAATTTTGTACAATATTCAGAAATACAATAAGCTAATAATAATGGAGCGTATGATGTTTAGCACTCATATACAGTATCATCATCACCAGCCCTTTTACGTCCCCACTGCAGGGGCTCAGGCCTTCCTTATGGATGGTTAAGGAGGATGGGCCCTCCACGCTCCTCCACCCTCCACGCTGGCCCAATGCGGATTGGAGGGTATTATCAACTGCAAATGCAGCCGGGACCAACGGCTTAACGTGCCTTCTGAAGCACGGAGTAGCTTGAGATAATAATTTTTTGGTCACCCATCCCGTGACCGACCCTTGCGAAAGTTGCTTAACGACTACGATCGCGGGCCGCGGCACTTATCCACTACGCCACCGAGCTACTCACCATACCATATCTCGTTACCATATCATATACAGTATATGTAGCATCAATGTATGAAATCGAATATGATGCATGCAATTTAAAGCAAATTAAATGGGCATCGCTGGGATATAATAAGAATAATAACACTTTATTTCAGATTTTTTTTACAGACGTCTATAAGTTGTTAGTCGTAAGTTAGTAACAATAAGATCTTATTCTATGTTAGTAAATTAACATCTTAAACCTAAAGCCAGCTCCACCCAATGTCTTTGTATTGGGCAGTCTGGTCAGTCAGCAATCACTGTCAGGATGCCGTTCCGACTGTTACGCAAGCGTTTCAGTAACAAAGCCGCTTTCTTAAGCATAGTAACATGAAAGCCATCTGAATAAACACCTGCAAAAATTTTCGAAACACTACATCATGGCACTCGCAACAGCATTCTTAAAGCGTTGTACTATACTCTCAGAAAATATTTGTGCGCATGTATGACACCCAGAGGCCGGTCGAATAGATAGATTGACAGAACGCTTTAAATAAATTTATTTTAACGTCTGCCGTACAGCGTGCGAACTTGCGGGCGAGCATATTGCCCCTCACCTCCAACGCCCTGCGCTCACGTTCTATGTTACTATCATCCCGTCGATCACTTGTAACAATATGACCCAGGAACTTAAAACAATCAACCAGTTTCAGCACTACGCCTTCGAGATGCACTGGTCGAAGAATACTCTTTTTGAGTTGTATTTAAGACCGTGTGCCATAGCATACATCTCGCAGATCCGCAACAACTCCTTTAACCTACTTATCGACGGGCTGAGCAGCAACATGTCAACGGCATAGCTTATATTATTGACGCATATACCGTCAATATGACATCCAACATGTGAGCTGCTCAGCCGTTCAACAAGCTGATTCATATATACGAGTAGATTAAATAACAGAGTAGAACTTAGTCCCCCTTGTTGGAAACCACATTCTAATTGGTATTCCTCAGACAAAGTACCGACCCATCTCACTCGATTTATCAGGTGAGAATACCAATATCTGAGAAGACCTATATACTCTTCCGGCACACCCTCGCCCCTCACCCTGTATCATAAGATATTATAAGTGACGAGATCGAACGTTTTTGACAGATCAAGAAAGCAAGCCTATACCGGCGTCCTTCTTACTGTGTAATACTTTACAGTGTTGTTGAGACTTAGAATGGTACTTTCCGTTGAAACTCTCTCTCTGAACTTTTTTTTTTACACCGTGAGGCTGCTTTTTAACACATTGTCAAGCACCTTAGCCATGATGGTAGCGAGCGAGATCGGTCGATAGTTTGCAATATCAGAAGCGTCACAAGTTTTATTATTAGTAATAGGTACAACTATCGTTCTCATAAGCGACTCTGGTAAGTAAGAGTGACCGAGGCACGGGGTGAAAAAAAGTGATAACACCCGACGCAGTTGGGTTCCCGCATACTTAAGGTGCTTAATGCTGAGACCATCGTGACCCGACCACTTTCCACGTTGCATACGCGAAATAATTTTGGCCATTGTTTTCACTAGAATTTTTACGTTCCGCCCTGTCACAATAGCCTCAGCATCCGCTGCGTCGCTAGATATGGCACTCGAGGACGATCGCATAGAAAAATGATTTTTAAAAGCATCCGCAATTCGTATATGGTCGGTCAGGCCTGGCACGCTCACAGGGAGACTCAGCCTCACATTCAACCTGCCAGTATTATTCCAATAATTTTTGAAGTCTTGTTAGCATGGTTAGTAGCGAGGACATCCATTTTAAGCTGGTCCTGCCTATCTTGACACTATTTTAAATTCGCCTTAAAAAGTCTCCTCGCCACGACCATACTGTCATATACACGACCACTTGATGGTCTCCCAGCCAACCTTTAGTTACTAACCATTCAAAAGCGCTGAAAGCTATTAATTGAATTTGAGTAAATGAGTTGAGTTTCAAAAGCCTCATCAGACTCTCTTAGGGTAATGATAAAAACAAATCAATAATTTATACTTCAACACTGACAATGAGCCACCCGAAAGCTTCAAAACTGCGCAAACCACACTCACAAGACATAAAAACTTACTTAAATAAATTAATCGTTGAAAACTTCTCTCTCTGAGTGCAAAGCATGGCCCTAAAACTTTGGAAGCCACAAAAAAGTATGGAGCGTCAACCGCCGTCGTAAATTGTGGCAACAACAACAGAGTTTAGAAGTCGTCCGTTGCTGGAGTGGCCTGCCGTGTAATTTAAATGTAAATTGTGCGCTCAGATGCCCTGGATGCAGTTACCTGTTCAAACAGTAGAATCATCTTTAGTTATCATTTCTCTACGACTATAATGTACAAGTTTGGATTCTCCAATTTGTACAAAGCCAGTTTTTACGGTGATGCCTATTTAAAGACCATTGTCATCACCGTGAGTTTAACTAACGTCCCCACTTCAATCAAGACTGTGATAAAATAGTGGACCTGTTTATTTGTAGTTGAACACCCACAAATAGTTGTGTATTGAAATGCATTAAGTCTTGTCATGTGTATTTTTTTTTATTGTATACTGAATTATTTTTTACTATGAACGCTAGCATCAAAGATACGCCAATTTGCCCTGAATCGACTTTTTAGACCGAAATGGTGTTTGGAATATTCTTCTAGTGACTTTTTAAAGATTAATTACATGTTGGTTAGTTTACTGTTAAATATCTATGATGATAAACCACAGAAATATCATTCACTACTTGACGTAAAGGTTGAAGCGGTTATTGTTCTTTTGCGTGAACGATAGAATGGAAACTTGTTACTATCAGGATACAGTTTAAATTAGGACACTTTGACAGAAGGGTCGGTGGTTTCATTAATGACAAGACGGTCTCCAAATCAGTTTAAATTGCCATTTTGTGGTCATTCTCACTGTGAATGGGTTTGTTTAATGTAACCTTTCGTTACCGATAGATATTCATTTAAAATAAATTAGTGGATTAATATATTACTGTTATTCTGTGACTTCGCCCACATGTGCAAACGTAGGATAACATTAGTACTATATACTTCCCATAGACGAAAGTTTTTTTTTTCAAAATAAGTCCAGTATTTGTAAAGCCTATTCAATAAAACAATCTTTCCGTCTCCTCCTCATAATATTACCATAGAAAATACAATTTTCAAGCTTACAGTAATAAGATGAATTATAGCTTTCTCATAAAATACTCGTACAAATTAATAGGATACTGAGCCACTAGAGACCTCGGATCACTCGGCCAGATTACCATTTTGTTTCATTTTCTTTCTTTTGTCGTGTTACCGAGCTCGCCGTTATATTCTAATACATTAATTTATCAAGCACACTCAGAAAACAAATTAATCTTTGCAGCAATCTCCTTAATTGTTGCAACCTTTTTACACAATCCAAGAGAAACCATTAGTCTGCATAGTTACTTTTCAGTTGCAAACTCGAGTGAAATTAATTGTTTTTTTCCTCCCTGTGTTCAATTCAAGCCTGAGCTGTTTAAGTCGTGGAGATTAAAACGAATTATTGCTTCACAGATAGCGTTGCTAAGACAGTGGCGTTTAATTAGGTATGTTAATTACATCATGTACGTTGAAAATGGAGATTATGTGGATTTATAGAGGAAATATATTTGGTGTGCGTAAAGGTGGGATTTGGTTTTAATATGCCTATGCGGGGAAGCTTATGACTAACGCAGATGAGGGGGGGACGTTTTTAGTGGCTCATTTTAATAGCTTTCGTAAAATTTTGAGGTTCGGTAATATTAACCAGGATTTTGATATTTTAATCACTTGCTTATAATTTTTTGTGACTTATTGTATATTATATATATTTATTATATTGTTGTAGCTTTGGTTAACAACAATATAATGAATGCGGCGAATAACATGATTTAGTGTTATTTATCAACTCGAATGTTGAGAAATTAATTAACGTATGTACAACCTTTTAGCTGAAATCTAATTCTAACTTCCCAGTATTATTGCCTATATTAGTTACTACTTCATTAATTAATCACGGTAAGTATCAACAATCGATTTCAGCTTACTTGTGGTAAGTAATTGCGTCTTGTATTGATAGCAATATTGTTATTGAGGACCTATTACATACAATTTGATGACAATTTTAAGTACAGAAACTGCAATATACGCAATGCGGTTTATGAAATGGCTTACGTTACGTTTTGTAACAGTTTTTGGCGCAACGGCATTCACTTCTGCTAGGGTGAGCACTAGATCATATTTTTGGATGAAAGCTTCTCTTTGATTTTGCAACATAATTGTGCTGACAAATGGATCGGTTTCATATATTTAGTGTGAGGATGATCATATTAGGGCCTTCCAGCCTGTCACAAGAATATGAAAACTAGAATGGATTGTGCAAATTCAATTAAAAGGAATACAATGGATCCGCGGTATTGCACGGTATGCGGTACCCACAGATACTGTGTCTCGCGAGACATGTGCCGCACGCCAATGGTGTTTATATACTACTCTTAATAGTCCTTCTAATAAGAAATAATTATGTTCAAACAAATGTGTTTTGTGGGAAGGTTGCGGGATTTTTTATATGTACTATCAATAGTGTCAGGCTTCTGATTATAGAGGGCGCTGGTTTAGACAGAATCCGGATTAAAAATAACATATGCTCTACGTAGTTATTTAAATTTGGTTTTCTTGTTGATATCATTTATGTACGATCAAAACGTGTGGTATCTGTACTCGCCTCGAGGTATGAGCACGCTGCCAGTTCGTTAACGAATGGCGAATGAAAAACTCAATGAAATGAAACTCAATTTGTAAAATAACGTTCAGGCCCAATCATTATTTGATTCTAACAATTCAGCCGACAAATAAATCTCTTTTTTTACACTACATTTTATTTCTATAATATATAAAGCTTATTATTACTATAAAATTTATTAACACAATTGAATTCTATATTGCAAAATCGATTTTTTATTAATGTCCTATTATTCCAACTATTAATTTCGGGAGGGTGTATTGGTCGAAGGCGCTTTTTTTAAGATGCATCGGTATGTTGAATCTAAAAATTTCCGGTATTTGTCCAAAGCTCGTCCGTCTCAAAAGCGCAGAATATGCGCTTTATGATGTGAGACGTGGACACTAACAGATGGCATAACGAGGAGGCTCAAAGTAACTCATGGGAAGATCTATGCTTGCGATATCCCTTCGTGATCGTATCAGAAATAGCGAGATACGTAAACGGACTGGTGTTGTAACTATAATCATTATAATCATTTATTTATTGCATGTCACATAGTATAAAGTTATTCAATAATTAGTACAGTTCATGTGACACCCTGTAAGGGTGTAGCAAATTCAAATTTAAATTTAATTTCAATTTCAAATAATTTAAATTAAAATACTAATAATAACCATATTAATTTATTTTTTTACAGTTTCAGTCCTAAATTAATTAATAAAGTTTTACATTTCCCTAAAACATATATTTTTGTTCGTATGTAATGCCTATTTATGATTAAAAAATTCGTCAATATTATAATAGCATTTGTCAATGAGGTATGTTTTTAAATGTTCAGTAAATGGTTTTAGTTGTTTCAATTGCTTTATTTTGTTCGGTATGTTGTTATATATTTTGATTGTCATCCAATGGCGCAAAAGACTCGTCGTGACAATTTTTAATTTGGGAATCGAGTGGCTCAATTAAAGTGGCAATGGGTTGGCTATTTAATGAGATGCTCAGCGGATGTTGGAGCCATAAGATAACCATATGGCGACCACGAACATCCTGCAGGAAACTAGGAAGACCGAAGGTAAGATATTCCAATGATATTGCTCAAACAGCCGGCAAATCATGGATGCGTGAGACAACCTACAGATCACGCTGGAAGGAGTTGGGGCAGATATATATCCAATGCTGGACAGACATGTGCTGATAAAGAGGAGAAGTAGAGTCCTATTATTCCATTTTAAAGTAAACATTTTGTCACTTAAGTTGGTCATGAGTTTAGGAAAATAAGAAATATATCATCATCATCTGCCCTTAACATCCCCAGGGCAGGGGATCGGGCTTTCCTTATGGATAGTTCAGGAAACTCAGGATGGATTATGGATGGTTCAGGATGGGTCATGGCCCAATGTTGATTGGAGGGTATTAACTTGAGAAAGGGAATACAGACTAGCTCGAGACAATATTGTTGGTCACCCATCCCGTGACCGACCTCTGCGAAAGTTGCTAAATGACAACGATGGCGGGTCGCGGCGCTTAACCACTATGCCACCGTGCTAAAAATAAATAAAACGCAGTTCCAGAAACTATCAAAGCTGGAAAATCGAGCGGGGTGTTTTTTGAACAACGAGCAAAACTCGCACTCAACAGGATTCTGCTACAGCTAATGCTAACGAAATAATGGCAATTTAATTGCGTTTAAATAATTGCATTTTTCCTCTGCATTATTCACCTAACCCCAAGTATTATTAGTGAAATAATTATATGCTATTACTTGTTGAATCAATGGTGAGTGAGCATTTTAATAGTAACAAGGACTGTGTCAATAAATTCTCAACTAAAACTTTATAATTATTCTGAATTACATTAGCACAAAGCTAATATTTTGCAAAATTATGTAATTAGGTAAAATTTATATATTATTTGAGGATATTAATAGCTTTACGTGAAGCACGGGAAACCTTAAGGATGCTATATGTGTATTTACAATAATTAACATCGACATTTTAGTGTTCTGATTTTCTTCTTATCAACCAAAAGACGTTCTGAATGGATTGTAAGTAAAGAATATTAATTACTGAATATCGTCCACGATTATTATCACAGGCTGTGCATTATAATAAAATATACAAAAAATATATAAATACATGTCCATTAATTCATTGCGTTTGCATTGAACTCCAGTCGTCGCCGTGAGTGGTCTGCTCCGCACAATTTCCTAGTAATATCCGCCTGCGCCGCATCCGCGCGTGTCCCCGATCCGCGCTGTTCCAACTTAATCTGGTGCGAAAAGCTTCTGTTACTTTATAATTATAGAAAAACAGGCACGGTAACAATCTACGACTATGTAGGTCCATATATAAGAAGCATATTTTCTTGACGAAATTATAGAAAAGATGAATTTGTAACTTTTTGACCCAGTTGGAAATTGACAGGACATGGCGCATTCACCAAATTGTCATCAATTAGTTATTGGTAAAATTTTGACTGAGTATCTGTATTTGTATGCGCACAGTATTCATTAAGCAAACATCGCTTTATAGTTCAATCAAGCGAGCGCTTAACGTCCCATTTTCGCGCGCAATCCGCCGATGACGTCCGCGGAGCGCGCAATTTCCGATTAATATCCGAGCCCGCTCCGATACGCGCTGGATCGCGAGCGAGCATGCTACTAACACCACACGCGTACTAGTTAAAATTTATTTTAGATTAATAAGTTGCAAATGAGTTTTTATTTATCGAAAATAACTTATAATACATGTTCTGGTCTCCTATGAACTATCCGCTGATTTTGATATTTGGAGGCTTTTCGCACTAGTCCCGTATCTGGTTAAAGTTTATAATGTCAAGCTTTATAACGCGGCAGATTCAACATTATATTGGATTCAACGACAATCGCATGAAGTTCAATTAGTTACGCGATCGACCCGCCGATGAGTCAACAAAATAAAAAAAAATCAAGAAAGTCTAATTTTTTTAGGAAATCCCTGTGCAGTGACCACCATCACCTTATAAATATCACTGACCTATTTTAACTTTGAATATGTAATTATTGCAATTTCCATTAGTTTCTGGCACAAAATCCAACGAAAAGAAAAAAATATAATTAAACATTCGTGCTGCTTATATATAATAAACTGTATTCCATACGTTGAACATGGTCCCTATAATTTAAAGTAATTTTGGCGTCTCATATAGCAACTTTTGCCTCTGTATGTGCTGGCAGTATGCCAGCGATCGCCGGTTATGACAATTAGAGATAAAAGTATTGTGTTCTTTAACATTTTTTATTCTATGCAATATTGTTCGAATGTAATTTAAGATAAACAGTGATTTCAGTAAATGATGTTCCAAGACCGGAAACATGGTCACCACAAAAAAGAAAGCCTAAGCCCCTGCAGTGGGATTGTAAAAGTGCTGATGATACCGTAAGTAGAATAATTGAATGAAAATGCATAATTCAATGGACGAATAAACAAGATTTGCCACTGGTTATAACCGGCGAGCATGTATGAAAAGAGTAAGGAACGTTGAGGTGGCAGTCGGTTCTCGCTACCTACTACTCGCATGCATTTGGCGTGAAGATAGACTACGAGCGAATTTATCACAAACATAAACAAACTAGCTCGGTGGCGTAGTGGAAAAGCGCCGCGGCCCGCGATCGTAGTCGTTAAGCAACTTTCGCTAGGGTCGGCCACGGGATGGGTGACCAAAAAATTATTATCTCGAGCTATTCCGTGCTTCGGAAGGCACGTTAAGCCGTTGGTCCCGGCTGCATTTGCAGTCGTTAATACCCTCCAATCCGCGTTGGGCCAGGGTGGTGGGTCATGGCCCATCCTCCTTAACCATCCATAAAGAAGGCCTGAGCCCCTGCAGTGGGGACGTAAAAGGGCTGGTGATGTGATAAACAAACTTCTGATAAACTGTATTAAAAGTTGTCTCTAAACTTCATTTCAATTTGATATTCAATCTCTTCTCTTAATAAATATTTTACTTTATTGCTGTGACTCGTGACATTATTATTTTTTCGGTGCCTTGCAAATAAATTATTATTATCTAATCATTTCGGGTTACAAATGATGACAGGAACAAAATTTTTTTTTAAATATGGCCAGCAAATTATACGTTTTCTCTGAGAGCTCAGTGTCGAGTGCGTTGAAATTCTGATCTGATTAATGATACAATTATAATTTCAGAAATATTTAAACCAATCTCAACTGTTTATATTATTTAACCTCGTCGAATAAGCCAAAAAGAAAATAATACCACTTGTTACAAGCCATCGATTGAAATCGATACCTAAAGTTTTGTTACGTTTACGCATTGTTTAAAAATATATATGTGACCTATTGTTTTCCAATGGACATACATCAAACGGCACACCTCTATATTTTTCGCGTCGGCTCCTGCCCATAAATATTCCACATGACACTATTATCCCCAGGGATTTATGTGATCGTGAGACTCGCGAGCCATATATTACACGAGCATTCGAACCGCGAGGTGAAGAATCACGGTCGAATATTATATAGGTTTTCAGGGTTTATTCCCTGTAATGACTTTTCGAGATAATAAAATAATTCGTATACATAATCAACGCGTTTTAAATTTTTATAGTGATAGTAAAACAATCAACGTTTACACATCACCCGCTGATATCGCTTAAAAACAAAGCCTTTCTGTTATTTTCATCTAAAAAGTGACACAGATAAATATACATAGATAGATACATAAATGCTTTATTGAACCACTACTATCACTACATTATAAGTTGTTGTAAAATACTTAGTTGGTGTATATATGAAAAGAGGACATTTTTTTAGAAAACATTTTTTAAATTCCTTTTTATTAAGTCGTTACAAAACTTATTCTTATAAGTTCTTGTTAAATTTTTACGGTAAAATAAAGTTATTTAGAACTGTTAAAATCAATGAACTAAGTTATTATTTTTCTATAAAGAAAAAACAAAGATGTTAAGGGTCAGTTGCACTAACTTTAACAACACTAAACATGTAAGCACATTTGGCAAAAATCAATTCATCAATTAGTCATCAATTAGTTATTGGTAAAATTTTGACTGAGTATCTGTATTTGTATGCGCACAGTATTCATTAAGCAAACATCGCTTTATAGTTCAATCAAGCGAGCGCTTAACGTCCCATTTTCGCGCGCAATCCGCCGATGACGTCCGCGGAGCGCGCAATTTCCGATTAATATCCGAGCCCGCTTCGATACGCGCTGGATCGCGAGCGAGCATGCTACTAACACCACACGCGTACTAGTTAAAATTTATTTTAGATTAATAAGTTGCAAATGAGTTTTTATTTATCGAAAATAACTTATAATACATGTTCTGGTCTCCTATGAACTATCCGCTGATTTTGATATTTGGAGGTTTTTCGCACTAGTCCCGTATCTGGTTAAAGTTTATAATGTCAAGCTATACAACGCGGTAGATTCAATATTATATTGGATTCAACGAGAAGCGTATGAAGTTCAATTAGTTACGCGATCGACCTGCCGATGAGTCAACAAAATAAAAAAATAAGAAAGTCTAATTTTTTTAGGAAATCCCTGTGCAGTGACCACCATCACCTTATAAATATCACTGACCTATTTTAACTTTGAATATGTAATTATTGCAATTTCCATTAGTTTCCTGCACAAAATCCAACGAAATTAAAAAAATATAATTAAAAATTCGTGCTGCTATTATATAATAAACTGTATTCCATACGTTGAACATAGTCCCTATAATTTAAAGTAATTTTGGCGTCTCATATAGCAACTTTTGCCTCTGTATGTGCTGGCAGTATGCCAGTGATCGCCGGTTATGACAATTAGAGATAAAAGTATTGTGTTCTTTAACATTTATTATTCTATGCAATATTGTTCGAATTTAATTTAAGATAAACAGTGATTTCAGTAAACGATGTTCCAAGATCGGAAACATGGTCACCACAAAAAGAAAGCCTAAGCCCCTGCAGTGGGATTGTAAAAGGGCGGATGATACCGTAAGAAGAATAATTGAATGAAAATGCATAATTCAATGGACGAATAAACAAGATTTGCCTCTGGTTATAACCGGCGAGCATGTATGAAAAGAGTAAGGAACGTTGAGGTGGCAGTCGGTTCTCGCTACCTACTACTCGCATGCATTTGGCGTGAAGATAGACTACGAGCGAATTTATCACAAACATAAACAAACTAGCTCGGTGGCGTAGTGGAAAAGCGCCGCGGCCCGCGATCGTAGTCGTTAAGCAACTTTCGCTAGGGTCGGCCACGGGATGGGTGACCAAAAAATTATTATCTCGAGCTATTCCGTGCTTCGGAAGGCACGTTAAGCCGTTGGTCCCGGCTGCATTTGCAGTCGTTAATACCCTCCAATCCGCGTTGGGCCAGGGTGGAGGGTCATGGCCCATCCTCCTTAACCATCCATAAGGAAGGCCTCAGCCCCTGCAGTGGGGACGTAAAAGGGCTGGTGATGTGATAAACAAACTTCTGATAAACTGTATTAATAAATTTTGCCGATAAGATAAAAGTTGTCTCTAAACTTCATTTCAATTTGATATTCAATATCTTCTCCTAATAAATATTTTACTTTATTGCTGTGACTCGTGACATTATTATTTTTTCGGTGCCTTGCAAATAAATTATTATTATCTAATCATTTCGGGTTACAAATGATGACAAATTTTTTTTTTAAATATGGCCAGCAAATTATACGTTTTCTCTGAGAGCTCAGTGTCGAGTGCGTTGAAATTCTGATCTGATTAATGATACAATTATAATTTCAGCAATATTTAAACCAATCTCAACTGTTTATATTATTTAACCTCGTCGAATAAGCCAAAGAGAAAATAATACCACTTTTTACAAGCCATCGATTGAAATCGATACCTAAAGTTTTGTTATGTTTACGCATTGTTTAAAAATATATATCTGACCTATTGTTTTCCAATGGACATACATCAAACGGCACACCTCTATATTTTTCGCGTCGGCTCCTGCCCATAAATATTCCACATGACACTATTATCCCCAGGGATTTATGTGATCGTGAGACTCGCGAGCCATATATTACACGAGCATTCGAACCGCGAGTTGACGAATCACGGTCGAATATTATATAGGTTTTCAGGGTTTATTCCCTGTAATGACTTTTCGAAATAATACGTGTTTTTAATTTTTATAGTGATAATAAAACAATCAACATTTACACATCACCCGCTGATACCGCTTAAAAAACAAAGCATTTCTGTAATTTTCATGTAAAAAGTGAGACAGATAAAGATAGCAACGAGTTATTGGTTACAATAAAGTTTTAAAACATTTTTTAAATTCCTTGTCATTAAGTCGTTACAAAACTTATTCTTATAAGTTCTTTTTGAATTTCAACGGTAAAGTTATTTGGAACTGTTAAAATCAATGAACTAAGTTATTATTTTGCTATAAAGAAAAAATAAAGATGTTAAGGGTTAGTCGCACCAACTAACAACACTAAACATGTAAGCGGTACATTTGGCAAAAAAAGCTGCAATTATGATGCAACCGATAAGTGTAGTTATATATTTTTTCTTTTTATATTGCAATGATTTCCTTTTGTGTATGTTTTTTTATTTAAATTTGTTTTAGACACACTAATGAGTCTACAAAGTTGAATGCAATAAAATAGTTTTCTGTTAATACACTGTTGAGTGTCGGCAGCTAGACACTAATAGGTAGCTACTCAGAACTGGAGTTTCTCTTTGTTGTCTGTGCCATCGCCAACAGGCTTACGTTGTGAACATTTAATTTTACAACAGTTGCAACGGCTCTGTTGTTCCTGGAACAATTTTAATAATGCCGCGTCATTGTTTGTGTGTTTTGGCGGCTCTCTGACGTGCTCTACGTACTACTTCTACGGTACATAAAATAGGAAATTACACAATTTCTTATTCGAAATAGATACCACATAACAGATAAAATTTCTAAGGAATCTGTCTTTTGATGACGTGTTTTTTTTCAATCAACGTAACGACAGCCATTGCTGACAAAAAGATTTCAAAAGGAAAAGATTTAGCGCAAGAAAAGGATTCGCTGCTTGTGTTTTTCATAGAATAGGCGATAAAAGTGTACATTCTTAATAGTCTAGGTACTTCCTAACATTCACAAAATCTATCCTATTCAGTAACCATATTTTTATATTTTCGCATCAGTTTTTTATGGGTACTTATTTGTACCTTGGAAAAACAAACAATTTATCCAAATAAAGCCATATTAAATCAAGCAATAAAAACCAAAATATTTTTCAACATTTTGCGACTGCGAACGGTAGGGCTTTTATTTTTATTTTTTTATGGGATAGGGGGCAGACGAACATGCTAGCATTGTACGAAGCACCAGTCTCGTAAACAGCCGAAAGAAGTATAGTCATAACCTTTTCAACATTCAATTAAGATGAAAATGTTTTCTTATTATTCTTTTTTGGTGAATTTTACATTTTAATGCTATATTGATGCTTCTCTTATAGAAAAATACTTAAACATTTTAATTGTTTTCGCAAAAATTGTGTTTCTGCTTCTCAAGTAGAAATCCCATTGCGGCGCGCGGAGCGCCGTGCTTGGTTTAATTATGTATTCTTTAAAGTGAGGCCTTGTTGCGAACCATCTGCTGTTGTTACTAAAAATTAGTTCAACGAGTTTGAAGTTAACTTTAATTAGGGAAAAATACTTAAAAATAACCATGTTTGTTAACTTTAATATCTTTAATATATTCTAATAATGAAGCTGAACAGTTTGTTTGATGAGATTTTCCATAATTGGTTCCAACTGGACAGGCCTATGCCCCAGCAGAGGGGACTTGATACGCTAATTATGATGACTTAAAGGTGGATGCACATTGGCAGATTTATTAAGTAAAGATTAGCTTAAGACTCCAGTATAGCAGGCCAGTGTACACACAGTACCCTCAGACCGCGTGGGCGAAACCGCGATTTACAGCTAGTTGATATATACTTACATATAAAAATGAGTTCACGTATCGATAATATTCCCAGATTGTGGTACTATTTCTGTTTCAATTTTACAATCGCGTTAATATTTAATTTTGACTTTGAGCATTGTACGAGTACGTAATATTATAATATTGACTAAAGTTTCCAATATCATATTTTTCAAAACATCACCAATTACATATTGTTGGTCTAATGACCTAGGATTCTGTTACTTGTAGTACGACTAATAATGTAATTTCTAAAACTCGTCCATAACTTATTTTCTAAATGAATGTTGACATAACTTATCTTGAGTAATCTCACACATTTTTTTTCTAGCTAGTAACTTGGTCGGTTTTAATAAAACGTAATGAATCACCAATAACAAATGTTGGAATTCAATTTGCTTCATTTCTAATCTTGGATCAACATGACAACAATAGCCATACGAATCGAGGTCTGATTTTAGAAAACCACAGACTCAAATACTATACTAAGAGTTGAAACCAAGAGTGAGTGAGTAAATATGTCCTCTGATAATCTGCCCTCGGGGTTAAATTGACTGTAGAAATTTATGTTGTGTATGACTTAAGATTGAATCCTGTTTATCAAGATGCCATCAAAGGTTTGTGAAATTTACCCTTGCTGGTATTGTTAATATATTGTCTGTAACTTCCTTAGGAGAAACAATTTTAAAAACAAAAATAAAACAATGTTAGAAACTTTACCTTATTTTAGTAAAAATATACACAATTCCATTGGTAGGAACTAAAATGTTGTCATTGTAGGTTTAGTTTCTTTCTTTTGTTACGTTATTCTGCTGTTGCATCGCAATCTTATTTCGTACATTAACAGGGTCACATAATATAAGGTCAAAAGCAAATAAATACCTAATAAAAACTTTTCTTTGATGACTATCAGTTTGAGTTTCTATGCTATCCCACCTAAAACCATTGTTGTTCATTTGTACTTTAAGCCAAGCTTTTGACTGTTACCATAAATAAATTATATGGCTGAACTTCAGTCTTTGAATAGGGTTCTATCACTCACACTCTAGACTACGATTCGTTCAAAAACTTTCAAATCGAAGCTTTTAAATTTCACTAAATTTGTATAATAAGTCTGTTTCAGAATTTTAAAGTTAATATTATTCTGTTATTGTTACTTTCAAATTGCGAGATCTCGTTGCAAAAGTTTTTACCCAATTTATACTAACTCTGTCTATGATTTGGGATATGTCAAATTGGGTTTCAAAATCTTTCCCTGCTATCCGAAATTTTGCTTGTGAAGTACAAGCAAAATTTTTCATATGGGGTTCTTTGTGAGACTATTTAGTTAACCCACACACGGACTTAACTTTTCAGAGTTATTTATATATACAAATTTGACCAGTTCGAAAGGTCGATCTTATAGTTTGACTTTATGGGAAAATAAACATAATATTTCAATATTTGACACTAGATACAATAAAATAATATCGTTTCGTAATTATTGCCATGGATCTGATGCTATGTTGGTGTGCTAAAGGCAGCGTTTGCCAAATTAGATATCCTACAGGACTTAAAAAAGAAGATCCATTAGAATTTTATAAATCAAAAAAGTTTCAAAGCGATTTATATATCTATATTGTATTTTATAAATTTTGCATTCACATCACAAAGCTATTATATAGATTATCTGGCGGGAAATTTATTAAACACTGGTGAGTTTATAAGCATTTTTCATCACAACTACGCAAATAACCCGACTTTCAACTTTGTTGTATTTTTATTTGTAATAATATCTTTAAAGTTATTTATTTATATTTTAACCTTGAACCATAGTTTAATGTTATTCAGGAGGTTTCTCCATTAAAAATATATCCGACCGTCGTGGCACTTAGCATAACTTTAAGGGCTTGCCATTGTATAGGCTTGCGTAACCTCTAAGTTTCACTTTGTGCCTCGTAAGTTGACCTTTTCTAACTTCTGCAATATCTGTCACGAGCTTACAATCCTCTACAAGTTTTTGCTGGCTCAAAATAATTTTTCATCTGAAAGTTTTTTAATATTCTCTACGTGATACGATCGACTTTTGATGTAAAACCACAATATGTGTCTGCTTTGTGAGGACATATGGCAAATTGTTACGACCGTGTTAACTGCAAATAACACTACACTATACTAAATTTTTTTTAAATAAAGTTTATTTTGAATATTTCAATTATCATATCTGAATATTTAAAAAACATCACCGTGGACATTCAAAGTCTACTCAAGCTTAAATCATTCATTCGTAGTTAAACTAGTGTTGTGAGTCACTCAATTATTCAAATCAAATGAATTTTAGAGGATCATGAATTTAATATACTTGTTAATCCTATACCGCTTGTCTCGATTTTATACAGACAATTTAGTTAACAATACAAATTACACAGTATTCTTACATAATCTGAACGTTAATTTGGTCGATTATTAATTTTAATCTGGTCGATTATCGAAACAGTGAATTCACCATTACTAAAGTTTTACTTTTTAATTATACTCAGGTTTATTAGCTGCAAAATTCACCAAAAAAAATGTTTAGTATAGTTCTTAACAGACAGTGAAGATGATAAAATATATTTTAATATAAATATATGCAAGAGAAATATATATTTCATAGGTTAAGATAGCATCTTAAAATACGAAATATAATACTTCATAGGTTAAGAGATAGCATCTTAAGATACAGTAATAAATACTTATAAAGGGTTTCAAAATATTATTGTATCATAAGATGTTAAAACATTAAAGTATCGTCACCGTATCTTATGAGCTGAATATTATTACTTATACGTATTTTGGTGTCGTTTAGTAACATCGACAATAACTTGTCAGCATTACTACGTCGTAAATAGTTTCGTTCTAAATCGCGCGATTGCAGGGTGACTCAAATCTAATTTACCTACAGGAAGTAATTTGAAATATCAGGAACGTTTTGGGATCCGGCACGTATACGGATGGCACGTAACGCTTTATAGCTACGAATTGAACTTGAGTGTAAGTGATATTGTACGAAGTATAATTGGATACTCATAATAATGTAATAATATAGGGTCAGATTTCATGTGGGTTCTCAGGCCAGTGGCCCATTACCATAAATGTATGGTGATATTAATTTAATAGAACAAAGACCTACTTAATTGTGAAGGATACTTGATTACGAATAATTTGAATAACAATTACCAAATCTATCTTCTATACTTATAATAAATCTGTAGAGAGGTCAATTCTGTACATGAAATATATTTCCAAAATAACTATCAGGGGGTGATTAGGGATCGATACTGATGCCAATAATGCAATCAGTAAAATTTTTGTCTGTCTGAATAACCGTTATAGAAACAAAAACTACTCAACGGATTTTAACGAAACTTGGTACAATTATTTTTCATACTCCTGAGCTGGTTATAGTATACTTCTCATCAGGCTACAATCAATAAGAGCAAAGCAGTGAAGGGAAATGTTGGGAAAACGGGAGAAGTTACTCCATTTTTTTAAGCTTCCGTCGCGTGTGCAACCTTAATGGTTAAAGCTACCCAGAAATCATGTATGACGGAAATGTCCTTCTTAAAATTATATAAAAAATATCCCACGACAGCATATGTCTATCTTTTATGGTTGACTCACAATAACACGTGTAACTCCCGATAGCTTAGCAGTTCGAAGCTTTCTGATTGTATTTTTCTATTGTCTACTCTTACGTTTATAACACTCTCAGTCATCCCTAATTAAAAAAGTTAAATCACGCCGAAACTATTGAACGGATTTTGATGAAATTTGGTATACAGATAGGGTATTAGCTGACTTAGATAATGGGATACTTTTTATCCCACTTAACATTTCCCTAGGGACCACGCGGGCGAAGCCGCTGGCGAAAGCTAGTTGTTAAATAAAGTGGAATCTTGAAATAACACAATTGTCGATCAATTTAAAAAAGTTTATTAATTATAATTGAAAGTAATTCTAAAGAATAATTCAGTTAATAAATTTGTGGGTTTCACTAAACGCTAGGATAGTTTTAAAGGGTTCTTCGAGCAAAAACTATGAACGAAGAAATATAGTCCAAGCTGTAATAGCGAACGAGAAAACTACATCATCCCCATTAAAGGTAAGGTTGAAAATACGACTTTAGCAATTGTCAATCTCTGAAAATATAAGAAAATATATTGAAAATATAAGAATTCAACATTCACCATTCTTTCGATTACTTCGCGTAATTTTACTTTTTTTTTATGGAGATGATTGATAAATGTGTGAGTCACCTGTAGCCAAAGGGTAAGAGTCTCAAATTTTATTTTATATTTATACCTAGTCTTTGTTACGTACCGTACAAAAAACCCATTGCTTTTTGAAATAAATTACTTACACAGGATTTTGAATGAAGTTATTGTTACCTTTTAAATAAAGTTGGTCGAATCCCTAGAAGCGGGATCTATTGTTGTACAGTGTTACTTTAGTTGTGTGGGTGAAAATAAACGCTGCTCGAACTCAAGCCTTTAAGTCCACAGTGAGTGGAGCGGGAAAACGTTAGAAATTTCTATGCTGAATACGGATACCAGAGTACCGGGAATGCAAATGACAGTTTAATCGAAATTATAGACTCCTTATATTATGTTCTGTATTACGTCGTCTATAAAATTCACTGAGCTGGGCGCTTGGAGTAATTTAAGACTATAACACTAAATACTTACAGTAATTGATCTATGAAAGAAAAGGACATTTAATTTTTCGTCTCGTGCGATAACGATAAAGATTCAATAAAATTCAGGACTTGTCATTGTTATAAAATTACCATTTCACAATGTATTAAAGCTTTAATGCAGATCTGGTAATATAATCGAACGGTTAAAGCTTCGCGTTGACATTGTGATTCCTTTTAAATAAACCATTAGATGCTTGATACCGAATCAGTTCAATTTACATCAGGAGGCATACTAAAATGTTCCGACGGACGGCGTTTAATCGCAATAGAATATTCTAGAGTCCCATGGAATACTCCAGTTGAAGGATTTTCAATTTGAATGACCGAGAAAGCTCGTCGCAGTGATTTCATAAAGAACCACTTCAATATTACTAATTTTCCCCAACAAAAATTATAATTTTATTTCTATAAATAATATGCATATTATAATAACATAGACATTTTTAACGATATTTTTTTTTGGATAAATATGTTTGTTTTGAATTTAAAACATTAATTGTAGATAGTTAAATTTGTTTCTTTTTTACTTAATAGTAATTAGACAATGAAGGTACGTTTTAACTCATTCCCATTCAAATTGCAGACATAATAATACAAACTGCAGAACTTAGTTCTTTATTAATTGAAATTATAAAATCGATATTATTATACTAATTATTTGTTCCTTACCTATTACTAGTTATCCTGACAACCAAAATTTCATGAGCGCAGAAATAACATCTTTTGTGCTATGATTACATCTTTATGAACCTTCTCGTCGTTGCAAATTAGAATAATCTCGTTTTGGTTCGGATTAAAAACAATTTTTCTAAAAAAAAAAGAAATCAACGTTCGCAAATGAAATAAAATTGAAGGGGAACTGCTCGGACAGATGTTGCAAGAAGAATTGTCTCGAAAATTAAGCCATTTTCCTGTTGCAAGAGATTTACGTTAAAACCGCCCAATATTCATTAGAATAAAAAGCTTTTTCCTCTCAGCTGAGTGTTTTATTTGTTCTGTAGTAGCCATTTTGTTTATTGTGCGAGTTTTGGCGGCGGCCCGATTTAAACTCTATCACTTTAACTGTAAAACATTATCAAACGTTTATGAATCACATTTTGACTTGGTAAAAGATTTAAATTTGATTTTATGATTAAAAAATGATAATAGTACTTTAGATATGACAATAGAAAAGATATAATATATTTAAAATTTCGTTTCATTGGTAGTTCAGAAATGTTAAAAATGTTTAACTAAAACCATTTGTTGTATGTAATATAACTATCAAGATTAGATTTTCTAGACTAGATTGGACAATTGTTTTAAAAGATTTAAAACACCAAAGCAAAAAAGAAATTATACGTATTTCAAACCATTCATAATTTCACCCAATTCAAACTATTTAACATTATTATCGAAGCGTTCTCGGTACTCCTGTACAAAGCGATCCGATTTCAAATCCAATTTGAAATCTTTAGACCGATTAGTCGCTGTTACTGAAATTTCTTACCCCTTTCTGTTACAAATTAGAACATCGATTCCTTCAACCGGATTCTGTGTCGGTTCATAGAGGGGCTGTTAATTGAAAGCTAATTTAAACTATTTTGCTGATCAAAGACGTTTTACGTTTGAATTGTTTGAAAGTAACAAAACTTACAGAAACAGTCGACAGTTCAGAATTTTGAGGGGATGTTTTATTATGGTATATACCTGAAATCATGGTAATAGTGAACGATAATTCGTTGGATAACTTAAATATATTCCATAAAATTTCTTAAAATTAATCATTAAGTTTTGAGATTTTTAAACTAAACAAGAAAATTTTCATTCAAGTATTATTAAACAGTGATATAATTATACGAAGCACGTTCAGAAAGTAAGCACACTGGGGCTCTTGCGGCTGGGAGTGGGAGCGTTTTTTCCGGAAACTACCCAGATAATTAATTTCGTTAGTGAATTTCATTTTCTATTTTTTCTTCGTATTATAAGAATTCAAAAAACCACGCTATTTTATAATACGATGTATTGAAATGGAACACAAGACGGTTGTTTCTCACTTAAACGTTTCAATTTACTGGAATTCGTTTCAAAATGCTTCAATTTTATATTACAGCTGTCACAAAACATACATTTTAAGGCTCAGTTGAAAGTACAGTTTTTATAAAAACGTGCGTTAATTATAATCATAGCAACAAACTGAACTTATATAATGTACTTAAAGCATTCTCTGCAAAATGTGGCTCAACCATCCGACCCAGCGTTTTCGAGTCACTTGTTTTTGCAGTAACAAATTCAATTGTCATAATGGCCCGTATTCCCGGCATTAATTGCTAAAAGTTACAAAATTGTTTGTCTGTTCAGATTTGTCTTTGTGGAATACAAATAACGTTATCCGGCAGTATCTAATTGGGCACACTGAAATACGTTTAAGATCTTGTAAAAGTTACATTCCCGATGTCTCCGCGGTTCTGGTTGCTTGTTATTCTTTTAATTTGTTTTTGTATTTTCATGGATCTCTTGCATTGCTCCCTTTAATTACTTTGCGAGTGGCTCAAGTAGTATTGTCGTGTTGCCTTCGTGTTTTCTTAACGGAACTCAATTAAAAAGTTACGATTAGAAAAATGTAACAACTCACTAAACTTACGAGTCTTTATTTTTTCAGCCTTTTGCCATTAATTTGATCTTTATACTCTTTGTTAAATTGCTTTTATAAATACAAAATAGTGAGTTTGTCTTAGACATATTTAAAACAACGTCGCATGCTTTTATTAACGGTAATTTTAATAAATGGGTAGAAGTAAAAGGGTCGTGCTATTTTCGTTTAATATCATTATCGAAAGCGATTTCTTATTTATAGTTTAATCATAACATTCATCACAAGCTGTGTAATAAACACACTTATCATAAAAACTTTCAAAGGCAAACAAATATCACATCGCTTAACAAACCAATAAAGTTAACAAACAATATTGAAGCAACCGTACATCTCTTCAGAACTGTTAACAAAAACATGATCAGCAGAACAATAGCACCGTTGGCTTCACAAACCCGAAGCCATATTGAATGGAGCGGATAGACAGCGGGATAGTGATAAATGAAACGATTCAGAGGCGATACAAACTAATTATAAGGCGGTTGCCCCCACGCAATAGTTGGGTTACCCTGCTCTAGATCACTATCGAATATGCTTGGAATATTTCGAGAGCTTCGAGTGGTCCAAAATACTGACTGACCGATTTACTTATTGACAAACTTGTTGACGAATTAAATCAAGTGCACTTTCCAATACTCTGTATAATAGACGAATATTATATTACAGCACCTAAACTAAATGAAACTCATGTAGATTGTATATACTAACTTTTATAACTTCAACATGTCATAGAATCAGACATCAAAATCATTGCGCATTTAATCTGCTCTGACATAATTAATGACGATGCAAATTACCAATAGGAATGGTTACTGGGTAATAAAAAATATAATTTAATATAGTCCGTCAGTTAGAAAAATATTAGATAAATAATTTTTTTACTTCAATTTAAATAAATGGCTTAGATAATAGACATCAAAGTTGAGGAGTGGGGGCTCGCTACGGCACAGTTTATAAAAAATGTACAAAAGCGTGACTTTATACGACATTTCAACTCAATGTATCACCGTAATTTATTTATATATTAAGCAAAGAATATAAATACGTATTTAATATTCTTCTATAATCTACCTGACGTGCAAACAAATAAAATTAGTTGTAATCCCAATTCCTGCTTGATGAGTGCTAACATTTACCTATATCTTCTATCTATCTATATTTTCTATATACTTAAATAAAAGGAGATGTCCTGATATACTGACTGACAGATAACGCACAGCCTAAATCGCTGGTCGTAGACATTTGAAATTTGGAGGGTACATTTCTCTTATTACGTACACGTGTACTAAAAACGGAATTTCCATCCCGAAGACGGTTAAAAAGGGTGAAAAATTATAGCATTGTAAATGCAAAATTGATAAATATGATAATTTGTATGAATCTTCTTTGTTTTTGGACCTATATCAATGAAAATTGGTATTTGGTAGTTTAAGACCCTAGGAAGGAAGTAATATTTTATCCCGAAAACTAGCACTTAAAGGGATGAAAATGGGAGTGAAAGTTTAATGAGGAAGAAAAATGTCATCATAGCAACCATCGCTTACAATTTGATTTGTTATTGTAATGAACCTATTTAATATTATTTATAAAGATTTCCTTGTATAGTGATAAAAATAGTATTTGAGTACAAAAATAACATTTTAAATAGGTAAATATTTTTAAAAATATTCGACAAATCATTTTAAATATACACATCAACATCGTCCAGGGATCAAAATCAAAATCAAAATTTATTTATTCAGTTTAGGCTTTTATAGAGTACTTGTGAAAGTCGAAAACTACGCCATCGGTTCGCAAAACTACGGCGAGAGACCTTGTACTGAGAAGAACCGACACGAAACTCAGTAAGGGCGGTTTTTTGTGCCTGTTTTATTTCACACAGAGAAGTCTTATTGAAAAGTGACTTCATTAGAATATGACTTCATGAGAATATGAATTCATTTTCCATTACAATATATTATTATATTTTGTATAAAGTTCTAAATTCAAAAAATACTTGCCGGTTTTAAAATCTTTTGATGAAAACTTATTTTGTACGTCTTTTTTGATGATTAAAAATTTGACTTAAAAAAAAAAATTCAAACAAAGATTTGCGCGGCTTAATTCAAGCGAAGTTCGAAGTTTTCAATTTACCTGCCATAGTTTTTGAAGATTTTTTTTTTAATCGAAAGTTTTTAAACAAGCTTGCTATTTAATTTGAATTTGTGCTACTTTAAGCATTATGCAGCAACGTCATTTAACAAGAGAAGAAATGTTAAGGGCAGTAGGCATGTTCCAAGCTGGGGTTTTTAGACCTATTTTTGCAAATTGCTGCGTGAAGGCAACCAAATATTACGGCCATGCAGTTGGTTCAAAGGCTCCAGTCAGAGCACTTTTGGGTGACCAAACTGTGAGAAGAAGACCGCATGAAGCTAATCTTCATACTCGCAGACCGCTTCGTACTCCTGCGCTATGCCGAGGAAATCGTGGAAAAAGATTACAGTGGGCTCGTGAACATTTGCTCTGGAAAGGTAGCCAGTGGTCTGTAGTGCTGTTTACCGATGAGTCCCGATTCGGTTTCTATCCTGATTCGCGAAGAGTAAAAATAAAATTCGTCACTGTCAAAGATAAAAATCAGCAAACTTTGTATTCAGTTATTAATAATTTTGGATTTAGCGTTTTAGAAATGCTGCTAAAAGTAACTATACCACGCGGTCGAACTTGCGGGCTAAAGCTAGTACGAAATAAAGGTGATACTGATGAATGCTTATAATAATGAAATGTAAGTTAGAGTCGATACTATTATTGTTACAAACAAACAACGTTTACGCTTCAATCGTCAATTCGTACCATTCCATAGGAACAGATGTAATTAATGTACCCCGCACAGCCTCAACGGAAGACAGAGGGTCGGCACCCAAGTTTAATCTAGTGAAAGTTAGGATCAGTGTTATAGGAATGTGGGCTGCGGAAGGAACTCGCTATAATCTTATTCATCCGAGATGTGCCTCATTCGAACATTAGCTTATCCACACGAACGCGAGCCGAATTCAATTTACATACCAAAATTATGGAGCGGCCTGAAAATATGGTGACGTCTCTAATTGAGTGGTGTTTCATTCCTCTTTAGTTACAGCTTCTTTGAGATTTGTTTGTAATTTTGTTTACATAATTTAAGAACGAGATCTTAGTTACATATAAACAATAAACAAACTGTTTTTGCTTGGAATTGAATTCAAAGGTTTTTAAAATACAGCAATAAATTTCTGTATAATATACGAAAATACGAAAAGATCCTGGGATACGATCTGGTTATGAATATTATATTATCAAAACCAGGTTCATCATTAACCCTTTTAGGTCCTCACGCAGGGACTTAGGCCTACCTTACGGATGATTAAGGAAGATGGGCTGGAACAGATTAGAAATCGGGCTCAATGTACATTATAAGGTATTAAAGACTGAAAAATGCAGCCAGGGCCAACGGCTTAATTGTTCAAAAATCGAATATATTAATACGGATTAATTTCAACAAAATCGTTTTAGAATATAATATACAAGACTTATTTCATATACATATTTTGTTCTGTTCATAAGTTAATGAAGATCTTAATCAATAAAAGGAGAAATGACAGGAAATTAATTATTATTAGGATAAATCCTATTAGGTATTATCCTTAGCAAAAATAAAATGTAGCTTCACCTAATGAATAAGAAAATATCCAAAGAAAATACCCAAAACCTTATTAGGCAGGGGAAAATATTTCTTCAATAGTACGCGGGGTGGTGCTGTGTGATGGTTTTGATGAAGTTAACGAGCCACACCATCGTGTGGCTCGTACGCGACAATTATACGATGACACTCCAGAGGTTCTGTTGCTATTTGTAGCCGCCCGTGTTAAAAAATATCAGCTTTGTTAATTTAAAAAAATATATGTCTTTAGTAATAAATGCTGTTATTTTCCAAAATAACTGCATCTATTACTACATTTCGTATAAATTCTAACAATGTTGCTATTTCATAGCGCAATAAAAGGATTTTATTAGATTTTTGTTTCCACTATTCTTGGTGTTTTTTTTACTTTATGATTAAGTGAAATCACGTATGTTATTAGTGAGCGACATAAAATTAGTATGAATATTGACTTGGACGCAGAACCCAGGTGTCCCGAAGGACACCGGCGAGGCCGGGTCGCTCCTGTCACATTTAATTGGCTCCCAAAGTTTCCACCTAAAATTGAGACTAATATGTTCTCTGTTACCCAAAAACACCTGCGGATAATTTTCTGAAATACTATAATTGTTTTGTGGAGTGAATATCGAATAGTTAATAGTTTTTTTCAACATATTAAGAAATCGCCATGAGCTGATTTAAAACCCTTAAATAGCGATAAATATACTGAAAATGGTAACTTATATGTAAACAATAAACATGTAGCATTTTTGTTCAAAAATAAATTTTAAATATATGTATTTTATTTTTGCAAAATTTACTTGCGATGTATAATCTCTCACAACTGAGCAACAGCACTCATTTTATTAAAATGTAACATGTAACATCACGGCCGGAAATGTCACGTGACTAGTTGTTTCAAACGAATATTAAATTTAAAAAAAACTGTAGACTGTTCTAATAAGTTTTCACCTAGTCCAAAGTAAACTTCTTTTAGGTGATTTTTCAAATTCAGTATTTTAGAAAACCACTTGGTAAATCTTTGGTTTCCTTAATATCTTCAAAACTATTTATCTTAAAATTAATAATATGTATAATACTCGCAATATGATCTTGATGATATCCTTTGAGATATATATATATTTTAATTTATCCCACACTAGCTTTTGCCCACGATTTCGTCCACGTGATATTGCCGCAAGACTTCTCTAAGTAATAAGAGGAATGTACCCTCCAAATTTAAAGTTTCTACGACCAGCGGTTTAGGCTGTGCGTTGTCTGTCAGTCAGTATGTCAGGACACCCCCTTTTATATATATGTATAGATAAGGGTCCCCTGTTACATAAGGATATGCATACTTTTATATTTTTCTTTCTTTCGAGGCGCAGAATCTTAAAATTTACTTAACTAAAGAAAGAAGTTTCTGACAGCGAGTAATTACTTTGGTATAAATCAGTTTTTATGCTAATGTGCTGCTTTCCCTTTTTACAAAAATCTAAATAGCGAATTTCATAAAGTCTTTGTAGTTCCTAAGATTTCATTATTGGTCATCCTGTATCGCTCTTGTACCTATATAAATAGACATTCAGATACTGCTGTTACAATAATAAATGTAAATCAAGATTTTTGAACAGGTTTATGAATAATTCATATTATTAGCATTTGTTTACAAAGATCTGCGTTTGTTATTACATCCTCTAGTGAATTTACATAAGTCGATATCGTAGCTTTGTTGGCTATTGTACCTAATAGAAATTTTATCAAATAATTTTATAAATATAGAGAGCAGTGACCAGTCAAGTAGTCAGTCCACAAATGACATTAAAATATCCAACTTCTTTATCAGTGAAGGCGAGAAATTAATGCAAGCTCAGGTCCGACAGTTTAGCATATTAGAGGAGCGTCCGTAATGGCCCTGCAAATATGACGGCGTCTGTTCACTCCAGATTAATATAGAATTAATTCACTCCCCAATTACGACGTAGAGATCAGTGTGGATGTTTCACTTAAATAAACAGTCGGCTGCCGGACAGGAGCGTTATGTTAATCAAACTTGGTTAAATAATGTGTAACCGGCGGTTGCCGGTTCACATTTATGAGGGCTTTTAAACCTTTGATTTTTAAAGGTATGATGTTATTTTACAAATAAACACTGTCAAATTGATATCCGACGGTATATGGATCCAAAAAAAGCCTCCATGATTATGAAAGCGCAGAAGGAAGCTATTGTGGCATGAATTACTAATGAATTTCATGCCATCCTTGTGATGAGCCTTCCATCTGTAACCATATACCATAATACGTATTGATAGAGTGGAGCATTTCCGCCTGAAAACGTTGTACTTAAATTGGGCCACAAACGGCAAACATTTACACGAACGAAAAAGAAAATATCTCCTAAAACATTAGTTTGGATGTGTTTAACAAGCCCTGAATTAATTTGGGTGTTTTGTTTGCCCTAAACCGAACTGCAGCCCCAGGGACGTCGTAAGAAGCGGTCTACGAATAAATTAACAATTTGCTTGCGATAGAGACTATAACGTAGAATGTCGTGTCAGAATGTTAGCATTTGAGGATTTCTGAAGAAATGGCGCTATGGTAATACATCCTCCATAATTCTCCACACGTTGTTCATTCATCTTTAGGTTATCAACTCATAAATGTGTACTCAATTTAAAGTCAATCATACTCTTAATGAAAAATGCTTAAAAATCCACTTGATTTTGGCTAATCATGCTATTACAGATGTTCAATGAGGTTTACTTTTTTCGTTTTGAACGTGTTCAGTGGTAGTCTAAAATCAGCTAAGTAACATATCAAGTTAGAAACTGTTTTTTTTCATTATATATTTTAATAAAATATTAATGTTACTACAAACACGTTTCCGTTAAAGCTTTACTAATAACTTATTAATCGAATGTTCTTTTTGTTCACTTAATCATTAAGTTATTTTCATGTAATATAAATAAATATTTTCGTATTCCAACCTAAAGGAAAGTTAAAAATGAAACCCTCTATTTTTCTACTCGACGTGGGTGCTCGTTCGAAGCGGTCTTCCGGTGAAAATCTCAGGAAATCCATATCCCCGTCTTGCTATAAAATCGACTTCTACGCTCATTCACGGCTTTAGATGGAAGCGTCGTCTTCACCACAAGTAAGGTGTGTGTGTGTGTGTGTGGGGGGGGGGGTTAGCTTAGAATAAAATGAATTCCAATCAAGTATCGTGACGCTCGTGACGCGAAATCTTGGATAAAACATCTTAAGGGTATATATTGAGTAGGTTAAGTTATAATAATTCACTTGCATTGCTTCTTATACTGTGTCACTAATTGTAGCGCATTACTTTAGTTTATAATGGATATTTATAAGTGATTAATTTTAATTTATGAATTTTATTAATCATTTCTATGTTTTTGGTTGTTATATACATATGTTTGGTTGTTATATTTAGATATATAACATTTAACAATGGTATTGACACGCCTACATAGGTACTCAGCACAACAAACACTAATCATCTAATCTTTTAATAATTCGGAGTAGCTCACGATGTTTCGGTCATTCTGGTAATTTCAGCGACATCTTTATTTTCAAGATGATAGAAAGAAGTGATGTAAACATAAGAATATATATTAAAAAAAAAACGTTTACTTTTTGTGACATTGTAGCCTACGATCAAAATAATGTGTAACCTAACGCTCACTTAAAAACAACGGTTTGGTTCGAGCTCATCGAATTCCCCCTAAAGTCCGACAATTTCACATCGTTCTAAGTAAACCAGGGCGCTATAATAAAAGTCAGTGTAGAACCCGAACGCCTTCGAAAATAGCCTTTCCGTTTTGTAGCATCGACAGTTTTACGACTGTTGTATTTTTACTTGCGTCATCGGAATGGTGGGCGCCTGTTAAATTTCAAATAATATTTATATTGGAGACTTCAATAATATAATGGCGTATAATTTGACTCGACAAAGTTTATAGCGTCTCTTAATCTGCCACTCCATTTCTCGAAAGGGTACCAACTTTTGATGGCTTCCTCGTAAAAGAATTGTGAAGTTTTATTTTTATTAATATTGTTGACTTATTCAATAGCTGAATCAGTTTTGTGAATTTTACCTTTTAAATACTTTACGAATGCCAAAGTCGAATAAAAAATAAAAGAAGCAAATTGTATTATAGCTCATAATATTTTTAAACTCACACGATTTGTATACATTATAATTATATGCAATCGGGTCTTGTTCGTGAATTTTTTAAAACAATTAATTTACCTCGACGTTTCGGCTACGTTACAGCAGCCGTGGTCACGAGGAGACTGGAGAACTGGCGGGTGTCGTCTTCTGATTTTAGTTGAGGGTAATCCGGTAATAATGTTTTAACTGATTTTCAGATGTACCCTCCACTTGATTTTATTATACGTAAAGGTGGCGACACACTGCACTTACGGTATCCGAAAATATTGTTCGTGGTTGTTTGCGATCGCGACACTTATACATTTTTATAACCGGATTCCACGTTGGTGAGAGTTTATATCCACTTTCCCGGTTGAAATTGTTGTGTTTTTTGATTTCTCCAGTCTCCTCGTGACCACGGCTGCTGTAACGTAGCCGAAACGTCGAGGTAAATTAATTGTTTTAAAAAATTCACGAACAAGACCCGATTGCATATAATTATAATGTATTATAGCTTGTCTAAACAAAATCCTTGTTCCTAGTAAATATATACAAAATATATAACAAAACCTCTTATTTGATATCTATTTTGTTATAACTGAAGAAGTAGGTATTATTATTTCATATTTTTAAATAACGTTATACATCTGCCATAATTAAAACTTTATATAGCCGATATCACTCGGGATGATGTAACGATTCCAGTGATACCTTATATATTTATATCCATTAGCATGATAGCAATCCCAATGAAAACTATAATGCTAGTTGAATTTTATGGAAATATAATGCCATAACAAGAAATGAGAATATTGTAAATAAAAGACAGTTTTAATATTATATTGTAGATTAATCTAAGTATAGATCTTGATACTTGGACAAAATCATGTTGCCCTGTGTTGAAATTTAAATAATTTTTAGCCTATATGTAGAGTAGTAACCTGATATGCTATTAAACATATATCTAAACATAATCTTATGAATGTTTCTATTCGAAAACCATTAGATAGATCAAACGGAAGATACATTCAAAAGTTACAATCTTTAATGTCCTTAAAAGTCGGTGAAATGTGGAACGCAGTAGAGTTGAGTACAGTCGGCGTACACAAGTTAGCCGCCCGGACAGATGCGGCCAGTAATGCGCCTGCACTCGCTGCCGCTGGCTTCTACTTGACCGCATTCGAAACCGCTACACGGTGGTAAGCTTAGCGGTTTGCTATGGTAATAATAAATATATAAGCAAATATAGGAATTGCAATTTATTTGTGAGAGATTGCCCGGTGAGGTTGATAATCAATTTTATAATTAATTTTTAATGTTTTCATTTAATCGGTACTTTGAGAATATTTCGCAAAAGAAACAAAGTCAAACTATATCTAAAGCTAATTTTAGTAAATTTTAAAATAATTCTTTAATACGCTAAAAACATGTTAGATAAATTATTTCTGGCAATATTCCGTCGTGCATCAAGACTACTCAAAAATATTTTCAAACGCTTTTGTTGATTACTTTTCCTTTATTTTATAGATATATTGTTTATGTTTGATTAGTAAATTACATTCTTAAACCGCTGTGCTTATGACTAATTCAAACTCCGTTGCTTAGCAATCGCAAAATGGAGTCGCTGAGTGAACCACTGGAGCCATCTAGTAAATATGTACAAATGGTAATGTTACTTTTAACATGTAACACGTTCTACTTAAAGTACCTATATTTGTCAGATCTATCAATTCAAATACAATTGTAAAAAAAAATGATAATAATAATAATTGTTTCTATACTAATATCAAAAGATTAATATTATTGTAAATAATAATCGTGTTATCGTCAAAATAGTCCTTGATCGAGGATTCTTTTTATTCATCATTAAATTAATTTAAAATTCTTTCTATGAACCCTTCTGGTTATTTCTAGGAATTATCAATTGGTCTCTCCTTTAGTCTCTTGTCTATATTATATATAACGGCGGGTAGTCAGAACAGGCTATTACGAAGCTCAAATAGATCGTCCATATCGGAGGACTTCTATCTATATATCTATAATATATAAAGCTCAATTACCACTGACTGACTCACTCACTGACTCACTCCATGCTTTTTTCGGGTAGAAGGAGTTGGTAAATGACGTTTTCATGTATGGAGACTGATAATATTTTTTTAATTCGAGTTGAAATGGCGTATTGGTACAGCCAAAAAACAAAATGGCGGCGAGATAATTTTTTTAGTTTCTACATTATTCACTCTACGGTTACGATATTCAAAATGGTCGTAGATTTGGCTAAAAAAATGACACTGGAAAAAGGTTTGATTAAAAAAACAAAATGGCGGCCGAGATATTCAACCTGGAAATTTGGCATTTTTCGACCTCTGTTCGGGCAATCGTCAATTGTTTTTCTGTGGGTTTGGAGGGGGGCTTTTTACGCCGGCGACTCGGAATTATAGTCGATTTTCACGTACGGGGAGTTTTCATTTGCGCGTCAACATGGCGGCGGCGGTGGCGGCCATTTTGTTTCGGCATTGAAAAATCGCCATTTTCCAGTGAAATTTTCTCCAAGATGGCGGCGTCGGACGGGTTCGCGTCGTATGAGGTGGTCGTGGGGTTCGCTGCTAACTTTTTAAGTTGGTAATAATTTCTACCATTTTCGTGGTAGTTTAGGAGATTTTGGGAGAAAAGTGAAATTTTGAAATACGCACTTTTCGCGGAAAACAGACTCGATGCGGTATGGCGCCGGGGGAGCCCTTTGACTTTTGGTAGTTTTCGTTTCCACGAGCTGACAACCCTGGGCTCCACGGTAGAAAACATTTTTTTCGACATGCCCTCATAACCCGAATTGTTTGGGAACCTGGGTGGCCAGCGGAGAAAATCTGTGAATAAGGTGTCACGCCAAATATAGTCGTGACTATGGGAAAATTATGAAACTCGGGAAAATCAATATGGCGGCGCCGGCAGCGGCCATTTTGTGATTTTTTCACTTTTTCGAAAAATCTTTACTCACTTTTAGCACACATGGCAACATCGGAGCTCTTCGCCTTGTATGGACCGGTCGTGAGTCTCGGCCGCCTCTTTCGAATGAGGTGAAAATTTTCCCCGATTTTAGGGTAATTTCGGAGATTTACCCCAAAAAGGTGAAAAGTAGAAGGAGCCGTTTCGGGACTTCAAAAATGCATTCCTTCGACGGAGGATGCTCCCAGAAATGACATTTGGCCATTTTCGTCATCGACACCTGGCAACCCTGGTGTATGTGGCGATTTGAAAAATTTCACCCATTTTTTACTTTGTAGACTCTAGCGCAGTCAGTATTGCCACTAGGAAAATGATAAAAAGTGCATCGGATGCGCTATCGAGTTGGCCACACCAGTACGGAGCCGGATTTTCAAAATTCAAGATGGCGGCCAAACCAGCGGCCGTTTTATCCGAAAAATTGGGTAGCGTCACCGCATCGAGCCGACTTTGACGCACTCGCCGACATTTGACAGAGGACTTCCGGGGAAACAATTTTTAGCCAAGTAGATAAAGTATTGCCAGGTGAAAAAAAATCTTGAAAACTTTTGATACTTTATGAGATTTTTGAGGAAACACTTTTTGTCGAATTTTGCATCTTTTTCGATGCAAATATTTTAATTTTAACTTTTCAAGATACCAGATGGCAAAAATAGAACGATCGACTGGCAACACTGAGAGCAAACAACGTTTGAAATTCAACCTCGATTTTGACCGACTTGGCAACCATGCAGGTATTTGGCGTGTATAGAGCGATTGTGTATCACTATAGACGCTTTGATATGGTGGAAAAAATTTACCCGATTTTAGGGTAGTTTTTGAGATTTACCCCAAAAACTGTAACTGTCAAAGGAACAATTTGAGAACTTGAAAATTGGTGTCCGTCGATGGAGGGTGCATCCCGAAATCACATTTGAATGTTTTCATCGTCTACAACTGGCAACCCCGGCAGCTACGGTGGGTTGAAGATTTAATGCCCACTATTCACGTTTTGGACTCTAGCGCAGACACTATCGCCGCTAGGAAAATAATAGAAACTGCGTAGGATGTGCTAATAGGTGTGCTACACCGGTATGGGGTTCAATTTACAAAATTCAAGATGGCGGCTTATACAGCGACCATTTTATCTAGAAAATTGATCATTTTTCATAACTTTCACTTTATAGAGCTGATTTTGTCGTTTTTGGTAATGTTTTTAAAAATACTTCTAACAGAAAATATGTATTTAGCTGAAGTGTTGCCAGACGAAAAAAATCTGTAAATTTTTATATAGTGAGTTTTTGAGAAACTTTCGTGTATGTCATTTATGAAAAATATTTAAATATCTTTTTACAATGATTTCAATGTTTAACAAAATTTTTACTGTTGCATTTATAACATAATTGATGGAATAATTTGAGTGATCTACTAGCAACACTGATAGTAGTCATCATATAAATTTCAGAATTATTCTGACCGAGCTGGCGACTCGGAAGCTTTATTGCATATATAGACGTTTGTGTATCTTTACTCAATCTTTACGTGGTGAGAAAAAAAATCCAATATTTTCGCCAGAAAAATAAAGCGAGCGAGAAAAAGCATTATCATTCGGTTAGATTAGAACTGTGACTAAAACAAAAAGCGAGCGAAGCAAGCCATAAAGAGTGACCATTAGAAAGATTTGATTAATTGGTAAGGTAAGAACTGTGACTAAAATAAAATGCGAGCGAAGCGAGCCATAAAGAACACCACCAATAGAAATCTGATCAATCAGTTACATTAGAACTGTGAATAAAACAAAAAGCGAGCGAAGCGAGGCATAATTAAAGAGACCTGGTCAATCGTTTAAGGGACTGTGACCAAAATAAAGAGCGAGCGAAGCGAGCCATAATGCGAGACCATTAAAAGAGACCTGATCAATCGGTTATGTTAGCACCGTGATTCAAACAAAAAGCGAGCGAAGCGAGCCATAAAGAGTAACTATTAAGGGAGATATGGTTAATTTATAAGGTAAGAACTGTAACTAAAATAAAATGCGAGCGAAGCGAGCCATAAAGAACACCATCAATAGAGGCCTGGTCAATCAGTTAGATAAGAACTGTCAATAAAACAAAAAGCGAGCGAAGCGAGCCATAATAAATGGAGACCTGGTCAATTGCTTAAAGTACTGTGACCAAAATAAAGAGCGAACGAAGCGAGCCATACTGCTAGACCATTAAAAGAGACCTGATCAATCGATTATGTTAGCAACGTGTCTAAAACAAAAAGCGAGCGAAGCGATCCATAAGGAGTAACTGCTAAGAGAGATTTGGTTAATTGGTAGGGTTAGAACTATGGCTAAAATAAAATGCGAGCGAAGCGAGCCATAAAGGACACCATCAATAGAGACCTGGTCAATCGGTTAGATTAGAACTACGAAAAAAACAAGCGAGCGAAGCCAGCCATAACAAACGGAGACCTGGTCAATCGGTTAAGGAACTGTGACCAAATGTGCTTATAAGTGTGCTATTTAGGTCTTAGGCTGAAATTTCAAAATTTTATCTAGAAAATTTATCCTTTTTTACGGTTTCTACTTTTTAGAGCTGATTTTGGCGTTATTGATAACATTTTTCAGATTACTTACAGAAAAAAAAAGTATTCAATTGAAGTGTTGCCGGATGATAAAAAAACTGTGTTTTTTTTTTACTGTAATTTTTAGGAAATTTTCTATTGATTAAGAATCAAAGACTACAAGGTGATCTATACAACATTTATTTTAAGTTTTTCAACTGAATATTTCTTTTTATATTGCGTGTAAACTGGCAAACTTTTTTTATGTATGATGCTTTGCGTACTTAAAGATCTTTTATTTGAAGATAGAACTTACTAACTTTTTCGAGGCAATTTCAAACTGTAAACATAACAAGAGGCGGACTTAAAACCCCACCGCTCCGATTCTACAAGCGACTCGTTTATGCTCAAGAACTTTGTAATAAGTAAAGCAACAAAAACTTGTATAGGTTTATTATAACATATCGGTTAGGTTAGGTTAGTGTATGAAAAACAACGCACGAGCCGAGCGAGCGTAGCGAGCGTGCCGCGGCAGCGGCCGGCGAAGTGCCAGAAACGAATCGCTTTTGTTGATGGTAACATTTAGTTTAAAATGTTTAAAAGATGATCGTGTAAGGCTGACTATGAGCAATCGAGTCCGCGCTGTGACCATATCAATTTCAATTTTGATTTCGATGGCTTTGACAATTCGGGATCTTTATAGCGTGTATATATGGACCATTTTTGTAGGTATCTTTACCCACACTTTCACATGTATATAAGTATGGAGAAAAAAAAATCAATTTTTGACATAATATTTTATACTTAAAATATATTTTTCTATACTTTTAGATTATTGAGAAAACATGTTCTTTTGATATTCAAAATGAAAGTGTTCTACGTAGGTATGAGTTTGAAATTTGACATTTATTTATTTGGGGTATTACTTAAGGTAACACTGGAGAAAATATCTACTCGATCCTTTTTCATACTAAATATAAACTTACTATTGAATAACAATAAGAGACTATAATTTATTTAGAGTTGTGCTTGCGAGCGAGACATTGTCATTCGGTTGGATTAGTGTGTTGGATTAACTGTGACTAAAACAAAAAGCAAGCGAAGCGAGCCATAAAGAGTGACCAATTAGAGAGATTTGATTAATTGGTAAGGTAAGAACTGTGACTAAAATAAAATGCGAGCAAAGCGAGCCATAAAGAACACCACCAATAGAAATCTGATCAATCAGTTACATTAGAAATGTGAATAAAAAAAAAGCGAGCGAAGCGAGCCATAATAAATGGAGACCTGGTCAATCGTTTAAGGGACTGTGACCAAAATAAAGAGCGAGCGAAGCAAGCCATAATGCGAGACTATTAAAAGAGACCTGATCAATCGGTTATGTTAGCACTGTGACTTAAACAAAAAGCGAGCGAAGCGAGCCCTAAAGAATAACTATTAAGAGTGATTTGGTTAATTGGTAAGGTTAGAACTGTGACTAAAATTAAATGCGAGCGAAGCGAGCCATAATAAATGGAGACCTGGTCAATTGCTTAAAGTACTGTGACCAAAATAAACAGCGAGCGAAGCGAGCCATAATGCTAGACCATTAAGAGAGACCTGATCAATCGATTCGTGTTCTATGGGCCGGTCATGGGGCTAGGTAGGATCTTTCCATATTAATACTAATTTCTACCATTTTCGTGGTAGTTTAGGAGATTTTGGGAGAAAAGTGAAATTTCGAAATACGCACTTTTCGTGGAAAACAGACTCGATGCGGTGTGGCGCCGGAGGAGCCCTATAACTTTTAGTAGTTTTTGTTTCCGCGAGCTGACAACCCTGGGCTCCACGGTAGAAAACGTGTTTTTCGACATGCCCTCATAACCCGAATTGTTTGGGAACCTGGGTGGCCAGCGGAGAAAATCTGTGAATGAGGTCCCTTGCCTAATATAGTCGTGACTATGGGAAAATTATGAAACTCGGCAAAATCAATATGGCGGCGCCGGCAGCGGCCATTTTGTGATTTTTTCACTTTTTCGAAAAATTCTATCGCACTTTTAGCCTACATGGCAACATCGGAGCTCTTCGCCTGGTATGGACTGGTCGTGAGTCTCTGTTGGCTCTTTCGAATGACGTTAAATTTTTCCCCGATTTTAGGGTAATTTTGGAGATTTACCCCAAAAAGGTGAAAAGTAGAAGGAGCCATTTCGGGATTTCAAAAATGCATTTCCTCGACGGAGGGCACTCCCCGAAATGACACTTGGCCATTTTCATCGTCGTCACCTGGCAACCCCGGTGGTTGCGGCGGTTTCAAAAATTTTGCCCATTTTTTACTTTATCGACTCTAGCGCGGTCAGTATTGCCACTAGGAAAATGGTAAAAACTGTATCGGATGCGCTATCGAATTAGCCACACCGGTACGGAGTCGGATTTTCAAAATCCAAGATGGCGGCCAAACCAGCGGCCATTTTATCCGGAAAATTGGGTATCGTCACCACATCGAGCCGATTTTGACGCACTTGCCGACATTTGTCAGAGGACTTCCGGGGAAATAATTTTTAGGCAAGTAGCTGAGGTGTTGCCAGGTGAAAAAAAATCTTGAAAATTTTTGATACTTTATGAGATTTTTGAGGAAACAATTTTTGTCGAATTTTTGAACTTTTTTGATGCAAATATTTTAATTTTAACTTTTCAAGATACCTGATGGAAAAAATAGAACGATCGACTGGCAACACTGAGAGCAAACAACGTTTGAAATTCAACCTCGATTTTGACTGACTTGGTAACCCCGCAGGTATTTGGCATATATGGAGCTATTGTGTATCTCTTTAGACTCTTTCATGTGGTGGAAAAAAATTACCCGATTTTAGGGTAGTTTTTGAGATTTACCCCAAAAACTGTTAATGTCAAAGGAACAATTTTAGAACTTGAAAATTGGTATCCGACGATGGAGGGTGCATCCCGAAATCACATTTGACTGTTTTCATCGCCTGCATCTGGCAACCCCGGCAGCTACGGCGGTTTGAAAGTTCAATGCCTACTATTCACGTTTTGGACTCTAGCGCAGTCATTATAGCCGCTAGGAAAATAATAAAAACTGCGTTGGATGCGCCAATAGATGGGCTACATAGGTCTTAGGTTGAAATTTCAAAATTCAAGATGGCGGCTTAAACAGCGACCATTTTATCTAGAAAATTGATCATTTTTCACGACTTTCACTTTATAGAGCTGATTTTGGCGTTTTCGGTAACATTTTTCGGAATACTTTTAACAAAAATATGTATTCAGCTGAAGTGTTGCCAGATGAAAAAAAATCTGTAAATTTTTTGATACCGAGATTTTTAGGAAATTTTCATGTATGTCATCCTTAATGAAAGTTTTCATGCAAAAATTTCACTATTGCATTTATTAAATAATTGATGGAATAATTTGAGTGATCGACTAGCAACACTGATAGTAGTCACCATATAAATTTAAGAATGATTCTGACCGAGCTGGCGACGCGGAAGCTTTATTGCATATATAGACCGTTTGTATCTTTACTCAATCTTTACGTGGTGAGAAAAAAATCCAATATTTTCGACAGAAAAATAAAGCTAGCGAGACATTGTCATTCGGTTAGATTAGAACTGTGACTAAAACAAAAAGCGAGCGAAGCGAGCCATAAAGACTGACCAATTAGAGAGATTTGATTAATTGGTAAGGTAAGAACTGTGACTAAAATAAAATGCAAGCGAAGCGAGCCATAAAAAACACCACCAATAGAAATCTGATCAATCAGTTACATTAGAACTGTGAATAAAACAAAAAGCGAGCGAAGCGAGCCATAATAAATGGAGACCTGGTCAATCGTTTATGGGACTGCCACCAAAATAAAGAGCGAGCGAAGCGAGCCATAATGCGAGACCATTAAGAGACCTGATCAATCGGTTATGTTAGCACTGTGACTCAAACAAAAAGCGAGCGAAGCGAGCCATAAAGAGTAAATTTTAAGAGAGATTTGGTTAATTAGTAGGGATAGAACTATGACTCAAATAAAATGCGAGCGAAGCGAGCCATAAAGGACACCATCAATAGAGACCTGGTCAATCGGTTAGATTAGATCTGCGAAAATAATAAAAAGAAAAAGCGAGCGAAGCGAGCCATAATAAACGGAGACCTGGTCAATCGGTTAAGGAACTGTGACCAAATGTGCTTATAAATGTGCTAGAAAATGTATCAATTTTCACGGTTTTTACTTTATAGAGCTGATTTTGGCGTTATTGATAACTTTTTTCAGATTACTTACAGAAAAAAAAATGTATTCAGTTGAAGTGTTGCCGGATGATAAAAAACAGTTTTTTTTGATAGTGTGATTTTTAGGAAATTTTCTATTGAATAAGAATAAACAAACGGCGGTTTTAAAACTCCAATATCTGTATTAACTAAATATTAACTTACTTTTGAATAAGAATAAAGAATAAATGACTACAAGCCGATCTATTCCAAATTTTATTTTAGTTTTGCTTGCGTTTTTCAACTGAATGTTTCTTTTTCTATTTAATGTAAACCGGCAACCCTTTTTCTTTGACGTATAGAGCTTTGTGTTCTTAAACATAATTCATATGAAGATAGAACTCACTAAGTTTTTCTAGGCAATTTCAAAATGTAAACATAACAAGAGGTGGACCTAAAATCCCACCGCTCCGATTCCACAAGCGACTCGTTTATGCTCAAGAACTTTAAGTAAAGCAACAAAAACTTGTATAGGTTTATTATGACATATGGGTTAGGTTAGGTTAGTGTATGAAAAACAACGCACGAGCCGAGCGAGCGTAGCGAGCGTGCCGCGGCAGCGGCCGGCGAAGTGCCAGAAACGAATCGCTTTTGTTTATGGTAACATATGGTTTATAATGTTTAAAAGATGATCGTGACCATTTTAATTTCAATTTTGATTTCGATGGACTTGACAATTCGGGATCTTTACAGCGTGTATATATGGACCATTTGTGTAGGTATCTTTACCCACACTTTCACATAGGTAAGTATGGAGAAAAGAAAATCCAATTTTTGACACGATATTTAATACGTAAAATATATTTTTCTATACTTTTAGATTATTGAGAAAACATGTTCTTTTGATATTCAAAATGAAAGTGTTCTACGTAGGTATGAGTTTGAAATTTGACATTTATTTATTTGGTGTATTATTTAAGGTAACACTGGGGGAAATATCTACTCGATCCTTTTTCATACTAAATATATACTCACTATTGAATAAGAATAAGTGACTATAATTTATTTAGAGTTTTGCTTGCGTGTTTCGACTGAATATTTCTTTTTCTGTTAAGCGTAAACTGGCAACCCTTTTTCTTTGATGTATGGTCCTTAAACACCTTTCATTTGAAGACAGAACTTACTTACTTTTTGTAGGCGATTTCAAACTATAAAACAAACATAACAAAAAAATCGAAAAACTCAAATTCTGCAACGGAGGCGGACTTGAAACCCCACCACCCCGATTCCACTAGCTACTCGTGACCTCCCCGGGCTGCTCGCAGCCCGTGCCAACCAAGGGAAAGCTTCAATTCTGAAACGAAGGCGGACTTAAGACCCCATCGCGTCGTGAATTGATCTATTCTAATATCTGGCCACGACATCGGTTCCCTTTTCATATAATAAATAAATCTTACATAAATAAGGTAATGTAACAAATACAATAAATACTATTTCTTGACATTTAATTGATTAATTAATGATAGTAACACTCATGGAAATATATGTTCGATTGTTTTTTAATACTATACAGTAATTTACTAATAAATAAGAATAAGAGAATAAAAGACAAAACTTATTTTAAGTATCTATACAAAATTTATTTTAAGTTTTGCTTGCGTTTTTCGACTGAATATTTCTTTTTCTATTAAGTGTCAACTGGCAACACTTTTTCTTTGATGTATGATGCTTTGTGTCCTTTAACACCTTTTATATGAAGATAGAACTTACTAACCTTTTCTAGGCAATTTCAAACTGAAAACATAACAAGAGGCGGACCTAAGATCCCACCGCTCCGATTCCACAAGCGACTCGTTTATGCTCAAGAACTTTACAATAAATAAAGCAACAAAAACTTGTATAGGTTTATTATGACATATCGGTTAGGTTAGGTTAGTGTATGAAAAACAACGCACGAGCCGAGCGAGCGCAGCGAGCGTGCCGCGGCAGCGGCCGGCGAAGTGCCAGAAACGAATCGCTTTTGTTGATGGTAACATTTGGTTTATAAGGTTTAAAAAATGATCGTGACCATTTTTATTTCAATTTTGATTTCGATGGACTTGACAATTCGGGATCTCTGTAGCGTGTATATATGGATCATTTGTGTAGGTATCTTAATTCCACATTTTCTCATAGGTAAGTATGGAGAAAAGAAAATCCAATTTTTGACACGATATTTAATACTTAAAATATATTTTTCTATACTTTTAGATTATTGAGAAAACATGTTCTTTTGATATTCAAAATGAAAGTTAGAACACTTTCATTTTATCTATACAAAATTTATTTTAAGTTTTGCTTGCGTTTTTCGACTGAATATTTCTTTTTCTATTAAGTGTCAACTGGCAACACTTTTTCTTTGATGTATGATGCTTTGTGTCCTTTAACACCTTTTATATGAAGATAGAACTTACTAACCTTTTCTAGGCAATTTCAAACTATAAAACAAACAACAACAAAAAACGAAAATCTCAAATTCTGCAACGGAGGCGGACTTAAAACCCCACCGCCCCGATTCCACTAGCTACTCGTGACCTCCCCGGGCTGCTCGCAGCCCGGGGCAACCAAGCGAAAGCTAGTCTATCTATAATATATAAAGCTTAATTACCACTCACTGACTCACTCACTCACTCCATGCTTTTTTCGGGTAGAAAGAGGGGGAAAATGACATTTTCATGTATGGAGACTGATAATATTTTTTTAATTCGAGTTGAAGTACCATATCGGTACAGCCAAAAAACAAAATGGCGGCGAGATAATTTTTTTAGTTTCTACATTATTCACTCTACGGTTACGATATTCAAAATGGTCGTAGATTTGGCTAAAAAAATGGCAATGAAAAAGGGTTTGATTAAAAAAACAAAATGGCGGCCGAGATATTTTACCTCGAAAATTGACATTTTTCGACCTCTGTTCGGGCAATCGTCAATTGTTTTTCTGTGGGTTTGGAGGGGGGATTTTTACGCCGGCGATTCGGAATTATAGTCGATTTTTACGTACGGGGAGTTTTCATTTGCGCGTCAACATGGCGGCGGCGGGGGCGGCCATTTTGTTTCGGCAATGAAAAATCGCCATTTTCCAGTGAGATTTTCACCAAGATGGCGGCATCGGACGGATTCGTGTTCTATGGGCCGGTCATGGGGCTAGGTAGGATCTTTCCATATTAATACTAATTTCTACCATTTTCGTGGTAGTTTAGGAGATTTTGGGAGAAAAGTGAAATTTCGAAATACGCACTTTTCGTGGAAAACAGACTCGATGCGGTGTGGCGCCGGAGGAGCCCTATAACTTTTAGTAGTTTTTGTTTCCGCGAGCTGACAACCCTGGGCTCCACGGTAGAAAACGTGTTTTTCGACATGCCCTCATAACCCGAATTGTTTGGGAACCTGGGTGGCCAGCGGAGAAAATCTGTGAATGAGGTCCCTTGCCTAATATAGTCGTGACTATGGGAAAATTATGAAACTCGGCAAAATCAATATGGCGGCGCCGGCAGCGGCCATTTTGTGATTTTTTCACTTTTTCGAAAAATTCTAACGCACTTTTAGCCTACATGGCAACATCGGAGCTCTTCGTCTGGTATGGATTGATCGTGAGTCTCGGCCGCCTCTTTCGAATGAGGTGAAAATTTTCCCCGATTTTAGGGTAATTTCGGAGATTTACCCCAAAAAGATGAAAAGTAGAAGGAGCCGTTTTGGGATTTCGAATATGCATTTCCTCGACGAGGGGCACTCCCCGAAATGACATTTGACCATTTTTATCGTCGACACCTGGCAACCCTGGTGTATGGGGCGATTTGAAAAATTTTGCCCATTTTTTACTTTGTCGACTCTAGCGCAGTCGGTTTTGCCACTAGGATAATGGTAAAAACTGCATCGGATGCGCTATCGAGTTGGCCACACCGGTACGGAGCCGGATTTTCAAAATTCAAGATGGCGGCCAAACCAGCGGCCATTTTATCCGAAAAATTGGGTATCGTCGCCACGTCGAGCCGATTTTGACGCACTTGGCGACATTTGTCAGAGTACTTCCGGGGAAACATTTTTTAGGCAAGTAACTAAAGTATTGCCTGGTGAAAAAAAATCTCGAAAATTTTTGATACTTTATGAGATTTTTGAGGAAACACTTTTTGTCGAATTTTAAATTTTTTTCAATGCAAATATTTTAATTTTAACTTTTCAAGATACCTGATGGAAAAAATAGAATGATCGACTGGCAACACTGAGAGCAAACAACCTTTGAAATTCAACCTCGATTTTTACCGACTTGGCAACCCCGCAGGTATTTGGAATGTATAGAGCGATTGTGTATCTCTATAGACTCTTTCAAACGGTGGGAAAAAATTACCCGATTTTAGGGAAGTTTCTGAGATTTACCCCAAAAACTGTAAATGTCAAAGAAATAATTTTAGAACTTGTAAATTGGTATCCTTCGATGGAGGGCACACCTCGAAATCATATTTGACTATTTTCGTTGCCTACATCTGGCAACCCTGGCACCTACGGTGGTTTGAAGATTTAATGCCCACTATTCACGTTTTAGACTCTAGCGCAGTCATTATCGCCGCTAGGAAAATAATAGAAACTGCATTGGATGTGCCAATAGGTGGGCTACATAGGTTCGAGGTTGAAATTTCAAAATTCAAGATGGCGTTTTTGGTAATATTTTTAAGAATACTTCTAACAAAAAATATGTATTCAGCTGAAGTGTTGCCAGATGAAAAAAAAACGGTAAAATTTTTGATACCGAGATTTTTGAGAAATTTTCATGTATGTCATTGATGAAAAATATTAAAATATTTTTTTACAATGATTTTACTGTTTAATAAATTTTTTACTGTTGCATTTATAACATAATTGATGGAATAATTTGAGTTCTAGCAACACTGATAGTAGTCACCATATTAATTTCAAAATGATTCTGACTGAGTTGGTGACTCGGAAGCTTTGCATATATAAACCGTTTCTGTATCTTTACTCAATCTTTACGTGGTGAGAAAAAAAAAATCCAATATTTTCACCAGAAAAATAAAGTGAGCGAGAAATTGTCATTCGGTTAGATTAAAACTGCGACTAAAACAAAAAGCGAGCGAAGTGAGCCATAAAAAGTGACCAATTAGAGAGATTTGATTAATTGGTAAGGTAAGAATTGGGACTAAAATAAAATGCGAGCGAAGCGAGCCATAAAGAACACCACCAATAGAAATCTGATCAATCGGTTATGTTAGCACTGTGACTCAAACAAAAAGCGAGCGAAGCGAGCCATAAAGGTTAACTATTAAGAGAGATTTGGTTAATTGGCAAGGTTAAAACTGTGACTAAAATAAAATGCGAGCGAAGCGAGCCATAAAGAACACCATCAATAGAGGCCTGGTCAATCAGTTAGATTAGAACTGTCAATAAAACAAAAAGCGAGCGAAGCGAGCCATAAAAAATGGAGACCTGGTCAATTGCTTAAAGTGCTGTGACCAAAATAAAGAGCGAGCGAAGCGAGCCATAATACTAGACCATTAAGAGAGACCTGATCAATCGATTATGTTAGCAACGTGTCTAAAACAAAAAGCGAGCGAAGCGAGCCATCAAAAATGGAGACCTGGTCAATTGCTTAAAGTGCTGTGACCAAAATAAAGAGCGAGCGAAGCGAGCCATAATGCTAGACCATTAAGAGAGACCATCGATTATGTTAGTAACGTGTCTAAAACAAAAAGCGAGCGAAGCGAGCCATAAGGAGTAACTGTTAAGAGAGATATGGTTAGTTGGTAGGGTTAGAACTATGACTAAAATAAAATGCGAGCGAAGCGAGCCATAAAGGACACCATCAATAGAGACCTGGTCAATCGGTTAGATTAGATCTGCGAAAAAAACAAAAAGAAAAAGCGAGCGAAGCGAGCCATAATAAATGGAGACCTGGTCAATCGGTTAAGGAACTGTGACCAAATGTGCTTATAAGTGTGCTAGAAAATGTATCACGGTTATTTTTCACGGTTTTTACTTTATAGAGCAGATTTTGGCGTTATTGATAACATTTTTCAGATCACTTACAGAAAAAAAATGTATTCAGTTGAAGTATTGCCGGATGATAAAAACAGTTTTTTTTTTTTGATATTGTGATTTTTAGGAAATTTTCTATTGAATAAGAATAAACGACTACAAGGCGATGTATACAACCTTTATTTTAAGTTTTCTTACGTTTTTCAACTGAATATTTCTTTTTATGTTGCGTGTAAATTGGACATCTTTTTTTTTTATGTATGATGTTTTGCGTAATTAAAGATCTTTTATTTGAAGATAGAACTTACTAACTTTTTCTAGGCAATTTTATACTGTAAACCCAACATAACAAGAGGCGGTCTTAAAACTCCAATGTCTGTATTCACTAAATATTAACTTACTTTTGAATAAGAATAAGAGAATAAATGACTACAAGCCGATCTATTTCAAATTTTATTTTAGTTTTGCTTGCGTTTTTAAACTGAATGTTTCTTTTTCTATTTAGTGTAAACTGGCAACCCTTTTTCTTTGACGTATGGAGCTTTGTGTAATTAAACATAATTCATTTGAAGATAGAACTCACTAACTTTTTCTAGGCAATTTCAAACTGTAACCGTAACAATTACAATGGCAACAGGTTACAGTTTGAAATGGCAATTTCAAACTGTAACCGTAACATTAACTGTAACAATTCCACAAGTGACTCGTTTACGCTCAAGAACTTTACAATAAGTAAAGCAACAAAAACTTGTATAGGTTTATTATGACATATGGGTTAGGTTAGGTTAGTGTATGAAAAACAACGCACGAGCCGAGCGAGCGTAGCGAGCGTGCCGCGGTAGCGGCCGGCGAAGTGCCAGAAACGAATCGCTTTTGTTGATGGTAACATTTGGTTTATAAGGTTTAAAAGATGATCGTGACCATTTTAATTTCAATTTTGATTTCGATGGACTTGATAATTCGGAATCTTTATAGCGTGTATATATGGACCATTTGTATATTTGTGTATCTTTACCCACACTTTCATATAAGTAAGTATGGAGAAAAGAAAATCCAATTTTTGACACGATATTTAATACTTAAAATATATTTTTCTATACTTTTAGATTATTAAGAAAACATGTTCTTTTGATATTCAAAATGAAAGTGTTCTACGTAGGTATGAGTTTGAAATTTGACATTTATTTATTTGGTGTATTATTTAAGGTAACACTGGGGGAAATATCTACTCGATCCTTTTTCACACTAAATGTAAACTTACTATTGAATAAGAATAAGAGACTATAATTTATTTAGAGTTTTGCTTGCGTTTTTCGACTGATTATTCTTTTTCTGTTCAGCGTAAACTGGCAACCCTTTTTCTTTGATGTATGGTGCCTAAACACCTTTCGTTTGAAGACAGAACTTACAAACTTTTTGTAGGCGATTTCAATCTATAAAACAAACATAACAAAAAAATCGAAATACTCAAATTCTGCAACGGAGGCGGACTTAAAACCCCACCGCTTCGATTCCACTAGCTACTCGTGACCTCCCCGGGCTGCGAGCAGCCCGGGGCAACCAAGCGAAAGCTTCCATTCTGAAACGAAGACGGACTTAAAACCCCATCGCGTCGTGAATTGATCTATTCTAATATCTGGTCACGACATCGGTTCCCTTTTCATATAACAAATAAATCTTACATAAATAATGTAATGTAATAATGCAAATACAATAAACACTATTTCTTGACATTTAAATGATAGTAACACTGATGGAAATATATGTTCGATGGTTTTTTAATAATGTACAGTAATTTACTAATAAATAAGAATAAGAGAATAAAAGACAAAACTTATTTTAAGTATATATACAAAATTTATTTTATGTTTTGCTTGCGTTTTTCGACTGAATATTTCTTTTTCTATTAAGTGTCAACTGGCAATACTTTTTCTTTGATGTATGGTGCTTTGTGTCCTTTAACACCTTTTATTTGAAGATAGAACCTACTGACCTTTTCTACGCAATTTCAAACTGTAAACCCGACATAACAATAGACGGACTTGAAACCCCACCGCCCCGATTCCACCAGCTACTCGTTACCTCCCCGGGCTGCTCGCAGCCCGGGGCAACCAAGCGAAAGCTAGTCTATAATATATAAAGCTTAATTACCACTCACTGACTACTGACTGACTCACTCCATGCTTTTTTCGGGTAGAAGGAGGTGGTCAATGCCGTTTTCATGTATGGAGACTGACTATATTTTTTTAAAATGAGTTGAAATGGCATATCGGTACAGCCAAAAAACAAAATGGCGGCGAGATAATTTTTCTAATTTCTAATTATACACTCTACGATTACGATATTCAAAATGGTCGTAGATTTGGCTAAAAAAATGAGACTGAAAAAGGTTTGATTAAAAAAACAAAATGGCGGCCGAGATATTTCACCTAGAAAATTGACATTTTTCGACCTCTGTTCGGGCGATCGTCAATTCTTTTGTGGTGGGTTTGGAGGGGGGATTTTTACGCCGGCGAGCTCGGAATTATAGTCGATTTTCACGTACGGGGAGTTTTCATTTGCGCGTCAACATGGCGGCGGCGGGGGCGGCCATTTTGTTTCGGCAATGAAAAATCGCCATTTTCCAGTGAGATTTTCTCCAAGATGGCGGCGTCGGACGGATTCGCGTTCGTATGGGGCGGTCGTTGGGCTCGGTAGGATCTCTCTACTTCACTACCTATTTCTACCATTTTCGTGGTAGTTTAGGAGATTTTGGGAGAAAAGTGAAATTTCGAAATACGCACTTTTCGCGGAAAACAGACTCGATGCGGTGTGGCGCCGGGGGAGCCCTATGACTTTTGGTAGTTTTCGTTTCCGCGAGCTGACAACCCTGGGCTCCACGGTAGAAAACGTGTTTTTCGACATGCCCTCATAACCCGAATTGTTTGGGAACCTGGGTGGCCAGCGGAGAAAATCTGTGAATGAGGTGTCTTGCCAGAATATAGTCGTGACTATGGGAAAATTATGAAACTCGGGAAAATCAATATGGCGGCGCCGGCAGCGGCCATTTTGTGATTTTTTCACTTTTTCGAAAAATTCAAACGCACTTTTAGCCTACATGGCAACATCGGAGCTCTTCGCCTGGTATGGACCGATCGTGAGTCTCCGCCGGCTCTTTCGAATGAGGTGAAAATTTTCCCCGATTTTAGGGTAATTTCGGAGATTTACCCCAAAAAGATGAAAAGTAGAAGGAGCCGTTTGGGATTTCAAAAATGCTTTTCCTCGACGGAGGGCACTCCCCGAAATGACATTTGACCATTTTCATCGTCATCACCTGGCAACCCTGGTGGTTGCGGCGATTTGAAAAATTTTGCCCATTTTTTACTTTGTCGACTCTAGCGCAGTCGGTATTGCCACTAGGAAAATGGTTAAAACTGCATCGGATGCGCTATCGAGTTGGCCACACCGGTACGGAGCCGGATTTTCAAAATTCAAGATGGCGGCCAAACCAGCGGCCATTTTATCCGAAAAATTGGGTATCGTCACCACGTCGAGCCGATTTTGACGCACTTGGCGACATTTGTCAGACTACTTCCGGGGAAACAATTTTTAGGCAAGTAGCTGAGGTGTTGCCAGGTGAAAAAAAATCTTGAAAATTTTTGATACTTTATGAGATTTTTGGGGAAACACTTTTTGTTGAATTTTGAATTTTTTTCGATGCAAATATTTTAATTTTAACTTTTCAAGATACCCGATGGAAAAAATAGAACGATCGACTGGCAACACTGAGAGCAAACAACGTTTGAAATTCAACCTACATTTTGACCGACTTGGCAACCCCGCAGGTATTTGGCATGTATGGAGCGATTGTGTATCTCTATAGACGCTTTGATATGGTGGAAAAAATTTACCCGATTTTAGGGTAGTTTTTGAGATTTACCCCAAAAACTGTAACTGTCAAAGGAACAATTTTAGAACTTGAAAATTGGTATCCGATCGATAGAGGGCGCCTCCCGAAATCACATTTGACCATTATCATTGCCTACACCTGGCAACCCTGTCAGTTACGGCGGTTTGAAGATTTAATGCCCACTGTTCACGTTTTGGACTCTAGCTCAGTCACTATCGCCGCTAGGAAAATAATAGAATCTGCGTTGGATGCGCCAATAGATGGGCTACATGGGTCTGAGGTTGAAATTTCAAAATTCAAGATGGCGGCTTAAACAGCGACCATTTTATCTAGAAAATTGATCATTTTTCATAACTTTCACTTTATAGAGCTGATTTTGGCGTTTTTGGTAACACATTTCCGAATACTTCTAACAAAAAATATGTATTCAGCTGAAGTGTTGCCAGATGATAAAAAACTGAAAAAATTTTGATACTTTGATTTTAAGGAAATGTTCATGTATATCATCATTAATGAAAGTTTTCATGCAAAAATTTCACTATTGGATTTGTAAAATAATTGATGGAATAATTTGAGTGATCGACTAGCAGCACTGATAGTAGTCACCATATAAATTTAAGAATGATTGTGACCAAGCTGGCGACTCGGGAGCTTTAAAGCATCTATAAACCGTTTGTGTATCTTTACCCAATCTTTGCGTGGTGAGAAAAAAAAAACAATATTTTCGCCAGAAAAATAAAGCGAGTGAAACATTGTAATTCGGTTAGATTAGAACTGTGACTAAAACAAAAAGCGAGCGAAGCGAGCCATAAAGAGTGACCCTTTAGAGAGATTTGATTAATTGGTAAGGTTAGAACTGTGACTAAAATAAAATGCGAGCGAAGCGAGCCATAAAGAACACCAACAATAGAAATCTGATTAATCAGTTAGACTAGAACTGTGAATAAAACAAAAAGCGAGCGAAGCGAGCTATTATAAATGGAGACCTGGTCAATCGTTTAAGGGACTGTGACCAAAATGAAGAGCGAGCGAAGCGAGCCAAAATGCGAGACCATTAAAAGAGACCTGATCAATCAATCGGTCATGTTAGCACAGTGTCTAAAACAAAAAGCGAGCGAACCGAGCCATAAGGAGTAACAGTTAAAAGAGATTTGGTTAATTGTTAGGGTAATAACTGTGACTAAAATAAAATGCGAGCGAAGCGAGCCATAAAGAACACCATCAATAGAAATCTGATCAATCAGTTAGATTAGAGCTGCCAATAAAACAAAAAGCGAGCGAAGCGAGCCATAATAAATGGAGACCTGGTTAATTGCTTAAGGTACTGCGACCAAATAAAGAGCGAGCGAAGCGAGCCATAATGCTAGATCATTAAGAGAGACCTGATCAATCGATTATGTTAGCACTGTGTCTAAAACAAAAAGCGAGCGAAGCGAGCCATAAGGAGTAACTGTTAAAAGAGATTTGGTTAATTGGTAAGGTAAGAACTGTGACTAAAATAAATGCGAGCGAAGCGAGCCATAAAGGACACCATCAATAGAGACCTGCTCAATCGGTTAGATTAGAATTGTCAATAAAACAAAGCGAGCGAAGCGAGCCATAATAAATGGAGACCTGGTCAGTCGGTTAAGGAACTGTGACCAAATGTGCTTATAAGTTTGCTATTTAGGTCTGAGGCTGAAATTTCAAAATTCAAGATGGCGGCTAAGACAGCGACCATTTTATCTAGAAAATTGATCATTTTTTACTTTATAGAGCTGATTTTGGCGTTACTGATAACATTTTTCAGATTAATTACAGAAAATAAATATGTATTCAGTTGAAGTGTTGCCGGATGATAAAAGTTTTATTTTTGATACTGTGATTTTTAGGAAATTTTCTATTGAATAGGAACCAAAGACTACAAGGCGATCTATACGACATTTATTTTAAGATTTTCTTGCGTTTTTCAACTGAATATTTCTTTTTATATTGCGTGTAAACTGGCAACCTTTTTTTTATGTATGATGCTTTGCGTACTTAAAGATCTCTCATTTGAAGATAGAACTCTCTAACTTTTTCTAGGCAATTTCAAACTGTAAACATAACAAGAGGCGGACCTAAAACCCCACCGCTCCGATTCCACAAGCGACTCGTTTATGCTCAAGAACTTTACAATAAGTAAAGCAACAAAAACTTGTTACATATGGGTTAGGTTAGGTTAGTGTATGAAAAACAACGCACGAGCCGAGCGAGCGTAGCGAGCGTGCCGCGGCAGCGGCCGGCGAAGTGCCAGAAACGAATCGCTTTTGTTGATGGAACATTTGGTTTATAATGTTTAAAAGATGATCGTGACCATTTTAATTTCAATGTTGATTTTGATGGACTTGAAAATTCGGGATCTTTATAGCGTGTATATATGGACCATTTGTGTAGGTATCTTACCCACACTTTCACATAGGTAAGTATGGAGAAAAAAAATTCAAATTTTTGATACCAACGATATTTAATGCGTAAAATATATTTTTCTATACTTTTAGATTATTGAGAAAACATGTTCTTTTGATATTCAAAATGAAAGTGTTCTACGTAGGTATGAGTTTGAAATTTGACATTTCTTTATTTGGTGTATTATTTAAGGTAACACTGGGCGAAATATCTACTCGATCCTTTTTTATACTAAATATAAACTTACTATTGAATAAGAATAAGAGACTATAATTTATTTAGAGTTTTGCTTGCATTTTTTGACTGAATATTTCTTTTTCTACTAAGCGTAAACTGGCAACCCTTTTTATTTGATGTATGGTGCTTAAACCTTTCATTTGAAGATAGAACTTACTAACTTTTTGTAGAATTTCATACTGTAAACCCAACATGATAAAAAAACGAAAAATATTAAAATCCGCTTCCGAGGCGGACTTAAAACCCCACCGCTCCGATTCCACCAGCTACTCGTTACCTCCCCGGGCTGCTCGCAGCCCGGGGCAACCAAGCGAAAGCTAGTCTATTCTGAAACGAAGGCGGGCTATAAACCCCATCGCGTCGTGAATTGATCTATTTTAATATCTGGCCACGACATCGGTTCCCTTTTCATATAATAAATAAATCTTACATAAATAATGTAATGTAATAATGCAAATACAATAAATACTATTTCTTGACATTTAATAGATTAATTAATGATAGTAACACTGATGGAAATATATGTTCGATTGTTTTTTAATATTATACAGTAATTTACTAATAAATAAGAATAAGAGCATAAAAGACAAAACTTATTTTAAGTATCTATACAAAATTTATTTTAAATTTTGCTTGCGTTTTTCGACTGAATATTTCTTTTTTATTAAGTGTCA